>CM028136.1:158555000-161252500 GCA_016271365.2 Neoceratodus forsteri
CCATCTTTAATGTTGATTATAAATTATTTATGTCAATATTGCCCAAAAGGCTAGACTGTCTCCTCCCATCCCTTATTCACCCTGACCATTCTGGATTTATCTACCACAGATACACTATGGATAATATCCATCATACTCTGCAGCTTATGGAACATATAACACAACATTCCATTCTGGCTGCTATTCTGAAAATGTGTTTGACAGGGTGTCCTGGAGATTTCTCTTAACTCATTCTATCCTATTGTCACTTAGAATGTTCAGGTACACTGTGCCTGCTGCTAGAACACCTGTGTGCCTGAAGGGGTTTTAGATCTGCAGCATTCATACAAACACACTGTGCTTAAAACTACATATCTTAAAACCATACATCCAATTTTAAAACTGTAAAAGAAAAGTTTTTCAGGACAAAAGTTTTTGAAATGAGTGAGGTTTGGTAATGTCTATTTAACTGGATTTAATGTTGTGTAAGGTTGTTTTCATATTTTAATAAATTCTGATGATTTTATCTAAATATAATTATGCTCTGTTTACTTAGACATGCAAAATATTACATTTCTGTAAAATTGTTGATTAAAATTGTTAAAAATATACAATAAACATCTGTCATTGTCTAAATACAAATTTTGCAAGTTTTTTACCATTTTTTTTAGTCAGAAATCAATATCTGAATCTCTTGTTATTACAGTTTGAGTTTTTTGTTCCACTCCACTGGTTGAAATTTTTGCAGTGTTTAATTCTTCTCACACACTGATTTTAGTTTACAAATCTGATTATCAATTTTGTTTGTTTTTCCCCTAGTTTAGTAAGAACATATTTACACATTACCTTAGAAGGACATATCAGGAAGTGATGCAGGAAGGAAGTGCTTTGTGAGGTCAAGTGATGTAAATAGGAAGGACATTTCCAGTGTAGGGCAGTGAGCTGACACAGGAAATGGAGACATGTGTTAGTGCTGGAGGTCTCTGTATGATTAATTGCATATGTGCTGTAGTTAAAATGTGTAATTTCATTGAAATGAACTGTTTTATTTTATTTTTGTAATAAAATCCCATAATAAGTATAAGAAACTGTATTTTATTTGTGTCGTTTGCCTTATCACACTGTAAATGAAGCATGATGTTGTTCATGTAAAGGTTCACAGTCTTTCAGTAAACATCATGTTACATAAATCTGTGTATAATTTAATTTCCTGCATAGTTTATTTTTGGGGGTTGTATTATGGGATGGTTTAAGGTGAGGGAATGACTGAATGATGAAGCACTGTGTGTTAGTTGGAGGGGTTCTGCATTCATAATACAGGCTCAGATGAACTTCATATGTTCTGGGGAAATGAGAGGGGCTGTATGCATGTAATAATGGTGCTAACAGACACTGTAGATACATTATGGGTATACGTATAGGATGATGAAATTGCTGAAAAGGCACTAGTAATTTGGGGAATACTGTGTCATGGGGAAGGGGGTGGATGTGCCTGTACCAAGGAATGATGCTCATAGGCACTGCAGTCATTTTGCGTCATGAATTGGCACCCGTCCTTGGGGTATACTCAGTTATAGGGAAGCAGGTGGGGCTGCCTGCACCTGGTAATGGTGTTCATATGCCATGCAGAAACATTGTGGGTACACATACGGGGTGATGACACGGGCACCCATAAAGGTTGTGTACTATATGCTGTGTCACACGGTTTGCCTGCATACACATGTGATATGTTGCAACATTCAGTATGGCACACTCTATGGGCGGGAAGGAGTGTGGGTATGCCTGCACCATGGAGTGATGCTCACTGGTGCACATGTGTACTGTGTGCTATGTTTCATTTGAATGGACTGTATAAGTCACACACTGGCACTGATCACATCACAGTGCATCAGAGGTAAGGGATGGTCTGAAGCATTATGAGCACAAGGGACTAAACAAGTGGTTGTGGAGTGATTCGAACTTGAATAGAACATTACAGTGCATCTGAGGGTAGTGTTGGAATGAATCTTGATGTGCACAATGGACTACACCATGGTGACTGAGGAGGGGATCCATATCAGTAATGCACATCACGGAGTGTCAGAGATAAAGGTTGGACTGAAGACTGATGAATAGATGGACTAAATCAGTGACTCTGGTGGGATTTGAACCTGAACAGCACTTTACAGTGCAGTAGAGATTGGGGCTGGACTGACACCAGATCAGTCAATGGACAACACCATTGGCTGTGAAGGGATCTGAACCTGAAATGCACTTCATTGTTCACTACAGTTTGGAGCTTGATGGATGCCTGATAAGGAGATAGATTTTACAAGTGGCTGTGGAGGGATTTGAGCCTGAGATTTTACTAGTGGCTATGGAGGGGATTTGAGCCTGAAGAATACTTTACAGTGCATCAGAGATTGAGGCTGAACTGATGTCATATGAATTGATGGGCTACACCAGTGGATGTGGAGGGTTTTGAACATCAAATGCACTTCACAGTGCATTATGGGATTGGTCTGGACTGATACATGGTAAGTCGATGGACAACACCATCAGCTATGGAGGGATCTGGACCTGAAATGCACTTCACTGTTCACTACAGTTTGGGGCTCGACTGACACATGATAAGGAGACAGATCTTACAAGTGGCTGTGGAGGGATTTGAACCTGAAAATACTTTACAGTGCATCACAGATTGGGGCTGAACTGATGTCATATGAATTGAAGGACTACACCAGTGGATGTGGAGGGTGTTGAACATGAAATGCACTTCACAGTGCATTGTGGGATTGGTCTGGACTGATGCATGGTAAGTCGATGGACAACACCATCAGTTGAGGAGGGATCTGGACCTGACATGCACTTCACTGTTCACTACAGTTTGGGGCTCGACTGATGCATGTTAAAGAGCTAGATCTTACAAGTGGCTGTGGAGGGATTTTAACCTGAAGAACACTTTACAGTGCATCAGAGGTTGAGTCTGTACTGACGTCATATGAGTCGATGGACACCAGTGACTGTGGAGGGATTCAAAACTAATTTGGCCTTTACAATGCATCAGAGATTGGGGCTGGACTGATGCCAGATGAGTTGAAGGCAACACCATTATTTTTTCATTTTAAACAATCAGCAACTGCATATTTAGGGAGAAAACTCAAGTGCAGAGCATGAGACAAACATGCTACTGACCCTAACCCACTTATCATCCATAACGCAGGGAGCAACTTGCCACACAGTTTTAACATAGCCATAATCCGAACATAAACTCTTTAAAAAGTAACAAAAGGTGCTGAATTCATGTGACCTCATCTAGTACATGCACAAGAAACACTCTCTCCCATCAGGAATGCCAGCCGGATCCATAAGATGTGATCACACAGGATGACCAGAAATTATCCCAAAATGAACAAAGTAACAACTATGAAAACTTTTATCATAAATAAAAATAAAAACAAATAAAGTAAATACAGATTACAAATAAAGGTTTTGGCACCAAAATGAAGTGACTATTTTAGGATAAGAGCAGAACTTCCTTCTTGAAACTAAGTTTCCAGTCACCATGCTCTTCCTGCACCAGTGTGTGCTCTGACTGGTTAATGGAAATAGTGACGTGTACAATAAGCATAGAGCAAGCATGGCAACAGTGAGGATCAATATGACCAAATGGCGACGCACTACAGAGCTAGGGCAGGTGCAGGTAAGGGATGCGACCCCTAACTGAAACATCAAAAAATCACTGTACTCTCCAGAGCCCAGAGAGCCACTTTCCCTCCAGTGACAGTTGTAAAAAAAATACAAGTCCTTGCTTGAATGTTAAATAAGGATTTAGTCTAACATTTCAGGCACACAGATTGAATAGAATAGTGGAAGGCACAACAAAAGATCTGCGTGCAGGTTCCCTGGTGCTTCGACAACTAAGGCTTCATCAGGGGGATGGTGCCTGCATCTAAGACAATTTCTTTATACCAGTTAAATTCAGAATTGATGATGTCAGAAAATCTGACCAATCACAGAGCTCGATTTTTAAATACAGAAATATTCAGCTCACTTAGTGGTATAAATGGACTAATAGTTATAACAATCATATCAGTGACAACATGTTATTGTAGAAAAATACCCCAAAAGACAAAAAAAATACACCAAAGTGGTGACGGCCAATCGGATTGCTCAAATAAAAAAAAAAATATGTACGATATGAAATTAATTATAGTGTCAATCTGATCAGCTTAACATGTTACACTAAAACAAGATGATTTGTTATTTACATACAAACTAATAGCAGAATGACATAATACATTTTTCACAGCACATGCAAAAATAAATAAATTTATTTATTTTTGTATTAAGGCTTGTTTTCAAAAAACAGCCAATGGGAACTATATTATATTAGGTAAATCAGTAAGGGTCACGATGTCCCCTATTAGCTGGTACAACTCAATTCATCAAATGTAAACAAATGCTTGAGCTGCACAAAGAGAAAGATATGGACGCCAATTGGCGTCATCAGGCACTACAGCATATGATTTAGGACGCCAAATGGCGTCATCAGGAAAAAGAGGTATGTTTTTTTATGACGCCATATGGCGTCATCAGGAAGGAATGAGTTAAATACCCTGTCCAACTCTCCTCCATTTTTGACCTGGCTTCAAAATCTCTATAATGCACTTGATATCCTGTGTACAGGGCTACAGCAATTGAGCGCTTTCAAAAGGGTGACTCAATCATGATGCCTGTGCACAGAGGCTACCTGCAGGCGGGCGACCAGATAGGGAAGTAGGTGAATATAGTGACAGGATGTCACTATGTATACGTGTGTGTGGGGGTGGGGAGGGACCATGACGTGTGATGGGTGGAAAGGGAGGGAGGGTTTGTGGGGTGTAGTGCAGCGGTGAGCTGCCAAGCTGACCATGTGGCATGGTGGGTTGGTGGCAGGCTGGGGTTGGGAGCATGCTGGGTTAAGTTCTGACACGTTTATGTTTTTATGCGGGTCTTTTTTTTTCTTTTAAGTTTTGCACCCCATCTCCGACATGCACTCTCCTGGGTTGAGAATCCTTTAGTAAGGGGGGGGTTGGGGGTCACAGCGCCCTGCATAAAATAAAGAAATCTAAATCTTGGGTGCCCTCTTACTGTTCGCCGTGAGTGTACATCGCTGAAATTCATTTTTGGCAATGTACACTCGCCCAAAAGGTGATTGCTATTCCACGATCATGGTTATCACATGGAACCATGCACTTCAGGCTTATATTAGGGTTAACAGATTTCAGACATTTCCAATTAATTTTCAATGAGGTACCAGACAGGGATATCCTCTTCAACCCTTGTTATTCACTATGTATATATATATATATATATATATATATATATATATATATATATATATATACTGTATATTTATATACAGTATATTATACAGGCACCTAAGTGCCTGTATATTAGGGTTGAGTAATCACTTTCATGTTAAACCCCAGTTTTTGTACCTTAATAACTTTGCCCCCATTCAACCAATTTACATAAAATTTGGCAGCACTGCCAGGATCTCTTGATCCTGAAAATTTCATGTAGATCGATTTGGTGAGGGAAAAGTTACAGGGGTGCAAAAAAGCATAAAACTCGCTATTTTTGAAAATGTTAAGACTTTTTTTGCCACCCAATAACTAAACAAATATGAAGATCTGAAAGCTGAAAATTTCAGGTTTGATACAGTTTTGCTCAAGGTACCTGCTTTTGTGGTTCTAATGTTTTGGGGACTAATAGTCTTTAAATTATTTAAGAAAAAAGTTATGTTTGTGAGCATGTGTAGTTTAAAATATCAACATTCCATGGACAGCTGAATTTTTGTGAAAGCATGGTGTCTTGTTGACGTATTTTGTTATGTATGTCATATCATATACTGTGGTGTCTCATATAGCAGAACACCACAGTAGATGATATGACACACATAACTTTAAAGGTTAAGTGATGGCTGTTGTTGGCCATTCAGATACTAGCAAAACAATGGTGGCTGTGGCTATTTTTTGTTTTTTCTATTTTATGTTAACCACCCTTCCCCCTTGGTTTCTTATGAGTTCCTGGTGTCTAGTGGCACTCCCACCCTCTAGTCACTGCCCCATTTGTTTATTTATGATCCTCTGGAGTCTAATGGAACCCCCGCCCTCCAATCATGCCCCTGTTGTTTATTTATGATTCCCTGGTTCCTAGTGTCACCCCTCACCCACTGATCACTGCCTTCATTGTTTATTTATGATTCCCTGGTGTCTAGTGGCACCCTCACCCTCCAATTGCTGCCCCATAGCTTCATTATGATCCCCTGGTGTCTAGTGACACCCCTACCATCCAGCTCCAATGCTCTTTTGCACTATATGAAGCAGGTGCCCTATAGCAGTATAGGTCACCTGTTTCATAGTGTGATAAGTAAGCCAGCCATACAATTGTAGCCACCCCCAAAAAAAACACACAGAAGTTGGTTGTTATTAAACTTGCCAACAACAGGGCTGCCAAATCCCCTGTGTCAGCATCCACACCCCCAGCAGTGCTGGACACTGGGGAGCCCATCCCCAGTTTCCTGAAGTAGGGTTCATACAATTCAGCATCCCTGCCAAATGAAAACCATCCAATGTCTTTTTTTTTTTAAACCTGAAAGAAAGAAAACCATCCCTCATTGTCCCCACCATCCCCCCATCCGGACCCTCCCACTGAGCACCCCCTCTCACTTACCCTATACTTATCACAGGAGATCGAATAATGTCATCCTCTGTGGAATGAGACACATCTGCACTCTTCAAAGCTGAACTGTGAACTGAGGAATAAAGGTAAATGCCGTACAATGTATTTCAACGATGTTTTGAACTTATGTTCATAACTTTGCCATTTATAGAAATTTTTTCACCAAATTTTCAACATAACCTTTTTGGGACCCCACCTCATGAGCACTAGCAGTGTAATTTGTTAATTGTGCTTGGAAGATGATTTTGCTGTCTCTGCGTGAAATCACCTTTCAGGACTGAATAATGAAATTTCATTGGCAGTGTTCATGAGTTGTGATCCCAAAAAGGCCACATTAAAAATTTGGTGAAAAAAACCCTGACAATGGCCAAGTTATGAGTATTTGTTGCAAGGTTTCCATGCACGAGCATAACTTTGGAAATTATCAATATTTTTACTACTTGTTTGCAGGGATGTCCATTACAGGACTGGGGAACATGCTGCCTTACTGTGCAAGTAAGCTGAGTTTAGTTGTGAACTCAGTGAGCTGGTTTAATGGGACAAGGCTGATTGGGAAGTTGCTGCAGTATGCAGCACCAGCCCTGGCCTGGGTGCAGTGTTTTTGCTCAGACACTACACAATGTGGTGGGTCAGGAAACCTCACCCACAAGGTATCCACATGCATGCCGGGGCCTGTTGGGCCCAGGCACTGAATCAGGACTGTCTCCAGTATTGTATTTATCTCATTTTGTGCAGGTCTCTAAATGAGGATACAATTCCTCTATCAGAAAAAGAATGGAAATTCTTTGCAAAAAACTATGTTGATGCAGACATTAATGTTGTAGAATGCAAAGCACACAAAGAAGGGAAATTAAAAACATTAGGGATTTGGATCTCTGAAGTATTGATAAATCAGTGGTGGGGTTTTACTTGGGGTTGTCAACCCTAATCAGATGAGGTCAGATGTGATGTCTTCCATGAAGAAAGCTCCAACAGATTATGTTTGCCATACTCTGTCACTATGAGGCACTAGGCTGGAGCTGAATCTTGTGCTTCAAACAGAAGGCTACAGGCTGGGGGGAGGGGTGGGCATTAGGGTTGACAACTTCAAGTAAGAGCCCACCATTGATTCACCAATACTCTGAAGACCCAAATCCCTAATGTTTTTTATTTCCCCTCTTTGTGGGATTTGTGTTCTACAACCCTAATGTCTGCATTAATGTAGTTTTAAATAGAATATATATATATATATATATATATATATATATATATATATAACCGTAGCAGTGGCACTTCACCAGATATCTGCAGTGGAAGAGATTCCACTGGGGGATACCCACTATATGTTATCCCTTTACATCGACGATATCCTGCACACCCGTCTGGACCCAGACACCTCCATTACTGCAGCATGGTCTATACTTCAAACATTCGATGTCTTGTTCAGCTTTTCAATAGATATTCATAAAACTCAGGCATGCTCCTTCATTATCAACCCTCGCTGACCCTTCAGGTGACATTCCCCTGAAACAAGTACTAAAATTGAAATACCTAGGGAACTAGATCCTTTGTGCCTCCCTAATTTGGAACTTCTAAATGATGACCTTCTCACTAACATGTTGACCCAGGATCTCTCTAGATGGAGTCAACTGCATCTCTCTTTCATTTCTAGACTAAAAACAGTCAGAATGAACATCCAACCCTGCATTTTATACTTTCTACAAACATTACCATAGTGCCCACAGCTTGTTATCTCACTTCTTGGAATAAAATAATCTCTCATTTCTTTTGGGGAGGACAACGTCCTAGAATCCAATTTCCCCTTTTACAACTCCCCAGATTTGTTGAACTACACCAGGACAGCTCATCTTAGAGTGGTGTACATCTCAGTAAACCCAAAGTTGAACAGTTGAACACTTTATGAAAACAAATTGAATTTGTCCTTAGTGATTTATATGATATTGAGAAACTGCTTTTCTGTGGTCCTGGTGGAGTGCCTCCTCATCAGACTTTTCTAACATCATTGCTCAGATCCTGTGTCTATGGTTTAGGCTTCAAAATTTTTCCCCTCTTTCAAATGTCTTTAACTTTTGTAGGCTCCTCACTACAGACTCGTATTTTCTCTCAGTACAAACTGACCCACTTTCCAATGGTAGCGTCACCTCAGTTTATCTTTAAATTTTCAATTGTACTTTTGGATATAGAGAGGATAGTTTCTTTTGAGCAGCTCCAGTCTCAATATGGTCTGACAGGTAAAGAACATCTTCTATGCTTACAGGTACGACTCTTCCAACCCCATAAGGAAGTCAGTAAAACTCACCTTCTGAACCCAGCTCCTATTCTTCTCTGCTTAGTGCTTACTAATGACTGCTATACAAGGGGGGACATGGAAACATCTGATCAGTAATATGTATAGAGGACTTCAGGATTTTCTGGGGGATTCCACCCGCTCTAGTCTAAGTGCCTGGAATGTGGAATTGTTCACCTCCATCTCATATTCCACTTGGCTAAAAAATAATATCCCATCTAATAAAGTTACCTCATCAGTACTTTGGAGGGAATTTGCTTGGATATTTAGAAACTATTTTTTCTGTACTCTGGCTGCCCTAACTAAATTTTTGCTCCCAGAAAATGGTAGATGTTGGAAGAACTACGGCCACACTATGGCTGACTTAAGGTCCTGTCCTGGTCTAATCCCATTCTGGGAGGAGATTTCTGAACAATCTCAAAGCTTATCCTGCACAGCAGAACTTATTTCCTCTACAACAGTACTCTTTTCAGTCCTACCTTTGGACCACAGGGTCACCCTTTTTCCGTGTACTCCTGTATATGCTTGTGATCAAGAAGGCCATAACAAGGTTATAGAGGCAACCCCAATCACCTACGGTGGACTCCTGGTGTCATATTCTTAAAGATATCTATCACATGGAATGACTAACAACCTCCCTATGTGACTGACTACCCAATTTGAGGCCAAATGGCAGGGCTGAGTCTTACTCACAATGTCAGTGGATGACTCCTTTGTTCCCTGACTCAGTCGGGTTATACTAGAAGTATTACTGTTACTGATCCTCAAAGTTTTATTAATTTCAGATTGGTTTAAGTTTCTGCAGAATATTAGTTAAGTTGGTATACAGTACATGATGATCATCTGGGTTTACAAAATGCTGCTATTGTACTGTGTAGCAAAGGTTTACTGTAACTCCTGTTTATTGTTGCATCTTGTTTATAATCTGCTGGTTTGGATACCTGCACTGCTCTGAGAATGCTGTTTTATGTTAATGTGTCTGACTCAATACACATAAAATAAATAAAAATAAACTTGTATATGCTGGTGGCAAAAAGGTTCAGGGGTGGGCATGACTACAACATGCAAATTCTGTACCTCCACAGGGTACACAAAGTGGACAGATGGGAACTGATCAAGCTCAGCAGGAATCCAAGCAGCAGGGGTAGCGCCAAGAAAATGGCAGAGGAGAATGTAGGAGGAATGCCAGAAATTAGTTTTCCAGGTAAACGGTGTTGGAGGGCAGAAATAAGCTACCGAATTAGCGGTCTGTGCAAACACAGTGGGGGGATTCACACATGGGTGGAACACATACATGAACCTAGCATAGACATCATCAAAACTGGAGGGAAAGAAGAGGAGTGGTGGATCATTGGGACTCTCACATTCCTCATTAGTTAGGTAGGACTGGGAAGACACCATGAACGGATGACCCTTTTTCTGCCAGCAACTTCTGTCTAACTATGTTTTTATGCAACAAATGTCTGAGCTTTTTTTCCAACATCATAACCATTCTATTAGCTAGCAGGGACTTTCCTTTATATAAAAAGTTGCTTTAAGATTTAAAAAAAAGTTTAGAAATCATGACCAAGTGTGGAGCAGGCGCCACCTCAGCCTGCTGAAGATACTGTGGGGAGGCCAGAGTGACTCACATATATAATGTGTGCTTTTTCCCCTTTGTGGATTTCTTGTGGAATCTGGAGGAAGTGATTTCAGAGGTTCTTTGGGTCAGACTCACCCTAACCCCAGAATAATAGTTACTATTCCAATATCCCAGGCACTTAAAGTGGTGCCACAGCAAATCTATCCTGAGCATAATGTTGGTGGCTGCTCAGCAATGTATCTCCAGGAAATGGCTCACAGCCCAAGTCCCTGAATTTCACCACTGGTGGGACACCATGAATAACCTATATACTATGGCAAATATCACGTTTGGTCTTAATGACAAGAGAGAACTATTTATAAGTTGGTAAACTGCATGGGCCATGTATGTTTTGCAACATGTCCCCACCTTTGTGCTCTGTTCCTGAGTTCCTGTGGGAGGGTGGTGGAATCCAGGTGGGATAGCTATGGTGGACTCAGGGAGGAGATAGTACTAGGCTTGATGTAGCCCCCACAATGAGCACCCCCCCTTATTATAACAGAATTCTAGGAGGGGTAACCAGTGTACCAGTTGGCTAAATCCAGAAAGGTCTCCCACTACCCCAATGCTGTACCAGGGAGGGTGGAGGGTGGGATTCCAGTGAGTAAATATGTGTCATGATAAACTGCTGGTTGCTTCTGTATCAACCTCCACTACTCAGTGTGATGTATTTTAAGATTATATGTACTGAACTGCATTGTATTTTTTACTCAAATAATAATAAAAATATATTTACAAAAAAAGGTTTGAAAATGCCCACCCCATAGACTACAATGGGGCCCACCCTGTGCTCTCCCTGGTTAGATGTCACAAAACGTAAGAGTGCATGAGCAGGGCTGACAGACTGGGAAGTGGAAGGGATTGGCTGGCTGTTGGTTTTACCCAGTTTACAAGCCCTTCCTGCCTGAAATGGACTATAAAAAAAAATTCTAATTTATGGAAGTAAGGACTAGAGCAGTCTTAAGGTAATGAGCTATAAGGTCCATAAGCTGATTTTAGTAATTTCCTTTAAAGATTATAATTCATTTGCCATGTTTTCACCTGTATTAAGAAGCTGCTGCAGAATGTGCTGTTCTGAAATGGTTTCCTAAAGTACTATAGTGAAGCAGCCTCTGTCAAAGCCTTTAGAGTGAAATATGCTCTTACTGACTTTCAGCACCCACCATGTATTGTTCTTGAATTCTTATTCTTCTTCATATAATAAATTATGGAATACTATCTATTTGTATCCTACTTGTTTGGGTATATCCCACTGAGGTTGTAGCGAGTGCTGTATACTCTTTTGCCACAGTTCTGATTGTTTATATCACCACACAGATCCCTACACCAGCTTTCTTGTGTTGTAACACAGGCCCTGTCCACACTACGCCTCTGTAATGTTACAGAGGGTGTAAACCGTTACCGTAACAGTCGCGTTTACACCTGTAACATTACAGGAGGCGTTTGTAACCGTTGTTGAAACCACATATGAGGTGGTTTCAACAACGGTTATGAAACCGATCCCACCCTGGTAACGTTACCGGAGGTAGTGTGGACTGCCGGTAACAGTCCCCTGCAGGGCACCAAGTGCAGTGCCAGCTGCATTGTGGGATCAGGCACCGCTGTAATGGTCGCCCAGATCCCGATGTGTGGACCGGTGGTGCCAGTCCCATAATGGACACCGCCCGAGGTGTGGATGCACTGTACAGCTCCGCGGCCGTAACGGATTGCACCCGTTACCGGGCGCAAGCGGTGTAGTGTGGACAGGGCCACAGTGGTGCATTCTGCAAAATGTGTCATCTCAGACCATGGAAGGTAACTGCTGTGCCCTTATACTAGTACAGTTGCAGCCAGTGACAATTTACAGTTTATCCCATATATCATGATACTGTATATCACTGAAAAATCCATTAATTTCTATGGGACTTCTAATGATACAGAATATTAGGATATCTGACTATACTGCAAGTTGTCATTGGCTGTAACTGAACTTAGAGGAGAACAACATTACCTTTCCTTAGATTTGCCATGATTTCTCTAAATCTTATATAGTTTCCATGAAGTATACCATAGAGAAGATTCTGGAAACTATGGCATATTCTAACACATTCTCCATGGAAATAATAATGGGACTGACAAGGTCCTGCATGGTCTCCATCGGTGTTTTTCCATGGAAAGGGGCATGTAAAGCTTGGAACAGCATAAAATAGCATTGAATTCCATGGAAAAGTTCATCCTTCCATTCTGGCATGGTAATAAACTACCAGGAGTACAAGTTTTAATTATGGATACCATGGAAAGCATATAAATTTCATTCAGATTCTCATGGAAGCCCATTGAAATACATTATGTGCAAATGTTCCATGGTTTCCAAGCTCAGTTTCCATGGTATGTTCCATGAAACTCATGGAAAATTAACGGATGGTAAAGTGGTAGTTATACAAAAGTTTATAGTACTGTAGTATAATGGGGTATTTGCAGCAGCAAATAGTAACTGCAGCAGCAAATTACATGCCATTCAAATGCTAACACAATACCATGCCACATCTGCAATCGCAAATATGATGTATTATACCACAGTTCTGCTGAACGTTTGTGTAACTACCATTGTAACTGAATGTGAGGCTGCCTCCTATTTGCACTTTGCAAGGTGAAAAATGATTTTTTTTACTTAGATGTGTTTCTAATAATAAGTTTTCTTAAATTGATCCTGCCATTACCCTGCCCAGACATTTCATACATGTAACCAGTAGAGCAGCATCCCAGAATTCCATATAGCTGAAGCTGCAGCTGCGATCAGCTGTGGGAGATTCAAGCACTGCATACTGTAGACTAAAACTATCTATAACTCTGTTTTGTTAGCCACCAATCTGGCTGCCCTCATGAGACTAAGTAAAGGTTGTGCAACCTATACTTAGTTTCTGAAGGGCAGCGGAACCAGCAGCCAGCAAAATGGGGATATAAATACTGCAGCTTCAGTCTACAGTACGTAACAATTGAATGTCCTGCAGTTGATTCTAGCTGTATTATCAGCAGTGGAGGATTCTGAAACTGTGGCTGAATGCATGTAATGTTAAGGCTGGGTGATGGCAGGATCAATCAGATAAAATGTATTATTAGAAGCTCATGTAAGCGAAAAAAAAAAAAAACTGTTGCTCTGCAAAGTGCATTCAGGGGCATCCAAACACTTACTGTAGGTGTAAGGCTATTGAGGTGGATGTTTCCCTTTAAAACTGTGAATCATTTCAGCTTCTCAGTCAGGAAGTGGAGCAATGAAGACATATGAAGACATACAGGATTCTCAGCCTGAACGGTCCACAATTACCATTGTAAAACAGTTTGGGTCTCCAAACCTCACAAAATGATTCAGAAGTAAGATTTAGATTTACAGAAATGTGCTGTATGGATAATTAAAAAAAAAAAAATAAACCTAAGCAGGGAAACATATAAGTGTAGACATTGGGCCCTATCCTAGAAAGGGTTACGCATGGCACAAAGTGACTTGCGCAACCAGAATGGTGCAAGTAGCACTTTGCGCCATGCATTGTGATAAGCGGTATTCTACAAAACAGCATGCGACATGTCGCAAGCTGCTTGCACCAAAGTGGACTTAAGTCACCAGTTGCACCATAAACCCCCTGCGACATGGCTCAAGCGGTTTCTTACGGCAGTTGTTCCCTATTCTGGAAGGGTGGCTGCCACAACCCCATAACAACCCCCGGAGGACATCCCACCAACGTACATTTACACAAGCTATTAGCTGGTGTATGTGTACTTTGCATCCACTGGGGGTTGCCAGCCCATCTCCCAGTACATGTAGCCCCCCCAGCACCGATCCCCGATTAGGTGATAAAAGTCAACAGGGCTATTCGACCCTCCATGTCCTGACCCCCGATATGCTGCAGAATAAGCCCTTCAGGGCTATCAGCCCCATGCCCAATACCTCGATATGCTGCATATCAAGCCCAGCAGGGCTAGTGGAAGCCCCCCTCAGGCTCGATCCCAGAACCCCAATGTCCCATCGATAATGTATCTATACACTGATTAAAAAAAATAGAAATTTCCACATCCCAGCCCTAGTAGTCTAGTGACACCTACCACCCACACACCCAGCTGTGCCAGTGCACTCCACTCCCCCCGACCCATACTTAGCTGGCAACTGGCACAACCCATCTCTCACCACCATGGCCAGCCACTGACTGATCTCAGTAGAAGTGCTTCATACTGTAAATAGTATGTGCTCAGTGAATGACAGCTGCTGTCATTCACTGAGTGTGTACTATTTACAGTAGTACATGCTCAAACAGAGCTCAGTCGGTGGCTTGTCATGATAGTTACAGGTGGACTGTGCCAGTTGCTGGCTGGGTATGGGGTGGGGGGTGGGGTGGACTGACACTGCCAGGTGGTGGGATGGGGGGCCACTAGACTACCAGGGCTGGGATGTGGGAATTTCAGTTTATTTTTAACCAGTGTACAGTTACATTACTGGCAGGACACTGGGGTTTAGGGATCGAGCTGGGGGGTTCTGCTAGCCCTGTGGGACTTGTTATGCAGCATACTGGGGATCAGGGCATGAGGGGGTCCTACAGTATAACTCCTCATGGATTATTATGCAGCATATGGGGGTTCAGGGCATGGGGGAGCATTTGTGCTGACATTGCCACAGGCTTGCTGCAACCTGTACAGATATGCCCTCCATCTGACGTACTGTACGGGTTGGCACAAGTTGTAAGACTTAGCTACGGGAATCCTGCCTGATAGAGAATTGGGTGCGGGGTCCTTGGCACAATGGTGTTTGGCGCAAGTCACCTTTGGTACGACGTGTGCCAGCCCTTCTAGAAATGTGCCTATTGTTGGCAGAAAAAGGTCATGTGGCCCATAGAGTCGGCACATACCTAACTATCTAATGTTGATTTTGTTAGGGGCCCTAGTGGTCAGTCACGCCCACTTTCCTCCCACCCCTTTACCATTGTATTCACCAGTCGCATATTCCTATCTTTCTTCAGGTGTGGGTTCCAGAACTGCACATAGTACTTCAGAGACCTGTACACTGAATCATTTTGCTCCTCTGACTATTAATCCCCTTTCCTACTCCCCTTTGGCATCCTACACCCCCCATTTGTTATGTGCTGAGGGGATGCCCAATCCTCCTCGGCTCTTGCACCCCCCCTTTCATTGTTTGCTGACGGGGGTGCCCAATCCCCCATCAGCTACAGCATCCCATCACCCCAAAACACTTAGGTGGCATGCTGGGAGCCCACCCCAGCATGCCAAATCACCCTGAAAAATAAAAACCGTCCCATGAGGGTTTTTAATTTTAAACCCTGTGAAAGAAGAAAACGGTCCCACACGGTCTCCCTGCCCCCCTCCCACAACCCGCAACCACCCTCTGCGGACCATGCCTCCCCACACCCCCTCAGCCCATACTTACCTCCGGAGGCAGCACAACGATCTTCGGTGGACCAGGAACACGTCTGCACTCTTCAAAGCTGACTGCGAATTGAGGAAATGCCAGTAAGCTGTATAATGGTATAAATAGGCTTTTTTTGGAATTTTTGCACCAAATTTTCAACATGGGGTTATTGGAACCCCTCCTCATGAATTCTGTCAATGTCATGATGTTATTCATTCCCAAAAGGTGATTTTGCAGTCACAGCGTGGAATCATCTTTTGGGTCTGAATAATGAAATGACACTGCCACTGTTCATGAGGAAGGCTCTCAAAAAGTCCATGTTGCAAATCTGGTGAAAAAAATTCCCAAAATGGCTGTTTTATAATCATGCATTGCACAGTTTCCATGCACGCTCATAACTTCATGAATTTGTAATATTTTCGCTCCAGATTTTCAAAATTGGCATTTTCAACACCTGCTTATGAATAGTGCAGCTGTCATTTTACATATCCTGGCCGAAATGTGTTTTTACACGTCTGACACAGAATAGCACGGTTGCTGTGCGAAATCTGTTTTTGGGACAATTTGAGAAAATGACGGTGACACTGTTCATGAACAGAGGTCCTAAAATGCCTATGTTGGAAATCTGGTGCCGAAGGTCCATAAAATGACTGTGTTATAGGCGTGCATTGCGCAGTTTCCACGCACCCTTGTAACTTCACAAATTTGCAATATTTTCATGCCAGATTTTCAACACTGGCATTTTTTCACACCTCTTTATCAACAGTACAGCTGTCATTTTTCACAGCCTGCCCAAAATGAGTTTCTACACCTGTGGCGCACAATGGCGTGGTCGCTGTGGGGAATCAACTTTTGGGACAGATTAACAAAATCACAGCACCACTGCTCATGAGGGGTGGTCACAAAATGCCTATGTTGAAAATGTGGCTAACAAACTCCCCAAAATAATTGGGTTATGGATGTGTGTTGTGCAGTTTCTATGCATGCTCATGACTTCACCAATTTTTTTATATTTGCACTCCAGATTTTCAATGTTGACATTTTTGTACATATCCTCATGAACAATACAGTTGTCATTTTCCACATCCTGCTGAAAATGTGTTTTCATCCCTGTGTCACCAAATGGCATAGCCACTGTGCAAAACCACCTTTCAGCTAACACACTCATAGTGCTGCTCTTCATCAGGTGGGCTCACAAAAAGCCCATGTTGAAAATTTGGAGTGAAAATACCAATACACACTTACGCTGTTAGGGTTCCCAACTGTAGCACTGCACCCTGTACAGACTGACAGGTGTCAGGGTTGTGGCTTGGGATCATCAGCTGTAATGCTCATGCCATTCCACCCCCACCCCCACCCTGCAGCCAGTGACAGGCAAATTGGTGTGCCTTGCAGTCTTTGCCCACAAGCTTCACCCCATTCTCCTATACTGTACTGCACCCACCTCAGTGTATTTCCTTATGGAATGGGATAAGTATAACACCCAAAAACCCCAAAGCACACCATAACACTTGTCAGTGTCTACAGGATAGTTTAAGGTACAATGGCATGAGCCTTATAGCTGATGTCCCAAAGGCACACCCCAATGCCTGTCACTCTCTGCAGGGTGGAGATGGGATTGGCATCACTTCAATACTTCATTGCCATTCCTATTTCGCATCTCTAACTCCTGCATTACCAATGTCAATGCCAGTGCGACAACATTCGGCATTGACAAATGCTTGTTTCCAGTTCTGTTGCTGCAAAACAGCTTGAATCTTTGTAGATCTTTCCCCAGTCCTCATCCTGCCACCACATTTCTATAACAGAACACCGATGGATGTTTTCTTTTTGTAATATGTATTGCAATTCATCCTTCTCATTTATTATGATTCTAGCATTGACCATGCTGATATGTTGAACGCTGGGGGACAAAACCTGCAAAAAATAAAGTTATGAGTAAATGTTGGAACAATTCAATGTTTCCTTATAACTTAGTTTTTCACATGTTTACCCCAAATTTTCAACATAATCTTTTTATGACAGCTCATTCTGAGCATGACAGGTGTTATTTATAAAACAATGGCTAAAATGCCATTTTGCTCCACAAGTGTGAAAACACATTTTGGGTAGGGTCTGATAAATTGTAACTATCACATTCATGAGGAGGTGTGAAAAAAATTATGTTAAAAATCTGGGATCAAAATAGAGAAAATTACCACAGTTACGAGCATGCTTTGAAAAATTTCAACGTACACTCATAACTTAGTTGATTTTTAATATTTCTACCCCAAATTTTCAACATAGTCTTCTTTTGATCCCACATAGCCTTCTTACAACCCCATTTCATGAACAAGGGTGGAGAACATTTTCATATCATGCCTAAAAGATGATCTTGTGCCAGTTGTGTGAAGCCACATTTTGGCCAGGATTTTAAAAATTACATCTGTCACATTCCTGAGATTGTGTGAAAAAATAAATATGTTGGAAATCTGGGGTCAAAATACTAAAAATTACCACAGTTTCAAGTGTGTATTGAAAAATATCAATGTACACCTATAACTTTGTTGTTTTCTCATATCTGTGCCCCACATTTTCAACATAGCTGTCTTGTGACCCCACATGGCCTTCTTATGACCCCACCTCATGAATAAGAGTGGAAAACATTTTCAAATACTGCCCAAAAGGTAATTTTGCACTATGAGTGTGGAAACACATTTTGGCCAGGATTTGAAAAATTACAACTGTCGCATTCATGAGGTCTTGTGAAGAAATGGATATGTTAAAAATGTGTAGTCAAAATACTGAAAATTATCAAAGTTATGAGCCTGCATTCATAAACTTCAAGAAAGGCTCATACGTTTGTTATTTTTTTAATATTATTACCCCAAATTTTTAACATAGCCTTCTTATGACCCCGCCTCATGAACAAGGATGGAGAAAATTGTAAAATCCTGCCCAAAAGGTGATTTTGCACAGTGACTGTGAAATCACCTTGTGGTACAGATTTGCCTAATTTCACTGTCATTGATTATGAGATAGTGTCCCAAAAAAGGCATGTTAAAAATCTAGGGCATAAATATTAAGAAAATGACCAGGTTATGCCAATAAATTCAAAATCCCATTGAAATACATGGAATTGCATACCTCATTTCCTCCATATGAGGCCTGGCATTAAAGAGTGAAGATGTGTCTCTGGTCCAGAAAGGATTACGGCATTGAATCCCCAACAAGTAAGTAGAGGCTTTGGGGGGTGGAGTAGTGGGTGTTGAGTGGGAGATTCAGGTGGGGGAAGCAGTTATGGCAGCAGCAGTAACAGACATTGATGAACAATTTTCTGTTTTTACAGGGTGTTTTAAAAAAAAAACACTATGAGAGATGGTTTTCTTTAGTTCAGGTACTGACACTGGGAATTTAGTACCCCAATGTCAGTATTATGTTTGTTGACATTGGAAGTGGGCTCCCTGGTGTTGCAAATCAAAATGTCCAGGGTGGGGGATAACAGCCAGCATGGGAGATTGGGCACCCCTGTGCTGGAATAGACATGGAGGGAGGGTTTTCTTTCTGTTTGGTGGCACTGGGAGTGGACTCCCTGGTGTCACACAATTAAAATGAGTGGGGTGGGGGTTGTACCTACTCCAGGCATTACATTGGGGGGTACACACAGTCAAAATGGGCAGGGTTGGGGTAGCAGCCAGTGCAGGTGATTGGATACCCCTGTACCCATGGAAGGGGCAGGAAGACATCAAGAGATTTTTTTTATCACTGTGGCATGGTGATGGCTTCACCATCAGAGATAACATGAGGGGTAAGGAACCACAGCAGGCTGACCATGACACGATCAGCTGTACTTGCTGGGTGGAGTTATGCAGATCAAAGAAAGAGACACCCTCTGATTGGGTTGGCTCTGTCCTTTCAACTACATGAAGTTTTTGCCCACAAGCCAGAACAGTGTCATGATCAGCTTTGCTGATGATTGGTGTGACACTAATGAGCCGCTTGCAGACTGCTCTGCATTGGATGGACAGTGTCACACCCCTCAAAAGCCACATATATAGCAAAGCGTTCACAGTGTGTGCATACATGATGAACATAAAAAGAAAGCATAGACACCACTGTAGGAAGAAGTGGGTTTATTCGCACACCAGGAACAACCACCCCATTACTGCTACTGGGATCCTCCTGCACCTATCTGGCATATTGAAGTAGTCCATTAGGAGCATCTCACACTGCTTTGCTGTCCTTCTTCAGTAATGTTATCCCCTAATTCCCTGTCTGCTGACTCTTTCTGTATTGGTGGTCCATAAACCACTCCTATCTTGATGTTCCTCCCATTATTTGTTACTACCAGAACCCACACTATCACTAAGCACTTGTCCTCTCCACACAGAGTCAGACTGACCCACCAGGATGCCTAGAAATTTCTAGGAGGGTCCACTCTGTTGGGAATCTGGCCACCTTCAAAACTGAAAGTATTTGTATTTATCATCTATTTTGTAATTAAATAGGGTATTCTGGGCACTGCAAGCAAATGTAAGATACAAACACAGAACTAGTTTATCAAACTGAGTTGGAATAGCGATATGATTGTGTCCCTCTGGGCCATCCCCTATTGATCTTTCAGGAGGGCCCCATATTAACTTTCCAGACAGGCCCCCGTACTCCAATCTGACCCTGTCCCCACTAACTCTGCCCTCCATGGCTTTTACACCCACTCTTGCATATAGTTCTACACCCCCCCAACACTTTCCTTTCTCCCAATCCTTCTTAAACAACGTTAGCCCTGGGATAGTCAAATCACATGGAACTACATGGTCTATGTCTCCGCAATCATTATCAGGTCTAATCATGCTTCTGTCACCACTGCCTGCATGTCACTGGTTTTGTTTCCCAGCTCCTGGCATTAGCACATAGCGATCCCTATTTTTTTCCTCTTCCACCCACTAACTCCCTGTCCCTCATCCTTCCCTCTTTCAAATTGCAAAATAGTTTATTGTAAAATTCTCAAGCTAACCATTTCCCCTGTCCTATAATATTAGCAATCCACTAAACCTTCTTGCTACAGTTATGCAAATTCCATACATTGCACTATTTTATAAAATGAAGCATACAAATCCTGTAACCTCATTGGTTGAAACACATCATATGGCCATTATTTTCTGATAACCACACACTTCACCTGATCCACATATATTTTGTAACAAATAAAAGCCCATTTTATATGTGGAAAAGCACAATCCAGGGTATGTAGTCATAAAAAATAATACACTTCTCCAGTGTTGTGGCACTTGGCTATAATTCACACCTAACAACCACCTGGGGCATGCAGTATTTCCTTATAACTGCACACCCTGTCATATGTTATCATTATCCCTTTTATTAACAGCATACATAAGATAACATGCAAGGAAGTGCCTGCTTGATGCACAGAAAATATGCTTGTTTTCAAACTGCAGGAATCATGAGGCAACCAGTATCTATTATACATGTATGCTTTTCAGTATTGTACTTTATTTTAATCTGTATGCCTGACTACAGTTGTTTTGTCATCCTCAGATATATATTTCTGATGTTCATTCAGAAGTGCCAATAATAAAGGGACTAATTATGTTGAATGTGAGTCATCAAACTCAAGTACTGTATCACAACCTGACATTTTTTGTCTCCATAATAGGATTAATTACTAGGCTGCATAATCCTCATAGTCATAACAGACTTACACTGATATAGGCAGAACATTGACAAGGCTGTGTAAAGTATAATCTCCTTGAAATTGATGTTATTAACTATGGGAGGGCTGAAAGGATCATGCCGCAACTTTTTTTTGTCCTAAAGTGTTACAGCAGTAGTATTTGTTGGTTGGCAAAAAAATGCCATCATATAGTTCTTTAGCAATAATATAGTGCTGGCATCATAGCTTAATCATCACTATGTTTTTTTTTTTTTAATTCTAGCAGATATTTTGAAAAACACTTTTCTTACCGATTTTATAAATTAACGACCACTAGCAGGTTTTTAACAAGCATTTGTCAATGCCAAATGTTTGCTTGCTGGTATCAGCATTGGAAGTGCATGAGTTAGACAGATGCAGAATAGGAATGGCAGTGAAGTACTGACATGACGCCAACCCCAACCCACCTCCACCCTGCAGAGATGGACAGGCATTGGGGTGTGCCTTTGGGTCGATGCGCATAATGGTCATGCCATTTCACCTCACTCCATCCTGCAGACACCGACAAGTGTTGAGGTGTGCCTTGGGGTGTTTGGCTTTACAGTCACCCCATTCCTTTAGAAAATATGGTGAAATGGGTGCAGTATAGAAGAATGGGGTGAACTTTGGGGCCGAAGAGTCCAAGACACACCTCGATGCCTGTCGCTGGCTGCAGGGTGGGGATGGGGATGGAATGACATGAGCATTATGGCCAGCAATCCAAAGGCACACTCCTGATCCTGTCAGTCTGTACAGGGTGGGATGTTATGGTTAGAAACCCTAACGCCCCAGGCCTTTGTTGGTATTTGCAGTACAAATTTTCAAAATTACCTTTTTGTGATTCCACCTCATGAAAGCATTTGGGACCTCTGCTCATGAACAGTGGCATTGTGATTTTGTTGATCTGTCCCGAACGTTGATTTCCCACAGCGACCACGCCATTCTGTGCCAGATGTGCAAAAACAGAGTTCAGGCAGGATGTGAAAAATGACAGCTCTACCATTCAGAGGTAGGTGTGAAGAGATGGCAATGTTGAAAATCTGGAGTGAAAATATTAAAAAATCTTAACTTATGAGCCTACGTGGAAACTGCACAATGCATGCTTGTAACACAATCATTTTGTGGAATTCTTTCACTAAATTTTCAACATAGGATTTTGGGACCACTGCTCATGAACAGTGTCAGTATGATTTTCTTAACCTGTCCCGAACGTTGATTTCCTACAGTGACTGGGCCATTGTGCGCCAGCTGTGCAAAACCACATTTTGGGCAGGATGTGAAAAATGATGGCTGTACTGTTCATAAGGAGGTGTGAAAAAATGGCACTGTTGAAAATCTGGAGTGAAAATATTACAAATTCTTGAAGTTATGAGCATGCGTGGAAACTGCATAACGCTTTCTTGTAACAGCCATTTTGTGGAATTTTGCCACCAAATTTTCAACATAGGCATTTTGGGACCTCTATTCATGAACAGTGTCTCTGTGATTTTCTTAATCTGTCCCAAACATTGATTTCCCACAGTGACTGCGCCATTGTGCTCCGGATGTGCGAAAACGTATTTCAGACAGGATATGAAAAATGACTGCTGTACTGTTCATAAGGAGGTGTGAAAAAATGCCAATGTTGAAAATCTGGAGTGAAAATATTACAAATTCTAGAAGTTATGAGTGTGCATGGAAACTGTGCAACGCATGCTGGTAACAGGCATTTTTTGGAATTTTTTCACCCAGTTTGCAACATAGGCTTTTTGGGAGCCCACCTCATGTACAGTGACACTGTCATTTTGATAATCATTCCCAAAAGGTGATTCCACGTACAGACCGTAAAATCACCTTTTGGGACTGAACAATGACATGACAGTGACTGAATTCATGAGGTGGGGTCCCAAAAACCCCATATTGAAAATTTGGTGCCAAAATTCACAAAAATGGCTGAGATATTCACCTAAGTTGAAAAAAAAAATTGATGCTATCATACAGCTTACCGGCATTTCTTCAGTTCGTGGTAGGCTTTGAAGAGTACAGATATGTTTTCGCTCCACTGAAGATCATCGCGCCCAGCTGCTGTGGTAAATATGGGGTGAGGGGGATGTGGGGAGGTGGGGTTTGCAGAGGGTGGTGCGGGTTGGGGGAAGGGTACCGGAGACAACATGGGATGGTTTTCTGTTGTCCCAGGAAAAAAAAAGACATTATGGGATGCGTTTTGCTGTCACAGGGACAATTAGCATGGTGGGGTGGGCTCTTAGCATGCCACCTGAGTGTTTGTTGGGGGGAGGAACTGGAGGTGATGGGGATTTGGCACCCCATCAGCACAGAAAATGTGTCAGTGTTTGGGGGCGCATGAGCCAAGGGGAATTGGCACCCCCATCAGCACACTACTGTTACACGGTGGGGAACATTATGCCGACGGGGATTGGTCTCCTCCATCGACAAATGAACTGGACAGAGGGCATGCTGCCAGGGGGGTTGGGCACCCCCGATGTCAGATTTCATGGGGACTGTGAGAGGTGGATGGCGACAGCTGCTGCCATGTTTATTGAAATGTTACACCACAAAATGCACTGCCCTGCAATGGCAGGTCATTCCCTTATTGCAGTGGGCAAATCATTTCAAGTCGGTGGCACGCTTGCAAAATAAGTGTCAGCAGCAGCGTGTGCTCACATTGGTGACACACGGCCAAGCCCACAAAAGCAGTGGTGGCACTAGCCACAACAGTGCTGCACCAACCCAACCTGCTTCTCTCCTAAGCTGCTACAACATGTTTCTTGCGCATGCGCACAGGCAAACATAAATATGACAAAAACTTCTGTAAGAATAGTAATTCCTGGATGATATGCACATAATCACAAATTACACAACATCAATTATAAATGTTATCAAATGTTCAGGGTTTAAAAATCAATTGAATAGATGCCTTGGTTCAAGAGGTCAAGTAACAGATGTGAATTTACACACATATAGTAGTTTTTGAGTGATAAGCAGAAACACAGAAACCTAGAAGTTGATGGCAGAAGAAAATTAATCCATCCAGTCTTCCCTCATCCCTACCTAACCTGTAAATTGAATCCAGTAGTTTTCACTCATCTCTTCCCTCCTCTATTGTCTCCCCCTCCATGGCCTCCCACTAAACCCATGTGCCTAGCTCACCTACTTTACCACTGATGTTGCACAGACCACCTCTTAGGCAATGTATTTCACTTATCCACCACATCGCCATAAAAAGTATCTCCTGATGGGGTGTACTACACAATACTGACAGTCGCACGACCGACTTGCAATAAGCCAACACCATTCAGCTGACAATCACTTGCCTGACAATAGAAATATGCCCACTGTGGAGGGGATTTTATGTTTAGGGGGAGCAAAACTGCACCCCGTACTTAAATATAATCACCTCTGCCACAAGCAAATGTCTAATGTCGGGCAAGTAATTGTCAGCCAAATGGTGTCAGGTTATTGCATGTCGGGCGAGTGACTGTCAGTCTTCCATTGGACTCCCTCCTGATATCTTTCTTACACCTGCCCCCTACCAGCTTCTTTGTATTATCTCCAGTGTCTGTGTTAGCACTGTAGGTGATCAGTTATTCTGACGTGGAGCCTTTGGAAATGAGTCTATGACTCAAAGGGTTGTAATTCTAATTTCCTAAATAAATGAAGTTCACTGCTGTGCACTGCATTCCATGTATAAACTTGAATGTTTCAATCATGTCCACTTTTCCCCTCCTGGTGTCTAGCATATATATCTTATGGTTGAACCACCTTCACTCATAGGACACCCTGCTGCCCTCAGTCATTCTGTTGGCCCTCCTCTGGACTGACTCCACCATAGTGGGAGAAATCAATTTGTGAGCAGGTGGTGACTGGCCACTAACTTTCAAAAACTGGCAGCTAAATCAATATGTGTACTGACCAGAATTATTAAGGGCTGTAAAGTCTCTTAATGGGTAGGCAACCAGTTGGCCGATATGTTTCAAAATCTGGTAGCCAAAGCAACTATTTTAGTGGTCACCTGGTGACCAGATTTGTTCTACCTTGCACTCCACTCTATCCTTATCCTTTAGGTGAAGATTCCATAACTATATGTAAGACTTTCAAGTGTAATTTCACCAGGGATCTGCATAGGTGCAATATCTCCTTTGCATCTCCTACTAATTGTCCTGCCTATACATCTCAACATCCTGTTGGCCTTTCCCACTGCCTTATTACACTGAGCAGTTTGCTTTAGTTTAGCAGAGGTAACAACACCCCAGATCTTTCTCCTCCCTTGTCTGCTTCACTCTCAGTCCACTCATTATGTATTCCATTATCAGATTTTTTTTGCTGCTTTGTGCATGACCTGACATCTTCACATCACTCCTCAGCTGCCATACCTTGAACCACCTTTCTCTAAGGAAATAGTTCCTTAATTCAGATTCAACCAATTGTTGAGTAGGGGTACAATGAATTATGATCAGGAGAGAATTCCAGATTGTGGGCAGAAAGTAGGAAAATGCAAGCTTGCCCATGTTGGTGTGATATTTTGGGATTGACAGCAATGCCTGATCAACAGACCACCGGTGTATGCACAGACCTGTTTCACAAGACATGAGGAGAAGGGAGGAGGGGGTTGGTGTCAAAGTATGTTGCCAATGAGACAGCCAAAGATAAATGTGCTATACAGCAGCAGCGGAAAGCCAACCCAGGCAGATGTGTTTGATGGGAGGAAGCCAAGTCAAAATGGCTCAATGTATATTTTTATAGGTCATGTCCCACTTCCTCAAATTGAATTTGAAGTGTTGAAATAAGACACCATAGCTTAATTTAGAGAGTGGTTATATTGTGGTATCACCTTGCAAATTTTAGAGTTAGATATTTTTTAACTTTGCTTGCAAGGCTCATTTTAGAGTTTACTAGCTTACACTCCACATGAATATGTAGTGCGAATTCAAGGGTGTTATCAACTTACCACTAAGATGTTTAAAGAGTCGACTGTCTTAAACAAAGAACCATCAAAACACAATGTTTTAGTCTATTGCATCCACCACATAGTTTTTGTGCAAATCCAAGCAACATAGCTTGGGTTTTGCATACATCTGAAACTAGCTTATTTTGCAGAAATCAGTTTTGAAATGAGATAAAATCCAGATTAATATGTCTATTGAGGTCATCGGTATGATTTGAGCAATATAGGTGGGCAAGATCATCTGCACTCCAAAGGGAAGTACAAGAGGAAATGCTAAGTGGCGGACAGTGGGTGTGTAGCAAGAATACCAGAGAACCTATCATGGATTTCAACAAAACACCCACTAGGGTACAAGCAACATCTGAACTCATTTTTTTCAAAATGGTGGGTGGAACTGACAACCACCAAGCAGGAAAAAGACTTGGTGGTAATTATATCAGGTGATCTAAAGGTGGCCAAGCACTGTGACAAGGCAGTTAGGAGGGGCAAGTGGGATACTGTGGTGTGTTGGGAAGGGTATCACCAGTAGGAGGGAGGTGGTACTGCCTCTGTATAGGTCACTGGTAAGATCGCACCTAGAGTACTGTGTCTGGTTCTGGAGAACACATCTCAGAAAGGACATACAGTAGACAGAGTGGTAGCAGTGCAGAGGGGGGCAAGTAAAATAGTGCAGGGTCTGCATCAGCAGCCCATATGAGGAGAGATTAAAGGACCTAAATAGGTACACCCTGGAAGAGAGGTAGGGGGGATATGATACAGATCTTTAAATACCTCATAGGGGTAAACAAGATTCAAGAGGAAAATATTTTTCAATAAAAACGATGATCAAGGACAAGGGGGATGATAAGAAACTGGGGGGGTAGATTTAGGAGAGATGTGGGGAAGTAGTTCTTCACAAAACACAGTGGTAGATTGGTGGAACAGCCTTTTAGCGGAGGAGGTGGGGCAAAAACAGTGGTGGAGTTCAAGAATTCATGGGATAGGACTCTTAGGGAAGGGGGGGTGAATGGGCTGGAGATCAAGTAAGGTCTATGATGACACTACAGGCAGGGAAAAATGTGCAGACTAGGTGAGCCAAGTGGTTCTTATCTGCTGGAAATTTCAGTTTCTAAGTTTCTGTGTTTCAAATGTCAGTTGTTGCTTCCTGTGGCTAAAGTAGTTTCTAAACCAGGTTAGTGCAGTAGGGGAGACTATCTAATTCATGAAGCTTAGTTCATATCCAGTGATCCACAAGGTTTAATGCCTTAAACAAATCTACAAATACAGTCCTAGTCAATTATCTTTACCCATGACCAAGAACATATTGTTAGTAAGCTTGACCATGGCAGTAGTAGTGTGCCCCAGCCTAAAGGCATGCTATGCAGAAGACAGGACCGGATAGTAAATTTAATGGCCCACTTGTACATTTCATAGCTGAGCCTATATATGTGAAATACTGGTAGCACTTTAGTTGCAATTAGTATGTAGCTGTGTGCGTGCTGTCTTCAAAAATGTATGAAATCAGGTTTATGAAATATGGAGTTATAGTGGAAAATGGAGCTTCTTGCAAACTCTCTCTGGCTTCATCACTTAAGTTCTGTAAAATCTAGAAAAAAAGAAAGCCACTATGGTATGGCAGAGAAGTGGTGAAAAAGGTTAGGGGAAAGAGGTGTGCATTCAGGAGATACAAGCAGACACAGAGGGAGGATAATAGGGTCATATGCCAGGAAAAGCAGAAGGAAGCAGGACCAGAGGTCAAGAAAGTGAAGGTAAGGACAAAGGAGAAATTAGCTGCCTTGGTGAAGGAGGGGGATAAAACATGTTTCTTGAAGGGGGGATACTCAGACTAAAAGACTAAGGCGGGGAGTGGTGGTGGAAGAAGACCAAGAGAAGGCAGACATATTAAACAGCTATTTCTGTTCTGTGTTCACGATAGAGGGTAAAGGGGAAGGATGTCAGATCAGGAAAAATGGGGTGTTAGCGGGAGGGGAGCTGGACAACAGTCCATTCCAGGAAGATGAAGTCCTGAGGGAACTAGAGGGGCTGAAGGTGGACAAGGCCACGGGCCCAGATGGGGTACACCCCAGGGCACTAAGGGAGCTAAGTAAAATACTAGCAGAGCCACTGACTAGCCTCTTCAACAGGTTCTTGGAAAGGGGGGAGGTTTCTGATGACTAGAAGAGGGTGGCTGAAGTCCCCCTCCACAAGGGAGGGGACAAGGAGGAGGTAAACAACTACAGAGCAGTGAGCTTGACATCGGTGGTAGGAAAGGTTGTGAGGAAACTGCTAAAGAAAACAATCACTAGCTACCTTGAAGCCAATTGCCTGCAGGACCATTGGCAACATGGGTTTACAGAGGGCTGGTTGTGTCAAACAAACTTGATAGAATTCTTTGATTGAGTCACCATGGTAGTAGATTGGGGGGAGGGAAGGACTGTGGAAATTTCATACCTTGACTTTAGCAAGGTGTTTGACATGGTGCTGCATAGAAAACTCTTGCACAAAATGAGATGCCTAGGGGTGGGTCCAGTAGTAGTGAGGTGGGTGGGAAATTAGCTTGAGAGGACAAAGCAAATGGTAATCATAAATGGGGTGCTTTCCAATGAGAACATGGTCACCAGTGGGGTACCACAGGGGTTGGTGCTAGGGCCGCTCCTGTTTAACATCTTTATAGGGGACATAGCAGAAGAGCTGGAGGAGAAAGTATGTCTATTTGCAGATGACACAAAGATCTGCAATAGACTTAATACTACAGAGAGGGTTGAAAAAATGTGCAAGGATCTGCATAAACTGGAGGAGTGCTCAAGGGAGTGGTAGCTGTCCATCAGTACAAAAAAGTGCAAGATCATGCACTTAAAGAGAACAAACCAGGGGGTAGAGTACAGGATGGGGAGGGAGCCATGGAGGTAATCAAGCTAGAAAGGGACCTTATTATAGTCATTTCATGAGACATCAAGGTGGCAAAACAATATGAGAGGGCAGTGGTGAGGGCCAGTAGAATGCTGGGATGTATTGGTAGGGTCATCACTAGCAGGAAGAAGGAGGTTATAATGGCATTGTATGAGCAGCCAGTGAGGCCATGCCTTAAGTATGGGTCCCAGTTCTGGAAAGCAAATCTCAGAAAGGATGTGGATAGAGTGGAGAGGGTCCAGAGGAAAGGAACAAAAATGGTGAGGGGTCTTAGCCAGTTGTCATATGAAGACAGACTGAGAGACCTTATCATGTACTCCCTGGAGCAAAGAAGGGAAAGAGGGGACATGATTGAGACCTTCAAGTACCTCAGGGGTATAACCAGAGTACCTGAAAGTGACATTTTTCAGTTGATGAGGCACTCGAAAACTAGAGGTCATGATATGCAGATAGAGGGGGTAGGTTCAGAGGAAATAGTAGAAAATTCTATTTCACGAGGAATAGACTCCCAGAGGAGGTGGTGGGTTCAAGGACAGTGGCAGGATTCAAAACAGTGTGGAATAGACAGAAGGGTATTATCAACCTTGGGATGAGGAATGTTAACCAGAAAAGCTAACATCTTAGGTTTGTCTTTCAGATAGCAAAACTGGGCAGACTGGGTGGGCTTGCTGTTCCTTTTCTGCCAACACATTCGATGGTTTACTATGTTTCAAAGACTGCAATTCTGTCTGCAAATAAAGCTGAAGTGCAGTTCACATTCAGCTGTAACTAGATGAAATAATATTTTCTGAACTGTAGTTTCACTAACTCATGAACAGTTTGAAGTAAATTCTGTTGATGAAGTAAGAAGGGGTAATATTTTTTCACCTGCCTTCAGACCCACAGCATCCAACCACATCTAAAGCTCTGATGTGTTTTAAAGCCCATTACCCTCCTTCCCATTTGCTGTTACTGTCATATTAAAACCACTTCCTCCAACAATGTCACCTATCAACAAAAAGACATGAATTCCATAATGGCTGATGTCATTATTCCTAGTTAACTCATTTGTTGCCTTTTAGCACTATTTAGGTTAGTGGTTTTAGTAATGTCTTGCTCTTTTTTAATTCAAGTTTATTGCATATTTAGGCACAGATACATATTTCATATCACAATTCAGTTGATATATATATATATATATATATATATATATTGTTTGTTTTAGGTGACGAGTTGAAGCTTCATACAGGGAGTCTTTATAACGTATACAATAGCATAGGTTTTAGTACATCAACAAATTATTTAACACAATCTGAACCCCTTTTTATTACAATAACCATATTGCAGGTATTTTATATATTCAATATATTCAATCCAGATCACCAATCCCCTTTCCTTACCACCCTCTATGCCGTTCTTCTTCCTCCAGTACAGTATTCTACCTCTCCACTGTTTCTGAGGCTCCATTGCCCTGTATCAGCATCCAGGATGTCCATCTGCTGACAAACCTTGGTGTTCTGAAGCTTATTTTATGGGTCAGCTCCTCCATAGTCTGAATCTCCTGAACAACATTCATCCATTGCTGGATGGTAGGGGGGTCTGAACTAAGCCACTTCCTTTTGATTGCCTTATGAACTGATGTCAGCAGTATATTCCATAGATAAATCCTATCCCCCCCCCACCTCCCGGGGCAGCACTCGAAGTACTAACTGCTTTGGGTCAATAGGCTCTACAATTGAGAACAGGGCTATTAGCTTTTGTTTTACTTCTCCCCAATATTGGGTCAGTCTCGGACATGACCAGAACACATGAAAATGACCCGCCCTAGTCTCCTGGCAGCCTCTCCAGCATGTCGGTGGACAGCTCTTATCCCATTTACACTTAACACTTGAGGTTATGAAAAATCTCATTCTAATCTTCCACACAAATTCCCTCTTCATTGGGGAGTACATGGTTTTATAAATTTGGGTGTAGATGATTTCCCTTTCCTTATCCATGATTGGCTCACCTATCTCAAGTTGCCACTTGTTTTGTGGGTTTGTGGTTTGACTGCTGCCTCTATCTCTTAGTGCTCCATAAATAGCAGAAATGTGGCCTCTTTGTCTTTGTGAGGTCATTATTTCAACTATCACCCCTTGTAACCCTATCAGGGCCCAGTCTTGAGTCTGGTGGCCCTGCAGTGCTTGAATATATGTTCTGACATGGAGGTATCTGTAATGATCAGCTTGCCTAAGAGAGTATCTTTCTTTGAGCTAGGTAAACTCCATTACATTACAGAAAGTGACCCAAGGCATAGAGACCTAACCTCTCCCACCTTCTGAAGGTGAGGTCTGGTTGTGCAGGGGGAAATCCCCGATCCCAAGAAAACCACCTCATGGGCCATAAGTCCCTGTAGGGTTTGTGTTTAAACCAAAGCTGCTTCAGTACCCACAATGTATTTCTTACTGTGAATAGTAGTATGTTGCTATCTTGGCTAAGGATTTCTGGCATCGCCGCTCTAGCTCCCAGGGGGGCATCCCCTCCATGGTGACCATTTCCAGTGTCTTCCAATGGGCAGAATAGTCCCATGAGGACCAAGCAGGACCCATTTTAGTTGGGCAGCCAGGTAATAATTCTTTAAGCTGGGACATTTCTCCCTCTGTATTTTTTATTAGACTGCATAATCTGGATTTTAACTCTAGGCCTTTTATAGTTCCAAATTAATTAAGAGATCACCCTTTGCCAAATTTGAAATTGGTTATGGTGAATTTTCATTGGGAAGCATTGAAATAGATATAGAAATTTGGGAAGGATGTTCATAGTAACTGACTGGATTTTCGAGTGGAGAGTCAAGTTCAGCATATCACATTTCTTAATGTCTTGCCTAATCTGCTTTATCAAGGGTTTGTAATGTCCTGCCTTTGATCATGTGGTCCTTTCTTCATGTTTAAGATAAAGCTGAGTTATTAGTACCATTTATATAACTTTTCATAATTCTCAAACCCTCAAAAACAATTGTAGTTCATCATATTTCTCACTTGGCTCCTATCTTTGTTCAGGTAATGATTTTTGTTTATTGAAGTCCTTTTAAGCTGCAGTTGAAACCCACTACTGTGAGTCTTTATTGTACATTCAGGGAAGGCCACCCTTTCAATAGCACCAACCATGTTTCCGGAGTGGCCCTGTTTTGTGTTCTTCCTGATAGTTGTCACACAGTAGAAGCCTGCTGTGGTACTGTCTGCTATTGGCATTGCTCTAATTAAAAGACAAAGAACCGTAGTGTGCAAGCATTGAGGCAAGGGTCACACCAAAGGACATTGGCCAGGAAGCCAAGTTTCAAAGAAATACAAAATCACACATAGTCCCATAATGCAAAGCATCATGGGTTGTATATGCACATCACCACAAAATATTTTGCTGGTTCAGCTTTAAGCAGAAATGCATGGTGCCGAAAGGCCTCTCACACAGTCTGCAAAGAGTGCCAACAGAACCCTACTCTAATTAAGTTAAGTTGCTCAGGTACCACCATTTCTGTTTTATCCTACATAACAGCATCTGCTTAATGGAAACAACCAGCTGAGGAGAACATTTTGCATGCCTCTGATGGTTTTCCCATTAAGATACCTTTACTGTATATAAAGTAACAGTGTGTCCTTCAACTTACAGAAAGCCATTCTGTTGAAACAACATGGTAATAAAATGAATTCAGTATTACATGCCTAAGATTTGTTTTGACCAAGAGCTACATTGGGAACACATTTGGAATGTTACAAATACTGTTTTTTTTTTTTTTAAACTGCAATATGAATTAACTCACAAGGGAAAAAAAATAAACACATTGATGTTCTACGTTTAAAGGAAACATAAACAGGGGTGCATGATCTTGGCCCACAAACCACAGCAGCATTAGTTACTGTTTCACTCACAAAGCTCTGTGGTCCATTGGCTTGTGAAGTCTGTCACTCCTGAGTCACTATGGTTTAAACATCATGGCACAGTGTAAAAAATCCCTTAGTCTGCATTGAAACTGGCCGGTCCTGCAGCCTCCTAGGATGGCGGCTACATCTGTACATGATGATGTAATGTAAGTGGCATCGCTTCAGACAGTTACTGTATTCTGTATGGGGACCTTATAAAGTATATATGATAACATCATTAAAAAAGTGCTGCTACATCAGATCCTATACTGTGCAGGTGTAACAACCTTATTACACCTACTCAGTATAGGATTTGATGCAGCAGCACTTTTTTTAATGAAGTTATCACATATACTTCATAAGGTCCCCATACAGAATACAGTAACTCTCGGGAGCAATGTCGCTTATATTACATCACCACGTACAAACGTAGCCACCATCTTAGGAGGCTACAGGAGTGCCAGTTTCCATACAGACTGAGGGATTTGCTTACACTGTGCCATGATGTTTAAACTGTAGCAACTCAGGAGCGACAGACTTTACATCCAAAAGGACTGCAACGTTCTGTGAGTAAAACAGTAACCAACACTGCTGTGGTTTTTGTTGACTTCATTTCCTCTGCATTGTTTATGAGTCCTTTGAAGTATGGTGTTTATTTTAGAATATATTTTCTTAGAAGCAAAAAAATAAAACAAACAAACCGATTGTAAGAAAATGGTCAGGAGGAGTCAAATAAGTGCATTTCCAGAATTGTGCCTCATTGGATCTACAAGTATTAAGCTTTCATTTGTTTTTACTACTATAAGTCAAACCACATTTTAAATATGAGGAACAAGTCAATTCCCCCACCAGCAATGAATTTGCACTCCTTATAAAATACATAATGTGTCATTTGTTTCCGTGTACAAGCAGAGACTAAACATGCTGGTGACAGACTTTCTTTCTCTCTCTGGGTGTCAACACATCAGAGATTTGGAGAGGCTTTTTGTCACCGAGATGTCACGGCAATTAGTTGCCACCTAACTCTGGAATTATTCTTCCCAATTTAGATCAGGGTGGTGTTAAAATACCAATAGGGGAGCAGCCTTCTATAAAGAAAGCAAATGAAGGGGCCATTGTCTTACTTGAGTTATCTAGAGACACCAATTGTTTTTTGATTGGACCTTTTAACTGATGATGGTGAGAAACAGAAAAGAAGCACCACCAGTGAGATCCCTTAGTTGTAACAAGGAGTTCCTTTTCCAGGGGTGCCGATGGGGGGGGCAAGGGGGACAACTGTCCCGAGTCCAGTGGCTCAGGTGGGCCCAAAGGGGGACCTGTAGGTGGGACTGTAAGAAGGGATGGGAGGCTGAGCGTGTCCTGGGCCCAGAAATTTGTATTGGCACCCCTATCCTTTTCTGTCACCAGCTGGCTGTTTGCTGAGCTGTGAACCATATTGATCCAAGAGTACCACTCATTCTTTGAGTTAACTGCTAAAGAAGATGTTTTTAACTAAACCCATCTTGTTCTGTTTTAATAACAATACACACACAACTGTAACATTACACTGTGTTATATTATTTTTGCTATAAATCAAATGAATTACAGTCCCAAAACAAAATTAACTGAATGGCACCAGAAGCCAAGACCACTGGTCAGTGATTATTATTCAAGTGGTTTACAAATCTGTGTTTGCATTATTAGTACAGTAATACAGATTACCAGTTCTGTGCACAATTATTTTTTTTTTTTTATAAGCAGTGGGATATAATGACTTGAATAATATAAAATGACATATGTTAGTTAGTACAAATTGTATATGTTCAACAAAGTCATTACAAAAGATACAAAGACACATAAAACCAGCATATACAAAGCAATAAAAATGCACTGTGCACATACAGAGTTCCAATCAGTCTGCTGGGAAAATGGCATGTACCTGTACTTGATTAATCTTTAAATAAGCATTTCCTCAGGTATACCAAAAATAAATGCATAATCTTTATATGACCCCTGTCTGGAGTCAGTTAAAGATATTCAAATCCCTCTCAACTTCCATCTCAGTTCCTTCAAGATGTAAAATACATAATGTATTTTGGGTTCAAAACAAATTTTCCCTATTATCATATAAACACTGTATTTTTCCCTAGGTATATTGGAGTAAAATATGGTACCTTAAACACTGTAACATGAGGGCATTATATTCCTGCAGGCACAGGCTTATATTATACTCCCCTACAAGAGCACTGTCAACTAGATAAATAGACAAACTAACCCAATATACATTCCATACCATTTAGAAAAGACAAATAGTCAAAGCAAAGAGGGTAAACAGCAAAATGCCCTTCTTTTGGGTAGGGACACTCCACTGGACCCACCACTTGTTATTTAGAAACACAAAATATTTTTTTGGTACTATCCAGGATCTTTTCTGACCTGCCATATCTGCATGCATTAATGGGATGCCACTCACTAAATCCCACTTTATGTAAAATATGCATTAGTTCCTTTACTTCCCTCTTTGAAGAGGTGCCTTCATGCCAGTCTGGGTACTAGTCCACCCTGGCTACAATGCCTAGGGTGACATTACATTTAGACCAACACTGGTACACAGCAACCAACCACAGAATAAGGGATCTGAAGGAATGCAGTATCAACAAGGTTCAGAATACAATTGAATCCTGTCCCAGTATACATGCTGGACCACTAATCATACTTGCCCCAGAGTTTCCATACTAAATAATTATGTTCATAACAGTAAAGAATCTTAAAGCACTCCTCTCCCACATTTCAGGCTAGATTGTTGAATCACTCTGAACTAGACAAACTTGTCCCACAGCGAAAGAGAAAACTGTATAGGAGGGTCAGTGCAATACGTCCATCCAGAATTTTGGTTGCTTAAAGTAAATTAGTACCGCAATCATCTTGAACTTTTAACCTAGAGATGCCAAGATATGTGCCTACAAATCTTCGATTCCAGTATACCTCAAAAAAAGGGAAAAAGGGGACAAGAAAATTTACACAATTTGTTTTTTACTGAGCAGATAAGTTGTAAACTGAGTCCAAAAGAGGTTTTGTTAAACCATTCCTTCATTTAGATACATATTCTTAGGATAAAATATGATGCCCACCTTGTCATAGAGCTAAATATCATACACTAAAATAGCATAACAATGCTTATAAAATAATTAACATCATTTATAGTCCCATGACCTATCAACTTTATTCATTAAAATAACATCTATATGAATTTCATCAAACAAATCAGCTACTAGGGCAAAAACACCTTGGCTCGCATCTCTTATCTGAGAGTTCAGGCTTATACCATAAAGAGGTCTAGGCAAGTCCCAATATCAAAAAGGTTAGACTCCATTTGACCATAGGAGTCCTTCAAATGGAAGTGAGGGTTCCTCTGTCCAACCCCTTACTAATTGGCAGGACATTAATTAAATCTGACACTTTTAGGACCTTGCCTTTAGTGTCAATCTTAAATTTTTATTTATTTATTAATTTATTTAAGTCTAGGATTACATAATACCTTTGAGCCGAGGCTCTTTTACAAAGGTTCCATATCACAAGTACAGAATAATACAGTTTTTGAAATTACAGAGTTAGACCGTCATGACGCCAAGTGGTTATAACAACTGGGTTACAAGTACAAATTACACAACATATTACAATAACAATAGGAGGTGTATTAAAACATAAGTGGGGGGAAAGAGGGAGAAATGGGTGGTACAGAGTATAGCAGCCTAGAGGGCTTTGTCAGGTCAGAGTATTTGAGTGTAAAGTTAAGCAAGGGAAAAAATAGGCAACAAAGAAGTGCTAGGAGCAGGATCAGCATGGGCAGCGGAGGGTAGGGGAGCTGCAGAAATGATGGGTGCTCAGCTAAGGCAATCACAGGTACTAGAAGCCACAAGGGATTTATGGAGCTTCTTTTTGAAGGCACCCAGAGTTGGTGAGGCAGAGATGTCACTGGCAAAATTATTGAGCCAGCTGGGGGCCCTACATGAAAAAGACCATTGTTCTTGAGTAGTACGACAATGAGGGATTTGCAGTAGTTGTGATTTTGAGCTCCTGGTGTTGCAGTTGTTTACTCTAGTTTTAAGAAGGGAGCAGACTCCTGGGGGGCATTGCCCGTCATTATTTTCTTGGCTGTAATGCAGGTTTGATACTGAAGTCGGTTGTTTAGTTAAAGCCACCCAGTTTGAAAGTAGAGGTCACAGGTATGGGTGAGACAGTGAGCTCTGGTGATGAGATGACATGCTTTATGTAGGGAGGTGGCAATTCATTTGAGTGTGGAGGCAGTGGCAGAACTATAAAATTGTGCCCATAGTTTATACCATCAAGGAGTAGTTTAAGATGTGCCATAATTCATGCTTAATAAAAACAGGAGTGGCTGAGTCACACTCATCCAGACTAGTAATTTTGCTTTAGCCATTTACTGGTTTAACGAATACATCATTTGTCTCCAGATCTAGGAGTTCTTATTCAATGGCTCACATCCAAAACAAAGTCTTGACTCTGAGTCAAACAGTGGAACAGCAAAAACTCTGTCTCCAAATTATTTCAGCATATTGGTGACATAACTTTCAGGCAGATGCTCTTACTTCATAACATGCTGAGTAATAAAGCAAAATATTAGAACTATACTTTTTGGGGGGGAATCCCAGAAATCAGCCCCCAGGTTCACTGAAGTATCACCTTTCTATTACCTTTCCATGTGTTCATAGAGGAGACCACCACACAATTTTCCTTATCTGAAGGTCCATGCATCTAGGAGACCAAGTTCCAAATTCTAATAAAATTCTCCACCTTCATTGTGAGGGGTTGTATGGCATTCTCGGACCTCCAAGGTTGTGATAATGAATTCACCTGTGGAGCAAAAAAAAGAATTTCTTTGCTGAGCGTAGTACGTTTATATAATTGCTGAGCCCCCAGCCCTAGGCAGCAATATCATACCTGTTTTAAATATAATGCAAGCATTTCAGCACCCAAAGTGTGCTCATCGAGTAATCAGTCCTTCTTTCCATCTTATCTATTTCCTTACAAATCTTTATCACATGATTTAAAGCTGATACTCCGGGATCCAACTGTGTTCCTTGTCGGGTTTCTCAAGTGGACAAAGTGATCAAAATCGCTACTGTAGAACTTCATAAAGTTCTAACATTTCTACCAAACCAGCAGTGATTCATGTTGGTTTAGAAATTGGGCAGGTGAGTGATTCTAAATCATTATTCAAGCATTTTACCACGCTGCTCCAGACATTTCAGCCACATGTAAAGACAAGGCTCACAACGTATTCAGCAAAATACTAGTTCGTAAGCATATAAATAGTTGCCAAACCTGACACTGCAGAACCAACCTAAAAATAATATTAGTTTAATTCAAGAAGTTGTCGAGTAAAGCTTGAAAAAGATTAGTCTAAAATACTCATTTGGCTAGGCCTGTTGAGGAGCAGAGCAGCATCATAGCCATCTTGCTGCTCTGCCCTCTCAAAATTGATGTATGTATATATATACATGTTGTAATTAGATGCTACAATACACCACACAAGCTGATCTTAAAGTTCATTTCAAGATTCCTTGGCCCCATGTATTAAAGATACCACCTGAAATAACTTGAATATTAGTTTTCCTGGTGCAAACTAGATGTAGAATTCTTCTGCAGTTTGTTAACAAGCACTTTGGTATTGTCACTATTACTCCATTTTCTTTTTTTCCTGTTAAATGATTAGTTCTGTTACAGCTGGCAGCCTTTATGTTAAGTTGATACTATGTAATGTAATGAGGAGGAAAGAGAGGTACTCATATATAACCCTCACATGCAAACAACAAAAGGTGTGTCAGACAACAAAAAGTGAGGTTATTGCAAGGATTTACAACGCTAAGGCCAGCACCCGAGAAAGATATCCTAATGAACTGACAAGCCAGATAAACAATTTAGAATCCACATTTAAATGTTACTTAATTTAGTTCCCAAAAGTCATAGATTGTTGCCTGGTTATAGTAATAAATGTGTATGTCTTTTCAATTCCGAGATTCTTTAATTAAATGTACAGTATAATCTTCAAAATTATAACTATTCCTGGTGATAATCTCAAAAGTTGAAACAAATTCAGTGTAAAACATAATTGAGCAATTAGAGATAGTTAATTGTGTAATGTCTGTTTGAATTTGTACTTTGTACCAGCAATAGCCTCTACATTTATTCCAGCTATTGGCAGCTGGCAATACCTGTCCAGGAGTAAGGACCATAAGATTTGTTCAGTGTGATATTCCATTGAGAGAACAACAGGGAAGTGTTCTCTATTATTAGCCAAAGGACGTTTCAGTTCCATGCTGTTAGCTGTATACCAAAAGGACAAGAAACATGTCAGAGAAAATTCTAAGAAAGGCTGTTACAATTCATACTCTGTATGATTCATATCTAACAACTACACAACATTTCTGTATACATACAGGAAAAGGGAATGTATCGTTTATGACTACAGTATCCCTCAACTAGAATTTACAATGAGAGAACAATAGTGATTATGGACAGGTTCCAAATCAAGCCTAACATGTTGACAAATAGTTACATTTTTTTTCATGCATTTGTTTTAAAATAAAATACTGTCTAAATCTATTGTTTCATTAATGTATAAAAGTAACAGTACACAAATTCTTTATAGCACTGACTTCGTTTTTCAGTCACCCCATGCTTATTTCGTTGGGTAAGTCTTCACTTATATTATGTAATATATAATTAAAACTCAAACCCCTTATATGCATGGCATTCAGTAGGTTGCAGTTCAACATTTTAACATTTCTTTTTAAATACCCATTTAATGAGTGGCATATAAATAAACATGTAATATTATAGTACTTGTGGAGAGTAACAGTTCAACTAGGAAATAATATGCCATAAGTTTATATACTTAAAACATTCTTTGTTGCAAATAATGTTACCCACCCAAGAAAACTACTAGATATTATTATATAACTTGCAGTTACTGAAGCTAATACTGGAAAACTATCTATTTTCACTGTAAAAATAAATTCACTATATTCGCTCTTACAGAATCATCAGTGAAAATATTCTTACAGCAAGGATAAGCTGTCATGGTTACCAGTCGGACCATGTGGTTTGGGCATTCAGGCTGCCAGCTTTTGTGAGTGGCTCCGCAGCTAGTTTAATAACAGCACACAATATCGTGTTTGTGTTTCAAGAACAATTTTATTTAATTTCATTTTTATGTTTTAAAAAGAGTAGCAACATTTTAGTAGATACAGGCACAAATACAGGTGGACCAAAATTCCTAATATTTTCTCTGTGCCATTTGCTGATTGCAGTTCTCCAGTCTGATCCTCTGGTCCCCCACTCTGTCTTTCTCCACTCTTACTCTACACTAGAAAGATGAGACAACATACATCGAGTAAAGAAATACTGCTATAAAAGGCTACAGCAAGGTACATTTATTAAATGTGTACCTGTGTCAGTCAGCAAACACTCCTTGTGTGCATTAATGATCCTGGCCTGCTGAAAGCCACAGATGCACTCATCAGTGTGAGCTAACAGCCTTACAAAACTTGTTACTAGCCACTTGGCATGATGATTTTTCTGGACAGCCATGTGGAAGTCCACATTTACTTTAGAATTGCTCACACCCTGGGACAGCTGGTCAGAAATTGATGTACATTAGGAGAGCAGGACAACCTTGGAGCTTTATTGGCAGCTCATAAGGAAGACTGGAAGAGTCTGGGCTGGGGTATCCCTTAACTGTGTCAGATAATCACTTTCAAATTTCTTGACTGTCTTTTCATTTATTTTTGCCTTTTCTCAGCTTTCAAATAAATGAACAGCATTCATCACACCATGCAGTACAGCATGCTGACTAAAATAGAAATAGGTTTTTAGGGGAACAGTGTGCATACTGCATCTGTCTCTTCTTCTGAGGGGGACTAGGGGCAGCAGTAGAAGCTGACAACTCTGCCACAACTGACTGTGCAACTATGCTTGAAACATCGGCTTTTACAATGAGCACCTCCGGTAAGATTTCTGTGGTTTGAAGGCAGGAGAAATCTCTCTTGACAACCTTGGATCTTGGTGAGTTAAGCCAATTAATGAGTGACATTTTTGCAAGTTTGCACAGATGCAGATTAGCTCTTGCGGATACTGATTAGCTGATCAGCTAATGCAGTGTGTGGCATTTAAACCTGCGGGTGCATGAAAGTTGGTTGGCACGATCTTGTGCTGTCATCTTAAGGCGCTAAGTATCTGTCATGCGATTATAAATAGTTTTACAGCAAATAACACACTGCATAGAGGTGAGACATTTCATATATAGGGTCAATTTTTTTGGGGGGGGACTCTAGCCATCTTTTTTTAGAGATCAGTTTCTAAATATTCTTTACTGCGCCTCCAAACAACAACAACACAAAACAAAAGCCTCAACATCCACCACCACACTCGAGCAAGATAGCCTTTCCAGAAAACATCCCATCTGTTATCTGGAAAGTAGCTGGAAACTTGCCTTATGTAGACCAGAGCTGAGGAAAAAAATGAGTCTTTTAACTCAAAGACAGTCCATTTCAGGTACTTTAAGTACTCCCGCCTGCGGTAAAGAGGAGAGGATTTGTGCCCCCAGATCTCTGTCCCACCACAGGCAGGCAAGCAGCTCTCCTCAAAATCTGAGGCTCGGTGGAAGGAGACAGATGACCAAGCCTGGCTGCCTAAAATTTGGGAAGTGTGTCAAAAGTGGCAGCAGCACAGTGGTGCAAGGGGAAGGGGGATTCCTCTGTGTTTGGAAAGTACTCACCAAGGGTCAGGACAGGTTCTTTTCACACCAGGGCTCCCACTTGATGGAACAGTTACTGGATGTCTCTATGCTACAAGCTCAAGGCTGCTGTATTGGATCTGCTAAGTGTGCTCAGAGAACCCAGTGGTGAGCCTGACAGCCGCCATGCCTATTGAAATGTTACACCACACAAGGTACTGCCCTGCAATTGCAGTGGCTAAATTGTTTCAAGTTGGTGGCAGCTTACAGAATTAGTGTAACCAGCAGCATAGACTGCCATTGGTGACACACGGCCAAGCCCACAAAAGCAGTGGTGGCATTGGCTGCAACAGTGCTGCACCTCCACAACTCGCTTCTCTCCTGAGCTGCCACAACATGTTTCTTGTGCATGCGCGCAAACAAACATAAAAATAGTTTCTGCTGACTTTACCTTTAGACTGTACAAACTAGATGTACAGTATACTGTAAATGTATTAGCATGGTGACAGCATGCATTTCTGATGGTGATCAGCACAGTACTACACCAAGATGCCAGGATTTTCAGTTGCGCACTGCACCTGATTTCTGACACACCTTCATCATGCCAGCAGCATCCCAACCAGAATTGTGCCAAATTTAAGAATTCTTGACCCACTAGAGGTCTGTGGAATTTCAGAAATTCCACTTCATTACATGGAATTCTGTCGGAAGTAGTACTGTGCAGAATGTTCAAATTCTGGCGGAATGGAATTTTGTGGAATTTTCAAAATTCTGCTGAAATTCCATCAAATTTCATCAGAAACAGAATGGCATAGTTCTTCGGCAGAAAAATGCAGAATGAGATTCCCACAACATATCTGCAACATTTTATTCTGTGGGTCTCAACATTTTCTGCAGAAATGGTTGCAGAATGATTTTCTATGGTAAAATGCTGTTCTACAGAATATTATTCCATGGATCACAGCAGACAGAATTCTACAGAAGAACCAGAGAAATTCTGATGGAAATTCTGCTGGTGGAGTGGTCATTCTATGCTAATTTCACCAGCGGAATTCCACATTCTGGACAGCACTAGTTGGAAACAGAATTCTGAAATTCTGAAAGTGGAATGTGAACTGCGCGGTCATGCTCTGCCATTTATGTAAATCATGGATTAATTTTCTGCAGGATTATGTTATCTGCAGAATATAAATCTGTGGTTTACATTGAAATGCTTTTCAGAATTCTGCAGAATTAAAAAGAAATTCCAAAAAGCATTTCAGAAGCAGAACTGCCATTCTGCACAAATTCCATGGGCATGATTCTGCATTTCTCACAACTTTAAAACTGAGCTTCAAATATTTCTATCAAAGCTTTGGATGGATTTGAGGAAGTTTCCACAGTTCCCAGTAAATAAAATGACACATGCACCATTCATATGATGAATGTGTCATTTTCAGGGCACATTTTCTGTCTAATCCAGAACTGAGATGCAAGGCTTCTGAAAGCTTATAGAAAAACCTGCCCATGGGGGTGGGGGGGGCACTTGATAACAGAGCAGAGATGTCTGAAAACTTAAAAAACATGTATATCAATTCAGGAATGAAGTACAATGAAGAGAATAATGAGTGTATTGATGTTCTACAGAAAAACATAATGTTGATGTGACCCCCAGGACACCGTGTCTGGGTTCACTCCCTGCCTGATGATTGTACAGGGCCCACTGGGTGGAGATGACAGGTTTGTGTCTTCTCCTGTGGCGGAGTTCATCCCAGAAAAGTTAAGAGATAGCACAGTACCTCCACCCAGAGAGAAAAGGTGGGCTAGATGTCGCGTGTAGTATCACTCCATGTGATATAGTGCCTACCCACCTACCTACCTACACTGGAATGGACCACCCCCTTGGGAACCAACAAAACAGTTATCACTTTTTCCAGTAAACAATTCAACACCTTGTATAGACTGACTACTAACACTGTGATAGAAGCCAATAAAAAAACTGCTTTGATTTTGACACACAGGCCCAGAGGGCACTAGGTCTGAAGTGCAAACACAACAGCGCTGCTGTGAACAGCACAGCAACAATGGTGCCTGTAAAAACCACGTCGAGTGAAAACACTCTCATCCACATGGTAACGGTCTAAATGTACACTGAAAACTGCTACCACAGATATAAAACAAAATACTCAATTTCTGTTTTTGCAGGGGTCTGCCCCCTGAACCCTGTTACTAAAATAATCGGGAATTGTGAGCCGGTTTGTAAAATTATTTTGTAAACCTGTCTAACAGAAACATATCAGAGACTGGGATCAAAACTCTGGTCTCCAGAACTACACTGGCTGAGCTGTTCTGTGCCTTAGCCCTGTCCACTACAGGAGCAGCTCAGCCAGCCACAAACTTCTTCTAGCTCTTCTTTACTTCCTCCACTCACTTCCTGTTATGTGACAGCTACAGAGATAGTGGTAACTGCCATTCGTTAGTATACCTCTGTCGCTGTCCTTGTTTCACTCTTATAACAACACTGTTCTTAACATGCGCTGTTAAGGAAGTGATCTTCTAACTGAGTACCAGCCTGGAGACTGTGGAGAGAGCACAGGTTAGAAAATAACAAGTTGCTGTACGCACAACCTCCCTCAAGCAATTTCCCTTGAACCCCACTATACTGTGTGTCACTACCACCCTCTCAACCCCACATAGTCTATCCACACCCACCCAAGCAAGGGAAACATAAGATGACTATTTTACACAGGGTGTGGAAATTTTCATCCGGTATCAATATTAGAATCCATACTAATAATAGAACTATAAGTATAAGTGCAGGCCAGATTGAAGAATTCCCTGGGATCTTGCAGTGGTGCACTTGGTGAAGATTTTGTTAGCTTGCAATTTAACCCCTCCAACAGGCCATAGTGTGCTAGCACAAATTGTAAAACTTTTGAATTCCAAATGGAACCATCAACCATCCAACAGTGGTAACTGTAATCTAAAAGAAAGTTGAAAAGAATTCCAGCCAGCGTGCCAACGCTCATGTGACCCTCAGGTTCAGACAAACATTCACAGCAGGGATCATCACAAGACAGTAGTTGGCGCAGCACTCAGGATCCTTTCAAGTGGCTAAGGCCCAGCATACACTACCACCATACATTTGAGCACTCACACAGTGGTTTCACTTTTCTCAATGAGTCCAGACCCCCCAGAGAGACCCCAGTGGTCCAACACCCCCCAGGATCAAGTATACCTATATACTCTGGGCACGTGCCCATAACTCACAATTCATCCATTCACCCCACTCAGTAAGGGCTAGCAAGCCTCTAACATGGTATCACAGTAGGTCAATAGAGGTACAGATCTCAGTCTCCAAATCTGGCTTCAGCAGTCTCACAGACTTGGCACATCTCAGGTGTCAGTGCAGCAAAACAAACTCTGACCGTCTCTTTTCTCACAGGTCCTCTTAAAACCCTCGAGAATGATTTTTCCAAACTGGCCTGGCTAGGCTGCAGTCACAACCCAACAGAAATGGGTTCACACTCTACTGAGTCTCTCCTCAGACTTCCCTTGCTCCTATAAAACTCACCAATCTCTATCCCTCCATTTCATCTCTCATTGGGCAGACAGGGTTGTCTGTCAGTCCTTCTGACCTATCATGCCTCTGATTGCCTCAAAAAGCCTGCCAGTCCAATTGGGAGGAACCTCTTGCATCATCCTCCCATAATCTATCACTCTGCCTTACTTCTCTTCGATTGGTGCCTGTCCAGATGAGGGGTCACAAAGATGGCAGGCCATTGCCTCAATGGAGCCCTGTACTCTAAAGTCTTTATTTTAATTTATTAATTAATTTATGTGGAATTTGATCCCTTAGTGTGCTGTCCTTGTTCTTGGTGGGCACCACTGTGCCTGACATTCCAGTGATGGTGTTAAGTAGGTAAAACTCTCATGCTCCCCATCGACAGCTCTGTTCTCTACTCCCCCTCCCAAATTGCTGGTAGCCTTCCTGTGTGGCAGGAAGCTGCTCCTCTACTGGTATCCCTGAGGCCAGGGGAGGTGCTATCTGGCAGTTGATGTGGCTTTGCCCTTTTGCTCTGTGTGGCCAGACACAGCACTAAAGGATCATCCACACTGGAGCAGCTCGCATGTTCAAGTAGGAAGCTGCTTGGAAGTGAGCACATTTACTGTGTGGCTGTGTGGTGTTTTTTTGGCAGCAGCTCCTCTGCCCCCTTTCCTGCTTCAGTCCTGGGGCTGTAGCAAGCTAGGAACTGTAGGGAGTTTGGGGGCAACACAAACAGCATCCAGATAAGCCTCCCTCCTGATGAGGTAGCAAGTAAGCAAACAAGCAAACTTTATTTATATAGCACCTTTCATAATCAAGGCACTGAACATAATATAAATTACAATAAAAACAGATAATATAATAAATTATTTAAAATCAGTCAACTAATTAGTCAGGGAAGGCCAAAAAAAATAAATACGTTTTCAGCATAGACTTAAAACTGCTGGTGGTCAGGCATTCTTTTAACTGACAAGGTAGAGAATTCCACAGGGTTGGTGCCGCAAATGAAAAAGCACGAGCACCAGATGTTTTAAGACGAACCCTGGGAATCTCTAGCAATCCCTCGCTGGCGGATCAGAGAGGGTGACTGGGGAGTAGGGAGTGAGAAGATCTTCTGGGTAGAATGGTCACTGATTGTGTAGGGCTTTAAAGGTAAGCAAACCCACCTTATAGATGATCCACCACTGAACTGGCAGCCAGTGCGGTTCGTACAGCACAGTCATAATGTGACTGGTCCTGGAGATACCAGTCAACAGCCTGGCCACAGCGTTCTGCACTAGCTGCAAGTGGCGGATATCAACCCCAGACAGCCCTAGGTAGAGGGCATTGCTGTAGTCAAGATGGGTAGTGATGAAGGCAAGGGAGCTACACTGATATTGTAACATGACCAGAAGTTGGGTTACCATCAGTTAATTTAACCCTTGGTGATCATTAGGCACTAGGTGCAATCAAGGAACATATGCTTCTAGGGTTAGATTTACTAAGGTATACGAGCACCTGGGGTGCCTAAATGCTCTTATTAAATCAAAATGATGTACTGTAGTCGATGCAAATGTATTTATGTTTAGATACTGTTTATGTCTAGTTCTCCAGTTTGTTATAATTGATCTATTTGTGTCTCTCTTTGTTAAAACGTATGTTCTAGTTGCCTGTGGAAATGGGTCATTGGCCAATGACTTCCCATGTATTCACTAGATTTTAAATAAATGAAACAAATAAAACAAACACAATATTTTTAATTTTAAAATGGGCATTTTTATAGTTAAAATTGTAATTGTTCTATTATACATAATGGTACCCAGCCATTAACTTAACAATTTGTATCAGCCAATCAGAATGTGCCACTACAACAATTGTTTTATAATGGTAAAAATCTACAGTAGCAGTATTAGTACAAGCAGTAGTAGAGTTTATTTGCTGTAAAACAGGTTATTTTCACATTAGTTCAATGGTTCATAGGTGAGAATGTCAGGTCCTTTAGCTTCTAGAGCCATTTATGGTCCTGCCACTTTTTAGTGGTTAAGATCCCATTTTTGTTCTCCCATATACCTATCCGGTGCAGCCTTGAAGCCCAACAAACTGTTTGCACACACCACCTCTGAAGGGAGTGCATTCCAGGTGTTCACCACCCATTGGCTAAACCACCTTCCTCTCTTGGAGGTGTTACACTTAACTCCCTTCAGTTGCATTGGGTGCTCCCTGGTTGCCATACCTAATCTTTCCTTCCAGCATAACCTGGTGAATTCCCACAGTAAACCACTTGTTGTGGCTTTGTACACAAAGCATAGATCCCCTCTCAGTCTTCTGTATGACATGGAAAAAAGTTCTACTGAATGCAATCTATTTTTGTAATCCATGTCTTTTACACAGTATATCTTTTTGGTGAATCTGCACTCAACTTGTTCTGCCTTTTAACATGACCCTACTTCCTGAGCCATACAGAATGGTGCTCAGTATTCAAAAATTGGTCTAACCAGGGATCTGTACAAAGGAACCAAAATCTCCCTATTCCTGCTCCTAATATTGCTTAGAATGTTCTATGTGACTCTGTTTCCCCCTTTCACAATTTCATGGTTATGTTTGACAAAGGTAAGGTCATTAGAGACTAGGACTCCCACATCTTTTTCATATTCTGTTTCCATTAGTAACTTCTTGTTCAGTTTGTATTTTGCATGTTTGTTGTTAAAGACGAGATGCATTACCTTACATTTGTTACTTTTGAATTCTAATTTATTTTCTCCAGCCCACTCCCTCAATCTATCCAATTGTTTCTGAAGGTTTTTAACTGAGTCTGTATCATTCACAACTGCTCCAGCTTTGGAGCTGTCCATGTATTTGCAGATCCAGACCCCATTTGATACCTGCATAGATGATATCATAATACGAAATAACTTTGGTCCCAAAATGGAATCCTGGGGGACTCCACTGATAACTCTCCCTTCCTCTGACAAAAAATCTCCTATCTGGACCTTCTGGCACCTACTAGTAAGCCACAAGGCTACCCATTTTACTAAAAATAATTCTATCCCCAATTTCTGCATAATATTCAACAGAATATTGTGCGACACAGAGTCGAAGGCTCCACTACAATCCAAATACACCACATCCACTGGCAGTCCCACATCTAATGCCTCACTGACAGGCTAAAATAAACTCATGAGATTACTCACACATGATTTACTAGTTTAAAACCCATGTTGAGTTATAGCTATGTGGTTTAGCATTCTCAGGTTGTTCTCTAAGTATTCATTTACAAATCCTTCCATCATTTTCCCAATTATGCATGTTATGCTGATTGACCGGTAATTTCTTACATTTAATAAAAGCAAAAGAAAGCAGGGAAGGCAGTCAGAACAGCCAAGGCCCAAACCAAGGAAAAGATAGCCAGCTCAGTTAAGAAGGAGGCTAAAACCTTTTATAGGTACATCAGAGAGTGAAGGAAGACCAAGGGAGGGATAGTGAGGCTTAATAATGGGGAGGGGGTGGACAGAGAGCGACTGTGAAAAGGCAGAGATACTAAACAAATATTTTTACTCAGTATTCACAAATGAAGAGGGGAAGGTACCTAAACCAAACAATAGAAACACTCTAGATATGAGGGGTTGATACCAGTCCATTCACAGAAGAAAGGGTTCTGAAAGGACTCTTAAAACTGAAGGTGAACAAAGCAATGAGGCCTGATGGTATTCATCCCAGAATTCTAAAGGAACTAAGGGTAGAACTAGTGACACCACTGACTACCCTCTTTAACAAATCATGGGAGGATGGGGTGGTTCCTGAGGATGTTATTCCACTTCACAAATGTGGGAGCAGGGCAGAAGCAGGAAACTACAGACATGTTAGTTTAACCTCAGTGATTGGGAAAATGATGGAATCGCTTCTGAAGGAAAGAATTGTTGAGTACCTGGAGGCCAGAGGGGCACAGGACCCAAGGCAGCATGGATTCACAGTAGGAAGGTCATGTCAGATGAATCTATTTGATATTTTTGACTGGGTGACCAAAGTAGTAGATCAAGGAGAGGCAGTGGACATGGCCTACCTAGACTTTAGCAAGGCATTTGACACAGTTCCACACAAAAGATTAATATACAAGTTGGCCAGCCTGGGAGTGGGTCCCAAGTTGGTAGCCTAGGTAAAAAATTGGCTGGAGAACAGGACACAGAGGGTAATAGTAGACACAGTCCACTCTGAAGAAAGGGGGGTTACTAGTGGGGTACCGCAGGGTTCAGTACTAGGACCAGTCCTCTTTAATTTCTTTATAAGCAACAGTGCAGAGGGACTGGAAGGAAAAGTATGTCTCTGCAGACAACACAAAGATCTGCAATAGAGTGGATACACAAAGTGGGGTAGAAAGGATGAGAAGGGACTTGGCAAGGCTGGAGGAATGGTTAAATGTATGACAGCTTAGATTCAATGCTAGGAAGTGCAAAGTAATGCACCTGGGAAACAAAAACCCAGGGGAAGAGTACACAATGGAGGGTGAGATAGTAACAACAACAAAAATGGAAAGGGACCTGGGGGTAGTCATATCTGATGACCTAAAGGTGGGCAAGCAGTGTGAGACGGCAGTAAGGAGGGCTGGGAGGATACTGGGATACATAGGGAAAGGCCTCACCAGTAGAAAACAGGAAGTTGTTATCCCTCTGTACAGACATCTGGTGAGGCCCCATCTGGAGTACTGAGTGCAGTTCTGGAGACCCAGTCTCAGCAAAGACATAGACAGGATGGAGGCGGTCCAGAGGAGTGCAACTAAGATGGTGCAGTGTCTGCACCAGAAGACATATGAAGTGAGACTTAAGGAGCTTAATATGTATCACCTCGAGGAAAGGAGGGAGAGGGAGAGGGAAGACATGATAGAAACTTTCAAGTACCTCAAGGGAATCAACATTGTCCAAGAGGTTAACATCTTTCAGAAAAAGAGGTGTGCAAGAACAAGGGGGCACAATTTGAAGATTGAGGGGGGACACCTCAGAGGTAATGTGAGGAAGTATTTTTTCACAGAGAAGGTTGTGGATGCATGGAACAGCCTTCTTGACGAGGTTGTGGAGTCAAAAACAGTGGTGGATTTCAAGAATGCATGGGACAGTCATAAGGCAATTCTAGTGGGTGGGGATAGGAAAACGTAGGCTGTTGGTTAACTAGGATCTGCAGCTTATCCATTAGGTAGGGAAATGGTCAGACTGGATGGACCAAGTTGTCCTTGTCTGCCATCAAATTCTATGTTTCTATGTTTCTATGTTAATATCACTGTTTTGTGTATCGGTATTATGAGAGCCATTATCCATGAGTCAAATACCTTGACTTCCTTCAAAGATTTATTGAATAATATTGCCAAGGACATAGCCAACTCTTCTGCCAATTCTGACAGAAATCTTGGATGATATCCGTCTGGTCCCTCTGATTTATACTTATTTCATTTTTTTTGCTTCACATGTACTTGTTTAGCCATTATTACAGGTATTTCTCCTTGTCCTCCAGCTATATCCTCTTTAACTTGATAGTTACAGCGATCTTTCTTATATGTTCTTACAAAATGTTTATTGCAGGCAGTGCTGGACCAAATTTGTAAAAGTTTAATTTAGTGCTACATGATTACTGCCTAATTTACTTCTACTGAAATGTGAAATTCAGGCAAATTAGCTCCATTTTATTTTAGTGCAATCAGCACATTAAGCGAAGGCAGTGAAAAATCTTCTTACAGTGGAAATACCCATTTTTACATTATTATGACTCCCATCCTGGAGACTCAGGGCACCTTAAAAGTACATATAGCAAAGAGTGTAGACAATAAAGAAAAATACTATGATACATTATTGAAATACAAGATGACTAACAAATAATAAATGATTGACTGTTTCTCTCTGCATATGCTGTTTACTGCATATACACTCTTCTATATTCACTGACAAAAACAGGTTGCAGCACAAAGCATAAAAAGTAGCAACATTTTATTTATTTTATTTATTTAAATTTTGTCAACCAGTAAAGGCACACTTCACTGGGACTTATTTCCATGTGCGACCCAAAGACATGATGTTACAATACAAACAGAGGGAGAGAACAGACACCACAATTATAACAAGATCAGATAAATGTAGACAGAGGTAGAGAACAGTCACAGCAAATATAACAAAGTCAAGTGTTATGGAGCAAGAATAGGGTCAAAATCATACATCCAGTAACTATAGCCATCTTCAAAGATGAGCAGGGTAGGCTGGTCAACAAATCAAATAATGTGTCAGAAGGAGGAAACTAGGAGGTCGTCAGGGGCAAAGGGGGCTCAAGTTGAGGGACCAGGTTGAGAGACTATGGAGGAGGCAGCACAGGAGCAAGGGGGAAAGGAGTGTGTTGAAGCAGCTGTTTTAGGACTGGAAGGGAGGGTGAATGGCGAATGGTTAGGAAGAGCTGATTCCAGACAGAGGGGAGTCTGTAGGAGAAAGCTGACAGACCAGAAGTTGAGTGAGCAGGGAGACAGAGCAGGAGACCCTGGAAAGCATTAGGCAGGAGAAGGGGACTGCTGGTGAAAAGAGGGAGGAGAGATAGGAGGGGAGGGTATCAAACCAGTATTTAGCTATGAAAGCCAAACAAAGGGTCAGGCAATGATGGGGTAAAGGTGTAATAGCGAGGGAGGAATATAGAAAGCAGTGATGTGTGCAAAGGGGGGAGTTTAAAGTGAAGCGACAGAAGGAGTTCAGGAGAGTATCAATCCTGGATAAGGACACAGTGGGGGAAGAATCCTACACTATATCAGCATAGTCAATTAAGTTAATTACTTGGAGAATCATTTTCTTGACTAGCTCATGATGGATAGGGAGAGAGATGCTATCTCTGTTTCAGCACAATATGCCTAATTTAGGTAGGAGTTTAGAGAATATGGCAGCAATGTGGGAGGAAAACTTGAGACTGGTGTCCAGCCAGACCCCAAGGTATTTAAATGTGGTGACTATTTCGAGGTTAGAGCTGTCAGAGGTTGAGAACACAGGGAGGGTCTGGAGGTTGTCCAGCTTTTGTCTTGCGCCAAATATCATAGAGACAGTTTTTGTAGTATTGACTGTGAGATGGTTAGCATGAAACCAGCTGAGAACATTGTTGAAATCCTGCTAAAAGAGGTCCTGGATGTCAGGGGTTGTCGGTCCTGAGGAGTATAGGATGGTATTGTCATTATACATTTGAATGAGGGAGTTAGTGCAGACAGAGGGGAAGTCACTGATGAAGAGTGAAAAAAGGATGGGGCCAAGGATGGACACTTGGGGTACCCATGCAAACATGGGGAGGGGGGTGACTAGACAGAGCTCACTTGGACAGATTGTTGCCTGTCAGTGAGATAGGATCTGAACCAGTTAATGGCAGGGATGGCCAGACTGACTGAGCATAGCTTATTCAGGAGCAGAGAGTAAGAGATCGAACCAAATGCTTTGTCTGGGTCAATGAAGATCGCAGCAGTGATGTGTCCCTGGCCCATTCCCAACTGGATGGCATTTGTGACCAGGAGAAGGGAGAAGGCAGTTGAGTGGTATTTCAGGAATCCTGATTGATAAGCACAGAGAAAGTTAGAAGAAGTTAGGAATCCAGTGACTTGGAAAAGGACAAAGGACTCTTGGAGTTTAGAAAGAGAGGGCAAAAGAGGTATGGGCCAATAATTGCCAGGAGTTGAAGGGTCACTAGCTTTGTGAAGGGGAAGAATTTTAGTGACTTTCCAGGCTGACTGGATGGTGCAGGAGGAGAAACAGAGGTCCAGTTGGTGAGCAAGGGGGGCAGCAATAGCAGTAGCAGAGATTCAAAGCAACCTGGGGTGAAGACTGTCCAGATTGGTTGGCAGGGTTGAGGAAAAGCAATGTCAAAGTACTTCTTGTGGGGAGATGAGAGGGAGAAACTGTAGCTACCAGAAGAGGGGGACAGTGTTGGGGGCAGGGAGGTATGATCAGGAAGTGTACAAGAAGTAAAGAATTTGTTAAAGATAGTGGCAATAGAGGAGGGGTCAGAGACCAGGGAGCTGTTTACTGTGAGGTTTTGGGGGCGCTGACTGGAAGAGGAGTTGAGGAGGGAGTGGATGATGCTCCAGATTTTTGAGGGTGAGTTTAAGATAGAATGAAGGTGGTATTTAAAGTAAGCAGCCTTTCCAGAGTGGACTGCCTTTGTACAGGTATTTCTCTGAGACCTGTAAATTTGCAGGTCTGAAGGGAAGCGGGAGGATATAAATTGGACCCAGGCCCAGTCCTGAGCCTTGCACAAAACTAAGAGATCAGCAGAAATTCAGGGGTTATGTTGGTGCGTAACCCTGACTTTTTTGAGGGGTGACATGGTTCCAAGCATTAGTAAGGATACAGGTAAAGATGCAGATGGCAGAGTCAACATCTGGGGCTCTGAACACTGAAACATAGAAACATAGAAACATAGACTTTGACGGCAGATAAGGACCGCTAGGCCCATCTAGTCTGCCCATTTCCCTACCTATAGGATAGGCCGCAGATCCTAGTTAACCAACAGCCTATTTCTTCCTACCCCCCACAGGAATTGCCTTATGTCTGTCCCATGCATTCTTGAATTCTCCCACAGTTTTAGACCCAACAACCTCCACAGGAAGGCTGTTCCATGCATCCACTACCTCTCTGTGAAATAATACTTCCTCATTGCCCCTGAACCGCCTCCTATCTTTAAATTGTGTCCTTTGTTCTTGCAAGTCTCTTTTCTGAAAGATGCTACCCTCTTGGACTTTGTTGATTCCACTGAGGTACTTAAAAGTTTCTATCATGTCCCCCCTCTCCCTTCTTTCCTCAAGGGTATACATATTAAGCTCCTTTAGTCTCTCCTCATACGGCTTCTCTTGCAGACCCTGCACCATTTTAGTTGCCCTCCTCTGGACTGCCTCAATCCTGTCTATATCCTTGCGGAGATGGGGTCTCCAGAACTGGACACAGTACTCCAGATGGGGTCTCACCAACTGTCTGTACAGAGGGATAACAACTTCCTGTTTTCTGCCGATGATGCCTCTCCCTATACATCCCAGTATACCCCCAGCCCTCCCTATTGCCTTCTCACATTGCTTGCTAACCTTAAGGTCATCTGATATGATTACCCCCAGGTCCCTTTCCTTTTTTGTTGTTGTTACTACCTCCCCACCCATTGTGTATTCTTCCCCTGGGTTCTTGTTTCCCAGGTGCATTATTTTGCACTTCTTTGCATTGAATCCTAGCTGCCATACTTCTGACCATTCCTCCAACCTTGCCAAGTCCCTTTTCATCCTTTCCACGCCCTCCTTGTGTATCAACCCTGTTGCAGATCTTTGTGTCATCTGCAAAAAGGCATACTTTTCCTTCCAGTCCCTCTGCAATGTCACTGATGAAGACATTAAAAAGGACTGAACCCAATACTGAACCCTGCGGTACCCCACTAGTAACCCCCCTTTCTTCAGAGTGAAGTCCATTTACAATTACCTTCTGTGTCCTGTTGTCCAGCCAATGTTTTACCCAGGCTACCACCCTGGGTCCTACTCCCAGGCTGGTTAATTTGACTATTAATCTTTTGTGTGGGACTGTGTCAAATGCTTGCTAAAGTCTAGGTAGGCCATGTCCACAGCCCCTCCCTGGTCTACTACTTTGGTCACCCAGTCAAAGAAATCTATTAGATTCATCTGACATGACCTTCCCGCTGTGAACCCATGCTGTCTTGGGTCCTGTGCTCCACTGGCCTCTAGGTACTCGACTATTCTTTCCTTCAGAAGTGACTCCATCTCTTTCCCTACCACAGAGGTCAGACTGACAGGTCTGTAGTTTCCTGCCTCTGTCTTGGACCCACTTTTGTGAAGGAGAATCACAACCGCCTTCCTCCAGTCCTCGGGTACCACACCATCCTCCCATGATTTATTAAAAAGAGTAGCCAGTGGTTTCACTAGTTCCTCCCTTAATTCTTTTAGAATTCTGGGGTGAATTCCATCAGGACCCATTGCTTTGTCCACCTTCAGTTTTAGGAGTTCTTGTGGAACCCTTTCTTCTGTGAAAGGACTGGGATCGACCCCCCTATCAAGAGTGCTTCTGTTAATTGGATTAGGCACTTACCCTCCTCTTTTGTGAATACTGAGCAGAAATATTTGTTCAGTATTCCTGCTTTTTCACTGTCCCCCTCTGCCCACTCACCGTTCATTCTATTCAACCTCACTATCCCTCCCTTTGTCTTTCTACGCTCGCTGATGTACCTATAAAAGGTTTTATCCCCTTCTTAACTGAGTTGGCTATCTTTTCCTCAGTTTGGGCCTTTGCTATTCTGACTTTCCTCCTGCTTCCTTCTGCCTTAACTGGTACAGTTCTCTGTCCTGCTCCTTCTGTGTTTCCTTATACTTCCGGAATGCTATCTTTTTCTTCCTGACTTTCACAGCCACCTCTTTTGAGAACCATACTGGCTTTTTCTTTCATTTGATTTGTTTATTTGCTTCACACAAGGCTTTGTTGCCTCTGTGATGGCAGTTTTGATAATTCCCCATTGTTGCTCCACACCTCCTTCTAGCCTGTTTGCTAGTGCTTTTCTGAGGCACTCTCCCATCTTGCCAAAGTCAGCCTTCCTAAAGTCCAGTACCCTCACTTTTGTATGGCTTGACTCTGTAGCTGAGTTTAACGTGAATCACACTGTTTGATGGTCACTTGTCCCCAGATGGCAACCCACTTCTAGATCTGAGATCCTCTCACTGCCCCCGTTTGAGAGTACGAGGTCTAAGATTGCTCCCTCACGAGTGGGTTCTGAAACTAGCTGTCTAATGCCTGCCACCTGTAGGGCATCAAGAATGGCCCTGCTCTTGGATGTGGCTGCAGCAAATGTGCTCCAGTTAACATCTGGCATATTCAGGTCTCCCATCAACAGTATCTCCCCTTTCTCTGCCATTCTAAGAATGCCTTCTATCATATCCTTGTCCATTCCTTCCCCCTGACATGGGGGTCTATACACAACCCCTGTGCAGATTGTGGTGCCCTTTCCAGTCTCCAAGGTGACCCACGGTGCCTCCTCTCCTCCCTGTTTACTCTTTTGTTCAGTTGCTTTTATCCCTTCCTTTACATAGGACCTTCACAGACCTACATACACTGGGGACCAACCTTCCAAAGTTAGATCCAAGAGAAGGGCATCAGTATCAAGGACATTGAGAGCATGGAACCATATATATTTGGGGGCCTAGTGAGGGAGATGCACCTTCTTGACACAATAGGTTAGGCAGTGATCATTAATTGTGTCAGAAAGAAGCCTAGCAGCAGTGATGCGGTAGGGTGGGATGAGAGCACCCAGTCTAAGAAGGAATAATTACAAGAGTGAGGATTATAGGATTATAGTGGGTAGGTTCAGAAATCAGTTGAGTAAGGTTTAGTGACTCAATCTGTAGAAGAGTAGGTTTATGGGAAGCTGGAGCCAATCCAGATAGAAGTCACCTAAAAGAATGAATTTGCCATTTGTGGTGTGGGGAGAGATTGTGGCAATGCAAGAGACTGCTGATGAAGACACGAGCCTGGGGGATGCATGAAGCACTTCAATGAAGATTGGGAGGGAGGATGGGAGGGATAGGTTGGCTATGATGAGTTTGTGAGATGAGGGGATTGATTCATGAAGGGAGATGGTGCAGGAGATGGACTGATGAATGTACAGAGCAACACCACTGCATTGTTTGCCACAGTCTTGATGGCAGATGTGGAAGTCAGGGAGGGTAAGGGATGAGTTGGGGATCCTGGGTGACAACCAGGTTTCAGTGATGCACAAGACATCAGAAGAATAATGGGCAACTCAGAGCTTGAGGTTGTCAAGCTTGGAAAGAAGGCTCCTGGCATTCAGGTGAACAAGACAGAGCCCTTTAGGAATGGATGGTGGGGTGGGGTGAAGTGAGAGGGGGATATAGTCCTGTGCTAACAGGTGGAGTGATAGGAGAAGGGGTGAAAGGGCTGGGGTATGGTTGGATATCACCTGTGAAGAGGAGGAGGAAAATGAAGAAAAGATAATTTTTGGACTTGCATGTTCTAATATGATGAGTGTGGCTTATTTTTTGATAGGGAAGGGAAGGAAGCGGAGAAGAGTATATGGAGATGCTCAAAATTAAGGGGTAGGAAGGGAGTAAGCCAGGCTGTGAAAGTGGGGTGGTGAGACAAGGAGTGTGGGGGGGGAGGGCTGGTGGGAGAAAGAGGATGGGAGAGGCGGGCGGTGAATGTTATGGGGGAAGACTGGTGTAGTGGGGTGGGTGCAAGAGGCACCAAGAGGGGTAGGGAGGGGGGATAGGGTAGGATGGGGATGAAAATGGTTAGTGGGAGGAGTGGATTGGTGGAAAACATGGCAGAGAAGGATGGTATGCTGAAACAGAGGAAAAAGCAGAAGGAGAGCTGAGGGGCAGAAGAGATGACAAAAAAGAAGTGAAATTGGAGGGGGAGAAGGGAGGCAAAAGTGGGTGATGAAGGGTTGGAGAGTAAGCTATGTGAGGGATGGGGGATATCGCCAGGAAAGAAAGTAGTAAGTGGTGAAAGAAGGAGAGTGGTTTGCAGCAGTGCCTAGAACAGGGGTAAGCAGACTGAGATGAGGGAGATAGGCTATGTGATTGAGAGGGGTAGAAGCATGGAGAGGGGTAGAAGCAGGGAAAGGAAGTGGTAAGTAAAGAGATTAAGAAGAGATGGCTAAGTAGTAAGGTAACAAATCAATTGGTTTGCAGCAGACCCTAGGATGGGGTAACTGACTGAGGAGGCACTTGAAGGTAGCGAGGAATTAAAATCAATCGACAGCTGGCATGGGTAATTTTATTTATTTATTTAGTTAGTTAGTTTTTGTTGACCGGGTAAGTGCACTAGAGAAAAGTCTGCCTATTTTCAGGCATAACCCAGGGGAGGGGTATACAGATGAATACCAACTGGCTTGAACCAGACTGAGCAGTTGGTGGTATTTTTAGTAAATGGGGGAAAATCTGGCCAGGGCACCGGGGAAATTCCCCTACTCTGCCTGCAGGGGTGCTGTCACTTCCTGCCGGTGGGATGGAGGGACCCAGTTCACAGCTGGACACAGGAGGAGGAAGAAACAATGATGTGGCAGGAGAGCAGGCTGTGCTGCATGGAGAAGGCCCAATTTCAAGGCCTACATTCTCTTTACATGTACAGAAGGAAGGCAGACAGGAAGCTGGTCGGTGTGGAGGAAGAACTTATGGACATGGAAACTACTGCAGAGAAACGATGTTGGAAACTGAAAAGAGTGCTACAGAAATACTGAAAACAGAAGTTTTGAGTAAGGAACCAGCAGTGGCTAAAGAGCAAGAATTAACTGAAAACTTGAATGTGATGCAGCAAGAAATTTGAAACTGGTCCTGTTCGAAGAAGAACGCCGTATGTTGGAAAAAAAGCATTTGACAGAGCAATTAGTCATTTTACAGTCTGAAAAGGCTTCTGTCATCCCGAACCCTGGGCCTGTCAAACACCCTGATGACGCAGCTACTCCTCTCCTGACAATGCCCCAGCTGGGCCAGATGAGTTTGAGACTGTTTTCATTGTTTCAGTGATAAATAAGGCTGGCAGCAAAAACACCCCTTCTGGTGTGTGCCTACAGCTTAGTTGTTTACAAACACTTTATTTTTGCCCACAAATGAAAGTCTCCCTCTTGCTGAAAACCGCAAGTTTCACTAGCATTCAAACTCACAGCTCCTCGCTAGCACAGCACAGTCCTTTACAACAGCACAGACTCTCATAGCTAAACCTGGAAATTCTACTAAGACTTCAGGTCAGACTGACAGTAGTAGCACTACTCAAAGTGCGTGCCTAGAGTCTGAACCTCGTAGAAAGTCTCGATGCTAAGAGACAGTACAGTGCAGTGGTCTAAGGCTCTGAGCTGCAAATCTGGTGACATCCAGCAGGTCAGACCTGGGTTTGAATCCCACAGTTTCCACTTGCATACTGTGTGACCCTGAGCAAGTCACTTAACTTCCTTGTGCTCCCAGGTCGCTCCTGTAAAAAAGCTTTCAGCTTAGTGTGCTATTCCTGTTTAAACAACTAAAAAAAAAGACAGAAAAGGGAAGATCCTATCATTTAAAAGGGAGGTCATAATTCCGCTATACAAGACACTAGTGAGGCCCCACCTGGAGTACAGTGTACAGTTCTGGAGACCATACCTACATAAGGACATAGACAGGGTAGAGAAGGTTCAGAGGAGGGCAACAAAGATGGTGCATGGATTGCATCACAAGTCCTATGAAGACAGGTTGAAGGAACTGAACATGTACTCCCTGGAGGAGAGGAGGGAGAGGGGGATATGATAGACATACAAGTATCTTACAGGGAGGAACAGGGTGCAGAAAAACACTATTTTTAAGCGAAAAAGATGTTCCAGGACTAGAGGGCATGGGATGAAGTTGCAGGGAGGACGATTCAGAGGAAACATGAGAAAGAATTTCTTCACAGAACGGGTGGCGGACAAGTGGAACACCCTGCCAGAGGAAGTGGTGGGGTCTGAAACAATCACGGGATTTAAGAATGCATGGGATAGACATAAAAGAATTCTGGAGGTCAGGGGTAAGGGGCAACAGACTTCTAGGAAAACAAACTGAACTTACAAGCTCAAATGGGCAGACTGGGTGGGCCATAGGCCCTTATCTGCCGACACTGTATATGCATCTATGTATCTATGTATCTATGTTGACGCTGTTTCTGCTTTACAAAAAGGAGCAACACTCATGCTGTGATGACTTGCAGGATACAACTCCTGCACTGCCTTCCCCTGTAATTGATCTTTCCAAAATGGCAGGTTTTGTTTTTAAACACCCAAAACCTGTGGAAACTGAGTCCAATATTGTTTACTAAACTCGGCCCAACTTTTAGGAAGGCACCACCAATTTTATATTTGGACATAAATTATCAAATGGGGGAAGCACAGCAGAAGATATTACAGGAAGGGACAGAACAAGAGGGAAAGGACACAGATAATAAAAACATGAAATTTTTTCACCCTGATTCTACCCCTTCAAATAAACCTACTGTCTCCACTTCCATTAATGTTGATCCATCAAGTACTCCACCCACCGATACATGGACTCCTCAAAAAGCACTCTCAGGTGCAGGATGGGCATGATCGACAGAGGGGATTTGGATTCCTGACCCCTCCTGGGACATTTTGCTCTCTCAAGCTTCAGCAGAATGGAAGCCCAGGATCCCTTCCAGCCCTTTACCCGACAGTCCTTTAAAAACTGACCATCAGACCATTACCTTGCCTCCTGTTCCTTCTCCTAACATTACTTCCTCAAACATCAACACTACTGACTCATTTCCACCCTTGAAACCTGGAAAAAAATACAGATACAGTGAATCCTCCTCCCTTGGATTCAGGAACTTCACAAAACTCTAAACCCTTATTATCTGATCTTTTTTCTAAATCTAAACAAGAAGCAGCTCTACACAGGAATGCAGTTCATATCAGATATAACAGAGGGCTAGAAGATAGACCAGATAGATATTACTTGGGGGAAAGTGTTACTGAAAGATTCTTTACATTTTTCACCGAGAGAGGTCTATGTATTTATTAATATCTCTGGAGAAGATAATTATGATGTGAGTTTTCGAACGTCTTATGCACTAGATCTGTTCTGGGAAAGGTATGGGCAGGTTAAGACATCTCCAGCATGGACCACTTTTGTTGTTACACCTCTGACAAAACCATTGATAAAATACGTAACAGTTATGTATCGTAATGAAGGGGTTCATGTTGATGACATCACATATTGGATATTACAGAAATGTGAGGTACTAAGTGCACCAGAGGCAATTCTTGACAGTGAACTATTGTGGCCCGGGGATGGAAATACAAAGTAAAACTCCATCAAGTGGATACTGGCGTGGAACATATTCCTAATTCTTTCCTTTTGGGTAGAGACCCTAGGGTCTGTTTCTACTCTGGTCTGCCTCAAGCCTGCTACAAGTGCAGATCCCGTACTCATCACTCTAGTACCTGTGATAAACCTAGGTATAACAATTGTGGAGAGATAGGTCACAGCACCATACAATGTGCTAATCATACTCGCTGTGACCTCTGTGAGGAATATGGGCATATCTTTAGTGACTGCCCTTGGGCAGCAAGAAACAAAGCAAATTGCATAAGCCCAGAATTGCTTATCCAGTAGGCACAAGATTCAGCTACACCTGTGGTGCCAAAACCCTGTTCTCCTGATTGTGCTCCTCAGGACCCCCCTCCTCCCCACCCCCCAAGAACTCTTCCCCTCCCCCTTTTGATTTTTTCCACCCCCTCAGTCACTGAAACTCTTCCTCTAGTTTCTATTGTAATTTCTGATGAACCAACATCACAGGATGGTACTCCACAGGCCCATGTATGGCAGATCACTACCTCAGACATGCTCACTCCAGTTTGTTATGAAGACATAACTACTTCCCCAATGGAAAGCTCTGATTTACCTAAACCTGACCCTTTGCCCCATTGGAGATCTTCCAGGTTTTCAAAATCCATTTCCTCTGACCCTCCCACCCCAGTGGAATCTAAAAACTCTTATGAAGCTTTGTTTTCCTCTTGTGGGGACTCTGAAATGGAGGTGGGAGATTCTGACTTGCAGAAGTCAGTTAATGACCAAGGTTCCCAGATGGTGACAGATGGGGATTATAAAGGGAAAAGGAAGAAACAAAGGAAAAAAACTTAGTTGATTGTTCATCTGGAATTTGCTGACTGGTTAGTGGTCTGGTTTGTTCCCTAAATGTGCATAGTCTGCTGAATTATGATAAAAGAGGTGCTGTGTTTCAATTTTTCCATGATATGACCATTGATGTTTGCTTAATCCAGGAAACCTGGATGTATACAGAAAATCAGGTTCCGCAGTTTCAGCGGGAATGGATCTGGGGACCCTCGTATTGGTCCTTTGGCCCTGATTCCACTGATGGGGTTGGGATACTTTTTCATTCTTTTAATTTCACTTTATGGAAATTATTTGATTTAGTACCTGGGAGGGCCTTGATTTTGGATGGTCTATGGAATGATATGGACTGTAGATTCATTTCTGTTTATACTTCACAAATAAAGGCGGAAAAAGTAAGCCTTTCAAAAACAATTCAGCCCTTTTTGGTTACCCATTATAAAACATTTTTATGTGGGGATTTTAATTGTAGTTTGATCACAGGGAACAAAAGTAAAAAAGAAGAAGGGAAAAACATATACTGTGACTCTAATGCATTGACACAGATGGTTTCTACTGCCGATTTGCTTAACTGTCATTTACTCCATACAAAAGGTCCTAATTTCACATATAAGCATCATAATTACACCTCTATAATAGACTACATTTTTTATTTCTTCAAATGTTCCTAAAGGGTCTTTATCAATTATACCTGTTGCATTCTCAGATCATTTATTGCTACTTTTCTCATCACATTAATTTGTCGCTAGATCCACTTTGCACAGTAGATGGAAACTTAATGTCTCTGTTTTAAAAGATACTATGGTCATTAAGGATATGGCAAGCTTGCTTCAAGCAAGATTGCCAGTTGAATTTCTGTACCCTGACAAGGGTGAATGGTGGATGGACACAACAACTGATGTTAGGAATTGGTTTTCCAAACATGGTAAAAGAATTGGAACAAAAGAGTTTTTAAACTATTTATCCCTCAGACAGCAGTTACAAAGATTAATTTCTCTGTTGAATCTTTCTAAATATGAGCATTCTTCTCAGATCTCTACTGTAAAGGAAGCCATGAAAACTCTTGAAACTGCTAGAGCAAACTCTATTAAGTCACTTTTGATAGATGGTACAGAAACCTCCCCCATAGGTGACCCCTATGAGGCCTGTGAAACTTTGAAAAATAAAGTTTCTCTGGATTCTTTAGTTTCCCCAGATGGACAGAAAGTGACTTTGTAATATATGGATATTTAAAATAATACTACTGAAAAGCATATAAAAAGTTTTTTGTAATACACCGGAGCCAAAGTGATAATAGTATCATTGGCAAGTGATAATACTATCGTTCGGAGCTTGTAATACTATCATTTGAGCTCCGAACGATAGTATTATCACAAAACCTTAAGAGTGCAAACTCAAGACTGTAGGTTTCTTCCTGACATCGCCAAAACTGTGTGTGGTGACGTTCCTAAAATCGCACCTCCTGATTGGACGCGGTTTCGTTGTGGGTGGGCCAGTTATTTAAAAGAACATGGCGGGCGTCTCTCACTTAGCAAGAGAAAATTATTGCTTTAATTCAGTACCCATGCCTTTTTCCTACCTATCCTTTATACGCTTCAACAAGAAAATAACTAAAGGTAAGACAGCCTACCAAAGAAAAGGCACGAGGCAAACCAAGCTAGCGGGTGAGCAGGTGAGCGAGTGGGGTGTACATGGTGAGAATGAGCCCTCACTGCAGTGGGAACCTAGCCACACAGCGCCACATAAATGGCTAAAACAAAATCCCTTGCATCCATATATTACAAAAAATAAAAAATAGGCAAGTGTCTATCACTCAGGAGTAATACCATCTCAAGGTTCTGGGGACAAGGGAACCTCTCGAGCTTTGCTCTCGAGGTTCCCTTGTTTCCAAAACCTCTCGATGGCATTACTCCCTTGTAATAGACACCTGGCTATCTATTATTCTATTTATTAGAGGACCTAGAAGAGATGATTCAGTAGCATTATGCATCTTTAAATCCACATTCAAATGTCTCACCTACTGAAATAACAGATTTTTTTAAATCAGTTGTAGTTCCAGATTTTCCATTAGAAGTCTTAAATCTACAATCCCCCATTACCAAAGTGGAAATCACACAGGCCATTAAGGCTCTACAACCTCATACTGCTCCTGGCTTAGATGGTGTCCCTCACACATTTTATAAACAAGCTTGATCGCAGTTGGTAGAAAGCTTATTTATAACTTACACTTATGGTTTCATAACAATACCATACATCCTTCCTTTTCTGAAGGGTTATTATTTTACCTCTATAAAAAATGAGACTGCTCTCAAATTAAAAACTGAAGACCCATAGTTTTACTCAATATAGACTATAAAGTTCTTGCACATATTTTAAATGCCTGCCTAAAGGCTTATGCCTCTTTGGTGATTTCCCCAGTTCAATATTGTAGTCTGCCAGACAGGAATATTCAATAAGCCTTACGAACCATGAGAGATGTAATTCATCATTGTAATATTCCAGGGTTTCCGGGTTGTGTGGTAACAGTAGACCAGGAGAAGGTTTTCGACAGGGTCTTACATCATTACTTATTTTTAGTATTACAAACTTATAAGTTACCATTACAATTTATAAATCAGTTGCGGTTGTTATACTCAATTTTTACTATCAGACCTTTTTTAAAAGGGGTTGTTGGTCATAGTTTTACAGTACATTGTGGAGTTCGACAGGGGTGCCCATTGAGCCCTTTGTTGTACATTTTCTCTCTTGACCCATTACTTCATTCTATTATATCTCCCCCAAAATGAGCAGGGCTTATTGGGATTGGTGTCCCGCACGCTTTAAGTGTACAAGCCTATGCTGACAACATTTGCACTTTTTTTCGCATCCAGAGCAGATTAATTCTTTTTTGAAAGAAATTCTGCAATATCAGAAGGTTTCCAATGCCACATTAAATATGGAGAAAAGTAAAGGTCTGTTCATTGGGCCTGGCACACACCATGATACTATATGGTATGGACTTTCAATTTTCTCCACTGCTTTGGAAATATTGGGGATTATTTTTGGTTCTCAACATTTACCTGAAGAAAATTGGGAATGGGTTATCATTAAAGCAGAACAAAAATAAACAGATGGAAACATTGGAAGTTTTCCAAACTGAAGCTGATCGCTATTTTGAAAAAATTAATTCTGCCACTCTTACAATATATAACATTGTTGTACCCCTATCTATTAACTTGGAAACAAGAATTTATAGTTTGTGCTTCCAAATGTTGTGGGGCACAAAATTAAACCCCATTAAAAGACACTACACTTATCTAGATATTAATATGGGAGGTCTCACCATGGTAAAACCCGTGGTGTTCCTCCATACATTATTTTTTAAACACTACATTGGCACTGTGCACACAGTACTGAGACTATTTCAAATGCCTGGATGTGGAAATCCCTGGTCATATATTTTAAATCATGGCTACAAATGACACCTAAATTCATCTTCAAAGTCCCCCTTATTTTATACCTGCAGATTAGAAATTGTGTAAATGGGGTATCATGAAAGACTGCATTACCACGCATACCACCTAATTATTATATAAAGACATAATGTCTAGACATTACCCTAGAGATACTTGTTTTAAGAATTGTCCCTCAGTCGATAATCATTTCATTCTTTATCAATTAACACTTCCAAGGATCCCACAGAAAATGTGGGAAAATCTCTGGCTCACAGTTTATGGGAGGTTACATTTAAGGGGAAATGCAAAACATAAGAGCATAATTGAAAGAAATTGTCCCTATATGGAATGTGTGGCACAGATGGAAACCATGAAACATTTTTTACTGCACTGCTCTTACGTTGCTGCTTTGTGGGATTTTTTGGCAAACAAATGGCATCTAGATTGGCTCCAATTTCTATCTTATGATATTCTTGTAGTGGGAAAATATGGGTCTGGTTTGGTAAAATATCATTCTGACACTTTAATTGTTTTTTTCTGTTGCATTAGATTCTGTTTATGGCAATCCCGATGTCAATGGGTTTTGCAACAAAAAAGGATGTCTTATGATTACCTAAGTATTCTAGATTACAATGAGCTTAGGGCTATTTACAAATCCTATTGTTTATTATATTCTTCACAACAGGTGCTGAATTGGTGGAAGGGTTTCACTTATTTTATTAAATACAAATAGAGTTTTTGTTACATAGTCAATTTGCCTGAAATGTAATTAACTTTTTATGTGTGATTTTCTTTTTTCCTCCCTTTTCTTCTTCTTTTTCCCTTTCTACAACCATTTTCTGTATATTTAGTTGTTTTTTTTTACACGATTGTTTAACTGTTTATTGTGATTGTTTCTTATGTATTTCAATAAAAATCTCCCCTACTCTGACAGTAGGGGGAACCCATGGCCATCTTTCCCAGGATGGCCAGTGCTAAGGAGAACTCAGTGAAGATAGATGTTGAGACAGCAAGGGAGAAGGCCTCTTCCCCTTCGATGTCATCTCAGGGAGTCATCGATCTAGAAATTTTTGGGGTGGAATTCAGCTATGAGGAGTCAGTTTGTGGTCAGGAGAATGCTGAGTTAGGATCCAATACAGAAGAAAATATGGAGCAAGATGGAACTGAGAAAACAGAGAGAGAGGATTTGAAGGCCCAACACCTGAAGCAGGAGGACAAAGTAAGATTGCTGACTATTGAAAAAGAAACAAGAATTAAACAAAGAGCACTTGAGCTCAAGAGAGAGCTGTGTGACTTGTCAAAGCAATCTGTTGGAAACATGTCAAGAAAGGCTGTCAGTGGAAGGATGAGTCATGCAAACTCTGACTCATAGCCTAAACTGAGTGAGAAAGTTGCAACACCTCTTAAAGCAAACGCAGGTCCAAGTGCAACAGAGTCAGTGGCTGGCAGTAAAGACGAGACAGAAACCATGTGCCAAAAGCCACAGCATTCAAAACCAACCTCAGCTGGTGTGACTAAGCAAAACAAAACAAGACTGGGAGTGGGGAAGCAGTCTCGCACTGATGAGATGCTGCCTGTGAAATCCAGGATACTCGAGGAAACTTTTTCATTTAAAGACAGATGGAAGGCAAAAGATTGAGGCTCCAGAGCTCCTGAACCCAGGGAGGACTTGTCTTCAATTCCCAGAGGAACAAGCCATTTCACTGGAGGGTGGACACTCACACAGGCACCAGTAAATGCATGGTGGACACAGGGTCAGGAAGGAACTTGGATGCCTGACTCGGAGGACCTGTCGTATCGTAAAAAGCTGGATTCACTTCCGACCGCAGTGGCCACCAACAAAGAACAGGCTGAGAGCTCCAACAAACCCCAGGGTAATGTTTCTGATATTGTCTCTAATGATATGGACTTAGTGAATGTGTCTGATGGGGATAATGTGGTTAATGAGCTAGGAGTAGAAACTGTTTCTAAAAATATTTCTTCTGTCCCTGTACAGGATGTGGAAGTACCTTTATGGATGGGTCCCAGTGATGATTTGTTACATGAGTCTGGGGATAGGCCTTCCCTAGATCCCATGTTCAAATTGTTGAGCCTGTTTACAAATAAAGGGGAGCCTGCTCCCAGATGAAATGCAGTTAGACTGTTGTACAAGGGAGGCCTAGAGAACCATCCAGACAGGCTTCATATAGCGAGGAACCTTTTGAAATCCTGAATAACATTTTTTTCTTCTGAAATATTCATGCTAATTGGGCTGGGGAATGGTAACTATGATATTAGTTTTAAAAATATATCTTGTTTAGACAGATTCTGGGCTCAGTATCGGTCACTAAAGAACAACCCAACCTGGATCCCCTTTTTGGCAATTCCTTTAATGAAACCTCTGGTAAAACTGGTTACAGTATTTTTTAAGAATGAGGGAGTAAACATTGAGGACATTCTATTTTGGTTAAAACAGAGGTGTGAGATCTTAGGCAAGCTGACCCCAAATCTGGATAACGAACAAATATGGGGTGGGAGCTGGAGGATAAGGGTGAAACTATTTTCTACAAACACAGGCCCTGTTCATCTCCCTAGTTCATTTTTTTAGGTAAGGATCGAGGGTCAATTTTCTACAGTGGTCAACCCAGGTCCAGTTTCAAGTGTGGGTCAAGGGCCCATCTTAATTCAGTCTGTGATTCGACTAGATGCAGCCACTGCTTGGAATTCTTTCATGCTGCTGCTAAATCTTTGAACCTGTTCAGGTGCAACTTATGAGAAAAGACAGGTGATGCATATGGTAGGTGTCCGTGGGCATCCCACAACAGGGAGGACGGTCCCTCTCATGAGGGATTAATTAACATGGCCCAACATCAGCAGGCAAAGAAGATAGCTAACTTAGAAAGTTCCATGACTGTGCAGCCAGATCAACCTGTAAACATGGGCCTCTCTGTAATCTTGGAACCCCCCTGTACCCATGGTTCCCCTGAGTCAGAATCCTGGGGTTTCACGTCCTTCAGAGGTTAGGTTGCCACTAGATAGTGAAGAGAGAGAGAGAGAGAGAGCAGGGACCAGATGAACAATGGAGGAACAATAGAAATAGAGACTGAAATGCCCCCCGACTGCGACCAGGACGACCCTTCAGAACTGTATCCCATAAGAAAAGGAATAGGCAGGGAAAATCAATACCTCAAGTTACTAAAATGTCTAGCCACAATGGGACATCCACCTGTATACAGGTAACAAATAAGTATGCCATGCTGAGCTCAGAGGGGACAGATGGAGAATCTGAGTGGGAAGGCACAGATAACTCCACAGTGGCCTCTGTTACTGATTCTGAAGGGGCAGGGGAGGACTCCATAGCTAAAAGGACAAGGCAACGTAGACTAAGACTTCATAATCTGACCTCTAGTGTCTATCCCCTTCCTTATTTTAGGTATGGTGGTGCTACCCATAGCTACTCTCAACATCAATAACATTAAAAATGACAGGAAATGGGTAAGTGCTCTGTTTACTTTGCAAGACCTGCATAGTGACATTGTATGCATACTGGACACCCATTTGAAAACACATTATGAACTTCAATCTGCCTCTAAAGCCTGGTCAGCTGGGGCATAATTTTGGTCAACAGGGATTGACTCCTGTGATGGGATAGGCACGTGTTAGCTAACCCTCTTCTAAAAGTTTCCAAACTGTTTGATATTCATCCAGGGACAGCCCTTCTCTTAGACATTTCATACCATGCAGTATGGTTTCATGTAATAACTATTTATGTACCTCAGACAAAAGCACAGAGAGTGGCCCTATTTGGGGAGGTTCAGCCCTATCTCCACACATCGAGACTCTTGATTTGGCTGGGGGATTTTAATTGTGGCCAATTTGTATCAGATAGAGCCCTGTGGACATCTAAGTTATTTTCTGACACTACAGCATTACAGCAAATTGTGAGCACAGCTGGGCTGGTAGATACATATAGAAAGAAGCACCTAACTGGGGAGGGGGTCACATATTTTAAGGGTACCTAGAGAACTTGAAGGAGTTCACTGGGTATAGAGTTCAGGCAGGGAGTAGAAAGTCCTTGCCGTGTGAGCACCTCAGAAGGTTGCCCAGCTTAGGGAGAGTACAAATAAAGTAAAAAAAATATATAAAATACTTTATTTGTCAAGCCAGGTGCATGTGGGTATTATAGCAGAGGGATGTGTCTCATTCAGAACTTCTACAGAACATCAGGAAGGCAATGGGTAAAACTATGCTGTTAGATGTGAAGCAATACCCACTTGAGAAAGCAAAACATTTATAGTTACATTGTGAAGAATGGGGAATTTGTGATTAAGACTAAGTTATGTATGTAGTCGATAAAAAAATATGGTTAATTTGGTGGCGTTGTATAGTTTCTTTATTGACACTTGTGTCTTCCTTTCTTTTTTTTTTCTTTTGTTTGACAATGATGTATGGAATTATGTATGAAATGTAATGAAACCCAATCTTTCAATAAAATTCCCCAACTCTTTTCAAGAAGTGTCATGGGATCTTTAACATTTACCTGAACTACCACCAGAACAGGCAGATGGGACCTCAGTTTAATGTCTCATCCAAAAGATGGCACCTCAGGAGCGCAGCACCCTCCTCATGCTGCACTACAGTGTCAGTATTGGGATTTAACCCAAATGCCTGGTGTGGGGATACAACCCACAGCCTCCTGATCTTGGGGCCTTAGAGGTGAGTGTGCTACCTGCTGAACCACTGACACTGGGCAGTTTGGTTAAGCAGGCAAGCTAAAAGATGAAAAAGGGTGAAAAGCAGATCTGGTAGGTATTCATGGGAAGAAGAGTAAAGATACATGGGAAAGGAAGTAGTTTTGCACAGACGGACAGTATACAAAAGGATGTATAGGAATAAATGTGGCTGCATGCATACAGACATTTCAGAAAGCATTATAACAAAAAAGTCCACTGATCCTTCTTGAATCCATGGTGTCACGTTCATCAGGGTTTGAACAATCACATGATGTTGCCCCAACTTTGGCACCTTGTCTGCAAACATTGGTATGTGACTGTGATTTCTCTGCCTAGACAAACAGTGCCCAAATGAAACACCAAGGCTATTCCCACGGTCATTCAAACTCTGAGGAACGTGGCACCATAGATTCAGCAAGGCTCAGCGAGTGGACTGCTTACACTAACATTGCATTTGCCTACTTTTTACACATCCTGCTGCAACCCTAACTTAATTTTTTGGCTTGAGATGTATAAAGCCCGTGCCTGCAGCTAACTTTGCATATCATTATGAAAAGTAGATAACCTATGGGGTGCTTTGCCAGTGTGCACCAGACCTGTAGCTTACTTCCTACATGGCCCTGTGGACCATACACAAAAGAACTGTTTGGCTGACACTGCCCTGACAATGTACCTGAAGTGATGAAAAAACTAAGTGTGTGTGCATGCCTCATCTGCTGTTTTCAGACAGACGGTGGCGTGTTTTTTTTAAACAGATTTTATTATGCACAAAAATGCATGATACTTCAAGGAACAGGTTTCAAAAACAATACAACATAGTATAGGTACATGCAAATATAGCTTGTATATGGCTTGTATGCAAAGCAACAGCAATATCAATTACATACCACTTGCAGTTAATTAGCAGTCAACTAAACAGTCAGGCAATGAATCATTGAAACATAGAGCCATACACTTTGATGGCAAATAAAGACTGCTTGGCCCACCCAGTCTGCTCATTTCCCTACCTAATGGATAAGCAGCGGATCCTAGTTAACCAACAGCCTACTTCTTCATGGTTACCCCCCCCACGACAGTGACATTTCACCAGCAAGGTCCCCCACAGCGACTACAGTGCCATGCCGCTGTGGGAAACCCACTGACACCAGGCGCTGTCTCTCGGGGGTCCTGCACCCGCCAATCAGCTCTGACTCGGAGTTGATATTCCTTAAGAGGGGATGCAATCCCCCAGGTGGGGGGTTCAGGGGTGAAGCCCTCCCCTTAGAAAACACAGTGAGCCTGTGAGGACCGACAGCCAACTGCAGAATGCAGTCGACCTGCCAGTGTCGCTGATGGAGTGTTTGACAAAACTTTTGTCAAGCACCCGTCGTGGATCCCTTCTTCCTACCACTCACCAGAATTGTCTTATGTCTGTCTCATGCATTCTTGAATTCCCCCAGTTTTTGACCCCATGACCTCCTCAGAAAGGCCATTCTATGCATTCTCCACAATCTTCAAGAAAAAATACTTCCTCACGTAGCCCCCTAGGCATCCCCCCTCTATCTTAAAATTGTGCCCCTTGTTCTTGTGCATCTCTTTTTCTGAAAGTTGCTACCCTCTTAGACTTTGCTGATTCCCTTGAGGTACTTGAAAGTTTCTGTCATGTCCCCTCTCTCCCTCCTTTCCTCGAGGTATAGATATTAAGCTCCTTTAGTCTCTCTTCGTATGACTTCTGGTGCAGACCATGCACCATTTTAGTTGCCCTCCTCTGGACTGTCTCCATCCTGTCTATGTTCTTGCAGAGATGGGGTCTCCAGAACTGCATGATGTACTCCAGAAGGGGTCTCACCAACTGTCTGTACAGAGGGATAACAAATTTCTGTTTTCTACTAGTGATGCCTGTCCCTATGCATCCCAGTATACCCCCAGCCTTCCTCACTGCCTTCTCACGTTGCTTGCTTACCTTTAGGTCATCTGACATGATTATCTCCAGGTCTCTTTCCATTTTTGTTGTTGCCAGTACCTCCCTTCCCCCCATTGTGTACTCTTCCCCTGGGTTTTTATTTCCCAGGTGCATTACTTTGCACTGCTATGCATTGCTTTGAATCAGCCCATTAGCTACAGAATGAATTATTCATTAAGCTATGAGGATATTTAGTGCCCTATAGCTACATCACAATGCACTCAAGCATACTGCATTGATTAGTAATGCTGAGAGTAGTATTACACCGATCATACATTATTGCATTTATGCTGCTCATGATGCCACAATCAGGATTTAATGGCTGTCAACACGGGGTTCCATATCTTAGTAAATGTAACAGGGTGGCCATTGACATGTAATTGAACCTTCTTAATATGAAGGCACAGACCCATATTGTTGGACCATTGAGCCACTGGTGGAGAGTATTCACTGATCCATTGTTGCGCAATGGTCTTGCATGCATTGATTAAGGCTATTGCCCACAGCACTGCTGGAGGGCCCTTAGGCATCTGAGAGATTTCTGTGCAAAACAGCAGCTCAAGGGGGAACTGAGGTAGGGATTTGTTTAAAGTTTGTTCCATTATGCTGTGAATGGCTCCCCAAAAAGGTATATTTTGGGGGCAAGTGAAGGTCATATGCATAAAGGTACCCTCATGTACCTTACATTTAGGGCTGGTTAGGGATATTTCAGAGTTTCTTTGATGGTTCTTGACAGGCATGAAATAGGCTCAATACATGCAATTAAGTTGCACTTGCCTTCATTTATTACTCCTAGAGCAGGATGCTAAGTGAGATGACGCCTTCTTCCAAATTTCATCATTGATTGGTATGCCAAAGTCCTCCTCTCATCGCTTGTGGATTTTTCCCACTGGGATGCTCTTACAACATCTTAATATGTTGTAGTATATCAGTGGTTTACTGAGTGGCTGTGGGTAGTATAACTCTTCCTCAAAAGGGGAGGCTAGAACCAACTCAGCAAGAACTGGGTTCCCTGTGGTCCAATGCTGTGGCATTAGTAAATGTCTTATGTGCAAGTAGGCAAATAGGGTGCCAACTTTGAGTCTGTACTCCCCCTGTAGCTGGGCAAAGTCACTAAAGGAGCCTCCTTGCAATAACTGAGTTAGATGGGTCAGACCTTGTTTTTCCCATTTCAAAGCAGTTTGGTGAAGGGGATGTTATATTGAGCCTTGTCCCTCATTGTCACTGGAATTTGGGTGTTCTCTGACATACCTAGCTGCCATTCGACATACTTGTGGGATGCCAACCAAATTGCTGCTAATGATTTTGTGAAAGGGTTAGAGAGCTGGAGAGCCGTCATGTGTTCCAGTGAGGCTAACAGAAGCCCAAGTCTAAGATCTACTCCCAGTTCCCCCCTTCCTCTATGTCTAACCAGGCTGTTTTAGTGTTTATGTGTCCCATGGGAATGTAACTAAGTTGGGCAACTCAGTAATGCTTGTTGAAGTCTGGTAACCCCCCCCCCCCATCCTTCACTGTTTGTTGTAGTATGTCTCTCCTGGTTTGGGCCAGCTTACCCCGCCATAGGAATTTTTGTATAATGGAGTTGACCTGACAAAAAAAACCTCAGTGGAAGCAAAACCAGGAGGGACTGGAAAAGGTAGAGGTACTTGGGAAGGATACATATTTTAAGAGCATTAATTCTACTATCGCAGAAAGTGGTAGGGTGGTCCATCTTTCACAGATCTTCTTTATAGCAGTCACTAGGGGAGGGTAGTCAAGCCTGTATAGCTTGGACCATGTCACCAAAATATTCACCCCAAGGTATTTCAGGGCATCAACAGGAATTGAGCCCCATGTTGTTGTCCATCACAGCTTCCCTATGCACTCTACAGATTGGCAAGATCTCACTCTTAGTCCAATTGATTTTGTGACTAGACAGGGTGCTGAATTCTGTGAGCAGGGAATGAAGGCGCAGGAGTCCCTCTTTGTGGTTGTGCAGAAAAAGAAGATCGTCTGCAAACAGTGAAACTTTATGCTCTTTACCCCCACCCTACATCCCTTAATTTCTTGCTGCTGTCATGTGGCAGTCACTAAGGGCTCCAGTGATAGCACATATAGCAAGGGAGACAATGGGCAGCCCTGCTGCATGCCTCTGGTCAGTCTGAACACTTTTGTAAGCCTGCCATTAATATGTATTCTAGCTGTAGGGTTTTTATACAGGGCACCTATACAATTTATAATTTGATCTCCAAAGCCAAATTCTCAAAGGACCCAGAACACATACTCCCACGTGACTCAGTCAAAAGCCTTTTTGGAATCCAGGTCAAGCACTATGATCCTGTGTCTCTCAGGGTGTTTGGCCCAATGGTAGATAATATTAAGAGTTCACCTAATGTTATGATTGCCCTGTTGCCCTTTTTTCCAATCATGTGGCTATTATTTCTGCTGCCATTCTGTAGTCTGCCATTAATAAGGATATAAGTCTATAGAAGGAACACAGAGTAGCATCCTTGCCAGGCGTGGGACCGAGCTGAGGCCAGCACTGCTCCTACCCTGAAGTTCTCCTCAATCATGTAAAACAGGGGGTCCATTAAAAGTTCCTTAAATTGTTTAATAAAATCAATGGGTAGGCTGTCCAGCCCCAGTGCTCCCCCCTCCCCCCGACAGAAGATCCCTAATTGCTTCCCAGTGTTCTTGTTTAGAAAGAGGATGCTCTAATCCATCATGTTCTAAGGCTGAAAGCAGGGTAAGGGTGGTTTTCACAAAGAAGTTTTGATAATGTGCACAGGTAGGGGAAACCTCAGATGAATATATAGTATTGTAGAATCTGTTGAATGCATCTTCGATGTCAGTGCAGTCACTAACCTCCTGGGTGTTGAATATGGGATATGTTCCTTTCACTCTGTCTAAGTTTCAACTGCCATGCCAAGAATCTCCTGTCCCTGTCTCCATCATAATATTATCCATCCTGGCTGAGAAGGATAGTTCTCTCTCTATTGCTACCATGCTCAATGTGTTAACTCTCTATTTAAGTTTCTGTAGCAAGTGGAACAGGGTGGGAATAGGATTGACCATATGCAGGCATTGTACTTCCTTAATATTTCTCTCTAGCTTATCAATTTCACAGTCTTCCTCCTTTCTTTTGTTGAGGAGCAGGCAATGGCTTGGCCCCTAATATATGTTTCAGAGCTTCCAATCTTGTGGAGTGTGCCCGCACTGGTTATGGGTTAGATATTCTCGAATAGAATTAGCAATGACTTTAGAAAATGTGGGGTCTTTTAAAAGCACTGGATCTAACTTCTAGGCTCGTAGTGAGTATGTCATTCCCTGCATGCCAATTTGCATGTGCTGAGGGGAATGATCAGATTCAGTAGCCAATATGTATTTTACTGCATGCACTCTTGTCAACAGTTCCATGGAGCAGATTAGGAGGTCTAGTCTAGCACAGGATCTGTGTGAATAGGAGTAAAAGCTGTACTCTTTGCCAGAAGGATTCCTCAAACATCAAGCATCGACCACAGAGAAGGTCCACATGACGTCTCATTAAGGTGCCATTTTTTTCAGAAACTGGTGCTGAAAGCTGCCAGGGAAGTTAAACAAAAAAAAAAAAGTTGGTCTAACTTCTCGGATGGATTTCCACACTTGCATCAAAAAATGGATTCGAGTCACACAGTTGCAGCAAAAATTGTCATAAGCTGCAGGAAATGTTGCAAATGCATCCAGGTGTGTGTGAATAGGACGTAGACATCTGGCTGTATTGCTCTGGACACAGCATGCATCCAAAATACAGACACAAGTGCTGCATCTAACCTGATGAAAATCTAGCCCTAAGTTGTTTTTTTTAACATCTCTTGTTTTTAAAAAAGACACAAAAAAACCGACCGAAAAAAAAGCAGACTGTGTGCAAGCAAGGACATAGGTTTTATTCCACCTCAATTTTGTTTTACTCATAACTTGGGGTGGGTATAAAAGCAAGTACATGTGCATGGGCAGTTTGCTGTTTTATTTTACTTAATTGTTTACACAAAACCTGCAAATGTGCAATATCTTAATTTTTTAACCTCCATTTTCTTTTGCATTTTTTAAATATGTTGTCCCCCAGATTTCATTAATTGACAATGAACCACCTCTCCTTGCTACCACATCAGTAGCAAGTTTAAAATCCCACACATGTTTTGGGTGGGATTTCAGAGTTAATCACATACGTGCTTGTGAAGGAGGGTGTTAATGTTCCAATTAGTGAAATTTTGTAGAAGAAAATATTAGAAAATGTAAATGCTATAAGCAAAAGGAATCCATTCACATGCACAGTTCTTGTATTTTCTGACTTTGTTTTTCTTGTGTTTTCGTCGGTAGAAGACATTGGCAGCTGAGATGAAGAGAGGGCTGTGCCAGTCACCTACTGAGGGACATCTTCTTTCTTTTGTAGAACATGAGTTGGGGGAGGAGAGTGCAATGTGCCTAGTACTGGTTGAGTAAAGGGTTATTTTAACTGTGGGGGTGTGAGACAAAGGGAGATGTGGTGGTAGCAATAATAGAACTAGTGCCAGAGATGTGCTCCAGACCTGCAGAAATTGTAAATTCACATGGCAGTCGAGCACATTTTGAAGCAGAGGTAGAAGGGTGAGAGATCAGTTGGCACTTGCAACAGTCCTGGTAGTGAGGTTGGCTCCTGACAGCTGGTTACACAACTAGAGCAAAGGTAATTGACATGCCTTTGACTGATCCATGCATGTCAGAGTCTGTTGAGTGAATTGACCTAATTTTTGAAAAAGATGTCCTTTTTCATGTTTTTTCCCCATCTCTAGTTATAAAAACTCTGAACCTAATTTCACCAAAATTGTCAGAACATGATATCTTGTGCCACAATACACACTTTCAAAACGTTTCATGAAAATCTATCAAGAAAAGACCGAAATATAATTGCCGAAAACTGCAATTTAACATTAAAGTACCTACTCAACCTTAACTATAGAGGTACTGCCATGCCATTATAATTCAGAAAAACAGTCCAATGGAAACAGTACTTTTCATTGGCTAACAATGACCACTTTGTGTCATCAGCCTATACTGGCAGGATGGTCTGAATCTGTCCAGGAAGGGAACAAGTCTTTTGGACAATTGGTTTAAATGCTTCATTGGCAAGCTTTTAAACTAGTCAAGGGGGGAGGCACTGATAAGCAGCAGGAAAATCCCAGCCTCCCCCTACAAAACAGGGTACTAAATGAGAAAAAGATCAAGGTAGAAAGGTCAGTGGGGGATGCTGCTACAGAAGGTAAAGCCATCAAAAAATGGAGAGCAACGAGTACCAATGCCCATAGTCTGGGTAACAAGCTTCCTGAATTAGTGGCTTTGATGGAGGAGGAACATCTGGATATCATGGCAGCCACAGAAACATGGTACACATAGAACCATGACTGGGATGTAAACATACCAGGATACACTATCTACAGGAGGGACAGGGAGGATAAAAGAGAAGGAGGAGGAGTAGCTCTCTACATAAGGGAAGGAATCAAAGCAACACAGCAAAAGGGTAAACAGGTAGGAGAAGAAACACTGTGGGTCAATTTGGAAGCAGGCAATGGCACCACAATCTGCACAGGGGTTGTATACAGACCCCCCTTGGTGGGGAATGGACAAGGAAATGATGGAAAGTATACTTAGAATGGCAGACAAAGGGGAGATATTGCTGAGGGGTGATCTGAATATGCCAGATGTTAACTGGAGTGCAGTTACAGCAGCCACTTCTAAGAGTGGGGTTATTCTAGATGCCCTACATGGGGCATGCCTTAGACAACTAGTATTGGAACCCACTTGAGAGGGAGCAATCTTAGACCTGTTCTCTCAAATGGAGATGGAGAGAAGATCACAGATGTAGAAGTGGGTAGCCATCTGGGAAGTAGCGACCATCGAACAGTATGGTTCACAATAAACACAGCAGTAGAGTCAAGCCATACAAAGGTAAAAGTATTAGACTTCAGGAGGGCTGACTTTGCCAAAATGGGTGAGTGCCTAAGGAATGCACTAGCAAATGGGCAGGAAGGAGGGGTTTAATAACAATGGGGAATAATAAAAACTGCCATCACAGAGGTAACAAGCTTTTGTGTGAAGCAAATAAACAAAACAAAATGATGTAAGAAACCAGTATGGTTCTCAAAGGAGGGGGCAGTGAAGGTTCAAGAGAAAAAGAAAGCATTCAGGAAGTACAAGGAATCACAGAAGGAGCAGGATAGAGAATTGTATCAGTTAAAGCAAAAGGAAGCTGGGAAGGCAGTCAGAACAGCAAATGCCCGAACTGAGGAAAGGATAACCAACTCAGTTAAGAAGGGGGATAAAATCTTTTTAAGGTACATCAGGGAGCGAAGGAAGACCAAGGGAGGGATAGTGAGGCTTAATTAAGGGGAAGGGGGTGGGCAGAGGGTGACGGTGAAAAGACAGAGATGCTAAACAAATATTTTTGCTCAGTATTTACAAATGAAGAGGGGGAGGTACCTAAAACAAACAATAGAAACACTCTGGATACAGTAGTTGATACCAACCCATTTACAGAAGAAAGGATTCTGAAAGAACTCTTAAAACTGAAGATGGACAAAGCAATGGGGCTTGATGGGATTCATCCCAGAATTCTACAAGAACTAGGGGTAGAACTAGTGACACCACTGACTACCCTCTTTAACAAATCATGGGAGGATGGGGTGGTACCTGAGGACTGGAGGAGGGCAGATGTGATTGCCCTACACAAAAGTGGGAGCAGGGCAGAAGCAGGAAACTCTGGACCTGTTAGTTTAACCTCAGTGATAGGGAAAATGATGGAATCACTTCTGAAGGAAATAATTGTCAAGTACCTAGAGGTCAGAGGGGCACAGGACCCAAGGCAGCATGGATTCACAGCAGGAAAGTCATGCCAGATGAATCTAATAGATTTCTTTGACTGGGTGACCAAAGTAGTAGATCAGGGAGGCGCTGTGGACATGGTCTACCTAGACTTTAGCAAGGCATTTGACGCAGTCCCACACAGAAGATTAATATACAAGTTAGCCAGCCTGGGAATGGGTCCTAAAATGATAGCCTAGGTAAAGAATTGGCTGGAGAATAGGACACAGAGGGTAATAGTAAATTGAGTCTGCTCGGAAGAAAGGGGGGGGTTACTAGTGGAGTACCGCAGGGTTCAGTATTAGGACCGGTCCTCTTCAATGTCTTTATAAGCGACATTGCAGAGGGACTGGAAGGAAAAGTATGCCTCTTTGCAGATGACACAAAGATCAGCAACAGAGTTGATGCACAAGGTGGGGTGGAAAGGATGAGAAGGGACTTGGCAAGGTTAGAGGAATGGTCAAATGTATGGCAGCTTAGATTCAATGCTAAGAAGTGCAAGGTAATGCATCTGGGAAACAAAAATCCAGGGGAAGAGTACACAATGGGGGTGAGATACTAACAACAACAAAAATGGAAAGGGACCTGGGGGTAGTCATATCAGATGACTTAAAGGTGGGCAAGCAATGTGAGAGGGCAGTAAGGAGGGCTTGGGGATACTGGGATGCATAGGAGAAGCATCACCAGTAGAAACAGGAAGTTGTTGTCCTTCTGTACAGACAGCTGGTGAGACCCCATCTGAGTACTATGTGCAGTTCTGGAGACCCAATCTCCATAAGGACATAGACAAGATGGAAGCTGTCCAGAGGGGCAACTAAATGGTTCTGGGGTCTGCACCAGAAGACATATGAAGAGAGACTAAAGGAGCTTAATATGTATAGCCTTGAGGAAAGGAGGGAGAGGCGGGACATGATAGAAACTTTCAAGTACCTCAAGGGAATCAACAAAGTCCAAGAGAGTAGCATCTTTCACAAAAAGAGGTATGAAAGAACAAGGGAGCACAATTTGAAGATGGGGGGGCAGTTCAGAGGTAATGTAAGGAAGTATTTTTTCACAGAGAGGGTTGTGGATGCATGGAACGGCCTTCCGGAGGAGGTTGTGCAGTCAAAAACAGTGGTTGAATTCAAGCATGCATGGGACAGTCATAAGGCAATTCTAGGGGGTTGGGGTAGAAAGAAGTAGGCTGCTGGTTAACTAGGATCTGCAGCTTATCCATTAGGTAGGGAAATGGGCAGACTGGGTGGGCCAAGCAGTTCTTATCTGCCATCAAATTCTATGTTTCCATGTTTCTATGTTAGGAAGAGATTCATAAATGTTTTCATTTGCAGAAAAATAATGCCATAGAAAGTAATGTATAGTTGGTGGTTGTGAGCAAACACCTCTTTGGAAATTGAACTTGTCAACAACCTTCCAACAGAGAATGAAAAAAAAAATCTGTAAAATTAAAATATTTAACTGCATTTTACCTAGTTTCAAGCCATGAACAGCAAAATAAAAAGCTGTCATGGATCTATGAATTATACAGTTTCTGAAATACATGCTGTGACATGAAATGCATAATGTGAAACAAAATACTCTACATGATGTGAAACAGATGCTTGCCAGCTCTGTGCCCAGAATATTGACCAAGATCAAAAGGGTGCTGTCCACATGTATTGCATGCATTGTCTAAGCAGCTTTTATGAGAGAAGACAGGAACACTGATCAGAGGCAGGCCTTATAACTTATAGTGTGCAAGTCACTTTTAGAGCTTGTACCCACATGTTCATTAAACTTTCTTAGGTGACAGATGACTCTCTAGAGTTTTCAAGTATATCAAGCAAATTCATATTTTTCTCATGATGGGAATAATATTACTTTTGATTGTGCTGATACATTTTTACCAGGAAATGTATACTTCAGATCTCTTGGATTATTTTACAGAAATGTTTGCTAAGAACTAGCCTTTTGCCAACTCTGACCCCAAATAAGTTCCCATGTAATGATAGGTATTTAACTTCTAAAGGGCAATATTGTAGAAAATAACTAGCAATAGATCTGCATGGTGATGTATTGTAAACCAATGTGTCGAATATCATAGGCCTAGATGCTTTAAAGTTTTTTTGTCCAAATGCTGCTATATTACTGATGTCATGAACCCACTCCTGGGGGCTGGGTCCACTGAGCTCACAGTGCCATCCCCTAAGTGCAACCCATGACAGGGGGTCAGAAAATGTCCTCCTTGTGTCCTTTCAGAGTGCTCACTGATTTCACAGCTGAACACTCGCCACAAAGGTGCAGGGTTTCCTCTCTCTGGGTATCGGTAAAATATAGCCTCAATCTGTAGCCAGGTAAGAACCCTCTTTGATTGCTGTACTGAGGGGGAAACCCCAGGTGTTACATGCTCTTCATACATGGCAAGCTCGGAATGAAGCAAAGACATCCAATTCACACTGCAGGGAGCAGGACTGAACCAACTGGTGGACTCACTAACCACAGAAAAAGTGATTCTGGACCTGTACTCACAAATAGTAGCAGAATCTCAGATGTTCATGTGAGGACCAATCTGGAGACCAGCGACCACAGGTCAATCTAACTCTCGGTGAACAAAGTAGAATGTACGAGTCACACAAAAATCAAGATACTTGATTTCTGGAAAGCAAACTTTCCTGAAATGAAACCCAGAATCAAATCAATATTGGGAGATCAGAAACATGGGTGTAGTGGAGGTCTACTGGGAGACATTGAAAAATGCTTCAACTGCAGTTACAGAACAATGCACAAGACAGATCAGCAAGTCCAAAAGAAAGAGGAACCCTCTCTGGTTCTCCAAAGCAGTATCAATCAAAATCAAGGAAAAAAAAGGGCTTTTAAACAATACAAGGAGATGAAAAAAGAAACAGGGAAGAATATAGAAACAAACTCAAGGAAGCAAGAAAGGCAAATCAGATTGCCAAAGCCCAGACAGAGGAGAAAATAGTGCTGGGGTTTAAGAAGGGAGATAAAACTTTCTATAGATACATACAGGAAAATAGAAAGACTAAGGGGGGGGGGATAGTTTGACTAAAAACAAAGGAGGGCCAGATATTAAAGAAAGACAAGGACAAAGCAGAGTTATTAACAAATTCTTCTGCTCAGTCTTCACAATTGAAAGTATTGGAAAAGGACCATCATTAGGCGAGGCAGAACATAATACTAGAGGGGCGGACACAACCTCCTTCACAAGGGGAGAGGGTCCTAGAAGAGCTTAGTAAACTTAAGGTGGATGAAGCCATGGGGCTGGATGGTATCCACCCTAGGGTACTGAAAGAACTTCAGGAAGAAATTGCTGCACCACTAGCTTAGATATTCAATATGTCACTGGAAAGCAGCAGAGTACCTCAGGGTTGGAAAAGGGCAACAATATTGCCCTTGTACAAAAGTGGAAGCAAGGAAGAGGCAGTAAATTACTGCCCAGTCAGCCTGACATCAGAAGTGTGGAAAATTATGGAGTTACTGCTGAAGGAGAGAACAGTGGAATACCTAAAGGAAAGTGGAAAACTAGATCCCAAGCAGCACGGCTTCACAGCTGGGCACTCGTGCCAAACAAACATGATTGATTTCTTTGATTGACTCACCAAAACAATAGACCAAGGCAGGGTGGTGGATGTGGTTACCTGGACTTCAGCAAAGCCTTTGACACCGTCCCCAACAGGAGACTAGCAAATAAACTGGAACGCATAGGTGTCAGTCATAAGATAATCAGCTGGATTCAAAACTGGCTACAGAATAGGACCCAAAGAGTTTTGATCAATGGGTCATTATCAAGGAAGAGCAGAGTGACCAGTGGTGTCCCACAAGGGTCAGTGCTTGGTCCAATCCTCTTCAACATATTTATCAGCGGCATCACTGATAGGTTAAAGGAGAAAGTGTGCCTGTTTGCAGATGATACAAAGCTCTTCTACAGGGTGGACTCACAGGAGGGAGCATCAGGTATGAAAGAGGATCTCAAAAAACTGGAAAAACAGTCCAGAAATTGGCAGTTAAAGTTTAACAACAAAAAGTGCAAGGTAATGCACCTAGGAAAACAAAAATCAGGAAATAAGTATGTACTAGAAGGCCACCAATTAGAGGAGACAATGATGGAATTAGACCTGGGGCAATCATTACCTATAACTTAAGGATAGGAAAACAACGTGAGAAAGCAGTGCAGACGCCTGTGGCATCCTCGTGTGCATTGGCAGGGGTATTAAGAGAAGGAAGAAGGAGATTATTATGCCACTCTACAGATCTCTGGTGAGGCCACACCTGGAATACTGCATCTAGTTCTGAAGACATCACCTGAAAAAGGACATTGATCGGTTGGAGACAGTACACAAAAGGGCTATGAAGATGGTGCAAGGGCTACACCAGGAGCCATTCATGACAAGACTCATGGAGTTCAATTTATGCTCCCTGGAACAGAGAAGAAATAGGGGAGACATGATAGAAACATTTAAATACATCAAGGGAGTTAACACAACTCAGAAGGGAAGCCTATTACTGGAAAACAAGACTGCACGTACAAGAGGGCACAACTTGTGGCTGGTGGCAGGTAGGTTTAAAAGCAATTCCAGGAAGTTCTTTTTCACCAAGAGAGTGATGGACCCATGGAACAAATTGCCACCAGAAGTGGTGGCATCAAAGACAGGGAATTCAAGCTCACATGGGACTAGCATTGTGGCCAGTTTAAAGAGAAAAATAACTAGGGAGGGGATTGCCATAATTGGGCAGACTAGATGAATCACGCGGTCCCCATCTGCCAACTCATTTCTTATGTTCAGAGCTGCTCTTATGACCCTGATTGTGTCTTCTCTCACAAGGGTGTAGGAACCTAATTCAAACTACTCAGACCCTTTACAGAGATGTTCTGTACTTTTACACTACTGTAGGGCCCCCCAGATTCCCTTCCTGGATCCTTGTTTCAGTAGAGTGAGGCACCTTAGCACTAAACAGGCATGATACAGATTGAATAAACCTTCCCACAACCTTCACACACAACAAATCACTCCAGGTAGTAGTATTTTAAAATAAAAGCAAGAGCTTTTACTGATTACTTAAGTACCATGCAAACATACAGACAAATAATTTAGAGATTTGGTTACAGGATAACTGCAAAAAAAAGTTTGAAAATACATTCAAAATGAACTAGTGAATTAACTGGATAATTTATGGTTGGCAAACCAGAGCTGAACTTTGTCAAAGTCATGCTGCAAGCTGGATGTAACCTCAGTTGGACATGAGCCATAAGCAAATAGAACCATATCATCAGCGTACTTATGTATGGCAGTGGAGGGGGAGCACAGAAGGAAGGTTATTTAACAAGATGGAGAATAATAGGGGCCCTAGCACTGAGCCCTGGGAGATGCCATTGCTAATCGGGAGGGGGTGGTGATGTGGCATTGGAGATGTTTACAGACTGAGATCTGCCAGTGAGGTAGGCCTTGAACCAGCTAGTGGCTGAGGGAGATAAATCAGCTGATGAGAGGGAGTCAAGGAGGAGGGAGTTAGAGATGGTGCTGAATGCCCTGGCTAGATTGACAAAGATGGCTGAGGTGATTTGGCCATTGTCCATCCCGGTAAGGATAGAGTCAATGAGTTGAAGTAGGGAGGTGGTAGTGGAGTGATTTTTCCAGAAACCAGATTGGAAAGGGGTGAAGAAGGAGGTGTCAGATAGAAATAAAGTAAGCTGGGAAAGGACAAGATGTTCTTGTAGTTTAGCTAGGGTAGGGAGGAGAGACAGATAGGGTGATAGTTACCAGGAGATGCAGGGTCACTGTCTTTGGGCAGGAGAAAGACCACAGCATGTTTCCATGGAGAAGGGACTGAAGCAGTTGTGAATGAGAGGTTTAGAATTAGACAGAGTGGGTAGGCAATGGCTGGGTCTGAGAGAGAGAGGTGTTTGGGGTCAAGACTATCAGGGAGGAGCCTTTTGAGGGGTTGATAGCGAGAAGGGCTTTTAGAATATCATTTGGGGAGATATAAGCAAAGGGGATGAGGGGAGGGTGGGAGGATGGCTTTGGAAGTGGGAGGAGTCGGAGGAGGGGAAGTAGGGAGAGACATTAATAGCTCATTGGCACAAGAGGCATAATAGGAGTTAAATTCGGCAACAACGGCAGATTGATCGGCAACTAGGGTGTAATTTATTTCAAACACAGTGAGGGAGGGCAGGACGGTGGGGTAAAGAGGTCATGGACCACCTTCCAGAACTTGGGGAATTTTTGTTTGTAAGGAAGGCGGATTTAAAATATTCAGACCTGGCAAGCTTTGTAGCCCTGGTGCAGGCATTACAGAGCTGCTGGTAGGACATGAAGTCACTAGGAAGCTGAGTTGCTTTGTGGCACTTCCAGGCACAATGTCTGGCTCTGAGGCAGGTCAAACATTCAGGAGTTATCCAAGGTAGGTGGTTACCCCTAACCCTGGTTTGTTTAAATGGTGCAAAGGTATTCCAATTTTCCAAGACTATTTCTTTAAAGTATGCTAGGGCCTTGTGTACTTTAAAGTTGCAAGTGAATCAAACTTATCCGTATTTTGATTTCCCAGAGTCCCACCTCCCTGGCTGTCTTTTGATCTACATTCCCTTCCTGACACTTTTGAAATGGAAATAGACTTTGGCAGCTGGTAGAGAAGTTAACAATAGCTTCCTAGAATGGACATCTGCAGAACCCTGTTCTAAAGCCATTTCTTTTCAAATTTCAAAGTGTTATAAACAGAGGGGATGGCCCTTCCATCTCCTGTCATTTATGGAATCTTCCCCTTTTATCAGCTATCAGGAAGTTCCAATCCCCTATTGAAATTTAACTCTTGTTTACCCCTAAGCAAGCCTTTTTCTAGGCAACAGGAGATGTCAGACACTGAAATACACATCAACTCTTCCCAAGTATCCCTGCAGTAAAATGGGCATCTTTCTGACAAGCTTTAGGTCCTGGCCTTTTTGGAAATTAAACATAAAAAATTACAGATAACTATGACAAAAATATGACTACAGTGGCCAAATCACCACATCCCTCCTTCCTAAGACTGAATCGGTGGTAACACACCCCTATTGTATGGCTGAGTTTCCACCATTTGGTAACTGTTCTAGTTGGTGTGATAGGCTATCTGTGTTCACATTGGCAGACCCTGATCTGTGTGTAATGGTCATGTCATAGGCCTGCTGGGCAATACTCCATCTGAAGAGCCATCCATTTGTTTTGCCCATCTGATTTAACCCCACCAGAGGTCTGTGATAGTTCTGTACCTCAAAGCACCTCCCATAGTGATACGGCTGTAATTTCTTCAGGGCCCATACAAGCTCAAGACATTCCTTCTCTACCATGGAGTATGCCTGCTCCTGGGGAAGTAGCTTTTTGCTCAAGTACACTATCAGGTGGTCTCTTTCCAGATTGAAGGTCTGGCTGAGGGATGCTCAAATCCCCAAATATGAGGCATCTGTCTGTACCACAAACTGCCTAGTGTAATCTGGAGTGGCCAACACAGGGGCACTGCACAGTGCCACTTTTAGCCATGCAAAGGCCCTTTCACAGGCTGGCTCCCTGTTTATCTGTTTTGTGCTGTCTTTTCTTTAGCAAGCTAGATGGGGAGCTGCCAGGGTATTGTAATTTGGCACAAACTTTTGGTTATCCTGTGTCACAAACACACTCTGGAAGTCAGACCCTCTGCTCCCACAGTGCCAACCTTAGAGTGCAATAGTGTGAACAGGTAACAGACAGGGTAACCCTCCTGTCTGCTTTGTGTCTGAATCATCTGTTAACCTTGAGTTCTGGAGGGATTCAAATGGTGAACCTTATGCTAGCATACCTAATTAACAGACTCAGATATGTACCATCTTCGGGGGATGCGGTACAATCCTTCACCCAAGGGCACCCAACAAGGTTTTACAAAATGTACACTTAGAACTGTATAAGAGACCTTAGGTATATTCTTACCTTTTAGCTTAGTAACACAATCAAGCTTTTAACAGCTGTCAGACTTAAATCCAGGGTTTCAGCATCAGATGCAAAAGGAAGACTGAGAAGACACACAGACAGTATTTCAAAGAAGAGGTTGTTTACTAAAATGGCAAAAACAGGAAAAATCAAACACAAAACAATTATATCACAAATCTTATGACCATATATATATATATATATATATATAGGAAGTTACAGAATATAAACTCCTACCACAATCACTTAATATCTTTTCTATCCATATGTTAGCCTTGAGCGCTTTTCAAAAGTCCAGAGAACTTAAATCTCTCTCAGAGTCCAAAAATCATATGTCACACATTCCCTAGATACAGGGTTCATTTTAACTTTATCTTCCCACCCCTTTTGGTGAATCAGCTAGCTCCTCCTTTTAGAATTAATTCTAACATAATTTCTACAAGAATGTATTTTTAATTAAAGGTAACATCAGAAAAAAACATTTCCCAAATATGACAGCCTTTGATCAACCGTTTCCTTTGAGGTTTACAACCCTACAATTTGTCACTATGGTATGAGAAAGCCAACAGGAATCAGCCAGATGACGTCCTTTTCCTGATGTCGTAAAACTCATAGTTTCCAACATCAAAGGCAACAGCAGATGATGAAAGCCATAAACTATCCTTCTGGAAGGAAAGCAGTTAAATTCGTTTTTTCCTCTGGTCTTTTCTCATATCCTGTAACTTCACTGAAACCTGTGTGGGGTTGGGGCGGGGGTCACCCAGGAAAACACAGACTGACTTATGTGAGACAATTACATACACAGACCATGTATTTATAATACCAGTATCATACAGATAAACGTAAGCAGAGGGCAGAGCATCACACCCTGCAATACCAAGGAAGCTAACTTGCTTTAGGGTTTCAGGTGTAGGCCACAACTCTATTGCCTTACTCTTTGCTTGGTTGGGATGGAGCTGCCCCCGGCCCACTACATGGCCTATGTATGGCACCTCTGCCATAGCCACCAGGCACTTTTCAGCCTTTAAAGTGAGCCTTGCCACCTGTATTCTGCCCAACACCTCTTTCAGATGGGAGCGGTGCCCCTTCCAGCTGGTACTGAAGATGGCAATGTCATCCAGATAAGCCACTGGATACTCTTCAGTACCTTTTAACACCTGGTTGGCCAACCTTTAGAATGTGTCTGGGGTGTTCTTCATTCCAAAAGGCATTACCCAGAATTCAAATGATCCTATTGGAGTGATGAAGGTTGACCATTCTCTAGCTCTGGCATTTAACTCCACCTGCCAGTACCCTTTTGTTAAGTCAATTGTGGTGAGGTATGTTGCCCCTCCCACCTTGTCTAGTACATCATCCATCCATGGCATTGGGTGGGCATCTGACTTTGTGACTGTGTTGAGTCCACAATAGTCCACTCAGAAGTGAGTAGACCCTTATGGCCTGGGGATCAGGACTACAGGCAAGGTCCAGGGACTGTGGATTTTCTGGATTACCTCTTAATTCAGCATTTCCTCCACCTCCCTCATAATGTCCTTTAAGATGGCCTCTGACACCCGGTAGGCTATCTGTCAGATGGGTGCTTGCATCTCTGTGTCTACATCATGGGTCGCTAAGGGGGTTCATCAAAGCATGACCTAAAATAAAGGGGCAAAGTCCTCTAAAACATCCCTCATTTCCTGGGTCTGTTCCGGGCTCAAGTGGGGTGACAGCTTGATTGTCTCCACAGACAACTTCTGCTTTCTTTCCTCTAGCATGTCCAGGAAGAGATCTTCCTTGTCCATCCCCTGTGGATGACTACACACTGCAAACACCATGTTGGCCCTATTTACATATGGCTTCATCATATTGACATGGTATACATTACTGATACATCACCTGTCAGGCAGTTCCACCATATAGTTCATGTCATTGATCTGTCAGACTACCTTCTATAGTCCCTCCCACTCGGCCTGCAGCTTGTCCTTCCAGACTGGAATTAGGACCATTACTTCCTGGAATGCACTATATGAGCGTGCTCTGGCTCTGAGATCATACTAGATCTTTTTTTTCTATTGGGCAGCTGACAGGTTGCTTTGGGCTACCCCCATAAGCTCATTCAGCTACTCCCTAAACTTAAGGACATACTCCACTATGAGAGCTCCCTGGGTGCCATTATTGCCTTCCCAGTCTTCTCAGATCAAGTCTATAGGCTCATTCACTCTAAGTCCGCATAAGGGGGGAGAACCCTGTCAACTCTTGGGTCACCGCTCTGTATGTAGACAACAGGTGTGGAAGGTATTTCTGCCAGTCACTCCCATGCTGTTCAACAAACACTCGGAGCATCGCTTTTAGGGTACCATTAAATCTTTCGATGAGCCCATTGGCTTGTGGATAATAAGGTGTCATGCATCTCTGCACCACCCCACACTTCTCCCACAAACCCTTCATCAGGTCTGACATGAAGTTACCCCCTTGATCAGAGATAACCTCCTGTGGAAACCCAACATGGGAGAAAATCTCTGGCAAGGCATCTGCCACTTTGTCTGCTTTAACTGAGGAGAAGACGACCACCTCTGGGTATCAGGTGGTGAAATCGACCACTGTCATGATAAACCTCTTCGTGGAGGAGCTTGGGGTATTCAAGGGTCCCACAATATCCATGCCTACCTTCTGGAATGGCTCCTTTACAATGGGCAAGAGAATTATGGCAGCTTTTGTTTTACTGCCTGCCTTTCCTATCTGTTGGCACTGGTGACAAGACCTGCAATATTTCTTCACCTGCTGGGTGACATTGGGCCAATAGAAGTTTTGGGCTAATTGCTGCATGGTGCGAGCAATGCCTAGATGCTGAGACATGGTGATATCATGAGTGATCTTGAGCAACTGCTCACAATACCCCTGGGGAATGATAAGCTGTCTGCCCATCACCCCTCCCTCTGTCCTCAAATCCTGTGTATACATCAGTCTGTTGTCCCAAAATACTCTATGTTCAGGAAATTACAAATGGCCTTCTTTGTCTGACTGTGAGTAACCACACACACCATCTCATGCTGGAGATTGTTCCCTATAATTACATCCAGGGTGGGATTGTCTGCCACTGCCACTTTTTGCACCCTCGCTCATGTCTCACCCCAAATCAGGATAACACTTGCTAGTGGCAGAGTTTTCTCATCCCCAGTGACTCCCTTCACAGTTACAAACTGATGAGGTATAAGTTGTTCATGCTCAACCAAATCCCCTTTTACCAGGGTAAGAGACACCCCAGTGTTCCTTAACCCATGGGTCTGCAGGCTATTTATGGTAACCGGGTGTATGTGCTCCCTCATGTTCACAGGCATACTCTCAGAGATACACAGTACACCCACCTCCTTTCAAGGGACACTTTGTCTACTATGTGCTTTTTTAGGACACTGTCTAGCAAGATGCCCTGGCTACTTACAAAACCAACATTCATCACCTTTTTTATCCAAGAAATCAGTTTTTGGTAACTTGCAGCTTGCCCCTTTCTGCAGAGGCAGTGAGGGGTTTAGTTGTCCTGAATGCGTGCTTTTCCCTTTTTCCCCTGCAGCACCTGCTCCCCCACTTCCTTTTAGAGCAGGCCTGCTCCTGGCATAGCAATCTGAGAGCTCTGCAGCTTATTGTGCTGTTTTAGGATCCCAGTCCTCTTGCCAGGTTTTCAGGTCTGCTGGACAAGCCCAAAAGAACTGTTCTAATAACATAGCCTCCCCAACTTTCCCCACAGACTTTGCGTCCACCTTCTCCCATCAATGTTTCAAAAACTGTTGCTGTTTTGTGGCGAGTTCCTCAAAGATAATTTTGGTGCTCTTTCACAGCTTTTGGAATTTAGCTCTGTAGGCCTCAGGAGTAAGGTCAGACTTTTTCAGTAAAGCAGTTTTAAGTTTTTCATAGTCTTTACTGTTCTCATTGTCCATTTGGCCTAGTGGCTCATGTCCCTTGCCAGTAAGAAGCAGGGATAGCTGAAAGCTCCAGGCCTCCTTGGGTATGTTGGCCTGGACACAGACCTTCTCAAGCAAATTCAAAAAATGCATCCCTATCCTTTCCCTCTTTAAATTCTGCTATTAATTTGGAATTTAATTTATGCCCCATCCTGGAGTTTCAGGTTCACCCCTGCCACATATCTGCTCCAGCACTGGTGGCTGAAGCTTCAGCCTCTCCATTTTAAAATCTCTTTGATGCCGTTTGGCCCACATCTTGGCCTATCTTTGGTGCTGTTTGGCCTCCATCTCCATTTCAAGTCTTTTCTGCTTGAGTTCCCTCTGCTGCTGGGCTTCAAACCTTCTCTGCTCCCTTTCTTGCTGTGCTTCCCTCTGCTGCTGGGCTTCCCTCTGCTGCTGGGCTTTGTAGGGCAAACTGTCCTATATGGCAAGCTGTACTCTCTGCAGCTCTAACTGAAGCTTTGGCTTCTCCAGCTCCCCATCTATGGTGGACTTCACCTGGTGCCATGGTTCTGGGTTCCCTCTGTTCTCACCGTTCTCCCTCCTGGGACTGGACACTCCAGTCACTGACAGTGACTCGGGTTTCAGGGTAGTTGCTTGCTCAATGGCTACCACAAGAGCCTCCTTGAGGTTATTTTTTCTTAGCCCCTCATAATGGACCTCTCTTTCCTGACACAACTGCCTTAGCTGGTCTGTAGCACAGTTGTTGTACTTGGAAGCCATCTTCTTTCCTAACTACTACTACACTAGTTTACACAGTAAAAAAGGAAAAAACAGGGTAGGGAACTTTATTCTGTAACCAAATGTTCTTATTTTTTTTTCAGTCTTTGCTCTGTTTCTGTGTGGTTTGTTTACAGTTTATCAGTCTAATACAGTGGCTTCGAATATGACTGCTATGCCACCAATATCTGTCACAAACCCACTCCTGGAGGCCAGGTCCACTGAGCTCACAGTATCATACCCGAAGTGCAACCAGTGACGGGGGGTCAGGAAATACCTTCCTCATGCCCTTTTAGAGTACTTGCTGATTTCACAACTGAACATTTGCCAAGAGGGCCCAGGGCTTCCTCTCTCTGGGTATCAGTAAAATATAGTCTTGTGTCTGTAACAAGGTGAGAACCCCTTTTGGTTGTTGTGCTGGGGGGGACCCAGGCATTACAAGCTCTTCAAGGCTACTGTCATAACCCTGATTATGTCTTCTCCTGCAGGGGTGCAGGAACCTGATTCAAACCGCTCAGACCCTCTCTGGAGACCTTGTGTACTTTTACCCTACTGTAGGGTCCAAGATTCACTTCCAGGATCCTAGTTTCAGTAGCGTGGGGCACCTTAGCACTAAACAGGTATGATACAGATTGAATAAACCTTCCCACAACTTTCAGACACACAAAAAAATCACTCCCAGGCAGTAGTATTTTAAAATAAAAGTAATAAATTTTATTGATTACTTAAATAAGTACCATACAAAGATACAGACAAATAATTTAGAGATCTGATTACAGGATCACTACAAAAAAGTTGGAAAAAACATTTAAAATGAACTAGTGAATTAACTGGATAATTTCTACCTTTTCTGTAGAGAATCCGAGTCGAAAAATAAGTGAGTTTTGCAAAGTCTCTCTTTTTCTGTCTGCTGTGTCTCAGAGTCCCAGCTCTTCTTAAAGCGGTCTTCAGCGTGTCTGGCAGTTTTCAGTTGTCAGGAAATCTGGTTTGTCCCAGAGTCTTTGTTTAAGAAGACTTATAAAGCCTTCTTCTGAAGTCTGCAAAACTGGCCCAGGATTGGCCAGTGGCCTTAATATTTCCAGATCCAACTGTTCATCTCTAGGTCAGCAGGGGTCTCTCTCACTATTTCAAAAGTTGCAAGTGAACCAAAATTATCAGTATTTTGATTTCCCACAGTCCCACCTCCCTGGCTGGCTTTTGATCTACACTATCTTTCTGACACTATTAAAACAGGAATAGACTGTGACAGTTCATAGAGAAGTTAACAATAGCTTCCTTGACTAGGCATCTGCAGAACCCTGTTCTAAAGCCATTTCTCTTTCCATTTCAAAGTGTTATAAACAAAGGGGATGGCCCTTCCATCTCCTGCCACTTATGGAATCTTCCCCTTTGATCAGCTATCAGGAAATTCCAATCCCCTATTGAAGTTAACTCCTGTTTACCCCTCAACAAGCCTTTGTCCTAGGCAAGGGAAGATATCAGACACTGAAAGACACATCAACTTTTCCCAAGTACCCTTGCAGTAAAGTGGGCATCATTCTGACAAGCCTTAGGTCCTGGCCTTTTTGGAAATTAAACATAAAAAATGACAGATAAATATGACAGCACTATGACTGAAGTGTCCAAATCATCACAACTGACATGAGAATAACAACCAGAAAATGACTAGAGAGGGACAAAGCCAAGGTGGATTGGGTTTGGGCAGGAGTTTTTGGTTTGAGCAAGGTGTCTAGAGAGGGACAGAGCCACAGGGCTAGTGGGATGCTGGAGTGCATAGGAGGGTTATCACCAACAGAAAGAGGAAGGTGGTTTTGCCTCTGTATAGATCACTGGTAAGACCCCACCTAAAGTACTGTGTCCAGTTCTGGAGATTACATCTCTGGAAGGACATAAACAGAGTGGAGACAGTCCAGAGAAAGGCAACTAAAATGGTGTAGGTTTTGCATCAAATGCCCTATGAGGAGGGATGAAAGGACCTCAATATGTATACCCTAGAACAGAGGAGGGAGAGGGGATATGAAAGAGACCTTTAAATACCTCATAGGGAAATGCATGGAATAAACACAAGACAATGACAGTGGAAAGGAAAGGGGGGAGGGAGAAATAGTGTAGGCAGGGAGGAATGAGCAAACTGTATATGCCAAGCAGTCCTTAGCTGCCATCAAATTCTGTGTTTCTATGTCTCTATAACTCAGGGCTCAGTGCTGGGCCCAGTCTTCTTTAATGTCTCCATAAGTAACATTGCAGAAGATCTGGAAGAGGATGATGCCTCTTTGCTTTTTCTGTAGATGACACAAAAATTTGAAGTAAGGTACATGCTCTGGAGTAGGTGGAGAAAAATGAGTAGGGACCTGAGAAAACACAAGGAATTCTCGAGGAGATGGCAACCAGGGCTGTGCGAATACCTTTTTCCAAATATTGGTTGAATATCCATTATTTGGTGCTGAAATAGTCAGTATTTGGTATTCATATTCGGCCCCAGCCCCGGCTCTAAACTAAGTGTATCGCTGGTGTCTAGTTGCCCTCCCCTCGCTGATCACTGCTCTGTCTGACCAACTTATAAAACAACAATTCCCCTGATGTCCAGTGGTCCCATTCCCCCCCCAGCCAATTACTGGCCCAAGTACAAGAATCCCTGGTGTCCAGTGTCCCGTATGCTGATCACTGCCCCATCCACCAACTTTACAAAAATAAAAATTTCCCTGGTGTCTAGTGGACCCCTCACCCCCCCACTCTGCCAGATAGTGCCCCCAACCCACCCCCCACAATACAATCCCAAGTGGGCCAGTGGCACAGCCATTGATTCACCTCCACAGCCGCAGCCCAACTGAGCTATCAATGAATGAGCTCATATTGTGCCAAGCACACGCTGATTAACTGACAGAGTCAGCCAGCTCATGGTCAGTACAAGAGGTTTTCAGGGGATGCAGAGGGGATAGGGGGCTGCTCCAGTTGCTGGCAGAAGGGCAGGATGGGGGGATGGCATTGAGGACCCTGGGAGGGATCCACAATGCCCAGGGTCCATAATGCAGTTCCCCTATCCCACTCCCTCTGCCAGTAACCAGAGCAGCCCCCCTCCTCTCTATGCCCCTTGAAAAACCTCTTGTACTGACTGTGAGTTGGCAGACTGAATGAATGAGCTTGTGCTTGTACAAGCACGAACTCATTCGCTGGAGCTCAGTCGGGCTGATGACCATGGAGGTGAGTGGAGAGCTATGACCTGTGGCCCGCTTGGGTCATGGGGGAGCGGGGCAGGGGGCACTATCTGACAGGGTGGGGGTTGGGGAATCCACTAGACACCAGGGACATTTTTATCTTTGGGAAGTTGGTGGATACAGGTGGTGATTGGCGGGGGGGACACTAAACACCAGGAATTCTTGTTATTGGGTTGGCGATCAGCCAGTGGGGAACCACTAGATATCAGGGATTAAAAGGAATTTTAATGTTGGTGGGCAGGAGGGGAGAAAAATCTTTTTTATTTTTAAATAACCCCCCCCCCCCGAATAACAAATACCACCTGAATAGTGAGCTGTTCCGTATTCAGTCCCAAATATTCGGATAGCCCATTATTCGTGGTATTCAAAAAGTAATATACGGCCCTTGCATAGCCCTAATGGCAGTTATGTTTTAATGCAAAAAAGTGCAAAATTGTACACCTGTGGCACAGAAACCCAGAGGCAGTGTATAAAATGGGGAGAGAGATATTGGCAGTTACAAAGCAGGAAAGGGCCCTTTGGGTTATTACATCTGATAACCTTAAGGTAGCAGGGCAGTGTGAAAAGGCAGTAGGCAGGGTTGGTCAAATGGAAATCATGAGCAGAAGGAGTGAGGTGGTGTTACCACTGTATCAATAATTGGTGAGACCCCCACCTGGAGCAGGGTTCCAGTTCTGAAGATCACATTTCAGAAAATATATAGACAGGGTATAGGCTGTTTAGAGGAGGGCAACTAAGATGGTGCAGGGGTTGCATCATGAGCCCTATGAGGAGAGACTAAGGGATCTCAATATGTACACCCTGGAAGAGAGGAGGGAAAGAGAGGACATGATAGAAACATATGCATACTTCACAGGGGTTAAGAAGGTACAGGAAGGCAGTAGTTTTCAGAAGCAAAGGTGTACCAGGACAAAAGGGCATGCTGTGAAGCTGGATGGGGCAAGGGGACGGAATTTTTTGGTTTTTTATTTATGGTTTATCCACGTTTCTCTCCCAGCCCTGTCCCAGCTGTGGTACTGGGACGCCCTTCCACTGCTTGCTGCCCACTCACTTACACTGCCCGTGGACCTCCATACAGAGACAATGGAACTATGGCAGGCAATAGATTCCTCCCTGGGAGAGGAGTGCTGTCTTTCGGCTGCTCAATCCTACTCCATTCCCCCCCCCCGAGCCAGCTTTCTGAGGACACAGGCTCGCCCTCAGACCTGGGATGCTGGCATGATGCAGGGTAAGATGTCCAGTGCCTCAGCCCTCAGTGCCACTGGGCCAGCAGTAAGGGGATGGAATTTTGGAGGGTTGTGAGGAAGTACTTCTTCACTGAAAGAGTGGTGGACACTGGAAACAGTCTTTCAGTGGAGGTGCATGGTGCAAAAAACAGTGGAGGGCTTCAAGCATGCATGAGATAGGCACAAATGAATCTTAGTAGGAAAGTGGGTGGAGGGTAGCCAGAGATCTTGGAGGGTCTGTGGTAACAGTATTGGCAGGGACAAACTGGGCAGACTGGGTGGGTCAAGAGGTCATCATCTGCTGACAAATTCTATGTTTCTATGTTGATAGGCTTTCCTATGATACAGTACAGTATATCCATATACAGTATGTCTAGATATTTCCTGGACCATATCTATCACTACCACTGTAGCTTGCCAAGCAGAGATTTCAGAGCAGTAGATTGCGACAGAGTCAGAGTCAGCAGATTGGAGTAAGTAGGACAAAGAGAGGAAAGGGAGTGGTGTCATATCAAAGATAGGGAGCTAAACCAATGTGCCTAGCATGTTCCAGGATGCCCACTGCTTTACTTGGGCTAATATTTCTATATATTTACTTTAAAGAAGTGATTCAATGACAGTGGAAAATACATGAAAAGTAAAAGACTGAAGATTCTACTTCAAAGACAACACGCACTCTTTTTTTAATAAATTGTCTTCCACCTCTGTAGCAATATTTTGCAGTTAAATACCACTTTCTCTGGTGCAGTGGGTATTTAAGCAATAATGCATGACAGGACATGTGTCGTGCTGAGATAACATCACGCCTTGAGTAGTTGGGCAGGAGGCCACAGGCCAAGTCTGTCAAACACTTGAAAAGTGACATTATCCCCAATACACATGCCTTGGAGTGCATTATTGTAGTTATAAACGGAATTGCTTGTAATAAATAAATAAATAAAAACATGAAAAAAAAGTTTTTAGTTGCTTTTTGAAAAGGTGTGATGTTATGTTGGGATGACATCACTGCTAAAGGTCTCTACTGACCAATCAGAGTCCAGGAATGTTTCTTACAATTTTACAATTTCTATTTATATGTATGCTTCCATTTCACAAGGAGCTTTCCTGATACCAGCTTAGGATTTCGACAAGCTAATGTACCGTCCCTTCTCTGTTTTTCATGTAGAGCCTCACAAGGGACCACAGTTTGTCCTTTCCCTGATAGTGTGTCAACGTGCAGGGAGCAGCCAGCTTCTTGTTGTCAGAAACTTGCTACCAGGAAAGCTCCTTGTAAAATTACAACTTATACAAACAGAGAATACCCACTGTGCCAAAGAAAATGATATTTAACCATGAAATGTTACATAGGTAGAATACAACTAGTAAAGAAGAGTGTGTGTTGTCTTTGGAAGAGAGTCTTCAGTCTTTTACTTTTCAGAGAGCTAAACCAAAACATTATGGACCAACAAATTTGGGCCAACATCCAAGATAAACAGCTAGAATATTGCCCTTACAGATGCTGTGTAACTTATTGGCAGTCTCCGTCAGCAATCTGTCTAGTCCTGCTTTGAAAGGCTGAACAGTACTACGTTATACAACCTTAAAAGATAGGCTAGTTCATGTTAACCAACCTGAGAAAAAAAATAATGTTGCTAATGGTTCCTCTTATTCTCCCCTCCCTCTCTTCAGTTTGAGTACAAGTCCTCTAGTTTTGTTTAAGAACAGCAGCTCAAATATATGCCAATCCTTATCCATCCCCTTAAGAATTCACAACACCCCCTCTCAGTGTTCTCTTCTCTGGGTGAAATAGAAACACAGAAACATAGATGTTGATGACTAGAAAAGACCAATGGTCCATCCAGTCTGCCAAGTATGTAGTAGTTTATGTATGCCCAATCTGTCCTTGTAGATCTTGCCTGCTAAGGCCCTAAGTAGGATCCTATTAACCTCTTATGTCCTTTCTGTACTGCAGTGACCAGAAATGGATGCAGTGCTGAAGCCCCGCCCACCCTGATTATGTATAATGCTTATGAGGAAATCTGTCAAAAATCTCACATGAAATCTCAGGTGCCATGTGTTTACAGCACAAACTGCAACCACTCCCAGTACTCTAACTGTGGTCTAATTGAGACCATATACAGGGAGAGCATGACCCCCCTTGAGTTACACCTTACTACTTCTCTTAATACATCCTTATATTGTCTTCTCACTGCAGCAGCACACTGCCTGCCTGGATTTAGCTTCCTGTCCAGAATTACCCCTTATTATTTTTCTCAGCTGTACTTTCTCCTTTACGCCACATAGGGTGAATGTGTGACCCAGATTAATCATCCCTAGGTGCAGTGTCTAGTACTTTCTCACATTAAATCTAAGCTCCTATTTCTCAGTCTGTGTGCCTCATTGGTGCAGGTCCCCCTACAGTGTAAGCCACCATTGCTGTGTCAACTCTTCTTAACAATATACCTACACGGTCTGGGTCCTGACTACTTGAAAGAGCTCCTGGTGTCCTACACCCCCCCCCCCGAGACAGTTCCACTCGGCTGATGAGGGGTTGCTGGAGATTCCAAGGGTAAATTTGAAGTCATCTGGTGCCCGTGCATTTGGATTTGCTACACCTACCCTCTGGAATTCTCTGCCCCGTCAGCTCCGGGAGTGTAGGACGGTGGGGAGCTTTAAGCAGGCACTAAAGACTTTTTTATGGGAGATGGCATTTCCTTCCATGTTCTAATTTTATGTTGCAGTATTGTAATATATGTTTATATTCATTTTATTGAATGTATTGAATACGTTTTATGTTTGCTCTTGATTTACAGTGCTTTGAAATTTTGAAAGGTGCTCAATTAAATAAATTGTATTATTATTATTATTATTATTTAGTGTTATCAGATGTATTCAGCAGCATGCTACTGATCCCTTCCTCAAGGTCATTAATAAATATGTTTAATTTCAAATGATTCAACACCAATCCCTAGGGTGCTCCTCTCAGTTCATCCCTCCACTCTGAATGGTGATGAGCCACAAAACTCTCTTTCCTATCTGTCAGTTAATTGTCCATCCACCTCATGATAACATTGTGATATCCATATTGTGCTATTTTCCCCATGAAACTCCATTCAGTATAGAAACACTACAAATATTAACAGAATTTGACAAATCTAATTTTTTTATTGTAACAGCTTTTACTTTTTACAGCATCTTGAGTTTTGAGAAGAAGAAGAATCAGCATTTATATAGCGCTTTTCATACACATTGTGTCCCAAAGCACTTTACAGGCAATGAGTGACTGGTAGTGATGTGACTGAATGTATAGTGGCTGTTATTTCACAGATCAACATCCACACACAGTCTTCGGTAATTGCATGAACTGATTTTATGGGAAGGGGAATGCTGGTCAAGACACCGGGGGAAAATCCTCTACTTGGGCAAAGGAAAAGGCTCATGGCATTGCACACATTGATGGAAGAATGTGGTGATATTTGTTGTTTACAGCATATTAGACTTAAAACCTCCCAAGAACTGTATCATTCCTCCCAGCTCTGGACTAAAGGCTGCACATTTTGTCCACAGGGGAGGACACCTGCGACGGGATAGGCATTTTGTTCACAACCCCTAAACTAACAGTATCCCAGCTTGTAGAAATATAACCCATCCAGGCCCTTTTTTTATTCAGTTCTGGTTAATTACAGTATATGCCCCCCAGATCAAGGCCCAAAGAGTAGCCCTTTTTTCAGTTAATGATTTTTATTGTTTCTTTTTCAAAAAAGCATTACATCGGTAAAGGTGTTTTGAGCAAGAAAAAAAAAAAGGAAAAACTTACCTTCCTACAACATACTTCTGTTATGTTTTCTCACAACAAACTAGGCAATATAATCAGACTATAGATAAAATTCAAAATGGGAATCACCAATTTAGTAAAAATGACATATTACAACAGATTGACAAACTAAAAGAAAATAGTGCACCAGGTTTAGACAACACCACACCTGTGATGCTTAAAGTAACAAAAAGTCACATCTGGACCCCCCTGAAAATAATATTTGAAAGATCTTTGAACTATTGTCTGATTCCAGCTTAATGGAAAAACTCAACAGTAACTCCAATCTTCAAAAAAGGTACTAAAAGTCACGTTTCTAATTACAGACCCATGATTTTTATATCAATACCATGCAAAATGTTGAAATCTCTTAAAAAATAAAATACAAGATCATCTAAAAACTGTTCCGTAACGTGATAACCATCTATTAGTTATGTGCATATAATTTTGATATAAATATATGTTTTAGGAAACAGGCCAAGCAGCAAAGCCTCATGGGACCTGGGATTTTAAAAGAGAGGAAAGAAGTGTTTGCCCTCTCACTGACCCCATGGATAAACTAATTAAGAGCTTCCTTTTGACACCTACCTGTCAGAAGCCTGTGTTAGCAGCCATACACCAGGTTGTAAGAGGTTGTAAAACAGCCACTGCTTTGAACCTAGGAAACTGGCCATAAGAGACTGCATTTTATGACCTATCAGGAGGAAAGCAAATTCTGACAGACACCAGTGAAAATTCTCACAGCTAAGAGAGGTGTTTTGCAGGATGTTGTTCTGAGAGATCAAAGGGATATTCTGTCCTGTCATAATTCATGCTCTATGGCTTACTAATTAAAAAGTATATATATTTTTTTAATTGGAATGTTTAGCAGTGTGCAGTGGCATGTGATTAATTCAGTTTGCAGGAATGAGAGTGACCTCATAGCCAGCATCATCATAGAGCTGTGACCTCACAAGCTGGGTGGGACCCTCCCCCCCTCCCGATATTGTCAAGTTTCTGAGGGAACATTATACTTTTTTACTTTGGACTCCTGAAAGAATACACTCTTGTTCCAACTTTGCAAGACTTAACACACTTGTGTTCTGGATTTAAGAAGCACTTCTATCAAAATTAGGTAATTTCAGCAACACTATTCACCAACTGAAATTGGGGTAGGATTAAGAACTCAGTATAAGGTGGTTTGTTTATAAGTGTCCATTTATTTTTCTGACTGTACCATTAATGTTATACGTTCTGTGTTTTGTATTTTATTTACTACTTTTAATTTTACTAAACTTTATTTTCCTTAAAAGCCTGCCTGATATTTGCTTCTGTAAGCCTGCCTGAGACATTTTCTCATTTTGAGTGAGAATGCTAGGACAGTGTTGATAATTCTGGCATAACTGTTAAAGTGCTTATAGTGTGTCACCATATGCAGCAAGGTAAGGAAATACCTAGGTCTTAATTGAGTCAGAAGAGGGATTGTGAACCAGGTTGTGTGCCTGCTGGGTTAAGTATTGCACTGCTTTCTCTGAAGAGGGTGTGATATTTTCACCCGTTACTTGGGCATACTAGTGAAAAAGGGGTTCATATTTGACCCCAGGACTCGACACTGGTAGTTGCTCAGACCCAAAAACAGACAGGAGGGTTTCCCTATTTGTCTTCTGTTCACATATTGTACTTTGAGGTTGGTTACTGTGGGAGCAGAGGGCCTGACCCCCGGAGTGCATTTGTGACAAGTTCAACTATTTGATACTGGCCATCATGGCTTTAAACAGGGTTGATCATGTAATTTTAACCTCATATGCGTCTAAAAAAGGTAAGTAAAATGCTAGATACAGGTACCCCAATGGACATTATCTTGTTCGACTTCAGCAAACTGTTCGATATGGGGCTACAAAAGAAAAATTACAAAAATGCAATATTGACTCACACATTATCAAATGGATAGGAAACTGGTTACAAGATTGAGCACAAATTGTAACAGTCCGCAGTCATCTTTCAAACGAGGGTCAAGTGACCAGTGGTATCCCACAGGGATCAGTTATAGGATCAATTATCTTTCAAATATCCATTACAGATCTAGAGAACACCATCACAAATGGCATCATAAAATATGCAGATGACACTAAATTGCGTGGATCATGTGAACATGATACCCATTTAGAATCATTACAAGACATAGATAAAATCGTATTTTGGACTAACAAATGGGGCATGAAGCTCAACACAGATAAATGTTGCACAGTACACATGGGTAAAGACAACAAACCTCACTCTTACAACTTAAATGGAACAGCATTACCATAAAAACTTCAGAAAAGGACCCAGGAATTATTTTAGATAGCAAATACATGTTTAATAATCAGTGTACAGCGGTAATAGTGAAAGCAAACCAAACATTTATGGCCATACTGTAAAAAGAAACATTAAAAGTAGAAACAAAGAAGTACTACCACCACCTTTATGCTTATCTTCTGTTAGACCTATAATGGACTATAGTGGTCAGTTATGGTCACCTTATACCAAAGCAGAAATTAACAAACTAGGAAAGGTTCAACGTCGGTATACCAAAATAATACACACACAAAACTGAAACCTATATTAATAGACTAAACAACTTAGGCTTGCATAGTTTAGAATTTAGAAGACAAATGGGGGACATGCTACTTTACTACGATATTTTAAATGATCCAACAATCATGATCGCATTAAATATTGATTACAAAGATGACAACATAGGTGTTAGAGGGCATCTATTACAAATAAAAACCAGTAGATTCAAAACAACCCAAAGAAAACATTTTTACACCGCATGTGTGGCCAATCTCTGGAACAGACTTCCTATCAATGTTATATGTAGTTCAAATACAGAACAATTCAAAAATAACTTGGATAAGCATATCGCTACAGATGCTAACTTAAATTATTATATTCTGTCCAAAACAGGAGCTACGGCCTTTTTTTCACTCCTATAAACTCAGTGTAACTCAGTGAAACATCGTACAGTATTCAAGCGGTATTCATACCTTCTACATACAGTGTTCCTTCTTAGTACCTGTGGAATGTGTCTACATACAGTCTGAGGAGATAAGCATCTCATCTACACATGTTACGTAAAATCAACTACTAAATTAAGCATAAGAAATAGGCTAAAACCTACCAGGAATAAACTGGAATGCCCTCTTTAGGAAGTTAACTGTGGAGATTATCTTCATTTCGCTAATATTGTTGATTTCTCACTCCCTGTAAAGAGACGCACAGTAACACAGAGTACCAATACCATGGCATGGTTATGTGATGTGACTGAGGATGATTACCTATTTATATGCTGTCTGGCTTGTATGCAGTGGGTTTTCCATCTTATGTGGGTGGTATAGTCAATGAGGATTGTAGTCAGGGCTAGTGGAGACCTAGGGCAGCCCTTTTTACCTCTTAACTAATACCTGTGCTCAGTTTCAGAAAGGTTAGAAAGGGTCTCCAGCAGGAGTAATAGGACTCCATGGTGTTTGTTATGACATGCAACATGCAACATAATGTGGCCATGTGGGGGACTGAGGTCAGCAGTTCTGTCATGGGTCGGTACGTTGCTTGTCCCCCACCTACATAGAGTGAGCCTTTTGTCCTGGATGATCAATAATGCTATGCACTTCTGCTGGACTGGGGTAAGATTAAGGGTATCTAGGGGGATGACCAGGAGCCAGAGGCTGGGTCTAATGGGAAGGGTGTTCCTACCATTTCTGTGGCCACTTCCTTATCTGCTTCAAAGAGGCTGTAACAGGGAACACTCCCAAAGGATATGTTTTAGGTCTCCAGCCTGTGCCTGGCATCACCAGCATGTGTTATTGTTTATCAGTTTATCAGTTTAGCCCTGTGCAACACCACTAGTGTCCTGTACCAATGGTGAAGGATTTTGAATGAGTTTGCTTTTGGCATCTGGGTATGCAAAGTGAGCCTGCTTCCAGCAGTGGTTCCACTGTTTGTCAGAGATGCTAATGCATAGCGATTTTTCCCTTTTGACTTTAGAGGTATCAGTTTGAGAGGAAAAGGTGCCCATGAGGGCTGCATATATCTGACTAGCGAGTCACTTTCTAAGAGATAACCACTTGAGAAGTATATCTACCCCCCAGGAGTGGGGTGTTTCTTGAGATATGCCTGTACTGAGCTGCGTAATTAGAGAAACCTCCAGACATTTGTTTGTAGTATCCCTTTGTCTTGCTTCAGGGTTTGAAATCAGGCATGACATTAGTGCATTCCATTAGTACATCCCTTAGCTGTCATATTCCCTTTACCTCCCAGTTAGGCCACCTAATAAATTTGTGGTCTATTTGTATGTCTGCATTGCCCCATAGAGGGGTCCAGGCTAGTGGCTGGGGTGATGTTTTGAGCTTCTTGTGTACCTTGGACCAGCACTTTAATGAGGGGCCTATGGTAGGGTGTGTCAGGGTATTCTGAGAGGGCAGTTATATAGGAGGAAAGTTAGTTGATGGGTATTGGAGTATGATTTTTCCATAGCAAGCCTTTGTGGGGAGACTGGGTCTTGTGGCAGGAAACATTTGAGTGACTGTGCAGCAGTGAAGGCCCACTTATAGCCTTCCATCCATGGGAGACACCATCCACCCTCCTTCCAGTGGGCCCAAAGCTTGTTTCTGCTATATCTTGGCTTTTTATTTTCCCTTAGAAAGTTGCTGCATAGCGAGTCAATCACCCCAGTCCACTTGGCAGGAAGGTCAAGGGGGATGTGAGAGAGTAGATACGGCAGTTTGGGGGCTGAGACCATTTTGATCGCTGAGATTTTGCCAGCTAGCATAAGGTGTAGAGATTTCCATCTTTCCAGCTCTGTTCTGAGGTTTAATATCAGAGGCTTTAGGTTCAGGTCCCAGATTTTATGCATGTCGGGGGTTACTCATATACCTAGATATGTCAGGTATGGGGGGCCCATCCTATTCCATAGGGGGCCACATCTGTGGAGGTAAAGTGGGGATTCAGGGGTAGTACCTCTGTTTTCCCTTGGTTCACACTGAAACCTGAGTAGATTTTAAATTCATTGAGCAGGGACAGCCAGGGGGGCAGTGAAACTGAGGTACCAACAGATCATCTGTATACATGAGTGTTGTGTACCACTGACCTCATATCTCAATGCCCTGTATTATGGGGTGCTGTCTGATAGCCTGGGCCAAGAGTTTAACTGCCAGTGTGAATAATAGTGGAGATAGGAGCAGCCCTGTCTCGTGCTGCTCTCCAGCAGGAAAGGGGCAGAGAGGACTGTGTTGGTCAGGACCTTTGACGCTGGCTGATGGTAGAGGGTTGAGACCCATTCCAGAAAGTTGCTTGCAAAGCCCAGGTATTTGACACTTCTTCTAGACAGTCCCACTCCAGGGAGTCAAATGACTTTTCAAAGTCAATGGCCACTGTTGCCGCTTGAGTGGGGAGGGGTGCTCCCACGTGCATGAGTTTGATCAGGGATCTGAAATGGTCTGCACTGTATCTCCCCTTGGACAAAGCCCACTTGTCTTGTAACTGCCCTCCCTTGGGTATATAAAAGCACTTTGAATCATGTGCTCAGCCTACTACTTCTAGCACTTCAAATATGTTATCCAGTCTCTAACCTTTACCCTACTGGGTCACCTGCTCTTGGGTTGTTGCAATGTGTGTTATATCCAAACATGGTTTTGCTTACCCTGGTTGTTTGGTCTGGGTTATTTCTGCTCTGTAATTGTACTACACTGTTTTGTTTTTTTTGTTTTTTGTTTTAGTAAGTGTGCTTGTATTGCTCTGTTATTGCTATGTTTTTGCTGTTCTCCCAATTCTTGTACCCCCATTCCCCACCCAGGATGCTTCTGGAAATGAGCTGTTTACAGCTCATGTTGTCTTTCCTGGTAAAACATTTTCCAAACAAACAAACACTTGGGAGGAACAAATTAGTATGGAGAGGAGGGGATTAAGTCTGGTTGACATTATCTTAGCGAAAACCTTGCTGTCCACATTTATACGGGAAATTGGTCTGTAGCTGGAGGGGAGGGTGGGATCCTTCCCCATTTTTGGGAGGACTATTATGGTAACTTTACAGAGAGTGGATGGGAAGTTGCCTAGGGTGAGTGCATCATTGTAGAGTGCACAATGCGGTGGGGAGATGGTGCTGGCTAGCGACTGCCAGAGCTTGGCTGGGAAGCCATCTCTCCCTGGGGCCTTGCCAGTTCCCATGGTTTTCACTGCTTGTTCCACTTCCCCCTAGGCTGATTGGTGCCTCTAGCAGAGCAGTTTGTGCTTGTGTGAGCCTGGGTAGATCAAGGGAAGACAGAAACTCTTTCACTCGGATTATATCTATCTGCCTCGAGGGGGAATAAAGCTTCCTATAGAACTGTTTCACAATGGCATTGACGGCTGGAGCACTGGTTTGTGTCTTCCCCTGTTCATATCTCAGCCTGGTGATGTAGCGTTCTGCCTGCTGCTTCCTTAGTCTATAGCCTAGTCATTTTACCACCTTTCTCTCCTCCATCTCAATATCTGTGCATTAATCTAAGAATTGCCACTTCTGCTTTCCTGGTTAGGAGGTCATTGAACTTGGTTCTGAGGCTCAGGATGTTGTGATCTGCCCTGCCCACAGAGTTGGGGTGTGGACATTTTTTCCCAGTTTTTCAGCCTTTTCCAGCTGCGTCTCCAGGTTGAAAAGCTGTTGTTCCTTTTTTTTTTGTGGTGCAAGGTAGCAAATCCCATTATATCTTTCCTTAGGGTGGCTTTGAGGACCTCCCAGGTGGTGCCGGCTGATGTGTCAGCAGAGAGGTTTTCTTTCATGAATAGGGTAACCCCACAGCCCGCAATTGCATACTGTGTGCCCTGAGCAAGTCACTTAACTTCCTTGTGCTCCCAGGTTGCATCTGTAAACAAGCTTCAACTTAGTGTATCTCTCCTGGTAAAAAAAAAAACAAAAAAAATGTTCACTTAGCCAGGGCAGAAAATCTCAGTCTCTAAGGAGGAGGTGGTCTAGCCTCCATGAGGGGAAGGGGTGTATATGGGTCCCCAGAGAAGATGCAGGTGTACTGGAGCATAATCAGAGATCATGGTTAGTGGTATTTCAGACCCTAATGTCTGGTGAGCAATTTGGGGTGAGACCAGCCAGTAGTCCAATCGGCTATAGGACCCATGCACTGGAGAGTGGTAAGTGTAACTGCAGTCACACAGATGAAAAACCCTCCATATGTCTGAGAGTCCTGTGTCTAGTAGTAGCTGTTGTAGGGAGAATTGGGCTCTGGAGTGGGATTCCTGGCCACTGGAGCTATGGCCTATTTGTGGGGCAAAGACCAGGTTAAAGTCCCCTCCTAATATAATGAGGGTGTTTTGCCCTGTCATTTCTTCCAGTACCTGGGCTATTTCATGGAAGAATGCTGGAGCATCTTCATTGGGGGCATAGAAGTTTTCCAAAAGAAGGGAGCCTACCAGAGTGTCCATTAGGGAGGAAACCCACATACCCTGTGTATCCCTCTTGACTGTCCGTGTGGTCCACGTTAGGGACTGGTGCATCAATATGGCCATTCCTCTTCCTAGTAGGGGCCGAAGCCAAGACTACTTGATGACCCACTCCTTGACCAGTTTGGGTGGTTAAGGCAGTCCAATTTGGTCTCCTGAAGGAAGGCCAGACTGGCCTGCAGCTTTTTGAGGTGCAAGAGAACCTGTTTAAATTTTACTGGGGTGTTTAGGCCCCACACATTCCAGGCAATACAGTTTAATTCACCCATTATCAAAGGAGGGCATATGCATGAGGCCCAGGGGCATTATAGGTCAGCACTCATTAGCTGCGGTCCAGTCCGAACCCCCACCTGTAGAGTATATACAGTGTTGAGTCTCTACTTCCATAACACATATCTTAGCATTATCTAAGCAATCCTCCTGGTTACAAACACTAATGCTAACTAACACAGTAAAAGTAACAGTGATAAACCAAAACATCAATACTTTAAACCCATAACTTTCTACAGTCTTTACAACTTCTTTGGAGTGAAACAGGTAAACAGCCAGCATCCTAAGTGCCAGAGGCTCACCTGGCCGTTCGAAGGGGGTGGCGAAGTAGCTTTCCCTTCAGATGAGGCGACCATGCCTGGGCAATTCATATCCTTGCAGGAAAGCACATATGGTGTGGGTTAGTATCCATGACTCTAGCATTCTTATGCAGGGACTGCTTGCAAGGTTATCCTTGGCCCTTTTGGGGTCTGGTGCCATATGTATCCTCAGCCCCATGCTCCTGCTAAGAGCTTAGTGCTGTTTGTCTTGCACTGTAATTAGGACGACGGTCATTGGGTTGTCCTCCTCTGGCTGGCCTCCTTCCCTCCTGAGGGTAGGCTCAAAGCCCGGGAGCTTGGTTAAACTTGTCCCCTTTATGTGGGGCTCGAGGCCCATGCTTTTGACCTATTTATTCTTACAGACTTAACTTGAACCCTTTGGGTGCTTACCTCAGGGATACAGGAGGGGGGAGGAGGGTGGAAGAGGTTCTTTCTGTACTACCCTGTTGGCTTATGCTATTCTAAACCTTGTCTGGAGGCTCTCTATTCAATGGCATAGAATCAGTGCAGATGCTATTAATTTGCTGCCAGGTGAGGGCCTTTCAGTATTGTAGTACCATCATGCATGTTATGTCCCATTCGTGAGGCATGATTCTATGCCTCGCTGGAGTGAATCTGCTGAGTGTCAATGGGGAGAGGGCAGATGGGGGAAGACTGGGAAGGGGGGTCAGGACACATGCTCAGGCCTTACCTGACCTGGCAACAGTCAGCAAATACCTTCTCCATTATCTTAGCTGTGATATCCCCCACCCCCTCTTTCCCACCTAGTAACTTAGGAACCTATCTAAGATTTGATTCCGGAGATCAGCCAGTGCCTGTTCTTCTCATTGCAGAGTCATGCTGATCAGTCTGCTTGGGGCTCAGCACTCTCTGTGGCAGTGTCAGCAGTGGGAGTAAGTCTGGAGCCAAGCAAGGAAGTGCTGAAGTCCATGGTCTCTGTTCTGGCCTTCTCTTTCCACCAAGATGTCCCCAGAGAGGGTGGGGGGGGGGTTCACTACGGAGGGTTGCTTGAGTTGTTACCTCTGTGAGACCTCCAGGAGCACATCGCTGAGCTGAGCAGATTTATTCAGTGACTAGTATGCCTGTATGTTGCTCCATAGCGTTCCTCCTCCTGGGCTTCAAAACTGGGTCTGTTTCTGGGGATGGTCTTGCCTGTTATGGGGCCCTTCTGTTTGCCATTTTCTGGACACTGGAGAGAGAGACAGTGACATTGAATCATACTAACATGCTAAAATGCCAGCAGAATAGGCCTAATGGTCTTTCGTGTCTGCTCGTTTGGTCAGCCCCCACCCTGGGTGCTGACCTTGCTGTCCCCCTCGCCTTCTCTGGCTTCTCCCTTCCCAGTTCCGGATATTCTTGCTGCATTGTATTTTGCTTCCTGAACCCTTCCCCTGTACCTGTCCCACCCCCTCTTGAACCCCTCCACTGTCTCTGCCTCCACCAGCCCCTAGGTAGTGCATTCCATGGCTTTACCACCCTCTCAGTGAAGTAGCACCTCCTCCTTTCTCCCCTGAATCTTCCCCCCTCCAGCTTCCACCCATACCCTCTAGTGGCCCCCTCCTCCTTCCTTCAAAGCACCCTCACTGTTCCTCCCTATTTACCCTCTTCATGTACTTGAAGACCTCTATCATGTCCCCCCGGTCCCTTCTCTCTTCCAAAGTGTACATATTTAGCTCTTCGAGCCTCTCCTCATAGGTCCTGTCCCCCAAGCCCCAAATCATTTTGGTTGCCCTCCTCTGGACTCTCTCCAGGAGGTTAATGTCCCTCTTTAAGTGGCCTCCAAAACTGCACGCAGTACTCCAGGTGCGGCCTCACCAAGCAGTTATACAGAGGGAGTATCACTTCCCTCCTTCTGGAGGTGATCCCCCTAGCGATGCATCGCAGCATCCTGTTGGCCTTGGCTGCTGCCCTCCTACAAGTCTCAGAGTTGTTCATCTTGACATCCACCACCACCCCCAGGTCCCTCTCAGCCATTGAGACTTGTAGTATTTCCCCCCAGGGTGTACACTTGGCCTGGGTTTCTGGCCCCCAGGTGGAGTACCTTGCATTTCCCTGCATTAAACCTCAGCTTCCACTTTCTAGACCATCTTTCCAGAGCCTCCAGGTCCCCCTGCAGGGCCACCCTCCCCTCCTCCCCATCCACCACCGCCCCCAGTTTCGAGTCATCTGCAAAGAGACTCATCTCACTCCTGATTCCTGTCCTTATGTCAGATACGTAGGCGTTGAACAGAAGGGGCCCAAGGACTGATCCCTGTGGGACCCCACTAATGACCCTCCTTGGGGAAGAGACTATCCCACCAACTACGACCCTCTGGGTCCGGTCCTGGAGCCAATTGCCTATCCATCGGATCATCTGGTTTCCCACCCCCATTTCTCCTAGTTTATCCAACAGGCCCACGTGAGGAACAGAGTCAAATGCCTTGCTGAAGTCTAGAAAGAGGACATCCACTGGTCTACCCAGGTCCAAGGCACTTGTCACCCAGTCATAGAACTCCACCAGGTTTGTCTGACATGATTTCCCCGGGATGAATCCATGCTGTCTATCGTCCAGGCACCCTGACTTATCCAGGTTCCCCTAGCCTCTCCTTGACAATGCCCTCCATCACCTTGCCCACCACTGATGTCAGGCTGACAGGCCTGTAGTTCCCTGCCACCCCTTGATCCCCCTTGTGGATGGGCACTACATGCGCCACCTTCCAGTCTTGGGGCACCCACCTGTCCTCAGAGATGGTGAAAGCTCTGCCAGGGTTTCCAGGACATCTGCAAGTTCCTTCAGCACTCTAGGATGTAATTTATCTGGCCCCGTGCTTTCTCTGTCTTAAGGGAGCTGAGGCTTCCCTCACTCTCTCTGCTGTGATTTCCACTTCAGTACCTCTTCTCCCTGCTTAGCCCTCCCCACCTGCCAGTAATGCCCCCCTCTCCCCAGACCTGCCGATTGGTAAGGGCCCCTCCTCATTATCTCTGTCTCCTCCCATGTATGATGCAGCATCCCATTTTCCTGGTGAAAACTGAGGTGAAGTACTCATTTAGTACCTCAGCCTGCTCCTCTGGGTCTTGTGCCCATCTCTTCCCTGATCTAATCCTGCTAATCTGCCCCTTCACCCTTCGTCTTTCCCCAATGTATCTAAAGAACCCTTTTCCCTCTCCTAATTTCCTGGCCAGGTTCTGCTCCTTCCTTGCCTTAGCCACCCTCACCACTCTAGTGGCCCTTCTAGCCATCAGCTCATACTCCCTCGATCCCTTTCACTCCTTGAGCACTTGAATTTCTTATAGGCTGCTTTCCCCTACCACCTCCTGGACCTCCCTGGTCCACCAACAGGGTTTTTGGGCCCTCACCAGATTTTCGTTTTCTTGCACAGGTGCTGGTAGCATCCTGCACCCCTCCTGATGATTTCCCACCTACTATCAGCGTCCATGTCTGACCCAATCCCATCCAAATGCTCCATAAGGATCCTTCCCATTTCCTTAAATCCACCCCTGAAGTCGGTTACTCCGTCTTTGTGCAGCCTTCTACCCTTCTAGGTCCAGGCAGAACCAGACCATGGCATGGTCACTCCCCGCCAATGGGTCCCTTACCTCCAGGCCCCAATCTGGTCACTGTTTGCCAGGACCACATCCAGTACCCATGCCTCCTGGTCAGTTCCCTCACCTGCTGAGTTAGGGAACGCATCTTGAAAGACATCCAACAACCTCTGTTCCCTGGTCACGAGGATGTCATAGTCTCCCAGTCTGTTCCTGGCATGTTTAAGTCCCTAACACCACCACCTTTCCTCTGCCCAGTCTGCAGTGTCTCCTAACATCTGCCACCAGACTGTCCTCCAGCTCCTCCGCCAGACAGGGGTCTATACACCACTCCTATTTTACTCTCTTGCCCCCCTTGTTATCAAGGTGACCCAAATCGCCTCCACGGTTCCCTCCGCCTCCTCTACTCCCCCTATGCCAATGCAGTTTTTTACTATCATTGCTACCCCTCCTCCCTTCCTCCCCCCTGTCCTTCCTGAACATAGTGTAACCCTCCAGGTTCAGGTCCCAGTCATGTCTTGCAGTGGCCCAAGTCTCAGTGACCGCTGCCACATCCACTGCTCCCTCAGTTAACATCGCTTGGAGCTCAGGCATTTTATTGCCCAAGCTCCTGGTATTTAGGAGGACTACCTTCCACCCTTTCCCTATAGTTCCATTTCCCCTGCTCGTGTTCCCTTGGGGATTCTGTTTTATCCTGTCAGCCTGCCTAGAGCTAGCTGCCACCAAGGGAGAGGGAGCTGTGGTGTCCATGCTGTCTCCCAGCGATAGCCTCTGCTTGCCCATGGACCCACGTGCAGTATGGATGTCTCTGGGGAACATTTTATTTAAGAAATCTATTGCGCTATCTGGGTGAGTAAAGTTAAGTGGTTCCCCATTGTACACAATCCTTATCATCACAGGATAGCAGATGGAGAATGGCATTGCTAAAGGGTGGCGGAAATTCTGGCATTCAGTGTAGGCCCTCCTGCAGTCTGAGAGTTCTTTTGAATAATCTTGGTAAATTTTGAATTCTTTGTCCGTACCACAGAAGCTGTCCCTTACTCCTGGCTGCTTTGGTTATGGTTTATTTTTGTCTAAAGTCTAGAAATATCACCAGAATTAAATGGGGCCCCTCCCCCAGTCTGGACAGAGGGGCTAGGGAGTGGTGCGCCCTCTCAATGTGAAGCACAGTGTCCTGTGGTAGGTTGAGCATGGCTGGGAAAGAGCATTGTAGAAAACAGGTCACATCCTTCTGCTCTGAGACCTCCAGTAAGGTCAGGAATCAGAGGTTATTCCTCCAATTTCGATTCTCCAAATAGTCCATTTTTCACCCTCATGCAATGCAGGGCCTTATCTTGCTCCTGCACCTTGTGTGTTGGTTCCTGGAGCATTGCATTGTGTGTGCACTGAGCTGCCGCTCGGTTTGGAACAGACGAGCCTCTATGGCTTGAACTGTTTGAGTATTCTGGTTAGTGGCTAGCACCAGTTGTGCCATCTGCCCCATCAGTTGGAACCTCCTGCCCTCTTACACAAAAACTGTAAAATTGTATACTGTCCTAGTAACCCTGTACGATATGTCTGACACTGTGATATCTGTCTGTATGTTCAAACCATATGTAACAAACCTTTGGGTCGCCCCTGAAAAAAGGGACCCTCAGGGCCCAGTAGGCTTACCCAGTTAACAAAATATAATAAATAAATAAACATATTTTCCACCTTTGTAGGGTCCTAGCCAGCAGCTAGAGTTGAGGCCATGCTGTACAGAGAGCATCTCAGCCCTGGGTTGCCCAGCTGGAATCCACAAGTAAGCACTCTGAGTTCCCCAAGTTTGATTGAAAATTCAGCAGTACCTCACAATTATACAGTTGGTGGTAGTGGATTTTCTTTCAATTTTGGTCCCGATGTCGAATTATAACAGAATGGGCCATTGCTGTAGATATTAATTTAAGCAGCAGCACCCCCACAAAAGTAGTAAAATTAGCATTTTAAGCCCCCTTCCCCTGCTGCTCCATAGAGAGCTATGGTATTTGCAATGTCACACAACTGGGTGAAACATAGAAACATAGAAACATAGATTTTGATGGCAGATAAGGACTGCTTGGCCCACCCAGTCTGTCCATTTCCCTACCTATTGGATAAGCTGCAGATCCTAGTTAACCAGCAGCCTACTTCTTCCTATCCCCACCCCCTAGAATTGCCTTATGACTGTCCCACGCATGCTTGAATTCCACCAGTGTTTTTGACTCCACAACCTCCTCCGGAAGACCATTCCATGCATCCACAACCCTCTCTGTGAAAAAATACTTCCTTAAATTACCTCTGAGCCGCCCTCCTTCTATCTTCAAATTGTGCCCCCTTGTTCTTGCACACCTCTTTTTTTGAAAGATGCTACCCTCTTGGACTTTGTTGATTCCCTTGAGATACTTGAAAGTTTCTATCATGTCCCCCCTCTCTCTCCTTTCCTCGAGGTTATACATATTCAGCTCCTTAAGTCTCTCTTCATATGTCTTCCGGTGCAGACCCTGCACCATTTTAGTTGCCCTCCTCTGGACAGCCTCCATCCTGTCTATGTCCTTGCGGAGATTGGGTCTCCAGAACTGCACGCAGTACTCCAAATGGGGTCTCACCAACTGTCTGTACAGAGGGATAATAACTTCTCATTTTCTGCTGGTGATGCCTCTTCCTATGCATCCCAGTATCCCCCCAGCCCTCCTTGCTGCCCTCTCACATTGTTTGCCCACCTTTAGGTCATCTGATATGACTACCCCCAGGTCCCTTTGCATTTTTGTTGTTGTTAGTATCTCACCCCCCATTATGTACTCTTCCCCTGGGTTTTTGTTTCCCAGGTGCATTACCTTGCACTTCTTAGCATTGAATCTAAGCTGCCATACATTTGATCATTCCTCTAACCTTGCCAAGTCCCTTCTCATCCTTTCCACCCCACCTTGTGCATCAACTCTGTTGCAGATCTTTGTGTCATCTGCAAAGAGACATACTTTTCCTTCCAGTCCCTCTGCACATCGCTATAAAGACATTGAAGAGGACCGGGTCCTAATACTGAACCCCTGCGGTACCTCACTAGTAACCCCATTTCTTCAGAGTGACTCCATTTACTATTACTCTCTGTGTCCTATTCTCCAGCCAATTCTTTACCCAGGCTGTCATCTTAGGACCCACTCCCAGGCTGGCTAACTTGTATATTAATCTTTTGTGTGGGATTGTGTCAAATGCCTTGCTAAAGTCTAGGTAAGCCATGTCCACAGCCCCTCCCTGATCTACTACTTTGGTCACCCAGTCAAAGAAATCTATCAGATTTGTCTGACATGACCTTCCCGCTGTGAATCCATGCTGCCTTGGGTCCTGAGCCCCTCTGGCCTCCAGATACTCAACAATTTTTTTCTTCAGAAGTGATTCCATCATTTTCCCTACCACTGAGGTTAAACTAACAGGTCTGTAGTTTTCTGCTTCTGCCTTGCTCCCACTTTTGTGAAGGGGAATCACATCTGCCCTTCTCCAGTCCTCGGGAACCACCCCATCCTCCCATGATTTGTTAAAGAGGGTAGTCAGTGGTGTCACTAGTTCTACCCTTAGTTCTTTTAGAATTCTGGGATTAATCCCATCAGGCCCCATTGCTTTGTCCACCTTCAGTTTTAAGAGTTCTTTCAGAACCCTTTCTTCTGTAAATGGGCTGGTATCAACTTCTGTATCCAGAGTGTTTCTACTGTTTGTTTTAGGTACCTCCCCTCTTCCTTTGTAAATACTGAGCAAAAATATTTATTTAGTATCTCTGCCTTTCACAGTCACCCTCTGCCCCACCCTCCCACCTCTTTATTAAGCCTCACTAGCCTCCCTTGGTCTTCCTTCACTCCCTGATGTACCTATAAAGGTTTTATCCCCTTCTTAACAGAGTTGACTATCTTTTCCTCAGTTTGGGCCTTTGCTGTTCTGACTGCCTTCCCAGCCTCCTTTTGCTTTAACTGATACAGTTCCCTGTCCTGCTCCTTCTGTGATTCCTTGTACTTCCTGAATGCTTTCTTTTTCTCTTGAACCTTCACTGCCACTTCCTTTGAGAACCATAGTGGTTTCTTACATCGTTTTGTTTTGTTTATTTGCTTCACACAAAGGCTCGTTACCTCTGTGATGGCAGTTTTTATTATTCCCCATTGTTCTTCCACCCCTCCTTCCTGCCCATTTACTAGTGCATTCCTTAGGCACTCACCCATTTTGGCAAAGTCAGCCCTTCTAAAGTCCAGTACTTTTGCCTTTGTGTGGCTTGACTGTATTGCTGTGTTTATTGTGAACCAAACTGTTCGATGGTCGCTAGTTCCCAGATGGCTACCCACTTCTACATCTGTGATCCTCTCTCCATCTCCATTTGAGACAACCAGGTCTAAGATTGCTCCCTCTCGAATGGGCTCCAATACTAGTTGTCTAAGGCATGCCCCTTGTAGGGCATCTAGAATAACCCCACTCTTTGAAGTGGCTGCTGCAACTGCATTCCAGTTTACATCTGGCATATTCAGATCACCCATCAGCAATATCTCCCCTTTTTCTGCCATTCTAAGTATTCTTTCTATCATTTCCTTGTCCATTTTCTCCCCCTGAGAAGGGGGTCTGTATGTAACCCCTGTGCGGATTGTGGTGCCATTGCCAGTCTCCAAATTTACCCACAGTGCTTCTTCTCCTCCCTATTTTCCCTTTTGTTCTGTTGCCTAGATTCCTTCCTTATGTAAAGAGCTACTCCTCCTCCTCTTTACCCTCCCTGTCCCTCCTGTAGATAGTGTATCCTGGTATGTTTATGTCCCAGTCATGGTTTGTGTGTACCATGTTTCTGTGACTGCCACGATACCAGATGTTCCTCCTCCATCAAGGCCACTAATTCAAAGCTTGTTACTCAGACTACGGGCATTGGTACTCATTGCTCTCCATTTTTAATGGCTTTACCTTCTTTGCAGCATCCCCACTGACCTGTCTACCTCGGTCTTTTCTCATTTAGTACCCTGTTTTGTAGGAGAGGCTGGGATTTTCCTGCTTTATCAGTGCCTCCCCTTGACTAGTTTAAAAGCTTGCCAATGAAGCATTTAAACTGATTGCTCAAAAGACTTGTTCCTTCCTGGACAGATGCAGACCATCCTGCCAGTATAGGCTGGTGTCCTCCAGGTGGAACCCCAGTCCCCAATGAAGCCAAACCCTGTGCTCCACACCATTTTTTCAACCATTCATTAAACTGCATGGTGCAAGTACCCTCGCCTCACTCATGCCATTGACAGGCAGCACCTCAGAGAAGGATATTGTGTGTGCTACTTGTCTTAGGCCCCTCCCCAATTCTACAAAGTCCTTCTGCACTGCTCTAATCTCATGATTAGCCAAGTCATTTGTCCCTAGGTGGACAATGACTTCCAGCTCAGATTCCTGTGCAGCTGTTCTTGTGATCCTGAGGATGCGCTTCCTGTTTACCAGGGACAGTGGTTTGAAAACCGAACTACCGAACCGGACTACCCAGCTATACTTGCACCGGCTCAATCACAATAAGCCAACACTTCTGTATTCACTGAAAAGTTTTGGAAGTATTTTTAAATGTTAGAATTAGTCAGAAAATGTTACCAAAAGCAGCCCTGGACTCCCACTGACACTAACAAAGGTATGTGGGATGGGAGCGGGCTGCAGGAATAACTTTGCAGGTCACCTTTAAATTTAGTTTACCACTTAAGCAGCATCAAGAATCCTGCAAGTTGGGTTTACAGATGTACCCTGAGGGAAGGATTAAGTGCAGTGTGAGACAGGGGGAGAATAAAAAGATTAATATGTAACAAATTAATCTCAGCTAAATATAGTTACATACATTTTGCGAATTTAATTCCCCTGCTTTCGCTATATAAAGTTTTCATTCCTTTTTTACCTTGTGTGTTTCTTTTGCACAATTGTTTTTTACATTTAAAAATGGATGTAATTCCTTTTCAAACCCCAGGAAATCTTACTGTATTCTGACATATGCAGTATTGGCCTCCCATTGTACTGCCCCGGTGCCGAAATGGTTAATAGAACCTATGCTAATGATGGAATGCTAGGCTCATGTTCGGTTTTCAAACCACTGTCCCTGGTAAACATTCTACAACTGTCAGATTCTTTACTCCGCTTGAACAATACAGACGCCTCGGAGAGCTCTCCTTCATTTTTCTTGAAGATTTTTATTTTCTCTGTTTTTTTGAAGTAAAGTTTATTTCTGTTCATTTTTAAAGCACTGTCCTTGGGTTTACAGGTAAACTAGTTTAGATTTAGTGTCATTCCAGTACGTTTTTTAGGTTTCTTTTCAGTTCGTTTAACCGCGCGGGAACCAAACTTTTATTTAAAATTTTAAAAGTACATTCCTGTATTTTATTCTTTTCCTAGGCTGATTGCTTAATTTGTTTTTTGGGGGAAACCGGGGTGACTCTTGGTTCTCTCAGCAGTTGTTGAACTGACTGCGAAGTAAAATAAGTAAATAAAGTAAAATAGTAAAGGTTAAGCCTTATTCATTAGTGTGGATTTCTGATTCTCAGAGAACCATTTTTTGGATTTTTTTCTTGTTTTTGTGTCACTAACTCAAGAAAAGAACCGTCAGAAAGAGTTTTCAGCTTTGTACAGAATGAAGATAAAAACTGTTAAAGCAAAATGTTTTTTCCACAGTTGAAGCTCCACAGGCATTTTAACCAACTGTAGGAAACATGTTCAAGAAAGCTGCTAACCTAGCTGTGAACATATCTTCCTTCCCCATTTAATTAGTGTTTTTTGCCTAGGGTTTAACCACCTGAAGGCAGATTGTGGAATTTGTAAAAGCAAAATGTTTTTTCATCAGTCGGAGCTTAATAGGTATTTGAACTGCATGTAGGGAACATGTTCAGAAATGTTTTTCTGCCTAGGGTTTAACCACCTGAAGGCAGCTGGTGAAATCTATAAAAGCAAAAAGTATTCCTCAGTCAGGGCTTAATAGACATTTTAACTGACTATAGGAAAGATGTTCAAGAAGGCTGCTAACCCAACTGTTAACATATCTTCCTTCCTCATTCAATTTGTTTATTTTTGCCTATGGTTTAACCACCTGAAGGCAGATGGTAAAATCTATAAAAGCAAAAAGTATTCCTCAGTCGGCACTTTATAGGCATTTTAACCGACTGTAGGAAACATGTTCAAGAAAGCTGCTAACCCAGCTGTAAACATAGCTTCCTCCCCTCATAAGTAGAAACTGACAGAACTGGATACAACACCTCTAACCAGGGTGATGGTTCACTGATTAAAGAAAAGAACTGCAGACACTGCCACTGAACCGGTAAGTTCTGTTAACATAAAGAAGAAGGGGGGAAAAAATACTCAGTTCAGGAACCACAACCTACAAACCCGTTGATCCCAATCACTGATAAATAGCAAACACTACAAATATTTTACAGGTGCTGCAACTGGTATCACGGTTCTGGTTCAGTGGCCCGGTTAACAGACCTCAGTTCAGGACCTGGGTTCTTCCTCGATTCCCAGTCCATTTGAATGATTTGCTGAGGAGTACACAGACACTGGACCCTCTCCACCCAGGAATCCACAGAGGAGGAAGAGGAGCCAGACTGTATGACAAAGATGGGTGTGCCAGTAGCAATAAGTCTGGTGCTGCCCATCCACAAGTCTCTGAAGAGCCAGGCTTCTAGAATGTTTATAAGACCCTACTTCCATTTCCATAGTGGACAAGTGGATGGATAGGAAGTATTGGGTGGCCCTCTGGAGTGGAGCACCCCAGCCATAAAGAGGGGGTGCAAACTGCAGCTTGTGATAAGGCAGAGATTCCCCAGGCATCATACCCACTGGATAAAGATCCCAAGGAAATGGATTCTATGACCGAGAAATCCCACTTAGGTGCCTTTTTAACCATTAGACAGGCCACTCACATGGCCTATTTCTCCAGATATAAAAAAAAAACAAAAAAAAAAACAGAGACCTCTAAATGCCAGTTCAGAATATCAATGGATGCCAATGATATTGCAGCCAGGCAAATGGCTACTTTGGTGTCTCTGAGGAGATTTGCCTGGCTGAGGATAATTATTATTATAAGTATAGACACCATCAGTATATGGCACCCAATATTCCCTTCACCATCCTTGTACTCATTATGTGAGTGACTGTCATGGCCCTCATTGTGATATATATGTACTGTACATATTGTAGATGTTAGTTTAACTTTCTCTTGCCAAGATTTAACATGGGAATTCTCTGTATATTATTGTGTTATAAATAATATTTTCTTTTTTCTGTGTGTATAACTGTCTCATAAGTATGTGATGTAATTGCTGTGCACCTTCTCGAACCTTGACCTTATCAGGTCCATCTTGTAAATGAGCCTTGCTCAATGATGATCGCCTGAATAAATAAAGATTTGATTGATTGTTTAATTGATTTTATCCCAGGCCAGACAAGAGCATTGGACAGATCCCAATTTGATGAACAAACAGAGGTTTACATGGAAAAGATGGCAAATGGCAAGGCAAGGCATATTTTATTTTTCTGGCACCCAATCCCAGAGGCTCTGCCACCATACAATCACATACATATAATTAAAATCTTCATGAATAACATTTGATAAATAATTAAACTCCAGCACTGTGGGTTATAATCAACATGTAAACAGAACCCCGATTAAATTTAAAAAGACTGATACTCCATCTTGCCACACTGTGTCTGGGAATGCCTGGCTAAACAGATGGTTTTTAAGGCGGACTTTAATGCCTCAGCAGAAGGGGCCCTCCCTTACAGATAGAGGAAGCGAATTCCACAGGATGGGGCCAGTGACACTAAAAGGTCTGTCTCTGGCAGTTTTCAACCTCATCCTGGGAATCACCAGGAGGCCCCTCATAGAGAATCAAAGGGAGTGGACTGGGGCAGCGGGTGTAAGAAGGTCCATCAGGTAGCCAGGGCCCAGTCCATGTAGGGCCTTAAAGGTGAGCAAGCCCACCTTGAAGAGCACTCTCCACTGGACCGGCAGCCAGTGCAGTTCACACAGCACCTGGGTGACGTGACAGTACTTAGACTGTCCAGTCAACAGCATGGCAGCTGCATTCTGCACCAGCTGTAGTTGACAGAGGGTACCTCCAGAGACCCTGAGGTAGAGCGCATTACAGTAGTTAAGCCTAGATGTCACAAAAGCATGTACCAAGGTGGGGAGGTCCGGGGTGGAACCAGGTGTTTGATCCTGGCAATGTTCCTAAGATGAAAAAAACTAACCCTGACAATGGATTTTTTTTTTTTATTTAGTTGTTTAACCAGGTACAGCACACTAAGCTGGAAGCTTTTTTACAGGAGCAACCTGGGAGCACAAGGAGGTTAAGTGACTTGCTCAGGGTCACACAGTATGCAAGTGGAAGCTGTGGGATTCAAACCCAGGTCTGGTCTGCTGGATGTCACCAGATTTACAGCTCAGAGCCTTAGACCACTGCGCTATACTGCCGCAATGGATGACACCTGATATTCCATTGTCAGTCCACTGTCCAAAACAACACCAAGATTGTGCACCCTGGAGGAGGCCATCAGTGGGACAGAACCCAAAACTAATCCAGTATCTGCCCCAGAGGCCATCCTATCATGTCTCCTGTTTGACTCCAGCACCAGTACCTCCATCATAGTGGGGTTCAGTCATAATCAGCTAGAGGGCATCCAGTCATTAATCTCATCCAGACAGTTGTTTAGTACTTCCACTGCATTGGATGTCCCAGTGGCAAAAGATAAGTACAGCTGAGTATCATCGGCATAGCAATGAAACCCTAAGCTGTACTTCCTAATGATCCCACCCAGGGGTAGCATGTACACAGCAAACAACGTCAGTGACAAGCCCGAACCCTGAGGTACTCTCAAGACAGAAGGCTAGGGGAGGAGGAGAAATTCCCCATCCCCATCTTTTGCCTTCTGTTGGTCAAATAGGACTCAAACCAGCTGATGACAGTGCTGGTGAGTCCACAGAATTCCCTCAGGTGGTCAAGTAACACACAATGGTCTACCATGTCAAAAGCTGAGGAGAGATCAAGGAGAATGAGAACTGACCCCTGTTCTTGATCCCTCACCCTGAGGAGATCATTATGCACCCAAACTAATGCGGTTCCTGTCAATGTCTGGCATGAAATCCCAACTGGAGCGGCTCATAGATATCAAATGCCAAAAGGTGTTCTCCCAGCTGTTGTGTCACAATCTTCTCAACAACCTTTCCCAGAAATGGCAGGTTGGAGACCGGTCAATAATTTGCCTTGATGTCGGGTTCCAATGATGGTTTCTTCAGAAGGGCTCTCACCAGCATCTCCTTCAAAGCATCTGGGAACACCCCCTCCAACAAGGAACACCGAACAATCAAGGTGAACACCGGGCTAACAGTGTTGACACATCTCATTAAGAAACGAGTTGGCACCAGGTCCAGCTCACAATATGTGTGCTTCAGCCTTGAGGCCACCTCAATGACATCAGCCACCTCCACTGGTTTAAATCCCCTTCATCCAGGCAGAGTGCTACGTCAACAATCCAGGTGACCACTGTTGGCCACATCATGGCTCATTGGCGGAACACCCTGCCTGATGGCGGACAGCCTGTCCGAAAAGAACCGAACAAACTCATTGCACAAAGCCTCAGAAACTGCTTTTTTCAGCTGTAGGCAGGCCGGATGTACAGTAAAAGCATGTCCACCATCCAAAAAAGCATAGCTAGTCGGGTCTTCCTGACAGCAATCTCCCTGGACAGGAACATTGCCTTCTTATGGTTGATTACCCCCTGGTACACACCATAGTCTGTGCGCAGGGCCAGTCTGTCCACCTCCAGCATAGTCCTCTGCCAGCAGCACTCCAACCTCTGACCCTTGATCTTCAATGCCTTGAAGATCAAGGTAGCTTGTAAGAGTGCTGCTGCAAAGGAAAAAGCAGCAATACCCCAGAAGTACCAAGACAGAGGAAGCATGGGTAGAACCCATTATAGACTCTTCTTCAGGCCAAGGCATCGCCTACCTATCAACCTCAGAGAGTGTACATCAGAGGCAGAGGCAGAATGAGCAGCAGGCATACTGCCCCAGCACTCAGCCAAGTGCACAGACTATGCAGACCACTGAAGGGTCTGCCAGAGCTGCCTCCCCACTTCCAGTAGGGGGAAGGCTTCCCCACTACCTCCATGCTTGGGAACCTATAACTACAGACAGATGGTTCCTGGAGGTAGTGAGCCAGGGGCTTGCCCTCAGGTTCAAGATCCTACTCAAACTGAGAGCAAGGTTTCATCAGACCTGCCAGTCTATCAGAAGTAACTCTGTTGGAAAGAGAGGAGTGGCAACCCATATGGGATCTCATACATTTAATCAGGCATTTAACAAAGCTAAAGTTCAAAATGGTCACTATGGCTACCATCCTCCCTACACTCAGGAAGGGGGATTAGGCAACATCCCTGGACTTAAAGGACACATAGTTCAAAGACATTCTTTTTGGCCTTACCTCTGCTCCAGGGGTGTTTACCAAGTGCCTAGCAGTGGTGGTAGCACACTTAAGGAGGCAAGGGGTTATAGTCTCCCCATACCTGGAGGACTGGTTGGTGGTAGGCCAGTCTCCTCAGTGGGTAGAGATGCACTGATCACTACCCAGGATATCCTGTGTACACTGGGTCTCCCAGTAAATCAGAAAAAAAAGATCAATGCTAACACCAGTTCAGTGCCTGGAGCCTATGGGGCTAAAAACTGGACATTCTGAGAGGAAGGGCCTTCCTCCCACAGGGAATGGTAGACAGCTTGGTGCTTTTCTACAGCTGTTAGGGCACATGGCTGCAGCAACAGTGTCAGGGTCAAGATTCCAGATGAGACATTTAGTTCCATCTCAGGTCTCACTGTTTCCCCCCAAAAAACAAAAAGAGATTCACAGTCAAAGCTGATCCCAGCCATAAGAACTGCAATCTCTGCAATGGTGGTAGGAAAAAGACAACCTCAGAAAACAGTGTGCCTTTCCTCCAGCAGCAGTCTTAACAACAGATGCCTCCCTTCTAAGGTGGGGTGCACACCTAGGAGAACACACTGCACACGGTACCTGCCCCATCAAGAGTCCTTGCTTCACATAAAGCCTGCTGGAGCTCAGGGCAGCTTATCTGAGCCCCAGTGCTTCAAGGCAAGGTGGTTCAGGTCAGGACAGACAATACAACCACAATGTACTACATAAACAAGCAAGGGGGCACAAAGTCATCCCTACTGTGCACAGAGGCCATGAAAGTGTGGAGTCTAGCTCACTCCCTGGGAATCTCCCTTTTGGCAGTCCACCCCCCAGGGAAGGGCAATGTCCTGGCAGATGCTCTTAGGAGTATCAGCCCAAACCACCATGAGTACAAGTGGTGATCAGAAGTTGGGGTACCCCCGAAGTGCACCTCTTTGCAACTCCAGACAATCACTAACTACCACAATTCTGTTGCATGCCTCCTGCAGTGGGGACAGTCCCTCTGCATGCACTGCAGTTGCATTAGACAGTATCCTGTATGCAGTTCCTCCATTTCCCCTGTTGCTCAGAGTGCTGAACAAATTCAGGGTTCATTCAGCAACAGTGATCCTCATTGCTCCATATTGAGCCAGACGGTCATGGTATTTTCTACTGCTGACCTTGTCGATTTCCAGGCCAATCTCTCTGCCCAGGAGGCACAACCTATTGGCCTCTTCACAGGACAGGGTCCTTTACTCCAATCTCCAGTCTCAGGCTCAGGGCTTGGCTCTTGAGCACTTAGCGTATTCAGATTTGCACCTTTCTAAAGGGGTGCTGGAGGTTCTTAGGATTTCTAAAAAATCTTTCTACCAGAAATGCTTACCCCTCTTAATGGAAGAGGTTTTTCCATTTGGTGCCAGTAAAAAGAGATAGACTGCTGCCAGGCTGGCTTGCCAGTCATCCTAGTGTATATGGAACACCTTCATTCGCTCAGCCTTAGGCCTTCCACCCTCAAAGTGCACTTACCAGCTGTCTCTGCTTACCTCTCAGCTGGCAAGGGGTCCTCTCTGGCAGTTAATCAAGTGTTTAGGAAGTTCTTCAAGGGTCTCATGCATTTGCATTCCCCTCACAGGGAACACACCCCAGCATGGAACCTCAATATATGCACTAGTTGACAAATGAAACCACCATTTGAGCCCATGTCTTCAGCAGAGCTTAGGTATGCAGTATGGGAAACAGTTTTCCTGGTAGCCATCACCTCAGCTAGGAGGATCAGTGAGCTCCAGGCCTTGTCCACTGAGTCAAATTACACATCAGCCCATAGGGACAAGGTAGTCCTCAAGATTAACAGAAACTGTCTGCCCAAGGTAGTTTTGGACTTCTACTTCAATCATTCCATTACTTTGCCAGTCTTTTTCACTGACCACTCTAGTTCAGAGGAATGTGGACTGCACAGCCTAGATGTCAAGTGAGCTATAAGCTACTACTTGGATCACACAAAGGAACACAGGCAGGTTAGCACTCAGCTCTTCCTAACCTATGGCGAAGTGGGAAAGGGCAAGCTTGCCTCAAAAGGTCTATTGCTCACTGGATTGTTGCTTGTATTCAGTCCTGCTACAGCAAAGTAGGTAAAGAACCGAACCCCTGCAGGCCTTAGGGCTCACTCTACAAGGGGTACAGCTACCTCAAAAGCAGCTGCAGGAGATATTCTTTTGTTGGGAATTTGTAAAGCAGCTACCTGAAAAACAGTTCACACCTTTAACAAACATTACAGCCTGGATACCCAGGCCAGAGGTGATGCTAGGTTTGGCACAGCAGTACTGCAGAGCCAGTTTCCAAAGAGGTTCTCTACCCTCCTCCAAAGGTACTGCTTGGGTAGTTCAGACATGTCAGAATACAGTAAGATCCCTGGGTTTGAAGAAAAAATTACTTTCCGTAGTAATCTTTTTCCTTCCAATTGACTCTTACTGTATTCTGAGCTCCCACCCTACCTCCCCTGCTAGAACCTGTGGGCACTGCAGCACAGCTGTCCATGCTGTTGTAAACCCATGAGTGGTTCTGTTGTTGGGCTTGGTGACTTGAGTCTGTGTGGAACACATTTTTAAATAAAGGGGACTGTCAGTTGTTATTTGTTTATTTAATTGTTATAGTTAGTTTACATAGCTTGTTAGTATTCATGCTCCGTAAGAATCTGACAGTTGTGGAATGTTTACCAGGGACAGTGGTTTGAAAACCAAGCATGAGCCTAGCATTTCATCATTAGCATAGGTTCTATTAACCAGTTTGGCTCTGGGGCAGTAAAATGAGAGGACAGTACTGCATATGTCAGAATACAGTAAGATTCCCTTGGAAGAAACAAGATTACTATGGTAAGTATTTTTTTCTTCTTGGTTAAGGGTTGTTTGCAGGAACTTTCTATGGCATCTGGTTGTAGGATTATGTTTTGCAGTAATTGTACATTGTACCTTTAAGCTAGCACTTAAATGATCAGCTACACCGACCACTGCACCCTGACAAAGAATCCAGGAGGATTCCAAGCACTGATGTTGGGTTTGTCTGTTCTCTACCTTGTTACAACTAAAAACGTCAGTCTCACACTGGCTGATTTTGCTGTTTATTTTCCAACTTTTAGTATTATGCCCTATTGCTTGCTTGATCCACCGTGTTTTTTTTTGTTTTCTAGTGGCTATAGCCCCCTATCCATGCACTCAGTGTTTTTGAATTCATTCATTTGCCACAGTACATGGTGCATAGCTGCCCAGGAGTCTAGGGTGATTCTCATGTCTACCCTACCATTATCAATAAACTTGGTAAGATGTCAGCAACCCTAGCAGCAGAATAGGTAGCCCGTATTCGACTGTGTATTTATATTTTACTTAGTTTGAATCAGTTTAGGTACTCTTTTAGTTATTATTTTATAGCTAGTCCCTGTTATGTTACAAGTCTGTGATCAGTAATCAAGTAAGTTTACTGTGCAATGTTTTTTTTTAAATTTAGCTTTAAACTGACTGTAATACCATCTTCCTCACTGCAAGCCAAAAGTCATTCAAACAACTCATGCTGAAGAAATCTGACACATTGTTACTTTGAATTCAACAATTTCATTTGGTCAGGCTCCTATGGCAATTCACTTGGCTCCTGGAGCTATAAAGAAATCATCTTGAGAACAAAAGCTGAAGGCAGAAACAAAGGCTGACACATTCTATTTATGCCTCAGGGTATCCGCTGTCACCTTCAAGAACTTGACACTTTTATCAACTGCTGACTTTCTGGACCCCTGAAACCTGCTTTGTGGAGAACAAATCACTTTTTTTCTTTTGATTCCTTAAAACTTTGACGTCTGTGCTATTTACATCTACAAAAGAGACCCCATCCAACTATCACTGGTACTTGAGTTACTGGAAGCAGAACTAAATATTAATAGGAAATTTGATTACTCAACATCCCAGCATGTGGACTAGCATGCAGACTTAATCAATCAATCAGTCAAAGTCTTTATTTAACCAGGCGATCACCGTTGAGCAAGCTCATTTTTGAGGTGGGCCTGGGTTTGTTAACAAGGAACAAGGGACAATATACATGGAATGCAACACACAAGAAAATAGTAATAATACAAATAAAGTGAGATACACTAATACAGTATATACAAAGTATCAGCAGGTAGCATTGACAGTAGTATATGTTTGGAGCAGAAGATACAGCTAGTTTTGGGTAAGACACAATTTTTCATAAAAGTAAAGAAATATACATATCAGGTGCACCGAATACAAATGAAACCTAATATAAAAAGATATATAGTGATACGGTATGGAGAATTTAGAGCTGGACCCAGGGTCAAAGGAATGTGGAAGGGACAGATATGGGGGTAGAAAAAGGGGAGAGGGAAGAGTCGATTATAGATGTGGTCAGTCTTTTAACAGTAGTAATTAGAGTGTGCTTGGATTTCTAGGAGTCACTGTTTAGGGTAGACAGGCACAGGGCTCCTTATTATGATGTAGATAGAGAGATTTAAAAGCTGCTAGGCTGATGGTGTGAGTTCATTTCAAAGTTTTTTGCAGTTTGTTCCACAGCTGAGGGAGCACAAAGCTAATGGCTGCTCTGCCAATACGTGATTTTGCTTTGTAAACATAAAGGTAGATACTGTATATGAGATGCTTCTCAGGGCATACTTCCCCAGAGTGCACAAAGGTAAACAGACAGAGATATACTAGGGCAGTTTATTTGAGATAGCTTTGTATGTCCAAACAGAAGCATTTTTTTGCCATCTGTAAGCAGGGGATGACCATCCCACTGCCATGTACAATACACAGTGGTGGGTTGAGTATGGAAGACCTGTGATAAATCTTATGCCTCTGTGATAAAGTGTATTGAGTCTGGCTAGGGTACCTGCAGGTCACTGACTATATAGAAAGTCTGCATAATCCAATAGGGAAAGAAAGGTAGTTTGAACCAGTTTCAGTTTAGCGTCTCTTGTGAGGAGATTATTAGACCTAAAGAAAAGACCAAGTCTTTGTCGAAGTTTCCTTGCCAGTTCTTCTAAGTGATCTGTGAAAGTAAGTCTATGGTCTAACCAGACTCCCAGGTACTTGAACTTTGGTATGTAGTCCAACTGCTCACCTAGAATGGTAGTGATCTGCGGGAGTGTTCCAGCAATTGCAAGATTTATTGCATTTTGAAGGGGTGAGAGGAACATTGCTTTGTTGTTTTGTTTTTTTTTTGTTGCATTTAAGAGCAGTTTCTGGTTTATAAGCAGATGTTGCAGCAATTAAATTCATTTTGAAGGGCTTTACAGGCCACTTCAGATGTGGGGCAACTAGCATAGAGTACCGTAAACAGCCTAACTGGAAAGCACTCCTGCAACATAACTAGTGGACTTCCACATTAAGCAGCACTAGCTGTTCTCAACTACATCTGTAGCTTCTGTATACTCCCATTTTCAGAAAGAGGATTCCCAACTGTGGACCGCATATAATAAATTTTCTTTAATGACACTGTAGACTACAGAATGTGTTGCTTTTTATTAGCATGCTATTTGTGTGATGTAGTTATTAGGGTAAACTAAATATCCTTGTATAGTGTGTTGGTTCTGAATTAGAGATTTCAAATTGGTAGCTTAGCAAAAGGGGACCCACTGTATAGTATATTTCTTCCTGTCAAATAGCCTGCCATAGAACACGCACTACTAAGCATACCATGAATGTTAAAGTAACCATACACATATGATGATCAGTCCTTTGTGTAACATGTTGCATAATTATATCTTCTCTGCTCCAGATGACAACCCTATAGACACAGCTGTCTCTTGTGTGCTAAGCAACATGTATAGCTATACTGGTATCACTATTAATAATATGTAAATGATATAACAACATCAGCGCTGGCCAAATATATCCTGCAGTCTGGTGTGGTCAGGTGACTTGAGCAGAGCCTCAATATGACTGAAAATTTGGTAAATGAATGTCAATATTGCAAAAGAAACTCACCATGCCTACCTCCACAAATGTTTGGTAAACCAGGCATCTGGTGAGAACTGCATTGGGCCTCCTATTGCTACTTCTAGTTGGCAGCATTGGAACAAATCCTGACCCAGCCCCAGGAACCTCTTGCAAAAATAGACTCCAGATAGCTCCTACCTAAATGTTAAGAGCTTACTGCCCAAAAAAAATCTGTTACAGGCCTGCACCAGGCTACATAAGACAAATGTGATGGCAGTTACTGAAACACTGCTCAAATCAAGTGCATCAAGCAATGCAGTTAGCATGGATGGCTATCCACAGCACAGAAAAGACTAAATCAAAGGCAAAGGGGAGATGTAGTTGTCTATGTCAGAAGAGACCTCACCACTGCAAAATAACAAACTGAACTGCAGCATCAAATAGGTACAGTATCACATCAGAAATGCAACTGCTACAGATCACACTGGGCATTAATGGCCTCCACTTGGGATATCTGTATAAACCTCCAAATATTCCTAATGCATTACTTAAGCAACAGGGCATGACAGGGGTGTGCTATGCCAGGGTAACAGCCCGCCTCAGGTGGGTTGCAGGACAAGGTGAAGCTGAGTGTTTCTACCACCCAAGAAGGGCAGATAGCCTACCATAATGCACCCCCCGGAGTGCCTTATTATGATTATGAAATGGTTCCTTTTTAGTAAAATTGGATGTACTTTTTTAAATATATTTGTTGCTGAGCTACTTTCAGATGGGCTGTTGTGCTGGGATAACATCCTAGCTGAAAGTACCTCTTGGACAGTCAGGAGTCAGTATTATTTCTACCCATTTCATAATTAACCTTATCACAAACATTATACTGCCACTCTCTACCATACGGGAACTCATTCTTGTAGGTGATTTCAATATAGGCTGGTATGGGGCCTCAAGTGAAGAGGCAAAAAGATGAAACAAGGAAAACTCACACACCCAACTTCTCTCCACTGCTACCAGTGTGAATGTCAAGCCCAAAAAGGAGGCATGTATTGATTTGATAGTGAGAAATGGACCTGAGAGGATTTCCAGTACCAAGGTCTCAACAGATGCCATGAGTGATCGTAACATTGTCTGCATACATTTCATTTCATTTTCATTTTTTTATGCTGGAGAACAAGATGAGCTATAATGTCCTTTTTCACAATAGACTAGTTATATCTTAAGGAACAATGGTACAGAGCAGACATACTTCAAATAAATACAAAGTACAAAAAAAACTAAGAAACAATGGATAAGGCAAGGTTACAATGATTAGAAACAGCTTAGTGCAAACTATCTCTCACATGTTGGTGGAGCCTGGAGCTGAAGGGAGGAATGTTACCAACATCTGCAAGGAGAGGGGTAAAGGGTTGTATTGGGCCAATAGCCCTGTAGGTCAATGCCCTCTGTCTGGCAATAATTTTCTTGAAGGGAAACTTGCATTTAAATCTGGACTGGGAATGATTCTATAATAAGTTGGAAGATCATTAGATGAGCTCAGAAATACAAGAAGGTACTCTGACAATACTTTGCACTTATTTGTAGTTACTAGCTTACTTCCCCCATTCGACACTTTCCTTTCTTTCCCTTTAGGTTCTGTTTTGTTACCTGCATTGGCTCTAGGTCTTTTTTGTATGTAACTTGTTTAAAAGCAGCCTAATGTGATTTAGGTGTGTGTGGGGGGCATTGTGTCCTGGTCTTGTGACACCTTCTACTGGTAACAAGCATAGTAAGCATTGAAGTATAAAAATGGATACAAAACAATGCATTGCAAACATCACCCTAGTTGATGTCAAAGCAATGACATGTCAGGTTGAAGAATTATGGTACATTTAACAAATGTTTAAAATTCAGTTGTGAACTGCAGTGCAACAATGATAAAGGTAGAGTATGCCAAAGCTTGATAGCATTAAAAGTAAAAGATCTCTGACCTTGTACTGTCATAAAAGGAAGTTAGTATCAATGTTTTTTGTGGCATGGGTATTGTAATCAGAAGAAAATGGCAAAAACTTGAAACAGAATCAAGGGTAAGCCCAAGAAAGTTATTACCAACAGCCAAGAAGGTAGGTGGTAGGGGCAAAAACAGTGATGGGGTTCAAGAATGCATGGGAAACTCATAAGTGAATTTTGTGAAACAAAATGGAGGAGGAAAAAGAGTCAGAGATCAAATAGGGTCTACAGTGATACTGTAGGTAGGGAAAAATAGGCAGACTGAGTGAGCCACGCAGTCCTTATCTGATGACAAATTCTATGTTTCTATTATGTAGCCTCATACCAGATAAATATTTAAGATGACCATCATAAAGTCAACCAGCCAGGGGGTCACATAACGCTGCCAAGCTGAATGCAGCAAGGTTCTTGAAGCTCTGTTCTACCTGTGACAGGAAGCTCCTGCCACTCTTGGGGACCAACCTTTTCTTAAATCTGTTGCAACAGTTCTTCTATTTCTTAGCCTAATATATTCTTTACAATTTCTAGTCCATAAGGTTGGCCACCTATGGGCATCTTTTCTCTTTCTTGATTATACTATAGTGTCTTCTTTAATTTTCCTTTTCCCTCTGAGGTCCTCGTACAGGGAGGTTATTGTGGTGACCTCCAAGGGTATGTAAAACAGGTTGTCTTTATCATTGTTGGATTTAGTATGTAATAGCACTTTGTCATAAAATACCTTGATGTAAATACCTTATGTATATGAAACCTGTAAATGTTGAAAATACCATGGCACTAGGTGTTTTTGATAATGGTAAAAAGTACTAGGTGTCTATTATAGAAATTAAGTTAGTTGTGCTATTTAAAATGCATGTAAATTGCTGTAAACTGAACAAGTCTGAAATTGCATGGTGATTTGCATATATCCCATGATGCTTTGCATTGTGGAAGTATGTATGATGTTGTATTTCTTTGAAACTTGACTTGTTGCCAAAGTCCTTTGAGGTAACCCTTTTTTCAGTGATTCTGCACTGAGGTTGTTTGTAGCTAGCTTTTATTTATTTTTTCTTCTTTTTTAGCACCCATTACCCTAGCAAACAATGCCCACATAGGGATGAAGGGTTTTCACTAAAAATGTTTCAATCAGAGATCAGTGTCAGTAGGTGCTGGCTAAGTGCAGAGAAAGGACATTCGTAGCCTGTTGTTGCAAACTGATGTACTGAAGAAGGAATATGCCATTGCTGAAGGTTATTTCTTGTATTTTGAATAAACATCACACAGAGATTGTGTGTTGAACTTGAAGTTCTGTGTCCTTTCCATCTGTTATCTCACAACCCCTCCACACCACCTGACATTAAATAAGGCTATTTCCTAACTTCCTGGAAACTTTTTCAGCATCTTTATGCTGTCAGTAATCTTTAAATGGTAGCAAAACCCAACAGAGATACTGTTGGAGTGTTGGCAAAGACAAAATATAAACGTTCTGCCTCACCTCCCATGATGGAGCCTGGAGTGGAGCCTAGCCTCGATACACAGATAGAGAGGGAGTCGGGTGACAGTTTAGTAGCTCAAGAACTAGGCAAATTCAAAATGTTTATGGAAGGGATCTGTAATGAATTAAACCATCTCACAGTTCAACTCACGGCTGTTAGGGTTTCCGCTGAGGCCCTTGGACACTGTATGGAACATGTGGAGTCACAGGTTAGCCAAGTGGAAGACAGAATGGGACCTGTGGAAAAGCAGCTGAAAGTTCTAAAAAAGGATGTTAAGTTCCTGTGGGACAAAATAGATGACTTAGAATTATGGCACAGACAGAGCAACATTAGGTTATTTGGTCTCCTGGAGCAGCTGAGGGAGATGATATGCTAACCTTTTTGCAGCACCAGTCACCATTCTGGCTATGCTGGGACCCCAGGATACTAGTGGAAATAGAGCCAATAGAGTCCCCACAGGGCCACCTTGTTTGGATCATGCCTCCCAGCCACGTCCTATCATCTTCAAGTTACAGGGAACAGATCCTTTGTGATGCCAGGGCACAAAGAGGTATCCATTTTAATGGCTCCTGTCTGCTGTTTTGTCAGAATTTCCCTGAGCAAGTTGTAGACAAATGCAAATCCTTTGACCAGGTAAGGGACTTAGCCTGATGCAGGGGTTTAAATGCTTTTTAATCTCACCTGCTATGCTGTAGATTATAGTGGATGGCAAGGTGAACTGGTACACCTCAGCAGCTGAAGCAATGCAGTTTCTCCAAGAATGTAGAGAATTCAAACCAACCACTGCCCATTCTGGCCCTAAGGGGCCCAGGTTTTCTCCTCAATGCAATCAAGGGAGTTTTCTACCATCCTCTCCAAGATTCAAATAAGAGGCACTGACACATACGAAGCCGCAAGCACCACTGCAAGATGAGGACAGTGTGGGCTGATAGAGACAGGGACTGGACCTTTCCTTTTCTGAACTTATGAACCAGCTGGTCTGGTAAGATTTGAAGTTTACTAGTGGGCTTGGTAGATAGATACTTTTTACCTGTTGTTTTGACCATTGTCAGGAGTGGTAATAAATTATCTCAGCTTTTCCCCTTTTAAAATGAAGCTCCTATATTACGGTTGGTGGGGCAGTGGGTTTGGATTTTTTCTTTTCCGATGGTTTCTTCTTCTTGTGGTTTGTATTTTGGTATGTGCTTGCTTTTTGGTTTGGAGTGTTGTAGCCATTGGCAGGTGCTCCTTTTCTTTTAATTCACATTTTACATTTTTGTCTGGCATCGCTAGCTGAAGGTTTTTTGGTGGAGCGCCAGGCTTTTGGTTCTGTGTTTTCCATGGATTGCCTTTGCGAGACCGGCAGGAGTGTAGGGAGAGAGACAGAGTATTTGTTTTGGGGTGTTGCTTTTGGGTGAGGGCTGCTTCAGTCTTTTGTAGAGCCGAGACCTGTATTTCAACATGGAGAGGTATCGAACCTCTTGTTGTGCAGCTCATTGCTGAGGGATTATGAGGTGGGCTTTTTCTGAATTTAACTTTACTCCTTACTTCCTCTAAGTTTATTACTAAAGGTTTTTGTGTTTGCTTTAGGCATACCAGCATTTCCCATTGTTTAGTAATAGACTGGGGATGGGTCGGAGAACTTTCCCCAATTTGGAATGAGGGCATTTTGGAGGTTCATGACTAATTATGTGGGAGCTGTAATGCGCAGGTAGGGAATGAATGATCTTTGTGATTAGACTGAGGCTTTTCAAACTGGTAGCCAATTTACCATTACCCATGGCTCATGATATATTTGTTGGCACTCTTGTTAGACATAGTTTTTTAGTAGTATGTTTTGGGGATTTTTAGTATTGTTATATAATTTTACATGGGGATCCTATGGGTGGTAGTGGAGAGGGGGTGTTGGATCTGGACAGAGAAGTAGATCTTCAGATGTGCCTACATTTTGTATGATAGTGAAACAGGGAGGTTATTTAGAGGGTGATTTAATTTAAATTGCAAGATCGATATCCTTCAGCCTTCGGTTCTATTTAAGTTTAACTGGGAGAGGTGTGGGAGTGGCATGCTAGTTCTCTCTCTCTCTCTCTCTCTCTTTCTATCATCTACTTCAGGTGCATTATTACCTCCCCTGCAAGCAAGGTTCTGTGGAAATACACTTCAAAGCTATGCTTGACTTGTGTGGATGACTCAGTGGAGGCTGTAGAGCTCAGCAATCTGCAAGGATGAATGACACACCTGCCAAAAGGACAGTGACTGTGTTCATTACTATTTCTTAGAAACATAGACAGTTTCCTGATATGAATCTTTGGACATTCATGTTTTGATATAGATGTTTTATGTCTCCCTTATAATTGCAATTTTCAGATTATATGTTTGGGGGATACTTCTTCTATGGTTATATAATTCAAAATGGGAAGTGTGTTGTTTGATGTGGGACAGGGCCCTTAGGGTAGATGGGAACACAGTAATTTGAGGGATGGGCAGGTGAACCCGTAGCTACAGAGGTATGGGGATTGTTTAGAAGTGTACTGATTTAAGTAATATGATTGCTGTTATTCATCCTCTAGCTCCTGTTAACAAACAGCAGGGTGGAAAGAGGGAAGGTTAAGCTGGATAGCTGTATTGATTTCATGAGAGTAGAAATCAGGTTCCTTTACAAAGTATGTTGGGATTTATTCTGATGGTATTTTTTTGTTCAGTGGGAATAGTCGGAGGATTGGGGTATTGCAGTGTGTCTTTTCTTTTTATTACACTTACTCACAGAACTTCCCTCTTCATTTAGGGGAGGAGGAAGGGAAATTAGCCTAGTGGATGTGTGGGATATTTTTGTGGGGGGATGTGACCCGGTGAGTGCCTAAGTGAGGGGTTAATTATGATTCATACTTCTACATTTCTGATTTGGTCTGTACATAGTTTAGTGGCATTGGGTGGTGGTTCTTTTTCAGGGATTATTTTTTATGGTGTTTTAGGGCATTATAGTGATAATGGAGGTCTGCTGGTTCTTTTAGTTGATGCCAGAGATGGGAGGGGCAGTCAGCCGGGGGGATGGAGCTGGCCACAGGGGAATTGTTGATTGGAGGTTAGATACCCATTAAAGTAGTATCTTGGAACATGCATAGGATGCATGGGCCGATTAAGTGTAGTAGGGTGTTCTCCCAGCTTAAGAAACTTGGGGGTCAAATTATTTTCTTACAAGAAACCCATCTGCTTCTCAAGCAGGTTGAGTGACTCCATCCCAGCTGGAAAGGTCAGATATACGTGACCTCTTGTTCATCTAAATGAAGGGAGATGATGATTTTGATTGCCCATGACCTGAATTGGGTCGCCAAACAGGTGGCCCGTGACCCACAGGAGAGATGGCTGCTAGTTACAGGACATCTTAATGGGTCTTTATACATGTTACTATCGGTGTATGGTCCTAATGAGGATGGTGCAGCCTTCTTTTATAAAATATCTCAAGTTCTACAAGATACGATTGAGGGAGACTTCATCTTGGGGATGGGGGGTGACCTGAATGAGGTCATTGACCCTTTATGTGATATTAGTGGGACCTTGGTCAAATTGTAGACCACTGGGTCAAAGGCTTTAGCCCAGTTAACAAAAGAACATGGGCTGTGGGATATTTGGAGGCTTGGTAACCCAACTGTTTGGGATTATACCTTTTATTCAGCAGTCTGTCAGACATACAGTTGTATCGACCTATTGCTGATATCCCAAACACTGGTTCAATACTCACGGCATTCGACTACAGAATCCATTGTGGTTTCTGATCACTCCCCAGTTACTTGGTTATGTGCAGATGGGCAGGATAAGGGGAGATTGACCCGCTGGAGGTGTAATGTCAGCTTCTTTTCAGATGCCATACTTCAGACTTGGATGAGGGATAAAATTGAGGCCTATCTAAGGGATAACCACAAAAGCCTTATGGCCCCAAAATAGGTGTGGGAAGGCATGAAGGCCTACATACGTGGTAGGTTGTTTATTCCTCAGCACATAAGAAGGAACACCAGGCTCAATATTGCTCCTTGGAAGTACAGTTAGCTACCCTGGAGCAGTAGTATAAAACACGAAGGGTAGACCCATGTTGATTAAGCAAGTGAGGGACTTAAGATTTCAGCTCAATCATTTGAATGCTCAACAGACAGAATTTAGCCTGTACAAGACTCATCAGGCATTTTGGGAAGAGGGAGAAAAAGTAGGAAGGCTATTAGCCTACAGGCTGAAGAAGATGGAAACCTCTAGAATTATTTCAGGTGTTAGGAGAAGTGGTACCTTAGTTACAACTCCAAAGGAAATTAATGATGCTTTTTATGATTATTATTGTTAATTATACACATCCAGAAGGCAATTAGGGGGCTCTGACAGCAGCATTCAGGCTTTTGTGAATTCCATATCATTGCCCAAATTATCTGAGACCCAGAGAGTAGAGTTGGACACCCATTTCTATAGAGGAGTTTAAGGAGGCTATAGGTCAGTTTGCAGGGGAGTAAAAGCCTGGGTCCGAAGGGGTTCCCTGTTGAATTTTACAGGATGGCAGGGGATCTGCTCTGTCTGCTTCTGGTGGAAGTCATTCACATGGCTTAAGGACAGCAGGACCTACCCCCTTCTATGTATGATGCCATTATCATGGTGTTACTGAAGAAGGGAAAAGATCCTTCTCATTGTGGGACTTATTGGCCCATATCCCTTCTCAATGTAAATTACATACTGGTGGCTAAAACCCTGGTGAATAGAGTGGTGAAAGTACTACCTGATTTAATACATCTGGACCAGGAAGGTTTTATTGGTGGGAAGGATAGGGTGGAGCACATTCATTGGTTGATAAGCTTTCTTGGTATATTGAAAAAGAAAAGTGGCACAGTGGCAGTAGCAGCATTAGACACTGAGAAGGCTTTTGATTCCATTGAATGGTCATATCTGTTTGCTACCTTATCTAAATTCAGATTTGGGCCTTACTGCACAGGCTGGATTTGGGTTATATATTCTGCTCCCCAGGCATTTGTGCTAACCAGTGGCAGGCTTCCCCAACCATTTCAGTTGGGCAGTGGTACATGTCAAGAGTGCTTTTTGTCTCCAGCCCTCTTTCTTTTAGCTATCGAGTCCCTAGCACAGAAGATTAGGAGGTCATCAGACATTAAAGTTTTCAGGTGGACCCTCAGATTTTTAAGGCAATTTTGCTCGCTGATGATGTGCTGCTTACTTTGAGGGATGTTGACACCTCCCTGTGGCATTTGTTCATGATATTAACAGACTTCTCACTTTCTGGGTTGGACAATAATTGGTCTAAAATCGAAATACTCTCATTGGGATCATCGGGGGGGACACCCCTACTGCTGATACCAGATCTGAAATGGGCTATAGGGCCCATTAGATATCTTGGGGTCCAAATTTCATCTCACCCATTGGAGCAGCCTGCACTGAACCTTCAACCCCTGTTGGAGGGTTTTAGGAGCGATCTCACTAGATGGAAATACCTTCACCATTCATTATGGGGCAAAGTGCAGGACATTAGGATGATGTTTTTGCCTAAAATTCTGTGTCTTATTAGGTATCTTCCAGTTAGAATCCCGGATAGTTGGTGGCATCAATTTGACTCTGCCATTTCTTCCTTTTATTGGGAAGGTCAAAAACCCAAGATTTCCATGAAACGTCTTATGGTACTTTATGCACGAGAAGGGTTTGGTTCCCCATGGTTTCAAGGTTACTATTTGGGGGCAGGCTTAAGGCATACATGGTTTTGGTTGCACTCAAAAATCTGGGAGAACAATGCTCGAGGGTTGGCTTTAGAAACAGACTTAGAGTCTGGGCATCCCCTGGAGTGTAGTTTATGGTAAAAGTCGCACCACATTGAAACGTCACATTTGCAGGAGTATGCTTGTCATGTGTGGACCTTGGCAAAAAAATGCTGTGCTGAGAGCTGGGAGATACTGTTATGGGCCTTATGGTATAATCCTCGATTGACTATTGAGGTTAAGTCCCTGTTTTGGCCTTTATGGGCCCAGAAAGAGTTTATGAGGGTGTGAGATTTATTTTCAAGAGTCTGGCTATTTCAAGTCTTTCTCTGACCTACAGGGACTATATTTGCTCCCCAGTTCTCACCACTGGAGATATCTCCAACTTCGCACTTGATTTCTACAGACTCTGGTAGTTCCTAAAAGTTGCCATCCTTCCAGCTCTGGGAAGACATATATGTGGCTAGTGGGAAAATAGGGAAATCGGTTAGGTCTATTACTCCTCTAAATTGGGGGTTATTTACAGGGCTTTGTTAAAATCAGCATCTCCAGACATGAGCAGACTATGGTAGCAATGGGAACATATTCTGGGCCACTCTCTTATGGATGAAGAACAGCGAATTATCTGGGCTAATGCTTATGGCATTTGTAGGGATTCCGCAGGGAGGTTGATGCAATTGAAGACTCTTTTGCAATGGTATAGAACCCCGGAGATTCTTTTCTGTATGTGACAGCACCCCAATCCAAGCTGCTGGTGTTGTGAAAGGGAGGAAGGGACCTTGCTTCACATTTTGTGGGGATGCTCCAAAACTGTCGTCTGGTGGCAGAAAGTGAGTAAGATCATTGAAAGGATTCTGGGGTCTGAGGTCCAGTTTGTATAGACACATTTTGTATTGGGTAAGACAAACACTTTGCCTGAAGCAACCTGACCTCAGCAAGCATGGTTCATGATAGCTATAACCAAAGTTAAGCACCTTCTGTTATGCCGGTGGCACTCTGTGAACATCCCCACTTATAGCGAATGGTTAGACTGCTTGTTGAGTGTAGCTGGATTTGAAAGAGTGGCATACGGGGCCGAAGGAAAATATGATAGGTTTGTCCAAGTGGCATCCTTTTTTGAACTTTCTTAGCATTTCGTTACCACAGAGCAGGCTTTGGCTCCCTCCTTGCACATTCCCAAATGAATTATAAAATTGAATTTCTTTTTGGGGTTCTTTGGTTGAGCAGAAATAGTGGTTGGCCCATCCTCCCTGTACCAACTCTCTGCCACTTCTCTCTTGGCTGAGTGTATTCCCAGCAGCTCTTGTAGAGTTTGATAGTTTTAGCATTTAATAGTTCAATTGTAACTGTAGTATTGTTATTATTATTCTACTTTTTTGCTTATATTTGGGGCTGATATCTTTTTTGTAATTCAACTTATAGATGCTCTTAGATTGTACCTCCATGAAGTGGACTCATTCTAGCTAGGTGAACCTTTTGCATTGTATGTGAACTGTTCTTTGTACTCTATGGGCCTGATACTGAAGCATGAACCTGACAATGGCACAAGTGGGTGCATAGCACAACTGAGGTGCACTGGAACAACTAAGGGATATATTCAAAAGAGATGTGCCATGGTGCATCTCTTCTGAATATATCAAGTATGCACACTGCGCAAATACAATGCACTGTGGCACCCCCCCCCACACTGGGCTGAATACCAGTAATGGGAAATGCACCAGCACATCGGAGATATGCTGTGCACACAATCCTGATATTCAACCACCGATATGCAAATGGAGCCATTATTCATGCAAGGCACAAATGGGGCCATTTGCATGTCATTATCGCCCCATTTGCATGAGTTGTGCAGGGCTTGCCAGTGAAATGTGCCTGGTACTCTGCATCCCATGCGGTGCTGGCAGCGGAGGTCCAGAGGCCCCCCAAGCCCACACTGGTGATTGCCGTGTCAACAGTCATGCCCATGTTCCTGGTAACCAGTGTAAACCCCCCCATTTTGGCGATCATATGGCCAGGTCCCTGGCAGTCCAGCAGTACCCCCATCCTGCCTGACCCTCCAATCACTGTCAGACCAATACAGTAGATTACCCTGGTGGTCCAGTGGTTCCCGCTACCCCTCCACCTAGACAGGACCCCAGCCCACCCTGCCCCCCAGTCATCGCCGGGCAGCAGACCTGCTCCATACCACCGTGGCTGCCTGCCGAATGACAGCTTACAGTAGTGGCTGCAAGCTCATTGGTCCCACTGTGGACCAATGGGCTTGCAGTGCACACTGTATTGGCCACAATTTAGTGAATATTACAGTACGTACCTGAAGGGGTACCACTAGACTGCCAGGGATGCCAGTCTTATTTACTTCACTGATCAGAGGGTCAGCATGGTTTAGAGGGGAGCCTCTGGGCCACCAGGGAGGTGTTTAGTCACATGGGGATGAGAGGGACAGAAGGGGAGGTGGTACCACTAGACTGCCAGGGGGTTTCATAACCATTATCTTGACGATCATCGGTACGGGAAGGGAGGGGAAGGGACACTGGACTACCAGAGACTCCTGTGTGTGCTTGTGCATGGTGTTGGGGAGGTGGGGTTGCCACCCATGGCTGGCAGCTGCTGTGTTGCACACTGCAATACAGTGGGCCACCAGTGGCTGACCTGCACTTGAGTCGTTTATTACGGGCTCAACTTTGGGCACTGGCATGCTGCACATATCTGGGTAGCTTTTTGCTTTTGCTTATCAGCTCACTGTAAGAACTAGTACTGAATTGATTGTCCCCCCATCTCCCCCACCATGGTAGCAGCAGCCAGCACCCTTCTTTATGCTCACCACCCTGCACTCACTCGCACTTCAGACAAGAAGAAGGTAATTGATACAGCCTGCCCACCTCCTCAGCCACCTTCCTCTGAATGAAGGCACTCATGCACCCAGTGGTATAGTGAGACCCACTGATCTCAGCTGGTTCTACTACATGAGTGAGCACATGGGATGCCTTCATTTAGAAGAAGGCCATAGGCCATTGAGGAGGGTGGGCTGTGTTGGTTGCCTTCTTCCCTTTGGAACTGTGGGGGGGGGCACTAAGGAGGGTACTGCTACCAGGGAAAGGAGACAATCAATTCAATACTAGTTCTTACAATGAGCTGAAAAGCAAAAGTGAAAAGCAAAGTGCTGAAAGTTGGCAGCCAGCCATGGAGCTGGGCAGGATGTGCCAGTCACCCACAGTTGGACCTTTACTTAACAAGTGCATAATAAAATATGGGTGCCAGAAGGAGGAAGGTGGGTTTGGGTGCTGAGGTTTGGACAGTGGGGGCATCTGCAGTTTAAAAGATCTGGGCTGGTGAAGAGCATGGGGACTGTTTTCTCTTTATTTTGGGGGGGTTGAGAGTATTAACTAAATATGAATGAACAGTCTTACTATTCATTATTTGGGATACGAATAATGAATACTGCATTATTTTTTAGCATTTGGAAAATAATATTAGTTGCTTGCATACCCCTAATGACAATACCTGAAGAAAGAGACAAGAAACTTAATTTCCAGGGAAAGAAAGTGATGGGAACCCCAAGCCCAACAATGTCAGCCTGACTGTTCAGTGGTAGAACACTAGGATGGTATTCTGGGGGTCTGAGATAAATTCTCAATTAGGTTCCATTGTGTCTTTCTGATTACATATAGGGTTTCAATAGCTAAGAAATGAGTAATATTGATGGCATGAGGTCATAATGTCATGGAAATAACATCACAGCAAATAATGCCACAGGCAAAATGGCGTGAGCTGCAATAAGATCAGGAAAAACACTGACCACAACAGAAGCAGTGCACACCATTGAAATGACCGACACTGTCTTCTTCTTCTGGGGTGCTTCACTCCACGCATCCCCCGACATGGGAGACTTCAGCTCCTACACCCCTAGACTAAAAATAACTAACTCTGAGTGGGTGTGGTCTTTGGGGATGGGGTGAAACTCTGCAGAGGGGAAAATGAATTGTTTACATAAAAAAAGCAGCAACACTATGAGACCTGGGGGGAACCAAACCATGGCCCTAGGTCTGCAATGCCACTGAGTGCTGGTGCCTTGGCCACTCAAGCACAAGAGCAGCTCAACCAGGCACCACACCGACAGCCACTTAATCACATCTCCATCTGGGCCTATAGTGACAGGGGTAGCTGTTAGTCCCAAATGCTGTAAAACCCCTGTCACTGTACAAGGTTTAGCGCTATCTGCAGTGTGGTTATTGCTGCACTATTCAGGTAGCACTATACTGAGTATCAATACTGATCCAATATCTAATTGCCATCTCAATCATTCCTAGTTTGTTTCATTGTTACATTGAAGGCAGATTTCAGGTTGTCCAGATAGGAAAATCCATTTCACCTTCGCTTCCCATTAGCTCAGGTGCCCCCAAGGGTCTGACCAAGGTACTATTCTCTTTTTCTTTTTCCTTAATGACCTACCCTCTGTCTTCTCATCTGTGTTCATTTATGTGTATGCAGATGACAGTTGTTTTTGCATCTGGCTCCTCTCCCTGTGACCTTACATCCTGGCTACAGTTGGATTTTGACAATATTCAGCGGTGGTTCAAGTCTAGTCAATTGTCCCTTGATGCCAAAAAAACAGCCTCAAAGACTTTTGGTATCCATTAAATGCTTACTAAACATACTTCTCTCCCACTATTTAATACCCTTGATGGTGGTAAGATTGAATATGCTTCATCCTTTAAGTACCTCAGAGTCTGCCATGACCGGCATCTTGATTTCTCAGTGAATATTAATGCAGTTCACCATAAGCATCACACTACGCTAGGCGCTTTGTACAGGAATAAAGCAAATATTCTGCTCCCTGCCTGCCAAGAAATTGTATAAAAATGATCCTTCCTATTTTTGACTATTGTGACTTAGTCTACAGTAGTGCCCCTAAATCCACCCTTGCCAGACTGGATCCCCTTTTTCATTCGTTCTGTTGCTTTGCTTTAGATTGCTCACCTTGTACTCACCACTGATCTCTTTACTCAGCCCTTTCTCTCCCAAATTCTGGTTCGGCACCCTCCCCTATTATCTTACATCCCTCCTATCCCCTCCTGTTACTTCCTCCTACCCTTTTCCGTAACACTACTTCACATTCTCCCTCTCTTCCATCTAGAAAATTGACTGCTGGTCAGTCTGCTTTTTCTTACCGCTTTTGTAAACTCTGGTCCTCACTTCCCTTTTCTATTCATTCTGCCTCTTCTCCTTCCTCCCTAAAGTCTCTTCTTTATAACTATTGTTATACTTCCTGTAACTGTCTATGACCCTTTCCTCTTTTACTACCTCATAACTTGCTTCTGATTGTCCTCTTCTCATTCCCCTTTTCTTGTTTTGCCCTGTCCATGCTGTTTTCACTACTTTTCCCCTTCTTTACATATAGAGATTGTTATATTTTCTAATTGCACTTCATTGCTATATTGTGTCTAATTTTTATGATTCTGCTTTTAGTTCCATATCATTGTATTTTGACTTATTATAGTTTCAGTAATTATATTGTTTAGTTATCTCCTGCTCCCCTTCCCCAGGACACATCTGGAAATGAACTATTATAAGCTCAGGATGTATTTCTTGGTTAAACTCTTAAATAAATAAATAAATAAATAGATGGAGGATATGCAGTCAGAGAACAAAAGTGACAGGAACCCCAGGCTCAGCCATATGAGTCTGGTAGTTCAGTGGTAGAGCCTTACCCAATATTCTGGCAGCCTGGGCTCAATTGCAACTTAAATCACATTATTTATTTCTCTTTGCAATTTGTGTTTCACTTGCCAAGCAGTGGCAAATACAGCAGCCTTATATAATGCTACTGCAAATGGTATTGTAAGAGTGGTTCAGACAGAATAGCTGAAATCCCGCCAGTTCCATCTCATTGGTCCAATCATACCCTATGGCCATTTCTCTCATACTCTGTTTTTGACCCAAGGGCAATGACAAGGAAGGCTCCCACCTGTTGGATGCCACTTCCCTTCATCATCCATCATCTCCTGAAGACCCCAGCAGGAAGGTTACCCCCATGGACTACCCTTCCCCCATGAAGGGGTAAGGAGAGGGAGGTCCCCCCGATGCACATAATCCAGTGCCTTGCTGCAGGCCACCTGGTGACTTGATGGGTGGAGGTGTGGTCAACAGGCATCATACACCCTCACTGTGCACGTCCTTGTTCCCTGCTTTTCTCCCCTAACTACTCCCGGGGCCTCAAAAGACTCAGTTCTGCATTTGCATGGAGGTGTGTGTACATGCCAGAACCAGTGGCCCCACTCCACCCACCATGGCCTAGCACCTGGTCCCTCATCTGCACAGCACTACTACTGAGCTTCCACTCAGTGGCAGCCGGGAAGATCAACAACTCCAATCCGAGAGAGGAGACCTGCCTGATGGCAGTTCAATCCTACTCCCAGCCATTCCCCCCCTGCTGCCCCCCAGCATTACAAGCTCATTCATGAACTTGGGTCACTAGTATAGGAGATGTAAAGCACTAAGCGCCTCAGCCCTCTGAGCCAGCGAGCCAACCTGCATGCCATTGTTTAACCCTAATAAACTGTCATTAACTGTATTTGTCCCTGCAGTTCCTGACTGAAATGCACAATCCTGACAATAAAATACAGCATTTGTACCACAATTAAAGAGCCACCAGTGCTTCCAGGAGAACTATGAAAAACATACTGTAGTAGTTGGACACAAAGCATCCTATATTTCTCATGAGTTCTGTATTTCTTATCTCCATTATTTACTACTAAGGTCATTTGCAAAACAGCAAGATTTTTTCCTTAAGGGTTCATAAGCTCATGCAGCTTATTCCCAACCTACTGCCAAAATATTCTGCTTGTGCCATCACAGTTATTCCCCTGGTAACCAACTATGATGTTGCAATGCAGCATTAATCATTTTAAGTTGGGAGTATATAATGTAGGGGTAGATAAACCCTAAGGAATAAAGATTATATGTTTGTGAGAATTTTCTCAGTAATAAATAAGGGGGATGAGACGACCATAGAACGTAAATGACATACAAGATGAACTGTATCTAAATATTATGTTTTCCAAAGTTTTCCCAGAGGCATCAGCAGTTTGGTAATCTCAGACATTAAACCACAAAATCAGACCAGAAGCCACCAAACAAATCCCCCCAAACAACTGCCATCTCAACACACACACACACACACACACACACAGTAACTTCCATTATAACTCAAATGCAGCTACAACATAGGAGAGGGTAGTGGATGCATGGAACAGCCTTCCTGAGGAGGTTGTGGGGTCTAAAACCGTGGAAGAATTCAAGAATGCATGGGACAGACATAAGGCAATTCTTGTGGGGGGTAGCAAGAAAGAGGCTGTTGGTTAACTAGGATCTGCGGCCTATCCCGTAGGTAGGGAAATGGGCAGACTAGATGGGCCAAGCGGTCCTTATCTGTCGTCAAAGTCTATGTTTCTATGAAACACTGCACCTTCCGAGTCAACGCTAGAATCACTGCAGGAAAATCAAGAGCTGAAAAATGCTGCAAACATTGCTATGCCTGCCATGAATGACAGAACTGGAAAAAACTGAAATGCTGAAACTACTACCTTGAACACAGCTAGAAAAGTTCCTGCCTGAAAGCTGAGTCCACTCCTGAAATATCACCTACCAGCAACTCTTCCCCCGAATAAATGTTCCCATTACAAAGTCTTCTGCCATTTAACCCCTTAATATTAACCACACCATTTTAATGGTGAGTTTGAGATATTTGATTGTACACTTTGGATGCTAATCAACTATTTTAGCAAATAGCATTCAACAACAAAATGAAAAGTGAGCAATGACCTTAGATATAACTAAATATTTTTCAGACACATGTTATATTGCATAGTAAAACATTGCCAATAACCACCACTATTGACATCTTTATTGTTGTGGCACTTGTGTAAGGGGAGCTGTTCAATTCACAAATACTACTATCAAGTATGCTCTACAACATTGTATTTCTAGAGTCTCTCTTCGTAACCAATTGAGAATCACAGCTCATAGGAGCTTTTATCCCTGTGAGGACTGCACTTGTTTTTGTGCCATGGCTATCTGACAGCAGCTTGACAGTAAGTCATTTGCTGTGAAGGGAGCAACTTTGAAGTTATTTCTCCAAAGGAAATTGTATAATTAGCAAATGACGGGGAAAATACTAAATAAGAGTAGACTTCCAGAGGGCATGCATTTGATGATGTATCATTTTTACTGCATCAAAAGCAAGAATGAAAAAACTAATTCAGTCAAACTACATGCAGTGGCTATTTCTGTAATATAAAATTTGCATAAAGTAAGTTACTTTATCTTAATTACTGAGCAACTCCTGAAGAAAAACTTGCTTCACATAAGTTATGTAAGACTTTAATTAAGAAATAATTTATATGAAGATAAGAGTTTAAAGGTTAGAAACACATTAAAACATTTATCTGACACAAATAAGTACAGCTATTGTATGTGGTTCTAAGAGTTATTTATTTACACAAATTTTATGGGTTACAATTCTGTAGCTGTTATTCATCAAAGCAAATCTAACATTGCAGTGAGAGAGCCAGAAGTGATGCCTAATATACGTAATGAATTCTTAAATTTGGTGTTTACCAATGGGGTCCTGGTGAAGGGAGGGGGTTCGTTGAAAATGCCCATAACATCAGGGGTGCCACAATGCAGCCACTGGCCATCCTGCCTTCCCTGGAAGCTGAGAACCTGGCAAAGTTGTTAAGTCTGAAGGAGTGAATAGTATATTCCAAATGACCATAAGGGAGATAAAGGAACAATTAGTAGGGTCACTTGCAATGATCTTTCAGAGATCTCTCCAAACAAGAGTGGTGCCAGAAGACTGGAAATTTGACAGTGTGGCATCCATCTTCAAGAATGGGGCAAGGTGAGACCCAGGCAGCTACAAGCTGCTTAGCTTTACACCAGTGCTGGGCACAGTCCAGCAGGGCATTATCAAGGATAAAGTAATGGATCACATGGCTGATGCCAAGGTTCTTGCCCCCTCTCAGCATGACTGGCAGATCAAGCCAAACCAACCTGATCACCTTCATTAATGGGGTTACCAGGGCATGGACAGAGTCAAGTCCATGGATGTAGTCCATCTGGACTTCAGCAAAGCCTTTGATACTGGGGGGTGCATGACAAGCTGATGGGCAAAGTAAGCAGTATGGTTCACATGAGACATACACAATGTGGATTGCCAACTGGCTTGGTAGTAGGAAACAGGGTGGTGGTGGTGGCTGGGTGGGCACTGCTCTGAGCAAAGAGAAGTTTTCAACAGCATCTTTGCTCCAGATGAAGCTCTAGTGAGTGAAGTGCCATGGCAGCTCTCTATGTTAGGTATGTACAGTCTATTACCTGCCCAAGTTAGATGCTCAATAAATTCCAGCATCCCTTATCTACTTTGTAGTTTGTATTTTGGCCTCTTAAGCATGTACTGCTCCCTGCTCTTTCAGTTTTCCAGTGGTTAGTCAGCTCTAGGCAGTGGCACCTTGGCACCTATGCACCTATACTGTTAGCACCAGCCTGGATTGGCTTTGCTTGTACTCTGGTGAGGCCCCACCTGGAGTACTTCATGCAGCTTTGGTCTCAATGCAAAAAAGGATATTGAGGCAGTTGAGAAGGTGTAACACAGGACCCACATAATGATCAGTGGTATGTGGGATGAAAGATAGGAGCAAAGGCTGGAGGCCCTTAACATGTTCACCCAGGAGAAAAGGAGGTAAAGAGGGGATATGATTTCAGTCTTTTGTATACGTAAGGGTATTGACAAGACTGAACAGTTGGATATGATTGATCTGGTGTCAAGCAGCAGGATGTGGAACATGCCATGTAGCTCAGGAGTGTTAAATTTAGAGGTAACGTTAGGAGGTACTTTGTTTCCCAGAGGATGGTGAAAGTACAGAACAACCTACCAGTGAACATAGTGGACATGAAGACAGTATAGGCCTTTAAGGTAAGCCTAGACACATTTGTGCATATGGTACCAAGGGAATCACCTGGTAATCTGGGTAGTGGGGTTGGTGTGGAATCCCTTAAAAAATTATATGTGGCAACATGAGCGTAAAACACTGAAACAAAAACAAATGCAGTTGAACAATTTAGTTCACAAACACATTTAAATTAAAATCATCCAGCCATCATTCCTTCACTCTAACATTTACAGCTCCCTTCCACTGCTGCATAAGAAAACCTTTTGAGTCCTTAGACTACCACAAAATTCCATTCTTCTTGTTTGCATACTGCTGTAGTTTCTATAAACCTCCAGAAATAATCAAAATACCAATGGTACTGGGGAGCGCTAAGGTTTGAATGACAGTACATCTTTAAACATGCACACACAAATACTTGCATACATACCTTTACGTAGCATTACAAATACATACTTTATATCTTGCAGTGGCAGAGATTCACACCAGGGAGGCTTTATCAATGTTGCAATATACAGTTCATGAAGGGCTTTCTTGATAGTCATAGAATCATAGGATTTATACAAGTCCAGTAGCGTTAGTCATAGTGACTCAATTTTATCAAACATATCTAACTATTCCCCCATTAATTAAAATACTTCTGAGGATTAATTAAATTGTTTCATATCTCTGCTGTGCACTATCTCATTTGGGAGACAATTCCAGAGACCTCTTTCTGATTGATCCAAGCCCCTTTGGTGTTTTTTTCTATGTTCTCCTTTTAAAGATAAATCATTACTTCTCATGTCTCTACATTGTTCTTTTGACTCCAGACCTATGCATCACCACAAATTCATTATTGTCTGCCTTATATACCAAGCAAAGGTCTCCGCTCATTCTTCTGTACTCTAGAGAATGCAACCCCAATTCCTACAACCTCTCCTCATATGGCAGATGTTTTATGTCAGCAACCAATCTGGTGGCTCTTGATGCCTCCCAGCCACAGAGGGCCTTCATCAAAGTTGCCTTGCCACCAGCTGTGGTGACTCCCTGTCTGACAGTTTCCAGAACTGCCCCCCTCTCTGGAAAAATACAGCTTAGTCCCAGCTATCAGTACATTGTCTTGGTGGGTAAATCCCCCACCCTACCCTAGAAAATTGCAGTAGCAGAAGAAGCAATGGAGAAAGAGTGTGAGCAGAAAAGTAAGCAACTGAGAGCAAGAGATGAAATTTCTGCAAGGGGCTTCCGGGTGTGTGTTGGGCATGTGTGCCTATGCCCTGCTGTGCTAACAGCTACTACTCTACAACTGAATTGGAAAAAGTTCCAACCAGTACTACAGGCCACTGACTGTGCAACTATGCAGACTGCACAACTGACATACATATGATCATACGAAATTGCCAGCAGATACAGGCCCTTCAGTCTGTCTTGCCTGCTCAAGTGTGCAGCATGCTGTTTATTAAACTGCAGCTGCCCCCCTCCACTGGCACACCCTTCTGAATTAGTGCCCCCCAACTCTGAGTGCTCTCCCCCACCTTCCCCACAGATTTGACCCTCCCTTTGACCCTATCCTTCCCTTTCTTGAAGCTGCCCATTGTCTGCAGTGATACCAATACTTCTAGCAGTGCATTTCAACCTCTCACCACCGTGTCTGTGAAATAGTGCCTCCTCATCTCCCTCTTGAATCTTCTTCCCTCTAGTTTCAGACTGTGTCCTCTGGTGTCCCTCCTCCCTTTTAGCTTAAACAAACCCTCAGAATTAACTCTGTTTATGACCTTTAGGTACTTGAATGTCTCAATCATATCCCCTCTCTCCCTTCTATCCTCAAGAGTGTACATGTTGAGCTCCCTCAATCTCTCCTCATATGTCTTGTCCCCCATCTCCAGGATCATCTTAGTCACCCTATGCTGGACCCCTCCAGTGGTTTGATGTCCCTTTTCAAATAGGGGCACCAAAACTGCACACAGTATTCCAAATACAGCCACACAAGGGACATGTACAGGGGCATAATGACTTTCTTCCTTCAAGAGGTGATTCCCCTGGCGATGCATACCAGCATTCTGTTCACCTTTGAAGCTGCCTTCCTGCACTTTGCTGAGTGTTTCATGTCCCCTGTCATCAGCACCCCTAGATCTTTCTCCTCGGCCAAAGTGGTTAACTGCACTCCAACCAACCAGTTTCTATTCTCTGGGGTTTTTACTCCCAAGTGCAAGACCTTGCATTTTTAAGCATTAAACCCCAGCTGCCATATGGCTGACCAGCACTCTCAAGAATTGCCAAATCCTCTTGCAGTACCTTACCCCCTTCCTCACTATCCACCTCAGCACAGATCTTAGTGTTGTTTGCAAAGAGGTTGATCTTGCTCCTTAGCCTATTTGATATGTTGGATATGAATATGTTAAATAGTACTGGTCCTAGCACTGACCCTTCGGGACCCTACTGGTTACAGCCCTGGGTGCTGAGAGCTCTCTTCCAACTACCACCCTCTTCTGCCTGCCCTGTAACCAGTTCTTAAGCCACCCAACCAGTTTCCTCCCTGCTCCCAGGTTATATAATTTGCTGGTCAGCCTTCCATGGGGCTCCGAGTTAAATGCCTTGTGAAGTCCAGCTAAAGGACATTCACTGCATGGCCCCTATCCAGTGACCTCATCACCTAGTCAAGAAAGTCAACAAGGTTGGTCTGACATAATCTACCAGATACAAACTCACGTTGCCTGTCATCCTGTAGACCATTCTCCTCCAGGAAACTCACCAGCCTTTACTTAAGGATAGTCTCCATTAGCTTTCCCACAGTGGCTGTAAGTCTCACTGGTCTGTAGTTCCCAGGTTCATCCCTGGGCCCACTCTTATAGATTGGCACCACATGTGCCATCCTCCAATCAATGGGCATGCATCCCGTACTCAGGGAAGTGTTGAACAAATCCACCAGTGGTCCTGCCAGGACCCCTGCCAATTCCCTGAATACCCTAGGATGCACTCCATCTGGACCAGGTGCCTTATCCACCCTTCTGGACCTTACACCCTCCAACACCCTTTCAACTGGGATCTCCACATCCATCACTTCCTCTCCTCCTGACCCCCCCCTCCACCCTTCCCCTGAGTTATAGGCCAAATCCCTCTCCCTGGTAAACACAAAGAAGAAGTACTCATTTAGTACTTCTGCCTGCTCTGCCCCCTGCTCTACCCACCCTCCCTCCTTCCTAATCCTTACAATCTGGTCCTTGCACTTCCTCCTCTTTTCTATATACCTGAAGAAATCCTTTTCCCCTTCCCTGATCCCCTGTGCCAGCCTTAATTATTTTGAAGGCTTGGCTGCCCTGACTACTCTGCTCACCTCTCAGGATTTTTTCATGTATTCCTCCCTGTCCTTATCCCAGTAGGATCTTTTATACTTTCTAAAGGCCGCTCTCTTTTCCCTCACCTTTTTCACTACCTCTCCATTCAACCAGCTTGGGTTCTTGTGCGCCTTTTTGCTTTGTCACTTGGTGCAAAAGCTAGTGGCCTCTGCCACGCCCCTTTTTATGATGTTCCATTTCTGCTCTGCATCCATGTCCGGGCTGATGTTGTCTAGTTGCCCTTTCAATATGATTCCCATCCTGCCAAAATCTGCCCTCTTAAAATCCACCACTCTTGTTTTTGTATTGGCTACCTCCTTCCCCAGATTGAGAGAGAACCACACTGTGTGGTGGTTACTTCCTGCTGGGGGGTCCTCCACCTCTGTCTTGCACTAGATCTCTATCCATAAGTACCAGGTCCAGAATGTTCCCCTTCCTGGTTGGCTCTGTCACTTTCTGTATGAGGAAACTGTCCTGGAAGACCTCCAGGAGGACCTGCTCTCTGGCACTTGAGGTGGTTGGGGTGTTGCAATCCACCCCCGGCAGACTGAATTCCCCATCCACCACCGTGTTGCCCTTACCACTAAGTCCCTTAATTTGTTTCCCCCATTCCCTGTCCATTTCCACACTTTGGGAGGGATGCCTACAGTATACACCACCCCCAATCTCATCTTCCTACCCTTTGAGTTCTGTAGTTGAATCCATAATGCTTCGGCCTTGCCCTCCTCCTCCTCTTCCTTGCTGTTGCACAATATCCCCTCCTTAACATATATAGTTACACCTTCCCCTTTCTCTGATGCATGGTTGACTCCCTCACATAGAAGATAACATTAATCTTGACAAAATTAACATCAGAGTGACAAAGGTTCTAACAGGCCCTAAAGAAAGTTCCAGGCAATGATGGTAGAGGGAGAGGTTGATATTGCCACCATCTCAATGACTTGGGCCACCCAATACCACGACTGGGATCTTACAATCCCAGGTTACAAGGTGTTCCACAGGGGCCGAGAGGGGGGAAGGGCTAGAAGGGTAGCTATTTATGTCAGGGAGGGGATTCTGTGTACCAAGGAGGAGGGGGATGAGGGGAGGCCAGAAGCCATATGGGTATTACTCCAAAGCCCTAAAGGTAAGATGTTCAGGATGGGGGTGGCATACAGGCCACCCTCGCAGAGTGAGGAGGTGAATAGAGATCTGGGGGAGCAAATCAGAAAGGTCAGTGGCAAGGGAAATACAGTTATAGTTGGAGAATTCAACCTACCTGGGGTTGACTGGCAGACAGTAACTACAGCACATGCCGGGGAATGAGTGCTGCTGGAGGCTATCCAAGACAGTTACCTAGTGCAAGGGGTGATGGAACCTACTAGAGAGGGGAGTATACTGGATTTGGTGCTAACAAATGGTGATCAAGTCCAGGATGTAGTAGTACAGGACCCTTTAGTAGGAAGCAACCACCGCTCAGTGTGGTTCCTCCTCAACACAGGGTGGGAGTCGGCTCAGACCCAGATGAGAGTGTTGGACTTCAGGGAGGCAGATTTTGCCAGAATGGGCAGCATCCTGGAGGGGTATTTCACTAAAATTAACCCAGTGATGGATGCTGAACAGAAGTGGGCAATCATTAGGAAGGGGCTGAATGAGGCCACGAACATGCGTGCCAAATCTCAGAGTAAGCAGTCCAGGTCCAAAAAACCTAGCTGGCTCAGCAAGACAGTGGAGTGGAAGGTGAGGGGAAAAAAGACTGGCCTTCATTAAGTTCAAAAAATCAGGGCGTGAGTAGGGCAGAGAGGTGTTCACAAAGGCATCTAGGGAAGTGACCAGGTCAGTCAGGGCAGCTAAAGCAGCAAAGGAGCTGAAGTTGGCTCAGGAGATCAGAGAGGGGGAAGGGGTTCTTTAAATACATAAGGGAGAAGAGGAGTTGTAGAGATGACATTGTTAGAATCAAGAGGAATGGGGGATGGGCAGAACAAGGGAAAGAACAGGTAGAGGCACTCAATGAGTACTTCTGCTCAGTGTTCACAAAAGAAAGGGATGGCACAATACCTCAGGAGAAAGGGGGCCAGGGAGAAGGTGAAGCAGAGAAAACAGATGGGATCATCCAAGACGATAGAGTTCTGAAGGACCTTAAAGTCTTGTGGGTGTAGAAGGCACCAGCACCAGATGGTGTACACACAAGGGTCCTGAAGAAACTGGTGGAGGTGTTGGCAGGCCCTCTGACGGACTTCTTTAACACCTCCTTGGAGATGGGGAAGGTACCTAAGGACTGGAGGATGGCTCACGTGGTGCCCCTTTACAAAAGTGGACCCAAGAACAAACTAGGCAACTACAGACTGGTAAGCTTGACTTCCATAGTGGGGAATTTGATGGAGACAATTCTAAAGGAGAGGTTGACAACCTTTCTCAGTAGTAATGGTCTACAGGATGAGAGACAGCATGGGTTTATCTTGGGAAAATCATGCCAAACTAATCTGATCAACTTCTTCAACTGGGTCACTAGGGCGGTTGACAAAGGCCACGCTGTACCTGGACTGCAGCAAGACTTTTGACTCGGTGCCCCACGGGAGGCTAATGAGCAAGCTGAAGAACATGGGGGCGGGGGAGAAACTGGTGGGGTGGGTTGAGATCTGGCTGCAGGGCAGACAACAGAGGGGAGTTGTAAGGGGGAGACATCTAAGTCAAGACCAGTAACAAGTGGGGTGCCACAGGGTTCAGTGCTGGGCCCTGTTTTGTTCAATGTGTTCATTGGAGACATTGCAGAGGGGGTCAAAAGTAAAATAACCTCTTGGCAGATGACACTAAGATTTGTGCAAAAGTGGACAATGAGGAAGGGAGGCAGGCACTCAGAGAGGATCTAGCTAAACTCGAACACTGTTCTAGGGAGTGGCAGTTGGAGTTTAATGCTATGATGTGCAAGGTCATGCACCTCGGAGCAAGAAATCCCAGGACCAGCTACTGACTGGGGGGAGTGCAGATAACAGCTTCAGAGAAGCAAAGAGACCTCAGGGCAATAGTCACAGGGGACATGAAGGTGTCAGCACAGTGTAGGAGGGTGGCACCAAGGACAACTAGTATACTGGAGTGCATTGCCAGAGGGATCACCTCTAGAAAGGAGGCGGTCATCCTGCCTTTGTATAGATCACTGGTGAGGCCACACTTGGAGAACTGTGTACAGTACTGGTGCCCATACTTCAAAAAGAATGTGAGATTACTGGGGGGGGGTGCAGCACATGGCTACAAAAATGATCCTGGACTGGGGGATTTGCCGTATGAGGAAAGAATGAGGGAGCTCAACATGTATTCGCTGGAAGACAGAAGGGAAAAAGGGGACATGATAGAGACTTGTAAGTACTTGAAAGACACAAACAAAGTCAGAGAGGGAGGATTGTTCCACTTAAAGGGGGGGTTGCTAGGGGGGTACAGTCTGAAGTTGGAAGGGGCAAGGTTCAGGAGGGAGATGAGGAGGCACTACTTTACAAAGAGACTGGTGGCAAGATGGAATGCACTTCTGGAGGAGTTAATTGATCTGAGGACGGTGGATAGCTTTCAGTGGGGTCGGGATAGAGTCAAGGGCAGGATTAGTACACACAAGAACACAAAGGGGGGAAAGTCCAGGAAAGGGGAGGAAGGTAGGGGTTTGGGTGAGGCTGGGGCAGTTGTAGTAATGTGAAACTAAGAGCTGTACAATCAGGAAGACTTGATAGACCTGTGGACCTTTTTCTGCTGGCAATTTTGTATGTTCGTATGTAAGTGATTTATGTTATATAAATAAAATATATCTGATTTGTTTTGTAAGGTAAGTAAATGTGGCCGACGGAGACAAAATGATCCAGAAGAATCCGTATCAGAAGACGAGGCCACACCATGAGGATTTGTGGGAGCTGGCCTGTGGGTGAGGAAGTCTGAGGCCATGTCTCAGCTGGAATAACCTTTTTCTTACCTCGATCTAAGGACGTTAGTAATTTGGTATAATAAATACAGCTACTTGTTTAAAAAATGTTACATTCTTCTTCTCTCCTGTTTAAACTCCTGTACTTCGCTTAAGTTCAAATTGAATAGTGGGACTACCATTTGTCCTCATTCCTTTAACCTATATAGCGCCTAGTTAATAGTTATCCTTAAAAGCTTTGTGTAATAGAGCTCTATCAGAAAGCTTTTTCTTTAAGTACTATGATTAGCACATATAGTGCTTATATTATAAGGTTAAGTGTGGTACGCACTCCCCAAAAGGGAGTAGGACTGTGGAAGTCTAATCGCTAGATGTTTTATTATAACCCTCGCAGCTCATGGACTCATCACACAGTTTATGGATACAGATTTATTTTCTATTCTATTTTACTTTTATCTGAACCCCTAAGAATGTATCACTAAGTGTTTGAGAAATACCTTTTGGTAATATTAAGAGGAGTGGCACCCTCATGGTATCTATATTATACTGTACTGATATTCAATGCTTGTATAAAAACTATATGTTTGTATCTAAATAATAATAAACATAAAGTTCCAAAAAAATGTGGCTCCGTAGATATCTCTTGGATAATCAAGAGTTTCTCCTCATGAAGTCTTAGGGTTCTATAACCCTAAGAAACTACAGTAAGATGCTCTTAAGCAGCCAAGAGCTACTATACATCCAAAGCACCATTTACTTTTTATTAAGTATTTCTTTTTTTCCAACCCAAATTCAGTTCCACTGGGAAACGTGATCACTTTGAAATAGACAGTGAAAAAAAGGATGCAAAGTTCGATACTTGATTCACCTAAAGAGCAGGATTAAGTTTACCAATCACCTTGGTTCCTGGGTTTCATTTTGTGTCAGTATTTTAAACATTTTTATTAAGTATGCTATCTTTTGTTTTTTAAAGTCTCTCACAGCACTTTAAGTTTCCAACCACACTAGCAGAACACCCAGACCCTGCAACAAATGTACACAAAATGTTTAGACCCTCATATTCAGATGCATCTGTTTGCACCACACAAAACATAACACAGCACATGAAATAGTGTACAGCCACTAGGGAGGCATATGCTTTAAGGCAGTGCACCCTGTCCAGCATGCACTGCTTATATGTACATTGGGCTGTGGTAGCACCACTCAACTTGCATATGCACAGGGCATGACAGCCCCATGCTAGCAGCAGACACTCAGGGGCATAGAGAGATAGAGCATTCTGAATGGGTTAGTGCCTTTGCTCCTGAACACCATATTCAGAGGCTTTCATGCTAATGCCCCTTATGGTATACGAGGTGCTAAAAAGCCATTAGTATGCAGTTATGTGGCCATAAGCAGCATTGCACAAATACGCTGCATGTGTATGTGCAGAGGCATTTTACAGAGCTTCAGCCACTACCCCACCCTCACCAAGTCCCCATATACTAACTTAACACATACCTGGCTGTCTACTGGTCCCCTTGCCCTGATCCCCACTGTCAATCGAATGTACCCTGGAAGTGCAGTGGTACTCCCTCCTGCCTGATCACCACTGTGAAAAGACATTAACCTGGTAATACTTTGGTATGCCCTTCTACTTCCACCCCCATTGTGAAAAATGATTACCCTGGTAGTCCAGTGGTGCCCCCTTCAACCCCAGTACTCATTATGAAAATAAATTACCGTTGTATTCCCATGGTGCCCTCTCCCAACCTAGTGCCTATTGTAAAATTTGTTATTGATTTATTTAAAGTGTTTCATCAGGAGAGATAGACTAAGCTCAGATAGCTCATTTCCAGATGTGTCCTGGGGGAAGGGGAAGTTGGATACAACATAAATAGAGAAATTGCATACAATGTATCATACAGAGGGAACATTTGGAATTTAAGATACAATATTACAGACAAGAAATAGGTAAATACAGAAAGCGAGAGAAACAGTCACAACAGATTTTCCATAGTATTATAATATACTGTATAAACAACAATAAGTGCAATAAAGATTGTCAGCAGTTAATGATTATACAAAAAGTGCAGAATTCAATGAACAGCAGTTACAGCAAATTTGCAATATACGGCAATGAAAAAGGAAGGACAGGCATTTTAGTGACGATGGCAGGAGGAGGAGGTGTGTGAGTGGAGAAGAGAATTGAGAGAGGATTTAGGGGGAGCAGAGCAAATGCTAGTGGGGAGGGAATACTAGAGTTTGGGAAAGTGGAAAGAGATTGTAGATTGGCCAGTGAGAGTTTTACAGGGAGGGAGCTTGAGTGACCAAAACCCAGCATTATGAAGAGAATAGGAGGAAGGGAGGCATGAGATAGTAGACAGTCTAGATAGGGGGGTAGAAAGGATAGCCAGAATTTTGAGGTGAATGAGGCAACGTGGGACAGACAGCGATCCTCAAGGGAAGGGAGGGAAAGAGAAGAGTAGAGGGTACAGTGGTGAGTGCGGGAAGGGCAGTTGAGGGAAAAGTGGCAGAAGAAGTGGAAGAGAGGGTCCAGTCTGGCCAAGGTGGATTTAGGGGCAGCACCATTGACAAGATCTCCGTAATCAAAGATGGGAAGAATCATCTTGATAAGGCTATCATGGCAGGCAGGGAGGGGGATGCTTATAAAGTGCATCACGTTTAAGATAGAGCTTTTTATGAATCGTGTCTATGTGCTGGGAGAAATGGAGGTGGAGGTCAAGCCAGACTCCCAAGTACTTGAAAGTAAGCACATCATCAATAGGGACTCTATTAAGAATGTGGAAGGAAGGGAGGGATGAGAATTTGGACAGCCTAGGTCTAGTGCCAAAGCACAAAGAAACTGTCTTTTTGGCATTATGTAAAAGTTGATTTGACTGGAACCATTGTTGGACAGAGTCAAAATCAGATTGGAGCTTGGACATAAGCTCAGCAGGTGAAGAACTGGAGACAAAAAGGGTGGTGTCATCTGCATACATGTGTATGGACACAGATGAATAGGCAGAGGGGAGGTCATTAAGAAAAATTGAAAATATGAGTGGTCTAAATATGGAGCCTTGGGGAACACCAGTAGTAATAGGGAGGGAGGGGGATATGGCATTTTCAAGCCTCACAGATTGAGTTTTTCCTGTGAGGTAGGAGCTGAACGATTGAGTAGCGGGGACAGAAAGCACAGCTAAACTGAGTTTGTGAATGAGGAGAGAGTGAGAGACAGTGCTGAATGCTTTAGCAAGATCGACAAAAATGGAGGCAGTGAGAAGGCCATTGTCCATGGCTGAGTGTATAGACTTTGTAAGCCGGAGGAGGGATGAGGTGGTAGAGTGGAGTTTATGAAAGCCAGACTGAAAAGGGTAAAGAAGGAAGAGGAGTCAAGAAAGGGAGAGAGTTGGGACAGAACTATGTGTTCTTGGAGTTTGGAGAGGGCAGGGAGGAAGGAGATAGGGAGGAAGTTTCCAAGAAAGGTAGAGTGAAGGGAGTAATGGTAACATGCTTTCAGGAAGCAGGAACAGAGACCAGAAAGAAGCAGAGGTTTAGTAAGGAGGCAAGAGGAACAGAAATAGAAGGGGCGGAGAGGTACAGAAGCTTAGGGACAAGCCCATTAGGGCTACTGGATTGGAAAGGGGTGAGGGCTAGGAGGGCTTTCAAAGTGAAAGATGGAGAAACAGGCAAGAAGAAGAAAGGAGGAGATAAAGAGGTGGGGGAGGGGTAAGGGGTGGGAAGTCGAGGGAGGGAGGATAGGAAGGCAGACACACAAGTGGTGAAGTAAGAGTTGAAGGCAGCAGCCACAGATGATGGGTCAGAGGCTGGAGAGGCCCTTAAATTTAGAGTGGGGGGATTGGAATGGGGGAGAATAGGGCTTGGATGACTTTCCAGAATTTTGAGGGGCGACTCAAATTTCTTTGGAAAGAAGAGAAAAACTCAGCTTTGGCTAACCTAGTGACCCTGGTGCAAGAGTTTATCAAGGAGCGATGTCTCTGTAGGTCAGCAAGGGAACCTGAGACCTTAGAGGATTTCCAAGCCAGATCACAAGCACACTGGCAGGCCAGGATTTCAGCTGAGACCCCAAGGAGGTGGGAGCCTCTGACTCTGGCTTTGCATGGGGGGGCATGCTGATCCCATATCTGAATAAATTTGGTTTGGAAGTAATTCAGGGCTGCGTTTATGTCAGAGTCATTGGAGACTGGGGACCAGTCAGTGGACTGAAGGTCAGCATGGAGTGAGGATAGGTCTAAAGATCTGAAGGAACATATCTGGATAGTTTTTGGGGGAGTTTTGGGGTGGTGAATTTTGCACACACATTATACCATATGGTGGTCACTGAGTGCATTGGAAAGAGTGCCAGCTTCAATGATTCGGTGAGGATGGTTCATGAGGATCCAGTCCAGGAGGGAGTGGTCGTAGGATTTCAGGTTTAGTTGGGTAAGGGTGGAGATAAGTTGTGAGAGGTGCATGGACTTTATCTTTCGACAGTTAATATTGAAGTTGCCCAGGATGAGAAGATCACCAGATGGGGCGAGTGCAGTAATTGTGGTCAGGAGTTCAATAATAAGTGAATGAGATAGGCCAGGGCAGCAGTAGACACCAGTCACATAGATTGGGAGAGAGCAAAGGAGGGAGAGTTTGAGTACCACAAGTTCATAGACTGCAGAAGAGGACACTGAAAGCACCATGGAGAACTAAACAGAGGATGAGAGGCAGATAGCAATGCCACCACCTTTTTTACAGTGGTCTTGTCTGTAAAGAGTGAAACCACGGATAGAGATGGCTGAGTCGGGAATTTTGGGAGACAGCCAGGATTCAGATACAATGAGGACATCTGACCGAAGGGAGATGGCAAGAGGTTGAAGTAAGTCAATTTTGCGAAGGAGACTATGGATGGTAATGTGGGCCACCCAGAACCCTTTTGGAAGATCAGACGGAAGGGCATGGGTTGAGCCAGGTTTGGATTAAACATCACCATCCATAAGGAGAAGTAGGGGAAGCAGGTGCTTCTAGGTAAAAAGCTCCCCGAAATGGTGGCCTTGATGGAAGAGGGATGCCTGGACATTGTGGCAGTCACAGAAACATGGTACACAGAGAATCATGACTGGGATGTCAATATACCAGGATACACAAACTACAGGAGGGACAGGGACGGAAGAAGAGGAGGAGGAGTAGCTCTCCATGTAAGGGAAGGGATCAAAGCAACAGAACTAAAGGGTAAACAGGGAGAAGAGGAGGCACTGTGGGTCATCCTGGAGACTGGACATGGCACCACAATCCACACAGGGGTTGTATACAGACCCCCGTCTCAAGGTGAGGAAATGGACGAGGGAATGATAGAAGGCATCCTTGGGATGGCAGAGAAAGGGGAGATATTGCTGATGGGGGACCTGAATATGCCAGATGTTAACTGGAGCACATTTGCTGCAGCCACATCCAAGAGCAGGGCCATTCTCTGTGCCCTAGAGGGGGCATGCCTCAGACAGCTAGTTTTGGAACCCACTCGGGAGGGAGCAATCTTAGACCTGGTACTCTCAAATGGGGATGGAGAGAGGATCTCTGATCTTGAAGTGGGTAACCATATGGGAACAAGTGACCACCAAACAGCGTGGTTCACGATAAACTTAGCTGTAGAGTCAAACCATACAAAAGTGAAGGTGCTGGACTTCAGGAGGGCTGATTTTGTCAAACTGGGAGAGTGCCTCAGAAAAGCACTAGCAAACAGGCAAGAAGGTGGGGTGGAGCAACAATGGGGAAACATCAAAACCTCCATCACAGAGGCAACAAGCCTTTGTGTGAAGCAAGTAAACAAATCAAAAAGAAAGAAAAAAACATTATGGTTCTCAAAAGAAGTGGCAGGGAAGATAAGGGAGAAAAAGATAGCATTCAGGAAGTATAAGGAAACACAGAAGGAGCAGGACAGAGAACTGTACCAGTTAAAGCAGAAGGAAGTGGGGAAGGCAGTCAGAATAGCAAAGGCCCAAACCGAGGAAAAGATAGCCAACTCGGTTAAGAAGGCGGATAAAACCTTTTATAGGTACATCAGGGAGCAAAGAAAGACTAAGGCAGGGACACTGAGGCTGAATAAAGAGGAAGGTGGTTGGGCAGAGAGCAACAGTGAAAGAGCAGGGATACTGAATGAATACTTCTGCTCAGTACTCACAATGGAAGAGCAGGGGGAGATACCTTATCCAGTCAATAGAAGCACTCTGGATAGGGAGGTTGATTTTGGTCCTTTCACAAAAGAAAGGGTTCTGAAAGAACTCTTAAAACTGAAGGTGAAAGCAATGGGGCCTGATGGAATTCACCCCAGAATTCTAAAAGAACTAAGGGAAGAACTAGTAACACCACTGACTACCCTTTTTAATAAATCATGGGAGGCTGGTGTGGTACCTGAGGACTGGTGGAGGGTGGATGTGATTCCCCTTCACAAAAGTGGGACCAAGACAGAGGCAGAAAACTACAAACCTGTCAGTTTGACCTCAGAGGTAGGGAAAATGATGGAATCACTTCTGAAGGAAAGAATTGTTGAGTACCTAGAGGCCAATGGGGCATTGGACCAAAGGCAGCATGGATTCACAGCAGGAAGTTCATGTCAGACAAATCTAATTGATTTCTTTGGCTGGGTGACCAAAGTAGTAGACCAGGGAGGGGCTGTGGACATGGCCTACCTAGACTTTAGCAAGGCATTTGACACAATCCCGCACAAAAGATTAATAAACAAATTAGCCAGCCTGGCAGTGGGTCCCAGGGTGGTAGCCTGGGTAAAACACTGGCTGGACAACAGGACACAGCGGGTAATAGTAAACGGAGCCACAGTGAAGAAAGGGGGGTTACTAGTGGGGTACCGCAGGGTCAGTACTGGTGCCAGTCCTTTTTAATGTCTTTATAAGTGACATTGCAGAGGGACTGGAAGGGAAAGTATGTCTCTTTGCAGATGACACAAAGATCTGCAACAGGGTTGATATGCAAGGTGAGGTGGAAAGGATGAAAAGGGACTTGGCAAGGTTGGAGGAATGGTCAGATTTATGGCAGCTTAGATTCAACGCAAAGAAGTGCAAAGTAATGCACCTGGGAAACAAAAACCCAGGGGAAGAGTACACAATGGGGGGGTGAGATACTCGCAACAACAAAAATAGAAAGGGACCTGGGGGTAGTCATATCAGATGAACTAAAGGTTGGCCAGCAATGTGAGAGGGCAATAAGGAGGGCCGGAGGGGGGGATACCGGGATGCATAGGGAGAGGCATCACCAGTAGAAAACAGGAAGTTGTTGGCCCTCTGTACAGACAGTTGGTAAGACCACATCTGGAGTACTGTGTACAGTTCTGGAGACCCCATCTCTGCAAAGACATAGACAGGGTGGAGGCTGTCCAGAGGAGGGCAACCAAAATGGTGCATGGTCTGCACCAGAAGACATATGAAGAAAGACTAAAGGAGCTTAAGATGTATAGCCTCAAGAAAAGGAGGGAGAGGGGGGACATGATAGAAATGTTCAAATACCTCAAAAGAATCAATAAAGTCCTAGAGGGTAGCATCTTTCAGAAAAAGAGATGTGCAAGAAAAAGGGGGCACAATTTGAAGATAGAGGGGGGATGGCTCAGAGGTAATGGGAGGAAGTATTTCTTTACAGAGAGGGTTGTAGATGCATGGAATGGCCTTCCTGAGGAGGTCATAGAGTCAAAAACAGAGGGGGAATTCAAAAATGCATGGGACAGACATAAGGCGATTCTAGTAGGGGGTAGGTGGAAGTAGGCTGTTGGTTAACTAGGATCTGCATCTTATCTATTAGGTAGGTAAATGGGCAGACTAGGTGGGCCAAGCAATCCTTATCTGCCATCAAATTCTATGTTTCTATGTTAATGGAGAAGACGGGACCCCGAAGGTGGTTTGGGGGCAGGGAATGAGGGAAAGGAGGATAAGGGTGAAGGGAGAGTCTGGAGTGCATAAGATGAAGCCAGAAGGAGACAGATGGTGGGGAGAGGCACCAGGATGGCAGGGAGAGTGGGAGGGAGGAAGGAGACATGAGGTAGGGAGGGTAGAGGAAGGAGATAGCACAGGGTAGGAGAGAGTAGGGAGGTGAGGGAAGTGAAGGATATGGAGGGAGGTGAGAGGGTGAAGGGTAGTAGGAAGTAGGTAGTAAGAATATAGAAGGACAAACAAAAGGAGGTTATGGATATACATAGTGGAAGGAAGTGAGGAAAGGAAGGTGTAGGTTGGCACAAATAAGGAGAGAGAGAGAGGCAGATGAGAGAAGACAGATTGAGAGTAGTAGGGGACCGTGCCCTAGTGCTTGTTCCAGATAATAAAACAATAGCCAGGTAGGGAGATAGAATTTGGCTATGCACAAATTGGAAAAACAGCACTAAAATGACATCCCCCCATCCCCCCCTCTCATCCCCCCTCCAGCACCTGAATCACCCTAAAATGTCCATGGATGTGGCAGATGGAGTAGTGGATGGTGACTGGTGTAAGACCCTCCTCCAAGTTCCTCATGCAGTTGGGATAGGTAAACCTCAAGTTACTTCAAAGTAAGTTACCTCAAGATAAGTGCCTACCTCAAGGTTACCTCATGGTAATTGTTTGCATGTCATTTAAAAGTGAATGTTAAGAGGTCGATTTAGGTGAGTTAAATATTTAAATGTTAGAGTAGGTACCCAGCCATGAGATTCACTTTGTCATGTGGTTGGGCTTATTTCACATTTCAGCTTCAATCAAGCACCATTAACAATCGTAAAGTGTGGTCTGTCTGATGGCTCAGTAAAGAAGCATGTTTGGGCAACCATGCTGGTGACCCACGTTCAGTAGCGAGCTCAAGGTTACTGGAATTGGGCAGGCAGACTGGAGAGTGCTTCCAAGAGGGGCAAGAGCCAGCCAGGGAGGGAGCTTGCTGGGTTGCGGTAAAGCAGTGGCCCCAAGTGGTGAGCCAGGGAGATAGCTCCCTCATGAGGGGTGACATTCTGCTCAGTGCATGCTGTTAACATTGAAGTCATTAGAGACTGTGCCTAACATCAATTGGCTGGTGTGAGGGAATGAAAGGGAAACAGCACAAAAGAAAAAGATACGTGCCTTGGCCATCACAAATGATGGTCTGCATGATCCTTGGATCTTGCTCCATATGGATCCTTGCCAGACACGATGGCAGAGGGTGCAGCAGTCGGGGCTGGGGGATCAGCTAGGAGACTCAAAGCTAGTAGCATGCAGTGGTGGAGTGCCAAATAGTTATATGAAAAAAAAAACATGAAGTGAAAGAAAAAGTGAATAAGAAAATACATTTGAAAGGATTGCCATGGGGGGAGTGTGCTCCATTCTGTTTCATTGCAGATATATGCCAGTAGCACTGGTAGTACCCTGAAAAAAATAGGGCAACTTATAAGAAATGTGATTAAAACTTTGTGAATGAGCAAGAGTTGAGCTTACTATACAGTATCTGGATCAGTTCATGGTGACACCCTGCCACTATCTATTAGGACTACACTGTTAGAAGCCATGCTTAAACAGAATCTTAAAATGCATTTATTTTGCAAAGATTAAACTTTATGAGGAAACATGCAATTGTATAGATAGAAAAAGGCTCTCAGTTCATCAAGCTGCCTGGTCCCTTTTTTTGAAAAATAGTGTATTGTAACCGGCTCCGCCAGGAGATCAAAAGCCAATTAGCCAGGGAGTAGGGCAAGAGCCTCATTGGGTTGTTTGGACCAATGGCCAGGTGACTGACCCAAATTTAACCACAGGCCAATCAGCACCGGCAACTGGAAGGTTTAGAGAGAGCCGAATAAAGAGGAGGCTCTGTTCCCCTTCGTGGGTACCACTGGGTGATCTACAGAAAGAGACAGATACAAGAGAGTCAGTTTCAACAATAGTTTACTGAAATTCAGACAGAACACTAATTAACATGGGGAGGTAGGGAGGATACCTATACTAAAACGGGAAGGGAAGACAAAATACTGGATATAAGTAAAAATGAGAGTTTCAACAAGGTCCACAAGAGTAGAAAGAGTCTCAAGGCTGGCGGCTGGAACAAAATAGCATGCCAACAGCACTGAGACTGCTGAAATCTTGATCAGGAAACCAAGACTGTATTCGATATGTCTGGTGCTAGCAATTGTTGGGCGGTGCCGCCCCCTTCTGGCCACCCTCAATGACCACAACTTATCCCCGGCATGACTCCCTGTCTGCGTTGTGGCAATCTGCTATGGTGCTGGCCCTCCTCTGGCCACCCTAGATGACCTCAACTTGTCCCCAACGGCAAGGTTCTGGATTTCTGTAACAATCCCTCAGCCTAGGGCCATGGAGTCTAAAGTGTTGGGACACTAGCCCTGTGGGTACAGACCTCTGGACCTCTGGCCTAGACCTCTGGATCTCCGGCTCTCTGGTGCTGGACCTCTGGACCTAGGTCCTCCAGGACTGGACCTCTGGCAATGGACCTCTGGACCCCCGACACTCCAACACTGGACCTCTGGACTTCAGGCCTTGGACCCCTGGACCTCCAGGACTGGACCACCAATGTCCTGACACTTCACCCTCAGACCTCTGGCCTTGGAACATAATCATAGATCTCTGACCCTGTATTTCTGATGCTGTATCACTGGGCTCCCAGCAGTTCCATTGTTAGTAGCAGTAATAGCCATGCCAATACAGTCTTTTTTCTTGTCTCAGTGGTTCAAAGATCAGTTCTAAAGTTCAGACCACAGTAAATGTACAGACAATGCACTTTGATAGTTGAACCCTAATACTGATGGACCTGACTCTAATGGGGTCCCGTCTGGCTAAATCGGGTTCTCCTGTTACTGTAGAAATGCTAAAGTGGGGAAATAGGTTATCTGGAAAGCTATACAAAAGATGAGTCCCATTAACACGAGACGGCTTATGTGGCTACCTAGACCCCTATGCTACTATGGGGTGACTAACACTACTGGGTCCCCCTAACACCTGTGGAGTCTAAATGGCTAGTCGTGGGCCTAAACTTGCCCCTTAGCATATCAGTGGCCTTTCCCTGAAATGGGCCCTTCCAAATACATGTGAGCCTAAGCATGTCCTTGCTTTATCACTGTAGGGTCTGGTACCCTAATTACCATGAGCCTGATGCCCTTTATTCTGCGGGGCCTCACGCCCCACTGACTATGGGCCTGGCTACCGCTTTATTCTGCTGGGCCTCGTACCCAAATTCTACCAGGCCTGGCTGCCCTTTACTCTGCTGGGCCTTGTGCCCAATTACTTCCAGACATAGCTGCCCCTTTACTCTGCTAGGCCTTGTGCCCCAATTACTATCGGGCGTGGCTGTCCCTTTACTCTGCTAGGCCTCGTACACCAATTACTGCCGGGTGTGGCTGCCCCTTTACTCTGCTAGGACTCGTGCTCTATTTACTATGGGCCTGGCTGCCCTCTCTGAAATGGGCCTGGTGCCCTTTACTTTACTGGGCCTGGCTGCCCCACTTGAACTGGGCCTGATGCCCTCTTGACTCTGGGCTGAGCATTGCCCTTTTAATTCTGTGGCAGGGCCCCTTTAAATCTTGGGCTCAGACAGCCTGCTGTCAGTCATTTTTATTGAGCCCCATCTTGCCCCGCCTCCCTCATGCATAAACATAGGCCTTTTCCATGGCCAAGCTTTGCTGGCCCCTCCCCATGGGCTTCACTACCTTCCCCGCCCCTCCTGAATAATTAACTTTAGGGTTCTCAGACCCGATTACACTGTGGCGCTCAGCCACTTCTGTTGTGCCTACGGCACTTTTTCCTTTTACATAAAATGCAGTCCTGGCAAAGAAGGTGGCAGTCAGCACATTAGAAAGTGCTGCCGCTGACTAACCGCTCCTATGGACACCGGAGGCTGGATCGGGAGGTGGGAGACACACTGGAAGAGGAAGGATACTAGCAAGCAATGCAGTGGATGTCTGGGAGCCTCTGGAAGGCCAACAACACAAACATCGATGCGGCACTGGCAAGCCTCCGACAAGGGACTGGGGAATTCTTTTAAAATAAAATAAGGGCTAAAATAACAAAATGACGGGGCTCAGAGCCCAAAACGAACACCACAGCCACTTTCTTTACTTTTTGGTGTCCCGATGGCTCCACTGACTGCACCGGAGCTCTTCTGATGTCTTCAGCAGCTGGAGAAGAAGCAGGCATGCAAGCAAGCCTGGAGGAATGGCTTCAACACCAGGTAAGCCTTTTTCTAGTCCATCCAGACCTGCTGCATCCTCTCCTCTCCACAGCCACATGGATCTCCCTCCAACGATAACTCTCTATCTCTCCAACTGTCACTCTCGAATCCTCCTTCCCCCATGTTCCAACTCTCAAAGTCACGACCCTCCCGATTTAAAAAAATTCCCCACTCGCCCTTGTCTTGCACTGGGGAACCTAGCTATGTTCCCCGCGTGCCCACCCAACTCCTCTAGCAGAGCATTAAAAAAAATTTATGGAGGGCAGAACTTGGGGAAAATGCTGCAAAATTTTTCTGTTACAGTATTATATAAAAAAAAAAACCTGTTTCCTTTAAGTACAGACACAAGCACAAGTAAGAATTTACTAAAGCTCTCTTGTGGAAGATTTAGAAAGTATGTCCACAAGCCTCCCTGGCCTCTTCTGAGGTTCTCCCTCTGTGGAGGAGGGAGAGAGAGAAAGACAGACTAGAGGGAAGTGACAGAGGAAGTAAATGGGTGGATAAAAGGATGGTATCAGGAAAAAGGATACCACTTTGTGGGGGAATGAGGGGACTACTGGGACAGGAGGCTCTTCAAAGGTGATGGCATTCACCTAACCAGAGAGGGAACCAGTGCACTGGGGCAGAAGTTTAACATCTACAGTAGACAGTTAAACTGACTGGGAAACACTGAGGCTGGGGGAGCCATGATAAAGGGAGTGAGGGAGAGGAACCTGGCTCATGCTCCCACTATACTACAGACTGATAAAAGTAAGGTGGGTAAAAATAAGGCTGAGGTTCAAAAAGGTATAGTGGAAGAGGCAAAGGGGCAAGGCTTTCAGAGTCTGCAAGCAATAGAAAAAATAAGCAAGTTAGGAGAATGGAAAGGAATGCATGTGTAGGATCATAAAATAGAAAACAAGGATCTGGATCTAGTTGGAAGGGGTGGGGGTCTGCCTTAATGCCAGGAGTCTGGGTAATAAAATTAGTGAGCTCCAGGCATTGGTGGCAGGCACTGAGATAGACCTCGTAGCCATCACAGAATCTTGACCCCACAGAGAATGACTGGGACTTGTCAATCCCAGTTGCACACAGTAAGAAACTGAAAGAAACCCAGGCATTCTTCACCTCATTTACAAAGAAATCAACACCAAGGTACTAGTTTAAAACATTTTTAAAAACATTTATTAATGCCACAAGGCCAAACAGGTTATACCAGCCATGTTTTAGATGCGAGGTCCTTTATCAAAGGTATGAACCAGAAGAATAAAAACTCTGCACTTAAATAGTCTGACATCACACAATTACATCACAAAAGGGCAGAAATACTTGTAACCAGATTTCACTAATGACAATGAGGGATGCCAATGCAGTTCAGAGTTTCATCACATTTAAAGTCCCCTACTAAAAAAGAAGACCCCTTATAAAATAAGTATCACATAATATGGCATCATGCACTTGAAATACAATAATTAAATATAGATAAAAATCATTATTTTATGATTATTCAGTGCCTTTTTAAAAGGGGTTTAGATCAAAAGGTGCATTAAGTCAAGAATATTCTGTGGCTTTAAAGCTATAAATCCAAAAGGCTTCCCTGCATAGTACTAGAGAGTTGTAATCGCCACCCCTGGGTTTGCAGTTAACCTTATCCAAAATACGGAAGGAAAAAGCATGTTCCCTGGAGTTTCCAGACTGGCAAACATGCAGTGCAGTTGCATATGTAATGTTTCGTGTTTGTATTGCACATTAATGTTCATTTACTCTCAGCTTAAATTGTCTGTTAGTTTCCCCTGTATAAAATGCACCTTATTTACATGTTGCCAAGTAGATATCCCCTTCTGTATTACACGTCACAAATTGTCTGATTTCAAATTCCTTCCCTGAAGGTCTCAACAAACTGGAACCTTCAGTAATAAAGGGGCAGGCATAGCAACTTCTGCTTTTAAAGCAACCCTTGACCTCACTATCCAACCATGTTTTCTTACTGCTTCCCTGATCATTAAAGTAACTATGTACCAAGTGGTCTTTAACTGTTTCAGACTTCCTGTAGAACATTCTGGGGGGAATTTTTACAACATCGTGCAGACACACATCAGTTTCCAATATACTTCAGTTTGTGTTAATGTTTTCTACAAATTTTGCATGTGCTGAATATCTTGTAACAAAATTAAACCAGTCAAATTCATTATTTCTAGTTTTAGTTTCATGTACAGTACCAGCATTTCTCTATCTTGTTGCCTGGCAAATTCCACAGTATCCTGCACAACCTGTCTACTATAGCCCCTGGATGTAAATCTTACTTTCACATTTCGAGTCTCAGTTCCAAAAATCTCATTTGTACTGCAGTTTCTTTTTAGTCTTAAAAATTGGCCCTTAGGTATATTTTGAATAACATGGCGAGGATGGCAGCTAGATGCATCTAGTAATGTATTTCTGTCTGTCTGTTTCCTGAAAATTGTAGTTGTTATACCATCCTGATCATTCTTGCTAATCTTGAAGTCCAAAAAGTAGATTTTCTCTTGACTAGTAATTAAACTGAATCTTAAGTTTTCATTTGTGGAATACAGATACTGTATGAATGTTTCTAATTCCTCCAAGTTCTCAGTCCAGATCATTAGCACATCATCCAGGTACCTTCACCACAAATTTACATGATGTACAAATGGATTTTTTTCTGAGTCATATAGTACATTTGACTCCCAATGTCTGACATAAAGATTTGCCAAGGTGGGGGCAAAGGTTGCCCCCATGCATGTGCCCTTGATCTGGCAGTACCATTTGTTTTTAAATGAAAAGACATTGCATTTCAAAGTTCATTCTGGCAACTTAATCACAATTTCTGTATGAGGGCCATACCCTTCACCTCTCTGGTTCAGGAAGTATGTGATTGTATCCAGAGCATCATCCTTGGGGATGATCATGTACAGGAACTCAATATCCATAGTAACTGTCATCATAACTCCATTTGGTTCAGACTGATTCTTAGGGCAAGAATGCCCCTATCAAAAACTGAAGTCCTAGACTTCAGAAGAGCAGATTTCAACCGGGTGAGGGAGCTGCTCAGTGGCAAATTGACCAGGGTGGATAGCATCAGAGATGTAGAATAAAGATGAGGAGAAATTAAGTGAACTATTCTCAAAGCAACAAAGTCATGAGAATTGTTACAAAATGAAACAGTTACAAGAGACCAATATGGTTCTCCAAAAGGGTCAGGGAAACAGTGCAGGCAAAGAAAAAAGCTTTCACCAGGTACAAAGAAAAGCAGGGGAAGGAGGAATGGGGAGAGTGCCAAAAAGGCAAAGAGGACAGTCAAGTAGGCAAAGGCAGACATGATGCTGTGTAGTGCAGAGGGGGTCAAGAGTGAGGAGAAAACAATTCTTCAGATATATTAAGGGGAAAAAGGAAGCAGAGAAGGGATGTTGTTAGGCTACACATGGTGGGACAGTATTAGAGGAAGATAATCAAGAAGAAACTGTCCTTAATGATTACTTCTGCTCTGTCTTCACGAGAGAAAACAGTGGTCTGCTGCCTGAAAGTAGCCTCAAGGCAGCTGCCAGGATCATTCCTGAAATGAGGTTGTCAGTATTTACTACAGAAACGGTCCAGAAGGGGCTTGGAGCCCTAATGATAGGTAAAGTCCAAAGGCAGGATGGGTTTCACCCAAGGTTGCTAAAGGAATTTGCTATTGAACTGGCTGAACCCGTATTAGGGCTATTCAATAGCTCAATTCAGACAGGGGTGGTTCCAAAAGACTGGAGGGTAGAGGATGTAGTCCAAATACACAAGGTTGGAGGGGGGTACATTAGGTGCACACCTGTGAGTTTTAATTCTGTAGTAGGTAAACTGCTGGTGTCACTAATCAAAGAGGACCATGGAGACTACCTAAAGGGCAACAGTCTACAGGATAGAAAACAGCATGGGTTTGTGACAGGGAGGTTCTGTCAGACCAACCTGATAGTTTTATTTGGCAGGGTAACAAAGGTAGTGGATAAGGTTCACTCTGTGGATTTACTCTACTTTGATTTCAGCAAGTCTTCTGACTTGGTACCACAGAGAAGACTGTTGAAGAATCTGTGGGACCTGAACATGGCTAGGGACATAGATGGCTAGGAACATGATTGGAGAAGAGCCAGCAGAGGGTGCTAGTAAACGGAGTCTAATCACATGAGAAGGAGGTCACAAGTGGGGTGCCATAGGGATCTATCCTGGGTCCTGTCCTCTTCAATATCTTCATAAGCAACATTGGAAAAGGCATCCTGGGCAAGTTGTGTCTCTGCAGACAACACAAAAGCTCTGTGGCAGGGTAAACAGCAACAAAGGGATCAGGGAGATACAGAGGGATCTATAAAGGCTAGAGATGTGATCTAAGGAATGGCAGTTGAAATTCAATACCAAAAAAATGCAAGGTTATGCACCTAGGGGGAACAAAAAAGAACAGAGTACTGGATGGGAGGGGTTAAACTAAGCACTATGGCAGAGGAAAGAGATCTGTGAGTCATCATTAGTAATTTCCTCAAATAATCATGCCAGCCTATAGTAAGGCTAGTAGGATGTTGAGGTATACTGGAAGGGGTACTGATAGCAGGAAGAAAAGGAGGCAGTACTATCTCTAGATAGATCAGTGGTGAGGCTGAATCTGCAATATCGTGCTCAGTTCTGGAGTCCTCACCTAGAATGACAGGAACAGGCTGGAGACAGCGCAGCACACTGTAAACAAGATGAATCAAGGCCAACATGGCAGATCTTACAAAGATCATCTGAAGGCACTGAACATATACTCATGAGAGACCAGGTAAGAGAGGATTGATATGGCAGAGACCTTCACATTCCTGAAGGGAATAAAGAAGGTGCACTGCAGGGAAATATTTAGCCGTAGTACAGAGTCATGAACCAAAGGTCATGAATGGAAACTGGCGGGAACAGTTTAAGATGGAAGTGAGGAAGTTTTATTTGCTGGAAAGGGTGGTGGAGTTGTGAAACAGTTTGGCAGTGGAGATGGTGGGCATGAAGACTATAAATGGTTTCAAGCATGTCTGGGACAGAGCGAAGGGTTTGGTGGTTGCTCAGCTCAGCAGCAGTAGGAAGGGGATCAGAAGTGTGGACCATGAGGGATAAAACCCCATACAGACAATAGGCCCTGGGGCAGTCAGTGAACTCTGGTCTTTTTCTGCAGTTATTGCATATTTCATTTCATTTCATTTATTCTTTGGTAACTGGGTAAAGGCACTGGACCAAAGGTCCCTTTTCAGGCCTGATCCAGACAAAAAAAACATAAAAAATACACAAATACAATCAACAGCAATACAAAATCAAAAAATAAAAAGTACAAATTGCAGTTCAAACAGATTAATGTAATAAATAACTTTATAACCTTTGTTTAAAAGTTAAAAGAGAGGGAGCAATCCTAACATCAAGTGGGAGTGAATTCCAATACAATGGTGCTGCTATTGAAAAAGCTCTAGAGCTTAATCTAAGCCGAGACCTGCGGACAAAATATAGGGGGCCATCAGCCGACCTCAGGCTGGGAAGCAATTCTCTCATTACAACAAGATCAGAAAGAGGAAAAAGGGAGCCAAAGTAAAAACATTTATACATCAGACAGCCAGCAAAATATTCTGTTCTACATATAACCCCCTTGTTACCTGGGGTTACTAGAATCCCAGTAAGACCTAGTGGTAGGCAGGGAAGGCAGCTTGAGAAACTCCAGTTAAATGGATTTCACACTGTCTCAATCTGTTCTCAGTCTCAGCTGAGACTGAGGGATGACATCACCATAGAACTATCGCAGCTGCATGAGCCACAATGGAATCTGCAGAAGGGAGTTAGAGTAGAATGTTGGGAGGTTTGAACAGTTAATCTGTAGGCAGTTGGAGTTGGAGATTGTTGTGAGAGGAGCACAGCAGCTCTGTGCTCAGGCTCTTGGAGCCTCAGCCCTGAAATAGGGCTACAATTAGGGAAAGGTGTATGCTTCCACCTAAAGAGAGACACAGTAAGCTATTTTTAAAGTGGTGGAGACCGCTGATAAGGGTCTCTGTGCCCCATCCCTGAGGGGATGGGACAGAAAGGTTTGCCTGCTATTCCAGGGGCACCCCCCTGGCTATTGCTGGAGGAAGAAGCTGCCTTATTTTGTCCACGTGTGTGGGGTACAAGAAGATTTCGTGATTCGTCTGTGGGGCACCTGCAACCGAAGGGTGAGTTCTGCTCTTTCTAAAGGGCCCATGTTTCACCCTGAACTGTGTTAAAGTGGGGACTGGACTATTGAAGTAGTGGGAGGCCTAGAGTAATAGGATTAGCCAAAAGTAAAAGTATGTTCAAGTCCAGCACATAGGGGAAGTCAAGACATGTAGAGGAGATGTGATATACGTCTACCCAGTAATCTACATTGTCAAGCTTTCAAAAGAGTTGTTTAGTTTCCAGAAAAATGGCCGGGTATGGATTGTGGGAGCTGGAGGTGGGAGACCCCCCATCTTTAGGTAACCAGGTCCACCCCTCACTGATTTGCTCTGTGGATTTCTACTTTGCCTCATGCACTTGGCCAGTGATGAGGAAGCACCCAGACGTGGATTGGAAGGAAAATTCCTCTAGGAGTGAAGGCTCTAAGGTGGTTTGGGAGCCACCAATAGGAAAACTGATTCATTCCCATAATGGACCATGGATCTGGCGGCCGCGGGGGAGCCGGGCCATGGGGAAAACCCAAGTAGTGTACAAGTCGGGCTGCGTACCCAAAGCTGCGTGCAAGTCCGGGCTGTGTGCCTGGTGGGTTCAGAGCCTGAGGGCTGAAATGTGAAGAAGTGTTCTGTTATCTCTAATCTGCATTACCAGGAATGTAGCCCGGTGGGGGGTCCGTAGAATCTGTAGAATCCCATTCCTGGTTTTGGACATTACAGTTATTGCTTCCTGTGTTCAGATTTACTTGGGTGCCCCTGTGCAGAGTAGCCAAACCTAGGCCCCCTGTGCCGCGTAATCTAGTCCTCCCCGAACCAAGTCCCCACCAGGTACTGCTGTCAGCTTCAACAGCATGCCACCTGTCATTTTGCAAAAAGGCAGGGGTCCGGGGGTTACAAAAATGGAGGCACTACTTTGGATTTTTAATTCTGTGAGGAAAGGTGCTTGGGCAAGGGGCTAGCGTTTTGGCTATCTGGCAGTGGGCAGCCCAAAAAGCTGAAGCAATTTAACTAGTGTGTCACTGTGTGTTGTGGATTTTATGCTGCTGTTAAAATGCCAACTGTTTACCAAAGAGCAGTAAAGCTAAAAGAGTGTGCCCTTGTCCTGCTTCAAATGTTTACAGCGTTTTTGCCTGCTTATAAAACAACTGTGCGATAAAGAAAAGTGTGGAAGACTAGGGGCAGCAACAGGAAAATTGTGCCCTGGACGTTGGAAATGCTTTTAAAAGAACTGTGTGATAAAGAAAAGTGTGGAAGACTAGGGGTAGCAACAGGAAAATTGTGCCCTGGACGTTGGAAATGCTTTCGAATGAACTGGGAAACTTGCAGTGTGAATGGTCATGCTAAATGGCTGAAATGGGCTCCCGCTGTGAGACAGTTGAAGAAAAAAAAAAAGTGTTTTTTGCAGTTTAAATTTGCCTGCTTAATGATCACCGTGAAGAGAAGAGCACTCACGAGGAAGAAGAGGTTCATTTGCATGGCGTCATGTGATTGGTGAGGCTGCAATCAGTCCTGCCCCTCAGCCAACTCTACAGTGACTGCCCAGCATTTGAGAGGGAATGTGAGTGGAGTGTGTGTACTGGCTAGTGGAGGAGTGTCGCGGTGATTAAAAAGGGCTGTAAAACTGTTAAAAATAGACTTGTCTGTTCAAAATCGGGCTCAACCCACATCTCGATCATCTGAATTGCGAGTGTGGTGATCGAGGAGACGATCGGCAGGACTGCCCACCCGTTTTCTGTTCTGAGACCTCTAAGACTGGCTGCAGGCCATTTTTTCCATCACAGCTAACATCTACTGATAACAGTGAGTTCCAACAGTAAAAGTTGCTCAAACAGTGATTTTCTGCCAAATTCCAGCTAAATATGTATGCAGCAGTGTAGTCAATTTACAAATAACGACTGTGTTAAGTTCTACCAGCAAGTGCAAGTCTGCTAGGCCATTGACTGTGTGCATAGTTATGAGTTCAGCATCAGTTTAAAGCTTTAAAGCCAGAGAGAGACTGTGAGCTGTAGCCAAATGTGCAGCACTAGTTTACAGGCAATCCTGTGCTTAAAATCCTGAGGCTTTAAGGGACTGTGAGTTAAAGAAATGATTCCAGCCAGTGAAAAGTCCATGGAAAATCATGTAAATATGTTAGAAAAAGAACAGTGCAAGTTTGTGCAGTTTGAGCAAATGTTATCAGTAGTGTGTGTAAATCGGATGCACAGTGGCTTGACCCAATTTCTGAATGCTGATGCACACTAGTGCTGCCACCGCCATTACAGGGTGAGGTAGTAAAGTAAACACAGCAGCAGAGGAGCCATTTTAAAAGTAAAGAAGGTGTTCAGTAAAGTGGGATTTTCAGTAACAGTGAGCTTTTGTTTGTTTTCCCTGCAGTTATGGCCTCAGGGCCAGCTCGCTACCTGGATCATGCCCGAGCTGCAGTAACAGCAGTAATAAATAGATTAAGGGAGATTGAAAGGTGTCATTATGGAGGACAACTGCCTCCTCATGTGGCGATTCCTGGATATCCAGTGCATGTGTGTCAAATATGCATAAATGCTGAAAGGGACGCCTTCATGATACCTCACTGTGCTGGATGCCTAGAAAAATATGGCTTGTATAAAGTGCCCCAGATCAATTTGGCTCCCACATGGACAAATGTTCAGGAATCTGTAGTTGGCAGCACACAGCACCAGGCGGAGCCTGTTGAAGAAGGCCCCCTGGGGGAGTATGGCACAAAGCTAGAGGGTGCAGATTTAGAGACAGAACCAGATGTTGAAGTTTCAGATGCTGGATCTCAAAAGGAAAGTTCAGATAAAGCATCAGTAGACCCCTGGGGGGGGGGCCTAGCCTAAGTCTCATAGGAGAAGATGAGATGCGGGAGGCCTTTGAATGGGAGGTGTCAACCTCCGCACCTAGTGATGAGTGGATAGTCTCAGGAGAGAGGACGACTGCTCACTCCTGGGCTCAGATCCTTAGTGAGGAAGAAGATGAGGGGGAACCTATGTGGCCTTGTGAAAAAGGAACGGGTATACAGCCTCAAGCTCTTGCCTCGTAGGAATGCATGGAAGAGAGTGGTGATGCCACTGCCCTGGCTCTGCAAGAAGAAGTCAGGGATCCATTTTTAATCTCGTTAAGGATGTGTAGCTGGCAGAACCAGGACAGGCTGCCCCCAAGCCAGGCCAGCGGTCTCAGGTTGACCAAAGCTAGTAAAGAGGAGAGACTGGTTCGTAGAAAGTCAAATGAGATCTATGGGATGACCTTTCCTACCTTTCCTCGGAAAGTCTGGGAGGAGATTGAGAACACAGGAAATCCTGGATCTGGGCTGAAGCAATGAAATGTGCGCATCCTGGTGCAAACAAGCATGTCAAGAACAGACTGTTTCATGAGAAATATACCCAGTGGAAGAGAGGCAGGACACTGTTTATGAACATAGTGCGAAGAGTGGACGGAGAGGGACATGAAACCTTCCACTGTGTGAATTATGTGCCCCCAGACGGGGTAATAATTTAAGCTCCTGACCTCCTGTACTATTGGCCTCAATGCAAGGACCTCCCAGCAAATGTGCCCGTGCCTACTAGATGGAAAGCCGAGCAGTGGTAGTCAATACTGCCACACCAGCCTTTGCAGTGCCTTTATTGATCTGCCAGTATGGCCATCCAGGACTCAGGTGCCCCACATTCATCAGTTCTACAGTGTACTGGCCATTTCAGAATCCATCGACTGGCCCACCAGATGACTTCAGATCCAGAGAAGACACCAGCCCAGCTGTATCCTGTTTCATCGCCTGGAAACCGGATGATGTCAGACCAGCTGTTTTCCTTTTTGTTCCTGTTCCAAGATTCCATCTCCAGAGATGACATCATTCCCAGCAGTTCCCAGATGTGCCCTCCTGTAGTTCCCGGAAGATGTCCGGCCAGCTGTATCGGAAGAAATGCTGCCAGGGAGAGTCTTCGGCTGAGGAGCAGGTCAGTGCAGATTTCTTGTTCTACAAGGGGCTGGTAAGCCCGACCTTTTCTATCTTTATGACATTGCAGTACACACCCTACACTAGCAGACTCCAGAATGTGTGAACTGTCCTCAAAGACTCTCCCCTTCGGGACTTTGGCCTGCTAGAACTGTGCTTCACCGGGCTCCGGCCCAGGAGAGACTCTTTAATGGACTAGCCTTCAGGCACTGTGGTCACTAGTTGGGACTTTTAGGGCACTCCATCCCCCCAAATGTGTATTGTAAATAATGTCATTGTTTATCTACTGTTTTCTAATGTAGATACTGTTTTTCTACCTTTTCTAAAAAAAAAATGTTTTTGGGATTTTTCAGTGTTTTGATGGTAGGGGTTTAGGTAGACTGTGTATGCAGATTAGGAGTGTGTGTTGTCTTTCTTTTTCTTGCAGGTGTTCCAGCACCAGATAGAACAGAAGACAAGAAGAGGAGGAGGGGCTCATCAGAGTTCCTCACTAGTACTTTAGTGTGTAGAATTTAAAGTGCTGTGGTTGTTATTGTTGTTGTTACTGTATTAACCCTTTCCTTCTGCAGGTGTGGTTGTGGGGGTAGGGAGGCAGTAAAGTGATGTAATGGTGTGGTATTAGTTTCTTGGTATGTGGTTGCAGGTTGCCCAAGGTCGGGGAGGTCCCCGGGTTGTTTTTCTTTTGGGGTGTTAAGTTAGAGGCAGATAGATTTTCCCTAGAGGGCTAGGGAGGGAGAGACAGGCTGTGGTCCTGAATTGCCATAGGGACTGCAGTGCTGAGCTATTAGGGCTATGCTTTGGCTAGTTCTACCAGAGCCACTAGGCAGCCATAGTAAGTGAGTAGAGTAGAGTAGAGGCTGATATGTCAGCTGAAGGCCTCTAAGCCCTTAGTGTTGCCTGCCTGTGCTCGCACATGGTAGGAGGGAGCCTGATCACCCCCCTCCACAGGTAGCACATAGGGTGGGATGGCCTAAGCCGGGTAAACAATGACTGCGGACAGTCATTTTCCTGGTCAAGGGTGAGTATAACATCCTTGTTACCAGGGGTTACTAGAATCCCAGTAAGACCTAGTGGTAGGCAGGGAAGGCAGCTTGTGAAACTCCAGTTAAAATGGATTTCACACTGTCTCACTCTGTTCTCAGTCTCAGCTGAGACTGAGGGATGACATCACCATAGAACTTTCGCAGCTGCATGAGCCACAATGGAATCTGCAGAAGGGAGTTAGAGTAGAATGTTGGGAGGTTTGAACAGTTAGTCTGTAGGCAGTTGGAGTTAAGGATTGTTGTGAGAGGAGCACAGCAGCTCTGTGCTCAGGCTCTTGGAGCCTCAGCCCTGAAATAAGGATACAATTAGGGAAAGGTGTGTGTTTCCACCTAAAGAGAGAAACAGTAAGCTATTTTTTAAAGTGGTGGAGACCAATGATAAGGGTCTCTGTGCCCCATCCCTGAGGAGATGGGACAGGAAGGTTTGCCTGCTATTCCAGGGGCAACCCCCTGGCTATTGCTGGAGGAAGAAGCTGCCTTATTTTGTCCACGTGTTTGGGGTACAAGAAGATTTCGTGATTCGTCTGTGGGGCACCTGCAACTGAAGGGTGAGTTCTGCTCTTTCTAAAGGGCCCATGTTTCACCCTGAACTGTGTTAAAGTGGGGACTGGACTACTGAAGTAGTGGGAGGCCTAGAGTAATAGGCTTAGCCAAAAGTAAAAGTATGTTCAAGTCCAGCACATAGGGGAAGTCAAGACATGTAGAGGAGATGTGATATACGTCTACCCAGTAATCTACATTGTCAAGCTTTCAAAAGAGTTGTTTAGTTTCCAGAAAAATGGCCGGGTATGGATTGTGGGAGCTGGAGGTGGGAGACCCCCCCCATCTTTAATAACCAGGTCCACCCCTACTGATTTGCTCTGTGGATTTCTACTTTGCCTCATGCATTTGGCCAGTGATGAGAGAAGTACCCAGACATGAGACTGGAAGGAAAATTCCCTCTAGGAGACGAAGGCTCTAAGGTGGTTTGGGGAGCCACAACAGGAAAACTGGTTCATTTCCCAAAATGGACCGTGGATCAAGTGGCCAGCAGGGGAGCCGGGCCAGTGGGGAAAACCCAAGTAGTGTACAAGTCGGGCTGTGTACCCAAAGCTGTGTGCAAGTCCGGGCTGTGTGCCTGGTAGGTTCAGAGCCTGAGGGTTGGAAATAGTGAAGAAGTGTTCTGTTTGTCTCTAATCTGCATTACCAGGAATGTAGCCCTGTGGGGGTCCGTCTATGCTTTGTTTGTTCAGTTTGGATGTGAATAAAAGCCATGCTGTAGAATCCCATTCCTGGTTTTGGACATTACAGTTATTGCTTCCTGTGTTTGGATTTACTTCGGTGCCTCTGTGCAGAGTAGCCAAACCTAGGCCCCCTGTGCCGAGTAACCTAGTCCTCCCCAAACCCAGTCCCCACCAGGTATTGCTGTCAGCTTCAACAGCATGCCACCTGTCGTTTTGCAAAAAGGCTGGGGTCCGGGGGTTACATACAACTAGAAGAAAACCACCGCAACTGAGAATAAAGGTTACACCGATGTGTTCTATGTTTCTATGTTTCTGTAATTCTAAGCAATTTTTTCATGGAAAGAGTGTTTTGCAGGTGCAATGAACTGAGAGAGGCAGTGATGCTGTATATGTTGAAACAGTGGGGGATTCGAAAAAGGGTAAAACAGGCACATGCCTTTTTCTGCCTTCAAATTCTCTGTTTCTTTGTCTAGTCTATATTATTGTCTGGCACCTTGAACTTATGAAAAGGTGTTTTATGAATTCATTAATTTGTGTTGCAATGTTTCTAAGCTGTCAAAATGTTTGCTGTGCTGTTCCAATGGCCGCAGATAGGAAACACGATATTGTATGTGGTCAGGATATTTACATTTGTACATGTGAAATTAGTGTTTTGTATTTTGAGCAAAGGGAACACTTCGCAGTAACACAAAGGAGAGGTTCTTATTTTATTCTTTTTTCCATATTTATTACACTTTACTAGGAGATGGACCTGATCCTAAAACCCATTTTCAGTCATACCTGGGGGGTAGGGAATATAATATAAAGGAAAATGTAAGGACATCCATACACAACACGCCTGTATCTGCATTGAGAGCTTTCCATGGCAACTAGGAACCTCAAGAGTAAGGCTCAAGAGGTTCAACAGTTGCCAAGGAAATCTCAAGACACAGACACAGGCTTGACTGTGTACGGATACCCATGCATTATCTTTTATAGTGTAAGGATACCAAGGTTCAGTCAAATAAACCAAGTTCAGCCAAATGAATCAAACATGAGAAATAAATCAAAATGGCACATTTCAGACATTGGCATACTAGTCAGTAGAGTGGCTGTATAAGCAAACAGTCTTACTTTACAGGTAGTCTCTGATTACTGTCCGGTTGTCGAGTCTGAGCAGCACTGCATTTTGAAAAGACCATGGCTGCCATAATGCTTTTGATCATTGATGCTGAGTTTGTGACTGAAACTGACAAGGGAACATTTGTTCACAATGCTAGCGATAGCAGCTGTGACTCAAGGAAGCTTGACACATGGCAGCATTGTAAATTGTTGTGCTGCAGTGGTGACATTTTCAGTACAGCACAACTACATTATGACATTAGTACTGCAGTGCAGCAAGGCTATTCCAGGCATTTGTTCAACAGGAGCATTCCATCATACACTATAAAAACATACAGTAGCATACATTTGTGAAATAAAAAACAACATAATTAACACCCTTACAAATATAGTATTGTTGAGAACTGTGCTAGTGCTGTAAAGTAATGCTTTGCAAGCTACAATAACTACTCCATTTTTATGGCTGAGAGGGTGGAGCGCCACAAACATTATGCCATCACAATGTCTTTAGAAGAGCACTGTGGAAGAACGTGACTAAACCACTGTCCGGTCTGCTTCCACAGTGCTCTGTCAAATGTCCAGTGGTGCTGTTTATGCGGTGTTACCCCTCCATGGGTTGCATAAGCACACCCCCTTTACGGTGCACTACTTTTTCTTCTGCAACTACCAAAGTGACAGCCACTATATCCAAAATGGTGGCACTAACAAACTGCTCATGTGTGAGTATCGCACATGCACAGTTCTGTTGGTGATGCCATCTTGGACGTGGCAGACTCTGGTGTGGCAAGAGCATGGAGAGAGCTTTGAGTGTTCTTTCACTCACTCTTGCCACACTGAGCAGTCATACCTGCTCTGACCAGAGTTTGTTCTTATTGGCAGGAATGGTTAGGTTAGAGATAATGAAGTTCCTGAACTGCTGGTGCTATGTATTTTCTTTCGTTTTTGTTCTGTGATCACACAGCTCCATCTAAACCAATACACAGTACAACACTGAGTCTTAAAAAAGATTGATTGTAAAGTGCAGACTTCACACAGCAGTATCTATAAAGGAGAGAACTTGTAGTCTGGGAAGGTTACAAAAGTACATTAAATAAAAATTATAAAATGGAAAGAAAAATTCCTGGGCTCCGATTGGTCAATGCTGACCTTCAACAGTGATGTTATCCCACGACAACATCATGCCTATTCAAAAAACAACTACACATGTATTTTCTTTTTACCTTTTTCGCTTTTTTATTTTACAAGTCAGCCATTTTATAGTTGCAGTAATGCACTCCAGGGTGTGTGCCATGGAAATAACATCACTTCTGTGTTGTTGGATGGACTAGGCCAGTGGTCTTGTGCCCAGTCACCCGAGGTGTGACATTATCTGGGCATAACACACATCCTGTCATACATCATTGCTTATTCAAAAACAAACAGTTTTTATATGTACAGTATATGTATTAAAACCTGCTTTCTTTCCATTAATATCCCTGCTAACCATTGTTAAGGAACATTATTCATGTTATAAAGAAAAACATACACTGTGGCTGCTTGTGCTATGCTTGTCATGCCACTATATGAAGGAATTCTTTCACCAGTGCTGACCTCCACAAATTCACTTAAAACATCAATAAATAAAATACAGAGGACTATGAGGTAATATCATCAGGATGGCCCTCATTTAGGAAACCTTTGTTATGCCCTTTCAGGAGAGCTGTTTTAATATTGATTGTTTAGAGGAAGGGTGAGTATGAAGGGTGATTTATATTTGGGTCTTATTAATTATTTAGTGATCATTGGCATCTACTCACAATATTGATTTATGGGTCTGGTGCTGCCTTCTTAACGCTTAACATATTGAGTTTATAATCAAATTATTTTTCTAACAAAACATTGGAAACTAATTTAAATTGTGGAGCATGAATCTTGCTTGACGTTTGCATCAATGTGTGAATAATTTTCTGTACCTGTAATCTATAGATGCCAGTGATAGATTAACTCAAGGACTTTAACTTATTTTAAGATACAGGATTTTTCATTCATTTAAGTAACTACTGTATCTATCACAAAGAGCAATTCTTTAAACAAAATCTAAGGCTTTCAGGTGGTATATTACTGTAGGTGAATAGCTTTGACATGTGTTTGATATTCTTTGCAGTATCCTCAAACTGTTATGTAGAATAACAATTTTATCTTAGTATTTGAAAAGAAAATATAGAAACAGATGTTTACATTGTAAGTAATATATAATTGATAACACTCAGTTAACCAGAGTATGCATAGAGAATAATGGATAGGTTAGTGTGTTATGGATTTTTTTCACTCAGCTGAGGTATTTGATGACCCATAAACCTCAAGAGCGAAGCTCGAGAGGTTTATGTGGTCATCACACACCGAGGATGTGTGAAAAAAATCCATAACATCAAACTTACTTATCCATTATTTTTTATATTTGCTGGTGTGGAGGTTTAGCCTGTATTTCTAGCAAATTAAAAGAAAAAGATGTTTTTTAGCTAGAGTGCGGTATTTTTTTTGGAGAAATTGAACTGTACATGAATAAAACACAACTGAATATACTGCGTTTGAAATACTTTTTGTGAAACAATGGAATGCAACAGTTTTAAAGTTTTTTCTTTGGGGAATGTCATATCAACCTGATTTCAGGTTATTATTGCCTTTGAAGCATAATAACCTGAAATCTGGTTGATATGCATTTTTAACAAAATGGCAATCCGGTTGATATTTATGGTCACCAGTAATTATAAAGGAATAACCAGCTAATGTGGGAGATTTTTTATGCTTTCTGGGCCAGATATTCAAAACTTTGCCCCAAGGTTAAATTAGCACTGCCCAGTATGCTAAATTAACCCAGAACCAATAGCCCGCTATATTCAATAGGGATAGCCCTAGTGCTAAACCTGCTGAATACAGCATGCTAAGGAAGCCGGGTAAACTGGGCTGGGAGAGCAGTGCAAAAATAGCCCAGGAATAAGACAGCTTTGAATATAGCAACCAGGACATGCAAACCACAACAGCATCCCAGTTCACAGAGATGTGAAGGAAGGTAGAGGTAAACTATGTGGCCAATGTGTGTGCTAGCAAAGGAGTGGATTCAGTAATGCTGCAAGCATCAGTGCATGTGAAATTACATTGTGCAGAAATGTACAATGTTTCTGAAAAGTTTGCATGGCACAAACACATTTCCACAGGTTTAGCATGGAGCTAAGCCATTTACCTGGCGCAATCACATTTGCCCGGGGCAAAACTTTTCTATATTCAAAAGTGACACGCAAATTAGCCTACTTAGGTAGTCAGTAGGCAAACATCCAGATTAGCATGTCATTATGATCTGATCTGCATGCAGTTTGCCAAGTGCTATTGCAAGGTCCCACAGCTCCACCTGTAGGTCAGTCTGGAAGTACAGGGGCTGGCTGGGTCTGCCCACAGATCCACCTGTTGGTCAATCTGGAAGTACAGGGACTGGCTGGGTCTGCTCACAGCTCCATCTGTAGGTCAGTCTGGCAGTGCATGGTGGTAGCTGCAGGATACATTTGTACAGTACAGCATAGAATATTGTGCCCCAGAGGACTACTGAGGGCAGGCACAGGTGGTAGTGCTGCATGCAATTGTCAAACTGTAGTTTGTGCTACAGTGTAGTGCAAACACTACAATAGCAAGGGGGCCAGTAGTGTGAGGGACACAGCAATGACTATGGTGTCTAGGGCAGTGATGACCACTGCACTGTACACAGTGAAAGACCCAACTTGCAGGTGTTTACTGACAGTGGACATTACTGTTATGCTGTTGTGTGACCCACAGATGCTGCACCCTGGCATGGGATGCTCACAGTGACATATACATGATTGGCTGTGTGTGCTGTGGTGTCTGTACAGATGTGTGTAGGGGGGCAGGGGGGCGCATACAATCAGACAGGTAAACTGGTGTTGGGGTATTCCCAACACTGTCCCATTTGTACTGCATGGCTTGTCCCAGCCTTGTGGCCACACCCAATCTGTGGTGCAGCCTGGCCACTTATACACCCTCTCCTCAACACCCTCCATGCCCACAGTTCTGCATGTGTGTGCTGGCATCTGTTAGTGTCCACCAAATGGTGGCCTGCAGGTGTGTACTGTATGGCCATATTTCCTTGGTGTCCACTGGAAGCCAGGTCACCACTTACTGCTTGGCATGACTGGGACTGGTGGCAGATGATGGCATCATAGGGATGCCATCCGTGAGCAGCATGTTTCCTCTCTGTCTGACTTATTTCCATGTATCATACTTACTGGTTAGGGTTGAGCAAAGCCATGCAATAGTCTTGCAAAGCTATGCAAACCCTCAAAGTCATGCAAAGCTGGTTTGTGATGAGTTAAGACTACCTTTTCCTGGGCAGTAATTTGCACTGTGCAAAGTGTTGTGTTAAGTCATGCAAAAACACTTTGTGAAGTGTTATTCGCTGAATATAGCATTATGCCTGTAGTTATTTACATGCCCCCTCAGTTTGCAACTTGCATACATCATAATTTTGCCTGGTGCTAATGCAGTTTGCATGAGCTATCTGACCTTTTGAAAATAGCGGACCCTGTGTTAACATGGTGCTAACCCTGTGCAAACGGTTTGTGCCCAGCACAAAGTTTTGAATATCTGGTCCACTATGTTTATTCATTATATGAAATGTACAAAATACTAACTTTTCCATTCAAGGAACATTGTATGGTTAAGTCATCACATAGATTAAACAGTGAAATACTAGACAGGTTAACAGAGTGCGCCAAGAATAATAAAAGTCCATTGGAGGCTCTACCTTAAGGAATTGTAGTGTCTGAAAATAAAGAAATTGTTAACATTTGCATTGGGAAATGTAGCACAAGAGTACATGGCAAAGTTCAAAATTAAATATTGTCCATATGTCCTGTACCATAGTGGGTGATAGGAGCCATGCTCTAGCCAACAGATCATCTAATACAAAACAAATTCTAGTCCCTTTTATAACATTCCCAACCCTTCAGAGCAGTTGAGGGGAGAAGAGGGGGAGGAGTAGCTCTCTGTGTAAAGGAAGGGATAAAAGCAACTGAACAAAAGAGTAAACAGGGAGGAGAGGAGGCACTGTGGGTCACCTTGGAGACTGGAAAGGGCACCACAATCCGCACAGGGGTTGTGTACAGACCCCATGTCAGGGGGAGGGAATGGACAAGGATATGATAGAAGGCATTCTTAGAATGGTAGAGAAAGGGGAGATACTGTTGATGGGAGACCTGAATATGCCAGATGGAAACTGGAGCACATTTGCTGCAGCCACATCCAAGAGCAGGGCCATTCTTGATGCCTTACAAGTGGCAGGCCTCAGACAGCTAGTTTTGGAACCCACTCATGAGAGAGCAATCTTAGACCTCGTACTCTCAAATGGGGGCATTGAGAGGATCTCAGATCTAGAAGTGGGTTGCCATCTGGGGACAAGTGACCATCAAACAGTGTGGTTCACGTTAAACTCAGCTACAGAGTCAAGCCATACAAAAGTGAGGGTGCTGGACTTTAGGACAGCTGACTTTGGCAAGATGGGAGAGTGCCTCAGAAAAGCACTAGCAAACAGGCTAGAAGGAGGTGTGGAGCAACAATGGGGAATCATCAAAATTTCCATCACAGAGGCAACAAGACTTTGTGTGAAGCAAATAAACAAATCAAAATGAAAGAAAAAGTCACTATGGTTCTCAAGAGAGGTGGCTGTGAAAGTCAGGAAGAAAAAGACAGCATTCCGGAAGTATAAGGAAACACAGAAGGAGCAAGACAGAGAACTGTACCAGTTAAGGCAGAAGGAAGCAGGGAGGGAAGTCAGAATAGCAAAGGCCCAAACTGAGGAAAAGATAGCCAACTCAGTTAAGAAGGGGGATAAAATCTTTTATAGGTACATCAGCGAGCGTAGAAAGACAAAGGGAGGGATAGTGAGGTTGAATAGAATGAACGGTGAGTGAGCAGAGGGGGACAGTGAAAAAACAGGAATACTGAATGAATATTTCTGCTCAGTATTCACAAAAGAGGAGGGGTAAGTGCCTAATCCAATTAACAGAAGCACTCTTGATAGGGGGGTCGATCCCAGTCCTTTCACAGAAGAAAGGGTTCTGAAAGAACTCCGAAAACTGAAGGTGGACAAAGCAATGGGGCCTGATGGAATTCACCCCAGAATTCTAAAAGAATTAAGGGAGGAACTTGTGAAACTACTGGCTACTCTTTTTAATAAATCATTTGAGAATGGTGTGGTACCTGAGGACTGGAGGAAGGCAGATGTGATTCCCCTTCATAAAAGCGGGACCAAGACAGAGACAGGAAACTACAGACCTGTCAGTCTGACCTCTGTGGTAGGGAAAGTGATGGAGTCACTTCTGAAGGAAAGAATAGTTGAGTACCTAGAGGCCAGTGGGGCACAGGATCCAAGGCAGCATGGGTTCACAGCGGGAAGGTCATGTCAGACGATCTAATAGATTTCTTTGACTGGGTGACCAAAGTAGTAGACCAGGGAGGGGCTGTGGACATGGCCTACCTAGACTTTAGCAAGGCATTTGACACAGTCCCACACAAAAGATTAATAGTCAAATTAACCAGCCTGGGAGTGGGTTCCAGGGTGGTAGCCTGGGTAAAACATTGGCTGCACAACAGGACACAGAAGGTAATTGTAAATGGAGTCCACTCTGAAGAAAGAGCAGTTACTAGTGGGGTACCGCAGGGTTCAGCATTGGGTCCAGTCCTTTTTAATGTCTTCATCAGTGACATTGCAGAGGGACTGGAAGGAAAAGTATGCCTTTTTGCAGATGACACAAAGATCTGCAACAGGGTTGATACGCAAGTAGGTATGGAAAGGATGAAAAGGGACTTGGCAAGGTTGGAGGAATGGTCAGAAGTATGGCAGCTAGGATTCAATGCAAACAAGTGCAAAATAATGCACCTAGGAAACAAGAACCCAGGGAAGAGTACACAATGGGTGGGGAGGTAGTAACAACAACAAAAAAGGAAAGGGACCTGGGGTAATCATATCAGATGACCTTAAGGTTAGCAAGCAATGTGAGAAGGCAGTAGGGAGGGCTGGGTGTATACTGGGATGTATAGGGAGAGGCATCAGCAGCAGAAAACAGGAAGTTGTAATCCCTCTGTACAGACAGTTGGTGAGACCCCATCTGGAGTACTGTGTCCAGTTCTGGAGACCCCATCTCCGCAAGGACATAGACAGGACAGAGGCAGTCAAGAGGAGGGCAACTAAAATGGTGCAGGGTCTGCAAGAAAAGCCGTATGAGGAGAGACTAAAGGAGCTTAATATGTATACCCTTGAGGAAAGAAGGGAGAGGGGGGGGCATGATAGAAACTTTTAAGTACCTCAGTGGAATCAACAAAGTCCAAGAGGGTAGCATCTTTCAGAAAAGAGACATGCAAGAACAAGGGACACAATTTAAAGATAGAAGGAGGGTGGTTCAGGGGCAATGTGAGGATATTATTTCACAGAGAGGGTAGTGGATGCATGGAACAGCCTTCCTGAGGAGGTTGTGGGGTCCAAAACTGTGGGAGAATTCAAGAATGCATGGGACAGACATAAGGCAATTCTTGTGGGAGGTAGGAAGAAATAGGCTGTTGGTTAACTAGGATCTGCGGCCTATCTTGTAGGTAGGGAAAAGGGCAGACTAGATGGGCCAAGCGGTCCTTATCTGCCGTCAAAGTCTATGTTTCTATGTTTCTATGTTTTTATGTTGAATAGTTTTCTTTTTAATAGTAAACCATAGTACATTTACACCTTAAGCAATATTTCTGAATTTAATAAACATGAGTACTCAGTATAACTTTTCTTTATGCATACTTGATGGGCTTACTGTACATGTTATGACAAGTAAAATAAAAGCAACAGTATAATGTGTCTGAGAGTCTTAGGTCAGCATAGTAATGTCCAGTTTGTCAAAAAAGAAATGAAAAAAAGAAACTGTGCACTTTCTACTTTATTGCAAATTGAATGACAAAACTAGCAACAAACTTACATTGTGGTTAAGTAACAGAAGCACACTTAGAGCAAAAAAAACAAGAACACTGTTTATGTGGTGCTGTCATAGAAAGTACTTCTTTAGCCATCACATCAGCACAGTGGTTGGATTTCTGCTTGCGATGCCAGTGACCCTGATTTGGGAATGAACCTAGGTCATCGGGGGGCTGGCCGAGGGAGAAGGATTGAGTATCCCATGGACTGCTCACCTTCTCTGAGGGGAGGGTGCGGTGCATGACTGGTGATAGAGAGACCCCTGGCAGAGGCTGGGGGTGCCACAACAGCTGGTGTCAGCATGATTCTGAGGGGCAGGACAGACACAGGCTTCATTGCTTGCTCCCTCCCCTCCCTTACAGGGCAAGATGAAATGCCGCATCCAGCACCTTGATGGGTGCCCGCCTCGCCGCTCCCAAATTGCTCCCAGGCTGACTCCCCTCCACCTATCCCGATGTCTGTGGCACTTAGGGCCAGTGCCACAGCCCCACCCTGGGGGGAAAGCCAGGGGGTATAGAGGGGGAGTAGCAGCTCATGTCGGTAGTGAGGGATGGTGAGGACCGTGACCCAGGCTGAGGTACCGGTGTTGGATGTGGCCCAAAAAAGTATAAATTAAAAAAAAAAGTACTTCTTTGCTGAGATCCCAGCGGCTTCTTCATTCAGCATCTTAAACTCCCTTGTGGCTTTTCTAGATGCAGCCATCTTCATTGCCCATTTCCCTGCATCTCCTGGTCTCTGAACAAATAGCTCTTGATATCCTGTACAACCTGTATTTTGGCTGGGAATTATATGGAAGGAGGACATCTAATCCTGTCATTACACAGTGTACCCCATTTAACCTTTTTATTTCTTTAGCAGGTGGCATAACAGACATCAGGGAACAACACTGTTGATCCCTCTGTGCTGAGGGATCCAACACATTTTGCCAGGTTTAACAGCTGGTCCCTTGTCCCCACACTGCCCACCACTGTCATTAGTACCCTTGGTAAATCCTCCAGTTGCTTTCCACATGCCTGATATGAAAAGCTTTCGCTACTCCAAATTCAGTATTGTCCATTTGGGAGCTAAATTGCTCCCACAACCACTGCTTAAGAAAAAGTATTGCATGGTCTCCTTCTGCACCTTCTGGGAGACTGATGGCCCCTAAATTGTGGCTCCTAGCTTGGTTATCTAGAATTTCCAGTGAGGCATTTATGTTCTGTGCTTCTTTAGCCTGCCGCACCACAGCACTTTTACAGGTATCCAAGTGCCTCAGATGTCCTCCATGTCAGTTTGCATAGTCTATACTGATGTCTTGAACATCAGCAGCCTGCTAGTGAGGGCATTCAGTCTAATAGTTATTATGGCTGAAGAGACAATCAGTTGTTGTAGTTTGTGGCCTAGAGAATGCAGTGTCTCCTCCTGGCCATTTCCTTCTGGCACAGCTTGCTGCGCCATTTAAGTATTTGATCCTGCCGCTGGCCCATTCCCATCATCTTTACAGCTGTCTCTGGATTGCTGGCCTTTATTTGGCTTTTCTAGCATAAGAAGAGCACTTTCCTCTTATAAACAAATATGCTTGTTTTGAGTCACTGTAGAGAACATTTCAGTTTTAAACTATTTCTCTGAGGAGCTGATATATCAGGTGACTGTCTGTCTCGGGCTCCATAACGCTCTACTGATGTTGGTGATTAAACTCCCAGGGCCAAAGTCCAAGGCGTTTAATCAACTCCTGAATCTGGTTATTCTGAGTATGCGCTGGCTAGCTGAATGTTAATAAAAACACACAAACGGGGCACTCACCACCTCAATTAAAAAATAGCACTCAAGCTCCATAAAAGCTCTGTTGTTATTCGTACAAGGCTTTCACTATAAAACCTCAGCAGACATAAACAGAGGTAATACGTGCCTGACATACTTCTGACAGAAAGGTCTTTCTCAAAGTCTTTGATAAAGGACAATTTCATCTGAAATGCTTCAGGTGTGGTTTTATAGTGGTTGTCTGTACGAAGACAACAGAGCTTTTTGGGGATTTGAATTATTGAGGTTAAGCGCCATTTTTTAATTGAAGTGGTGAGTGTCCAGTTTGCATGTTTTTATTGTATTTTTTTTTTATTGTGAGCACTACCTACCCAGTGCAGAGTTTTTCTTCAGTACATAACTGCTAATTGAATGTTACATTAATCGACTACGCCAACATTATCTATGGCCAATGCTCTGTCTCACACGTTGCAAAACTGGATGTCCTGTACCACAGATAGCTAAGATTTATAACTGGTCTCCCATCCTCCACACATCACTGCTCTTTATATGCAGCCATAGGGTGGCCTTCCCTTCAATGTAGGCGGTGTAGAAATGCAGCACTCTGGACATTGTGAGCCCTTACCAACAAACTCCCAGATTACATTGTTGCCTGCCTCCCCCTGAGCCCAGTTAGTAGCTACACACTAAGAAGCCACTCACTAATTTCTCTGAAAATCCCCAGGATCAGTACACACTTTGGCAGGGCTGCCATAAGCCATGCTTTGCCTACGCTCTGGAACAGGGTACAAAGATCCTTGAGACTCAGCTCTCCTCTCAGTTTTGCCCTGTTTAGGATCATTTATAACAAAATGTTCACCAAAATCTGTAAGTGTTTCCATAGTTCCTAGCTGTCCTGCTACGGTTCACTCCGTATCCTTACCACATCCAGCCATGAATCTAGCTCCTCCCCTCCCTATTTTAATCAAGTCCACTAGTCAGCTTTCATAGTGGCCCTCAGCACCCAAGGCACCACTTCTCCCATATTACTCTCCTCTCACTGTTTAAGCAGAACATACAGACCTCATTAGGGGCCCCTATGCAGCCCAGGACCCTCACCCAAGTAGGGTAAACGGTCACTGAGGGCTCAAATGCAAAGAATTGTAGCCTCTGATGGAGGCTTGACTAAGAATGACCAAAAATACCACCTCAAGGTCTGTGTACATGCAGTCTGTATATACCACAGCAAAGTTGAGTGTTGCATGTATGTTCCTACAAGAACACTGGGAATGTATATCATGCACCTACCACTTTTCTGTAAATTTTTTTGTAACTCTTTTGCACATGTTGTACTTTGTATTCTCAATCTATGTATGTATAACTGTCTTGGACAACAGCAGGCCCATCTTGTAAATGAGCTTGCTCAATGATGATCGCCTGGATAAATAAAGATTTGATTTGATTTGATTTGATACTACTATTATATGATTAGGAATTTTGAACCCAGGATTTTAAAAGTTCTGTAGTATAGTTAAAGTGGAACATGCCTTTTTTTCCTATTTTTTCTGTGGACTAATCATGGATAAACTACCATAAGTGTGTCTAAAATGTGGATAAACTACTGTGGGCATGTCCAAAATGTTGATAACCTACTATAGGCATCTCTGAAAGGTGGATAAATTACGTGTATAAACTATTGTGGGCATGGGCTGGTCTAATGGCACTGAGGGTTGAGGTGCTAGATGCCACACCTCATGCCATGCCAGCAACCCAGGTTTAGGAACGGGCCCGGGTGCTAGGGGTCAGCAGGGGAGGGTGTCCAATGTACTGCTCTCCCCCTCCTGGAGTGGGATCCGGGGCTCACTCAGTGCAGTAGGGACCTCTGGTGGAGACCAGAGGTCACTTGAGTGCTGAGCCAAATAGGAGGGGTGGAGTGACAGCAGACGTCAGTGACCCGGATCACGCAGACGTCACTGCATGTCACACTCTGGGAGTAACCACATAAGAAAAATCCCCATTCTTGGGGATAGGTGAAGGCACCACTGCACCCAAAGCCACACTCCAGGTACCAGGCACACTCCTCTCCTGGACCGAGCACAGCCAGCACACTAGATTTCAGATAGAGCATCCTGGGCGGATAGGGCAGCCCCACCTCGGGGGGTTCAGAGCCAGGGGGATCAGCCGGGTTGGTGCCAGGAAGAACAGGTGTCTCGGGTAGGAGGTAGAGCTTGGGGCAGTGATGGCTGCTAGAGAGAGTTCCACGGTGGACTGTGAAAAAATTAAATATACAAAAAAAACTGTTGTGGGCATGCCGGAAATGTGGATAAACTGTAGTGGTATGTCTAAAATATGGATAACCTACTGAAGGCATGTGTAAGAGTCCTCCAGGCAGGAGTTCTGTCTGGTTCCATCAGTGACCATTATCAACTTTTTGCATCTGGTTCTGTAAGCACCCTGCCCCTCGCCCCTTCTCTCCCCTCCCTCTCCTAAAATATCGTGTCCTTTAGAGATTTCTCTAAATATTACCTATCCCATTTGCTCTCGGACATTAGGGCAGTTCATTAGTTGGCCCCTCCTGCTTTCTCAGATGTAAACTCAGCCCTGTGCTTCTTTTCCACTGACCTATTGTCCATCCAAGAAACGCACTTCCCTGTCACCACCCCGAGAGTATGGGGTGGAAGCGGCAGATGGATATCAAATAAATTGCTTGGGAAAATGAAGGAGAAGGATGCCCTCTGGGCAGCTTACAAATACACCTCTCACCATTTTCCTTAACACTAACTGAAGGCTGTGCAAACTTTGTAAACAAGAGGTTAAAACTATTATGGCTAATTACATAAAGAACCTTCAGATCAGAAATCTGGGGGACCCCAAACATTTTTGGAAATCAGTGAACTCCCTTATCAAACTGGAGAATAAACAAAATGCCATCATGTTATGAGAAAATTTGGATCACCTGTGAAGTTTCTGCCCTTTGACTTACCCTTGAAGCAAATGTTGGGTGGCCTAGGTGTTAATAGCTTGGAGGCTTGCTTGCAATGGGTTCAGCTTCCCTGGCTACCGTGATACAGGTTCTTGGCCTTTTTCCTTACTTTTTTCATTAAAAGTTTATTGATATGCTCTTAAAGTATAATACTATAGTGTTAAGGCACAGTATCAGCAAAACTTTTTTTTTTTTGTAATTAAAAGTTTATTGATTTTCTCTTCAAGTATAATACTATTGTATTAAGGCGCAGGGCCTTTTTCCTTTCTATTTTTTTTTTTAATCTCCTTTCTTTCTGGCTGGCTTTCTTTCTTTTTTCATGTTGGCATGCGCGCATGTGCAAGCACCATTTTGCAGAAGTAGCACTGTACTAGCACTTTCAAAGGTGTGTCAGTGTTGTGGTGACTCCAGGGGATGCTTTAGCCGGTGTGTCCCTCAGCTGCCAACCAGTGAGCATGCTGCCGATGACAGCAGTTTCCGACAGTGCCACCAACTTGAAAGAAATCCACCACTGCAATGAGAGACAGGCTTGTCATTGCAGTGGTAGATCTGACACGCCTCCATTATGTGCCATTCCTGGTGAAACATTTCAATAAATGTGGCAGCGGCTCTCGCCATCCACCTATGCAATCCTAGAAAGCTGAATTCAGGGGTGCCCAATCCCCCTGTCAGCATGCCCCCTCCCAAGTTCAATTTGTTTGCTGATGGGGGTGCCCAATCTCCATTGGCATAATGCCCCCCCAGTTTTATTTGTCTGCCAATGGGGGTCCCCAATCCCCCTTGACATCAGGCACCCCCAACACAGACATGCTTTTTTTGCTGATGGGGTTCCCAATCCCCGTCAGCTTCAGCCCTTCCCCACCCAAAAAATAAAACAGGTAGCACACAGGGAGCCAACCCCAGTGTGCCCAAATGTCTTAGTGTCACTGGTAAAAACAAAAACCTTCCCCCAAATTTTTTTCCCCCCTGCAAAACAAGAAAACGGCCCCTCGTTGTCCGTGGCACCCCCTTCCCCAACCCACACCCGCCTCTGCACACCCCACCTCCCCACACACACAATCTCACCCCATACTTACCTCCGGAGGTTGGTGCGGCGATCTTCGGTAGAGCGGGAACATGTCTGCACTCTTCAAAGCCGACCACGAACTGAAGAAATGCTGTATAATGGCATAAATGGGGGGGTTCAAATTAGGTGGATATTGCGGCCATTATTTTAGCCTTTGGTTCCAGATGTTCAACATGGGGTTCTTGGGACCCCACCTCATGAAATCAATCACTGTCATATCTGTATTCAGTCCCAAAAGGTGATTTCTCGGTCACTGCGTGGAATCACCTTTTGGGACCGATTAACGAACAACAGTGCCACTGTTCGTGACGTGGGCTCCCAAAAGCCTATGTTGCAAATTTAGTGAAAAAATTCCCAAAAATGACTGTCTTAGGTGTGCGTTGCACAGTTTCCATGCATGCTCATAACTTCAAGAATTTTTAATATTTTCACTCCAGATTTTCAACATTTACATTTTTTCACACCTCCTTATGAATAGTATAGCTGTCATTTTTCACATCCTGCCCAAAATGTGTTTTTGCACATGTGGTGCACAATGGCACAATTGCTATGGGAAATCAATGTTCGAGACAGATTAAGAAAATCAAAGTGACACTGTTCATGAGCAGAGGTCCAAAAATGCCTATGTTGAAAATTTGGTGCAAAAATTCCAAACATGACTATGTCACGAGCGTGCATTGCGCAGTTTCCACATGCGCTCGGAACTTTGAGAATTTGTAATATTTTCACTCCAGATTTTCAACATTGTCATTTTTGCACACCTCCTTATGAATAGTACACCTGTCATTTTTCACTTCCTGCCCAAAATGTGTTTTCACACCTGTAGCACACAATGGGTGCGGTCGCAGTGCAAAATCAACTTTCGGGACAGAGTAACAAAAGCACAGTGCCACTGTTCATGAGGAGAGGTCCCAAAATGCCCATGTTGAAAATTTGGTAAAAAAAGTCCCAAAAATGACCACATTATGGGCATGCATTGTGCAGCATTTACGCACACTCGTAAGTTTGCAAATTTTTCATATTTTCCCTCCAGATTTTCAACATTGACATTTTTTTCACACCTCCTCATGAACAGTACAGCTGTCATTTTTCACATCATGCCTGAAATGTCTTTCTGCACCTGTGGCTCCCAATGGCACAGTTGCTGTGTGAAATCACCTTTCAGGATTGAGTAACGAAATGATAGCACCACTGTTCATGAGGTAGGGTCCCAAAAAGCCACTGTTAAAAATTTGGAGTGAAAATACCAACAAACACCTGAGACATTAAGGTTTACAACCATATACCCACCCTGTAGAGACTGACAGGTGTTGGGGATGTAACTTGGGTTTGTCAGCCATAATGTTCATCGAATTCTACCCCCACCCGCCACCCTACAGCTACTGACAGGCATTGAGGTGTGCCTTGGGTTCCATTACCCTAACATTCACCCCATTCTCCTATATTGCACCTATCTCATCTTATTTTCTTATGGAATGGGGTGAGCATAAAGGCTGAAGACACCAATGCACACACCGACACCTGTCACTTTCAGCAGGGTGGGGTGAGGTGGAATGGCATCAGTATTATGGCTGACCCAAAGCCACATTCCTGATGCCTTAGAGTCTCTGTGGGGGAAGGGGGTTAGCATTACTTCAATACTTCACTGCCATTCCTATTTTATATTTCTAACTCCTGCACTACCAATGCCAAAGTCAGCAAGCCAACATTTGACATTGACAAATGCTTGTTTTAATATTTATTTTGTGCTGGCTCGATGGCACTGAGGGTTGAGGTGCTGGATACCACACCTCACTCCACGCTGGTGACCTGGGTTCGGGAACGAGCCCATATCATCAGGGGTCAGCAGGGGGGAGGACTGGGATCAAGCATCCAATGACTGCTCTCCCAGTCCTGGGGAAAGGATGGGATCCACATCACTGTCCAGCGGTGTCTGGGGGGGGGGCATGGCGGACATCTACACATTGGTGCATGGATGTCATTGAACATCCATGCTCCCATTGAGGAGAAAATGGAAAAGGCTGGGTAAGACTGAGCAACTTGATGGCCACACCCTGCCATGTGGGGAGGACTGTCATGGAATCACGTTGGGGGAAGGGTTCAGCACCAGTCCAGTTGGCAGGCATGGGGGAGCCCTCCAATGGATCTGCCATGGCCGTGCCAGCCCCTCCATCATGTGAGTGAGCCTGCTGCTCTCCCCATGGGTCGGGCCGGCAGCTGGTTACCCCTGCCAGTAGGCGCCACAGCAGGCACAAAAAAAAAAGTTGCAATAAAAAAAATATTTATTTTGTCTCCTGCTTTGCAAACTGGTACCCAACATCCATGTCCCCATCAGCCCCAACATCCACATCCACCATCACTGGGACTTAGCAACCTCCAGGGAATCCCCTTCAGATTTCCCACCCTCATAGTGAGGCTGGATGGAGTAGGGCCATCCTCCCCAGAGCATCATCCACATTCCAGAGCCTTGCTCAGTTTATGGGGTAGAGAATGTAGGATACCAGGGAGGCATCAAGCTGCTTGGCGTTTTCCTCTGACATTTTCTGCTCAGGGCCAACAACATTCAACAATTCACCATGTGTGCATGTCAGCATTTGAGGCTGGCCTTCCCACTGCTGAGACACACATGAAAATCCAGGTGTCCAGCTTAGTGAGAGGAGCATTCACCCATGTTCTCTGTAGGAGAACAGCAGGACTTTCTTAAATGCTAACGCTGCAGCTGGAGTTGTGCTACCAGCTTCAGTTGAAGCAGGTAACCAGCAATCATCTTTTCTATCTGTCTGTCTGTCTGTCTGTCTGTCTGTCTGTACTGTCTGTCTGTCTATCTATCTATCTATCTATCTATCTATCTATCTATCTATCTATCTCTCTGACTTCTGTCTTTTCTTCCTCCTTGCATATCTGTGGTTGTAAAAATATATGGGAGTCCGTATGTGAAACTGGGATTCCTTTGTTTGAAAATGTATATTGTTATGTTGCTGAAATGATTCCAAAAAACTATTTGGAACTCAGGGGGTTAACCTTGAGATGCAGCACAAGCTCATTTGCAGATTTGTCAACAGGAGATTAGTTTTAGGATGCTATGTTCTATTTTGTTCACCTGCAGGTAAGAAACTGACAAGAACTCTGATACATTTTGTGTGAAAACAGGATATCTCTTAATGAGCTCAGGATGTAGAAATTAATTTCCAGGCAAAGATTCCTTATAAAAAGAGCAATATTTTGTTAGAGAGAAGGGGAGAGAGAGAGAGAGAGAGAGAGAGAGTCTGACATTTAGAATTAGAGATACCCTCAAAGGAAGGACCATGTTCTGTTTGAAATGCCTATGTTAAAAAAAAAAACATTCTGCAAACATTTCTTCTTCTTCTTCTTCTTTTTCTTCTTATTATTATTATGTTATTGTTGTTGGAAATAAAAAAAAAACTCTGCTTGTGAATTTTAGAACTGCTACTGGTTTTCCTATGCTTCCTAACCTATGCTTCGATGACAGCCAGGTTTTGTCTACCACTATTTTTTCTTTTTCTGATACAGTTACTTTTCTCTTTAAAGCAGTAGTATGTATTAGTCACATAGTACTTTTTTCAGCAATAATGATTCTCTGACAAAACCATTAGTATACCCATTTTTCTTTTTGCATTATTTTATTACTGGACTAAGATATGGGATTTTGAAGTTTTCAAAAATTCCTGCTCCTGGGGCATGCTCACTATAAAAATATTAAATATCTTACTAAGGACCATACTATGGAGTTTGAGGATAAACAGGACAAAAGTCCATAAGCCACTCTTGTCATTTACATGCAGTAGTCCATCTTCCCTTTTTTCAGAATGTACATGTCCAGTTTTGATTTAAATGTTGTCTTAGATTCACTTATGACTATTTCAATCAGTAAGTTATTCCTGAGGTTTATCATTCTCTGGCTATATAAACATTTGTGCACATTCATATAAAATTTTACATTTTTAGCTGCAGTGGGTGACATCTTAGGGAGATGTGAGTTTTTAAAATCTGAGTGTAGTTAATACATGAAATAGAGGTTAGTGATGATGTCGTATAATTATCATAATAAAAGATCAAGTGTAGGTAACATTTCTGAACTTGAAAGTGTGCAGAGAAGAACTACAAAACTAATTACTGGACAGAGGGATGTGAACCACAAAGAGAGTTTAGAAAACCTGGGATTGTTCTCATTAGAGACGAGAAGGCTGAGATGGAATTTTATGACACTCTATATCTAAGGGACTGTCTAGGTTTAGATTTTAAGGTAAATACTTGAGATACCAGATCTCACAAGTTCCATTTAAATGGTAGACATTTTAGGAAAACCAAAAGGAAGCATTAGTTCACACAGATGATGGTGGTGAGGCATTGAAATTCACTACCAGAAGAGATTGTGACCAGTGATAAGTTAAATGTTTTTTAAAAGCAGACTAGACAAGTTACTTCTGAGGGCAGAATATGTTGGCACCCTCCGTTAAATAATGGCTGACACGCTAGTTGGGCTGTTGCTTTCTACTCTCTGTATAAATTTGTTCTTATGTTATGTTCTTATCCCTTCCTGCCCTTCTCGTTTCCAATGGGCCCAATTCTCAAAAGGTTATGCCTGGCATAACCTGGCTTGCACCGAAGAAAATGCTGCAAGTAGCAAGTTACAGTACGCCAGCAGTTGCAACACATGGTATTCCACAAAGTGAACTTACGCCAGCACTTATGTCCTAAACCCCCTGCGACATGGTGCTAGGGGGTTTACAGCAACTGCAGCACCCTATTCTGGAAGGGCAGCAACAAAGTCTCCAGATCTGCTATTCTACAACAACTCCTGAAGAACATCCATCAAAGTACAATTACAGCAGCATTTAGCTGGTGTAAGTGTACTTACACCCTCCAAGGGTTATGCAGACCTGCCACCAGATCGGCACACAATCCATGTGCCCTCCCCCATGCCCTGAACACCACAGTAAATGCCCCACAGGGCATCTCTCACCCCCCCAGCCCCTAATCCCCCAAACTGTACTAGCCCCACAGGGCTGCTCACACACCCCCTGCCCCTGAACTCCCACACTGCTAAGAGCCCCACAAGGCAGCTCTGTCCCCGATCTATTCCCTGGCCCCAACACAGGTCCCTGCAGTGCCGCACACTGTAAAATATAACACGATATATATCCTGCAGTCTAGTGCCCCCACCCAGCAGTGCCAGCCCACCCACACTTCCCCAACCCATCCCCAGCCAATGACTGACACAGCCACCTCTCACCTCACAGCCAGCCATTGACTGAGCTCTGTATGAGCATTCTGTATATATGCACACACAATGAACGAATGAGTTCATTCATTCATTGAGTGCATATATACAGTATGTGCTCATATAGAGCTCAGTCAGTGGCTGGCCATGGAGGTGAGAGGTGAGCTGTGCCAGTTGCCAGCTGGCAATGGGTCGGGGGTACGGGTGGTGTGGCACTGCTGGGTGAGGGGCCACTAGACTACCAGGGCAATACATATGCCACTGTACCTACTGTACAGTATGTGGTGTACTTGGGCTGCAGTTCAGGATAAGGGGTGAGGGATCCTTGGGGCACTTTCAGTGAAGGAGGGAGCTCTAGCCCTGCTGGGCTTATCCAGCTCCTTCTGTGTGCTTGGGGCATGGGGGGGCACTCTCACTCTACAGGACAGTGGTTGCGGCTTGCGGTGATCCCCCCCCCAGGTACATCTTCTGTTCGGCATACATGGCGAGATGTTGCAAGTTGCAGGATGTAGCTGCGGGGACCCTGCCTCCTCTCAAATTGGATGCAGGGTCTTTGCCGAAACTGAGTTTATCACAAGTCGCCTTTGGCGGTAACTTGCGCCATTCTTCTAGAATCACCCCCAATGACTTTAGTTTTAGATTGTTTAACCTCTCGATATACGATTTATCCTTTAGATCTGTAATAGCTTTTGTAACTCTTCTCTGCACTCTTTCCATTCTTTTTATGTCCTCTTTCATGTACAGTCACCATACCTGACTGGCATAGTCAAGGTGAGGTCTGACATACACACAGTGCAGGGCTATAATAACTTCAGCTTTTCTGCTTTTAAAATTCTTTCTGGTAGGCCATGACACTACATTTGCCTTGACAATTGCTCCTGAACATTGATTATCTTGTTTCAGTTTATTCATGATAAAAAACTCCAAAGTTCTTTTCTGTGTCCTCCACTTTGAGTTCAGTATTTCAAAGCATCTAGTTATGACACATATTGTTGCTCCCTAAATGCATCCTGCTGCACTTTTGAAGAATAAAAATTGCATTCTTTCATTGAATGCCCACTTAGATATAGTATCCAAGTCAAGTCTTCCTATATCCTCTGGACATACTCAGGGGTGCCATATGAGCCATAATTTTGTGTCATCAGCATATTTATTATTCCAATTTACAATTGTTTTATTCACATCACCTGTGAATAATTGGAATATGATTGGTCCTAAAACACACCCTAGGGACACAGCACTCTTTACATGCCCTATATTTTTAAAGCTGTCCATTTATGACCACTTTTTGGGTTTTACTGTCTAACAAGTTGTTATCCCAGTTAATGCTGCATGTGCATGGATGAATTTCTAAGTCCGACATTTTTTCAATAACAGCAAAGTGGGGTACCGTATCAAATGCCTTGCATAGCTCTAGAAAATATATGTCACTGAGTGTGCACTTGTCCAGGTATTGAGTTATGTTTTGTTAAAAAGAGATTAAATTAATAGTGCATGATCTTCCCTTGGTAAATCCATGTTCTTTATCAGTTAACTTTTTGGTGGTCATATGATTCATAATTATGTCTTTAATGATGGATTCTAATAATTTGCCTGGTACTGTAGTTAACATAACTGGACAGTAGTTGCTGATATTTTGTTTGTCTCCCTTTTTATATGTATGGAGTCTATGTTGGACATTTTCCAGTCTTCTGACACTACTCCGGTGTTTATTTTTCAAACAGTATTTTAAGAGACATGGGGCTTGATTCTCAAAGGCCTTAGAGGGATGCAAGGTGCATGTGTCAAAGTTTTCTGACACAAGTGGCACCTTGTGTCAAAAGATGCACTAGGAACAATTCTGGAAAACAGGCTGCATCAAATGCAGGCTGCATTTATTTATTTATTTGGTAGGTATCGGAATTACAGTCCTTTGAGTCATAGACTCGTTTCCAAAGGCTCCACATCATATCACATAACACAGAATGCATAACATATGGTAAGGCAGGATTATACAGTTACATATGCTTGCAATAAGTTACCACACTGACATACGTAATATATAATACTGATAGATATACAATCACAGTTACTTACAATAGGTTACAAACAGTTAATGGAGTTTACAACATTCACCTTGGCATTTATTAGGCTGTATACAGTAAGTACAGAAGAGGCATTGTGCCTCTTGTACAGCCTGTACAGGAAGTTTGGCTGGCATAATGTTACATTACATTGTAGAGACATATTGACAGGCACTATAGAATCTAAAGCAGTCTAGAAGTTAGACTTTGTCACTAACCTAGCCTGTTTATATAACGCAGTTGAAAATTATTGGTAACATATAAGTTAAGGCAGTCTGGTGGCATGGCTTTGGTAGACAACGCAGTTGGTGTTTACCTGGGTAAAAAGCCAAAGGTGGCTTGCACCAGTCTTGCACACAAAATGGGGTTGTGACATGGTGATAGGGGGTTTGTGGCAGATGCAAGCTGCCACATCCCCTAAATCAATATTCTAAAAACTCTCCCAGAGGACAACTGTCTAAGTACCATTAAACCAGCCAGGGGTTGGTGTAAATGTCCTTAGTTGTCCTCTGGGGGTTGTACCACTGTGCCACAGTCCCGCATTAAATGCCCAGCCCCCCAGCCCTGATCCATGATCATGCATAAATATATTCCCTGGTAGTCTAGGGCACCCCCCAGCCCCAATCCATGATCCTCCATAAAAAAGTTTCACTGGTAGTCTGGGGCACACACACACATACCCAGCCTCAATCCCTGATGATGCATAAATATTTTCCCTGGCAGTCTAGGGCACCCTTCCAGCTCCAGTCCCTGATCCCCATATAATAATGAGTGAATTTCTCTGGTAGTCCAGTGGATTAATGGTCAGAACTGCATTTTGATCAACTGGATAACTGCTTATAGGTATTACAGGTGGCTTTTTCCAGTTTGAACTGTACACCAGGGGCTCAGTTTTCAAAGCCCAGTGAATTCTGCAAGCCCCTGGTATGCCTATCATTTGGCACATGGGGCTTGCAGCATTCTCCTGGCTGGTGATAGGGATTTTCGATCCCAAGTGCCAAATGCCACAAGTTAGACTGGCTTTTCCCTTGTCTAACTTGCGCAATTTGGGGGACCCTTTTTACAGGGTTTGTACCACATCTTTGGTACAAGCTGCCATAAAGTGAGGAAATTGTCACAATTGTGCCCAACTATAGAAGATCAGGTGAGGGTGCGGCAAAAGAGTTTGGTGCAGCTGCACCAAATAATGGCTTTGATGCAGGGCTTGACACAAGCCCTGCATCAACCCTTGAAAACGAGCCCCATAACATCATCCAGGTAAGCAGCACAATAACCAGAGTGAGGGTCTAGAATTACATCCATGTACCACTGGAATGTAGCAGGTACACCATGTAAACCAAACGGCACTGTGGTGAACTGATAGAAACCATTTGGAGTGCAAAATAAAGTTTTGTCTCTGGATTCTTTAGCTAGGGGGAATTTGTCAGCAACTTTTGGTGAGATAGAGGATGCTAATGTACTTGACATTTCCCAATCTGTCCTCCAGATCATCTATTCTGAGCATACAGTATGGTAGCTTTCAAATATGAACACTTGATTAAGTTTCCTAAAATCAAGGCAGAGTCTTACACCCCCTTTTTTTTATTTATTTACAGTCACCACTGGTGATGATCAAATTTTCTCGATTCTCCAGTGATAACTCTTTCATTTTTTGCATTTCCTTACCACCTCTGCTCTTAACCACTCAGGTAATATGTATACCTTTTATCTTACAGGGCAAACATTCTCTGTCACTATTACACACTTACCTGGCACTATGGTAAAAGTACTTTTAGATGTCTTTACCAAGTCACAATGGTTTGTTACAGCATCGGAAGTTACGGTTTGTTCCAATCTGTCATAAGTTATATCAATCTTCTTTAACAGTTTCTAGTAATAATGTCAAAGCTACCTTTAGTGTTTTTTCAACCCATTTCTTCAAAAGGCTATCATGAAACATCTTGGTAGGATTTTTCCTCTCAAGGTCTCAATCTGATAGATAACAGTGCCTGTATGTCTAACCATTTTATGGGACTCTTGCCACTTCTGTGCTGGAATTATGCCAGACTCGATTAGTGACCATTCGCCTGTGTATTGCTTGTGGAGTAACAGGAGACAAAATTAACATGGTAGAGTGATAAACACAAGGGCCCAGATATTCAGAAATGCGCCAAAGGCTGGCACAAGTCTGGCACAGCACAAATCTGATGCGCCATGGCACGAGAGGAGCCATATTCACAGGTTGCATTGGCCGCACTGCACCAGCGCAACCTGACTGAATATGGCACAGTTGCACCATGGTGCAACTGTGTTTGCACCATGGCGCAACTGTGTTTGCACCATGGTGCAACCAGAGGTGCACCATACTGCAAACACAGTTGCACTATGGGGCAGAAAGAGATTCCCCAGTGCAACCATGGGAGCAGAGCAGCAGAGCAACAGAGGGAGGCATGGCACAGAGAAGTGACCCAGGAACAGAGCCAGAGAAGCACAGTGACAGGCCACAGGAGGCCACCACCAGCTGGGCACAGTAGGGTGCACACAGGTACCCAGACCACCACCCCAGAACACAACAGTGGAACAGATAGTAGGCAACAGGAGGTGCCAATGGCCACTGGAGGGCCACCAAGGGGCCCCCCTGCAGGCTGCAGGCCCCAGGCTGTGCCCCCCCACACACCCAGACAAGAGCAGGCCACACCCAGGACTATGCAGCCAAGCACACACACACACCACACACAGGCACACAGGCAGCCCACACAGTAGGCACAGAATGTGCCAGGAGGCATATAGTGTGGTAGACCACGTGGGACAGGCCACACATCACCAAGCAGGGGCCCCAACACAGCGTGCGGCCAGTACCTGACCGAAGACCATGGCTGTGTACCATCGCCACGCACACACCCACCACACACCCCTGACAGCTGTCCCATGGGCACCCCAAGACACTGCCAACAACCGAGGGGAGGGACACTACCACAGTGAGACACACCACAGCACACAGCAGTGAACCACAGAAGCACAACATGTGCCCAAACACATGCACACCACACAGACAGGCACTGGGCCACTGCAGCATGGCTCCTCATGACACCTGCAAAGCAGACACAGACATAGGCAGGTATGTCAAAAGATAGATATATTAAAGAACTGAACTATATACAAAACAAGGGTTTGGGAAAAGGTAGAAAAGAAGGGAAGGGGACAGGGAACAGGGACTGTACAGTGGGAAGGGGGACTGTAGGGAGAGGTACAGCATGGGAAACAGGGGAATGCAGGGTCCCAACTACCAATGGCCATGTCATGTCACCCCTTGCACCTTTGCACCTTCGGTCAGCAAGCAACATCCTCCACACCTGTAGCACTGCCTCCATGGTGGTCGAGGCAATTAAGATAAGCTGCCAGAGCAGCCAGCAGTAAAGGGGCATCCTACGCCTCCACTGGACACCTATGAAAAGGGACAGGACAGACGATCAATGCAATGTCCCAAGGAACCATGCCCACCCATAGCACACAATAGGCAGTGGGATCACACACCCAGAGGGCCCGTACCAGCCACCCACGGGGGATGGGCCAATGCCTGCCAGCAATGCAGCACATCATGACAGTGCACAGCGGTGGTCCCTGCCACACAGTGGCCTCCCGACTGCAAAATGGCAGTCACATGGCACAGTGCACCTACAGCACCACAGTAATGTCAGTGCCAGCTGGGCACACACCCACCCCACCAACAGCTGGCACACGTGTCCAATGGATGCGCCACAGTGGCAGGTACCATGCACAGTGTGACACACACACACAGCTGCCATGGCACTCTGCACAGGCAGCCATACCTGCACACATGCCTCCGCCACCCCCATGTACAGTGCAAAGGACCATAACAGTGCCTGCCTGCCCTCTGTGGCCCCGCTGGTGCTGGAGATGCTCCTATGCCACCTTCCTGACCCGCTGTGGTCTGCAATCCTGCTGCTGCTGCCTCCACTGCCACTCTCCTTCAATTTCCAGGCCCTGGGAATGGAACATAGGCAGGTACACATCAGTAAACATCCACAGCAGCTGCCCACCACCCCCACCTCTGTGCACAGGGTGAGCCCCTGCCCGACACATCCCGCACAGCTCCATCACAATGCAAACAGCGGCTGGCGATGACACCCCATGATGTGCATGATGGCAGTGTACTGCTCTGCAGGGCATGCCAGGCAGCCTAGCCAATACCACAGTACAGCACCAGGGCACACATGCAATATGGGCCTACTCACCTGACTGTGGCACAGCCCCACACCTGACTTGCATCTCCAGCCTCCTCAGGTGCTCTGGGTCCCTCTTAACCAGGTCTCCATTGTGGTGGTGGCACTGCTTCCCCATCCTGGCCACTCTGGTCTGCTGCTGCAGTGTGGCAGCAATGCCCTGCCACACTGCAACCCTGGGCTGCTGCAGGGTGCATAGCCAAACAGTTGGGGTGCATGGGGCTGGACACAGGTGACCAGGTTCACCAGCTCCACCTGCATCCATTTTGCTGCCCTTGGTGCCCTTTGCTGTGCCATGCTGTGAGTAGTAAACAGTGAGCAAAATGACGGCAGTAAGCGCACGTGTCGCCTTGGCATGTGCCAGATGCGCAATCCAAGGGAACATGTGCTGTGTCCGCCCATCGCAGTCTCAGAGATGTGTGGCATGGGCATGTCTAGGTGGGGTCACAGGTGTGGGGGTCACTCAGGGGCAGAGGACACAGCAGGGTCAGGGCTTGGCCGCCTTCGTGCAGTGCGCACGTGTACGATAGCAGGCCTGGTGCACCATGTGCCATGGCCACCATCATGTAGTCAGTGTACAGTGTGTGATTGATGACATGATACTGTTCAGTGCATGTGCACTGCAGTCCTGCGCACTGCACCACGACTTGCTCCGGAGCAATCCCATGATGCGCCGAGCAAAATTGTGATATTCAGATGCCACATGCAAATGTGCTCATAAGCCAATGTGTGGCACACTGGGGGGAATTGGGATGTCATTACCATTGCGCCAAGCTCATTTGCATGCGATGCACCATATAACCACCACGGAACAGAACAGGCCATCCTTTGAGGTGGGTTGCGCATGTCGCTGCAGTTCACTGGGAGCAGATGGCACAGCAGAGTAGGATGCTACAGGGAAATGCTGCCACTAACACACTGTGCTGTCTATGTCCACAAGAGGTGACATGTCCGGACATGAGGAGGGTGAGGAGCATGAGAAGCATGGGCCTGTTCACAAGCGCAGGCCTAATTTCACTAAGGATGAAACAGAGGCCCTGTTTTATGTCTACCTTGACAGGAAGCCACTGTGGAGTGGTGCCACGGGCACAGCACAGGCCAGGGCTGAGGCCTGGGAGGAGGTGGCAGGCTATGTTAACCAGCATGGCATCTACCAGTGGTTGGTGCAGGAGTGCCATAAAAAGGTGGATACAGACAGAAGACGCATAAAGGAGAAGGTGGCAGCCATCCGTGCCTCCCAGAAGGCCACCAGAGGGGGGCCTCCTGATGTGCCACCGCTCACGGCACAGGAGGAGTTGGTGGCAGCCACCATGCACCACAGCACGGTGGAGGGTGTGCCTGGAGGAGGATTCCAGATGGGTAGCAGCCCATCACTGCATGGTAAGTATGTCAGCCATGCACAGCTGGCATGCATGTCCTGTGCATGTGTGCACAACAACGAGCATGCCATGTCGCCGGACACATGCAGTGGCAGTTTGGGGGGGCACATATGGGCATTGCATCACTGATACACCTTTCTTCTCTTTCAGCATCAGTACCCTGTGTGCAGAGGATGGGGCACAGGCAGTGGCTGTAGATGCAGGACCGGCCCCAGAGGACCAGCCTTCCACCTCCACTGGCATCCAGGGGCCTGATAGGCTGCAGCACACCACCATAGTCCAGGTGGATGTTCTGAGTATAGGGTCGGACGAGACCCTGGATGTGTTCCTGCAGGATGCCAGTCATGGTGTTCTCTGCATGGAGACACAGATCGGGGTGGGGTCTGACTCCAATGATGACATCACCATCATTCTGGACAGCATGGACGATGTGGGGGAGATGCCTATGCCATCCACCAACACAGGCGGCACGCCCTGCCAGCGGGGAACAGCTGTCTACCACCACTGCGGGTGCAGCTGTGTGCACTGCCTAGGCTGTTCCCTGTGGTGGTGGTGGTGGTGGTGCAGCCGTGCAGATGCTGGGCAGCATTCAGCAGCTGGATGAGCAATGGCAGCAAGCTGCGGGTGCCACAGAGCAGCTGGATGCTGGTTATCAGCTATGGACATTCACCATGAGGACCCCACTGTGCAGCATCCACCAGAGAAGGAGGGCTGCACAGCATGGCTAGTCACCACAGGCAACAGCACCTGTTGCTCTATGGAGGCCCGCAGCAGATGGGTGTGGTCAGCCAGCAGATCGGCATCCTGGGGAACCCGGGCAGGATGCCGATCTGCTGCCTGAGCACACCCATAGGGCCTCCATACAGCAACAGTTGCTGCTTGCCGCTGGGGTGTATGCACTGCATGCAGAGGTGCGTCAGGTGGACGAGCAGTGCAAGGGGGGCACTGCACAGCTCCTGGCAGGGATGCAGCACATGCAGGAGGCCACGACTGCATCCCTGGATCGCAGTACCAATGCGATCATGGATGGCTTTGTGATGCTGGCTGCCACAGGGTGTGGCCAGGCACCGATGACCCCACGCAATGCAATGTACACCCCAAGATCCCAGCATTGGGTGACACCTACACTTTTGATGCCGGGCTCTGCTGTTGGCATCCCTGGCACACCTTGGGCTGGCCTGTTTGGGTGCCTATGCACCCCCCTCGCGAACCTGGTCGTGGTCCCATGGTTCAACCCCTTGGGGACTCTTGCAAGCACCTCCGTGGCTGATGTGCAGCCTATGGCTGCTGATCAGTCCTAGAGCAGCTGCTCCCCTGGCCGTGGTAGCCATGGTTCTGTGCAGCAGCCCTGATGTGTGTGCCATCCTGACCACAGTCCGCAGCTGCTGTCCTGTGCATGCATGGGCAGCGTGTGTGTGTGCATACCACTGGTGTGGTGCCTGTGTGTCATGCCACACACACTGCCTGTGTGCATGCTTGCCTGGCCGCTGGATCATGTGGCATGGGCGTGATGAGGACAGTTCAGCACCGGTTGTGCCTGTGCACCGGTGCAATGCATCTGATCCATGTCACGTGCCAACGCCTGGGTGCGTGGGTGTGTGTGTTGCTGTGTGTTGCTGTGTGTGGTTGTGTGTGGTTGTGTGCCACTGACTCCCCTTCCCCTGCACCACACCTCTGTGTGTGTATGCCCACTGTCACACATGCCCCTGCATGTGTGCTGTACCTGTGTGTGTGACCCATGCATGTGTGTCACGCCACCTACCTGCGTGCACAATAGTGCTCCTGTACAATGGTGTCCCGGTGTTGGCACGCCTGCCATTGCATCCAGGGATCCCTCCACCCGAGGGGGGCAGTCCACCACCCACCCTCCAGTCCATTGCCTCTGTCATCCCCACTACTGTCACACTCATCAACCTCGACAGCTATTCCATGGTCAATGGCCATGTTGTGTAGTATGCAGCAGGCCAGGAACAGCCACAGACTTTCGAGGGGCTGTACTGTAGGGCATCACCAGAACTGTCTAGGCAATAGAACCATGCCTTCAGTATGCCAAATACATGCTCAATGATGTTGTACGTGCTGGCTTGTGCCTCGTTGTAGCATTTCTCTGCTGGGAACGATGGGTGCCGGTAGGGGGTGAGCAGCCAGGGCCTCAGTGGATAGGCACTGTCTCCTGTGTGGATAATGACATGGTTAGCCCTCTGCCATCCTATGCTGTGCCCCTTGCCTGACCCTGGCTCCCACGCCAGCATGCCCACCCTGCCCTCCCCATCCCATGGCCTGCTCTGCCCGTCACCCCTTGCCCATGCCATACTCACCCACTAGGTGGCCCGTGGGGATGTCCCCATGTTCAAACCTGTCCCAGATGAATTCATCATGTGCACTCCCTGGGTGTGTGGTGCAGACATTGATGATGCGCCCCGTGGCATTGTACACCACCTGGCAGTTGATGCTCGGGCTCCCCTTCCTGTTAATGTATGTCACACCCTCAGGGTCCAGGTGGCATGCAGATGGGCACATGGGTGCAGTCAATCGCCCCAATCAAGCCAGGCATGCGTGCTACCCTGTGGAAGTCCTGCATGGCTGCTGTATGTTCCACCTGTGTGCTGGGGAAATGGATGTATTCTGAAGCATGTGGCAGCAGAGCATTGAGGAACTGTGTGAGGAGGTGGGACGTGGCCAACTGGGTTATGCATGTGGTGTCCCCTGTTGGTCTCTGGAAGGTGCCCATGGTGAGAAGGCACATGACGGCTGTCACCTTCATCTCCACGGACATGGCGTAGCTCCATCTGGTGGGTGCCTGCATCTCCTCACTGCACAGCTCGTAGAGCTGCCTCAGAATGGCCCTGTTCAGGCAGTACCAGCCCACTATCTTTATGTCACTGTAGTTCTCGAAGGCCATGCGGGCACGGTACCACCTCTGTTGGGCATACTGCCAATGGGCCCTTCTTTGGCCACATCACTGTTCCTCCTGCCCCCTCACACCCCTCATTACGGTCTCCATCATGAAGGGCGCACTATCCATGGTCCTTGATGTCCAATATTCCTCCGAGCAGTTGGCTGCTGTGAGCTGTGTGGCACCCTGGTGCATTGCCTGGCAGTGTGTCTGCCTGTCTCTCACACTCTCTCTGCCCATCTCCCTCTCCACTGCCACCTCTGTCCCTCTCCCTTTGTGTCTGCCTCGGTCTGTCTGTCTGTCTGTCTGTCTCTCACTCTGTCTCTCTCCATCTGTCTATCTTTCTTTCTTTCTTTCTCTCTCTCTCTCTCTCTCACTCCCTCTTGCCTGGTGCAAGTGCTTTCTGTGTGCTTGCACCCTGTATATATAGGAACAAGTCTGCTCAGTGCATGTCTGATTTGCTCCGCACGTGCGCCATGGCTTCACGGTTGAATATCGCACTGCGCTGGATATTCACGGGCACACCCCCCTTGCACTTGCACCTGCATTCATTATAGTTGTGCATTGGCACAATGAGATTTGCACTGCACACTGACTCCCGCTGAATATCGCTCCTTGACACAAGTCTGCACTTGCACCGGCACAACTCAGTTGTGCCATGCACAACTGCCTTGAATATCTGGGCCGAGGAGAATAAATAAAGAAGTGTGATCCAAAATGAAGGATTTAAACAATATTAGCTGGTGAGACATGGTTATGCTAGAGAATCCCAACAGGGCACTAGATCTCTTTTTAGAGATACAGTGCAGTCCACTTAAATGCATATCAGATAAGTGCACATTCTGGATAAGTCCACACTTTTTTATTTTCCCAAGTTTTGAGTTATGTTTGTAGTGCTAAAAAAATGGTTAAGTGCACAGTGGATAAGTACACTTTTCAGATTAATGCACAATTTCTTTGTTTCTCAACAGATCGCTTCTTAGATAATTAACACCTGATAAATGCACAGCTTACCCTCTAACTGAGCAGGCATGCAAGATGCACTTAACCCCCCCTGCCTGTGGATGTAATGCCTAATTGCAGTGTTAATTACCTGACAGATTCTCATTAGGTGTGAGTGAGCCTTTTAACACCCTGAAAGCCATTAGGAGCTGTAATGTGTAACTGCAGCATGGATCAGAAAAAGTGACTCTGTCTCTTGGACAAAAAGTACAGTAGCTGTGTTGCAACATCTTGGGCTTCTGAAAGTGAAGCGCAGTGATGTAGCAGTTGAGTATGAGAAATATGTTTCTACAATGTCCAGAATTGTGGTAAGTAAAGATAGGCTGCTTGCTGAGTGGGAGCATTCTGAAAATCAGGAATGAAAACACTTCTGAGGCAGGAAGAGTAACTAGGTGGAAATTACTTTGTTAATTAACAGTCAACACCTAGGGGGTAATATAGCGAGATGTCCCCGATATTATATCATAAGATTCAGCCCACTCATTGATAGTCCAGTTGCTCACCCATCTCCCCACCCCCACACAAGAAGGTAGTGCCCACCACCCGGCTCTCCCCCATCCCGAGACAGAGCTGAGGACCAGCACAGCCCTCCTCACACCTCCGCAGCTGGTCCCCAACTGAACTGTCACTGAGCGAACTGTAAAGTGTACGCAGAGCACGTACACCTTACAGTCAACTCAGTGACAGTTCAGCTGGGGACCGGCCGTGGGTGTGTGAGAAGGGCTGTGCCAATCCTCAGCTCTGTCTCAGAATGGGGGGCAGTGTGGTAGTGGGCACTACCTTCTGGGGTGGAGAAGCCTCTGGACTACCAATGAGAGGGCTGAATCTTATGATGTAATAACAAGGACATATTTGGAATAGGGTTGGGGTTCACTATATTACCTCTGAGGTACTGACTGTTAATTTAATTATCGATGCACATTGGGGATCCAGGTAGGGGCCACTATACTACCCCTGAGGGGCAGGGTTTTACTTTAATTATAGGGGCACATCAGGGATTGGCCCTGGGGACCACTATAATACCCCTGAGGGGCTGATTTTGAGTTAAATTATAGAGGCACATTGGGGATCAGTCCCAGGGGGACACTATACTACCCCAAAGGGCTGATTTTTAATTATAGGGCCACATCAGGGATTGGGTTGGGGGTTTGCTATATTACCCCCCAAAGGGGTTGCCTGTTAATTTAATTATTGATGCACATTGGGGATTCATGCAGGGGCCACTATACTACCCCTTGGGAAATGGTTCTAATTTAATTATTGGGGCACATTGGGGATTGATCCTGGGGGACACTATACTACTACCGAGTGACTGATTTGTTCATGTAATTATAGGGGCACATCAAGGATTGGTCCTGGGGGCCACTATACTATGCCCAAAGGGCTGATTTTTAATTATAGGGCCACATCGGGGATTGGATTGGGGGACCGTAGCACATTGGAAACAGGTAACTCTCCCATGGAAGACATTTCTAAGTACCCTTAGACCCTGGTCTAAGGGAACTTAGAATTTCAGATGAAATTCTGCCATTTTTGGGTGATATTCCTCATTTTATGATTGAAATTCCACCGTTTTTGGGCTGAATTTCACTCAGGTGAAACATTTTGCAAAATGCATGAATTTCACAAAAAAATTTTCACAGAGTGAAATATGTCAATTTCACTCATCTCTAATTTAAAAGTTACTTTTGTGTTTAAGGCTAATAAATTAACAGGGAAAGGGCATTTAGAAGGCATTTTTGTTTCGAAAGACAGCACCAGATGTTTAAGATCAGATAATTTCCTGACCTTACCTGTACCTCTCTGCAAAACAAACAAAACCAAGAAAGCTTTTAGACAGCTTGTAGCTTGGCAGAAGACACCAGGAGAAAGGACTGCTGTGTGACTGGACTTCTCTGCTGGGATTAAAGAAGTAGAATTCTTGTACTTGGACCTTTAATTTAGGGTAAAAAAAAAACTAACAAAACAAAAAAAAGTGTGTGTTTGAGTTAACTGAACAGAATGGTTATCTGAACAGTTATCTAGGTGTAAATCTCAGGTGATTGAAAGGACTTTATAGCTGTGAGGTTTAAATTACTTGTAGAAAGATCTAGTAAGTAGGGGGAGTGGCTTAGCTAGAAGGAAGCTACATTTAAAGACTGCCTTAGAAAGAGTCTGCTAGTAGCTTGGCAGAAGACACCAGGAGAAAGGACTGCTTTGTGACTGGACTTCTCTACTGGAACTATATTGCCTTCCTTCCCTGCCTCCACCCTCCCACCCAAAGCTAGTTCTACTTTTATAGGCACAGGATTTGACTGATAACAGGAACTTCCTGTTTGGGAGCAGGAAGTGAGTGATCGCAGAGCCACCAAAGACCTACCATCCTAGAAGGGCAAGAGTAGCTCTCCGGCCCCCTCTAGCTGCTGGAGGTCTGCCTCTGAGTAAGTAAGGAGTCTACTGAGAAATATAGGATATTCTTGTCTCAGAACAGGACAATCAGGAGCTTAAAGGGCACACAGGGAGAAAGTAAGGAGAGAGAGAGAGAAAAAAAACAGAGGAAAGAGTAAGGATTGCAAACAATTAAGGGACCAGAAATAAGACATGATGGGAGTGGTGCAGTGCAGTGACTGTGGAGCAGCAGTTTTCCGCGAGACGTTCTGGAGGATGCGGTGTTGTCCCATCTGCAGCCACCTCTCTGGGCTGAGGAGGAGGTTGCTCATCTCCAGGCTGAGTTGGCCAGGATTTGTGGGACCTCCTCTTCCATCCAGGGACCACCAGTGCCACTGCCGTTGCCTCAGAGGTTGCCAAGAAAGAGGAGCGTGGACCACAGTGGGCTCAGGGAGGGTGAGGGTGGTGGAACAGAGGCGCATCCCTCCAGTTGTACCTCTCCACAATTCCTATGCCATTCTGGCAAAGTGTGGTTCCTCTATGGAGGCACCCGCAGTGGAGACCAAGGAGGATGCTGGGAACCTCCACAAAGGAGACCCACAGGAGGGTGGCAAGGGACCCCGCAGGGGAAGGAAACAACTCCTGGTGGGGGACTCCATTGTTAGGAAGGTAGAACTGGGGGAGGAAGGGGAGACGGAGGTAAGGTGCCTGCCTGGCGCCATGGCTTGGAGGGACAGGGAGCGAATCCTCAGGATTGCTGAGCAGCTGCACAGGGGAGGGAGCTGGATGTCATTGTCCACCTAGGGACAAATGACCTGGCTAAGAAAGGGATTAGAGAAGTTGAGGAAGAGTTTGTGGAATTGGGGAGGGGCCTAAGACAAGTAGCACGAACGGTAATCTTCTCGGAGGTGCTGCCCATCTATGGCGTAGGGGAGACTAGAGTGTTCCGCACCATAGGATTCAATCAGTGGTTGAAAAACTGGTGCGGAGCTCAGGGATTTGGCTTCATTTGGGACTGGGGGTCCACCTGGAGTGATGCAAGCCTATACAGGCATGATAGGCTGCATCTGTCCAGGATGAGAACCAAGATCCCAGGTGATAGGTTTAAATGCTTCATTGGCAAGCAGTTAAACTAGTCAAGGGGGGAGGCACTGGAAAGGAGCAGGGAAATCCTAGCCCCCCCAAAAAAATCATGGTAGTAAGTGCAGTAAACACCAACATAGATGTGTCGATAGGGAGAAGGGCAGGGGTAAATGGAGAAAGTGACAAAGGCAAGAAGGACAGGGATGGGGCCAAAAGGAGTAAGGCCATCAGGAAATGGAGGGTAATGAGTACCAATGCCCATAGTCTGGGCAACAAGCTCCCTGAGCTGGTGGCCTTGATGAAGACTGATGCCTGGATATCGTAGCAGTCACAGAAACATGGTACACAGAGAACCATGACTGGGATGTTAACATACCAGGGTACATAACCTATAGGAGAGACAGGCAGGAGAGGAGGGGAGGAGTAGCTCTCTATGTAAAGGAAGGGATAAAAGCAACTGAACAAAAGAGTAAACAGGGAGGAGAGGAGGCACTGTGGGTCACCTTGGAGACTGGAAAGGGCACCACAATCTGCACAGGAGTTGTGTACAGACCCCCATGTCAGGGGGAGGGAATGGACAAGGATATAATAGAAGGCATTCTTAGAATGGCAGAGAAAGGGGAGATACTGTTGATGGGAGACCTGAATATGCCAGATGTTAACTGGAGCACATTTGCTGCAGCCACATCCAAGAGCAGGGTCATTCTTGATGCTCCTACAGGTGGCAGGCCCTCAGACAGCTATTTCAGAACCCACTCATGAGGGAGCAATCTAGACCTCGCTTTCAAATGGGGCAGGAGAGGATCTCAGATCTAGAAGTGGGTTGCCATCTGGGAACAAGTGACCATCAAACAGTGTGGTTCACGTTAAACTCAGCTACAGAGTCAAGCCATACAAAGTGAGAGTACTGGACTTCAGGTGGGCTGACTTTGGCAAGATGGGAGAGCGCATCAGAAAAGCACTAGCAAACAGGCTAGAAGGAGGTGTGGAGCAACAATGGGGAATCATCAAAACTGCCATCACAGAGGCAACAAGCCTTTGTGTGAAGCAAATAAACAAATCAAAACGAAAGAAAAATCCACTATGGTTCTCAAAAGAGGTGGCTGTGAAAGTCAGGAAGAAAAAGATAGCATTCTGGAAGTATAAGAAAACACAGAAGGAGCAGGACAGAGAGCTGTACCAGTTAAGGCAGAAGGAAGCAGGAAGGGAGTCAGAATAGCAAAGGCCCAAACTGAGGAAAAGATAGCCAACTTGGTTAAGAAGGGGATAAAACCTTTTATAGGTACATCAACTGAGTGTAGAAAAACAAAGGGAGGGATAGTGAGGCTAAATAGAATGAGACGGTGGGTGGGCAGAGGGACAGTGAAAGCAGGGATACTGAACGAATATTTCTGCTCAGTATTCACAAAAGAGGAGGAAGTGCCTACCCAATTAACAGAAGCACTCTTGATAGGGGGTCGATCCAGTCCTTTCACAGAAGAAAGGGTTCTGAAAGAACTCCGAAACTGAAGGTGGACAAAGCAATGGGGCCTGATGGAATTCACCCAGAATTCTAAAAGAATTAAGGGGGAACTAGTGAAACCACTGGCTACACTTTTTAATAAATCATGGGAGGATGATGTGGTACCCGAGGACTGGAGGAAGACGGATGTGATTCCCTTCACAAAAGTGGGACTAAGACAGAGGTAGGAAACTACAGACCTGTCAGTTTGACCTCTGTGGTAGGGAAAGTGATGGAGTCACTTCTGAAGGAAAGAATAGTTGAGTATCTAGAGGCCAGTGGGGCACAGGACCCAAGGCAGCATGGGTTCACAGCGGGAAGGTCATGTCAGACGAATCTAATAGATTTCTTTGACTGGGTGACCAAAGTAGTAGATCAGGGAGGGCTGTGGACATGGCCTACCTAGACTTTAACAAGGCATTTGACACAGTCCCACACAAAAGATTAATAGTCAAATTAACTCAGCCTGGGAGTGGGTCCCAGGGTGGTAGCCTGGGTAAAACATTGGCTGGACAACAGGACACAGAAAGTAATTGTAAATGGAGTCCATTCTGAAGAAAGAGGGGTTACTAGTGGGGTACCACAGGGTTCAGTATTAGGTCCAGTCCTTTTTAATGTCTTCATAAGTGACATTGCAGAGGGACTGGAAGGAAAGTATGCCTCTTTGCAGATGACACAAAGATCTGCAACAGGGTTGATACACAAGGAGGCGTGGAAAGGATGAGAAGGACTTGGCAAGGTTGGAGGAATGGTCAGAAGTATGGCAGCTAGGATTCAATGCAAAGAAGTGCAATAATGCACCTGGGAAACAAGAACCCAGGGAAGAATACACAATGGGGGGAGGAACAACAACAAAGTAAAGGGACCTGGGGGTAATCATATCAGATGACCTTAAGGTTAGCAAGCAATGTGAGAAGGCAGTAGGGAGGGCTGGGGTATACTGGGATGCATAGGGAGAGGCATCAGCAGCAGAAAACAGGAGTTGTTATCCCTCTGTGCACAGTTGGTGAGACCCCATCTGGAGTACTGTGTCCAGTTCTGGAGACCCCATCTCCGCAAGGACATAGACAGGATAGAGGCAGTCCAGAGGAGGGCAACTAAAATGGTGCAGGGTCTGCAAGAGAAGCCGTATGAGGAGAGACTAAAGGAGCTTAATATGTATACCCTTGAGGAAAGAAGGGAGGGGGAACATGATAGAAACCTTTAAGTACCTCGGTGGAATCAACAAAGTCCAAGAGGGTACCATCTTTCAGAAAAAGAGATGTGCAAGAACAAGGGGACACAATTTAAAGATGGGGCGGTTCAGGGGCAATGTGAGGAAGTATTATTTCACAGATAGGGTAGTGGATGCATGGAACAGCCTTCCTGAGGAGGTTGTGGGGTCTAAAACTGTGGGAGAATTCAAGAATGCATGGACAGACATAAAGCAATTCTTGTGGGGGTAGGAAGAAATAGGTCTGTTGGTTAACTAGGATCTGGGCTCATCCTGTAGGTAGGAAATGGGCAGACTAGATGGGCCAAGTGGTCCTATCTGCCATCAAAGTCTATGTTTCTATGTTTCTATGACACTGCTATAAAAATCTGGAACAACACTGATTTGGAAATCAGAAAAGCTCTAAATATAAAGTTTAAATCTCAGTTAAAAGGGACTCCAGGCTGAGACTCCATGTACTTGTTTTTAGCTTAGGCATGGTACATCTGTGGAGTAGAGAGTTTATACCATATATTTCTTTGTGCAAATATGTATGCTTTTATTGTATTTATTTGTATGTGAATATGGGTCTAGCCTGTTAACCTGGTTTAAAAAATTTAAACTAAAACAACTTCATTAACAGTTTGTTTTCTGTAGTGGGTAAAAGTAACAAGACCTTTCACCCGACTGAAAAACATTTTCTTTTAACCTATGGTCATAATACACCTCCCTCTGCTGTTATGGGGTTTCTTCTTAATTACTGTTGGCAATTTCAACATATTTTGCTAATTTCACTCTCAGTGTGTACATATAGTATGTAATAGATTATATCTAAGTGGTTTTATCTTCCCATGTTTCTTTTATTACATCTAGTGGCCCTCTAGGTGGTCTACTATACAACATTTCAAAGGGTAAAAAAAAAACTGTTGATACTTGTGGCTGTTCTCTGTAAGCAAAAAGCAAGTAGGGTAAGTAGTGGTCTCAATCTTTCCCTTCACCTTTCACAAATCCTTTTAACATGCATTTGAGGGTTTGATTAAAATGCTCAACAAGAACATCTGTCTGAGGTTAACAAAGGGAGGTTCTACTGGCAGTGATACCTAGCAATCAGAACAGCCCCTTCAGCAATGCAGCACCAAAATTACTACCCTGATCAGTAATAATCTCATTAGGTTTGCCCACACTGTTGAAAATTTTGGCAAGCTCTGCTGCCACTTTTGGGGTTGTGACAGTATGCATTGGAATTGCCTCAGGGTATCGAGCAGCATAGTTACATTCTACCAAAATTAAAATTGATTACCCTTTTTACTTTTGTCTAAGGGGCCAATCATATTCATTGCAATGCTCTAAAAAGGCACATCTACAGTATCAAGGGTAGGGGCACCAGGGGCACTTTGTCTTCTTTTAGTTTCTAGGTTACTTTCTGACATTCAGCACAAGACCTACAATAGGTAGCATTACCCTCATGAATTCCAGGCCAGTAAAATCTGTACAACAATCTGACAAGGGTGTGGTCCCTCCCTGAGTGACCAGCCATAGAACTGTCATGTGCTGTATGTAACAACTCATAGATACATAGATACATAGACGGTGTCGGCAGATAATGGCCTATAGGCCCCGAAGTCTGCCCATTTGAGCTTGTAAGTTCAGTTTGTTTTCCTAGAAGTCTATTTCCCTACCCCTGACCTCTAGAATTCCTTTATGTCTATCCATGCATTCTTAAATCCTGTGATTGTTTCCAGCCCCACCACTTCCTCTGGCAGGGTGTTCCACTTGTCCACCACCTCTGCTGTGAAGAAATTCTTTCTCATGTTTCCTCTGAATCGTCCTCCCTCCAACTTCATCCCATGCCTCTAGTCCTGAAACATCTTTTCGCTTAAAAATAGTGTTTCCTGCACCCTGTTCCTCCCTGTAAGATACTTGTATGTCTCTATCATATCCCTCTCCCTCCTCTCCTCCAGGGAGTACATGTTCAGTTCCTTCAACCTGTCTTCATAGGACTTGTGATGCAACCCATGCACCATCTTTGTTGCCCTCCTCTGAACCTTCTCTACCCTGTCTATGTCCTTACGTAGGTATGGTCTCCAGAACTGTACACTGTACTCCAGGTGGGGCCTCACTAGTGTCTTGTATAGCGAATTATGACTCCTTTTCTCCTGCTGGTGATGCCCCTGCCTATACATCCCAGCATCCTATTTGCTTTACCTGATGCCTTGTCACACTGTTTCCCTACCTTGAGGTCATCAGAGATGACAACCCCAAGATCCCTTTCCTGCTTGGTGCATGCTATATCCTCACCCCCCAACTGATATATTGTGCAGGTTTTGTGCCCCATATGCATTGTCTTGCACTTCTTTGCATTAATTTCAACTGCCAAACCCTTGACCATTCTTCAAGTTTCTGCAGGTCCCTTCTCATTCTGTCTACACCCTCTGTGTGTCTACTCTGTTACAGAGCTTTGTGTCATCAGCTGAACAGTGAAATTCTGCCTTCTATATCCTGTGCAATGTCACTGATAGTGAACTCAGTTGTATACTTCTTTGGTTTGATCAATTGTTCTATCTGTTCTTGCATTTGAGGATTAATACAAACTCGGTACAGTAGCCCATTACATTTTTTAAATATTGATTTGCCCTGTCTTTGTCTCACCCCAGCTGCTTAAAATATGCTTAGAGAGAAACATCGTTAGTTAACTAATTGTGATTTTGTTTCTGAGTAATCAGTTTAAGTTTCAGAATTTTCATAAATCAGCCCTTATATCCATCAGTCTTTTTCTGGCACTGTTTTTTTTTCAGGCATCTTCTTTCTTTTCTTGGGTTCCTGGATATTGGAGCTGAGCTCAAACATGTCAGAACCAAAGTCACCAAAAGGAAAAGAGTTCCTAACACATGAGATTGTCTTTGTCTGTGCTCTAGCTATCATAGCTGCTGAAACAGTTGGGTTTCCTCCCTTTGAGATTATCCTTATAAATCCTGGAAAGTCATTTCCAATAATCAGGTACAAGTAACTAAGGTACTTTCCTCACTTTCGTTTGTCATAAAACCCATTTATTTTCAGAGTCACTTGGGTAGTGTGTTACTGTCTAGTGTCCCTGTGGATGCAGATGACCCCTGTACCTGGTCCTTCTGCACAATCTTTTCCCAGAACTTCAACATCCACCAGGGTCTGTCTGCTTCCTGAAACTGTAAGTCCCTTCACAGTCTTACTGAAACTCCCACATTGACATCTGTTAAATACTTGCCCCAATTTGCTAAGACCAAATTGGGTCCATTGTTACCCTCCTTATTTTTATTGCAGTTTCTTGCAATATGGTGTGGCTTATTACAGTTGTAGCAAATAAAGTCTTTGGTGCAGAATTGTTACCCGCATCACAGATCTTATCTGATCTGGAGCTAAATCAGGAAAAAGAGGGTCTTACCATTCCTTCTGATAGTCCTCAGCCAAAGAAACAGCATTTTCCCTACTTTCTAGTCAGTGTTCCTTTACCCAAAACTTCACATCTGTAGGAAGGATTTTGCTGAATTGCTCCATTGGAAATCTGTCGATCTGTGGGATGTTTTGTCCTTTGGTTGGAGCAATTTAATCAGGAGCTCTAGGAGCTGACTGAAGGCTTCTCAAGGACTGGCAACTGAGTGGTACTTCAGGGACCATAATCTCTGCCTGTAGGTCTCTCCTGAAATATCATATCTTTTAAGAATTTAAGAGGAACGGTAGCAGGCACATTCCTCAACCACAGTGAGTACCACTACATAATTCTATGCTGCTCTGGTGAAGCAGAACTGCAAGAGCAGACACCAGCAGTAGTGGTTGGGGAGGATGGGGGCCCTCTGGAGTGGAGGCCCCAAGGAGGGTGAAAGAGGACCCCAGAGAAGGAGGAATTTACTTCTGGTGATGGACTCAGTTGTCAGGGGGAATAGAGCTGGGTACAGAGAAGGGAGTGCAGAAGGTGGTTAGGTGCCTATGCAGCACCATAGCCCACAGGGATGGGAAGCATATCCTACAGATTGCTAGGGCAGAAGGAAGGAAGGGGAGTCAGAGATCCACCTGGGAACAAATGAACTATAGTTAGGGAGGGGCAAGAACAGTGAAGGGGAAATTTAGGGAGCTGAATAGAAGTCTTAGACAGGTAATATGCTCAGTAGCTTTTGCAGAGGTGCTGTCTGTCTGTGACAAGGGGAAGGAGAGGGAGCCTCACACCATGGCTTTCAACTCTTGGTAGAAGAAATAGTGCAAAGAGGAGGGGTACAGCTACACTGGGGACTTGGGGCCCAACTGGGAGGATAGGAGCCTAAACAGAGGTGATAGCCTGCATCCATCCAAGAGAGGAGACATCATTCTCAGTGGATGGTTTAAGTGTTACTTTGATGACTATTTAAATTAGTTGAGGGGGTGGTGAAAGAAGAAAGGGAGGCAGAATCTGCAACCCCAACAGGCTGAGATAGAGTGTAGGGATATCCCAAGGGGTGAGCGTACCACCACGGAGCAAGTTAATCAAGAAAGTAATTAGAAAAGGAGGAAGGGGGAATGAATCAGGCAGACAAGGGAAGGGAGGAACGGTGAACAAAAGCAAAAAGGGGGAAGTGACCAACAAAGACATAACAAAATCTGGAAGGACATGTTTGCTAATGCTAGAAGTCTGGGAAATAAGAAACCAGACCTACAGGCCATCATAGCAGAGACTGAACTAGATATTGTAGCCATTACTGAGTCATAGTGCACTGACAACCAAGAAAGTAGTTGTATCCTTCTTAGGGCTGCAGTGGGTGGAGCCCTGCAGACCTTTTGCTTTGAGAAAAGGACTCAGCACATTCCTTCTGACCAAACAACATGTTGCAGTTGCACCACAGTTGCCTTCATGTCAATGGAGCACTTTACTTGTTGTCCCCAGTCGCACTGCACTATTTTTCAGCTGATCATAACACTGGGGGTTTGGGCACCCCCAGAATCATTCTTATGTTTCTGGGGGGGGTGGTAGGTGCTCAGGAAGACCAGGTGGGAGGATATGTATAATTCAAAAGAAAAAATCAGCGGGACATGGTGGAACATGGCACTCTCTGCCGTGTCCAAGATGGCCACTGCACTCTACTGTGCATGCGCTGGTAGCCACACATGCACAGTGGAGTGCGACAGCCATATTGGACATAGTGGAGTGTACTGTGACCTGTACATTTTTGTTTCTTTTAAATTATACATATCCCTCCAACCAAACCCTCCCTCTCAGCACTCACCCCCCCCCAGAAACAACATAACAGTGACACTGGGGGTACCCAATCCCCCAGTGTCATGATCACCCTTTTCTTTTGTGACCCTCATCCACTGCCATGCCTGAGCATTTTGTTTATTTATTTTTAATCATCCACCTGCCACTCCCTCTCAGCACCCACCATCCCACTCCCCCCAAGAAACATAATACTGACACGGGGTGGGGTGTCAAATCCCACAGTGAAGGAAATCTCTTTTTTTGTTTGTTTTTAGACCCATAAAAAGAAAAAAGTCTATCAATGTCTTTTGTGGCTGTTAGACTCCCCCCACCCAGCCTTCCACTCAGCAACCCCCCACAGCCCCTAAGCTCTTACTTACTGATTGGGGGATCCAATGCCATAATCAGCTCTGGACCAGAGACATCTTCACTTTTCAAAGCCAGACCACAATCTGATGAAATCATGTATGCAATTCAATGTATTTCAATGAGAGGTTGAACTTAGTGGCAGTGGCATAACTTGGGCATTTTGGCATATTGGTGGCCCAGATTTTCAACATTCCTTCTCTGGGACCCCACCTCATGAACAATTGCACTATCATTAGGCAGATCTGTCCCCAGTCACACTGCACTATTTTTCAGCTGATCATGACACTAGGGGATTGGGCACCCCCAGTGTCACTCTTATGTTTCTGGAGGGGTGATGAGAGGAAGGGTCGGGTAGGATGATATGTATAATTCAAAAGAAAAAAATTGGCAGGTCACGGTGGAATACGGCACACTCTGCCATGTCCAAGATGGCCATGTCACTCTACTGTGCATGCGCTGGTAGTCACGCATAAGTAGTAGAGAGCATCAGCCATACTGAACACTGCAGAGTGTGCTGTGACCAGCTGATTTTTCTTTTAAATTATACATATCCCCCACCCAACCCTCCTCTCAGCACCCACAACAGAAAAACAAATCAGCGCTTGTGGCAGAACACAGCACACTCTGCCATGTCCAAGATGTCTGCCACACTCCACTGCACATGTGCTGTAGTTGTGTATGTGCAGTGGAGTGTGGCGGCCATTATGGACACAGTGGAGTGTGCTGTCTACCTATTTTTTTCTTTTGAAGTATACATATCCCCCACCCTCCTCTCTCAGCACCCACACCCCCACACCCCACATCCCCAGACCCCAGAAACATATATAAGAGTGACACTGTGGGTGCCCAATCCTCAGTGCCATGATCCCCTTTTTGATGAGCCCCTCCACTGCCATGCATGAGTGTTTTTTAATTTATTCATTTTTTTAATCTCCCACCTGACTCACCCTCCTCAGCATTCCACCACCCCAATCCCACCCACCCCTAAGAAACATAATGCTGCCACTGGGGTGCCCAATCCACCAATGCAGGGATCCTCATTTTTGTTGTTGTTTTTAGACCTTTAAAAAGGAAAACGTCCATTGATGTTTTTTGCAACCATTAGACTCCCTCCACCTGACCCTCCCACTCAGCACCCTCCACCCTGCACCCCCAAGCCCTTACTTCCCAATCAGGGGTTCCAACACAATAATCCTCTCTGGACCGCAGACACATCTTCATTCTTCAAAGCCAGACCCTGAACTGAGAAAATCAGGTATGCAGTTCAATGTATTTCAATGTGGGTTTGAACTTAGTGGCATAACTTGGGCATTTTTGTATATTTTTGGCCCACATTTTCAACATGCCTTCTTTGGGACCGCACCTCGTGAACAATTGCATGGTCATTGGGCAGATCTGTTCAGAAAGGTGAATTTTTGATGCCCTTTTGGGCAGGAGTTGAAAATGTTCTCTGGACTTGCTAATGAGGTGGGTTCATAAGAAGGCTATGTTGAAAATTTGGTGTAAAAATATTAAAAAACAACAAAATTATGAGCCTATGTTGGATTTTACAAACACAGGCTCATAACTTTGGTAATTTTCAATATTTGTACCCCAAATTTACAACATATCCATATCTTTACAGCACCTCATGAATGTGACAGCTGTAATTTTTCAGATTCTGGCCAAAATGTTTTTTACATCCCAAAAGATGATTTTGCAGTCCCTGCACGAATTTACCTTTAGGCCAGGAGCTGAACATTTTCTCTCCCCTGCTTCATGAGGCAGGGTCATAACATGTCTATGTTGAATATTTGGTGGACAAATATTACAAAACAGCAAATATATGAACCTACATTACATTTTGCTAATGCAGACTCATAACTTTGGTAATTTTTAATATTTTTACCCCAGATTCCTCGCATGCAGCCCTATCGGCTCTGGCCAGAGTTTGTTTCTTTAGGAAACAGGATGAATAATGAAAAACTCTTCACTTTCCTCAGAAAATCATTTGGCCTGGTACGAGTGTACTTAGAACCTGTTGCTTCTCATAAAATGTGCTTCTTAAATAGGGTACAATATGTACTAATATGTTAATATAAAGTGATAAGTAGAGTTGCACTACATGACATAATATAAGTGGTTGATGATTATTAAGAAAGAAATGTGTTCTGGTGACAGGGTATGTGTATAACACATAGCATGGCTAATTTCTGACTTGCAAGATTTTGCAGTCTAATGAATAAGCTAGGAATGAGATTTCCAAGACATTGTCATGAAGTATTATGTAATAAGGGGATACATGATGGCTAGGTGTATCACACACCTAGTCATCATGCATGCCTTTTATACAATAGGGCCCTAAAGTTTTTTCTGTTTTGTTTTGGTGTTTCCTTTGTTTCATATATTATATTTCTGTGGGTGCTTTTTTCATGTTTGTTAATGTTCTGCAGTTTCTTCGGACTTTGTTAATGGGGTGTGTCATTTTGTTCTGGTTGGCTAGTTACATAGGAACACAGAGACATAGAAATTGTCAGCAGACAGGACCACCTGGCCCATCTAGTCTGCCCATAAGCCCTTGTACTGAATTACTGCTTCCAACCCACCTGCTGCTGTACCTCCTATGGTTCCCTATGCCTGTCCCAAGCATGCTTGAATCCATCCACTGTGCTCAGCTCCCACCACCTCCTGAGGCAGACCATTCCATGCCTTCACCACCTACTCTGTGAAGAAGAACTTCTTCATTCCCTCTTAACCTCTAATCTTCCAATTTCATGTCATGCTCCCTCATTCTTGTGTTCCTCATGTATTGTAAAATGTCTACCTCTGCACCTTTGTTTATACCTTGAGGTACTTGAATGTTTCTATCATGTCCCCTCTTTATCTCCTCTCTTCCAGAAAGTACATATTGAGGTCTCTTAAGCTCTCCTCATAAGTCTTGTGTTGCAAGCCCTGTACCATCTTAGTTGCCCTTCCCTGGACCATCTCCAGCCTGTTAATATCCTTACAAAGGTGTGGCCTCCAGAACTGCACACAGTACTCCATGTGAGGCCTGACCATGGTTTTATATAATGGCATCACTACCTCCTAGGACTCCAGAATAAAGACACTGAGGATGGGGGTAGTGTACAGGCCACCTGCTCAGGGGACAACCTGGAGGGAGTTGGCCAAGCAGATTAGAAGTCTCTGTAAGATGGGGAACACAGCAGTAGTGGTGGGTGATTTCAACCTCCATGGGGTGGACTGGAATACCCCAACCACAATGTCTGCAAAGGAGCAGGTATTGCTAGATCCATTTCAGGACTGCTTCTTAGTGCAACTGGTCCATGAGCTGACTAGGGTGGATAGGACTCTGGACCTAGTATTAACAAATGGGGAGGCTGTAAGGGATCTGGGAGTGGAGGACCCTCTACCTGGGAGTGACCATCACACAGTGTGGTTCACATTCAACATGGGCAGAGAAACAGGAGGGATGGGTACCAGTGTGATTGATTTTAAGGGATCAGACTTTACAAGGATGGAAGAGATTGCAGTTAGGCATCTGGTAGGAATCCAGGCGAGCATGAGTGCCAGCCAAAAATGGGATATCAATAAGAGAAGGCTAGCAGAGGCAACTGAGACTTGTACCAGGACACAGAGCAAGAAGGGTAGTGCAAAGAAGCCAAGCTGGCTGACTCAGGAGGTCTTGGAAGGGGTGAGGGCCAAGAGGAAGGAATTCCAGGGGCTTAGGACATTGGGAGGGCAAGGGGACAAAGATGAGTACACGAAGAAGTCCATGGAAGTTACCAGGCATGTCAGAGTGGCCAAGGCTTCCAGAGAGCTGAGACTGGCACAGGGAATCCAGGACAGGAAAAAGGACTTCTTCAGATACATTGTAGAGAAAGAAAGAATAAAGACCAAATTGTGGAGGATTAAGAAGGATGGGGGTGTAGAAGGGGAGGACCAGGCAGAGACAGAATGAATACTTCTGCTCTGTGTTCACAAAGGAAAGTGGATGGCAGATACCCCAAGAGAAGGTGGAGTGGGCAGAGGAGTTGGGGTGACTGATATCGGGAGTACAAAGAGGACAGGGTACTGGAAGGACTAAGTGCACCTAGGTAGACAAAGCACTGGAACCAGATGGCATTCACCCTAGGGTGCTTAAGGAGCTGGCAGAGATCCTGGCAGGACCACTGGCAGATCTGTTCAGTACAGCAGTTCAATACAGCACTGGACACAGGATGCATACCACAGGACTGGAGGATGGCCCATGCGGTGCCCAATCATAAAAGCAACCCGAAGGATGACCCACGCAAATATAGACTGGTGAGCCTCACTTCAATCATGGGGAGGCTCATTGAGTTGATCCTAGAAGAGATGCTGGTGACCTTTTTGGAGGACAATGGTCTCCAGGACGAGCATCAACATGGTTTTGTCTTGGGCACATCCTGCCAAGCAAACCTAATTGGGTACTATGACTGGGTTACTAGGGATCTGGACAGGGGCCATGCAGTGGATGTCCTGTATTTGGACTTCAGCAAGGCCTTTGACTCGGTGCCACATGGAAGGCTGGGAGGTAAACTGGTATACATAGGGGTGGGAACAAAACTGGTCAATTGGATCACCAACTGGCTGAGGGGTAAGCAGCAAAGGGTGGTGGTGGTGGGGGAACGCTCATCACTGAGGGACATTATGAGCAGGGTGCACCAGGGGTCAGTACTGGGATCAGTGCTGTTTGGAATATTCATAGCTGATATCTCAAATGGGATCCGGAGTAGGATCAGTATGTTCGCAGATGATACAAAGATCAGTGTGGTGGTAGATGACATAGAGGGGTGGAGGGGTCTGCAAGAGGACCTGACCAAACTACAGGAGTGGTAGGACACATGGCAGCTGGGGTTCAATGCCAAGAAGTGTAGGTCCTGCACCTCAAGCAGGAACCAGAGGAGGAAATATCAGTTGGGAGGATACAGTTGGAAAGCACCATGGAGAAAGGGATCTAGGAGTTCTAATAACTGAGAATATGAGCCACTCAGCTCAGTGCAGGGAAGGCGGCAGTGAAAGCAAACAAGATGCTGGGGTGCATAGAGAGGAATCTCCTCTAGACACAGAGAGGTGATCCTTCCCTGTACAGGTCACTTGTCAGGCCCACACCTGGAATACTGTGTGTGCAGTACTGGCGTCCATTCCTGAAGAGGACATCAGATTGCTGAAGGGTGCAGTGTAAGACAGTGAAGAAGATCCAGGGCTGGAGGGCAAATCCTGTGAGGAAGGGCTGGGAGACCTGAACATATATTCCTGGAAGAGAGGAGGATGGGGATATGATTGAAACCTTTAAATACTTAAAGGCACTAAACAGGACTAATACAGAAGGGGTTTTGCGGATCAGAAGGGGAAGGGTATCAGCTGAGATTGGAGGGGGGAGATTCAGGAGGGAGGGAGGGAGGTCAGGAGGCACTTTTTCATGGAAAGGGTGGTGGACAAGTGGAACACTCTGCCCGGGGAAATGGTATTGTGTAAAACGGTGGGAGGATTCAAGAGGGGGTGGGACAGAGTAAGTGGGGGTTGTTATGAGGAAGGGAGGGGAGGGTGAGGCAGCTTCAAGTTGAGGACTAGCTGCACAATTGAGCAGGCATAACAGACCATGAGGCCTGTTTCTTCTGTGGCATTTTATTATGTTTCACATCTCCCTCCTTCTGCCATGGATTCCCTGCCTATGCATCCCAGCATGCCACTGGCCCTCCCAGCTGCCTTAGCACTCTGCTTTGACATTTTCATGTCATCTGAAATAATAGCCCCAGGTCCCTTTCCTCCTTTGTGACTGTCAACAACCCCCCCCATCCTGTAGTTTTCCCAGGGTTTCTGTGTCCCAGGTGCACAATTTTGCACTTTTGGGAATTAAACTTCGGTTACCAGTCCTCAGACCATTTTTCAAGCTTCCCCAGGTCCCTCTTCATTTTCTTCACCCCCTCTAGGGTATCCACTCTGTTATGGGTCTTGATGCACTCTTTAAATAGGCAGACCGTTCCCTCCAGCCCTTCTGCAATTTTGCTAATGAAGACATTGAACAGGACTGGCCCCAGGACCGATCCCTGAGGCACCCCGCTGGTCACCCCACTCCCGAGACTGCACCCCATTTACCACCACCTTCTGCCTCCTGTCTGTTAGCCAGTTTCAAACCCAGTTTACCACCCTGTCCCCCATGCCCAACCTTCCTAGCTTGTTTATCAGTCTCCTATGTGGGACGGTGCCAAAGACTTTACTGAAATCAAGGTAAGCAACGTCCACTGCCCCATCCTGATTTACTTCCTTTGTCACCCAGTCGAAGAAATCAACCAGATTTGTCTAACATGGCATCCCCACTGTGAATCCATGTTGCCTATGGTCCTGTGCTCCGATAGCTTCTAGATGCCCCACTATCCTTTCTTTAAGCAATGTCTCCTTGATCTTCCCACTACTGAAGTGAGGCTGACCAGCCTATAGTTCCCCGCCTCCTCCCTGCTGCCGGATTTGTGTAGACAGACCACATGTGTCTTCCTCAATCCTCTGTTACCACCCCTGTGTTGATTGACTTGGTGAACATGGCTGCTAGAGGTTCTGCTATCTTCCTTTTGCAGTTCTCTTAATATTCTTGGGTGTATCCCATCTGGTTCCATCGCTTTGTCCACCTTCAATTTAGTGAGCTCCTGCAGGACTTTTTCCCCTGTGAATGGACTATTGTCCACCTCTTCACCCCCTTGGCAACTACTGTTCTGCTGTGGCTATGGTCCCTGACCCTCCTCCTCTTCTGTGAATACAGAACAGAAATATTTATTTAGTATTTCTGCCTTTTCCATGTCACCCTCCTTGCATTCCCCTCCCTCTCCCTTGAGCCTTGCAATCCCGACCCTGTTTTTTCCTCCTTTCACTGATGTACCTGAAGAGTGTCTTATCCCCTTTCTTAACTGACTGTGCTCAAACCTTCTTCAGTCTGTGCCTTTGCTCTCCTTACTGCCTTTCCCGCTTCACTTAGACACTCTAGATACTCCTTCCTGTCCTCCTTCCTTTTGGGTCTCCTTATATTTCCTGACCACTTTCCTTTTTGCGATGACCTTTTCCACCACCTCTCTTGAGAATCACAGTGGCTTTCTCCTTTTCTTGCCTTTGGATACCAATCTGATGCATTGGTTTGTTACTTCCAGTAAAGCTTCCTTTACACGCTTTCACTTTTCTTCCACTCCCCTTCTCGCCCCCATTCTCTTCAGGGCTTTTTTGAGACCCCTCCCCATTTCAGCGAAGTCATTATTTTTGAAATCGAAAACCTTTGTCCTAGTATGACTTGAGTGAGTCTCTGTCCCTATGCTGAACCACCCAATGTTGTGATCGCTGGATCCCAGTTGCCTTTCTACCCAGACATCTGTGATTCGATCCCTGTTGGTCATTACTAGATCTGGAACTGTCCTATATCCGGTGGGATCAAGCACAAGCTGCCTGAGTCCAGCTTCCTGCAGTAAATCAAGGATGCCTCTACTTCTGGCTGAAGCAGCTACACTGGTGTTCTAATCTATGTCCAGCATATTGAATCCTCCATCAGTAGAATTTCACCTTTCATTGCCATCTCGTGTATTTCCTCCACTAGCTCCCTATCCAGTTCCTCTTCCAGTCCTGGAGGCCTGTATATCACCCCTGTGTGTATTGCTGTGCTATCTATAGGTTGAAGGGTGATCCACAGTGTCTCGGCCTCCCCCTCTCTACCCTGTACCTGTGTTGCCATTATACCCTCTCTGACATACAGGGCTACTCCACCACCCTTTTTGCCCTCCCTATCCCTCCTGAATAGAACATTTCCGGGTACATTTGCTTCCTACTCATGATTAGCTGTGTACCAGGTTTCAGTTATTGCTACTATGTCCAGATCTCCTTCAATTATTAAGGCCTCCATGTCTGGGACTTTATTTCCCAGGCTGCATGCATTTGTCAACATGACCTTCCAAGTTTTACTGCCTGACCTCTCTCTCTCTTTCTGTTTTTGGTCCCTTGCACTATCACACCTTTCCTGATATTTTTCCCTTGTGTTCCCGATTCCTTTCCTACTCCATTTCTGCCAGTCTCTGATGACCTTGATATCAACTTCTCTTCCTCCTCCATTGTTCTTCTTTCTCTACCATATGGGGGTGGGCTGCCTGAGTGTCCCTTCTGCTGACCTCCACCTTTCTAGTTTAAATGCCTGTCAGCAAAGCATTTAAACCATCCATAGAGGGCTGCCTTCCCTTTGCTGGACAGATGCAGTCCATCCCCACTGTACAGGGCTGCATCACTCCAGGTGGGTCACCAGTTCCCAAAGAAGCCATACGCCTTCTCTTTGCATCAGCCTTTCAACCATGTGTTGAAGTTACTAATGCGGAGATTCCTCTCCCCCCCCCAACCACCGTGGACTGGCAGCACGTATGAAAATGTCACGGAGCTTGCTACCTTCCCCAGGCATCCTCCCAACACTGAAAAGTCCTCCTTCACCTGCTCCAAGCTTGCCTTATCCTTGGCTAGATCATTTGTCCCCAAGTGGACAATGACCTCCAGCCCTCCCCTCCATGCCACAGCTTCAGCAATCTTCTGGATGTGCTCCCTCCTTTTGAGCTGTGCCTCCTGGAAAGCACTTTACTTCCCTTTCCTCTCCATTATATGTGCCCAAATCCATTCCCCAGACAATTGGGTCCCCAGCAGGAGTAACTTCTTCTTCCTATGGGGTTTTCTTCCTCCACCCATAGGAGGATTTAGAGAAGGGGCTAAGGGTGCTATAGCTCATCCATCATGAAGTTCCTCTATTAGTAACACACTGTGCTGCATTCTTAATCAGTATGCATTAATGCCTCCATGAAAGCCACCTGAGCCACATGGGTCTCATCTGTCCTCCAGTGTCCTGGTAGTGCAGTAAACAACCACCCCCAGAGAGAGGAGTGAGTGTACTATTGGGGAGCAGACACAGAAAGAGTGGAGCCCACAAGTGAAGAACAGAGCCTGGGGTTTCAGGTGGCAGCAGTCCCAAAATGCAGGGTCGGTGTTGCTTTGGTAAATCAGCACAAAGAGTTTGGAGTGAGGGTCGGGTTATCTTCCGGTAGCTGAAGCAAGCTGTAGCTGAGAGCTCTGCTCAAAAGGAGTCATGGGGTCAGTGTGTGCTATCTGGAGAGAAAGAGTTTGGCGGACAGGTGACCGGAGACAGTACTCAACTAGGGGCACATAGACTTCAGTCTGCTGACAATGGATCAAGTATTCATTTAATCAGGTACTTCTTGTTCAAGAAAAAGACTTTCACAGTCTCAAACTATGGTGGGTAGGAGGTGGCTGCTGGGATGGGACAGGACATTAGTGTTCCATCAAACTGGGTGTGTAATAAATGTAGTACTAGTGTTATTCATTTCTAGTATAGGGAGCTTAAATTCATGACATTAAAATAGTTTAAGGTCAGTGCTGGTTTTGTCCCATATGCCAAATTGATTTTGGTGTGGATTCGCAGGAGAGGGAGCTGGAGGGTAGTGACCTCCAGTAGCATGCTAGGAACGGTACAAAACTAATGCTGGGGCAGGTCTGATCTCAGCAACAGCATGAACCAGGAGAGGCAGAAACTGGTACATGAGACCTTTGAACTGAGGTAAAAACTTCAGCATGTACTGTATGTCTAATCTGTGTGGTCTTTTCAGTTGTGGTTGTACAGTGTGAATGAGCACAGAGGGAATTAATAGACATAAGGGTTTTGAAGGTGTTCTGCTTGCTTGGAGAGCAAAATTGGCAACAGAAGTCATAAGACCTTGTTTGGCACATTGACACAGGCAGTTACAAAACCGGAGAAAAAAATGATAGAATCAAATATTTAGTTAATGTAGTTATATGTGTTGAATGGGTGAGAGGGGTGCAAGTTGTGATGTACCCAAGCAAGTGCTGTTGCTAATCAAAAAAAAATGTGTTTTTATATTTGTTTAAAAACTGTGTTTTGCTGTCTGCTTACTGAGTTCTTGGGCCTATCATAACAAGCATTTGTCAATGCCGAATGTTTGCTTGCTGGTATTAGCATTGGAAATGCAGGAGTTAGAGAGATGCAGAATAGGAATGACAGTGAAGTATTGAACTTCACGCCAACCCTACCTTCACCCTGCAGAGACAGACAGGCATTGGGGTATGCATTTGGGCTGACACCCATAACGTTCATGACATTTTACTTCACCCTATCCAGCAGACACCGACACATGTTGAGGTGTGCCTTGGGGTGTTCGGCTTTACAGTCATCCTACTCCATAAGGACATACTGAAATGGGTGCAGTATAGGAATAGGGTGAACTCTGGGGCTGAAGAGTCCAAGCACACTCGATGCCTGTCACTGGCTGCAGGGTGGTGGGTGGGGTGGAATGGCATGAGCATTACAGTCGGCAATCCAAAGGCACACCCCTGATGCCTGTCAGTCTTTACAGGGTGGGACATCATGGTTAGAAACCCTAAAGCCCCGGGCATTTGTTGGTATTTGTGCTACAAATTTTCAACATGGCCATTTTGTGACCTCCACCCATGAAAGCATTTGGGACCTCTTCTCATGAACAGTGGCACTGTGATTTTGTCAATGTGTCCCGAACTTTGAGATTCCACAGCGACTGTGCCATTGTGTGTCAGATGTACGAAAACACAGATTGGGCAGGATGTGAAGAATGACAGCTGTACCATTCATAGGGAGGTGTGAAGAGATGACAATGTTGAAAATCTGTAGTGAAAATATTAAAAATACTCCAGCTTCCGAGTGTACATGGAAACTGCGCAACACATGCGTGTAACACAGTCATTTAGTGGAATTATTTCGCCAAATTTTCAACACAGGCATTTTGTGACCTCTACTCATGAAGACTGTCACCATGATTTTCTTAATCTGTCCTGAACATTGATTTCCCAGCAACCATGCTATTCTGCGCCAGATGTGTAAATGCAAATTTGGGGCATGATGTGAAAAATAACAGCTGTACTGTTCATAAGGAGGTCTGAAAAAATGCCAGTGTTGAAAATCTGGAGTGAAAATACTACAAATTTGCAAAGTTATGAGGGTACATGGAAACTGCACAACGCACGCTTGTAACAGTCATGTTATGGACATTTGTCACCGAATTTTCAACATAGGCATTTTAGGACCTCTGCTCATGAACAGAGTCACTGTGATTTTACATACGAACATACAGTACATACGAACATATGAACATACGAACATACGAATCTGCCAACAGACCACACCAGTCAGTCTATGGAATTGCCTGATCTGTTCTAATGTGCAGCTAGCACCCTAGATTGCAGCTGCCCTAGCCTCCTCCCCTAGTTCCTTCCCCTTGTCCCAGCCCCTGCCCTGACTCTTCCTCTTGCTTTATCCCTCCTTCTTAAAGCTATTGACTATTCTACATGTTACCACCCCTCTGGCAGCACATTCCAATTAGACATCACCTCTCAAGAGAAGTAGTGCCTCCCTCATCTTCCTCTTGAAACATCTCGCTTCCAACCTTGGTCCATGCCCCTGCATCTCTCTTCCACTCTCAGTTAAAACACCCCTCAGTGCTAGGTTTATTTACCCCTCAAGTATTTAAATGCTTCAATCATATCCCCCATCCTCTCCTCCCAGTCTGTACGTGTTCATCTCCTTCAGCTTATCTTCATATTCCTTTTCTTCCCCCCCTTTAACATTTTTGTTGCACTCCTTTGCACCTCCTCCAGTAACTTTATATCTCTCTTCAGGTATGGCCTCCAGTATTGCACACAGTACTCTAGGTGCGGTCTGATCAATGATCTGTAGAGAGGTAGGATCACATCCCTGTGTCTGGATAAGAACCCCTTTGTGATGCACCACAGCATCCTGTTTGCCTTCACTGCTGCTCTCCTACACTGGGCTGAGTTGTTCATGCTCCTAGTTACCAACACCCCTTGGTCCTTCTCCTCCTCCTCTGTGATCCCCAACCAATAGTCCCTCTTCTGGTTCTTGGTCCCAGTGCATCACCCCTTACACTTCTTTGCATTGAATCCTAGCTGCCACTCCACTGACCATGTCTCTAGTTTGGTTAGGTCCCCTCTGCAGTTTTTCCCATCTGTCCTCTTCGTCCACCACCAACCCCAATTTGGTATAATCTGCGAACAGACTAACCCTGCTCCCCACTCCACGTGCTATATTAGAAATAAAGAGCCCAAATAACACCGGATCCAGCACTGACCCCTGTGGCACCCCGCTTGTCACTGCTGTGGGTGCCTAGAGCTCCCCCACCACCACCACCCTCTGCACCCTCTCCTGTAACCAGTTCTCTATCCATTTAGTCAGCTTTTTTCCCACCTCCACTGCCGTCAACTTCCCCACCAGTCTCCCATGAGGCACTGTATCAAAGGCCTTACTTAAGTGCAAGTACAAGACATGTACCGCATAGCCTCTGTCCAATTCCCTTGTTTCCCAGTCATAATACTCTATTAGGTTGGTTTGACAAGACCTCCCTGAGACAAACCGTGTTGCTGCCCATCTTGAGGCCATTCTCTCTAGGAATGCCATCCAGCCTCTCTTCAATATTGCTTCCATAAGTTTACCCACTGACTTCTCCCTTAGGCCACTCTTGCGCATGGGCACCACATGGCCACCCTCCAGTCCTGCAGCACACACCCCTTTTCAGGGAGGTGTTGAACAGACTCTGCCAGTGGTTCAGCCAACAGCTCCATCTCCCTCAGCACCCTGGGGCAGATGCCATCAGGATGGTGCCTTGTCCACTCTTTACTGCCCTTAGCCCTCTAGCACTCTTACTCCTGTGATCACTTTTGTCTGTCACCTCCTCCCCTTTGCCACCCCTGCCCATTGTGGTGGTGACCATCCTCTTCCTTAGTGAAAACGGAGCAGAAGTACCTTTGAATTTCCACTTGCTCCTCCCCTTTTCCACCCAATCCCTCCCTGCTTTATCTCCTCACAATATGTTCTTGCACTGTTCTTTTTCCCTGACATACCTACAAAACTCCTTTCCCCCTCCCTTTATGCCCTGCATAGACCTTAATTGCCTGGAGGCCTTAGCTTTCCTCAACCTCCTGGCAACCTCCCTTGACCAATTCCAAAGCCTCCTTATTCTCTCCCTTCCCTGTTCTCCTGTACTTCCGTATGCAGCCGCTCTTTGTCCCTCACCCCTTACAGCACTTCCTTGTTCAGCCAGCATGGTTTCTTGGTGCTGCTCTTCTTACTCCTGGCCCTGGTGCAGGCTAATGTGCCTCCATTATCCCAGTCTTTATGATTCCCACTTTTTTTTCTGCATCCATCCCGGCCTTATATCCTGGAGTCTCTCTTGCAGTATGCTCCCATACCTACCAGTACTAGGTCTAGAGTGCTACCAAGCACTTTTTAGGCCCACTTACCAATTGGTCAGAGGCTGTACTGAAATGCATCAAGAAGCACCTGCTCCCTCGTACTGTTAGTGGCCGGGGTGCTCCAGTCAACTCTTGGTAATTAAATCCTCAACTATCACAAACTCCCCCTTCTACACACCCTCCTTATCTGCTCTGCCAACGCTCATCCAGGTCCTCGGATTGGGCTGGTGGTCTGTACACTACTCCCAGCCTCAGTTTTCTGCCCTTGGAGTCCAGGAGCTGCACCCAAAGCACCTCTGTCTTTCTTCTCCCTCATCCCTTATGCATTTAATCCTTCCCTCACATACTGTAGAGTGCACCCCCCTCCTTCCAACCACCCAGTCCTCCTGTATATCCTGTATTCTGGGATTGCACAATCCCAATCATGGTACTCTGTGGCCCATGTCTCTGTCACTGCAGCAATGTCCACGTTCCCCTCTGAAAAGAGCACCTGAAGCTCTGCAATTTTGTTCCCCAGGCTTCTTGCATTGAGAGAGACCACCTTCTACCCATACCCCTCCTTCTCCACACTCGTCTCCTCCTTGGCCTGTGTCCCTCCTCCTGGTAATCCGTAGTCTTTCTCCTTCTTATTCTTACCAGGTGGTGGTGCCTTCTGTATTACACTCAGACCACTCTTCCCACCCTCTCCCAGGGTTACTACACCTCTGCCTTTACCTATATATGGAAAGGTGAGCTTATTAGGCTCCCCTGTCCGGACCTTTCTAACAACCTCAGTCTTTTGGCCACTCTCTACTACTTTAAACACCTTAGTAGAGATGCAAGTATACCCTCTAATCCTGCCTTTAATACTCCCTTCACCTTCCTTCTCAAGTGTAGCCTGCCCCCGCGTACAAGTCACTATTCTCCAGACCCTACCCCAGTTAGTCACTAACCCATCATTTTTGTGTGGCATCAATCCCTCAGCCACTGTTGAACTCCTCAATCCACGCCTTCCCCATGCTTGCACAAGGCACTGGGAGTGCCTCCGAGAATGCCACCAACTCCTCACCCCCTCACACTGCCTGCCCAACTACTTGAACCTCCCCTCACTACTTCCAGTCTCCCGCCTAGTCATTTGTACCACATGCAACACTAAATGAGTGTTTCTTCCTCTCCTTACTGCACACTTGAGCAGTGTCTGCCCTGCCTCTCCTGCAGTCAACCTGGGGATAGCTTCAACCCAAAAATGGCTGTGCCTTCCCCTTACACCCCATCTCACCCCTTTCAGTATAGAACCCCTGGATGAGTACCCCATCATCCTTACCCCTTTGCCTTCTAATGCCCTTCCACCACCCCAGTATTCGTTCTTCCCTGCTCCTCACCCCTGCAAGCTGCACCTCTGTGACTTCTGTATCAGTACCGCCCCTATGTCCACCTCACCCATTTTCTCTGCTCTTATTCCTCCCATCCCCTTTGTATCCCTTTCCAGCCTGACTACTACCTACTGGGCTTCCCATGTCGATCTCCCCTCCTCCCCTGTTGATTTCCAACCCCTCTCCTATCCCAGCTGTTGTTGATTTACAACCCCCATTCTCTTCTACCCTGATAGTGATGCCCCTCCCATCCTTCCCCCTTCCCGTAGCCATCTCTCCTCTAGTCACCATCCCTCCTTCCTTACTAGCCCCTTCTACCTTTTCATCCTTGCTATGTCTTCCCCTACCTGTTGCCATCCTCTCATGCCCCACTTGTCTTCCCCCTTCAGTATGTTCCTGCTCCCCTCTCTCTCCCATAGCAGGGCTTGAATTCATTACTAGTCGACACCCCTCCTACATCTCTTCCCCCTATCGGTTCCCCCCTCCTACTTGTTCCCCTCCATGCCACCCCATGTCCCACCTCTGGTCCCTCCCTACTCGTAGCCATTTGCTCTCTCCCCTGGTACTCCTCGTGGACTCTTCCTTTCCCCATCAGGAGGCCCCCCTTGCCTCAGGCACCCCGTCCCTCTCCTTTTTTTTCCACTAGTGCCTCTGACACTGGGGTCAGTTTCAGTCCCTAGTTGTTCTTCCTCCATCCTCCCTTGCCATCCCCTATTCCCCTCCCAGCCAGGATGCCTACCATACTCATCTGCCCTGCCACTTAAACTCCTCCCTAACCTCCACAGTTCCTCCCTCAAACTAGCCAGTCATCTACAGACCATACACCCAACCCATCCTCCAAGCCCAGTCCAGGATGATGGCAGACCCACACCCTGTACACCTCACCACCCTTCCAAAGATGCCCGCCCTATTGACATGTGGCATCTGCTTAATTTTGGCCCCCATCTTATGTTACAGGCTCTTACTCCCAGCTTCCATACACTACTTCAACTGTTAAGCCCCTATTTACTCAAATTCCTGGCTCCCCACCACATTAGTCCTCCTACTACCCTCTTGCTGACCGGGTTAATTCAGTCTCAATCTCATCCATTAGATACTGTGTTACTGTAGCAATCCTAAAGCCTCCTTGTCTGTTTTTACCCCTCAGCTACCATACTTTTTGTTCTCAGCTCTCATATATTTTCACTTAGCCCAGTTAGAAATCCTATTGCACTCCAAGTATTACTCAGCTCTGTTTGAGAAATAAACAGAACAAATAAATATGTATTATTACAGCAATCCTAACAGTATATCTCAGTACTTAGCTCAGTTAGAGAAAGAAACATGACAACTACAGTAAATCTGTATTATTACAGCAATCCCAAAAGTATCCAATCATTGCTTTGTTTCAACCCCAGAGACCCTGCTGTAATAGAGGACCACAGAGGACACCTTGGTGGAAGGGTGGGCAACTCTAAAGTCCCAGCAGAGCTCCGTTGAGCTTGCTCACTCTCCTCTCTCACTCTCTCGTTCTATTTCTCCTGGCGCTGCAGGCTGTCCTTTGTACTGGGCTCCTGCCTGCGCTGGTGCCTTTTCTGCCAACAAAGAAATCTGCAGCAGTCCCAAAGAGCTCAGTTGAGCTCGGCCACCCTCTCTCTCACTCGCTCATTCTGTTTCTCCTAGTGCAGTAGGCTACGCTTTGTACTGGGCTCCTGCCTGCATTGGCGCCTTTTCTGCCCACAAAGAAATCCACAGCAGTCCCGACAGAGCTTCATTGAGCTTGTTTACTCCCCTCTCTCACAGCTCATTCTGTTTCTTCCAGTGCTGCAGGCTGCCCCTTTTGTACGGGCCCTGCCTGCATTGGCGCTTTTTGCAGATTTGTAGGAACTGGCAACAGTTTTGGGAGCGAAAGTTCTTTAAATTTGATGGACTGCATCTTGACTAAGGAGGGAGTCAGTGCATTGGGGCAGAGGTTTGACATCTTTACAGAATATTTAAACTAGCAAATGGGGAGAGGTGCAGCACCCCATACGTCGAATGGGAAGAACACCCTCCCCTCAGCTAGTGGTCAAACAGGATTCAGCATGTTTGCAGTTCATTTGCATCACCAGGTAAGAAAAAGGTTTGTCTCCCATAGGATGCACAGGGTAATGCCAAACCTCATCCAACAACTAACATACCAAAATCTGTCCGATGGAAAATCATGTACACAAATGCTCACAGCCTGGGAAATAAGATCCCAGACCTGCAGGCAATAATGTCAGAGGCTAAACCGGACATAGTAGCAATTAATGAGATGTGGTTTACCAGTAATCACACTTGGGAGACTTCAGTACCTGGCTATGTATTGTTCAGAAGAGACCGAGGTGCAAAAAGGGGGGGAGGAGTGGCCCTGTATGTCAATGAAAATATCAAAGCTACAGAACTTCAGAATACACATAAGGAGCCAGAAGAACTGTGGGTCACCCTGGAAACAGGAAATGGGACAGCTATAAGAACTGGGTTGTCTACAGGCCCCAGACCAGGGGAGGACATAGACACATTACTGTTAGAAGATATACAAAACATGACAGCTAAAGGGAGGTTCTGATAAGGGAGACTTCAACATGCGGATCAGATTGGTCAATACCAGCAGGAACATCTGCCGAACTAGACACATAGTGGATTCCCTACAGGGGAGGCCTCAAACAACTGGTACAGCAACCCACAAGAGACAGGGCTATCCTAGATCTAGTACTGACTAACAAGGAAGGGATCACAGATCTCCAGGTAGAAGGTCACCTGGGGCCAGTGACCATCACATGGTATGGTTCAATTTGGCCACTACATCTAAATCATCCCATTCCAAGGCAAAATATGGGACTTCAGAGGAGCTGACTTTGATAAGATGGCCAACAGAGTTAAGCTAGCCCTGGCAAAAAGAAACACAGGTGAGGGGTACAGGCAAAGTGGCAAGCATTAAGGATGCAATACTTGAAGCAACATCCCATTGTGTATGACAGAAAAGGAAGTGTAAAAGAAGAAGGAAACCACTTTGGTTCTCAAATACAGTAGCAGAAAAGGTCAGAGCCAAAAGGCTGGCCTTCAGGAAATATAAGGGAACACAGCGGGATGAAGATAGGGAGGCATACCAAACTGCCCTAAGGGAAGCAGGGAAGGCAATAAGGCAGGCAAAGTCCCAAACTGAGGAAACACTAGCACGAACAGTAAAAAAAGGTGACAAGACTTTCTACAGATACATTAGTGAAAGGAGAAAGTCCAGAGGGGTATTGCTAAGCTTAATGGAGAAAAGGGAGCATGTGAGGAGGAAGACCCTGTAAAGGCATCTATCTTAAATCGATACTTTTGCTTAGTATTTACTGAAGAGAAGGTAGGGCAAGGCCCACAGCTCAGCATCATGGACACAGGGGGGATGGAGGTGAGCACTACTCCCTTCACAAAAGAAAGGGTACTACAAGAGCTTGTTAAGCTCAGGGTGGATAAGGCAATGGGACCTGATGGCATACATCCCAGGGTACTAAAGGAGCTAAAGGTGGAACTAGCAGAGCCATTAGCAGAACTGTTTAGTGAGTCTCTGAGCACAGGAGAGGTCCCAGAAGACTGGAGAAGGGCTCATGTGAGCCCGCTCCACAAGAGTGGTAGCATGGAGGAGGCGGGGAACTACAGACCAGTCAGTCTTACCTCAGTAGTGGGCAAGATTATGGAGGCACTCCTTAAGGAAAGGATAGTGCAACACCTGGAATCCATAGGAGCACAGGATCCAAGACAGCATGGGTTTACAAAAGGAAGGTCCTGTCAAACTAATCTCATAGATTTCTTTGACTGGGTAACCAGAGTGGTGGACCAAGGGGGAGCAGTTGATGTCGCTTACCTTGACTTCAGCAAAGCTTTTGACACTGTTCCACATAGAAGATTGATAAATAAGCTGGGTAGGCTCGGGGTGGGTCAGAAGTTGGTCAACTGGGTGGCAAACTGGTTGACGGCAGAAAACAGAGAGTGGTGGTAAATGGTATACAGTCAGAAGAGATGCAAGTCACAAGTGGGGTACCTCAGGATTAGTCCTGGGGCAAGTCCTCTTCAACATCTTCATTAGTGACCTTGCAGATGGACTAGAGGTAAGGCTTGTCTGTTTGCAGATGACACCAAGATCTGCAACAGAGTAGATGATCCAGATGGGGTGGGCAGAATGAAGAGATCTGGATAAACTAGCAAAATGGTCAGAAGAGTGGCAACTGGGATTTAATGCAAAGAAGTGCAAAATCATGCATATAGGAAGAGAAACCCTGAAGCCACCTATAGGCTGGGAGGGGAGTTGCTAGCAGTCACAAAGGAAGAAAGAGACTTGGGCATCATCATCACTGATGACCTGAAATCATCCAAGCAGACCTCTAAAGCAGTAGGTAAGGCTAGTGGGGTGTTAGGGTGTATTAGTAGGGGTATCACAAGTCGTAAGAGGGAGGTAATAATCCCTCTTTACAAGACACTGGTTAGGCCCCATCTGGAGTACTGCGTGCAGTATTGGAGGCCACACCTTCACAAGGACATTAACCAAATTGAGGCAGTCCAGAGAAGGGCAACCAAAATGGTGCAGGGACTGCATCAGAAGACATATGAGGACAGATTAACAGAGCTCAATATGTATACCCTTGAGCAAAGGAGGGAGAGAGGTGATATGATCGAGGCATTCAAACACCTTAAGGGCATTAACAAGGTGAAAGAGTCTAACATGTTTAAATGTAAGAAAATAGAGGACAAGAGGACACAGCATGAGATTTGAGGGGCTGATTAAGAGGGAATGAGAAATTCTTTTTCACAGAAAGGGTGGTGGATGCATGGAATGGCTTACCACAAGAAGTGGTGGCTATGAATACAGTGCAGGGCTTCAAACAGGCATGGGATAGGCATAAGGGAGCAATACAAATGACTATGAATAGATAGGCCACTGACAGAACAAAGGCCGATGGCACATTTATAAGGTAGAAAAACAAATAGGCAGACTGGATGGGCCTTGTGGTCCTTATCTGCTATCAACTTCTATGTTTCTATGTTTCTACATTTTTCTGCCCACAAAGAAATCCGCAGCAGTCCCAACAAAGCTCCGTTGATCTTGCTCACTCCCCCTCTCTCAGTCGCTCATTCTGTTTCTCCCGGTGCTGCAGGCTGCCCTTATGTACTGGATTTCTGCCGGCATTGGCGCCTTTTTGTGCCCACGAAGAACTCTGCAGCAGTCCCGACAGAGCTCAGTTGAGCTCACTCACTCCCTCTCCCTCACTTGCTCGATCTTAATCTGTCCCAAACGCTGATTTCCCTCAGCGACCACGCTAGCTACGCTGGAAGTGTGAAAACACATTTCAGCCAGGATGTGAAAAATGACATCTGTACTGTTCATAAGGAGGTGTGAAAAAATGCCAGTGTTGAAAATCTGGCATGAAAATATTACTAATTTGAGAAGTTACAAGGGTGCATGGAAACTGCGCAACACACACACTTGTAACACAGTCATTTTATGGACTTTTATCACCAAATTTTCAACATAGGCATTTTAGAACCTCTGGTCATGAACAGTGTTATTGTCATTTTCTTAATCTGTCCCAAAAACTGATTTCCCATAGTGACCTCGCTATTCTGCACCAGAAGTGCGAAAACTTATTTCGGCCAGGATGTGTAAAATGACAGCTGTACTTTTCATAAGGAGGTGTGGAAAAATGCCAATGTTGAAAATCTGGAGTGAAAATATTACAAATTCGCGAAGTTACAAGCATGCATTGAAACTGCGCAACGCACACTCGCAAAACAGTCATTTTTTTGGTTTTTCACCAAATTTGCAACATAGGCTTTTTGAGAGCCCACCTCATGAACACTGACACTGTCATTTCATTAATCAGTCCTGAAAGGTGATTCCGCGCAGTAACTGTAAAATTACCTTTTGGGATCGAATAACGCCATGACAGTGGCTGAATTTATGAGGAGGGGTCATAATAACCCTATATTGAAAAATCTGGTGCCAAAATTCCCAAAATGCCTGAGATACACACCAATATTGAAAAACCCTATTTATGCCATTATACAGCTTACCGGCATTTCTTCAGTTTGCGGTCGCTTTGAGGAGTGCAGATGTGTTCCCAGTCCACTGAAGATTGTTGTGCTGTGCTCCAGAGGTAAGTATGGGGTGGAGGGTGGGAAAGCAGGGTGCGCAGAGAGTGGGCGCGGGTTGGGGGAAGGGCCACGGACTCAACAAGGGACCATTTTCCATTTTACAGGGTTGAAAAAGAAAAAAAAACATTGCGGGACTGATTTTTTTTCCAGGGACATTTGACATGCTGGGGTGGGCTCCCAGTATGCCACCTGAGTGTTTTTTTGGGGGGGCTGTAGCAGACAGGGGATTGGGCACCCCCTACAGCACACACCGAGTGAGGGGGCAAGAGCCGAGGGGAATTGGGCACCCCCCTTGGCAGACAGAAAATGGGGGGGACATTATGCTGATGGGGAGTGGGCTCCCCCATTGGCAAATTCAACTGGGAAGGGGGGACTGAAGCCGATGGGGATTGGGTGCCCCATCAGCAAAGAAAGACTGTTGTGGGGGGCACATGATGCTGAGGGGTATTGGACACTCCCTCAGCATACAACAGAAACTTGAGGGTGAGGACATTATGCCGATGGGGACTGGGCTCCCCGTCGGCAAATGAACTGGGTCGGGGGTATGCAGATGGTAAGGTACCACCCTGCAATGAAGGGTCGCTCCCTTATTGCAGCGAATGGCTGATGCTGCAATGACGAGGCGGCCCCTGATTGCAGTGGCAAAAACGTTTCAAGGTGGTGGCACGCTGGCTGAACTAGTGTCAGCAGCAGCATGCCACCGCATTGGGGAAAGTGGGCCAAGCCTCAAAAGGCACTAGTGCCATCCTCCAAAACCCCGCTTCTCTCCTAAGCTGTGCCGAAATGCTTCTTGCACATGCACAAACAAACATAAAAATGAGATGCCTCAACATGGGGTTATCCCAGTAAAGGAAACTCTAAAACAATAGAAAAGATTTTATTTATTTAAAACATTTTTATTTTTGGAATAAATTGCTCTATAGAATAAAATCTGTTTTGCAAAAATAGCAAGCAAACTTGAAATTATATTTTCAGAACCTAGACAGCAAAATTACTTTGTTCCCATATTTCTGTAGTTATTGTATTTATTTTTTTACTGAGGTAAGGTTGGGGGATAGCTTAATCTGTACGACAGGACAAACTGGTATGGGTTGGCTTTTTGGTAATGTCATAACATGCTCGAGTGAGTGAGATTTGTGAACTTGTTTACTTGGATTGTCATTTAATTTGTCTGCAATTTGTCTTTATCATCAAGTCTTTTTCAACTTGTCTCATTTTTATGTGTTTCAGATGTGCTGCTGCCCAGCTGCAGTCTTCTGATATTTAGTTTTATTTTTGGGGTGGGAGGGCATTTTGGACAACATACTGTCATGTGGACTGTGGGGACTCTGGGGATGGTGCAAGGGTGCAACTCACAAAGCATGGAAAGGGAGGAAATGGGTAGAAATTGCATTATAAATGCCCTCCAAAGTTCAGCAGAATGCACCAGAATGTTAAAACATTTCTGGGGGCCTAGGCAGCCCACCAGACCCCTGGCCTACTATTTTTATTTTGTATCTGACTTGAGCTCCCCCATCTATAGTACTCCTGGATCTGCCCCTTAAAGAGCAGCTCTCGACTAGCCCCCCGCTGACACATATCCTGCAACTGACCTGGCCAGGAGTAATTTTCCATCAGTGATTCCTTTGTGGGCTACCGTTTAAAAATTTTATTTCACTCGTAACTTCATTCTGCTGAAAACGGAATCCTATGGTCATGACCCCACGTCGGCACACGCAGCCCCGATTTGTGATGTCAGTAAATGAAGGTCTGCAGTGCACTCATTGACTTATGGGTTTTTCCAAAGGTTTATGTATTTTTTTATAGTTGGAATTTTAAGAGCAAAGTGACCACTGAGTAAGAGGGACCTCTTAATAGGGTGGTCACTTTGATTTCTTAAAATCCCAACATTAAAGATACATAAAGCCTTTTGGGAAAATCACCCCATTCAATTCATCATGTGCACACACAGCCTTCGCTTACTGACATCACAAAACAGGGCTCGTGTGTGCCGCGTGAAGGTGGCCATAGGATGCGGAATTGGTTCAGTTTTTTGCCGGTGGGTCAGAGAATGAAGTTACGAGTGAAATATAATTTTTAAACGGTAGCCCACAAAGGAATAATTTATAGAAAATGACTCCTGGCCAGGTCAGTTGTGGGATATGTGTCAGCAGGGGGCTAGTCAAGAGCGTAGAAGCTGCTTTTTAATATTATCATTGGGTGCCCCTGCTGGAGGACCCTCACCTCATCCCGGGTCTCATCCTCAGGATTCCTTTGCAGGGCTGTCCCATTCCTCCAACACTATGTAAGGGTTCATGAGCTGGACTGGATGGGGGATGTGTCTCTTCCCACCTCCCCGGAAACTTCCTGAGTCCATCATAGTCTATCTGGCCATCTGTCTGGGTAGTTGTTGTGACATTGGCTGGTGATCTGGTGGCCTCTGGGTGGGGGGCCAAGGTCCCCAGTATTCCTGCTAGCTTGGCCCAGAGACTGGTGACCTCATCCCAGAGAAGTGCCTGTAAATGGGACAGCACTGCAGTAAACAGAATGTTTTTTCTGAATACTGCTGCACCACAGCCAGAGTGCTGAACCACTCCCTGCATCATCCTGTGCTTGCTGATATTCCTCCTCTGCTAATCCTTTTTTCCTTCTCCTTCTTCTTCTTTCCTTGTCTTTATCTCCTTCTGTAGTGACTTACAGCTTCTCTCTCCTCCTCTTGTATATGCCCTTGTGGACCTAGTTGCTAGCTACACCCTTTGTAATTCTACTTATATACCAGCTAGGCTACTGTTCGTGCTGTGCTGACTAACTGTTCCTGTGTCTTGTAGATGAGGCCTGGCCTTCCACTATAAAGACAGAGCACCTGGGGTGTTTGGGGAATGGGGTGGTGGGGAGTGCTGTTCCTTTGGTACTGGTGTCTCCCAAAACAATCACAGCTCCTGGTTTAATGTAGCTGGTAGCTGCCTCCCCTCTCAGCTTCTGCAGCAAACACAGTCCACAGTCAATCCTGTTTGTAATCCACAGTCCCTCAAGCCTTCTTCAGCTTCTCTCATTAGACACGTCTTTCACAGAGTTTCAGTAACAGCTCTAGTCACAAATGACTAGTTGTAAGGTTTCTGTTTTTTTTTTTTATTTGTTGGTTGGGGTTGTTTCATTGGTTAGTTTGTTGGAGTGTGTGGAGTTGATTGATTGCTTACCTACTGTGGGGTTGTGGCAGATTTTCATTACAGCATACAGTATGAATGAGGCTTCTTGGGAGAAAATATGTTTGGGTCTTAGTTTGTTCCTCAGCGTGTATAGTGCTTGCAGTGTCCGTGTTCCATTCCTCTCAAGAGATGTCATGAGAATGAGGAGTTCATTTTGGGGATTTTGTGGAGGTAACTGTGTTCAGTTGTTGCAGGTTTTGCTACTTGTTTTTTTAGAAAGTAGTTCGGACTGGTGGGTCTCTGACTTGATCACTGTGGTGATATCTGTTGGCGTATGTGTCGCCGTGTATATAAATGATAGTTATTTTCATGGTGTACACGTATTATTTCACAGATAGGGTAGTGGATGCATGGAACAGCCTTCCTGAGGAGGTTGTGGGGTCTAAAACTGTGGGAGAATTCAAGAATGCATGGGACAGACATAAGGCAATTCTTGTGGGGGGTAGGAAGAAATAGGCTGTTGGTTAACTAGGATCTGCGGTCTATCCTGTAGGTAGGGAAATGGGCAGACTAGATGGGCCAAGTGGTCCTTATCTGCCATCAAAGTCTATGTTTCTATGTTTCTATGACACTGCTATAAAAATCTGGAACAACACTGATTTGGAAATCAGAAAAGCTCTAAATATAAAGTTTAAATCTCAGTTAAAAAGGGACTCCAGGCTAGGACTCCATGTACTTGTTTTTAGCTTAGGCATGGTACATCTGTGGAGTAGAGAGTTTATACCATATAATTTCTTTGTGCAAATATGTATGCTTTTATTGTATTTATTTGTATGTGAATATGGGTCTAGCCTGTTAACCTGGTTTGCAAAAATTTAAACTAAAACAACTTCATTAACAGTTTGTTTTCTGTAGTGGGTAAAAGTAACAAGACCTTTTCACCCGACTGAAAAACATTTTCTTTAACCCTATGGTCATAATACACTTCCCTCTGCTGTTATGGGGTTTCTTCTTAATTACTGTTGGCAATTTCAACATATTTTGCTAATTTCACTCTCAGTGTGTACATATAGTATGTAATAGATTATATCTAAGTGGTTTTATCTTCCCATGTTTCTTTTATTACATCTAGTGGCCCTCTAGGTGGTCTACTATACAACATTTCAAAGGGTAAAAAAAAAACTGTTGATACTTGTGGCTGTTCTCTGTAAGCAAAAAGCAAGTAGGGTAAGTAGTGGTCTCAATCTTTCCCTTCACCTTTCACAAATCCTTTTAACATGCATTTGAGGGTTTGATTAAAATGCTCAACAAGAACATCTGTCTGAGGTTAACAAGGGAGGTTCTACTGGCAGTGATACCTAACAATCAGAACAGCCCCTTCAGCAATGCAGCACCAAAATTACTACCCTGATCAGTAATAATCATAGGGTTTGCCCTACACTGTTGAAAATTTTGGCAAGCTCTGCTGCCACTTTTGGGGTTGTGACAGTATGCATTGGAATTGCCTCAGGGTATCGAGCAGCATAGTTACATTCTACCAAAATTAAAATTGATTACCCTTTTTACTTTTGTCTAAGGGGCCAATCATATTCATTGCAATGCTCTAAAAAGGCACATCTACAGTATCAAGGGTAGGGGCACCAGGGGCACCTTGTCTTTTTAGTTTCTAGGGTTACTTTCTGACATTCAGCACAAGACCTACAATAGGTAGCATTACCCTCATGAATTCCAGGCCAGTAAAATCTGTACAACAATCTGACAAGGGTGTGGTCCCTCCCTGAGTGACCAGCCATAGAACTGTCATGTGCTGTATGTAACAACTCATAGATACATAGATACATAGACGGTGTCGGCAGATAAGGGCCTATGGCCCACCGAGTCTGCCCATTTGAGCTTGTAAGTTCAGTTTGTTTTCCTAGAAGTCTATTTCCCCTTACCCCTGACCTCTAGAATTCCTTTATGTCTATCCCATGCATTCTTAAATCCCGTGATTGTTTCAGCCCCCACCACTTCCTCTGGCAGGGTGTTCCACTTGTCCACCACCCGTTCTGTGAAGAAATTCTTTCTCATGTTTCCTCTGAATCGTCCTCCCTCCAACTCATCCCATGCCCTCTAGTCCTGAAACATCTTTTCGCTTAAAAATAGTGTTTTCCTGCACCCTGTTCCTCCCTGTAAGATACTTGTATGTCTCTATCATATCCCTCTCCTCCTCTCCTCCAGGGAGTACATGTTCAGTTCCTTCAACCTGTCTTCATAGGACTTGTGATGCAACCCATGCACCATCTTTGTTGCCCTCCTCTGAACCTTCTCTACCCTGTCTATGTCCTTACGTAGGTATGGTCTCCAGAACTGTACACTGTACTCCAGGTGGGGCTCACTAGTGTCTTGTATAGCTGAATTATGACTCCTTTTTCCTGCTGGTGATGCCCCTGCCTATACATCCCAGCATCCTATTTGCTTTTACCTGATGCCTTGTCACACTGTTTCCCTACCTTGAGGTCATCAGAGATGACAACCCCAAGATCCCTTTCCTGCTTGGTGCATGCTATATCCTCACCCCCCAACTGATATATTGTGCCAGGTTTTGTGCCCCATATGCATTGTCTTGCACTTCTTTGCATTGAATTTCAACTGCCAAACCCTTGACCATTCTTCAAGTTTCTGCAGGTCCCTTCTCATTCTGTCTACACCCTCTGGTGTGTCTACTCTGTTACAGAGCTTTGTGTCATCAGCGAACAGTGAAATTCTGCCTTCTATATCCTGTGCAATGTCACTGATAGTGAACTCAGTTGTATACTTCTTTGGTTTGATCAATTGTTCTATCTGTTCTTGCATTTGAGGATTAATACAAACTCGGTACAGTAGCCCATTACATTTTTTAAATATTGATTTGCCCTGTCTTTGTCTCACCCCAGCTGCTTAAAATATGCTAGAGAGAAACATCGTTAGTTAACTAATTGTGATTTTGTTTCTGAGTAATCAGTTTAAGTTTCAGAATTTTCATAAATCAGCCCTTATATCCATCAGTCTTTTTCTGGCACTGTTTTTTTTTCAGGCATCTTCTTTCTTTTCTTGGGTTCCTGGATATTGGAGCTGAGCTCAAACATGTCAGAACCAAAGTCACCAAAAGGAAAAGAGTTCCTAACACATGAGATTGTCTTTGTCTGTGCTCTAGCTATCATAGCTGCTGAAACAGTTGGGTTTCCTCCCTTTGAGATTATCCTTATAAATCCTGGAAAGTCATTTCCAATAATCAGGTACAAGTAACTAAGGTACTTTTCCTCACTTTCGTTTGTCATAAAACCCATTTATTTTCAGAGTCACTTGGGTAGTGTGTTACTGTCTAGTGTCCTCGTGGATGCAGATGACCCCTGTACTGGTCCTTCTGCACAATCTTTTCCCAGAACTTCAACATCCACCAGGGTCTGTCTGCTTCCTGAAACTGTAAGTCCCTTCACAGTCTTACTGAAACTCCCACATTGACATCTGTTAAATACTTGCCCCAATTTGCTAAGACCAAATTGGCTCCATTGTTACCCTCCTTATTTTTATTGCAGTTTCTTGCAATATGGTGTGGCTTATTACAGTTGTAGCAAATAAAGTCTTTGGTGCAGAATTGTTACCCGCATCACAGATCTTATCTGATCTGGAGCTAAATCAGGAAAAAGAGGGTCTTACCATTCCTTCTGATAGTCCTCAGCCAAAGAAACAGCATTTTCCCTACTTTCTAGTCAGTGTTCCTTTACCCAAAACTTCACATCTGTAGGAAGGATTTTGCTGAATTGCTCCATTGGAAATCTGTCGATCTGTGGGATGTTTTGTCCTTTGGTTGGAGCAATTTAATCAGGAGCTCTAGGAGCTGACTGAAGGCTTCTCAAGGACTGGCAACTGAGTGGTACTTCAGGGACCATAATCTCTGCCTGTAGGTCTCTCCTGAAATATCATATCTTTTAAGAATTTAAGAGGAACGGTAGCAGGCACATTCCTCAACCACAGTGAGTACCACTACATAATTCCTATGCTGCTCTGGTGAAGCAGAACTGCCAAGAGCAGACACCAGCAGTAGTGGTTGGGGAGGATGTGGGGGCCCTCCTGAGTGGAGGCCCCAAGGAGGGTGAAAGAGGACCCCAGAGAAGGAGGAATTTACTTCTGGTGATGGACTCAGTTGTCAGGGGGAATAGAGCTGGGTACAGAGAAGGGAGTGCAGAAGGTGGTTAGGTGCCTATATGCAGCACCATAGCCCACAGGGATGGGAAGCATATCTACAGATTGCTAGGGCAGAAGGAAGGAAGAGTCAGAGAGAGGTCCACCTGGGAACAAATGAACTATAGTTAGGGAGGGCAAGAACAGTGAAGGGAAATTTAGGGAGCTGAATAGAAGTCTTAGACAGGTAATATGCTCAGTAGCTTTTGCAGAGGTGCTGTCTGTCTGTGACAAGGGGAAGGAGAGGGAGCCTCACACCATGGCTTTCAACTCTTGGTAGAAGAAATAGTGCAAAGAGGAGGGGTACAGCTACACTGGGGACTTGGGGCCCAACTGGGAGGATAGGAGCCTAAACAGAGGTGATAGCCTGCATCCATCCAAGAGAGGAGACATCATTCTCAGTGGATGGTTTAAGTGTTACTTTGATGACTATTTAAATTAGTTGAGGGGGTGGTGAAAGAAGAAAGGGAGGCAGAATCTGCAACCCCAACAGGCTGAGATAGAGTGTAGGGATATCCCAAGGGGTGAGCGTACCACCACGGAGCAAGTTAATCAAGAAAGTAATTAGAAAAGGAGGAAGGGGGAATGAATCAGGCAGACAAGGGAAGGGAGGAACGGTGAACAAAAGCAAAAGGGAAGTGACCAACAAAGACATAACAAAATCTGGAAGGACATGTTTGCTAATGCTAGAAGTCTGGAAATAAGAAACCAGACCTACAGGCCATCATAGCAGAGACTGAACTAGATATTGTAGCCATTACTGAGTCATAGTGCACTGACACCAAGAAAGTAGTTGTATCCTTCTTAGGGCTGCAGTGGGTGGAGCCCTGCAGACCTTTTGCTTTGAGAAAAGGACTCAGCACATTCCTTCTGACCAAACAACATGTTGCAGTTGCACCACAGTTGCCTTCATGTCAATGGAGCACTTTACTTGTTGTCCCCAGTCGCACTGCACTATTTTTCAGCTGATCATAACACTGGGGGTTTGGGCACCCCCAGAATCATTCTTATGTTTCTGGGGGGGGTGGTGGGTGCTCAGAGGAAGACTCGGGTGGGGAGGATATGTATAATTCAAAAGAAAAAAATCAGCGGGACATGGTGGAACATGGCACTCTCTGCCGTGTCCAAGATGGCCACTGCACTCTACTGTGCATGCGCTGGTAGCCACACATGCACAGTGGAGTGCGACAGCCATATTGGACATAGTGGAGTGTACTGTGACCTGTACATTTTTGTTTCTTTTAAATTATACATATCCCTCCAACCAAACCCTCCCTCTCAGCACTCACCCCCCCCCAGAAACAACATAACAGTGACACTGGGGGTACCCAATCCCCCAGTGTCATGATCACCCTTTTCTTTTGTGACCTCATCCACTGCCATGCCTGAGCATTTTGTTTATTTATTTTTAATCATCCACCTGCCACTCCCTCTCAGCACCCACCATCCCACTCCCCCAAAACATAATACTGACACGGGGTGGGGTGTCAAATCCCACAGTGAAGGAAATCTCTTTTTGTTTTGTTTTTAGACCCATAAAAAGAAAAAAGTCTATCAATGTCTTTTGTGGCTGTTAGACTCCCCCCACCCAGCCTTCCACTCAGCAACCCCCCACAGCCCCCAAGCTCTTACTTACTGATTGGGGGATCCAATGCCATAATCAGCTCTGGACCAGAGACACATCTTCACTTTTCAAAGCCAGACCACAATCTGATGAAATCATGTATGCAATTCAATGTATTTCAATGAGAGGTTGAACTTAGTGGCAGTGGCATAACTTGGGCATTTTGGCATATTGGTGGCCCAGATTTTCAACATTCCTTCTCTGGGACCCCACCTCATGAACAATTGCACTATCATTAGGCAGATCTGTCCCCAGTCACACTGCACTATTTTTCAGCTGATCATGACACTAGGGGATTGGGCACCCCAGTGTCACTCTTATGTTTCTGGAGGGTGATGAGAGGAAGGGTCGGGTGAGGATGATATGTATAATTCAAAAGAAAAAATTGGCAGGTCACGTGGAAGGCACACTCTGCCATGTCCAAGATGGCCATGTCACTTCTACTGTGCATGCGCTGGTAGTCACGCATAAGTAGTAGAGAGCATCAGCCATACTGAACACTGCAGAGTGTGCTGTGACCAGCTGATTTTTCTTTTAAATTATACATATCCCCCACCAACCTCCTCTCAGCACCCACAACAAAAAAAACAAATCAGCTTGTGGCAGAACACAGCACACTCTGCCATGTCCAAGATGTCTGCCACACTCCACTGCACATGTGCTGGTAGTTGTGTATGTGCAGTGGAGTGTGGCGGCCATTAGGACACAGTGGAGTGTGCTGTGACCTACCTATTTTTTTCTTTTGAAGTATACATATCCCCCACCCCTCCCTCCCTCTCAGCACCCACACCCCCACACCCCCACATCCCCAGACCCCAGAAACATTATAAGAGTGACACTGTGGGTGCCCAATCCTCAGTGCCATGATCACCCCTTTTTGATGAGCCCCTCCACTGCCATGCATGAGTGTTTTTAATTTATTCATTTTTTTAATCTCCCACCTGACTCACCCTCCAGCACCCACCACCCCAATCCCACCCACCCCAAGAAACATAATGCTGCCACTGGGGTGCCCAATCCACCAATGCAGGGATCCTCATTTTTGTTGTTGTTTTTAGACCTTTAAAAAGAAAAACGTCCATTGATGTTTTTTGCAACCATTAGACTCCCTCCACCTGACCCTCCCACTCAGCACCCTCCACCCTGCACCCCCAAGCCCTTACTTCCCAATCAGGGGTTCCAACACAATAATCCTCTCTGGACCGCAGACACATCTTCATTCTTCAAAGCCAGACCCTGAACTGAGAAAATCAGGTATGCAGTTCAATGTATTTCAATGTGGGTTTGAACTTAGTTAATAACTTGGGCATTTTGTATATTTTGGCCCACATTTTTCAACATGCCTTCTTTGGGACCGCACCTGTGAACAATTGCATGGTCATTGGGCAGATCTGTTTCAGAAAAGGTGAATTTTTGATGCCCTTTTGGGCAGGAGTTGAAAATGTTCTCTGGACTTGCTAATGAGGTGGGTTCATAAGAAGGCTATGTTGAAAATTTGGTGTAAAAATATTAAAAAACAACAAAATTATGAGCCTATGTTGGATTTTACAAACACAGGCTCATAACTTTGGTAATTTTCAATATTTGTACCCCAAATTTACAACATATCCATATCTTTACAGCACCTCATGAATGTGACAGCTGTAATTTTTCAGATTCTGGCCAAAATGTTTTTTACATCCCAAAAGATGATTTTGCAGTCCCTGCACGAATTTACCTTTAGGCCAGGAGCTGAACATTTTCTCTCCCATGCTTCATGAGGCAGGGTCATAACATGTCTATGTTGAATATTTGGTGGACAAATATTACAAAACAGCAAATATATGAACCTACATTACATTTTGCTAATGCAGACTCATAACTTTGGTAATTTTAATATTTTTACCCAGATTCCTACATGCAGCCCTATCGGCTCTGGCCAGAGTTTGTTTCTTTAGGAAACAGGATGAATAATGAAAAACTCTTCACTTTCCTCAGAAAATCATTTGGCCTGGTACGAGTGTACTTAGAACCTGTTGCTTCTCATAAAATGTGCTTCTTAAATAGGGTACAATATGTACTAATATGTTAATATAAAGTGATAAGTAGAGTTGCACTACATGACATAATATAAGTGGTTGATGATTATTAAGAAAGAAATGTGTTCTGGTGACAGGGTATATGTATAACACATAGCATGGCTAATATTCTGACTTACAAGATTTTGCAGTCTAATGAATAAAGTAGGAATGAGATTTCAAGACATTGTCATGAAGTATTATGTAATAAGGGGATACATGATGGCTAGGTGTATCACACACTAGTCATCATGCATCCTCTATACAATAGGACCCTAAAGTTTTTTTCTTTTTGTTTTGGTGTTTCCTTTGTTTCATATATTATATTTCTGTGGGTGCTTTTTTCATGTTTGTTAATGTTCTGCAGTTTCTTCGGACTTTGTTAATGGGGTGTGTCATTTTGTTCTGGTTGGCTAGTTACATAGGAACACAGAGACATAGAAATTGTCAGCAGACAAGGACCACCTGGCCCATCTAGTCTGCCCATAAGCCCTTGTACTGAATTACTGCTTCCAACCCACCTGCTGCTGTACCCCTATGGTTCCCTATGCCTGTCCCAAGCATGCTTGAATCCATCCACTGTGCTCGCTCCCACAACCTCCTGAGGCAGACCATTCCATGCCTTCACCACCTACTCTGTGAAGAAGAACTTCTTCACATTCCCTCTTAACCTCTAATCTTCCAATTTCATGTCATGCTCCCTCATTCTTGTGTTCCTCATGTATTGTAAAATGTCTACCTCTGCACCTTGTTTATACCCTTGAGGTACTTGAATGTTTCTATCATGTCCCCTCTTTATCTCCTCTCTTCCAGAAAGTACATATTGAGGTCTCTTAAGCTCTCCTCATAAGTCTTGTGTTGCAAGCCCTGTACCATCTTAGTTGCCCTTCCCTGGACCATCTCCAGCCTGTTAATATCCTTACAAAGGTGTGGCCTCCAGAACTGCACACAGTACTCCATGTGAGGCCTGACCATGGTTTTATATAATGGCATCACTACCTCCTAGGACTCCAGAATAAAGACACTGAGGATGGGGGTAGTGTACAGGCCACCTGCTCAGGGGGACAACCTGGAGGGAGTTGGCCAAGCAGATTAGAAGGTCTGTAAGATGGGGAACACAGTAGTGGTGGGTGATTTCAACCTCCATGGGGTGGACTGGAATACCCCAACCACAATGTCTGCAAAGGAGCAGGTATTGCTAGATCCATTTCAGGACTGCTTCTTAGTGCAACTGGTCCATGAGCTGACTAGGGTGGATAGGACTCTGGACCTAGTATTAACAAATGGGGAGGCTGTAAGGGATCTGGGAGTGGAGGACCCTCTACCTGGGAGTGACCATCACACAGTGTGGTTCACATTCAACATGGGCAGAGAAACAGGAGGGATGGGTACCAGTGTGATTGATTTTAAGGGATCAGACTTTACAAGGATGGAAGAGATTGCAGTTAGGCATCTGGTAGGAATCCAGGCGAGCATGAGTGCCAGCCAAAAATGGGATATCAATAAGAGAAGGCTAGCAGAGGCAACTGAGACTTGTACCAGGACACAGAGCAAGAAGGGTAGTGCAAAGAAGCCAAGCTGGCTGACTCAGGAGGTCTTGGAAGGGGTGAGGGCCAAGAGGAAGGAATTCAGGGGCTTAGGACATTGGGAGGCAAGGGGACAAAGATGAGTACGAAAGAAGTCCATGGAAGTTACCAGGCATGTCAGAGTGGCCAAGGCTTCCAGAGAGCTGAGACTGGCACAGGAATCCAGGACAGGAAAAAGGACTTCTTCAGATACATTGTAGAGAAAAGAAAGAATAAAGACCAAATTGTGAGGATTAAGAAGGATGGGGGGGTGTAGAAGGGGGAGGACCAGGCAGAGGCACAGAATGAATACTTCTGCTCTGTGTTCACAAAGGAAAGTGGATGGCAGATACCCCAAGAGAAGGGTGGAGTGGGCAGAGGAGGGTTGGGGTGACTGATATCGGGAGTACAAAGGACAGGGTACTGGAAGGACTAAGTGCACCTAGGGTAGACAAAGCACTGGAACCAGATGGCATTCACCCTAGGGTGCTTAAGGAGCTGGCAGAGATCCTGGCAGGACCACTGGCAGATCTGTTCAGTACAGCAGTTCAATACAGCACTGGACACAGGATGCATACCACAGGACTGGAGGATGGCCCATGCGGTGCCCAATCATAAAAGCAACCCGAAGGATGACCCACGCAAATATAGACTGGTGAGCCTCACTTCAATCATGGGGAAGCTCATTGAGTTGATCCTAGAAGAGATGCTGGTGACCTTTTGAGGACAATGGTCTCCAGGACGAGCATCAACATGGTTTTGTCTTGGGCATCCTGCCAAGCAAACCTAATTGGGTACTATGACTGGGTTACTAGGGATCTGGACAGGGGGCCATGCAGTGGATGTCCTGTATTTGGACTTCAGCAAGGCCTTTGACTCAGTGCCACATGGAAGGCTGGGAGGTAAACTGGTATACATAGGGGTGGGAACAAAACTGGTCAATTGGATCACCAACTGGCTGAGGGTAAGCAGCAAAGGGTGGTGGTGGTGGGGAACGCTCATCACTGAGGGACATTATGAGCAGGGTGCACCAGGGGTCAGTACTGGGATCAGTGCTGTTTGGAATATTCATAGCTGATATCTCAAATGGGATCCGGAGTAGGATCAGTATGTTCGCAGATGATACAAAGATCAGTGTGGTGGTAGATGACATAGAGGGGTGGAGGGGTCTGCAAGAGGACCTGACCAAACTACAGGAGTGGTAGGACACATGGCAGCTGGGGTTCAATGCCAAGAAGTGTAAGGTCCTGCACCTCAAGCAAGGAACCAGAGGAGGAAATATCAGTTGGGAGGGATACAGTTGGAAAGCACCATGGAGGAAAGGGATCTAGGAGTTCTAATAACTGAGAATATGAGCCACTCAGCTCAGTGCAGGAAGGCGGCAGTGAAAGCAAACAAGATGCTGGGGTGCATAGCAAGGGGAATCTCCTCTAGACACAGAGAGGTGATCCTTCCCCTGTACAGGTCACTTGTCAGGCCCACACCTGGAATACTGTGTGCAGTACTGGCGTCCATTCCTGAAGAAGGACATCAGATTGCTGAAGGGGTGCAGTGTAAGACAGTGAAGAAGATCCAGGGGCTGGAGGGCAAATCCTGTGAGGAAGGGCTGGGAGACCTGAACATATATTCCTGGAAGAGAGGAGGGATGGGGGGATATGATTGAAACCTTTAAATACTTAAAGGCACTAAACAGGACTAATACAGAAGGGGTTTTGCGGATCAGAAGGGGAGGGGTATCAGCTGAGATTGGAGGAGATTCAGGAGGGAGGAGGGTCAGGAGGCACTTTTTCATGGAAGGGTGGTGGACAAGTGGAACACTCTGGAAATGGTATTGTGTAAAGCGGTGGGAGGATTCAAGAGGGTGGGACAGAGTAAGTGGGGGTTGTTATGAGGAAGGGAGGGGAGGGTGAGGCAGCTTCAAGTTGAGGGACTAGCTGCACAATTGAGCAGACGCAACAGACCATGAGGCCTGTTTCTTCTGGCATTTTGTATGTTCGTATTTACCTCCCTCCTTCTGCTGCGGATTCCCTGCCTATGCATCCCAGCATGCCACTGGCCCTCCCAGCTGCCTTAGCACTCTGCTTTGACATTTTCATGTCATCTGAAATAATAGCCCCCAGGTCCCTTTCCTCCTTTGTGACTGTCAACAACCCCCCCCATCCTGTAGTTTTCCCAGGGTTTCTGTGTCCCAGGTGCACAATTTTGCACTTTTGGGAATTAAACTTCGGTTACCAGTCCTCAGACCATTTTTCAAGCTTCCCCAGGTCCCTCTTCATTTTCTTCACCCTCTAGGGTATCCACTCTGTTATGGTCTTGATGCACTCTTTAAATAGGCAGACCGTTCCTCCAGCCCTTCTGCAATTTTCTAATGAAGACATTGAACAGGACTGGCCCCAGGACTGATCCCTGAGGCACCCGCTGGTCACCCCACTCCGAGACTGCACCCCATTTACCACCACCTTCTGCCTCCTGTCTGTTAGCCAGTTTCAAACCCAGTTTACCACCCTGTCCCCATGCCCAACCTTCCTAGCTTGTTTATCAGTCTCCTATGGGACGGTGCCAAAGACTTTACTGAAATCAAGGTAAGCAACGTCCACTGCCCCATCCTGATTTACTTCCTTTGTCACCCAGTCGAAGAAATCAACCAGATTTGTCTAACATGGCATCCCCACTGTGAATCCATGTTGCCTATGGTCCTGTGCTCCGATAGCTTCTAGATGCCCCACTATCCTTTCTTTAAGCAATGTCTCCTTGATCTTCCCCACTACTGAAGTGAGGCTGACCAGCCTATAGTTCCCCGCCTCCTCCCTGCTGCCGGATTTGTGTAGACAGACCACATGTGTCTTCCTCAATCCTCTGTTACCACCCCTGTGTTGATTGACTTGGTGAACATGGCTGCTAGAGGTTCTGCTATCTTCCTTTGCAGTTCTCTTAATATTCTTGGGTGTATCCCATCTGGTTCCATCCTTTGTCCACCTTCAATTTAGTGAGCTCCTGCAGACTTTTTCCCTGTGAATGGACTGTTGTCCACCTCCACCCACCCTTAGCAACTACTGTTCTGCTGTGGCTATGGTCCCTGACCCTCCTCCTCTTCTGTGAATACAGAACAGAAATATTTATTTAGTATTTCTGCCTTTTCCATGTCACCCTCCTTGCATTCCCCTCCCTCTCCCTTGAGCCTTGCAATCCCGACCCTGTTTTTTCCTCCTTTCACTGATGTACCTGAAGAGTGTCTTATCCCCTTTCTTAACTGACTGTGCCAAACCTTCTTCAGTCTGTGCCTTTGCTCTCCTTACTGCCTTTCCCGCTTCACTTAGACACTCTAGATACTCCTTCCTGTCCTCCTTCCTTTTGGGTCTCCTTATATTTCCTGACCACTTTCCTTTTTGCGATGACCTTTTCCACCACCTCTCTTGAGAATCACAGTGGCTTTCTCCTTTTCTTGCCTTTGGATACCAATCTGATGCATTGGTTTGTTACTTCCAGTAAAGCTTCCTTTACACGCTTTCACTTTTCTTCCACTCCCCTTCTTGCCCCCATTCTCTTCAGGGCTTTTTTGAGACCCTTCCCCATTTCAGCGAAGTCATTATTTTTGAAATCGAAAACCTTTGTCCTAGTATGACTTGAGTGAGTCTCTGTCCCTATGCTGAACCACCCAATGTTGTGATCGCTGGATCCCAGTTGCCTTTCTACCCAGACATCTGTGATTCGATCCCTGTTGGTCATTACTAGATCTGGAACTGTCCTATATCCGGTGGGATCAAGCACAAGCTGCCTGAGTCCAGCTTCCTGCAGTAAATCAAGGATGCCTCTACTTCTGGCTGAAGCAGCTACACTGGTGTTCTAATCTATGTCCAGCATATTGAATCCTCCATCAGTAGAATTTCACCTTTCATTGCCATCTCGTGTATTTCCTCCACTAGCTCCCTATCCAGTTCCTCTTCCAGTCCTGGAGGCCTGTATATCACCCTGTGTGTACTGCTGCTATCTATAGGTTGAAGGGTGATCCACAGTGTCTCGGCCTCCCCTCTCTACCCTGTACCTGTGTTGCCATTATACCCTCTCTGACATACAGGGGCTACTCCACCACCCTTTTGCCCTCCCTATCCCTCCTGAATAGAACATTCGGGTACATTTGCTTCCTACTCATGATTAGCTGTGTACCAGGTTTCAGTTATTGCTACTATGTCCAGATCTCCTTCAATTATTAAGGCCTCCATGTCTGGGACTTTATTTCTCAGGCTGCATGCATTTGTCAACATGACCTTCCAAGTTTTACTGCCTGACCTCTCTCTCTCTTTCTGTTTTGGTCCCTTGCACTATCACCTTTTCCTGATATTTTCCCTTGTGTTCCCGATTCCTTTCCTACTCCATTTCTGCCAGTCTCTGATGACCTTGATATCAATTCTCTTCCTCCTCCATTGTTCTTCTTTCTCTACCATATGGGGTGGGCTGCCTGAGTGTCCCTTCTGCTGACCTCCACCTTTCTAGTTTAAATGCCTGTCAACAAAGCATTTAAACCATCCATAGAGGGCTGCCTTCCTTTGCTGGACAGATGCAGTCCATCCCCACTGTACAGGGCTGCATCACTCCGGTGGGTCTGAGTTCCCAAAGAAGCCAACGCCTTCTCTTTGCATCAGCCTTTCAACCATGTGTTGAAGTTACTAATCAGGAGATTCTCTCCCCCCACCACCGTGGACTGGCACGTATGAGAAAATGTCACGGAGCTTGCTACCTTCCCCAGGCATCCTCCCAACACTGAAAAGTCCTCCTTCACCTGCTCCAAGCTTGCCTTATCCTTGGCTAGATCATTTGTCCCCAAGTGGACAATGACCTCCAGCCCTCCCCTCCATGCCACAGCTTCAGCAATCTTCTGGATGTGCTCCCCCTCCTTTTGAGCTGTGCCTCCTGGAAAGCACTTTACTTCCCTTTCCTCTCCATTATATGTGCCCAAATCCATTCCCCAGACAATTGAGTCCCCCAGCAGGAGTAACTTCTTCTTCCTATGGGGTTTTCTTCCTCCCACCCATAGGAGGATTTAGAGAAGGGGGCTAAGGGTGCTATAGCTCATCCATCATGAAGTTCCTCTATTAGTAACACACTGTGCTGCATTCTTAATCAGTATGCATTAATGCCTCCATGAAAGCCACCTGAGCCACATGGGTCTCATCTGTCCTCCAGTGTCCTGGTAGTGCAGTAAACAACCACCCCCAGAGAGAGGTGAGTGTACTATTGGGGAGCAGACACAGAAAGAGTGGAGCCCACAAGTGAAGAACAGAGCCTGGGGTTTCAGGTGGCAGCAGTCCCAAAATGCAGGGTCGGTGTTGCTTTGGTAAATCAGCACAAAGAGTTTGGAGTGAGGGTCGGGTTATCTTCCGGTAGCTGAAGCAAGCTGTAGCTGAGAGCTCTGCTCAAAAGGAGTCATGGGGTCAGTGTGTGCTATCTGGAGAGAAAGAGTTTGGCGGACAGTGACCGGAGACAGTACTCAACTAGGGGCACATAGACTTCAGTCTGCTGACAATGGATCAAGTATTCATTTAATCAGGTACTTCTTGTTCAAGAAAAGACTTTCACAGTCTCAAACTATGGTGGGTAGGAGGTGGCTGCTGGGATGGGACAGGACATTAGTGTTCCATCAAACTGGGTGTGTAATAAATGTAGTACTAGTGTTATTCATTTCTAGTATAGGGAGCTTAAATTCATGACATTAAAATAGTTTAAGGTCAGTGGTTTTGTCCCATATGCCAAATTGATTTTGGTGTGGATTCGCAGGAGAGGGAGCTGGAGGGTAGTGACCTCCAGTAGCATGCTAAGACAGTACAAAACTAATGCTGGGGCAGGTCTGATCTCAGCAACAGCATGAACCAGGAGAGGCAGAAACTGGTACATGAGACCTTTGAACTGAGGTAAAACTTCAGCATGTACTGTATGTCTAATCTGTGTGGTCTTTTCAGTTGTGGTTGTACAGTGTGAATGAGCACAGAGGAATTAATAGACATAAGGGTTTTGAAGGTGTTCTGCTTGCTTGGAGAGCAAAATTGGCAACAAGTCATAAGACCTTGTTTGGCACATTGACACAGGCAGTTACAAAACCGGAGAAAAAATGATAGAATCAAATATTTAGTTAATGTAGTTATATGTGTTGAATGGGTGAGAGGGTGCAAGTTGTGATGTACCCAAGCAAGTGCTGTTGCTAATCAAAAAAATGTGTTTTTATATTTGTTTAAAACTGTGTTTTGCTGTCTGCTTACTGAGTTCTTGGGCCTATCATAACAAGCATTTGTCAATGCCGAATGTTTGCTTGCTGGTATTAGCATTGGAAATGCAGGAGTTAAAGAGATGCAGAATAGGAATGACAGTGAAGTATTGAACTTCATAACCCACCTTCACCCTGCAGAGACAGACAGGCATTGGGGTATGCATTTGGGCTGACACCCATAACGTTCATGACATTTTACTTCACCCTATCCAGCAGACACCGACACATTTTGAGGTGTGCCTTGGGGTGTTCGGCTTTACAGTCATCCCACTCCATAAGGACATACGCTGAAATGGGTGCAGTATAGGAGAATAGGGTGAACTCTGGGGCCGAAGAGTCCAAGGCACACCTCGATGCCTGTCACTGGCTGCAGGGTGGTGGGGTGGGGGTGGAATGGCATGAGCATTACAGTCGGCAATCCAAAGGCACACCCCTGATGCCTGTCAGTCTTTACAGGGTGGGACATCATGGTTAGAAACCCTAAAGCCCCGGGCATTTGTTGGTATTTGTGCTACAAATTTTCAACATGGCCATTTTGTGACCTCCACCCATGAAAGCATTTGGGACCTCTTCTCATGAACAGTGGCACTGTGATTTTGTCAATGTGTCCCGAACTTTGAGATTCCACAGCGACTGTGCCATTGTGTGTCAGATGTACGAAAACACAGATTGGGCAGGATGTGAAGAATGACAGCTGTACCATTCATAGGGAGGTGTGAAGAGATGACAATGTTGAAAATCTGTAGTGAAAATATTAAAAATACTCCAGCTTCCGAGTGTACATGGAAACTGCGCAACACATGCGTGTAACACAGTCATTTAGTGGAATTATTTCGCCAAATTTTCAACACAGGCATTTTGTGACCTCTACTCATGAAGACTGTCACCATGATTTTCTTAATCTGTCCTGAACATTGATTTCCCACAGCAACCATGCTATTCTGCGCCAGATGTGTAAATGCAAATTTGGGGCATGATGTGAAAAATAACAGCTGTACTGTTCATAAGGAGGTCTGAAAAAATGCCAGTGTTGAAAATCTGGAGTGAAAATACTACAAATTTGCAAAGTTATGAAGGTACATGGAAACTGCACAACGCACGCTTGTAACAGTCATGTTATGGACATTTGTCACCGAATTTTCAACATAGGCATTTTGGACCTCTGCTCATGAACAGAGTCACTGTGATTTCATACGAACATACAGTACATACGAACATATGTTATCTGAACATACAGAATCGCAACAGACCACACAGTCAGTCTATGGTAAGTCTGCCGAATGTGCAGCTAGCACCCTAGATTGCAGCTGCCCCAGCCTCCTCCCCTCAGTTCCTTCCCGCTTGTCCCAGCCCTCCCCTGACTCTTCCTCTTGCTTTATCCACTCCTTCTTAAAGCTATTGACTATTCTACATGTTACCACCCCCTCTGGCAGCACATTCCAACTAGACATCACCCTCTCAAGAGAAGTAGTGCCTCCTCATCTTCCTCTTGAAACATCCGCCTTCCAACCTTGGTCCATGCCCCCGCATCTCTCTTCCACTCCTCAGTTAAAACACCCCCTCAGTGCTAGGTTTATTTACCCCTCAAGTATTTAAATGCTTCAATCATATCCCCCATCCCTCCTCTCCTCCAGTCTGTACGTGTTCATCTCCTTCAGCTTATCTTCATATTCCTTTTCTTCCCCCCCTTTAACATTTTTGTTGCACTCCTTTGCACCTCCTCCAGTAACTTTATATCTCTCTTCAGGTATGGCCTCCAGTATTGCACACAGTACTCTAGGTGCGGTCTGATCAATGATCTGTAGAGAGGTAGGATCACATCCCTGTGTCTGGATAAGAACCCCTTTGTGATGCACCACAGCATCCTGTTTGCCTTCACTGCTGCTCTCCTACACTGGGCTGAGTTGTTCATGCTCCTAGTTACCAACACCCCTTGGTCCTTCTCCTCCTCCTCTGTGATCCCCAACCAATAGTCCCTCTTCTGGTTCTTAGTCCCGAAGTGCATCACCTTACACTTCTTTGCATTGAATCCTAGCTGCCACTCCACTGACCATGTCTCTAGTTTGGTTAGGTCCCCCTGCAGTTTTTCCCATCTGTCCTCTTCGTCCACCACCAACCCCAATTTGGTATAATCTGCGAACAGACTAACCTGCTCCCCACTCACGTGCTATATTAGAAATAAAGAGCCCAAATAACACCGGATCCACTTTTACCCTGTGGCACCCTTGTCACTGCTGTGGGTGCCTAGAGCTCCCCACCACCACCACCCTCTGCACCCTCTCCTGTAACCAGTTCTCATCCATTTAGTCAGCTTTTTTCCCACCTCCACTGCCGTCAACTTCCCCACCAGTCTCCCATGAGGCACTGTATCAAAGGCCTTACTTAAGTGCAAGTACAAGACATGTACCGCATAGCCTCTGTCCAATTCCCTTGTTACCCAGTCATAATACTCTATTAGGTTGGTTTGACAAGACCTCCCTGAGACAAACCCGTGTTGCTGCCCATCTTGGAGGCCATTACTCTCTAGGAATGCCACCAGCCTCTCCTTCAGTATTGCTTCCATAAGTTTACCCACTGACTTCTCCCTAGGCCCACTCTTGCGCATGGGCACCACATGGGCCACCCTCCAGTCCTGCAGCACACACCCCATTTCCAGGGAGGTGTTGAACAGATCTGCCAGTGGTTCAGCCAACAGCTCCATCTCCCTCAGCACCCTGGGGCAGATGCCATCAGGATTTGGTGCCTTGTCCACCCTTACTGCCCTTAGCCCCTCTAGCACCCTACTCCCTGTGATCACTTTGTCTGTCACCTCCTCCCCTTTGCCACCCCAGCCCATTGTGGTAGTGGACCATCCCTCTCCTTAGTGAAAACGGAGCAGAAGTACTCCTTTGAATTTCCACTTGCTCCTCCCCCTTTTCCACCCAATCCCCTCCCTGCTTTATCCTCACAATATGTTCCTTGCACTTCCTTTTTTCCCTGACATACCTACAAAACTCCTTTCCCCCTCCCTTTATGCCCTGCATAGACCTTAATTGCCTGGAGGCCTTAGCTTTCCTCAACCTCCTGGCAACCTCCCTTGACCAATTCCCGAAAGCCTCCTTATTCTCTCCCTTCCCTGTTCTCCTGTACTTCCGGTATGCAGCCGTCTTTGCCCTCACCCCTTACAGCACTTCCTTGTTCAGCCAGCATGGTTTCTTGGTGCTGTTCTTCTTACTCCTGGCCCTGGTGCAGGCTAATGTGCCTCCATTATCCCAGTCTTTATGATTCCCCACTTTTGTTTCTGCATCCATCCCCGGCCTTATATCCTGGAGTCTCTCTTGCAGTATTGCTCCCATACCTACCAGTACTAGGTCTAGAGTGCTACCAAGCCTTTTAGGCCCACTTACCAATTGCGTCAGAAGGCTGTACTGAAATGCATCAAGAAGCACCTGCTCCCTCGTACTGTTAGTGGCCGGGGTGCTCCAGTCAACTCTTGGTAATTAAAATCCCCAACTATCACCAAACTCCCCCTTCTACACACCCTCCTTATCTGCTCTGCCAACGCCCCATCCAGGTCCCCGGATTGGGCTGGTGGTCTGTACACTACTCCCAGCCTCAGTTTTCTGCCCTTGGAGTCCAGGAGCTGCACCCAAAGCACCTCTGTCTTCTTCTCTTCTCCCTCATCCCTTATGCATTTAATCCCTTCCCTCACATACTGTAGAGTGCAACCCCCCCTCCTTCCAACCACCCAGTCCCTCCTGTATATCCTGTATTCTGGGATTGCCAAATCCCAATCATGGTACTCTGTGGCCCAAGTCTCTGTCACTGCAGCAATGTCCACGTTCCCCTCTGAAAAGAGCACCTGAAGCTCTGCAATTTTGTTCCCCAGGCTTCTTGCATTGAGAGAGACCACCTTCTACCCATACCCCTCCTTCTCCACACTCGTCTCCTCCTTGGCCTGTGTCCCTCCTCCTGGTAATCCGTAGTCTTTCTCCTCCTTATTCTTACCAGGTGGTGGTGCCTTCTGAATTACACTCAGACCACTCTTCCCACCCTTTCCCAGGGTTACTACACCTCTGCCTTTACCTATATATGGGAAGGTGAGCTTATTAGGCTCCCCTGTCCGGACCTTTCTAACAACCTCAGTCTTTTGGCCACCTCTCTACTACTTTAAACACCTTAGTAGAGATACAGTATACCCCTCTAATCCTGCCTTTAATACTCCCTTCACCTTCCTTCTCAAGTGTAGCCTGCCCCCCGCGTACAAGTCACTATTCCTCCAGACCCTACCCCAGTTAGTCACTAACCCATCATTTTTGGTGTGGCATCAATCCCTCAGCCACTCGTTGAACTCCTCAATCCTACGCTTCCTCCCCATGCTTGCACAAGGCACTGGGAGTGCCTCCGAGAATGCCACCAACTCCCTCACCCCCTCACACTGCCTGCCCAACTACTTGAACCTCCCCCTCACTACTTCCATAGTCTCCCCCGCCAAGTCATTTGTACCCACATGCAACACTAAATGAGGTTTCTTCCTCCCCTTACTGCACACTTGAGCAGTGTCTGCCCTGCCTCTCCTGCAGTCAACCTGGGGATAGCTTCAACCCAAAAATGGCTGTGCCTTCCCCTTACACCCCATCTCACCCCTTTCAGTATAGAATCCCCCTGGATGAGTACCCCCCATCCCTTACCCCCTTTGCCTTCTAATGCCCCTTCCACCACCCCAGTATTCGTTCTTCCCTGCTCCTCACCCCTGCAAGCTGCACCCTCTGTGACTTCTGTATCAGTACCGCCTATGTCCACCTCACCCATTTTCTCTGCCTTATTCCTCCCATCCCCTTTGTATCCCTTTCCAGCCTGACTACTACCTACTGGGCTTCCCATGTCGACCTCCCCTCCTCCCCTGTTGATTTCCAACCCCTCTCCTATCCCAGCTGTTGTTGATTTACAACCCCCATTCTCTTCTACCCTGATAGTGATGCCCCTCCCATCCTTCCCCCTTCCCGTAGCCATCTCTCCTCTAGTCACCATCCCTCCTTCCTTACTAGCCCCTTCTACCCTTTCATCCTTGCTATGTCTTCCCCTACCTGTTGCCATCCCTCTCATGCCCCACTTGTCTTCCCCCCCTTCAGTATGTTCCTGCTCCCCCTCTCTCTCCCATAGCAGAGGCTTGAATCTATTACTAGTCGACACCCCTCCTACATCTCTTCCCCCTATCGGTTCCCCCTCCTACTTGTTCCCTCCATGCCACCCATGTCCCACCTCTGGTCCCTCCTACTCGCAGCCATTTGCTCTCCTGGTACTCTCGTGGACTCTTCCTTCCCCATCAGGAGGCCCCCCTTGCCTCAGGCACCCCGTCCCTCTCCTTTTTTTTCCACTAGTGCCTCTGACACTGGGGTCAGTTTCAGTCCCTAGTTGTTCTTCCTCCATCCTCCCTTGCCATCCCCTATTCCCCTCCCAGCCAGGATGCCTACCATACTCATCTGCCCTGCCACTTAAACTCCTCCCTAACCTCCACAGTTCCTCCCTCAAACTAGCCAGTCATCTACAGACCATACACCCACCCCATCCTCCAAGCCCAGTCCAGGATGATGGCAGACCCACACCCTGTACACCTCACCACCCTTCCAAAGATGCCCGCCCTATTGACATGTGGCATCTGCTTAATTTTGGCCCCCATCTTATGTTACAGGCTCTTACTCCCAGCTTCCATACACTACTTCAACTGTTAAGCCCCTATTTACTCAAATTCCTGGCTCCCCACCACATTAGTCCTCCTACTACCCTCTTGTCTGACCGGGTTAATTCAGTCTCAATCTCATCCATTAGATACTGTGTTACTGTAGCAATCCTAAAGCCTCCTTGTCTGTTTTTACCCCTCAGCTACCATACTTTTTGTTCTCAGCTCTCATATATTTTCACTTAGCCCAGTTAGAAATCCTATTGCACTCCAAGTATTACTCAGCTCTGTTTGAGAAATAAACAGAACAAATAAATATGTATTATTACAGCAATCCTAACAGTATATCTCAGTACTTAGCTCAGTTAGAGAAAGAAACATGACAACTACAGTAAATCTGTATTATTACAGCAATCCCAAAAGTATCCAATCATTGCTTTGTTTCAACCCCAGAGACCCTGCTGTAATAGAGGACCACAGAGGACACCTGGTGGAAGGGTGGGCAACTCTAAAGTCCCAGCAGAGCTCCGTTGAGCTTGCTCACTCTCCCTCTCTCACTCGCTCGTTCTATTTCTCCTGGCGCTGCAGGCTGTCCTTTTGTACTGGGCTCCTGCCTGCGCTGGTGCCTTTTTCTGCCAACAAAGAAATCTGAAGCAGTCCCAAAAGAGCTCAGTTGAGCTCGCTCACTCCCTCTCTCTCACTCGCTCATTCTGTTTCTCCTAGTGCAGTAGGCTACGCTTTTGTACTGGGCTCCTGCCTGCATTGGCGCCTTTTTCTGCCCACAAAGAAATCCACAGCAGTCCCGACAGAGCTTCATTGAGCTTGTTTACTCCCCCTCTCTCACACGCTCATTCTGTTTCTTCCAGTGCTGCAGGCTGCCCTTTTGTACGGGGCTCCTGCCTGCATTGGCGCTTTTTTGCAGATTTGTAGGGAACTGGCAACAGTTTTGGGAGCGAAAGTTCTTTAAATTTGATGGACTGCATCTGACTAAGGAGGGAGTCAGTGCATTGGGGCAGAGGTTTGACATCTTTACAGAATATTTAAACTAGCAAATGGGGAGAGGGGTGCAGCACCCCATACGTCGAATGGGAAGAACACCCCTCCCCCCTCAGCTAGTGGTCAAACAGGGATTCAGCATGTTTGCAGTTCATTTGCATCACCAGGTAAGAAAAAAGGTTTGTCTCCCCATAGGATGCACAGGGGTAATGCCAAACCTCATCCAACAACTAACATACCAAAATCTGTCCGATGGAAAATCATGTACACAAATGCTCACAGCCTGGGAAATAAGATCCCAGACCTGCAGGCAATAATGTCAGAGGCTAAACCGGACATAGTAGCAATTAATGAGATGTGGTTTACCAGTAATCACACTTGGGAGACTTCAGTACCTGGCTATGTATTGTTCAGAAGAGACCGAGGTGCAAAAGGAGGAGTGGCCCTGTATGTCAATGAAAATATCAAAGCTACAGAACTTCAGAATACACATAAGGAGCCAGAAGAACTGTGGGTCACCCTGGAAACAGGAAATGGGACAGCCATAAGAACTGGGGTTGTCTACAGGCCCCAGACCAGGGAGGACATAGACACATTACTGTTAGAAGATATACAAAACATGACAGCTAAAGGGGAGGTTCTGATAATGGGAGACTTCAACATGCGGATACAGATTGGTCAATACCAGCAGGAACATCTGCCAGAACTAGACACATAGTGGATTCCCTACAGGGGGAGGGCCTCAAACAACTGGTACAGCAACCCACAAGAGACAGGGCTATCCTAGATCTAGTACTGACTAACAAGGAAGGGATCACAGATCTCCAGGTAGAAGGTCACCTGGGGCCAGTGACCATCACATGGTATGGTTCAATTTGGCCACTACATCTAAATCATCCCATTCCAAGGCAAAAATATGGGACTTCAGAGGAGCTGACTTTGATAAGATGGCCAACAGAGTTAAGCTAGCCCTGGCAAAAAGAAACACAGGTGAGGGGTACAGGCAAAGTGGGCAAGCATTAAGGATGCAATACTTGAAGCAACATCCCATTGTGTATGACAGAAAGGAAGTGTAAAGAAGAAGGAAACCACTTTGGTTCTCAAATACAGTAGAGAAAAGGTCAGAGCCAAAAGGCTGGCCTTCAGGAAATATAGGGAACACAGCGGGATGAAGATAGGAGGCATACCAAACTGCCCTAAGGGAAGCAGGAAGGCAATAAGGCAGGCAAAGTCCCAAACTGAGGAAACACTAGCACGAACAGTAAAAAGGTGACAAGACTTTCTACAGATACATTAGTGAAAGGAGAGAAAGTCCAGAGGGGTATTGCTAAGCTTAATGGAGAAAAAGGAGCATGTGAGGAGGAAGACCCTGTAAAGGCATCTATCTTAATCGATACTTTGCTTAGTATTTACTGAAGAAGGTAGGGCAGGGCCCACAGCTCAGCATCATGGACACAGGGGGATGGAGGTGAGCACTACTCCCTTCACAAAAGAAAGGGTACTACAAGAGCTTGTTAAGCTCAGGGTGGATAAGGCAATGGGACCTGATGGCATACATCCCAGGGTACTAAAGGAGCTAAAGGTGGAACTAGCAGAGCCATTAGCAGAACTGTTTAGTGAGTCTCTGAGCACAGGAGAGGTCCCAGAAGACTGGAGAAGGGCTCATGTGAGCCCGCTCCACAAGAGTGGTAGCATGGAGGAGGCGGGGAACTACAGACCAGTCAGTCTTACCTCAGTAGTGGGCAAGATTATGGAGGCACTCCTTAAGGAAAGGATAGTGCAACACCTGGAATCCATAGAGGCACAGGATCCAAGACAGCATGGGTTTACAAAAGGAAGGTCCTGTCAAACTAATCTCATAGATTTCTTTGACTGGGTAACCAGAGTGGTGGACCAAGGGGGAGCAGTTGATGTCGCCTACCTTGACTTCAGCAAAGCTTTTGACACTGTTCCACATAGAAGATTGATAAATAAGCTGGGTAGGCTCGGGTGGGTCAGAAGTTGGTCAACTGGGTGGCAAACTGGTTGACGGGCAGAAAACAGAGAGTGGTGGTAAATGGTATACAGTCAGAAGAGATGCAAGTCACAAGTGGGGTACCTCAGGGATTAGTCCTGGGGCAAGTCCTCTTCAACATCTTCATTAGTGACCTTGCAGATGGACTAGAGGGTAAGGCTTGTCTGTTTGCAGATGACACCAAGATCTGCAACAGAGTAGATGATCCAGATGGGGTGGGCAGAATGAGAAGAGATCTGGATAAACTAGCAAAATGGTCAGAAGAGTGGCAACTGGGATTTAATGCAAAGAAGTGCAAAATCATGCATATAGGGAAGAGAAACCCTGAAGCCACCTATAGGCTGGGAGAGGAGTTGCTAGCAGTCACAAAGGAAGAAAGAGATTTGGGCATCATCATCACTGATGACCTGAAATCATCCAAGCAGACCTCTAAAGCAGTAGGTAAGGCTAGTGGGGTGTTAGGGTGTATTAGTAGGGGTATCACAAGTCGTAAGAGGGAGGTAATAATCCCTCTTTACAAGACACTGGTTAGGCCCCATCTGGAGTACTCTGTGCAGTATTGGAGGCCACACCTTCACAAGGACATTAACCAAATTGAGGCAGTCCAGAGAAGGGCAACCAAAATGGTGCAGGGACTGCATCAGAAGACATATGAGGACAGATTAACAGAGCTCAATATGTATACCCTTGAGCAAAGGAGGGAGAGAGGTGATATGATCGAGGCATTCAAACACCTTAAGGGCATTAACAAGGTGAAAGAGTCTAACATGTTTAAATGTAAGAAAATAGCAGGACAAGAGGACACAGCATGAGATTTGAGGGCTGATTAAGAGGAATGTGAGAAATTCTTTTCACAGAAAGGGTGGTGGATGCATGGAATGGCTTACCACAAGAAGTGGTGGCTATGAATACAGTGCAGGGCTTCAAACAGGCATGGGATAGGCATAAGGGAGCAATACAAATGACTATGAATAGATAGGCCACTGACAGAACAAAGGCCGATGGCACATTTATAAGGTAGAAAAACAAATAGAGCAGACTGGATGGGCCTTGTGGTCATATCTGCTATCAACTTCTATGTTTCTATGTTTCTACATTTTTCTGCCCACAAAGAAATCAGCAGCAGTCCCAACAAAGCTCCGTTGATCTTGCTCACTCCCCTCTCTCAGTCGCTCATTCTGTTTCTCCCGGTGCTGCAGGCTGCCCTTATGTACTGGATTTCTGCCGGCATTGCGCCTTTTGTGCCCGAAGAACTCTGCAGCAGTCCGACAGAGCTCAGTTGAGCTCACTCACTCCCTCTCCCTCACTTGCTCGATCTTAATCTGTCCCAAGCGGCTGATTTCCCTCAGCGACCACGCTAGCTAACGCTGGAAGTGTGAAACACATTTCAGCCAGGATGTGAAAATGACATCTGTACTGTTCATAAGGAGGTGTGAAAAAATGCCAGTGTTGAAAATCTGGCATGAAAATATTACTAATTTGAGAAGTTACAAGGGTGCATGGAAACTGCGGCACACACACACTTGTAACACAGTCATTTTATGGACTTTTATCACCAAATTTTCAACATAGGCATTTTAGAACCTCTGGTCATGAACAGTGTTATTGTCATTTTCTTAATCTGTCCCAAAAACTGATTTCCCATAGTGACCTCGCTATTCTGCACCAGAAGTGCGAAAACATATTTCGGCCAGGATGTGTAAAATGACAGCTGTACTTTTCATAAGGAGGTGTGGAAAAATGCCAATGTTGAAAATCTGGAGTGAAAATATTACAAATTCGCGAAGTTACAAGCATGCATTGAAACTGCGCAACGCACACTCGCAAAACAGTCATTTTATTGGATTTTTTTCACCAAATTTGCAACATAGGCTTTTTGAGAGCCCACCTCATGAACACTGACACTGTCATTTCATTAATCAGTCCTGAAAGGTGATTCCGTGCAGTAACTGTAAAATTACCTTTTGGGACCGAATAACGCCATGACAGTGGCTGAATTTATGAGGAGGGGTCATAATAACCCTATATTGAAAATCTGGTGCCAAAATTCCCAAAAATGCCTGAGATACACACCAATATTGAAAAAACCCTATTTATGCCATTATACAGCTTACCGGCATTTCTTCAGTTTGCGGTCGCTTTGAGGAGTGCAGATGTGTTCCCAGTCCACTGAAGATTGTGTGCTGTGCTCAGAGAGTAATGTATGGGGTGGAGGGTGGGAAAGCAGGGTGCGCGCAGAGAGTGGGCGCGGGTTGGGGAGGGGCCCGGACTCAACAAGGGACCATTTTCCATTTTACAGGGTTGAAAAGAAAAAAAACATTACGGGACTGATTTTTTCCAGGGACATTGACATGCTGGGTGGGCTCCCAGTATGCCACCTGAGTGTTTTTGGGGGCTGTAGCAGACAGGGATTGGGCACCCTACAGCACACACCGTGAGGGCAAGAGCCAGGAATTGGGCACCCCTTGGCAGACAGAAAATGGGGGACATTATGCTGATGGGAAGTGGGCTCCCCATTGGCAAATTCAACTGGGAAGGGGACTGAAGCCGATGGGGATTGGTGCCCCATCAGCAAGAAAGACTGTTGTGGGGCACATGATGCTGAGGGGTATTGGACACTCCCTCAGCATACAACAGAAACTTGAGGGTGAGGACATTATGCCGATGGGGACTGGGCTCCCGTCGGCAAATGAACTGGTCGGGTATGCAGATGGTAAGGTACCACCCTGCAATGAAGGGTCGCTCCCTTATTGCAGCGAATGGCTGATGCTGCAAGACGGTAGGCGGCCCCTGATTGCAGTGGCAAAACGTTTCAAGGTGGTGGCACGCTGGCTGAACTAGTGTCAGCAGCAGCATGCCACCGCATTGAGAAAGTGGGCCAAGCCTCAAAGGCACTAGTGCCATCCTCCAAAACCCGCTTCTCTCCTAAGCTGTGCGAAATGCTTCTTGCACATGCACAAACAAACATAAAAATGAGATGCCTCAACATGGGGTTATCCCAGTAAAGGAAACTCTAAAACAATAGAAAAGATTTTATTTATTTAAAACATTTTTATTTTTGGAATAAATTGCTCTATAGAATAAAATCTGTTTTGCAAAATAGCAAGCAAACTTGAAATTATATTTTCAGAACCTAGACAGCAAAATTACTTTGTTCCCATATTTCTGTAGTTATTGTATTATTTTTTTACTGAGGTAAGGTTGGGGATAGCTTAATCTCGACAGGACAAACTGGTATGGGTTGGCTTTTGGTAATGTCATAACATGCTCGAGTGAGTGAGTTGTGAACTTGTTTGTGATTGTCATTTAATTTGTCTGCAATTTGTCTTTATCATCAAGTCTTTTTCAACTTGTCTCATTTTTATGTGTTTCAGATGTGCTGCTGCCCAGCTGCAGTCTTCTGATATTTAGTTTTATTTTTGGGGTGGGAGGGCATTTTGGACAACATACTGTCATGTGGACTGTGGGGACTCTGGGGATGGTGCAAGGGTGCAACTCACAAAGCATGGAAAGGGAGGAAATGGGTAGAAATTGCATTATAAATGCCCTCCAAAGTTCAGCAGAATGCACCAGAATGTTAAAACATTTCTGGGGCCTAGGCAGCCCACCAGACCCCTGGCCTACTATTTTTATTTTGTATCTGACTTGAGCTCCCCATCTATAGTACTCCTGGATCTGCCCCTAAGAGCAGCTCTCGACTAGCCCCCGCCTGCACATATCCTGCAACTGACCTGGCCAGGAGTAATTTTCCATCAGTGATTCCTTTGTGGGCTACCGTTTAAAATTTTATTTCACTCGTAACTTCATTCTGCTGGCGAATCCTATGGTCATGACCCCACTGGCACCACGCAGCCCATTTTGTGATGTCAGTAAATGAAGGCTGCATGTGCTCCCATTGACTTATGGGGTGATTTTCCAAAGGCTTTATGTATCTTTAATGTTGGAATTTTAAGAAGCAAAGTGACCACTGAGTAAGAGGGACCTCTTAATAGGGTGGTCACTTTGATTTCTTAAAATCCCAACATTAAAGATACATAAAGCCTTTTGGGAAAATCACCCCATTCAATTCATATGTGCACACACAGCCTTCGCTTACTGACATCACAAAACAGGGCTGTGTGTGCCGGCGTGGGGGCGTGGCCATAGGATGCGGAATTGGTTCAGTTTTTTGCCGGTGGGTCAGAGAATGAAGTTACGAGTGAAATATAATTTTTAAACGGTAGCCCACAAAGGAATAATTTATAGAAAATGACTCCTGGCCAGGTCAGTTGTGGGATATGTGTCAGCAGGGGGCTAGTCAAGAGCGTAGAAGCTGCTTTTTTAATATTATCATTAGTGCCTCTGCTGAGGACCTCACCTCATCCCGGGTCTCATCCTCAGGATTCCTTGCAGGGCTGTCCCATTCCTCCAACACTATGTAAGGGTTCATGAGCTGGACTGGATGGGGAATGTGTCTCTTCCCACCTCCCCGGAAACTTCCTGAGTCCATCATAGTCTATCTGGCCATCTGTCTGGGTAGTTGTTGTGACATTGGCTGGTGATCTGGTGGCCTCTGGGTGGGGGCCAAAGGTCCCCAGTATTCCTGCTAGCTTGGCCCAGAGACTGGTGACCTCATCCCAGAGAAGTGCCTGTAAATGGGACAGCACTGCAGTAAACAGAATGTTTTTTCTGAATACTGCTGCACCACAGCCAGAGTGCTGAACCACTCCCTGCATCATCCTGTGCTTGCTGATATTCCTCCTCTGCTAATCCTTTTTCCTTCTCCTTCTTCTTCTTTCCTTGTCTTTATCTCCTTCTGTAGTGACTCAGCTTCTCTCTCCTCTCTTGTATATGCCCTTGTGGACCTAGTTGCTAGCTACACCTTTGTAATTCTACTTATATACCAGCTAGGCTACTGTTCGTGCTGTGCTGACCAACTGTTCCTGTGTCTTTAAGTAGATGAGGCCTGGCCTTCCACTATAAAGACAGAGCACCTGGGGTGTTTGGGGAATGGGGGTGGGTGGGGAGTGCTGTTCCTTTGGTACTCGGTGTCTCCCAAAAACAATCACAGCTCTGGTTTAAGGTAGCTGGTAGCTGCTCTCCCTCTCTCAGCTTCTGCAGCAAACACAGTCCACAGTCAACTCCTGTTTGTAATCCACAGTCCCTCAAGCCTTCTTCAGCTTCTCTCATTAGACACGTCTTTCACAGAGTTTCAGTAACAGCTCTAGTCACAAATGACTAGTTGTAAGGTTTCTGTTTTTTTTATTTGTTGGTTGGGGTTGTTTCATTGGTTAGTTTGTTGGAGTGTGTGAGTTGATTGATTGCTTACCTACTGTGGGGTTGTGGGCAGATTTTCATTACAGCATACAGTATGAATGAGGCTTCTTGGGAGAAAATATGTTTGGGTCTTAGTTTGTTCCTCAGCGTGTATAGTGCTTGCAGTGTCCGTGTCTCCATTCCTCTCAGAGATGTCATGAGAATGAGGAGTTCATTTTGGGGATTTTGTGGAGGTAACTGTGTTCAGTTGTTGCAGGTTTTGCTACTTGTTTTTTTTTAGAAAGTAGTTCGGACTGGTGGGTTCTCTGACTTGATCACTGTGGTGATATCTGTTGGCGATGTGTACGCCGTGTATATAAATGATAGTTATTTTCATGGTGTACACGTTATGTCTGAGTTTTCACATGGTAGTGGTGCTATGCGTTTTTATGTGATGACATACAAGCTCACCCCATTGTATAATAAGTAGTTTACTACGTAAGATTATAATTTATGTTCTATTGACATTTTAGTAACTGTTTCATAGGATGTAATGCGCTCAGGAGGCAAAATGCCCTTTTAGAGCTCGCCACCAATTAGTGGATTAGGATTATATCAAAGGTAAAATGTTTTTCTGCTTCCCATGTGAATGTCTAATTTTTTTTTAAATAGACCCATACTATTAATCTCAACTATTTCTCATGGTAGAGTATTCCACTAAGAGACTACGTGTTGGGTAAACCAATGGCTTCTTTTATGGGTTTTACAATTATTTCCCTTTAATTTTAGGTTATGTGTTTTAGTATTGGTGCTGGAGTTATTTCTTATGAGGTGCAGTGTTTCATATAGAAGGGAATCATAGGTTGCCTTATATGTCAAACAAAGATCACCACGTTGTTGTCTATACTCAATGGAGCAGAGGTCCAGAGTTCGTAGCCAAGCCTCATATTCTGGATTATTCACACCTGTGATGTGTTTTGTTACTTTTGTTACTGTTGTCCTGAAGAAATGGAATTTTTCCTTCAAAATGTTTCCAGGCAACTTTAACTGTACTGTGACCAGTGGGTATAAAATACAAATGGTAAAAACTGAAGAATATATGTGGTGAGTGAGTCTATTTCTCCAGAAACAGTAAACACTTGGACAGGCTTTATCTGGAGCAGACTCCTCCCTGTGTTTTGTTTTGTTTTTTATTCCAGGTGGTGGGCCACACTGGGTTCCTGCATAGATTCCTTGTACTACCGAAACTGGAAGTGCCCCATTACACTACTTCTGGTTTCACAATTTGCAACAATGTATTTATGCTTCAAAAGTCAGCTTCTGCTGCTAAAACGCCCCTTTGAAGCAGGTAGCAAAGTGCATCGACCTCCCTGCTATTGTAAAATGCTCCGTCTAGTACCTAGATCATTTTGGGTAGGAGGCCTGTCCTCCAGCTATCCAGTAAGCCCTTCCAATTACACAGAGAATAGGAGAGAGATAGATGGTGAACAGGGACTGATTTTTTTTGGGTGGGGGGTTTGGTTGTTTTTTGTTTGTTTGTTTGTTTTATATACTGTAGGCTTAAAAAAGCAGCAACACATCCATACAGAGGTAAAATAAAAAAATATGCAGACAAAGTTCTGCTAGTCATTCCCTTTGCCATATACAAGGACGCTCACTGGGCATCTGTCCATTTTACTACTGAGATACATATAGATACAGATATATACATAGTTTTAGTATAGCTATAGATACAGATATATACATAGTTTTAGTATAGATATAGATGCAGATATATGCATAGTTTTAATATGGTTACAGATATATACTTATTTTTAATTCTCTATAATGGTCTCTCTTTTATATGACTGAAAAATAAACGTGAACTGAACTGAGTGTAATACATGCCTAAGTTCCTCTGGGGCTGACTTGGTTCTTGGTTGAGACAATACCTGTAGTGCAATACACTGAAGAGTTCTTACAGGTAATGGGGTGGTCGGGCATAGTCACAGTGCACAGTTGTGTGCAGTTTTCTCAAGCATTTGTTCAGAGTTGTATGCCCGAATCTAACCTTTATCATTCAAGTTTGTAATTGCAAGTACTTACGGTGGAGAGCATAACAGTGTTCTGTTTAAAAGGGGTTACTTGCTTGTGGTTGTGTCAATTCAAATTAAATTTTTTAACTGGCACCAGAATTTGAATATTTAACCCTGTTTTCGGATTAGCTTGGAAAGAGTATGTACAAAACTAAAATGCCAGACTATGCTTCTTTAAACAGGATAAAATGTGCTTGCAGTTTGTCATTCTCTGTTTAAACTAGAGAAAATATAAAAGCCTTTAAAAGGCAGTTTTTATTCTGATAAAGCCTTGCAAGCTAGCCAGTCCCACATAAAGATTGCATACTAATAATTATTTGCACTGGATCTGAAAAATGTTTAAAGCATGATATATTTGGCTTGTCAATAGAGCAACTAAGAAACCAAATTATTTGTATACTTCTGATTTTAAATGCCATGCACATGCATTACAGCAAGTGCTTCCAAAATGTGGTTATAAAAAAAGCTATCCAGTTGACAAACATCATCAACATCATGAACAGAGTGTGTAAAAATGTATTTTATACTTCCTCGTACTTTTATATAACTGCTTATTCAATGCAAAAACAAACAAAAACAAGAACAACAGTTTTGCAACGTGACATTGATAGATCACTGTGGTTGTGGGAACCACAGCTGGCTTACATTAAATTGATAGGGACCACTTCATGTTTATATGAGAGGAAAGAGTGCAGAAGAAGGGAGAAAAAATGAAGTGGTAGTAGATGCATTTTTCAAATTCCAAAAATGCTATTATTCATGGATGTGACACTACACCTGAGTATTACAAGATTTGGTATGACATACCCATGTATAAAAGCAATCTACAGCTTCTGAAAATGGATAGAATCCCAAGTAACCAGTTAATAATAAATGGAAATAATGTATCCTTTTGAATTTACCAGCAGTGATTCAAAATTTTTCTTACAAACTGAGTTCAAGTTTACAATGAAACAACAGAAAGAATCAATAAGAAGGACTAAGATGGTGTAGTACATCATTTACTCTAACCTGACTTGGAAAAAAACAATTGATAAGAGTATAGCTAAAGGAGTTAATTTGTGTGGCTGATTTGAAAGTATGTTACAGTTGCAACCATAGATATCTGCATATATTTCCAGATATTTTGCAATATATCTAAAGTGATTCTCTCTAGTGGCCCATGGTAGTACTGCAGGCAGGCAGGTAGGAAATTTCTCTCAATACATCACATGTTTTGGGCTGGAACTGTACTGAAGAGGCAGATCTGATCTAGATACAAAAAACTGGCTGGATAGTGCAATGCGTATGCAGATCAGGTTTTCCAGTTCTAACATATTAGGCCATACTCTGTTTCTTCTCCTCCTGCCCCATAGCCCGGCCCCCTCTGTTTTACTATCAACAAAGCCTGAATTGAATCTGTGCTCCACTTTCTCATCTCCTCCAACACTCCCTCCCTCCCCATCCTGGGCTATTCCTCCCACTTAGCTCTTCTCGGAATCAAGGTATCACTGAGGGGTTGGGGGTTTCTCTCTCTGCACATCCCTCAGCACCTCACTTATATCCTAGCCTCCTATTTCTTACTGCTCCATAAATTGCTTGTTCAATGTTAAATGTTGTGTCATCTGTTTTATATAATATTTTAATATGGTGCCCTGTTTTAGTTGTATACTTCTTTTGAACTATATTGTTTTTCTGTATTTCTCATTGTTATTATGACATGGAAGTTGGAACCTTTGTAAAAGAGCCTTTGGCTCAAAGGTCTTTCCAAATATCTAAATAGATAAAATAAATACAAAAAATGCTGAAGGTTCTACTGAGACCATGATACAATGAGAGAACAGTTCAACCCCTATCAATTCAATACATTGCTGAAGGGATGGTAAATGGGTGAGGTATTCAGTTCCTGGGAGGCTGGGGTTCCCACTGGAAGAGCTGGTGGATCTTCAGAAAGGATGGCCTGCACTTAAACAGGGAGGCATAAGGGTGTTAGGGCAAAGGTGCACATGTCATATTAGAACCAGTTTAAACTAAGGGAGGCAGTACAGTTCAAGATAAGTATATCTACAGAACTGTGGAAAGACAGGTTGGAATCCCAACAATATTGTGGGTAGAAGGGAACACACAGGACAGAAAAAGAAGGGGGAGGAGCATGCTTACTTGGAAAGAAAGGAAGTGGGAGAGGTAAGAAATTTGTAACAATATGTAGGAAAGGCAGGAATTCAAGAAGGAGATTGCAATACATGGGAATAGAGAGCAATTCCAACTTAGACGAAAGGACTAGGAACAAGATAACAGGACAGTTAAAAAGGATAATGGGAAAACTAACAGACAGGAACTCTGGAGAATGGTATACGTGAATGCCAGAAGCCTGGACAATAAGATTTGTGACCTGCAGGCCCTGGAGAAAAAGGTTCACTTTGATCTTGTTGCTGTGATGGAGATGTGGGCTAATCAGCACAGTAACTGGGAACTATCCACACAATAAAACATAGATTTCAGGAGGGTTAGGAGGCAGGGGAAGGGAAAGAAAAGGAGTGGCTTTGTATGAGAAGGAGGACATCAGAGCTACAGAAGACTAAGGTGTGGAGGGGGACACAGTGCAGAAGTATTATGGGTACAAGTAGTCATGGATTAGGGAGAATTGTCAGGGTTGTAGTGGCATATAAACTGCCATCTGAAAAGGAAGAAGCAGACAGGGAGTTGGAAATGGTAATAAAGAAAGCTGCAAATCACAGTGAGATTCTGCTAATTACAGACTTTAGCATGCCAGACCTGTACTGGAGTGTGCCAGTAGCAGTAATTGCAAGAAGGAAGAAGTTGATAGAGGCCTTAAAGGATGCATTCCTGGTACAGAAGGTTGGGGAGCCCCTACAGCGGTTGCGATTTTGGATCTAATCTTCACTAATAGGGACAGCATTGGAGAGGTCATAGTAAGAGACACCCTGGGAACCAGTGATCACTTGACAGATGGGTTTGATGTAAAACTAGAGATAGTTAAAGCAGTCATTCATAAACTAAGGTTTCAGAATTTAAGAAGGCAGATTTTGGTAGAATGAGGGCACTGGTTTCTGAGAAGCTGATCAGAGTGGGAGCAGTAGTGGAGTAAATAGTGAATGGGGATTGATTAAAAAAGGCTTGTTTGAAACAATACATCTATGTATTAGGGAAGTAGCAAAAAACAGGAAAGGAGGACCACCAATCTGATACATAAAGGAGGTGGAGGAGGCAGGGAGGAAGAAAAAGAATGCTTTCAAAAATTACAAGGCCAACCAGACAGATAAAGGCAGGGAAGGGTACGAGATCAAGATGGCATATGTCAACAAAGGTATTAGGAAGGCAAAGTCAGAAGCAAAACTAAGGATAGCAGACAAGAGAAGAATGGTACTGTGACTGTGAAAGTGTTGCTGTTACAACGGTATACCCAGGCTGGTTGGCATTATTGGCCATTTTGAGCATTTCCTAATTTTGCAGCCATGATGTCAGTCTTTGTCGGACCATCATTTTGGTCTTGGTTTGGGCAAGTTGGGCCACTTGTATAATGCTGTGGTTCTCTATTACAGTCTATCATGTGATTTATTTGCTTCTCACATAGCTTAGATCCTTGTGTGTGGAGTCTGCTTGGACTGTCACTGGATTAGGTTCACAGCTAGAGGTTTCAGTGTAGTAGTAAAGTGGGGCTGGTGGATGGTCTCCTGGTTTGGTTAGTTCCTGGGTTTCCTGTGTTTGTGTCCTGGTATGAGGATTGTCAATTGATGTAGGTATCTAGGATTATATTCAGCCCGCCCTGGTATATGCGTCGGTCTGAGTTTGCACTCCGATGTGAGGCAGCTTGTGTTTGCTGCCTTGTAGCATGCTGATCATGCGGTATCATTCCACTGGGGGTGACAGGTTTGCACTGGCAGGCATGCATGTACAATGATATTGTATATTTTTTGTTTGATTACATCCGACAGCTGCCATCTTGACTGATTCTTATGTGTGGGTTTAGCTTTGTTAGTTGGTGTGGATAATTGGCTGTTGGGTGAGTCTGTAATGTGCTGACTGATGTCATGAGGTCAGTATACGTGGAACTGGGAGTTCTTAGCACTTGACAGGTAAGACCAGATTTATAGACCATTTTGGAGTGACTGTGGTGGGAAAATTCCTCAGGTCAATTGCTGTTAGATACAAAGGAGATGGAATGTGTGCCGCCACCATCTTGTTTGCTATACCATCAAATAAAGGCTTGTGTAATGAGTAAAACTGTAGGGTATCTATGGTATGCTCCTACCACCTTTTCATGATTCTTTTTATGCTGCAGTGATCAAATCACCCCTTAGGTGGGAGCATGTAAACTGTGTTTGTGGCTTTTCCCCAGTGGTATCCCAACAGTGCACATAATATACAAATAGCCTTAGGAGTATATGCCAAGGTACTGGGGGATCATGCATATATTGAACCAAGTTGTACTCACTTTGATCAAGGTATCTGTCTTACAAGTAGACTATGATTTGTTCTTTGGGAGTGAACACTTTGGTTGGGATGGTGTTGCAGGGAAAATCGGTAGGAAAAGTTTTGAAAGCTTACATCCTGTGACATCTGTATTTGGGAACTCCTGGTCTCCCTCTGTAGTTGTGACAATTAGTTGGACTGGGTACAGCATTCTGTACCTGATTTGTGCTTGTTGCAGTGATTTTTAATATTGTCGTATGCTCTTGGCTTATCTCTCACTGCTGGGGTCACATAGCTGAAGATGTGGAAGCGGGTTTTGTTCCTGTAGAGGGGTCCCTTAATCTGTGCTTGGTTCTGGATATGAGCCTTGTCTTGCCAGTTTAGGCACCAGACGATGATGGTTCTTGGCTTCTCTCCTTTGTTTGGGGGCTGTCAGAATGATCGATGAGCCTTTTCTAGGTATAGGTCTCTTCTTTTTGTGGTAGACCCACTGTGTCACTGAGGAGATTTTGTACAAAATCTTTGATGTTTCTTCCTTCCACTCACTCAGGAATTACTACTAGCACAAGATTATTCTGGTGCATCCTGCTTTATTGTTCTTCTAATTTATTCTCCAGCTTGGGGATATTTTTTTTTAAGTGTTATCAGTTCCTTTTCCTCTCAGTTTTGTTTGTCTTCTATGGAACTGATGTGCACTTCTGCATTAGTTATTCTGGTGTTTAGAGAGTCCAGTACTGGCTTAACTGACTTGGTGTCTTGAGCCAGATTGAATAATGCCAGTTTCACTGATGCTAATTCAGCAACAAAGCAGTCATATTTTTTCAAAAACTGTATCAAATGGGTCAGTAGTCAGTAGCCGGGGAGAATCTTCCTGCGAGTCTCGCTTAGGGCATCTGAATGCTTGGCTGGGTGATGGTGTGGAAGGCTCAGAATTTAAATCCATTTTTCTGTTGGCTCGATTTTGCTTCTATGAACCAAGTTGTATAGTTCATTACAGCAGACTTTCCAAAAATGAATGCTGTGCAGATGTTCTTGTTAATGCAATATTTGAGCAGTTATTGACATGGTTTAAAAGTTTGTAGTACAGAGCTCAGAGGAAGACATCCACTCACTCCCATCACATCACATGACCACAGGTATATACTTGTAATTATTCTATTAGTGTAGGTATATACTTTTAATTAATACTTTAGTCACAAGTACACAGGGAAATAAATGTTATGGGTAAAATGCCCCATCTATGCAATATAAAGATATATATATCCAGAACTGCACATCACTCCTTTCCTTCAAAAGACAGCACAAATGGTGTCCTCTTACCTGCACTGATTACCCTGCCTGTCCACTTCTCCTAATGATCCTGCAATTCATCCTATAGAGTCTGAGAGCTTTGTCTGATTTCTGTTCACTGACCTGCACTATGAACCTTGTTGCAGTGAGCTGAGTTAAGTTGAGTTGAGTTGAGTTGAGTTGAGCTGAGTTGAGCTGAGTTGAATTGAGCTGAGTTGAGTTGAGTTGAGCTGAGCTGAGTTGAGTTGAGCTGAGCTGAGTTGAATTGAGTTGAGTTTAGTGTAGTGTTGTTTTTTTTATTTCACATAAAACCCTTTAGGCAGAGCCTATTTTCAAAGGATTTAGAGTCAGAAACAACAAAAGGCTACAATTACAGAATAAGTTCCTGGTGTACAATGCAATAAAACTACAATTATACACCTTTAGATACAGGCAAGACAATGTACAATTTGTTTGAGTACAGTAGCTAACAGTGTATGGGTATCATGTTGACATAACATCCTGAGAAAGTGCAGTGAACATATATACATTGGAGGTAGTGCTGATGGTCAGTGGTAGCAACTGCATGATACAAGTGAGGTAAATGAGGAGAACAGTTGAGATTTAAACAGTGCAATAGAGAAACCTTGTTGATAAGTCTGATCACTGTACTGTATGTAATTATTTCAGGTCATTGCTGAAAAAGTGATCCATGTCTCAGTGATCCTTCCTGATTATCAAAATCCAATAAATATAAATAAATAAATAAATAAATAAAGATTACACACAGTATACAGTGTATGTCTGATGATAAATTACATGTACAGTATACAGAGCATGTCTGATGACAATAAAGATGCTAGATAAACTGATTGGTCAGACCTCCCTTCCTCCTCTCTCCTATGTTGTACATGCTGTGCACTAATACAGTTTTGGTATATGACTGCACTAAGTCTATTAGGAAGGCATGGGGAAGCAGTGTTAGCTGGGCATTTCAACATGCAGGCTGTGGACTGGAAAGTTCCAAGCACGGTAATTACTAGGAATTGGATTCTGGTGGATGCCTGCCAGAAGACACTTCTAGAATAATTAGTTCAGGGCACAGCATGGATCTGGTACTCACCAGCAGTAAGAGGATTCAGAACATAGCAGTCCTGGAACCACTCAATTCCAGTTACCACAGGACAGTAGCACTGGAGGTTCAGTTGGAGGTAAGCAAAGGGAATGAGGGTATGGCAGTTTCAAAAGGGAACTGCAGCAAAATGAGGGAAAACTTGGTGAATAGCATGAAGAACACAGTGAAGGTAGGGGTGCAGGAGAAAGGTGGGCAGCATTTAAAAAGATAATAATAGAACAACCAGATAGCTCCATTAAAAAGGTATCCAAGGGTAAAAGGGCTAAGGGGCCAATGTGGTTGACAGTCACTGTGAAAGTATCAGTAAGAACCAAAAGTAAGGTAATTTGCATGTATAAGGGTAGGTAAAGGTAGGAAGATGGGGTAAAGTATCTGGAAACAACAAGAGAAACCACCAGGAAGATAAGGGAGGCCAGAGCAGAGACGTAGCTCCTGCTGGCAACCAGTATGAAGAAAGGGATAAGGTTTCTTCCAGCACATACAGAGGAAGCACAAAGTCAAATGGGGTATAGTGAAACTTAAAAGCAATGAGGAGTAGAGGGAGAGGGACAGGATGGAGGCACAGATACTGAGCAATTGTTTTTGTTTGGTATTCACTAAGGAGAAGGATGGGCCACTGCCAAATTGCAGGGTTAGGAACAGAGTAGCAAAGATGATGGGGAAAGATCCAGATAACTGAGAAAAGGGTGATGGAAAAGCTAGCAGGGTTGAAAGTCGATGAATGTAATGGACCTGATGGTTTACACCCAAGGATGCTATGTGAGGTAGCAAGGGTTATAGTAGAGCTCCTAGCAGACATTTTTTGCAGTTAAATTGTTTATTGAGTTGTTTTTCCATATTGTAAATACAGTACATGGTATAGTAATCAAGTAAGAAAGTACATTACTTAGTATGAAGTACAGGCAATATTAAGCTTAGCATGTTATGTTAACAATTAACATTATGGTATTATATAGCCTACATTCAGGAGGAAAAGACTTTGTATATAAGATAAAATCTCTATATAGTTAAATACCTGCACTGTAAATGAAAAAAAATGATAAAAGGATCAAATTAAGATAGTCAAGCAATTTTATAATCAACTAGAAGAGCTGCATGAAGGGATTATTATAGGAGGGTGTTTATGTTGAGGTAATACCAGGCAGAGAAATCTGGTGGTGCATATCACCTATGTGTTTGAAGGAAGTTTAGATAGTCCTGCCAACAGAGATCATTGAGTCGGTCCTGTGTCAAATATGATATCCATTCCAAAGAGGCAGTGTAGGTTAAGCTATTCAGAATATCAGACACAGTAGGTATTAACTGGGACTTCTAACGCATTAAAACCAGTCTCTTAACTTGCATAAATAAAATATGTAACCATTTATGCTGATATTTTGTTAGCTTTATATTTTTATTTATAACTCCTAGTAAACAGAATTTAGGTTTGAATGGGATATAGTGGCCAATAACTTTAGAAACTAGGTCATGAATAGATTGCCATAATTTAGATATTGGTTTACATGACCACAATATATGTAAAAGATCACCATTTGGTGAGTTATAGAGCCAACAGTTATTGTTAGGTAGTAAACCTATCTTATGCAAATGGGATGGGGTTCTATACCATAAATGTAAAATTTTATATTGTATAAGCATGCTACACATATCTTTAAAGGTATTATGGCAAGATTTCCAGCATTCATCCCATTGGGAGTCAGATAAATTATCCTTTAATGCCACATTCCATCTATTCTACATTCCATCTATTAACAGCTTAATCTGGTTCAAGGTCAGTTGGCATTCATCTGTATCCCCTTCCCCCGGGTCGTGCCTGAAAATAGGCAGGATTTGTCTAGTGCACTTACCCGGTCAACAAAAGCTAAATAAATAAATAAAATAAATAAATATTCCTAGCAAGAAGAGATTAATTCAGTAATACTTCTCTGATTAGTTTATAAACTTTACTGATTAAACCAGAAGCGGTATTAATCCATGAATTAATGTATGTGGAGGTTGGTAGTGGCTTAATGGTTTGTTGAATAATAGGAAGAGTAGCAGAGCGAATCTGTAAATATTTCCAGAATTCTTTTCTAGGAATATTCCATTTTGTTTGTAAATTACTGAAGGAATTTAGTGTATTACCATTATCGGTCAAGATATCCTTCAAAAAGAGTATGTTCCTTTGTTTCCAGGAGTTAAAATATATAGGTTTGTTTTCTAAGAAAATTTTTGGGTCTCCCCAAATAGGTGAACGAGATATAGGAGTAGGATCGGTTTTAAGCCATTTATGCATTCTAAACCAATAATGAATAGACGCATTAATTGTGGGATGTTTTCTTAATTTAGAGTTTAAAGTAAAATATATAAAGCTGTTAGGGACCTGTCCTGGGGATAAGGAAGCTTCCATGTCAAGCCATAGTGGTGAGTTATAGTTAGGTTTAGAAAACCACTTAACAGTTTGTGAGGCTCTGAATGCCCAAAGATAGGCCATAAACCAGGGTAGTCCGAAACCACCGTGAGACCAATGAGAGCGTAGTTTAATACGGTTAAATCTTGGTATGCGACCTTCTCATAAAAAGTCTCCTACCATTTTGTCAATTCTGAGAAGGAGACGAGGAGAAATTTTAAGTGGGATACAAGAGAATAAATAAAGAATTTTAGGTGTAGCGTTCATTTTTATAGCGGCTATTTTACCGAGAAGGGATAAGTTTAAATTTTTCCATTTGGTTAAATTTGCTTTAATGTCTGGGAGTAAGGGATGAAGAGTAATTTCCCAGATTTTATCTAAATCGGGCAAAATTTTTATCACTAGGTAAGTAATACCTTATGGGGCCCAACAAAATCCCAGTAGATTGTTTGTGAAAGGATTACAGTATTTATTTAATGGTAATATCTCAGTTTTTGGTAATTAACTGTTAGTCCAGAAAGCTTGGAGGACAAATTGAGTATATGGGTAAGTGGTTGTACAGATAATTCTAGATTTTCTAGCAGGATGAGCATATCATCAGCATATGTCAGTGATGTATATTGCGTGTGCCCGATGGATATACCTATAATATCATTATTTTGTCTTAAAAAGGTAGCAAGAGTTTCAAGAGCTAAAATAAAAAGGGATGGGGAAAGTGGGCATCCTTGCCTGGTGCCCCTTGCTAATTTGAAAGGTTGGGATAATGTGAAATTGGTGAGAACCCTAGCTTGGGGAGCTGTATAAAGAAGTTTGATCCAGGAACAAAAGAGATTGCTAAAGCCAAAACGTGATAACACCAGATAGAGAAAGTTCCAATCTAAAGAATCAAAAGCTTTTTTGAAATCCACAGTAAGAGCTGCAGCTGGAGAATTAAGAGATTTGGCCTTATGTATTAGATTAACTAAGGAGCGAAGATGGTCGGAACCCACCCTACCTTTAACAAATCCCACCTGAGATCTATGTATTAATTTGGGAATATGTGGTTCTATATGAATAGCCAAGACCTTGGCAAAGATTTTGCCATCTGTATTAAGTAGAGATATAGGATGGTAATTTGCCGGAAGGGTAACATCCTTATCTTTTATAGGGAGAATTGTAATAATTGCATCAGTCATAGTACGAGGTAAATAACCTTTCTTGGAGGATTCTTGAAATACGCTGCATAGTAAGGGGCATAATTGATCAGCCAAGAGCTTGTAAAACTCAACTGGAAAACCATCTCCACTGGGAGATCGTCCAGATTTAAGCGAGGAAAGTGCCTTTTTTACTTCTTCTATAGTAAAAGGTGTATCTAGTGAACATATTACATCTTGCGAGAGACAGGGAAGTGCTAACTTATCGAGAAAAGAGGTAATACCTTGAGATGATGTTGAAGAGGAAGAAGAGTATAATTTTTATAAAAGGATGCCATAATCTCATTGATAGAAGATTCATTTGTTCGAATTTCTCCTGTCTGATCTTTTAAGGCCGCAATGTGTCGCTCCATTTGTTGCATTCTAAGTCTGTAAGCAAGTATTTTACTCCCCTTTTCCCTTCATTCCCAGTACTTTTGTTTTATTCTTAATAATGCTATTTCTGTCTTTCGAGAAATTAACTTGTTGATTTGCATACGTAATTGCAGAATTTCATAATGCAGAGGAGATGAGGGGTTAGGATGGGGGTTAGCCAAATATAATATTTGTTTTGCTTTGAGTAGATTTTCAAGGTTGTTAATCTGTTGTTCCCTGAGTTTCTTCCTGTATGCTGCAAAGCTAATTATTTTACCGCGTAGGGTAGCTTTAAGCGCTTCCCAGGTAGTATCCATAGAAGTACCTCTTGGGTCATTGTGAGCAATGAATTCTTCTACTTGTGTTTTAATCCAGGGTAGAAATTCTGGATCTTTAAGCAGTAAGGGATCTAGTCGCCAAGAGGGAGATTTTAAGGGGGGAGAACCCCAAGTAAATGAGAGTTTAACCGGGGCATGATCAGATATGAGTAAAGGAAGAATATTGGCTTCTATTACATGGTCATGACTGTGGGAGAAGTTAACCAGTAATCTATTCTACTGTAGGACTGGTGGCGGGGGGAGTAAAATGTATAATCCCTATCTCTGGGGTGAAGAGTCCTCCAAATGTCTGATAAACCCAGATCTTTCATTAACTGGGACACTAAGCTTAAGCTTTTAGGGTGACTTTCATGAGAACCGTTACTCCTGTCCATATATGCATCCAGAGTAAAATTAAAGTCTCCTCCAATCAGTAAGGGAGAGTTAACCAGATTTAATGAGATTAAATGTTGAGTCAACCTATGGAAAAATTGAGGGTCGTCAGAGTTTGGGGCATAAATGTTAGCTATAGATAGTGGACCTGAAGGAGTATCAAAAGTTCTAATAAGCCACCTACCATCTGGGTCCTTCAAAGTATTAGAAGGTTTCCATTTTAAGTTTTTATGAATTAATATAGCCACACCTCTTTTTTTTTTAGGAAGCGGAGGCCGCAAATATCTGACCAACCCAATCACATTTTAGTCTAGAGTTATCTGCATCCAAAAGTTTAGTTTAGTATAGTAATGCAATCTGCGTTTTATGTTTTCTGAGATGGTTAAGAACTTGTTTATGTTTACTTGGTGTATTAAGTCCCTTGACATTCCAAGTACATAATGTTACATTAGCCATCATATATTGGATTCTTTAATCTGTAATAAAATAGATATAAAGTCAAGGGACTCCTATGTCCAAGTGTATTCGACAATGGTATGCAGGTCAGCTCAATATATATATCAATTGTAAAAAAACTTTTGGTAGAACTATATAAAACCATCAACATAAAGAGGTATATAAAATCTTCCTGATTCCCTTCCTTGAAGCTCCCTACTAACAATATAACCTTGATACTTTTGAGTATCTGAACTATGTAACAATAAAACAATAAAGTCATCTAAGATGAACAGAGAAGAGAGGTCAGTCCAAAAAAAAAGGAAAGGAAATAGGGACTAAGACCACTTTTCTGTTCTCTAGGACGTAGCTTAGCAATTAGGAACTAGGATAGTACAAGAAAAGAATAAAGTGCAATCCAATCCTCTCTATTAACAAGTTGTCCAATAAAACTTGTATAACAATATTAAAGTGTATGTGATTTAAGCGAAATAGAACCCCAAAACGGGGTGTTAGATACTGTGTTAAACTTACTCTTATAGATATGGAAGTAATTAAGTTATATCAACATTGACAAATCTAGCATCATCTCTAATACAGAGAGAATCAGTAACAGGTTAAGAATTTGGTACTACAGCAAAGAGCGAGAGAAGAAAAAGAAAAAAGAAAAAAAATAGCTTTATCTTGTAAATGTTTCAATAATATTTAGATTAGATATTGTTAATGATCATCAGGGGAAAGTGCCTCCATTAATTAAACAATAAAAGATACAAGTTGCAAAGATTATGGAGATCAGAAATTAGCAGCATTACAGAAAACGTCTAACTGTTAACTGGATAAATGTCCCGAGAGAGTTTTCTTAATGTCCGTATAGCTAGACCGCTATAGCAACTGGCATCATAAGATGCCTCTCTACGTTATGGCTACGCCAAAATAACAAGACGGGCATTCCAGCGCCCTCCTTTGGATTATCATGGGTTCTGCCCTTTTTAATCAAAATCAAACGATTGATTTTAATTATAAAACCAGGGCATAATGAAATTATCAGTTGTATTTCGGCACTATCCTTAAAAGATTAATTGCAGATTGACATCACGTCGTAAGCACACCAAGCCATATACAGACAAATCTTGTAACCATACCCCTAAAATTATTCATTCAGCTCATACATTAGTGACCGACTTATGCACTTATTTACTAGAAATATATATTTTATATGTAACCATGAGAAGTTGATAGTATTGAAAGTAAGTTGAACTAACATTTAAAGCACAGTAATCAATCACTTGTCGGCAGCCAGCGCATAAAGACTCTATCGGTTCGCCCTTAGAATAAAGTTAGGCAGTAACTACTGGAGCTGTTAAAGCTAAGTACAGTCATCTTGAATGTTTTAATGGTGTAGAGGTCCCTTTATTTTTGCCCTTGCCACGATACTTCTGTTTTGGGGGTTCATTCACTTTAAAAGGTGAGCTGTCCTTGTTGTTGACCCAAGAAGACTCCATCGGGTTGCAATCCATGTCAGTTCCCGACAAGATGACCCCCTCTACAGCTGGGTTTTCATTAGGAGTGGGTAAGTCCTGCAACAGTGCATATTTGTTGTGCACAGGAACATTAGGAATAATAAGATCATTTTCGGTGGATTTAGGCATAATGTGACATGATTCTTCAGGACTACAACATTGCATCCTTAAGTGACCATTGCCAAATGATAGCCTTTCTTATATGCGGTTAGACTGCCTTTTTTATTGGCACATCAAGGGAGTCAGAAGTAATAACTGCCTTCTCTGAGGGCGTAGTGTCGGGGACCATGTCGGAATTATCAGCAATCGGGAGCTCGAATGCAGAGTGAGTCTTTCGGATCATGGCTATTCAAAAAGGACATTAGAGATTCCGGGGTATGAAAGTCCTTGTGAGAGTTTCCAATATAGACCCTCATTACTGCAGGGTATCTAAGTGAAAAACGGAGCCCTGTCCGGTGCATAATCCATCTGGCTGATGTGAAAGCTTTCCGTTTTTGCAGACAGCTCCTTTGAAAAGTCGCGGTATACATACATCTTATTTTCCTGCCAGATAAGTTGACCAATTTCTCTTGATTTCTGCAAAATAAGTTCAATACTAGCGTAGTTAAGGAATCTGGCAATTATTGGCCTAGGTCTTTGTTCTGCAGAAGGTTTAGGGCCTAGTGATTGATGTGAGCGCTCTATAATTAGTTTGTTGCCGGTTTGTAGTTTAAGTATTTGCCGTAGCATTTGTACTAGAAATGCTGTAGTATTATTAGCCTCCACTCCTTCTGTGAATCCGAATATCCGGAGATTATTTCTTCGATTCCTGTTTTCCATATCCTCTACCTTAGATTGGAGTTCTTTGATTGTTCGATCTTGAGTTCTGATAGTTGTTTTTAACTCCTGTATTGATTCTTCATTAATGCAAACTTTGTTTTCTGTGAAAGCAGGCCGAGAGTCGATAGTTTTCATGGTTTGAGTATTTTGCTGTGTAGCAATTTTTAAGTCCATCATATCTGCAGATAACTTAGTAAACATTGCTTCTATTTTTTCCAGAGGGTTCAGCTGGTTGTCGGTATTAGCCATTATGAAGATTTGCAGTAGGTCTTCCAAGTTTTATAGAGGTGCTGAAGGCAATAAAACATCAAAATAGCTTTGTAAACTTGCTGTAGTGTTATCTATCTGCTTGTTCTCATAAATAAAGTACTTGGTCTGGCTTAGATGGCTAAGGATGATGTTAGATAGTTGTTGTTGTAAGGGAGCTCAGGAATCATACATCCATCTTGCTCGGTGCCACGCCCCCCCCAGCAGACATTTTCAATAGTTTCCTAGCCATGGGGGTGGTCCCCAGGGATTGGAGGACAGCAGATGTGGTTCTGCTACAAAACAGTGGGAAAGGGATGAGCCAGAAAACTATGGGTCAGTCTGCTTCATGTCCAAAGTGGGGAAGATTGTGGAATCTCTGCTGCGGGAGGGCCTGCTGAACTTCCTTGAAGGGAACAAGCTGCTGGACCTAAGAGAGCATGGGTTCACAAGGGGAAGGTTTTGCCAGAAGAATATGTTTGAGTTTTTCATCTGGGTTACAACAGTAGTAGACAAAGGGGAGGCAAATGATAAAGTCTACCTTGACTGCAACAAGGCCTTTGACTCAGTCCCCCACAGGATGCTTGCCAAAAAGATTAGGGACTTTGGAGTAGAATAAATTATGGCAAATTGGATATAGAGGTGGCTGTGGAACATAGATGGCGATGGTCATTGGGGAGTTTTCAGAAGCGAGGGAAGTGACCAGAAGGGTACCTTAGGGGTCAGTATTAAGAACAGTTCTCTTCAATATTATCATTTGTACATAGGAGAAGGTATCAGGAGTAACATCTGCATCTTTAGAGACTACACAAAGAATTGCACACGGGTAGACAAGGAGTAAAGAAGGAATAAGAGAACTAAGGGAAGATCTGGGAAGGTTGAAGATCTGATTCAAGATGTGGCAGTGGAACTTTAACAATAAAAATGTAAAGTAATGCACATTGGTAAAAGGAACCCAAGGGTGCAATATTAAATGGGGGAGTAGTGCTGGATAGCACTTTGGAAGAAAAGGATTTAGGGGTGATAGATATTGGAGAGCCTGAAGATGTTTACAAAGATGTTTTCACACTGCAATAGGGCAGTGAGCAAAGCAAACAGAATGCTGTGATGTATAGGAAAGGGAATAAGCAGTACAAGATGGGACGGGATCCTCCCTATGTACAGATTACTGGTGCAGCCGCACCTGAAATATAGTCCAAAGTACTTGAGCCCACACCTGAGGAAACACTACAACAAGGTGGAGGCAAACAGTGCAGGGCAAGTAACATGGTGCATAGCCTTGGCAATTTGACATTCAAGGACAAGCTGCATGACTTAAACCCTCAGCCTTATCTAAACTCCAGCTCTCCCTAAACAAAGCCTGCCACCTCATCCTGGGCTGTGATCATCTAACCCACACATGCTCCCTCTACAATGCCACAACTGGCTAAACCTGGATAACAGAATCAGGTTTCATACTTGCCTCATGGCTAAAAAGATTACTCTTGGCCTCGCCCCCCCCCCCAGTCTCACACTTCAAATACAACAGACACCATCACACTGAAACATCCATAACTCAAGCAAGAAACTCCTCGTGGTTACCCAATGCTGCACCTCCCAATTCCAGAGGTCCTTTATCTACCGAGCCCCCTCCTGGGTAAATAACCTGCCTCACATTCTCACGAACATGAACAGAATCGGCCCCTATAAAGCTTACTTAAGGAACCCTCTACAGTCCTCTAATCCCTGTGATTGCCACTGAACCAATCCCACCCCTTCCACCCTGGACTATGGCCTCTGGCCAGCAAATCCCCTTTCTGAAACCCTCGAAACTAGCCCCCAAGGGAGCCTAAATATGGATCTGCTCATTGTAACTAGTACCGTGAATCTACTATTATACTAAATGTTAACTTGTTATTGTATCTCTTGTATCATACCTGTTTTGCTTTTTTTGGATTGTTCTGTACTGTTCTATCATGTTATGTCTGTACTGACGTGGAACCTCTGAAAAGGAGTCTCTGACTCAAAGGTATTTTCTGAATCCTCAATAAATAAATAAATAAATAAATAAAAACATATACACTCTGGAGAAAAGGAGAGAAAGGGGTGACATAACAGAGACACAAAAGTACCTGCATGGAATAGTGTAGATACCAGGAACTATTTTCCTTGGGTTCAGACATAGAGACAAGAGGGAATTCACTAAAGCCTGCAGGGATGTGACTCAAAAGGGTTGTCCGGAACCAGTTCTTCATGGAATGGTTGCTAGTGGTGGGTGAAGTGGCTGAAATTCGCTCCGCAAAGTGATTCGCGAAGTAACGCGGAATCCACAAAGTACCTGAAACTAAGCGGAGTACTTCGCGTCATAATGGGGAAAACAATGACTTCACATTATTCCACCTTCCCCAAACCACTTCTCCACCAATTTTAAGGTGAAGTACATTGAAATCAATGTACTTCACCTCACTTCGCCTTGTTTTTGAGCTTCAAAGGCAAATTTTGCAGTGCTTCATGGAATTGCAGGTCACATGGGCTCTAGATTGTTCTGCACAGCCTGAGTTCTGTGTAGTGTGTGTGTAGTGGAAGATGGAGACAGTTTCCTCTCAGAGCTCTGTGATTCAAATCCTCTAAAAGCTGTTAAAAAAGCATTTTTGAGCTATTTATTTCTCACAATTTAGTACATCGATTGTAGGAAACCCTCCTGTGCTCATATCATCAAGTGTTTATTGTTTTTGTGTGGATTTTGAATGTTAATTTAGAACAGTCAGTCTGTGTACTGTGAAGTATGCTTTGGGGAAGGGCATATGTGTGGTGTAGGTAGATTAACTGGGAGAAAAAGGCAGTCTTTCTGTTTTGGTTATATTTTTCTTGCATAACTGTGTTAATGTACACACAGTAATATTTTCAGTAATTCTTGACATTTTTTTGCTGATTGTTGTAGTGCAGCAGTGTATAATTTCAGTTGGTTTAAAACATTTGGTTATATTACTAAAGGTTTTCAATTTGCTACACATTACTTGTATTGTGTGTGAGTGTGTGTGTGTGTGTGTGTGATGCGTGCCATTAAATCAGACACCTTTTATTGTGCCACAGAGTAATTGCAGCAGTGTGAACCTGCCATCCACCGCAACTGCATGAATTTTTTATACTGCTTTGTGGTACCTTTACTGGTAGTGGACTGTTACTGCCATGCACTATCCCCCCCCAACCCGACAAACGGTATTCTTCTCCAGATTTGGATTTGTGACTTGTGAGCACTGGTTAGGTGTTGTTGTGCCTTTGCATCTGCATCTGGAGTGCGCAGCGCAATCTTAATCTGTCTGTGCATTTGCAGTACACCAATAATTCTGGGAGACTTTGCATTTCTTGTTACACTCTCATTTCACTTCGTCAGCACTGGGGAATTTTCAGGACACAAGACAGTAGCATTTTGGGGATGTACATTAATTCTGGTGACTGTGTGTGACCACTGTGCACATGATGGAGTGCACCATTAATTCTGGGAGACTTTGCATTTTTTGTTACCCTTCCATTTTACTTCGTCAGCACTGGGGAATTTTCTGGACACAAGACAGTAGCATTTTGGGGATGCAAATTAATTCTGGTGACTTTGTGTGACCACTGCATGTATGACTGAGTGTGCCATTAATTCTGGGAGACTTCACATTTCTTGTTACTCTCTCATTTCACTTCATCAGCACAGGGGAATTTTCTGTACACAAGACAGTAGCATTTTGGGGATGCACATTAATTCTGGTGACTGTGTGCGTGAAAGGCTGCTAATATTGTTGTCACTTCACCTTACTTCGCGTTAAGGCAGAATGACAATGCAAAGTAATACTTACAAGGCGAAGTGAGCCTTTTGCATTGGACACTCCGCGTAGCAGAGTAACAATGCTAAGTGCTCACTTTGCGGGCACTTCGCTAGCAAAATTAAAATTTGCTGCATCTCTAATGGTTGATGGATAAGTGGAATATGCCACCAGAAGAGGTGGTACAGGCCATGTCAATTGGCAGCTTCAGGCAGGGATGGGACTGGCAAGTGAGTTTAGTTAGAATGGAGGGGCAGTAAAAAAGGGGAAGTTTGTCACTAGGGCAAGGCAGAATAGTTAGGTAGGGTGGGCAGACTGGATGGGTCAAGAGCCTTTTTCTGCTGTCAATGTCTATGCAATTATGTATGCATGCTGTAAGTGAGCAAGGAAGACTGAACTAGTCTGGATTTGGAGGTCAGGAAACACAGAAACAGAAAATGAAAGCAGGAAAAGACCATCAGCCCATCTAGTCTTCCCATAGGCCCCTATTGTCTAAGCGGGATTTGTGCCCATGCTACCATCCTCCATTTTACCTGCCTACCTACAACACCCATGAGACTCTATTAAGCCCTTAATGCTGCCCCAACCATGTCTGAAGCTGTTAATTGTTTTGGTGCCCACCACCTCAGTTAGCAGGCTGCTCCATGGTTCAACCACCCTCTCTGTAAAATAGAACTTCCTCACGACCCTCCTGACTTTCCCATACTCTAGGTTCTGCTTATGATCCCTTGTTCTAGATTCACAACACTGGTGAATATGTCCACATAGTTTACTGTGTTCATTCCTTTAAAGAGGGGGCCAAACATATTTTAAGTACCACTTTGGGGTCTGTGGGGGTTAGGCTAAAAATGAGAGCTTCTAATAAAAGGTGCTGATAAGTCCTGTCAAAGAACCAGAAGCTCTTAATTTTTTTAAATAACCATATTATGAGAACAGAAGAGGGGGCTAGTGGACAGGACATCATTGGGATGGGGATGAGGGCTGCTACAAGACTAGCTTTGTCCACCTAGGAGCTCAGTTTTTGTTCCTTACAATTCCATCACACCAGCAAGCTGAGATCTGAATGAAGGTCATAATCTCATACTTGTGACATCACTGTCTCTTTCTGTGGAAACTTCTATAATGGTACAAGCAGGATTTTATGTAGCCCCTTCTGTTTACAAAATATGATAAAAGATATTATGGGAAATGCTGGGAAGATTGTGATACAGAGAACGCTGACCATACAAAACACATATTTGGGACATATATTAAGTTATGAAAATATTGCAAGGAAATAGTCAAGGATATATTACTGTACATGGGTAATTGTAAGAATGTAACTACAATGACTTACCAGGTCAAACTTTCTTTCAGGGCCATTTCAAGTCAGACATTATCTAAAATATAGAAATATTATTTTTCCTGTTCTGGTCCCTGTACTAAAGAAATGTATTACTAGGATTTGATTCAAATATATATGAGGTAATGATGGGGAACAGCGAATGAAATTTGTCAAATTGAAAAGCTAATATACATTGTGAGACTACAAATGGATACCTTTGACAGCTCGTACTGGTGGTATCTGTCATCCCAAGGGTAATTAACTTTGTTCCTTAACCACATAAGGTGGAACACAAAAACAATTCTAAGGTGGAAATGTATGTAAAATGGAAGATATATGAGAATAGAAGACAGTTAAGATATTACTAAATAAAATGGGCATGGACAGCAAAATGTTTTCCTTTTGAAATGGAATATCATGAACTGCATTCTACATGGTGGCATAATTTAGGCACAGTTACAAACTAAAGTTTGATATGGTTCAGACTTGAAGAACTATTCAAATTAGGTCAAACTTTCAGTTGTATTTTATTTGGTTCAAAACACCTCCCAGTCAAAACAAATCTCGGTAAAACAAAAACGAACAAAATGCCATCACCCCTTACTCTCCATCACTAAATCATCATTCTTTTAGGATTCTTGGGGGTCTCTGGCCCCCTGAATCCATCTGCCACCTTGTTGCTGACTGTCACAACTGGTGCAGCCATAAAGATTTGGGCAGCCTTACGTACTGTAAAAAGGGTAGATTGTTTACACAGAACTATCAACGTGACTCCAGACTTTCCAGGTTCAATGTGAAAAGTTGGAATTGTCAAACTTTGAGATGTTCCCACAGCTATAACATAAATATTATATGATGTGAAATCACAATAAAGAACATTAGAAAAAACATAGAACATAGAAAATAGCTAGCCCATCAGCACAGCAGCAGTGTTACCTCTTGTGATGCTGCTGGCTCTATTAAGGCATTCAATTCAGAGTATCTGGAGAGCCAGCAGGGAGGAGGAGGAGGAGGACTGAGCATCCCAGGATGCACTGTCTTCCTCCAGGGAGGAAGGGAGGATTGCAGATTCCACCAAACCATCACTGTCTAGATGACCACAGGTGGTGTGTAGTGATGGGTGAAATTTCTAGTACTCTTGTAAAATTGTACACACTTGACAATTTCGCATTCATGCAATTTTCACTAAATTACACCAAAACTAGTAAAATTTTGCTAATGGGTTTTTTATTCAAATAGCGCAATTTCCCCAAATTGTGCATTTTTAAAAAAAATGTGAGTGTTTAAAAATGCACAATTTCATAAAATGTCACACATTTTTCCAAACTGCTAATGTTTTCTTTAAAGTAATTTAAAAAAAGTTCAATTTCTATGAAACCTTTCACTTTTAAACACACTGTTTTGCAGTAGTTCATGAGACTGTGTGAAATTTCACAAAAATTGTACAATTTTGCAAAAAGTGCATGAAATAGATGTTTCGTAGTTTTGTCCAGCACTAGTGGTGTGGCTGGACTAGCATTTTGTTGCTGGGGATGTCAGCTGTCTGTGCACTGGCACATAATTGTGCATGCATGCTTAAAGACACTGACATTGTCATCCTGGAAGGGATGGGGTAAAACTGAGAATAATCTCCCCAGATTGTGGAAAGATTGCCCCATCATACTTGGGCCATGCACACTTACTGCCAAAATCTGAATGTGTTTCCAAAGGGGGTGGCACCACTAAACAGCCCATCATGGGGGGTGGAGATAGGATGAGGAGGTTCCTGGTCAGAGATAGGATTGTTGGGGCTATGAATTTGCAGAGGCAGGACCATATATTGCAGCCAGGTGAAGATGGGGGGAAAAACAGAGTTTTCTAAAACAACATAGAAGGTCCAGATGGTTTGGATGATTGTCTGACTGCATTTATAATCCACAGGCTCTTTCACTGACTAAAACCTATAAGTAAAATGTAGTTGCTTGGAAAGTTTGGACTGTCTGCTCCATGGATTCACCAGAACACTGACATCCTGCCTGGTACTAAGAAGATCATTTAACCTTCTTGCTTTTCAATCAGACAGCTAGTTTTTATGAATGGTTATTTCTACTTAATCAGCTGAGCCATCATTATATCATTTACGCTTGTTGCTCTGGGAAAATTTAAAAATACATTTTGTGCAGGGTTAATCCAATGATAACTAAATATATTCTTACATACATTTTCTAGAATTCTTTAGTCAGCTAAGGGGGGTCAGGTTTAACATTTACATGAAGAGCTAATTCATAAAATATTTAATGCTGTTAAACCAGGTCAGGCCATGTTTTAAGGCCTGTCCACAATTTACAGAAAATCTGTCTGAAGCAATAGGAAGTGCACTCAAAATTTTTACAAGAACATAACACCAACAGTCAAATAAGTTGGTGTGAAGGAGAAAAGGTACATATTTGCTGTTGGACAATGACACAAGTATATTAATATCCACATGATGGAGATAACATATTTATATAAATGAATCTGTATCTTGGGTATCTCTGTATAGGACTGATTTTCAATGCACTTTAAAGGTTGATTAAGTCTTTGCCTAAGAGGCAAGATTGTACTGTTCCATAAATACTTACTGTACTGATATATTATCCAGGGTCATGTTTACATAAAACCTAATGGGATGAAAACTCATTTTTACATCATTATACAGTACCTGGTTATTTCAACCTTCTTGATAAAAAATGCCTAGCCTGCCAACAAATTTTCTTCTTGGAAAGTGTCACAGTGATTAGTTTGCAAAATGTGATATGCCTTATGTACCAAAGGTGTCAATCAGATCGAGTATGCTAGTTAAGATGCAGACATAAAACTTGCAAAATAGATAATAGCACCCAAAGTTTGTAAAACATATTATAAATCATTTAGACTTTAACAGCCAATAAAATCTGAGATTTGCCCTGCACCAGGTTACTCTAATCATGATGAAAAGTCCTCACTCACAATGCTTTGATATGTGAGATTTTTTTCTCACCAGTGTGGGGGACAGTTTAATCAATCAGTTTTGGTATTTTAAATAATCAAGTTTTACTTTTTTTTAAGCATATAATCCTGATGTGCTATATTATGTAATAATATGGCATCAGGATGAATTATTCACTCAATAAGAGTGGTTCTTCTCATACTTTTGAGTAGCAAAGCCTCGTGCTGCCTCATTGTCTTCTCAATGTAAGAAAGTGAAAGCTAATACAGTTTAAAAGAGATGTTGCTCTGGCCTTCTTTAATACTGTATGTAACAACAGTATAAGATTTAGAAATAGATGTATCCATCTACACTCTTTGAAACAACAAGCAAAGTAAAGAGGTTTGCACATGAAGAGGGGTGCAAGGGATTACAGCAAGCCACAGAAAAACAAAGAAAAATCCTACACTCTCCAACCCTGGCAAATAGTCATTCTCACCATAGGGAGTATCGAAAGTGTTTGATTTCATTAGTTGCAAATGATGAGAATTACTTTATTGCCAGGGTTGGAGAGTATGGGATTTTTCTTTGTTTTTATCTGACTCTTTGAAACATAGTTAGTTAGTTAGTTAGTTAGTTAATTTGTTCAGCTTTTGTTGACCAGGTAAGCACAACAGACAAGCACATGCTTACTTTCAGGTGTGACCAGGAAATGTTTTACATCGTTATGTAACTGATTGAATGGGGGTTATCTAATATCTCAACAATATCTCTTAAAGAAATTAGCTGCTTAGGTGAGGTTCAAGATGGCCTCTGTACGTAGTTCCATATACTTAAAAAAATGAGAAAACAAGTTCAGTTGTGGCAGCCAGAATGACCTAAGAAAGGCAACACACACAAGCATAAGACTTCCTCTATATAACAGAAAGACAGATAAAGTAGTGCATCTAGGAGCTGCAGTAGTGGAGCAGTAAAATGCAACCAGCACTAGCACAGCATCCAAAAACAACAACAACTGTATTCGAAAGTTACAAATGTGGCTTAGTGCTATTTGTACTACATGAAGCACTTTATTAAAGATAAATCTAGAGGACTCAGCTACCCCGCCACATCAATAGGTCTTTGTTAGGGGGTGGTCCCTACACAATAACCCACAACACCTTTCCAGCTGATTCTTAAAGACACAGTACTTATATAAGCCATGGCTACATATTCACAATTTTATAGCAGTAAATGTGAAAAACAAATAGTAGATATATTCTAAAATGACCCAGTTCACCCCCATATGTGACATTTAATCTCCATATAATGAAATGCTAAACATGTTATACAAAAATTGCAATTTTCAAAATCTTGGGTGTATGGGGTTGGGGTGGGTTATCCTTATTGAAACTAAAATATATATTTTTGGAAAAGGATAAGGGTGGGGGATATTTTACATTTGGGAGGAGATACACAAATTCCAAGTTGTCAATGGACAGGTAGAAATAATTTATAATTTGATCTGTCATGGCATAATACTGTATATTTTGACAATTTAAATATTCTCACTCTACCATATTTTTAGTCTCTTCACCTAATATGTCTCACATCTTTTTTTTATTCTGTCCATTCTAGGTCTGTAAAATGACAACACATAAGGACATACAGTTCAGCTTATCAAAATTACTTATACAGCAATGGTTCCCTTTATAAAATTTACAAAAATTGCAAAACTGATAAATCCATAGGCCTACAGTTTCAATAATCTCTTTTTCACTTTATTCATTTATTATTACTTCTAAAAAGGAACATAATCAACATTTTCATTAAGGCCAATAGGCTGGATGGTGTTAAGTGGCACCATTCACCTTGTCCCTTTTTGTAAGAGTCTGGTTATTCAGTCCCCCCCCCCTTAGGTGGGATATGTTCCACTCCCATGAAACATGCTACCAAAGTCTGAGTTGTGGTGTGTAAGAAAGTGCACACCCAGGGCATTTCTTTCATTGCCATTTATTATAATGACTCTCTTGTGCTCCTAGTTGCACACTTTCAAAGGTCCTATTGTCAGCCCAACATAATGTTTCTGACATGATCACGTCACATGACGGCTGCTTAGACAGACGTGCATGCTGTCTGGTCTCACCTCCTCTGCCCTTTTCCTTAAAAATTTGCTATACTCCAGCATTAATTGAAAAGTACCTGTGGTTAAAAGGCTGCTAGAAGATCCTGTGCTCCTTGCTGGTGCTTCATTTTGTGAATTTGTGCTATGGATGCTGATATGAAGACACCACTTCCCCACCACATGCCACCCCCAACACCTGAGTGAGACAAAAATAGCAAACATTCAAAACAGCAAGCCTCAGTGACCTCCTGCTCACCCTCTAGCCGAACAGCACTCTAGGAGGAGAAGTTCATGAAATAGATGGCTCCCCTTCACAGCTGTCTTCAAGTGCTGACTAAAGAAATACAGCAACTCTGCACATCTATTGACACATTAACCCAGTGGGATGGAGATGCTGAGGCCCACATCATCTTTGGAGGACTGGCTGGAAAAATCTGGAGCTGGAGGTGGTTTCCATGAGGCAGTGGGTAAAACAGATGGAAGACCACCTGGAAGATATGGAAGGGCAGTCCCACAGAAATAATTTAGTTGTGATGGGCCTTTCCAAAGGGGCAGTAGGCCCCCAAACTATTACTTTTGTTTAAAAGTTATTTGAAAAAATACTGGGTCCCTCCCCAAATGTACCGAACTATATAATTGAATGGGCGCATTGATCTTTGTGCCCCATGCCTGTCCCTGGTTCTCCTCCATGGCCGATCATCTGTAAGCTGCTGAATTTCCTTGATAAGAAGCACATCCTGGCTGAAATAAGGGATGTCAAGGAACTGTTATGGGAAGGTCAGCATATTCGGATTACTCAGGACCTACCTTACTCAGTTAGGCAATGGAGAGCCGTTCTGCATCCCCTGGTCTCCAAACTGCTGGTTGCCAGTGTGACACCCAGCCACTCTCCAGATATATCACAACTGTGGCTGGTTGAGCTGGGAGATACCAGATAAGGCAAGCAAGTGATCTTAAGAAGAGGTTTCCAGATCTATTTAAATGAGGAACTAAAATGGTGTAGTTCGCATCTTTGTGCCATTAGGCACAGATTAGAGTTAAGACTGGAGGTTCATTCTGATTCTTTGAGCAACCATTGTGCTGTAGCCTGTATTTTTCAAGAGGGGTTTTTAGGTCTGCGCAGTCAGATATGACTGATCCCCTGCCACACATGCCGACTATAGGATCACAGATGATGCTCTAACAGAGGGTAAGTGCCTTTATGCTTTATTTTCTGGGGAGACTCTGGAGTTTAATGTGATGATGGGAGTATGAACTATGGAAGTGGCCCAGCTTGCACACTGTGGTCTCCGATGGGCTATTTCATTTTTGGTTGGTTCTTTCTTTCTTTCTTTCTTTCTTTCTTTCTTTCTTTCTTTCTTTCTTTCTTTCTTTCTTTCTTTCTTTCTTTCTTTCTTCCAGAGATCAGTCTGTATGCTGTAGGCCCTAGCTGAAGAGGGGCCAGAATGGACAGCTGGGATCTGGCTTGTCTTACCGGTCTTTTTCTCCTAGTTTGTGATACGAGTCCAGTACCTCCTAGCTGTCCTCCATTCAACTTTCTCCACAGTGTGTCAGAGCTGCATGATTTGATTTAAGTGGACTCCCGGCTGCACAAACTACTGTGACTTTCTGTGTTTTCCGGAACTACTAGCTGGGGAGGGTCTCTTTCAACCTTCTCATCAAACCTCAGAACCAATCACCAGGACTTACAGGCCCTCATTCCTGTAGTCTGTTGTTGTATTTAATTTTTACACTATGTTACTGTTGTAGCTTACTATTGGTGGGGTACTTACACTAAGGGGCATCCTTCTGTTTGATTGCAGTCTTACTGAGATTTTGAGAAAATGGATGTTAAATGTTTAGTAGGCTGTTAGTGTTTTGATTGGTTGGGTGGGGTGGTGGAGGGGTTGTGCGAGCAGGGTCTCATCCATCATAGGCATTGTAGTAGTGGGAGGTCTGTCATTGGGATCAGGGTTCAGGGCTTTATTGTTATATTTTTTGCTGTTTAATGGGAGTTTGGTACTGGAGGGATGGGGTTGAGGTATATTGTTCTTACTATGCCAGAGCCTCTGGGTGCTTCCTACTTTGCTTGTACTGTTTGGTTTAAAATGTTCATGTGTCTGAATACTTTATTATGTTTCAGTAGAACTGACAGGTCACTAGTACAGATATTGGGGAGGGAGGGGTTTCTAGGTTTGTGCTATGTTGCCTTAGCGGCATTTTCTTGGGGAGCAAGGCATCTGGGTGAGCTGTTATGGGGTGCTTCTCAGAGCACTTCTGTTTGGTATTTATAATTTTTGTTTTATTCCTAGTGTCCCTTCCTAATTTAACCACATGAGTGGTATGAGTATTGGTTATTAATCTTTATCTTGGAACATTAAGGGTCTTGAAATAAACAAAAGAGGTATATGTTTCCAGGTCATCTCCAAAAGTATAATCCCAGTATTGTTATGTTGCAAGAAACTCATCTGAGAAGAGATGACATTCTGTTGTTCAGGAGGCATTGGGTGACACAGGTTTTTGGAGTCAGGGTTCATACAATGAAAGGTGGTGTCGCCATTTTGCTGGTGAGAGGCACTGCATTTTAACTTACCCCAGAATACTGGGATCTGGAGGGTCATTGTATTTTAATTCAGGGCTGCCTAGGTACCACAGGCAGTTATCCTTGGTTCTGTTTATGGCCCCAGTATAGACTTGCCCACCTTTTTCTCGGGCCTTGAGTTCTGTCTTTCCTCCTTTTCTCGGCTGCCCCCAATTTTAATGGGAAATTGGAATTTAATTAACCAGAATGATCTGGACTGATCTAGCCCTGGTGGTGGGGTCTCTCTCCAGGTCAGAAGGGATTTTGGGAATTTTTGGACCATCTAGGTTTAGTGGATCCCTGGAGAGTTTTACACCCTAAGGACAGACAGTATACTTTTTTCCTCCACCCACAGGACTTTTTCCTGGATCTATTTTTTTCTGTTAAGTAATATTGCCCTCACTGGTCTCATCTCAGTGAAATTTTACCTAAAGTCCTTTAGGATCATGCCCCTATTGAATTGCTTCAGGTTCTCCATGGAGGTGAGGAGAGAGATGGGATTTGGAGGCTCAATACCCAACTCTTGAAAGACTTGACCCTAGAAGGTCACCTGAGAGATTTTATTCAGAATTGTTTGGAGGGCAGTACTGGGTCTGTCTCAAGATTTGAATGGTTGTGGGGGCCTTTAAGTGTGCTACTTGGGGAGAGTGCATTAAGTTGGCTGCCAAGCGTAAAAGGCACCAGGCTTAAGAGGAGGATAGGCTTTTATCGGCTATCAGACAGTTAGAGAAGGATCTTTTTGCTAATTCTCCCTCCACTGTCTGGAAACAGCTATATGTTTCTCATTTAAAATATGCTGAGCTGCTCACCGAAAAGGCTGATTTAGCCAGCCTCCACACCAAATCTAGGTAACTAGAATCAGGGGAATGGGCAGGCAAGTTATTGGCCTGGAGACTCCTGCAGCTAGAGGAAGCTAGAGTGGTGCCATGCCTGAGGCTTGGTTTGGGTTATGACATCCTTATCCAGCCTAGGGATATTGCAAAGGCATTCACAGATTATTTCAAGAGCATCTATGCTGCTAGCCCTACCTCTCTGGAAGATTGTGCAAAGATTTCTGCTTATTTAGCTGAGCTTTCTCCCCTCAATCAATGAGATTCTCTGGTGGAACCCATTATGGTTTCTGAGGTTCAAGCAGTGATTCTCCAGTTGGACAAAGCTCCTGGTCCAGATGGTTTCTGTAATAATTGTGATTCTGTTTTTAGAAAGGAATTATCACCCGTTCTTACCCAATTGAGCAAATTCTTTCCTCACAGATAGCCTGGAGGACTTTTCTTCACCCAAGCGTGGATCACACTTATCTGGAAGCTGGGCAAGGATGGCCTTTTCCCATCTAGTTACCATCCTATATCTCTTCTAAATTCAGATTTTAAGATCCTATCAATGGTCCTCATTAACAAACTTAAGTCGTTGTGGGATAATTTAATTTTGCCTGTTCAAGAGGGTTTGATGGCCAACCGCTTGTCCAGTGACCATGTCTGGATGTTCCTGTATTTGTTTTCTGCATCCAGGGAGAGTGAGATCCCCACGGCACTGGTCTTCCCGGATACAGAAAAAGCTTTTGATTGTGTTTCGTAGCCTTTTCTGTTTCAAATTCTAAGAAAATTCAGTATTCCTTCTACCTTTTTTAAGTGGATCCAGATTAAGTATCATAATACCTCAGCTCAAATCTATTGCAATGGGTTCTCCTCTTCTCCCTCTCATTTGGAATGGGGCACAATGCAGGGCTTCCCCCTCTCCCTTCTCCTTTTTAATTTGTACTTGGAGCTCCTTCTTTGCCATCTGCAGAACTCTCAGGACATCAAAGATATACCGGTAGGAGGTGAGAGGTTTAAGATGTCTGCATATGCAGATAATTTACCCTTGCACCTTGGGGATCCTGTCTCCTCTATCCCTGTAGCTTTAACTGAGACTGCAAGTTTTGCCAGTTTGGCAGGTTACAAGTTAAACCTTGATAAGACATAGGTCATGCCACTGAATATGTATGTCTCTAGAGAGATTTTGGACCTCAGTTTATCCTGGGAGCCTAAAGCTCTCACATACTTAGGCATTTGCCTGCCTCACCACCTCTCTGATCTGGTTTCTCTAAATCTGTCCCCCCCCCCCACTCAACATTAAAAAAAGACCTTATTAGGTAGTCCACCTTGCCTCTGACTCTTTGGGGTCACCACCATGTTATTAAGATGAATATCCTCCCAATATTGCTTCTCCACTGGGTATGTTGGGAGTTGTTCTACCCAAAGCCTGTTTTTTTTTATCTCTCCAGTGGCTTCAGAACCATTTTCTCTGGAGAGACAGGGCTGTGCATTGGGCATATTACAAATTAACGAGAGAGAGAGAGAGAGAGAAGGCGCCTCCGGCTTCATAATTTTTTTATTTATCTGGCCATACATGCAGTTAAGTTTTTACATTGGTGTAATACTCTTACTAGGGTTGGAGGTATGGGGTACCAACTTTTATGATTAAAAATTTAAATGTCACTCTGCCAGAAGGTGGGTATCCACCTTACGAGCCTTTTGTACTCCAAATTTTCTAAGATCCTGCCCACTCCATGTGTTCCTCCCTTACTATGGTTTCTTAAGGCGTGTGCACAAATGGAGGGTTTGTTTACGTCATGACTGGTCTCAGTCGATGACTCAACCCATTTTAGCAAACCCCAATATTTGTATTGATGGCAGCCCGATTCCAGTCTCCTGCTTCCCCCTTCTGAGTACCATCCCGATGTCCGATCTCTACTGAGCAGGACAAGATCCTTTCCCACGGGTGCCTACAGAAAATGTTCTCAATACCTGTTCTCCATACTTTCAAATATTTGCAATTAATCCATGCCCTAACATTCTACTTTGGCTGTGGTTCTTGGGATTTGGGAGGCAGCGAAGTCTTAACCAGGTTGATTGCAGTAGGTGCTCAGCCCTATTCAGTTGCTAGTTTGCATTCTTACCTACAAGTAGCTGACCCTTCTGCATTGGCTGGGGTCTGCTTCTGCTGGCAGCAAGCCCTGAGCTGGCATCAAGATGCAAAACGATGGCAATCTATTTTGTGTAACCTATATAAACTTATTAAAGGAGACTGGTATAGGCGGACCCAATACTGCATACTACATGATATGTACTATACCCTCCTCACATTATTCAGGATGGGCCAGGCTACTACTCTGGACTGCTCCTGATGTAGTTCTGCTATTGGTCATTTACTTCATATGTTGTGGGAGTGTTCCAAGGTGGTTCCCTTCTGGAAGAAAATTCAGGACTCTCAAGACTCTCTATTGGGCCTAGATGAGGTCTTTACTCCAAAGATTTGTTTGCTGGGGGACTATCCTCTTACCTTGTTTGGGCACTGTAGGGCCCATATTGCCTTGATTTCTGTGGTGGCTAAGGTGATTATCTTGCGGCACTGGAGAGATGACTCCACACCTTCTTACAAAGAGTGGTACCACAAACTTATGTAGGCTTTTATGGTTGAAAAGCAGATTGCAAAACTCCACCAATGAGATGACCTTTTTCACCAGAGATGGGTAACTCTACATACCCTCATGTCCATTCAACAGGTTGTGGACTAGGAAGGTACGGGTGGGGGCTCCCTTTTTCATTGTCTTTTCCTTTTCTTTCCATCCCAGCGTTTTGAGTTTCTTGTTTGACGGTGCTCTGGGTGTGGGTGGGTGAGGGTGGGGGGATTACTTCCTTCCTATTTCATGCTTTATCTACTGAAGGTTTGACTCTTTTTGTGGGATGGGGAGGGGGCACAATTAGTTTGTTTTTTTATTTGTTATGATGTTACTTTACTGTTTCTATTGTCTGTTTATTGTTAATGTTCATAAAATCAATAAAATCTTAATTGCAAAAAATAATGTTTCTGACATGTACACTGGAATGGTGTGACACAGGAAATAAACTGCCTTACTGTGATAGTCTTGGGTAGTGGTGATCACTGGGAGGGTGTTTCCTCTCCAAGTTTTGTATTACTTTAGCAATAGCGGAGAGCACTCACCCTTGCGACAGCAGCAAAAATAAGCAGTCTTACACGTTCCATGTCAGTTCAGCTTTTTACTTCTCAAAAGACATCAGCAACATAACAGGAAACTTACATTTCGCCCAACATTTCGGGCTTCATCAGAGATAGTGAATTAAGTACAAACAAGGTACATATACTCTACACCCGTGACATCATAACAAATGAAAGCCAATCAACTCACTTTTAGTTAATTAGTCCACCAATCACAGAGACCACAACACACTTTTAAAACAAATTAAGTGTGATTCAGTGTCCATTCAATTATCCTTAATGAGAAAAAAAATTTCAATTTATTTCAGACCTTGAATTTTTGTTCAAGTTTCATTTATGCACACATTCTTCTCAAATTCCAATGAACCTGTGTAAAGAAAACATCAGCAAGTAAAACTAGATGTGAGACATCTCCTTCTGCTTCTTTTAGATGTAATTCTTAAGCAACAATGTCCAATGAATGCAATAAGAGCATATGGTGAAAAACAGGCCCTCGTTGGGGGGGAGAGAAAAATGATATAGGAAGTCTATCACTTTCTTTTCTTTTTCAAAAAGGACTTGAATTCAGATTTCTCATTCAGACCTGGATGTTTAGTCACCACCAGCCTGTAGATCCATTGTTCTTTTTCATTTAAGATGGCTTCAGTGTCTCCCCCTGACATTTGTCTTGACATTTTCCAAACCACATGCAGTAACTTTATGATGTTAATTTTTACCACACATTTTTATGTTGATTGCATGCACGCACAAGAAGCATATTGCGGCAGCTTGCTGCAGAAGCAGGTTGTGGAGGCACGGCACTGTTGTGGCCAATTCCCCCACAGCCTTTGAAGGCTTGGCCCGCTTTTCCCAATGGGGTGGTATGCTGCTGCTGACACTAGTTCAGCCAGTGTGCCACAACCTTGAAAGGTTTCAGCTGCTAAATCAGTGGCCTCCTCGTCCTTGTAGCGTAAGTCATTCTGATGCAATGAGGGAGTGACTCGTCATTGCTGGGCAGAACTTTGGTACTGTAATATTGTTTGTGAACATGGCGGCGGCTTGCCGCCATGTTCACAAACAATATTAAGCACATCCACTGCCGATGGGGTGCCCAATCCCCCTCGGCAGCATGTGCCCCCCCCCACCACAGTGTTTGTTTGTCAACAGGGGCCACAATCCTGGTCGGCTTCAGTGCCAGAGACATTCATTTTGCCGATGGGGCAGCCAACTCCCCATAGGCATAATTCCCCCCAAACATGCAGTACAGTTGTGCCAAGGGGGTGTCCAATCCCCTTGGCTCTTGTGTCCCCCCTTTTGTGCCAACGGGGGTGCCCAATCCCCCATTGGCTAGAGCTGCCTCCCCCCAAAAAACACTCTGTTGGCATTCTGGGAGCCCACCCTAGCGTGCCAAATGGCCCTGTAAAAAAAAAAAAAAAAAGGCCTGTGATTTTTTTTTTTTTAGTAACCTGTGAAAAAAGAAAATGGTCCCTCTCTGTCTCCCTGCCCCCTCCAAACAACCCACGCCCACCGTCTGCACACCCTGCCTCCCCACACCCCCCATACTTACCTGTGGAGTCCAGTGCAATGATCTTCGGTGGACCAGGAACACATCTGCACTCTTCAAAGCTGACTGCAAACTGAGGAAATGCCAGTAAGCTGTATAATGACATAAATAGGGCTTTTTCAACTTTTTTGCATATCTCAGGCATTTTTTGGAATTTTGGCACCACATTTTCAATATGGGGTTATTGGGCCCCTCCTCATGAATTCAGCCACTGTCATGGCGTTAATCGGTCCAGAAAGGTGATTTTGTGGTCACTGTGCAGAATCACATTTCAGGACTGATTAATGAAATGACAGTGCCAGTGTGCATGAGGTGGACTCTCAAAAAGTCTATGTTGCAAATTTGGTGGGAAAAATCAAAAAAATGACTGTTTTACAAGTGTGCTTTGCACAGTTGCTACGCACACTCATAACTTCACAAATTTGCAATACTTTCACTCCAGATTTTCAACATTGCTATTTTTGCACACCTCCTTACGAACAGTACAGCTGTCATTATTCACCTCCTGGCCAAAATTGTTTTCACAGTTCCAGCACAGAATAGAGCGGTAGCAGTAGGAAATCAGTGTTCAGGACAAATTAAGAAAATCACAGTGACACTGTTCATAAGCAGAGGTCCTAAAATACCTATGTTGAAAATTTTGTGACGAAAGTCCATAAAATGAGTGTGTTATGAGCATGCATTGTGCAGGTTTCATGCACGCTCGTAACTTTGTAACTTTGCAATATTTTCAAGCCAGATTTTCAACATTGCCATTTTTCCACACCTCCTTATGAACAGTGCAGCTGTCATTTTTCACATCCTGGCTGAAATGTGTTTTCACATTTCCGTCGCAGAATACCACAGTTGTTTTTGTAAATCAGTGTTTGGGACAGATTAGGATCTAGCGAATGAGAGAGGAGGAGCGACCAAGCTCAACTGAGCTCTGTCAGGACTCCTGCGGATTTCCTTATGGGCAGAAAAAGGCACCAGTGCAGGCAAGAGCCCAGTACAAAAGGGCAGCCTGCAGCACCAGGAGAAACAGAATGAACGAGTGAGGGAGGGGGAGTGAGTGAGCTCAAAGGAGCTCTGTTGGGACTGCTGCAGATTTCTTTGGGCAGAAAAAGGTGCCAACGCGGCGGGCCCAGTACAAAGGGAAGCCTGCAGCACCAGGAGAAACAGAATGAGTGAGTGAGAGAGGGGGAGTGAGCGAGCTCAGTGGAGCTCTATCATGACTGCTGCAGATTACTTTGTGGGCAGAAAAAGGCAGCAATGCAGGCAGGAGCCCAGTATAAAAGGGCAGCCTGCAGCGCTGGCAGAAATGGAATGAGTGAGTAAGAGAGGGAGAGTGAGCGAGCTCAATGGAGCTCTGTCAGGACTGCTGCAGATTTCTTTGCGGGCAGAAAAAGGCACCAACAGAGGCAGGAGCCCAGTACAAAAGGGCAGCCTACAGCTCCAGGAGAAACAGAATGAGTGCCTGAGGGAGGGTGAGTGAGTGACCTTAATGGAGCTCTGTTGAGACAGCTGCAGATTTCTTTGTGGGCAGAAAAAGGTGCCAACACAGGCAGGAGCCCACTACAAAAGGGCAGCCTGCAGCTCCAGGAGAAACAGAGCAAGCGAGTGAGAGGGGGGTGTGAGCGAGCTCAATGGAGCAAAGCAATCAACATTCGGCATTGACAAATGCTTGTTATAAAATGGGCTTTTAAAATACAGAATTTTCTGATTGGATAATAGCCCTCCACAGCCGTGTCCTTATTAGCATGTATCATACACAACCGCACTAATCGTCTCCCTGCGGCCCCATAACAGGAGCATATTACTGACCTCTGGCCACTATAAACAAAAAAAACAAATCGAGTAAAGCTTCCTGCTATTTATCTACGGGCTGCCCCACCGCTGCACTCCCGACAGCACTCCCAGTAATACTCCTTCTATGCCTTCACACTAAAAATTGCTACAATTCAAAATCCTCACACAAAACTAAAACTATAATCAATTTTTTTCCTTTTGTCTTGCATTCGCCAAAATGCCTCAGTGACACACAACCACTGAAACAGGAAACGCAAACCGTAAAACGGGAAGCACACATGCAGATGAATTTCAGTTTATGCTTCCCGTTTCATTCTCCCATGCCTTGCAGTCTTGCCTCCTCAAATATAAATAAATCAGTGCTTAAAAATAAAGAAATGTGACCTGCACTTTACTGCACAAATCTGAAAGCGATCTTCATTTTCCACATTCAAATGCCTATCTACCACGGTCACATAGGGACACACTCGATGATAGTGAACCGACACTGAAGAGATACTTGGACTAGAAAGATAAATGTAAAAGAAAAAAACTGTTTTCTTCATATGTGTCAACCTGAGGTCACACAAAAACATCAAATTGTACCTCATGCCTCATAACGCAACTGGATGTGCTCTTATCAGGAGATAACCCACACATCATTGTGTGTTATTGCTTGCTTATAAGGAGAGCCATGACATATTCTGTGTTCTCATTTTTAATTGCTAAGATCTGCTCATTCAACCTGAACCTCATCTTTCTCTTAGTTTTCCCAATGTAAAATTTTGCACAAGTGCGTGTTAGTTTATACACTACTCACTCTGTGTTGCAAGTAATATAACTCTTGATTTTTTCTTTCTTCCCAGTTTTTGGGTTCAGAAAGTCATCAGTTTTCTACATGAAATGACAAGTGTTGCAGAAGCCACAAGGTTCAGAGCCACTTTTCTGTTCTGTAGCTCTTTCTCTCCCCTTTGGCCTGATAGCTCTGGACCAGGGAATCCCTCATGTTCCTACCTCTATGGTAGGAGATCCATAAAGGTTTTGAAACAGAGAAGACAGTGGTATGAGTCCTTACAACATTTGCAGGTTGTCTTTAGCAATGTTAATCAGGTCCCTGCTCCCTCCTCCATATGCTGTGACAAAAGTAAAATCACCACCTGGGTCGTGAGGTCTCTCTTTAGTCTGCATTAGACTTTCACAGGAGGTAGTGTCAACTGATTCCTTAGCTATCTGGATGTCTGAGTCCAAGTACTCTCTTTCCTTTAGTCTCTCTACCACTTCACTAGCTCTTAGCTGGTAAAGTTGTTTGTTACCACAGTTTCTCTTCATTCTACAGAACTGGCTCCTGGGGAGATTTTTTATTTTATTTTATTTATTTATTATTATTGGTATTTACAATATGTTTTCCTGGTGGCAACTGGTAGCTCGTAGTAAACTATTTCTGCCCGGTGGGCTTTTTGTAAAGATCTGTGAGCAGTGATCCATCATTCTGTTTTGTGATTGTTAGGTCTAGAAAATTAATTTCTTTCCTGTCCTCACACATTTTAAATATCAAATTAGGATTTGAATTCTCTAGATACTTAAAATCTTCAAGCTCACCCCATTGCCCTTCCTAATTAGTATAATGTTGTCAATAAAAAGTTTATAAAAATCCAATTTATTAAAATATGGATTAATATCTGGATTATAGACAACATTCTCCTCCCATCTGGCTAAGTACAAATTTACCAGGCTGGGGACCAATGTTGCCCACAACGCAGTGCCACTGGTTTGTTTGTAAGTGTGCTCCTGAAACATAAAAATATTGTTATTCAGTACAATTTCTGTCATATTTACAGGCATATTTATTTTTGCCTGTGATAGTGAAGTATGTTGTAATAGACTTTCTTCTATAGCTGTGAGTCCACCCTGATGGGGAATACCAGTATAGAGGGAATTTATATCTAATGTAACAAGTCACCATTCTTGTTCTGTCTGCATGTCTCTGAGAAGTGATAATATACTTGTGATGTCACTCAAGTAACTTCTAGAAAGTGGGACAAGGGGACTTAGAAATCTGTCCACATACTTGGATATAGGTTCTGTCACTCACTCTATGCCAGAGACTAACGGGCGACCCAGAAATGTGGTAGATGTTTGTGTACCCTTGGTAAAGTATAGAAATCAGGCTTTTTTGTGAACTGTATGATCAAATAAAACAATTCATCAGTCGTGATAAGTTCTTCATGAAACAGATCTAGGAGAAAGAGTTCTATATCTTTCTTAATTTTGACTGTAGGGTCAAAGGTCAAGTGTTCGTAAAATGAAATTTCTGAGAGTTGCCTTACTATTTCTGCTACGTATTGGGTAGTGTTCTATATTACAATGCTGCCAACCTTAAGTGCTGGTTTCATGACTATATTTTTATAGTCTGAAAGGGATTTAACTGCTTCCCTTTCCTGTGAAGTCATATTGTAGAAGGGGAGTTTGGGACTTTGTCTGAACACTTCTTCTACATCTCTGGTGCAGCATTCTAGAAAGGAAGAGACCTGTGAGTGCATGGGGGGGGAGGTAGAAAGTAGAAGGGGGTCTACACCTTTGTGTGTTTACAGAGCCTATTTTCCCTGGAGGAAAAAAACATTTAAAGATTTAATTTCCTTGCAGACTTATTCAAATAAAAAAAAAATGCATCAAATCTGTGACAGAGTAAGAGTGAACAAAAGACAGGCCTTTGCTAAGTACCTGTATCTCTATTTCAGACACTTCAGCATCTGATTAATTCATAACAGTTAATAACAATGGGCTGGTTCTGGCCCTGGATTTAATGTAAAAATCACGCATCCGTAATCGATCATGAAAATGTAGCCCATCTTCAATAGCACAAGGTCTTTATAGCGTGGGATTATTAGCGTAAGTCCTTTTTAGCACTACTGCATAGTTGCACTCAACATGAGGTCATAATTGTCACAAATGCACTCAGCAGGTCAGGCCCTCTGCTCCCACAGTGCCAAACTCAGAGTGCAATAGTGTGAACAGGTAACAGACAGGGTAACCCTCCTGTGTGCTTTGGGTCAGAATTACCTTTAGACTCAAGTTCTGGAGGGATTCAAGCTGTGAACCTTATGTTAGCATACTCATTTACAGGCTTAGATATGTACCCTCTTTGGGACTGCAGTACAATCTTTCATCAGGGGCACCCAGCCAGGTCTCCAGAATGAACCATTAAAACTATATAAGAGACCTTCAGTATATTTTTATCTTTTTACACAAGCTCAGTAACACAATCAAGCTTTTTAAACAGCTGTCAGACTTAACCGCATATACATCACATGCAAAAAGAAACTGAAAAGACATCCAGGCAGTATTTTCAAAGAAAATGTTGATTGCTAAAAGATGATAAAAACATATAAAATTAAACACAGAGCAATATACATACAGCTTACAATCATGTAAAATAAAAGGAAGTTACAGACAAAACACTCCTACCACCAAGACTTTATTTCTTTCTAAGTATCACCTTTCTAAGTGCTTTCCCAGTCAGAGCCTAGAATCACATGTCGCCATTCCATATACAATGTTTCATTTTTAACTCTATCTGGATTAAGGTCACAAAGTGTGTAAGTGTTTGTGGTGGTAGGAGTTGAAGCTGGGCTTTTTGGTTCCTAAGCTTGTGCCCCAAGTAGTGGCTGGAACTTGCTACCCCTGCAGGTTAAAAATTCTGCCTCCCACAGTGTCTTTAAGAGCTCACTGTTCTCTCACCTCTACACCCTTGGTAACTGCAAATGCACCTAGTTTAATCACCACTAGGTCTCCTGGCCAGGAATTGTCCTAGTCACTGGTAAAATGCACTCTTACCTGTATTGTGTTGCATGCACTATGTTGTTTTATGTATGAATTTGTACAATTGTGCTTATTTTGTATTCTGTCCTGTACTCTCCTGGGTTGTGCCTGAAAATAGGCAGGATGGTTGCCTAGTCTACTTACCCGGTTACCAAAAGCTAATAAATAAATCTGTCCCCACCCACCTTTTGATGAGGTCAGCTAGAACCTCCCTTAGATAATTTCTGACATGAGTGTCTCTGAGGATGTGAGTCATTGCTTTGAAAAATCTGTAACTAACCATTTTTCAAACATGACAGTCTTTAATTAAACATTTTCTCTTTGAACTTAACAATCCTACACTCATGTCCTCTTAGGCTGATTTTCTATGCTAGCGTGATCTGAGGAATTTTATGACTCTTCACACATTTCTGGTTATATGCTAAAAGGAGAGGAACCAGTCAAATTTCCTTGCTTCCTGTAACGTCATAAAACTCACATTTGGTTTTCAACTTTAAAAGACTGAGCAGATCATAAACTGGTAATAAAATGCCATTCTGTAAGGAAGTCTTAATTAACTAGTTTCTTCTGGTCTGTTTTACAGCATCCTGTGGTTTCAGATACTGACCTTGAAAGTTAAAGGCTAAATCTCTCACACACTGACATTTCATACACAGACCATTTATTTATAAATATAAATATCATACAGGTAACCATAAGCAGGGACAGAGTGTCACAGTAATTACATTGTAATAGGATTTGCTATAAAAATGTAGCAACATTCTAGTCCACCAGATACTCAAACATGGCGGTTCATTTTTTGAAGAGCCAGAAGGGAGGACATCTTGCAGTACAGTATGGATTTCTTTATAGTAGAGAAAGAATGGCATCTGAAAAATCTTACTACAAGTGCTTGGAGTACGTTAAAGGCCACTGCACTGCTCAACTACTCTTGAGAGGGAAGAGTGTGGTAAAATCCATTGGGGAGCACAATCATGTCCCTGACCCAACAACTGTGGCAGTAAAAGAAGCAGTGTCCAGTATTAAAGAGTGTGCTAGCACAATAGTTGAGACCACACATCATATAGTGGTTGCAGCGATATCTCAACTATCACCTTCAGCGTCATCACAACTACCTGCTATACCACTTTTGAAATGTACCATCAGGAGGAATTGGAGGGCCCATTGCAGCACCAATTTGTGTCCCAATCCAATAAGGAGATAGATTGTTTGAGTCATGTTGCAGGGGTTCACAAAGTTTTTTTTTCATTCCTCATTTGCAATATGGTTTGCTCTTCCTCATGCTCTTCTTCTTGTTCCGCCACATCTTCCTCTTCCTCAACCTTGGCCTACTTGATCCCCCTGTACTTGATATCTGGTGACTCATTTACTCCTCCTGGGTTGGGGTTGCCCAGGAGGACCAACCCTAAAAAAGGACCTAATTCCATTTCACTGTCCACTTCTGAGGCACTCTCCCCATGCTGTAGTCTGTGGGCAGATGTTCTGTCCTCATAAGGACAGAGTGCAATGTTGTAGTCCCTCTCATTCCAGAACTAGTGCTACTCCCTCCTGTATCCTCTTCACTACTTTCAGGATTTTTAGTGGTTTGGGGTACAGTACTTTGTGATGTATTATTATTATTACCAGTCTATTTCTTTCAAGAAAAAAAACAGCCATTAACATAATTATTAGTGTCCCATATACATTTTTTCTGTTTTTGAGCTTTGATTTTTATATCATGGTTTTTATGGTACTCACTGAATTTTTGCTGGCAGCGTGAAAAATCAGGATGTTCTCTGTATGATGCCAAAACTTTTTCTTGTGCCTTGATCCCTCCCTTTAATTCTGACAGCAGTTCATCACCATCTTCGATAACCAGTTTAATTAATTCCTGCAATGCTTTATGCATCCCTTTTTCCTATTTCTTTGCCAGGTTCAGTCTCATTGTACCTGAAGCCTGTCATTGCAGGATGTGCAATCCACTCGGTGCTCTTTCACCCTCCAAATAAGCACCCATTGCTTTCTTTTGCCAGTACAACTGTCTACTGCAGGTTGCTAATTTTTCAAGCATGTAGAAGGCATTTTTGATGGAGTCCGTCTCCATACCTGTGCCATTCCCCACAGTACGGTGTTCTGTATAGCCAGATGCTGCTTGCAGGACTGGATTGGCTGGTGGTTCCTCAGAAAATAGAGAAGAAAAAAGATTCACTCCTTCCATGGTATTCTGGATGTTGTCCTCCAAATTTGGGTGCTCCATAATGATGCAGGTACATGGAAAGGAGTTTGGGAGGATAAGGGACTATATGCTAAAGACAGGCTTCATCTTGGCCCATTAAGGAAGGAAGTCCTTAAGCAGGGGGAAGCTGACTACATTCAAGAAAAGTGGGGTTTAAACTTGTGGGGGGAAGGATAAGGGAAGGTATGACCAGAAGCCCTCTACTCCAGATGAGGGAGTTGCCTTCAAACCCAAGGGGAGGGAAACAGACTGGGGGAGGAGGTTTCAGGAGGAGCAGAGGGAGGATGGAAGTATAAGGAACCTGGGTGGGGTTCGACAAAGGGAAACAGGGATAAGGGGTGGGGGTGGTGTTAGTAAATGCCAAGAACTTGGGAAACAAGTTGCCAGAGTTCCAGGCCATGCTGTTCAAGGGGGGGTATGGATGTGGCGGCAGTCACAGAAACATGGGCCAACAAAAACCATGACTGGGACCTAAATGTGAGGGGGTACACTATGCTTAGGAAGGATAGAAAGGAGGGCAGAGGGGCTGGAGTGGCTATGTTCATTAGAGATGACATAGAAATTGCTATGGTAGAAGAGGCAAAGAGAAACATGGAGGCCTTATGGGTCACCTTACAAACCCCAGCAGGAGTTAAGGTCAAGCTCGGTGTAGTATATAGGCCCCCTGGGATGGGTGATGTTCTGGAGGATGGTTTGCTGGACAACATCATTGCCCAGTGTGGACCTAAAGGGAGGAGTGGTGTTGATGGGGGACCTTAATATGCCAGGTACAAACTGGGGAACCATGTTCTCTAAGGTGGCCAAGGAGCAGAGGCTGCTGGATGGCTTCCAGGATGTGTTCTTAACACAGCATGTGATGGAGCCCACAAGGGAGGGGCATGTCCTGGATGTGGTTCTGGCAGATGGGGATCTGGTAAGGGACCTGGTTGTAGAGGATCCCCTAACTGGGAGTGACCACAATACTGTCTGCTTTCAAATAAACATGAGAGGGGGGGAGAGATCTAGGACACTGGCAGTGGACTTCAAGGGGGGCAGACTTTGTGGGCATGGGAAATATTCTCAAGGATCACTTGAAGGGGATTACAGCAATGACAAATGTGGAAAAGAGATGGGAAGTCATAAAACGGGGATGTCAGGACCTGCGCTAAGGTGAAGCATAGGGGAGCAAGGTCACATAAACCATGCTGGTGGTCCAGAGAGTTTCAGGTAGCGGTCAGAGAAAAGAAGGCTGCCTACAAAAAATATAAAACAACGAGAGGGGATAGGGAAAAGGAAATGTACCATCTTGCATCTAGAAAAGCCACCCGGATGGTGCAGGGGGCAAAGTCCAGTAAAGAGCAGCGTCTGGCACAGAGGATATGTGTAGGGGAAAAGAGATTCTTCCGGTACATTGGGGAGTGGAGAAAAACTAAGGGCATCTCAGCAGATTGAGATCAGAAAGAGGGCGGGTGGAAGAGGCGAGGGACCCGGCAGAGGTATTAAATGAGTACTTCACCTCTGTGTTCAATAGGGAGGAGGATGGGATATCAACTAAGCAAGGCAGAATGGGGACAGAAGTGGTAGTAAGTGGGATCAGGGGAGCAACAGAAATAGAGCAAGAGGGAGGGAGAGGTACCCCAGGGGTGTCACATCAGGATAAGGATAAAAAGGCCAATAAGGTGGAGGGGACGTATAATGCTATCTCCACCAAAGGGGTGTGGTTAGCCCTTAAGGTCCTAAAGAAAGATAAATCCCCTGGGCCAGAGGGCATTCATCCAAGAGTACTATGGGAATTGGCAGACATACTGGCTACACCCTTGGCGGAGCTCTTCAACAGGTCACTTGAGACAGGGAGGGTACCTAGGGATTGGCGAGGCACATGTGTTGCCAAGCCATAAAGGGGGGGTCGAGGGAAGTATCAGGTAACTATAGAATCATCAGTTTGACCTCGGTGGTAGGAAAATTAATGGAGAGTATGCTAAAGGAATGATTGGGGGTATACTTGGAGGAGGTGGGAGGTCTGGATAGTCGGCAACATGGGTTTGTGCCAGGTAGATCATGTCAAACCAATCTTGTGGAGTTCTACAAGTGGGTAACTTCAGAACTGGACAGGGGAAAGCCTTTGGATGAATTATTTTTGGACTTCAGCAAGGCATTTGACTCTGTCCCCCACAGTGGTGAGGTGGAGAAACTGACGGGGTTGGGAGTAGGCCCTTTGATGGTCAGATGGATTGAAAACTGGCTAGCTGGATGCATCAGAGAGTAGTGGGTGGTGGGGAGCTCTCAAACCCTAGAGAACTCGGTAGTGGGGTACCGCAGGGCTCAGTCCTGGGTTTGATCCTGTTTAATGCATACATTTTGGACATCAGGGTGGGTATAGGGTGTGAAATGAGTCTCTTCGCTGACAATTCCAAGATGGGAGCAGAGGGGGAAGAGGGGAGGTTGGCCCTGAAAGGGGACCTGGACACCCTGGAAAGGTGGTCTCACACATGGAAATTAAATTTCAATATCACCAAGTGCAAGGTGTTACATCTTGGGCGGGGAAATCCTAAACGCAAGTACACCCTGACAGGGGAGGTGCTGGAGGCCTCAACAGAGGAAAAACCTATGGATCATGGTGGATGCATGTATGAATAACTCTGTGCAGTGCAGGAGATTGGCTAGCAAAGCAAACAAGATGTTAGGATGCACCGTAAGGGGATCACCTCTAGGAACAGGGAAGTGATTCTGCCGCTGTACAATGGACTGGTTAGACCACACTTTGAGTACTGTGTACAGTACTGGAGACCACACTTGAAGAGGGACATATAGCTCCTGGAGAGGGTACAGAGGAGGGCAACTAACATGATATGAGGACTAGGGGATTTGACGTATGAGGACAGACTTGAGGAGCTCTGCCTGTTTTCATTGGAGGAGAGGAGAGGAGAGATGGGGGGACATGATTGAGGTCTTCAAGTACCTCAAGGGAATAAATATGGTAAACATGGAGGGGATCTTTAGGCTAAAGCAGAGAGGTATCACCTGAGGGCATGGTTTGAAGTTGGAAGGTGGAAGGGTGAGGATGGAAAAGAGGAGGAGGTTTTTTACTGAGAGGGTGGTGGATCCTTGGAATACTCTGCCTGGAGAGCTGGTTCAGAGATCCACAGTGGAGGGCTTCAAGAGAGGGTGGGACAGACACAGAAAGCAGATGCATCAGATGATGGCCTGGCCCAGGGGGGGTGGGGATGGATGATATAGTTTTCTGGAACACAAGGGGGGGCCTCGGTACCCAACTAGGGATCTATGGTTCGAGCAGACTCGATGAACCATAAGACCTAATCTGCTGGCAATTAGTGTGTTAGTATGTAAATCAGAGTCATATAGTGTGCTGTTTGGCAGGTTTTTAAGTTTAAACCCATGCCTTACCAATGTACCTACTCAGTCTCGGGTAGTGGTGATCACTGGGAGGGTGGTGTCGCTACAAATTTTGTATTACGTTAGCAATAGTGGAGAGCACTCACCCCTGTGACAGCAGCAACAATAAGCAGTCTTACACGTTCAGTGTTAGTTCAGCTCTTTACTTCTCAAAAGGCATCTGCAACATGACAGGAAAGTTTACATCTTGCCCAACATTTCGGGCTTCATCAGATATAGTGAATTAAGTACAAGCAGGGTACATATACTCTATACCCATGACATCATAACAAATGAAAGCCAATCAATTCACTTTTAGTTAATTAGTTCACCAATCACAGTGACCACAACAAACTTTTAAAACAAAGTAAGTGTGATTCAGTGTCCATTCAATTATCCTTAAGCGAGAAAAAAATAAAATGCTTTTGCTGACCGATGAGTGAGTCAGCTTGTTGTGGTGGTCAGTCTGATCATAATTCAGCCACATGATGAGACCAAGAACTCCTCTGACATGTTGAAATGGAAAAACAAGTACAAATATTGGAGTTATTTGAATTAATTGCAGACTTTAAAGCAGCTGAATGGGGAAGGGGAGCACTGATACTATAATTGTATGCTTTCGTTTGGTTGTGCATGGGGTGCACACCTATAAACTTTAAAAAATGCAATAAAGATGTAAAGTAATTTCTATTCAAGATAAATTCTAGGACCTGCATGAGGAAGGTTTTGGGCACAGCATCCCCATGAAGAGGTTTCTTAAAAAATGCCTAATGGCTTCCAGACCGTCAATGTGTTCACTGCAAGGGTTTATAAAATGGGTAAAGAAATGCTTCAATCTCATTGGCTCAAACGACCTTTCAGCCATGTCCTTATCAGTGAGTATCTGTGCCAACCAGCACTTTTCTCGCCTTGGTGACCTCACAACTCAAAAAAATCACTAAGCCATTTGAGCTGAAATCCATTTTTCCCAACTGGGCACATGACCCACAGCAGCAGCGTGAAACACTAGATGATCTTCTAAGCAAGTGAACCGCACAACCGCTGCACTGAGAGAGCACTGCCAGCAGAAAAACAATAGAACACCCCCTCCATTTCCTCCACCACCAAAAAATGTCTACCTTTTCCATTTTGTTTTCCATTCCCATTCACCCCTGGTCAGTGTGGATCCATCTCTCGATCTGTCCCATCATTTCAAACCGACCGAACGGTAACCACAACGTCACCTGCATCGCAAGAGCCACACTCTCCTTTCTCGCATCCGTCACAGCACAGCATAACACAGTATCACCTATTTTTCTTTTTCGTCTGCTAGTTTTTTTGTACATTTTACTGCATTTTATATTTACTTTGCAACCTGGAAGTGGAAACCAGGCAGTACAGCGGCTGCTATAGGAAACACTCGCTCATAACCTGCGATGTGCTTCTAGAGGAACTTACTCACTCCCGGAAAAATCACTGTCCTGCAATTACTTAAAAATGGTGCAACTGTTTAATAAAATAAAAATACAACATCGCTTTCAAAAGAGAAAAAAAAAGCTAATACCTATACAAAAGATCTATATCTCTGCTGCTAAGCATGGAATGGCCCCTGTCAAGGGAATGCTCACTCTGAAATGAAATGGGATGCTGGCTCTGAAAGAAACACCCGCTCTGCTCATTAACAGAGACAAATTAAAGTAAAATCAGTCTGTCTCAGTCAAGTATACAGTGTGAACAGAGATGAAAGAACAACTTCACCCAGTACTTGTCTGTGTGGGTGGGTGGGGGCACCCTGTACTAGCCATCAGTAATTATCAATGGTGGACTATTTTTTACTAGTTCAGTATTAAACTTAAATTTTTATGTATTTTTCCTAAGTTTTCTTTTGTTCCTTTTTTATTGGTAAATAGTTACTTGGGGACCCATTTTATAAGCGCAATAACACACTCCGAGGTGTGGGTTACCTCCTGATAAGAGCATGTCCAGGTGCATAAGGCACTCGGCGCAAGTGCCTCATGCCTAACAATGCACATGGGTGTGCTCTTATGAGGAGATAACCTACACCTCATTGTGTGTTATTGCTTGCATAGACTTGTCACATCTATGTGTGTCTAGATAAGGTATGGTGACTTCCTTTGCTTAAGTTTTCAGAGTTAAGGTACTGGGGTTTTTAGAGTTTGGGTACTGGGGTTGTTACATTTTTGGTCTGGGCTGTTAAGCCGGACCACTGGTTGCCCTGGGACATTCGGAACTTAGGGGATGATTAAACTATGTTGGACTCTGTGTTGTTTGTTTTTGCTTCCAGGAGAGGGTGGCAGCAGGGACACTGCTTGTAAAGACACTGCGGTTGGAGGGACTGTTTGGATATAACTGCCTCAGAAAGGGACATTGATAGGATTGTTAAGTCTTGTGGAGTTACTGCTAATAGTGTGCAGACCGCTCTGAAGGAAGCAATGCAGGATTGTTAAGGATTGTGAAGTCAGATATAGATACTGCTAATAGGGCATAGACTACTCTGAAGGCAGCAGTGCAATGATTTTAAAGCCATTGGGGATATCTCGAGGGTTAGAACATCGCTGAGGAAGACAAATGGAGCTGCTGAATGATGGACATACCAGAGGTTGGGGGGTCCAGTGGGGGCAGTTGGGGCCAGCGCAGGGGGTTGGTACAGGTGAAGCGGTAGGCAAGGAGGGCCAACACAGGTAAGATTTTGGGATGCAATGGATGTGGGGTAGTGGTTTGGATGAACATATGGTGGAGGCTTGGAGGGTGTCCAATCTGTAGCAGGTTGAGGAAGCTGGAAGAGGAAGTGCTGCGGCTAGGTAGAGATGGAGAGAATGAGGGGAGGGCAGCCTTGAGGCAGGAGGGGCTCATATGGGGAATAACATGAGGACACCACATGGGAGGAACAGAGACTCAAGGGAAGGGATGAGGAGGGTGTGCAGGAGCAGAACAAATAAGGGGCCTAGCACAAGTGGGCAGGCTAGGGCCAGAGGGAAGAGGACAAAGCACAGCCAGGCAGGAAGGACAGGAAACAGGTTTACTGTGCTGGCAACACTGGTGGAAGAGGAAGGGGTGCACAATCTCTGGGGTAGGGGAGGGAAATCCACAGGGGACAGGGGCCGGTCAGAGGAGTGTGTCAGGGGTGAAGCGGAGAGAAACATTGCTGAGGGGGATGACAGGGGCAGAGCAGAGAAGGGGGGCAGGGTGGAGGGGAGGGAAGTGGGGAAGGTGGAGGAGACAGAGAAGGGGCAAAGGGGGAGAAGAAAGGAGAAGGATGGAGTTAGTGAAGTGGCATTCTCTACTATTGGATACCTTGGGAAAAGCGTGGGGAGGGATAAGGAACAAGAAAGGGGGTGTGCTAGTGTTGGGTGATTCCATACTTAAAGGGATCAGATGGGGCGGAAGGGGGGAAGGCATAGTAGGATATGGGTGGGGGGGTGTACCTGAGCTAACAGTGGACAGGGGAGGACAGGCGAATCTTAAGTGCTCAAGGAAGGGCAGGAATAAACTGCATGTACAGTGGTAGCCACAGACATTGCCAGCTATTTCCAGATATTTTGCAAAATTTCTGAAGTGTTTCTCTCTGCTGCCCCTACTGTGGAAATGCAGAAAGCAGGAGATATTTCTGGAAATATCACAGAAATTTCAGGAAATAGCTGGCAATGTCTGTGGCTACCACTGTAGTTGTGCATGTGGGCACTAATGACCTGGCAGAGGTGACAGTGGAAGTAGCGAGAAGGAGGTTTGAGGAAGTAGGAGGGCTATGTGAAGAAGTGGGGGAATCGGTGGCCTTCTCAGAGGTGCTCCCTGTACCCTGTGCGAGTACGGGAAAGAAAGGGAGGATTGGGGAGTTCAACACTTGGCTTGGGGAATGGTGTCAGTCTAGGAGGTATAGGGTAGTGGGAAGTTGGGGTAGAACCTGGGACAATATGGATCTATATGCAGGGGATAGGCTGCACCTGAGTGGGGAGGGAAAGGGGATATTAAAGCAGAAGTTAGAGGGGTACATAGCATCAAGGATAGATTTAAACTAGGTGGGAGGGGTGTGAGGACAGCTATTAGGCAATAATCCCAGAGAGGTAAGCCAAGCATGCCCACCCCCCAAGCTATCAGAGAGGTATTTGGGGTGGGGACACAAGGTGGGGTAGGGGGGCGGAAGCCAGGGTGGGGAAGGGGAATGCAGGTTGGAGAGTGGTCTTACTGAATGCGAGAAGATTGGGTAACAAATTAGCCGATCTACAGGCTCTCTTGGCAGTGGGGAGTGTGGACATTGCACCATCACTGAAACATGGGCCACCCAGTACCAGGACTGGGATATGATGATCCCAGGGTACAGAATATTCAGGAAGGACAGGGCTAGGGGGAAAGGGGGGTGATCTACATGAGGGAGGGGGAAAGGTGTGTAAGGGAGGAGGAGGGGTTGGATGGCAGGACAGAGGCCCTATGGATGCAGTTTCAAGACTCCAAAAGAAAGACACTGAGGGTAGGGGTAGTGTACAGGCCACCAGTTCAGGGGGATGACCCGGATAGGGAGTTGGCTGAGCAGATTAGAAGGGTCTATAGGAGAGGGAACACACTAGTGGTAGAGGACTTCAACCTGTCTGTGGTGGACTGGAACACCCCAACCACCATGTGAATTTCAGGACTGCCTCCTGGTGCAGTTGGTCCACCAGCCGACTAGGGTGGGAAGGACTATGGACCTGGTATTGACAAACCGGGGGGCTGTAAGGGGTTTGGGAGTGGAGGACCCCCTGGCTGGGAGTCACCATCACACAGTAAGGTTCACACTCAGTATGGGCAGGGAAATGGGGGGGGGACGGGCACTAGGGTGATCAATTTTAAGTGAGCGGACTTCAGAAGGATGGAGGAAATTTTTGTTGAGCACCTAATGGGAATTCAGACATGCATGAGCACTAGCCAAAAGTGGGATATCATTAAAAAAGGGGTAGCAGAAGCAACTGAAGAAGAAGAAGAAGAAGAATCAGCATTTATATAGCGCTTTTCATACACAATATCCCAAAGCACTTTACAAGCAATACTAGACTGGTAATGGAGTGATTGAATGTGTGGTGGCGGCCATATCGCACATCATCACTCACACACAGCCTGGATAATTGCATGAACCGGTTTCTGGAAGGGGGATGTTGGCCAGGAGACTGGGAATGTTCCCTGCTCTTTGTGAAGAGTGCCCTGGGTTCTTTTACTTCCACCTGGACACCCACCAGGACAACACCAGGATGGGCAGAAGGGACCTCGGTTTAACGTCTCATCCGAAGGACGGCACACCCCAGCAGTACAGCACTCCCCAATACTGCACTTGGATGCCAGCGATTTTTAGGTATAAGTCAAATCCCAGTGTGGGACAAGAACCCACGACCTTCTGGTCCAGAGGCAGATGTGCTACCAACTGAGTGATGCTGACACCCTGAGACCAACTGAGACTTGTACCAAGACAAGGAGCAAAAAGGGTAGGGCAAAGAAGTCAAGCTGGCTGACTCGGGAGGTCATGGATGGGGTGAGGGCCAAGAGAAAGGCATTCAACAGGCTTAGGAGTTCGGGAGGTCAAGAGGACAAAGAAGAGTACACTAAGAAGTGCAGGAAGATTACCAGGCTAGTTAGAGTGGCCAAAGCTTCCAGAGAGCTGAGTCTGGCACAGGGAATCAAGGACAGGAAAAATAACTTCTTCCAATACATTTGCAAGAGAAGAAGGAACAAAGACAAGCTTGTGAGGATTAAGAAGGATGGGGGGCGGGGGAAGGGGGAGAAACAGGCAGAGGCACTGAATAAGTACTTCTGCTCTATGTTCACCAAGGAAAGGGGGGGGCAGATTCCCCCATGGGAAGGGTGGAGTGGGTAGAGGGGGGCAGGGGTGGCTGATTCAGGATTACAGAGGACAGGGTGTTAGAAGGGCTAAGGGCATTGAGGGTGGACAAGGCACCGGGACCAGACGTCATTCACCCTAGAGTACTCAAGGAATGGGCAGAGATCCTGGCAGAACCACTGGCAGACCTGTTTAATGCATCACTGGACACAGGATGCATGTCACAGGATTGGAGGTTGACCCATGTGGTGCCAGTTCATAAAAGTAGCCCTAGGGATGATCCAGGCAACTATAGACTGGTGAGCCTCACTTAAATCATGGGGAAGCTTATGGAGTCAATCCTAAAAGAGGGACTGGTGACCTTTTTGGAAGACAATGGTCTCCAAGACTGTCATCAACACTGTTTTGTCTTGGGCAGATCCTGTCAAACAAACCTAGTCAAGTACTATGACTGGGTTATCAGGGAACTGGGCTGGGGCCATGCTGTGGATGTCCTATATTTGGACTTCAGTAAGGCCTTTGACTCGGTGCTGCATGGGAGGCTGGGGGGGAAACTGGAATACATAGGGGTGGGAACAAGAATGGTCAATTAGATCACCAACTGGTTGAGGGGTAGGCAGCAAAGAGTGGTGGTGGTAGGGAAGTCTCATCACAGAGGGACGTTACGAGCAGGGTGTCCCAGGGATCGGTTCAGGGACCGGTGCTATTTGGGATATTCATAGCCAATATCTCAAACGGGATCCAGAGTAGGATCAGTCTGTTCGCAGACAATACTATTATCGGAGCAGTGGTAGATGACATAGAGGGGTGGAGTGGGCTGCAGGAGGACCTGACCAAACTACAGGAGTGGTTGGAGACATGGCAGATGGGGTTCAACGCCAAGAAGTGCAAGGTCCTGCACTTCAGAACAAGGAACTAGGGGAGGAAATATCAGTTAGGAGGAGCACAATTGGAAAGCACTGGGGAGGAAAAGGATCTTGGGATACTAATCACAGGGAGTATGAACCACTCAGCTCAGTGCAGGAAGGTGGCTGCAAAGGCAAACAAGATGCTGGGGTGCATAGCGAGGGGAATCTCCGAGGGGAATCTCCTCCAGGCACAGCAAGGTGATCATTCCCCTGTACAGGTCAGTGGTCAGACCACACCTGGAATACTGCATGCAGTATTAGTGTCCATTCCTGTAGAAGAACAGCAGATTGCAGGAGGGGGTGCAGCATAGGGCAACGAAGATGATCCAGGGACTGGAGGGAAAATCCTATGAAGAGAGGCTGGGAGAGCTGAACATGTATTCCCTGGAGGAGAGGAGGGATGGGGGGATATGATTGAAACCTTTAAATACTTAAAGGGAATAAACAAGACTAATACAGAGGGGATTCTTCAGATCAGAAGAGGGAAGGACACGAGACGGCACCAACTGAGATTGGGGGAGGAGATTCAGGAGGGAAATCCGGAGATACTTTTTCATGAAAAGCATGGTAAACAAGTGGAACGCTCTGCCTGAGGAAGTGGTATCATGTAGAATGGTGGGGGATTTAAGAGGGGTTGGGACAGAGTGAGGGAGGGGTTGTTACGAAGAGGGGAGGGAGAGTGGGGCAGCTGCAAGTTGAAGGGCTAGCTGCACAATCGAGCAGACTCAATAGACTGTGAGGCCTGTTTCTGCTGGCATTTCATATGCTCGTATGTTTATATCTACTGTGATCCAGTAGTAATGTTGCTTCCCCATAAATGGCTGCAGCTAATTTAAGAGAGCCATGTGTCTCTGATGTTGGAGCTGAGACTCATAACATATGGTTGAAAATACAGAATTTCCAGTAGTACCAACATTACATGTACTCCCCAAGGTCCATAAAATCCCTTTTCACTCAATATTTATCCTCTTCTGAGGTACATGGGTTATTTATAGTCAGATCCACAGTAATCCATACAAAGGACACAAGTATTTTATTTTCCTTTCTAATTTAATAAACACTAAAGAATATTATCACATGGAACAAGTTCAGACTTGCAGTTGTATGTCAGCCCTGGGATCAAATAGCTTGGGTTGGCCAGTCTCCACCAGTCTACCATGACTGACACTGCAGACATGACCAGTGCCTCTGCTGTGTCACTGGAACTTGCTGACAGTTGTACAGGTGCCAGCAATTATAAGGAGCAGAACGGAAGTGGCAAGCCGCTAACTTCTAGTTCGTTGCTCTCACAATAGGGTTCCAAAACTTTTAAAACTGCTTTTCCCTTTGTCCTGTAAGCACCTCAATGCAGTCAATGCCTGCCTTTGTTAAAATAATGTTGCCAGTGGCTACACTGTATGTAGGAATTTGTTGACACTAGTGGGACATGGCCACACACCACTGGTGTCCTATGATACCCCTTGCTAAAAGAGAGGGATATCCAACGGAACAAAGGGTATGCCTATGTAACTAGATCCTGCAAAGTAACCAGTGGAATTTGCTAATATAGAGACACACACTGGATATCAGCCTATAACACACTGGGCTCAAAGTACAAGCCTATAGTGCTCTGCCCCTGCTCAACTGCTCTGAATTTCTCCCCTTCCCCCCCCAAGTCCCCTCAATTCATTCTGAGAAGTAGGTCTTCCTGATATTTTCATTGACTCTTGTTTTGCCACTGTATATTTTGGAAATTTACTATTGCATATTGTACCACCTTACAACATCCCCCATTCATTACCATCTGGGTTATGTTCATCTCATAGGCTAATGATGCACATGTGACCAGATGTTTCGAAATCTGATCCGTCTAGGTCCTCCTCCAGGCCACAGTGCTCCAGTTCATTATTGTGCATTGCAGAGGCTACCAGCACATCGCTTAGCTCCAAATGTACCTCCAACAAGGTAAGGCCCAAACTTTAAATCATCCTAAATGCTCAAAATATCCACAGAATTATTGCACTATTCTAAGCAGGGCAATATGTTACTGCTAGCAGTAGCAGCTCTGTGATGCATATTTTCTGTTTGTACCTTTTTAATAGGATTAGGAGCATGTTTTACAGTACTTTACCAGGTTAACTTTCTGTGGCTAAAACTTAAGTTATCATACAAGCGTTAGAAGTTGTGATTCATCAGCACCGTGCACTTTTAAACATCTGCTTTTCAGGCACTACTATGTGGTAAATCTCTCCATTCTATAGCTCTCTCTCTCTAGCTTACTGCACGTGATTATACTAAACAGCTTAAAGCATAGTAGCAAGGTTTTCCTCTATCTTTAAATGACTCAAATATATTTATGAACATATACTATCATGCAAATTCGCCTCTAATGTTGCATTTAGCATTCATTTGCAGTATCAGGGACTAGATAGGAATGCTCCTTTCCAGTGTTTGCAAGGAAAGGTCTTTAAAAATGGCACCACTGAGATCTGTCCCACCCCCACCCTCAACCACAGGCCAGCACCACTTCACAGACTTATGGCCAAGCGCCTCCAACCAATCGGAACTGGTACTCCTCCCGAGCGGTGCAAGTTCCCCTAGAGTGAGCAGGATCCCCTTACGAGTGGACCCCAGTGATGCTCCAGGAAGGACAACATATGCCACTGGTCCCTAAATATCACTCACCTCAGTGAATTCAGCCCCAGATGCCTTGCTCCTTAGGCCGGCTCTCTTCGGCCAATCCAGCATGACAGGATCCCTTCCTCCGGAGGAATTCCCCAGACACCCAACAGACTCATATGAGTTACGGCTCTGCCATCCACAGCCGAATGGGTCGCGAACATGACCACTCATGCCCACAACAAGCGGGGGCATCCATACGACGTGCTCGGCTGACTCCTATGAGTTGAATCACCGCAAGAAGACCAGCCATCTTGCCCTCTTCTAGGGACCCCTTCATGTTGTTACAGCAGCTCTACATATATGCATGTTTCGGCCATAATCTGGATGGTACAGGACGAGCATGCACTGAGCATGCACATATCTCCACTGATGTCACGGTCACCATCTTATGGCTACTGAACTGCACAGAGATGCCTTGAAGCAAAAGCAGCTGGGATCCAAATCCCAGAAAAGCACACAGCTGCAGGCGACCACAACAAGGTCATCTCAGAGCACCTGTCCGTGCTGACATACAGTGCCTGCCTACCAACACACCAAGGTGAAACAAGTGGAGGCTACTGCTGTCCACTTACTACAAGCACATACTGAAATAAAATAAGATAACAATAAATAAATAAGGCACTCCCCCAAACTCCGCCCCTTATTTTGTCTCTGTTTCTTTTTGTCACCCTCACAGACCATGGCCAAAACAAAAAAGTGCAGACTCTGCCAAATCACTCTCCTGCCTGGGCAAACTGGGCCTTGCTGCCCCCCATATTCAAAGCAACAGGAGAGCTTGGATATCCTCACAAAGCAAAAGGAAGAAGAAGGGATGAACCAGGGACAGACCCCCTTGAACTCCTCTCGAAAGAACTACACTCAACTGCAGATAATTTTTTCGAAACACAGCAAGCAGTCATGATGAAAATTCTAGAGCACATGGAAGAGATGTCCAAAGCAAATAGAGAAATTCTGACCAAACCCATGAAACCCTCCAGAAATTAGAAGACCAGCAATGACACCACCACCGACAGTAATAAGGCTACTACTAGCATGAACCCCACTCAACCAGACAACACAGAAGTGGGGGATAATGCTGCAGAACCTAACAATACATCTGGCAGAGAATCGGGGGATAAGGAACCCCAACCTGAGCCAAAGAAAAAGGAACTCACTCTCACCAAAAAATTGGCACCCATAGACTGTCTGCCAGAGCTACTAAAAGCGGTCAAGGAGACGATGGGCTTCGAGGTCCAGGAACCCAAACAGCAATTCAAACTGCTCATCCCCCCTCATCTGAGCAAAACAGAAAAAAGATGAATACTTCCCTATCTGCGAATCACTTACAGAAGTGATCACTAAGGAATGGGAGTCAACAGACCCAGCTAGAATTTCAGAGAAGAAAATCTTCGACAGGTTTTACCCCATTCAAGATGATGTCAGCAAGCTCTGGTGCACACTGCCCACTGTTGATTACCAAGTTACAGGCCTATGAAAAAAAAAAGTACTCCTCTCAGAGACCCCACAAATACAAAACTGGAAGAATTCATGAAGGAATTGTACGAAATGACAGACCTAGCATGCTGGGCCATCATGGCAGCGACCTACACTTCCAGGCCCTGGTCACTTGGCTGGAGGAGCTCTCCCCCACACTAGACCCAAACTCCAAACAGCCCCATCTGGCAGTGTATGCCATTCAGGCAGCCAAATATGCTGCCGACACTTATGTAGATGCACTAAAGATGTCCGCACAGCTAGCCACACTGACAAACAGAGTGAGATGACTAGAGTATGGCTAAAAATATGGAAAGCAGACTCCAAATCTAAGACAATGCTGCATAAACTACCATTTAAGAGAAATTTAGTATTTGGCGAGGGCCTAGAGAAATATGTTAAAAATAAGGGTGATGGCTAGACAAAGATAAGCCCACCCATAACACATACCTGCCAGTGCCTCAGGGCATATTTTGTCCCTACAGAGGGAGGCAGGACAGACATCAGATCAGCCTGTATTCCCAAAACAAATCCTACACTTTCAAGCTAGCCTACTTCTCCGATGGAAGCTAAGCCAGAACATGAAGCAGAAGACAAAAGGGTTGGTACAACTACAATACTTCAAGAGCCAAGACCCACTCCAACTGACTACCAGGAGGGATTAGAAATACCAACAACAGTGACACACAGGATTCCTTATGCCCCAGTAGGAGCCAGACTAATGCAATTTGCACACAAATGGTGCAAGACAACACAGGATAAATGGGTACTAGAGATAGTATCACTCGGCTATTCCATCGAATTCGCACAGAAGTCACTATCCAACAGACAGGTAGTATCACCCGTATCATGCCAACCAGCAAAGAGACGGGCAGCTCAGTCCACAATACAAGACCTGCTAAAGAACAGGGCAATCGCACCCGTACCACTCGGTCAAGTCAAAGAATATAGTCAATATTCTTCCTGGTCCCCAAAAAGAAACGGAAGACATGAGGCCCATGTTTGACCTCAAATTTGTCAACCACTTGGTCCAAAACAAGATATTCAAGATGGAGACCCTGAAGTCCACCCTACGCTCCATCCACAGGACTACCTGACCTACATAGATATAAAAGATGCCTACCTACATATTCCTATCAGACCATCACACTACAGATTCCTGAGGTTCAAAATACTAGGCCACCACTACCAATACCAGACACTCCCTTTTCGACTGGCTTCAGCTCCCAGGGTCTTCACCAAGGTTTCCATAGCCCTGGCAGCTACCCTCCAGCAGAATGGGGTACACATCATCCTGTACCTGGACGACTGACTAATCAAGACCAGGTCCCCTCAGATAGTCCAACAGCACACCCATTTAGTCCTGGAGACTTTACAGTCACATGGATGGATAATCAAGTGGGACAAGAGCTGCCTAAACCCATGCAGGACAATAGACCACTTAGGCGCTATCACAGATATGGAGAAGGCCATCATGAAGCCATCACTTAAATGAATGAACAAGGTCATCGAGCAGTCACAAGCACTGGACAGCACCAGGGAACCTACCCTAAGAGCCATGCTGCAGATACTTGGATCCATGGCATCCTGCATAGGCCTAGTCCCATGGGCATTATGAAACATGCATACTCTCCAGATCACGGCGATATGAGCAAGTCACACTCTGAACAGTGATCTATCCAAATCAATAACTCTGACCACCACAGTCAGGAAGTCGGTCCTATGGTGGACCAAATGACACAATATAGTAAAGGGAGTGCCACTAAAAATGGAACCAGAAGTGATCATAGACACAGACGCCAGTCTCCTCAGAGGGGGAGCCACCCTCAACCACAGGCCAGCACAAGGGAAGTGGTCAGCCACGGAATCCAAACTCTCAATCAACATTTTGGAAATGAGAGCAGTGTACCATGCATTGCATTTCTTCCAAAAGTTGATACGCAACAAAAAAGGTCCTAATCAGATCAGACGACTGGGCAACAGTGGCCTACATTACCAACCAAGGGGGAACAGGGAGCATACGTTTGCTACAGGAAACAAGGAAGGTAATCAACTGGGAACAAACCCACCGGCACTCAATAACGGCAGTTCACCTCACAGGGAAACTGAATGTCCAGGCAGATTGGTCTCTACACCCCCAGATGTTCAGCCAACTGAACAAGCACTGGGGATCACTGCAGATCAACCTGATGGCCACTTCAAAGAACTCACAACTCCCATTCTTTTACTCCAGATACAAGGAGTCAGGAGCCATGGGCACAGATGCACTGTCTCAAACATGGCAGTTCCACAGGGCATACATGTTCCACCAATAACACTAATACACCAAACACTGAACAAAATCAAACAGGCAAGGACAACAGTGGTAGTCATAACCCCCTACTAGCTGAGAAGGAACTGGTTCTCAACCCTGATGGCCATGGCAATCTAAGCTCCATGAACAATCCCACTCTGAGCAGATCTGTTGACACAGGGCCCCATATTCCACCCCAATCTCAACTCCCTATGCCTCACAGCCTGACTTCTGAGAGGCAAAGACTGCTGAACAAAGGTTATGACCCCCAGGTGGTTGACTCACTGATCAAATCCAGGCACATGTCGACCAACAACACTTACCAAAGACAATGGTCCATATTCTCCAGATGGCGATAGGACAATCACCTAGCCCTTGAACTAATCACAGTCCCACAAGTACTACAATTCCTACAAAAGGGAGTTGACAAGGGACTATCAGTATCATCTTTAAGAGTCCAAGCGGTGACCATTAGGGCAGGAACAGCACCCATAGATTGCTACCTTCCGGCTCACATCCAGATGTCCTCAGATTCCTGAAGGCAGTATCTAACATCCGCCCCAGGCACAAACCTATAATAGCACTGTGGGACCTTAACACAGTACTGGACGCACTTGCTGCAGCACCCTTTGAACCAATTCCCACTACAGACTTAAAGTGGGTCTCATTTAAGACCCTATTCCTGGTGGCAGTCTGCTCTACCAGAAGGACATGTGAGATCTGAGCACTCTCCTGCAAACCCCCCCTTTTTAATCATGCACAATGATGGTGTTACATTCAGAACCGCCCCCTTCTTCCTACCAAAAGTAGCAACGTCGTTTCACATGTCACAGACCCTGGAGTTAATTTCTTGGCACATGCAGCCATGTATGGATCAAGAAAATCTGGCCCAGCACTGGGACATGAAAAGAACGAATACACAGTATCTGAACAGAACCAGAAACATTAGACTATTGGACAGACTTTTTATACTACACAGCGGCCCCAGAAGAGGGCAAGCAGCAGCACAATCTACCCTTTCCAATTGGATTAAAGTAACAATATCAGTTATATATCAATAACAATAATAATATCAATAACAATATAAAGTAACAGTATCATATATACAACCATCAAGGACTAGAGACCCCACTTAAACTATCTGCCCACTCCACTAGGGCAATATCAACTTCATGGGCGGAACTGAACAAGGCATCATTTCAGGACATCTGTGCAGCAGCCACCTGGTCATCAGTACATACCTTTACCAGGCATTATAGACTTGATGTGACTAATGCTAAAAAATCTACATTTGTTAGAAAGGTTCTGTTGAACCATGGTGGACACTAGCTGTCATGCAATCCAACCCTCCCATCACATACTCACTGCTTATAATAACACAGATGTTAATGAATGGGGGATGCTGTAAGGTGATGGAATATGCAATGGTAGTTTATTCACCTGGTAAAGGTGATTGCATGAGCATCACCTTACAGCATCCCAAGTCCCACTTGGACATATTGGATGTCGAGACAGCTACAGGAAACCTAGAACAGTCACCAGCGTGCCATACAGGCTGGTTCATTTTTAGAAAGCACCTGATAGGAATTTTAAAAAAAATTCTGTGTCTTCGTACTTGATTAAACCCCAGAGCATGTCACTTAGCTGTACATTTCACATTAGCAGTCTTTACCACAGTACTCTCTCTTTAGTAACCTACAGCTTTGGAAGAATTGAACTGGAGCACTGTGGCCAGGAGGAGGACCTTGGCAGATCAGATTTCGAAACATCTGGCCACATGTGCATCATTAGCCTATGAGATGGACATAACCCAGATGGTAATGAATGGGGGATGCTGAAAGACGATGCTCATGCAATCACCTTTACCAGGTGAGTAAACTACCATTACAAGTATCCGTTCCTCATATTTTGTACTAGGTTTTTCTGATATATCCACCAAATTTTGGTCTAACATGCTAACATACTAAAATGCCAGCAGAATAGGCCTAACAGTCTTTTGCGTCTGCTCGTTTGGTCAGCCCCCACCCTGGGACCTGACCGTGCTGCCCCCCTCACCTTCTCTGGCTTCTCCCTTCCCAGTTCCAGATATTCTTGCTGCATTGGATTTTGCTTTCAGAACCCTTCCCCTGTACCTGTCCCACCCCCTCTTGAACCCCTCCACTATCTCTCTCTCCACCAGCCCCCTAGGCAGCGTATTCCATGGCTCCACCACCCTCTCAGTGAAGTAGCACTTCCTCCTTTCTCCCCTGAATCTTTCCCCCTCCAGCTTCTACCCATGTCCTCTAGTGGCCCCCTCCTCCTTCCTTCAAAGCACCCTGGCTGCTCCTCCCTATTTACCCCCTTCATGTACCTGAACACCTCTATCATGTCCCCCAGTCCCTCCTCTCTTCCAATGTGTACATGTTTAGCTCTTCGAGCCTCTCCTCGTAAGTCCTGTCCCCAAGCCCCAAATCATTTTGGTTGCCTCCTCTGGACCCTCTCCAGGAGTTTAATGTCCTCTTTAAGGTGGCCTCCAAAACTGCATGCAGTACTTGAGGTGCGGCCTCACCAAGCAGTTACAGAGGAAGTATCACTTCCCTCCTTCTGGAGGTGATCCCCCTAGCGATGCATCCCAGCATCCTGTTGGCCTTGGCTGCTGCCCTCCTACAAGTCTCCAAGTTGTTCATCTTGACATCCACCACCACCCCCAGGTCCCTCTCAGCCATCAAGACTTGTAGCATTCCCTCCACCCAGGGTGTACACTTGACCCAGGTTTCTGGCCCCCAGGTGCAGTACCTTGCATTTCCCTGCATTGAACCTCAGCTTCCACTTTCTAGACCATCTTTCCAGAGCCTCCAGGTCCCCTTGTAGGGCCACCCTCCCCTCCTTCCCATCCACCACCGCCACTCCCAGTTTTGAGTCATCCGCAAAGAGACTCATCTCACTCCTGATACCTGTCCTTATGTCAGAGACATAGGCGTTGAACAGGAGGGGCCTGTTCAGAAAATCTAATTCAAGTATCCATCTCTCATGTTTTGAAGGTCTTCCTGATAGTTCCTCTGAATCTTCATCTGCTGTTTCCTGTTCTGAAAGTCTGTTCCAAATATCCGTCCTTCATATTGTGAGGTAGGTCTTCCTATATGTTCACTGAATCTTTGTCATCACCTGTTCTGAAATCTATTGAAAGTACTGTATTTATCCCTCATATTGGTTATTACATTTTCTGGATATTTCTGCAGAATCTTTGTGACTGCCTGTTCTAGAAATCTTTTCCAAGTTTCCATCCCTAATATTCCCTAACAGTCACTACTAATGCAGGCTGCCTGACAATGCCCCCTCACACCCCACCATTTACTCTAGCACGTCTTCTCCGCTCAGCCTCCCCTCACCCCCCATTTCCCCCTATACCTTATCGCCCTTCTTCCCCCACCTTTCACCTCCACCACAGTACCTACCTCCCTCTCATACCTCCTTTCTTCACCCCACTGCCAGCTATCCCAACCCCTCTGAACTACTGACAAGGCACTTTGTAACTGCTTATTCCCCCCTTCTCCCTCATGAAGTGTTTTTCTTGTTATTTTAACTTGCACCTATGTTTTGAGTTATTCTGTAAGTTCTGAATCCAAGCTATATCGTTCATTGTGATGTACCTTTGCTTCCTTCTATTGTACTTAGTTTTGCAATCTATGACATGGAACCTTTGTAAAAGAGCTTGCGCTCCAAGATCTTTTCCGAATCACTAAATAAAATAAAATGTGATGTAGGTTTCCTTGATATTTCCACTGAATCTTTGTTTGCCACTGTGCATTCCAGAAACGTTTTGCAAGTATTCATCCCTCGTGTTTTAAATTAGGCTTTTCTGGTATTTCCACTCAGTCTTTGTCTGCCACCGTGTGTTCTGAAAGTTTATTTTAAGTATCCTTCTTATACTAGGAAGTAGGTTCTTTTGCTATTGCAACAGAATTTTTCTCACCACCTGTTCTAGAAGTCTATTCCAAGTACTGTATCCATCCCTCATACTGGGAAGTCGACTGTCCTGATATTTCCAAGTAATCTGATTACAACCTGTTCTAGAGGTCAATTCCAAGTACTGTATCCATCACTCATATTGGGAAGCAGGTTTTCTTGATACAGTATTTGCACAGAATCTTTCCACCACCTGTTTTGGAAGTTTATTCCAAGTTTCCATCTCTCATGTTATGAAATATCACTGCCTGATATTTCTACTGAATCTCTGATTGCCGAAGTACATTCTAGAAATGTATTACAAGTATCCAACCCTCATATTTTGAAGGTCTACCTGATATTCCTCTGAATCTTTGTTTATTACCACCTGTTCTGAAAATCTATTTCAAGTGTCCATCCCTCATATTGTAAAATAGTTTTCTTTAAATTTTGTTCAGAATCTTTGTCACCACCTATTCTAGAAGTCTATTCCAAGTACTATATTCATTCCTCATGGTGGGCCTGTGCACTATTGGTGTGGAGTGACTACGCGGGCATATCTGGGGTGTACAGCCACTCCTCACCTAATGTGCCCCCCATGCGGGATGCACCAAAGCGAGCACGCAGCTCCTATGCACCCAATCCCCTAGCCACGTGAAGAGAAACATAGTGGGGGGCAGGCATGGGGTGGGCCGGTACTACGTACCATGCACTAAGGCACATAGTACTGGCCATGGGAGTGCGAAGGAGGGTGCAGAGTACAACAAGGAGCACCCTGCCATAGGCACCCTACGCACTCCTCACACACCACTGTTCACCACCTGGACAGGGTGGTTAGGCTACTCAGCCAATGGGACTGCTGCTGCTGGACCACCCCATGGCTGCCCAGCACTGTCTGGCACACGGTAGTGCACAGCAGCCACCTGGCACCCCCCCCACCATACCCACGTGGGCATCAGCCCATGAATGCACCCCCTCGAAGGCACCACTGTTCAACCCCAACCCCAGGCCACTCAGGCATGTTGTGGGGTACAGTGTCCCCCCGGGAATGCCAGCAGACCCCCATCCCATCCCTGCAACCCACATCAGGGCAGCATTGTGGGAGGGCTGGTGGCAGTGCCCTTCTCTCACCACCTTGGCCGCCAATCATTGGACTTCCATGGGGTGCACTGCCAACGTGCGCCCTGCCATAGTAGTGATCCACTCTGTGCCCTAGTCCAGGCATCCAATTGAATGCCTGTCTGGGTCCACATCCCAACCCCCAGCTGCCCTGTGGAATCCTGCACATCAGGGAGGTGGGACCACGGTCAGGTGGCAGCCAGTAGTGAATACCGGCCAGTGTGCACCTGTCCACAGGTGTGCAGCTACGTGGGTGGGGTATGTGCAGTTTCCATGTACTCTGCCCACATAGTGCATAGGGCCCATTATGAAGTAGGTTTTCTTGATATTTTCAAAGAATCTTTGTTATCACCTATTTTAGTAGTCTATTCCAAGTGCTGTAGCCATCTTTCATACTGAGAAGTAGGTTTGCTTAATATCTCCACAGAATCTTTCTCACCACTTGTTCTAGAAGTGAATTCCAAGTACTGCATCCATCTCACATATAGGGAAGTAGGTTTCATGATATTTAAAGTAAATCAAAAAACAATCGCAGGTATTTGAAAAACAAATTTAATGTGCAGTACAGGCTACCAAACCTTGACTAGTTTTGCACTACATGTGCGTCATCAGGAGGATGGAGAACCACATGGCCACACCTCTAAAAGAGCACACATTTAAAGTGATCACACTAAAATATCAAACAAAGTGTAAGATACAAACCAGCAATAAAATATACTTTGAAGAGATATTGCCGCAGTTTAGAAATAAACAGCACATGTTTTAAATATCTAGGATTGATTCAGCATATAATATCAAAATCATTTATACTGTGAAATAATCCATCCTTAAACAAGGCTATATTTGGAATTTTATGCGACTGATATGCAAGAACCACTAAGCTCATACAGAAAAGGGAAAAAATCATATACAAAAATATATATCAATACCTGGTCAACTAACCAATAGCTTTACTTTTAACTGTAATGACCAGGTACATAAATAAACTTACTAGCCGAAAACCATTGTTCTGAATTTGTGCTGCTAAAAACTATAGAGAAACATATGATGAGCACCATTTGCACTGAATATCTGTCTGCTACTGTCTGTTCTGGAAGTCTGTTCCAAGTATCCATCCCTCATATTCAGATCCAGAAACAGTCGCAGAGAGAAGGGGAGGTGAGGGTGACCTACTCTGAGGGTCCCCCCCAGCACCGCCAAGAAGGTAGCCATATCGCCGAGTGAAGGTGCCGTGAGCTACGGTGAGCTCCGGCGGGCCTCCTCGGCTTGAATTCAGCGGCACTCAGAAGCTCATGGCCCCTGCCCAGGTGCAGGAGAGAAATCTCAGAAACAACTTTATCCTGACTGTATTCGCACTGCATCGTACCTGGAGGGCTGCTTCATCAGTGCTCACTTGGAAGGCGTAGAGGTGGACTCTCGTTTTGTTTCCCACTGCAAAAATTGGATTCCTGCGGTTTCTCTAACCTGTCCTTTGTTCCTGGTCTACCTTTGCCGCCGAAACTTGCTGCCTCCCATTGGGTCCTGCCAGCGGTGACGCTCTCCCTCTGCTCCTTAAGTAGGAGCACTGTCCAAACATCTACAGATCCAGAAACAGTCACAGAGAGAAGGGGAGGTGAGGGTGACCTACTCTGAGGGTGCCCCCCCCAGGGCCGCCAAGAAGGTAGCCGTATCGCCGAGTGGAGGTGCCGTGGGCTACGGTAAGCTCCGGTGGACCTCCTCGGCTTGAATTCAGCAGCACTCAGAAGCTCGTGGCCCCTGCCCAGGTGCAGGAGAGAAATCTCAGAAACAACTTTTGTTGGCCCACCCGCCTCCCTTTGGTGAGGGTGGATTTTACGTGTGCTGCTGGCCTCACCTACTGACACTCTACCCTATCAGTTGTGAGGGAGGTTCTTCCCTGTCTAACGAGGGTGCTTCTCCACACAAATCTCCTCCTGTGTTCTGGATTGGGCATGTTATGTGATTCTTGGTGTACTTCTCCTTTAAATCGGGATTGGCATGCTATGTGCTCTTTGGTATTCTATTTTCTGCTGATCAATCACTGCTGTCTTACCTGATCAATGGACTAGTATTAGTCTGTTTCCTGTGCATTATCTGAGCTTTGGATGATTTTTCTATTTTTTCTGCTGGACAATCACTATTGCTTACCTGTGTAAGGGACTACCATGAGATCATTTTCCTGTTGATACCTATACCTTAAACTAATGTTTATGCTGTTACCTATACCTAATGATTATGTTGCATAGCTCTGTCTAGGAGTTGTCCTACCTTTTTTGTGCTACTGAAATTGCTGTAGTCTATGTCCGTTGATGTCTATTGCCTACAGCTCCTAGAGCGGAAGGTTGGCATAGGGTCATATCAGCACCTTTGGTTGCCCTGACTGCTTTGTTTGTGGTGCCTGGGATTGCCTCCTAGGGATCAGGGTTATTCCACTCCCTGTTCCACTGGTTGTGTTGACTACCTTGGTTGCCGTTCCTGGACCTGCCCTCTTGTACCCGGCGGGACACAGTACATGTCAATCGGACACACTTTGGCCCCTGCCTGCTGGTAGTCTTGCTGTCTGGTAAAGTTATGGGGTGTGTGGACCTTCTTCCCTCCGGGTCATCCCTGGCTGAGTGTCCTGACATGTCCTCCCATGCTGGCCTCTTTGTGCCTCCAACTATGACAAGGGTGTGGTTCCCCCTGTCCTTCACTATGGATGGTAGGGAAGCTCCCTATGCAGTGTTCAGGGGTTGGCCATCAGTTGTCCGTATGGCCTTTCCGCTTGTAGTGCTGGACCTAGGGCTGGTCCTCCTACAATGTGCTACCTCTCCCCCAATATCCCTGGGAGTGTCTTGGAAGTTGCCCTCCCCCTTTGATGACACTGACTTCTCCTTTTCCAACCTGCTTTCAACCAAAGTAATGCACTACTGTACTATCCTCAGTCTTGAATTTAGTTGTGTTATGTACACGGCCAGGGTCAAGAAAAACTGACCCCCTAATTGTCCTGGTGGGCACCCGCTTTTTAGGTGGTATCTCCCCTGGCTTTTCCTCCTTGCTCTACTTAGGGCAGGGGATATAGAGCTTAACCCTGGACCCCCTAAGCTGCCCTCTAATATTCCCGCTGCTTGAGTATGAGTAAGGGCTAAAATAGCTCATCTGAATATCAGAGCTTGCTACCTAATCGTGATGAGCTTTTAGCATGGGTTGAACTTTACAAACCAGCCATTCTAGGGGTAACTGAGACTTGGCTCAAACCCTCTATTCCCGACCCCACCTGTTCCTTAAAAGGATATGAGTTCATCCGCCTTGACAGGCCCGGGGGTAGGAGGGGGGGTGGCATCCTTATCTACTATAGAGTCCATCTGAAAATCTCCCTGGTGACTCATTGTCAACCTGAACATCCCCCTTGTGAGCTTCTGCATAGGCTCCTGCTGCTAGGGGAAACAAAGAAGCTGCATCTGGTGTGTGCCTATAACCCTCCCAGGGGAGGTCTAACAGGACTCACTTATCTCCTGGATGCCGCAGGTCCCGTGATAGGAGAACAACGAACTTATTATCATGGGTGATATCAACCTAAACTGGGAGAGTGGCAATATTAAGAAATGTGAACCCCAACTGCCAGCCTAGCCCTTACCCAACTAATTAATGACCCACTAGACAGACCGCTAGTGGTTCCTCAGTGACCCTGCTGGATTGGATCCTGTCTAACCGCCTCGGAGAGAATAGCACCATCAGGCATACTATCTGACTCCATCTCAGACCACTCCCCAGTGTACTGTGTCTGGAAAATTCCTCCTAAAATCCCACATAAAATTATTCAAGTCAGAAACTATTCCAGGTTTGACTCAGTGGGGTTCCTGGATGACTTAAGGTGTACTGACTGGACCAGGGTACTGGAAGCCTCTGACCCCTCAGTGGCAACCTCCTGCTTCACTGATACCTTTGGTGACCTCCAGGACAGACATGCACCTATGATTACTAGGAGGGTGAGGGGAACTGCTACCTTCTGGCTGAATGGAAATCTTCTAGCCAAGATGCATGAGAGAGACAGATGCTAGGCTCGTGCCAGGGATCCAGTGATCCTTCTAATCTCCTGAGATATCGGCACCTCAGAAACCAGTGTGAGAAGGCTATTAGGGTAGCAAAAAGTGACTTCTGTAAGTCTGTGCTACTTAGCTCTGCCAGAGACCCCAGGAGGTTTTGCAGGAACATTAAATCCCTAGTTAGTGGGTCCTCCCATAAGGGTGTCACGAATATGGTCATAGATGGAGTCTCATGTAATAATCCCCATACTATAGCTGACTCCCTTAATTGTCACTTCTCTGACCTCTCGGCCCTCACCTCTCATCTTACGACTGATGGGGGGAACTCGTTCACTATCCCGTCCCTCTTGAGTCAGGCTGATGAACCTCATCGGAGAGAGTTTAATCTCAGGGCAGTATCAGTCCTCGATGTCCAGAACCATCTTGCTGCCCTCTCCCAGTATTCCAGTCCAGGTCTCGACTTCCTGGAACCTCGGCTTCTCAAGCTAGGAGCGGCTTACATTGCCTCCTGGTTGCCCATATCTTTACTCTATCCCTCAGCTCGGGGATAATCCCTGATATCTGGAAGGAAGCAAGGATAGTACCTGTTCTGAAGCAGGGCAATCCCAAACTTCCTGACAACTATCGCCCAATTGCTATTCTCCTATCCCTTGGCAAACTTCTAGAAAAGGTGGTGGCCGAGCAACCTCGAGTATTTGCACACTGGATCTGCTATCCAGGGCACAGCATGGCTTTCGAAAGGGACACAGCACCACAACTGCCCTGATTACTGTAACCTCAAGCATAAGATCTGCCATGGACCAAGGTAAACTGTCTGTGCTATATTTATAGACTTGTCAAAGCTTTTGACCTTGTTAACCATGACCTTCTTGGGGAGCAGCTATGGGCTGTTGGTCTCTCTTCCCATGCCATGAGCTGATTGATGGGCTACCTGAAGGGCAGAAAGCAACGTACCTGCTTCAACAAGGTCCTCTCAGAGCCTAGGGCGGTGACTATGGGAGTCCCCCAGGGATCAGTGCTGGGCCCTCTTCTATTCTCGCTTTTTATTAATCAACTGCCACTGGTGATCTCTCATTGCCAAGTTACTCTATATGCAGACGATCTGGTGCTAGTGGCCCATTCCCACAATGTCGCAGCCCTAAACCAGAGCCTGACTGATGATTTCAGCAGAGTCCTGGCCTGGGTTACTAACCATAGGCTGGTGTTGAACCTTAATAAAACACAGGCCATGCTCTTTGGTTCCACGGCCAAGATCAAAGCCTCATCAGCCTTGCTCAATGTAACTTGTGATGGTGGTCCCCCGTTGCCAACAGTGAATACAATCAAATATCTTGGGGTTACTCTTGACCCCCAACTTGACATGGGGAGTCATATCCTCAACATCTGTAGAACCACGCATTGCAAGCTTGGCTTGGCTTCATAGGGCCAAATACCACCTAACCCCAAGTAGACTTGCACTTAGAGGAAAGTGCTTCTTCCTCCTCAGCTATGATTCCACCTATTTGCCCAGTCCCCCAAACTCACCTTGTCTGGTGGAACACGGCATATAATAATATCTGTTGGTTTGCACTAGCTGCCCCCAAACTCACCCATCGCTAGAGCTCTATGAAAACTCCGCTGGCTGCCCCCAGCTGAATACTTGATTTCGGTGTTGAAGCTTCTCCAAGAAAGTGCTCGCTACTGGCTCTCCACAGGGACTGGTGCATCTCCTCCCAAAAATGGACACCATGCCCTACAAGCTTAGGTCCCAGTCTGCTGGACTGCTCAAAATCCCCCCTACCCGGACTCTTATGGGGGACCGAGACTTTGCTGCTTACGTGCTCAGACTCTGGAACTCTCTTCCTGATCATGTCCGCTTGGCCCCCTCCCATGGGATCTTTCGCTTCTCCCTGTGGTTGCACTTAAAACTATCATCAGTGTGTGACTGCTTCATGCCTCCTTAGTGAAATGTTTTCAGATGAATTCTGCTGTCACTAATGTCAATCTATATATTCTTATTATGTGGTGTAATTGCTGCTTGTGCATCTGCTTTTCTACAATTGTTATTACTTCCTGTAATAAGTTGTTCCTCCTAAGTTGCCTTATATGTATCTTGTATGTTTGTACTCTCCCGGGTCGTTCCTGAAAATAGGCATATTACTTGTCTAGTGTACCTACCCGGTAAACAAAAGCTAAATAAATATAGGAATGCAGGCTTTTCTAAAATTTCCTTTGAATCAGCCTCCATTAATAGATATCTGTGGGATTTTTAAAAGTAACAGTTGCAGATATTTATTAGTTTTCTACTTGCATCTGCATCTGCCCAATTGTGCAAAAACCCAGAAGCCCTATTTTCATGGGGCCCTGAGCTTTTGTGACAGTTTCCATGATTGGTGGCAACCTGAATAAAAAATGATGTACAACAGAGTCAGCTAGGATGCAATGCTCTTTGATAAGCATGTTGCACTTTATTACATGCCACATTGGAGTACTTATTATTTGATTACATTGTGTTCATGCAGTATTCTACAGCATGTCACTGGCAGAAACTGCGATAGAATAGTTGCATCCTTTGTGATTCCACTGCATGCATCAAAAATATGAAGCATGCACAATGTGTTTGATGTACAGTAAGCTTTGTGTTTTTCATCCTAACTCCTAGACCATCTAATACTGTAAAGGGTCCAACAATGAGAATGGGAGTCCACTTTGAATATACATATTGACATATCCCATTTGAAAATCCTGCACATTATGTATCTCCTTGGTCTTTTGCTCTTGGTCATCCTGAAGAGCTATACTTGATCTGATAGTGTTATCCCTTTCTCATATTTGAAGGTTCTAATCATGCCTCCCCTATTTCAAATGGAGCAATCGAAATTCCACCAGTTTGTCCTCAGAGCCGATGTTTCTCATGACATCAATATTGTCTCTAAACCCAAGTCTCTATGATCAACTAAGGCAGCTAGCTGGATAGTATTAAAAGTTCCTAAAACAATCTGATGGGTTTTCTCAGGCTCAACAGGTTAGAGCAGCTTACCAGCCCCCTTTTCCCATTCTCTAAAGGCAGCTGCTTAACCAGTCCAAGGATCCATGCAGATGCCCTCCCACCTGACTTCCCTTCTTTAGCCAAGATGCCCCAGGAACATGATCTTATAAGAAATATGGCATGAATATGACATTATTTGGATTGTATATACAATAAGATAGATACATATATGTTTTATGTACTTATTTGCATATTGCTATTTAAGGTATGTTTTCTTTCATCTTTCTTTTGGTAATTGAATATACTATGGAGTATTCCTATTTTGTCAACATCTCTGTGTCTTAACGAGATCTTATAGTGACAAACTGGAGCTCCTGTGAATTTTTAATATTTTTAATCTATTCTATTTATTGACTTTTTGAATTTATTGCACATTTAGATACATGGTCCAGGTGCCATATGCTAGAAATTAAAAAATATATAAACTGCTATATATATAATCCCATGCCCACTTAGTGTGCAAGTATAAAGTTTACAGGTCCTTTTTAACCTCTTGCTATCCTGATTTTTGTTATTTCACTGCACCAGCTGTTTGTTATTAACACTTTGTGATGATGTCATAGGTAATGGACTATATAAAAAATGTATTTGATTACTTTAACATGTCTTTGGAAAAAGGACGGAGGTCCAAAACTAGTCAAGATGTGTACAGCACTGGCACTTTGAATTAACGTTGAACTTTTTTGGAATATAAGCGAGCAGCGTTTTGATTGTGGTGGAGAGTGCTGAACTTTTTTTTAACTGATGCCACATGAACAGCAGGAAAGGATGTACATACAAGAAGAGGTGGGCAGAGCTAAGCATCTACACATTTGTGGCAAACAGAAGGAGAAGGGACATGATTAAAACAAAGAAATGTCTCCACAGGGTAAATAAAGCATAAAGCGGGGAATTGTTCAGACTGGGGGAAATACCAGGGACAAGTCCATGAAGTTGAAGGGGAACAAATCTAAGAGAAATACCAGAAAATACCTTTTCACGTTGAGGGTACTGGAGGGATAGAATAGGTGGACAGAGGAGGTGGTCAGCGTGATAATAGAGGGGGGATTCCAAAAGAGGATGGGACAGATATACAGCTTGGTGAAGACCACAACATAAAGGGAGGTAACAAGAGGAAAATGAAGAGCCTCTAGGGCTCTGTCATTTAACATCAGTTAGGAATGGGCAGTCATGATGGGCCAGAGTCTACATTTAGCATCCACTAATAGTAGCTAATTTCCATGGAGTACTAACATGATCTCTCTCTGTAATGACTTTGTGTAAAAAGGGACAGCCCTCAACACAGGTGGCTATGATCTCCTTATCAGCTCCATGAGTAATTGCCCTTCGCTATTGCCAGGAACCTTCTTGTATAGTCAGCAGCTTGTATTTGTGTACCCTCTTGGAACTACCACATTCGTATCCTACTTTATAAATGGGCTATAAAAATCCTGTAACCTTATTGGTCAAAACACATCACGAGACCATTGATTATTTTCTGACAACCGCAGACCTCAGCTGAATAACTATACAGTTTTTCAGCAAATAAAAGCCAATTTTTTAAGTGGGATAACACACTCCAGGATGTGCAATCATAAAGAAATAATTCAGTTCTTGTGTGGTTGAGACACTCTGCTATACCACCTGAGATGTGTATTATTCATTTAATATTACTGTCCATTAGTTTTTTCAATGGGCCAAGCCAGTTGATATTTGCTGTAATAACCGGCTGTTTATTATGGCAAACATGTGTCAACAATCTAAGCAGCTGCTCTTGAGACTCACAGTCTGTTTATCTCAAGCACTGCTGTTATTCAAATGCCGACTTTTTGTCTGAAAACAAAGTCTGTGTGTACATTTCATGTACTAACCAGTACTTTAAAATGAACTGAAACTTTTCTCTACCACCAAAAAAATCACCAAAAGCATTTGCACAGAAATCAGCTGCACTCGAGCCTCGCTGTGTGTCTTGAGCAGACCATTTCCACAGTCTGCATTTTTTTCCCAGCATACAAATGTTGAAATTCTGTTGGATCTCTAAAACAGTTACCTAAAATCAACTAACATGAAAAAAATATAAAAATCCTCAATGGCAGCATCACAAGATAATCCGATTGTCAAACCAGTTTTACAAGTGAAAGTGGGCATGGCTTGATGATGCTCTTCAACGTTTGGAGCAGGAAAAAGTTGTGGAGAGTAATTATGTAACATAAATCAATGGGTGCAGTGCTTAGTCATGCTAAATACACATCCTTGGTGTATGATGCTTGAATAAACTCCTCAAGCTTTGCTCATGGGGTTTATGTAGTATCACATCTCGGGTGTGTATTAAATTCTCGTAATGTTTAGCACCCCATGCATTATTCAATATATACCACCTACCCAGTCATGTTATCCCTAATATAATGCATTATAAACTAAGATCTTTCTGAAGCTTCTATACTGAGGGGCCCCACAAAAGCAAGGCCCTGTATTTCATTGGATCCATCTCAATATCTATGTGTTGAGAATTTCAAAATAAAAATAAATAATTATTATTAATGTGATAAAGATCAATAGCAGCAAAAGACTTGTAAAGCAAACTAAGTTCTCTTATTTATTCATATGCTTTGTTTTTAACAACATTTTCAATAATTAAGGCAATCATTATGTGCAAGTTGTAAGTCATTTTAAGCCTACTGGAATAAATGTAATATTCAATGTACATAACTATGCCAATCAATGCTTCATTAAATGATTTTTTATTAAAAAAGAGGACTCTGCAATGTGAAAGGCTTCCCATGTCTATATAGTGACGAATTAGTTTAAACATACAGTACTGTAGATTCAAATTTCAGTATGATGACGTGTAATTTAGAATTCATAGTACTAGCTCCTTTTAGCTACAGACTTGGCAACAGTCAAGAGGGGCTGACCAACCTCACATTCAGTGTGCATTAGTGTAACATTTTTTATTGGGTGAATATGTACATTAATGGCATATGTTCCCCCTCTAGAGGTACAGTATATCTGCACTGCAGAAGCAAGTTCATAATTTACAGTATGTTTTGTTATTGTTTCTTTAAAATTAGCTCCTCCAATACACCACACTGTTAAGATATATACAGTAGTCCATGGCATTATATTTTAACAATGTGTCGCAGGAAATAAAATGAGCAATCTGATTAAGGGTAAGTCAATGCCAAAGTTGAGATCAGTGCACCTACCATATAATTGCACTTTTTACTACAGTGTGTGGGGGGGGGTGAGATGCCCTGTCTTCTCTTTGCCTCTTTACCATTGCATGCTATATTGCATTTTTTACAAGGATCACACACTTATATTGAATAAGCCACAGGATCAGCACCTAAGATCATGCTCTGATGCTGTGTATGTCTCAATGCTAATCCCAGCTCTCTTTGTCTCAGCAGATAGTGATGTGTGCACTCAGAGGCAGTGCTCTTGAAAAACAAATTGTTTATAAACCAAAGACACTTTGAAATCATAAGAGAATCATTCATGTCTCCTGGTCAACAAAATTTGTTCTACATATCTTGTATTCTGGCAATAAAAGGAATCATACTACACTGGCTGACACCATCCCCGCAGGAATGGAGAGTCAGAATACAGCAGGTGAGCCAGATGAAGAGAACAGCAGATGAGGGATAAATATTTGGAAAAACTGCAGAAATGGAATGAGTATCTAACCCTGATCCATGTGACTGATGGGGCAGTAACATGGGTGTGACAGGGGTTCAGAATTGGGGGTTGAGGGAGAAAACCCTCACACCTCCCCACCTGTGAAGATACAGCAGCTCCTATTGGCTGCATAGGGGTCCTCCACCCTAGACTGCAGAGGTAACAAACTTATGACACCTAACTTGAAATGGTGAAATATGAGCCTGTTATGGATTTTGATCTAGTTTTATACTGTTGATACTATAGATGTGACAGAATTGCACTGTTATCCTGCAGTTCTGATACATATAATGAATTTGTAATTGGTCATATTGCTGATATTGTTATGCATCATATTATTTTGTTTTTTATATTTCAGTTTTTATTAAGAATAACAGATACAGAGCTAGGACGCACAACATGGCACAATTCCTAACGAGTACAGTAGAATGATGGACAATTAAAGACAAATAATAACTGGCAAAAGAAAAAACTAAAAGAAGAATTACTAACAAAATAACAATGGCTAAATACTAATAGCAATATCACAAACACTACAAAATCAAAGGTTCATAAACTGAAGTCATGGTTGGTAATTGCCCACGCTGCAATATCCATGGTGATCGAAGGAAAGAGTCCAGTGATTGATTCTGTTCTGAAAGGTAAGCCATTTGACTTCAACTTCATGTCCATAGCACAACAATAAATATTGTAGAACAGTATCAAACCAATTATCAGTTGTAAACCAGGCTCGAAGTTAAACCTAACAATGTTCTTCTACCTGGATTCCTGACCCCACTATAAGTATGCCAACAATAAAAAGAAAAGAAAAGAAAAACAATCTAAAGAGAACGTTGACAGATATCCAACATCCTGGGAAGAGGTAGATTACCAAAAGCTTTTAATAACCTAGGGAAGTCGCAGTGTTGGGTAAGTTACTTTTTCTATTACTTTCTATTACTTTGGGAAACTTGTTCCAGAAAACTCTGTGCAGTCACTAGCAAGGATGGAGAAGTACTGGAAAAAGTAGTACACCTTACAGTTACAATTACTTATGTCTTTTTATACAAAATACGTACCTGTAACTGATTACATTTATTTGAAAGTGACTAGTAACTAACCTATTACTTTCAAATAAATGTCATCTCTTATAGTTTTTTATTATTTTTGCTTTGTTTTTGTATAAAAAGGAATAAGTAACTGTATCTGTCAAGTGTATCACTTTTTCTAGTACTTCTCCATCCTTGCTAGTGACTGCACAGAGCTTCCTGGATCAAGTTTCTAAGAGAAATAGAAAGTAATAGAAAAAGTAACTTACCCAACACTGGGAAGTGGGAACCTGGAAACACCCCATAACACAATATAAGAGGCCACTCCCACTCCCAAACACCTGAGCTCCTGCCTACTTCACTGCCTTGCATACGATATCTTTCACAACTTTTCTGTGGGATCCACCTTTAATTAGGGGACAAAATCAGGGTAATGGTCCGATTGATATAGAATCCACTTATGCCACCGAAGGTCAAAGATTGACTCTTGGTTCCTTAGTCTTGCCAGTAGTCTCTCGGAAGCATATATTTCCCTAACTAAGGAGCCACATATCTCCCTTGTTGGAGATACCTTGAATTCCACAACCACGTTATAGCCTTCTTAGCTGCCAGAATAAGAATAGTGACCAGCAGGTAGGTAACTCTATCTACCCTAACCCCATTTGGGGGTACTGCTGTCAATATGTAGGTTGGAGTCAACAGAACCAGACATGCATATCCACTCCTATTTCTGAATAATCCCTGCCCCGTAGGAATGTAAGAGTGGGCAAGCCTAGAAAATATGGGTCTGATCTGAATTCTGGAATCCGCACTCCCTCCAGCAGTTCCAAAGTGAAGGTGTAGTAAATTTTACCGTATTGTGTAATTACTGTCAAGTGACCTATGCTCAATAAACTTAAGTTACAAAAAAAGAATCATTAATCATCATTATTGTTTTTATATTTAGTTAGTTAACTGCAGATAACTAAAGTTTCTGTACAGGACAGGCCAGTAGTAATTCATGTGAGGTGCAGAGAGGAGGACACAATGCTGTGTGTCCTTGCTGAAGCTGCAACATTCATCACAGCAATGGCTAAAGGTCAGCCTAGCAGCAGGCAGGGGGTATTTTGCAGGTTTTGTTTTGTAGTTAATTTTTATGGTCTATGGGGGTGGAGCTCTGCAGATGTTATGTCATCATAGAAGCTTTAGTAGCACTGTGAAAGCACATGATCAGACAGCTGTGCAGTGTGTTTCCACAGTGCTATGATGCATTTCCAGTAGTGAAGTTTATGTGGTCCCTTCCTTCTGCAGGCTGCATAAACACACCCCCTTTGCCAGCACTCTACTTTTTCTTCTGCAACTGTGGAAGTGACGGCCACCATGCACAAAATGGCAGCATCAACTTAAGCTGCACATGTGCGATTATCACATATGTGCAGTTCCATGGATGCTGCCATCTTGCCCATGGCATACTATGGTGCAGCACAATATCTCCTTTTCTCCAGTGCCAGTACGGGGCCAGTATTGGAAGGTGGGGGATGCAGGTGCCTCTCTTTGCATTTGCCAGGAAGGCATCAGAGACCCTGAGTGGCAGCATCCAGGCTCTGCTGAGAGGGACCTCTGCAGTAGCAGCCACTGCAAGCAGCAGCACCAGTACCAGTGACAACAAAAGGATCAGCATTTCAGTGGGAGAGGAGCCAGAGAGTGCCATGGAGACCAGAGATAATGTAGCCTCAAGTCCAAGATAGTTTTAAGCCCTCACCACCTCATGAAAGGGACGCTAAACAAAAAAGTCTTAGTTACAATTCATATTTATTCATACATACAAGACAGACCTTAGTCCTGCTTGATGCGTTTCAGACTGTCAAGTCCTTTATCGAAGGCTGTAGACTATCACTGCACACAACTTAAATACTTTAGAAAAGGTAACACGTGATTGAGTGACCTCAGAGAGGCACAGTGCTCCCATATTCATCCTTAGTGAGTAATCAAGCTGTTCATCAATCAGCTTCAATTATATGGAAACACAAACTAGTGATAAAAATGTGTATAAAAATAGAAAAAACATTTAAAAAAACATCAACGTACTTAATCATATGGAGGATTGGGGGGAGGAATGGAAAGGATTGGGAAAGGCTATGTTATTCAATACATTAATACATACTTTAACAAATATCCAAGAGTCTAATAAATTAAGTGAGAATTTCACTGTGCAAAAATGAATATAGATATTTTATTTCAGTAATGAATTTGTTAAACAGAAGAAATCCATCAGGTACCTGTGGAAACTGCTTTCCTTTTAATGCTTTTCCAGATAAGGACATACATCAAATTGTATATTAATCCCAGGGGTTTTGCCTGCTTTTAATGTGAAAATGCAGAAATTTTCTCTAACCAATATTAGGTTGTCAAAGTAACCCCCTCTGGGGTTTCTATTTACTTTATCAATTGCAATGGAAAGAAAAGCATGTGGTACACTATCTTTGTTCCCCATTACGTGTGCTGCCTTTGCATATGTGCCATCTCCTTTTGCAATAACTCGCACATGCTATCCCACTTGTGTTTTTGAACTGTGAGTGGTTTTACCGACATAGAACGCTTGGCATATGCAAACTGCCAGATATATTATGCCCTCAATGTTGCACGTGATGCATTGTCTGACCTGATATTTCCTAGTGGCATTACAGCTGGCAAACTCTTTAGTTTGTGTCACATTATCACAATAGGTGCAATTTTTATGGTTGTGGGTGGAGCCTACAGTCATCTTGCTTTAGCAAGGAAAAACTGGCATATAGTGGAACACATTTTTTAGTACTTTTCAGTGTATTCTTCCATAACAGTGAATCACTAAGACAGTTAAATACTCCCTTCTTTCTGTTTAGAATTTTGTAGACGGAACTCCAAGCTGCTTATCAGATGGCCATTAGGAGACTGTAATAGCTTTTTAAAAAGTGGTTACCTATTAAACTGGAGATTTGTTTACCCCCTTTGAAATGCAACACCTTGCACATTTAAATACTTAGCATTTAAATATTTTCTTGTTTCTAGCTTAAGTTGGACAGGTATTCTCTTTCAAGAAGATTCATACCTCATAAATGTCACCCTTTTGACACTTAAATACTCCCGTCTTTCTGTTTAGAAATTTTGTAGACAGAACTCCAAGCTGCTTATCAGATGGCCATTAGGAAACTGAAACAGCTTGTTAAATATTGGTTGCCTATTAAGCTAGAGATTTGTTTACTTGCATCGTAATGCAACAACTTGCACATTTAAATACTTACCATTTAAACATTTTCTTGTTACTAGCTTCAGTTTGGCAGGTATTCTCATTCAAGAAACATTCATACCTCATAAATGTCACCCTTTTTCAACTAGGAATCGCCAAAAAGGATTTACACTGTTTTTCTAACCTCTTAAGACACTATCTGATAAGCACTGTCTCATAGTTTGTTATATACAGCAAACACACAATGCATACATGCACACACACACACACACACACACACACACACACACACTGTACACACCATCCTCATGGCCACAACATTCAAAATAAATACTGCAATATAATATGTTATAAAACAATAAAAAAAAACTGTTTATGCCAGTCTTGGTTATGTGGAACACAGTAAAGTTCAGTTTACAGTACATTTCCTTAAATATTTCTTATCCTATATTTTGTATCCTGGGTAGCGCAGGAGAGATGTTATATCTCATTCTCATAGGGATCTTCATTTTACACATTTTTGAGCTGTATTTACTCAGCATGTCCCAGATTAGATGCAATATCTTGTTTTCAGTGGAGGTCATGATTTTACCATGTTTATAATGTATTTATTCAGGGTAGCCTAGTCCAGATGTAAAATATTGTTTTCAGCATGTTTTGATTTTACTCAATGCAGCACAATATTGTGTAGGTGTAGAGCCCCACTGAAAATAAGATGCCATACCTTTTGTGAACTATCCAGGCTAAATACAGTATAGCAATCAATAGGAATAATCTAGGAAAACACATTGTAAAAATGTATAAAAGGAAGGGTGCATAAAAAAAACTGCCCCTCAGCAGATCTACATTGCATAAATTCATTAGAAATAATGAGTAAAAGCATGACCACTTTTTTACAGGATATGCCAGCTGAGATTCAATGCTTTTTTAACCTCTTAAGATACTATCTGATAACCACTGTCTCATACATAGTTTATTATATACAGGATACACACATACACACACACACACACACACACACACACACACACATATTGTATACACCATCCTAATGGCCACAACATTCAAAATACATACTGCAATCTAATATGTTATAAAATGATAAAGAAACTGTTTGTTTATGTTTGTCTTGGTTATGTGGAATACAGTGAAGTTCAGTTTACAGTAGATTTCCATTAAATATTTCTTATCCTATATTTTGTATTCTGGATAGCAGAGGGGGGATGCTACATCTCATTGTCACAGGGATGTTCATTTTACACATTTTTGCACTGTAGTTACTCAGGATGTCTCAGATTAGATGCAATATCTTGTTTTCAGTGTGGAGATGATTTTACCATTTTTATCATGTATTTATTCAGATTAGCCTAGTCCAGATTTAAAACATTGTTTTCAGCATGTTCTGATTTTACGCAATACAGCATAATATTGTGTAGATGTACAGTAAAGACCCACTGAAAATAAGATGCCACATCTTCTATGAACTATCCAGGTTAAATACAGTATATTGCAATCAGCAGACATATTCTAGGAAAACACATTGTAAAATTGTGTAAAAGGAAGACCACATTGAAACTGCCTCTCAGCAGATCTGCATTGTGCAAATTCATTAGGAATAATTGATAAAAGCATGATCACACTGTAAGGGATATTTTACAGGATATGCCAGTTGAGATTCATTATATCATATATCGAATCTCAACTGGTATAGCTTGTAAAAATTCAATATTTAAAATGGTTTAAATGCTTTACCCAAATGAAACAAATATTTTAAATATTGACTTGGCTAGTCTTTCCTCATATGTCTTATCACATATACCCTGTGTCATTGTATTTGCCCTCCACTGCACCGCCTCCACCTTGTCTATGTTTTTTTTTTTTCAGATAGGGGCTCCAGATCTGGATACAGTATTCCAGGTGTGATCTCATCAGTGTCTTATACAGACATCAGTCACATCTCCACCTTCTCTTTCTGTAGCTGCTCAAGGTATGCTACAATCCATCCTTCAATAGGTGGCAGTCTGACTCCAGTGCGACGAGAGCACCACATATTCTTTTCTCAATGTTCTTACCACTCCTGAAAGCCCTCCACAGCCACATTGGCTCTGGCCAGAGTTTGTTACATTTGAAGCACCTTTGTGATTCTTTAAGCCAGGTTGCAGGTGGTATGTGTCTCTATACTAGCTATGCATGAGCAAATCCTTAAGAACAGGAGCTCTCTTGTAACACATTCTGACACCGGCACGTCCTAGCTGCAGACACAGGTTTAAAGAGCATCAGTGAGAAACCTGTAAGAATGTGTTACAAAAGGGCTTGATCACACACTCACAGTTTATGACAATAAGTGTGAGGGACTGATTGTGATCAATGACTCGGTGTGGCAGGCAGTTGTACAAGAGCAACATGCCTATCAAACAGTGCAGTGTCCTCTGCTGGCAGTTATGTACAGGGAGAGAAAAAACACCCATCAGTACAGGGACTACTTCACCCCAAAATATCAAAAAATAGGGTTTTTTACAGATTTAATTTATTAATTGATTTGATTCATTTGATTTTTTTAATTAATGAGACAGGTAGCCCATTTTCTAAGTACAATAGTTCCCTCCAGGGTGGGTGGCATGTGCAATACCGGACCTTCCAGGGGCTATAAGTCGCTCTGCCTGTGGCGTTGGGCCTCAATATGTCCCTGGGCAGTCTGGTATTGCACAATACCGCCCACCCTGTTGGGTATTATTGCTTGCTTATGGTGGTGATGTTATGACTGTTTTAATATAGTGTATCTGCTTTATGGTTGTTTTTGTGCATGTATTTCGTGAATCTTGTACAGGCACTTTGAGCCCTAGAAGTGTCCTTTTTACATATAAATAAACCAAACCACCTAAAGTTGGGAATTTGAGGTTATTACTCACTCATGAAGCAAGACAAGATGATTCAACCAGTAGCTGTTCCATCATTTCTGGGTGTAATGTGAGGTAACTGATGCCCATCATTTTCTGATTGTAAGCAGAAACTTCTTCAGCATCAAGCTCATGCAGGACTCCTAAATAGGGAAAAAAATGAAAGATACAGTTGGTTAACATCTGTGTACCAGTGACCCTTTACACTGTAGTTTTGGATCACCACTTCCACTGCCAGCATACTGTATATACTGTGAACAGCAATAAGAACACAGGGGAGGACAGCCCCTGCAGGTCTTTAAGGTAAGCCTAGTCAAACATTTGCTTACGAAGAGAATCCCAGGGTTTCTTGGGTAGTAATGTGAGTAGGGAATCCCAATAAACCAGTACATGTTTGCACAGCATTATGCTCATTCATTCTTGTGTATGAAGTAATGCAGGAGGGAGGAGCTAATGGACCTACAGCTCCTTTCAAACTTACTTTAAATTAATTGGCCCCTGAAAAAAGCCAGACTTATTGGTAAATGTTTAGGAACAGAATGCACCTGACACCACAGTGTGTAGGAAAATGCTATATAATGCTGATTCTTCTTCTTCTGCACATGACATTGATAATCAGCAGGTAACAATCAGAACCATGTTAAGACATTATCAGTCAATCTTCTGTATTTACTCAGCTGGTTGATCAGCTCCAGGTGATCAACAGTATCACAAACCACCATTTGACCAAGGAAAACCAGCATTGTTAATTCCACTCAATCTTTGTCATGAGGAGATCATTCAAAATCTTGGCCAAAGCTGGCCTGGTGGTGTGGAGGGCTGAGGCCATTGGTGCCTTACCTCCTGCCACACTGGTGACCCATGTTCAAGGTGCAAGTAGGCTGCTGGCGGTCGGCCGATGAGGGAGAGGATTAAGCATCTGGAAGACAGCTCTCCTCTCCTGGGGAGGGGTGAGGATGGAGTCCACTGCTTGCCTGGCCCCTAGCAGCAGCTGGGGGTTGGCACAGTGGACCCACAGATGGAGGGGGTGGATGCAGAGCAGATGCCCGGCATGCAGCATGCAGAAGCATGTGTGGCTCAGCCATAGGTGTCATTGCACACTCCCATGCCACTCGGAGGAGAAAGGGAGAGAAAAATGGTGGCAGACAGGCAGGATGACACTGGTCCCTCATAGGCTCCACACCTGGCTAGTTGGGCACCTCAAAGGAAGAAGGGGGAAAGGAGAGGTGAGTCCTGGAGGATGCCAAAGTGATGGGGCTGAAGGGACCCGTGGATGGGGGCTGGCCAACCAGGGGATAAATAAATAAAGTAAAAAAAAAAGAACATTGGCCAGGTGCTGTCCTTTCACATTGTTGTTCTATTGTTGTAGCCCAGATAGCTGCAGTTTCCATTCAGGTGTACTGACAGATATTGTGCCACCTCTTTGTCAGCAACCTTCACTAATAACAGAAGAATAGACATATCTGTAGGTCTATATTTTGTTAGATCATTAGTGTCTAAAGATGGTTGAATTAGTTGGGGCATCACCACAGCCTCTTTCAAGGCCACTTGCAGGTGACCCTCTAATCTTCCCACCCCTCCTCCACCCCATGAATAGCTTGATGTTCACAATGCTTGGGATACGCTGGTGCTCTCTTTGTTCTTGTTCTGCTCAGATTCAAATTAATTTTGCATTTCTGGTGTATGCTGCCTTGGAGTGCACCCATATTGCATTTTTCCTAAAGACAGGTTGATGATAACAGCAATAGTTCCAAGTACACCCAGAAGACAACTGCACAATCATCTGTTTGGAACACTGCCCAGACATGGGGAGGATCCGTCACTTCAGTGGTCCAACCCGTCTTATGCTTGGACTTAAAGAGGAGACATAGATCTGATGTTGATAATTCTAGGTGCAAAAAGTAAAACATTGTGGGAGCAAGGCAGAAGCAGGAAACTATAGACCTGTTAGTTTAACCTCAGTGGTAGGGAAAATGATGGAATCACTTCTGAAGGAAAGAATTGTCAAGTATCTAGAGGTCAGAGGGGCACAGGACCCAAGGCAGCATGGATTCACAGCGGGAAGGTCATGCCAGACAAATCTGATAGATTTCTTTGACTGGGTGACCAAAGTAGATCAGGGAGGGGCTGTGGACATGGTCTACCTAGACTTTAGCAAGGCATTTGACACAGTCCCACACAAAAGATTAATATACAAGTTAGCTAGCCAGGAGTGGGTCCCAGATGACAGCCTAGGTAAAAAATTGGCTGGAGAATAGGACAGAGAGTAATAGTAATGGAGTCCATCCGAAGAAAGGGGTTACTAGTGGGTACCACAGGGTTCAGTATTAGATCAGTCCTCTTCAATGTCATTATGTTTACATTGCAGAGGGACTGGAAGGAAAGTATGTCTCTTTGCAGATGACACAAAGATCTGCAACAGAGTTGATGCACAAGGTGGGGTGGAAAGGATGAAAAGGGACTTGGCAAGGTTAGAGGAATGGTCAAATGTATGGCAGCTTAGATTCAGTGCTAAGAAGTGCAAGGTAATGCACCTGGGAAACAAAAACCCAGGGGAAGAGTACACAATGGGGGGTGAGATACTAACAACAACAAAAATGGAAAGGGACCTGGGGGTAGTCATATCAGATGACCTAAAGGTGGGCAAGCAATGTGAGAGGGCAGCAAGGAGGGCTGGGGGGATACTGGGATGCATAGGGAGAGGCATCACCAGTAGAAAACAGGAATTTATTATCCCTCTGTACAGACAGCTGGTCAGACCCCATCTGGAGTACTGTGTGCAGTTCTGGAGACCCAGTCTTCGCAAAGACATAGACAGGATGGAAGATGTCCAGAGGAGGGCGACTAAAATGGTGCAGGGTCTGCACCGAAGACATATGAAGAGAGACTTAAGGAGCTTAATATGTACAGCCTCGAGGAAAGGAGGGAGAGGGAGACATGATAGAAACTTTCAAGTACCTCAAGGAATCAACAAAGTCCAAGAGGGTAGCATCTTTCAAAAAGAGGTGTGCAAGAACAAGGGGCACAATTTGAAGATAGAGGGGTGCGGCTCAGAGGTAATTTAAGGAAGTTTTTTCACAGAGAGGGTTGTGGATGCATTTAACAGCCTTCCAGAGGAGGTCGTGGAGTCAAAAACAGTGGTGGAATTCAAGCATGCATGGGACAGTCATAAGGAAATTCTAGGGGTTGGGGGTAGAAAGAAGTAGGCTGCTGGTTAACTAGGATCTATAGCTTATCCAGTAGGCAGGGAAATAGGCAGACTGGGTGGGCGAAGCGGTCCTTATCTGCCGTCAAATTCTATGTTTCATATGTTTCTAGTATGAGTTCCTTTTTCTTTCAATCTGAAACAGAGAATCAAAGATGCCCACTTTCATGTAAGTGAGAAGAACATATTAAATATTGTACAATGGCAAGAGAAATTCTAGACATCTGAGCTCCAGAGACAGTGATGTTATTGAACAATAACATCACTGCAACTAGGGCAGGCAGAAAGACCAATGCAGTACTGTAAGACATAGCACTCCCTGCTCAACTATCAGGAGGCTGACATGGCTTTACATTTCTCTGCATATCATAAAAATTCCAATTCACAAACAGACAATTCAAAATCTTTTCCTCGTGAATCACTTACACCATGTGGCTCCCCATATCTGATGCCCCCAATTCATCCTCTGTCCTATGAGGAAACACCAGCAATGTTTCTCTTTTACTTTTAAACTGAGTGCCACAACGAGTGGCTTCTACTCACTGTAAGCCGCGTTCCTGCACATCCTGAACTCATGGACCCCTACTTCCAGATGTGCCGCACGTCTCTCCGGTGCTGCCACACCAAGTGTGTTCAGCACAATCCTGTGATCTTCTCCTGGTACAAATCACAGTTGTTAAAAACTGTACTGGGAGAACCTACAAAGGAAATATATATTTAAACAGGCCCAGCAGCTCCCACATTAGCGTGGCAGTTCCAACCTTATCGAGTTCACAGTTCAAGACTGCCACATCTCCCCGGGTGCTCTCCTCTCAGCAGTTTCACTGAATGGAAAATTGTGAGCAAATAGTTACTTTCGTAAAAAATACATAGGACACAACTTACAGGAAGGGAGGAGAGGCATGACGGACACTACCCTGACAGCAATAATGGGACATGGCAGGGGGTGGGGATGGTCAAACAGAAATACTGTGCTACAGACAGCACAGATAACACTGCCACCTGTTGGAGAAGCCCAGAAAGGAACTTCTTTTTTTTTTAAATAGCCTTCCACAACAATAAATCAATCAAATAAAAAATAAAGTATTTATTGTATTTATTTTTTGATGTAAATATAAGGAGCCATTGATATTAGCAACAGCAGACTCCAGGGTATATTAACGTTACTCCCAGGGAAGCACCGGTTTCACTGCTTCAACCCACCCCAGGAGTGACGTTATTACACAACAACACACACCCTGTCATTCCTTATTGCTTAATTACAACCTGTTTGCCCTTTTGGGCAATTATTTAAGGTGTGCAAAATTTTAAAAATACAATTCAACGACTGTCAGTAGCATCATCATTTAAAATGTAAAACTATAGAAAATGAACTGCAGAAATGAATTTGAAGGCAGCATTAAGCATGTTAACCAGACAGCCATCAGCTAAGGGCACTACACAGTCAATGACCGTTGCAGTAGAAAATGTACAATCCAACTAACTGGAATAAAAATGCACATTTACTTTTAAAGTGCCATTTTATTATTTAAATGTAAAGCTAGATTACCCTAATGAATGCATATTACACATTTACTTTTAAAGTACCATTTTATTGTTTAAATGTAAAGTTGGATTACCCTATTGAATGCATATTACACATTTACTTTTAAAGTACAATTTATTGTTTAAATGTAAAGTTGGATTACCCTAATGAATGCAAATTACACATTTAAAGTGCAATTTATTGTTTAAATGTAAAGCTGGATTACCCTAATGAATGCATAATTAATATTGCATGCTTGCAAAAGTACTGCATACAATATCTGAAAATGTCCTAATGGGCTACCATTAAAATTAAATACATTCTCTAATTTTGTTTTTATCTCTTTCTGAATACCTTAGACATTTCCACATTATGGGGATTTATTTTTGTATATCCAGAAACTTAAAAAAAATTGCATATACTCCTCAGTGTTTACTTGACTTTAATTACTGTTATTGTGGGAGTCCCACCAGTTCCCAAAACATATGTTATCACTTCATCTCCATAACAATCCTCTCCTGGTAGCTGTGTTTGCTTGATTACATTTCAGCTCATTTTTCTGTTTTGTTAACGATGTACTTTTAATGAATACCTCAGATATTTATCTTCTGCTCGTCTGTAGCAATTTGTTATCTTACATCCAGGTAAACAGTTTTTTTTCCTAGCAGTCTAGAAATAGTCACAATTGTTCAGAAACATGTAAGCCTCCTCTGAGTTTTCATCACCTCATTACATTCTTCTCATTTTCCTGTTCTGTCACCAGCATTTTCTTAATGTTTGCCTCCTACTGTATGGTTCCATTCATTGTAAGAAGCAATAACCTAAGTAGCAATTCTTTACCAGTAAAATAAACACAGACAGAAAAGTCATAATTTCTATTGCAATCCATCCAGTATGGTTTTAAATTTCAATAATTCATAAACAGCAAGATCTCAATTTAAAAGCAGGTGAAGACTTGCATGCCTTAAACATTTCCTCTCATAGTGGAAGCGCTTGGAGCATTTTGTTTATACTAGCAGCCCATTACATGTGGAATAATGACAGGTAGGAAACCTCTAGGAAAATCATATTCTGCACTCATCAGCTCATAAGCTAAATAATCAAGTTTTAATAATGTTCTTGTGGGAGACCAAAACATAAAAATTATCTCTTTGGATCTGTTCCTCAAAAGGATTTCAGGCATCTCTGCACATGGGGAGAGGCAGAAAAAGTCACAGAGTGCCCCACAGGACACACACCATCAGGGTACCCCACAGAACCCACAACAGGGGATGCATGTCCCCTTTGCACCCAATCCTGACTGCGCACCTTGCTACCTGGACAGATGGGATGGGTGTGGACCAGGGGACATGGGCTGGTAGGAACCCAATCCTCAATACAAATTCAGCAGTGTGAAAGGTGAAGAGAAGGGGTGGGTGTAATGCTTTCCTAGGGGAAGCAGTATTGGCTACACACCTCCCTCTAACCAGCCACACACCATGATTATGGGCCCAACTGGTCTTCTGTTCTGCAGCCCACTTTGCTAGGAGCCTTTGCAGTGGGTTTGGGAGGACATCACTGGCACCACCAGATAGTGGTTTCTCAAAAATAAATGTTTGTGCTAATGAAGATGCTGCATTCCTGAAGGACTGCTATATCCCACTGACTGGACAGACTGGATGACCATGGTCAGGACAAATTCTGCCCACCCCTGTCACAACCTCCCTAATCCACAGCTCTGCACCATTGGGCTGTAGGTAGTAGGGATTGTGGATGCTGGCAGATGCTCGGTACCTGCAGCTGCTGGGCAACACACCACAGCTACATCCAAGTTGTGCATATCTTGGGTACTTTCGAGAATCTGGCCCTTCTTCCTCACTAAATTATTCATTCATTCCTTTATTTACAGATTAAACCCTTTCCTCAGTACAGTTGTATAATGAGAAGCAGCATGGCATTTTGTTAATGACCTGGTAACTGGCAGAACATTGCAGATCAGCCATTTTAGTAATTATTTATTTATCTATTTATTTTAAAGCACTTCGTCAGGTGGGCATACTGAGCTGTGAAGGAACAGATAACTTCCAGGTGTATCCTTGATGGTATATGGGATACATGAGAATACATTTAAGCAATAAGGCACAACAGGGTGTGGGTTATTTGGCATTTACCCATGCCTTGTTTGGTGTGTCATGAGACACAGCTGAGTGGCTTAACCACAGAAGAAGTGGGTAAATCACCCAATAACTTACACCCTGTAGTGCCTTATTGCAATTATGCAATGGACCCATGTGTAAAATAAATTTAAAATATATTTAATCCTGTTTTTTATAAATGCCATTCCTCAGTCATGGGTTATGCAAGATTATACCATGGACATAAGTGAACAGCCAATGAAATGGTCAGACTGGCAGTTTACCACTTGTGTAAATCCTATGGTAATCACTGGCTGATGAGAAAATATAAAAGCTCATCCATATCCAGATCATCTGCAGCCCAGGAATAAATAGAATAAAAATAAAAACACAAAGCAACCTCTTTAAAAGGTGTATTTTATTATAGTAAAAAAATGAACCTTGGTATAATCGCAATAAGCCACTTGGAGGATGTGGGTTATCAGGGGATTTACCACGGCTGGCAAGGATTTACCCACTCGGCTGCGCCTCATGGGAAAACCATTCCAGCCGTGGTAAATCCCTCGATAACCCACACCACCTCTTGGCTTATTGCTTAACTAACTGTGTATACTGGTGAAGGCATCCCTGTGGCAAGTCAGCACTTGCTACTGCTAGGAAAACACATAGAGCAATGAAGAAATCAGCTAGTAAGCAGCTGCTTGTTGAAAAAGAACATGCATTATTTGATTAAACAGTGTGAAGGCATGCACCTTAAAAACCAATTCCAATAAAATGGTGTTTGCTGGTGATGGCTTTGTTGAGGAGCATGCCTTCACACTGTTTTATTAAACAAAGCAACACAATGTGGCAGAGTAGACATGGATGAGGAGATCAGGGAAATGATAAGGGACCTGCAGAGGCTGGAAAAATGGTCCAAGTTATGGTAGCTCAAATGCAAGTGTAACCCTCTCCCCAACTGGTGGGTCTTATCTGGCCTGATTCCCACCCATGGTCTCACCAGTCAGGTCAGAGGTGCCCTTTTATTGTTCCTGCCAGTCCCTGTGTGCCTGTTTTGCTGAGGGTCTAGAGGAACTGTATGTAAATAGTTAGAAAAACACCAGCCGGGGGTACACCGTAGCTAGTGCTGGGCAAGCCATGAAGTGCCACACAGCTCAGTGTGTGTACATTCAAGCTGACTGTCTGCTCACTGATCCTATTAGTGCTACAGAACTCCATATTAAACTGCACTTGCAATTCAGGACAACAGTCTCCTTTGTGTTCTGATCTCTGGGATTCCAGAACACAAGTGGGGGTCCAGAGACACACTTGGGGTAGAAAAGAGATTAAACTTTGTATAAATGCTTAAATGCTTTAAGTGTACTGTTACTTTAAGAACAGCCGTGGCTGCTCTGTGAATGTTTGTTTTCTACCTGTCGCTCAGGGGACCTAGTGCTATGGCACTAGCGAATGGCAGAGGAAGACTTTTTTAGAGCCCATTCCACAGCCAGATAAAAGTACAGAGGGATACCTATTGTGGCACGTTGACATTAAACCTTTTAAAATGGTACAGAAACCCTTAAAAACAACTTTAAACTTGAGACATCATGTGAACTGTTTGTAGGGTGCTGTCTTGGTAACCCCTGACCCTTTTCAGTATTCGAGGAGCATGAAGGACTGCTGCTATGGCTCCTGGGTAGGGGACTGGATGATGTTCTTGGCACCTTTAGCAGCATCCTGTCGGGTGTTGAGTGGACCTAATCCATATTAATTTTACAGATGGACAGCTGTGTCAACCAATAAGATGTTGACATTTTTCTCCTCAGGCTGTGGGGAAGAATTCGTCTTGAAGCAGTTCTGCCTGAGGCTCTCTGTGAAAAGACATTTGGAAGTTGGCCTAAGACAGCCAGATTCCAGGAGACTCACCTAAAGCGTTCTATCATCTGGAAAGCCAGAGTGTATGTTTAAAGAGCTGTTTGTAGCCACAATTCTACAGCCATTTGATAGAAGCCCCTCCACCTGTGAGAAGATTTGGACTGTATCCTGCCAAACACCTGAAGTGTGCCTGGGTATAAATAGCCAGAGCCCAGAGATATCTGCAGAACATTCTCATTGTCTGGGAAATCGAGTGTGAAATAATTAGTGTCATTTTGCAGTTTGAACCTGTAATTTGGGAACCACCTGAGAGACTGTTTGCCACCTCTAGCCCTGAGGGTTGAGCCAACGGTGAGTAACTGCAGGGCCTGCTCTGACCTGTGGAGTAATACAAAGTTCATTCAGAGTTTTTTTTTGTAATTTAAAAAGTGCTCCAATGCCAGCCAGCAGCTTCACTGTTCAGGCCTGCAATGTCTTCTCCACCTGTATACCCAGACTGACTGTGGAATGACACTGGTACCAGTGGGGAAGGGGGGCTGTCACACTGTGTGTGCTACTGCTTGCAGGTGAGCATGGTTACTAATGTGTATGCTTTTAGTTGCAATATCAAATTCCATCAAGTTGCTGTTTACCTTTGCATCCCTTTTTCGCCCTTCCCTATTTAATAAATCGCTTACTGTTGTTGGGTAATACTGTCTATGAGCACAACATTAGTGATCGCCTTTAAATCCATGTTTTAAAGTGTTACAACTTACAGTGGTATTTTGTGTGTGGGGTGACTGTGAGGGGAGGTGGGTACTGTAGGCACAGCATCCTAGGGGATTGTACCCATTTACCATCAGGCCAACTTATCTAATACTCTTGGTAGAGGTACCACGCTACTTGTTTTATATGTGGATACAAATCCCCAGATCCAGAACAACAGAGCTCAAGCCCCTCAACCTTGCTTGAGCTGGCAAGGCAGGGGTAGTAACCAAATGTTACATGGCAATCCGGTTACACAATGTGAAAATATGCAAGGTTATGCATGTTGGTAAAGAACCCCAAAACAGAGTATTGGGTAGGAGGTGTCAGAGTGAGCCAGACAATGCAGGAAAGGGACATATGTGTAATTATTAGCGAGAACCTCAAGATATCAGCCCAGTACGATGCAACACATGCTAAGATCAACAGGATGCTGGACTGCGTTTGTAGGGGCTTTACCCATAGTAGGCAGGAGGTGATCCTGCCCCTCTACAAATTCCTGATAAGGCCATACCTAGAGTACTGTGTGCAGTTTGTGAGCCTTAATCTTAAAAGACTGAGATCTTCTGTAAACAGTGCAGAGGAGGACCACCAAAATGATACATGGGACTCTATTTTCAAAGAGCCCTTAGATTACCACAATTTGCAGTGATAGAAGGCTGTGGAAAACTCTGGGTGTGGCAGGGACGCTGTATCCAGTTTTGTAAAATTAGGGGTCCCTGCACCAAAGGCCTGGGAGTTGCCACAGCTACAGGGCTGTGCCAAATATTGGGCACACCTGTGGACTTTGACAGAGGGTTCATCAACCCCCCTGGCACAAGCCTTCATGACCTGAATGTAAGGACAACTGCCTCAGGGAATCATCCTTTGCATGGCATATCAAGAGTAGGAAACCAGGCAGCACATCATTGCTTTACATCTGCACTGGAACAAGTGACACCCGAAATGCAACCTCTAGTTGGCATTTCAGCAGTTTGGACACATTTCATGTAAAGTAGCACTACTAGTTAGCCAGCAAACAAATCCATTGGGCTTGATCCTATTATGACATGGAAACCAGGTGAAAGCAGCTCTGATGCCTGCCCCACAGGACTGTGGGTTCTGTGGGGCAGATGCCAGGGTTGCTTCCACCAGGGGCAGTGTCATAATAGGATTGTGATACCAACCCCCGACCCAGTCCACTGGGCTGTCTAATATGCACTATCTGTCAGGTGCCTCCTCTGATCCCTATATCTGCTGGCCATATCCCCCTCATGTCCTATGGCACCCTTTGTGTCCCTGCAGCCCCCATTCCCCTTCTTCCTGGCCCACAGCTCACCCATCACCCTGCCAAGCAGTGGCACAAGGCACTTAGAGCACATCCTGGCTGGTCTAAGTGGAGCCTTTTGCTGCATCCAAGGTGGGGCTTGCAAAATGGAAAAAAACATGACATTGCAGCCTGCTTTGGTACAAGCCCCCTTGCAACCTGGAGCACCTACAGTAGGTTTGTGTTGCAAGGCTGGTGCAGTTGCAGTTTGGTGTAGTGGTTCCCCTTTTTGACGCAGACTGCATTCAAAAATCATGAGTGCTGCATCACTGAACAAAAGGTGGCAATTGCATCACTTGTGTTTGATACTGGCACCTTGCGTCACATTCAGGGCTTTGAAAATCAAGCCCATGGTATGCAGGGAAGGTCTTATGAGGAAAGGTTGAGTAGGCAGAACTTGTACTTACTATAGACCAAAAAAAGACGTGAAGAAATGATAGAAACCTTAAAGTACCTCAAGGGGATCAACAGGGTGGAATGCCAACAGACACGGCAAAGTGACCTACCAGCATTAGGGTGTTGGATATATAGTAGCGAGAGGTACTGGAAGTTCAATAGATATGTGAGGAAACACTTTTTCACAGAGAGAGTAGTGAACAAGTTGAGTAACTTGCCAATGAAAGAGGTCAAAGCATACAGAGTGCAGAGGTTCAAGACAGAGTGGGACAGGTGTAAGAGGTTGATAGTATTGGGAGCATGGGAGGTGGAGGGGGTAAAGCTACTAAATTGTCTGAGCTGCTAATGGGGGCCTCAGGCTATGTTTGCCCAATAACAGGCTGGAGAAAGAGTACTGTACGTAATCTCCTTCTAAGGCGGGAGGGGACTACCTGGATTCCCATGTGCCAGCCTCCAAGTATTTCACCTGTCACTTCACTGACTCATGCCCCAGAACTGAAACTGACACAGGGACGGGAGAAGCTGGAACTGCACACCACAGTGTGTGCTTGATTGAGCCATAGTCGGCTTGAGTGTTTTCTGACACTGAAAGTGCCCGCCAGCCAAAGAGCCCTAAAAGCCTCATCGGTGGCCACCACAGTACCACCAATAGTGTGCTCCGGCCCCAGGGACTTCAGTGGGCATGAGGCAGCATGGAGGCACTTGGGGGAGGAGAAGGAAGGAATGGGACAGATGGCACGCTGTGCTTTTAAGAGCAAGTGGCTTCTTGCAGCCCCAGAGTCAACCAGCACGACAAGGGAGGCACAGAGAATGGAGCTCCCATTTGGGAGCACAGGAGCTGTACCCTGTCGAAATGGCAACTGAAACAATAGGCACAGTTGTGTCCATCAAATACAGGGTACAGCATGCTGGAAGAAGCAGAATAAATAAAATAAAGCAAAGACTGTGGGGGCACAGGGCTCCATTGAGACAAAGAGACTGCCATCTTTGTGACCCCTCATCTTTCAGCCACCAATCATAGGGCAGCAAGGCAAAAGCAATGACTCATGTGAGGATGATGAAAGTGGTTCCTCCCAATTGAACTGGTGGGCTTTTTTTAAGCCAATCTGACAGCAGGACAGGGCAGAAGGACTGACATACAGCCTTGTCTGCCCAATGAAGAAGGAAAAGAAAGAAAGAAGGGTCAGAGCCCTCCAGAAGGAGGGGTAGTTCAGCTTGGATGCCGAGCAGTGCAGTTGTGACCATGTTGTAGGAAGCAAGGGCCTTCCTAGGTCTGCTCCATGTGGGTCCTCCCCAGGGCCCACTCATCAGTAGTTCCATGGGTCCTCCCCAGGGCCCAGTCATCAGTAGTACTGTGGGTCCTCCCCAAGACCCACTCATCAGTAGTTCTATGGGTCCTCCCCAGGACCAACTCCTTGAAAGTGCACAGGGTCTCTCATAGAATCAAATTCATCAGAAGGAGAGCCGACATGTTTGTGCCAGAAAGGCACTGTTTGAGTGAAAGTTGTGATAGTGCTAGGAGGATTACACTTGTGTGGTGCTCTGATGATGGTGAGGAACACCAGGGTCCGAACGAATTAGGATAGATGAAATTTATCCAGACAAGGAGCGTCAGGAGTCGTCCATAGAGTTTGATGCCAGCTGGGCTTTATTTAGTAACAGTGGGGTATGATGACACAGTCACAGGAGGGGTAAACAGGACACCAAGGAACATGAACAGTCACTTCTTATCTCACACTACTTAGATAACTAAAGAAAAGAAATATGTTGATGTGCACCTCAGCCTAGTGCCACTATATTCTAACATTACTTCTTAGAACCAATTAGTATCGTAGTACAACATTCCGTGTCACCTGCAGTACTACCTAAGGTATTGGATGACAACGACTACCCCTTGAAAACCCTTACGATGCTGACTCAGGTCAATTACAGCAACATCCATGCAATGACAATACAGAGTCCAGTTATCACAGAAGTCTTCATGCACACTGTCAAGTAGAGTTGGTAGCTACAGGGATAGGTAGAAGGAATTTCTATGACACTCACATATAGGTCCCAGCACAGATCTAGTTAAGGCCACTGGGGTGGTGAGTGGTTTTTGAAACAGACCATATGTTTCTCGGCATAAAACCCACTCTCTCCAAGGCTGCCGGCAAGAAAGAACCAGAAGAGCTGGTTCTTGGAATGAACCCACCTGAGAGCTATCGGAATTAAACTAGATGCAGAAAGTTCCCCTGCCAAAACCCGCTTTGTGGCTGCCAAGGATGGAAGAGAACAAGGAAAAGGCTTGGTGATGAACCTGCTGGAGGATTACCAAAAGGACTGGAAGATGCTGCAGCCCTTCAGATGCCAGCAGGAAATAGAAGAATCTGAGGTGAAGATGGATATCCGATGCAACCAGGAACCAGAAGAATCTGAGGTGAGATCGGTTGATTCTGAAGTGTTGACACGGGAAACTGGAACAAAACAACAAAACGGTGGACACGTCCCTCACTGGGCTTTGATGGACTCAACATGTGGTGAACGACCAGGGGATGCAGACAAGGTTCTTCCAGGACAGGCCCTCTTCTGAGGGTAGCCAACTTCGGGACATCCAGATCAGAAAACAAGAGACGACACTGGCACAGCGGACATGATGCACTTGAGCTTCGGCGTACTTGACTTCGAACTGAGGAGCACAAGAAACAGTGGGTGTGACATGAATGGGTATGGACGGACTCGACTTCGGTGAACTCGACTTTGGCAAATGACAAGGACATGGTCGATGATCTTCTGGGAAGGAACCTTCTGGAGAAGAGAGATGATGAAAGATGTCCTCCTCTGGGTACAGACTGATTCTGTATGAGTAGGATGACAGATAACACCATGGAACAATATCGTGGCAGAAGACTGAGCCTATCCACATGTGTTGGCAACACTGGAGTTGGTAGATACACTTTCACACTACACCAAGAGAATTGTTAATTGCTAGGGTAATTTGCCAGGAACAGGGGCAGACTATCAAGATCCAGTGCAATTGTTTGTTGCAGGGGCAATTTGCCAGGAACAGGGGCAAATTACCAAGATCTGGGGCAATTGTTCATTGTAGGTCAATTTGCCAGGTACAGGGCCAAATTACCCAGATCCGGGGTAATTGTTTGTTACAGGGGCAAATAACCACAAACCTAGTAACAACAGTCTCGGTACTTTGCAATCAACACAACATTTCAGGTACACATTTTCAGTATTTAAGTCACTAAATCACAGTTGTGTGCTCTGCACCTTTCTTTTTTTCCTTTGCTGACCCTTCCCAGAATTACTGTTGTTGCGGATCCCTCCAATACCAGCATCTGGCTACCTCTCTCAAATTCTTGGGTGAATGCCCTTTCCACGCTCTCTTGCCCTTCTGACTGATGGGCCTACTGGCAGAGCCCCTTTAATTACTGTGGACCTAATATGGCCCATTAAATCTAGGGCCTGTGATGCCCTTCTCCCACCCAGGCCTTCCTTGCCCTTTTCTGTAGTGCTGTGGTACCCCTGTGAATGACTGGGCCCCCTTTTAGCTCAATAGGCCTAGCTTGCCCCTTTTACAGCTTGGGCCTGGCATTTCCCCTTTAATGCTGGGCCTTTGCTGCCACCTTTAAATCTTTGTGCCTGGCATTACCTCTTTAAATCTCTGCCTGCCCAAGGCTTGCTGTCCATCACAAGGTTGGCCCCACCCCGTGGGTGTCGCCGTGCCCTGCATAAATAAACATTTTAATTTTGAGCTGACCCTCCCTTCTCGATCCCTCACTGGTGTTTCTAGTGCTAAACCTTTTAAACTTTTTGTTTATTTATTTATGTAAACTTTTAGATGGGCAGCACTCTTCTATGCTGCTGCTTGACTCATCACCCTGGCCCGGGATGAAGGAGCTGCCTGAGGGAGGAGAGAGGTCTTTGGTGCAGAGGGATGGAATCGAACAGGAGGGACAGGCACCATAGAGGATGGTAGGGGGCCTCGGGAGAGCCAACAGTCTTCCTGGTTCATGATGAGGCTCTTCTCTGCCACCGATGGGGTCACAGTAAACAAAAAAAACTAAACAGGAGCTAAGCCCGGCTGCCGTATCGTGATCAACAGATGACGGGGGGTCCTTTTCTTTTTGCTGCTGCCACTGCAGGACTGCCGGACTCTACTGCTGCCGCACTGGACAACGCTGGGATCTTTACCTACTGGAGAAGGGGCACCAGAAGAGTCAATGGGACTGGCTGCAACACCAAGGTAAGCTTGAGGTTCCCGTCACACTCGTGTGTGTCCACTCCACTCCACAGCCAGCTTGAGCTACTACCAAAAATGGCTTATTGATTTCAAAAAGCGTTCAGGTCCCATGCTCATACAAACATTCAGGGAACCAAATAGGCACCATGCACTGGCCAGAGGCAGTGCTCCCAGTGCGTTGGTGGCCACTCTCATGCTGCCCGCTCTGGAGGTGGGGTGGAATGGAGCAAGCAGGCAGCAGAGAGCCAGAAAAAAAACCTCTTTCTTCTTTTTATTTTTACTTAAAAGTGCCCTGCCTAACGATGCTCTGGGGTGGGGAGACACTACAAGGGGCCCACAAAACACCACTCCGAATGCCTCACAACACAATGGGGACCCCTGGGGTGGTCTAAACCCCTCCTTTTCTGTGGTGTCCACATTACTTTGGCTCCCTTATGTTGGAGCACTACAGATTCAGGCCCACCTACAAATGCATGTCCCCATGTATTCCCTTTTAACACTATATACATGAAACATTTCTTAACTATTACCTCTATAAGTGTTCATAACATTTTGGACACGTTAACATTTCATTTAAAGCTCTATTTAACCTTACTTTAGTGAGAAAATTCTTAAAACATCTATAACTTTCAGTAGAAACCTTCTAATTTACTAAACGTAAGTGACCATGTCTTAGTATTACTCTTAACAGGACTATCTATGAAAAGATGATACAAGTTGAGAGACTTCCATTATGTATCTTATAGGTGGGATACCTGCATTAGATCTTTGGGATCTATGGGGTTGGAAACCTACAGGTTCTGGGGAAATGCATTCTGGTCCAAAGAAATCTGGCAGTTCAGGATTTACTTCAGGTACAACGGTTGGACGGTCAAAGGAATTTACATTGGAAGTGCGAATCCAAGGCTCTCTGCACCAACTGGCTGGTGATTCCAGTCCCAACATTCCGTCCTTTTTGGACTTCTGCCTCTCTTTTGGAGTAGAACTGCCCTTGTCTTCATCTGGAACAGCGTTTCTAAAAGTACAGGCTTTCAGAAGATTTCAGTGTACAAAGCATTCCCCATTTCTTTCTGAATTTTGTATACCGGTAACTCTGGATAAGGGACTTCAACAATGCGGTAAGGTTCAGGTTCCCATTTTGTAGCCAACTTGCTGCATTTTTGAGTTCTTTTTAACATTACTCTTTCTCCTATTTGTAGGGATGTAGCATTAATCTTAGCATCATAGTTTGCTTTGTTTTTGATGACCTGTTTCACTAGGCATCACCTTAGACTCATCTCTCACCTACCACGCACACATCAACCAACTGTCCTCCTCATTAAACACTAGACTATGGCTCCTCTACAGGCATAGACAATGCCTCCCACTGCATGCCCTTCATCTGGCAGTGACCAGCTCAGTCATATCCTTGCTAGATTACAGAATAATAATATATGGGGCGGCTGACCCCACTGCCTTGAAGCGTATCGACCTTGCCCTCAACAAAGCCAGCCGGCTGGTCACTGGAAGTGACTACCTAACCCACACCTGCGACCTCTACAAATTAACGGACTGGCTGACCTTTAAAGGAAGGCTAAAATACCATACCTGCTTCCAGGCTAAGAAAATCCTACTGAAATCTGCACCCTTGGGCCTTCACTCCCTAATACAAACTAACACCCACAGGAGCACCCCAAGGCACCTAACAAACGTGCCCATCCATGTCCCCTATCGAAGGATTGCGCTAGGTCAAAGGTCTTTCAGCTACCGTGCACCCACCTGGCTCAATGAACTCCCAACTTTAGGCCAATTTAAAACCAAAACCATGAGACACCTCATAGCCTCAGAGAGATGTAGCTGCAATTGAGCATCTAACCCCTCCTCAACGCAGGGTTTCTATTCTACCCCCAGAACCTACCCAGAACCTCAAATGTAGTCTCAGACTGAGGATAAGACAATCCATACACCATTTGTGGGATGTTAATCTTGCCTAGGGCTGTAAGTGACTAAGTATTGTAACTTACTTTGTATATGTTTGTTGTCAACTTGTAAAGCAACACTGTGTAACACTAAGCAATGATGCTTGTTCACATGATTCTGTATACTGTGGTCTCGCAAAACTGTTTGATTGTCCAGACGTGGAGCCTTTGCAAAGGAGTCTTTGACTCAAAGGTTATAATTCCAAAAATTAATAAGTAAATAAATAAATATGCTTGCCTACAATTTGTCCGGCCTCATGCAGTCATTGGTTATGCTCTTCTATCTAATTCATAATTGGCTATTTGGCTTTGGCTTCATCAGGTGGTATTCTAGTACTAAAGCCATCAGGAGTCTTCTGTGGTGTCCGATCATTAAATAATGAGGAGTATACCCAGCAGAGCAGTGAATAGTGTTATTATATATGTAAACAAGTTCAGGGAGGAGAGCTGGCCAGTAGGGACTTTTGTACTCGGGTAAGGCTTGTAACATTTCAAGCAAAGTTTGCTTGGTTCTTTCACAGAGTCCATTACTTTGGGGGTGGTAGGCCATGGTTTTCAGTTTGTGACTTCCATAAAGAACACACAGTTCATGAAAGACCTTAGACTCAAAAGAGGTTCCTTGATCTGTAAGGACTTTTGTCGGATAGCCAAATGGTTGTACAAAACATTTTAGAAATGTTTCTGCTGTAGTCCAAGTGGAGAGATCTTTAACTGCACTTGCAACCACAAATGTTGAGAAGTGATCAACCATTGTGAGGACATACATGTAGCCACTGGTGCTTGGTTCCAGCTTCAAATGATCCAAAGCAACTAGCTCTAATGGTGCACTACTGATTACAGGTTGAAGAGGAGCTCTCTGGTCTCTTTTTTCTCTACTTTTAAGGTTACAGGCTAGGCATTCCTTGCACCACTTTGCAATATCATTCCTCATGCCGACACAGTAGAACCTTCTCCTAATGACAGCCTCTGTTTTCTTATGCATAAAATGTCCTGAATGGTCGTGGTATGCTTCCAGTACTATGGGTGCACTAGCTTTAGGAACTACGATTTGAGTCAATTCACAGTGAGTAGTGGGGTCTGTACTTCGTTTAATAATGTGAGAGTCTTCTACAGCCAGACGGGTTCTATGCCTCCATAATTTCAGCACTTCCTAGTCAAGCTTCTTTCATTCTTGCTGGGTCAGATGCTTTTGCTTTGAAACAAAGGTTTTGACTAGTTTAACAGTGGGATCCTGGTCCTGTAGCTGAATCCACAACATTTTCTGGTTAGCGATTGTGTCAGTTGCTTCAGGTTGGCTTTCCATACTTGGTTCTGGGGAGACTTGGCAGCAGGGTTGTACAATTTCTGCTGGTACTTGGAGAAAAGGTGGCATATCTATGTTTTCTAAGGAAGTGTCACCTGTCTCTGTTTCCATCTGTTCAGGCACCAGAGATAATGCACCTGCATTTACATTTGCTATGCCAGAGTGGTACTTGATGGAGAATTGAAAGTTTGCTAGCCTGGAGGCCCATCTCTGTTCAAGTGCTTCTAGTCTCGCTGTATTTAAGAGTGCTAAAGGATTGTTGTCGGTGAAAACTGTAAAAGGGGTAGCAGCCAAATAGCGACAGAACATTTCGCTAACAGCCCCTACCAATGCCAAGAATTCAAGCTTAAAAAACTGTAGCAGGCATCATTCCACTCTGAGTCTTTCAGTCCGCAGCTTGCATAGGCTATGACTCATTCAACACCATCTTGCTTTTGCACCAGTACCGCACCCAACCCCTTGTTGCTGGCATCTGTATACAGAAGGAACGGTTTTGTATAGTCAGGATAAGCCAGGATGGGAGCTCCAGTCAGTATTTTCCTTAACTTGTCAAATGCCTCCTGCTGACCAGTTGCCCATCTGACAGGATGGTTCTTAGGGGCTCGACCTACTGTTGATCCTCTCAATAGTTCATGTAAAGGTGCAGTGATCTTTGAAAAGTCCTTGAAGAATTGCCTGTAGTACCGCACCAAGCCCAGGAACTTCCTGACATCTCGGACAATAACAAGAACAGGCCAATCTCATACTACTTTTGTCTTTTCTGGGTCTGGTGACACTCCTTGTGAGGAAACTATATATCCCAGGTAATTTATTTCTGACTGTAACAGATGGCATTTGGATGGCTTCACTTTGAGACCATATTGGATTAGTCATTGAAACACCTCACCCAAGTGCAATAAATGTTCCTCGTGGGTCTTGGAGTAGACAATGATATCATCTAAATATAGTAACAAGATATCAATATTTTGGCTCCCCAGGCTATGCTCAACCAGTCTCTGGAAGGTTCCAGGAGCGTTACAGAGTCCAAAAGGCATTCTAGTAAATTCAAAGAGACCCATGGGAGTGATAATGGCTGTCTTCTCTTGATCCTCAGGTGCCATTTGGACTTGACAATATCCACTGGTTAGATCTAGAGTAGAAAACACATCAGCAGATTGAAGAGCTGTGAGGGACTTCAATTCTGGGCAAGGGATAAGCATCTTTGTGGGTGATGGTATTTAATTTCTGATAGTCAATGCAAAATTGAATTTTACCATCCTTTTTTTTGACTAGCACAACAGGGGCTGCCCACGGACTGTGACTCTAATCACTTTGGCCTCCTTCATTTCTTTGATCATTTCTTTAACAGGCTGATACATTGCTGGTGGAATTAGTCTAAAGCGCTCTCTGATGGGAGGATGTTGATTTGTGCAAATGTGATGCTGCACATTGTGAGCTAGTCCAAAGTCCAGCGAATACTTGCTGAAAGCTTCTTCATATTTGAGGACTACCTTAAATACATCTGCCTATTGCCCTTCAGTGGTTTCAGGGTTGCCCAGATTGATCTGTTTGGCCCACTCTGGCATACCAACATCTGGTGCCTTCCTTTCTTGTACCACCTTTCGCTCTTTGATCTGTGCAGCCTCTTCTTCAGATTCAATGATGTCCTGGAGACACACCATATGTATTCAAGCAACTGATTGGTTGCAGTAGAGTTGCACTTCATGGTTTCCATAGTTCAGCACTCCGACTGGAATCTGCCCCTTGGTCACGGTAGCCACACTCTGAACCACTATTATGGGTTCCTCTTTCCCACTAGGATACGATTACACCAAGGCATCGTAGTCTTGGTACCTCAGGCCCACCCTCACCTTGCACCACAGGGTGGTCTCCGTTCCTGGCTTCAATGTCACTGGCTTGGCATCTGTCACATGGACTTTACCAATCTCACCATCAGCATTGGAAAATCATTGGTGGCATTGCAGAAGGTTAATGGTCTGCTGTAGGGCATGCTTATCAACCAGGGGTGCTTGCTTGACCTTCTGTTGAAGAATCTGGATCAGGTCTTCGAAACAGTTCTGCAGGAAATTCATACTCAGAATCAGTGGTGGCAGGTTATCACTTTCCATATCACTGGTGATGATGATGATGCCCTGTCGGTCTTTAGTATTCTTCCCCAACTGGATATTGGCTTCAAGATAGCCCAGATAGGTACTTCAGCACCATTACTTGCTATCAGTTTTATCCAGGACCTCGGAGGTGGTCTGAGATCTTCAGGAATCCAATACTTCCAGAAATATTGCCCCTACAAGGTGGTAACTTGTGATCCTGCATCCAATAAGGCCATCAGCTCAACTCCATCAACTCTCACTGGCACCATTGTACTCCTGCCAATGAAGTAAGACTGGTCTATTGAGGTGGTTGGACCTGGTCATCTACCCTTCGGGAATCGGTCCTCATCCCTGAAGAATTTCTGTTTAATGTCAAGGTGGTATCAAGAGACTTACGGCATTGTCGCTCTACTTGACCACTGGTGCCACACTGACAACAGATTGGTCTTCCTTGGTTATTGAAGCGATCCATTGGGTGCCTTCCTTCACCCCTCCTTGGATGGCCTAAATGATCACCAACTCATTTCTTCCTTTCAGGCTGGTTATGGGACACATCTCTCCTCAAACCTTCTTTTAGGCCTTGCACCTCCTGACAGACCTCCGTCATCTTAAGGGTCAGGGTAGCATCTGTTCGGCCAACTCAGAGTTCTGACACAAGCTGGATTGGACAGAGTGGGTCGGTGCCTGCGCCGTGTGACCATACATTTGCCTATGCTCTGGATGATAGCTCAGGTACGCAGTTGGTTCCTTTCCATATTCCGACTTCAGCAGGGACAATTCTTCAGGCTGAGGTTCTCTTCTCCAAGAGTCCTCTTCAGTCCACCTTTCCATAGGGTAAATTGGCCACATAGCCCCAAGTGGAGTTGCCATTTTCGGGTAGGTCATAACATCTTCTCCCGGACGTCCGGAGCCTAGGACCCTAATCGCCTTCTCTTTGAAATCCAAGAAATAAGTCTTGGAATCTTGCAAGTGTAATATTCTGAGCTCTCTTCTCAAAGCCTCACTGTGCACCCCTTCTACAAATTTCTTCACTAGCACATGATCCGCATCTCTGACTTCTTCAGCATCTCTGCTCACTTGATGGCCCTTAACAGCTCCTGCAGGGTTAGGCATACTCATAAAAAGTCTCTTGGGGCTTCTGGATGCAGGAGAAAAACTTAATCTTGAGGTCTGACACCGTATGTGTATCAAATATCTGCTGCAGCCACTGCAAAATCTGCTCAGAGGTAGTCTTTGCTCCACTTAGCCAGGACTGTACTACTCAATGGGCTGCACCTTTCAGTTGCTCAATCAGAATTTCCACTTTTTGCCATTCTGGGATCTGGTACAATCTAAACATTGCCTGTATCTTTGAGCAAAACTCCCTCAAGTTGCTAGTCCTGCCTCTGTCTCTTCCCCTGAGAATTGTGGAAGCCATGGCACCCAGAACTAATACAGAATCCTTAATGGTGATGGAGGTATATTCTGTTGGGGTTCAGCTCTTTCCCTGCCAATCATCTCACCATCTCCTCCAAACAGCCCACTGCTACACCCCAGCTCCATTTGCATCTCTCTCTCCTGGAAACTCTGGCTTTGGACTCCTTGGACAAATGATTAATCCTGCTGACTACCCAAATTTCTTTATGTGGTGCTCTGATGATGGTGAGGAATGCCAGAATCCAAATAAATTAGGATAGATAAAATTTATCCAGACAAGGAGAGGCAGGAGTCATCCATAGAGTTTGATGCCAGCTGGGTTTTATTTAGTAACAATGGAGTAAGATGACATGGCCACACGAGCAGTAAACAGGACACTAAGGAACATGAACAGTCACTTCTTATCTCACACTACTTAGACAACTAAAGAAAAGAAATATTTTAAGGTGCATCTAGGCCTAGTGCCACTATAATCCAATGTTACTTCTTAGAATCAGTTAGTATCATAGTACAATACTCTGTTACCTGCAGTACCACCTAAGGTATCGGATGACAATGGCTACCCCTTGAAAACTCTTATGATGCTGACTCAGGTCAATTACAGCAACGTCCATGCAATGACAATACAGAGGCCAGTTATTGCTGAAGTCTTCATGCACACCATCGAGTAGAGTTGGCAGCTACAGGGATAGGTAGAAGGAATTTCTATGACACTCAGATATTGGTCCCAGCACAGATCTAGTTAAAGCCACTGGAGTAGTGAGAGGGTTTTTTAAACAGACCATATGTTTCTTGGTGTAAAACCCGCTATCTCCAAGGCTGCTAACAAGAAAGAACAAAAGGAGCTGGTTCCTGGAATGAACCTACCTGAGGCCTATCGGAATAAAACTAAATTCAGAAAGTTACCCGGCCAAAACCCACTTTGGGGCCACCAAGGATGGAAGAGAACAAGGAAAAGGCTTGGTGATGAACTTGCTGGAGGATTACCAAGGACTGGATGATGCTACAGCACTTCAGATGCCAGCAGGAAATAGAAGAATCTGAGTTGAAGATGGATATCTGAAGCAACTAGGAACCAGAAGAATCTGAGGTGTCAGCACTAGAAACTGGAACAAAACAACAAAATGGCAGACATGTCCCGCACTGAGCTTTGATGGACTCGACTTGCGGCGAATGACTTGGGAACACAGACAAGGTTCTTCCAGAACAAGCACACTCCTCTGAGGGTGGCCAAGTTTAGGACATCCAGATCAGGAACCAAGAGTTGACACTGGCACGGCAGACGCAATGCGCTTCGGCTTCTTGACTTCGAAATAAGGAACACAAAAACCGGCGGGTGTGACTTGCATGGGTTTCGACGGACTCAACTTCAGTGAACTCAACTTCGGCAGATGACAGGGATGTGGTCAATGATTTTCTGGGAGGACACCTTCAGGAGAAGAGAGATGATGAAAGATGTCATCCTCCGGTAGAAACTGAATCTATATGATAGGATGACACACAACACCATGGAGCAGTACTTCTAGGAAGGATTGGGGAATTGGTGGGGTGCCTGCCTCTGGTGCATGCCTCTGAGGGTGCACCGCAGTACTAAAAAAAAAAAAAATTTAGAGTTAGACAAATCTGTGCTGGGACTGCTGGTTTTCCATGAATGTAATGTATTTACTAATTTCTGCCAGCAGGGGAGCAGGGGCACATTCTGCGCGGTGCTGCGCAGGGGAGGATCCGATCACATGGTCTGCTGTCTGTCTCAAGAAAAAGTCAGGTGGTGTCCAAACAGAGAGACAGTATATAAGGTAGGGGCGCAGGAGACTCGGAGAAGTGGATTGAGAGAGAGAGAGGTGGTTGGTTATTCAAGACATTTAGAGGAGAAAAAAAATTAAACAGAACAAGCAAGCAGTGATTATTTAAAAAAGTTAAGAATAAATTAGGGATAGAGAGAGAGAGAGAGAGGAGACAAAGTGAGCGGCAGAGAGCGCTAGCGCCTAGCGCAGACTAGAGCGAGAGCCAAGTGGGGCGGAGGAGCACAGACAGAGACCGGAGACAGACTAACATTTTTTTAGGCAAACTAAAAGAAATGGCATTAAGGCAAGGCAAGCAAAAAAAAATGCACCTATGATCAAGAAGACAAATTTGTTCTGTAGTCAGTGCTCAGTCAGACACAGTGCTGCTTGGCTGCTCCCAATGCTCCGCTCCTTATATTCAATCGGGGGGGGTCAGTCAGTTATCTGTGACTGTGATGATGATGATAGTAGGTAATAATGCTTCCCTCGAATTACAGAAATGTAAAGCAGCAAGAGACTGTAGTCACTTCTGTAAGCCTGAAGCCGTGTATCCTGGGTTAAGAAATGGCTTTTGTAGCAATTCTGCTAATATATGTAGAATGATTCTTCTGAAGGCTGAAGCAAGTTTTGCTTATGGCATTATTAGTTAAATGGACAAATGGTAGTCTAGTTAGGATCTGCAACAAAGTAAAATACGCTAGGAGTTAGCGTAAGCGTAAGAGTTGTCCCGACTCCTCATTCATTTCTAATGGGCGCTCATGCTAGGTGAAACAAACAGCTAGTTTAGACTTTTAATTTGTCCTGTAAGTACCCCCTTTTTTTCTATGCTCAGTTCCAGAAACAAGAGAGGAAGGTATTCCGGAGTGCCGCAGTCTGGAAAACTTGTTATGTTTCTCCATGGCGGTGCGGCTTTTCAGATTCTGTTATTTCTTTTGCAACTGCTCGAAGTTAATTTTTGCACTATCGTGCAGGTGTCTGAGCTCCGGTTCATAGCAAGGTGCTTTCCTTGAGCTTCGGGATTTGGAAGTCAGGTCAGTAAATGTTCTCATGCCTACATTTAGGTTACCGTTTCAATGCTGCTTTTGCTCACTTATTGTGTGGTTTCTGTTCGCCACCCAAGGGTCCACTGAGTTTGCCTCCTGTTCCAAGGAAGTAGGAGTGCAGTCCCATGTATTATCTCTGTACAGCAGATACACCAAGAGCTGTTGATGTGTTTCAGACCTCTGACTTGTAGTGTGCTCCACAAACAAAATGTTTAGAAAGGGGGGATGGAGATGTACAGTGTATAGTGTAACTGTCAGTAATTCTTGTTCTTTAACCATGTATTTGTAATTTATTTCTTATTTCCTCAAGAGCTGTATCTACACAGTGCAATTGATATTACCCTCTTTACTCACGTTTCTTCATTTTATCACTACTGCACACCTACTGTCATCACCTCATTGTACATGGATGGGTACACAGTATTCCTGTTTTTTAACACATGTTGTACCTCATGTTTGTTCTATGCAGAACCTCCTTGAAAATAAACAATGCTCAAGGGAGTTAAAAAAAAAAATCTGAAGAGTCGCTGGGGAGGGTCTGTGCTTTGGCTTCTTAGCCTCTTTTTTTCCTATTCCATCATGCACTGTTTTTTTTTGTTTGTTGTTTTTTTGTGTGGGGGTAATTTTTTTCAATGAATTTTAATCCAGGTAAAACAAATAATTAAAATAAATATATAATCTGTTGCTATTAAAGACTGTCTTTTAATTCCCTGTTTGGGTGGTATGCCAATTCCCAAAAATCTACCTCCCCCACAGAAAAATGCTTGCAAAACCAAAGGAAGGCATTCTTACCCAAGCAGTCTGTAGCAAAACTGTAGGTAGACATCAGACTCTATAGAATTACCAAGGTCCATCAAAAAGGAAGTCTGGTTTTGTTCCTTTAATTTGGCAATTTTAAGGGACCATTTCTTGAAGCCCAAAGCTAGTAATTGTGTCGCATCAGCTGTTCTGGGTACACCTTCTCCTTCAGCTCCAAGTATAATTATAGAGCAGACCGGCCACAATCACACTACATTTTTATGCTGCAGCTGAGAGGGGAGGTGCTTCTGAGGACAGAGCTCAACAAAAGTCTGGATCCAGATATTCAAAATAGTTTATACTACTACTGTGCACATCAATGTCAGTGTTAAACAACAAAACAATTTTCTTTAAAATTTACATTTGTTTTCATCTGTATTAGAGGATACCTTTGGGTATCCTCTAATACAGATGAAAACAAATGTAAATTTTAAAGAAAATTGTTTTGAAATGGTACAACAAGGGGTGGAGTTTTGGCATCACATGATGTTAACCCTGAATATAGGCACATCCACTATGTTCAGTAGTCAGTCCGTAAGGAGATAACACCTTCTCCTAGCTAGCCATTTCTAGCTATGTCTTCTATTTGAGTTGTTTTACTTTATGCTTCTCTTTTATTTTGCCAAACACCAGTCCACTTGTTATTTTGTTCTGCTGAAAAGAATACATTTATTTTCTTGGTCACAACCATTATTGCCTCCTTGGTCCATCTTTAACCCACAGCCTATCACAGTCATAACGGTGACCGCTAAACAGCGAGTGCCATTACAGTGAATGCACATGCCGAAAAGCAAAACAGTGATGTACACTCCCCAATGACTACAACAGCAACTAAATCTTTGAAAATGGAGGAACATATCTATGCAGGGGGTTGTACCCCTGCACACTCCCTCATGGGGGCTGCACCCCCTAAATTTAGATTATCAACACCAAGGGGGTTCATGTCAGGAAGGGGGATAAACTTAGGGAGGAAGGCAACTCAGGGAGGGAAACACAAGCTTTGAGGGGAAGAACATGGGAGGGGGACCTGAGGGGGTAGGGAAAACAGGACTCATTAAAAAAAACACAAATTTAAATCCCCCACAAACAAGATGGATGGACCCTGTACCACCCGATCTGTCTTAGGGATTGAAACAGACTCCCAGGCAATGAAGTTTCACCTGGAGAGCGGCCCCACACGTATGGAGTCAAAACCCAAAGTCAGGCCAAACTCTGCTGTTATAAGTAAAGTTTTATTCCAACAAATCAAGTGGTGGTACAAAAGCCCTCTGTGGGTTGAAGCACCAGAGCAGAGGGCTCTAGCCAGGATTACAAATGGTTCCTGAATAAAACTTTACTTCTAATTGCAGAGTTTTAACTCCACGAGTGTGGAGCCCCCTCTTTGATTTTGTACTGAACATGCTAGTAGTCACCTTGCTCTGCATTGCCTCCAGCTTTCTCTGTATGTGCCACTTTCTTTTTGTAATGCAGGCTTACCTGCCAACAGAGAAGATCCAGGCCCTCTGGGATTTCTTGGCCAAGTTAGTTGGATCGACCAAGATCACTTAGTGTGAACTATAACAACTTCCTGGTCATGTTACCTTTGCATGCAAAGCTATCCCTATGGGTCAGACCTTCCTCAGCGCCTGGCAAAATCAGATATGGGGTGCTGAAAGCCTCTCCACAGGCTTGAGTAAATGAGAGTAAGAAGGATGCCATTGCAGTGTGGCAGGCTTTCCTGAACTGTTATAATGGTGTGTCCATCTGGACTACAGTGACTACTAGCCAGGAGCTGGAGCTTTACACCAGTGTGTCCAGAGGCATCAGGTTTGGATCATATTTTTGCAGAGCATGGTCTGCTGCCCAAAGGCCAGCTTCCTGGGTCAAGAACAGTTTGACAAGACAGGTCATCTTGTTGGAGATTCCCCCATTGTGCTGTTATTGATGGTTTGGGGATCTAAGATAAAACTAATTTTCTAGAGTGACAATAGGGGGTGGTCCACACCATCAATGGTCAACTAGAAGTGAGAGGGTCACTAGGTGATCTGAAGTAAGTGATTGTACTCCAGTGTTTGCTATTTAATATTCAGTTTAAACGTGTGCATGGTCCTGGTACTGATAACATTATTGATAATACTATCTCTCATTTTCAGTGGTGGAGGTTCTGGGAGATAGCACCTGCAATGCAGAGATGGTCAAGGGAAGATTTGGCCTTTCTTTGGTAGTTAGTGATCACAAAGCCTAGGGGGGTTGTATAAGGGTGAGGGAAATGATTCTGTATGAGCTATTGAGCTTAGCTCATTGAGCTTGAGCTGCAGCCAGCCCCTCATGACAATTTAGTTGGCTGGGGGGGCAGTGCAGGAGAGTGATAGATAGGCTTAAAGACATTATGGCCGCTATTAACACTAATCATTTGGGGGGGCCATGTATTTGCCAGGGGCTGAGGGGGTGAGCATCTGCCAGGAACTAGGACAGTACCATAGATAGAGAGCATTAGCAATTTGTAAGCAGCAACTAAATGAATGAAATGGCACAGAAGTTCTGTTCAGTCACACACACGGTACAAATTAAGCAGAAGCACAGTGACAGAACTGACTGACAGTGACACACAGTTTAGTTCACATCAACAAGGAAATCAAATTACACACACACACTGTAATTTGATTTCCTTGTTGAATAGAAATGGCCCTCCCTTGCAGCCCTTCCCTGACCTGAGAGTGAGTCAGTTGGATGATACAGTTCAACTACTTGTAGTCAATGTTTATGCATTAAAATATTATTTATTTTTACCTGTCCTGTCATAAAGGAAGGAGGTAGTTATTCACAGTTTTACATATCTCTTACTCCCCCACACATACCAAGATTATAAGATACCATATGATGTGGCTAAATGCCTTACCAGGTAGGGAGAGAGAGCGGAGTAGTACTGCAATTAAGCATTTCTTTGTGGAGGATGCTGGACTGCTGGAGCTTGTTAGGTTGCTGCTTACAGTATAACCTGCTGAAATGCAAGTGCAACACCACGTTCCCTCTTGTCACGAAGGAGATGTCAGAAGTTCAAGTAGAACTGTATGCCTGTGTTGGGAATAATGCTGCTTGTTATTAATTATATTCTTGTGAGTGTGAGGCTTAGTCTGCCCCCCTCCCCGTCAATTAAATTGATTGATATTTCATAATTATTGATGGCAGCTGTGGGGGTGGAGGCAGAGCCCCAATTTTCAAGAATGACATTTACAATAGGAGATTAACTTCCCCATACCTACCTACAATCCAATGCAATAATTACAACTGGTCCAATGTCCTCCACTGTAAAATGATGCAGCAGTTGCCCCTGTTACATACTGTACATTCACAGCAATGCCTTTAGTTTTTTATGGTTTCTGCTGGTCTTCTGTTTTGTGATACTCTGTGATATTCTTTCTGTGGTGGGTGGACACTCCTCCCCCTACACCCCCAAGCCCACCGATTAAGTTGTATTTTTTACCTGGGGGGTGGAGGGAGCGAAGCACCCCCACAGAAAGAATATCACATACTATTACAAAACATAACATAAAGAGCAACCTCACAACTGGTTAGGTAGCTCAATTATTGTGGATCCTCATTCTCCTCTGCCTGTTTGGCAAATTGGCAGCCTGGCACATTGTGCTCCAGTCAAAAGTCAGTCAGTTGTAATTATTGCATTGCATTGTTGCTGTTGTACAGTGAGAGCAGGTTAAACAAGCAGTCTTATTGTAAATGTAAAATTCTTGTAATTGGTGGGCTCCACCCCCCCACACCCTGTCAATAATTATGAGTTCCCTCATTGCTAATGTAACCCCTAGGTGGCGCTATCCCAAGGGCTACTACACCTGCCTGCTTGGCTAGTAGCAGGTTAAGGGGCCTGCCTGAGTTCTGAAACAGGTGCCTCCACCCAGAGGGTCAGGGTTGGTAGTGGTCAAGCTAACCTGGGCACAGCCCCTAGGCTCTGGAACACTGTAACCCCCTTTCCTGGCCGGAGCAATACACAATAATCACTTTCACAATACCTCTGATTCACCACACAAGTACTCACACTGTTTGCGCTTACCACCAGGGCTTTACTCTGGCTAGGCCCTGGGACCCCTTGTAAAACAAGGTTATACACAGCAAATAGCAGTACAGTACTTTGCACAAATGGGAACCACAGTCAGGGTAAATGAAAACAAGTTAGATCTGATTTATTTAAGGGACTTGAACAAGGGAGGGGCGTAATCAGGTTAATTTGCTTGAAGACTCTAAAATTCAAACAGTTATGCATGCACTTCAGGGTCTATGAACAGTCACAACTTTGGGTACCCAGATGCAGAATGGTGGGCTAGCCAGAAACGTGGCAGCTGGTTGGGGCCCTGTGATGGAGATGGAAGAAAAACAAGTACAACACACACTCTTTGTAATCTGGAGCCGGAGGGCTCAGTTCGTGAAAAGAAAAACAACAAGACAATCAGATGACGCACTTTTATATTAGGCTGGTGTTGCAGGAAGGGGAAGCTACCCTGATGATTACTTACTTCCTTTCCTCTTAGCAGTCAAAGCTGTAATTAACTTGGTTGCAGTTTGTAATTAGCTTCTGGCCTTCCATGTAACACCGTGTATCTAAAAAACCTGTGTGGGTGTCATACATGCTGTTTCAGCCTTTCTCAAGACAATCCATAACCAATTTTTATTATTTTACAAAAAATGATAAGAGTACTCAAGAACTGGCTGTTCTCGTGTCACAGGCCGTACTGTTCCATGCATCCACCGCCCTTTCTGTGAAAAAAGTTGCTCACATACCCCTTAATCTGCCTCCTCTAATCTCATGCTGTGTCCTCTTGTCCATCCTGCTATTTTTTTATATTGAACCATGTTACATTCTTGCACCATTAAGCAGTATTCCAGGTGAGGTCTCACACCAGCTGTCTATACAGAAGGATGACAACCCCCTGTTTTCTAATAGCGATGCCTCTCCCTATGCATCCGATGATCTGAGAATCCACAAGCCCTCCTAACTGCCTTCTCAAATTGCTTGCCTACTTTTAGGTAATCTGATATGACTACCACCAGGTTCTTTTCCATTTTAGTTAGTACTACACCCTCCAATGTATAGTCTTCCCTTGGGTTTTGGTTTCCCAGGTGCATTACTTTGCACTTCTTTGCATTCAATCTAAGCTGCCATACTTTAGACCAGTCATCCAAGTTTGCCAAGTCATCCCTTCTCATCCTTTCCACCCCTGTTGTGTATCAACCCCCTCGTTGCAGATCTTTGTGTTGTCTGCAGAGAGGCATACTTTTCCTTACAGTCCCTCTGCAGTGTAGTGCCACTTATAAAGACAACAAAGAGGACTGGCACTGGTTCCAATCCTATGGGACTGGTAACCCCTCACTTTCTACATTCGACATGATGAACTCCATTGTTTATCATTACCCCATATCCTCTTGCCCATGCTCAGGCAATTTTTTACCCTGAGGCTAGACCCACTCCCAGGCTTGCTTTCTTGTATATTAATCTTTTGTGTGGGACTGTGTCAAATGCCTTGCTAAAGTCTAGGTGGTCGGCAACATCCACAGCCCCACTTTGATCTACTGCCTTGCACCTGGGGCCACGTCCCAGTCCCAGCATCCCACTCACCCTCCCTATTTCCAAATTCCTTCTAACACTGCATGCCCACCTTTAGGTAACCTGAAATAGTTTTGTCTGACTTGTCTGTATATAATGTGTCTAAGGAGGGGCTGTGCTCTTTAGTGAAAATAACAGTGAATAATTTAATAACTGTAGTCGATTATCTACTGTAGTAGACTAGTAGTTAATGTAATGTGTGGACTTTTATTTTGTAGCCAGTGTTGAAATTGAGTGCAGTCTGCAGATGACTCCTGGAGTGGACGAGTTTCAGATTTGCATTGCAGGTGAGCGTCCAGGCAAGAACGACGTGACTCAGCTGAGTCTTATAAGGTAAGGTAATAGCAATGGGTTTTTAAATTGTGAATTTCAAGGCAGATGTTTAGGTGACTGTGGTTTATTATGGTGTATTTATTTCTCTTTGTTCAGTGGTTAATATTCAGCACACACAGAATGCAAATTGTTGTTGTTAGTCTCAGTACCATATAGAGGATAATGGATGGGGGACAGACAATAACCACACAGTAATTGAATCGAAGAGTTTCCTTGTCAACAATGTAAACCACAAGATGCGATTACTGTGCGGTTATTTTCTGGCCACCATCCATTATTCTTTATACTGTGTGGGACAACCGTATGGTGATACATATGTTTAATTACAGTGATGGACTGTCGCTGGTGCCTTAGATGTGGAAGAACCTCTCACCGCCGCAGCCGTCTGTTGTGCGCTGCGTGTGTAAAGGACCCATACATGCACAGATCCATTCCCGTTGTCATGGTATCAATGTGACATACTCAAGAGGGGTTAACAACCTTGACATAACATCAATACCATAACAACATAAACTTGCCAAAATTGGGACAATGATAAGGGTTCTCCCTGTCCACATACATTATATTCAAATAACATAATTCCAGTTGTCACACTTTACTGTTGCTGAGTCTAGCAATCACTGTGTCTGATAGTGATTTTAACTCTGTGCTATTTTGTCCTGCTGTAGTTCATTCTGTGTATCATAATAAATTGTTTTCCTATGCATTTATGTGGCTATAGTGCAGATTCATTAATAACGTAAGGCTAAATTACTTGTGTTCGGGTGGGGGGGGGATAACTTGTGATGTTGAGTCTGAGTCCCATACCCTATGAATGTCAATGCCTGATGTGCAGGTGATAACCACGGTATAACTACCTCCAGGCTGTGATTGCTAGGGCAATGGCAAACCTCTCGAGATGTGCTCTCAAGGTTTACTGATAACGTATCAACCACTTGAGGTAATTACACCGTGGTTATCATCTGTTCATCAGGCATTATCCTCTATGTAATAACTCAGTTTAAATTTGCAGTTTAGATAAGGTGACCCTTTTCAAGTATAAATGTTTGATTAATTCCGGCAGTACCCCCTGTCAGCTCAGCTTCACCCTTGAAAGCTGGTAAATTAAGTAATATGGACCAGGGTTGTTTTCCATGGTTATCAAAGAAACACCAGCAATAGAAACCCTGACTAGTACTTTATTTCTTAATTTCTGTTTGTATGTGTGTAAGAAGGTGCTCCACTCTTGAGTGAAAAAAGCACTAAATTATGAACTTTCATTTGTAGGACCGAACCTGAGTGCGGACTCCATCAAACAACAGAGTTCGTATCCTACACAACTTTGTGTTGCAGCAGTCAGCTGAGGTCGTGCAAGAAGCCAGCTCCGACAGTCAGTCTTATTAAAGGTAAGTCAATGTGTTTTTAAATTGGGTGTACCGTGACTGCATTTGTGTATCATTGACTGGTACTTTGTCTGACTCTCCAGGTTGGGGTAGGGACGGGAGTGGGGGGTAGGGGCAGTACCATAGCAATGGTAGTTGGAGAGCATGGCAATGAGTTACTAAGCAACAAGGCACTCCCTGAGGTTAGATTATTAGCCAGTAACCACTACCTAGGGGTGTCAATGTAATATGGCATGAGGCATGGCCCAGTGACATATTGCCCCTAGGTTGTAATTAACTGGCTGTTAATATAACTCCTGTGAGAGTCTTATTGCTACTATAGAAATGTATTCAAAAAATAAAACTGTTGCAAGTATGGTTTAAGAATGTTTACTGTAGTCTAGAGTAAACAAGTTGGAATGCTGCATTGTGATTTTGAGCCAGCATTCGAAAACTGTTAATGGAAGAAGAACTTTTTTCTTTAAAGTCTATTTTGCAATAATGTCAACTGTTTATATCATTTAAATGGAAATATTTAAGAACAAAGTTCTTCCACCAACAGTTTAGGAATGCTGGCTCAAAATTATGATGCAGCATTCCAGTCAGTAAGCAGTGACAGGATGGAATGCTAAAACTCAGGAAGAATCAATATGCCATGGTAATCAGGCTATACATGACAGTTCATCGAACGGGGATTACTGTAAGGCTGATCCTAACAGCCAAGCCAGTCAAATGACTTTAGGCAGGGGGCTGGCTGTATAGCCTAGCAGTTAGAGTAATGAGCTGTGAATTTTGAGCTTGTTGTCATCCAGCAGTCTGGGTTTGATTACCACAACCTCCACTTGCATACTGTGCAACTCTGAGTCTCAGCAGCAAGTCATTTAACTGCCCAGTGTTCCCAGGTCACCCCGAAATGAGGAACTTGTGCCGAGTAGGCCTAACCCGATTAACAAAGTCTAACAATTAAAAAATATATATATATGTATATCTTGCACAATGAAACTGCCTTCTGATCTTCAGCATTCTCTCGAGGTTCTATAATGCAGATGTCCTATCACAGATAGAAATCGTATGATACGGTACTAATATCAGCACATGAACTTTGGTACAACAGCATTTTGACAAGGCTGGATTTAAGCAATAGTGTACAACAGTGCATGTGTTGTTGCAAGATTTACACACGCCTTGTGTGGTGTGTCACAAGGCATAGCCAAGTGAGTTTATTAACCACACAAGAAGTGTATAAATCTGACTACTACACATACACTGAACTTAAGTGCATTATTTTGAATCTATAGAGTAGCTACTATAGGATCATCAGCACTGCGTGGGCAATTTGAGATGCTCATTGATCAGTGTTTTGATTTCATGTAATGCAGTGATCAGTGATAACAAGCACTGCTGTCACACCTCAGGTCTTACTTGCAAATTATACAATGGTGTAGGAAAATCCTGTAACCTCATTGGTCAAAACATGTCACATGACTGGGTAAATAGGTGTACTTAACTTCAGAGCATCACAGTCAATAACCTGTCCCACTTCTTGTGTGGTTATGGTTAAGTCACCATACAAGGCATGGGTAAACTCCCAGCAACCCACACCCTGTTGTGCCTTATTGATTACACAAACAGGAAGTTGGATAGGACATTAACTGCGATGCTTTGAAGTTAAGTACATCTATTATACAGTACACTTCTCCCTTCAGTATTTTGTAAAGAAAGGCCTGATTCTTTAAGATGCCACCGAAAAAACCATCAGTGGCAGAGTTTAGAAAATTGAGGAAAGCAAGAGAAGAAGAAAATTGAAAACTCTCCCAGCAGTGGCAAAATTGGCTTACTAAGTCTAAGGAGTAGGAGGGAAGTTCAGCGGCTCCGTCACTAGCAACACCAATTGACATCGGTGAGCCTACCCCTCTGAGACGGATGTTGAGGGCAATATTACAGAAGAAGAAGTTGAAGAAAAAGAAGAAGATGATGATTGCCAGCCGACACCGTCTGCATGCAGCTTTGAAAAATATACAGAGGATCCTGCATTAGGAAGTAATGTAGATGCTGTTGCCAGTTCAATACTCCAACTTAATTTTAATGACCCAACATCATGGCCAGACATGACTGACAAAGTTAGATGTTGTTTGGTGAAACATGGCCCTGAGCAAAAGAAAAATGCTGATTTTAGTTTCTCAGCATCTGATGATGGCAGGCGCTTTTATCGGGATTGGTTCACAAAAATTCTTCTCAATGGAGAAACTGTGGAGCTCACATGGCTAATGTATGGTGAGACCAAGAAAGCTATATATTGCTTCCCATGCATGCTGTTTGCAAAAAAATCATCCACTACATCGAGTCTAGCAAATCCTAAAAAAGAATTTTGTGACTGGAGACATTTAAATCCCAGAATTCCAGATCATGAAAACTCCCCTGAACGCAGCAACAGTTATTTACGTTGGAAGAATTTTGAAATGTGATTGAAGACAGGGGCCACAATAGATGATCAACTGCAAAGGTCAATTGCCTCAGAAAAAGAAATTGGTGTACCATTCTGAAAATTATTCTTGATGCTATTGTTTTCTGTGCAAAGAACAACTTGGCTCTCAGGGGGTCCACAGAGATGATCAGACACACACATTGTGGAATTTTTCTTAATTTGCTAGAACTGATAAGTCACTATAATCCAGAGCTTGCAGGGCACATTGGCAACCATAAGAAGGGGTCTACCACTTATTTTTCTCCTACAATTCAGAACGAGTTTATTAACTTGCTGGGTTCCACTGTGAGATGTGAAATAATAGCAAAAATTAAAGAGGCAAAATATTTCTCTATTATGTTTGATTGTACACCAGATGTGGCTCACAAGGAGCAAATGTCTCAAATCATTCGGTATGTGAGGATACAGGATAATGATTGCAGTGTTGAGGAAAGTTTCATTGATTTCATCATCTCACATGAAAAGACAGGAAGTGGGCTAGCTGCAGAAATTGAAAATAAATTAAGTGATGAAGGCTTAGATATAGCCAACTGTCATGGCCAAGGGTATGACAACGGCACTAATATGGCAGGAAAGTATCGTGGTGTGCAAGCCCATATAGCACAAGTTAATGAACATGCTAGATTTGTCCCATGTGCAGCTCATTCTCTTAATTTAGTTGGGGTCCATGCTGCGAGTGTATCAGTGGACATGGTATCATTTTTTGGCACAGTGCAGAGATTATTTACATTCTTTGTAGCTTCAACAAGCCACTGGGAGGCGCTGTCCCAAGCAGTAAAGGTCACTCTGAAGGGTCACACTGAAACAAGATGGTCTTCAAAGTTTCACACAGTTCACTCCCTTCATCTTCAAATACCTGATGTCTTAAAGGCATTGTATCAAATAAGTGAAGATGCAACCAATGCCGACGCGGTATCAACAGCCCAGAGCCTAATCAAGCAGATAGATTTCAAATTTCTTTGTACCCTAGTAATGTGGGACAAAATACTGAACCTGATTGAATGAGTAAACCAACTGTTGCAATGTAAGGGATTGCCTGTCGATAGTGCCTCAAAACATATAAGTGGATTAAGGGATGCACTACAGCACATGCGGGATGATGGAATACATGATGTTGTACAACATGCAGCAGAACTTGCTGAACAGATGTCACTGAATGCAGAGTTCACAGAAAAAGGAAAAAGAAAGGTGAAAAGGATGGCCGATGAGAACATTGAAGATGAAGGGCACTTGATTTCTGCTGAGCAGGATTTCAAAATGCAGTTCAACAATGTTCCAGACACCCTCACTTCACAGATTCAGTGGCGGTATGAGGCATTGTCTGAAGTGGCTGCTGACTTTAACTTCCTTACAGGGCTATCTTTCTCAACAATGGAAGTAAGCGAGTTAAAGAAATGTGCAGCAGATCTGGCAATGAAATATTCTAAGGATCTAGATGCTTGTGAAATAGCATATGAGGTAGAGAGCTTCAAATTTCAGGCAGCTTCAGTACTGCCCAATTTTTCTAATGCCACACCCCTCAGCTTGTTGAAGCTCATTAACAAATGGTCTTTGAGTACTTCCTATCCAAACACTGAAATTGCTCTCTGACTCTTCCTGACGCTCCCTGTAACTGTTGCCTCGAGACCCAGAGATAAAGCCTGGCTGCAATACAAGCTATCTAGGCTCCGCTGACTGGCACTTCTACAGAACTCTTTGGAACACCTGCAAAAGTAAAAGCACATTATGAAGTGCAAGTCCCTCCAAACCAAAGATCTCTCCTCCCCCAAACATTTTTGATCCCACATAACAAGCTTCTTCATGGTAAAACTTTTATTCCTGTTCATGATTTCCACTGTGATGACCAAGTTCAATTTATCCCCCAAAGATTTGGCTCAGAGTTCAATCGCTTTTTCACTGACCTAGATAGATTGCAGACCTCCTTGCCCACTCTCATAACTTCCTCCCAACCCTCCTTATCCCAATGGTCTTCTGAAGAATATAATAACCCCTCACCTGCAGCCTTCACATAGAACACCCACACCAAAATTTCACCTTAAACCTGTGACTAGATTGGACGTCCTTAAACAACTAAAGAGGCTAAAATGTGGAGGCTCACCAGGTAGCGATACTCTAGAGACTTGTTTTCTGAAAATAGCAGCCCAAGTCCTTCCTAAGTGGTTCTGTCCCTGAGAAATGGAAAATGTCAATTGCGGTGCCCATCCACAAGGGGGCAAAAGGACAAGATAGAAAACTATAGACAAATATCCCTCCTCTGCACAATTGCCAAACTTCAAGAGATGCTCCTATATGAGCAACTCCTAGCCTACCTTGAATGGAACAATACACTTATTCACTTCCAGCATAGTTTCAGCAAAAACCATGGCAACGATACAGCCCTGATCCGGGTCTCAAGTGACATTATTGACAGTATGAGCCAGGGCATGGTCACTGGGGCAATCTTTCTAGATCTAACAAAGGCATTTGATTTGGTTTATCACAACCTGTTACTTACAAAACTCCATAACTGTGGTCTGAATGACCTCTCCTATAAATGGTTTCAAAATGATTTAAGTGGGCAGAAGCAGAGTGTCAAATGGGAGGGTTTGATCTCACTACCAAGCTTAATCACTGCTGGGGTACCCCAAGGTTTAATACTTGGTCCCCTTCTCTTCTCCCTATACATCATTGAACTACCTCAGAACTGTGGGGGAGCCTCAGTGCAGCTATATGCTGATGATGCCATACTCTATAGATCCTCCCCAGACTCAGCCTTGATCAATACGCAGTTAGCAAATGGCTTCAAATCTCTTGAAAATGGGTTCCTTGCCAACAAACTCATTCTCAATGACAAAAAAACAAAAGCTATGCTAGTCAAACACAAAAATCTCGGCTCAGATAAGCATCATCTCCTTAGACTTACCACTCACTCTGGCAACTCCTTGGAAGTGCTCCAGGCCTTTAGGTATCTAAGTTTGGTCATAGATCAATCCATGATCTTTGAACTGCACGTGGATGCACTAACCAAAATCCTAAAGCAAAAACTTGGACTACGTTATAGACTCTCCCCCTACCTAGCTAGAGAGGCTCATCTTACCATTGCTAACAGCACCCTCCCCCCCTTACTTTATGGTTCCCCAGTTCTACAGGCTGGACAATAAGCCACCCTGTCCAGGCTTAAAACTCTTTATGATAGGATTGGGCACTTTGCGAGTAGTGCACCCTAGAACACACCACTGCACTGTGCTAACAACCCTGGGGTCACCCGTCTTCGAGGCTAGACTGTGCTACGCACTATATTGCCTCAGCTTTAAGCTCATGCAGTTCCCTTCCCCTCCAAGTCTCCCTAGAATCATACAATGTAAGCATTTTGCCTGACCTCTCTGAACTGCAGCCCTCCCCATGCTGGTAGTCCCTAAACTGATGTACAAAACAGGGAAGAGATCTTTCTCTTATTCTGCCCCATATCTGTGGAACTCTGTGCCCCCATGATTCAAACCTGCCCTACCATAGCACTGTTTAAAAAGAGACTAAAATCCCTCTTCTGGTCTGCAGCATCCTGTAACTGCTTTCTCTGAAGTCCGATGTCCTCCCCCCACCCAATCCTACTGTTATATTATAGATATACTCAGAACTTGCTCAGGGATGTCAGGTCTCCACTGTATTTAGCTACTTAACAGCCATTGTACAATAATTATAAGTTTGTATTTATGTGACACTACATCATGTAACACATTTTTAAACATGTCTATATCTGTATGTACTATATTGTATGCTAACCGTACATTTATGTCTTGCATTATAATTTACATCAATATCCTTTACTGTGGTAACTAATTCTGGGTCGCCCCTGAAAAAGGGACTCTTTTTCTCAGAGGGCTTACATGGTTATCAAAATTCAATAAATAAAAAAATGGACCCTGAGAAAGTGAGAGCTATTCAGACAGAGAAGTAGGATAAACCAGCTCTGATGAGGTCCATGGGTATGATCCAGTATTTAGCAAAATTCTTCCCCAATCTGTCTGAAGTAAGTGCACCACTAAGTAAACAGCTAGAGATCAAGGTCCAGTGGCACTGGGAACAACAGTACAAAAACAGCTTTCAAGAACTCAAGAATTTGGTAACTAATGCACCTGTTCTTAAGTTCTATGATGTAAACAAACCAGTTACACTGTCTGTGGATGCTGGCTTGGGAGCAGTGATAATGCAAGAGGGAAAGAAAGTAGCCTATGGTTTCAGAGCTCATACTGACTGCCAAAAAAGGTATGCTCAAATTGAAAAAGAACTCCTAGCACTTGTCTACAGATGTGATCTAGAAGCAAATAATTTGATACCTTTTAATGGACTAACATAGATGTAACAACAAGCATAAAGTGCTCTAGCTTTTGGACCAACCAGTCCTTCTTCAGTTTAGGCTTCTGAAGAAGGACTGGTTGGTCCGAAAGTTAGAGCACTTTGTTTTTGTTGTTACATCTATGTTGGTCCATTAAAAGGTATCAAATCATTTGCTTCTGGATCTGTTCTTGCAAGGACCAATACGGCAAATACTAAATCTAGATTTCAACTATGGATGTGAGAAATTCCATCAATATTTGTATGGGAAGCAAGTGCAGGTGGAGTCAGATTATCGTCCATTAGAGGCAATATTGAGGAAACCTTTAATTCAAGCATGGCCAAGACTACAAAGGATGCACCTATGCAGTTGCAGAGGTACAGTCTAGAAGTTCTTTTCAAGCCTGGGAAAGACATGCACATTGCAGATGCCTTGAGCAGATCTTATCTTGGAGAGGAGACTGAAGACTTACTAGATGAAGAACTGGAAGTAAATTTGCTACCTATTTCAGCAGAGAAACTACAAGAGTTCCAGTTAGCCACAGATAAAGACATAACACTGCAGCAGCTCAAAGCAGTTGTGCTAAATGGATGGCCTGCAGAAAGGGACAAAGTGCTGCTAGAAATCAGAAACTATTGGACTTTTCATGAGGAAATCACATACTTTGACAAACTACTATTCAAAGGTGCAAAACTGATAGTTCCACAACAAATGAAGAAACAGATGCTCCAGAAAATACATGAAGCCCACTTCGGGATTGTAAAGTGTAAACAGAGAGCATGAAATATTCTGTACTGGCCTGGTATGTCCAAGCAGATTGAAGAAACAATTTTACAATGTGCTGTTTGCAATGCAAATAGAAACAATAATCCTAAAGAACCTTTGTTGTCTCATGATATACCGGACAGACATTGGGCAAAAATAGGAGCTGACCTCTTTCAGTTCAATTGAACCGAATATCTTCTCTGTGTAGACTATTACTCCAAATACCCAGAAACAACAATACTCAGTGAATTGACAAACAAGACAGTTATCACAGCCATGAAGTCAATGTTTTCCAGACATGGCATGCCAGACATGGTAATGTCAGATAATGGGCCACAGTTTTCTAATTCAGAGTTTAGAATGTTTGCGGATAGCTGAGAATTTAAATGCTCCACATCTAGTCAGAGATTCCCACAGTCCAACGAATAAGCAGAAAGGACAGTGCAAACAGGGTTCCATGTCATAATAGTGATAATGGAAGGGCGGCTCACATAACAGCAGGCACATTTCGCCAATTCCAAAATCTGCCACACACCAAACACACCGATCTCCTTTACAGTAACAAAACTACACAGTACAGGGCCAATGCAAGATACTCCAACATTTAATGTGGGGATCTATGCCACCCTCACCCTCCTTTGCAGGGGGCAAGCCCCCTGCACCCCCTCATAATAATATAATCAACTCCAGGGGGGTGGACACTGGCAGACAGGGGAGTAAGTGGGAGGGGGGGCTGTGACCACTGGGGAACCACAGTCAGGAGAACCAGAGGACGGCCAACACAAAAAAAACACTAACACCCAACGCAACAAAAAACATACCTGCGGGCAGTCCTGAACCCGGAATCATCGGCATTCCGGGTGGTAGCCATATCCACCACTCCAGGTGACTGGTTTGGCAGCAGCACACTTCTTTCCCTCACTCAGTCCACATCACTACACCCTCCCTCATGATTTGCCCTCACTATTTCATACTTTTACAATTACCATTCCCTTCCTGTGGATATTGTAACACACTAGCTATTCCAGGGGACGTGCAAATTAAGTTGCTCATATTTGAGTTGCTCCATTTGCTTCGCCCATATCACGGAATACCATGCAAACAGTAAAAAACTTACTGAAAAAAGCATAGGAAAGTGATGGAGACCTCTAACTTGCACCGTTTGAACCCAGGAACACAACTATGGAAGAAATTTTATTTTTTCCTGCACAGTTGCTTATGGGACACAGGTTAAAATCTTAGTTGCCAGCATCAACATTAGTTTTAAAACCTGAGCGTAAGATTGAGGTGTGAGACAAGCTGAAATTGAGACAAGTTATCCAGAAGTACTACCATGATCGTCATGCACAGGAGTTGCCAGTTATCCAGAAGGGAGACCAAATATGAACTAGACGTGCAGAGAAGTGGCAACCTGCAGTTGTGGTCACCAAGCATGATTCCCCTAGATCATATATAGTTTGTACATCTGATGGAAAAATGTACCTAAGAAACAGGCAACATCTAAGGAAGACATAGGAGGAAAGCTTCCCTGCTGTGATCCCTGATTCCTCTGAGGAGTCAAGTGCTACAATATTAGAGAATTCAACTGCTAAGCTACCTGATAGTTGCAAGGAAAATACACAGCTGGTGCAGACACTAGAAAAGTTATCCAGAACAACAAGATCTGGTAGAGAGATCAAAGCTCTGAGAAAATACTAAGATTATACATAGGACAAGAACAAGAGAATGCAACATGGACTGGTAGTAAAGACCAGGTCTCAGCAGGGCTACATGCTAGTAACGTCTGGCTCTAATTGTGGTTATAAGTAAACAGTTGTTTTGCTTTTGCTACCAGTTGATTTTGATAAAGAAATGAACTGAACTGAAAAAACAATAATAAAAAAGGGAGATGTAGTATAAGGATGTAACAGTAGATGGCACCAATAACATATAGAAAGCAATAGTGAAGCAGAAGAAGAAGAAGAAGAAGAATCAGCATTTATATAGTGCTTTTCATACACAGTATCCCAAAACACTTTACAAGCAATGCTAGACTGGTAGTGAAGTGACAGAATGTGTGGTGGCGGCCATATCGCACATCATCACCCACACACAGCCTGGATAATTGCATGAACCTGTTTATGGGAAGGGGAATGTTGGCCATGACACCAGGAATGTTCCCTGCTCTTTACAAAGAGTACACTGGGTTCTTTTACTTCCACCCGGACACCCACCCGGACAACACCAGGATGGGCAGAAGGGACCTCGGTTTAACTTCTCATCCGAAGGACGGCACACCCCAGCAGTAAAGCACCCCCCAATACTGCCAGGAGCACATTTTCATGCATGTGAGAGCTGCACATTTCAGCATGAGCAGAAAATGCTCATGCAGTTTTAATAAAGGAGTTGAACAGTAAACAGCCTCTAGTGGTTTCTTATACTTTATAGTGGTTACAGGCTGGCAAAGAGTTAAATAAGCATTAAGATAAGGTGCAATTTCTTCCATTTTTTTTCCACATAACAAAAATTATACAATTTGTTGACCACGATCAGAGACAGTCCAACCCTAAGCATAATTATGAACTGAATTACGGCTAAAGCACTCTGCACAAAATGAAGCTGACAGTCCATTAATAAACTCACTGTATGAGCACAGAGGATTTTTTTTTCAGCAGCTGCAAGTTAATGTAATTTGGATAGCTATCTAAAAATAGAACTCTGTAGTATGACATTTTACAATTAACTTACATAATACAACAGTATGGTTTAATAAATTACCACATTTGAAAAAAAATGAAGCACTTTTGACTAGGCAGAGAATGATCGGATGTTGGATTTGAGATAAAACAGCTTTTTTCAAACACTATACCAATTCATGCAACAAGTACACTAGTATCTTTATTTTCTATTAAAAAAAAGATTGTCACACATTCAGATGACAGAACTAATAACTTCTGCATCCTCCCAGTGCCAAGCTGTCTTATTTCAAGTTGAAAGGAAGGAAATAGTATGGTGTAGTGCGAGCAGGGGTGGGGGGAGCAGACAAAGGAACATCACTGTGAAAAATGGAGAGGAGATGGAGAGAAGTGGTTTAATTCCAGACAAAGCACTCAGTGAAAGAAGACAGTCTAGGTATCTGGTCACAGGTTTCCACAGTCCCTTCTCTCTCCTACATCATAGCTATATTCAGCATGGCTCTGCCCATGCAGCTGTAAAACTGAAGTACTAATCATTGATTTAATTTGTAGTGTTTCTTTGCTCACCAAAACATCCCACTGCTATCTTTATCCGCTTACCAGGGAAGTCTCTGCTATTTACCCTGATGTAGATAAAAAACAGACCATGGGCTCAATTTTCAAAGGGCTCCCTCAGTTGGAGCAAGCTGTGGCACATGGCACCTTGTATCCAAGTCTACACTAGATTTTCATACAAATCTGGTCCCGGCACCAAAGTCCCCACTCAGCCGTAACCCATCCCATGCACCAAACAGATGGTGCATGGGAGCAGAATGACAAAGATTGCCAGCAGCCTCCAGCTGTGTACTGTAGCAGGACCCATGTCAACACAGTGGTACCGTGTTGGCAGGTTAGGCACCACTGGATGCCGTACACCCATCCAATACTCCATAGGAGTCAGCTATCTGCTGTCAACAAGAAGTGTAGCCAGTTACAGATGCCAGCAGTGCACTGGATATGATAGAGCTGTGGTGCTGTCACAGCAATGAAGGTAGTACCATATGCAATTTCTTTAATTTTTTTTCCACATAATAAAAATTATGCAATTTGTCAACCACGATCAGAGACAGTCTAACCCTAAGCAGAATTACGAACTGAATTGCAGCTAAAACACTCTGTGCAAAATGAAGCTGACAGTCCATTAACTAACTTACTGTATGAGCACAGAGAATTTTTTTCAACAGTTACAAGTTAATGTAATTTGGATAGCTATCTAAAAATAGAACTCAGTAGTGTGACATTTTACAGTTAACTTACACAGCACAACAGTATGTTTTAATGAATGATCATGTTTGAAAAACAAACAGAGCACGTCTGAATAGGCAGATAATGATTGGATGTTGGATTTGAGATAAAACAGCTTTTTTAGAAAACTATACCAATTCAGGAATCAAGTAGAATAGTATTTTTATTTTCTATTAAAAAAAAAGATTGTCACACATTCAGATGACAGAACTAACAACTTCTGCATCCTTCCAGTGCCAAGATGTCTTCTTTCAAATCGGAAAGATGGAAATAGTGTGGTGTAGTGCGGTCAGGGTTGGGGTGGGTGGAACAAAGGAACACCACTGTGAAAAATGGAAAGGAGATGGAGAGAAGTGGTTCATTTCCAGACAAAGCAATCAGTGAAAGAAGACAATTTAGGTATCTGGTCAAAGGTTTTCACAGTCCCTTCTCTCTCCTATGTCATAGCAATATTTCAGCATTGCTCTGTCCATGCAGCTGTAAAAATGAAGTACTAATCATTGATTTAATCTGTAGTATTTCTTTGCTCACCAAAACATCCCCCTCCTATCCATACCTGCTTACCAGGGAAATCTCTGCTATTTATCCTGATGTAGATAAAACATAGACCATGGGCTTGACTTTCAAAGGGCTCCCTCAGTCAACACAAGCTGTGACACATGGCAGATTGTATTCAAGCCTAGTGTGCCAGGGACCATGCACCGGATTTTCATACAAATCTGGTCCTGGCACTATAGTCCCCACTCTGCCATAACCTATCGCACGCACCAAATAGATGGTGCATGGGAGAGGAATGACAGAGGTTGCCATTGACCCCAGCTGTGTACTGTAGCAGGACCCATGTTGACACAGTGGTACCCTGTTGGCAGGTTAGGCACCATTGGGTGCCGTACACACATCCAGTGCTCCTTAGGAGTCCGCTATCTGCTGCCAACAAGATGTGTGGCCAGTTACATATGCCTGCAGTGCACTGGATAAGATAGGGATGTGGTGCTGTCACAGCAGTGACGGCAGTACCATATGCAACAGAGCAGTTGTATGCTGCATACTATTGTTGCTGACAGGTTTCCCAGATGCATCCACTGTACGGTTGTTTGTGGGTTGGTACCAAGAGCTAGGGAATATACAGCACACTATACCCTATCGGATCCCAGGTGGCATCCCTTCTATGTGTACATGTCCACAGATGTAACTATTTGCCACAGTACAAGACACTAATGCCAGCCCTGCACAGCAATGCTTAATGCAGCTGTAGGCTTCAACACTCCTGTACCCTATGTACCATTGTCAGTCGATCATGTGACATATGATTTGTACAGACATGATGCATGACATTTGGCCATAATAATAAGTGGGTATGGCAGAGAACAGAGGCAGTATTGTGATACATGGCATCCATTGGGAGGTCAATCAGGAGAGGAACACAACTGCACAATTGCCACATTTGGAGTAGGACATACAAGACACCTGGTTCAGCTCAAGATGACATGCTGTACAGTGATTGAAATGCATTTCTCTGTGCAAGGAGTGGGGCTCCCAGCGCTACCCTCTCCCCTCACACCCAAGTAACTGTTTGCAACTGCAGACAATGTGTATGCATCACCTGTTGCAGAAGTCTTACTGGGAAGACAGCATGGAGGGCACTGAACAACCCACAAAAGCTAGAACCCTTGTCATGTTGCTTAATGACTGCACCATATCTCAGCTGCATGTTCATCATGTAGCATGAATTCACATTGTAAAACATGGGGCAACTGCTTAGAGAAGGTACTATTTATGGACTGTAGTACCACAATGGCATCAACCATGGAACCATCACCACTGAGCAACACACAAGCTGGGTCATTGGACTCAGTTTGCTATGGGCATCTGACCACAACAGGGGAGCTTTGGATCCCCCCTGGCCTGTCCTGAGGTGTGGCGCACAGGCTGCTAAACTAGCTCTGGCTTGTCTAAACACCAGTGCAACCTGTGGCCCCTGGGAGCGGGCTTCAAAAATCCCACAGTAGGGGATGCTGCAATGCTGTTGTGGTGCAAGCCCCCTTCCATCATGGTGTGGTTGTGCATCTGCTGCAAGCACAGCACAAGACCAGCTGGCACAGGCAGCCCCCACATTGGGTGCAAGCACCATTCAAAAATTGTGAATGATGCAAAATGTGTCACAGTGAGCCTCTCGCATCATGTCTCCTTGATGCATGCACCTTGCTTCCTTCCCAACCCTTTGAAAATCGAGCCCAATGGCTCCAGATTTGATCTTCTGTTGAGTGTATATATGTGTTGTGTGTGTGTGTGTGTGTGTGTGTGTGTGTGTGTGTGTGTGTGGAGGGAGGTTTAAAATATTCTGCCAGAAAGTAATTCAGATTTTTAAATTCTTGTGTCACATGATAAATATTCCTTATAGTGTGTGTGTGTGTGTGTGTGTGTGTGTGTGTGTCTGGTGGGGAGGTGAATATCCTGCCCATAGAATCATTCAGTATTTTCTATTCTTGTAGTCAAAGGCAAACAATCATTCCATCTAAAGAATGTGGTGAACTACATACGGAAAAGAAACAGGGTGGGAAAGGGAGGCAGTCCCTACAGTAAGTGCTTTGAAAAAAACGGTGTTGCTCTTCAAAACCCATGTATTGGAACCAGAGATGAATGAACCTATACAAGTGAAATCACTCTCTGTGACATGAATACTCTACTGCCAATTGCTAAAAATATTGAATTTTGGACTAAGTTATTGATTGGTGGATGCATCACATAATGATTTATTGCATTTTTAAACAAAATATTTAAGGATTGTTTATTTTTTGTTTTAGTGGGGTGTTTCTTACAAATGGGACCATTTCATAATTGTAATATGGCACTCCAGGTCATGGGTAGTTTTATAGATACATAGATACATAGACAGTGTCGGCAGATAAGGGCCTATGGCCCACCCAGTCTGCCCATTTGAGCTTGTAAGTTCAGTTTATGTTTTCCTAGAAGTCTGTTGCCCCTTACCCCTCACCTCCAGAATTCCTTTATGTCTATCCCATGCATTCTTAAATCCCGTGATAGTTTCAGCCCCCACCACTTCCTCTGGCAGGGTGTTCCACTTGTCCACCACCTGTTCTGTGAAGAAATTTGTCCTCATGTTTCCTCTGAGTCGTCCTCCCTCCAACTTCATCCCATGCCCTCTAGTCCTGGTACATCTTTTTCGCTTAAAAATAGTGTACTCCTGCACCCTGTTCCTCCCTGTGAGATACTTGTATGTCTCTATCATATCCCCTCTCTCCTCTCCTCCAGGGAGTACATGTTCATTTCTTTCAACCTGTCTTCATAGGACTTGTGATGCAATCCATGCACCATCTTTGTTGCCCTCCTCTGAACCTTCTCTACCCTGTCTATGTCCTTACGTAGGTATGGTCTCCAGAACTGTACACTGTACTCCAGGTGGGGCCTCACTAGTGTCTTGTATAGCGGAATTATGGGCTCCCTTTTCCTGCTGGTGATGCCCCTGCCTATACATCCCAGCATCCTATTTGCTTTACCTGCGGCCTTGTCACATTGTTTCCCTACCTTGAGGTCATCAGAGATGATAACCCCAAGATCCCTTTCCTGTTTGGTGCATGCTATATCCCTCACCCCCCCCCCAACTGATATATTGTGCCAGGTTTTTTGTGCCCCATATGCATTATCTTGCACTTCTTTGCATTGAATTTCAAGTGCCAAACCCCTGACCATTCTTCAAATAGGGATTTACTTACTCCTCATCTGATTTTTGGTACTCGGCTATGCCTCGTGTCACACCACATGAGGCATGAGTAAATCCCACAATGACCCATACCCTGTCATGCCTTACTGCTTAATCCTTACTACAGTTGTGGAGGGAGCTTCAACTGTTTGAAGTTTTTTAGTCAAAATCAGTTTGCTGTTTAGCTCCATTACAATCATTTTAAGGTTTTACAGCTACAAATGCAACATTTCAAGCTTCTGCTCAATATGTAGCAGTACATCTTGTAGGGTTTCATAAGACCCATTCTAAAACGGGGTCTCACCAATTCTCACTCCTCATTGATCCCAGGTTATGTTATTCTTTGTTTTTTATCCTTATTCTCTCGAGTTACTGTGTTTTACTGTCATCTAACTGCCTGGACACTTACCTGAAAATGTATACTGTAATTACTTGTTCTCCTTGCAATGTATACTATAATTACTTGTTCTCCTTGCAATGCATATTGTAATTTCTTTTAGAACTGTACTGCACACAATTGGAGAAACGGGACCCACTCACCAAATTTCAAATTTAAGAAAGATATTTATTTCATTAATTCAGGTATAGAGAAGATCTCTATACCTGAATTAATGAAATAAATATATTTTTTCAATTTGAAATTTGGTAAGTGGGTCCAGTTTCTCCATTTGTGTGCAGTACAGTTCCAATGCAGGTTTATTGGAGCACGACCCCTCCCGACATCTTTATTTTTTAGGTACTGGGTGGGCCACACTGCTTCCTAGTGGTTTTCCTATTGTAATTTCTTGTCATCTTGTGTATCACGTATGCTGTTTTTTTTACTTACTGTACACTCCGGGGTCATTCCTGAAAATAGGCATATACCATGTCTAGTATACTTACCTGGTTACCAAAAACAAATAAAATAAATAAATACGGTACTGCATTACACTAGCACCTACCTCTGCTCTAATGGCATGATAGGGTGCATTAATGAAGAGCTAAACCTTTCAGTCAGAAAGGCCAATATGCTAATTTTACAAAATGGGCAAGGAAAATCCTGCATTCTAATTGGTTGTTATCTGTGCATCAGTTCCATCTAATGCACAAGTAAAAACAAGTACCTTCAATCAGGATACACTACAACAAAAATTAAGATGCCTCTTGAAACATTAAGTTTTAGAAATGCCACCATATTCATGTTTGCTCATGCGTATCGAACTTCTTGCAATGGGTGACTTTTACGGGGTTGTAACACTGTCTGTCCGATACAGAGTGCTCTGCAAGGGGCTCAACAGTATCACACCAATTATCAGCAAGGCTGATCGTGACTCTGTTTTGCCTGAAGTGGTCTGCATTTGAAAAGAAAAAGACGCACCAATAATGTGGTGGCTTTTTCCTTTCATCTGCAGGTCACTGCCCAGCAAACATCTGTTTATGTTCTGATCAGCATGGCTGACGTCTCTGCTCCCCTCGCCACCCCACCAATCCATTCCCTCTCCAGCCCCTTGCACCCCTGGCTGACACCTTAAGCCCTGTAGGGCATAAATTAATTTACAATAGTGCTGTTGGAGTTATGATTCTGGAAGGTGGGAGGAGATGCTTTCCTTCCTGCCTCCTCCACTTCCCGCTTACTCCTTTTGCTCCTATTCTCCCACCCATGTGGAGTAGGCCACAGCCTAAGCTCTGTATGGGTTGGGGGTTTACAGTGCCTGAAGGCATTTTCACTTAAGCGTGATCGTGCTAGTGAGGCTGGCTGCAACTGCAGCCTAGCATGAGAGACATAGGAGGTTGAACAACTGGCTTAAAGAGCTAGTGGACATCGGGGTGCTCAATCCCCATGTCAACATGTATCCTCTTTCAGCTGACTTCAGGGTGCCCAATTCCTGGGTCGGTATTGATCACCCCCCATCAACACTGGGGTATTCAATCCTCATGTCAGCATGTATTCCCCCTCCCTCCATTAATGTGGCACACTGAGAGCCCACCCCAGTGTGCCAAAAAAATACCTCTTTGATGTTTCCGACACCAGGATCCCCACTCCCGGTGTCAGATGTGCCACCCCCCACGCCTCTGTGTTCTTAGCTGACCTCAGGGTGCCCATTCCTCGGGTTGACATTGATCCCTTCCAGGACTCTGGCACACTGGGATCCCACCCCAGTGTGCCAAAATCCATTTTATTAATATTTCACCTGTAAAAAGAAACAATCCACAAGGTCTTTTTTAAACCTGAAAAAAAAGAACGGGTCCTCTTCGTTTGCCAGCCCCTCCCCAACCTGCACCCTCCTCTGTGCACCTCACATCTCTGCACCCCTCACCCATACTCACCTCCAGAAGTCAGGAACAGTGATTTTCTGTGGACCGGGAACATGGCTGCACTCTTCGAAGTGCAACCAGGAACTGAAAAAATTATGGCAAGCCCTATAATGGCAGTCAATGGGGGGGGTTCAACTTATGTTGATATCTCAGCCAATTTTTGGAGTTTTGGTCCCAAATTTTCAACATGGGGTTCTTGGGATGCCACCTCATGAACACTATCACTGTCATTTCATTTCTCAGTCCTGAAAGGTGATTTTGTAATCACTGTGCAGAATCACCTTTCGGGACCAGTTAATGAAATGACAGTGCCACTGTTCATGAGGTGGGGTCCTAACAAGCCCTAGTTGCAAATCTGGTGAAAAAACTCCAAAACATGACTGCATTACAAGTGTCTATTGCGCAGTTTCTAAGCATGCTCATAACTTCATCAATTTTTAATATTTCACTTCAAATTCCAACATTGACATTTTTTCAAACCCCCTTATGAACAGTACAGCTGTCATTTTTTGCATCCTTTCCAAAATGTGTTTTTGCACCTGTGGTGCAGAATGGAGCTGTGTGAAATCAATTTTCAGGACAGAGTAACAAAATCCCAGTGCCACGATTCATGAGGGGAGGTCCCAAAAAGGCCATATTGAAAATTTGGTGAAAACATTCCAAAAAAATGACTGCATTATGAGCGTGCATTGCACAGTTTCTATGCACACTTGTAACTTCACCACTTTTTCATATTTTCACTCCAGATTTTCAACATTGCCATTTCTTCACACCTCCTCATGAACAGTACAGCTATCATTTTTCACATCCTGCCCAAAATATGTTTTTGCACCTGTGGTGCCAAATGGCACACTCACTGTGTGAAATCACCTTTTGGGATTGAGTAATGAAATGATACTGCCTCTGTTCATGAGGTGGAGTCCCAAAAATCCCATATTGAAACTTTGGAGCAAAAATACCAACAAATGCCTGGGGCATTAGGGTTTCCAACTGTAACACCCACCCTGTGCAGACTAACAGGTGTTGGAGGTGTGACTTGGGGTCGTCAGGCATAATGCTCACCCCATTCCACCCCAACCCCCACCCTGCAGCAACTGACAGGCATCGAGGTGTGCCTTGGGGTCTTTAGTACTAATGTTCACCCCATTCTCCTATACTGCACCCATCTCAGCTTGTTTTCTTATGTAATGGGGTGAGAATAATGGCAAAAGATCTCAAGGCACACTACGACACCTGTCAGTGTCTACAGGGTGGAGTGAGGTGGAGTGGCATGAGTGTTATGGTTGATGACCCAAAGGCACGCCCCCAACACCTGTCAGTCTCTGCAGAGTGGGGTTGGGGATTGGGTTACTTCAATACTTCACTGCCATTCCTATTATGCATCTCTCTAACTCCTGCACTACCAATGCCAATACCAGCAAGCAAACATTCAGCATTGACAAATGCTTGTTTTTCTAATGAAATGAACCAGTGCTGGAAGAACATAAGAAATCTGTGTTGAGAGTGATGCCTTAAAATGCAAGGCAGAGGAATATACACAGACGAATATGAGAGGCATGTACAACAGCAATACCGACAGCATTGACAAATGCTTGTTTTTTTCTGTGTTAGTCTGGAAAAAGACAAAACTGACCAGCCAACCTAAACACAATTAAAATGCTGTTAACTGTAAAACAAACAACATTCCTTCTACTATATTTTATTTTCTAACATTTTAGACTGTTTCAGTTTTTTAAAAACTCTGTTTCACACTCTGTCATCTTAACATTGCCCAACACTTGCTCATTAGTTCATTCCAATTATGCTCACTGCCTGTTTCTCACCATACTCCTGCTAGAAAAAACTAGCCATCTAAAAAGAGTTTATTTTTCTATTTCATATAAGAGTTTACATGCTCCAAGAGAGTGCCTCTTATCAGACACATCTCTTTCACTCCTGTTCTGTGTCTTCTAGTGCCATCAGACACATCTCTTTCACTTGCATGCTTTGTCTTCCAATGCTGCCCCCCACACGTACTTCACTGTCTCTCCTGATGTAGTTAACATTGGTACTTCTACATCATTCAAGTCACAATCACACTTAAAACAAAAAATAAAAAGTCTTAAGGGAAACTTTTGGCCGTTTGCACAATACTACTGCACAATGGCCATGATTCATGAATGCCTATGCACCACGTAAGGGCAGTGCATAGCGGCTGCCAGCCATGGCAAGGTAAAGTTGGCCCCTTCCCCATTCCATCCCAGCCCAATGGACCAGAGGGAGGACTGGGGGTGACCACCCTGGCACATGTCAGTCATCCCTGTGAGGATGCGGTTCACGGGGACATAACACCCTCGCACCACATGGAGCTGGGGATCCACTAGCAGACCAGGTCTGGGCATTTTATTGGCTGCCAGCTCATGTCTACCAATCCACCCCAGTGCACTAGCACACCTGGGGGGAGGGTCTGCAGATGGAAGGCGCAGTGCAATGCAGGTGGGTTAAGTGCATTTTGAGCACGTAACCCGCCCCGTAGTGAATCATGGCCAATGTGTGTGGGGGGTTGGGGGAGCACCTGCTTGGTCACACTCTCACAAACTACAACTACAAATACTACAACAGGACAAATGTCCTCAAGCAAAAAAGACAGCATTTTCTGGAAGGCAGAGGACCATTTTACAATTAACTCAGCTAATTCTAGCAGTTTTTCCTATGTAAACATATCTATACACTTAGAGATATATTAGAAAATAAAGCCCATTTTATAAGTGCAATGAGACATTCCAGGGGGGTGCATTGAACAGAAATGACTGCACTTCCAGGGGCTGAAGGCACTCTGCTTGTGGCCTAATGCATTGCTACACCCCTGGGCGATAGTCAGATCTGTTCACTGCACCCCCAATGATATCTTATTGCTTACATATAACCTCAGTGTCAAAAAAGTCACAGCGCCAGTCAAACAACCCAGCAGCAAACATCTTGAAGTATTGCATTTAGGCAAATTCTGTAGGCATTTAGACAACTTCTGTAAAAATAGCATTGGGCATGGGAGATGCGAAGATTATTAAATCTCCATACATAACTGCACCATTCAGGGAGGGGCAAAGGCTTATCATTATAACGGGTGTTAGCAGCGCAATCTCGGGGGGTGAGGGACACCATACTTCAAGATGTTGGCTGCTACAGAGGTTTGGGCACTTTTTATGTGTGTTAAGGTACAAAACACTCTATTTAATATTGTGCCTGTAGTGGTGATCTCTGAGGTGAAACCCTGATCTCTGCAGTGGTTGGGGCTTCATCTCTGCTGGTAGTTCTCCTTTAAATCAATCCAAAGACTGAGTACAGTATTTTGAAACCAAATTACTCACATAGAGATCTAGATGACCTTGTGCAGTTAGATTAGTGTTGTTTGTTTCTGGTTTTGCTCATTTATTTAGTTTAAATTAGAAAATGGGCTTGAAAAATAATGCATGCTGATTGGCTGAACAGCCATGCCAGGCATGCATTTATTTTTCAGTAGATGCCCGACTAAAAACAAGTGCCAATTCGAGGTGCCCCATTACTTTGCATATTATTGGGCACCCCGAATTTCCTAATTGACTAGTTGCCATTTTTTTTCTCGCTTAGCGAGAGAGTTGATCAGCAAGTTGGTGGGTGGCCAAGTCTCCCCCAATCCCCTTCCAAGCCCATTTTCTAATTCGCCCTACACCATCTCTCTCGGAACGTTTTTTCCAGTAGGGCTTATTTTCTAGAGAACCTCAAAACACTGCTGGACAGTTGCATAAACGGAAAAGCGCATACTAAAAGATACCGCATCATGAAACCATGGCGTTACAAGAACTTGTTCAATTAGATTCAGGTAATGGCCTCTGAAGCAGGCTGCACTGCGACTTCCAGATTGATAGTACTGTAGTTTCATGCCTTCGTTGACTTTCAAGATCAATCAGCTGTTCAGTGTGAGTGTTTCTACTGAACTCCGTCCCCAATTTCATCGTTCCATATAAAACTGCCATTGACTGCATCTGTCCAGTCTATGATACCGATGAGACAAGCGATCAAACACGCCACCTTTTGGGGATCTTGTCATTTATATGGCATATTTTCCATTTTTGTTATGCACAAACATCGATTTGCTGTTTAGTTGTCGTTGTCGATCTGGAAAGGCAAACTGAGCTGGGACAGTTACTGTTGTGGCAGGTTTGTTAACTTACATCGCTCATGGACTCCTTATTTTCGTTTTTCTCTAATGAAGATCAAATATTTCTAAACAAGCAGTTGACTGTTCCCAAACTAAAACCGGGGATCTGCATATAAAAAGCCGCGATCATTTCATCAACTGCTACACATAATTATTTATAGCAGCTAAGCATTTAATTTCACCCCATGTTTTATACACAGTTGCTTCACACAAAAATACATACATACATAAAGTGGGTGGGGAAGGGGGTGACAATCCTCCAGAACAGCTTAGTGGGGAGGAGTAACAGACCTGTAACAGCCTGTGGACTACTTTTTGAAACTATATATATAAATTTTTTACACTTCTGTTCCGTCTTATTTTACCAATGAATTAAAATGCACAAACATGGCCATTTTCTAAGTGCAATAATACCCTCCAGGGTGGGGATTATTGGGAAATACCGGACCTTCAAGGGGCTATAAGGCTGTCCACCTGCGGCGTCGGGCCTCATCAAGCCCCTTGGTGGTCCGGTATTTCCCAATAATGCCTACCCTGTTGGGTATTATTGCTTACGTAGTGACTTTGTTTTGTCTAGTGAAGCATTACTGTGTGGGGTATGAGACGTGTTTCAGCTAGCAAGGTAGCCCACAAAGATCAGTGACTTTGAGCATTTTTTACTGTGAACACTAGTCTGTGCAGCAGATATTTTATGTTTTCCTCAGACTTTCTTGTTAAAGGAGCACTGTCAGCCCTTTACTTACTTTCTTTGCCGGTACTCATAAATGTGCCTGCATTGCCTGCAGCCGTCAACATGTGCTGTAATAGACATTGCAGCAATGTATAGTCCCCATAAAAATATTTACTTTTACAAATTTTATTAAAAAGCTAAACCCTGCTGGTTGGCTCCTATTGTCTGTGCCCAATGCCAAAACCCAGTCTCATTTGTATATGGCGCTGAAGCACCGGAAGGCTCATGCATGGACTATTCTGTCTGAGTTAAACTAAATATGGTTTCTGTTTTATATTAAATACACTTTATTGAAAACGAAATGCAGTTTCTAGTAGTAGAAAGAAAGCTAAACTCGGAAACGTGTTTCTTTTTTTTTAAACGGGTGCTCACACTTAGGTAAATCATGGTTTGAAAATCGAGCCGTGATACAGAGCATGTGTATAAACATTATAAGTGTACATATGCAGATACATATGTATAGTACATACATAGCAGTATGACATATTTATTCTGGTAGTTGAGAAAAACAGTGAGGGAAAAAGACAGTGGTAGTGCAATGACTGCATAGTTGCACAAGAAAGAACAATGCAAAGAGGACATCTGATTTTTTTTCATTTGTTAAACAGGAGGCGAGCTGACAGCAGAATAAAGATAAGAAGGAAGCAGTATCAGAAATGAGAACAGAGATAAATGAAGATGTATAATTGTTTTGTTTTTTATTTTTTTTGGGCCTAGTGGAGGTACCAGTGGGAATTACCAAATCCTTTGAGTGTATCATGGGCGAGGGTGTGGGGTGCAGGATACTTCTTGTATACCGTCCACCAGGTGATGGGAATGTTTTCCTGCGGGAAGTCGCAGACTTCATTGTCGACCTGACATTGGGGTCCCCCAGATGGTTGGTTCTGGGGGATTTCAATGCCTGGGTCGACGATGAAGTCTCGCAGTTTGGTCAAGACTTCCTCCAGTTAATGATTTCACTGGGCTTCACACAGGCTATTTCCTCCTCGACCCATATTGGTGGTCATTCACTGGATTTGGTGTTCCTTCTGGGGATGGAGATATCCGACTTGGTGGTGGAACCAGCTGGATGGTTGGACCATCACTCCATTGGGTTCAGTTTTATGGCCACCCCTTGTAGGCCGGCCCCTACGGAGATGGTCCGGTATCGCCCTTTAAGGGGTGTTTCCCCTGACGGCCTGATGGCGGTGCTGGACCTATCGGGCATACCGAGAGATTGCATGGATCCAGGAGAGCTGGTACTTGCTTATAATAAGGTGGCAGGGCCCTGGATCCATTGCTCCTGTTCGTGTTCGTCCTCTCACTCTTTGACCCAAGTCTCCTTGGTTTGATGAGACTTTGAGGAGTTGAGGAGAGTTGGATGAAGGTTGGAGAGGTGCTGGCGGAGGTCGGGTCTGGATTGTGACAGACTTAGTTTGATGGATCACTATGTGATCTATCAATCAGCAATCTCTCGTAAGAAGGCAGAATTCCTGTCCAGAGAGATTGCTGCTGCACAGAATAGACCAGCTCATCTCTTCCGGACTGTGGACAGATTGTGCAATCCAATCTGTCTGCAGCCCAGAAGAGCTTTTCTCAAGAACGGTGTGAGGTTTGCTCTATTCTTTTCAGATAAGGTTGCCACAATCAGATCCGATATCCATCTAACCCTCTCTAATGGGAGTAGTGATGGTCGGCAGGGTCAGACACCCAGTTTGTGTGGTCTGACTTGGCCTCCCACAATCGATGAAATTGTGATGATCATACAATTATTGCATCCGACCAACTGTAGTTTGGATCCAGGCCCCACACATCTCTTAGTGGGTGTGTGGATAAAATCGGCCCTGTCCTTGTTGAGATAGTCTGAGGTCCTTGGAGAGGGGATTTTCCAATCTTCTAAAGGAGGCTGTGGTTCAGCCCTTCTTAAGAAATTCTCCTTGGACCTGGACTGCCTGGCAACCACAGGCCTGTCTCTAACTTACCCTTTGTGGGTAAAGTTATTGAGAAGGTGGTCGCATTGCAGTTAGATGATCATTTGACCAGCCACAATGTCTACGATTCTCTCCAGTCCGGATTTAGAAAAGACATAGTACCAAAACAGTTCTGGTTCGGCAATGACTCTCCAATAGCAGAGATCGAAGGTCTCATTCCATCTTGGTCCTTCTAGATCTCTCTGCAGCATTTGATACTGTGGACCATGGTGTGCTATTGAACGCTTATGGTTCATCTGTGGACTGTCTGGTACAGTCCTCAGTTGGTTTCGATCTTCACCGAGGGTAGGACTCAGAGAGTGGTGTCCGGGATTTTTCCTCTGCATCATTCTCCTTATCCTGTGGGTACCACAGGGTTCCATTTTGACACCCATGTTGTTTGCAGTATATATGCTGCCGTTAGGAGCGATTATCAGGCGGTATGGTTTGAGTTTTCACTGCTATGCAGATGATACTCAGCTGTACATGTCCTTTGTGCCCGGCCAAGATGCTGCCTTTTCGGTCTTTAATAACTGTCTTGCTGAAATCCAGGACTGGATGAATGTGAGTTAGCTGAGGTTGAACCCTGACAAAACTGAGGTGTTAGCTGTGGGCCAGGTTCGCCGGGAGGCGGGTTTATTGGTTGGATCACCCTCGGGTCTATGGCTTGGGGGTGTCCCGCTAATTACCTCAGACCAGGTGCGGAATCTGGGCATTGTATTTGATGACTGCTTGACATTTAAATCCCAGGTGTCAGCAGTTGTCAAAACCTCTTTTTACCATCTGAGGAACATCGCCCGGGTGAAGCACCTGGTTCCACCAGACGATCTGCCTACTATGGTCCACGCCTTCATTACCTCCCGCCTTGACTACTGCAACTCCCTTTACCTAGGGCTTCCTGGGGTTGAGATTCGCCGCCTGCAGCTAGTGCAGAATGCGGCAGCCAGACTGTTGACGGGTTCTTCTAGGTCTAGTCATATAATGCCTGTGCTCCACGGTCTGCACTGGTTGCCAGTTTGCTGGCGAATCACCTTCAAGGTCGGTTTGCTGACCTATAAGGCCCTACATGATCAGGGACCTGTTTACCTGAAAGATCTCCTTCACCCCTACTGTCCCTCCCGCTCTCTCCAATCCACTGATTAGGGATTCAGAGATCTAGGTTCGTTGAAAACCCTCAGGGCCAGATCCTTTAGTTTTATGGCCCCAACCCTGTGGAACTCTCTACTCGTCAGGTGCGGGATAGCCCGATTGTCCAAAGTTTTAAAGAATCTTTAAAAACTTATCTCTTTAGCAAAGCATATAATGATTTTTAATACTGTCACTTAGTTTAATTTTAAAATGGTTTTATTTATTGTTTTATCTAGTATTGTACAGGCGCCTTGGTTTTAGAAAGGCGCCTTATATAAATAAATAAAGATTGAGATTGAGATTGATTGAGATTTACTTTTTTTTTAAAACAGGTGACAATAAGAATAAAAGAGACAATAAGACAGATTGCATATTTTGAATAAAGGTGTGAAGACGCTGAGAGAATAGGGCTATGGCCTTGACACAAAGGGTACACCACCACTGTGGAGTTCTGCCAGACCCTCAAGAATTCTCCATTGGCTTTGCAGCTACACCTCCAAAGTTTCTTTTATGGCAACAACTTGCTGGGAGAGCTCCCATCGCCCCATGCAGCTGTGACACTTCTGTACAGAGGAATGTAGGAGGAGGATTTGTGGCTGGTCTCTCAGGTGACCACACAGCACCTGAATCCATCTGCAACTACCTCTCTTACTCCCCTCTGTCCCTTCTGTGTACCCCTCTGGGACCTGTCCACCACGTGACAACCGACCATGTTGCCTCTTTTTGCGTTGCCCATCCTGCGGCATGGAAGGAGCACTAGGGATGCCACCATCTCCACCCCTCTCAACTGTCTAGGTATTTCTCCTCCTCACTTGCTCCTCCCACACCTGGCCGTACCCCACCTTAGGGTGAATGTGCTGGCCACCTGTGCCCAAATGGTTGTTTGTGGGGTCAGGTTCCACAAAGTCCCAAACATAGCACTTTTGCTGCTGCTGAGGGAAGGTGTCCTTTGTTCCCAGGTGGAACTTCTCCTCCTTTTGGGGCTCAGGTGGTGGCACAGTCACAGGATAAAGCCACAGGGGCAAGTGCAGCAATAGGTACAGGGTATACTGGAGCAGGATCAACTGGTTGGGGGTGCAGCTACATGCTGCTACTGGTGCTGTGGGGGTGGGGCTGGTTTCCACTTTCTGGTGCTACTGGTGCCAAAGCTGGCCTCTTCAGATGGATGGGACAGTGTGTCACATCTGTAGTGCATCCCCCTGTCCATGCAGGGACTGGTCCCAGTACTAGTCTTCTCAATCTTTTCCTTAACAGTACCACTCATTTTAAGTTTGGAAAAAAACAAAGCATAAAAAAGAATGAGTAAAAGTAAGACAAATAGAACAAACAAAAGTGGAGACTATGGAGACTATAAAGAAAAATAGAACCAACACAGAAATAAATCAACACAATTGTTAGATAAATAGAAAATTTCAAGAAAAGCAAAAAAAAAGTTGTAAAAGTAGGTTTTACTTTGTTTTTTTAAACCCTCTCAAAGCAGCAGGTCTGACCACCTCCACTAACTGATTCAGACTACAAAACGAAACTGAGGCTTAGTCTGTACATAGAGAAGTAGCATGTGACCTGCAGGAGCTGTTTTCATGGGACCAATGGGCAGCTGTTCACCAGAAGCCTAGATCTGAGCAAATTTTGCCCAAATGCACCCAAAAGCAAAATCTCCGACAAAGTTTCCAGGTAAAGTTGCAAGGGCGAATTTCCTAGTAAATGCCAAAAATTCATGAACTGATATTGGTGACTTTGCTGGCAAATTAAAATTTTACAACATTTCTAGCTTCAACCTTATCAACTACACTGAAGAGTGCCTCAGTTAGATCACATGGCATTTAATCAACAGCCCAGTAGCAGTAGTAGTTTTATTTGTTTGGTCTATTTATTTTATTTATTTGACCAGGATTCCAGGTCAGACTCAGTTCACGTAGGTAAAAGAAGCACAGCCTAGACTTCCAGCGCAGCCTCACAGATACTTGGGGAGCGCAGAAGTCCAAGAAAACAAGAAATCAAGGCACACACTGAAAAAAGGTGATAGGTATATTTATTATGTCGAAGCCTGGGAGAACAGACCAGCTAGTGTCCCTACTAGGTTTTGCTATAATACATATACCTTTTGCTTTTTTTTTGTTGGACTTGTGTGTTCTCAGCAATGATAGCACCTCTAGAAGGATCAGAGTGCACATCTCTCATCTGCTTGTGTAAAAGGGGAGTACAGGAAGGTGAAACTTGAGAATACCTATTTAAAGCAACAGGACCAACTATACCCATGCAGCCATAACCCGCTCCCTGCAGTGTAACTGCACCCAACTAGTAATTTGGTTCAACTACAACCTAATCCCTGCTGCATATCTAATTTATGCTAATACTCTAAAACTGGCACTTAAAGATACCAAACCAAATTACGGGAGTACTACTATATCTAAAAATATAACATTACTAAATATTTTGTAAGTGAAATAAGACAGTTCCATCAGGGGTATTATGCGTCTCAATGCACCTGCCAGTGGTCGAAGTCTCTCTCCCTTCATTTGAGAATTCAGGGGAACATGAAATCTTGCTGCTGCCTGCTCAGCTTCCATCTTGAAAGATTAACTCAGTTAGAAAGTGCAGATGACAACATTGTTGTAGGATGTAGCTCACCAAAGTAACTAGGAAACAAATGTATGGTGTATGTGCTTATAGTGTATGGTGGAACGTTGTTCTCACTCGAAAGTCCGCCTCACTGAAACGCTGATCAGCCACACATAGCAAAATGAATGGAATGCTGTGCAGAACAGCATTCTATTTATTTTGAGTTAAAAGTTGGAGCCACGGGTTGAAATCATAAACATAAAACTGCCGTTCATCAACATTATTTACAATTACATGAAAAATTACTGTGGCAGTCTTCTAAAATGGGCACAGTTCATTTTAATGCAGGATTAACCAGATGCGCTAAGTTTACTTACAATTTATGTCACGGGTGTCCATTTCTTCTCTCGCTAAGTGAGACTTCCGGCCACTATTTTTTTTTAAGCAATCCCTCCCACACTAGAGAGTCAACCAATGGCAGTGTACACTGCTAAGTTAGGGACGCCCAGCCCCTAGCAACCACACAACTCCCTTTCATAGCACTCGGACACAATTTCTTTCTGTAGGAATAAAATGAATTTAAAAAGGCTAAAAAATGTTATTACAATAATCCAAGAGACACCATACACTACAAAAATACAGAATGGGTAACCCCATGCAGAACTGTGTGTTCTGCTACCTCGGGCTCTAATTCCCAAGGACCTCTTGAGCTTCGCTCTTGAGGTCAAAACGAATCAGACCCCTCTGTGGCAGAACACACTGGTTCTGCATGGTTACCCATCCGGTATTCTCTATATACTGTACTACACTAGTGATAAATAAAGTATGTAACATACCATGTTACTTGGGATAAATATTTATTAGTACTTAGAACACAATGTAATTACTGGCTGAGTAGTTTATTGGTATCAACCAGTGTATGATCACTTTCAAACTCCATAATAAGCAGCCCATGCTGTAATACATGGAAAACAGTTTATTATGACATGCCATAATACGGTTTTCCATTTCTTAACATCATTTGTAAAAATCTTTTTCTTAACTCGGGGTTTGTGTAAACAGACAGCACAGTCACCCTATAGAGAGTTCTTACCACATGCTGTGACTCATCAAAGGCATCAATTTTAAAGGATGGTGCCAGGAGCCAGACAGAATAAGACAGCAAGCAAACACAGCATTCATGGTATGTTACAGTAAGCCAGGAGGTGGCAGGTAATGGGTGGGAGTGTGCAAACCAGCAGTTATATAAAATAAGAGATGGGCAGTTGTGTCAACTTATTTTTTTTACACACCCTCAGTGTGCACTGCCTAATTAAACCCCTTGAGCTGTGCTCTCGGGGTTTTGGTGGCATCACACATCTCAAGTGTGTGGAAAAACCTCATAATGCACAATTCTCATGCTTTATTCTCTAGACCACAACTGATTTCACTTAAAACATTTCCACTAGACTCTGGAAAAGAACACAGAGGACAACGTGCCAGATAAAGAGTTTTAAATGAAAGAAAGGCTGTTTTAAGCTAAAACAAGGTAAAACACTAATGAAAGCATTACAGATAATGTAGCGTATATACAAAATACATAACGGGTTGCAGTCACAAAACACATTTGTCTTAGTAGGCGATTACCCTCCCCCACCTGAACAGATGGGGACATACACTTTTAAAGCAACAGGACCAATTATAATCATGCAACCATACCCTACCCCCTGCAGTGGAACTGCACCCAACTAGAGATGTAGCATCAGGAGAAATCACGGAGAAGAATGGCCAGAGCCACATATTTATCAAACACTAATGTAATCCAAGTTACAGTCAAATTAGTGTGATGTGCATAGCAAGAAAGTCAAAGCAAGGCACATGTCTATCAAATCATAATAATAAGTCAGTTATCCCCTTACCCCAAGGGGATCCAATAGCATGAGTACAACCTCACAAGGGACACTGGTCTCTGAGGCATAAGGGATGGCTCTGGGCCATGTGCCAGTGCACCCTCCCATGTCAGAGGGCACTGCCTCTGTGAGTCACGCCAAAGAGGCTATCCCTCCAACTGTGCCCCGTAGAGGGAACTCCAGGCATCTGGACACTCACCTCTTGCAAGCCTCAGGGTAAACTACCAGCAAAGACATGTGAATCCCTGTTACTCCCTCTGTACAGACCTTGCAAGACTACCGTGTCATCATGTATTACTTGACTGTGACACCCTACCACTATCCTTCCTCAAACCAAACTCTGTTTACCTTGCTGGAGAAGGTAAAAACTGGAAAACCACTTGGTGAAAAAAATGGGAAAATTCCTTCTCAGTCACTAAGGTGATTTACCACAGTGGGACAGAGAGTCCTCTATAGCCTGTTGTTCCACTCTTTGCTTTTTCAAGGGTGAGTTTGAGTGGGATTCCAACCAGAGTGGACAAATAAAGAGGAAGCTGCCTTCTGTGCTTCCATTACATAGACCTTTGCTCCTTCTTTCCAATCACAAGCTCCCCACCCCAAGGGAACTCCTACCTGCCAGCCTGACACCGCCCCTAGTGGGTGTCTACCTACCTTAGGCTACCTGCCAGATCAGGTGCCAGGAGGGGCAGAGGCCTCAGAAAAATCCCTGCTTGCAGCATTTCTATGCAGGCTCTCTAATTGTCTTATTAGGCCACATTAGCCCCTCCCCCCACCTGAGCAGATATCCTATGATATAGGCCAAGCAAACTGAGCAACTCAAATATGAGCGACTCAACTTGCTCACCCAACATGATAGTGAATGTGGAGGTATAGCGATGGGAGGGGATAGCGAGTGTGGAGCGAAGCAATAGTGAGGGTGAATTATGGGGGAGCTGTAGAGTTATGCTGGCTAAATACAATAATGAAGCCTGTTGCTGCAGAGTTGTCCACCTGGTGTGGTGGATAGGGTCACTGCCTAGAATGGTGATGGTCCTGGGTTTGGGACTGCCTGTAGGAAAATATTATTTTAATCATTTTGGTTAACCATTAATTTTAACATCCCACTCTTGGATCCTAGTTGTGTCACCGTACTGGCAGTCATTGCGGTGGGTTTAGTACCGATTTTGCAATCGCCATATTGTACTAACTCTTGTGTGAATTGCCATAGAGTTTTCACCCTTATGACATGGAACAGACTGAAACATATACTGTGCTTTGGAGAAAAATGGCCACAGCAGTGTGTTTATTAAAAACAAATCTAATCCAATTTGCAGTCAAATTAGCATGATGTGTACAGCAAGAAAGTCATAGTAAGGCATTCTATATATCAAATCATAATAAATCAGCCCTTTCCTTTCCCCAAGGGGAAATGACAGCATGAGTACAAACTTGCAATGGACATTGACCTCTAAGGCATAAGGTATAGCTCTGGGCCATGTGTTAATGCCTCCTCATCCATCAGAGGGTGCTGCACCCACGGGCCATGCCTGAAGAAGCTATCCTTCCAACTGCCCCATGTAGGGGGGAACTCCAGCCATCTGGGCCCTCACCTGTTGCCAACCTCTGGGTAAACCACCTGCAAAGATGTACGATCCTGTTACCCCCTCTGTACAGATCTTGCAAGACTACTATGCCATCACGTTGACATCCTACCACTAGCCTACCCTAAACCAAACTCTGCTTACCTCACTGGAGCAGGAAAAAAAGGGAAAACCACTTGGAAAAGAATGGAAAGATTCCTTCTTGACCACTATGTCAATCCCCCACAGGAGGACAGAGAGTCCCCTATATACTGTTTTTCCACTCCACAATTTTTCGAGATTGTGTTTGGGTGGGATTCCGGTTGGGATGGAGCAGCAAAGAGGAAGCTACCTTCTGCGCTTCCCGTTATATAATCCTTTGCTCCTCCCTACCAATCACAGGCTCCCCACTCCCAGGGAACTCCTATGTGCCTGCCTGACCCCACTCCTAGTGGGTGTCTACCTACCTAAGGCTACCTGCCAGCTCAGGTGCCAGGAGGGGCATAAGCCTCAGGAAAAAAACAGCAGCAGCAATTCTTTGCAGGATCTCTAATTCTCTTAGTAGGCCACATTACCCCTCCCCCACCTGAACAGACTAAGACATACAATGTGCTTTGGAGAAAAATGGCCACAGCAATGTGTTTATTTAAAACAGCTGGCATGGTCAGGATTGAGCTGCCTTGTGGTGGCTCTCCTCTTCTAGGGAGGGAGGGTACCCTCCCGCAGTCCCGCCATCATCGGCTGGAGGTCCAGTGGCAGTGCAGGTGGGCATGGACGACTGGTATGGTGGGGCAACCCACAGAGCATGGTGTGCACGTGCCTCCACAAGTGTGTGCTTGCACCAAAGATATAAAGGTGGGGGGCGCAAAAACTGGGGGGAAAAGACAATAAACAAATAATAGAAAATAAACAAATGTAATCCAATTTACAGTCAAATTAACATGACATGCGCACCAAGGAAGTTATAGCAAGGCATTATATATATCAAATCATAACAAATTGGCTCTTCCCTTACCCCAAGTGAATCCAACAGCATGAGTATAAACTTGCAAAGGACACTGGCATCTGAGGCATAAGGGATAGCTATGGGCCATGTGCCAATGCCCCCTCACCCATCAGAGGGTGCTGCACCCATAGGCCATGCATGAAGAGGCAGTTCCTGTGACTACTCCCTTTAGGGAGAACTCCAGCCATCTAGGCCCACACCTGTTGACAGTCTCAGGGTAAACCACCTACAAAGATGCGTGAGTTCCTGTTATCCCTCTGTACAGACCTTGCAAGACTACTATGCTGTTGCATATTACATGACTGTGACACCCTGCCACTAGCCTACTCTAAACCAAACTCTGTGTACCTTGCCGAAGATGGTGAAAACTGGAAAAACACTTTGAGGGGGGGGGAATGGGAAAATTCCTTCTCAATCCCTAAGGCAGTCCACCACAGTGGGACAAAGAGTTCACTATGCCCTGTTATTCCACTCGTTTCTTTTTTGAGGGTGTGTTTGAGTGGGATTCTGACTGGGGTCGAGGAGCAAAGAGGAAGCTACCTTCTATCCTTCCCATAATATAGACCTTTGCTCCTTTCTTCCAATCACAAGCTCCCCACCCTGCGGAACTCCTATCTGCCTGCCTGACCCTGCCTCTAGTGGGTGTCTATCTACCTCAGGCTATCTGCAGGCTCGAGTGTCAGGAAGGGCAGAGGCCTCAGAAAAAAAAACACATGCAGCAATTTTTTGCAGGCTGTCTAATTATATCTACTAATGACTGGTGGTTTCACTACTCAGAAGCTGTGGATCGTATCACTTACTAGTGGAGATAAATATGTTATTCCACTGCAACCGATTGCATATTTCTTACATATTAGCTCATGTTGATGGTTTGTTTGGAAATAATCTGCCTGTTTATATAACTGTAATTAGCTCTCCAATGCTTTTTTTTTCTGATTTACAATAACTTTAATGCTTATGTAGGTATTTTGGGTTGAGATTTAACACCTTCTATCACACTGTCATTTTGTTGCCTTCCTTTTTGCCAGTATGAAACAGCACCAAGTATCAGGCACTAATAAACATCTCAAATAACAAAACACAGCAACACATTGGGTAATAACTCGGCATATTATAAAGCGAGCAATAGCAAGTAATATGCTATAGTCAATTACAAAAAACATGAAAAGAACATCTCACAGAGTGGGAGATGGAAGTTGAGTTTACCATAAAATATTAATCCTAGCATCTCTGTCTCTTTGAAGTGCAAAATTTGCCCTGGATTTTTCTTTTGAACCTTGATTACAAAAGCATTGTAGACTGATAAGACTAAGCAGTTCAAATATTGAATGAGTCAGCACTTCTGATTATGTCACTCAGTACTGTATTGAGAAACTGTAGGGTTTATTCATTCTCTCCAGAAGTTTCGATATTTAACCTGCAATGAACCATAGAATTTTAACGCTCACTTGATCTAAATGTACTGTATGTTGCTGTCATCTCTTACTGACTCATGTATTGAAATATGTTATTTAAATTTTTATTCAGAAATTGGTGACTGGGAAAGACATGCTGAGCTGGGGGGTAATTTCCAGGTGCAACTGGGGGGAAACAGAAAGCAAGAAATGGCAATTTAAAAAAAAGGCAATAATACTGTGCAAGTTGGAAAAAACTGCAACATAGAGAACAAAAAAAGTAATATTAAAAGAAAAATTCAAGGCCAGTCCGGTGGCATGGAGGGCTAAGGTGCTGGACACCGTACCTCCTACCACACCAGCAACTCGGGTTCAAGAGCAAGATTGGGCTGCTGGGGTCAGCCGGGGCAGGGGAGGATTGAGCTTCCAGAGGACTGCTCTTCTCTCCCAGGGAGGAGGGACAAACTGCACCACTCCTAGGCTGACACCACATGGAGGCATGCTGACAGGGCAGCTGGCACGTCCCGATGGAGTATGTCCCATGGTAGATGCATGGTGTCCGCATGCCTGTACACCCACATACACCTGCGTCATTGTACGCCACCAGGATGAGGGAGAAGAAAGTGGAAAAGTCAAGCTTTGGCTCACGAAGTCTGATCCGCTACTCGACTTGCACTGCCGCACAGGACCACATTGACAGGACTATGCTTTGGGGAGAGATCGGACTACTCTCTCCTGGTCTTGCTGTTGGGGAAATCTGCAGGAGTATCTGAGGTAGCTCCTGGGCAGGTAGTTGCTGGTTGGGTGGGTGTATAGGCTGACAGCCCTGTTGGAGCCAGGGCCAGAAAAAAAGCTATAGAAAATAAAGGACAAACTCACAGACCATGATACAAAGCTATACAGTATGTATAAAACCTGCCAGCATCAGTCAGGGATAGTTGATGGAAAAAAAAGTGGCTGTGCAAACAAAGCATTGCCACAAACAAGGCAAATGAATGAGCTGAATAATTTCAGGCCCACCACCAACTTAGAAGAGAGATAGAAACATAAAAGCATAGACAATTTTGGAAAAAAGTGATAATTGATCCATCCAGTCTGCCCAGTTTTACCCTGCCCTACACCATGACTAGTTATCTAAATGGGGTTTTCACCCTTGCCTTGCTCTCCTCACTCCCTCCCTTACTGCTCCTCCTGAGTAACTACTTAGCTGAGGAAAACAAAACCAGTGTAGCTAACAACACAGAGCACTGAAATGAACACAGAGGATACCATGTTCTCTGGACAGTGCGATTTTATTTAGCACAGGCAAAGGTGAGCTAAAAAACTTATCTGCACACCCCTTTACCTGTGCTGAATAAAATAAAAGTAGCCAGGGACCGCAGTGTCCTCAGTGTGCATTTTAGTGCTCTGTGTCGTGAGCTGCACCGGCATTTGTTTTCCTCACTTGTATCCTGCCTACTGAGGTGCACTGCGTTCACAGGAGTATCTCTGTTTCTTTTGTAGCTATTAAGCTCTTTACCCTGTCCCAGCCATGCTTGAACCCATTAATGGTTTTTGCACCCACCATCTGATCAGAGAGATCAGGGATGAGGAAGGATTAAAGGAGTAAAGCGAGGGGCAAGAGTGAAAGGAGGGGTTTGGGGGCTAGTAAGGGGAGGGGCAAGAGTGAAAGGAGGGGTTTGGGGCTAGTAAGGGGAGGGGCAAGAGGAAAGGAGGGGTTGGGGCTAGTAAGGGAGGGGCAAGAGTGAAAGGAGGGGTTTGGGGGCTAGTAAGGGAGGGAAAGGAGGAAAGGAGGGGTTTGGGGCTAGTAAGGGAGGGCAAGAGTGAAAGGAGGGGTTTGGGGCTAGTAAGGGAGGGCAAGAGTGAAAGGAGGGGTTTGGGGCTAGTAAGGGAGGAAAGGAGTGAAAGGAGGGTTTGGGGCTAGTAAGGGAGGGGCAAGAGTGAAAGGAGGGGGTTGGGGGCTAGGGTAAGGAGGGGCAAGAGTGAAAGGAGGGGTTTGGGGCTAGTAAGGGAGGGGCAAGAGTGAAAGGAGGGGTTTGGGGCTAGTAAGGGAGGGGCAAGAGTGAAAGGAGGGTTTGGGGGCTAGTAAGGGAGGGGCAAGAGTGAAGGAGGGGTTTGGGGGCTAGTAAGGGAGGCAAAGTGAAAGGAGGGTTTGGGGCTAGTAAGGAGAGGGAAAGGAGGAAAGGAGGGGTTTGGGGCTAGTAAGAGGGCAAGAGTGAAAGGAGGGTTTGGGGGCTAGTAAGGGAGGGGCAAGAGTGAAAGGAGGGGTTTGGGGCTAGTAAGGAGGGGCAAGAGGAAAGGAGGGGTTGGGGGCTAGTGGGAGGGCAAGAGTGAAAGGAGGGGTTTGGGGCTAGTAAGGGAGGGGCAAGAGTGAAAGGAGGGGTTTGGGGGCTAGTAAGGGGAGGGGCAAGAGTGAAAGGAGGGGTTTGGGGGCTAGTAAGGGAAGGGGCAAGAGTGAAAGGAGGGGTTTGGGGGCTAGCCACAGGGACATTTATGCTCAATGAGATCTTGAAAGTGAGATATGAAGCAAAGAGAAGAGGAAGAGGAACAAAGGGTGATCGGAAGGTTGTCTTTAAATGGAGGGGGGTGAGAGGGGAAAGCCACTTGACCCACTGTGGCCTTCAGTTGAGGAATACAGAAGGATCAGGAGTCAGCAGAGCAGAGGCAGAATAATGAGATGAAGGAGGAGAGTTATATTTTCCATATAGGAGGCGGCAGTAGATGAAAGCATCCCTATGAAGCTGTCCCCGAGTTTCAGTTATAATATTTTTAAGAGGATGGAGAAGAGAGGATGGGTAGCAGGGGACAGAGCCAAATCAGAATTTATAGAGAAGAGAAGAATAATAGGATAAGCACCTGCCTTCCAAAGATGGGAGGGAGAAGTGGTGATGTGGGAGCAGTGGACGTTTCTGCCGGGGGGTGGGGGATGAGGCCCAGTCTGGCCAGGGTGGATTTGAGGGTGGTGCTGTATTATACCACTTCCACAGAGTCATACACCAGTAAAATAATATTTTGGATAATCTCACAGTGGACCAAGAGTGGAAGACAAGACTTACTGTGTCTGCCATAGATTACAGTCCCACCCCCAACTCCAGTTACCCCTTGTTATCCATGCCCCCATATCAAAGATCAAGGCCATTCTGGCTGTACTATTTTTTGGGCTAGCAGGGTGGGTGAGTAATTGTCTTAACAGCTAATGCTAGTGTTGCTCCTTAGTAAGTCTACAGCCTCTCTACCTTGGATCCAAATGTCTCACCTTTACACCATACTTAGCCTACAGTCAGCCACAGTCTCCCAGGTGGCAGTGTTAGGTATTCTCCCCACTCAGTGTTTCTCAGATGAGACCATCAGCACAATTGTCTGCAGCCACAGAGCTCTTTAGCGCTTCAATTCCAAAGGTAATGAATTGAACAATTTCTTATTTTTTAAATAAACATAGGAGATTAATTTCAAGTGGAAATACATCAGGAACTTTTTTTATTGTAAATTGTATGAAATGAAATGTGTTAAAGTATATCAAGGGGGTCTGGGTATAACGGGGTCTTGAGGTGAAAAAATGAGATGTGAGGCTACTAGGAAATATTGGTGGGTGCACATTGAGGCCCTTTGAGGCCGCCAGGATTTAGGGCTTAAGAACTACTGCACCCCACTGGGCAAGTCCTTAATAAAAACAGACCCACATGTACCACACTGAAAGGACAGATATGGCAGCTTCTTGTAGTTTAAGAACGCAAATCCTTATTTCATATTCCAGGTTGGTGTTGCAAAGCAACCATTATCAGGTATACTGGTGTGCAGACACCATTTCACAAGTGCCCTCACTTTGTCAAGAGACCTGGCAGTGCCCCACACAGGTGGCATTTTATAGTTTAAAGGAGAAGACTCCTGTATATTTATGACTTGGATATGTTTGATATATTTATTATACATTACATCAGTCACTCTGTATTGAACCAGATGAACAATCTTGAGAAGATTCATTACAAGGTGTGCCTGGGCAGTTCACCAAAGGATCACACAAGACTGAATTATACGCATCCCCTTTCAGCAGCCTGAAAGTGGAGAGCTAGATCATTTACTTTATAAAGTGCATTGTTTTACATTTCAAATGCTCCTTAAATCTGAGTTTCTGACTGGAAATACCAAGACACAGAATGCATATGACATGGGAGGAGTGAGCTAAACAAATACAGAGCACTACAAACACTGAGACTGATTAGTTTCTTTACCTACAAAAGCAGAGGTGTAGCATCTGATTTGTGAGGGACATCCTACTTCAAATGCTGGCATTACAAAGTGGGGGGGGGCTGTCACAACTTATCCTTAGTACCTTGAAAGTGAAGTGCTGTACCTCACACATCACTGCTAATGATTTATAATGGGAATTGGGACACTTTTAAAGTCATGGACCTGAGGGGCCATCACAGTTTCCAAGGAGGTTAGGGGAACTTCTTAAGGGTTAGAGAGTTAGGGGCTCTAGTAGGATTTGAACCAGAGTCCCCCAGTGCTTGTGCCTGTGCTTTAACCACTAGATTACCCTTCTTCCATATGCTGCAGCTGATGCTTTCCTGGTAACCTAGTCCTTGTTATAGCTGAATCCTTTATTGCCTTACAGCAGCCATCCAGTCACTGACTGCCTAGTTACAAAGGGAAAGGGGCATATTTGCAAGATTGTTTCTCACTGCTGGTGTCAATCAAAATAGAGAATGCTAACACACACACAACATAATACAACAGCTGTATAATACCGCTTAAAACTCTTGTTGTACCCAGAGTCATTTATTGGGTAAACTGTTTTTGCTAACAGAAACAGTAACACAACACATACAGGCACTTCCTTATATGAATACTGTATATACCTCAAATCAGTGCTGTATCACACTCATATGGTCCAAGTCCCTATTAGACCTGCACTTCAGGATGTGCACACCACTTAAAGGGTTCCTCCATTACTCAAGTGGGGAACCAGACATTGTGGGTTTGGTTTACTGGTGGAGCTGCATTTAGTGCAGCACCATTATCTGTTAGCTGATGACATCATCCTCCAGTAACATTGATGGCAAAATGGAGGACAAACACATTGATAACTTCTAGGGGCTGTATATTTTTATTTATAATCTAGATTTGGACAGCAATAGGACTGCTGGCAACTGGAGGAGACATACAACAGTTACACATAAGGAGTTGGGAAAATATTGGTGTGAAACTATGGTAGACTTCCTCTTTAAATTTTGAAGTTACAGGAACACCCATGCAAAACCTATATATGTGTACCGTCTTTAAAATGTACAAAACTTGCTTATATAAATACTGGTGTATCAAAAAGTGATTATAAGGTAAAATGTGAAGTTACTCTGCAAACTCCCGAGGACTTTTGGACGCCGCCATTCCTGTGGCTGCAACTTCCAGTGCACGCCAGCAAGGGGTTGTGAGAGGCCTTCAGAGCCATCCAGCCCCCCCCAATCACCATGTGAACCACCTAATGCTCCATTTGGGAGCCACTCTCAAGCTTTCCCCCAGGAACTCTTTCAGCCAATCTGAGCTCTGCTTCTGGTATTTCACTGTCACCAGCTCAAACTGCCTGTCCACGCAGTGGCCCATCCGTGCAAAGGATCATGTGCTAAGGACATTGAGGAGTCTGCCTGGAGTCAGCCGTGAGTCAGCTAGTTGGCCAATTATGCTGCCTGTCACTAACCCCTCCACCAGTCTCCTGCAAAGCCTCTAATTGTTTTGCACATCCCTCTGCACCTAATTGACTCGTACTTGTTTTGTCTGCTTATGTTAAGTTTTTTTGCAAACTGCTCCTAGTATTTCTTGTACCTTGCTCTACTCGGTTAGACTATGCTGCTTCAATTACTGTCTCTAGATGTTTTTGTCTTGGAATTTCTAGGTTTGTTTGCATGATACTCTTATATGTATGTCTTAGTTTATCTGGCACCTACATTGTTTTTCTTGCCTTAGCCAGACTTAACTTGCCTCCACTTATTTGCTCAGATGTTACTACATGTGTGACTACCCTTAACCAGGCCTCCCTATTTGGCTAAAGGAATGGGTATCTCAAACTGACTATTTTTTGTTTTGATTTTGCCACTGAATCCTATGCACCTGCTATTTTTCTGTATGCTCTCTACTACCAATTTGTTCTCCCAACCCCTCACTAATCATGTTCCTAGCTTGCAAGTTCTCCTCCCTCATTACTGAGCTCGCTTATCTTTTCAGCAATGCTCACCTCTCAAGACTCCTAAATGTTTCTCCTACCCCTGCTCTCCTCCCCTCCATCCCCAATTTCTATATCCACTACTATTCTCTGCCCATGTTGGTATCCATTTTGCACCCTCCTCCTTTCTCCCACCCCCATCCTTCCCTCGTCTTTACCTGCTCTATCTGTTCTTCAGGCACTCAGTCTCATTCCTACTATCCCCCTGCTCTCTTACTATCCCTTCCCTCTGTCAACTCTGCAACTGTGTTCCTCTGGCTACCCTCCTTCTTCACCTACGTTCCCCTACTCTCTCCCACACCCTTGTACCTTACTCCCCCCCTCGTATTCCCCTTGCCCCTCCCATCCCCTCCGTTCCTCCCCTTCCCCTCTCTCTCTCCATCCTACCCTGTCTGCATCCCCTCTCCCACTACCTGCTGCCCTCCTACCTACCCCATCCACCACAGCCACTTTTCTTCCTCCTCTCACCTTGAAGTCCTCTGCTGTTCCCTTCTATCACACAGCCATTACCCTATCCCCCACCTTGAACTCAACATGAACATACAAATTGCCAGCAGAAACAGGCCACATGGTCTATCCAGTCTGCTCAATTGTGCAGCTAGCCCCTCAGCATGCAGCTGCCCCCTCCCTTCCCTCCTCTCATCTCCAACCCCCTCTCACCCTGTCATATCCCCTCTTGAAGGTGCCTACTGTCATACAGGAAACCACCTCCTCAGGTAGAGTGTTTCTTTTGTCTACAACCCTCTCTGTGAAATAATGTCTCCTGATTTACCTCCTCCAACCTCATTTGATGCCCTCTAGTTTCCTTCCCTCTTCTGATCCAGAATATCTCTCCTATATTTGACTTGTTTATCCTCTTCAGGTATTTAAAGGCCTCAATCATATCTCCCCTATCCCTTCCCTCCTCTCCTCCAGGGAGTACATCTTAAGCATGCTGAGCCTTTCTTTGTATACATTCCCTTCCATACCCTGGATCATTTTTGTCACTCTGTGCTGCACTCCCTCCAACAGCCTGATGTCCCTCTTCAGAAATGGGTGCCAGTACTGCATGCAGTACTCCAAGTGTGGCCTGACCAGAGACCTGTATAAGGGAAGGATCACCTCACTATGCCTAGAGGTGATCCCACTTGCTATGCAGCCCAGCATCCTGTTGGCCTTCACTGATGCCTTCCTGCACTGAGCCGAGTTGTTCATGTTCCCCGTTGTCATCACCCCCAGGTCTTTCTCCTCTTCTGTGCTCTCCAACTGTACCCCACCCAGCTGATAGCTCCTCCTCTGGTTCTTAGCTCTGAGGTGCATTACCTTGCATTGCTTGGCATTGAACCCCAACTGCCATGTTTCTGACCACTCCTGTAGTTTGGTCAGGTCCCCCTGCAGTCCTCTCCACCACTCAGTGTCATCTACCACAGCTCCCATTTTGGATTCATCTGCAAACAGACTGATCTTACTCTGGGTTCCATGTGAGATATATGCTATGACTATCCCAAACAGCACTGGTCCCAGTGCCAATCCCTGTGGCACCCCGCTTGTTAGCGCCCTTGGCAATGAGAGTTTCCCCTCCACCACCACCCTTTGCTGCCTGCCCTTTAACCAGTTTGTGATCCATCTGACCATCCTTGTACCCACCCCTACATCTTCCAGCTTTCCACCAAGCCTCCCATGTGTCACGGAGTCAAATGCCTTGCTAAAGTCCAAGTACAGGACATCCACTGCATGACCCTTGTCCAGCTCCTTGGTCACCCAATCATAGTACTCAATAAGCATAAACCACCATCCTCTTTAGCCTCCCACCAATTCCTCCTGCTTCTGACTAGTGATGTGGATCCTAATCCTGGTACTCCCTGCCTCCCATCCTTCTCTGCATCCAAAGGCCTCCATTTTTTCCACTTTAATTCACATAGCCTCCTCCTTAAGCTTGACTGCCTCAAGTTATGGGCATTTCTTCACTCCCCTGACATAATCTGTATATCTGAAACCTGGCTCCCCTCCAGAATCCCGTATTCGCTACTTGCCCTCTCTGAATTCCACCTCTTCCACCAGGACTAAGGTAAATGTGGTGGTGGTGTAGCTATTTATACCCGCCAAAATATTTCCTGCTCTGTCACCCACAAAGAGGCAATACCCACCTCTCACGAGTTCCTAATGCTCAAACTCTCTCCCTTCTCTACCCTTCCCATTTTTGTTGCTGCCCTTTACGCTTCCCCTAAGATCCCCCTCCTCTCTCCTAAACACTGTCTCCTCTCTAGCCTCCCTCTCTGTCTGTGGTGAACTTGTCCTTTTTGTTGACTCTAACCTAAACCAGCTTTTCTCTGACTCTAAGCCTATCCAACAATCCATTGAATCATTGAACCTTTCTCAGATCATCTCTGAACCCACTATACTAAACCCCCTCTCCTCAAACCACTCCCTCGTGGACTGGGTACTTTGATCCCACCCCAACCCAATTCCTCCACCGGCATGTTCTCTAATGTATTTAGTGACCACTGCCTCATCTACTATATTAGAAAAACCTGCCCTCCCAAATTCTTTCCAAAATATAGTTGGTACAGACTCCTAAGATCCCTCAACACAGATGCTCTTTTGAGTGATCTTGTTTCTGCTGACTGGTCCCAGGTCTATCCCACCCAAAACATAGACATTGCCCTAGCACACTTCATTGACATCCTCACTTGTTCCTGGAACACCCATGCCCCCCTCAAAAGAACAAGAATGAAATGCACCCATCATCCCTGGATTACCTCTGACTTCCTGGAGTTATGCAAAACAGAAGACCTAACTTGGGCACACTTTAAGGTCTCCCACTCTGACTCTGATCACCAGTATTACGAGTCCCGTAGAAACTCCTGCACAAAGGCTATTATAGTTGCTAAGGCCAACTACTTCAACTCAAACCTGCAATCCAACCTAAACTCCCCTTCCAACTTCTGGAAAGTTATCCACTCCCTCTTCAACTTACCACCCCAGCCTGCCACCCCAAAAATAGATGGCTCATTTGTCTCCAACCACCTTGCTGTTGTCTCCCTATTCAACAAATTCTTCACCACATGTGCTGCACCCACTCATCTAACTATCACTCCCCCCACCAAAACCTTCCTTGTCGGATGGTTTTCACTTCACTCCATCCCCACTCACCACAACCCTCCTCGTTTGATGGTTTTCAGTTCCCTTCTGTCTCCTCTCAAGAAGTTTTCCTCTCCCTCAAGTCTCTCAACCCCTCAAAATACAGCCCTGATGGCCAAGACCCCAAGCTTCTCCACATATCTGGCCCTGCTATTCTCAATCCCTTCACCCATCTCCTGAACCTCTGCCTCTCTCTGTGTGCTATCCCCCTTGTCTGGAAAACCACTAAGGTACTCCCTTTCCACAAAGGGGATCATCCAACTTTGCCTGGAAACTGTAGATCCATCTTGCTCCTTCTTTCCCTTGTCAAACTGCAGGAATCACTAGTCCACTCCAGATTTAGTCAATTTCCTTGACTCCTCTTCCTTCCCATCCTTTTACCAGTCTGGTTTCAGAAAAAAAATGCTCCATAGTCACTTCCCTTCTCCATGTCATGGACTCTACCCTCACAGGGATGGACCAGGGTCTCATCACTGCTGCCATCTTTATCGATCCAGCCAAGGCATTCAGCTATGTATCTCACCTATCCTTTTATACAAGCTGGCCTCAGCTGGTCTTCCCGCCTCTGCAATTCATTGGTTCCTCTCCTACCTGACAAACCACCAGCAAACACTGCAAGTGGGTGGTGCGCTATCCCCCCCATCCTTGCCTGAGTCCCTCAGGGCTCTATCTTGGGCCCCACACTAGTCTCTATTTTTCTAAATGACCTTCCATCCATCTGTGTCATGGCCCGTATTCATATGTATGCTGACAACACTGTCTTTGATGTATCTGGCCTCTCCACAACTGTGGTAGCTTCCTCCCTCCAACTTGATTTCCAAAATGTACTTCTCTGGTTATAGGCCAACCATCTCAAAGTAAATACTAACCGCAGTATCCATGACCTTTGGCACTAGCCAAGTGTTAGCCAGACTGTCCCCTCTTCCTGTCTTCTCTACCCTTGATGGTACCCAGTTGGAGGTAGTCCACACGTACCAGTACCTTAGTATGAGGCTCGACAGTAACTTAGACTTCTCAGTACAAATTGACTCTATCAACTAAAAACTATGACCCAAATTAGGCATCCTCTACCTTAACAAAGATTGTCTCTCCCCTGAAGTCCGTAAGGATCTGCTTGTCAAAATTATCCCCATCCCCACATTTTTGACTATGCTGACGTAGTCTACAGAGCAACCCTTCCCTCTACTTTCACCAGGTTGGACACCCTCTGTAATGCCTTCTGTTGCTTTGCTACAAACTCTCTCCCTCATACACATCACTTTTCCCTCTACTCCTCTCTTTCCATTGTCCACATTACCCTCTCACAGCCTATCCCACTGCTCTACTCTTGTAGGCAAATACTGGTTCACTTAACCCACTATCCTCTTTACTATCTCCCACCGCTTCCTTCTCCTATCCCCTTTGCTCAAGAGACTCCCACTCCTTCCTGATCCCTCATCATCACTCTAGTGTTGATCAGGCTGCTTTCTCTTACTATCTCCTCTCCCTCTGTTACCTGTTCCCTCCTCTTCTTCACTTTGTTCCATCCCTACTGTTCTTAAAGCGGTAACTAAATCCAATCCCCCCCACTACTTGCTCCTGCTTCTCCCCCCAACTCTCCCCCGTTACACCTCTCTCCCCCCTTTTTAACCCTACCTTATACCATCTTGCCCTCACAGTCCTCTCTCCATCATGCCTCCCTCTGAAGGCTTGGCCTCACTGAATTTCTCCCTGTTCCTCCCCCCACCTCCCTGACAATCCTCAATTGACTCTAACAACCAGACATTCTGCCTTTTTACCTCAGTGTAATCCTATCACAAATTGTTACTGTATTTTGCACCTTATTTATTGTTGTTTTTTTTAAACTTCTGCTGGATTGTGTTTCTATGCCTATATTGTTTCCCCTTCTCTTCCCCTGGGTCACACCTGGAGACGCTCAGTGTGCCTTTCCCGGTTACCAAACTTTTAAATAAATAAATAAAAAAAATAAAAAACATATCATATTCTCATAGACAGTTACACAACACTGGCTGCAATGATTGCTAATAAAACAAACTTACTGTTATAATTACAATGCTTGCTATCTTCTGGCTATAGTCAAAGTGTAAACATTTGTGTAGCATAAATTACAGCCCAGCCAGGATAAATAGACAGTGCTTAAAGGTATTAGCAGTTGTCATCCACCAAAAGTGATTAACATCATGTTTTATATATATATATACACACACACACACACACATATATAGTATACATATACATGTGCTTTAATCGGGGGCCAAGTTGGAACCCAAACACAAAATAATATCCAAGAAGGAAAGGGGAAAGAGAAATAGTATGAAACATTTAGGAGAGTAGAAGGAAAAAAAAAAGAACGACAAAAACAAGCAGGAGAGGGAAACAATATTTGAGGGTATTGTTCTTGCCCAATCTCTTTAATGCCTTCTCTCATCATTTAAAGGTAACCAACTGTAAAAAGATAGCAAAAATATTTTGCTATCAGAATGATGCTCTGTTGCAATCTGCTGGCTATAGTCAAAGTGCTAAGTTAGATGATGAAGGAGGGGTGAGGGGAGCAGGTGAAGAGAAGGAGGATGGGGGAGGGAGGGGCATGTGGAGTGGCAAGGGAGCAGGAGGAGTGTGTGGGGGGGGATCTGTCATTCAAATAAGCCAGATAACCACTAGCAGCTCTAGCCGCAAATGGTTACCAGGGCACAGCTGGGGCACAAAAGATGGCAGCCAGGGCACTGATATATGGTTACTATGGGGGAAGCTCTGCACCATATGGGGCACCAACTGGGGCACAGCATTTTTTTACCAGGGCACTTGCCCTGGCGGGCCCCCGTGTAGAGCCGCCACTGCAGATAACAGGAGGGGTAAGACCATGGTCGAAAGGGGAGGGGGGAATTTGAGGAGCTAAGATGAAGGGGTTGGAGTTCTCTCAGTGCTGAAAAGGGTGAAATTGCGATCGGTGGGGGTCTTCCTATCAAGGTGGGGACTCTACCAGGAAGCAGGAGGAAGGTCCAGGGCCCAGGTATGTATGGTGGGAATAGTGGTACAGTTGATGAGGCACGTGGTGGGGATGGTATTAGGAGTGACATACTGTGGGGGGGGGTCTGATGTAGTTGGGTTTGAGAGGGGGGATGAGGCTGAAGTGGAAGGCTCAATTGGGACAAGGAGTGAGGTGAAGGCTGAACTTGGGGGAGCTGAGGTAATTGGGGAAATGAGGTGGGATAAGAGAGGTAGGGCTGCAAGGGGCTCTCACATAGGGGGGGCCAGCAGTCAGGCAGTGGAAGGGAGGATCTGAGCAGGGGAGAGAGAGGCAGGGATTGGAGTGGGAGCCAAAAAAGGAGGCGGGACAAAGGTCACAGGGGTACTAAGGTGCTTCTGCTGGGGGACTCCATGATCAGGGGTATCTACTGGGAGGGGCAGAGTGAGGGTAAATCCAGTCCTGTTAGGGTAGTGAGCATTTCTGGTCTGACTACGCATAAGGCAAAATTCCTGGTGTATGAACTGGCACAGGGCTGTGGTGGATCACCTGACTATTTAGTACACCTGGGTCCCAATGATACTGAAGGGAATAGTGTGCTGTCTCGGAAATCCTGCCAGTACCAAGGGCCAATGTGGAAAACAAACAGAAAATCAGGGAGGTTAACAAGTGGCTCAGGGAGTGGCGTGAAGCGCGGAGGTTTGGGGTGGTGGGGGATTGGGGAGGAACTTGGGAGGACAAGGGGCTGTATGCCAGGGATAGGCTTCACCTTAATCTGGTGGGGTAGGAGGTACTTAAGCAGAGAATGGCAGATTTTATTCTGGCTAGATGGGGTTTAAACTTGTGAAGGGGGAAGGGGAAGGGGAGGGCTGCGGGGCCGATCCCACCATTTTTATCAAGGATAGGCCTAGTCTTCTATCCCATAAGGGGGGGCAGACTGTGCTCTGGGGGAGGCAGGTGGGTGGCTGCATGTGAACTCTAGGGAAGAAAATGAAAAGGGGGGAAGGGTAACGGGTTGGAGGGTGGCACTAATGAGTGCCAGGAGCCTGTGGAATAAGATGTCTGAGTTCCAGGCCATGCTGGTGGAGGGGGAAGTGGATGTAGCAGTGGTTACTGAAACTAGGGCCACCCCTGGCCATGACTGGGATCTAAATCTGAGTGGTTATATTGCGTTTAGGAAGGAGAGACTGGTGGGCGGGGGGGTGGCACTGTTCATTAGGGATAACATAGAGATTATCAGAGTGGAGGAAGCAGAGGGTAACGTGGAAGCCTTATGGGCTACCTTGCAATCCCCAGGGGGAAAGAAGATCAAAATGGGGGTGGCATGTAGGCCCCCAGTGCTGGCCGACGATCTGGAGGATTGCCTGCTTGCTAATATTAAGGACCAGTGCGGGCAGGAAGGGGTTGGAGTGGTGATAATGTGTGACCTTAATATGCCAGCTACTGATTGGGGGACTATGATGTCCCCTGAGAACAGAGAACAGAGGCTGCAGGATGTTTTCCAGGATGCATTCCTTAATCAGCAGGTTGTGGACCTGATGAGGGAGGGTCATATGCTGGGTGTGGTCCTGGCAGACTGTGACCTTGTAAGGGACCTTGGTGTGGGGTACCCCCCTGGCTGGAAGTGACCATGACATGGTCTGGTTTCTTTTGGACCTGGGAGGGAGAGGGATCGTACAAGGATGGTGATAGTTGATTTTGGAGGGGAAGACATTAAGAGCATGGGGGAAATTCTCAAGGGGCTTTGGAGGAGATAAAACTGGGCATGGACGTGGAAAGTAGGTGGGAAATCATCAATCAGGGGTTACAGGAGGCTACCAGGTCCTGCGTGACAGTGAGGCTCAAGGGTGGTAGGTCTCAGAAGCCATGCTGGTGGACCAAGGTGGTTCAGGATCAGGAGGCAGTAAGGGAGAAGAAGGCTACCTACAGTAGGTACAAATGATCATGAGGGGTGTTGGATAGGGAAGAGTATCTTCTAACAGCCAGGTGGGTCACCAGAGTGGAGAGAGGGGCCAAAGCTAGGAAGGAGCTGAGGCTGGCACAGGGGATAAGGGGGGAAGGGTTCTTTAGGTATACTGGTGAGAGAAGGAGAGTTAAGGGCTAGTTCAGTAGGTTGAGGATGGGGGTAGGTGGGTGGAGGGGGATGGAGTACAGGCGGAGGTACTCAATGAGTACTTTACATGGGTATTCACTAGGGAGGATGCCAGGTAGCTTCAAAGCAAAGAGTCACAGGGGGCAGAAGGGGCAGCAGACTTGCTTGATGGAGTACCTACTGGCAATCAGGCTACTGAGGGAATGGCTCTGTGTGGGAGGTGGCATGCTGGATCTGCCGGGGGGGGGGTACGGATGCCGAAATCCTTATCGGCTGGGTATGGAAAGCCCTCAAGTCCCTAAAAAAGGACAAAACTCTGGGTCTTGATGGTATTCATCCCAGAGTACTGTGGGAGTTAGCTGATGTCCTGGCTGCACCACTGGCAGATCTTTTATTTATTTATTTATTGATGTATATCAGATAACACCTTTGAGTCAAAGACTCCTTTACAAAGTTTCCACATCATTGAAAACAGAGACATCAGGGACAATAGCAACAACTAGCACAATAAAATGTGTCCATGTCAAAATATAGGCATGCTCAGGGGCGGCTGGGCCAAAGTTAAGTCCATAGTCGTGGGGGTTGGGGGGGGCAGTGCAAAGGTCAGATTCAAGGGCAGTCACAGACTGATTCATGAGTGATTAGGTCTCTTAGTTGGGACTTGAACTGACCAAGTTCGGGCTCTGTGAGAAGAGAGTTTGGGAGTGAGTTGAGCCAGTTAGGGGCCAGGTATCTGAAAGTTCTTTGACCCTTTTTAACGCTTTGCTGCAGATGGGGAGGGTGCCCAGGGATTGGAGACAGATGCATATTGTGCCCATCCATGAAGGGAGCTAGAGGGAAGAGTTGGGGAACTACAGATCCTTCAGCCTGACGTCGGTGGTGGGAAAGTTGATGGAGCGCATACTTAAGGAGAGGCTAGGGGTTTTCTTGGAGGAACAGGGATACCTAGATGACCGGCAGCATGGGTTCATCCCGGGTAGATCGTGTCAGACTAACCTTGTGGAGTTCTACGAGTGAGTGACAATGGCACTCAACCAGGATAGACCAGTGGATGTCCTAATCCTGGACTTCAGTAAGGCATTTGATTTGGTCCCTCACAAGGGTCTGCTAGAGAAGCTGGGGAGGATGGGGTAGGGTCACTAATGGGCAGATGATTGGAATTGGCTCTCTGAATGCACTCAGTGGGTAATGGTGGGAAGGGGAGGTCTCATCTCCCAAGGAGGTCATAAGTGAGGTCCCACAGGGATCAGCTCTGGGGCCGCTCCTATTTAACGCCTACACCTCCAATATCAGGGACAGTATCGGGTGTGAAATGAATCTCTTTGCGGATGTCTCTAAGCTGGAGGGTGGTGGTAGAGGGGGAAGAGGATAGGATGGCCCTGCAGAGGGACCTGGATACACTGGATCAGTAGTCATTCACTTGGAGATTGAAATTTATCTCTTCCAAGTGCAAGGTGCTACACCTAGGGTGGGGGAACCCAGAACATGTGTACACCCTAGGAGGGGATAAGCTACAGGCTTTGGCAGGGGGAAAAAAAGACCTGGGTGTCCTGGTGGATGTCAAAATGAATAGTTCTGGGCAGTGCAGGAGTGCTGCAGTCAAAGCCAATATAATGCTGGGCTGCATTGCCAGAGGGGGTTACCTCAAGAAGCAGGAAGGTGATTTTGTTGCTGTACAACAGCCTGGTTAGACACTGAGGGTGTGTTTTAGATATTACAAGGCAAACATATGCGGCAGATGCAGTCCAGTCAGTGTTACCTGTGGGATATCATGATTCATTTATCATTACAAAGCATTTTATGACTGATATAAAACACTCCAGAGTTTGTAGATTCTGCTAGGTTAACACACACTCTGGAGACCAAATGGAGGTGTATTACATTTATTTATTTATTTATTTACAAGATTTACCAGGAAGGCATACTGAGCAACATGCTCGATTCCAGATGTGACCTGGGGGCCTAGGCCCAGTACATGGCAATATTACAGTGCATGACAAAACATAGCATGAGATTTTGTACAATTATAATACAGTAATTGAGTAAGAAGTACAATAGTGAGTAGGTATGACATAATGTAGCTTATAAAATGGGTAAAGAAAATCTCTAAATCCAATTGGCTGAAAGGACCTTTCAGCCATGTCCTTATCAGCCCACATATATGCCAAATGGCTCTTTTCTTCCTTGAGCGACCTCACAACAAAATATCAAGAAGCTATTGCAGCTTCAAACTAGTTTCACAAGCGAGCACTGCATGCAACCATTCTTCGTGGGTGACAGTCACTATCCCACCTTGCCTCACTCCCCCTCCCATGTAAACACAAGTGCCCTGAATTAGGTATTGCATACATTTTTAGAGAAAGCCTGCGAAATACAAGTTTTACCTGTGATTCTCCAAAAAAAAAGAAACACAAACGCAGCGAAACCGAATGATGGCGCGTGCTGCCAAAAACCTTCTTCCTACCAAAACTCCATACCCACTCCTCTGCTTGCTCTTTAATATGCCAGTTTCTTTGTTCAGTTAAACATTTATTTTAAAGTTACAGAACGAGCACCCAGTGTTAGAAACTGTGATTTAAAAGTGGCACGTTCGGTGCCTGCCATGGAACACGCTCGTTCGCAAAGAAATGTGATGCTGGCTCTGAAAGAAATACACGCTCTGCTCAGTAGTAGACATGGCAGGGACACATGACTTAAAATGATGTGTGCCAGTCGGGGATACAGTACCAGGGGAGATGGAATAACAAGCTCACCAGTATCTATCTCTGTGTGTGTTGGGGGGTGCTGTACTGGCCATCACAAACTACCATTAGGGGGACTATTTTTAATGTTTCAGTAAACTCATTGAGGCCCCAAGGCACCTGTAGGCGGCAGCAGAAAACATACTCTTGAGGTTTTTAACGGCTCCAGACATCCTGCAGTATGTGTCACTGAGGACTTTTGAAGCCTGAGGACATCACTGCTTAAAACTTAAATATTTCACAAACTAAAGTGAGTAGAATTGACTGCATAGCACCATTGGAAAGGTACTGTTCTGCTGAACAACTTTGCCACTGATACTTTGTGTCTGTTATGTATACTTTAGAAGATATTCACATTTTTGTATGGTATGGTGTTAATGGCTGACATTTGTCTCTCAAGTTTCACTTAGCCACCTTAATAAAACAGAAAAGAAATACATGCATCATATCAGAAAAACTGCTGTTTAGTACAATATTAGTTTTGTACCTCTCATCTAATTTATGGATGCTTAATTTGGTGTTGAGATATTAAATATTTTCCCACAAAAAATTGTTTCCATTGCCTTTTTTTATTGAAAAAAAAAAACATTTTTTGCTATTTTAACCAATATAAAAAAAATACGAACTACTTACAACTAACTGCATAGTACCATTGGAAAGGTAAGTTTGTGCTGAACAACTTTGCCACTGGTACTTTGTGTGTAGCACTTACGGTTCATGAGTTAGTCACATTTGTTTGTGGCATGCTGATTATGACTTGATTTTGTTCAGAAAGCTCCAGGTTGCACTGTTAAAAGTAAACAGGCCACAAGTGGTGAAACTCTTAAGGAGCTCATGAGGAGTCAGTGAGTTAAATGTCATTTTTTTACATTTATTTGCTAATTTTCTTGTTCATTTTTTTTTATTCTTAAATAGTTTCTTGGGGGACCCATTTTATAAGCGCAATAAGACACTCCGAGGTGTGGATTATGGCCTGATAAGAGCACTTCCCAGGTGCAAAAGGCACTCGGCGCCTCATAGCGCACCTGGAGTGTGCTCTTATCGGGCCATAACCCACGCCTCAGAGTGTCTTATTGCTGGCATAATACCCACCCAGTCATGTTTAATTCCTCATGTGTGGGATAGGCAGTAGATCTAGAAAGGATAGAGTGTATCAGATTTATAATTTGGCTATATTTTCAGACACACTGTATGTTTAATTGGGCTGGGAGTAATTGCCTTGTGTATTTTCATGGAATTATTTTTGGGGAAACCATAAATTCTGCAAAAATCACCTATTTTGTGGAAAACACCTGTGCAGAAATCAAACCGTGTGTACAAAAACCTGCAGTTTTCTTCCAAGTGGCATCTTTGCATATTTTTTTGTTCAGCAGAAAACCGTTTCACATGAACACAGCTATTGCCATGCCATTTTCTCTTCATTTCACCATTTTTGCAAAAATAGCCAAATGCAATGGCAATGATTTTCATGAAAACAAAAATGGTGTAAAAAATGATTTTAGCTCAAAAAAATAAATTTCACCCAGCCCTACTTTCAACCAACAAGATTTTGGCGTTCTGTTATTTACTCAGGATACTGTACATCGTAACCAAATCAAGCACAAGTTCTGTCATCTAATTAGCTTCTGGCGCACACAAACATGTATATACGGAGGCAATAACACAGGACAGGGTGTGCATTTATTGGGAGATGTAGGCTCACCTCCATATGTGTCCTCAGACTGGTGGAGTGCCTCTGTTTCCAAACATAGCACCCTGGAATGTGTTATGGTATTTATACAATGTTACTATGTTAACATAGAAAATGCAGCACCATGGCCCCAGTATTGCACTAACTGTACATAGCGCATCCGGAGAGGGTGGGGGACATATTCAAAGGGCTCCATAGTGAGGTGCGAGGTGGATAGCATGAATGTGCTAAATACATCAATACACCATTCAAATTAGGGAACTCTCCTGCATACAGGGTGCAGTGGTATATTGAGATGATTTTGAAAGTCATAAATGGCTGCTGAGACAGTACTGTTCACTGCTTCCAAAGCCCTACTCTTAACAATGTATATAACTGTGCATGACCTCCTGCCCTGCTGAGAGGAGTGTACCATTAGACTGCCACAACTGTTTCAGTCTACACAGGGGTCAGAGTGAGAGATAATTACCATAAGATTGTCAGGGTTTATTTTACTCATAATATTGGCAAGCTGTATGTAGGCATTGCAATTACTTTGTGTGACAAGACGGTACCATGTGAATATAGCGCTGTGAAAACAGCGCATGATTTACCGCACAATAGAAAGTGCTAAAGTAAGTACAGCAATCGGAAATAACTGCTTCCCCTGTCACTGTATGCTCCTGTGGGGAAATGTGATGAGGTCTTCTGGGGAGGTGCTTGGCAGAGTTGTTCCCATGGTGGAATGGTTAGGGCACCAACATCTGGTGGTGTAGGAGTTCTGGGGCTGTGGATCGATTCCCACCAGGTCCCATAATGATGCGGCTTTCTTTTTTTTTTGTAAAAAAGAAAGAATTTTTGTGGCTCCCATGTTTCACACCCATCTCTGAAGTCCACCCCCCCAGTTAGTTATATTAATTTCGGGGGGCATGGGGTGAAGCCCCTCACAATGGGGGATGTGAGGGTGGATCCCCCCACAAAAAAAACTGAAAGTGCCATTAGGATTAATGGTGTGCGCTGTTTGTGGAAGGTTGCTGTGTTTCCTGACCTTATTTCAGCACACACCATTTTTCCCACAGCATTGTTTCTTGCGCTGTTTCGGATGCGGCATAATGACCTCGTGTGGACAAGACAGTACTGATATAAGGCAACACCAACTGTGCACTGCATGATTGTTAAACCCTGATGACTGATTTTCCCAAGGCTGCAGAGACTTTGAGCTCAAGTTTTCATGTCCCTACTTTGTAATCTTTGTGTTTTAACCACAACAGATACATTAATGTATAAAGGGCTTGAACCCCAAGTTTTCATTTCCCTACTTTGCAAGCGTTGTGTTTTAACCCACATAGATATATTAATGCATAGATACAGTAACATAGTGTTTCCAAATTAATGTCCTTATATTTTTGAAAAGTTGTCCAAATGTAGCTTATTAGTGATACATGGTGCACCAGACAGCTTGCTTCCTAAGCAGCCTAGCTGGCCACTCATGAAGCAGCTGGCTGCACAATGATGCTCACAGCCCCAGACCTGTAGCTTGGGAACCCTGCTGGCCACTCATGAAGCAGCTACATAAACATGCTCACTGCCCCAGACCTGTAGCTGGTGAACCCTGCTGGCCACTCATGAAGTAGCTGCATAAAGATGCTCACAGCCCCAGACCTGTTGCTGGTGAATCCTGCTGGCCACTCATGAAGTAGCTGCATAAAGATGCTCACAGCCCCAGACCTGTAGCTGGTGAACCCTGTGGGCCACACATGAGGCAGCTGCACAATGATGCTCACTGTCCCAGGCATGTAGCTTGCGGATCCTGCAGGACACACAAGAAGCAGCTGCATAATGATGTTTACTGCCCCAGACCTGTAGCTTGTGAGCACTTCTGGCCACTCATGAAGCCACTGCACAATGATGCTCTCAGCCCCAGACCTGTAGCTTGCAGATCCTGCAGGCCACTCATGAAGCAGCTGTGTAATGATGTTCACTGTCCCAGACCTGTAGCTTATGAACCCTGCTGACCACTCATGAAGCCACCGCACAATGATGCTCACAGCCCCAGACCTGTAGCTTGCAGATCCTGCAGGCCACTCATGAAGCAGCTGTGTAATGATGCTCTCTGCCCCAGGCCTGTAGGTTGTGAACCCTGCAGACCACTAGTGAAGCAGCTGCATAAAGATGCTCACAGCCCTAGGCCTGTATCTTGTGGACCCTGCAGGGCACTAATGAAGCAGCTACATAATAATGCTCACTGCCCCAGACTTGCAGCTTGTGAACCCCACAGGACACGCATGAAGCAGCTGCATAATGATGCTAACTTCCCTACACCTGTAACTTGGTGATACTGCAGTCCACTCATGAAGCAACTGCATAATAATGCTCACTGCTCCAGATCTATAATTTGACTTCTGAGTGGCCCAGCATATCATTCCTGAAACAGCTACATAGTGGTATTCAATGTGCCAGGATAATGTGCCCCCCTCCCACTGGGGGGAGTGGTACAGCCCAAAGCTGTAACTTTAGCATAGACCCCTAGGGATGTTAACATTCTGAATACAGCACTTACCTCAGTTTACCTTTGTCCTCACAGTACTCAAGACACACACAACTAGGAACCTTTGGGCCACTCATGAAACAGCAGCATAGTGACGTGCACTGCCAGATCTATAGGTTGCTTAATGCAGGGCCCTGCAAGTCACTCACAATGCAGCCGCATAATGATGCTGCCTGCCAGATCTGCAGCTTGATTCACACAGTGGTCCATGGGCCGTATATGAAGCAGGGGTCCCATTAAGCGGGGGGGAAGGGGCTGGACCTGTGAATTTTATCATATAGGGACCTACATGTGAAACAGCACACATATCAGGCAGGCATGAAATTTGAAAATTGGTTGTAGATCAGAAGGGGTACTATTCAACCTGTACATAACATTTGCTGAAAAATATTTAAAAAAATCTTAGAAATGAAACCTTCTAAAAAATAAGCCAAAAAAATAAACAATTTTTTCATGCATAGTGCACTTTTGATTAAGACTTAGTTTTGGGTGGGGGTAATTTTTTTAAGGCCCATAATGATTTTATTTTTTAATATTTTTGTTCCAGATTTGAGGGTTGTGGTTCTTAAAAACCTACCCCCAAGTGCAAATTGTTCCCAAGTCCATTTTTGGTCTTTTTTCCCCTAATAAGTCTAAGTTCAGGTTTTGGAACTTAGGTTTTGGTTTTTATTATTTTTTTTTTGCTATAGTATTGGCAGGCAGATGGATGTATCAAGGGACAGCTGAGGATTATGCTATGAGACATTGAGGAATTGCATTGTGGGATACTGAGGAATTGGCATGAGGAAAACTAACGAATCATGATAAGGTACTGGACAGACACTGTGCATACTGTGGAGGGTGCGGGCTTTGGCAAGTGTGCTAGTAGGCCACTGCAATGTTTAAACTTTATGGGCAAAATTGTAACAAAGTGATCCACTACCCACTTTGCGGAGTTTTCATGCAGTTGCCATTTTGCACTTTGCTGTACTGTACTGTACCTGTAAGAGTAAAATAAATGGGTTTTAGAATACCAAGAAAAGTAAATGTTTATTTTTCACTAAGTAGTTAACAGCAAAATGAAAAAAATGTATTTGGTGCAAACTTCAGTTCACTTATGTATTATACATGCATGATTGCACTTGTGTATTATAGTTGAGTAAGAAATTCTATCTTAAACTCCAATTTTTTTACCTTAATAACTCCGCTCCTGTTCAACCAATTTGCTTAAAATCTGGCACACACAGAGTTGGTGCAAGAATCTCTGGATCATGGCAATTTTGTGTCAATCAGTTCAAGGAGGGCAAAGTTATAGAAGTGCAAAAAATGAAAAATTAGCTAAAATTACGACTTTGTTTGCTCACCAGTAACTAAAAGACCATATGGATTTTACATCAGAAGCTTACAGGTTTGATAGCGTTTGCCCCAAGGTGTGTGCTTTTGCAGTTTTCTGCTCTGTATTTCAGGCAATTTTCAAGATAGTAAACAAAAGAGATCCATTTTCCCCACATGCTCAAAGCACAAATTCAGCATTCTGAAGATAACAGAAAACAAGCATTTGTCGATGTCGAATGTTGTCTCGCTGGCATTGGCATTGGTAGTTAGAGACGCATAATAGGAATGGCAGTGAAATATTGAAGTGACACTAATCCCACCCCCACCCTGTAGAGATGGACAGGCATTGGGGTGTGCCTTTGGGTCATCAGCTATAACGCTCATGCCATTGTACCTCACCCTACTCTGTAGACACTGGCAAGTGTTGTGGTGTGCTTTGGGGTCTTTGGGCATTATACTTACCCCATTCCATAAGGAAATATGCTGAGGTGGTTGCAGTATAGGAGAACGGGGTGAACTTTGTGGCTGAGCAGTGCAAGGCACACCATGATATCCATCACTGGCTACAGGGTGGGGGGGTGGAATGGTGTGAGCATTACAGGCGATGATCCCAATTCGTACCCCTGACACCTGTCAGTCTCTACAGGGTGGGGTGTTACAGTTGAAAATCCTAACACCGCAGGTATGTGTTGGTATTTTCACTCCAAATTTTCAACATGGGCTGTTTGTGAGCCCACCTCATGAAAAGCGGCACTATCAGTTTGTTAGCCGAAAGGTCATTTTGCACAGCAGCTATACCATTTGGCGACACAGGGACGAAAACACATTTTGGGCAGGATGTGGAAAATGACATCTGTATTGTTCATGAAGAGGCGTAAAAAAATGGCAATGTTGAAAATCTGGAGTATATATGAAAAATTGGTGAAGTCATGAGCATGCATAGAAACTGCGCAACACACGTCCACAACCCAATTACGTTTGGTAGTTTTTTAGCCACATTTTCAACATAGGCATTTTGGGACCTCCTCATGAATAGTGGTGGGCGAAGTGGGTTCAATCCGGCCCGTGAAGTGAATCGTGGAGTAAGCGTGGATTCGCTGGAGTGTTTCAGTAACGCCAAGTGAGTACTTTAAGTAGATGAGTAACGCCAAGTCCACTGAGAACAATGACTTCACGCTACTTCACCTTCACAGGCCACTACTCCACCAAAATCTTTTTTTTCATTTAGTAAACTTTATTAGTTTAAAATTTTAACAACAACAACATCCATCAGAACAGACAACGAGTAAATACATTAGACAAAAAGGCAGTCCTTGAAAAGAACGGATACATGTGTGTCATATTGAGCACATAAGTAGAGGTTACATCATGATAAATTCTAAAACCTACTATCGTTGTCTGCTCCCCACCCACTTCCCTTCCCACTCATCCCCCCCCAGTCTGCCACCTTAGTAACACCCAAGGATGGTTATGAAGCAATTAGAATACCATGTTACGTATGTATATCCTGAAGAAAAAAAAACTGAAAAATAACTAGAAACTACTGAATCACTAAAAGGGTGTACAATGATTCCCATCTTAATTTATAATTTTCCACCCTATTATTAACCCCAGCAATTATGAGCTCTGCTTGAAAGGCAAACATAATCTCCTTATACCATTCCATATAGGCGGGATTAGTTGGTTCCTGCCAATGTCTCAAAATGACTTTCTTAGCACAGCTTGATATTAGAGCCATATGTGCTCTCTGTTGGCTCCCTTGTAAACCTGCGTAGTCACCCAAGATGCACATTTCTAAGTTGAAATAGTCTGATAGTGCCAAAAGCGGATCAAAGCGTGTTTGAATACTATGCCAAAAGGAAGTGATTTTGTCGCATGACCAAAGCATATGAAGCAGGTCAGCTGAACCCTGATGGCACCTAGGACACTGATTGGATGATACCCTACCCATTTGATGAAGTTTAAACGTGGTATAAAATAAATTATGGTTAATATAAAATTACATCAATCTATATCTGTCCCACTTAATATATTTGTATAAGTGCTTCCAAATGTTGGACAAGTTCCTGAGAGGAGAAGTCGGGGTTAGGGTATTGTCCCACCAATAGACCCTTTTACCTTCCAAAGTGGCAACTTTTGTTAAAATAAATTTGTATGAGTAGGATATGACATGAGAAGAGGGGATAGAGCTAATAAATGGAAATATAGCAGAAGTAAAGGGACTGTTCCATTCCCCCGGTCCAAAATGTTGTGTCAGCATGTGGGATATCTGAAAATGTTTAAAAATGTATATAGTAGGCCAACTAAAAAGATGACTGGCAGCATTGTAGGAGAGGAGTTTTTTGTCATGAACCAACTGGTTCACTCTAACAACACCCATGTCCGGCCAGAAGAGGTGAGATTTAATTACTTTACCTGAAATTAAAAGATTAGGGTTGGAAAACAAGGGCTGGGCAGTATCCTTATGAGCATCCGCCTTGAGAAAATTAGTTAATTGATGCTGTGTTTGAAGTGAGGAACTTAATGGTGTTTCTTTTAGGGATATGGGAAGGTTCTTCCTACTAATATAAGGAAGGGCCTTGATGTCTATATTATTTTCAAAACAGAGAGCCTGTTCAATTCTAACCCAGGAAGGACAATATATAGGCTCTGTACTATTCACAGGAGGTTGCATCCAATATCTGATACTAGCCAGGTATATAGCTAAATAATATATGTAAAAATTGGGAGCTTGAAGTCTTCCATCAATTTTAAGATGCGTAAGTTTACAATAACTTCTGACTTTTTTCCCCTGCCATATAAAACTATTAAGGATTCTCTGTAACTGGGAAAACCATGATAGTGGAAGAGCCCCATTAAACATTTGTAGAGGGTATAAAACCTGAGGTAAAACATTCATTTTTATAATACTCATATGACCCCATATAGAAAGAAGTAATTTTGACCAACATCCAGGGTCTTCTGTTATTGTTTTAATTAGAACATCTAAATTAAGTTTTTTTCATAATGTGGGGGGAAGAGTGCAAGTAAACCCCTAGGTATTTAAATTTTTCGGAATTCCAATGTAATGCCAAATGTACTATATCAGATTTCATTGTGTACTTATTCAGTGGAAAAACTTCTGTTTTTCCAATATTTAACTTATAATTCGAAATTGCTTCGAATTGGGAAATAATGTGGAAAACAGCAGGTATAGATTGAGCAGGGGTTAGAAATATGGAGACGTATGTCGTCAGCATACACGGAAATTTTATGTTCCATATCACTTATTAATATGCCAGGTACAAGTTTCAAACTTTTAATTTTCCCAATAAGGGGTTCTAGATATAAGTTGAAAAGGAAGGGGGGAAGGGGACAACCCTGATGGGTATCCTTAAATAACATAAAGGATGAGGAGAGGACACCGTTACAATGGATTTGAGCAGATGGGGAAGTGTACAGAATTTTGACTCATTGTATAAACTCCTTCGGAAAATGATATTTAGATAATACCATAAAAAGGTATTCCCAGGAAACCCTGTCAAAAGCTTTTTCTGCATCCAGGGAGACAAGTGCCGCCAGTACAGATGAATCCCTGGACACAGAGGAAAGATACACTATTTTCCTAAGATGGTCAGATGAAAGCCTTCCCTTTACTAACCCTACCTGTTCTGTGTTTATCAGGGATTCCCAGACCTGGCCTATTCTAGAAGCAAGAATTTTCGTGAGAATTTTAAGATCTACATTAATTAAGGAGGTTGGTCTATAATTTGGAATGTAGAGAGGATCTTTGCCAGGTTTGGGGATAACAATTATAATAACCCGAGTCAAAGAGGTATCAGATATTCCTTGTTTAAAGATATAGTGAAAAGTATCTAAGAGGATAGGGGCAATTATCTCCTTAAATTTTTTGTAGAAATTAGTAGTAAAGCCATCTGGGCCAGGGTATTTGTCCGGGGCAAGAGAATCTATGGCTTCATAAATTTCTGTTAATGTAACTGGAGCCTTCAGAATATTAATCTGATTGTCTGCTAATATAGGGAGATTGATATTTTGGAAAAAATTGTCGAATTGTTGAGACAAAGAGGGGAGTACAGGTGCAGAGTATAATTGTTGGTAATATTCTTGCAATGTGTTGACAATATCCTGGGGGGAAGATAAAAATTCCCCAGTCATCGGATAAATAGAGGTGATTATTTTATCGGTTATTTGGGTATGCAGACGAAGAGCCATTAGCTTTCCCGCTCTTTCACCATGATCAAAATAAGATACTTTAGAACAAAGCATTAGGAATTCAGCCTTTTCTGCTAATAAATGATTATATTGGGAACGTAGTGATTCAACCTTTTCCCAGTCCTCTATAGGGGCCGAAGGAAGGAGAAGCCTCTCCTGATTTTCTATCTGGGCTAAAATCAAAGAGAGAGCCGCAGCTCTTTGCTTCTTATGCTTAGTCGCTAACCTAATTAATTCCCCCCTCAATGCACATTTCAGAAATCCCCACAAAAAAATCTTTTTTGGGCTGTGACGGGGCATTAATGTCCATAAAATTAGAAATGAATGTTTGAAGGAACAGTATTTGGTCTTCAGATTTCAGAAGTTGATTGTTCAACCTCCAAATTCTGTCTCTATGTATACTGGGAGATAGGTCCAGGTGAAGATGGATGATGCAGTGATCAGAAATTACCTTTGACGTGTAATAGGCCTGAGAGACCCCCAAGAGGTGGTCCACTGTTATGAGAAAATAATCTAGCCAGGAAAACGAATGATGGGGAAGGGAATGAAATGAAAATTCCTTTTTTTCTGGAAACATTAACCTCCAAGGATCTATCAATCCAACAGAGTTCATAAGCTCTTGTAATGCCTTTTGTCCTGGTGATACTTTTAGCCGGGTCTGACCAGATCTATCTAAGAAATTAGATAGTACCTGGTTCCAATCACCACCTAGTACTATGGGAAACATAGCCCAGGGGGCAAGAAGATTCATAAGGTTCATGAAAACTTCAGGATCATCACAGTTAGGACCATAAATGGAGCCTAATACCAGTTCAGAGTGGCCCAAAAGGGCCCCCAGAAGAACGAATCTTCCCTCCGGGTCAGAAATTTGTTGTATAAGGTGAAACGGAATTTTACAGGCAATCAGGATGGCATCCCCTCTTCTACGGGAGTCAATACCAGAACCAAATACTTGACCTACCCAATTTCTATGAAAGTAATGAATTTAGCTAACCCTGAGATGTGTTTCTTGCAATAAAGCCACATCAATTTGCAGACTTTTTAAGTGGAGTAAAACCTTGGATCTCTTGACGGGAGTCTGAGCCCCCTTTATATTCCAGGAACAATATTTAAGGCTAGCCATATGGAATTATATAATACCATGAAATGTAGCAAAACATGACAGAGTATAACCACTCCTGAGTACTTAACCAAAAAACATTTAACCCCCTTACAGTGGCAGACAACCCCTTACATATTATTTTATCTCCTTCCCCCCCATTCCAACTTATTCACACCCTCAAAGCTAGGACCTGAAGGACCCAGCTCTGGACCCCCTTCTTTATAGTGAGAGACTAAGTCACAAACAAACCCTAACCGGGATTAAGATTTAGGAGGTCCCAACCCCTAAATATGATTCATGACTGCTTCTCCTGCAGCTGAGCAGACATGCATACCCCGTCCCACCCCAACGAGTCGATAATTACGAATGTTAGCAGAAACAATTTACTAGATTAATAAAACTCAGGTACCAGAGCCTTATTTTCTGCTTACCTATCCTCGGTAAATCTTAAAAAAGGGTTAAAAGGGTAAAAAAAAAAACCTGTATTCTGTAGAGACTATATTGACATATTTTCTGTAATAGTCCCTTAATACTCTGAAAGGAGCAAACAATCTTTACCCCAATACATATCTAAAAAACATAATCAAATATTTGAACCTGACTATTCAGTTATGAAAACAAATTACACCTTAGATTTGTGTCCGGACATAGCACGCCCGATTTATAAAACTCTACATGAATGGTGCAGAAACATCACACAATCACAAAAAATGAAAGAAACCAACAGTGAAGTTCAGTTTGTTATAGCATTGAAATCAGAAAGCACTTCTTAGCCTTGACGCCAGTCACGGACCGAAGATTTTCTTCCAACTGGCCACCACTGCACGATCGTGCGCACAACCGTGATGCCAAGTCCACTCGCAATATCTGCACAATACGACACTCTACTCATGGAGCTGAATTAAAAAGGAAAAAAAATGGGAGAAAATCTTCACAGGCTCTTCTGTAGCCTGGCTGGTCAACGTATCTCCGCAACAAGCAGGGATTTAAATCCAGGACTCTCTAACGGAGCCCAACCACACGGGGGAAACAAAAAGGGAAAAAACAACTTACATAAAGAAAAGAAAGGGCAAGGATCCCATAACTGTTAAGTCCGAGTCCACAGTCCTGGTTCTAACATCGTGGATCTTAAACATATCTTGGAGGCAGGTGCCCGAACCCGCAATTCCGATTTAACATTACAGCCCAAATACTATCCTGGTAATGCAGGATCTTTTCTAAAGAGATAAGCGATGCTGATTCAAAGTGAGGTAAAAAGATCTGGGAAGAGAACCACAAACTCTTTAGCTGCTTGCCCTGCATTCTCGAAGGTTTTCCAGCTGCCCCTATGAAGCACAGATAACCTAGCAGGATAAAGCATCCGAAATTTTATTCCTGCAGCAATTAACTTAGTGACAGAAGTGTGATATTCAGCCCTTTATTGACGAGTTGCCACTGGTAGGTCTTGAGAGAACCAAATCGGGTTGCCTTCCCATTTGACTTCTTTAAGATCTTTGACTGCAGACAAAATATGCTGACGATCAACATAACTCAGCAATTTCAGGATGAGCGGTCGAGGTTTGGCCCCTGCAGGGGGTCTCGGCCATAAGGATCTGTGGGTTCTTTCGACAGCATAAACCGTGGAGTGTGGAGGAGTACCAGCTATTTTGATGAGCAGTTTTTGTATGAATGTAACAGGCGAATGCCCTTCAACTTCTTCTGGAAGCCTGAAAATTACCAGGTTATTATGCCTGCTACGGTCTTCCAGATCTTCAAGTTTTAACTCCAGCTTGCGTAATTTGTGCGGAAGTGAAGTCATGTCGGGCTCCATTTGAGCTTGCCATGATTCAAGTGAGGCCGTATGAGCAGAGATGTCAGAAAGAGCCTTGTTAGTTTCCTTGAGATCAGCTTGCATCTCTTTTAGATCTGTGGCAAATTCCGCAAAAGCCATTTTTAATGATGCCATTTCTATTAAAAATCTTTCCTCGGAGAGAGGGGCTGCCACTGCGGGAGGTTGAGAGCTTTTACTCATACTAGCTGTGTGCATTCTGGCTTTTTTGGCCTGCTTATCCGGCGTAGTAGGCGGCGTTCTAGTCGGGAGGGCCGTTTTCATTTTGGCCTCCATTTCTCCTAATTAACTCTTTCAAAAACAGAGAGTTCTCTGTCTGATGTTGTCCTGACGTAGGGAGACGCTATCCGGATATAAATTGGAGCAACGTTCAGTCAATTTACTGAGATTACAGGTAAATTCAGTCATTGAAGCGGGAGCGAGAGCACAGTGCGACCACTTAGGGAGAAAGCATCACGTGATCCCCCTAATCCCCCTACTCCACCAAAATCTTAGGGCGAAGTGCACTGAAAACAACGCACTTCGCCTTACTTCATCTTGTTTTTAAGCTCCGAAGGTGAATTTTGCAGTGATTCATGGGATTTCAGGTCACATGGCCTCTATATTGATCTGTCCAGCCTTAGTTCGGGGTAGTATGTGTAGGAAGCAGTAGGCGACAGTGTGCTCTGAGAGCTGTCTGCGATTGAAACCTTCTGAAAGCTGTTAAAAAAGCATTTTTGCATTTTTTGGGGAGGCTCAAACTTTAGTTCAATTGTAGGAAACCCTCCTGCGCTCATATCATCGAGCATTTTTGTTTTTGTGTGGATTGTGAATGTTAATGTATAACATTGAGTGTGTGTAGTGAAAGACAGTGCAAGTGGGAAGGGGTGTATCTGTGGTGTAGGTAGATTTAAGTTGGAGAAATAGTGATTTTTTTTGTTTTTTGGTTATATTTTTGTTATATAACTGACAGTGTTAATGTACACACAGTAATATTGTCAGTAATTCTTGAAATGTTCTTGCTGATTGTGTGTTGTGAGGATCTGGTGCAGCAGTTCATAATTTCCAGTTGTTTACATTACAATATGTGACAAATTACTGAAGTTTTCAATTTGCTATGCATTACTCATTCACCATTGTAGACAAACTGTTTTGCGTGTGTGCATGAGTGTGGTTGCGGTGTTACGTGACATCAAATAATACACCTTTTATTGTGCCACAGACTAGTGTAATTGCAGGCGCAGCAGTGTGAACCTGCTATCCACTGCAGCTGCATGATTTTGTACTGCGATCGTGGTATCTGTTCTTTGTTTTGCTGCTTGTACTGCCGTAAAAATCTGTAGTCAGTGCTCCCCTCCACCACCACCGGCAAAAGGAATTTTTTACCAGATTGGATTGTTTGTGACCTCATCAGCACTACTGGTTACTGAAGTTGTTTTCACTGCATGACAATCTCTATCTGTTGCTGAAGCCACAGCTGTTTTTTTTGTCTTCACATCCAGCATCCCCCCAGAGAGTGAACATAACAAAATCTAAAGTTGTTTATAATATTGTTGTTGATCCCCCAAAATGCCTGCAAAGAGACGTGCAAGTAAAGCTAGTTCTCGCCATTGCACTGCTGCCAGTAAGATAGTCTGTGGGCATGGTAGTACGCAGACGCAGAAGTGCATTGCTGATGTGAGGAAAGGTATTTCTCCTGCAATGTTTTTTACAGCCCAATCAGTAGCTTCACTCATAGTTGGAGGACATGATATTTTCCCAGCCGGTGGTGTTAGTGTTAGTGTTGTTAGTGGTGGTGGTAGTATTAGTATTGGTGCCTCAAGTTCGAATTCTGACCAGTGCACTGTATCCAAAAATATAGTGGAGTGTGAAGCAGTGCAAGTGAGTGGCAGCATAGATGATGTCATGCTTCCCAGTAACATCCCAGTAACTGAACCTGAGGATTCTGATGATCATGTCAACGATAGCATACAATGTGATATTCCGTCCACCGTGGCAGTTAATGTCACGCATTTTCCATGCAGTGATTCACAGTGTGGTGAAAAAATATCAGGTGATGGTGGAGTAGATGATGATGATGAATGTGATGATGATGATGATGTTGCTGTTGTTGCAACATGCAGTACACATGACAGCATCCAAGCGGAAGATGTGGATGTGTGTAACGTTGATGAATACGATGATGATGTAATTGACCCCATTTGGGAACTGGAGAAAAAGAAATTCAACGTTGCTGTGTCGTGTCTGTTTGCAGTAATCCCCCCCCCCCATAAAAACTTGTGATTTACCAGTTTTAGTTGATGATGATGACCCAGTAATAATGATAGGTAGTCGTGGTGGTCAGTTGAGGTCCAGGTGCAGTGCCCAAAACATCACGTTCCCCAACTTCAGTGCTTAAAAGCACGGAGTTAAATAAGCAGCATCATGGACATGTTAAAAGTAGAGCATAATAATCCCTTGTTTGGGATTTTTTTGTTCAAGATGCAAATGATGAGTCAGTTGCAATCTGCCAGGTTTGCCATGTGCGTGTGAGTCAAGGTAAAAAGGGGAGCCACCTGGGCACAGGAGGACAGCATACGCATCTTAAGTATAGGCACATGGCACTGTGGACCCAGGACAAGATGGCAGCTAATACCACAGTGGGGTGTTCACCCTTGTCAGCAACCATAACGAGCATGTTATCCCCTTCCATGACTGTTAAGTCCAGTAGTAAATTAAACGTGTGCAGCAGTGAGGTAAAAAGAGCAGAGGATTACTACAGGCATGATGAGGTGAAGAAGCATAATGACTTTGAAATGTTGTCCAATGCTAGTGAGAGTAGCAGTTTTGGTGGTGGTGGTGATGGTGGTGGTGAATCCAGCATGTCTAGTGCAACTGGTACATCAACCCCGGTTGGCAAATCTGGCAAAATGACTGCATTTCTGGGTTTGTCATCATCACCTGTGCAACCGTCTTCATCAAACGTCCACACTCCACCCCCTGCCAATGCTATTCATCACAGAGCGCTACCATTTGTGATCACACCCCATGTAAAACGTTTAAGTCAGCCCACATTACAGAGTGCTTTTGAGCATAAGCGGAAGTACCCCCCCAATCATGCAGTGTCACATGAACTTAATGGTGCTGTAGCTGAAATGCTGGCACTTGATCTTTCACCCTTCCTCTTTGTGGAGAATTCTGGGTTCTGGTGGTTTGCTGCATGTGCCTGTCCAGAATGGAAAGTCCCATCCAGGACATACTTTTCTACCTGTGCTGTCCCCGATTTGTTCTGTACTGTGTCCGACTCAGTAAGACATGCCCTTCAACATTCCTCTTCTCCATTCATCCATTTAAGTATGGCTATGTGGACAAGTGGCAAAACAGCGGGGAGTTCATATTTGTGTATAACTGCACACTGGGCACAGGTGCCGGGGGTTGTTTGTGATGTTGGTAGTGTGAATAATCAGTGCAGTAAGGTGGATTGTCATGGTAGCAATCTTCCAGGAATTCGACAGCATGCAACAACTGATATGCGCAATGTGACCTGTTTACACACTGGTGAGAACATGTTGGACGTGGTACTGACTGAAATTGACGAGTGGCTAAACCCTCTGTCCCTGAGAGCTGGGTTCATAGCAAGTGGCAATGGGCCAAATGTGGTGAAATGCATCACAAATGGTGTTTTTTTTCGTGTTCCATGTATGGTCCATTGTTTAAATCTTGTGGTGCAGGAGTTTCTGCAGCACCCTGATGTAAAGGAAATGCTGACCATTGCACGACATATCTGCTCTCACTTTTCATGATCTGGAAAGGCCTGTGGCCAACTGCAGCAGTTGCAGATACAAAGCAGCCTGCCTCAGCACCGCTGGAAGTTGTCACCCAATGGAACTCCACTTTATACATGGCAGAGAGGTTGTATGAACAATACAAAGCCATCTCAGAATATCTTTTTATGCACAATAGCCATGACAGTTCCGGGGCCTCCATGCCTATGATGACTGCACAGTGGCGCCTCATGGACTCTGTAATAACAATTTTGTGGCCTTTTCAAGATGCCACACAGGCAGTGAGTGGCAAGTCTGCCTCCATTAGCCAATCAATTCCACTGCTGCAGATGCTGAGGCAGACTTTGGTGAATGTACAGCATGGCCTTGATGTTGCCGGAGACAGTGGTAGCAGTATGTTGCTGCAACACATGCTGACAGTATTCGACCAGAATCGTCACATTGTGAGCATTCAGCATAGTGACAACTTTGCCATAGCAACTATGTTGGACCCATGATACAAACGTGGAATTGCATCAGTACTGAAGGGAGGGCCTGACCAGGTAAAAAATATCAGTGGTCAACTGGTGCGCTTGGTTCATGGGGCACAGAAGTCACGTGCCAAGGTCAGCAAACCTCAGCAGCATAATCTGACTGAAGGTGTACCTGGAGGACCATCAACCATATCCTGCAAGGGGAAGGGGACTGCAGTTCCAGGTGGTCTGTCATCCAAAGTGGCTGGTGTCAACCCGCTTTGGGAGGCTTTGTCCCAAGTGGGCATTTGTGAAATAAATGATTCGGGAGAACAGAATGATGCATCAACCTCTGGACTTAGTGTGACACAGAGAATGGTTGAGTCATATTTGTCTGAAAACAGGCATCTGACAATAACTGAAGATCCTCTTTTGTACTAGAGTGGAAAGGTCAGTGAATGGCCAGAGCTGACTGCAGTGGCACTGAAGTACCTCACATGGCCACCTTTTAGTGTAAGTGTTGAGAGGGTATTCAGCTCCGCAGGTGCAGTAGTCAGGGATCATCAGACAAACCTGTCTCCTGCAAATGTTAGTTTGCTAACATTCATTAAAATGAAAGAGAGGCACATACCAGCACAGACTGAAACCTCGGTATTTGTACCCTGGCCTAGTCATGGTGGTTTTGGTGATGTGGAAATGGACCATCCTGGTGGCACTGGCAGTGGCTGCCTGAAACGGCCCACCACTGATGTAGATGATGACACAATGGAAAAAGAATTTCCCAGTGGTCAGACTTCAGACATAGATGACTGTGAGGGCAGCTTTCTTTATTAAGATGATGATGTGGTTAATGTTGATAGGTTTTAACTGAAGTTGTTAAAAGGCAGTGTGCCACCCCAGACCACCACCACCACTGGGACTGATGTTAGCCACTGCACCACTGAGCATGAGTCTGACCACCCCCAGACCACCACCACCACTACCACCGGTACTGATGTTAGCCACTGCCACCACTGACCATGCATCTGTCCGCCACCACCGGGACTAATGTTAGCCACAGCCACCACTGAGCATGAGTCTGTCCACTCCCTGACCACCACCACCACCACCGGGACTGATGTTAGCCACTGCCACCACTGAGCATGAGTCTTTCCGCCCCCAGACCACCACCACCGGGACTGATGTTAGCCACTGCCACCACTAAACATGAGTCTGTCCGCCCCCGGAACACCACCATCAGGACTGATATTTGCCACTGCCACCACTGAACATGAGTCTGTCTGCCCCCCAGACCACCACCACGGACTGATGTTCCCCACTACCACCACTGAGCATGAGGCTGTACACCCCCAGACCACCACCACCACTGGGGCTGATGTTAGCCACTACCACCACTAAGCATGAGTCTGTCCACCCCCAGACCACCACCACCACCACTGGGACTGATGTTAGCCACTGCCACCACCACTACATGCAGTTAGATATAACACAGAATGTCATCATGTGCCGCAGCTATCACCGCCAGCACCCACCACCAGTGTCATTCAAACAATATTTCCCCATTACATTTACATTTACCATGCCAAGGCAGAGGAAATCGAACAGGAGACCACATCCATCAGCCACAGGCACAAAGCTTCTTAATATTTAAACCATAATGTGAGTATGTGTACTAATGTTTGTTATGCTATTTCACTTCCTTTAGTTGTATGTTTTGTTTTCTATAGATTTTGAGAGCCGCAATGGTCAAACACATACAGTACACTTATTTTGTTTTTTTTTACAAGTTAACAAAAAACTCTCCTTCGCTGAAACTCGTTGGGAATGGTACTGCAGCTGTACCATACAGAGAAACCTATGGAATATCCATTTGAAATCCATTCTGGTAAGTATGAAGATTTTATTTCATCCATTTCATTGTTTTGGAAAGACTGCAGCAAATGTGACTGAGTATGATTCATAAACTAGGTGACACGTGTACGTCACCAAAACTATTTCTGTAAGATATCATTCATGCACTGTATTCTGAACTTACAGCTGTGCAGCCCTGACCATGACAGTGTTAGAAAAGTTGCACACAGTTGTGTTACTTGACAAGATGTGGTTTTGAAATGTAACTTGACTTGAGATTGAGAACCAGGGGCACATTACAATTAAGTTGTAAGAAGTCATTAATTCATTAATTTCTTTTTTTAGGAAACTTCCAGATGCTTTGTTGTTCTGTCAAAGTGGCCTTATCCAAACAAGTTCTTCAACATCAGCCCCCCCCCCCCGGGCTGGGGCACACATGCAACACGCAGAAGTCATTTTATTAGATGACCATGATTATCATTAACAACCAGACTCGAGAAGGATGCAAATGAAATCTTTGAAGAAGTAACAAAATAAGAAACCATTACAGACAAACCTGCAGATATGCTTCCTCCCACCCCCCACAAAAAAATAAAAATTTTCTTCATGTTCTTGATAGTTATCCATTTCAAATTTCTATGCAAAAAGTTCTCATCGAGCATTGGAATGTGCACACCAACAGTATCTGTGACCTGTGATACATAACAATACCATGAGTACATGTCCATTTCAACCCCTCTCACCTACAAAATACACAAATATATATCTATATATATCAACTCACCAGGGCTACTATTAGTGTACAGACAAAGGGCACCCTTCCATCCAGTTGAGGTGATCACATTGCATTTGCTCGAATCGCAGCATACATTGGACCAGCAACAGTTCGCTCACGGTCATCATTTTATTCTGGGGGGACTTTGTATGTGCTGAAACACTCCCATTTCACTTTGTTACCACTTGTCGGTTTTCTGGACACAAGGCAGATGCATTGTGGGCATGCAGAAAAAATCTGGGGACTCTATGCTACCACTGCGCACATAACTGAGTGCGCCATTAATTCTGGAGGACTTTGTATGTGCTGAAATGCTCCCATTTCATTTTGTTACCACTTGTCAATTTTCTGGACACAAGGTGGATGCATTTTGGGCATGCAGAAAAAATCCGGGGACTCTGTGCCACCACAGCGCGCATGACTGAGTGCGCCATTAATTCTGGGGGACTTTATATGTGCTGAAATGATCCCATTTCACTTTCTTACCACTTGTCAATTTTCTGGACACAAGGTGGATGCATTTTGTGTGTTGTGTGATTATGAGCTCATGATGTCATACTGACATTATCAATTAAAGTAGCATTGCAAGAATGCGGTGACAATTTTGAACTGTACTTTTTTATGCTACTTTACATTGCCAGCCACTAGTTACCTCTGAGTCATGACTTGAATGATACACTTATTTTCACAATTTCTGTCTGCTTTACTTTGTTGACTACTTCTTGTCATGTATGAAAAAAAAATGAGCACACCTTTCAATATTGTTATGACCAGGTTTGTATTTATTTACAGCTGCTTTTCAAAAATATTGTTCTGTGGGGTCATAAAATACTGCCTGCTGCATGACTGTTAATTTGCAACAGAAGTGAAAAATAACAACCGACTGATGTGATGGAGAAAAGTGGCAGAAAATACTGACAAAGACCTGGTCAGTACCATATTAAAAGAAATGCTCCTTTCATTATTTCACACGTGAAAAAAGGTAGTCCAGCAGACTCAAATACTGGAAATTATAGTATCATTCCAGTCAGGATGTAAGTAAAGGAAGTTGTAACATAGCATTAAAAAATATAGGTCAGAGTTCTCAAAAGATTGTTGCACTGCTGCTTTACAGAGATTCACCACGTTACATAGTTATGGTGTTGCACCTAACCTAATATGTGGGTGCCTTACTTCCAAGGGAATCTTTCTTGCTCCACATAGTGCAATACATTTCTGTGAAAACAGCCCGTAATTTCATTACAGTGTTCATGTCACAGAGGAATTTCCATTCAGAAAGCTGCCTAAATTCTGCCCCTTCTCAGCAACGTTAGACGTGATGCCATGGGGAGGGCAGCTGTGTGCTCCACTATAGTGAATGTCCGGCAGCTATCCGAATGCTTCTTTATGTTATAAGGTTCACTTTGTGGGGAAATGTGGGCACGTTTCCACTAACAAGGCTCTTCTTACTGGAAACGTGCCCACATGTTTCACCACAAACTGACCATTATCCCATAAAGGAACATTTGGAAAGCTGCCGGACAATTGGACATTCATTATAATGTAGCATGCACCCGCACTCTCCCTGGCATCACATCCTAATGTTGCTGAGAGAGGGGGGCAGAATTTGGGTGGCTTTTATGAATGGAAATTCCTCCGTGACATGACACACTGTAATGAAATTACGGGCGGTTTTCACAGAAATGTATTGCACTATGTAAGGACATGTGGAGCAAGAAAGATTCCCCTGGAAGTAAGGCAGCCATATATCGGATGCAATGCTGTAAGCTGGTGAATCTCTTTCATGTCTATTTCACAAGCAAAATAATTAGAGCCTCAGTAATGTTTACTTTGTGTCGGGACTCATGAATCAGATTTTAAGTGTTTCGCAAACAGCATAAAAACTGAGCAATGCGAGTATGTTGTGCTAAACTGCATGTGTGCCGTCACTGTTCTTCCCTGTGTGTGCATACATTGTCCAGCTTCATGCAAACATGTATATGGTAAGACTTGTTGCAGTATCAAAAATAAAGATAACAAAGAATACCTGATGTATATTTTATTGGTACCATCAGCACCAGCGGACTAAGTGATATATTTTTTCAGAGGTATCGGGTCACTGTGCACCTCAGTCACTCACTCACAGTGCACACATGACTTTGCAGAGATCATAGCACAAAAAACACATTCTCTCCTAAAAGTTATGTCTGCAGTATAGTGTATAATGTGGCTAAGGTGCACTCTGGCCAGACACCTCTGAAAAAGTATTGTATCACATAGTCCACTGATGATGATGGTGACAATAAAATATACCTTATTCTGCTCACTGTTCTTTATAGCATAAACACTGCAACAAGTCAGCAACAGCAATATATGTTTGCAACACGCTGCACAGCGTCTGATGTCACACACACACACACGAAACAACACTGACTGCACACATGCAATTTTACACATCATACTTGCACTGCTCACAACAGCTCGTCCACAAGCACTCCAAAACAGAAAATCAACATTACTGAGGCACTGTAACAACAGAAGGGAAAATGTCTATTATTAAATAACAAAAAAGCACACAAAAGCAGTACAGCACAGTAGTAGGGGGGAGTGGTCCAGAAAATATCCCTTAATGTGGGATGCCGTGGTGTTCGAGCAGCAGGTGCAGCATTGTCAGTATTTGCAGCTGCTGTTGCTGGATTTGATCAACCTGCTGCTGCACAGCACCCACCCTCTCATTGTTCTTTTTGAGGGCTGCCCACACCAGAGCAATGTCAGCCTGTGTTGCAGGCACTGTGGTGGGGTCCACTGCAGCTGGAAACCCAGGTAGTGGTGGTGGTGGAAAGGGTGGTGCTGGTGGCTGCAGTGGCAGTGGTGGTGGTGGAGCAGCTGCAGCAGTTGCCCTCCTCCTGCTGCGGTGGTGAGGCACAACTTCACCCCCAGCACCCTCGGCCACTGTCACAGAAGGGCCAGCAGGTAGATGCTTGGCCCCTTCGGTGGCAGCCTGCCACTCTGCCTTGTGGTGGTTTGCCATGTGCATGCGCTGGCCACCAGTCCCCAAATGCATCCCCCAGGGGCCACAGTGCACCAGTACACCACACAAATGGCAAACCATGATTGTGCAGTGTCCCCCCACACAGTTAAAATACTCCCACACTGGGGAGCTGCGGGGGAGGGGTACCAGATACACTGCTTGGATCACCTATATTTTCCTGGGGCTCCACCTGTGACTGTGGAGGTGGTGGTGGTGGTAGTGGTGGAGTAGATGGATGTGCAGCAGCCACTGGTGGCACTGGTGCTTTTGCTGCTTCCACAGGGGGGGAAGCAACACCGAATAGTCTGAAGCGGTCCAGTAACGCCCAACCTCCCCCACATGTGTGCACTCCTCTCCTCTGCCCGCGCCCATAGGCTACAGACTCTCCTTGTCCCAGGTCCATTGCACACAAGTCCCCGACTATCAACGAGTCCCAATGCCTAACCTTCACCCGCACTCAGTCTCACACTCTCAGACACGCACACACACAGTCACACACACACACAAAACAAAACAAAACTTATAAAAAAAAATTTAGTACCAAAAAAAAAATCACAAACACAATACAAAAACTAAATAAAGATGTCACTTTTAAAAAAGCTGTGTTTTTTCTGCGCAAAATCACTGGGAAACAAACTGCTCTCCTCTCTCAGTCTCTCACCAAAAAAGCCTCCTCCTCCTCCCCCCCCCCGCAACTTCAAAGGAGAAAGTGAAAGTAACTGCTTCTCTGACTCACGTCCTTCCTGCCTGGCTAAAGCATGTGACTTACAGTACTGTAAGCCATGTGATGTGTGGGGGGCTGCCTATTTTGGTGTCACTTCGCCTTACTTTGCGTTAAGGCAGAATGACAATGCAAAGTCATAATGAGAAGGAGAAGTGAGCACTTTATGGTGGCCACTTCGCGTTGGGCTCCGCCAATGCAAAATGATCACTTTGCTTCCACTTCACCAGCGGATTTAAAATTTGCTGCATTTCTACTCATGAACAGTGGCTCTGTGATTTTGTTAATCAGTCCCAAAAGTTGATTTCCCACAGCGACCACACCATTGTGCGCCACAGGTGCAGAAACACATTTTGGGCAGGCTGTGAAAAATGACAGCTGTACTGTTGATAAGGAGGTGTGAAAAAATGCCAGTGTTGAAAATCTGGCATGAAAATATTGCAAATTTGTGAAGTTACAAGGATGTGTGGAAACTGCGCAACACACGCTTGTAACACAGTCATTTTATGGACTTTTGGCACCAAATTTTCAACATAGGCATTTTAGGACCTCTGCTCATGAACAGTGTCACCATCATTTTCTCAAACTGTCCCGAAAACTGATTTCACACAGCGACCGCACTATTCTGCGCCGGACATGCAAAAACACATTTTGGCCAGGATATGTAAAATGACAGCTGTATTTTTCATAAGGAGGTATGGAAAAATACTAATGTTGAAAATCTGGAGTGAAAATATCACAAATTCACAAAATTACGAGCATGCGTAGAAACTGTGCAATGCACACTCGCAAAACAGTCATTTTTTGGATTTCTTTCACCAAATTCACAACATAGGCTTTTTGAGAGACCCCCTAATGAACAGTTTCACTGTCATTTCATTACTCAGTCCTGAAAGGTGATTATGCACAGTGACCACAAAATCACCTTTCAGGACCGAATAACGCCATGACAGTGACTGAATTCATGAGGAGGGATCCCAATAACCCCATGTTGAAAATTTGGTGCAGAAATTCAAAAAAAATGGCTGAGATATGCACCAAAGTTAAAAAAAATATATTTATGCCATTATACAGCTTACTGGCATTTCTTCAATTCGCGGTCGGCTTTGAAGAGTGCAGACGTGTTCCCGGTCCACCAAAGATCATCGTGCCAGACTCCAGAGGTGAGTATGGGGTGAGGAGGGTGTCGGGAGGCAGGGTGCGTAGAGGGTGGGCGCGGGTTGTGAGAGGGGTCAGACAGACCGTGAGGGACTGTTTTCTTCTTTCACAGGGTTAAAAAAAAAACATGGCAGGATGGTTTTCCTTTTTCAGGAGATTTGTCACGCTGGGGTGGGCTCTCAGTGTGCCACCTAAGTGTTTTGGAGGGGATGCTGTAGCTGACAGGGGACTGGGCACCCCCGTCTGCAAACAACGAAAGCGGGGGGGCAAGAACCGAGGGGCATTGGGCACCCCCTTCGGCACATAACAAATGGGGGACGCATGATGCCAACGGGGAGTGGGATCCCCCATCGGCACATACAGTGTATCAGGGAATGCCAACAGGGGGATTGGGCACCTCTGAAGTCGGCATTATGGTAGGCAGTGTGCCGCCATGATTTTACTTTTTCACCAGGGCAAGCACATCGGGAGGTGCCACTGTGTATGACGAGCTTTGCTCGCATTGCAGCGGACCTTTCATTAGATGTGCTCACCACATTATGTATTCATGGTGTGGCGCCGGCATACAGGCTTATTGGGGAATGAGGGATGCCCCTACTGATGCGTGCCCTGCATTCACCCAACAGTGACCGCACCTCCAAATCTGCTACTACTGCAATATGTTGGCTGCACATGCTCGAGCCAACATAAAAAGGACACATAAATATGTGTGTCCTTTTCTCATTACTGTTGCCATTTCTGGGGTGGCGCATGCATTGCATATCATTGAGTATGCCCTTAGTACACTGTTTAAGCTTCTATTTCATGTGATTGTGTTCATAAGGTGGGGGGGGCGAGGCCATGCATCACTATGTTAGTGTGTTGCTTCGTGCATTGACACAGAGTGTGGACATCATGCTGCCACCCACCTCTGGACCACTTTTTCTATATTTATGTGCAGACTAGGGAACAGGCACTTCTGAGTCCCATCCCAGTGTCTGCGTTTAACTTTTTGTTTAATAAGGTCCAACCCCCACTGCCAGGTATACTTCATCCCCCCACCCCAATCATGTTTGCCCAACACTGGGGTGCCTATCCCTCAGTGCCAGCTAGCGTTCACCCCACTGAATTGTAAGTGATGCCAAGATGCCTAGTCCTGGAGCTGCTGTAACATCGGGATGCCTACCCATCCCCGGTGCCATCAAACAGCAAACCAACACTGAGGTACCCAATCCCCAGTGTGAATTCCTGTAAAATAAAAACTATCACTTTATGTCTTTTTTTTAACCCTGTAATAATGAAAAATGTCCATTAATGTCTGTTGTGTTTCCCCCTGTCCCCACCACCCAACACTCACCCCACCCTGATCCCCCACTCAGCACCCACCACCCCACACACTCCACACCCATCACTCACCTTAGAAATGTCCAACACCATAATCCATTATCTGTGAAGAAACATGTCCTGCTCCTTCAATGCTAACTGCGAACTGACTGAATACAAGGTAAGTGTGTTTAATGTCTTTTCAATGTGTTTTGAGCTTTTACTCATAACTCTTTTTATATATTTTTGTTACACGTTTTCAATATGCCCTTTTTTCTTTCAACTGTGCATCTTTATTAAGTAACATAGATAAATACAAGCAGAAGGCAACTGCAAATCCACAGGCAAGCCTTTGACAAAAAGAAAACCAAATATAATAGTACACAAAAATATCACACTGATCATTACATATGTATACAAAAATAGCCATTGAGTTAAAAGTAAACAAATATGCTCCTAAATGATAAAAAGGGAGAACACTGGATAAATATAGTTAATGGACCCATCAAACAAGGTAATTAAAGTACAAAATCAGACTTTTTCCCCATAATTTACAGTACCCATCTCCTCCATAAAATCTAAAAAAAAGACTGAAGTTTATTATAAAGTTTAGCTGTAATGTTTTCCATATAGTAAATATGACATACTAAGTTATACCAAAGATCCAAGGAGAGCACTTGAGGGGAGAGCCAGCACTTGGTGATAGCTTTACAGGCTGCAAGCAATAAGACATGTAATAATTTACTAATATTGGGCGCACAAAAAGCTTTCGGGGTGTCCAGAAAAGGAAAATGGAAATAGCGTAAGAGTGTGTTGCAACTCTGGGCCCCAAAGATCCAGCAAAACTGACTGAAGGTTCTGAAGAAAGGGTGCTAATATGGGACAGGACCAAAGTATTTGAGCTAAAGCAGCAGGAGATTGGCCACCCCCTCTCCAACAATGTGCTCCTAGGGTGGGCAAATACTTAACTTGTCTAGCAGGGGTAATAAAGAATCTGATAAAAGTTTTCCATAAAAACTCATGCCATGAAGGGGAGAAGGTTGTCTTATGGATATGATGAAGAAAGTAGTCCACTGTTGCTCAGTTATAACTAGATTAAGATCAGCCTGCCAACGGGCCTGTTCATGGACAGTAGTGCAAGACTGGAGGTTTTGAAGAGCCTTATATAAATAAGAAATCAGGTGGGCAGCCTGAAGTTCCCCCATAATGGAGCGCACTATCAAAATAACTAGAGTAGGAGGGTCAGGGCAGTGGGAGTCCAGATGTAGCCTAGATTCAAGATAGTCCCAAACCTGTATATATCTAAAGAAAGAGGCTGGGGGAAGCTGGTACTGCTGCAAGACATCTGCAAAAGAAAGTATATTCCAATCCTGCAAAAATTGATGCCAGTAACTGAGATCCGTTACCCAAGTGGGACCACCTAAGATAAGTTAAATCTAATTTCACAGGAGGAAAAATCTACCTATCCAACTATAGACAGAAACCTGTATCGATAGTGTCGTAGTTCAGGTCGTCTCAGGAGCTTGAACCATAAAACATGAGTATCAACAGTATAAGGATCAAAAATGGGGTTAAGATCAGAAAAAGGTAAAGAAGACAATAACAAAGAAGGAAAAAAGAAAGATCCACCTCTTGTATCTCCAATGTTTTCCAGTGGACCTGGTAACTATCCAAAAAGCCAATATAGCACAGTCCGCAACTGTGCTGCCTGATGATAAGGCAGCAAGTCCGGAAGTGCAAGCCACCCCCCCAGTCGAGTAGGCAATTGTAGACCCTTATATCGAACCCGAGGGGGTTTCCCCTGCAAGATATACTGAGAGATTAATAACTGTCAGGTGAAAAAATAAGAGGAAGGGGGAGTAAGCAGCAGTGTGTGAACTAGATAAAGAAAGAGAGGAAGAACAATCATCCAGATAGAATGAACCCACTGGATGAGAGACAGTGGTAAATTAGACCATGTTGCAAGATCTTTACTCAACATTTTAGTAAAGGTACCATAGTTGAAAGAACAAACCTGCTGATGATCTGGAGCAAGTGAAACTCCCAAATAAGAAAAGGATAAGAGTTTCCATTTAAATGGGAAATATTTTATGATGACAGCAGAGGGGTTAGGGTGCCTGTGAAAACTGTGACTACATATTGGCAACCACCATAATCACGATGCAAGGATAGCAAATTACAGTACAGCGACCAACATATATTGGTTAAACACCCATAATAGCGTTGCTACCTGCCAACTGCTTAATGAAAATTGCAAAGGAACAAAATAGTGCCTACCAGTATCCTGCTCGCCTTGCCAGCCATCCAAGGAATGCCTATGATTGTCAGTTCTACTTAGTTCCACTCAGTTCAGAATGCATGATGAAGTAAATGGTCACCACTGTCAAGGAAGTGTGCAAACGTCACAATAGCGACTTTTAAAATGAGAAAAAAAACAAGTCACAGTGATAGTGACATGTTATGCGCTTCTGCACATATTTCTTTATTGTAGCCTCCTTTAAAAGTAGAACATAGCCAATTCCTTCAGACTATTTCCTTCATCACTTCAGTTCCTTCAGACCATTCCCTCACTTCAGATCAGACCTGGAACTGAAAATTGCAGATGAGCCTTCTTAGATAATCGTATCTGCTCCTCTGTGAGTATTCACCCACAATCGAGACTATCCACTAGTTCATATCTTTGTATTTTCTTTTCCTCACATGGGTACCCGCACCAGACACCATCTATTCTATTTTCATTTTTGGTCAGCCTCTGTTCCTCCTTTAAGCACTGTATCAGTTTCCAGATACTGGGGTGACAGGCTCCTAGGCGACTATTACATCCACGATACCACCCCTCAACTGCATTATTTGTGCATTCTAGTCCCCAAGAGGTGGCATCGTAGCAATTCCACTGTTCAGGTGGAAATGCAGCCTTTCTGCACCCAGAATGCCTTCTGCATTTTCCTATCCAGGTCGACTTGAAATAATCAAGCAGAGGCAGAAGAATTTCTGCATTTGTGTTAAAAAAACTCCCATTCTCTCATGGCATCAAATGTAGTAAGCATTGGGACAAAAGCCAATGATAAAAGCATCTGCAAATTCAGAGATAAATCAGAATCTGAGCAGTATTTTTTATGCACAATTGGGTACTTTTGTATCCTGCGCTATGTGGCTTGTGCAAAATGGAAAAAACATCCCCTAATTTCTGTATCAGGGAAAGAGGCACTCAAACCTCACCAGGCTGATTTTTCAAAGTCCATCAAAGCTGTTGCAGGATTTAAGGGGGAGCACAGTTCCTGTAGCTGTGCATAAACCCTGGAATAGGCAACAGTTTTTCTTGAACACATGAGCACATAGTGTCATTACCACTTGCCCTGACATAATGCAATGCACTGTATAAAGCTGCTCAAACAATGATCACAGGATTTAAAGGTCCCATTAAGCCTCCAATTGCTACTTTACTGCAGCATTTTCAGATTTGAATCTGTAGCAAACATCAAAAATCTGTCATTTTCCTTGCCACTATCAAATGCAAGGAATGGGAGACCAGCTGTGGTGACCCTGAAATCTGCTGGTATGTCAAGATCCTCAACTGACGTAGGGGTGGCTGGACAGCCACAGTCAACTTGCCTTATTCGCTGAATGTCCTTTTGGGCAGCGGCATGCCAGGCAAATGACCTGTCACTGCATCAGGGGCAGATGTGGTACACTGCACAATGACACAAGTAGTTGTTTCCACACTGGTTCTAGCACACTGTCTGACGTCTGCCATGATCTTGTGCACCCCAACATCCCCAGCATCTGGAACATGAGTATGTTCCTTTATCTGTGCTGACACTTTGTTGCCCACAGTATGCAGTCTAGAAAGGCAGCTGAATTAATGGGCATTAGCACATCTCCAATACAACTTGCCCCCTTTTCTTTATCTTTTTGGTAGATATAGCCACCATATAAGGCCAATGGCCTACCTTTTTGGCTCTTGATAATTTCGAACTCCATCCTGGCAGAAAGTTCAGAGGTGAGTTCAGAGGTAGAGTAAGGCAAATGGGAAAGGCAACAACAGTTGGTCAATTTAATGTTTGGAGGAAAATTGGAATCAGGTGTGTACTGCATTGTGGGTACAAGGCAGTAGCATGAGGGACTGAGACATTGTGGAGAGCTACAAATATCCCCAGAGAGAGAGAGAGAGTGAAGAAAGATGGAGGGCAGCTGATTTGAGTACACTCAGTAAACAGTAAACTGTTAGCCAATCAGCACTATTTTGATGCAAAAGCAAAATTGTGCAGCGCTACTGTGTCTGGTCACGCTACTAACGATCGCGATTATGCACATGCTATAATTTCATTCATGATTATGCGGTCGTGATTTTTACATGGAACCGGGGGTATAATGAAGGGAGAGAACTTCTGTTTTCGAGGTATTCAGACTATAGCCCACTAATTGACCAAAATTAGGTAGAAAGGACCATACAGATGGGAGAGAAGCATCCAGGTTAGTTAAGTAAATCAAGAGGCCACCAGCTTAGAGAGCTAATTTATCCTCTGTACCCCCAACATGTAAACCAGAAATAGTAGGGTTTTGATGAGGCATACAAGCCAAAGGCTCTAAATAAAAAGCAAAAAGTAAGGCAGGAAGTGGGCAACGCTGACGAGTTCCCCTACCCAAACAGAAGGAAGAAGACAGCGGACAATTTATTTTAACATATGCTAAGGGATGATCATACAATTCTTGTAACAAAGATATAAATTGGGAAAAGAGTCCAAGTTTAGTTAGTACCTCGAAAAGGAAAGGCCACATCACCCAGTCAGAGGCCTTCTCTGCATCTAAGCTAAGTAAAAGAAAAGGGTCTTTAGACTGGATGGCATGGTAAAGTGGATGAAGAGTGTGTTTAATGCTATCTTGGGTTTGACAGGAAAGAACAAAGCCAGTTTGGTCCTCATCAATAAGGGTCGGAAGAACTTGCTCAAGGCATTTGGCCAAAATAGATGCATAAAATTTATAACCAACATTTAAGATGGATATAGACCAATAAGAGGAACAAGAAAGTTTGTTTTTACTCAGCTTCAAAATTTCTGAAATGGTAGCATGTTTCCAGGTGGGGGCAAACCCTTACCAAGAGCACCTTGACAAACAGACAAGAAGTAGGGATTAAATATGGAAGAAAAGGCTTTATAAAATTCTGCAGTATATCCATTGGGCACAGGGGATTTGATATTTTTAAGGGTTTTAATGGCTAAGGAAAGTTTCAGAGCAGTAATAGGAGCTGAGAGCTTGGCTCGGGCAGATGAAGACAGAGTAGGAAGTAGTAACTGTGAGAGAACCTGTTGAATAAGATCAGGACTAGTTGTAGATTCAGGAGTATATAACCTGCATAAAAAGCCTTAAAAGCTTCTAGAAGATCTGAGGGAGACTAAACCAAATGTTTGGTAAGGGGGTGCGAAATTTGAGAGATAGAAAGCTGTGCCACCCGCTGCCTGAGCCTATAGGCTAATATATTTGTTGCCTGGGCACCCCCCTCACAGCATCTCTGTTGCAAATACTACAGGGCCACTTCCATACAGTAATTAATAATAGCTTGAATCTTGCTTTTAGTTTCGGAGAGCTCGCTCAAAACTGAGTGATCAGCTTGCACATGGCAGGCCTGCAAAGTAGCCAGTGTTTGTTGTAATGTATTAAGTTGTTTCTCATGCTCCTTTTTAAGTGAGAATATTTAATTAATTCCCTGTGAAACACAACCTTAATTTTATCCCAAAGAATATGAGACTCAACATTTGAGGTCGTAGTGTCAGAGAGAATCCTTTTTAACATATCAGTGGTCCAGTGCAAAGTGTACTGTCATTCCTCAGAGTATTAGAAAATTTCCAGAGAGTAGTACCCGTACTCTTAAAAAAAGAAAAAGTTGCGGCATCGGGTGCATGGTCCGAAAGTAAAATTGGATGAATGGGGGCATGGCCAGGAGCAAGAAAAGATGGCAGCTTAACTCTGTGAGCTCTCTGTACCCTGCAGCAAATCCAGCAATTTACATCTAGGTCTGCATCCTTTTCTTTGGGAAAATCTGTTGCTCGAAATACACTGAACTTACTGATCTTGTAGAACTGACCCCTACTTCACTGGTCCCAACAGGGCTGGAGATCTTGATCAGGAGACATGACACGAGGAAGCAGTCTGCCAGATCATACAGTCCCCATCATGGCAGTAAAGGCTTCTCAGCAGGGTGAACCCTTCCTAAAAGAAATAAGAAGCATGTTTGAGAAAATGATTAACAAAATGGAAAAGCTAGACGTGGCAGCACACAGCAATTCCTTGGATATTATCAACCTGTCACAGTGCACCAGTGTCACGGAACAGTGTCTACTGGGTCACGAAGACACTATCACTACATGGATGTAAAGCTCCATGACCAAGACAAGACCATACACTTGCTCTGGAATTGGGTCGAGGATCTGGAGAACTGTAGTCACAGAAACAACCTACTGCTGGCTGGGTTTCCAGAAGGAGCCAAACAGAAAGACCCAATACTGTTTCTGCAAAGAGAGCTGCTGGGGTGGCAAGGTGATGGTCACCTGGAAATAGATCGAGCCCATAGAATGCTGGCCCCCCCCAGCCAACTACTGGAGGTAAACCGAGGCCAATCCTAGCACAGTTCTTCTGATTTCGAGACAGGGAGGCCATCCTAATGGGAGCAAGAACCAAAAGGGACTTCAAAGTGACGTGGGGAAACAATACAGATTTTAGCAGACTTTCCCCAGGAGCTCTCAGACCACCACTGGGCTTTCACTATCACCTGAAGGGCATGCGGTGAGCTGTGCCTTGAATATTCCCTGCACTACCCTGCAACCTTGTGAATAATAATCAGTGGGTCCCCTAGATTCTACGACTCACCCGAGGCCACTGAATGATTCCTGCAATCACACGCCCCAAATTGAACTGGGGCAAGATAGAGGACCCTTTCAGACTTAATAAATCTGACCGCAGGGCTAACTGCATGGATTTCTCAGCCCATGAGGCCTACTTACCAGCCTCCCCCAGGCCCAAGCCACAGTCTCCCAAAGCACTGCCGCAAACTGCACCAGAGCCTCTGAATGCTAGGTGCAACCACCAAAACAGATGGATACAGGCGCCAGGGGGATCCCATTTGGACAAATCCCTGAGGCTTTGTTCATGGAGCTGTAGCCAGAGCCAAAACTCTGGAGAATCTGATGCAGTTGCAGATATCCTGCCCGGCTCCAACCACTTCCGACCCCTCATGGACTTACCGGTGGAGGACCTGATGGGAAAGAAGCCCCCGAGGGTGGAATCCTGATTCCTGCCCAGATTGAGTGTTCTGTAGTTTCATCCTGGGCCAAGACATCTGAGAATGCACCTGGACAGGAACTGGCTCCAAGCGATGACTGTGGGATGGGGCCTTTCCCCCTGCCACTGGAGGAGACCCGTGAGGCCGCAGTGGGCTGAAGCGTAGGACATGGAGGTCAGCTTCCTCCATGAACTTTTAACTCAGGGGAACCGGAAAGGTCCTCTTGACTAAATTCTGGTAATGGGAAGGAGGAAGACTCCGATTTAAGTGGCAAGTTAAATAGACGTAATTGGGAAAATCCCCCCCCCCCGCCACGGTTGGTCTGGACCTGTTGTATTGGGCACCACTATTTTGTTGTATGGTTAGGCAGCCCTTGCGAGTAGGTTCAATTAAAGGGATATAGTTTACTTATGTTACATTTTCCTTTCCTATTTATATCGAGCAATGTACCATCCAGCCTAGGGACACATCAGATATGCGATATGGATTACAGAATTGGGCCCTCTCATGGAGAGATAGCCAAGGTAACCGTACCTATCGTCTGTCCCTGATTTTTGGGGATGTCCCTGATTTTGCCTTGGAATTTTCCTTTGTCCCTCACAGAATTTGTGTTTTTGTGACTGAGCAGTGGGGATTGTAAGCATAACATGGTGTTAAACATTGAAGTTACAGATTTCATCTTCAGAAAACTGCATCTTGCATTAATCCCCTTATCCTATCAGCTTTCTCAGTAAGAATAACCAAATTTTAAGATGCATCCCTAATTATGGGTCTTTGTCCCTGTTTTTTTTGGGGGGGGGCCTTGTCCTTGATTTGTGGGGCAAAAGGTTGAGAGGTATGATGGTAACACTCTTCGGACCTAGTGGGCTAAGGGAAGGGGGAACACTGCTTATTTGGATATGCCTTATATAGGGCTCCTACAATCACCCTGAATAGTACCCCAGAGTGGGCAGTAGCTCCACCAGGAGTAAGAAACCCAAGGAGTCTTAGAAAACTGGCCTTAAGGGGCGCTCCACTCTCCCCTTACCAGCCAAGGTTCCCCACAGCCCCGAAATACCTCTGCTGAGCACCATAACTGGTCAGGAACTGTGTTACGAGCATGTACCCTTGGCTGTGAATTGGACATGCACTTCATTAGAGGGGCGAGCTGAAAATTTTTCTATCAAATATTGCTGCTACTAATTATCAGAACTAGATATTGAGGGTAGAGAGGTGTAGTGAGTAGGCTGTTTCCACAAAGTAGGTGCTACCTGACCCTGGAGACCAGCGCCAGCATCTGGGCTACTTGCTAGATGATGGGTGAGGCATCTGCCAGTCAAGAAAGAGGGTTGGAGGGTTTGACTACACACTGTATTCAGTTCATATCTACAGTTACAGTATTATCTGTTATTACTGGTTTGTTAAACTGTTAAGTGTTATATTGGGTTTAAGCATAAAGTGTGCAGCGCAAACAAGGGACTAGATATACTTTATTCCAAGAGGTCCATAGCAGAGAAGAGGGGGTGTTACTCCCAATCAGCCCACAGGCATAGGACTACTAGGCTACCAGTCACTCCTATCTCAGAATGGAGGTCAGCATGATGTCTTGGAATGTTAGGGGGCTCAACTCTCCTATTAAAAGGAAGAATGTGCTGTCACAACTCAAGAGATTGAGCCCCCAGATAGCCTTCCTCCAGATACAAAGCTCTCCCTAGGGGAAGCTCAGAAGCTAAAATAGGGATGGGTGGGGGTGGGGTGCATAGTACTGCACCCTCACATAAATGTGGGGTATCCATATTGTTGCACAGAAATCTCAATTAGAAGATAGGTAGGTATAAGAAGGACAAAGAGGGCAGGTGGTTGATGGTGGAAATCATTACTCCCCAGGGTCATCTGATTCTCCTCAATGTATCCAAACCGAATCAAGATGCTCCAGAGTTTTTTCACCAGATCAACCACCTCCTCTCAGACATTAATGTGAAGAAATGCCAAGTGATAACAGGGGGGACTTTAATCTTACACTCAGTCCTGTGATTGATAGGCACAGAGGAAGTGCAGAACCCCACAGACAGGCCACCAAGGCAGTACAATGCCTGATGGCAGAGCACTCTCTCGTGGATGTGTGATGCATGAAAAACCCTGGGGTATGTGACTACACCTGTTTTTCAGCCTCTCATGGGTCTTCAAGCAGAACTGACCTGTGGCTTATCTCCAGCTTGCTGTACCATAAGGTTGTTAAGGCACAAACCCATCAGATAGTAATTTTGGACCACGCCCTGTTAGAAATCAGGTTAGAATGGGGCCCGGAGGAATCCTCAGCATTCTCCTGGAGGCTCGATATTCTGCTCCTAGAGGACCCCCATTTCCAGGAATGGTTCAAAACTGAGACATCAGAGTATTGGAACAACAACGACAATGGGGAGGTTTCAGACTCAGCCTTATGGGAAGCATTCAAAGCTACCATAAGAGGCCGAATCATTGTCTTTGCCTCAACATGAAAAAAACGAAGAAGGGCAGAGCAAGCTACGCTAGAACTCAGCCTGGCAGAGCTGGAATCACAGTATAAGACCACAGCCCATACAAACCCATCCCAGACCCTGTTAGCCCAACTCACCAGCGCAAGGCTGAAGCTAAACCTTCACGTGACGAGGCAGACCAAGTTCAATCTAAGGAGGATTAGTCACTTCTATTGGGAAGGGGTGGAGAAGTCCAGCAGACTTCTGGCATACCGCCTCAAGAGCAGACAGGCTGCTAGGACAATCCAAAGCTTGGTAAATTTGTCCGTGGAACAGGTCACAGCACAATCTGACATCAACAAGGTCATGGCTTAGTTTTCTGAATACCTCTGCTGCTCTCCCTCCCCACCAGAGAGGGGAAGGATAGAGGAGTTCCTGGACAACCTCCCAGTACCAAGACTGGCCCACAACCTAGCAGACAAACTGGAGGAACCCTTATCAGAGGGGGGAGTAATTGTAGCCATCCAACTCGTGAACCCCAAAAAATCACCAGGGAAAGATTACCAGACCCCAGGACTGGGTGAGGTGAAATATCTAATACGAGCATCTTCAGACTCCCTGGCAGAATGATGAGTTCTTGCCTTCCCTGTGAGAGGCAGTTATGACCATCCTCCCTAAAAAAGGCAAAAACCCCTTAATCCCAGAGAGTTACAGACCGATATCTCTCATAAATGCAGGTGCCAAGATCTGGCAAAGGTTTGGCATCTCATTTAGAGTCCCTTCTGCCAGGTTTGATACACCCAGCTCAGGCGGGATTCATCAAGGGGAGACTTGGGTCGGATCATCATAGAACTTTGGCCTCTCTAATGCATGTAGCCCACCAGCTCCCTACCCCGATAGCGGCACTTGCCATAGACTTTGAGAAAGCCTTCGATAGTGTCAAATGAACGTACTTAATGCGCACCATAGAGAAAATGGGAGTCGGGGCATTCAATTACTGTATAAATCCCCCTTGGCCTCAGTCCTCACTAACAAGATGGTCTCTCCTCCGTTCAAACTCCAAAAGGGTACAAGGCAGGGTTGCCCCTGTCACCCCTGTTATTTGTCATGTAGATTGAACCACTAGCCATAGCCATTAGGGAAGCAAGAGGGATACCAGGCATGCAGGTAGTCAGCAATACACTCAAAACATTTCTTTATGCAGATGACCTTCTTATCACCACAACATACTCCCCTCAGGCACTTTAAGAGATCCCAGACATCATGGATAGGTTCTCCACAGTATCCAGGCTTAGGGTTAATCAGTCCAAGTCAGAGGTACTATCTCTGAACTGGGCCTGCACTGCTCAGGAAGCTTCAGCCCTGGGCCTATGATGGTCGCCTAATGGGATAAAATACCCGGGAGTTGTAATCCATCCAGATCTGATAAAGCAGATAAATGCTAACTTTAAGGCCGTGGCATCTACCATCAGGGAAGACCTGGAGAGATGGAGACCACCTCAACTTTCCGTAGTGGGGAAACTTGACTCAATCAAGCTGAAGATCACCCCCAAAATTCTCTACCTCTTGGCCCACACCCCTATGACCATCCCTTGGAGATGGTCTCATAAAATAGACAGTCTGATAGGGAGGTTTCTGTCGGAAGCCCCCCCCCCCAAGCTTTAGCAGACAAAAACTACAGCAGCACTGGAGCGGGGGGGGTCTTCCCTGGTTTCAGGGATATCACATGGCATTTGTCACTGCTCAAACAGTTAAGTGGTTCTCATACCAAAGTACAGATTCCCTGATCTGGGTAAACCTCGAAGCCAATATAGTGGGCTCCCCTTCCCCTTCCACAGCAATTTACGCCACAAAGAAGACTCTAGGGGCTTGTTCACCCCAATCCTAATGTCTCTCTCATACTAGGGTAGTGGACATAAAATTCTACAGTTGACTCCGACTTCATGGAGACACATGCCACTACGGGCTACGCAAGCTGTGATGGTGGGGGATTCTCCTATCTACTGGAAATTCTGGTAGGCCCAAGGGATCAGAAAGGTGCAGGACCTATTAATCCCTGGCACCGACATAGTGGACACCTTTCAGGCCCTCAAAGACAGATTTCACCTACTCACCAATCATTTCTGGAGATATTGCCAGATGAGAGATGCCACTAAGAGACCTTCAGCCTCCAAGGTGTCTGGATCCCTACAGCACACTTCCCTAATTCTCACCATCTGGAGCCAATTTGATCATGCGAAGGCCAACATTATCTATCAGGCAATGAGAAAGGCCCAGGTAGTCCCTTCTTTGTTGGCCAAAGCCCAATGGCAACATGAACTAGGTGACCAGATATCAGACAGGCAATGGACTCTCTGCTGGGCCAGGATACACCAGCCTTGCAGAGATGGAAGGTCACGGCTGATTATGAATAAAACTCTGCTGCATGGGTACTATACCCCAGCTAAACTAAAGAAACCTGGGGTCATCAGTACAGATGAATATCGGAGACGTGGCCTCCCTGAAACCCATCTTCACCACATCTTCTGGGACTGCACCAGGATTCAGCCTTTCTGGAAATCAGCCACAGACATGGCACAAATAATCTTCCCTAATTCTCAGGCCGACGCCCCACTCCTACTCTTGGGATGTACCCCAGAAACTACCCCCAAGCATGACCCAGGAACTCTGTGGGCAACTGTACTAGTGGTGGCAGTGAAATGGCTACTGCTGTGACGATGGCACTCCACAGATTGCCCTACCCTGACAGAACTTTTGGAAAACCTAGCTCATGAAAGAATGCCCAACTTTGCCAATGGGACAATAAGCAAGTATGAGCTCATATGGCGCCACTTCCTAGATTCCAAGTTTTGTCACAATCCCCACCTGTAAACCCAGCAAATGCTTCCCCCAGTCCCAGAGCTGCCTGGGCCCTGTGATCCTCACCGGCTCAGCTGACCAGATGTAACCATGCTCTTGTGTATGTTGTTGGTACAACAGGGTGATGATGATAACTGATAAAATGAGGTAAGCATAGCTAAGCAAGGGCACCTCACATGTACGAAGATCCACAGGGAGGCAGGGAGCAGTGCTCTGTGCATAGGATATGACTGGAATTCCCCACACCATTAACCTGGTAACCCTCTAACTAGGGGGCTAGGAGCTGCACCGCACAATTGCTTTGTACTCATACTGCTGATATACTATTTGACTGTACTGACATTTACTTCTACTGCATTTCTAATTGCACAACATAGACCTACTATTACTTCTATGTCAATGTTCCTTTTTCCTGTGATGTTTGTACTGTCGTATTATCTCAACAAAAGTTTTCAACTTCATTGGATGAATAGAACAAGTCTTAAGAAAATGAGTGTGATCCTTAGCAACTAATAACCAATCAATCCTAGTGTAAATTTGATGTCAATATGCCCTTTTTTGATCGCTCTGAAAAATTACCTTTCAGACAGAATTCAAAAAATGTCCCCTACCACGTTCGTGAGATGAGTTCATTAAAAGAATATGTTGAAAATCTGGGGTGAAAATGTCCAAAAGCCTTCCCCACTGGACCAAACTGCCTCTTCAAGGCTGCTAGTTGGAACAGAGACTCCAGCCACCAGCTTTCCGGACCCCGGAGTCTGAACATTTTGCCCTCCTCGGCTGACTGTGCCTCTACCAATCAGGTGCAAGTAGGGCTATGACTTTTGGACTTGAGGTGTGAGTTTTAACCTCAGAGCACCTGAAACTATGCCAGACCTTCCCCGCCATGCCATGTTCCACTACCAAGATACCACAAAGCAGTACAAAATAACGTAGACAGATAGCAGGTTCACACTGCTGCAATTACTGTGTAGTACAATAAAATGTGTCTGATTTGATGGCACGCGTCGCACACACACTCGGACACACACACTACAGGTAATGCACAGCAAATTGAAAACTTCAGTAATATAACCAAATCTTTTAAACATACTGAAATTATGCACTGCACCACAACAATCAGCAAAAAAATGCCAAAAATTGCTGAAAATATTACTGTGTACCTGAGCAAAGTTATACAAGAAAAATATAACCAAAACAGAAAGAATGCCTTTCTCCCAGTTAATCTACCTCCACCACAGATACCTCCTCCCCCAAGCACACTTCATGTTTCTGTCTGTACACAGACTGAATGTTCTAAATTAAAATTCAAAATCCATACACAAACAATATGAGCACAGGAGGGTTTCCTACAATCAGTGTACTAAATTTTGAGAAAACAAAATGGCTCAAAAAGGCTTTTTGAATGGTTTTTAGAGGGTTTGAATCTCAAAGCTCTGAGAGCAAACTGTCTCCAGCTACCCTACACACACACACTACACAGGCCTGAGGCTGTGCAGAACAATCTAGAGTCCATGTGACCTGCAATCCCACTACAAAATTTGCCTTGGAGCTCACCAACAAGGGGAAGTGATGCAAAGTACATTGATTTTAATGTACTTCACATTAAAATTGGTGTAGAGGTGGTTGTGGAAAGGCAGAGTAATGCAAAGTCATTGTTTCCAATGGACTTCGCAATCCTAATTATAAGGTGGAGAACTCCACTTCACATTGTGGCCTACTTCAAGGATCCCTCCTTAAATCCGAATTGCTTCACTTAGCAGATTTTGGCCACTTCGCCCACCTCTAGTAAGGACAGAGTCAGTAACACGGAGAAGGGAGGAGACAGTGGAGTGCTTTTTTTTCTGAAGTCAGACTGGAAAAGGGATAGGAAGGAAGAGGATTCCAGGAAGACAACTAGCCTAGACTGGACTAATGACTCTTGTAGTTTATTAGGGGAAGGGAGGAGAGAATTAGGTCTATAGTTTCCAAGAAATGATAGATCATCTCGTTTGTGGAGGGGGAGTACCTTGGCAGTTTTCGAGACAAGGGGGATGGCACAGAGGGAAAAGGAGATGTTCAAGAGGTGTATGTGTAGGTGAAGGATAGTGGGGCAGATATATGGAGGAGTTTGGGGTCCAAGCCATCTAGGCTGTATTTTAAGGGGTTTGAGAATCTTGAGGGCAAGTTAAACTTCCTGAGGGGAGACAGAAGGGAAGTGAAAACCAGCAGAAGTGGAGGGTTGGGTTGGGGGTGAGTGTTTGAGGACTGGTAGAGAACTGTGCAGGTTGTGAAGAACTTGTTGAAAAGGGAAGGGACAGCAAGATGGTCAGAGACTAGTGAGACACCTGATTGGGGAGGGGGGTTGGCGGGTCGAAATGGGAGTGGATTACTTTCCAGAAATTGGAGGGGGAGTGTAGGTTGGATTGTAGGTTAGTTTTGAAATCATGGGTCTTGGTGGCTCAGATAGCCTTTGTGCAGTAGTTTATAGGGGACCTGTAGTGATGATGGTCAGAATCACAGTGGGAGACCTTAAAGCGGGCCCATGCAAAGTCCCTAGATTTGCATAGCTCAGTAAGGATGAGTGTAATAGGAAAAGGGTGATGGGAGCATTTCTCTCTGGATCTTTTGAGGGGGCATGGGTGTCCCAGGAGCTAGTGAAGATGGCAGTGAAGTGTGAAAGGGTTGTGTCGATGTTTTTGGCAGAGTAGACAGGAGACCAGTCAGCAGAGGCCAAGTTCCTTAAGAGGGCATCTGTATTAAGTGATCTGAGGGGTCTTTGCCAGATGTACTTCCACTGAGAGGGGGGCAGGTTGTCCTAATACAATAGGTAAGGCAGTAATCACTGAACACATTGGATAGTACGCCTGCAGATGAGATGCAATGGAGGTGGGATTATAGTACCCAGTCCAGGAGGAATGATTTGAGGAGTAGGGGTTGAACCTGGTGGGTTCTGAGATTATCTGGGTGAGATTTAAGGATTTGATTGAGTAGGGATAGGCTTAATGGTAGGGGAGAGACAGTTTAGGTTGAAATCACTGAGTAGGATAAGTTCACCAGAGGCAGAGAGGGAAACAAGTGAGGAGAGAGAGTTAAGGAAGAAGGAGGGAGGGATCTTATGGGAGGCATAAATGACATTGACAAAGATAGGGGGAGTAGAAAGGAGGGAAAGTTTGGGCAGCAGAAGCCCATAAGAGGAGGGGAGGGCCTCCTTTAAGGGAGATAGAGCAGGGAAAGTTATGCCCGATTTAATAACTCCTCCACCACTTTTCCCTCTGTCCTGGCAGAAAAGGTGGAATTCAGGGAGGGGGAGGTCAGAGCCTAGAACTCTAGAGGAGAGCCAGGTTTGAGATATACAAAGGATGTCTGGGGAGTGTTGTGAGGCCCATACCTTGAGGGAGACTATCTTTGGGAGGAGGCGTCATGCCTTGAAATGGAAGATACAAAGACCTTTAGGCATATAATGGGATGGGGATATGTCGGGCCATGATTTGGTTCCACATCACCAGCCAGAAGTAGGAGGATGAGGATGGGAGCATGAAAGAAAAGTGTCTTGCACTTTTTGTGGCCTAGTGGAAAGAGGTCAGAGGAGTAAGGGGTACAGGAGAGTAAGGAGCGGTGGAGAAATTTACAGTTCTCAGGAGGGGGTAGGAAGGAGACAAGGGTGGATAGAGTAAGTTGGGGGGTAGGGAAGTAGAGAGACAGGTAGGAAGAGAGGTGGGAAAACAGTAGGTAGGAAGGAGAGGGGAGAGAAGGGGCAGATGAGGGGATATGCAGCAGGAAGAGGACAAGGGGGCTGAGAGGGATGATGAATGAGGGTGGGGTGGGTAGGGAGAGTAGGAAGAGCTAGATAAGGAAGGCAGGTAGCCAGGGGAGCATGGTGCAGAGGGGCCAGAGGGAGGGGAGAAGAAAGGAAGAGGAGAGCAGATGGAGAGTTGGTCAGAATTAGGGAGGGAGTGTTAGAGAGTCTCATGTGCAGTCAAGAGACTGGGGTGTAAGGATGGAAGGAAAGCAGTAGGTGAGAAGGGGTAGAGAGCAACAAGCAGCCACGGGGGGGTAGATATAAGTCAAGGATGAGAAGAATAGGAACTAGGGAAACTGTAGTTGGAGTAGGTATAAAATTGGAGTAGAGCTGATGAGAGAGCACAGCACCTGGATTTAAGGGTTAGTGTGCCAGACAGACCAGGTAAGCAAAAGATTTGAACAAACAACGTAGCAGTTAACAGCAAAGCACAAATAATAATAGGACAATTAGTTGAATGGCAGACTGAGCAAAATATATTTACAGCAAGAACTATAATACGTGACCAAACAAGCAAGCCAAGCTGAACAGCTATATAAGTTAGAGCAAAAGCTATACTAAATCAAAGCACAAAACAACAGCTGGTAGGACCCAAGCAAATTAGGCAGGCAAACATGAGCAATTAGGTAACAAGAGGGTGGGGGAAGAGTAGAGGAGCAAAACAAATGGTGGAGGAGTCTAACTGGGCAGTGTGGCCAACTGACCGGCTGACTCATGGCTGACTCCAGGCCTCGATGTCCTTAGCGCACAGTCGTTTGCGTGAATGGGCTGCTGTGGAGATGGACTGCTAGGTCCAGGATGAAATTTGTAGTGAGGTGCATAAAGAAGAGTCCTGTCCCTGCTTGTACTCGATTGGTGGAGGCATGAGCAGCAGAGGAGGGCAAAATGTTCAGGCTCCGAGGATCGGGGAAGCTGGCAGCCAGTGGCTGGAGTCCCTGCTCCCTACTGAGAGCTCTGAAGAGGACTGTTACTGCAGTGCACTGTGCCCCCCAACTGGCAAAAGGTATTCTTTTCCAGATTTGGATTTGTGACTTGTGAGCACTGTTTAAGGTGTTGTTGTGCCTTTGCATCTGCATCTCTTGAGTGCACAGCGCAATCTTAATCTTTCTGTGTGTTTTCATCTCTTTAGGGTCCAATCTCCATCTGTAACTTACGTCACAGTTGTTTGTTTGGTTTCCCTTCAGAGTACTGGTGTGGTGCATATCTTGGCGTGAACACTCTACTCATTAAAGTGTGTTTTTAAGTAAGGGCAATCATCATGAGTCACTCACGATACAAATCGCTTTCTTCATCTTCACGGTCATGATTCACGAATTACAAAACTTTAAGTTTGTGGGCGTAAGTTGCATGTAACCCTGTTTTGTAGTATCTTGGCTTCACCATTGTACTCATTGATACGTGTTTTCAAGTCAGGGTGTTTGGGGTGGTACAGGTCAGGGAAGTACAGCTGCAGGTATTTGCATACAGTTCATTAGTCATGTCACACCAGTTACTCATCACGACTCCGAGACAAATCACGTTATTATCTTCATGGTCTTGATGATTCGTGAATTACAAAACTTTAAGTTTGTGGGTTGTAAGTCATATGTAATCCTGTTTTGTAGTATCTTGGCTTGACCATTGTACTTATTGACAAAGGGTGCCAGGTTTTTAAAAAGTTTGTGGGTGTTCAGAGTCCTAATAAAAGGCCGGGGGTCTGGGGGCCGCCTAGGCCCCTATAAGCTATAGGGTTTTTCATGCTTTCTGGTGCATTTTGGTGGTTTTTTTGGATACATTTTGGAATGAGTATGCTACCATCACAACTACTCCAATGTAGAGGATGCCAGGGTACCATTAGGGGCTATTTGATGCCTGAACAGGTGCTAAGATCAATAAGAGAGTGCCTGCCTGGAGGGATCTTTCATGCTCTCAGTTTTGCAAGCATATCAGAGTACTGATGTTAGGTTGCAGATGCAGTGCCACCACTCAACAGTGTGCAAGTGTATCCTGAGGGGCTCTTAGATGCTTCCAGTTAAGGACCCATGGAAGAGTGCCTGGGTGGTGGGCTCTTTGATGCCCTCACATGCTTTAAGGATGCCCTTAGTGATGGTTACAGACAGTGTTACCACTCCACAGGGTGCAAGAGTGCCTTGGAGGGCTCTTTGATGCCTCCATGTGCTCCAAGAAGACATGTAAGAGTGCACTTCATGGGCTGTTTGAAGTCTCCAGGCTCAGCCATGTGCTGCAACTGCAATAAGACATGGAAGAGTACCCTGGAGGACTCTTTGATCCCTCCAGGATGGTGCTGCAAGAAGACATGGAATTTTCTTGTCTTTTTTTCAGTACCTGGTAGATGCAAACTAAAATCTCAAAGGGCATCCTTTTATCAGCTGGAGGCATCAAAGAGCCCTCCAGCCAGGTACTCTTTGCACCCTGTGGGGTGGTTGCAATGTCTGCAACCTAAAATCACAAAGGACATCCTTAGAGCACCTGAGGGCATGAATGAGCCTTCCATGGCACTTTTCTATGTCTTCATGCACCACCTGGAGGCAACAAAAAGCCCTCTATCTAAGGCACTCTTGCACCATGTTCAGTGGTGGTGGTGCTGTACCCTATAATTGCAAAGGACATCCTTAGAGCACCAGGGCATCACAGAGCCCTTTATGGCACTGTTCCCTGGCTTGAGCAAGGGCTCTTGATGCCTTCATGTGCTGCAAGAAGACATAGGAAAGTGCCCTAGAGGCCCTTTCATGCTCCCAGGTGCTCAAGGAACCTTTTGATTTTAGGTTGCAGACAGTGGCACCACTCCACAGGGTGCAAAGGTGCCCTGGATGGTTTCACTGACACCTCCAGGTGCTGCAAGAAGACATGGAAGAGTCTTGTCTTTTTTCAGCATCTAATGGAGGCAAACTAAAATCTCAAAGGGCATCCTTTGAGCACCTGGAGACATGAAAGATCCCTCCAGTGCAGTCTTGCACCCTGTGGAGTGGTGGCACTGTCTGCAACCTAAAATCACAATAAACACCCTTACAGCAACTGGGGGCATAAAAGGACCCTCCAGGGCACTCTTCTATGTCTACTTGCAGCATCTGGAGGCATCAAAGAGCTCTTCTGGGCACTCTTAAATGTCTTCTTGCAGAACCTGGAGGCATCAAAGAGCCCTCCAAGGGAAGAGTGCCATGGAGGGCTATTTGATGCTCCCAGGTGCTCTAAGGATACCTTTTGTGACTTTAGGTACAGTGCCACCACCCACAGGATATAAGAATGCCCTGAGGGCTCCTAGATGCATCCCGTGCTGCAAGTAGACATAGAAGAGTGCCCTGGAGGGCCCTTTCATGCCCCCTGGTGTTCTTAGGATGTCTTTGTGATTTTAGATTGCAGACAGTGTCACCACTCCACAGTGTGCAAGAGTGTTCTGAATGGCTCTTTCATGCATTATCCAGGTGTTGTAAAAGACAAGGAACTTCCATGTCTTCTTGCACAAATAAGCAACAAAGAGGGCACTCCTGCACTCTGTGGAGTGGTGATGATGTATCTTAAATCACAAAGGGCAACCTTACAGCACCTGGGGGTATCAAAGAACCCTTGCTCCATGGCACTCTTCCATTGGAAGTCTCTGTTACCTCCAGGTGGTGCAAGAAGACATGGAAGAGTGCCCTGAATGGCTCTTTGATGCACCAGGTGCTCAAAGGATTCACTTAGCACGTTATTTATTTATTTTAAAGTTGATAACCGGGGAAAGGTACCATGAGCAGAGCTCATTTCAGAAACGACCAGGGGAAAGGGGAAGCATGTGTCAGTGTAATGGTATTACAATTTTTTAGGACTAGCCAGGTCAAAAGCGGGAGTAATTGGGAAGTTGCTAGAGACAGTTGCTGATGATTTTCAATAGTAAACATAACTGTAAATGGCAAAGCCATGAATGATTTCACATTATTTGTCCATATAGAAGGTGTTCTTACGAACTGTTGCTCTCCCAATAAACTCATCAGCTATTTTGTCCATGTCTAATGCATCAGTGTGTTCCTGATGAATGTGAAGCAGAGCAACACTATTTAAGCGTCTCTGTGACATTGTTGATCTAAGATATGTTTTCAGTCTCCTGAGTCCTGAGAAAGAACGCTCAGCTGTACAAGTTGATACTGGTACTGTCAGTAAGATCTGAATAAATTTTATAAACTCTGGCAGTAAATCACAAATGGCTTGTTTTTCTGTGATGACACAGTACACATCTTGCAATGAATCAACAGTTTTCCACTAGCTTTTGCAATGTCAATGAACATGTCACGGTGTAGTTGCAGACGCCTGCATCTAAGTCATTGCCATAAAAATTAGATATGGAATCTACTGGGCCTTGTCCTATCGCAAATCGCTCTGCATCTAACATAAGCTTCTGAGCTGGAGTCTGAAATCTATCTTTGACTGAAAGAACAACCTGATCAATCACTTTGAAAATATTCTCCTGAAGTGGTCTTTGGGGATGCATCAGTAACTGATTGAGAGCCATCATCTATATGACGAGGAACTTTGCGTGACGCGAAGAACTGGTTGCCTAACTGCAGTTCCTCAGCTCTTCCATCCACTGTACTCCAGAAGTTGTCAAACTGCCCTCTGTATTGTTGCATAGTGTCGAGAAGAGTTTGAATCATACAATTAGCTTTTAGAAATTGAAGAGAGGTTGCTTGAAGGGCTGTGTCTATCACAGTGAGAGAAAATTTTAAGAGAAGACTCAAGAAGAAAAACTTTAAATGATCGTAGCTGTGCCAAGAACCCTCCAGCTTTTGCCCCACATTCCCAGTATTCTCTGAGGACACACTGTCCAGAAATTCCAATAATGCTGAATAGTTTTCTAGAATCAATTTAAACTATTTGCCCTCACTGTCCACCTTGTTGGAGCAAATGGTCGAAGAGCCAGGCCTTGTGTCTTCCATACCGCTTTGTATGTTTTCAAAAAGTTAGCCGTTTTGAGAGTCTCTGATGAATGTTATGAGTTCTCGTAACTGATTTAGTATGTCTCGACATTCTTGTATTTTGCTGATGCAGTCCTGTACTACAAGGTTCAAGGAGTGTGCCAAACAATGTATGAAAAGGGCCCTAGGCTCAACAGCATTTAGCCTAGCCTGCACTCCAGAGTGAATACCAGCCATAGTAGCAGCTCCATCATAACACTGACCCCGGCATTTATTTATATCCAAGTCAAAACGTAACAAAACATCTTTAAGGATACTGAATAGTGTAGCAGCATCTACAGCTGGTGTTTCATGAAATCCTAAAAATGCTTCTTCAATTCCAAAATCCTCAGTAACAAATCGAAAACATATTGAGACTTGCTCATGAACAGTAATGTCGTTGTCTCATCCATCATTACAGCAAAATACTGAGCTGCTTTGATTTTGGAAACAATTGCACATCTTGTCCCATAATGTCCAGCATTTCATTCATTATGTCATGAGACAACCACTTGTAGCTATCCTTAACAACCACTGCTGCAACTGTGGACAATCAGTGGCTTGCACTTTAGCACTTGCATGTAATTTGAACTCTCATCTGTATGGCTCCTGATAGCAAGCTCCTGTCGGCCAGTAATCTTAAAGTTGTCATCATTTTAAAACTGCAATCCTTGCATCTACTGCTCGCTGTCTACTGGCATCAGACATAATGCTGTACACATTTTGCTTAACATGTGTTTTCATTACAGCCTCACTGTGGCAGCCACTTTTTTCATGGGATTCAAATCTTTCTATTGCCTTATGCCATGCACTGTAACCAGTAACTGTAAATGCTTCATCAGCTTTTGTGGAAAATGTGAGCAGTTTTTTCTCTCTTGCCTCTTTACACACTGAACAGAAGGCTTTTTTTTTGATTGGAATCATACAGTAACCATTTGAATCGGTCAAGCCACCTTTCTTGAAAGGTTCTGCCTTTTTTCTTGGCGACTACTAATGATTCCTCCTGTCTTGTTTTTTCTTTTACAGACAGAGTGCTGCTGCTGCTACATGGCTCATCAACATCAACCACGTCCACATCCCTAGCAATGTGAACTTGTGCAGCTGGTCCAGCTGCTGTTTCCTCAGCTTCAGTCTCATAACTTGCTACGTCACTTGTTGATGGTGCTGCTGTTGTACTGCTTGCCTCACTCTGTTTAGCCCATTTTTTAATAAACTTGTCCATTTTGACTTACAGTGTGTGTTTCTCTTGTGTTGATTCAGTCAGAATAGGTTACACTGTAACATTAAAGTCAGTGGAGGTCAGAATAACACTAGACAATCAGTTCACATCACTTTGTTTTTGATACAAGGACCCCTCTTAAATCCTAATAGTCTGATATATTTTGTTTTTTTTTATTGGCTTTTGGACGGTCACACACTGGTAGGGACTGGATAGGAGGACTGTGACTGGCTGCTGCTGGATAAGACTCAGCTGCTCACCCTCTCACACAGACTTCACAAGCACCCACAGACAGAGCACTGCCTATTGTCACTTGGACTATATGGCCCAGAAGACACCTCAGTGCTGTGCAATCAGCACTCTGACTTTACTATTTTACTTGTAATTTTTCTTTCCGACGGTCACACACTGGTAGGGACTGGACAGGAGGACTGTGACTGGCTGCTGCTGGATAGACTCAGCTGCTCACCCTCTCACACAGACTTCTACAAGCACCCACAGACAGAGCACTGCCTATTGTCACTTGGACTATACGGCCTAGAAGACACCTCAGTGCTGTGCAATCAGCACTCTGACTTTACTATTTTACTTGTAATTTTTCTTTCCGATGGTCACACACTGGTAGGGACTGGACAGGAGGACTGTGACTGGCTGCTGCTGGATAAGACTCAGCTGCTCACCCTCTCACACAGACTTCACAAGCACCCACAGACAGAGCACTGCCTATTGTCACTTGGACTATACGGCCCAGAAGACACCTCAGTGCTGTGCAATCAGCACTCTGACTTTACTATTTTACTTGTAATTTTTCTTTCCGACAGTCACACACTGGTAGGGACTGGACAGGAGGACTGTGACTGGCTGCTGCTGGATAAGACTCAGCTGCTCACCCTCTCACACAGACTTCACAAGCACCCACAGACAGAGCACTGCCTATTGTCACTTGGACTATACGGCCCAGAAGACACCTCAGTGCTGTGCAATCAGCACTCTGACTTTACTATTTTACTTGTAATTTTCTTTCTGATGGTCCACACTGGTAGGGACTGGACAGGAGGACTGTGACTGGCTGCTGCTGGATAAGACTCAGCTGCTCACCCTCTCACACAGACTTCACAAGCACCCACAGACAGAGCACTGCCTATTGTCACTTGGACTATACGGCCCAGAAGACACCTCAGTGCTGTGCAATCAGCACTCTGACTTTACTATTTTACTTGTAATTTTTCTTTCCGACGGTCACACACTGGTAGGGACTGGACAGGAGGACTGTGACTGGCTGCTGCTGGATAAGACTCAGCTGCTCACCCTCTCACACAGACTTCACAAGCACCCACAGACAGAGCACTGCCTATTGTCACTTGGACTATACGGCCCAGAAGACACCTCAGTGCTGTGCAATCATCACTCTGACTTTACTATTTTACTTGTAATTTTTCTTTCTGACGGTCACACACTGGTAGGGACTGGACAGGAGGACTGTGACTGGCTGCTGCTGGATAAGACTCAGCTGCTCACCCTCTCACACAGACTTCACAAGCACCCACAGACAGAGCACTGCCTATTGTCACTTGGACTATACGGCCCAGAAGACACCTCAGTGCTGTGCAATCAGCACTCTGACTTTACTATTTTACTTGTATTTTTTCTTTCCGACGGTCACACACTGGTAGGGACTGGACAGGAGACCCCTCTCTGACTTGAGTTTCTTTACTTTTGAATGGTCAGGCTCTGCCACTGGTGGTACAGGCACGACTACTAGACAGAAGTACTAGGCTGCAGCACGTTAGTGTCACAGTCAGCAAACAATGACCAACTAACTGACTGTTCAGTTCATTGAAGCAGCAATTATGCCACTATGCCAGCAACGCTCCCTTCCTCTCCATCCAGACTGAGACTCTCCCCTACTGCGGCTGGCTAACTTTGCTGCAGTCTCCAGACAAAAGACAACCTGAACCCACCCACACCACACCGACACACACACACAACCTGAGCCTGGCCCTAGCCCGAACCCACTGCAGAATTGTTTTAAAGATGCAGGTTTTCTTTGCTTTGTTTTTAGTCTGTAATCTGTCCTGTGTCCTGCAGTGTTGCCACTTGCCAGAGACTAGTACAGTGTGACTCTGACTGTGTCAGTAAAAACACTACTGTCTAGTCTAGAGGATCTCCTCTCTCTAGCAGTTTGAAAAAAATTGTTTTAAGTCACTCTGCAACAGGGCTGCGGGTAGTACCCCTCCCTTGTTGTTCCCTAGCTAGCTAGCTAAAGAATGGGTTAATTTGGAATGGTTTTGGTTTGTTTGAGCTCTGTGTGCTCAAGTTGAGCAGGTCCACCACGCGCAAAGACGACCACCACAACAAAAAACGACTTGCTCCTCGCTCAGCTTACACAGCAATGGAGGTGAGGATCCCTTGCGTCGTTGCGTGCTAATGCTTGCCTGGCTTGATGACTTGACGTTGACCAACTCCTTGTATCACATGGCCATCTCCTTGATGAGTCATGTGGCTTCGCCTTCTCTTATCTGCAGTTGCAATGCAGTGTGCGTTGGTGTACAGTAGGCGGCAGGTGCACGTCACGCAGTGGGTTCTCGTTTGGGAAATCGTCGGACCGGTCTCGGGACCGAGTCTGGTCCGAGACCGTCCGACATTTCCAAGTCGGCGTTGGTCGGGACGTGGTCGGGTACTGTACTGTCTGGAACTGGAAGGGACTTACTCGAGTCGACTCGAGCCAGAAGAGATCGCGACTCCGAGCACCAGCTGACAGCTGCTGCAGTGTCCTGAGCCCTCAGGCAGCCAAGGTTCATTCCAGACTTCCAGTCAGGCAGCACCGAAACTTCCCTGCCTGCTTGCCTACTGGCCTCAGAGAAAGTGAAACATTTCGGTTTCGGACCAAAACCGAAATGTTTTACTTTCTCTGAAAGAATTTGAGGGTGCTCATTTAAACTTTGTGGGTGCTTAAGCACCCGAGCATCCATGCTGTCGGCGCCCCTGCTTAGTGATATGTGTTTTCAAGTCAGAGTGTTTAGGGTGGTACAGGTCAGGGAAGTACAGCTGTAGGTATTTGCATACAGTTCATTAGTCATGTCGCACCTGTCACTCATCACAAGACAAATCATGTTCTTCACGGATCACAGCAGTTAAATTATTTTTTTTTTCAGTTCTGATGATACACTGAAGACCTGTAAAGATGACCAAAACATTAATGAATCTTTTTTTACTTTTTTTAAATAATCCCCCCCCCAAAAAAAAATAACATTTGAATTTGACAATACCACATTATTGCTACCTGCTGCAGCTTTGCTTCCCTCTGGGCACGGTGGTGAACAGTAAGATTGGTGTGCTGACCACCCATGCCCAGGTGGCTGCCCTTGGGCCCCGATGAACCACCACATTACAATGATTGCAACGCACCATGCTGGAGTCACCAGGGAAGGAAGAAAAAAGGCCCACACGGGGGAGCTGTGGGCAGGGCCTGGTACAGGCAGTGGGGGCAGGCACCAGGACACACCTGCTGCTGTGCTGCTGGTGGTTGAGGGCCGACAACCTGCTACAGTTCCTGCTGCTCTTACTGCAGCTCCTCCTGCTGATGTTGCAGTGGCCACTGCTCCATCTGCCCCTGCTGCTGCTCCTGGATGAAAACCACAGCTGTCAGGCTCATTGTGGCTGCAGGTGGGGTCCCCAAAGCCTGCCAATTTAATCTAACTGGGTGGCCACCCCACATTCATGGCCCACAATGGCCACCACTTGGCCCACTACGTCCACACTCCTTCAAGAAAGTAAATGACCCCCCAGAAAAATACTGCTACAAGTACTAGTAAAATCAAGTACAGTACCTAAAAATAAGTGCACAAAAAATACTTTTTTTAACAAAAAAAAAGCATTTCTAATTAAATAAAACTTTCCTGAAGGACTACAACAACTAAATACATGAAGATTTAACACACAGAAAAGAACTGTATCTTTTTTGTGAGCTCCAAAACACACAGAACAGAGTCAGAGTGCACACTGCAGAACTGCCAGGACTGCAAACTGTTTCCACTAGAGAAAGTGAAATTATAAGGATAATAGAATATTAATGAGGCTCCTTCACACTCTGATTGGTTACTGGATCGGTCATTAATGGCCAGGTGATGACTGATCCAGATGTTTCAGTAGCATGAGGAGCCACTTTACATGAAGCCAGAGTGAACCTCGAAGCCGGGAATAGTCGCAGAGCATGATTTCCCACTTAAGCGGTAAGTAATTGAGCCGCGATAATTCTCCACATATGCAGTGACAGAGAAGCAAATGGAGTCAAATATAGTGATCGAGTGTAAAATAAAATTGAAATGTCAGCTTAACAGTTAAAGGCAGCAGTGACATAAAAAGCACAGTTCTTGTATTTCAATCGGATTTCCAACTGCAGTTCCTGCCAGCAGTTGGAAACCCGATCGAAATACAAGAACTGCTTTTTAGGTCACTGCTGCCTTTAACTGTTAAGCTGACATTTAAACTTTATTTTACACTTGATCGCTATCTTTGCAGCTCTATTTGTTTCTCTAACAGAAAATAAGGTAAAATTAATGGGGGCCTCGTCAAATCCATGGGGTCACACTAATTAACGTCAGAACAGCAGACACATGTAGTATCACTATACATAACCAAACCACAGCTGCTGACAAGTTGTGCAACCACACTACAAAGACAAATGGCACAACCAAAGTTAATAAATATTTTTTTTAATATTTAAAATCTGTGCAGCTGGATTAACCTTATAATTGCAATAATGACCTCGCTGGCAGTTGTTTCATGCAACCCAACATGGTCATTAATCCCCGGGAAATGACCACCAGCTCAGTTGTTATTATATAAGTAAAACATTAACTTCCTGCCAGTGTCTATCGAACTGTCTCCCTGAATCATGTGACCTCCAGACCTGCAGAGACAGTCAGCCATGTAATGAGCTCTGGGTTGTTTGTTTGTTTTTTAATGACTTTGCCTTGTCTAATTGCAACGCGAAGTAGCGCAAAGCCACAAAAGGAGAAGTAGCTCATTTGTGCGGGGACTTCACGTAGTCCCACAAGGATGAAAGTGGGCTACTTAGCCCATGCTTCACTGGTGGATTAAAACTTCACTGCATCTCAAGTTGGGAACTGGAGAAAAAGAAAGTCAAGGTGGCTGTGTCTGGATCTGTTGGTGTTAAATCCACCCCCCTCAAAAAACGTTGTGATGTAGTGGTTCCTGTTGATGATGATGGTAATGACCGGGGGGCACATGATAGAAAATATCAAGTACCGAAAGGGAATCAACAATGTACAAGAGGGTAGCATCATCCAGAAAAAGAGATGTGTATGAGGAAGGGCCCAAAATTTGAAGATAGAGGGGGGCAGTTCAGGGGCAACATCAGGAGCTATTTTTTCACACAGAGGGTGTTGGGTGCAAGGACAAGCTAAAACTAATGATCAGCATTCTGGTGGGACAGCTGCAGTTAAGCACCCCCATAATTTGTAGCTGGTGCCCCTCAATTCACTCCAACTGCTGCTCAACGTTGTCAAGACAGTGGTTAACAACCTCCAACTCACTCCGCATCAGATCAAAATTGGCCTTTGTGATAGGTAGTTGGACAGGGTTGCCACTGTCACCTGCTGCAAGTCATGGTGGTGGAGCAGCCGCTTGATCCATGGCACTCTCCCGCTTCACACCACCATGCATAGGTGGACGCTGTGCTGCCCCCTCAGGTGCATTACTGCCCTGTTCTGCAACCTTGGCCTGCCACTGTACATGGTGGTGGTTGTGCAGGTGGGTGTGCTGACCACCTGTGCCAAGGTGAGTTCCTTTGGGGCCACAGCGTACCTCCACATCACACAGATTACATTTCAGTACACTGCTGTCCCCAGGCAGTGTAGCAAAGAACTCCCACACAAATGAGGTGGGGGCAAGGACCAGGCACAAGTGGGGGGTGGTCCAGGTGTTGTTGGAGCCAGGGGCTGCTGCTGCAGTAAAACTCTCTTTCAAGCATGATTTACTTCCTGCCTGAAGCATGTGACCTAGACTGTGTTAGTCATGTGATGTGTGTGGGCTGCCTGTAAATTCTCACTTCACCCTTAAAGGCAGAGTGAGCAATGCAAAGTCATTATAACCATTATTACAAGGCAAAGTGGCAAAGTAGCGGTTTCAATGGGCACTTTGGGTAGCCGAAAAGTAACGCAAAGTGGGCTACTTTACGTCTACTTTGCTGGGGGAATTTAACTTTGCTGCATCTCTAATCCTTATAGGGATGGACCAGGGTCACATCACAGCAGCTATTTTTACTGAAGCTGCAAAGGCATTTGATCCCACCTCCTCCTGTTGAACAAGCTGGCCTCAGCCAGTCTCTCTACTCCTGCAGTTACAGTAAGTAGTTCCACTCATACCTCACTAACCTTCAGCAGTCTCTTCAGGTGGGTGGTGTACTATCCAACCCTCCCTCATACTTGCAGGAGTCCCCCAGTGCTCCATCCTGGGCCCCACACTATTTTCCATTCTTCTCAATGACCTCCATCCTAGCAACTTCCAGGTCCCCTAGTGAGCAGAGCTAAGCTAACAAACTGCTGATTTGGTGTGTTTGTTTGGAGATAGTACCCAACCCCAACATTTCCTCTGAAATTAATCTGTCTGATTGTGGGAGTATCTCAGAAAAAGTACAAAAAAATCGAGGGGGGACTGTCACGTAGCTCTGTTGCTTGGAGACTGCACAAGGGAGGCTGGGAACTGTAGTCTCTGGTGATACAGAGGGGACTACAGCAGAAGAAGAACTGTGTGTCCTGTGCTAGATCTTTTACTAGTAAAACTCTGCAGTGTCTTTTAGAGCACTGAAAGCTCCTTTAGTGAATTTAATTAATTTTTTTAATCGAGCACTGACAGCACAGCTGCAAGCGCCACCCGGAACAAGCAACTTCTAGGTCACCTGACATAAAAGCTCGGCCCCTAGCGAGTGGAGCTGAGTGCAAGTGGTGTCAAGAGTGCACAGAGGCGACACGCACAGAGACAAGCTCGCTTTCTGTTTGTGTCTGCCTGTGTCAGCCAGGGAAGGTGGGGTCAGGAATCTTATAGCAAGTTAGTGTTTTAAATTCCTCAGCCATATCCAATATACTGTAGCACCCAGTTCTCATAATTTACACTGACAAAAAAGTGAGTGTGCATATTTGTTCTATAGACCTTATATGCTCTACTTGCAAACAAGGAAGTATGTATTGCACTGCAGTGTACTGTGGGAATTGCAGGTGATGGTCTCAGCTCTGAAATAAGCAAATTTATACATTAGTCAGGTACAGAGCTAACTAGGTGGTACATAACCCCTCGAGGCTAGTCTCAGGCTTTAACATCCGTTAAGTGGCTACAGTAATTCACTATTAAGATACTGGATACAATTCACTAGACAGGAAATTCATATCAGTGGATCTGCTGGTTTCCTGGCTATCTATACAAGCCCCTTTGGGAGTGGAGCATCCTGAGTACTGTGGTTTACTAATATTATTTCTGGGCTGCTATTTGTGTGTGTATAGGTATGTTTGTGTTTGACTAAAATAAATTCAAATCTAACTTAAGATAAAGGTGTAAGCATCTGTATTTGTCTGCTACATTAGAAAATGCATTGTGGTTGTAGTGCACTGGAATCTTTAAGTTGTGAGTCTCAGTTTTTAAGTATGGGAAAGGAATCCTAAAACTCACAAGAGGAACTGGATTGACTGTCCAATGTGTAAAGTGAGTAAAAAAGTGGTGTTTGAAGGAGATTTCATATGCAACAGATGTATATAGACTCAGACCCTAGAAAAAGAAATAGCTTGTTTAATGAGGAAACTAGAGCTTCTAACAGAAATGAGGGAGGCTGAAAAATCTGATTACAAAACATGATCCCTGCAGAAAGAAAAGGAATAGGATTGAAATGAAATAGAGAAGAACCTTAACTCACTACAAATGACCTAGTCAGGGATGAAGGGAAGCATAGATCCAGGGAGAACATTGTTGAAAACGTTGGAGTGGGCATAGGGAAAGGAAATGAATGGTGTATGGTGCAAAATGTTTATTGAAAAAAAAAAGAAGCCTGGCCCGGTGGCACTGAGGGATGAGGCACTGGACGCCACACCTAGCTCCACACCGGTGACCCGAGTTCGGGAACGATCCTGGGTCATCGGGGGTCGGCAGGGGCGGACTAGGATTGAGCGTCCAACGACAGCTCTCCTAGTCCTGGAGAAAGGGGTGGGTGCACACCACGCTCTGGTGGTCCCTGGGGATGCACAGAGGTACTGCAGAGGTGCTGGTGCCAAGGTTGGGGGGAGCATGGCAGACATCTGCATGTTAGTACGTGGACATCATTGCACGTTCATGCCCCCATTGGGGAAGAACAAGGAAAATAACAGCGCAAGTCTGCGGCAGCTTGATGACTACAGTTCACTGACCTGACAATGCCTGGAGGATGTGTGCCGGTAGTGGATCCTCGCCAGGCGCAGGGGCTTAGGGAAGCCCCTCTCGATGGTGTAGCTGCCTATGCCAGCTAGGCATGACAGCTTCGGGGTCAGCGGTGGATGAGCGGTGGCTGGAGATTGGCAGGTCTGTGGCTGCAGGTGAGAAAGCATTCAAGGATTAAAAAAAAAAAAAGAAGAAGGAAGGAATAACACCCTTAAGCCTAGAAAATCCATTTAATATGTTAGCAAATCTACAGGATGAAACTGAGGCCCAGGACTTAGCAATTATTGAGGCAGATAAGGAAGGGGCAGGAAGAGGTGTAAATGGGGACGGGGACAAACAAATTCAGTTTTTAGACCTCCTTCTCCTTCTAAAAAGCAGCCGGACAGAGAGGACTGCCCAAAAGGCCACCAGTTACAGTCATTTTCAATCCCTGATTACAACATTAACAGATGGTCATTGAAGTAATCTATACAAAGGCAGCAAGAGGCAAAGGAGTTATCAACATTTTAAAGAAAAATGGGGGAAATAGTAGTAATTGGGGATTCAATTATCAAATATACAGATAAGATAATTTCTAGAAAAAGGAAAGAATTTATTAGTGTCCAGCCTTTCAGGAGCGGGGTATACAAGATGTTCAAAATAACATATAGGGCTTGCTAAAAAAAACACCCAGGGCTGGATTTTGAAAGCCTGGTACAGGATTTGCATCAAGCCCTGTGCCATGGCACTTAGGTTCTGGCAGTGTGCCAAACCCTTTGCCACAACTGCACTCAATTTTACAATCTCGGGCAAAGTTGAGAAAGTTTTCACGACTTACAGCAGCTTGTGCCAAATATCTGGCACAAGCTCTGTAAAAATAGCCCCCAGGAGTGCCACAAGTCAGATCAGAAAAAGCTGGTCTAACTTGTGGCAATTGCCGCACGGGATACACAATCCCGTTAGAGTGCCGCAAGCCCCATACACTATATCATATGTGCACCAGGGCTTGTGGCAATCTACAGATTTTGAAAATCCTGCCCCCAGAAGCCAAAAGTAGTCCTACACTTTGGAACTAATGATGTAAGATAAAAATGGTTATTGGACATACAGAGACATTTTGAAGAGGTTGGAATGTATTTAAAAGAGAACTGTTCGGTTGTAATATCTGACATTTTGCCTGTACCAAGAGCAGAACAGACTAAAATGACTGAAATAAGGCAACTAAATGGGTGGTTGCGAAGATGGTGTAGGAGGGAGGGTTTCAGTTGTTCAGGCAAATGGGGGAGATTTATATTGGTCCCAAGCCTTTATGCTTTGGACGGTCTAAATCTAAGTAGAAATGGCTATAAAACATTGGTGCACATAATTAATTATGCTATTAGTAAGCTTTTAAACTGAATAAAAAGGGGAGAAATGGAGGAGATAAAGTATTGAAAGATATAATTATATATATACATCAGATTCAAGGAGCAGGAGGGATGGAAAACATTGATTAATGCTAGGAGCTTAAGAAATATGATCAGTGAATTAGAATACATTCTTCATGAGGATAATGTTGCAATCTGTGCTGTAACCAAAACCTGGTGGAAGAACGAGCAATGACAGCCTTATACTGCTGGGTACCAGTTGTTCCATAGGGATAGAAGATACAAAATTGGGGGAGGAGTGGCACTTTATATGCAAAATGGGATTGAAGCAACAGTAACTGAAGAAAGTAATACCACAGTAGTCCAGAAGTACAGCAAATGTGAGTTAGACTTAGGTTGACATCAAATGAGAAAATCATTATTGCTGTGTGTTATAGATCACCTAATATGACGGTGAATCAAACAACAGAGCAGAGATAGGAGAGTGGGGATCCTATTGTACGCAACACTTGTGAGGCCACACCTGAAGTATTGCAGCCAGTTTAGGGCATCACATAGAAAGGAGGATGTACAGAGAGATGCAACAAAATTGGTAGCTGATATTAACGATCTGTCATATGGTAAAAGGCTGTCAAATCTGTGCATGTTTAAACTGAAATATAGGAGGATGCAGGGAGATTTATGTATGGTGTGTAAGACACACTACAACTAGAACCTTTGGGAATGCATAGAATTAGAGGTAAAGGGACATGGTAGAGACACTAGGTTCCATAACTGGCAGCTAAAGGGTGAAAACTGTAAGAAAAATTTAAGAGGAGCATGGATAAATCAGAGTGGTCTCCATTTGGAATGCTCTACCTGAACAAGAGGTGAATAATCCTAATATGAAGCAGTTCAAGAATCATTGGACTCATTTTACTAACAATGGAAGTTGGGGCTATGTTTAAGTACCACTCAAGTCAAAATGACTAAAAGCTTATGGACTTGTACTAATCATATGAATCCTATGACAACGTCTGTGTCTCCTCCAATGTTAACATGTATGTGGATGACACAATCATCTATGTATCTATCTGCAGTAGCATCTTCACTCCAGTGCAATTTCCACAATCTGCTACACTGGTTTCACACTAACTAGCTCAAATTAAACATAAAGAAAACTGTGTCCATGACCTTTGGCATTATCCAAAAGCTAGTAAGGCACTCTCCTTTCCCTGAGTTCTCCACCCTTAATGGTACCCTACTTGAAGTAGTCCACACTTACAAATACCTTGTCATGTGGCTTCATAGTAACCTGGACTTCTCAGCCCACATCAATGCTATACACTCTAATCTTCACCCCAAATTAAGCATCCTTCACCGGAACAAGGACTGTCTCCCCACTGGAGTCTGTAAAGACCTGCTTGTCAAAATGTTGCTCCCTATTTTTGACTGTGCAGATGTGGTATACAGTGTAGACCCTCCTTCCATCCTTACCAGACTGAACACCCTCTGTAATGCCTTCAGTCGCTTTTCCTCAAACTGTCCTCTACACACACATCAGTGCTCGCTTTAATCCTCTTTCCATCACCTCCATCTCACCTTTGTGTCGCTTTTCCCACTGCCAAGCTCTCATTGGTAAATACTGGTTTGCCTCCTTCCCCTCCCATCTAGTTTCTCTCCTTTCACCATCCACTCTCTCTTCCTACCTCCTTCACATTAGTGATTCCCACTCATTCACTATCCCTCACCTCTGCTCTCTTGCTGGTCAGGTTGTTTTCTCATATCAGCTCCCTTCCCCTTTGGAACTGGCTCCCTCATCCTCTTCACCAAGCCCCATCTCTACTATCCCTAAAGCAGCTGCTAAAGCCCACCTCCTCACCTACTTGCTTATGTCACTCCGCCCTTTAACCCTCCCTCCTATGACCCCACTTCTTCCCTTCTCTACTAACTCTACCTATCATATGTGCCCTCACTCTACCCCACCCTCTCTCATGTGCAGGCTCTCCTCATCCTAATTATAAATGCCTGGGGGGATTTCACTGCTGTGAGGCACCATTCCCAACCTGGGAATGGATGGTGCAGTTTTCTGCCGCACAAGCAACAAGTTGCATACAGTGAAGAAGACTCTTCTCTTGGCACAGGATCCAGAGACCCCTTTGCTTCTGCATCTGTAGCTACAGGAAGCACATGGCTTAGATTGACTCTTGATCTTGCGTGTCTACGTTTCTAGCAATATGAAAGCACAGGACACAGAGGGCCCTGTGCTTCGGTAGCCCCAGAGGCAGTGCACCAAATACTTGTGTGGCCACAGGGGCAAAAGGCCCTATGCATCTGCATCTGTAGCCACATAGAAGCACAGAGCCTGGATGGCCCTGTGCTTTACAGCCCTAAGGACAGCCCTACAGATCCTTCACTTGACACAGGGCCTTGCGTGCAGTGCCCTGTGCATCTGTAACTGTTCATGCAGAATCCTAAGGGATCTACGTGTATGAGGATATGATTCCATTATCATAAAATTAATGAAAATTCAGTGCAAAACACTATATTAATGCAGACACTTCTCCACGCTCTCTCCTGGCAACGATTTGGTATAGAAACATAGACTCTGACGGCAGATAAGGATGGCTTGGTCCACCTAGTCTGCCATTACCTATTTGATAAGCTGAAGATCCTAGCTAACCAACAGCCTACTTCTTCCTACCCCTCACCAGAATTGCCTTATATCTGTCTCATGCATTCTTGAATTCCCCCACTGTTTATTTTTTTATAATTCAAGTTTATTGAAAGTCCAGAATCTGCATTCAATAGTCTCATTTTTATAATGCATACATACTGTAGATCTCATAATCATTACATTTCATTGAGGCCGTCTTGTTCAGTTTCCTTCTTTTAAAGTTCTTTTCTTTACCTCTTACTCTGCACTTTCTTGGCTGTTAGCTATGTCTCATATAAAAACTGGTTGGCTGACATTCTCCACCTTGTCCATCTCCTAACAAATGTTTTCACCCTTTGATCTTATATGTTAGCTCTTCCATCTCTTGTATTTCATGTATAATGGAGAGCCATTGTTTTAAGTCAGGTGATTCAGTAGTGAGCCACTTCCTAGTGATTGATTTATGTGCTGCTACTAGGAGAATGTTCCATAGGTTGAGGTCATCTGCCCCTCTGATCTCATCAGGGAGTATTCCCAGCACCATGTTCTTTAATGTGAGCTGGAAGGCACAAGAGAAAAGTCCTCCCATTACCTGAGAGATCTGTCTCCAAAAGGGTTTTAGGACCCCACAGTCCCAGAATATATGCAAGTGGTGAGCCAGCTGGACCCCACATCCCCTCCAGCAGTGTGTGGACATTCCATGGCCCCATTTATCCTGAATTTCAGGCATGTAGAAGTACCTTACCCTCACCTTCCAGGTGAATTCTCAGAAGTTTGGAGAGAGAGTGGTCTTGTTGGTTAGTTTAAAAATTGTCCCCCAATTCCTCTTCTGAGATATGCAGTCCTGCCTCCTCCTCCCACCTAACCTTGATTCGAAGTGGGCCTTTAGCTTGGAGCTATCTGATTGCTTTATAAAGGACTGAGATATGGCCCCTTGTGAGGTCCCCTGAAAGGACTGATTCAATAGCTCCAAGAAGGAGATTTGTGTTGGTTTCTGAGCCTGATACTTTTTTATTACTTTACATGTAAGTTCTCAACTGTAGGTATTGGTAATGGTCACTGTCTCTTAGCTGCTATTTCTGTTTTACAGCCTGAAAGTCTATTATGGTGTCTCCGGAGATCATCTGCCCCAGCCTATGCAGACCTAGTCTGCCCCATAGTCTGAAAACATGGTCTAGTCTGGCTGGAGTGAATTTGTCGAACCCGGCAAACCATTGAAGGGGCCATATTGCTTTCTCCAGGCTGTACCTTGACCATAGCTTGTTTGTCATTTTTAAAGTGCCCTCCACTGTTATCAGGGGGAGCCCCCTCCTTTGTTCAGGGATACGTCAGCCACTCTTGCCCCCGGGGGGGGGCCTTCTGAGATGTGGGTTTCTATGTCTATCCAGTGGGCCTCATATGTCCCAGAGCTCCATATCAGGGAATTCCTCAGGTCTGCAGCCAGGCAATAGTCCTCTAAATTGGGGACTGCTCTCCCGCCTCCCTGTTTGTCTGCTTGTAACATTTTCATTTTTATTCTTGGTTTGCCAGGGGACCATGTGAATTTTATGATCATCTTCTGCCATAAAATGAACTGTTTTCTGGGAATATTAATTGGGGTGGACTGGAAAAGATACAGGAATCTTGGGAGGATGTTCATTGTTAAAGTTAGATTTTTTGAGTACATTGCGAGTCTTAGTAGCTGCCATTTGTGTATGTCTTGTTGGAGCCGGGACTGCAAGGGACCGTAATTTGTAGTGAATAGCCTTCCTAAGTGCTTAGGTATTGAATTCTGAGATATTTAATTTGGAGTTTGTTCCAATTCAAGGTGAGGATCTGGGTTATTTCCTGTGAGGGGTTGTAGGAGAACCTTAGGATCTCTGTTTTATCTTTGTCTAAGGAGTATCCTGCATGGCGGCCAAATTTCTCGAGGGTGCTCCAAACTATGGGGATGGTTTGGGTGGGGTTGGAGACATACAGGAGTACATCATCCACATATAATGAAATCCTGTGCTCCGTGTCCTCCATGCCCACTCTGGTGATATTTGGGTTTGTCCGAATGGCACAGGCCAGGGACTCTATACATAGAGCAAATAGCGGGGGGGGTCAAAGGACACCCCTGTTTTGTAACCCTCCCCAGTGGGAATCTGTCTGACACACTCCCATTAACTCACATATGCCTGAGGGGCCATATATAGGAATTTTTAGGGCATCTATCATGGCCTGGGGAAAGCCAATTTTTCCAGGGCTATGAACAGAAAGGGCCAGGAGACTTTATCAAATGCCTTTTCGGTGTCGAGACTTATTAGGTAGGCTGGGGTTTTATCTTGGGTAATCTTATTTATAATATTTATGGTGCGTCTAATGCTGTCTGGACCCTGTCTGTCAGGGATAAGGCCTGTCTGGTCCTTATTGATCAACTGGGGAAGAAAGTGGTTTAGTCTTGTGGCCAGGATGGATGTGAAAACCTTGTAGTCAACATTTAGTAGTGAGATGGGCTATGAGCTACATTCTGTCAGGTCCTTGCCTGATTTGTGAAAGACTGTTATGGTGGCATAGTCCCAGGATGGGGTGGGGTGGAGGCCTCCGCCTCCACCCAGATCTCATTCATTGCCTTCAACAGGTGAGGTGCCAGTTCTTTATATAAAGTTTTGTAAAATTCCCCGCTGAACCCGTTTGGGCCTGGGCATTTCCCTGTTTTTAAATGTTGGTGTGGCTTCTTTAATTTCAGATCATTTTATGGGGGCCATCGGGGTTGTTTGTTGGGCTGGGGTGAGGGTTGGGAGATTTAAATTACTCAGGTAGTTATTCTTTTCTTGTGGTGGAGTCTCCTCCTGGCCATGGTACAGGTGTTTGTAGTAGCTGACAAAGACATCCATTACTTGTTCAGTCTTAAATGTTAAGAGCCCAGATTTGGGATGTTTGATTTTTATAATGGTAGCCCTAGCCTGCCTCTGTTTAAGTCTAAGTGCTAGCATTTTTGAGGCATTTGAGCCCCCCTCATAATATGGCTGTTTAGGTAGCTAAGGGATTTCTCTATTTCTAGTAGGTGTAGTTTCTGTAAGTGATTCTTAAGTTCTTTCATTTCCTTATCTGTCTGTTTATTCCATTTCTGTTTCTGTTGTGTTTCTAAGCTTCTCAGCTGGTTCGTGAGCAGCTCTAAGTGGGATTTCCTTTCTTTTTGTTTGTGGCCCCAATAAAGATTGTTTCCCTTTATCATCGTTTTCAAAGTGTCCCACAAAATCTGGGGAGTTACATGTGAGTCGGAGTAATGAATTAGCATCTGAGAAATGACTCCTTTAAGTTTCTCTATTGTGTCCTTATCCCTAAGGAGGGATAGGTTCAGGCATCACTGCGTGCATTTCTGGGGTATGTTGAGGTCCAGTTCGGTGAATAGTGGCTGGTGATCAGAGTGTATGGCTGTTCCTACCCAAGAATGGCCAAATCTAGAAAAGTCTCTTGTTTGGGTCAAATAGAAATCTATCCTAGAATAGATTCTGTGCCTCGGGGAGTAACAGGTGCAATCCTTTGCCTGGGGGTATCTTTCTTTCCAGATGTCAACCAGGCCCATCTCAGTGATCAGCTCTCTAAATCCTTTAGCTGTTTTTGTCCCTGGGGAGGGGATCTGGGATGTACAGTCCAGCCGGCGGTTTGATGTGAGGTTCCAGTCCCCCCCCCCCCATAAGTAGGGTCCCCTCGACCTTTTCTGCTACTGTCTTAATCAAGTCAGAGTAAAACACAAGGGGGAGCCTGGAGGTGCATAAACGTTTACTAGAGTTACCTTAGTTTCCTGTATTTTCCCAATAATAAGGATGAACCTCTCCCTCGGGTCAGTTATGATCTGCTCCTCCTCAAAAGGGAGTGTGCTAGATATGAGTACAGCAACTCCCCTTTTCTTGACCTTATCCAACGATGCATGAAGGAGCTTGGGCTGGGTTATGCATTTAAGCTTTTCTGCCTCTGTGGGGGCGAAGTGTGCTCCTGTAGGAAGATTATTTGACAGTGTTGTTCTCTAATATACTTAAACACGCTTATCTTCTTAATCGGACTATTCAGCCCATTAACATTATACGATAACACTTTAGGATCCATGGGTGGCATATTGCAGTTTATAGCCTTGTACAGTTATTTATAGCAAATTTAGAGATAAGACAGCAACTATATACTACTGTATAGAATGTTTTTAAATCTACAAGTCTTATAATCTTGTTCTCAGGCAGAATGCAGATTCTATTTGATTTAAGCAGTCTAACAAAACAAAGATTGTTGCAAATGCAAACTATTTACATCTAATATAGTGCTTTCTGTGCTCAATAGACTTAGGAAGGGTATTGGTGTGCTTCCAAGGTCAGACAACCTAATCTGGAGCCTGGGTAGTGCCTTTCCTAGGCACTTATCACCCTGTGGTGGTATTAGGTGTGCAGTGTACACTGGGAACAGTAGAGGTCTGCCCCCAGGGTAAACCCTACGTCAGAGAAACCGGAGCAGTTGAGGTGAGGAATCTCAGTCTAAATAGCGATGAGCTCATTTCGGTCTAGGTCTCCAGGGTCTGCTTTTGATCCTATGAGGGGTGCTGGGACGCATGCTTACTATAGGAGCTGCTACCATCATTGAGGCCTCTGGTCTACCTACCCGCTCTATGCTGATCATGGTATAAGATCTAAAAACACCAATCTGCCACTCCTGGATGATGGTGCATTGACCCCTGCAGCTCTCCGATATGTTATGGTAGTCAGGCCCCTAGCAGTGAGCAGCGTCACTGCCTCTCTCCTCCCATATGGCCCGCATAGTGGGGAGGAGGTGTAACATTCATTCCAGTTTTGGATCAGGGTGTGGGTTTTAGAAGCAGCCAATGGGCACCAACAACTGTATAAACTGTTAAATTAAAACAAACAGCATACAATGCAACCCTTGTTAATGTAAAACGATTAGTACAGTCCTATTCACTAGGCAATACAGCTCCCCTTTTTACTCAGTAGCAGTGTCAGTGTTCTCAATTATTGCTGTAGGCCTCTGTGGCCTGATCTAGTGTCTTGAACTGTCCCTGCCTGCTGGCACTGCCAAGATGTCCAGGTGGCTCCCCCCTCCCCTTTTTTGTATTCAATCTGATGTATATCACTGGGACTGTGATGGGATTCAGAACAAATCAGTGGTATTGGCGATTGACTCTAGCCTGCAGTGTCCAGCTAGTTAATTAGCAGACTGATTCTGAGTCTGGGATGTTCAGTAGGCACTTCCGCTGTGCCCTTGCATGCTAAGGCATCGGGATGTCAGTATGGGCCGGGGGGGGGGGTCGCTTAACAGGAACAGGGAGAAGAGAAGTTAGGGAGTACTTGCGCTTTGTTGCAGAATGGTGATCAGGTGCCCTGTGTCATGTTCATGGCCCATTGTGTCTGGTCCTGTATGCTGGATGCACTTCCATATGCTTCATTGATGATCCCTTCTAGGAAGGCCATCGAGATGTATGGTTTGAGGATCCCTGCGATGTCCGAACGCAGGTTAGTATGGGTAACAGCCTGTGGAGTGCCCTTCCTTTTCAGGCATTTCTGTGCTACCACCCAGGCAGACCTCATCAACTCTCTCTCCATGCTCTCCTTCAGTAAAGCAGGTGTAGTGATCCCCATTCCATCCAGGAAGGGTTTGGCTGCAAGCAGATGAGTGAACACATGAGGGCCCCTGCCTGTCTCAATTCTCAGTGGGGTAGGAAACAGTATCTGGGCTCTGATGTTTTTTCCCTCAGTAGTTTAATTGTTGGCCAGAGTGCTTTTCGTTTCTCCTGGACTTGTGAGGTGTAGTTGTTATCAAGGGATATTTTGTGCTGCTGATAGGTAATCTCTCTTTGTTTCTATGCCCTGTCAAGTAGCTCGAGGCATCACCAGTAAAAAACAGGAAGTTATTATCCCTCTGTACAGACAGCTGGTGAGACCCCATCTGGAGTACTGCGTGCAGTTCTGGAGACCCAATCTCAGCAAAGACATAGACAGGATGGAAGCTGTCCAGAGGAGGGCAACTAAAATGGTGCAGGGTCTGCACCGGAAGTCGTATGAAGAGAGACTTAAGGAGCTTAATATGTATAGCCTCGAGGAAAGGAGGGAGAGGGGGGACATGAGAGAAACTTTCAAGTACCTCAAGGGTATCAACAAAGTCCAAGAGGGTAGCATTTTCAAAGAAAGAGGTGTGCAAGAACAAGGGGGCACAATTTGAAGATAAAGGGGGGCGGTTCAGAGGTAATTTAAAGAAGTATTTTTTCACAGAGAGGGTTGTGGATGCATGGAACGGCCTTCTGGAGGAGGTTGTGGAGTCAAAAACAGTTGTGGAATTCAAGCATGCATGGGACAGTCATAAGGCAATTCTAGGGGGTGGTGGTAGGAAGAAGTAGGCTGCTGGTTAACTGGGATCTGCAGCTTATCCATTAGGTAGGGAAATGGGCAGACTGGGTGGGCCAAGCGGTCCTTATCTGCTGTCAAATTCTATGTTTCTATGTTTCTCCTCTTTTGTGGCATATTGTGTGAGTTTGACTACAAAAGATCGAGGCCTGGAGCCCGCATCAGAGGGTTTGGGGGCCAACGATCTATGAGCTCTGTCCATATTTAGATCCATGTTGTCCAGCAGGTGGAGTGCTTCTTTTAGGATGGATTGGAGAAAGGCTATGATGCTCAGGGCTATGTTTTACGCACCCTCGGGGATGCTATATATCCATATATTTTGTCTTCTGTTGGCCCCTCTAAGTCATCCAGCTTGTAGTTGAGCTCTCTCTCTCTCTCCCAAGCGAGGAGATGAAGTAGAAGACAATCGTGGTGGTCTGTCTGGTCGACTACAGTTGAAAGGCCCAGCTCCAGTTGATCTTCCCAATGTTCAATTCCATTTATTTCAGAGTGGAGGTTCAAGAGTGTTTTATCTATTTAGGAGACAGTGCATACAGTTTGTAGTTGCTATGAGGTCATGGCTTTCAGAGTCCTGCTGCATCTCAGTGGTCATGCTTTCCCCCGTGGCCTCCTCGGCTGAGAGTTTGTTCATCTTTTCTCTGTTTAAAAGCACTCTAAGTTTAAAAGATGGCATTTCTGTTTGTTTGGAGGCATTAGCTTTAGATAGGGTTGTCTTTGCTGGTGACTGCATTTTGTTGACAGCCGATGAATTTCGATTTTATTCAGAGTTGACCCGGAGTGCCGAGATTACACGGCCATTGGTTTCCTGACATCACCGGAAGACCCCCACCACACTGTTTTTGACCCCACAACCTCCTCAGGAAGGCCATTCCATGTGTCCACCACCCTCTCTGTGAAAAAATACTTCCTCACATTGCCCCTGAGCTGTCCCTCCTCTATCTTCAAATTGTGTCCCCTTGTTCTTGCACATCTCTTTTTCTGAAAGATGCTACCCTCTTGGACTTTGTTGATTCCCTTGAGGTACTTGAAAGTTTCTATCATGCCCCCCCTCTCCCTCCTTTCCTCAAGGGTATACATATTACGCTCCTTTAGTCTCTCTTCATATGTCTTCTGTTGCAGACACTGCACCATTTTAGTTGCCTTCCTCTAGACTGACTCCATCCTGTCTATGTCCTTGCAGAGATGGGGTCTCCAGAAGTGCACACAGTACTCCAGATGGGGTCTCACCAACTGTCTGAAAAGAGGGATAACAACTTCCTGTTTTCTACTGGTGATGCCTCTCCCTATACATCCCAGTATCCCCCAGCCATCCTTACTGCATTCTTACATTGCTTGCTTACCTTTAGGTCCTCTGATATAACTACCCCCAGGTCCCTTTCCATTTGTGCTGTTGTTAATACCACCTCCCATTGTATACTCTTCCCCTGGGTTTTTGTTTCCCAGGTGCATTACTTTTCACTTCTTTGCATTGAATCTAAGCTGCCATACTTTTGACGATTCCTCCAACCTTGCCAAGTCCCTTCTCATCCTTTCCACCCCCTAGTGTATTAACTCTGTTGCAGATCTTTGTGTCTTCTGCAAAGAGGCAGCTGGAGATGTGGAAATGCCTCTCCCTTGCTCTGGTTTCTCAATTCTGGTTAGCTCCAATTGCACTTAATACCACTGGTAGCTCCTTACTTTGGCCATCTGCTACTCCTTCATCTCTTCACTACTTATCCATCTTTCACTGAGTACCACCACCTCCAACACTCCATCTTTCCTGCCACCCCGGCTGCAACCCACTGCTACAGTTTGACCGCCTCAACCTCTTGCACTTATCTATACACTCTCAGTCCATACACTGGTTCTTCTCCCACTCTTTATCCTCTCCCAGCTAGCATTCTGCTATCTTGACAAAGCTTACTTTCCTGGCTGCTATACTCAAGCTTCTAGATAGATTCTATAACTCATAGTATATTACATTGTGTTCATTACTGTTCCTTTACAGTGCCTACGCATATACGTTTCCGCAATTGTAATCATTTACTATATCTTGTCCTGCTTTCTATGACGTGGAACCTTTGAAAAAGAGCACATGGCTCAAAGGTTATTTCTGAAGAATGAATGAATGAATGAAATAAATAAATACGTTAGGGTTGAATAATGCAAAGCACAAAAGTAAGGAAATGAAAAACATTCAGGTTCAGAGTTTCAATAGTGTTGGTGAATTGGTGATGTGGTGTTCTTTGGTGTTGTCAATTCTAATTCTCACACTTCCCTTGAGCAAATAAGGTTATACAGGATTTCTTGTAGGCCTTGTGTGAAGAAAGCTTTGAATCATTCTATTGGCCACATGTGACGAGCCATGCTTCTCTCCCTCCAAAGAGTATATGCTTACAAGGCATTAACTTTGAGCTGTACCTTGTGATTTGGACAGGAGATGATGGGCTGCAGGGAGGTAGTGGGCATCAGGATTAACAACCCCAAGGAACACCACACCATCATTTCACCAAGACTCCTGAAACTCCAAACCCTAATGATTTTCATTTCCTTACTTGTGAGCTTTGCATTCTTTAACCCTAATGTCTAAATTTATAATTTTTTTATAATGAATATGTATATACTGTATATATATTTTAATATTTGTTGCAAAAAACTAAGTTAGTGCATCACTTAGGGTTGTTATTAAAACATCAAAAGTTGGGAAATGTCATGTTAGGGTTTAGGGATTCAGTAATGCATGGTGTAGGCATAAGGGAACCTTAGTGATAAGGAAAGAGGGGGAGCCAGAGATCAAGCAGGGTCTGTGGTGTTACATTAGGTAGGAAAATGGCAGACGAGGTGGGCAAAACAGTCCTTATCTGTTCTCAAATTGTACGTTTATGTGTTTCTATACTGAAATTCAAAACACCGCTTCTGTATACAGAAACACAGGTCCCTCCAGCCAGATACGAACCCACTAAATCCAAATTACAAGAGTTCTTTTATCTATGCCCCTATGGGACCAGACTTTCTGTAGCAAAGAGGGCCCTGTGTCTCTTCAGCCAGAGGTGTAACATATACACCACCATTTAGCTCCAGAACAGCAGCCCCCTTGCTTATAGGAAACCTTTGAAGAGACACAGGAACCTCAGGGAACTTTGCTTCTGCAAGCAATAGTATTGTTGCACTTTTTGTATCATACATTTTGTGGTATCCACACTTCTGCACCCAGAGGTCAATGTGTATGTATTACACCTGCAAATGCAGAAGTGTAGGACCATCAATTGTGTATATGTTTTACGATGTCCATGACTATGTGAGACTACAAAAGGGGCTGAAAGGACCACTTTGCCCACCTAGTCAGCAGCACGTTTTCTACCTACTGGAACACCACAGACCCTACTTGATCTCTGGCTCCCCACTTTCCTTACCACTAAGGTTCCCTTATGATTACTCCATGCATTCTTGAATCCTGTTACCATTTTTGCCCTCACCACCTACACTGGAAGAATGTTCCAGGCATGCACCAGTATTGTGGATTTCCATCTGCCATGAAAAACGTTGTATTTTTTTTGTCTTACCTGATGACTGTGTGTGGTTGCTTGTACGGTCTTGTCCTTTTGCTGCTTGGGGGGTGGGGGTGGGGAGTTAGGGTTGAAAACCCTAATGTCAGATTTCCCAGCTCTTGACACTTTAATAACAACCATAAATTATGCATTCATGTAATATTTTGCAATGAATTTCTTTACTTTTTTAGAAAGTGTCATCTTACCCTTATTTGGTTATGGGAGTGCAGGGGATCTCAGGGACCTGCACTCCAATTAGTTCATAGTGTGTCTTGGGACCACAGGACCCTCTGGGCCTGTGCTCCCATGCATGCATATTGTAATTGTCCCTGTTTTTAATGGGGGAGCACAGGGCCTGGAGCGCCCTGCACTCTTATTTATTCATAACTGTAGAGACATTGTGATTAGCCCTCATCTCCTTGTTGGGCCCTGTTCTCCCATCACCCCATATTGGTATGCATACGGGGCCCTGCACTACCATCAATCCAACTAGAACTTGGAATTCCCTACCCACATATGTGGTACAAGCAAATACCTTTGAAACTTTAAAAAAACTATTGGATGAGTTACTGCTATTAACATCCCTAAAACAATAAATCTACAAAGAGTAGGAAACAATTAAATGGACTTTATACCTACTTTGTCTAGTAAAACCAAATAATACCAAGCAAACATAGAGACATTGTAATTAACCCTTATCTCCCTGGTGGAGCATTCGGTCCATGATGGCACAGTATCACAGGCACCTTAGCCCCATTCATAAAAATTTCTCCTGCAGTTGTAAAAAAGGGTTGGAATCATACATTACTGCTTAGTACTCCAACATTTCACAGAAGATCTGTATCTCGAAGCAATTTTGAGATATAACTGGTGAAAGACATCCCGACCATTACAGTGCTATCCTATGGAAAACTTCAAAGTCTTACAGCTGTGTGGCACAGTAATATTTTTTCACCAAACCACCAAAAAGTCACATCTGCGGAGCATGCCCTTTGTACCCTCAAAATTTCAAACAGTTTTTTTTTGTTAAGAAATTACAAATGTTTATTTACTGTTCGAACAGTAAATGGTTATTTACTGTTCGTACAGTAAAGTTCAAACAGTAAATACCATTTACTGTTCAAACAGTAAAGTTCGAACAGTAAAGGGCTATTTACTGTTTGAAAAGTAAAGCTCGAACAGTAAATGGTATTTGACAGCCTGTCTTGCATGTGTCACAAAATCATTATAATTTAAAAATGGTAATATATTTTTTCACCAAACTATCCAAAGGCACACCCTTGGCACGCACACCATCGTTCCTAAAGGTTTCAAATAAATATTTCATTCTGTGTGTGATGTAGATGAGGGCAAAAAATCCCATATTATCCTATGGGAAAAAATGTCCATTTTTGGCTTTTTGACCACTTTCTATCTCAAAAACCATAAAAGCTGCCATCAGGAATCTTTTCACATCTTGCAATACTGACAAAATAACAGCACATAGCAATTTGGGGGTAATTACATCAACAAATGCCAACGTTATTAAGGTGAAAAATTGAGATTTAACATTGAAGTGCTATACCAACCCTAACTATAGAGGCACTATTGTGCCCTTATAATATAACATATACATATGCATATGCACATATACATATATCTTCCATTGCATATATAACATACATTATATATATTAAAAAAATCAGTTTAAGCACCAGTTAGGATTAAAGCCACAAACGTTGGGAAATACAACATTAGGGTAAAAGTTCTTCAGTCCCTCTCTGTATGCTTAGTATTCCAGTCCTAGAGGGAATGAACAATTACTTGTAGCAGTGTTTGAGTTACCCTAACTGAGGCACCCTCTCTTAAACAACTGGTAGGTGACGTTTCCTTACATTAAAAAACAGTGCTGAAGGTAGGGTAATGCAAACATTGCTTTAAGTAATTTTTCAGCCCTTGGGGACACCATCTTATATAGTCACCAATATTTTCTAGGACATTCTACCCTAATGTCATATGTCCCAATGGGCTAGTGTTGACATTTATTTTTTGCAATGAATTCTAAAAGGATATTTAATGACAAATAACTAAGTTGTATTGGCAATACCTTTTGTGCCAAATTCAGTGGCCTGTCAGAGGAAGGGGCTCAGAATCTTGCAGAAATGCTCACCAACACACACACACACACACACACACACACACACACACACATTAGTGTTGTTAAATAAATCTTTCCTAGTTATTATTTCAAGGCTTTATGATGTCTGCCTAAATGGGCTAAATGCATCTGAAGCTGACATCTGAAAGCCTTACATGCATCAGTCACAGCCATGACTAAGACACACATTTGGCATCAAAACATCGGCTTCAGCTGCATTTAACTGAGGGAGACATGATGCTATAGAAGCAATAAACTGAAAGGTTTAATAACAAAAACTAAAGCAGCTGTTTGTTTAGACACCTTCACTCCCCCATACCCAACCTGTTGCAAAGACTGGCACTGCCCTCCACACCCTGCCATGGCCAGCCATTGACTGCATGGAACCCGGGCTGGGGATCTGCACTCTAGAATGATCCAACTGGCTGTACTGTGCATTGGGGCACCATGCCAGCTGGGGATCCATCAGTGTGTGCAGCCGTGTGTACGTCCCTGGCAAACTGAAGAGGGAATTTACATAACTTCAATGCATGACTTGCCGATGCTGTATCTTCCTGCTGTCATACACCGCTGCATGTCCACACTCTCCTCTGTTCCCCTGCGAAACATGCCACCCTCCGGACTGCTGAGGTATCCTGGGTGCCATGGGGTGAGGTATCCTGCAATGCCATTTGCAGTGTATGCTTCAGGCTATGGATAGTTCATCCACAGTTCCCCAATTGTACAAATGAATAGGAGGTCAGCTGTAACATGCCTATTTTGGGACCTGTGTGAGTGGGTACAGCATCGGCCATCACCCACACTGAGCAGTGCAATGGCACTAGGATGATGGATCCGCATGCAAGTCCCTGAGGAGTATGGCCACTGGGTTTTATTACCCACACACAGCTCATGCCTAAGTATAACACATTCCAGCATCTTACTGTGAGTGCTCCACCACCCACCAATAGAGTGGCACGATACTATTACAGAGCCAGTCATCACAATGGGATGGGCTGGTGGGCTGCATTGAGGGGGAGTGGAGGCCACTACACTATGGACATGGACTGTGGGTGTATTCAGGTGTAATTATGGATGGCATTGGGGTCCCTACAATATGGAACCGATAGAACCTGGACTCCAGTACAATTGGGGCTGGTGGAACTGGTGGGGGGGGGGATGCCACTATAGCACCAGAGACTTCAGGGCATGTCCCACATGGGGGCAATTGGGATCAGAGCTTGGGGGCAAGAGCTGCTCTGGCGCATTCATCCCAATGCCAACATGCAAATGTGATGGTAATAAGCATGCATAAGGCCCCTTTGCACCATGTATGCTTAATTAGTTCATTTGCATTCCTGGGCTGAATATCACTTATCGGGGCTGTGGCACATACCGGTATGTGCCACGCATACCCTTGGAAGGTATTCAGTCTGGGTCACCCTGGATACACCTGACTTGGTGTCCACCTGCACTGCAACTCCCATCCAGGGTCACATTTTCAACAGGAACAATGAATCCCACTAGGATGAAGCACCGTGTCACAGGTTTACTGCATGACAAAAGGGATTAACTCCCTTTTAAATTGCGATGTTTGTTGCAGTAACTCTACTGTAGAATTCTGCAGTGCTGCTCTTCATCCTGGTGGGCTTCACTGTACGCACACCCTATACCGGTGGTGCATTCTCTTTGCATATTGTATCGGTGCACCCTCTTTGTGCAATGCATCTTTCAGGTTGTGCATCGATCTGGCACTTAATATATCCCCCCAGATGTAAACTATAGTTTTAGTGCATTCTGATTTTACACAATGCAGCATAATATTGTGTAGATGTAGAGCACCACTGAAAATAAAATGCTATTTCTTCTGTGAACTATCCAGGCCAAATGCATAGCAATCAGCAGGCATATTCTAGGAAAACACATTGTAAAAATATGTAAAAGGAAGACTACATTGAAACTGCCTCTCCACAGATCTGCACTGTGCAAATTCATTAGAAATAATGGGTAAAACCATCCCAAAAGCTCTCCACAGCCATATCGTCTCTGACCAGAACTTGTTTTAGTGCAGGAATGGAATCAGAGGATTCACAAGGGGGGACTGGATTGACTGTCCAATGTGTAAAATGAGTAGAAAAGTGGTCTTCGAAGGAGATTTCACATGCAACAGATGTATATAGACTCAGACCCTAAAAAGAGAAATAGCTTGTTTAATGAGGAAACCAGAGCTTCTAACAGAAACGAGGGAGGTTGAAAAATCTGATCATACAACATGATACCTGCTGATAGAAAAGGGACAGGATTGAAATGAAATAGAGAAGGACCTTAACACTCTACAAAAGATCCAGTCAGGGATGAAGGGAAGCATAAATCCAGGGAGGACATTGATGGAAATGTTGGAGAGGGCATAGGGAAAGGAAATAAATGATGTATGGTGTAAAATGCTTTTAAGGAAAAAGAAGAAGGGAAGGAATAACATGAAGGGAAGGAATAATACCCTTAAGCCTAGAAAATTCATTTAATATGTTAGCAAATCTACAGGACAAAACTGAGGCCCAGGACTTAGCAATTATTAAAGCAGATAAAAAAGGGACAGGAGGAGCTGTAAATGGGGACGGGGACAAACAAATTCAGTTTATAGACCTCCTTCTAAGAAACAGCCAGACAGGGAGGGCTATCCAATAGGCCACCAGTTACAGTCATTTCCAAACCCTGATTACAACATTAATAGATGGTCATTAAAGGAATCTGTACAAAGGCAGCAAGAGGCAAAGGAGCTATCAACATTTTAAAGAAATATAAGGGACATAGTAGTAATTGGGAATTCAGTTATCAAATACACAGATGAAATAATTTGTTGAAAAAGGAAAGAATTTGCTACAGTGTCCAGCCTATCTAGAGCAGGATATATAAGATGCTCAAAATAACATCCATGACTTGTTAAAAACACCCAGGGCAGGATTTTGGAAGCCTGGCACAGAGCTTGCATCAAACCCTGCGCCACGGCACTTAGGTTCTGGCAGTGTGACAAACTCTTTGCCACAACTGCACCCAATTTGATAATCTCGAGCACAGTTGAGAAAGTTTCCATGACTTAGAGCAGCTTGTGCCAAATATCTGGTGCAAACTCCATAAAAATAGCCCACAAGTGTGCCACAAGTCATCAGAAAAAGCTGGTCTAACCTGTGGCAATTGCCACACGGGATAGAAGATCCCATTAAAGTGCCACAAGCCCCATGCACTGTTTCATCTGTGCACCAGGGCTTGTGGCAATCTAGGGCTTTTGAAAATACTGCCCCAGGAGCCAATAGTAGTCCTACGCTTTGGAACTAATGATGTAAGAAGAAAATGGTTATTGGACATACAGAAGCATTTTGAAGAGGTTGGAATGTATTTAAAAGAGAACTGTCTAATACATGACTAGCAACAAGTTCAAGCAACCACATTAATAAACGAAATGGAATGTTAATTTTTGAATCACTGCCATTTTTTTCCCACTTAGCAAGACTGTACTTGAACATTCCCTAAAAGACTAGCTGCATCATTCTATCTGCCAAAACAGTGTATCTGCCAAAACAGTGTACACACACAGTAAAAGTGAAGATCTCTCATTTTAACAAATAATGCTTTGTGCTGTTTCAGTATTTTTATCTTTGCAGAAAGAGAGAGAAAGAGAAAGAGACAGAGACAGAGAAAGAGAGCGAGATCTGTACTCACATGCCACCCCAGTCTGCCGCTCACTCTCTCTCAGTCAGTTGTTTTCACTCAGACCCCCCCCACTATACCAAAATATGCTCCACTGATGAAACAGAAATGCTGCAGATAAGCAGGTAGATGTCCTGATCCACCAGTTCCCCCCTCTCCTCGCTCATCAAGCTCTTGTCAACGCAGTTGCTCATTCATGCTGGGTGCCTATCTTGGGAAAAAAATGTAGCATGATCTTCATCCATCTATCATACCCCTGCCACCTTATAGCTGCCGCTAGCCCTCGCCCATTTCTAAGTGCTGTTTCAGTCATGCCCCATTAATCCCAAACAAAACCCGCATTTTTTTCTTACTACCATCGCCAGGAATCATTGCTCACATGGTAGATCGCTCTCTCATCCTGTTTGTCTTGCTGCCTTACTTCAATTCAGTATTGTTGACATTCGCTTAACCATTGCATTAAAACCATGTCTCTTTTCTCAGAACTGCAAGAAAAAATGTAAGTCTCAATTTTAGCTTCCTAGAATAAACACTTTGTGAGTCATGAGTTTGCAATATGAGAAAAACACTTCAGCTATGGTAGCCATAGTAGGACAAAATCCCAAGGGAAAACAAATATGTAGCACTTTATTGTAGGCGGAGGAATTATTTTACAACAGAATACATCATAGTTTTGAATTTTTTTCCATATAAACATGAAATTGTTCTTTTGTACATGCATGTAAATGATAGAGGCCCATTTTATAAGCGCAGTAAGACAGTCCGGGGATGTGCATTAGACATTTCTAATGCACGGCCAGTGGATGCAGGCACTTGGCCTGCAGGCTTGTGTCTCACTACGCCCCTGGCCGTGCATTAGAAATGTCTAATGCACACCCGCTTGTGTTATATTGCTTACATAAAACACTGGTTGTGCAGAATTAGTTATGCTATTAGTAAGCTTTTAAGCTGAATCAAATGGGGAAAAAAGGAGGAGAAAAAGTATTGAAAGGTATAATTCTATACTCATCAGCTCCAGGGAGCAGGAGGGATCAAAAACATTGATTAATGCTAGAAGCCTAAGAAATATGATCAGTGAATTAGAATACATTCATCATGAGGATAATGTTGCAATCTGTGCTATAATTGAAACCTGGTGGAACACCGAGCAATGGGAGCCTTACACTGCTGGGTACCAGTTGTTCCATAGGGATAGAAGATAAAAAAATGAGGGAGGAGTAGCACTTTATATACAAAATGGGATTGAAGCAACAGTTATTGAAGAAAGTGATACTAGTCCAGAAATAGAGCAACTGTGGGTTAAACTTAGGTTGACATCAAATGAGAAAATCATTATTCTTGTGTGTTATACAGCCCCTAATATGATGGTGAGTCAAACAACAGAGCAGGGACAGGAGAGTGAGGATCCCATTTTACTCAACACTTGTGGGGCCACACCTGAAGTATTGTGGGCAGGTTAGGGCACCACATCGAAAGGAGGATGCAGAAAGACTGGAGGGTGTACAGAAAAATGCAACAAAATTGGTAGCTGATATTAACGATCTGTCATATACTAACATACTAGACACCAGCAGAGCAGGCCTATTGGTCTATCAAGTCTGCTCATGCCTCAGCACCCTGATTGAGCACCATAGCCCTCTATCTGTCTCCTTCCACTGTTACTCCATCCCCGTCCTGCCCCCCCCCGGGGCAAACTAGCCTCTGCTTCACTCCTTGCCTATACCTGTCCCACCCTCTCTTGAATCCCTCCACCATAGCTGCCTGTACTAGCTCCCTGGGCAGCGCATTCCACGGTTCCACCACTCTCTCAGTGAAGTACCTCCTCCTCCTTTCCCCCCAGTCCTACCACCCTCAATCTTCCAATTGTGTCCTCTGGTGATTCCACCCTCCTTCAGCCAAAATATCCTATCTCAGTTTACCTTATTTACTCCCCTGAGGTACTTGAAGACCTCAGCCATGTCCCCAGGTCCCTCCTCTCCTCCAGCAAGAACAGGTTGAGCTCCCCTAGTCATTCCTCATATGTCATATCCCCAGGCCCAGGATCATTCAGGTTGGTGAAAGGCTGTCAAATGCCTGCAAGTTTAAACTAAAATATAGGAGGAAGCAGGGAGATTTATGTACGGTATGTAAGACACACTACAACAAGAACTTTTGGGAATGTATAGAATTAGAGGCAAAGGGACATGGTAGAGACACTAGGTTCCATAGCTGGCAGCTAAAGGGTGAAAACTATAAGAAAAATTTAAGAGGAGCATGGATAAATCAGAGTGGTCTCCATTTGGAATGCTCTACCTGAACAAGTGGTGAACAATCCTAATATGAAGCAGTTCAAGAATCATTGGACTCTTATTTTACTAACAATGAAAGTTTGGGCTATGTTTAAGTACCACTCAAGTCAGAGTGACTAAATGCTAATGGACTGGTACTAATGCTATGAATCCTATGAAAACGTCTGTGTCTCCTCCAGTGTTAATATGTATGCGGACAACACAGCCATCTATGTATCTGGTCCCTCCATGTCTGCAATAGTATCTTCACTCCAGTGCAATTTTCACAATCTGTTACACTGGTTTCACACTAACCAGCTCAAAGTAAACATGAAGAAGACTGTGTCCACAACCTTTGGCAATAGCCAAAAGCTAGTAAGGCTCTCTCCTTTCCCTGTCTTCTCCATCCTTGATGGTACCCTACTAGAAGTAGTCCACACTTACAAATACCTTGGCATGTGGCTTCATAGTAAGCTGGACTTCTCAGCCCACATTAATGCTATACACTCTAATCTTCACCCCAAATTAGGCATTCTTCACCCGAACAAGGACTGTCTCCCCACTGGAGTCTGTAAAGACCTGCTTGTCAAAATATTGCTCCCTATTTTTGACTATGCAGACATGGTATATAGTGCAGATCCTCCCTCCATCCTTGCCATAATGGACACCCTCTGTAATGCCTTCAGTCGCTTTGCCTCAAACTCTCCTCTACACACACATTAGTGATCTCTTTATTCCTCTTACCATTACCCGCACTCCACATTTGTGTCGCCTTTCCCATTCCCAAGCTGTCATTGGTAAATACTGGTTTGCCTTCTTCCCTTCCTATCTATCTTCTCTCACAATCCACTCCCTCCTCCTACTACCTCATTCACACTAGATATTGTCACTCATTCTCTATCCCTCACCTCTGCTCTCTTGCTGGTCAGGTTGTTTTCTCATATCAGATTCCTTCCCCTTTGGAACTGGCTCCCTCGTCCTCTTTGCTAAGCCCCATCTCTACTATCCCTAAAGCAGCTGCTAAAGCCAACCTCCCCACCTACTTGTTCATGTCACTCCCCCTTTAACCCTCCCTCCTATGACCCCACTTCTCCCTTTCTCTGCTAACTCTACGTCTCATCATATGTGCCCTCACTCTACCCACACCCTCTCTCAAGTGAGTGCTCTCCTCATCCTAATTATAAATGTCTGGGGGGATTGCACTGCTGTGAGGCACCATTCCCAACCTGGGAATGGATGGTGCAGTGTTCTGCCGCACAAGCAACAATTGCATACAGTGAAAAGGATTCTTTTCTTGGTACAGGATCCAGAGGTCCCTGTGCCTCTGCATCTGTAGCTACAGGAAGCACAGGGCCTATATGGACTCTTGATCATGCATGTCTGCGTCTGTAGCCATATGGAAGCACAGGACCCACAGGGCCCTGTGCTTCTGTAGCCCCATAGACATTATCCCAAATACTTGTCTTGTCACAGGGGCAGAAGGCCCTGTGCATCTGCATCTATAGCCACATAGAAGCATAGAGCCTGGAGGGCCCTGTGCTTTCACAGCCCCAAGGACAGCCCTACAGATCCATGTCTGGACACAGGGCCTTGCATGCAGTGCCCTGTGCATCTGCAACTGTTCATGCAAAACCCTAAGGGATCTACGTGCATGAGGATATGATTCAGTTATCACAAAATGAAGGAAAATTCAGTGCAAAGCATTATATTGATGCAGACACTTCTCCACGCTCTCTCGTGTCTATGATTTGGTATAGAAGCATAGAAACATAGACTCTGATGGCAGATAAGGACCACTTGGAACACCTAGTCTGCCCATTTCCCTACCTACTGGATAAGCTGCAGATCCTAGTTAACCAATAGCCTACTTCTTCCTACCCCCCACCAGAATTGCCTCATGTCTGTCCTGAGAATTCTTGAATTCACCCACTGTTTTTGACCCTGCAACCTCTTCAGGAAGGCTTTTCCATGTGTCCACCACCCTCTCTGTGAAAAAATACTTTCTCACATTGCCCCTCAGCTGTCCCCCCTCTATCTTCAAATTGTGTCCCCTTGTTCTTGCACATCTCTTTTTCTGAAAGATGCTACCCTCTTGGACTTTGTTGATTCCCATGAGATACTTGAAAGTTTCTATCATGTCTTCCCTCTCCCTCCTTTCCCCAAGGGTATAGATATTAAGCTCCTTTAGTGTCTCTTCATATGGCTTCTGTTGCAGACCCTGCACCATTTTAGTTGCCCACCTCTGGACTGTCTCTGTCCTGTCTATGTCCTTGTGGAGATGGGGTTTCCAGAACTGCACACAGTACTCCAGATGGGGTCTCACCAACTGTCTGTAAAGAGGGATAACAACTTCTTGTTTTCTACTGGTGTTGCCTCTCCCAATACATCCCAGTATCCCACCAACCATCCTTACTGCCTTCTCATATTGCTTGCTTACATTTTGGTCATCTGATATGACTACCCCCAGATCCCTTTTCATTCGTGTTGTTGTTAATACATCCCCCCTCCCCCACTGTGTACTCTTCCCCTGGTTTTTTTTTCCCAGGTGCATTACTTTGCACTTCTTTGTATTGAATCTAAGCTGCCATACTTTGACGATTCCTCCAACCTTGTCAAGTCCCTTCTCATCCTTTCCACCCCCCTTCTCTTGTGTATCAGCCCTGTTGCAGATCTTTGTGTAATCTGCAAAGAGGCAGCTGGAGAGGTGAAAATGCCTCTCCCTTGCTCTGATTTCTCAATTCTGGTTAGTTCCAATCTCACTTAATATCACTGGCAGCTCCTCACTTTGGCCCTCTGCTACTCCTTCATCTCTTCACTACTTATCCCTCCATCACTGAGTACCCCCACGTCTAACGCTCCATCTTTCCTGCTTCCCCCCCAGGCTACACCCCACTGCTACTGTTTGAATGCCTCAACCCCTTCCACTTCACTACATACTCTCAGTCCATACACTGGTCTCTCTCCACCCTCTTTATCCTCTCCCAGCTGTCATTCTGGTACCTGGACAAGGCTTACTTTCCTGGCTACTATACCCAAGCTCCTAGCTAGATTCTGCAACTCATAGTATATTACATTGTGTTCATTACTGTTCCTTTATGGTGCCTATACATATATGTTTCCGCAGTTGTAATTATTTACTATGTCTTGTCCTGCTATCTATGACATGGAACCTTTGAAAAAGAGCACATTACTCAAAGGTTATTTCTGAAGAATGAACTAAATAAATAAATAAATGCATTAGGGATGAATAATGCAAAGTGCAAAAGTAAGAAAATGAAAAACATTAAGGTTCAGAGTTTGAATAGTGTTGGTGAATTGGTGGTGTGGTGTTCTTTGGTGTTGTCAACCCTAATTCTCACACGTCCCTTGAGCAAATAAGGTTATACATGATCTCTTGTAGGCCTTGTGTGAAGAAAGCTTTGAATGATTCTATTGGCCACATGTGACGAGCCATGCTTCTCTCCCTCCAAAGAGTATATGCTTATGAGGCATTGACTTTGAGCTGTACCTTGTGATTTGGACAGGAGATTATGGGCTGCAGGGAGGTAGTGGGCATCAGGATTAACAACCCCAAAGAACACCACACCATCATTTCACCAAGACTCCTGAAACTCCAAACCCTAATGATTTTCATTTCCTTACTTGTGAGCTTTGCATTCTTTAACCCTAATGTCTAAATTAACATTTTTTTTTGCAATGAATATGTATATATGCTTTATATATTTGAATATTTATTGCAAGAAACTACGTTAGTGCATCAGTTAGCATTGTTATTAAAACATCAAAAGCTGGGAAATTTGATGTTAGGGTTCAGGGATTCAATAATGCATGGGGTAAGCATAAGGGAGCCTTAGTGATAAGGAAAGAGGGGGAGCCAGAGATCATGTAGGGTCTGTGGTGTTACATTAGGTAGGAAAATGACAGACTAGGTGAACAAAGCAGTCCTTATCTGCCATCAAATTATAGGTTTATGTGTTTCTATACTTAAATTCAAAACACTGCTTATATATACAGAAGCACAGGTCCCTGCAGCCAGATACGATCCCACTATATCCAAATTACAAGAGTTCTTTTCTCTATACCTCAGTGGGGCCAGCCTTTTTGTAGCAAAGAGGGCCCTGTGTCTCTTCAGCCAGAGATGTAAGACATACACCAACTTTTAGCTCCAGAACAGCAGCCCCTTTGCTCATAGGAAACCTCTGAAGAGACACAAGAACCTCAGGGGATTTTGCTTCTGCAGACAGAAGTACTGCTTCACTTTTTGTATCATGAATTTTGTGGTATCTGCACTTCTGCACCCAGAGGTCAGTGTGTATGTATTACACCTGCAAATGCAGAAGTGTAGGACCATCAATTGTGTATATGTTTTACGGTATCAATGACTATGTGAGACTACAAAAGGGCTGAGAGGAGTTGTGTCGGTCAGAGATTTCACTAAGCGGTCTGAGGAGGAGATTAAAGAAGCAGGAGAGCAGTGCTTTTTATGTTTTTTTTTTAAAGAGTTATGCCACCATTGCCTATTGCCTATTGTCTGCTCTCTTTTCAGATGAGCATTTTGTGACTGACCGTCGGCATTGTGTGCTCTATTTATTTTGCTGTATCTTGCAGGAGGATCCGGTGCAGTGGAGGCCCTCCTGTGACCACAGGTTGTAGTTTTGTCTGTTCCAGGTCTACTTGTGCCCACCTGTTGGTTGCCAGCACCTGTGTACCTGTGGATAAGGAAGGGGAGCCATGGTGTGTGAGTTCTCAAGACAGCAAGGAGAAAAAGTTAGCCATTTCAGAGATGGAAACTACAAACAGAACCAAACGCCCTGAATAAAACTGAGTAGTCCTTCTCAGCATTGTATATCTTCCACTGAATTTTGTACTGTTAAATTTGGACTTCACGTCATTACGTTTTATACTACTATACCTTATTCTATCTTGAAAATGTATTGGCTCTATATGGTGCTTTACATTATGTGAGTATGACTGTTCATTTGGTTTATCTGGTTATTCGTTATTGTCATTTGTGTATGTGTATGTGTATGTTCAGGTATCTCTCAAAAAAACATTTCTTTCTGCAGAGCTTAGAGCTTAGAGTGAAGAATTTGGAGACTAAAGCTCAGTGGTGATTTTTTTTAACTAAGACAGAGCTGTTTTGAGGTGATGAGATAGTCCGAATAACTAGAAGGTGCTTAAAGTACTTGAAGTGTCTAAAGTGCTTAAAGAGCATGTTCTGCTTTTAGTCCTTCTGATGTCAAGTTTCTGTTTTGCTTTTTTAAATTTGAGTATTATAACTTTATTTAATTGTGTAACCTTAAAATTGAGATTGTTAGTATGGTGTTTTAAATAGTATGCCATATGTTAATAAAGGAATAAGATGAATGGGAGACAGTTGGGGATAACGCCACGCCTGGAGTGATTAGGCACGAGGTCAGAGGCCAAGTGCGACTAATCACCCCAGAAGTGACGTTATCCCAGCACGAAACACACCCTGGAGTGCATTATTCCTATTATACAATGGCTCATTGTTATATATAAAGTAAAAAAATATTTTAAAGAATGTTTTTATTAGTGTGAACAAATATTTTTGTTTCTTAAGAGGAGATGCAAAAAGAGAGATGCAAGGTACATATGCAGTGAGGCTGAGACTAGAGGTGTGATACAAGGTACATAATGCCTCTACACTGGTTCACAGTGAGGCTGAGACTAGAGCTGTGATGTTATGCTGGATAACATCACACGTGTGATGTTATGCTGGGATAACATCACGGGTCCAGACCCAGACTGACCAATCAGAATCCAGAAAATTTTCTTGCCATCGTATAATTAGCTATTGACCATGGAAGATATAAGGGACATGTGCGAGGGATCAGATAGATCAGTTGCACTTGATGTCTTGAAGAGAGTGCAGCAAAAAGATGGAGCCCTTTGATCTCACTTCAATATTATTCCAATTTTACTGCAAAAGTTAAACTTTCTGGTTTTACTAATTGCTGTCTTTTATTCTTTTTCTGTTTTTTTGCATAAAGAATTTGTGTAACGTTTTTGTATTTTACCTTGGGTCCCTTTTTTTTGTTTGCTGTTTGCCATTCCATATGAGCCCTGCTTGAGCTCCAATTAAGAAAAAGTTGGCATTTTGGTAACCTTTATCTAGCCACATGCTGTTTTTGGAAACTGTGCATACGCTATAGGATCATAGCACTGCTTTGAACTATCAGACTTGGAAAAGTAAGTAACCTGTCTTTGTGTAAATTTTAAGTTGCTGATTTTAATGAGAGATCTCTCCTCATATTTGTGTACTTGCTGATAAAAGAACGTCTCTGATATGGTAGTCAAATTGAGAGCACTGTGCAATATAAATTAAACGGGTTCTTCCTTTTTTTTAGAGTGTAGACCAGTTATTTTTGACTGGTGGAGTATCTTAAAGCTTTACTCTTAAAAAATTCTTTATTTATCTTATAGTGGAGGTACTACGAGCATTTGAGGAGTGGATCCTGGGTTCTCATTGGACTTTTTTACCAGAATCTTTCTGTATGATATATACTCATGAATGTAAACAAGAGCGAAGAAAAAAAACTACTTGGCAACCCTGATTCTTCTATGATTCCTTATGGCACAGTTTGCAAATCTATGAGACTCAACTCTTTATTCTGAACTTTTTTGTGAGCTGACACATAACTTTCCTTTTGGATATAAGATGATCCAGCCCTAGTAGAGAAGAACAAAATAAGTCTGAAAACATTTGGAACTCATTTTTAGACTAGTCAAGTTTGTTTGTTGCTGGTCTCCCCCGCTCCCATCTCTACCCTAACTGTTTGTTTTTGATATTAGCAATATAATGGATGAGAGGGCAGGTAAAAGTGCAACTAAAACATATAGTAAAAAAAATAACAAAAATATCAAATCTAAGGAGACAAATGTAGCAAATATGGAGAAGGATGGTAACCAGAAAATAACAGTTTTTTTGTCCCTCTGCTACCCATATGCAGCTCAGGGGCAATAAAAAAGTTGGGAAACATTTTCACCCAAAACTAACCTCATCTCCAGCAGGTATACATCAAGATAGTGCTCAATCCTCTTTACATCTTTTGCTAAAGAGAAATTCAAAGTTTAAAAGAATCTCCAGTATCCAATCAGATAGAAAAGATAAATAAATCCAATGAGCAAGAAAGAACAGTATTAAATAATGTTACTAATTTGACTGGGCCAGATCTCCACCTGTCAGACTTGGCACATCCAGTAGTGGATATAATGAGTTGTAGTGGGAATGGATCTTCACATAATATTAATTACATAAATAGGAAAGATCTGGATAAAAGTGTGGTGAGTAAGATAGAAGAGCACCAACTTGTTAAACCAGTTTCAGGGGCTGTAATAACCCCACAGGGTATTGACTTAAGTGTTCAACAGGAAATACAGAATTCCAATAAAGGCTCATTCCTTAATGATTTTGAGTCCTTTTTGACCCCTTATGTGACTGATCACAATTTAAAAGAGCCATTTCCAAAACCAGAATTTTCTGGTGCTGCTCCCCCACTATGACAAGTGTTAGTGATGTCATTCCTCAATGTTATGACTTACATGAAAGAAGAACTGAGGATTCTGTTATTAAAAATCAAAAAACTAGAAGATTTATTATCTGTAAAATGTAATGAACTAAAAAGGAAATACACCTTGGGAACGATCAGCTACTGGAACTGGTTGCATTATTTAGATCATTTGTGAATTTTTAAATGAGGGATAAGGAACATTGTGCTTGTAGTAATCATCACACTGGGCACTTGAATGATGATAAGATGCCTAGAAGAGTATCTGAGTAAGAAAATTGTAATCAACATTTAAGACAGACAGAGGGAAGGAAGGGAAGGAATTTGGACCAACAGCAAATGGAAACTAATGGAGGGGGGTAACAGGAGTATTAGAACTATTACGGAAGATATAGGTAATAATGAAGCAATGGAAAGAAATTAATTGATAACAGAATTAGAGGAAAGAAAGAAACAAATTAGTAATGTTGAAAAAAGGAATGAAAAGCTTAATAAAATAAGAAATAGTGATATGCAAAAGAATCAGCAAGCCCTGATAATATCACAGATAGAACAGGAAAAAAAGCATAACAAGGGTGAGGCTGGAAAAATGCAAAATGAAAGGGAAGAGGCGTCAAAGGAAAACAGGAAGAGGAAAAAAGTCAAGTTTGGAAAATGAGAGAAGTAAGGACTATGGAAACTAAGGGAAGGCACTCAGAGACAATAGAAGAAAGAAAGGAGAGTTTAATTGTTCAAGGTGGCATGCTTCGGACGTTATACATAAAAGGGTTACCTAAAGTTAAATCAGAGAATAATTATATATTGAAACTCGGTACATATAACTTGATCAAAAGTATAGTAGACTGATAAATTGGGTGGCAAGATATTAATTCCACCTACAGATGTAAGGATGGCTCTCATAAAGGATGGGTATGTGTGGTATTTAAAAAAATGCAACCACGAGATCTAGGGTTATCACAATAAAGAATACATTTATGGATATTGGGATCACATTAGATGTGACAATAAGGGAACAAATAAAGGATCAAAAGAAAAGCCCAGTAAGAAAAAACATAGTGCTTAAAGGAGAGGAGGTAAAAGGAGCTACTGCACTTAAACAACCTCAGATAACAGCATATAAAAAAACAAGTGAAACAGTACACAGATTAAATGGGGGATGGTGCAAAAATTTTAACTAGAAGAGGAAGGAAGCAGTTGGATGTAAGAATTAATAACAACATTGTAATGGAGGATGAAAACAGTGTTTCCACCGTAGTATACTCAACTGAGGAAATTCCAACAGTTAGTGAGGACAGTATAAATAGCATAATACATTTGTTAGATGACTCCATTGGACTGTTAGGACACGGAAAACATGAAGAGAAAATTAATATTAATATGTTGGAACATAGCTGGGTTAAAAGGGAAATTAATGGATAAGGAATGTGTACAATGGATGAAATCCTTTACAATCCTACTTTTGCAGGAAACCTGGTCGAAGAGTACAGCTGATCAGCTTTTTGAGGGCTGTAATACCTGGGTATCTCCAGCATATAAAGAAAAATCCCATGGTCATTATAAGGGTGGATTAGTAATTTATGTTGATTCAAACTTGGATTTTAGAACACCTGAAGTGAGTTCATATAACAAATTCTATATGTATATTATGATAATGAACAGTAAGATCAATTGGGCTTTCTTTAATATTTGTATTCTGCCCAGGTCTAAAAATGTTGAATTATAAGGTCATAGAAACATAGAATTTGACGGCAGATAAGGACCGCTTTTCCCACCTAGTCTTCCCATTTCCCTACCTGATGGATACGCTGCAGATTCTAGTTAATCAACAGCTTACTTCCTCCTCCTACCCCCCACTAGAATTGCCTTATGTCTGTCCCATGCACTCTTGAATAATCCCACTGTTCCTGACTCCTGACTCCACAACCTCCTCAGGAAGGCTGTTCCATACATCCACAACCCTCTCTGTAAAAAAATACTTTCTAACATTACCTCGGCGCCGTCTCCCCTCTATCTTCAAATTGTGCCCCCTTGTTCTTGCACATCTCTTTTTCTGAAAGATGCTACCCTCTTGTATTTTGTTGATTCCCTTGAGGTACTTGAAACTTTCTATCATGTCTTCACCAGAAGGTGAAGGAAGGAAACATATTCAATTCAGTGCTTTAGAGTAACTGGTAATTGGTATTTTTCTTTTAAACTTAGATTGTAGGCTTGTAGTGACACTATACTTTCTTTCTGTGTTGTCTTTACTTATAATTGTTTTTGGGCTGTTGAAAATTTAAAACATAGTGGTGGTGTAATTCTGTGCTGTCTTAATTGCTGCAAATTTTATCTTGGCTTGTCTGACTGTCCTGTAGCTGGGTGAAGGGTGTTAATTGTCTGGCCTCTGACCTCAGCTACGTGATAACTGGAGGTGGGGCTTAGTCACAGTTAAAGCAGCAAACAGAGGTTCATCTTCTCAGAAGAAGCCAGAAGGTGAAGGAAGGAAACATATTCAATTCAGTGCTTTAGAGTAACTGGTAATTGGTATTTTTCTTTTAAACTTAGATTGTAGGCTTGTAGTGACACTATACTTTCTTTCTGTGTTGTCTTTACTTATAATTGTTTTTGGGCTGTTGAAAATTTAAAACATAGTGGTGGTGTAATTCTGTGCTGTCTTTAATTACTGCAAATTTTATCTTGGCTTGTCTGACTGTCCTGTAGCTGGGTGAAGGGTGTTAATTGTCTGGCCTCTGACCTCAGCTACGTGTTAACTGGAGGTGGGGCTTAGTCACAGTTAAAGCAGCAAACAGAGGTTCATCTTCTCAGAAGAAGCCAGAAGATGAAGGAAGGAAACATATTCAATTCAGTGCTTTAGAGTAACTGGTAATTGGTATTTTTCTTTTAAACTTAGATTGTAGGCTTGTAGTGACACTATACTTTCTTTCTGTGTTGTCTTTACTTATAATTGTTTTTGGGCTGTTGAAAATTTAAAACATAGTGGTGGTGTAATTCTGTGCTGTCTTTAATTGCTGCAAATTTTATCTTGGCTTGTCTGACCCCTTCCCCCAACTCTTAATTATATGCCCTGATAAATCTGATTGACAGGAGCTAAACACAGAGTATAGTAAGAGGTGTGAAGTAGGAGGGGCATAAGGGGGAAGAAGACCACCCTCAGCACGACAAGTGTTTTGACTCATTTATTTATTTATTGGTTTCTTTTTCCTTAAAAAATATATATCTGACGATCAGTTACAGGATTTTAGTACTGTAAATAAATAAAAAGAGAACTAGAGAGCTTCAGTAGCAGAGAAGTAGTGGAATTGAAGTATAATGTGGGAGGTGCAATGCAGTGGCTGTGGGGCAGCCATATTCAGGCAGACCTTCTGGACACTGAGGTGCTGCCCTATCTGCATGCATCTCTCTGACTGTGGGATGAGGTAGCCAGACTCAGAGCGGAAGTAAACTGGGTCAGAGTACCATCACCCCATCCAGGGACCACCCAGTCCAATGCAGCTGCCTCAAAGGATGCTGAGAACGAGGAGCACTTGGATGACAGTGGGCTCAGGGAGGGTTAGAGCAGTCAGGCAGAGGCACATCCCTGATCCTATTCCTCTCAAAAACTCATATGCCACACTGGCAAATGAGGACAACCAAATAGAGGTACCCATGGAAATGGAAGGAAAGGATGTGGAGGTTAGGCAAGGAGGTGACCTCAGTGGGGAAAGCAGTGGACCCCAGAGGAGGAGGAAGCGAATCCTGGTGGGGGACTTCATCGTAAGAGGGATCCAGCTAGGAACACAGGAGGGGGAGGACAGGGAGGTGAGGTGCTACCAGGTGCCACGGCATGGAGGGATGGAAGGAAGATACTGGGGATCACTGGAAGGCAAGACGGGAGGGTGAGCTGGATGTCATTATCCACCTAGGTACTAATGACTTGGCAAATGGGGAGCCAAAGGAAGTTCAGGAAGAGTTTAGGAAACTGGGGAGGGTCTCAAGCAAGTAGCTACTTCTGTCACTTTCTCAGAAGTACTACCTGTGAGAGGCAAGGGAGAGACAGGAGTGCATGCACCAGGAACTTTAACTCATGGTTGAAGAACTGGTGCTGTGAGGAAGGGTTTGATCATTGGTGACTGGGGACCCACCTGGAGGGATGGAGGTTTGTTCAAGCCTGACGGCCTGCATCCATCCTGGAGGGGAATCCAAGCACTCAATGATAAGTTTAAATGCTACATTGACAAGCATTTAAACTAGCAAAGGGGGGTGGCAGGCCAGCAAGGACGGTACCTACTTGCTCACCCCCCACAGCTAGTAGTGGAACCAGTGAACCAGAGGAGTGGCTATCTCTGCAAAGCAGTGTGCAAAAGATGGAGATTAGTGTCCAAAAGGTGGATAAGCAGAAAAGGGGCAAAATTCAGCAGAAGGGCAAACAGCAAGGAGAACCAGGGATAAATGACAACCAAGAAAGGGGCTGAGAGAACAGTGAATCAGTCTAGGGAGGTCAAATCATGGAAAGCCATGTGTGCAAATGCCAGGAGCCTTAGCAACAAGATGGAAGATCTGGAGGCTGTCATGGTACAGTCAGACCTGGACATTGTGGCCATCACTGAAACCTGGTGTAATGATAACCATGACTGGGAGATGGCCATACCTGGCTACAACATATTCAGAAGAGACAGAGCAGGCAGGAAGGGAGGAGGAGTGGCACTGTATGTGAAAATGACATAAGGGCCACACAGATCCAGGAGGAACAAAATGGGGAGAGATACTGTGGGTTAGCTGGAAAGGAAAATGGGGCCAGCCATCCGCACAGGTGTGGTCTATAGACCACCAGCCCAGGAGGAAGAAACAGATAGGGAGTTGATGCTAGCCATCCAAAGGATGGCAGACAAGGGTGAGGTAGTACTGGTTGAGACTTCAATATACCAGACGTGGACTGGAGCATCCCAGCAGCAGCATCAACTAGGAGCAGATTTATCCTGGACTCCCTTCAGGGTGCCTTCCTCAAGCAACTGGTCATGGAACCAACTCGGCAGAAGGCAATACTGGACCTTGTGCTCACAAACAGGGACAGTGTGATGGGGGTAACAGTGGGGGAGCACCTGGGTAACAGTGACCACCAGTCATTGTGGTTTGAAATCACAGAAAGGGCAGAACCAAACCACACAAAAACACGAATCCTGGATTTTAGGGGGGCAGACTTTGGGAAAATGGGGAGATACTTGAAAGAGGCATTAAGGGGAATGGGACAGGAATCAGGGGTTGAGGAACAGTGGGCAGTATTTAAAATGGGGATTATAAGAACAACAGAATTATGCATTAAGCAGGTTAGCAAGAGGAAAAGGAAGAGAAGACCATTATGGTTTTCCAAAGAGGTAGCAAAGAAAGTGAAAGCCAAAAAGATTGCATTCAGGCAATACAAAAAGACACAGGCAGAAGGGGATAGGGAGAAGTACCAGGAGAAACAAAGGGAGGCAGGGAAGTCAGTAAGGGAAGCCAAAGCTCAGACAGAAGAACACATTGCAAAATCAGTGGGTAAAGGGGACAAAACCTTTTACAGGTACATAAGGGAAAAAAGAAAGACAAAGGGAGGGATAGTGAGACTGAAGGGGGAGGATGGGAGCCGCGTGGAGGATGACAACAATAAAGCTGACATATTGAACAGGTATTTCTGCTCAGTCTTTACTAAGGAAGAGGGGGGTAATGGGTCTGAAGGGAGTACAAGGGGTGAGAATGGTGCAGAAATGGACACAAGTCCCTTTACACGAGAAAGGGTCCTGAAGGAACTGGAAGTAATAAGAGCTGATAAAGCAATGGGGCCAGATGGGGTGCACCCCAGGGTCCTTAAAGAACTAAGAGAGGTGGTGGCTGAACCTCTGGCTATCCTGTTCAGCCAATCACTGGAAACAGGGGAGGTACCCAAAGACTGGAGGACAGCAGATGTAGTCCCCTTATACAAAAGTGGGAACAAAGAGGAAGCAGGGAACTACAGACCAGTCAGCCTCACCTCGGTAGTGGGAAAGATCATGGAAGCACTACTGAAGGAGAGATTGGTGGAACATCTGGTTGTCAATGGACTACAGGACCCAAGGCAGCATGGTTTCACCAGGGGGAGGTCATGTCAGACCAACCTCATTGAATTTTTTGACTGGGTGACTAGGGAGGTGGATCAGGGGAGGGCAGTGGACATGGCCTATCTGGACTTCAGCAAGGCCTTTGACACTGTGCCACATAGAAGACTATTACACAAACTGGGGAATATGGGTGTGGGCAGGACAGTAGTGTGGTGGGTAGGTAACTGGCTGGGTGGCAGGACACAGAGGGTGGTGGTAAATGGCTGTCACTCCACAGAGGGAAGAGTAACCAGTGGGTACCACAGGGATCAGTGCTGGACCGGTCCTATTCAACATCTTCATCAGTGACATTACACAGATCTAGAAGGCAGAATTTCACTGTTCACTGATGACACAAAGCTCTGTAACAGAGTAGACACACCAGAGGGTGTAGACAGAATGAGAAGGGACCTGCAGAAACTTGAAGAATGGTCAAGGGTTTGGCAGTTGAAATTCAATGCAAAGAAGTGCAAGATAATGCATATGGGCACAAAACCCTGGCACAATATATCATTTGGCTGGGTGAGGATATAGCATGCACCAAGCAGGAAAGGGATCTTGGGGTTGTCATCTCTGATGACCTCAAGGTAGGGAAACAGTGTGACAAGGCATCAGGTAAAGCAAATAGGATGCTGGGATGTATAGGCAGGGCATCACCAGCAGGAAAAGGAGGTCATAATTCCGCTATACAAGACACTAGTGAGGCCCCACCTGAGCACAGTGTACAGTTCTGGAGACCATACCTCACGTAGGACATAGACAGGGTAGAGAAGGTTCAGAGGAGGCAACAAAGATGGTGCATGGGTTGCATCACAAGTCCTATGAAGACAGGTTGAAGGAACTGAACATGTACTCCTGGAGGAGAGGAGGAGAGAGGGATATGATAGAGACATACAAGTATCTTACAGGGAGGAACAGGGTGCAGGAAAACACTATTTTTAAGCGAAAAGATGTTTCAGGACCAGAGGGCATGGGATGAAGTTGGAGGAGGACAATTCAGAGGAAACATGAGAAAGAATTTCTTCACAGAACGGGTGGTGGACAAGTGGAACACCCTGCCAGAGGAAGTGGTGGGGCTGAAACAATCACGGGATTTAAGAATGCATGGGATAGACATAAAGGAATTCTAGAGGGCAGGGTAAGGGAACAGACTTCTAGGAAAACAAACTGAACTTACAAGCTCAAATGGGCAGACTAGGTGGGCCATAGGCCCTTATCTGCTGACACTGTCTATGTATCTATGTATCTATGTATCTATGTATCTTCCTCTCCCTCCTTTCCTGAAGGGTATACATATTAAGCTGCTTTAGTCTCTCCTCATATGTCTTCTGGTGCAGACCCTGCACCATTTTGGTTGCCCTCCTCTGAACAGCCTCCACTCTGTCTATGTCTTTGCAGAGATGGGGGTCTCCAGAACTGCACGCAGTACTCCAGATGGGGTCTTACCAACTGTCTGTACAGATGGATAACAACTTCATGTTTTCTACTGTTGATGCCTCTCCCTATGCATCCCAGTATCCCCCCAGCCCTCCTTACTACCTTCTCACATTGCTTGCCCACCTTTAGGTCATCTGATATAATTACTCCTAAGTATCTTTCAATTTTTGTTGTTATTATCTCACCCCCCCCCACTGAAATGATTGGAAGCAGCATTGAATCAGTTAAATTGAGATTCCAAGGGGTAAAGAGCTTTATAGCTGGTGACTTTAATGCTCATATAGGGAGCCTAATAAAGGAGCAAACAAGTGACTGGTGTATTGACAATTGTTTGAACATTCCTGTTAGGCACTCTAAAGATATAGCATTATAAAAAAATGGGATAACAGTCCTTCGCTTTTTTGAAAGATATAGTTGTAGAATCCTTAATGGATTTACAAAGGGAGATTTGGAGGGTGATTATACATTCCCAACTGTGAAAGGTGGTGGTGTACTGGATCTCTGTGCTGTAGAAGCAGTAGATTACCCTTTAGTAAATAAGTTTAACGTTGTTAAACTATGGGACAATGGCCATTTTCCTGCCATGTGTACACGCTCCACATATTTTAATAGGCACACGATAGACAGGATAGCAGAAGCTAATGCAGATTTGCACATGTGTATATTTATTTTATTTATTTATTTAGCTTTTGCTGATCGGGTAGGTGCGTTAGGCAAAAACCCTGCCTATTTTCAAGCACGACCCAAGAGGGTACAATACACAGTTGACATTTACAGTACAGTGGTAAAGTACAAATAATGCAGTACAATACAACATTTGGTACAGACAATTGATTTCCACGAAGGGATGGTCAGGAGTAAAAAACAACAGAACTTACATATAGTATTATCCATCCTTGCAGGCAATAATGAGGGCAAGTGATGACACTAGGCTATGAGCATTCAGCATTTCAGAGATCAATAAAACTAGATATAAAGAGAGGAGGCCAGAGGACTAGTTACAATCACAGAACTCAAGTGCTTTTATTGGGAAAAAAGTTCAGTTTTGAAGGAGGAGGAGTGAGATTGGGGGCCCTTCAGACAGGTAGGGAGACAGTTCCAGAGTTTAGGGGCAAAGTGGGTGAAGGCTTGCTTACCCATTTTTGTAGAGCAGTATGGAGTTTGAGAGCAGGGTGGAGTTTGATGATCTCAATAGGTGGGTGTGAAGCACTGAGGTGAGTATAACCCCAATACTTTTGTGACAGGGAGTCTTGTCATAGACTTAATGAAGCAAACCAGTGAGTATGAGTGCAGGGCTGAGGGGAACAGCCATTGAAAGCTGGCATACAGAAGACAGTCGTGAGTGAGTCTGGGGGCTGATAGGGTAAATCTGCATATGTTGTTGTAGGTAGTATACCATTTATGAAGAATTCCAGCGTTAGAGTGGGAATGAATAGGGAGGGTGTATTGTAGCCTAGGAAGCAGGACACCTCTAGCCACCAAGATCCTGGCTGCAGGAGTAGGGGAGTGACACACTCAATAAGCAGCACCTTTCTTGATGTTTACAGATTTACATATCTCGTTTCTATGTGATGGGAAGTCAAGAGTGGGACCTGACATTCTTGCCCTCACTGAGACTTGGCTTACAGAAAAAATTCCCAATGATGCTGTCTCCCTCTGTAATTATGCAATCTTCTGGGCAGATCGGACCGGCAAATGAGGCGGTGGCTATGCAATCTTTGTTAAATCCTCGCTCAATGCCATTCTAGTACATACCCCTGCACCTAAATTTGGAGCCCAGACTCTAATAGTCAAACTCGTGCTGGGTACCAAAACTCTCCATATCATTGCAGCCTACATCCCCCCTAGGAACCAAAAATTCGTGTTTGATTCCATCCTCCAGGTTATCTCCCACCTACCTAATACTAGTGAAATCATCCTAATGGGTGACTTCAATGTCAACTGACTATCCCCAGCCTCTTCCAGCTTCAAAGACGCTGCTCTGGCATTTGATTTTACCCATCTTGTCACCTCCCCAACCAGAAGGGACAATCGAACCAGGACTTCCACCCTCTTAGACCTCATTTTTACCAACAGGCCACGTAACCTCTCCCAAGCCACTGTTCTCCCCGACGCTATTAGTGACCATTCTCCGGTTACTTGCCAGTGGTTGGGTAAAGTCCTTCCTTCCCCCTCTATAATCTCCTGGCAATAAAGGTCTAAAAGAGGAGGCCTTGAGCACCTCAAAGCCCATCTATCTAACAGCAACTGGCTCCCCATATATAACATGCAGTCAGTTGACCATGCACTCGCCCACTTTATAACCACCTTCAACAAAGCCTGTGATATATTCGCTCCCCTCTCAAAGATAGTGGTGAAAACCAGATCCACCCCCTGGATCACACCCTCACTTCTTAAACTGCTTCAACAAAGGGACAACCTTTGGCACAAGGCTCTTGACTCTCAACACACCCAGGATAGACAACTATACCGGGAGGCACGCAATAAATGTACCTGGGCCTTGCGGCAGGCTAAAGCTAACTTCTATCAACAAACCCTTACCTCCTCCTGGGGAGATGGCAAAAAATTCTGGAGCAACATAAGAGAACTCAGTGGTAGAACCAGCTCCCCCTCCCCTACTCAACTCAGTCTAAATGGGGATGTCACACAGGATCCTGCCACTATCGCTGAAGCTCTTAACTCTGCCTTCTCTGACCTCTCCCATATTCTCCCACCTAACTTCTTCCACCCACCCTCACCCCTCACTCCCCCCCAAAACCCATGTAATGCCAACCCGCCTCCCTTTCGGCTTCGTGTCATCCCCTGCAGCGAGGCTAAACTCTACATTTCCAAAGCAATAGCCAATATCCGTTACAGCAATGACTCCCTTGATCTGAAACTCATTCGGCTTACCCTGGATGTCACACTACCCCATCTTACAAAAATCCTCAACCTTTCACTATGCCTTGGCCAGTTCCCCTCGACTTGGAAGCAAGCCATAATCACCCCCATCCTGAAGAGCGGTGACCCCACTAACTCTAACAACTATAGACCTATATCAATACTCCCACCCCTCTCCAAAGCCCTGGAAAAAATTGTCTCAGACCAGATAACTGAACACTTTACAAAACACAACCTTCTCAGCCAGGAACAGCATGGCTTCCAGACTGGCCACAGTACCATCACCGCTCTGTGTGAGTTCACCTCGTTCATCCACGAGGCCCTTGACCAAGGCTCAATCGCTGGAGCAATCTATGTGGATCTGACTAAGGCGTTCGACATGGTCAGTCATGAGCTACTGCTCTGTGTCCTTCCACAACTAAATGTGGTCCCTGAGGCATCCACCTGGTTCAAGGACTACCTCTCAGGACGGTCACAACAAGTCAGAGTTAACACCACCATCTCCACCTCCAAAACAGTTTGCTCTGGGATCCCTCAGGGATCAATACTTGGCCCCCTATTATTCACCCTCTTTTTAAACTCACTCCCTAAGGCATGTAGTGGTCATCTTCTACTCTACGTTGATGATGCGGTACTGTATTAGAAGCACCCTCAACTGAGTGCCCTCCAACTGTCCTTGCAGGGTTTTTTCTGGGAGCTAGAGAACTGGTTCGCAGACCACTGCCTGATCATCAACTATAAAAAAACGAAGTCTATGATCTTTGCCCATCGCCAAAGCCCACATAGTCAGTCAGCATTCCTAATTAAAAACTCACTTGGTATCCCTCTGGAAAATGTTACAAACTTTAAATACCTGGGCATCACATTAGACACCTCCCTCTCCTACCATAGGCACATCCAACTCTCTCCTCCGCTGTCAACTCCAGAGTGGGCATCCTCTACGACTCAAGCACTGCCTGTCCACACAGGCTATGCAACTTCTGTCACATCCTCCTCCTCCTCGTTGACTATGGATAGTTATATATGGCTCTGCTGAACCCTCCGCACTTTGCGGTTTAAACATTGCCTTGAATAAAGCTTGCTGCTTAGTTACAGGTAGTGACAGACTTACCCACACCTGTGACCTTTATACTTTGTCTGGTTGGCTAAATCTCCAACAAAGACTAAAGTACCACACCTGCATCCTGGCTAAAAAGATACATCTCCAGATAGCCCCCTATGGCCTACTCCCCATTATCTGTGCAGCCCCCTCCGCAGGCACAACACAAGACTCACAGCAAGCCCAACATTCCAAGTCCCCCACTGTAGAACATCCCTAGGGCAAAGATCCTTCTGCTACCGGGCCCCTTGCTGGCTCAATGCGCTACCTTCTCCACTCACCCAGACCCACAGCATCTCACTGTTCAAGACAGGACTCAAAGCCCATCTACTTCAGAGTGCAAAATGTGTCTGTAGCTAACGATGCCTACCCAACTGTGCTACCAAACCCCGCACTTCTCCTGACACAGGGTCTCTATTGACCCCATGAATCTACCACCAACTTGTCTCTGTCTAAGGTTTATAAGAATGCTACTAACTACCTCACTGTTTTCTAAAGTTTAAGCCTGGACTGCTTGGTCAGTACATGTGACTGTAAATACTGCCTGTTCATGTTTCGTGTATGTCCTGTATTTGTTTACCCTCCACCCCCTGTAACCAACGTGGCGCCTTTGCAAAAGAGTCTGTGACTCAAAGGTTTGTAATTCCGATTGTACTCAATAAACAATAAACAAAGTGTCACACCCAAGTATTTAAAGGAGTCAGCAGACTGGATAGTAGAACCATCTCAGCTGCATACACAAAACTTCAGGGTCACAGTGTGGACTTTTCTGGCTGACCAAAGAGCATTGCCTGGGTCTTAGGTAAATTAAGGATTAGGCCATTATTTAGGAGCCAGGTTTGTATCATTTGAAATGCGGATGACAGGTCTGTATTGATGTCATCTAGTGACCGAGCAGTTGAGTAGAGCACCAGGTCATCTGCATACATGATGGAGTGACAGTGTGTAAAGGTAGTGGGACAATCATTAACAAAAATGGAAAAGAGCAGGGGCTGTAGAATGGATCCTTGTGGGATGCAGCAGAAGATGGGAGCTGGAGATCATATTACTCTGTTGAAGAAGATGGATTGGGTCCAGTTTGAAAGGTTACTACTGATCCAGGATGTGGTGGAACCACAGGCACCAAGAGAATGTAGTTTGTGCACAAGTAGAAGGTGATTAACCAGATCAAAACTTTGATAAGATCTATAAACACTGCACCAGTAAGTAGTCCTTTGTCCATACTGGACTTAACATCACTAATGAATTGGGTTAGTGCCATTGTGGTACTGTGACCAGGCCTAAAGCCGTGTTGATCTGGACACTAGAGATTGAATTTTAGTAGATGGGCAGAGATCTGATGGTGAATAAGTTTCTCCAGTGACTTGCTGACAGCTGGTAGAAGAGCAATCAGGTGATAGTCAGCCAAAATTTTAGGGTCACCTTTCTTGAAGACAGGAATTACCCTGGCAGATTTCCAGGCCAAAGGCACCATTGCAGTGCTGAGGGGTAGATTAAAAAGCCAAGTAACAGGAGTGGCAAGGTGAGAGGCACCAAGTCGGAGAATCCTGGGTTCAATGCCATCTAGTCCTGTGCTGCCATGGACAGGGATGGACCTCAGCAACCTAAGAACATCTAGGCAAGAGATGGGAGAACACTCAAGTGTGGGAGGGGTATATAAAGGAGAAGAGGGAGGGCAGTGGGATCCATGGGAGGAGGCCTGGGAGCAATTAGGAACATCAGTGAAAGCATTAGAAATGGTCCTAGGGTTGTTTTCCAGATGTAGTCATTTAGCAACAAGTCCTTGGGGGTCAACGGCTTAGTGTTACCTAATATCTCATTAATCTGATTCCAGTATTTCTTGCGGTCAGCGGCTGATGACTGAAGAAGTCCATGGTAGTAGTCACTCTTTGCAGCCCGGATTGACTGCTTACAGGTATTTCGCAAAGCCTGGTACTGAGCAAGGTCATCTAAATCAGAGCAGGACTTCCATTTAGACCATAGCTTATCACGCTGTTTGAGCAGTTGCAGGAGAGGACATTTCAGCCATTTGGTAACCTTCCCTCTGACCCTGCATGTGGAGTATGGTATGTGCTTAATCTGTAGGGCAAATAAGGTCGTATTAAAAAAGTCAGTGGCAAGGTTGATGTCATCGGTGGTAAATGGGGAGACCAGTCGGTATGTTTTAGATCCCATAAGAACTCAGCATTGTTAAGTAGGGCAAAGTTAGCAAATGATAAAACCTTGTGTGGATTTAAGAAAGGGGAGGCATCTCGCACACAGAAGACTGGGCAGTGGTCACTTATTGAGTCAGGTAGGACCCCAGCAATGGGATAACAATCCATCCTGTTAGTTAGAATCCAGTCAATTATAGTATGTCTGGGGCCATTTGGTGGTACCTGAGTGGGGGAAGAGATGAGTTGAAAGAAGTTGGCATTGCTAATGGTAGAGGCAAGGGAGGAAGAGTATGGCCCAAGCCAGTCAAGGTTAAAATCACCTAGACATACTACCTAATGATTTTTGGTCAAGCCAGGGATAAAGCCAATGATTTCCTCAAGGCCAGGCTTACTATTGTGTGGGGTATATACACTCCAAATATGTGCAGTTTCTTGGCTCCATTGAGAAGTAATAGTGCATGTAAGGCCTCGCAGTTGATGAGAGGAAGAGTAGGATGAAGAGTGACATCCAGGTGAGTCTTGTAATACAGTGCTAGACTACCTCCTCTTTTGGTGAAGGGACGGTCAACATGGTGCATGAAATAGCCCAGTAGTGCACAGTTTAGATCAGTGATGGAAGGCTTCAGCCAGGTCTCTGGTAGCACAAGAATATCCGGTTTATTAACCTGGGCCCATGCTTCCAGTTCAGAGAGATTGGTCATAAGGCTGCAGATGTTAATGTGGACAATGATCAAGCCAAAAGCCTGAGGTAACCGATGGGTAGCACTGGGCTGAGTTTGAAGAAGATTGACTTGAGGACCCAGGTTTGATTCAATGTCACCAGCAAGAGTAAGGGATAATGTGGTAATCCATAGCATGGCAAGTGCAATGGCACAGGAGACAGCTGCTGTAGAGGTAAACTTCTTCTTAATGAAGTGTGTCAAGAGTGACCTCAGGAGTTTCAAGCCTAAGGTACCCAGGTGGAGTAATTGTGGAGGTACACACAGCCAGCAGGATAGAGTAAATGAAGTCATTGTGAGATACACCCGACAGGGGCGTGGGGGTACACGAGAGTAGTGAGAGATAGCTGAGGGCAAGTAAAATGGTAAGCATGGATACCAGGCAAAACAGAGCATCCTTGGTCCTCATGATGTAAGGGAAAAAGAGACATCGCCTAATTTGAAGTGGGAGTAAGCAGAAAGGGGAGAAGAATTAGGTAGGGAAGGGAGCCAAAGTAATGGTGACTAGGACTGTCTAAAGAAAAGGAAGGAGGGTAGGACTAAGTTGGATAGAAAGAATAGGTAGAAGGAATGATGCAGGGTAAAGAGGGACACTTGGACAGAACCTCTGATTGAGACGGATGAACCAGTGATTTTCAGAGCAGAAGCTGTTGATAGATGATAGAGCAATAGTCTGCAATTGGACCTGTTGCAGGAATACAGACAAAGGGACTAGAAATAACCAGTAGGGAATGACACCTCCTTGTGATGAAGTTTTAGAACTTGCTAGTGGAAATGTAGATAGATAGAAAAAATCAGATCACATGAATACCATTCCCTATATAAGTACACAGAGAAAAGGGTGGGAGGGTATTGGGGTGGTGGGGAGCAGTCGTGCAGCGACTGTGGGGCAAGCTCCATTTAGAATCAGGAGCAGCACGGATAGGTGAGTGGCTGTAGCAGACCTAAATTATTACTAGGTCAAATTACTTGTTGCTCCGGAATCTCGAGTAAAGTACAGAATTGCTCATGGAGTAAGCCAGGCTGTAACAGATCTTTAACAGATCTTAAATCTTAGAAATAAATTTACTTGTTGTTCCACGGAGTCTCAAGTGCAGTGTAGCTTGCAGTTTGAACCGGGAGTGAGCCGCTCCGAGTCGCAAGTAAAAATTATTAAAAAAGCACGAAGTAGCAGTGTAATTTAATCAAGCTATGGTGGTGGAAGCTCTTAAACAGCCATATAACAACTTAAATAAGCTCTAAAGGTACATTGCTTCCAAAAAAGACAGGCTTGTACATGGGTAGAGGGACATTCGAAAAAACTGCCAAATTTGAAAACCAGGCAGCAGCCTGGCATGTTAGTCTCGCAGTTGTCCATACCTGGAATCTCAATGGGAGGGCTCCAGAAGCTCCGTGGATGAATGGCCCCTAAGATTTTCAGAGTGCTGTGGAGAGAAATAAATAGGAGGTGAGGGGGAAGGTAACAAATTAAAATCGAGCTGTAGGAGTCAGGGGTGGGACAGAGAAAGAGAAATCAGATTTCAGGCAGTGGACAGGGAGGGAAGGGGATTACATGGGGATAGAGAGGTTAGAGAAGCAAATACAGTCAGCAGTAGCAGAGAAAATAAATGGATCCCCAAGCAGTTAAACAGATTCACTAGTCATAGACAACTAACATTAAATTGTAGGTATAACAGGCTTAGAAGATTCAGTCACTAGTAATCAGATATTGCCCCATTCTCCCATACAAATACAGTGATAAACAGAATTGAAACACAGCACCACCTTTAAGCACCCACTTCTCATAACACAGTGGTCAAAGGATAAGTCTTGTTGAGCAAGGTAAATTGTCTTTGGGAAAGCTCTATTTAGAATCAGGAGCAGCACGGATAGGTGAGTGGCTGTAGCAGACCTAAATTATTACTAGGTCAATTTACTTGTTGGTCTGAGAATCTCGAGTAAAGTACAATATTGCTCAGGGAGTGAGCCAGGCTGTAACAGATCTTTAACAGATCGTAAATCTTAGAAATAAATTTACTTGTTTTTCCGGTTAGTCTCACGTGCAATGTAGCTTGCAGTTTGAACCGGGAGTGAGCCACTCCGAGTCGCAAGTAAAAATTATTAAAAAAGCACCAAGTAGCAGTGTAATTTTATTTATTTATTTATTTATTTATTGCATAAGATCGGAATTACAATCCTTTGAGTCATAGACTCTAATGCAAAGGCTCCACGTCGGTTACAGAGGGTGGAGGGAGTACAAAATACAGAGGTTACAGAGGGTGGAGGGATTACAAAAATACAATGAATCATACATAGTTCAGGCAGTAGTCAGGGAGAAACATACAATTAACAGTCAGCATTCATAAACAGTACTGGCAGTGCAGTCCAGGCTTTAACTTAGTTTACCAGAGACAGTGGTATGCAGCTGTCAGGATTCCATTAGTTAGAGATAGGAAGGAAGCGGATTCATAGGGTTGGGGAGGACCCTGTGTCAGTTGTAGGGGGGAAAGGGGCGCACAAGGAGGGAAGGGAGATTAGCCACAGTCACAGTTTGCAGTCTCAAGTAGGTGAACTTTGAGGCCCGCTTTGAAAAGGGAAATGCTGTGGGTCTGAGAGAGCTGGGGAGGTAGAGCATTTAGCCAGAGGGGAGCACGGTACCGGAAAGATCTTTGGCCTAGAGATGTTCTACAGTGGGGGACCTGGAATGAGGAGTTTGCTGCGAGCTGTGTATTTCGCCTGTGGGGGACAGGCAGATTAAGGGGAGGAGGCCAATGGGGGCAAGCTGAAGATGTATTTTTTTTGTGAGAACGCAGGTGTGGAACTTTAGTCTTTGTTGGAAGTTTAACCAGCCGGCCAAATCGTATAGGTCACAGGTATGGGTTAGCCTGTCACTGCCGGTGACTAGTCGGCAAGCTTTATTCAGGGCAGTGCTAATACTACATAGAGCGGTGGGTTCAGCTGATCCATATATCGATATCCCGTAGTCAATAAGGGAGAGGACTGACGAGGAGACAGCTAAACGCATGGCCTGTGCAGGTAGGCAGTGTTTGAGTCTGTAGAGTATGTCCACTCTGGTGTTGACAGCTGAGGAGAGGTGTTGAATGTGACTATGGTAGGAGAGGGAAATATCTAGTATGATGCCCAGATATTTGAAGTTTGCTACATGTTCAAGGGGGGTGCCTTGTGAGTTTTTGATTAGGAGGGTTGACTGCCTGTGAGGGCTTTGCCGGTGCACAAAGATCATGGTTTTAGTTTTTTTGTAGTTGATGATAAGGCGGTGTTCATTAAACCATGTCTCAAGCTCCCTGAAAAAACCCTGAAGGGCCAGCTGGAGGGTGCTTGGCTGAGGATGTTTCCAGTATAGTACTGCATCATCAGCATAGAGAAGCAGATGACCACTGCAGGCCTTGGGAAGGGAGTTTAGAAAGAGGGTGAAAAGAAGAGGGCCGAGAAGAGAACCCTCAAGCTATGCTGGTGGAAGCTCTTAAACAGCCATATAACAACTTAAGTAAGCCCTAATGGTACGTTGCTTCCAAAAGAGACAGGCTTGTACACGGGTAGAGGGACGTTCAAAAAGGGGCCATATTTATAATCCAGGGCAGCAGCCTGGCGTGTTAGTCTCAGCAGTTGTCCATGCATGGAATCTCAATGGGAGGGCTCCAGCAGCTCCATGGGTGAATGGCCCCTAAGATTTTCAGAGTGCTGGAATCTCAATGGGAGGGCTCCAGCTCCTCCGTGGGCAGATGACCCCTAAGATTTTTGGAGTGCTGGAATCTCAATGGGAGGGCTCCAGCAGCTCCGTGGGTGAACGATCCCTAAGATTTTTGGAGTGCTGGAATCTCAATGGGAGGGCTTCAGCAGCTCTGTGGGCATATAAAATATGGGGAAAAAATTAAATGGGACTCTTATTCAAATAAGGTGATAGATAATATCATTACCAATGACCAGATAAAAGCTAACAATAATATAATTTTAAATAATAGTTGAGAGTGGAATGTTTAGTTAAGGAATTAGATGAGTTGATTGCCCTTATTTCGACAGAATTAAGTAGGAAGGAAAGACCTAAAAGGCAAAATGACATCATCCTGCAGAAACCATGGTTTGATGCATAGTGTTACTATATGAGGAAAGAAATTAAAAAAGTAGGGAAGTTAAGGGTTAGGACTCCATCTTATATTATCCTAGGCACTTTCAAACATCTGAACTTAGAATACAAAAGAATGTTGGATTATAAAAAAAGAAGTTATAAACATAATGTATGGGAGAAACAACAGGAATGTATAGTGGCAAATGATACAAAAACATTTTGGACCGTGGTTGCTTATGGGTGTAGCGAAAGTAACATCTGCTATAACACAACTGGTATGACAAGTGAACAATGGAGGGTGCAACATTTCAGTGAGGTTTATAAAACCAACCAGGGGACAAGTATGACAATATTGTAAAGATCTGATACATTTCTTCTTAGTATTGGAGGCAATGCATTTGAATTCTTGGTTAATGAGGTGAAGGCTGCAATCCTAGCACAAAAAATAAATAAGGCAGCAGGAGTGGATAGATTGCCTACAGACGTTAACCTCTATAACCCAGATTATTGGGCCTCTATATGCGCTCCCATTTTCAAAATAATAAGAAATTATCTGATCTTGCCACAAAATTGGAACAAAGGGATTATTATCCCTTTATTTAAAAGAGGCGATAAGCAGGATCCAAAATGTTACAGGCCCATTACACGTATTATCTGTACTGCAGAAAATTTACTCTAGATTAATCTTGGACAGGCTGATGGCTTGGGTTGAAGAGAATGAGCTACTTTCTAAATTTCAGGGGGAGTTTGAAAGACATCATAATACCCTTGATTTGATTTTTACATTAAATTTCTTGGTAGTCAAATATGTCTGTTTCAAAAAGGGAAACTTACATACCTGTACTGGATTTCTGGACATAAAATCTGCCTTCAATTCCATTAATAGAGATAAACTGTGGGAAACATTGGTAGAACTGAATATTGATCCTCAGCTTTTGGGATTATAAAATTACTACACCAAAATACCACAATTGAGGTAAGGTATGGAAAGGACGGCACATTATCAAGGGAACTGGGCATTAGTGCTGGTGTTAAGCAAGGATGTGTGTTGGCTCCGGTATTGTTTAATTTATATATAGAAAAATTTGTTAAGAACATCATCAAAATTGATACCTTTGCACCATCCATAAACAGTGAAGAAATAAAATTATTACTTTGCGCAGATGATGCTGTAAGTATTTCCTGTACTCCATTAGGACTTAGAAGAGGTCTGATTAATGTTATGAATACACTAAGGGATATGGATTTTGAATTGAATGTGAATAAATCAAAAATATTAGTGATAGGGAAAAGTAAAACGCAAGAAAAATCATGGATGATTGATGGGTGTTATTTTGAGTTAGTTATGGAATTTAAATATTTAGGTGCGACAATCGATAATAACATGTCTTGGAACCATCACTTAGCAGAGGTAAAGAGTAATTTCTATGAAACAATGGGGGCGATTAGAAACTTTGCAATTAAGTTTGCCAATAATTCCTTTGTTTCCCTGAAAATAAACGTTTGAAACCAAATTAATGAATCAACACCTCTATGGTAGTTAGATATGGGGTCTCTACTTAGAAAAAGCCAGTGTACAGTGTATACAAAACCAGTTTTTGAGAACTACATTAAACTTGTCACACGTTAGTCTATCATGCTTTTTAAGAGTAGAAACTGGCATGATCCCTATTAAAATATAGCACAGTGATCTAAGGCTCTGAGCTGCAAATTTGATGACATCCAGCAGACCAGACCTGGGTTTGAATCCCACAGCTTCCACTTGCATACTGTGTGACCCTGAGCAAGTCACTTAACCTCCTTGTGCTCCCAGGTCGCTCCTGTAAAAAAGTTTTCAGCTTAGTCTGCTATACCTGGTTAAACAACTAAATAAAAAAATTAAAAAATAAAATAAGAATGATTAGAGCAATTAAATTCTAGGGCAAGTTGATGAAATTGAATAATAATAATAGATCACTGAAGGCCTGCTGGGAAGAATGCAAGAATAAATCAATAGGGGAAGCCAGAATGAGTCCTGGTTCTGTAATTTAAATGGAAGACTGTAATTGTATGACTGCAATGATCTGTGGAGTAGCTCTGCAATTAATAACCCAGAATGCTATGTGAGTGAGGTGGTTCAAAGACCTAAGGATGTATCCATCCAACAGGATTTGGGCAGCATACATGAATTAAATATCAATGGCCTCTACACGAGTATCAAAGTTAAGTGGGGCCTAGAAAATTACCTGATTAAATGTGAGAATGGTATACATAGGAAATTTTTGCTCAGAATAAGACTGGCTTGCCTAGATAATTTATATTACAACTTGAATAAATGCCATGATAAAAAATTTAGAAGTGCAACTGCACAAATACATCAGACTTGGATATTATGCATATGTTGATCAAATGTAAACATTGGGCTCATCAGTGGGAAAACAGTCTCTCTCCTTTAATTCCAATACAATTTGACCCACAAGGACCTGATTATAAAAAATATTTACTAAAACTGGATTCGGTCAACTGAATATATGGGGTTGCTATATTTTGTTTAACCTAGATTTATTTTTCTTATGTGTAGTGATTTTAAATGTTATGCTGATAGAAACATCTTTTTCTCTGTTTTTCTTTTTTGGATGAACTGTATGTATAAACTTATTGTAAATTATGGTTCATTTATGATGATTCTGAAATATTGTATTTGTATAATATACAGTTTTAGAATGTAACAAAAACTTTGTTTTTATATACATTTTTTCTTAAATATAAAAGAACTTGAATTTGAACTTACAAAAGGGCTGAAAGGACCGCTTTGCCCACCTATTCAGCAAATTACTTACCTATTGTAACACCATGGACCCTACATGATCTCTGGCTCCTCTCTTTCCTCACCACTAAGGTTCCCTTATGATTATTCCATGCATTCTTGAATCCTGTTACCATTTGTGCCCCCACCAACTACACTGGGAGGATGTTTCAGTCATACGCCAGTATTGTGGATTTCCATCTGCAGAGAAAAAGCACTGCATGTTTTTTGTCTTACCTGATGACTGTCTGTGGTTGCTTGCATGGTCTTGTCCTTTTGCTGCTTGGGTGGTGGGGGTGGGGAGTTAGGGTTGCAAACCCTAACATCAAATTTCCCAGCTCCTGACACTTTAATAACAACCATAAATGATGCATTAATGTAGTTTTTTGCAATGAATTTCCTTACCCTTATTTGGTTGTGGCATGCATATTGTAATTGTCCCTGTTCCTCATGTTGGAGCACAAGGCCTGGAGGGCCCTACACTCTTATTTATTCATAACTGTAAAGAAATTTTTAATAGCCCTCATCTCCCTGTTGGAGCGCAGGGCCCGGAGGTCCCTGTTGTTCCATCACCTCATATTGGTATGCATACCGGGCTCTGCACATATGTGGTACAAGCAAATACCTTTGAAACTTTAAAAAAACTATTGGATGAGTTATTGTTATTAACACACCTTAAACAATAAACCTACTAAGAGTAGAAGACAATTAAATGGGCTTTAAGCCTACTTTGTCTAGCAAACCAAGTAATACCAAGTAAGTATAGAGACATTGTAATTAACCTTCATCTCCCTGGTGTAGCGCCCAGTCCATGATGGCACAGTATCACAGGCACCTTAGCCCCATTCATAAAAAGTTCCCTTGTAGTTGTAAAGAAGGGTTGGAAACATACATAACTGCTCAGTACACAAGTGTTTCACATAAAATCTGTATCTCAAAGCATTTCCGAGATATAGCTGCCGAAAGATACCCCGACCATTACAGTGCTATTCTATGGAAAACTTCAAAGTCTTATAACTATGTGGCACAGTAATATTTTTTCTCCAAACCACCAAAAGACACATCTGTTGGGCATGCCCTTTGTACCCTGAAAATGTCAGCCCAAAATTCCAAACCGTTTTCTTTTAAGATATGACAAATGTTTATTTACTGTTTGAACACTAAATGGTTATCTACCGTTTGTACAGTAAAGTTCAAACAGTAAATACCAATTACTGTTCAAACAGTAAAGTTCAAACATTAAAAGGCTATTCAGTGTTCGAAAAGTAAAGTTTGAACAGTAAACGGTATTTACCATTTGAACGGTAGATACCATTTCATGTTCAAACAGTAAAGTTTGAACAGTAAATGGCAATTTATCATTCAAACAGTACAGTTCAAACAGTAAATGTTATTTACCGTTCAAACAGCCCATCTTGCATCTATCACAAAAATCATTATAATTAAAAATTTGTAATATATTTTTCACCAAACCATCCAAAGGCACACCCTTGGCACGCACCCCATCATCCCTAAAAGTTTCAGAGAAAAACTTAATTCTGTGTGTGATGTAGATGAGGGCAAAAAATCCCATATTATCCTATGGAAAAAAATTTCCATTTTTGCTTTTTGGTCAATTTCTATCTCAAAAACCGTAAAAGCTGCCATCAGGAATCTTTTCACATCTTATGATACTGTACTGAAAAAATAACAGCACATACCAATTTTGGAGTAATTACATCAACAAATACCAAAGTTATTAAGGTGAAAAAATTGAGATTTAATATTGAAGTGCTGTACCAACCCTAACTATAAAGGCACTATCATGCCCCTATAATATAACATATACATATGCACACATAAATATATCTACATTTGCATATATAACATACATTATATACATTTAAAAATCAGTTTAGGTGCCAGTTAGGATTAAAGCCACAACAGTTGGGAAATACAACATTAGGGTAAAAGTTATTCAGTCCCTTTTTGTATGCATGGTATTCCTAGAGGGTCCAAACAATTACTTGTAGCAGTGTTTGAGCTACCCTGAGGCACCCTCTCTTAAAGAACTGGTGAGTGATGTTTCCTTACCTTAAAAAACAGTGCTGAAGGTAGGGTAATGCAAATACTGCTTTAAGTAATTTTTCAGCCCCTGGGTACATCCACTCATACATGCATCAAGATTTTCAAAGACATTTTACCCTAACATCATATGTCCCAATGGGCTAGTGTTGACATTTATTTCTTGGAATGAATGCTAACCTTTTTCACAAGGATATTTAATGACAAATAACAATCGTATTGGCAATATCTTTTGTGCCAAATTCAGTGGCCTGTCAGAGGAAGGGGCTCAGAATCTTGCAGAAACGCTCACCAAACACACACACACATTAGTGTTGTTAAATAAAGCTTTCCTAGTTATTGCTTCAAGGCTTTATGATGTCTGTCTAAATGGGCTAAATGCATCTACCTGAAGCTGATGTCTGAAAGCCTTACATGCATCAATCACAACCATGACTAAGACACACATTTGGCATCAAAACATTGGCTTCAGCTGCATTTAACTGAAGGAGACCTGATGATATAGAAGCAATAAACTGAAAGGTTTAATAAAAAGAATAAAGCAGCTGTTTGTTTGGACACCCATTTCTGCAAGATGCTGTGCTGCTTCCTCCAACAGGCCTACATTAGGGTTGCAGCCTTTTGATACTGATACCAGAATTTCTGCCATGTTGAAAAATTATGCATGAATTCTGGCTTGTGATCAGCTAAACAGTGTTTGCCTGCATCCTGAAAACTATTACTTAGATTGCCAGCAAACGTGATATAGATATTCAGTAGCATTGGTTCTTTAACAATTTGACATGCATACGCTTCAAACATTCACAACCCTCCATGGGGATACATATCTTACTGACATACCTGTGTCTGTATTTGAAATGTTTACCACTTGGAGAAATCCCTCTGTATGCAGCATCTTGCTTACAACTGCATCCTAAGGGACTGCAGTAGGTTTTACAGCAAGTACTGGACAAAATAAACAGATAAGAGATGGCATAAATCAAACCTACAAAGGTAGTGAAACATACAGTAGTATGAGGTGCTTTTCTAGTGCAATGTGCATGTCCAGCACAGCATGCTAAATACTGTGCACAGGTACAAGCAAGGTGATATACAGTTAAACATTATGCATATCTCAGCATGCAATCAGGTAAATATAATATTCACACTACTTAGACTAGGTCGTGTATACAGAAAGCATTTATGAACAGTGCATAACCAAGGTATTGCAAAAACATCTCTTGTTAATGACTGCAATAAAGTATAGGTCTAAATGAAGGGAAACAAGTCTTTTAGAGTGACACAAGTAATACGTTATTAATAATTGAAACAGTGTATATAAAAATATTCCCAGTAGACATTTTTCACTGAAAATGAAAACATAAAGATTTTATAAAGATATGGTATGGTATGCTAGAGAATGTTCTGGGGTGACTGTGGTACAGCAGTGTGGAAGACAAAGCCATGTAGACAGGCTGATGGCACTTAACATTTTTACCTGTGTGAAAAGGAGATTGAGAGCAGTGGGCAAGGATGTTGGGGTGCATAGGCCTTCACAAAGCTTCTTCGACAGAAATTCTGTAGAAAGCCTTTACAGCAATGGCACTATGTTGACCATGATTGGCATTGTGCTATCAGGAAAACTGTTTTGTTTTTTTGGGCCCCTTGCACCCCCTGGAATTAAATATAATCAGCTCTGGATTGGAGTTGTTTCGGGGAGGGAGCGCAAGACCCAAAGAGACTGCGCTGGAGTACCTCGTGACCATTACAGAGGATTGTCAGATTTGTCACTGTAATGGTCATTGTGGTGAATGTTTTACTGTCTTAACGATATACAGGTGTATAGGGAGAAGAATCACCAATAGAAGGAGAAAGGTTGTGTTACCACTGTATCAATCTTTGGTGAAACCCACCTGGAGTACTGTGTGCCATTCTGGAGACTACATCTCAAGAAGAACATATACAGGAAGGAGGCTGTCTAGAGGAGGGCAACTAAAATGGTACAGGAGCTGCATCATAAGCCCTATGAGGAGAGACTTAGGGCTCTCAATATGTACATACTGGAAGAGAGAAGGGAGAGGGGGACATTATAGAGACCTACAAGTACCTCTTGGGGGTGAATAAGGTACAGGATGGGAATATTTTTCAGAAGAGAAGGGGCACAAGAACAAGAGGGGGCATGTTATAAAGCTGAAAAAGGGAAATAGGGGATTTAGAAGGGATGTGACCAGTACTCCTTCACTGAAAGAGTGGTGGACACCTGGAAAAGATTTCCAGCAGAAGTGGTGGGGATGAAAACAGTGCTGGGCTTCAAGTATGTATGGGATAGGCATAAAGGAATCTTGGTAGAAAAACTGTGTGGGGGGGTAGCCAGAGATCATGTAGGGTCTGCAGTGACAGTATAGGTAAGAACAAATTGAGCAGACTGGGCAGACCAAGCAGTCCTTATCTGCTGACAAATTCTATGTTTCTATGAGAGGGGACATGATCTCAGTCTTCCATATTCTGATGGGTACTAACAAGATTAAAATGACAGATGTTTGATCTGGTGTCCTCCTGTAGGATGCAGGCACCTTCCCCAAGGCTCAGAGGTGATAAATTCAAGAAGTAGCATTAGGAAGCACTTCTTCAAGAGAGAGGGGTGAACCTATGGAACAGTCAACCAGTGGAGACAGTGGACATGAAAACAGTGCTAGCCTTTAAAGAACCCCTGATGCCGCACCGACCCGGTGGCGTTGAGGGCTGAGGCATCCTTGCCTTACCTCATGCTGCACCAATGACCCGGGTTCAGGAATGACCTCAGGTTGTTGAGGTGCCAGCATGGGGGGGAGGTTGGGAGCAAGACTGAGCAATGGCTCTCCCCATCTGGGAGGGTGGGTTGCCTGTCTGCATACCGGGTCATAATGGCCCGTATGCTTAATAGCGTCTACGGCATTATGGCGCCTTTTTCTGGTTATGTCACGTTCTCTGTGTTGGACCCCCAGAGTTAGAATCATTAATGGGGGTCCAGGGGCACTGCCCCCAATAACAGGGTGTGTGGCAGTGGAGCCCCCACAGAACAAAAGATAACATGTAATCACACAACGCGATTAAGACACACGGCATTCTGCCGTGCGACATTATGACCCCATGCCACCTGTCTGCAGTCCCGCCATAATCAGATGGAGGTCCAGTGGTGGCACAGGTGGCTGTGGGTGACAGATAAGGTGGGGTGTCCCACAGTTCATGATGTGTGCATGCCACGACATGCACAGGGTCTGCCAAGGACATGCAGGCTGGGGGAAGGGCAGGAGAAAACAGGGGAAAAAGCAATAAAATACATAATAAAAAAAGAGCCCCTGATGTCTATGGGAAATGTTGAAAAATGCAAATTTCAGGTACAGTTCAGTCTATATTTCATATATTTTCTGGAATGCTTCCCCCTTTTCATTATTACTACTGACAGTTGCATGAAAAGAAGATCACTCTCCCCTAAACTTTTTCTGCTCTGGCTACTTGATTGCACCTGACATCATAACCCCTAGTTTAAGACATCATAATTATCTCCATAGCGACAGTTGTATTGACATGTATCAAACTTTGATTGGAGGTGATATAAAGACAAGACTTTGATGGCAAAGTTGCTGTGAAGTTATTTTATGATGTTCCAATCTCCAGCACTAACTTAGCACTTTGCAATGTTTTTCCTGGTGAAGTGGTGCTTCCTCCAATGAAGTCACCACAAAGTGACAACTTCACTGATAAATTTGCATGACTTCTCTGGAAAAAAAGTGCCACTTCACATGCCAAAAAGCTTTGCTAAGTCAGCACTTCATGGAGTTTGCAGTCTTTGTAAAGTAATTAATGAAACATAGTTTGCCAGTTTTGGACATCTCAAAATGCGATGTTAAGTGCTGACAAGATGCTAGAGCAGATACGGTAGAGATCCTATTTTCATGAAACTGTCCTTAGTAATAAACAAATAAGGGGAAGAATGATTGGAAAACAGATGTATAAGCCAAATTGTGCCAAAAATTAAATTTCTCAAAGTTCTCCCAACTGCGTCAGTGGTCCTTTAAATTAAGTGTGGGCACGTCTGCTTACCCAGGGAATAACTGGACAGTAGAAATGTGTAGGGAATCCCTGACAATTAGCAGATGTTTGCACAGCATACTTATTAGTGCCTGCTTATAAAGCAGGAGGGTGGACATGGTGGCAAGCACACAGAAGGGTGCATTCTAAGGCACAAAATCAGAAAATTAAAATGTATTAAAGTATACCAGCACAAAGAAGCAGCATAAATGATGGGAGCACCAGCCTGTCCCAGCACTTTGAACTAGAACTACATACTTTTTGGTTTTACAAAAGAATCAACATCTCAAATTTTAGGTGTTCAATTCTTTTGGACTGTGGTGAACTTTGGGGGCAAATAGGTAGACATTTGGTTCAGCTGGTCCACCCCACTCCGAATGCTGCAGACCAGAAAACCAGTCAAAGCATGAACCACAGTTCATACCTGAAACATTCAGCTAGGGCAGAGTGTGAGTCACAGCCTCATTTTTTTTATTTTGATTTTTTATTTTAAATTTGTTAACCGGGTATGGACACTGGGCCAAGCCCTTCTTCCGTAGCGACATTTTGGTGCTAGACTCAGGTCAACAACATGAGCCAGTGTGTAAGCGCACTCGTGCACATGTCATCAGGCTCTTAGGTAGTTCAGGTAGGGCTGTGATTCACTTATAGTAAGAGTTAGCTAGAAAATTCTTCAAAAAGCAAAATAAGATTTTCAAACACCGAACCTATAGTCCTGCAAACATCAGAGCTGCTGAAGGGGGATATTTAGAAAGAAAAAGAAGCACAAAAAAAATTAAAGAGTCAGGCTGAGCAGTGTTCAAAGCAACAGGCCTCTGGGACTAGAGGCTTGCCTGAAAAAACTCAGAGGGGAGATACTGGACTCTGGAGGAGTATGCTTGGGGCTGGGCAGTGGGAAGATGAGGCATGAGGTGGCAGTCAGCCAGTGCTAACTTGCCTAATCTAATCAGCAGTGCAGCATATGTGTTTTTTTCACTGCAGAACTGGCATTTTAGCAGGGTATACAAACAGACTTGAGTAAAACCCCTGCCAGAAGCCTGAAGTGTGGTTGTTATGTGGAGTTATATTTACTGGGCAGAAAGTGGGTGCCAGCTGGTAGCATGACAGTGCCTGGCCACTGGTAGTTGGTACCTTGGTGGCATCCTGTAAAAAATAAAAACAACTCATTTTCTTTCTGTGGCAGTTTTCAAACTTTTCATGCTCCCCCAAGTTTGGGGACTTCCGGTGTGGGGGAACGAGAGATGGCAGCCGAGTAGCAGAGCTCTGCAACACACCTGCACAGATTACTTCATAATTGCTCTCTTTCAGGTTATAAATGGCTATTCCTGGGCTAGCAGCTGCTCTCTGCAGTATTGCCTACCTGGTGGACTAATTCTCTGGTGGCAATTTGAGGATCTATTGCCATTTTGAAGAAGTATGCAACCATGTCGGAGGTGGCCCAAGCTGACACTATAGAGAACCCTGGGGCGGCAGCGGTGGTAAACTGAGAGGAGTTATTGAACATTCGGGAAATGCTTAGAACGTTGATAAAGGATATCTCCAAAATTAAAGCATCTGTGGCTTTGCTTGAGAGTCAAGTAGAGGAGGCAGAACTGCGTATTGCTGACGCCGAGCATTACTGCATGCAGATTGAATCGGGCTCGGCTCGGCAGGAAGATAAAATTACTGCTCTCAATAGGCAAGTGCAGGCCTTAACAATTAAAGTACATGACCTCGAGAATCATGGTCATAGGAATAAGTCACCTTTTTGGGCTACCAGATGGGTCCAAGGGTGATAATCTAGTGGAGTTTTTATAGGCCTTCTTACCCAGGCTCCTAACTTTTACCTGGGACCGACCTCTTGAAATAGAATGTGCACACTGCTCACTGGGACCCCAACCCCAACATGAATGCCCACCTTGCCCTATACTTATCTATTTTCTTTCATTTTCTGTCAAAGAGCAAATTCTACAGTTGGTGAGGGAGAGGAGACCACTACATTGGAATGGCCATACTGTCCATCTCTTTCAGGATTTTTCTAAGGACCTTGCGGATCATCTGAAAACTCTCTCAGCCATTAAAAAACAGCTGGTGGCCCAGAAGGTAAAGTTTTTAATGAGGTACCCAGCTACTCTACATGTCTGGTGTGGAACTAAGTGGCTTCATTTTGAATCTCCCCTGGCTGCCCAGAACTTTGTCAAATCGATAGCGAGTAAGCCAATGCCACAGCCCTCTAATTCTCCTTTGAGGCAGGATTTTGTACCAAAGGACATCCTGCCATCTTCATCAGGGGCTGAAGAGATTCGTAGGGTGTCTGGAGATGGTCTACAATGGGGTGCCCTGGGTAGATGGCAGCATCCCAAGTGTCAGAGAGAACCCAGAAGAGGACTCATGTTCAATGGCCCCAAATTGACTCACAGGGGCAGCATCACCAACCAGGATCTAATTCCCCTACTCGTCTTAATGAGGGATCACACACTCCAGACCCAAAACATCTGAGATTGTTTCCCACTCTGCCTTCAAGCCCTCCTGACTAATCTGCAATGGAGTGGGCTGACTACCTGGAGGAGGAGGAGTTAGTAGTGGCCTGCCAGGAGGTCCCCGAAGTGAGAGGAAATGGAAGCTCTGAGGCTATGGATCAGAAGGTGCATTACTTCAAGGGACTGGTCCGGGTGCTTCCATGAGTGGTCAGTCTGAGGCGGAAGATGGGGTGGCTTGATCAGTGGGCTCTGGAAGGAGTCTGCCTACATGAGCGTGTATCAGCTTTCTCTCGAACTCGGGAGAGGTCTGTAATCATTTATTTCCCTGTTCTCTAACTAATCTGCTTGTTTCTCTCCCATTACAGGTTATCATAACTGGACTTCTTTTAGGGTTTTTTTTCTAGTTTAGAGCCTGGTTGGAAATTAATAAAGACATGCTTGTCACATTTTGAGGAGGTGCTTGCCAAGTGGTTTATATGGGCAACAATGTGGACAGGATGATTGTTAGTTGGGGGTGAATGAAATAGTTTCACTAGGGTAGAGTTCTTATTTTGAGGGACAGTGGAGCCTAAGTTTGTATTTGTGTTATGTTCAGAGGACCAAGCAGTATATGGTGACCTTTCTTTTTCAAACTGCAGGGGTGTGGGGTGGTATCTCTAGTCTGTCTACCTACCTTTAGTGCTGTAAATGCACAAGGTTTACCTCCACACTTGCAGGGTAGCTAGTGGGCATTGTTGATCAGGGGGCTTGCTGGCCCCATTTGGTTATTTTCCCATGCTTGTTTTTTTGGAGGGAGGTTGGGGATGTTGTGGATTTAAGTGGTCTCTACTGATATATGTTATTTTGATGGGGTTGTTGGAGAAGTGTTGGGGTGTTTTTTGTTGTGAAGATACCATGGGGTTTACTACTATTGGGTTTTTTGCCTGACTATAGTTGTGGAGTGTACTTGGCAGGGGTTGGGGGAACTTTGAACAGTTGGTACATTATAGGATTTTACTACTATTTATTGTTCTACATCATGATTTATTTGTCTTGTGGTATGCCTATGGTTGGGTATGGGGATTGTTGGCAAGGGAGGGTCATCACCAACCACCGGGGGTTCTGTACTAATTGTTATTAGGCTAACCTATGATCAGGTTTTATAATGGTACCGCTATCTATTCTGACTTGGAAAGTGCAGGGGTTAAATATCCCCATTAAATGTAGGAAAATGCTTGCATATTTAAAATTTTGTAATGCTGACATAATGTTTTTACAAGAGACCCATTTATTAAAAAGAGACAAATGTTCTTGCATGGGGTGGGTTGGGAGGAATACTCAAGCTCATTTACTTCAAAGAAAAGGGGGGTATCCATTTTGTTCAGATGGGGGTGTCCTTTCATTGTGAATAAATGGGACTCGGATAAGGAGGGGCAAGGGGTGATTGTATTAGATAAGGTAGAAGCTATCCCGGTTTTGTTGATTAATATTTATGCCCCAAATGTTGATTCTCCCGATTTTTTTCCTGGCTGACACAGGTTATTTTGGACTGGTACTCACTTCCTATGGTGTTGTTTTTTTGGGGGAACTTTAATTTTGCTTTAGGTCCCCTGTTTGACAGGTCCCCATTGGAAAGAGGTTCCCCTTCTCATCAGAGAGCCTAAAAGGTATTGTTACGTTTGTGTGAGGAATTTAACCTGGTTGATTAATGGAGAGTGCTAAATCCTACTACTAAGGATTTTACTTTTAGATCCCCATGTTTCAAGTTCTACAGCCGGTTGGATTTTTTTTATGCAGCTCTTTTGTTCTGGCTAATGTTTTGATGGTGGCACATGGACCAATTATCCTTGTGGCTGACTTTTAAATGTTTGGATTTTATTAATTTTAATGTTTTTGTACAGCACCTTGGTTTCGAAAGGCGCTATATAAATAAAATTGAATTGAATTGACCATGCCCCTGTTTCACTTCTGTGGGAGCCTCAACGAACTCCCTCTAAGACCCCTTGCTCGCAGTTTAACCCAGCTTTGCTTTCCTCAGATGAGTTTTGGCGGTGGTTGAGAGGAGAGATTGATTTCTATTTTCTTTCCAACTCTTCCTCAGAGGTTTCACCTTTTGTGGTATGGGATGTGTTCAAAGCATATATTTGGGGAAGAATTATTTCATATGCCTTTTTTATAAATAAAAAATGGAGGGAGGAAGTGACACTTCTTCCTAACCATATTAGGCATTTGGAGAAAGATATTTATTCCTCCCAGACTGACCAGGAACAGCGAATTCAGGAATTAGTGCAATGTAAGGACCAATTAAGTATAATTTTTCAGCAGAAGGCTTTATGGGCTCAGTTTTTTCTTAGGCAGGCTTATTGGGAGACTGGTGCTAAAGCAGGTAAGCTTTTGGCCTATAGGTTGAAGAAGCATGCCTTGGAGACGCAAGTTCCTTATTTGGAAGAGGGAAATGGTGCAACAGCTTAAAGGAAATTCTAAGTATAGGGAAAGGACAAATTCAAAAAAATATTTTCCATGAGTCTCCCAAAACAGAGCCCATGGAGTAGTTACCTGTATTTTTTTTTTAACTTCTGAGAGACGCGCTGCTATTCAGGAGCAGGGGGTAGCTTCTCAATTTCTCTTTCAATATTCACAACATTTGGGTAGTTCTCTTTAGATTCTTAAGCCTGAATAATGAAATAAAATATAATGCCATCATATTATTTTGAAGGGAAAGGAGAATATGTGACAAACAGAGTAGCTGTTTAAAGAAGAAACATGTCAATTTCAAAGCCACCCTGTCTTCAGCAGTCAGACACTCTCTTAAAAGAGCTGGATGGCTCATCGACAGCTGCAAAATGAAACAAAATATACTAAAGGGTATTTTTCCAAGAATAGAGAAAAAAGAACCCTTTTTAGGACTTAAATTATATGTCTGGAGGGAATGAGTTGCAATGTTCTGTACCGGTGCTTTAGACTTGGGGAAAGTGTTGCAGTTTTGCAGTCCAGACTGTGAATGGCTGTAGTCCTGACAGCACATGTTTTTAGCATAATAATAAGCATTTTAATTTTATCCTGAAAAACATCTTACATGCATTTTTTCATTCAGCACTAAGTACTTTTCCTGACTATTTTCCATTTGTTTACAGTATATATGGCAAACAGAAGTAATACTAGTTTTTTTAGCAAGATATTCTCTTTTTAAGAAGGAATATAATGTTGTCTGGTGGCTTTACTTTACTTTAGCGGGAGCAGGAGCAGATGCAAGAGTGAAAGGCAGGAGTGAGTTAAACCAGAGTGCATTGGCATCAGAGTGAATTGTTGGGAGCCAGTTAACATGGAGCGAATTTGCGGGACCGAATTGGCATGGACCCCAGATGCAGAATCCATTGTGGAGAATTTTCATGATTTTCCTCACAGGCAGAGATTGAGGCTTTCTTTGACCATGTTACAGTCACCAAGCTCTCTGATACAATAGCTTCTAGTTTAGAAGCAGACATTTTGGTGGCCAAGATTCAACAAGTAATTAAATCTTTGTCCCTAGGGCGTGTACCTGGCCCGGATGTGCTCAGTGCAGATTTCTACACTGCCTTTGAACCTCAATTGTCCCTGAGGCTGTTACAATTGTTTCAGTCAATAGATAGGTCTGGAGCATTATCGAACTCTATGAAGGAGGCATTTTTTACTGTTTTACCAAATCATGGGAAGGACCCCACTTTATGTGTTAATTACAGACCCATTGCTGAATATAAATTGCAAAATATTATCTAAAATTCTTGCTATGAGATTAGAGAAGGTGTTGGATTTCCTCATCAGTAAGTCCCAGTCAGGATTTATGATGGGTAGGCAGGAGAGTGACAATTTATGGGCAGTTATAGACCTAATCCAGGTGGCAATGCATAGACCAGACTCTGTTGCTTTGATCGGTTTGGATGTTGAAAAAGCATTCGACTTTGTGGAATGGCAATATTTGCATTTTGTACTTTGTAAGGCGGGTCTGAGTCCAAAGTTTAGTCTCTGGATTAGTTGTCTGTATTCTGATCTGCGGGCCAGGGTATGAGCTAATGGTGTATTATTATCTCAAAGCAGGTGTGCCCGCTCAGTCCTTTATTATTTCTGTTGGCAACAGAGCCTTTAAACCTGGCTCCATCTCAACATACGGAAGTGGTGGGAATCACTGTGTGTGTGCGTGGGGGGTCTTTCTCCACGCTTTCATATGCGGATGACTTGCTTTTGGTGTTATCTAAAGTGGAAACCTCCTAGCCGGCCACCTGGGGAATTATAGACTCTTTTAGTGTGATATCTGTGCTACGTATCAACTGGGAGAAGATGAAGATTTTGCCATTATTTCAGGGTGATAGGCAGTGGGCTAGTATAGGTTCACGAACTTTAAAATGATCTCCAGGGGGAGTGAAATATCTGGACATGCATGTTTCTACTCAAATTGTAGATGTGTGCTAGAAACTTTAATGGGGTTTTAAATTAGGTCAAAATAGATTTGGTGAGATGGAAAAAGCTTAATTTGTCTCTCCTGGGCAAGATAGTGACTTTGAAAATGATGCTTTTTCAACGTATTTTCTATAGCTTGCCAATGGTCATACCGCAAGGTTATTGGGTTAAACTGGATAAGGTGTTGGCTGATTTTATTTGGGAAGGTTCTCCTCCTCAATTCAGTAGGAGGTTGCTTCAGGCCCCAATGAGGTCAGAAGGGTGGAATATGCCTTGGCTTTGGGGATACCATTTGTGCAATGGGGTGAAATAAATTTTGAAATGGGTCTCTGACCCTGTTAGGTGCTCCCCAATCACAATAGTTGCAACTTTAAATTTGAAATTTATTAGATTCCAACAGTGAACAAAAAGACCTCTCACTGGGAGCAGAGGAGCAGCCCACACCTCCTACCAGTTTCGCCAATGGGCATCTTCAGGGAGTAGCAACTGCCACACAGGTGATACAATTGAAACATAGTGTTTAAAGAGGCAGACACAGTACCATCTTACAAACAATAATTAATTACAACCATGTCAGTTAATAAAGTACTGTGTCTGTCTCTTTAAACACTGTGGCCCAGATATTCTAAAGGGTTGCGCATGGCGCAACAGTGTTGCACCATGCCCAACCCACTGATGCGTCCCAGTGTGATATTCAAATGGGGACTGTGCCTGGCACAAATCCCAATGCGCCAGAGCACATCAGTAATGTATGCGGTGCAGGTAGGGGGGTGTGCCCATGCATACTCTGCACATCCCGATATTCAGCCCAGGATGTGCTGCATCCATGCATGCACAACCCCTACTTGCGCTGCACACAGGTGAGCCAAAAAAAATGGAACAACTGCTGGCCACCCAGAGGTGAGCTGCCATATTGCAGGGTGCAACATGGCAGCTGCCACCTGTGGGTGGTCACCCGAGCTCCGGCTGCACCTCTGTGGCGGCACCCTTCCATGCCCAATTGTGGGCATCTGTTTAAATTAATAATGTCCTATATCCCTGGTGGTCCAGTGGACTGTTTTCAGCCCGATCGCAGGCTTAAGTATAAAAACAGCATGTCCTATATCCCTGGTGGTAAAGTGGACCGCTCACAGCCCGATCGCGGGCATTTGTATTAAAATAATTAAAGTCCAATCTCCCTGGTGGTCCAGTGGACCGCTGTCAGCCAGATCGCGGGCATTTGTAATGAAATAATGAAGTCCAATCTCCCTGGTGGTCCAGTGGACTGCTCGCAACCTGATCGGGGGCATTTGTTTTAAAAAAAGTAAGTCCAATCTCCCTGGTGGTCCAGCAGTACCCCCTTCCCCACCTGCCCACTGAGCCCCACTGCCCCGCCCTCCCCGGTCAGCAGTGGTTGGCAGCACCCCACCCGCCTGCAAGCCCGCCACCTGCCGACTGACACTGTAGGTAGTACTGTATGCCCATTGGTCCACAGCGTGAGCCAATGGTTGTGCAGCTCGTACCATACTACACATTCCAGATATGTGAATGGATCCATTCACATATCTGGACTGTGTAGTACGGTATGGACTGCACGCCCATTGGCTCACGCCAGGACCAATGGGCATACAGCCTCACCTGCGGTGTCAGTCGGCGGGCATCAGGCGGTGGGGTGCTGCCGCCCACCGCTGACTGGGGAGCGGCGCTGAGCCTCAGTGGGTGGTGGGAGGGGTACTGCTGACCACCAGGAGATTGGACTTACTTTTTTAAAACAAATGCCCCCGATCAGGTTGTGAGCAGTCCACTGGACCACCAGGGAGATTGGACTTCATTATTTCATTACAAATGCCACATAATTATAGTGCTGATTACTGTCACTGTTTAGAGCCATCTTTTGTATTGTATTTAACTTGGTGTCTGTTGCTGTGTCTAAGATTATTAGAGTACAGGATTTATAGGACTTTAGAATTTCAGGATTTTCTTTGTTGAAAGTCTCCATAGCCAGCTGATCTGTTTTATTTGAATCCTGTGCAGCTACCAATTTTATTTCTCCCTTTGTTTCAACCCCCCCCCAACTGTGACCCCCCTTGTTTTACAAATCTCAGTCACAGAGCTGGTGCCTAGCTGTCTGCTTCCTGCTCTCTGATTTGACCGTTTTAGTAAATTGCAACTCTTTGTCTGTGTGCAAATGTTATTTTCACTCCCACCACTTCAGAGTGCTATTTAATCCCAGTGCAGTCCCTCTTTTAACAGGCGTCCTTGAAGCCCACTGGGCTACCTACCGCCATCTGCAGTTCACCTCCTGCACACTAGGACACTACTCTGTATCACTCTCGGTGTCAAGAAGCCTACTGCCACTGGCATCCTGGACACAAGCATCAGGTACGGCCTATACACAGCCCCGGCCTACACAGCTGCTGCTTCTGCTGCAGAATTTTTCACCCACCCCTTCCCCCTCCCAGGCCACCTTTAAATATACTTAAGCTTATCCCTCCCCAACCCTGTTCTGCCCCCACTGGCTTCCAGTAGTAGAATTCAGGAGCTTAAAGCTATCTAAACACAGAGCTCTCAGAAATCTGTCACTCGATGCTGCTAGCTCTCTTCAAGCACAGAACTGTCATCTGCTTATGGACTTCCATATGGTGCTTATCCACTCTGAATTGTTGTATGGGTGGGCCTCCTGGGTGGTTAGTTGTGTGCCTAATTAACCTGCTGGATATGTATAGCTAGGAGTCACACCTCTGCCCCAGTAAATATATTTCTACTATTTGACCATATTCACTGTCTGATAGATGTTTACTACAGTTAATATTCTTGTTGGTGTATTCAATACTGTGTAATCTTTATCCTGAGTTGGTTTCAGGCTTGAGTCTAGCTTATTCTACCCCGGGTGGGCCTGGCTGAGTATATTTCTTACAACTACTGTTGACTAGTTGACTGCAATTAGTCTTGGTGGGAATCGACTGCAATCTACTGAATAATTTCTGCCTGTCTATCCATTATGTTTCAGCAGCTTAAGTCAGGAAATGTCTCTATTAGTTTGTTAATGTATTGTGCTCACTAGCTATCTCTACTAGCCTCGCGTCCAGTGAGGCTTACTACCACGGAACCTGGTAATCCTTCCAGTAGCTGGTGGTGTGCTCCTACATAAGGAGGGATTGTCTACAGACCCTTGTTGTGGAGGCATCTGTAAGATAGACCTCCACAAATTGGGTGCTCCTCTGGGGCCCATTTGGACAGCTTAGGAGGGTCTGGTGGGCAAGCACTGCTTGGTTCTCTCCTCAGGGCCTTCCTAGTGTTTAACAAAATAGCCCCTTTGGCTTCTGGTTAGCCTTGACCTGTCTACCTGACCTGTCCACAATATCTTCTCCCTTCAGTGCCCTGGTTAGTCCCAGGGACAGGTCCTTTTTGACATGGAGGTTCCTAAGCTCCTCAGGGAGTGTGCTAAGCCCTCCCCATTTATCAGTGCCCTCATCATTGGCCTTCTTACTGCCTTATGCCTCCCTCTACTTATTGCTGATTGCTCCCCTCCCTCAGGGGGGCCCCTGGGTTACACTTGAACAGCATGATAAGCATGACTTCACCTTCTCCAATCTAATAGCCTGTGGCAGACAGCCCCTCTGGCCTATCTACTGTCTTGACCTCAGGTGCTTTCTGTATCCTGCCATAGTGGTCAGGTGCCTTGCTCGCAAGCCTTCGGCTGGAGGTGGTTCTCCTTCTATAAGGCATCTCCTCTGGCTCCTTCTGGTGACACTAGCCCTGGCTGGGGACATTGAGCTTAACCCTGGTCCTACTTATCAAGCCTCCTCATTTCCTGTGGGCTGGCTGTCAGGCAAGGGGACAAAAATAGCTCACCTCAACATCCGCAGCCTCCTGCCCAATCTGGCTGAACTCTTTGCCTGGGTCACTCACTACAAGCCTGACATCCTTGGTGTTACTGAAATTTGGCTGAAACCTTCCACCCCTGACTCAACCTGTGCACTTCCTGGCTTTGATCTCATTAGGCAAGATTGGCCTGGGAAAAAGTATGGGGGTGGTGTCTTGGTCTACTACAAGAGTCACCTAAAGCTGTCTGTTGTATCCCACTGACAGCCCTTACTGTCTTCTTGTGAGCTGCTTCACACAGTCCTATTACTCTGAAACACTAAGAAGCTGCACATCATCTGTACATACAATTCCCCAAGGGTGGTCTGTCGGGGTTATCCTACCTCCTTCATACTGTTGGTGCTAAGACAGGGGATAATTAACTAATGATCTTGGGAGATCTTAATTTAAACTGGCTTGGAGGAAACACCAAAGTGTATGAACCTCTACTTGCTGGCCTCTCCTTGTCTCAATTTATTCAAGAGCCCACTAGGTGGTCTACCACTGGTGGTACTAGATCCCTCCTGGACAGGGTCCTGTCCAATAGACCTGAGAAGATCAGCTCCTCTGGTACCCTTTCTGACTCTATTTGTGACCACACCCCCTTGTACTGCATATGGAAGATCTCCTCCCAGAAAATTCCTCACAAAATCATCCCAAGTAAGGGATTTCTCAAGGTTTGACCTGGGGTCCTTCCATGAGGATCTGAGGCTTATGGACTGGTCTGTGGTGCTAAATGCTCATGTCCCTTTTACCAGGCAGAGGGTAAGGGGGTCTGCCACTAAGTGGCTGCATGGGAGCCTCCTAGCCCTCATGAGGGCTAAAGACAAGTGCTGGGCCAACTTCAAGGTCACGATGGACCGGGCCATATTTCAGCAATATAGGAGGCTCAGGAATGAATGCAAAAAAGCAATCAGAGCTGCCAAAAGTGAATATTGCAAAACTGCGTTACTAAACTCAGCTAAGGACCCTAGGAAATTCTGGAGGAACATTAAAAATATAGTAAGTGATTCCTCCAGCTGTGGGATCTCTGACATGCTCATAGATGGATCTAATTGGAACAATCCACTAACCATCACCAATGCATTCAACCCCCACTTCTTGGACCTGTGTCTTCACCTCCCTATTCACCACTGGTGGGAGTGATAGTCATGTCCCGGCCTCTGCCCCACAGTCGGTCCCTATCTCCCATCTGTTACTCTACTTCAGGGCTCTGATGGCACAGGAGATGCAGAGACTTCTCTCTGGTCATCTCTCCCCTTACTCTAGTGCTGGCCACGATAGCATGGAACCTAAGCTCCTCCATCTTGGTGCTTCTTATATTGCCTCTCCAGTGGCCCATATCTTCAACATGTTCCTAGCCTCTGGAGTTATCCCTGACCTCTGGAAGGTGGTGAGGAGTGTCTCTGTTCTCAAACAGGGCAACCTAAAGATCCTCGACAACTACCAACCGACAGCCATCTTGTCGGCTATCAGTAAACTTCTGGAGGAAGTTGTAGTTGGGCAACTCACGGAATATATTCAGACCCGTGAGCTACTATCTCCCACATGGCATGGCTTTTGCAAAGGGCACAGTATGTCCCCCACCCTTGTCATTGTCTCCTCTGGGATCAGGGCAGCTATGGACCAGGGTAAGCTCTCAGGCACCATCTTCATTGACCTATCTAAGGCCTTCGACCTAGTTGACCATGTCTTACTTTTCTCTCAACTTTGGTCCCTTGGTCTTTCCCCACCTGTCCTAAGATGGTTCACTAATTACCTCCATGGCAGATGGCAACTTACTAAATTTAGTAAGGTCCTCTCGGCCACCACTCCTGTGACCTTTGGTGTCCCCCAGGGTTCAGTCCTAGGGCCCCTTCTCTTCTTTATCTTTGTTAATAATCTCCCCTCTACTTCTTCCAACTGTAGCTCTATCCTATATGCGGATGACCTGGTTATCCTCACCCATTCCCGTGACATTGGGGTCATCAACCACCAACTGAGTGAGGATTTCAGAAATATCCAGTCCTGGATAATGACCCACAAGCTGGACCTCAACCTTAAAAAAACTCAGGCCATACTTTTTGGGTCCCTGGCCAAGATAAAGGCCTCCCCTGCCCCACTGAGTATTATTGGTATTTATGGTACTCCTGTCCTAATCACTGACTCCATCAAATACCTTGGGGTGACACTTGACCCCCAGCTTGACCTTGGGCATCATATCCAAAATGTATACAGAGCTGTCAACTGCAAACTGGGTCTGGCCTACAGAGCGAAGAACAATCTTACTTCTGCTGCTTGCCTTGCACTGACCAGAGGTGTGTTTCTCCCTTCTGTCTGCTATGGACTCATCCTGTTTGCACTCACCTCCAAAGTTCACCTCTCTAGGTAGAACAAAGCCTATAATAACATTTGCCACTTTGCACTTGCTGCCCCTCACCTCACCCACCACTGTGACCTGTATAACAAACTTGACTGGCTCTCCCCACCCAAGCACATGAATTCTGTCTTGGGCAGCTTCACGGGCAAGGTTCTCAAAACTGCCCCCAGGACTGGCTGAGCTCCTCAAAGTGGCTGCCTCTTCTTCTTTCTCCCTTAGGTCATTGGGCTATGCTATTGTCAAAGTTCCTGCCACTTGAATGCAAATGGGGGACAGGGATTTTGCTTCATGTGCCCCCATAGTATGGAACTCCTTTCCTGCCCAGGTCCACTCCTCCCCCTCCCACTCATGCCTTCAGAGCTCCCTGTGGAATTACTTGAAGCTCTCCTCTGTGTGTGGTTGTCCTAAACCACCATAACTAACCTTGGTCCCCTGCACTGGACTTACATGTCCTTTCTTTGGTACCCTTGTGCAGGTCCTGCTGATGCATCCTGCCTGCTTGAGTTCTGCTCTGTATATAATGTATTTACTCTCTGTTTCTGGCAATGCTTTGACTGCAGCTCTGCTTTTGGGGCTCTGAGCTGTATAGAACTGTATAATGCACTGTTCATAACCTTGGTAACTCTATGTATATATTTTGTTCCTATTCTAACTGTGTTTACTGACTGTTTGTGTTATGTTTATCTGGTTCTACCTGATTCTGTGTAATGCCTAACTTGTATCACGTTGTCCTCTGTAAGAACTTGTATTTATTGTACTCTCCCAGGTCGTACCTGAAAATAGGCAAATGTCTTGTCTAGTCTACTTACCTGGTCAACAAAAGCTAAATAAATAAATAAATAAGAGTAAGGGTTCAGACTGAAACAAATATTTTTAAATTACTGAAATGGGAGTATTGGATTTAACTCATTAGGTGAAGCACATCTCAGCCCTTTCTCTGTACTTCATTTAGTTTGACTAGTAGGCTGCCTTCAGCTCAGCAGTAAAGGTTGAGAAATAAAGGTCAGATTCTGTAACACAATAATGAAACAGTAGGAGAATGGTAAATTACTTCCAGTACTGGCATTCAAACAATTTGGTATCAAGAGGTCTTTTTTATACCTAATTCATTATCAAGCAGTGCTTGTTATTTTCTATACCTTTTCTGTTAGTTTTAATTTTACATGACCAGCTGTGGTCATATGAGGTTACAGAATGGGCTCACACAGATATCATTTTGTTTTAAGTACTGGTAGATGGTCTATAATATTAGGTGCAAGCAGCTAGTGTGATCCCAGCAGCCTCTGCAAGATAAAAAAGGACTGGGGAGAGCCTGTTCCAACAACGACAAAAACAATACTGGTTCATGAGTGGAATGATGTCTCCTTCACCACAAAGATGTAATCTGTTTTACAGTGTTTAAGTTCACCTAATGTTCACCTTTGGAAATATAAATTGAATAATAGATAGGGGACTGTGTATTATGAGGCTATATTACCATAGAAAGGTTCTTGGGTATGTGAACCTTGAGATTGAAGCTTGAGATGTTCCAACATGCACCGAGAACCTCAATATTTTATTATAGCTGAGTAATACCATCTCTTATTTGTTATTTTTTTGTAATATGTGGATCCAAGACAGATTTAAAGTCTCCTGAGCCTGGATAAATTCATGTCTTTCTTTACTGATAGTGTCTTGCTCATTTTGTGCCTTTTTTATTTTAAGATTCTATTAGCTGTGGTGCTGGCCAGCTTTTACCTTACTTGATGGTTGCAGTAAATGCCCCTTCGTGTTCAGCTGTGTAAAGTGTGCATGTCGTGAGGTAACTGTTGGATCTCGTATTGCTATCAGTGGATGCTCATTGATAGTAATAAGATGATCTCGTAATAGTATCATTGGATGTTAAATAGGACTACAAGATTTCATAATATTATTAATGGATTTCTATAATAGCATAAAGAGGTTTATTAGCATGGTTTTTGCTGGTATTATTGACCATATCCATATATTAAAAATAGAATAATAGGTTAGTGTGTATTACAAGGGGGTAATATCATCGAGAGGTTCTGAGGACATAGGGAACCTCAAGAGCGAAGTTTGAGATGTTCTCATGTTCCCAGAACCTTTTGATGGTATTACTCCCTTGAAATGTACACTAACCTAATTGATATTTTTTGTAATATATGGATCAGAGTTGATGACGAGGTCTTATCTGTGCATTGGAGTAAAGAAGATACAAATCTTCCGGTTGTCTTCTTGTTCCAGGTTCATGAGGAAAGAATTTAAGCAAATCAGTCTTTTACTATAGGTATTTGCCAATGATTGCGGTAACAGCAAGGAACAGGCAACAAATAAAGTTTCAGCTTGGCAACAGCAAAACACCAACAACAACAAAAAAAAGAACTATGAGGAACTTTTGCTTTTTACAGGGCGTTTGGCATCTTTCTGGTTACTCAGCACTGGAGTCCCAGTAAATCACGTAGTTTCTTTTTTTACCTGGCTAAGGAGATTGTTACATATTTATAGAGACATCTCCCAAAAAATGACAGTGGGAGCCAAATATGTTGCCAGACATTCTGGAGAGTTAAGAACTCTTAGTGGTCAACTCGTGTGAGGTCGTTATTTCCTGTTGTGTGGCTGGTGTAGAAGGGGAGGTTGCCAGCGTGGATTGTTGTTGCTGTGCAGTTGGCTCTGCTCGGGAGGTAGATGATTGCTGGTCACCTGTAAGGATGGAGCACATTCTCTTTTGCTTAGATTCAGATAAGGTGCTGTAGTTAGTAATACTTTGAATGTTTTTATGGCCTGACAACTGCACCATGTCGGTGTGTGTGTGTGTGTGGGGGGGGGGTTATTTCAGTCTATCAATATCTGTATTGTCATTTTTCATGTGGAGTGATTCCTGATCTTTTTGTCTGGTGGCAGGCCTGCAGATCTTTGGAGCAACTTCATAATACATATTTTATTCTGTCCTATGGTCATACATCTATACCAGTTACTGGTGGGTCTTAACTTCAGATTAGGTGCTAGGTAGAATGGGGCGTCGGGTTTATTCAGATCAGGTTGCCTTTGAGCTGCATACATGTGGTAGGCAGCCACTGCATCTCTTTCAGGGTTAAGTGTGTTTCTGTATAGCCTGGGTAGGACAGGTCTGACATCCCACAGATTAGCCCCTGTCCTATTCTTGGCTTCTCATTCATGATATTCAAGATATTCTTTGCCCTCACTGTCTGTGCCAGAGACAATGTCCCCCTACTGCAATTGGTACTGCTCATTGGTTCGGAGGGCAAAATGCAACCAAATATTGAAAAATAAAATGTGCCACAGAGCAATTGGAGAGTGGAAACCCATTATACCACTGGTGTACAGGAGATTGATGTCTGTCTTTGTTAGGGGTTGACTTGTCTGGGTCAGTTGCCCATCTCTAGTTTATTTAGGTACTTTTGCTTCACTTTTAGTGTGTCCAACATCTGCTTAAAAATGATAGAGGGACCCTGAAAGATGGAGTCGGGGTAATTTATTTTATTTTGCCAAGTAGTAGTCGATACTGCCTAGCACCCCACAAATGGTACTGGGTTCGTATTCAGTCCCATCCTGTTTTTTTAAGTTGGAAAATGAAGTTGGCTAGGATTCTGTCAAGCTGGTCAGTCGGAGTCTCCTCTATTTTACAAGACTCACCTATTTTTGTGAGGTGATTTTGCAGGAGTCTCAGGTCAAAAGCAGTCTTTTTCGGTGTATTGATATTTTCTTGATTTTGGATGAAGCGGAGCCTGTCCTCATAACATTTTCTGGTTTTGAGAGTGCCACTCTTGTGTTTTGCTGCATCTACTGACCATACAGTCAGCTTTTACTGTAAGTGGCAGTTACAGTAAAAGCCGGCTCGTGGTCAGTGTGAACTGTCATGCCATGCTTGTGCAATTGGGGGTCCATGATAATACTATAATTCAGACCTCAGAACTATAGTGTTAAGGGGCCTGAACGATGGTATTATGGGAAGAGAACAATGCTATTATCAGTTTGACTCCAGTGTATTACTGGGAATTTTTTGTATGCTTTGCAATGCTACTATTTTAAAGATCCATATCTTACAAATAGATAACCAGCATCTCATTGGAACCCTGCCCACTTCATTAGGGATATAGTCCAATGTTTTAGAACTTTGTAGATGCCATACAATTTAGTCTTAACTCTTTCAAATCATGCTTTATGTACTATTATGTTCCTTAGTGTATCTTGATATGAACACCATAAGTTAATTCATTCTAGCATCCAATTCCCACTTCAGTTAAAGTATGTGTCTTTTTATCTTTATCATAATTCCTTGTATTAAACAGTAGCACATGCTCTCTGAACACTGTGTACTCAGGCTTTATGAGAAATGGCAGTTTTGTCCTTTTTTATATATAAAGGCCCTGATATTCAGATGGTTATAGAGGCACTAACCATGTTATTTACTTACTACCCCAGAAAAGAACAATTCAATGGGCAGCAGCCATATTATAGGATCCTGGTGTGCAGCGCTGACCTGACAGTGTGATTGTGCAGAATATACCACTGCTCCAATGCAAATTAGGGATGCTCATTGCTTGCAGGGAGCAGTGGTATATTAAGCAGTTTTGGCTACACTAAACAGCCTCCATTGCAGTACTGTTAATGCTGCCAAAACCCTACCCTTATCCATGTACACAATGGTGTCAAACTACCCCACCAGACAATTGCAGGAACTGGACCAACAGCAGGAGCTGTCAGTCCCAGGCAGCATCATCCAACCCCAGTTGCCACCCCTGGAAGCTTTATACTGAAGATGATTACCCTGTTGGTGTGTAGTTACTCCACAATCACTACCATACTGAATGGTTAACAGACTGCCCCATCCTGCTTGCTCAGGATTCGCCACCCCACTCACCCACTTGCTCCACTCACTAATGCCACTATAAGGCGATGGGAGAGTGACCAGCACTGCCCCTCTGCTCACCACCTTGGCTAACCACCATCTGAATGACAGGCAGCATATACTTGACCAATGTAGAAATCACAGTAATTATGCAAATGCCCCATCATTCAGATGGTGGGTGGCCGAGTTGGTGAGCTATGGGGCTATGCCAGTTACTGTCCCACTGTTAAATAGCAGCATTGGTGAGTGGAGGCAAGGGGGATGTAGGGTGGAGGGTCCTGAGCAGCCAGAAAGGGAGGGGGGACTGTTGACCATTCAGGGAGGTGGGGAATTCACTATCCATCAACAGGGTATTCACATCCTGTGAGGATTTATAAGTTAGTATAATCTCCAGCCTTAGCATTTCTAACAAGCAACTACATTTTTTAGTCAGACCTTTTAGGATTTGTTTAACAGCAGTATACAGTGGGTGGTGGATTTTGAGGCTCCAGCTGTTAAATTAAATGCAGAGTTCTAGAGCATAAAGCTGCCAGGAACAATGATTGGAGATGGAGGCCACTATATATCAACAGGGTTATCATCTACAGTATAAAGCCACCAGGACTGGAGATTGAGACTGGGGGTCTACACAGGTCATGCAATGCCACTGCACTACCTTTGCAGTGGCATTGTGTGACATGCTAATGAGCTCATAATAGGCATGCAAAATGCCCTTAGCCACTTGCATGCCTAATGGACTCGTTAACATGTTAGGGTGGACTACATCTCATAGAAGCACTGGCACTATCCCATTTAGGACACTTTATTTCCAGATGGCTCCTGTAGCCCATATTAAGTAGGGGATTGTGGTGGCGCAGCACATTGTTACTATGCAGTGCACCAGCATAGCCTCCTGTTCAGACAGTTAGCACTCTCTGATTTCAGCATGCTAACTATTTGAATATAGCCACCAAGCTGGCCATGCAAAAGCCCCTGTGCAGTGCTCTTGTGTTTGTGGTGCTCACAGCCGGCTTTGAATATGGGGACTATAGGTATCCCTGTCTGAGATCTAATTCAGTGACACAGGGCATCTCTGTATGTTGTGAGGCTGTATTCAGTTCTCTGAATGTAATAAGTACCCGGTGGGCAACTGGTTCTGCTGCTGTTGTAATAACAGAGCAAAAGAGGTAGAAATATGAATTTATCCAATTGGAGTATATGATTATGAATGACAAATAAATGTCTTATTCATGCAGCTGTGTAGTCTAAAATGTATTTATTGATCTGAAATTTTCAGCACTAAGATAGCCTCATTGAGGAGCTTCATCTAGTTTTTAAGAGGGTCCTGGGGGCATGCAAATACATTATTTATCCTTACCTTTCCATGAATCGCTGTATCTTTATAGTTCCATAATTTCTACTTAGAGAGTTCTGATTTATTCTCTGCAAACCAGCCTCTAAATATGGAGTGATCATGTAATGTAGATGGTTTAAATAATTCATTTATCATGACTTGTGTTTGCCTTCTGTGGCTTCACATGTGGCTCCACTTTGCTCTGCTACTGGCGAGGTCTCACAGGTCGAACACAACTCATCAGGATAAATTTGTTATTTCAACCAGACACTTGGCATACTCTCTGGTATTGATTGTTCTGAGCTATTGCAGAGATTATCCTAAATCTCCTGTTGGTAAAGAGCCTTTAGAACAATATTATTCAATTTTTATTTCCTTCCAAAATAGTTGATTAAAGGATGTCCCTGCCTTTTCTTTGAGTTTACAAATCAATAAATTACATGTTAGTCATACTTAGCAAAGTCCTTTATAAAACTGTTTGTATGGCAGAGCACATTAGGAATAACATTTGTTCATGTTATGACAAATGACAGTAATGTAACTTAGCAAGAAAGCAATTGATAGAACATTTATAAATCAAACTAACAAGTATTATACACTGCCTGCTAGCTATATTCATGTCTAAAAAGGAATATAGAGAAATGTACCAACACACAATAACAAAAAAATATAAAAAAAGGCTATGGAAGGAGCCTAAATAAGAACTCATAATATAAACTGACAGAAACTCTGGTCTTTTTATCTTTAGTTGCAGGAAACAGAAGGGAAATTATAGATCCCCAGATTCTATCCCTTGCCTGGATATAACATTTTGAATATCTGCTTGTTTCTCAGAAACAAGATTCCACTTGTGGTCTTCAGGACTGTCCATTATGGAGACTGAAAGCAATGCATCTCTGGAGTAGCTTTGGGGGTGTAGTAACATGCGACCAGCCCAACCAAGTATCAAAGAAACAAAGAACTGCATACTGGTGAAAAAAAGTATTACAGGAACTGTCATAAAGAACCAAATAATGGAGTTTATTCACTCAGCTTGAGGACCCACTAGCCCCAGCACTTTGACATGTGTATGTCTTCTTCAAAGGGCATGTCCATACCTGCCACTATGCAGCTTCATATCTCCTGAAGGTTTAAAGGCACAGTACATTTTTTTACATACTGTAATCAGAAATACATTACAAAAACTCATGTTTTAAATATAAACCCCAAAGAGGCAATGCATTTCTCAAGGGAGAGTGGAAGAATAAAAAGAAGGTGAAGAATATGCCCCAAAATACAATTGTGACTGTGTTGGGGCAGTTATGTGCAAGGAAAGATGCAGGAAGGAGAGAGTACATATAATGTTAAGAAAATAATTATTAGAGCACCTGTAGAAGTCTTTCAGTTGACAATACTAAGTACTGTAAATACTGAGGAAGACCTGCACAGGTCGAAGCACTGGGATTAGTGGATTCTGAAGCCAAGTGAATGAACTCCATTATTTGATATTTTATCCTGACTCCTGTAACATTTTTTTACCTAAGTGCAGTTCTTTGTTTCTCTGTCCATTTGGTGATCCTGTCCCTAGTTGACTTCTGATAACTAATGAGCAAATGTCAAGGATATTCTGATAAGCTCATTAGTCAACAAGCATTTTTCAATGCCAAATGTTTGCTTGCTGGTATTAGCATTGGAAGTGCATGAGTTAAACAGATGCAGAATAGGAATGGCAGTGAAGTACTGAAGTGATGCCAACCCCACCACCACCCTGTAGAGATGGACAGGCATGTCAGACTGTACAGGATGGGACATTATGGTTAGAAACCCTAATGCCCCAGACGTTTGGTATTTGCCCTACAAATTTTCAACATGGCCTTTTTGTGACCCCCCCACCTCATGAAAGCATTTTGGACCTCTGCTCATGAACAGTGGCACTGTGATTTTGTTAATCTGCCCCGAATGTTGATTTCCCACAGTGACCACGCCACTCTGCTTCAGATGTGCAAAAACACTGTTTGGTCAGGATGTGAAAAATGACAGCTGTACCATTCATAGGGAGGTGTGAAGAGATGGCAATGTTGAAAATGTGGAGTGCAAATATTAAAAATTCTCGAACTTATGATCGTACGTGGAAACTGCACAATGCATGCTCATAACAGAGTTATTTCATGGAATTCTTTCACCAAATTGTCAACATAGGCATTTTGTGACCTCTGCTCATGAACAGTATTACTGTGATTTTCTTAATCTGTCCTGAAGGTTGATTTCCCACAGTGACTGCGCCATTTTACACCAGATGTGTGAAAACACATTTTGGGTAGGATGTGAAATATGACAGCTGTACTCTTCATAAGGAGGTGTTCAAAAAATGGCAATGTTGAAAATCTGGAGTGTGAATATTACAAATTCTCGGAGTTACAAGTGTGTGAGGAAACTGCTCAACGCACGCTCGTAACGTAGTCATTTTGTGGAATTTTGTCACCAAATTTTCAACATAGGCATTTTGGGACCTCTGCTCATGAACAGTGTCATTGTAATTTTCTTAATCTGCCTGAACATTGATTTCCCACAGCGACCGTGCCATTGTGCACCAGATGTGCGAGAACACATTTTGGGAAGGATGTGAAAAATGACAGCTATACTGTTCATAAGGAGGTGTGAAAAATGCCAATTTTGAAAATCTGGAGGGAAAATATTACAAATTCTTGAAGTTATGAGTGTGCATGGAAACTGCGCAATGCACGCTCGTAACACAGTCATTTTTTGAAATTTTGAGGCCACCTCATGAACAGTGACACTGTCAATTCATTAATTGGTCCCGAAAGGTGATTCTGCACAGTGACCATGAAATCATCTTTCAGGATCAAATAACCACATGACAGTGACTGCATTCATGAGGTGGTGTCCCAAGAACCCCATGTTGAAAATTTGATGCCACAATTTGTAAAAATGGCCAAGATATACACCTAAGTTGAAAAAAAAAAACATTTATACTGTTATACAGCTTACCGGCATTTCTTCAGTTTGTGGTCAGCTTTGAAGAGTGCAGACGTGTTCCCACTCCACCAAAGATCATTGTGCTGTGCTCCGGAGGTAAGTATGGGGTGAAGGGGTGTGGGGAGATGGGGTGCACAGAGGGTGGGTGCGGGTTGGGGGAGGGGATACCGGAGACAAGGGACCATTTTCTGTTTTCACAGGGGGAAAAACAAAAAAAAATACATTGCAGGACAGTTTTTTCTTTTACAGGCACAACTGGCATGCTGGGGTGAGCTCCCAGCATGCCACCTGGGTGTTTGTTGGGGAGGGCCTGGAGCCGATGGGGATTGGGGACCCCATAGCACATACAATGTGTCTGTCTATGGGGGGGCACATGAGCCAAAGGGGATTTGGCACCCCCCTTGGCACACTACTAATGGGGGGGACATTATGTCAACTTGGATTGGGCTCCCCATTGGCAAATGAACTGGGGAGGGGGCATGCCGACAGGGAGATTTGGCACCCCCGGCATCGGCTTTCATGGGGACTGTGAAAAAAAAGGTTCTGTTTTGTCTGATTACAAGAGGCAAAGCAAGGCATTTGTTTTAATGTCATAGATGTGGAGGACAGCCAGAGAAAAGGGGGATGTAAATATGTTAACTACAGATGTGGAGGAGGGTCGGAGAAAATGATGATGTAAATATGTTAAATAGTGATACGTTACAATCGCTGATTGCAGCACAGCTTTTCTTTCAAGTGAAAACCACTGCTGCCAAACTGCTGTCATAGACAGCTTGTCCATTCATTAGTGCACAAGGGACACACCTGCTTCACTGAGAACTGCATTGGGCAGGACAGTCACACACCTCCAAAAAGTCATACTGTCCCAAGATGTTTCTTGTGCATATGCGCAAGCAAACATAAAAAAGGAACAAAGACTCTGGGACCAGATAACGTTGCAGCCCAAGACTGTTAGGCTGATCTTGACTGGTGGGCTCTGGTGCTGACCCGTATATTTTATGTAGTTCAATAAAAAAGCACCCAGTTCTCAAAGCATGAGCAGGGAACCTTAAAAAAAGGTAAGCATTTGGATCCCAAATACTGTCAACCAATTAGTTTTCTGACATTTCAGGTAAATCATTTTCTTGGCATTTTCTGTGCACCTGGAGGAGTGGGTCGTCTGACATAATTTCCTTCAAGAGAACCAGACTAGATTTAGGAAAGGTCACTCCACAAGTGACCATGACCAATGTTTTATTCTTGCATACATGGTCAAGAAGTATGTCTTTAAGAAAAAGGTTAAATTGTATTCAGTTTTTGTGGATATAAGCTCAGATTTTAACCTAGATAACAGTATACTTAGGGATAAGATAAGCAAAGCTGGCATAGAAATCTCCATTGTGAATCTGATCTGGAACTTTTACTCAGGTACATGGTTCCCTCATATCAGAGTACATACAGGTGGAGAACTAAGAATATGAAACCTCTGAGAGGTGTTTGACAAGGTTGCACTCTTATCCCTTTTCTGATCAATTTCTATATTAAAAAGAAATAGTCAAGAAGTTAAGAGGTGATCATTTTTATGCTCTAAAATTGGCAAAGAGGAGATAAACATCTTATGCTATATGATGATGTAGTGTGCATCTTAAGAACCGATTCATATGCAAATACCTGTGAGGAGTGAACATTTCGCTTGCAGAACTTACTCATGAGAGGCAGTCCATAATCTTTTTTTTTGTTATGTTCCCTAAAATCATTCTCATTTGGTAGTCATATATTCATAGGAAAGATTCTATATGAACTTCTTTTTATGACTGACAGTTATTTCTCCACTCTTTATCATGAAAGGTAGGATACAGTCTGATCTTCAGATTGTATTTTACCAGTCATGCCAGTGAGCGGTGAAATAACTTTTGAGAAACCAGTGGCCTTCAATAAATATCTTGTAGGGATTGAGTAGGCCTCATGTACTTATTATTTATGCTATGGTTGTTTAAAAGTCATTCTCACTTGATGAGAATCAAGCACCCTTGAGGGACATGGGTCAGCCTAAATTTTATGAGTTTAGGTTGCTGATCATAAATCACTCAGAGATAAAAACACTAGTATTTGGGCCCAGAACGGTAAAAAACAGCTGCTTTCTAAATCATTAAAAAACTGCTTTCAGTATTTAGGGGGCAGAATTAAAGTCAGTTTAATTAAGCAATAAGGCATGAAAGGGTGTGTATTATTGTGGGATAATGACACACCTCCAGAAGTAAAACCCAAGGCAATGCTGAGGGCTGTACGCACCCGAGAAATTATGTTATCATTTAATTACACACACCCTGGAATGCCTTATTGCAATTATAAAATTGTTTCCCTGATTTTTTTTTTATTTTAGAACCAAGTAATGAGGTTCAGAAAGTTAAGCATTTCTGACCTATGCTGTTGTGCTGGAATAACAGCACAGTCATGTGGCTGGATTCCACCAATCACATTAAAGTATTTCTCTTACCCATTTTATAAATTGGGATAAATAACCTACTGTATGACAGGAGTTTCAGAATGGATCCATCTCAGATCAATTGACCCTATTTTCAAAGCAGACATATCAATGATCTAACAGCATATATTGTTCAGACACTTTAGGGTCTGAGAATTGCACTGTTCGTATCCAAAAATCACTTGTACTCCAGGTTGCCTCTATTTTGACACAAGTTGTTATAAATCATGACTTTCTGCTGCAAATTCATACAGCCTTTTTTAAAATGGGTAGGAGGAACAGGACATATTTGATCAGATATAGATGCCAGCAGCTAGTGCTGCTATGTCCATGTTTGCCCCTTTTGAAACTCCAGGCTCTAGAGTTTATAAAATACAAAACTTTGAAGGTAACTAAAGGTAATGCAAGATTCCATTACAAATTTGGGGTACAGACTGGTGATCAGTTTTAAAGATATATTTTATAAAAAAATATGTTGCATCTTCTCTGTGTTGTGAGATATAGGGCTGTAAAAAGTCCCATTAATTTGGAATCCATCTAGAATAAATGTTTAAGCTCTCTGGATCCCCCCTCTACACCAGATGAACTTGTAAGACTAGAACCTCACCAGTCAAGACTGGATACTTCATCATGCTCTTGGGTGCTTTGGACATTATCCTGAAAATCTATAAGATGGAAAAGTCACATTTACCTTATCGGTTATTTCATGAGCTTCTCTTCAATTACTTCTACTGTCCATACTCAGGACGTGCTGGTGTCAGTTCAGTCTTAGATAAATATATTTGAGAACATTCCAAAAGTAACATCTAAGATCCCAAGTTCCTTCAACTAAGTACCGTTTAAAGAAGAGTTAAGCAAAGGATGATTGACATGAATTTCCAGGATGATATCACTCTGGACAAAAATTGCAGAATGGCACCAGTCTAAGCCAAATTATGAAATGGCTACAAAGAAATCCAGAAACCTAACTGGCCAAGGAGCTTGGAATCCAGTACTGATATTTAATAGCAAGACATTCCAATACCCAGTCACAGAAAAAGGGTTACAGTACTTTCAAGATTACCCTGTTAAAAACATCTTATGATCAGAGGTCTTTCAATTATTATGCGTAAACATTTTTTTAGTCATTAATGACTAGATTTTTTTATCTGTGTGAAATTTACAAGTTTCAAGGGCAAATTAAAGAACTTCTAAAATGAACACGTCACTTGCCAATGCTATGAAAATGCTTTTGCAGTATTTTTTTTTTTTTGTAATTGTTGAGTCTGTAATATTTTGTTGCTTTTTTGTATTTGTATAATTATATTTATGTGACTGGTCATTGTGAAAACGAGCTTTTACACATCAACTTACAAGGGTAAAACATAAAAATAAAACTGAAATATCTCAGTACAACAGCACTGGAAAAAGATCCACGACCTCACTGACCTGCTTACATCAAGCAGATACAGATGTATCAATAAACGTCAATTCACTTGTATTTAAAAGAGACTTAAACCTACATCTGTTGTAAGTGTTACATGTATGTCACTAGTCAATTCCATTTCTGTAGCTGTTAGTGGCTTGAAAAGTTTGAGTGGTCTCTTTTACTGTGAACAGTAGCCCTATGTACTGTAGCTATCCTGCGTGGCTCCATTTTCTGATACAGTAGGTGATATCTACTTCATTCATGTTCAAGTATGGTAACTGTTAAAACAGGGTTACCACAGGGCTCTGTGTTAGGCCCCTTATTGTTTTTACTTTATATGAATGAGCTTCCCAAACATTGCTCTTCTGAGACCAGTATTTATATATATATGCTGATGATACGATCATGCACAAAAAAAAGACAATTTACGTTTAGCTCTAGATACATTACAAATGAATTTCATCAGTGTTCAGAAAGCTCTGTTAGACTTGAAACTACTTTTGAATCAAAAGAAAACTCAGTGGATGTTATTCGCAAAAAAAACTGAGCTTGACTCTATCTGGACTATTAAATCTATTTCAGGTGTAAACATCTCAAGGGTAAATGTTTACAAGTATTGAGGTTTTACACTTGATAGCCAATTAACATTTAATCTGCATGTGAAAAAACTTATCTGTAAAACTAAAACAATGTTTGGGATTTTTCTATAGAAACAGCTTACTTTAAATTCTCATTGAGGAAACTATTAATAACATCATTATTTTTACCTATCTTAGACTATGGGGATTATGTTCACAAAACTTCAATGAATACAGTATTAAATACCCTAGATCCATTATACAATAGTGCTCTGCGATTTATTACAGCTTTATCTTATAGGACACATTCATGCATACTGTGTACTAGCTTAGGATGGACCTCTTTAAGTGAACATAGAGAACTTAATTGGAATCTATTTGTATATATGTTTATCCTAAAAACCTTACCTTCATACCTGTTAATTGTACTCCAGTTTAAGATATCTACTAAATATAGCCTAATATCTACTCTTTCTTAGCCTTTTCAAACACAGAGGTACAGATTAAAATATGATGAAATGACATTAGCAGTTTCAGTACCTCGAACATACTGTAGGATTCTATCCAATGGAAGGCAAATGTACATGCACTGTTGCCTATTGCACGCTTTAGGGCTTCTCTTTCTAGTCTAATTTCTAAACATTGTAATTGTTTTTGATGATTATTTGCACTAAATCTATGTGGTGATGCTGGCTTATCTGACTGCTTATTTTTAAACTACAACCTAGAACTACATGTAATCTTGTCTTTGTATTATGTATTTATGTATATTTGTTTTAATGTTTGGACACAATTGTAAATGAGAGAATTCTGTCTCAATTTGGCATTCAATAAAATGAATGATGATGATGAGGATGATGATTCATGAGAGCTGCATTAGCATATGAGAAGATGATGTCACTTTACTGATTATTCCGTACAGCATGTCTGCTAATTCAGAATCACAGAATAAGAAGCAGCAAATGTGTAAAATATTCTGGTTACCTTCATCTGGTTTTAACACTTCTTAACTGGTAGAGCAGGATAAATTCCTGTAATTTTCACTGTGCTTTCCCCAGGATTAGGACAGCAGTAGCCCCACAAACAGTTCAATGAGGCAGATTAAGAAATGCAACCAAGCGTAAGAGACAATCACAGCCCAAACGTCAAAAATCAAAGAAACGTTTAGGGCCAAATGTCTATATACTATTAGTGGGCACACAGGTAATGCACAGAAGTAGGTGAAACAACAGAATTTACTGCTTAGGCAGCTTATTGTAATACTTATGTGGCTTATTGTAATGTTAACACTGCACAGCTGTTTAAACTAGGGCAAGGCTATGTCACAGTCTTGCAAGATTTTGTGCATCCTGGACAACAGGATCAGACAGTGTCAATAGAAGCAAGGAGAAAATGGAGATGCCGGCCCATCTGCGCAGTGGTTGGATTTCCGCTTTTGGGATGCCGGTGACCCGGGTTCTGGAACAGACCCAAGATGTTGGAGGTCTGGCCTGGGGTTGAAGGATGGAGCATCCCAAGGACTACTGTCCTTCTCCAGGGGGAGGGAGGGGAGTATGGCCGGTGCTTGATGGACCCCTGGTGGAGGCCGGGGGTACTGTAGTGACTGGTGCCAGAATGTTCAGGGGGGTGGGGTGGATGCAAGATGTCATTGCACGTCCCGGCCCCCAGGAAATACCAAGAAAAATCTCATCTGCCAGCTGGCCTAGATGAAGCCCGCCTCGGCTTCCATTAGCCTCCAGGCCAGCCCTCCAACCTATCCCATCACTTGTGGCACTGTTAGGGAGCTTGTGCCACAACCCCACCCTGGGGGGTAAGCCAAGGGGTTTCGGAGGGTCTCAGCCAATTTGGAGGTGGAGTCTTGAGGTCTGTGACCGGGCTGAGGTTCCGGGGTGGCTGGCAGCAGGGGAATAAAGCATACTGAATAAAAGAAAATGGAGATTCCCACACTGAAAATGGCGGTGTGCATTCTTAAAAAAAGTAACTAAACAAAACGCTACTACTTACACAGCAAGCATAGAGAGACTCAACTGGGCAAACTAGAAAACATGTCCCTTTGATTTTTTTTAAATAAACATAATAACTGCCATCTACTGACTGAATAAAAACGTTATAATTGCTTAACAGGACTACTTTTTGAGTTCATCTAGGTGAGCAGGTGCAGATGAACTCATTGCTAAAAGGTGCTCTACAGGGGTGTGCCCAATGGAGAGCTCCATTTCTAGGGGCAGGTCAGCAGCAGGCAAATCAGTCAGCAGGCTGGTGATGACTCACTTGCAGCTGATCAGGCTGAGTTGGACAACTTTTCAAGGGATGGAGCCACATCAATATTGGTGTGGCTCGATCTTTCAAAGTTGCATTCCTGCATTGCATTCCTGGTTACGCGTTCACACTGCTGTAGCTTACATCAGTGTGAATGCGCTGAGCCCAAGCCTTCCCCCCTCGTAGTTAAAAAAAAAGAAAAATAAATCGAAAGGGGGAGGGGCCCAATCCCCCTGTCAGCATGCCCCTTCCCAGTTCATTTGCATAATGTCCCCACCAATTTTTTGTGTGCCAAGGGGGGGTGCCCAATCCCCCTCAGTTCTTGTCCCCTCCCCAGCACTTGGTATGTGCCAATGGGGGTGACCAATCCCCTGTTGGCTACAGCCCACCCCAAGCACTCAGGTGGCATGCTGGGAGTCCACCCCAGTGTGCCAAATGTCCCTATAAATAAGAAAACCTTCCCGGGAGGTTTTTAATTTTTTTTTTAAACCTGCAAACTAGAAAACAGTCCCTCTTTGAGTCCTGTGGCCCCTCCCACAACCTGCACCTACCCACTGCGCAACCCACCTCCCCTAACCCCCCCACCTCATACTTATCTCTGAAGTAAAGCACGACGATCTTTGGTGGACCGGGAACATGTCTGCACTCTTCAAAGCCGACCACAAACTGAAGAAATGCCAGTAAGCTACATAATGGCATAAATGTTTTATTTTCAATTTTGGTGCATATCTTGGCCATTTTTGTGACTTTTGGTACCAAATTTTCAAAATGGGGTTCTTGGGACCCCACCTCATGAATGCAGTCACTGTCATGTGGTTATTCGGTCCCAAAAGGTGATTTAGCAGTCACTGCATGGAATCACCTTTCAGGACTGAGTAATGAAATGACGGTGTCACTGTTCAAGAGGTGGGCTCCTAAAAAGCCTATGTTGAAAATTTGGTGACAAAATTCAAAAAAATTGACTGTGTCATGAGCGTGCGTTATGCAGTTTCAACACACACTGTGTAATGTTGTGAATATGTAATATTTTCACTCCAGGTTTTCAACATTGGTACTTTTTTACACTTCCTCATGAACAGTATAGCTGTCATTTTCAACATCCTGGCCAAAATGTGTTTTTGCACTTCCGGCGCAGAATAGCACTGGTCTCTGTGGGAAATCAGTGTTCGAGACAGATTAAGAAAATCACAGTGACACTGTTCTTGAGCAGCAGTCCCAAAATGTCTATGTTGAAAATTTGGTAACAAAAGTCCATAAAATGACTATTTTATGAGTGTGCATTGCGCAGTTTCCACGCACAATCATAACGTCAAGGATTTGTAATATTTTCACTCAAGAGTTTCAACATTATCAGTTTTTCACACCTCTTATGAACAGTACAGCTGTCATTGTTCACATCCTGCCCAAAATGTGTTTTCACACATCTATTGCACAATGGCGTGGTCGCTGTGGGAAATCAATGTTCAGGACAGAGTAAGAAAATCATAGTGACAGTGTTCATGAGTAGAGGTCACAAAATGCCTATGTTGAAATTTTGGGGAAATTATTCCACTAAATGACTATTATGCGTGTGCATTGTGCAGTTTCCACGTACGATGTACGTTTGAGCATTTTTAATATTTTCACTCCAGATGTTCAACACTGCCTTCTCTTCACACCTCCCTATGAATGGTACAGCTGTAATTTTTCACATCCTGCCTGAACTGTGTTTTCGCACGTCTGGTGCAGAATGGTGCAGTCCCTGTGAGAAATCAATGTTTGGGACAGATTAACAAAATTACAGTGCCACTGTTCATGAGCAGAGGTCCCAAATGCTTTCATAAGGTGGTGGTCACAAAAGGCCATGTTAGAAAATTTGTAGTGCAAATACCAACAAATGCCCAGGGTGTTAGGGTTTCTGACCATAACACCCCCCTCCATCCCATGGTGGGGCTCCAGTGCCCTTATCTTCTCTGAACCGCAGACACATCGTCACTCTTCAAAGCCAGATCATGAATTGAGGAAACAAGTATGCACGTCATTGTATTTCAACAGGAATGTGAACTTGGTTGCATAACTTGTTTTTTCTGCTGGGAACTGTATTCCTGCTAATCGGTGCGTACCAACAGCAATCCCAACGACGAACTCTGGCATTGACAAATGCCTTTTAATTTTTCTCAGTTGTTTTACAATTTTGTAAAGTTTTACTAATTTAAATAAAAAAGTGTTTTGTAAAAAAAATGTCAATTCTAATGGGTCATTTTACAATCACAATAAAGCTTTCCTGGGTGTGCTCTCAGCTGGTGATTTAGGCTTTGGGCCTTGTGTTTCATCCCACCTGAGGCATGTCCATCATGTCAGTGCAATGCATGCCCTATCAGGCCTTATTGCTTAATTAAAACAGGAATTTGGCTTAGCACCCTCATTATCCACTCTCCCTAATCCAAAATGTATGCTTGCCTACACTGATTGCCCTTTTCAACCTCTTTTCACTTCAGTCCTAATGATCATATACCACAATATTAACAGAGGTTATGTTATCCCTGTACAATTGGTAATAGATCTTTATTTCATCATGTTTTGAGTTATACCCTTTATGAAGGTATAAGGTGAAATTGCTGCTCCCTTTGGTGAAAACATGATAACACCTTGATAATTCATTTCTTGCTAGAGTACTGTCTAGTAAAGATAAGCAGATACAGTACGTAATGCAACTAAAAACTGTTTTCATTTGCAGAAGTACAAAGAATACAATTGTGTAATTGAAATATTTTATACAGTACATAAATCAGAGTCTGATGATTAGACATTTTCCCTTTTTGTTGACTTTTCTTCTTTTAACTCATTATTACCTGGGCGGCCATTTTGTGTCAGGTAAACAATTAATAGTTCAGACTTCATATGAAGCTATTGGAAGTAATGAACTAAGAGAACACCATGCCTGTACAGTATGTGTGGTATGCAGAATGAGTGGAGGTATCTTTTCCAGACTCAAAAATTCTGTTGGTATCCACAGAAGGGCTTCATTTACTGTACATGTAGACCTTTTTGCTGTTGTATGCTTTGTGCTACTAAAATGCTTTTAATGCAAATTTATTTATTTATTTATTTAGTTGAACACTGGTGACCAGGAAAGGCTCGCTGAGACAAGGCTCATTTCTAAGTGTGACTTGGGTGAAGGGGACAGGGTATACAAAATACATAGGACAGAAACTGTTTGCAGTTATAATCAAGTGCAATCAGAATAAAATGATTAGATCTTTTAGAACAGTGTATTATTGATGCAAGATGATGTCTTCTTGCATATGTTTTTAATTTTTAAGATAAAATTCAAGTGCAAGTAAAACTTTGGGACCTGAACTCACATTTTTTTCTAACATTTTAAACATTTTTGGTGGTCTTCAGACTGAGAAGGTGAAACGTATCTGTGGCTATGAACAGTTTTTGAAATAGTTATTTTGTGTTGTAGGAGTGATAAAAACCCTATTGATATTATTTTTCTTTGCATACCTGTAATTGCTAAGGTCTCAGACTCGTGACATTATTTTAAGCATGCATGCAATAAAAATAAAGCATAAAGTCATTGTAATTTGACTTTATATCTGAGTTCTGTATATAAGCCATCCGCTACATATTTGCTTACTTATCTACTTGCAGTAAGCAATGACATGAAAATGTTATTAACTATAGTGCAATTAACATTAAAGGGGAAGTCCCCATAACCTGTTTTCTGTATGCCTGTGTAGTTTGTAGGCATGAACAATGATTCCTTTTCTTGTATTCCCTTAATTTCATACACATTTAAACATAAATATAGTTGCTTTACTCTGTTTTGCCCTGGTGTGAAAATATATTTGTCTCCATTGCAAAGGTCATGACCCCACGCATGCAAGGCATCATGGGAGTTGATGATGTGTACATGCACAAGCCAGCAGAAGTTTTGCTCTCATTCAGTTCTATTATATGTCTTGTGAATCCCCTGTAGTCTCTAAGAGCATTTTTTCTAACTCAGATATACTTTAAATACAGAAAACAGCAGAGCACTTACTATGCCTTGAAAAAGTTCATGGCCATCATAAGACAATAACATAGGGACTGCAGAGTAGAGCAATAGCACTGACTGATACAGTATAACTACTGCAGGCTTTAGCACTAAAACATCATACAATTCCAGGATGCCTTACACAAGTCGGGTCATGACCTTTGTAATGGAGTCAATCAGGTTTTCTCACCAGACTTGAGTATCTTCATTTACATTTAAATCCTGATAAAATTAGGCAGGTGCAATTGAGGCAATCATTGCTCATGCCTACAAACTACACAAGTAAACAGAATAAAAGGCTGTGGGGACCTTTCTTTTAATCCATGGGATCTACAGATGTGTGTGCCTCCCAAAGATCAAACAGGCAAACTTCGACCTTCAAACCAGGCAAAGCTTACCATCATCCAAATAAGTCTGGGTATGTTATAACTGAAGAGCTCCTGATACTGCACTAGTGACACAATGTCCTTAGTCTTAACTAGTAGTATCACTAGGAATCATACCAGTGGTAGCCAGAGGTAAGCCCTAGGATATCTAGATGTATCCTAAGTCACAGAACTGACTTCCGTAATAAAAGTTATCATTCTGGTGCTGTTTCTTAATATGTTAAACTTTTTGCTGTGTTTTGTATTTCTATTTATTGCTTCTTTATGCTTGTTAGGTGACCAAAGCATCTGGGATTGAGTGCCTTAGAAATAAAATCGCCTTGCCTAGAATTATTTATTTATTATTTATTTCGAAAGTTTCACCGGGAAAGCCATACTGAGCTGGTAACCATTCATTTACAGATGCATCCGGGGGATACAATACCAAAGGATCAGTGATAAATAAAATACAATAAGGTGCAGAGTAATTAGAGTAATAGTACCGAGACTGCTCTGGTTCGGGTGCTCAATGATCTCCTGATGGCGAGAGATCGGAGACACCGTTCTATTCTGGTTCTCCTTGATCTATCATCAGCTTTTGATACTGTGGATCATGGGGTCTTGCTCAAACATCTGAGGTCCATCTGTGGGCTTTCTGGTGTTGTCCTCAGATGGTTTTCATCTTACCTCCTGGGGAGAACACAGAGAGTGGTCTCCAGTTTATATTCATCCAGGGCTTTCTCTCTCCCCTGTGGGGTACCTCAGGGTTCAGTGCTTTCCCCCATGTTATTCGGAGTATATATGCTACCCCTCGGAGACATTGTAAGACGGTATGAGCTGAGGTTTCATTGCTATGCTGATGATACCCAGCTCTACCTGTCTTTTGCACCTGACCAGGCTAGCACAATCTTGGTGCTGAATAATTGCCTCGCTGATATCCAAGACTGGATGAATATCATTGGTTTAAAGTTGAACCCGGGAAAGACTTGAGGTTATGGTGGTGGACCCCGGTCACAGGGTTGAGGGTTTAGGGATAGGGTCCCCCTCTGGATTAGTTCTTGGGGTAGATCAGATCCCTACCTCTGATCAGGTGCGTAATCTGGGTGTGGAGCTTGACACTGGTTTGACCCTTCGTTATCAGGTGTCTGCAGTAGTCAAGACTTCATTTTTTCATCTTAGAAACATCTCCAGGATTAAGCACCTGGTTCCACCAGGCGATTTGCAGGTTTTGGTCCACGCCTTTGTGATATCTCGTCTTGATTACTGCAACTCCCTATACTTAGGGCTTGCTGGGGTTGATATCCATCGCTTGCAGCTTGTGCAGAATGCTGCAGCATGTTTGTTGACTGGGGTTTCTTGGAGATCCCATATTACCCCTGTGCTGCGCACTCTGCACTGGCTGCCTATACAGTGGCGGATCACCTTCAAAGTGGGTCTTTTGACCTACAAAGCCCTACATGGGTTGAGTCCCGACTACCTGAAAGAGCTTCTGGTACCTTACATCCCTCTGAGACAGCTTCGCTCAGCTGACGAGGGGTTGCTGGAGATTCCGAGGGTAAATTTGAAGTCTTCTGGGGCCCGTGCTTTTAGCTTTTCGGCGCCCACCCTTTGGAATTCTCTGACCCGCCAGCTCCGAGAAAGTACAACGGTGGATAGTTTTAAGAAGGCCTTAAAGTCATTTTTATGGAATCAGGCATTCCCTGCAGTATCTTAAATTGTTTTAATATTTTACTGGTTTTATTGTTAGTGTATGTACTGTCATTTGGAATGTAATGATGATTTGTACAGCGCCTTGAAATTTTTGAAAGGCGCTTAATCAAATACATTTTATTATTATTATTATTATTAATTAAAATACAATGCAGTCAGGCGGTATACATCACAGGAAATCCCCACTCATTTCATAGGGATTCTATGTATATTTAGATACATGCTGGTACTTGTCACTGGCGCCACTATGTGTTAAAAATACATCAGATTGATAGCATTAACAATTGTTAATTGGAGATATTGAGAGCTGTTGCTGATTGACATATCATAACACGACAGAATGTATCAGTGACCACAACTATAGCCAGACAAACAAAAAAATGAATCCCCTCCCACCCATGCCAGGTGGCCAGGGATAGTCTCTTGGAAACCCCATTCCCTCACTTCACTTATTTCCCTCCTCCATGTTGTTCCTCTGTACTCCCATAGACAGATAAGTAAAGTGAAATGCCTTTGTAATTAACCAGGATGCCTGGTTGTCTGGATAGGTCTATTATGTCCATTACCATTGGGGAGTGCTTCTCGTATAAAAACACAGAAACATAGAATTTGATGGCAGATAAGGACTGAAAGCCCATCTGTCTGCCTTTTCTCCCTACCCACTAAGAATGCCGCAGACCCTACTTCATCTCCGGCTTCCCTTTGTCTCTTTAACTGTCATCGTACCCCTATGTCTATTCCATGCAGCTTTGAATTCCCCCACCATATTTACCCTTACCACCAATGACAGGAGGCTGTTCCATGCCTCCACTACCCTTTCTGTGAAGAAATACTTTCTCACGTTACCCCTTAGTCTACCCCCTTCCAGTCTCAAGTCATGCCCTCTTGTTGTTTTAGAGCATCTTCTCTTCTGAAAGATGCTGCCCTTCTTTACCTTATTTCTTTGAGATACTTGAAGGTCTCTATCATGTTTCCCCTCTCCCTCCTCTCCTCCAGGGTATACATACATACTGAGTTCCTCCAATCTCTCCTCCTATGACTTTTGGTGCAAGCCCTGAACCATTTTTGTTGCCCCTCTCTGAACTGCCTCCACCCTGTCTATGTCCTTCCAGAGATGTGGCCTCCAGAACTGGACACAATACTCCAAATGAGGTCTCCCCAATGACCTGTACAGTGGCATTATGACCTCTTTTCTTCTGCTGGTGATCCCTCTCCCTGTGCACCCCAGCATCCCACTGGCTCTCCCCAATACCTTGGCACATTGTTTGGCCACCTTTACATCATGCGGTATGATTACCCCCAAATGTCTTTTCTGTTTTGTGGCTGCTAATATCTCATCACCCATCACGTAATCCTCCCGGGGTTCCTGCACCCTAAGTGCATGATTTTGCACTTCTTCACATTGAATCCTAGCTGCCACACTCTGGATCATTCTTCCAGTTTAGCTAGGTCCTTCCTCATTTTCTCCACCCCTCCCGGACTGTCCACCATATTGCAGATCTTTGTGTCATCTGCAAAGAGGCATACCTTCCCCTCAAGCCCCACTGCAATGTCACTGATGAAGATGTTAAACAGCACTGGCCCAAGAACTGATCCCTGTGGCACCCCGCTGGTCACCTTCCCTACCTCAGATTTAGCCCTGTTTACCACCATCCTCCGCAAATGCTTTAGATGTGTAGAAATAAGAAGTTGCTTCCAATACCACTTAAGTATGTAAACATTTTGTGGCTAACAGGCACAGAAACTGAATCCTGAAAAATGAGACATAAGAGACCACAAGTACAGATGAACTTACAGGCTGGTCTTAATAACAAGAATAATGAGTGAAACAAAGGCACTTTAAAAGCACTAATAACAGAGACTACTTCTCATGATTAAGTGGCTCAGCTGTGCAATATTGGACAAGTGAAGGTGGCTGATATAACAGAATTAAAAAGGTTTATATACTTAAGCTGTGTAGGCAGTGACTTCTTTTCTCCACAAATGAGAAAGCTGAGGAAAATGTGAGTTTTGAATCCATCAGTGCCCCTCAATTACATTAAAACTTGAGCATCTTATTTTCAAAATTCCAAGTGTTTTGCAGCTGTTTCCTTGATATTTGGCAGCTTGCATCAAAGGATGCCAGCGTTGTAATGTTTGCATAATTTCTTGCAATTGTGGCAAAAGTCAGACCACCATGCAAAACTGTATTAAACTTGTGGCTGTTTTTCTCAAAAACACTGACCTATGTGTAGTGTATATAGAATTTATTAGTACCAAAATAGTAGATTTGATCCACTTAATTTTAAATAGCCTTGCTTGATGTTATGCAAATGATTGTCATAAATCATGTGATTCCAACCAATCAGTGCCATGAGTGCGAGAACCATAGGTTCCTTTAAACTCTTCAAGCACTAACTACCCTTTCAACATTCAGCCCACCATTATATGCTCTAGGTACCCTTTCAAACTTTAGCCCCCCCCCAACACACACACTCACTTTTTGCAGCATTCATGAACCACTGGTCAGCACTCAGGACTGCAGGGTCTCTTATCCTGCCCACAGGGTTCCATGTGATGAGGGCAACTGTGCGATCGTGAATGACGAAAGAGCCCAGCAGTCATGGTGCATACCAGGTGGGCAATGGGGAAGGACACCGAATGTCGCAAGGGTGAGAGGCACCCCACAGAGGCAGGCGGCAGCACACGGGGGGGCCCAGAGATGGTGTGGATGCAGAAGCACAGCTGTCACAATGGCGAATGCGAGGGGGGAAAAAAATGCTACCACCACCACCAGGGTACACAACTAGACATGGGGGGATGGTGGGGGTGGACAGGGCAGGTACACCAGTGCAGGGGTCACTGACGGTGGGATCCATGCTGAAGGCACGAGGGGAGACACCATGAGGGGGCAACAGCAAAGAAAGAGGGCTACGGCACTGCAACTGTGCAGGGATGGTACACACAGCCACCAAATGGTGTGTTGGTGGGGGAGCGAACCATTGAGTGTCACAGCAGCCTGACACCACAGAGCCAAACATGCAGAGGGTACACCAGTGGCCAGTGATGGCATGCTGCCACAGGCACACCTGGCTACACCTGCATCTGGAAGTTGTATGTGAGGCCATGCAGGTAGTTGGGTGTGCTCCGGTTGCTATTGCCCTCCATGATCGATTAGATCTGGTGGGTGAGGTCCCGATACCATCGCCTCTGTGCTGCTACACCCATGCCAAACAGCAACTGCTCAGTATGGATGGCAGTGAGACATTCTTCCTCCTGGAGATGCTCGAGGAAGTGCCACAGGCTCAGGCTGCTGTCATCCAGCCTGGTGCAGAAGGCATGGTGCCAGCCCTCGACCACATTGTTCATATGGACAAGACCATCCAGGGTGGGCTGATACATGTTCTACTGCGGGACTAGGGACAAGAGACACCTGTAGACAGACCTGCCCACCACCCTGCTGACTCACATGTGCTCCATGTAGTCCAGAATGGGCTGGCACAGCTCCGCACTGGCCTGGTAGAAGGGCTGCTCCAGGACTACACCGTAAGCACCCTTCACAGTGCCCACAGGCATATATGCCAGTGCAAGGAGCATGCGGAGGTTCAGGGCAAACTCTGCATCATTGGCATACCAGGCACACAGGTTGGGTATCTGCTGTACCCTGCGCCACACCACCTGGCAGTAGTGGCAATAACATCTACACACCGCAACACCCCCAAAGGTGGCTGTGAATGCTTGCCAGGCTGCATGCTCAAAGTCTAGAAGGGCCATTGCAGGGCATGCATCACCAAGTAGCCACTGCAGCTCACCAAACTTGGCCGCATATGTGCGCTCCATCCGGGATGGCATCAGGATGTAGACCACCAGCAGCATGACGCCCATCCACAGTCCATGAATGGTGTAGACCTGCGTGAATAGTGGTGGTGCACAGTGGAAGGTGCCATCCAAAAACCAGTCACTCTAACTGGCAAGGTACTGCAGGGCCCTCTGTGTGGCATACAGCAGCACACGGTCATCCCCAGGGCTGCTGTCATGCTGCAAGAACAAGTTGCCACCTGAACTGATGGCATATTCTGGGGCACTGCCAGGTCATGCAGTGAGGTGGGTGTCGCAGGACCCCCCCTGCATTCCTGCTGGACATGCTGCATGGTGCACCTGAGGTGCAGCAGTGTGGGCAGCCACCCCACAATTGCATCTGGCACCCCTGTGGTGCACTGTGCCACCACCTGTGTGGTGCTTTCTATGCTGCTGCATGCACGGTCCAGCACATTGCTGAAAACCTCCTGGACACCCACCTCCCCTGCAATGGGTGCATGGTTATGGGGCCACCCAGTGTACACTACTGCATCTGCCTCAGTGTGATCCCTGGTGGGGCCACTGTGGCAATGATCCTGAATACATCGTCAATAGGTCTTCTGTCTGACCTCCTTGTCCTGCTAGTAGAGGTATCCATGGTGAGACAGAGGGGTTTTGCCTTTCTGGCTTTTAATGTAACTGCATTCTGACATCATGCATTCATTCCCAATTAGGGTGGCCTCTGCTTCTGCGTTGTCCCCTTATATGGGCATGGGTTGTCCAGGGGGCTGTACACCTGTGTGTGTGCCAATGTGCATGCACTGGCACACTCCATAGTCCAGTGGTATAAAACAGGGTGTGCATGGCCATCAGCCATGCTATGTTGCTCTGCCATTGCAGTGTCTAGTGTCGGTGGTGTGCCCTGGCGGCTGTGGTTCGGTGGTCGGCGGCGTGGATGCATCCAGCACAGGCTGGAATCACTGAGGCATGTAGTCTGTTAAGCTTCAGAATAGTGCCCTGTCCTTAGAGTATGATGAGCACTGTGCTGTTGGCCACTGTGGGTTTTGAACCCACAGCTCGGAGCCCACTGCCTGCACACCGCTTGCGGTACTGTGGTGGCTTGGAGGCAGCACTCACCACCCTGCTTGTTATCCTCGTCCTGCAGCGGCCTGCACCTGTCCCTGTGCAGCTGGTCAGGGGTGTTCCCGTAGCAGCAGGGGCACGTTGGTAGGCATGTTGCGGGGGGGGGGACTGGCACTGGGGGTTACACATGGGGTGCGGATGGGTCCTCCACTGGGCCCCAGGGTGATTGCTGTGTGTGCGCACATCCGTGTCCTCACCTATTGCGGCACTAGCCTTTTTCCCCCTTTGCCCTTTTTTGGTGAATCGCCCTTCTCTGAGTCACCCAAAAGTGCTAGTTGCCCAAAAGGCTAGTCACCCTAATGTGCCCGGTGCATGCAGATCCCTACTGCGCATGTCTCACTCACCATAACAAGGAGTCGCACTTCTGACAGCTGCCCATCTGGCAACCTGCCCAACTGCCATGGGCCATGCAGGACTGTGCATAGCTGACAGTCTCGTCCGGGGGGGGTAGCCCATATCACATACCCCATTCTAGGGATGGCTCTTATCACAGGATACCTGCCCACAGTTGTCATCTTGAGGAGCATGTTATCTGCTCTTGTAAATTAAAAATTTTTTATAACTCACTTTAACCATTTGAAGTGATTCACCATAAGTTTCTAGGTACAATGAGAGATGTTGCTTGTAGTATAAGAGCATCAGCAGACACATGTTCGGCAGACAAAACAACTCAGCTTCTGTTCATCATCCCCTCATCCAAACTTCTCAAGATGACACTCATACCATAAGAGACATCTCACCCAGAATCTATAAGTAAGCTATAACCCACAACAGGACTTAGGTTTACGAGAGAATTAATGCATAACCTCGGGCGCAATTTTGAAATGGAGATGTAGGGCTTGCGACCAAACCCTGCATCCCCACAAAGTTTTCCGTACCTTTGTCCAAGGGTTTGTCACAACTTGTGCCAAATTGTACACCTTGAACATAAGTTGCAACAGTGTCCTCATTTTATTGCAGCTTGCCCCAAAACTGTGGTACAAGCCCCGTAAACCATCTCCCTCACAGAAGCAAAGTTACACCGGGGGAGCTGGCACAACTTTGTTGTGTCACCACAAGAGGGCTTTTGGCAGGTTGTTTGTGGCAAGTGGCTTACAAAATCATGTTTGCTGCAAGTTGCCACTTGTGGAAAACTCTCTGCCACAAGTCCCTTGCGTCGGATGCATGGCATTTGGAAATCGAGCCCCCCATGTGAATGGGATGGGATGGGGTCAAAGGCTGCATGCCTTTCAAAGCACCCATGAATGCATCCATTCTCAAGAAACCTATGCCCTGGAGTAGGCTATTGTGTGTATAAAATGGATAATGGTTTGTCTTCAATGGAAATAGGTTTTATTTTTTTGTAGTTAGGCTGTTGCTAGGCAGAATATTCAAGTTTGGTAATAAAGGACAAGTGCCTTTGAATGAACCCAGAAAGTGCATGTATTTTGAAGAAACATATGCCCTGTTGTGGGCTACTGTCTTAAACAAGTTGAAAAAGTTTCTTGTTTTACTGGGAAACATGTTTATTTTTTTTTTTAGTTATGCTGTTGCTAAGTATATCCTGGTTGGTTAGTATTGGACTGCATGGTTCCTGAGAAATTAATTAATGGTCAGGTGTCATGTTTCAAACAATGACGTTTTTAGAGTTGGTCACTTTCTTAAACCCCATTTTATAAACTTGTATATGAGTCTAGACAGCCTTTCAGTACTATGACTCACACATTATCTGGACAGGTGTACACAGATAGTTGTTCTTGGCACTGTCCAGTTCAAAGTTGAGAACATAAAATGTGTTGTACCTCTGGTTTATTTACTAGAACCCTTTCTTTTTTAATTGTTCATCAACCGTTTATCTGCCAAATATGTCCAAAGGAAATATGCGTATATATGCTGACAATACAGTTCTTTATTATAATGTTTTATTACAGTGGCCTACTTTAGGATGTGTGCTTTCAACACCGTCCATTTCAAATTTGAGACCATAAAATGGGTTATACCTCAGGGTTATACACTAAGTCCCTTTCTTTTCTAATTGTTCATCAGCAGTTTTCTTGCCAAATATGTCCAAAGGAAAGATGCATATACAGTATATGCTGACAATACAGTTCTTTATTACAGTGGCCCTACTTTAAAATGTTTAGAGAATCAACTCCAGTCTGAATTTACTGTTGTGGAAGCTTAGTTAAACAAAAAACACCACATTCTTATTACACAAAAGACTATGACCATTGTTTTCAACACCATTAAACAGATTTCAAAGCTGAACTTCACCTCACATCCATATCTCAGAGAATATCACTCTCAAGCAAGTCCAGTCCTTCGTATACCTGGGAGAGGTCTCGGCCTTCATTACCAAAACAAGCAAATTATGTCACTGCCACAGTAAGTACCAGGAAGTGAGCCATCTATAGAACCAGAAATTGTCTTGCTTCTCATATAGAATTAAAATCATTAAGCAATTCCTACTCGCTGTAGTACACTATAGTAATGGGGTGTATTGCTCTGTCACAAAAATAACTTTACAAAGGTTGTATGTCCTGCACAAAAGATACTGCTCCTTTGTCCCTGGCTGCAAGTCAGGCACTGAGCAGTATATACTCAATGAACTTGGCTGGTTGAGTCCCACTGCTCACAGGGATTATCATTGGTATGTTTTCCCCCAAACAAAAGTGTCCACTCCACACCCACTATATACTGAACACCCCTCTCACTCCTGTTCTGACCCCGCTCCTTTAAGATTGAAGCAACTAATAGGTTAGTACAAAAACTGTAAAAATATTTCAGCAGACAGACCATTTTTATCCCAGGCTCGACAGCTACAAACCTTCCCACTTTTAAAAGGTTGCTCCTTGATCAGCTCCCCCGATCTTTGTAGGTATTTTTCAACCAGAATCCATTTGTAGCTAACATGCACATATGAATTTCTAACATGTGGTTTGACATTTTGTCCAAAGGAGAACTGCAGAGTTACCACCTTAAAACCAAAACAAACATAATCAATGATGACATCATATATTAAAATCATACCAAGCATAGGTTTATAAAAATCCAGTTATGTGGATATTAAAATACCAATAAAGTACTGTATTATCAACCCTACAAATCAAACCACTAGGACATCAACAGATAGCATTTTAAAATTGCACTGTGTGAATTTATACAACTCACTTGTCCTCCCAGGGCTCCATTCCATCTAATGGAGGAATTGGGTAAAAGGCAGGACCCCCGATAAAAATACCAAGTTCAATCTCAGCTGTAAAATGCATGACTACACATATTACATATTGAGTAAAGTATGGGGTGATATGTGTAACATAAAGTTTACCCCCGAAGTGTGAGATGCTACATAAACCACGGGAGCGAAGCTCGAAGGGCTTATTAAGCATCTAGCACCGAGGGGGCAGGGTGTAAACTCCGACATTACACATACCACCTCATTATTTATTTTATATAATTGCTGGGTCTTCCTTTTTTTGCCACAGCAATTATATAAAATAATAAGCTCTGTGCTGCTGTGCCACAGTCCAACCATGTTTAAGCGAGCTCTGCCGTCGGATGAGGATGTGGAAGAAAACCTTTTTTATTGCTGTTGTTGTTTTTAAATAACTACATTTGGGCAGCATTTTTCTGTGTTTTTCTTTTTTTTTTTTGGTTAAAATTGACTTACCACTAATTCTGAGTGTCACTGTAAGCTGTGGCAGTAAGTCAGTTCATCCAGCACTCAGAAAAGGAAGAGTGGAGAGCAAGGGAAACTGTCATGTGTTTGCCATAATAAACACTCCTTTATTACGGCAAATAATGCCACGGTTTTCTCACGTAAAAAAGGAAGACCCAGTTATTATAAACAGTTTATATTCCAACCTTCCAGATAAACTTCAAACTGCAGCTACTGTACTCATCTTAACTTCACATAAAGCACACTCAGAACTCAGAAAAATTAATGTGATTCACAATTAAACAGTTTTTTGCTATATAGTTTTTTGTAGTTTTGTAGGGTTTTCTCCCATTCCCAGCCCGGGGTCCTGGCACATGACCGTGCGTGCATGTGTGTGGGAGCACTCATGCACACCATGGCACCAGCTCAGCCCCTTCCACCTACCCGTAACTATGTTGCCTCCTCCTGCCATCACTACCCACTGGACCTCTACCTGGTGGGAGTGGAACTATGGGGAGGTGTCAACCCACCCCCACCACCCCTGGGAGAGGAGAACTGCCCACCGGCTTGCTCAATCCTGCTCCTCCCCCTCCACATGCCAGTACCCTGATGACTCGAGGTCATTCCTGAACCCGGTTCACCAGCATTGCACAAGGTAAGGCATCCAGTGCCTCAACCCTCAGCACCACCGGGCCAGCTGTTAAAAAGTCAGTTTTAAAGAAAAAAGACACTAGCCTAAAAATCTATGCTTCAAAAATGAATTCACAGACCAGCTTTAAACAAACCAGACCAAATATCATCCTGCACATCTAAACTTCACCCAAAACACACAGAGAACTTGATAGACTAAATGAATATTATGCACAGTATATAACACTCTGATGGTGTTTTATGTGTTCAACCAACTCAGTTATTTAATTTTTTTTTATTTATTTAGAATATTACACACTCATAAAACATTTAGGTGAAACACCTACTTTTTAAAAGGGTCACACAGTTACAAGAGCAAGGAGTTCCTAACAATTAATGTAAAAATACAGATGCATACAACATATCCAAATAGTAAATGGTATAGAATATTCTTTGCAAAAAACATTGTCAGTGCAGCAGTCATGGTAACTTGACAGCATAAAAGTAGGGTAATGTGGCATCAGAGTTTCCAGCCCTAACTCCTGACCCCTACCCCCATGCAGCAAAGGAAAAAACATTAAGTTGGCTTTAACTTAGGACGCTGCTGTCAACCCTAATTCTCACCCCATACTGGGAGTAAAACACCATCACACATGATCTCCTGTGGGCCCTGTGTGAAGAAAGCTACAACACATTGTGTTGGCAACATGTGGTGAGACATACTTCTCTACCTTTGAAGGGTGTATCACTATGAGGCACTGTCTTGGAGCTGCACCTTGTGCTTCAGACTGGAGGCTACGGGCTGGGGAATGGGTGAGCATTAGGGTTGACAACCCCAAGGAAGACCGCACCACTGATTCGTCAAGACTCTGGAGACCTAAAACCCCAATGTTTTTTTTTTACTTTTCCTGCTTGGTGGGGTTAGAAATGGGGAGTTAGGCCTGGACATCCCAGTTTTTGAAGGCAGGCTGTTTCAAAATTGGGATGCCTTGTGCCCAAGCCACCCTGTGCCACCCCTGCAGTAGAAGTGCCCTTGCACCAGGACAAAATGGGGCTTGCACCATGGCAGGGCTTCACCATCCCCTTTTTTTGAATTTAGAAGCCCCCAACATGGATGCAACAGGGGGCTCAGTTTAGATCAGCCAGAAGGCAGTCTAAGGGCCATGCACCACTGCCAGACAGGATGGTGATTGGGGTAGACCTGCAAGTAGAGGAGTGGGGGCAGAAGAAGTATGGGAAATGCCCTGAAGGCACTGGGGACACAACAGCAATGTCAGGGTGATGAGCTGGCACCCAGTGGGGCTGACATGCACAATGGCAGAGAGCCAATCAGCCTGGGTAAAGGGGGGTTGTAAAGGATGGACCGTGACCCAATCCCAGGTGGGCACAGCACTGCACCTGACAAATTAATGTCACAGTCCCCAACTTTGTAGGTGTGAAGCAGTGACTGCAGGTTGCAGGGTGCCAGTGGTGGAAGAGAATGTTCCCTCGGGCAGCACAACAGTCTCCTGGTACCCAGCACCCCATGTGGTGGAAGGCTGCATCCCACCTACAGAGTTGGGAACTGTGGCATCTATGTGGCAGGTTCCAGGTCTGTGCCCACCTGGGACTGAGTCATGGTCCATCCCTGCCAACCTCCCCTACCTGGGCAGATATGCTCGCTGCATCTATGCATATCAACCCCACTGGGTGCCACCTCAGCACCCTAATATTGCGGTTGTGTCCCTGATGCTCCCAGAGCACCTCCATACTCCTTCTGTCCCCAGTCCCCTAGTTGCCAGCATATTTACCCCCTACACCTTTGTGGCCCCTCTGTGGTTGCACCAGGCATGGTGTTGATGGATCCCTGCATTAAACCCTACAGGTTCAACAAATGTGCTGCAGCAACTCCAGAGTGTTTGGCACAGGGATCCCTTTTTGATAAAATAGGATGCTGGGTCCCTCATGGACCCAGAGTTTGCCACAGACATAGAACAACACAACTTGCATTGCTCTAAGAGCCGTTTAAAAACTGAGCCCCATGTGTTTTTTTTTATTTTCTCAATCCTATCCCTTGCCAGGTCTGCAATTTTATTACTAATCCAAATGTGTTGCCAACATTTTTTTTCTTGAGAAAAACCTAAATGGAAACATTTATGAGACACTCAAATTTTTGTAGAACCAAAAAACGTTACTACTGAATAAAACTAGACTATGCTTGGAATGTTTTGTAGTGAAAATGGTATGGTACAATTTTTTGCCCAATTTTGTTGTACTGCTGCTTTAAATATTTAGTTCTGTATATAGTTACAGTAAAACTTACAATAGTTATCACCACAGTGGTTGTGTTTACTGAAGGTATATCTTCATGAGATCTAGGGTGAGCAATATGGTGGGGGTTGTAGATTAATAGAAATGTGAAAGGGGCTTAGTAACCCCCCTTTTTTTTGTTTGGTCACTTTATGAGGTTTGTGTTGTCTAAAATATAGATTTCACTTTTGTAAACCTCTAGTATTATAGAGATAATCAGAATTGGCTTTGGTCCCCTTTTTGGGACCAATTGTTAGATATTTGGACCATTTAGAGAGATGTTTCCTTCTTTCAAACAAATAAAAACTGTTGCAACAGTACATGTATCTTTCCTCTTATTATCTTTTCAGTCCTGCACTTTCCCTATCTACATCCTGGCCATATGTAGGTATCTTGCTGTCCCTATTGCTCCTTTCAAGTCTCTCTGAATGTCCAAATGCCAGCATATTATAGTCTGTATGTCCGTCTGCGTTTTTATTTTGGCAAAAATGGACCTCCTGGAATGTGAGCACTAGTGCACTGCACGAACGTGCGCAAGGAGCCTCGCAAAAATGCGAATGTTCCTGGAAATGAGCCCTAGCAACTCGCTTGTTTTAAAACCTCTCTTTGCTATAAGGGTTTGTTATTTAGACAAGATTAAGCCGTTTTCGGTGCCCCCCCTGATAGAAAAGAAGAAAAAAGAAGCAAGTAGAGAAGTGGGCTTCTTAGAAGCCAGTGAATTCTTCCTGTTGCTCTCAGACTTCGGTTTCAGCAGTGTTTTAGTGCTATAATTCATGCCAGACTTTAAACAAACCATTTGACTGCTTGAATTCTAGAACAGTCATATTTATTTTGTCAAAATAAACACTCTGAAGCCCTTGAATGAAATTGATAGGAAATTGTAGTCCCATAAGCACAGTTTCTAGTTATAAATGTAGCTTGCAGGTAGAGTGAAGCACTGAGCTGCATTAAAATACAAATGAGATAAGAATATTTGCTGTCAGCTTTTAAATAAGCTTAAACACGAATACAATTCTTTCTCTTTATGGCATATGTTAAACATTGTAAATGTTTGATGTATTTGTGAAACTAAGGAGTTTTACCTTTTTTAATTTTTACTTCCTGGTGCAGAACTTCTAGACCCTCCCTGCTGTTTGCATGCTGTCCTAAGGGCCATCTGGCCCTAGCTCTGCCCTTTTTATGATGTCAGCATGAGGGAGGTGCCTGAAACTCTAGTATAAACTATTTCTTTTGGTTTAAAGGATTAATTATTGCATTTCTGTGCCTCAAACCCTTTTCAATTTGTGTTATAGCACTTTCACGTTATTGTATTAAGAAGGTAACCCCTCTAAAGGATACTTTTTGTTTCAAGTTAGGTATGGAAGGGGCTATTGTGGTCATGTGGCTATTTTTCTGTATAAAAGCACTGCAGATTGAACTGTGAGTTAGTTGGTTGGTAGGAGCTGATCCCTGCCAGTCCCCTAGCTTGATACTAGGTGGATGAACGAATGTCTATGTGGAATTGACTTATATTCTGTAATTTTGATTTTGTTTTATGCCTTTATTATTTTCCATGCTCAGTCCACTTATTTTTGTCTGTTGGAGAAATAAAACCAGTTCTTTTGTTTTAAATCTGAATCAACATCTGGACTCCATTTGTTTCCACATCCACAGAAGGGAAAAAGGTGAGATCACAGAAATCAATTAGAGGAACTTGGGTGCATCAGGGGTGTTGAACTGTTTGCAGTTCAGCTCCCTGGAGACAGGAGTAGTTGCAGAGGACTGGAGGAGAGCAGATGCAGTCCCACTCCATAAGAGTGGCAGCAAGGAGGAGGAGGCTCGCAACAATGGACCAGTAAGTCTCACATCAGCAGTGGGGAAATTAATGGAAACCAAAATAGAAAATAGACTGCACTGAGTTATGGTGGGGCTGCTGGTAATACCAATTACTAATACTCCAAAAATGGGCACCACTTACCAATGTTCTTGGAAACCCTGTTAATGGAAAGGCTAGTGGAATATGTTGAATCCAGAGGGTTACAAGACCAAAGGCAGCATGGATTCATGGGGGAGAGCATGTCAGAAAAATCTGATTGATTTATTTAACTGGGTGACCAGGGAAATAGATCAAGAAAGGGCAGTCAACATGGTCTACTTGGACTTCAGCAAGCCTTCAATACTGCATCACATAGAATACTGATAAAGAATTTGGGCAGCCTAGAGGTGGGATCCAAAGTGGTAAGCTGGTTAATTGATGGGTGACAAAGAGTGGTGGTAAACGACACTCACTCTAATGAGGGGAAAGTGAACAGTGGGGTGTCGCAGGGCTCAGTACTGGGACAAGTCCTCTTCAATGTCTTCATAAGTGGCATTGCAGAAGAACCAGAGGGAAGGTATGTCTTCTTGTGGAGGACACCAAAATCTTTAATAGGATGGATACCCAGGGGGAAGTAAAGAGAGTTAGTAGGGACCTTAGAAAACTCAAGTAGTGGTCAAGGGCATGGCACCTCAGATTCAATGCCAAAAAGAGAAAAATCATGCAGCTATGGCTTTAAAACTCAGAAGCTGAATATACTGTAAAATGGGGAGGAGAGGTACTCATGGTGACTAAGGAGGAGAAATAAATTTGGTTATCATATCTGATGATCTCAAAGTGTTGGGGCAGTGTGACAAGGCAGTGAGCAGGTTGGTGGGATGTTGGGGTGCGTAGAGGGGGGATCACCAGTAGAAGGAGGTAGGAGGTATTACCACTGTATCGGATGCTGGTGTGACCCAACCTGAAGTACTGTGTACAGTTCTGGAGGTCATATCTCAGAAAGGACATAGACAGGGTGGAGATAGTCCAGAGAAAGGCAACTAAAATGGTGCAATGATTATATCAAAAGCCCTACAAGGAGAGAATGAGGGATCTCAACATGCAAAACCTTGAAGAGAGGATGGGGGAGAACATGATCGAGACCTACAAGTGCCTCCTGGGCATGAACAGGTATAGGAGGGGAGTCTTTTTCAAATGAGGGAGTTAGGAGAGATGTGAGGAAATACTACTTCATCAAAAGAGCGATGGACACCTGGAACAGTCTGCCAGCAAAAGTGGTGGGAGGGCAAACAATGGGGGGGCTTCGAACATGGATGGGATAGACATAAGGGAATATCAATAAATTGAGGGGATAGGGGTAGGGTCAACAAAGACCAGGTAGGATCTGTGGAGACAGAATAGGCAGGAACATTTTGAGCAGACTGGGTGGGCCAAGCAGTCCTTTTCTGCCAACAATTTCTATGCTTTGATGTCTGCATGGATTGAGGAGGCAGGTAAACTTGACATTCTTAAAGGCTTGTATACTGCAGAGTACTTGATAGTAGTGGGGTAAGAGTTCTAGGTAACTGGGGTGGTTACAGTGAAAGTCTGTCTGATGGTCTTGCACACTTCATAAAGAATGCTGTATAGTGGCCGTGGTGGATAGGGCTGTATGGGTTTGTTTAGTTAGTTGCATAGGTGAGCTGGGCAGAGTCCTTGTAGGCATTTGCAGATTACAGTGGATCATTCAAAGTTTCACTTTACTTCAAGTCAGGGAAGGCCTTAGCTGCTCTATAGTACACTAGTGAGTGCTTTTGCCATAGTTGAGGGGAAATCTGTGTATAGTTTTGTATGCTTCTTTGATCAGCTGATGTGGCTGAGCCTGGTTTGTAGCTTCACATCTGTAATCTAGTGTTTGTGAAAGGAATGGTCACAGTATCAGTCTCCTAGTGATTGGTGTTAGGCAATTTTAAATGCTGTTCACAGTTCTATGTTTCTGCTGGATTCTCCTGATAATCCTGACTATATAGTCAGCTATTTTATGCTTTGTCTGAAGTCAGAGTCTGAAGTATTTCATGACTGCATATTTATGGTATGATGTGTAGAGTGCAGGGGTCACATTCCCACTGAAAACATTGACTTTTGATTTTTTTTGGTGTTCAGGAACGGGTTACAGTCATCCGATCTCGTGTTTTATTGAACATGGACTAAAGTCATTTGTTGAGGTCTATGGCAGTTTTAGAACTGTGTAGATAAATTGCGTCATCCATTTAAGGGTGAATGTTGGCCTCTGAGTTTATTAATGCTAATGCCAGGTGATTGACAAATAGGCTGACAGGGGCCGTAGGTGGATTCTCATGCAAGTGTAGGCTTTGTTTTAATGGACTTGTTTTGTAATTGATTTGGACCATATATGATCTATTATTCTGACAGGCTTCAACTGAGCCAGTTTACTGCCTTTTGAGGGAGTCCCATTGGCTATAGCTTGTAAAGAAGGATATTATAGAATACTGTTAGAGCCTATTGTGTACAGAAAGCAACCCCTGCCTACTGTCACAAAAGGACGCTGAACAGGATATCTGAAAGAATTGCACAAAAGCTCATTGATGCAGTAGATACAACAAAGGAGATGGGGTGGACATGGTGCTAGCTCTAGCCACCTGGGGAGGACTAAAATATATTTTTATTTATTTTCCTGCAAGTGTCAAATACACTTGGTGCACAGGCATAGTGGAGTTAAAAAGAATAATTGGTAAACTTACTTTTGGGATTAACTGTGGCAAAACAGCACCTTTTCCCAGATGGACAAGTTTACTGATGCACAGAGAGACATAATTCACAGTAAAAAGAGTATCTGAAGGATGTAGTCATGTGATCTGTCTCTTGCAGGACTGTCAGCAAGAATTGTAGGCCAGACGCTGTTTTATTTTGTCCTAGCTCAGTCACTGGTGTGACAGGTAATATAAAAGATATAGGAAGAGGTAAAATTGCACTTGAGGAGAGACGGAGACTCTGAAGTGAATTTATACATTTATTAATGTATCCAAGTGGTGAACACACAAAAATATACGTCTTGGAGTATGCCGAACAAAAACCTGGTGCTTCAACCTGGCTGGTCTTTGTCAGTGGATCAGATGTTGTTTTTTTTCTACTTCAATCGTCAGTGTGGCAGCAACAATAAAGAATATAGCCTGTGGTACTGCTTCATTTGTACTGAAATAAGACCTTGCTTTATTAGAAAACACTGAGAAACAGTAGTCAGGATCTAGGATTATTGGATTTAGACAGATTTAATCATTTTAAAATTCAAGTAATGCTTCAATATCCCATTTTTTAGCCATTTTGGTGTTTTTGAAAAATGAGTTTAGGAAACAGAGCTGTAACAGTAACTGTGTAACTCTAATTAGTTGAAAATATATAAAAACAGAAATATAATTCATAATTTAGCATCTATGGTTTGTGATTTATATAATGTGAGCATTGTTTAAACCTGCCCATGGAAAGGCAAGTTTTATAGTCAACAATGTACTTGAGCTATTTGTAGATTCTGACTCTGGTTGTGCTACCAGTTCTGATTCTGATTGCTCATTCTCAGGATCAGACAATGGTGATGTGCTGTGTAAGATAACCTGTGTGCAGAATAAAATACAAGGGGGACAAATAAAAAGTAAGATCACAGTTAATGAAACACATATGGCAGATCAGGTGGACGAGGGCAAGGCAGTGCAAATAAGGAGATTAAGGCATTAGCCATGGAAGGGGGCAAGGCACTGCAAAATAAAAATGGCCATGGCACAACATGTGGAAGAGGACAAGGCAGTGCAAATATAAATGGTGAAGCCACAGCATGTGGAAAGAGCAAGGCAGTGCAGATCTGAATGGGTGAGGAATGGCATGTGAATGGAGCATGGAATGAACAGCAAATACAAGTGATCTACCCACATCCATTGAAGTAGATCTAATCAAACCAAGTGAAACTGAACAAGAGACAGTACTAGAAAGACCAACCAAAAGGGAAGAAAGTTCAGAAAGTGAAAAGGCAAAGCTCACCAAGTGAATGGATATAGGGCTAATCAAGTGGCAGGGGATCAGTCGCTGGAATGTAGAGGTAAGAACAGGAGACACCAAAAGCATAGGTGAATAGGGGATACCAACTGCAGTGGGGGAGGAGCAGAGCAAAATGAAGAGAGAGCAAGTGGGCAGGTCCCTCAGCATCCCTCTAGAGATGGCACTGGTGCAAACCAGACAAGTGTTTCCTGAAATTCAGTGGCATGAAAATAAGCAGTTGCTAGAACCATGGGAAGATCCTTATAGGAAAACAAACTTGGGACAAAGGTCTTTCTTTATTAGAGCTGCAAAGGTCTGGAACTGAAATTTGTGGTTTAAATACATTTGATGCTTTTGAAAATTGTATACTAAATCTATTTACAAATAAGATGGTTTGTAATTGTACATGAAATTGTCTAATTGTATGGTTTTGTACTGTTTTTACTGTTTGTTTGTAAATGACGTGGACACCTTTGAAAAAGGGCTGTTTAAGCGCAAAGGTTTTCTGAATATAATAAACTAAACTAAGATACAGGAACTCAAGGGAATTATGTCCCTTTGTTTAATAACCTAACACCTCAGTGTTTCAAAATATTTTTTCCAGAGAAAGAGCCCTATGGTAGCTTATGAAACTTATTTGTACACAAACCACCAACATGCAGAACAATGTTTGTCTAGTACGCTTAAACTGAATGTTTGTGTACTTCTTTATGGAAGCTAATGTGTATCTCCGAAATATATGTTTTCATTATTACTGTGTTGTTGTCTGAGTTGGCAAACAAACCATAACTTGCAGATTACTGGTCCACAAACCCACCCCTATCTACACTGCAGTCCCCGCTTATGAGCAGTGACCGGCTCATAAATGTTCTAAACATTTCTGTATTTTGTTGTTAATGAGAATGCTGCAGCATCCCCCAACACCAGGGGTGTCATAGATTTACTGCAGAAGATGTTTAACTCACACACATTTGAAGATGGCGGTCATGCTGGACTGCCGTTAGGAGCTTCTTGTGTTTCTTTTTTAGATTTGTTTATTTTGTTTCTTTTATTTTAATTTGTTCACTTGTTTTATTTGTAAATGTTCTCCCGCTTATGCCGCTTTATGCACTAGCATTCCTCGCAGTGACTGACCAAAGGATTCAGTGTTTTTTGAGCTTTCCAGGATCCAGCATTTTTTGAGCTTTCCAGGTGGCTTGGTGGATAACTTTCGTATTTACCGACTCATTCTCAGAGAGCTGATGGGTTCCAGTTTAACTGCCAGTGAAACCTGAAGCTTTTATTTTTCAACTTTGTGGTGTGTGGAGGATTGAATTTAGAAATACTTCTGGGGACTACTTTGGGCTTTACAGGACTGATTGGGATTGTTACAAGGCTGGTTTGTGACCCTGAAACAAGGATGCCGGAAGATGGTAAAAGCTGAGGGGGCTGAGAATCAAAAGGGCACTTATGAGGGTACAAAGGGCACTTTTTCTATACTAGTATTTGCTATACAGAAATAAAAAGTGGAGTGGCTACTGCCCCTTTCGCCCACCCGGTTCCGGCACCTATGCCCTGAAATGCAGAAGAACTGTGAGTAAGAACTGGGCTTTCTCTGTGAAAGGTGTATTGAAGTGTGCTACATACTAAGATCTGCCAGAATTTTGGAAAGTGGAAGTGCAGCATGGTTTGGGAGCTGTGCTGGGTGGGTGGGCCCTACCCTTCGTGTTTAAGGTCAACTGCTACATTGGTTACTTGCGAGCAGGAGTTGTCCCCCATGTTTTCCGAGGAGTCGTAGCAGTGGCTGGGACTCCTTTAAAACCTATTGGAGGATAGTCCTTGTGGACTGCCTCCTGGGGTTTGTAACTGTGAGTTGTGAGTGACCTAGTGGGGGCCTGTGAGTTTGGAGTATTGGGGAGAGGGGAGGCTCCCCCCTGGGATCTAGCTGCATGCCCCAACCTGCTGCTGTGCTGGAGACTTCTTGAGCTGTATACTATATTTTATCTGATCTGAATTCTGCTATCTATTAGTGGCCAAGGATTATCTTTCCTACCAAAATTCTGTGGGATTTATTTGCCCTGTTTCTGCATGACTCTGACTCTGGGTTTGTTTCAATATCATATCCTGTTTTCTCTAAAAGCTGGGAACGTTTTATGTGTTTTTTTTATGCAAGGACTTTTATGACTTTTATGGATTTATTAATGGGCTTTAGAAGTTTAAGTAATTTTCTTTTTTGTTGTTTTTATTTTTTATACAGTTCTAAGTCTATAGGTAAAAGTCATTATTGTCTTACAGACAGTGAGAGTGCCTGTATTCCATACTAGTTCCCCAGGGTGTGACAGGGCCTGGGGACTGGATACAGTTATGTTGATATTAATATTACAGACAGTGAGAGTGCCTGTATGTGGTTCAGCCCCAGAGATAGTGAGAGGGACCGAGGAGCTGTAAATTGTCATTTGAAAGACATTCATTATCAGTATTTGGTTTGTTGGGATTTTATTTTTATTTTTCTGCATTTATATACGATTATCAATCCGTTTTTGTTAAATATTGAATTATTTAATTTTGTTACTATTAAGGGGGGGTAAATTGGGGGTTTTACTTAAGTTGATTTTGAGTTATTTTGTTTTAGTTATATTAGTCTGTCGGTTAGTTAAGTGTGTACCTCCTGTGTGTACCACCTGTGTTGAGATGTGTTGGGGGCCTGCCCCCATGGTCGTGCACTATTCACCCTCTGCCCTTCATGCCCTCTGCCCTTTTTTTCTTCCCCTATTGCAGTTTACAACTTACCAGCGCTGTCAGGAACTGGGTATTGCTCGCAAAGGGAGGAGAAGGGCGGGGAGGGGGTGAACAGTGGAGGGTGAATGAGTGGGGCCTTCACATCAGGGCCATAATATCCAGGAGATGCCCTGGGGTGAAATCGAATCCAGAACGTGGTCTTCTATGTCTGGTTGCCATACCCAAGGGCACCACCAATACTGGTGGGCAGGTGGCCCAGGCAGCCCTGGAGGTTCATCCAACTCAGGCTGTGTTATGCAATGCCAGGTCCATCAAAAACAAAACTGCAATTATTGCAGATCTTGTAGGAAAGGCAGATCTGGCTTACATCACCGAGACCTGACTGGATGAGAATTCTGGCCCCATTTTGGAGGCTCTAACTCCAGCCGGCTACTCAGTGATTCACTGCCCAGGATTGGATCGTGGTGGTGGGGGGGGGTTGTGGTCTGTTTCAAGACCGAACTCAACCCACGAGTGTACCAGTTGAGGAAACTGAGTCATTCAAGTGTGCCGTGGTACCAGGTGTAGGCTGTAGGATTGCCCTCATCTACCGTCCACCTGGAGATGAGAAGCAATTCCTTCAGGAAGTGGCGGATTTCTTCATCAACATGGCATTTGAATCACCCAGACTGATGCTTCTGGGTGATTTCAATGCCTGGGTCGATGACGAACTCTCGCAATTTGGATCGCACCTCTTCCAGTTGATGTCATCTCTGGGCCTTACACAGATAGTTACCACTGCTACCCATAAACATGGCCGCTCCCTTGACTTAGTTTTTCTCCTGGGGATGGAGGCCTCTGATCTGGGGGTGGAACCAGTTGGGTGGTCCGATCACTATACAGTGGGGCTTAGCTTTAGCACCCCCCTTCATAGGCCTTCCCCTGTGGAGATGGTCAGGTATTGCCCTTTACGAATTGTTAGTTCTGAAGGTCTGGTAGTGGTACTTGACTAATCGTCCTCTCCTGTGGCTAACAATGACCCAGATGCTCTCGTTGTAGCCTATAATGTGGCTATCTCAACAGCTATGGTTTGCATTGCTCCTGTCCATGTTCACCCTCTCTCCCCTTCACCCTCAGTCCCCATGGTTTGATGTGACCTTGAGGGAGATGCGGTGACTAGGTTGAAGGTTAGAGCATTGCTGGCGGAAATCCTCCCTTGATGCAGACCACCTTAGAATGATGGAGCATTATCAGGCCTATCAATCTGCAATCACCCGTAAGAAGGCAGAGTTCCTGTCTGGGGAGATTGCGGCTGCTCAGAATCGACCAGCTCAGCTCTTTCGCACTGTGGACAGGCTGTGCAACCCAGCCTGTCTACATGTCTGAAAGGCCTTTTTGCAAAGAGAATGCAATGAACTTGCTCGATTCTTTGCATCTAAGGTGATCGACATTAGGGCGGCGCTCCAACCAGCACACTCTAAGGGTGTCGCTTTGGCTCAACATGAGGCTGCTGCTCCCCGGTTTTCCTGGAGTTCCTTTGACTGACCAGAATTCATGGATATCATGTGGATTGTCCAGGGTGCATGCCCTAAGTGCTGTAGTTTGGATCCAGGACCAACTTCCCTGATTTTGGGTCATATCGATTCTATCGGTGCAGTCCTAGCACAGCTAGTCTGGTGCTCTTTGGAAACAGGTGAGTTTCCTAGCTCCCTGAAGGAGGCGGTGGCAACACCCCTCCTGAAGAAAGCTTCTTTGGACCCTGACTGCCATGCAGACTACAGACCAATCTCTAACCTTCCCTTTTTAGGGAAGGTGATTGAGAAGGTAGTGGCTGCACAGCTGGAGAACCATTTGACCATCCATGATATCTATGAACCCCTTCAGTCTGGTTTTCGAAAAAGGCATAGTACTGAGACAGCACTGGTTCGGGTGCTCAATGATCTCCTGATGGCTAGAGATCGGAAGAACCATTCCATTCTGGTTCTTCTAGATCTCTCATCAGCCTTTGACACTGTGGACCATGGGGTTCTACTTGAGTGTCTGAGGTTCATCGGATGTAGTCCTCAAGTGGTTTACATACTACCTCACTGGAAGAATGCAGAGTGGTTTCTGGGGTTTATTCCTTTGACCCAATTTCTTTGTCTTGTGGGGTTCCTCAGGGGTCTGTGTTTTCCCCAATGTTGTTCACAGTGTATATGCTGCCCCTCGGAGACACTGTAAGAAGGAATGGGCTGAGGTTTCACTGCTATGCTGATGATACCCAGCTCTACCTTTCTTTTGCACCCGATCAGGATGGAGCTTTCCCAGTCTTTAATAACTGCCTTAATGAAATCCAGGAGAAGATGGATTCAAGTTGGTTGAAGTTGAATTTGAAAAAGACAGAGGTGTTGGTAGTGGATCCGACATGCCGAATAGGGGGTCTGGGGGCTGGCTCACCCTCCAGACTTTATCTCGGGGTTGTCTCACTCCTGACCTCTGAACAGGTGCATAACCTGAGGGTAATATTTGACAAGGGATTGACTTTGAATTTGCAGGTGTCTGTCGTCATCAAGTCCTCATTTTACCACCTGAGGAGTATCTCCAGGATTAGGCACCTTGTTCCATCCAGCGATCTTCCTATGCTGGTCCATGCCTTTGTGTCCTCGCATCTGGACTATTGCAACTCCCTTTATCTAGGGCTTTCAGGGGTTGAAATCTGCCACCTGCAGCTGGTGCAGAATGCAGCAGCCCTGTTTTTGACTGGTACCTCTTGGACCAGCCATATTTCGCCAGTGCTGCACAGACTGCATTGGCTGCCAGTACAGTGGTGGATCACCTTTAAAGTCAGTCTTCTGACTTACAAAGCCTTACATGGACTTGGCCTGGACTACCTGAAAGAGCTCCTGGTTCCCTACTGCCCTGGGCGATCGCTCCGCTCAGCTGGCGAGGGGTTGCTAGAGATCCCGAGGTTGTCTTTGAAATCTTCTGGGGCTCGTACATTTATGTATGTGGCCCCTACCCTCTGGAATTCTCTACCCCGCCAGTTACGGGAGTGCGTGACCATGGAGGGATTTAAAGAGGCCCTGAAAACGTATCTGTGGACCCAAGCATTTGGAATCTGACTGTATTTATTTTATTTGTTTACTTGTGCACTTGTTTTTAATATAAGATTTGAAATGTTTAATTTGTTTTATTCTGTAAGGTGCCTTGGTTTTATGAAAGGTGCCATAAAAATAAAGTTTTATTATTATTTTTATTATTAACTCAGAATATACCCCTTTCAGATACATCAGCATAGATGAATCTCTGTTACTATTGAAAGAACATCTTGTATTCAAACAATATGTGCCCTTGAACTGTTCTGCATTTGACACCAAAACCTGTGAGCTATGTACTGTAAAAGCTATTCAGATAATGGTGATGATTGCAGGATATGTGTGTGGTGTTATGTTGTGTATGCAGAAAAAAACAAAACACTGCAGCAAGTACAACAGCGAACCAAACCATCACAGGCCCTGGGAAGGATAATATGAAGGCCAATGCTAGTCCAGACAAGGAAGATAATATTGAAGTAACAGTAGAGGTGAGAGGTGAGGCATAATGCATCAGCCTCAAAGACTGGGAAAACAGTTCATAAAATTGAAATTCAATTGTTAGGTCCATTTGTAAGAAAGGGGTACATCTTTATACAGACCACTTTTACTCCAGTCCTAAACTTGTGCTGCAGCTGCAGGAACTGACAACAGAATTCTGTGGCACTGTCAATAAACCAAGATTAGGACTACCGCTACAGTTTTACAATACCTAGCTTAATGTCAGAGACAGTATTTCACTGGTTGCTGAGGGCTGTCCAGAAATAAGAGCAATCATGTAGCTAGCAAGGCACATGAAAACCCACACTGTATACATGCTAATGACTGTGCATAAGAGCAACAGTTTAACATGCGGTAACAAACGTGAAGGAACTCCCAGGATCAAACTGGATGCTGTATAATAGTACAATAGTAAGATGGGAGGAATCAACATCAGTAATCAAAGGCTGATGCACTGCCAATGCATTAGGAAGACCAAACAGTGGAATAAACAATTGTTTTTCCACCTGGTTGATATTGGTCTGTTTAATTCCTTTGTAATTTACAAGTGAAAAGGTAGTAAAAGTTGTCACTACCACTAATTGCTTGTCTTCTGGAAAAGCTTGTGTAATCTTACTTTAGCAATGCTGCTGCAAATTGTAGATTTATTTATTTATTTATTGAGTAGTCGGAATTACAACCTTTGGGCTAAAAGCTCTTTTACAAAGGATCCTTGTCAGAATACAGGCAGGGAAGCACAGGCATGAGTAGGAGACAGTAGCAGCCAGATGCATTGTCAGCAACCAACAAACAGTATAATACAGTAATCGCTATGGGTTAAAAATAGAGGAATAAATAACATAACATAATATAACATAAACAGGGTACATAAGTAATACAGTTTCCTTAGCAGCATCTGTAGTAAAGTGCATAGATCAACACAAGCGTAAGCATGAGCAATGAGAGGAGGTAGCTAAGACAAATGGGTCACTATCCTAACAGGATAATTATGAGAACCCCTGTACAGTACAGCCATTGAGAGAGTAGGCTTCAGGCTTAAGGGCCAAGGGAGAGAGTCAGGTAGGGAACAATACTTTAGGGTGGGAGGAATGGCACCATTACAAGTATGTTGGATGGGTGGGAAGGGGGGTATGGGGAGGCCACGGAGGGCACATTCACAGGGTGGGGGTTGGGAGCCATGGGGGGTTTCAAGGCAGGTGAACCAGCACAGTTGGAGGTAGAGAATTTCATGGAATAGTAGATCAATAAGCGGTGAGCAGGGGGCATGGCCCGGGGGGTACTGGAGGCTAACACCTGCAAGGTCAGTGGTGACAGTAGCAGTATTCCAAATGGGAGATTGTACTCCAAAGCTTGGATTTAAAGGGGCCAAGGGCCATATATGCCCGTTGCAGACATTGAAATAGCTTTGCTGTCGTAATGTTTTCAGCTTGTATCCCTCTTACACCAAAAAAGGAACTCTAGCAGACTTTGCCGGTTTTGTTAATTCATCCCACTCCCTGACAGCTAGTGGCTTGAATAACAAAAGAGTAACATGGAGAGGGGCTTCTGAAAGTAGATTCTGCTGTCCTGATTGCAACATTCCACTTCATGTGGGGAGACGCTTCAAAATCTATAATAAAATAAAGGATTATGAACAACAAATAGTCATCTTCATCTTCCGAAGAAAAGGACCTCATGTCAGCCACTAAAGATATTGTTTTCTCATTGTTCTGTCTGTAATCACTGTAGCTAAATGTACACTAACAAATGATGAAGACTTTAAAATCTCGCTTTTTTGGTTACCTGTCTCTGGTGTAGGTACACTGGTTTGAATGCATGAAGTGAGTGCATTTTCAGTTATCTTGCTTTATAAAATGTTAACTACATTTATTCAAATACTTCAATGTAAACTAAAGTCAAAATTGACAAATCTCATGTTGTGCAGAGTGTTTTGATTTGTAGATTTACTCCTAGAAAGTCCTTCCCTTTGTTTCCTGAAAGGAGTATTTCTAAATTTGCTTACTGGTTTTATTGCCCCTGGAGATCTCCATTTTAGCATTTTTATGGTCTCTTATGCTTATAATGCCTCCTGTCCCACGTGACAGTGATATGTGTGCGGGGGACCATTACTTCAACAAGAGCTGTTTTTTTTAAAATCAAGTTTACGGTAGTAGAGCCAGGATTTTAAGTAACTCTCCTTGTCCAAGTTGCTGTAATGAAGATTTTATTTAAACATGGTAACTGCCTGAGGGGTAATTGAGGAGGCTACTCTGCAAGGAAATAGCTAGAGTCTTTACTAATTATAGCATTTGTGACATTGGGTGATTTGTGCACCTTTTTTAGTGGTTGTGTATAGTTTAATGAAACAAATATCTTTCAAAGGTAAAACATTCACTTCTGCTGGCTAGACCTAAACACTTACATAGAAAACAGAATGTTTGGAGTAGACAAGGTATTTAGTTGAAGTCAGAATATCAGGCTCATAACAGTAGAGGTAGACTGGTAGCAGTTATTCCTGTCTGAATCAGTGGTCCTGGACACATCACTGTCACATGGGACAAGAGGCATTGTAGGAGCAAGACAAGCTGACAGTACAGCCTAGACATTAGAGTAATGAGATGTGAATGAGCTCGGTATATCCAGCAGACTAGACCTTGGTTTGATTCTCACAACTTCCACTTGCATACTGTGTGACTCTGAGCAAGTCACTTAACCATCCAGTGTTCCCAGTTTGTCCCTGAAAACAGGCAATTGTGCCTAGTGGGCCTTACCTGTTTACAAAAGACTGAAAAAATAATAGATGCTAGCATGGAAATCCCCAAGGGCCATAAAACTAGCAAGCAAACCTGAGGGAATAAATCCTTTCAGGAAACAAAGTGAAGGACTCACTAGGAGTATACCTACTATACAAATCAAAACATTACCCACAACATATTTTTTGAAAATGTTTACTATAATTCCCCTTTTAGTCATCCACTAAATTCCGTACATTGATTTCTGAATGTGTTGACTATATTTACAGTGGCTACACATGCAATAATAAATTTTAGACTTTAGAAACCTTTTTTCTTACAAGACTGGCACAGGCATATTGGTATGAATGCATGATGTAAATGCGTTTTCAGATATACTGCATTATCCCACTGTTAAGATGACAATGGTTTATAAATTTGTTTGAACTGAAGTTCAGATATTTTGTATGCAAAGCATAACAAAATGTGAGGCATTGCATTACTTTAATCTAGTTTATCACTTTGCTAAATGTCACAGGCCTGTTTGTTTTCATTAATATAGTATATACATACAGGACAGGTATAAAGCAATTGTTCAAGCCGGGGGGCAAGCAGTCAAGGGAGGGGGATGAATGGACTAGTGAGGGGGTGTCAAAATGCAGTCAGGGCTTTCAGTACACTAGGGGCCAGATATTCAAAACTTTATGCTGGGCGCAAACCGTTTGTACAGGTTTAGTGATGGGTTAGTGCATTTCTGCTATATTCAAAAGGTCAAATAGAACTCACAAACTGCATTAGTGCTTGGCAAAATTATAATGTTTGTAAGGGGAAAACTGAGGGGGCGTGTCAGCACAATGCTATATTCAGAGAATAGCACCATGCAAAGTGGTTTTGCGTGATGTAGCGCAACACGTTGCACAATGCAAATTACTGCCCAGGAAAACATAGTCTTAACCCTGGCAAACCAGCTTTGCACAACTTTGTGGCTTTGCACAACTTTTGTGTGACCCTAACCAATAAGTAGGACACATAGAAATAAGCTAGACATAGAGGAAACGTGCTGCTCACAGATGGCAGCAGTATGATGCCATCATCTGCCACCAGTCCCAGCCATGACAGGCAGTAAGTGGTGACCCGGCTCCCAGTGGACACCATGGCAGTGTGGCTATAGAGCACATGCCTGCAGACCACCCTTCTGTGGACACCAACAGATGCCAGCACACACATGCAGCACTGTGGGCATGGAGGGTGTTGAGGGAAGGGTGTACAAGAGGCCAGGCTGCACCACAGACTGGGTGCGGCCACAGGGCTGGGACAAGCCACACAGTGCACATGGGCCAGTGTTGAGAATACCCCAACACCAGTGTGCCTGTCTGATCTTATGTGCCTCCCCCAGCCACATACCGCACATCTGTACAGACACCACAGCACACACAGCCAGCCGTGTATCTGTCACTGTGATCATCCCATGCCAGTAGTGCAGCATCTGTGGGTCGCACAACAGCATAACAGTAATGTCCACTGTCAGTAAACACCTGCAAGTTGGGCCTGTCACTGTGTACAGTGCAGTGGTCATCACTGCTGTACACATCATAGGCATTGCTGTGTCCCTTACACTACTGACCCCCTTGCTACTGTAGTGTCTGCTGTGCACTGTAGCATGAACTACAGTTTGAGAGTTGCATGCAGCACCACCACCACCTGTGCTTGTGCTGTGTAGTTCCCTGAGGCACAATATTCTATGCTGTACTGTACAAATGTAGCCTGCAGCTATCACCATGCACTCCCAGACTGACCTACAGATGGAACTGTGGGACCCTGCAATAGCAGTCGGCAAACTGAATGCAGTACAGTGCAGTGGTTTAAGGCTCTGAGCTGCAAATCTGGTGACATCTAGCAGACCAGACCTGGGTTTGAATCCCACAGCTTCCACTTGCATACTGTGTGACCCTGAGCAAGTCACTTAACTTCCCTGTGCTCCCAGGTCGCACATGTAAAAAAGCTTTCAGCTTAATGTGCTACTCCTAGTTAAACAACTAAAAAAAAAAAAATTAGGTCATAATGAGATGCTAATCTGGATGTTTGTCCACAGACTACCTAAGTAGGCTCATGTGCATGTCGCTTTTGAATATAGCAAAGTTTTGCCCCAGGCAAACATGATTGCGTTGGGCAAATTACTTAGCTTTGCACTAAACCTGTGCAAATGTGTTTGCACTGTGCAAACATTTTGGAAATATAAATTTTTACACAATGTAGTTTCACATGTGCTGCTGCTTGCAGCTTTACTGACTCCACGCATTTGCTAGCACACACATTGGCCACATAGTTCACCTCTACCTTCCTTCACATCACTGTGAACTTGGATGCTGTTGTGGTGTGCACTTCCTGGTTGCTATATTCAGAGCTGTCTTATTACCGGGTTATTTTTGCACTGCACTCCCAGCCCAGTTTGCCCGGCTTCCTTAGCATGCTATATTCAGTAGGTTTAGCACTGGGGCTATCCCTTTTGAATATAGCGGGCTATTGGGTCCAGGCTAATTTAGCAAGCTGGGGAGTACTAATTTAGCTCCAGGGCAAAGTTTTGAATATCTGGCCCTTGCTCTATTCCATCGTTAGTATGGTGTGGTTGCAGGCAGGTATAGGGCAAACACAAAGATTCAGTGTTTTTTTCGTCTGCCATCTGCATCTATGATGTTAAGTTTCTATAGCCAAAACACTTCTGATTTTCCAAATTCATATTGCATTTACTATAAAACAAGTGTTATTAGTTACCAGAAAGCCAATGGCTCATGGCACAACAGTTTAAGAAAAGTTCAGATTCACTCATGTTTATGGTTACAAATGCTTTTCAGAGTCCATGTTATGAGCTGTATGATCATAACACTTTATTCCTAGAAATACAAAGACATTTTCATGAAGAATTACATGTTGTAATGCTTTTATTATATTTACAGTAGTCTCCAGTTGATGTAAAGCAATACAATACAGTTCCTGAGAACTGACTGAAAATCCACCACTTTTGTGCAGCTACTGAACACACTAGATTAATAAACACTAATTAAAATATTGAAATAATATACAAATCTATCTTGAATGTCTTAAATTAGTTGTCTTACTGTTATAAAAAGTATAATCTAAGTAAGTAAGTGGAAAATTATTTATAAAGCACCCTATCCCTGAGGCTCAGGGCATTGTACAGGGTACAAAACAATGGCAATAAAATCAGTGAAACAGAAGTAACCATAACATAAAACAAAAAGGGAAACAGTATAATGCAACAGTCAGGGAACTAAACTAAACTGGGAGGGACAATTAAGTCCCCAATGCCTCCCTAAATAGATATGTCTTCAGGACCTGCTTAAAAGCTTGCAATGAGGGGGCCTTAAAAACCTCCGAGATTGCCTCTGAGTTATAGTTAGCTTATTTCTCAACATACAGAGCATAACGTGTGAACTGGACAGGAAAAAAAATCGTAACTGAAAATAACTTTTTTGATACACATAAATGATTGTACTGTAAACTTCCCTCAGCCAGAAATCTACAATATTGCAACTGAATGTATGGCAAGACCCCCTTGCCCAGAAGCGTGGGTGCCATACAGGGATACAGAAAGTAGCACATATTAATAAGCAAGAAATAAACAATAATTAACTCCAATAAACACATTATAATTAATTAAGGACATGTTTTTGAAAATGTGTTCTCACTTACTGTACGTGGTGTATGTAGGTGGGATAGACATAGGGGACTAGTTCAAACCAGAGGAGGGCAGAAGGCTGGGCAGTCAAGGGAAGGGAATGAGTGGGCTATAGGGTGGCGTAAAAATACAGTCAGGGCTTTCAGTAGACTTGCTCTGATCCAGCATTTGGCTGGGTGTGAATGTAGGCAGGCACTAGGAAGACTCAAAGGCATGGGTATGCCTAGTGGACCTAATATTATATTCTCAAAATTGCATTGTGATATCTCAAACAGAAAAAAAAAATACATAAATTTAAATGTGGGGACAAAATTCCAGTCAAATTGCCAGCAGCAGGGAGCCTAAGGTTATTCCACATCCAGCAGTTAAGAGGTTAAGTTTTGTTTTGTTTTACCTAGTAGTGCCTGAGTAAAGAAAGTACAGACTTACGAATAACACATAATGTTTGGTCCCTAGTATGAATATTCAGTGAGTATTTGTGAGAAGGTACTAGCACACCACTATGAGTTATGTAATTACTGTCCCATGTTTCTTGATAAAAAAATGGACATCTACAGCTATCCTTCTCTAGTGAGGCCACGTCTAGAGTATTCTGTACCTTTGAGCACCTCACTAGAAAGGAGAAATTGGTAGGGAGGAGCAGTGTCAAAGGACAGCCCCAAGAATGATTATGGAGTTCAAAGGCATGAGTTTTGAGCAAAGAGTATCAAAGTTGGATTCATTCTCCTTGGAAAAAGAATGGAATGAGGGGGGCATGATTTTAATATATAAGGTGTTTAAGGATGAATCATTACTTAGAACCCTGCATCTGCATCCAAAATGGGTCCTAAAAAACTAGAGCGCACACGTTTCAGTTGAAAGGCAAGATATTTAAAACTGAGCAAAGGAAACATATTTTCACACAAGAGGTGATTGACATCTGGAACAAACTGCCATATATGGTGTTGTGGGGCCGGCCCACCACCTTAGTGGTAGTGCTACCGCTTGTGGAGCTGATGACCTAGGATCAGGAGTAAACTCAGGGCATTGGAGGGTCGGCTGGGGGGAAGGAGGATTGAGCGTGCACATGCCTGTTGTTCTCCTCTTCTGGATGGAAATGGAGTGGCACCTGGAATAGCACTGGCCCTAAGCAAAGGCTAGGGACTAGTGGACCAGGGCAGTGGAGGAGTTGTAGACATCCATGCATGGTACATGGAAGTGTGCATGGTGCCATCATCAGTGTCACTGCACGCTGCTCCTCCATGCCACAGGGGGAGGAGGGAGGTATTGTTAAGGAGAGTAAACACCCCTGGCTGGCATGATTGACTACTGCCCCTTGCAGACCCTGCACCCAGATACTTGGGCAAGCCATTAGATCCTTGAATCAGCAGGTTGAGGATGCTCCCTGACACCCTGCTGTGGGGGTGAGCCACAGGAGAAAGGCCGGGTAAGTCCCAAGAGAAGCCAGGGTGATGGGGTTGAGGACAGGACTGATGGGGAGCCAGCCAGGAGGGAAACAGTGACAGCAAAAGAAAGAAAGAAAGAAAAGTCCTACTTTAAAAGTTTTCAAATTAGACTCAACAAACATATAGGATAAATAAAACACATGGACTTAATTGTTGAACTGCAGGGGGTAGAGAGATGGAAATGTAAACAATGACAACAGAAAAATACCAAAGGTCTGTCATGTCTGCCCAAGTTCCCTATTTAGTCCTGGGGCCTTCTGTTCCTCCAGGGTCCTAGCCCTCCCCTCCTCCCATCCATTCTCCTGCCGGATTCCGATGCCCCGAGCAACCACTATACCTTTCGTCCTGTCCCATCAATACTTAAAACCACTAACATTATGGCGTTGGGAAGGGATGGTCTGGATGGGCATATATGCTTACTTCCATATGCATTTCATTATCTTCTTATGTTATTTTTATGTAGAAAAATCCTCGGCTTTCTGTTCAAAAGTGTTCCTCAAATTCTAAAATGTTTGACTAAAACTGTTGCTACTCCACCATTTACCACCCAGTTTTCTACCTTCAGTGCTTGACAATGCACATTTCTCTTGGACTACCCAGTTGCATATGATGTTCACAGCTGCTCCTCCCTTTGGTGCCCAGTTGTCTCTGATGTACTTCATATGCTGTCCCCCAAGGGAGTCCTCACCGTTTGCCCACCCTGTTATCTCTCGGTATGATTTATTTCAAGTTTCACAGGAAAGACATACTGGGCTGTAACAGCTCATACCCAGATTTTTCCTGGGGGTTAAGATGTGCACTAGGGAAAGGATGGATGCCACCAGATAGGAGAGAAATTCCCAGACATTTGCTTTGTAGTCTCATTGGGTTCATATGCATAAACCTGTTTGGCTAGTAAACACGCACTGATGCATGGAGTATGATGAAGATGGGAATGCAGTAGATTTGATCATGAAGCATTTACTGATATGTTTTCTGCTCTTCACAGTGTGTTGATACACATAGGCCACTCCTTTCAAAACCCAGTAATGTTTTTATATCACCTTAGATATAGTACACAGACCCATCTCTTGACTTTGGAAATCTCATCACTCCCTGCCCTTGCAGATTTCAGCTCTTAAAACTCTTGCATCTGAATTCTCCAGCCCACTTCTAGCCCCTCTGCTTTAGCTCCCCATTGTGACAATTCAGGCTGCATTTAGTTATTGCTATATCCAGGTATTACCTAGGAAATGGTTGAGGCGGCTGTTATATTCGTTCAGATTCTTGCCTGAATCTTCTGGAATGGAAATTGACCTGCCAGCTCTGAGCCTGTCTGACTTAGTCTGCCTTGTAAGTGGTCTACGTCTGAATCCTAACTGGGCCACATGTTATTTTCTGGGCACACCCTCAGTGGCATGACTTTGATTAAGAGCTGCTCAACGGGGCTGGCTTACCAGCGCAGTGGCAGTGTCTCTGCTTGCGATGCCGATGCCCCAGGCTCAGGGACGCATCTGAGGAATCAGAGAGCTGGATGGGGGAGGAGGATTGAGTGTCCTACGGACTGCTGTCCTCTGGGGGGGCAAGCATCCGGTGCATGACTGACCTCTGCCGAAGGCTGGGGGAGCAGCTGCTGGAGCCTGGGTTGTGAGGATGTTTGCCAGACGTTGGTGCCCATGCATCCTACGTCATTGCATGCCACGCTTCCCATGTGGAAAAAATAGTAAAAATGCCAGCCAGCAGAATGACACCCCGTCAAGTGAATCCTGCACCACCAACCAAGGCACTCAGCTGGGGACCGAGCAATAACTCTGTCAGGAACAACCTGGCCCTGCAGCCCAATCCTGGGGATAAGCCAGGGAGGAAAACCAGCAGAGGTGTCTGCTGGAAACCGAGCATCAACTCTGCCAGAGACATGCCTACTTGGCGGCCCCCCCCAGGTGGCAAGCCAGGGAAGAACACCAACCAAGGTAAATCCCGGTGGGGGACGGGGGCTGAGCTGAGTTGGGGACAGGTACAAAAAAAAAAAATCTGCAGTCTCAGCCAGATTGTCTATCTCTAGTTATACAATAACAAGCTTTGACTAATAACAGGCCTGTAATGGACATTGATTGTATCACTGGAAATCTTAGAGCCTGATTCACAAAACTCCCCTGAATGGCACAAGGGGCTTGTGCCAGAAGAAATGGCACAAGGTGTGGCTTGCACCACAAGATGCACCGGGCCAAATCACAAAAGCAGCCTACATCAAATGCAGGCTGTGTGCACCAAAGGGGGAATGCACCAGCCCTATGCCACAAATTGGGCTGCAGCATGGTGCTAGGGGACCTGCGGCAGATGCAAGCTGTCATATCTCTAAATCCAGATTCACAAAACCCTCCCTGAAGGTGAAAATCTAAGTACCACTGGACCAGCTAGAGCTGGTCTAAGGGAACATAGTAGTGTGTCCTCTTGGAGGGTGTTGAACATTGTGCCAATGTGCCATGGTCCCCCCTCCCCAGCCCCGTTCCCCTGTCATCAACAAAATCATGTCCTTGGTGGTCTAGTGGCCCCACCCCAGCAGGCAGTTCCCTACCACCCCGCTCCCTACGTCCCATACTCAAGCCCGTGATCATCACAGCCCACCACCCTTCATCACAGCCGACTGCAGAATGAGGTGTCAAAGAGCAGGTACTGTATGCAGTATGCATTTATTGATTGACTGTCAATCAATGAGCGCATACTGTATACAGTACACACTCCTTGACAGCTCAGTCTGTGGTTAGCTATGGTGAAGAGCGGAGGGCTGTGCCAGTCACAGGCTCATGGATGGGATGGAGGAAGCAGGGTGTTGGGGCACTGCCTGCTGGGTGGGAGTGGGTGGGCCACTAGACCACCCAGGATATATATCTTTAAATGATATTGGCACATTAGGGAAGGGAAGGGAGGGGAGTCTGCTAGACCACTAGGGAATGATTTTTTTATATGGGCAGATTGGGACTGGGGGGATCCACTAGACCACCAAGGATGTGATTTTTGTGAAAAACATGGATCAGGGCCGGGGGAGACCACTAGACCACCAGGATAATAACATAGAAACATAGAAATTGTCAGCAGATAAGGACTGCCAGGCCCATCCAGTCTGCCCGTAGGCCCTATACATTGTATGTGGCCACTGACTCTATGTGATCAATGGCTTTTCAACACCCCCTCCCCTCTCAAGCTTCCCTTGTGCCTGTCCCAGGCATGCTTAAACCCCTCCACTGTGCCTGACCCCATCACCTCCTGTGGCAGACTATTCCAAGCATCAACTACCCTTTCTGTGTAGAAAAAACTTCCGCACATTACCTCTTAATCTACCCCCCTCCAATATCATATCATGCCCCCTTGTTCTAGTACTTTTTCTACATTGGAAAAGGTCCCCCACCTGCACCTTGTTTATGCCCTTGAGGTACTTTAAAGTTTCAATCATGTAGCCCCGCTCTCTCCTCTCCTCCAGTGAGTACATACTGAGGTCCCTTAGTCTCTCCTCATATGTTTTGTGGTGCATGCCCTGCACCATCTTTGTCACCCTTCTCTGGATAGTCTCCACCTTGTTTATGTCTTTGCACAGTTGTGGCCTTCAGAACTGCATGCAGTACTCCAGGTGAGGCCTTACCAATGTTTTCTACAATGGCATCACTACCTCCCACCTCCTGATAGTGATAGCCATGCCTATGCACCCCAGATTGCCACTGGCCCTCCCCTCCACCTTTGCACACTGCTTTGATACCTTAAGTTCATCAAAGATGATAACCCCTAGGTCCCCTTCCTCCTTGGTGACAGTCAGCTCCTCCTCCACCCCAACCTGTAACTCTTCCCAGGGTTCCCTCTATCCAGGTGCATTATTTTGCCTTTTTTTTTTTTTGCATTGAACCTCAGTTGCTACATCTCCGACCCTCTTTCAAGCTTCTCCAGGTCCCTCTTTATTTTCTGCACCCCTTCTGGAGTATCCACCCTGTTGCAGATCTTGGTGTCATCTGCAAACAAGCAGACCTTTGCTTCCAGTCCCTCTGCAATGTCACTAATGAAGACATTGAACAGGACTGGTCCCATAACTGATCCCTGAAGTACCCCGCTGGTCAAGCCCCTCTCCCCAGATTGTACCCCATTTACCATGACCCTCTGTCTCCTGTCTGTTAACTAGTTCCTAACCCAGTTCGCCACCTTGTCTCCCATGCCCAGACTGCCCATCTTGTTAACCAGCCTTCTATGTGGGATGGTGTTGAAGGCTTTGCTGAAATCTAGGTAGGTGACGTCTACTGCCCCTCCATGATTTGCTTCTCTAGTCACCCAATCAAAAAAATCTATCAGATTCATTTGACATGACCTTCCTGCTGTGAATTCATGTTGCCTCAGATCCTGGGCACCCCTGGATTCCAGGTGTGCCACTATCCTTTCTTTCAGCAGTGTCTCCATGATCTTTCCCACCACTGAGGTGAGGCTGACTGGCCTGTAGCTCCCTGCCTTCTCCCTACTGCCACTTTTGTGCAGTGAGACCACATGTGCCCTCCTCCAGTCCTCTGGAACCACACCTGTGTTGAGTGACTCCATAAACAGGGCTGCCAGAGGTGCTGCTACTTCCCTTCCCAGCTCCCTTAACATCCTTGGGTGGATGCTGTCTGACCCCCATGGCCTTATCCACCTTCAGCTTTGTGAGTTCTTCCACAAGTCTCTCCACTGTGAGTGGACTGGTGTCCACTTCTCCCCCCCCTTTGCCTCTGCTACCAATCTGTGGTCCTTGACTCTTCCCCTCCCTAGTGAATATGGAGCAGAATTTCTGCCTTGTCCAGATCCCCCTTCCTTACACTCTCCCTCCTCCCCTTTGAGCCTCACAATCCCCCCTGTTTTCTTTAAAGGGCTCCGCCCATGGTTCAATGAGCAGAGATGATCTCCCTACTTAACGCCCCCAGCCCAGCTCATCGCTTAGCTGTTCATTTGGACGGTGAGCTGAATGTTGTGGGCTTCTGCACTCGCTGCTGTTCTTTTGCCTCCTACTGTTCCTTGCTCCTTTTTGTTTCCACTCCTGCTCCTTTTCTCTTCCTTGCTTTGCCTAGTTCTCACTGTCTCCCCCACCCATTGCACTTTCCAGCTTCAGCTACGGCCTTCTCGTCTGGCTCGCGCCCCCCCCCCACCTTCTGGGTGCCTTTTTGCTCGTTTTCCACCTTGTCCAGCCGCTAGCCGTTCTGGCATTGAGCAGTTTCTGTTTTTGCTTTTCCTGTTTCTCCTCTGCTGCGCACCTGCTACGCTGCCTGCTCGTTCTTCTAGTCCTTGCTGTTTCGCCCTGTGGTTTCGCTGTTGTTTTCATGTATTTCCCATTTTCTGCCCCTTCCTACAGTGCTGCTTTGCTCCCTCTCTGGCCTGCGCACTGCCCCAGCTCCCTCCTGTTCCTGGCCTCCCCTTTTGCGAGCCCATGTGTTTCTCCCCTTGCTCTCCTCTTCTTCCAGCCCTCCTAGGCTAGATGGTGTGCCTCCCCCCCCCCCACATTCTCCTCTCCTGCTCCCGTTTGCTTGGCCCTCTTACCTTTTGCTTTTTGGCCATTTTTGTCCATATCCTCCATGTTCTGCCATAACTCCCTGCTCCATTCCCCTGTGCTGTTGCTCTCATCTCCTGCTCCTTACTTCCTGGTTTTATCTTAAAGCTATACCACCCCTTAGCTTTTCAAGCTGTCCTGCTTTTCCTTTTACCCCAACGTATTGTGCCAGCATATTAAGTTTAACTTAGCCTTAGCAAACCACTTATTTTCTACTGCCTGCTCATTTACACTCTGCACCCACGTGGGGGTCGCAGCTGCTTGTCTTCATCCTGTACCTATGTGGAGGTACTTGGATGTCCCCTGCTCACCTTTTCCTGTACCTACATGGAGGTCTCAGGATTAAGGCTCCAGTCTGCTATTTACTGCTCGCTGTTCCTACATGGAGGCTTCAGGGTTTCCTACCCGACCTATATGGAGGTTACGGGTATTTTGATTACTCCCATTTCCTGGACCTAGGTAGAGGTTCCGTATGTATTTTCTGATCCCTTTCCTGTACCTAAGTGGAGGCTTCAGGAGTTGCTTAGCTCCCCTCAAACCCGAGGATTGTGTGTTCTCTCAGTCCTGCACTGGATCCAGGGGCGTCATTTAGGGAGTCGCCAGGGGTGCGTCATAACCTACGAAATATCGACGACCCTATGACAGGGCTTGGACCTACTGTCCTGCCTGCTGGGCTGGCTCGAGGTTTCAGACAGGGTCGGGAGCCCGACAGTCTGCTGCTGTCCTGTCCTGTGCTGATAAACGATAAAAATAGCATTAGCACAGGCTGCACAGCACAGACTAGTAATCAGGGAGGGAGGGACGGATGGCGCCAACTGTCTGCAGCTTAGTTTGCATTGCACCCCCCCCCGGTGCCACTTACTTTGGTGCTGGAGCTGGCGCTGCTGCTGCGATTGGCTGGGAGAGGACACTGGAGAGGAATGGGATTATGGCTTAGGCGTGATGCGTTCTGCGCATGCGTGGGGAATGATCGGCAGATTTTGAGCGGGTCTCGTGCAGTAGGCAGTCGGACGGACAGATTTTACTGTGGACTCGGTCTCGAGTCATTAGGCCTAGGCAGGCAAGCCAGCAGTAAAGTTTATCGCGCTGGGTACTAGTAGTCTGTGAAGACGAGAGAAGGGAACGGGAGGATAAGCATCAGCGAGAGTGAGTCAGAGCTGGAGCAGCTGATCCAGGCGGCCGCGGGGCGAAGATCCAATTATCCTCCATTTGGCAGAGCGCGGGCAGCTGGGGCAGGCAAGTACTGTCGGCGGGCGGGCGCGGCCTGGCAGAGAGAACGAAGGACGAAAGACAACAACTGCACAGTGCAAGCAAGTCGGGACTGGGACACACTCACACAGACTACTTGTGTTGGCAAAGTCGGCAGCAGTGTGTCTGTGTCTACTGGGGAGACTGGAGAAAGCCTTCATTTGTCCAGGACAGGTGAGGTGACTGGTCAGGACTGGGTTGGGAGTAGGACTGGAGTCAGAGTCAGTCAGCTAGTCGGGAGGGAGACCAGTGACCACCAGGCACTCCAGTGCTGCAGCTGCAGGGGTGACACTGGGGTCTACTGGGGAGAGAGAAAATAGGGTGAGTGGGGTCACGGGCCAGGCAGGCGACGATTGGAGCACTCTGCAGGAGGCGGTCAGACTGGATGAAGGGTAAGGTACTTTAAAAAGAGGTGCCTTCCTCATAAGTACTGTGCTGACTTTTGTCCTCTCTTACTGTTGAGGCCTCGACGGTCCTGAAGTCCCCATCCTTTGCCCTTGCCCACTGACCTGATCACCACACTTGCACACAGCTGGGGAGGGTGCTAAGGATTTAGGCATCTGGCAGGTGAGGTGAGACAGCGGAGGAGCAGAAGCCAGCAGTTTTCTTCTGTTGGAGCTGGAGGGAGCCACGGAGCAGTGAGCGAGCGAGGGGAGAAGCTGCAGTAGCAGAGGAGTTGGAGAGCATCCGTCAGCACAGCCAGCCAGCATCGCCCAGCAAAGGTGGTAAGGTAAGTAGCAGGCTAGGACATTTTTTCTCACTTGTGTTTGTTTGGACTGAGCTGTGGAATGATGTGGGGCCACTGAACCTGAACCTTCTTAGTGGTACAGTATATTGCTCCAGGCAGGGTATAGGTGTAGCCAGACAATATATGATAGTGCATGGGAACCGCTGACAACAGGGCTATTCTTTCACCGAGTTGGCACTGTGAGGCAGGATTACCCCGAGAGTGCCAACGAGGTGAAAGATGCCCTGTTGTCAACTGTCCCCATGCACCTTGTTTATAGTGTATGGTGGAACGCGCTTTTTTGGGAAAAAATCACTACAGCATGTTTCTGCTTCAAAACAGTTTTACTGTGTTACTAGAAGGAAAAAGAACTTTACATTTTGAACGTTTTATCGCTAAACATTAGTACTGCCGCCAACATTACTGCTTTGCTATGTGTCCTGTCTATGGAGTGAGCCCATAGCCCTGTCAAATGTTGCTCGAGGACACAGTGTGACGTTCACAGTGCAGTGAAAAAATTGTTCTGCTGCACTGCAAACCTCACTAATTTGTGACTACAAGGTTTAAACAACGATGGATTTCGGTGGAAACACGGTCCACCATACACTATATACATATGTACACGTCACCAGGGACTGTGTGTGTCCTCTGTATGGTACAACGCACAATCAATACGACATTTGTACTCCCTGTTACTGGTTGCTGCCCCCACCATGCATGGGTATATGCAGATGTCATGCATTGTTCCTTGGGAAGCAATATACCAACCCAGACCCTGTAAAGCTGTATAGTCCCAGGGCTGCAAAGACAGTAGCAGTGGCCAATCCTTCTGGTGCTGAGACATATAAACATACAGAAAGGTTCTGCTGGTTCTGTGTTGTGTCCATGGACTAGGGAAGCTGTTCAGGGCCCATATGCTGCCCCCTTCAATACAAGTATACACTATAGTGTACATGGAGTATGCCTGCCACACCCATGGCTCCAGGATAGTAGTCCATAATGAAACATCTTAACATTTGCGTCCCTACTCTTTCTGCCCAGTTTTACATCTGGGAGATTTAAAGCATAAGGAGACCAATTGACCTGCTCAAGGTTCCTCCAAGCTAGATGTGTCGAGTTGTAGTGGGATTTGAACCTGAAGTTTTTTTTGTGCTCTTCTCTAACCACAGGGACAACAGTCAGTTTTCCTGCTTCAGCTAAATCTGCCTAAATGATAAGAAATGAGCAAGCAGGACAACTAAGCTTTAGGTGTGTGTGTGTGTGTGTGTGTGTGTGTGTGTGTGTGTGTGTGTGTGAGTGTGTCTGCTGAGCTGGGCTCTGAACATTTGGCAGCAGCAGTGCAACAGCTTACTCAGTGTAATTGTCACTGTGAAAAGGAATGCAGACACAATTACCCTTTTTATTTGTAACTGTACACTGCTTCTACAAAAAAGTCCCATGATGTCATGATGCTTTCAGATGTTAGCAGCTGTGTTTGGACAAGTGAGAGAAGCCTTTTGTTGTACTGAGCACAGCCACGTTCAACACTTAACCAATAAGGCATGACTGGGGTTATGTTAATGGTCTGTTAATCACCCTCTAGGCGCATAATGTGGCATGAGGCATTGCCAAGTGCCACATGCCCCTAAGCGATAACCCCTGGTGTCTTATTGCTGTTATAATAAAACTTTTTTAAACAGTGTTAAACCTTATTAAATATATGGGTAAGTTGCATAAGTATATTAATTAAACAATTTATCCCTCCAGTGTGTGGGCATACTGGAGATTTACCACAGCTGAATTACGCCTGTGACGAACCACCAGTCGTGTTAGAGTCCTCCAGTATACCCACACCCTGGTGAGGATAAATTTATATTATACACGGCAAATGTAGTTTTATTTAATTTTTTAGATATGTTGTAAGTAACTGAAGTCTGTAACGGTTGGAAGGAAGATGCAATTTTTTGTAATATTTACCACTGTGTTTTAAGCGAAGCGGCGACAGGACAAATGGTTTCTATCAAAATAAGCGACGGATTGGCATGATATAAGATTGGCTGGTACTTTTCCAGTGGGTACACTGAGGATTTACCACACTGGGAAAGGTACCAGCCAACCAATCAGGTTGCAAGATTTGGCTCATTCGATTACCACATCGTATAATAAAGCAATATACCCCTCCGGGGTGTAGGTATACTGGTGGATTGATTACACAGCTGGTATGGTTCAGTCACGGCGCGGCGGGTAACACCACCAGAAGAAATAGATCACTGGTATACCCACTCCTGGAGGGATATATGCTATTCACATTGACTTACATTTTTGGGTTGACTAAAATATAGAAATACTTTTTGTTTCTCTTTTAATCATCATTTTGTTATTTTATTGCTCCACAAAGTGAAATAGTTCCTTGTTGCTAGGCAGAGTTAAATTAGTGGTGATGCCCCCGCCCCTCAGTTTTCTTTATCTCATTTGTCGAGCTCAGCACTGAATTGTGTGTGTGTGTGGGGGTTTGTGTTTCTTCTTTTTTTTTTTTTTTTACTGTCAGGCTGTGAGCGATTAAGATTTGCAGTTTGATTTGTTGTGTTTCGTGCATCTTGTTTGGATTGTGGCAGTCGGAGTGATTTTTGCGAGGTTCCTGCTGCAGCTGACAGGCTGGCACCTTTTCCAGTGGGTACACTGAAGATTCCCAACATGAAAAGGTGCCAGCCAGCCAATCAAAATGCAGGACTGTGTGAATTTTTTGTGCCTATTGTATAATAAAGATTAATATAAGGCTGTTAGAAAGTTTACAGCCAATCAAAGCTTCATTTCTCAGACCATTGTTATAATTTTATTTAATAAAACTGAGGAATTAGCTTAATAGTGCTTCATGTACACTTATCACATTACCTGAACTATATTCTGAAATTTCTTCAGAGTGATGCTGTAGGCAGGCAGGCAGCATTGGTGCCCCCAAAAAAAAATACCCGCAAAAAGAAAAATCTCACTGGTAAAGAGGTTGAGAAACTGATGCACGTTATGACTTACTGGAGACAGTCAGTGGCCCAGTGGTTAAACACAAATGTGATCCTGAGACCTGGTTTGAATCCTGGAACTGACACTTGCTGTGTGACCCTGAGCAGTAGTTAACTTCCCTCTGTGAGTGGTCTCTCACTGTTTTTCTGTGCTCTCTCAATCTCCCTGAGTCCCTGTGTGCTGAAAGTGGCAGCAACATTATAACATGAAAGGCACTATTTAAAACCCAGTGGGTCCAAACAAACTACAGTTTTGAGCTGTGTTCAAACAAATTGGATGCTGGTAGTTTGTAACCACTCTGTGACCATTTATTAATAAGACACTGATGTGTAGAAATGTCTTGTAGAGTGGACTGAGGACTAAATTTATTAAAAATGCAGTTTTTTTTTCTAGATAAGAATTTCAGGTGCCAACAATACTCCAAATACTGCTGTCAATTTACTCACCAGTTTTAAAACGTAGTGAGTAAAACAAAAGTGGGATACATACAAAATTAGTAAATCTGGCAAAAAATGTTACTTTTGAATCACCAGTTATGTTATGTTATGTTATTATGTTATGTTATAGTTATGTTATGTTATGTTATGTTATGAGCACTATTCTTTGGCATTGTGGAGGTATTTACAAATGTTGGGTGAGTACAGGTACTTTCATTAAAAATTCTGAAGCGTAGTTCCTAAAAATGAGGGTGAGTGTAAAGACAGGCACACCTTATCTGGAGCTTTAAGGTCATGCGACTGTGTGGGTAAATGCCATCTGTGACATCATGACTATAGATAAATGTATTGTATTCAATGGCTCTGCAGATCTATTACAGTGGTGAGAATATACATTTATCAATGGTTTGACCACTCACCCCTATTGCATAAATATAAATACATATTTTATTTAAAAACATCTGAGGTTGAAGGTATTGTACAGTTGACAAGGACATCAAAAGTCAAAACAAACCACACAGACCAGTCCGATACCATCTTACATCAACATCTTTAAACATAACCCCTTCCACTGGTTACAATAAGTACTTCCAAACTGGTCACAATTAATCTACCAAGGGCAATTGGAAACATTAAGGTTTTAAGAGACTTAAAAGCAGCTTAAAGGCGTGGCCAGGGCTCAGATAAGGTCTGTACCAGCTTATTTACTCACCTGTCCTCATTTGAGGAAATACGCTTCAGAAATTTTTTAATGCATACCAGTACTCCCAACATTTGTACATACTCCACATGCCAAAGAATAGTGCTTCAAATCATAACATAACTGGTGATTCAAAAGTAACATTTTTGACAGATTTAACACTTGTATGCATCCACTTTTGTTTCATTACAGAAATGTTTTACGTCCTTGCATTCATAAGATTATTTTTAAAATTCAGAATTATAATAGACCATTTTTAGGTTCATAGGTACAGATTAAATGTAAATTTACACCATATGTGTTAGTTTTAACTCCTGATGTCATCACTGTTTGCAGATTTAGAGACACGCACTGGTGTTTCTTTAGACTGTGTGCATTTGAATCATAGCTGTTTTTCAGGGTTTCAAAACTGATATCTGATTGCTAATCACTGGGCATAGCTGCTGGCAGGCTGTACATTGCTAATGCTAAATTTCTTCTTTAGTAGCCTTTACTGATTGAAATTTCTTTGAAGTTGGCTGCTAAATAAAGTATTACTGAAATGTCTCTGTCTAGAAGAAGGCAACCAGTGATCCAAAGCAACCATCGGTGCTTCAGTTATTTGCTAAGAAAAGAATTAACAGATACTGCACATACTGAACATACAGTGAAGAAATCAAGACCTGAAGATAGTGTTCCATCAGCTGGCATGCATGAATCTGATAGTAGTAGTAGTATAGTTTCAGAGCCTAGTTCTGCTGCTACAGGCCCATTACTTGTTGCTCGCCCTCACCCTCTGATGCGTGCAGAAAGCATCCTCCGATGCATGTGAAGCGTCATTTGCCATCTAGTGAAGGCCACTCATTTTCAATGGGTGAGTGTGTTGATCACGATACTGTGCCAAGTGACATATCTGCTGGTCCTTACAAGCTCCAGTTCAGCCGAGTGTGTTTTCCTGTGACAAAATCACTAAATTTAATGGTGATTACAAAACTCATAAGTGGGTAGAATATTCAGTACAGAGAGATGCTGCATGTGTTTTGCATGCAGGCATTTTACTAGCACTATTACTGCACCTGGAGGTGGAGGTCGTGAGCGTGGAAACGTTCCTTTTTGTCGATATTGGTTTCTGTAAATGGGAAAAAATTGGGCGTGCCTTCAGAAAGCACAGCGAGTCTGAGAAACACAAAGCATCTGTTGTAGCATGGTGTGAATTTAACTGTATACAGTCTTCATCAGGACATCAGTCAGTTGACAGACGGCTTGAAAAATAGGGACATTGAATGAAGAAAACAGACGCCATGTTGAATTACTACTACATGCAGTGAGTTACCTAGGACAGACAAGGTCTTGCCTTCAGAGAGTGGCATATGATCAACAAATTCCGATAACAAAAGCAATTTTATTGAGTTTCTGGAAACATTATCTGCACATGACTCAAAATTAAAAAAATGTCTAGAAGATCGGTCGATTATACCTCTCCAGAGTATCAAAATGATTTGATTAACATAGTTGCAACATTATCTGAGGAGAAAATTGTAAGTAAAGTCACAAAATATTTCTCTGTTTTAGTCTGATGAAACTAAGGATGTATCACGCAAAACGCAGCTCAGCTTTGTAATCCGTTTTGTTGACGGAGATGGTAATATCTGTGAAAAACCACTTGGCTGCTACCACATGGATAAACTGGATGCTGGTTTGGCTGGTGCAATCAATCAGGCAGTATGTCAGGCTGGACTGCGGTGGAAGCACTGTAGCACAGTGCTATGATGAACCTCTGTGATGAGTGGGTGCTTCAGTGGCGTAAAAGCAAGAATAAGAGAGTGCTCCTCAAGCTGTTTATATTCATTGTCATGCACACAGACTGAATCTTGTCTTGGTGCAAACAATCAATAATATATCAGAAGTGAAAGAATTTTTCAGCATCTTACAGGCTGTATATGTATTTATTTCTCAAGTTCACCAAGACATGAGTTGTTTGTTAAAGCTCAGAAAGAAGAAGGTCTACAAGTTCTGGAACTGGAACGACTGTGTGGTACACAGTGGTTTTACTGGTACAAACTGTGTCAAGAAATTTCAGTTGCCTCTAGAGTCCATTATTATAACACTTCATGCTATTCAGTCACAAAACACTGACAAAGAGGCAAGTAGTGAAGCAAAGGTCATCTGTTTAAAATTCAGAATTCACCTTTGTAATAACTGTACAGCCTAGAAACAATTTTAAGGAATACAATTGGTGTCTGAGGAACTTCAGAGAAAAGATCTGGATTTGCCAAGTGCTTGTAATCTTGTCCAGTCTTGAAAAGTGAGCTCTTGTCTCTAAAGAATGATTCACAGTGGCAGAAGATTTACAGGAGGCACAACAAGCGCTGATCACTGTGGCATTGATTATGATGTAGAAGCCACTCAGCACACAGGAAGGCACTGCCAAACATCAGTTGAGCCGAAAGCTGACAGAATTTTTTGTTTCATCCACTTTGGGGAAACGGACTGCAAATAAGAAATTCAGGACATTTCTGCAAGATCTAACAGTGATAGGCTTAAACGGAAATATACCTGGCCTGCATTGACAGGTTTGTTACTGAACTTGATTCACGCTTCACAAGTAATCTGGACCTCTTAAAGCTGTTGCTGCTCTCAACCCAAAGGATGACAGTTTTCTGAATTACTCTGTTTTAAAGGTCCTAGCAGAATCTTACCCAGGAGCAAATATAGACATAATTGTGTTAGAGTCACAGCTGGAATCAGCAAAGGCATACCTACAGAACAAAAATATACAAAGTATTCATTGTGTCAGACAACAGTTGCAATGCCTTTGTAATGCATTTTCAGAAGTCCTGGAGATTTTTGAACCTGGTGCTGGCACTCCCTGTGACCACAGCTTCAAATGAACGTTTCTTCATGCATGAAAAAGTGAAACTTACTTAAGAAACAACTGTTGGTGACAGACGGCTCAGTGACTTAATGATGATGGCATGTGAGCCACTGGAGGTGAAACAGCTAGACCTGTCAGTAAGCAATAGACAGATTTGCTCAGATCGTTCAAGAAGATACCCATTACTGAAGTAACTTTACTATCTGCAAGTCAGCCATCAGTCATGTGTGCTGCCAGAATCCCAGTCAGCCACACAGTCCTGTGTGCCAGTTCTGTCCCCAGTCAGCTCAGCAACGAGTCCCATTTGCAACCCTGCCTCCAGTCAGCAACCAGTCCAGTATGCCAGCAGTGTTGCCACCAGTCAGCCAACCAGCAGTCCCATCTGCCAGTAGTGTCTCCAGTCAGCCAGCAGTCAGTGTGCCAGTTCTGTCCCAGTCAGCTCAATAGCAAGAGTCCATTTTCACGCTTGTGCCTCAGTCAGCAACCAGTCCAGTATGCCAGCAGTGTTACCACCAGTCAGCCAACCAGCAGTCCCATCTGCCAGTAGTGTCTCCAGTCAGCCAGCAGTCAGTGTGCCAGTTCTGTCCCAGTCAGCTCAGCAATGGTCCCGTTTGCAACTTGTGCCTCCAGTCAGCAACCAGTCCAGTATGCCAGCAGTGTTACCACCAGTCAGCCAACCAGCAGTCCCATCTGCCAGTAGTGTCTCCAGTCAGCCAGCAGTCAGTGTGCCAGTTCTGTCCCAGTCAGCTCAGCAACAGTCCGTTTGCAACTTGTGCCCAGTCAGCCAGCATTTTCTCCAGTCAGATACCAGTCCAGTGTCTACCGGTGTCTCCAATCAGCCAGCAGTCTCAACTCAGATACCAGTCCAGTCAGCCAGCAATTCATTGTGCTAGCAGAGTCTGCAGTCAGATATCCGTGTGCCAGCAGTGTCACCAGTCAGCCAGCAGTCCAGTGTACCAGCAGCCAGTGTCTCCAGTCAACTAGCTACCAGTCCAGAGACAGTTTGCCAGTTTTGTCTCCAGTCAGCTACCAGTCCAGTTTGCCAGCAGTGTCCCGACTAGTCAGCAGTCTAGTGTGCCAGCAGTCACCTACCATCCCAATCTCCAGTGTGCCAGCAGTGTCTCCAGCCTCCAGGCAGGTAATAACCTCCTATGTCCTTTGCTTTACCACTTTCATGGGTGTTTGGGAGGGAGTTTATGCTCTTTTAAATTATTGTAGAGGAGTAGTAGCCTTGGTGTGGAGGTTAGAGTACTTTCTGCTAGTAATTGGAAGTCTGGAAGACTTTCTTTTGTGTAACCCTGGGACTCTGTTCTTTTCCTTTTATTACAGTTTTTCTTTACAAGGTTTTTGGTGTACAATTTACTAGGATCTTTTCTTTTCTTTTCTTTTTTTTTTCTTTACAGGTTTTGGTGATGTGAGTTTTAATTGTTTTTTCCTTTTATTTTTTTTCTTTACAGGTTTTGGTGTGATTTTTTTTTTTTTTCATCAGTTCATTTTCCTTTTATTCGTCTTTTACAAGTTTCATTGTGTCATTTCTTTTACTAAGCTCTTGTTTCAACAGAAGAAGTAAAGTTCTCCCCATGGTTCAAGGTTCAGAGTATGCTTTCATAACAGTATTATTTCTCTCATGTTTTGATGTGTGTTTTTATGTACTGTAAGGTATTGGTTTAGAAACGGCTCTTTATTTTTAGCAATGTGCCTTAGCTTGTATAGTACCAGTCATTTGACATGAACAGTATGGTAATATTTTTTGGAAACAGTATGGTAATATACAGAGGATAATACCCTGATGTACAGGTGATAACCATGGTATAATCACTTCAGATGGTGTCTAGGGCATCAGTAAACCTAGAATGCACAGACTTGAGGGTTTACAATTGCCCTAACAACCACGAGAGGATTACACCCTGGTTATCACCTGTACATCATCATTGTCATTTATAGTGTATGGGACTCGACATGAGAAGTCCCCCCAACATAAGTAATTTAGCCTTACCTTATTAATGGATCTGCACTACACCCACATGATTGTTTAGGAAAACAATTTATTAGGATACACGGACTGAATGACAGTGGCCCAAAATAGCACCAGAGCTAAAGTCTCTATCAGACATAGTGATTGCTAGACAATAAACTGTGACAATTGGAATGTTATTTGAATACTGTACTGAGACTAACCATCACATTCTAGGTATGTAGAATACTGAATAACACTGGCATTCCATTTGTAAACCCACTGCTATGACATAGAGATAGGTTTATAAGGTTCTGACATCACAACAGTGGGATTACAAGGTTGTAATCTGTTTGATTTCAATGGGTAATAAGGGCTAGCCATGCATTAATATTGTTTAATATTTGTACAGTTGAGGAATGGGACTTTCACTATACTGATGATTCCATAATTTGATGAAAACTAGCTATTTAAGTTGAATCAACATCTGTAATGGCCCATTTCAGATTTATACTGACTTTACTATCCAATTCATACCCATTTTTATTTTAAATTACTTGGTAACTAGCTCTATGTCACATTGACAAATGCCACCCTCTCTGGCTCCGCCCACACCGTGGCCCCACCCCCACCGTGGCTCCACCCACATCATGCCCACCCCACCTTGCTACCCCTATGATTTTGCTGAAATGACGCCCCTGACTGGATCGTTCTCATCTGGACATTCCTATTTTCATACAGGATACCCTCTCATTGCCATGGCCGCATCAGATCTAGAAGAAGGTCCATCACCTGCCCCTCCACCTACCATCCGGAAGTAGACTTCTAACATTGGACCGTTCCCTGGTTGATTACTAAATTGTGGAAACTGGGGATTTCGTACTTCTCTTCTGCCAAAAAAGCAGGAATTGTTTGATTTCTTTGTAGCCGCAAAATCTAAAGAGGCTCCTCACCCTGCTTCTCCCCACTTTACTCCTCCTCCACAGAATCCGGATGCTTTCTCTGAAATTAATAACCCAATTACCCAAATGGCTGCAACCATGAACACTATCCAATCCCATATCACAGCCCTCGAAAACTGTATTCCTTTGCAACCTCCTGACCAGCCTTCTCCTCTGATAGTGGATCCTCCTACACCTCTTCCACCCTTGACTCCAGCTCCTCCCTCTGATCCTGCTTCGCCTGCACTCCAAGGTATGCATTCTCAGTCCTCTACATTGCCTACTATATGCCCTATTCATCTAGTCCCCAGTCATTTCCGCAAGGACGTTATCGAAGGAAAGGACGTCAGTCTGATTTCCTTACTCATTTCCTCCCATGATTTCATAGAAAATTGAATCATCTCTTGTGGAGACATATGAGTCATTTTGAAGTCCAAGGACTCCAGGCTGGCTAGAATGCTCACCATTCCAGAATTTGTCCTCGCCTTCAGCCTCTATAGAGACATTCTTTGCTCTGCTTTTCCTTCCAGAAGAGAAGAACTCGACTCCTACATGTATCTAGTAGTCGATCTTGGAGTTTGGTATGGGGGATCCCCTTTTTTTTTGACTACCATAAATCCTTTTCCACTAAAACAGTGGCTGCCCTTGCTCATTTCAACATGAGGCTCAATTGGGGTGCCTTGGACAATGAATTATTCTGTAGGCACTTTGTAGGTCAAAGAGCCCTCACCTGTCAGCTCTGTGGCTCATTTGTACACTCTGCATCCCTCTGCCCATTAACCATTTCAGACTCCTCATCCATCCATCCTACTCCATTGATGTCAATGTCCATCACCCACACCATTCGCAATCCGAATGCCTTGCCCTGTTCCTCCTATGATAGACTTGCCCACCCCTTTACATTCCTCAACAGAAAACCCATCTGCAATGCTTTCAACTCTCAGGGTGCTCCTCCCATGGCTGCAAATTCCTCCATCTGTGCAGTCATTGTGGTGAAGCTCATGTGAGATACATTTGTCCTAAACTCCCTTGATTTAAGCAATGACAATTACAGCACCTTTCCACTCCAGTGAACATTCCAACTTTTGCCCGTTTGCTGTCCTCGCTCCCTTCCACCTTTCTGATGCAGTTTCTAATATCTGGGCTTTCTGAAGGTTTCCACACTGGCATCTCTGTTCTCACCTCCTCCTCTTACCAATGTAAGAACCTCCTTTTGGCCATTCAAGAACCAGAAGTCGTCTAGCAATTACTATGCAAAGAACTGGACAAAGGCTTCCTTATTGGTCCATTCAAGCACCCTCCATTTCCCATCTTCAGGATTAATCCTATCGGAGTGGTGACTAGCAAATTCTTTGGCAAGAAGCGGCTTATATTCGACTTTTCTGCTCCATGAACTTCTCATATTCCCAGTATCAATTCTCTCATTTATTCCGAGGACTTTTCCCTATCCTATGCCAGGCTCAACAATGCAATTACCATCATAAAGCAGTTTAGCAGAGGTTCTTGGCTGGCTAAAGCAAATATATCAGATGCCTTCAAGCTCCTCCCTATCCCTCCTTCCCTATGGTATCTCTACAGCATTGCATGGGATGATTCATATTACTTCACAGTTCACTTAACCTTTGGCTGTAAAAGCAGCCCTAAATTGTTCGATTTATTTTCAAACTCCCTTTGTTGGCTGCTTCTCAACCTGTGCCACATCCCCGCTGTAATCCACTTGCTTGATCATTTCTTGCTCATTCAACTATCCAATGCTCCCCCAGCAGCAAGCATTTCTGCCTTGAAGTCACTTTTTCAACAACTTTCTGTACCCATTTCCAAACCAAAAACTCAGTCCTGTAACTGCCATAGAATTTCTTTGCATCGAACTGGATTCACAGAAGATGGAATCCAGGTTACCACTCAACAAGTTACATTGCATTCAAGCCCTAGTTCATTCCTTTTCCACAAGAAAGTCCTGCACTAAACAAGAATTGCTGTCTCTTCTTGGGTACTTGAACTTTGCGATGCGCATAATTCCCCAAGGCTATTCCTTTATATTGTATCTTCTCGAACTAGCCGCAACTGTCCCAGCGTTTCATCATCATGTTTCCATATCCTCCTCAGCTAGGTCAGATTTAGTCATGTGGTCTCTCTTCCTCAAATCCTGGAATGGGTTGTTCCATGTTTTATAAGGACATCTCTCCAGACCTAGTGCCAAAAGTCTTTACCAATGCTACTCCCACTTGTGGATTTGCTGCCATTTTCGAAACCTTCTGGATTGCTGCCCCTTGCCCACTGGAAATTCTGCAACTTCCCCATTTTTCAACTACCTCATCCTTATTTGAAATTTACCCAGTTGTTGCAGCCACCTTTACATGGAGTCATCTCTGGACTTTGCATACAGTTTCCATATTTTTGGATAATGCAGCACTAGTTGACATCATTAACACAGGCAGATCTGCATCTCCTTCCATAATACTCTTCCTGCGGAGACTGACCTGGATTTCATTACATCACAATTTTTTGATTTGTTGTTTCCATATTCCAGGAATGCTCAGTTCTGCTGCAGATTACCTTTCTCGATTTTGTTTCCAGGACTTCTCATCCTCCATCCTTACGCAGACCCAACCATGACTCCTACTCCCAGATTCCAGGACCTAATCATGCCTTGAACGTTTACCTCCACCAAGCTCATCAAATGATGTGGACCGCTCTATCCCCTTCTACCTGAGCTGTCTTTTCAGCAGCCTGGAAGAAATATGTTACGTTTTGTGCCATGATGTTAATCGCATCCGTGCCTACTTCCATTCCTTACATCTTGGCCTTTATTTCTTACTGCTACAAACCCCATAATCTGACTTATGGTACCATTAAACGATACGTATCCGGAGTTCAGTTTTTCCTATCTCAATCTGATCAGCCTGGTACCTCACTTCTTTCCAATCCTTCAGTCAAGCTATTGTTGTCCAGACTATACAAATCTTCACCTCAGAAACAATCCAAACAACAACCTATAGATGGCACTATCTTCTAACAGTTACTCGACCTACTTCAAGCACACCCGTTAGACACCCCTCAGAACTTAATCTTGTCTGCCGCAATATGCCTGGCCTTTCATGGGTTCCTTTGCCCTGACGAATTCACAGTCTCATCCCGTTCCGTTTTTACGTTCCTCTCCGTGGATAATCTTTGCAAACAAGGGGACCATTATACATTGCATCTTTCATCATCAAAAACGGACAGTCCTAATTCCATATTTTCCTACATTCAATAACTGGTGCCCAATTTGGATTTTCGATGAACTGCTCTTCTACCACTCCAAATCCAAGCCATCAGACCCGCTGCTACCTTCTTCAACTTCATCTTCATTATCAACGAAAGAATTCATGACCTCCATTAGAAGTCTTCTCTAAGGCTTCAGATATGACCCTTTTCCTGTTCAGACCATTCCTTCTGAATAGGAGCAGCATCATCAGCATCCAAGAATAACATCCCAGACCACATAATAAAAAGAATGGGCAGATGGACTTCCTCTTGTTTCGAGACATATATTCCCAATCCAGATAAAGAACTCAATTCTGCCTTTCAGTCTATCTCCTCTTAGCATGCCTAGAGGGAAGGCAACTTGGTAGCCATGGTTTCCCAGCGGTTTCCTCCTTAATAGTGGGTTTCTCCTCTCCTGCGAGCTACTGAGTACACTCTCCGTGAGTTGGAGGAGATTCTTTCAATTATCCATTTCTCTTTTTGGGCCTTCATTCCTAAAATTTTCAAGCCTCTACAGAGAGTGGGAATGAGCAAAGGCCAAACCAAAATCAGTAAAGCACCAAGTACTCCAGTTATACACAAGCACTATTGTCCCCGCACATTGAATTAAAGGGCTCCACCCGCAGTTCAATGGGCTGGGATAATCTCCCTACTTAACGTCCCCAGCCCAGCTCAACGTCGCTTAGCTGTTCATTTGTCCCTCCACCACCACCCCTTCTCCTCCTTCTCTGGCACTCTTCTCACCCTGCTCCGGGCCTTCATTCCTAAAATTTTCAAGCCTCTACAGAAGGTGGAAATGAGCAAAGGCCAAACCAAAATCAGTAAAGCACCAAGCACTCCAGTTATACACAAGCACTATTGTCCCCGCACATTGAACTTCTTTCATTGATGTACCTATAAAGTGCATTATCCCCTTTTTTCACAGACTATACTAAACTCTCCTTTGACTGCACCTTAGCTCTCCTAACAGCCTTTCCTGCTTCCCTTAGACATTCAAGGTACACCTCTCTGTCCTCCTCCCTTTGGGTCCCCTTATATTTCCTGAAACTCAGTCTTTTAGCCCTGACTTTGTCCCCAACCTCCTTAGAGAACTATAGTGGTTTCCTTCTTCGTTTCCCTTTGGCCACTATCCTAATGTATTGGTTTGTCATCCCCACTATGTCTCCTTTCAGTTTCTCCCATTGTTAGTCCATACCCTCTGTTACCTCTTCCTTCTCCAGGATAGCTTCTATACATCTACCCATTACAGTGAAATCCACCCTCCTAAAATCTAATACTTTGCCCTTGTGCAGCATACTTGAGTCCATGTTGCCATGCTGAACTAAACCATGCAGTGGTCACTTGACCCCAGCTGCCCTTCAACCTGTATTTCTTTGACTCTGTTCCCATTGGTCCATACCAGGTCCAGAATCGACTTGTCCCTGGTTGGTTCATGCTCCAGCTGCCTGAGTCCAACCCCCTGCAGGGATTCTAGGATGGCTGTGCTTCTGGCTGAAGCAATCCACATCCAGCATATTGAAATCCCCCAGTTGCAGGATTTCGCCTTTAGCTGCCATGTTGTGTATGTCCTCCACTAGTTCCCTGTCAACTTCCTCCCTCTGTGTAGGAGGTCTGTAGATCACCCCTGTGAGTATTGCTGTTCCATTCCCTGGCTCCAGGGTGACCCACATTGCCTTGGCCTCCCCCCATCTTCCCTGAACTTCTGTAGCCTTTATACCATCTATGATGTACAGGGCCAATCCCCCCACCCTTTTTGCCCTCCCTGTCCCTCCTAAACAGTGTATAGCCTGGTACATTGACTTCCCAGCCATGATTAGCAGAGTACCACATCTCTGTAATTGCTACTATGTCAAAGTCTGCATCCACCAACAAGTCTTCCAGGTCTGAAACCGTATTTCCTAGGCTACGGACATTTGCTCACATGACCTTCCATGTTTTACAGTCTGCCCTCCCCCGCTCTGCTCCTGTCCTCCCTCTCTAGTGTCTTCCCCCCACCCCAGTTTCTTTTCCTATGTGCTCCCCATGTATCACTTGTTATACACTCTTTGCCTACCTGCCCCTCCCTGCCTGCTTCAGCTGTATCTGTTGGCAACTTATGTTCTTGCATGTTCCCATGGGGGGGTGTTCCTAAGCCTCCTGCCCCTTCTGACCCGCCCCTCTTGGCCAGTTTAAATGCTCACAGCTGAAGCATTTAAACTTTTCACTAAGGGCCAAGGTACCCTTATCGGACAGATGCAGGCCATCCTCCTTATATAAGCTCTCATCTGTCTAGGTCCCATTATTATATGGACCTATCAGGATTGAGGGGGATCCACAGGACCACCAAGGATGTGTCTAATTTTATTAAGATGGGGATCGGGGCTGGGGGGGCTCCGTTGGACCACCAGGGATGTATCTAATTTTGTTAAGATGGGGATCAGGCCAGGGGGGTCTGCTAGCTGCCAGGGACAAGGTTTTGTTTAATAAAAAGAGGATCAGGGATGGGGGGCCACTAGCCACTAAGGACTGCTATCCATGGTTCTATTGCCACACGGCTGCCGGCACACCTTCCAGATGCACTATCTGTTTGGCACAGGGCCACAGTTGCCGCAAGCCATGAGACTTTGCTGCCGGAGCCCTACCTGATAGTAAAATCGGATGCAGGGTCGCTGGTGCATCGGCAATCAGCACAAGCTGCCTTCAGTGCAGCTTGCACTAGCCTTTGTGAACTGAGCCCTTAGTGTCAACTGGCACTGCTATGCTGCATAAGAAATCTCTATACCCTTGTCAAATGAAAAACACAACTTAATATGCACCTATTCAAATGAATTCTTTAAGAACATGAAAATATATTCAGGTGTGCAGTTACTACATAGGAAGTCTCTCACTGGAAAATTAAAATAACAAATATGTAGCTTTCCAGCAAGTATTCTTTACAAGGAAAAGTAGAATAAAACAACACAAACATTATTTTTCTCACACATACATATTTGGGGGAAAGAGGACATGTGGCCCATTGAGTTCCTGTTTCTCCCTCCTACTAGCTCAGTGGAAATATTTTCACTCCATATTTTTAAAATACTTGCAAAATAAATCAAATTTCATCAGTCTATTTTTTTTTTCAAAGAGAAAAAGTAACCTATTTTTCTGTTGCAGTTCTTTTGGTGCTGGAACTGTCTACAGTATGTATGTATGTATGTATGTATGTATGTATGTAAGTAAGTATGTACGTACCTGGCTGGCTGGCTATTTATCTATCTATCTATCTAATCATCCATCTATTATGCCCTGTACATTGGTACTACATAGACCAACACTGACTGCAGTTAGTCCAGGTACAGAGGGTTGTTCTGAACAGTTTATGTCTGTGTTTTTAGCATTTGCACTTTAAGCTTACCAGCATCTTTTTCTCCAGCCAAGTGTGTGTCATAGATCAACACTAACTTCAATTAGTTGAAAGCAGACAGGGCAATGAAGCTCTCAGCAGACAGATAGACATATACAAACTCATAGTTGTCTGTGACTCACTCTCTTCCTTCCTTCCTCCCCCTCAGAGAAAGTACAGTTGACATTTAAATCAAATAAAAAAATCCTTTTCCTTCTTACAGCATGTAACATAACTTGTGATTCTTAACCCCTAATAATGTATGGTTACTACTTTAATTTATCATTGTACACATACAGAATGTTTTCAGTTGAGGTTCTGCTCAAATCTGTCTCCTTTCTTTCTTTTTTTTTCCCCTCCTACTGCCTGTCAGCCCTGACCCTTCAGGGCATCCAAGGGGTCATCCTCCTACCACCTGCTCACCGATACTTACCTCCCGGTCCCCCATGTAGCTTCGGCTTGCCCCCCGAGTGGGGAGGAGGTGGGGCGGACCCCCGTAATTCTTCCTTTCGTCAGGTCTGGAGGTAGTCAGTGAGCAGGGATAAATCGGAGGCATGCCCCGGGAAGCCCATCATCCTGGAGCCAACAGGTGTTTTTCTGCTTTTCCTCCCCCATGCAGCATTAGCCCCAGATGTCAAGGCGCTAGACACTGACATTTACTGCATGCCTGGGCCGCCCATCTTCCTTCTATTGGGAGCTTGCAATCCCCTGAGCCTCCGCCTGGAGTTGTACAAGTGCGGTGGGCATTGACCCTCCCACCGGCCCTTCCCTGGAGCGGCGAGCTGTCATGGGATGCTCAAGTCGTACTCCCCACGGCCGACCCACCAGTGACCCGGGTCTGCTCTTGAACCTGGGTCACCAATGTGGAGTGAGGTGTAGCATCCAGCGCCTCAACCCTCAGCACCACCGGGCCAGCTATCTGTCTCCTTTCTTGCACATCACTGATCATGACTGTCTGCTGCCACCATCACTTCTTTTTATTTTTATTTGTACTTTGTCTACCTGTCTCCCTGCTGTGCCCCCTATCTGATTGACCCCCCCGCCCCATCACCCTGCTACTCTGGGGGTCTTAACTTGCTCCATGCTAACCACAGGATCAGCTGCCCAGCCACTGGTATGGATCCTGCAGGAGGTCGATCTTCATCCTACCACCATGAGGTGTTTTTCCATTTTCTCCCCATTCCTCCCCATTGCTGGGGCGCGACACATCAGCAGCGTACATGGAGGCACATACACGCTGTGGAGTCCTGCAGTACACACTCTTCATTTGGCACCCTCTTCCCATTCTACCCTCAAGCCTCCACCTGGGGGCAGTTATTTGGTGGGGATGCCAACCCACCCTCCCTTGGAAAGGAGACCTGTCCTCTAGACGCTCAATCCTCTCCCTCCCCGGCCGACCCCCGGCAACTGACTCGCACCACCAACATGGGCTGCCAGTGTGGCAGAAGGTAAGGCATGGATACATCAGCCCTCCATGCCACTGGGCCAGCTGCCACCATCACTTCTGGGACACCGCAGCAGTCAATTGCTGTGGCAGCTTCCATAACAGCCATCTGTTTCACCTCTGGACAGCTTACTACATCTGCCTGTAGGATTCCAAACCAGTTCATGGTTGTAATGGAGGATGAAATGACTAACTCTTCCAGGATGCAGACTTTGTGGTAATTCTGCATCTCCACTGTGGTAGGTGTATACACAGTGTACTCCATCCTCCACTGGTTGCTGCTACTTCTCCACTTGTGGATCCTCCTACATCCAGGTCTTTTTTTATTTGCTGCTCTATATCTCAAGGCCCCCTTATCACTCCACAACATACCACTCTGTGCCAACAACTCAGTCAGTTCTCCCTACATAGATACATAGATGCTGTTGGCAGATAAGGGCCTACGGCCCACCCAGTCTGCTCATTTTAGCTTGTAAGTTCACTTCATGTTTTCCTAGAAGTCTGTTGCTCCTTACCCCTGTCCTCCAGAATTCCCTTATATCTATCCCATGCATTCTTAAATCCCATGACTGTTTCAGCCCCCACTACTTCCTCTGGCAGGGTATTCCACCACCCATACTGTGAAGAAATTGTTCCTCACGTTTACTCTGAATCGCCCTCCCTCCAGCTTCATCCCATGCCCTCTAGTCCTGGAACATCTTTTTCACTGAAAAATAATGTATTCCTGTACTCTGTTCCTCCCTGTAATATACGTTTATGTCTCTATCATATCCCCTCTCTCCCTCCTATCCTCCAGGGAGTACATATTCAAGTCCTTCAACCTGTCCTCATAGGACCTGTGATGCAATCCATGTACCATCTTTGTTGCCCTCCTCTGAACCTTCTCTACCCTATCTATGTCCTTACGAAAGGTAAGGTCTCCAGAACTGTACACTGTACTCCAGGTGGGGCCTCACTAGTGTCTTGTATAGTGGAATTATGACCTCCCTTTTCCTGCTGGTGATGCCCCTGCCTATGCATCCCAGCATCCTATTTAATTTACCTGCTGTCTTGTTGCACTGTTTCCCTACTTTGAGGTCATCAGAGATGATAACCCCAAGATCCCTTTCCTGCTTGGTACCTGCTATATCCTCCCCCCCAACTGATATGTTGTTCCATGGTTTTTGTGCCCCATATGCATTATCTTGCAGTTCTTTGCATTGAATTTCAACTGCCAAACTCCTGACCATTCTACAAGTTTCAGCAGGTCCCTCCTCATTCTGTCTACACCCTCTGGCATGTCCACTCTGTTACAGAGCTTTGTGTCATCAGCGAATAGGGAAATTCTGCCTTCTAGGTCCTGCGCAATGTCACTGATGAAGACGTTGAATAGGACTGATCCCAGAACTGATCCATGTGGTACCCCACTGGTAACTCTTCCCTCTGTGGAGAGACAGCCATTTACCACCACCCTTTGTGTCCTGCCGCCCAGCCAGTTACCTACCTACCGCACTACTGTCCTGACCACTCCCATATTCCGTAGTTTGTTTAACAGCCTTCTGTGTGGCACAGTGTCAAAGGCCTTGCTGAAGTCCAGATAGGCCACATCCACTGCCCTCCCCGATCCACCTCCCTTATCACCCAGTCGAAAAATTAAAATGAGGTTGGTCTGACATGACCTCCCCCTGGTGAAACCATGCTGCCTTGGGTCCTACAGTCCACTGGCAACCACATGTTCCATCAATCTCTCCTTCAGTGGTGTTTGCATGATCTTCCTCACTATTGAGGTAAGGCTGACTGGTCTGTGGTTCCCCGCTTTCTCTTTGTTCCCACTTTTGAATAAGGGAACTACATCTGCTGTCCTCCAGTCTTTGGGTACCTCCCGTGTTTCCAGTGATTGGCTAAACAGGATTGCCAGAGGCTCAGCCACCACCTCTCTTAGTTCTTTTAGGACCCTGGGGTGCACCCCATCTGGCACCATTGCTTTATCAACTCTTATTCCTTCCAGTTCCTTCAGGGCCCTTTCTTGTGTAAAGGGACTTGTGTCAATTTCTGCACCATTCTCACCCCTTGTACTCCTTTCAGGTCCATTACCCTTATCTTCCTCAGTAAAGACTGAGCAGAAATACCTGTTCAATATGTCAGCTTTACTGTTGTCATCCTTCATGCAGCCCCCATCCTCCCCCTTCAGTCTCATTATCCCTCCCTTTGCCTTTCTTTTTTCACTTATGTACCTGTAAAAGGTTTTGTCCCTCTATCCACTGATTTTGCAATGCACTCTTCTGTCTGAGCTTTGGCTTCCCTTACTGACCTCCCTGCCTCCCTTTGCTTCTCCTGGTTCTTCTTTCTATCCCTTCTGCCTGCATATTTTTGTATTGCCCGAAATGCAGTCTTTTTGGCTTTCACTTTCTCCGCTAACTCCTTGGAAAACCATAATGACCTCCTCTTCCTTTTTCCCTTGCTAACCTGCTTAATGCATAATTCTGTTGCTCTTATAATCCCCATTTTAAATATTGCCCACTGTTCCTCAACCCCTGATTCCCACCCCATTCCCATTAATGTCTTTATCAAGCATCTCCCCATTTTTCAAAAGTCTGCCCCCGTAAAATCCAGGATATGTGTCTTTGTGCAGTTTGGTTCTGCTCCTTCTGTGATGTCAAACCACAGTGACTGGTGGTCACTGTTCCCCAGGTGCTCCCCCACTGTTACCCCCATCACACTGTCCCCGTTTCTGAGCACAAGGTCCAGTATTGCCTTCTTCCGAGTTGGTTCCATCACCAGTTGCTTGAGGAAGGTACCTTGAAGGGAATCCAGGATAATTCTTCTCCTGGTTGATGCTGCTGCTGGGAGGCTCCAGTCCACATCTGGAATATTGAGATCTCCAACCAGCACCACCTCACCCTTGTCTGCCATCCTTTGGATGGCTAGCATCAGCTCCCTATCCATTTCTTCCTCCTGGGATGGTGGTTTATAGACCACCCCTGTGCGGATGACTGGCCCCATTTTCCTTTCCAGCTTAACCCACAGTACCTCTCCCCCATTTTGTTCCTCCTGGATCTCTGTGGACTTTATGCCATCTTTCACATAAAATGCCACTCCTCCTCCCTCCCTACCTGCCCTGTCCCTTCTGAATATGATGTAGCCAGGTATGGCCATCTCCCAGTCATGGTTATCATTACACCAGGTCTCTGTGATGGCTGCAATGTCCAGGTTAGACTGCATCATGACAGCCTCCAGATCTTCCATCTTGTTGCTAAGGCTCCTGGCTTTGGCACACATGATTTTCCATGATTTGAACTCCCAGGACTGTTTAGCTGTTCTACTCCAGCACCCTCTCTGGTTGTCCTTTATCTCTGGTTCTCCCTACTGTCTGCCCTTTTGTTGAATGTTGCCACCTTTCTGCCTATCCCCCTCTTGGGTGTTTATTTCCATCTTTTGCACACTGCTTTGTAGAGATATCCACTCCTCCTGTTCACTGGTTCCACTGCTAGCTGTGGGGGTGAGCAAATAGGTACCCTCCTTTCTGGCCTGCCACCCCTTTAGCTAGTTTAAATGCTTGTCCATGTAGCATTTAAACTTATCATTGAGTGCTTGGATTCCCCTCCAGGATGGATACAGGCTGTCAGGCTTGAACAAGCCTCCATCCCTCCAGGAGGGTTCCCAGTCACCAATGAATCCAAACCCTTCCTCACAGCACCAGTTCTTCAACCATGAGTTAAAGTTCCTGGTGCATGCGCTCCTATGCTCTCCTATGCCTCTCACAGGTAGTACTTCCGAGAAGGTGATAGAAGTAGCTACTTGCTTGAGACCCCCCCAGTTTCCTAAACTCTTCCTGAACTTCCTTGGGCTCCCCATTTGCCAGGTCATTAGTAACAAGGTGGATAATGACATCTAGCTTACCCTGCTGTCTTGCCTTCCCGGCGATCCCCAGGATCTTCCTCCCATCCCTCCATGCCGTGGCACCTGATAGGCACTTCACCTCCCTGTTCTCCCCCTCCTGTGTTCCTAGCTTGTTCCCTCTTATGATAGAGTCTCCCACCAGGATTTGCTTCCTCCTCCTCTGGGGTCCACTGCTCTCCCCACTGAGGTCACCTCCTTGGTTGACCTCCACATACATTCCTTTCACTTCTCTGGGTACCTCTGTTTGGTTGTCCCTGTTTGCCAGTGCAGCATATGAGTTCCGGAGTGGACTAGGATCTGGGATGTGCCTCTGCCTGACCACCCTAACCCTCCCCAAGCCCACCGTCATCCATGTGCTCCTCATTTCTGGCATCCTTTGAAGCAGCTCCAAAAGTACTGTATCCAAGGGAACTCCTTAGTGTAAGCACAGTTATAAAGCATGGAGCTAGTTGCTGTTGTGTGTATACTTGAAACAAAAGGAAAGTGCAACTGCTCTAAAACACAATATCCAAAACAAAATGTTTCATTGGAATTCAACTTTTATTTCTTCATTCAGCCCAGTCCCAACATTTCGCCATGCAGTGGCTTCTTCTGGGGAGCTGTTAAAAATATATACATCTCAGTCAATACACCCATATACAGTAGAAGAAATTGAATATTTTATAATCTTATCTCACTGCATATATAGTATTCTAATTTAGAAGACTGAACATAATAAACAGACCACCATCTATAGTATATGGCAATGCACAAATGATTTAACAAATAGTATAAAAAATATGTAGGACATATATACATATTCTGGTTTGGCTATCCAACATAAATTAAAAAGCCAGCAAGGCTGCCTGCTTGTTACTGCTTGAGAACGATCTGTACGCTGCCCTGATAATCTTCCAGAATATCTAAAGAACACAAAATTAAAACATGTCTAATTATTCCAAAGCTACTGATATTAAATGAAAAAAACTAATGACAATTAATGTAGTACACTACCTGTGTGAACTTTTTTCACAGTCGCTTAAAGTTTTAGTGTATTTCAATCGCTAAAAATGAAAAAATTTTAAATGTAAACAGGAATCCCCATCTGTAACCAAATAACTAAATGAATGACCAATTTATTGTTTACATGCATTCAAAAACATTGTATATAAAAGTTTCCAGCCTTCTATACCACAACTAGGTAAACTAAGTACAATTGTATTACACCAAAGGTACTGAAAACAAAACACTCGGTGTTCCTAATTCTATGTAAGTTTTTTTTTACATAACACTGTCTAACTCATAGAAACACAACAGGATATCAGCTATACACTATCACATTTCAGTTTTATACAACATACGTCATCAGGGGTGTAGCCAGGCATTTCAGATTTGTACACCAAGCTGCCACACTGCTACCCCCCCCCCTCGCCCCCCCGACTCGAGTACAAGGTTCCTGGTTCCAATCAGATGATTCCCACACTAGACCTCCTGTCTGTCTGCATTGCTAGAGTGGTGTTCAGGTCCTGCTGCCAGCTGGTAAATGCTATTGACACCGCCATGGGTTCACGACCATGAGAGAAATTTCTTCTGTCTCCCCTACAGGTAGGCAGACTCGCTCCACTTGCAACTTCCCATGAAGTCTTCATTCTTTTAGTTGCTTCTGAGTCTGTTCTTCCATCTGCTGTTCCTCAGTTCTTCTACTGCTTCTGTCACTCTCAGTCCAATTGAACTAATAGTATGGCTTCTAACTTTGCTAGGGCATTTAAACTCACTGCCCCAGACTTGCCACACCCTCTAGCAGATGCCGTAGCCAATCACTATGCAGACAGACCACGCGGACCTAATTGAGACCTTCAGCTTCAACATCCATGGTCCACACAGTCAGCCACCCCCCAAAACAAAGCTGAAAGAGAAAAGAAAAAGCCTGCGAAGCCAAACAAAGGAATTTAAAAGCAATGGACTAGAGAGAGCAGAGCAATGCTGGCCAGCTTGTTTGCCACCCCCTGCTACTAAACTTAGTACATCATGGCTCACTTGGTGTATCAATAGCTACACCCGTGTACGTCATGCCTGTAAAGAACAAATGCTTCCTATTGAGCTCACGGCTCTGTAAATTAAAGAAAAAAGCACAGTATTCAGCCATTGAAATATGGCTTTAAAGAAAAAATACCAAAGTGTTTTAAGTATTTCAATTCATAAAAAAGCCTACCATGCATTTGGTGTTTCCAGCATCTAATTCCCTTCTTACTGTGGCAGCAAGAGGCCGTCTCAAGCACGAACCTCTTATACCCGCGCGAAGCAGCACCAGCTAACGCCAGCGGACATGATAACATGTCATCACTAAGCAGCCAAAGCTGCCCACTCACCATATTTTCGCGCCAGTAAATGGAAGTGCACCAGAAAAGTAATCTATCATAATGCTATTAATAAAATGGAAGTGTTAAAACATTCTGTATGCACAGTTTAAAGAAGAGAGCATATTATTTTATTTGTGAAATGTTTTAAATAATAAAATTAAAGGAGTACTTTCTAAATATTAAAACTAAAAAAATGCTAGTGTTATTCTTAATCAGAAGGAAGTGTAAACAGATAAATCTGTATGAATGTTGAAGGATGAGGGGGGTGAAGGCAGAACAAATGAGCAAAAAAGGTATATAAATACTAGAGCCTTTTAAACTGCCAGTTATCAGCAAGATTGCCAATTTATGTCTTCATTAAGACCCCAAGGAGTACAATATGCACCAAGTTCAAAGATCCACCAGGTTTCTCTATAATTCAGTCATTTTTGAAAATGTCCACCTGGTGTAGCAGGCAATACACGATCCAATCCCCAAAGCCTGAGTTGTACCACTGTGTGACCTCAATCCATAAAGTGTCTAGCCACCGATGAATTTTCATCTTTAGATGCAATACGACTTTTATGTTCCAAGATTCTTTTCTTCAACTCCCTGGCTGTCTGCCCAATGTATACATGATCGCAAGGACATTGCAATACATAAATGACCACCTTAGTGTTACAATCTATATGGTATTTGATTTTGTATTCCTTACTAGTATAAGGATGCCTGAAATATTCTTTTTTAGATGTGTTGCCACATGCAACACATCTATTGCATGGAAACATTCCCTGTTTCAAGGGTCCCAATAACAATTGCATTGTATTTTTAAGGATGTCATATTTATGTACCACATTAACTAATTTATCCTTAATGTTGGGAGCTTTTTTAGAAATTACAAAAGGTTTTGTGGAAAATGTAGAAGCAGTTGGTGGATATTCTTGTAATATTTTCCAATGGTACAAGATAATATGCCTCAATTGAGGCATTTCTTTACAGTGTATAGTGTTGAATGCAATGCCCCCTGTGTTCCTATCATAAGAGGCTGTGGTATTGGACTGGGTGGTCTCTGGATAGGGGTGAAGGTACTCCTGACCCAGTTTACTTCTACTCTGAGTCTGGCTACCTCATTCCACAGTCCAGAGAGGTGCCTGCAGATAGGGCAGCACCTCAGCATCCAGAAGGTCTGCCTGAATATGGCTGCCCTGCAGCCACTGCATTGCACCACTCCTCACATTATACTGCACCTATACTGCTATTCCAGTACTTGTCTGTTACTGAAGCTCTCCTAGTTCCCATTTTATTAATTTACTGTCCTAAAAATCCTGCCACTGATCCTCAGATATGTTTCTTTAAAGAAGGAAAACAACAAACAAACAAAAAAGTCAAAACATGTGCTGAGGGCGGGCTTCCTCCCCCTTATGCCCCTCCTACCCCACAACTCCTGCTATTCCCTGTGCTTAGCTCCTGTCAATCAGATTTAACAGAGCATATAATTAAGAGTGGGGGGGGGAAGGGAAGGGAAGGTGGGTTGAAATTTGCAGTAATTAAAGACAGCAAAGGAATAAACCACCACTGCAAGTACACCAAACTAGGTTTTAAATTTTCAACAGCCCAGAAACAATTTTAAGTAAAGACAGCAATAAATTACAGTGCTACTAAAAGCCCACAATCTAAGTTTAAAACAAAAACAGCAATGAGCAGTTACTGCAAAGCACTGAAATTAATCTGGATCCTTCCTCTTCTGGCTTCTTCTCCTCGTGCCTTCTTTAGGCCTGTCATGTCACTATGTACATACTTGCTGCTCTATATCTCAAGGTCTCCTTATCACTCCACAACACACCACTCTGTGTCAACAACTCAGTCAGTTTGCCTTGCCTCTTCTTCAGGTCTGTAATGGCACTATGAGGATACACCATCTTCCCATCTTTTTCCTAAGTACTTGATCCAGCAACCTCTGAACATTCCATGTTTGACATCATATGTGGAAGGGGGGTTTCAAAAATTTCGACCATGGGATCATGCTCCAAGGCACTCTGTTAGGGAGTCATTTCATTTACATGTTATGTACTGGATGTTTGTCAGGATGAAATGTGGCTGAATATTATGGCTTGAAACATCTTGCAAGAGACCTCATTCCACCTCTGCTGCTGAATGTTCAAATCCATTAGCACTGTGCAAACTGAGAAACTGAGAACCAACACCTTTTTAGGTATGGCAGACCCTGTCACAAGCACCTGAGCACTGACAATGACATTGAGATTCCTCTGATTCCCCTGCAGTCAAGGTGTCTGCACACCTGGCCCCTGCACTATAATAACCAGTCTTAGTGCCAAGGATGATGAATATCTAGTAGCAGCGTTAAATGACTGTGGGTAGCCCAAACCTGATCTTTGGACTTACCATAATCCATTCAAATCTTTTGTGTGGCTCAGTTTGATTAGTGATCCATCAGACACAAGAAGAACAATATGCCAGCTATGCCAGGCAAATGGCAGTCATAGTAAAGTGGATATCTTCTTGCTACAAGTGGGCAGTACGGCCCCCCCCAAACACAATCATCTCTTGATCTGGGCAAAACACCAGAGCAGGGCTGCTGAGGTACAATACAATGAGCTCCTATTATTCATGCATGTAAGCTGAAAATGAAACAAAGGTAAAGTCAATCTAATTGCTCTGTTTTTATAAAAATTCAAAAGCATATATCTCACTACAGCTTAGTACTGCAAGTGAGTTAACAGCACTAATGTTTGAACACAGCCACAAGCAGGGTATATTCCTAGAAAGGCATGGACTGCTAGGAAAACATAGATACCCTTTATACAAACACAGCAACCTTAACATGTTGGTTTATTTAACACTAAGACATTCTAAGACCAGGATATTGTTTTTCTGTACTAAGGTGGTTAAATGGAAAAGTACATAAAGGGACTGATGCAGAGTGATGAATTAAGATTTAGCTATAGTATAACAAAATGTGACAGAATTTATATGTCCCAGTAGAGTCTGTCTATCTATCTATCTATCTATCTATCTATCTATCTATCTATCTATTCATTTTTTGCAAGAAACTGCATTAATGCACCAGTTAGGGTTCAACTTAACACAAAAAAAATAGGGAAATGTGGTGTTCGGGCCTCCCCACCCCCATGTAGCAAAAGGAAAAAAAATAGGGTTTTGGGACTCCTGAGTCTTTGTGAATCAGTGGTGCCATCTTCCTTGGGGTTGTCAATCCTAATGCTCACCCTCCCCCTAGCCCATAGCTGCCTGTCTGAAGTACAAAGTACTGCTCTAAGCAGTGTCTCATAGTGATACACTCTTCAAACGTAGAGAAGTATGTCTCACCACATGTTGCCAACAACATCTGTCGTAACTTTCTTCATGCAGGGCTCTGTGGGCCCTGCACGAAGAAAAGAGACCCCATCTGATCTTGTTTGCTCAGGGGAGGTGGTGAGCATTAGGGCTGACAATGCCAAGGAAGACCCCACCACTGATTTTACATGACTTAGGAGACCCAAAACCTTATTTTTTTTGCCTTTGTTGCTTGGGGTGGGGTTGGGGGTGAGAAGTTAGGGTTGAAAACAGGAAGCCACATTTCCCTACTTTTGCTGCTTTAAATTGAACCCTAACTGGTGCAGTAATACTGTTTTTTTTCCAAAGAATGTCCTTTCTTTTTGAGATAGTGGAATATTTTCCTCAGATGCAAACATGCAGGGACGTCCTGGCCATGCATCAAGAGGATAGTCCGTCTGTTTATGGAAATGTAGGGCCCTGCTGACCCTGCACTTCTGTGCAGCATCAGATGTCAAAAATTATCAAAGTTATGAATGTGCATTGAAAAATCTCAATGTACCTTTATGACTGTGTTGTCTTCCAATATTGTGACCCCAAGTTTTCAGCATTGCTTTGTTCCGAACCCACCTCATGAACACAGTAGGTGAAACTTTTCAAATCTTAGCCGAAACATCATTCTTTGGCACATTTGTCAAAACATGTTTTGGCCAGGGTTTGAAAAATGACAGTTGTCATGTTCATGAGGTGGTGTGAAGAAATTGCAATTTTGAAAATTTGAGGTCAAAATATTAAAAATTACCAAAGTTATGAGCATGCATTGCAAAATTTCAAGGCACACTTGTAACTTTTCTGTTTTTTTAATATTTTTCCCTACATTTTCAGCATAGCCTTCTTAATACTCCACCTCATGAACAAGGGTGGAAAAAATGTCCACAACCCACTCAAAAGCTGATTTCATGCAGTGACCGCAAAATCACCTTCCAGGATGGATTTTTGTAATTTCACCTCAATTTTTCTTGGGGGGTCGTGTTGAAAATTTGGTGTAAAAATGTTCAGATATGACAAAGTTATGAATAAATGTTCAAACCCCATTGAACTACATTAAACTGCACTTACCTTATGTTCTCCTATTACAGTCACTGGTTTCTGCAGCAAGACATGTCTTTGATTGGAGAGTGGATCTGTGAAGTGGGACATGTTCAGGTGAGTGAGTGTGTGTGTAGGGGGTGCATGCTGAGTGGGTGATCGGGGTGGGGTGGGATCACTGATGCACCATTTTGTTTTTTTCAGCTTTTAAAATAAAAAAAAGATCAACAAGGGATGGTTTTCTTTACTGTAGTGTGACAAAAGCTGACAATGGGGATTGGGCACCCCTATGTCGGGATGGTGTTTGAGGGCACAGGGGTTGGAATCCTGGTGCTGCCACCAATTTGTTTTGGGGGTGACCTGCAGAGGAAGGGGTGGAAAGAAATGGTACCAGGTGACATGAAAGGGAGGAGGGGCAAGAGAAGCAATAGCAGGGGAGCTACCTGGTCTGCATACTGATTTGCAAAAAACAAACCATTGGAATTAGGCTTGGATGACCTGAAGGGGAGTGGGTAACAAGGAAATGGTACTGGGATGGGCACCCCAGTCCACTAAAATAATATTTAATAGATAGACATACTGGATAGATAGATAGATAGATAGATAGATAGATAGATAGATAGGCTCAGTGCTGATATTAAAGTAGACAGGAGGACTACAGTTGCACTTTCACAAATCGAGAAAGTCCTGCTGTTCTCATACAGAGAACATGGGAAAATGGCTCTTCTCACTAAACTGGGCACCCTGGATTTTCAGGTGCTGTAAATGTTATTTCTGGGACAATTTTCAAAAAACAAACACCAGGATCTAGCTAAATGGGCACTGTTAATTAGGTTTAGGTGTTTAGCTAGATACAGGTGTTTGTTTTTAGAAAATACACCCTTTGTATAGATTTTAACTTTTTTTGTTAAAATTAAAAATATGATGGTGACCACATGGAGGAAGAATTTTGGCTCACAAAGGAAAAATATATTATACGATGGCAAAAAAAGAATGCTGGTCTCCAATTGGTCAGACTGGGACTGGAACCAGGATGTTATCCCAGCATAACATCCCTACTCTAGTCCCAGCACACTAACGACCGCATTAAATGTTTAAAAAAAAATCACTCCACATCTGTCCCAAAGATTGCCTCAGCACTCCCCGTTCTGCTCAAAATGTGCGCTCCCCGCCCCACTCAGAAACCCCACTCAGCACCCACTGTAAACACGCTGAAGATGTGTTCTACTTATTTTTAATCTTCTGGTACAAGTATAAAACACAAAACAAGTGTACTAGGAGAAGCACAATGCCACTGTGAACTTTGATCGCTGACAGGCAGGCAGCTGACCGCACAACATACTGACTAAACACAAATGAGCAGAGCGGACAGCTGCCCGTGTGCCCTTGGAATAGAAAACTAAAAAAATGTTACTCACCTTTTTCTAATGTTCTCTTTACTTTTTCATCTTCTCCACCAAAAGTCATGGCAGTTTAAGGGGAGAATAACAGCAACAGTGTAACTTCAAAAACACGAACCAGGGTGGGGGGCACATACTTCCGGTTTCATGGACATTCATGACAACAAAATCCACTTTCCCTTTTTAAAGTTGAAAAAAAAATACAGTACAACACACTCTGTCCCTTTTCTTCTACCAACTGTGGGGTGGGGAGCCATAGCAGAGCTACAGACTCACAGTGACATAACAGCAGCTTCACCTATTGGCCAAAACAAATAATAAGCACTATTTATTTTCTACTAAGTATTCCTACCCTTTAAAAATGACACAAAAAAACTACTTTTAATAAACGTTTTAATAATTTTTATGTTTTTTCTTTCAAATTGAGCTATTATATAATAGGAATAATGCACTCCAGGGTGGGTATTATGCTGGGTTAACATCCCTTCTCAGGTGTTGGACACCCTCGGCCTGCGGCCTCGAGCCTAACCACCCAAGGTGGGATGTTATCCCTGCATAACACCCACCTTGTTGTGCATAATTCCTTTAATAACAGGATAGGGTGTAAAAAAATGAAATAGACTGTGCAAGAACTTGTTAACTTCATTAGTCTTAATTTCACTGGTTATATATCTTCCAAAAAATGCAAGGGGAGTAAAACTGTGACTACAGAAGTCAGTTAATGGGTTTCACAACAGACTGACAATTAGAAATATACATATGCCTTTGATGGTCCTTCACAGGATTGTTAACACACACACAAATGATTGCTTCTACTTTGTGATGGTACATTGTATTAGTTCATACTAGTAATTTACACAACACAAAATTATAATATTGGTAATATTAAATGCACAATGAAAATAGAAATAGAGTTAGAATCGATGTTTTGACCACAAGTCTTCTTCAGGAATTGTCTAAAAGAGAAAAAAACAAAGTTAGTGGGGAGGTAAGGGTAAATAAGGGATATATATGTGAGAAGAGAAAATAGGGGGAGGCTCTAGGGGAGAAAAAGTGATAATAAGCAAGGTAGGAAAAGAATCTGGAAAGCAAAAAGGAGAAGATGGGAATAAACAGGCATAGTAGGAGTGATGAGCTGAGGAGTCCTCAAGTGGAGACTAAATAACATTGCCTAGTAAGAAGGCTGAAAGGTGACAAATGTGGGGGAAGGATACAGAGACAGAAATATATGCTGAAGATGAAAAATAGATGTGCACTGAAAATATGCAAAGAGAATTATGGTGCATTGCTGTGCTCCCCCCAACAGGCCCATGTCTGTTCCCCACTTCCCAGCATCTTCTAGGGTGTTCAGTACTCCTCTAGTATTCACTGTGGACTGAATTTCCCTACCATGTGTAGTCTAACTTCTACTGTCCCCTTCGCTCTTTGCCACAGAATGGAGGATTTCTTATCAGTGCACCTATGATGATTGGTGGTGGGTGAAGTGCATTAAATCCACTACCCGTAGTATTACATGTAAAACCCTAATTTGGGGTAATACTATGCAAAGCAAAGCAAATAACTAGGCATCCCAAAGTAACTGAAAGTTCCCATTATTGTCTATGTACTTCACCTGTTTGGGGGGCTGATTAATGCTCATTTTGCTGTGATTAATGGGATGGCAGGTCCCATGGGCTCTACAGTATATTGTCTTGCACAGCCTCAGTTCAGCATTGTGTGTGTAGTGGAAAGCTAGAGACAGTTTGGTCCCAGAGCTATGCGAATTAAACCATGAAAGCGCCTTCAAAAAAGCATTGTTGCATCCAAATATTGTGTCAGAATGTAGTGCGAGTGTAGTAAACTCTTGTGTGTTTATCATCGAACGTTTATTGATTTGGTGTGAATATTGCATCTTAACTTAGTACATTCACTGTCTGTACTGACAGACACTGCAGAAGTGTGCTTCAGGGAAGGGGAGGATCTGTGGTATAGGAGGGAGATTCAGAGACCACAGTGATAAAGGCAATCTTTCCAAGTGTTGTTGGCTAGTGTGTTAGTATTTGTGTGTTCAGGTACATACAGTAATACTTCTATTAATTTTTTATCAGGTTTTACTGTCTGCTGGGCATTTTTTTCAGTCTGTTTAAAAGGCTGTGTTGTAGTTTACTGAACGGTTACAGTTTCTGCACATGATCTTTAGTCTGTGTGCATGCTGTCAAATCATATGCATTTTACTGGGCCACCATAATAGCAGTACTGTGAATTTTGCATCCTGTCTGTGTTACTTTTCCCTGCTTCTGTGTGTCTACGTACTGCTGTAATCCCCCCCCCCAATAAAGTAAGGTATTGTTTTTCCACTTCATGATTCCTGAAGACTTGTTAAGGTCTGTTATCTTGTTGTGCCCGTGTGGCTCTATCTTGAAGTCCCTATTGTTGTTTTTTGGCTTCCCATTGACCAAAAATGAAGAAATATAATGTTGCTGTTAATTCTGTCTGTTAAGTCTGCTGAAATTGCTGTCACTGTACCACTACTGTGTGTCTCACAATAGTACCGTGAACACTCTGAGTGCATATTATAGCATTTAAAGTAACGTAAATAGACATAATAAAAAAAAGTACATAGTGCAGTGTTTTTGTCATTGTTCTCTTGAATTTGTTACAGCAACACATAAAACTGGACAAATTCAGTTTTTGTGTTACACGTGCTTCTTTTCTTGTTGACTGTCTGTGTAATCTTAAAAAATGCCCACCAAGAGATGATCATGGAAAGTGGTTTCTTGCTGTAGCGCTGCTGCCAAGAATACTGTTGCTTGTGTGACTCCAAATGTTAGCAATGGAAGTTGTGATGATGATGATGAGACAGGTTCATCAGGGGCTAGCGCTGTTAAGTCTGGGCTTTGACTCATGAACAAAGTTGTTGATGTGGTAGTACTAAGCTATGGAAGGGAAAGGTAGTAGTTGCTGCAAGTACAGGGATTTCTGTTGGGAGTTTTCTGACAAGTACCTGAAATGATAGCAAGAGGAACAGAAAACATTAACTTTTTAATCTGGCTGAGTTTCAATTAAAGACCAAACCCCCAGCCCCAAACCCACCAAAAAGAAGATAAAAAATGCACTAACCTTATATTGTAGCAGGCCTGGCCAGCCAAGCTCATGACAAGTAGCCCATAAAAAAAAATTAAACAGCAAAAATACTTACTTTAGCATTGCAATATGCAATCCTAATGTGAAATATCATTTGAACAAATCTCCACGAATCCACGATGAGGTCTTAAAAGAAAAACGACACACCTTAAGTGAGATCTACACAAAATGATTGAACATTTACTTGTAAATCCAACATAACCATATTACACTGGCAAAAATCACTTACAAGTGTTAGTCTGTATGTAAGAGTACAGCTACTACATACACCATCTCTCTGTCACCGAGACCACAGCAGCAAACAGCATCAGCACAGCATGTTCTCACTCCACAACATCGAAATCATCAGGCACCGCAGCAGCTGAACCGAGATCAACCAGTAAAAGCAACACGTCAACTTGTATTTCTTTTCACTTCATATAAGTGTATGTGGTGCCAAGACTTTATTAACAGGAGAGACTTAAATGTGCTTCACAGCTAGTGCTTCTTGACATTTCAACAGCAGTAGGAAAGATGTTGATGTTTGAATCTTCTGGAATTATCTTCTTACTTGCACACCAGTGCAGCAGCAGTAGCTTTACTTCATAGCATGTAAGCATTTCTATAATGGGGCCACTACTTGACATTTGTGGCTAGCAGGAGGAGACATCAATACAAAAACACTTGTTTCAATGCTCAGAAAAGAAGTTCTTGTTTTATTCTTTGGGAATTTTCTTCATACTTGCACACCAGTGCATCAGCTCAGCAGCAACAGCAGTATGAGCAGCATGTAAACCTTTCTATAGTGGGACCAATACTTGACATTTGTGGATAGAAGAAGGAAATTAGGCAAAGGAGCATACAGCACAGTGAAACAGATAAGGTGAGGAAGGGTCAAGGAAGGATAGCACAGATTGTTTTGTGTAATCATTTTTATATACTTTTATTTTTTGTGTTTCCTTTTTTTAAAAGGCCATAGGTGTTGAAGAAAGACAAGATGAAAGGACAGATGATAAAGGAGTACAGAACAGAGTACAAAATTCAAACAGTGCAATATATTTAGTTAGTGGCACCTCTATCACCACCACAAAGACAGTCCTGGATTGCAATCAAAATGGCAGTCTCACTGTCCTGATTGTCATGGACCTGAGCAACAGTCTGACGGAGCTCTATGACCATGCATCACAGCTCGACAATCCCAATGCATTGACTCCTCCTGATAATTGCCTGCTGCAAGTGGTGGTGGTGCTGCTACTACTGGTGGTGGTGCTGCTGCTTCTACTGCTGGAGGTGGTGCCATTGAAGCAACTATTGGTGGTATTTCTACAGTGTGGGGGGCAACCACCGATCACAGTTTCTGTTTTTTGCCTGATACTGCTAATGTAGCAGCTGCTGTTTTCACCTCCTGCCATTCTGCATGGTGGTGCATGGCTACGTGTGTCCACTGCTCCCTGTTGCCAATACAGCTGCCACTCTTTCCCCATGGATCACCTTGTGGCATATGGTGCAGTTAGCCACACTTTAGTCATTGGGGTCACATTGAAAAGATGCCCACATAGGGGAGGTCTTCCCATGGTCCTGAGGCTGGCATTGCTTTCACACATCTGATATCTCAGCCTCTTGTTTTGGTGGAGCAGATGGTTCATGCTGTGGGCATGGAACCATGGGGGTGGCTCCAGCATGCTGCCGCACCTGCTGTTGCTGATCCACTGGCTGCAGCTGTTCCTGTTCATGTTCCAGCTGCACCTCCACCTCCATGTTTGGTTGTTGGTGGACCTGCATCCCAAAAACTGTCCTATTTAGGATGACTACACATGAACCACCATGTGTCCTTGGGCCATGACATCCAGTCAGACAATCCATAACAGCCTGAAGAGAAGATCTGACAAAGAAATAAAAAACAGAATGAGAGAGACAGAGAAAGAGTAAAGTAAGCAAGTTTAAAACAAAATAATAGAGGCAGTGTAGTTAGCAAAACGCAGTAGGAAAAAGTAAAAGATAGACTGGTACTACTTTACTTAAAGAAAAAATATTAAACTATGAGAATTATTAAATGAATGAACTGATTTGCGCTCTAAGTAGCTGCCTGTAGTCCTCCACACACCACAACCTGACTCAGACTGACTCAACAAGTGGAACCAATCATTTCCTGTGGAGGAAAGTGGTCATGTGACCTGCAGAGAGGCACACATGAGACCTAACTGCTTGTTTCCTGGCGACTTCCCCTGTGCACCAAAGTAAAAGTGACGTGAGAATGTGAAGGCGAAGTCAATAGCGAATTTTGGGTTATCAGAGCAAAACTGCGTGAAATTTAGCCAAACGTGAAGTGGGTGACTTCGCATACACTTCACATGCGAATTAAAACTTCGCTACATTATTAATGATGATGAATTCCAACATGTAAAGCACTGACCCAACACAGATGTAATTAAATTGATCTTTGCTGCTAAATAATGTATTGTGTAGATCTTGAAAACTGTTAATAAACATATTGACAAAAAAAGACTTAAGCAAATACATTTTGATAATTGTTGAAAGTGTTAACATGTATAATTACAGACATATACCACAGTGCCTGAAGAAGTGGGCTTATACTAAGGTTCATACTCAGGTGAGTGAGGAGTGAGGGGGCTGTAGTGTCCTAGATGCTCCTATGCTACTTAAGCAGTATAATACTGTAATGTTTACCCCGATAACAGGAACTTATCAAGGCGAGATTTAAACTCAGTCTTGGTTTTACTGATTATTATCTCCAATGGCAGTTTATTCCAAGGGTTAACTGTTCTTAAGAAAAAAAATAATTTTCTACTTTGATAATTAAAGTGCTTGCCAGCCAGTCAAAGGGGATGACCTCTAGTGTCATGTGAAATGTATGTAAATCAAGCACAAGTTTGTTCATAAGGTAGGGGTCCTGGAGAATGTCATGTAAAAAGAGTAGGTCGCCTCTGAGACATTGGGTTTCAAGGGTCATGAGATTTAATGATGTCAATCTGCTATTATACGATTGGTTGTAAAGACCCTTAATGTACTTAGTAAACCTACACTGTACTTTCTCTAACTGATTGCAGTTGGTTTTCCTGCAGGGGCACCAGAGTTGGGATACATATTCAAGATGTGGCCTAGCATAAGCTTGGAACATCGGCATCATAACTTTAGTGTCTCAGGATTTGATATTACGCTTGATGGACCAGATTACTGTATTTGTTTTATTGTTTGATGCATTAATGTGTTTAGAATAATTTAAATTATTAGAGATAATAACCCCCAAGTCTCTTTCATCACTTGTTACACCTAATGTAGAACCACCTAAGATATATGGGGCAGAAAGGTTGTTAGGACCCAGATGCATCACCTTGCATTTATTGGTGTTTCTCTTCATGCCCCAGTGATTAACCCATGAAGAAATTTTGTCAAGGTCCTGGTGGATAATGTTAATATCATGTGTGTTGGTACATGGCCCACCCAATTTAACATCATCCCTGTAGTTTATCGAGGTTGATAGACAGTTGTTTGTTAAATCAGACATAAATACTTTGAAAATGCAGGGACCTACAACTGAGCCCCATGGTACACCGCTGGTGACAAGACCACTGTTGGAAAATTGCAGATTTATCATCACTCTTTGTGTTCTTCCATTTAGCCAGTTACCAATCCAATTAATGATAAATTTATTAATTTTAAGATGCTGTAATTTAATTTTCAGAGCCCAGTGTGGCATTACATCAAAAGTCTTGCTAAAGTCTATAAAAATAACATCACATCATACTTTTCTGTCCAGCAGGCAACTAATCTGTTCGTAAAAACACATTAGAGTTGTCAAACAGCCTCTCCCCTTTTTAAAACTATGCTGCTCTGGATCATGGCTATCCAAGGTTGGTGCAATGATATATTTTATAAGGCTTTTGAATATTTTACATAGGGGAGAGGTAAGTCTTATGGTACAGTAGTTTTCCCAATTAGTCATAGGGCCCTATTTAGGGCTGTTGGTGGAGTCTACAGCCCTTCTGTCATCGATCAGACTATAGCTCTAAAATGGCTTTTCTTGCACACTACTGTTTTAGATATTTGGATGTATTCCTCCACAGCTGCAAAGTGGTGCACTCCCCTCTTTTTTTTTTTTGCTATTTGCTGCTCTATATTAAAGGCATCTGAAGGAAGGGGGATGCTACTGTATTATGCCTCAAAACTTCTCAGGATATTAACAAAATAAACTTTTTAAACTGCTGTTTCTATCATCTGTCCAGCACAGTCTAATAGGTGCACTCTATTTCTTTCAGAAACCTAGGAGTTAACTCATTATATGATGTCTGTTGTATATAGTGTCAGATTACAGACAGTGAACGTGTGCAGTCTATGAGCTGTTTCATTCCTATGGGCAAACATACAAACTGCAGGGTGGGGGGGGCTGTAGCCTCATCACTTTTTTTGGCTTGAAGGATCTTGCTCTTTAAACAAACAAAAAGTAAGCATAAACTAGCATGACAGAGTTAATTAAGTCCAGCTGCCCAGGCACACATAGAACAAAAGAGGTGCTTTGTGCTTGTTTGTGGTTTCTGGAGTTGGAAGTGTCAAGTAGAAAGTGCTTTGTGTGTGAGTGTGTGGTGTGAGTGTGTGTGTGTGTGTGTGTGTGTGTGTGTGTGTGTGTGTGTGTGCACAATTCTGCTTTGGGATGGGTCATGTGATGCAGACTGCTGATCTCTTATCTAGAATTCACGATCTGAGGGTCTGTTTGAGCATTCCCTCCTACACAGCAGAAGGTCAGTGGAAAACTAAACTACAAGGAAAGAATAAATAACAGATTTACAGAAACACTGGAGAGATTAAGTGACTTAATCAGAACCACAGAGTATGGAAATAGAGGTTGGGGGAATCAAACCCATATCTGAATGCTGGCTGTACAAAGCCCATTTATACTCATTACTCTAACCTCTAGGCTATACTGCCAGCCTCATAAATAGTGAACAATGTAGACTGGGTTGTTAATATTTCAAAGGAGAACTGCCTTGAATCAACAAATATGCATTTTTGTAGAAGTAGATGCTATTTTTTTTAAATACTAGTTTTCATTTTGTTACTGCTTAATCTTAACTGGCCTTTTGGTAAATTCAGTGAGTCTTTCTGATTCACACACTGCTGGCATTGACCATTTTAGAACAATATGAACTTTTCAAGAACTTACATTGTTGGTACAATGCATCTGTGTTCTAATTTAGAATTCTTAGGTTCATGAGGATATAAACAACATCATATAATTCTTAGATGGCGCTTTGCAGCAATGTGTAATGCATAAATATCCAATTGGTTAACTAAAAGGCCAGCAAAAATGGGGCAGAAACAGAAGGGGACCCACTATATGAAAAAAAGTGTCTACACGAAACATTACTCACAGGTTCAGTGCAGTTCTCCTTTAACTAGGCTTGTAGGGAATGTCAGATATTTTATCTAAATGGTAAGGAACTCTGTTTACAGGGATTTGGAGCCACCTACAGGGAAATTCTTCCCATAGACTTGCATTAGTCATACAGAAAAACAGAGGAATTTGGCTTCCACTGGAAATAATGTATGACTAAATAGCACTATATGACACCAACAAGAAAATAAATTTGGTCATTTGGTAGCTCTTCACAGCCCTATCGGCTCTGGCGAGAGTTTGTTATAGATGGGGATGACACTGTCTAGTTTCCACTCAGCTGGGATAAAGTTGTGAAGTAAGCAAGTTTCAAAGATTAGTTTTAGTGGGTAGGCTAGATAGTCAGCAAGTAAGAATAGTAGGTGATCTGCGATATTTATAGCCAAGGCATGTTTTACCTTTTAGGGCTGACAGTTTATGGTAAATAGTTTCTGGGGCAAGAGAGATTGGGAAATCCTCTACTGGGTCTGTGTTCATATCAGGCAGCTGTTGGTTTGAAAAAACATCACAAAATTTAGAGTTAAATATATTTGCCATCTCTATCGGGTTATGAATTCATTAATCATTATGTTGCAAAGGGCCTACCTGACATTGAGGTTTCTTGAGTGAGTTAATATATGCATAGAAATGCTTACCATTAGTTTTATTGGATTTAATTGGCTAAATAATATTCCCAATTATATTTGGCTTTCCTTATTTTGGATTTACATAGTTGTTAAAGTTTTAAATATGCTGTGCAGTTTTTTGTGTTTTTTGACTGAAAATAAGCATTCTATTTTTTATTTTTTTTATTTAAGTAACCTTTTAATGGTTCTATTAAGCCATTTTGGAGAGCGTTTGCAACATTTGTATTTTAGTCTGGTAGGAATAAACTTATCTCTTACATATGATAAAGTGCTTGAGAAGAAACTCCAACAATTCAGAATGAACTGGTTAATTAAGGCCGCATCCCAGTTGATATTGTTTAATACAGTTTTCATATCTTTGATATTTGCTTTATCATAGAGAAAGATTTTGCTAGAGCCAATATTGTTTGCATTGTATTTTTGTAGTGAAAATTGAATAGTGTTATGGTCACTATTTCCTATAGGGGTGGACATCTTCATTTTATTAATTTTAAGATGTTCATTATAGAGCATAATGTCCAGGATATTATTGCCCCTAGTGGGAATATGAATGCATTGGTTTAGTTGAAGCTGGGCACAAGATAATTGTAGTTTTTTTTCCCAGGATAGGAGGTCGCAGTACTGTTTATCCAATCAATATCTCCCATATTAAAATCCCCCATAACAATGATGTCACCCAGTTCACATGCTGGTGGAAGGCATCTAGCTTCAACTGAGCTCTTTTCTTCTAGGTTACTTGTAAGGACAGAGCAAAGAACCTTACCAGATCAAGGAAAAGGATTAAGGTTTCTTTTGGCTAGGCAGATTTACTGTGTGTTATCATTTTCTTTTGTATTCACAGGGATTGTTACTGTGTGTTGCTAACATTTTATTGCTTTATTTTTCTCTGATTCATATTGTTGCTGCTGGGTATACCTTCTGCTGAATTATTACAGGGTGTGCCTACAGGTGCATACTTACAGATTACTGCTGTAATCTTCTGATTCAAATTGTCTTTTGCAAGGTATATCTTTTGTTTCTGTTTTACTTTTCTCTGTAGTAAAGTGTTTCTTACAGGGTATATCTTCTGTGAAATTATTAGAGGTGGTGCTTACATTTTTGTGACTTTTTATCATTAGGCTAAGCAAAATTTATGTGTGCCACTATTTTATTTAATATTTTTTGTTTTTGTGGAAAGGTTTTTGTTTGTCTCAGAGGTGTTGCATTCTTCTTCTCAAATTGAAGGAGCTAATTGCTTTCCTCCCACAGCTCTTCCACGGGATTGGGTGTGTTACTGGGGGTGGAGCTGACAAACTGTTACTAATTTCCAACAGAAGGAAGGGTTAAAAGGTCAGGTTAGTTGATATGTTGGAGGTGGAAGACTAGGTTTGCTGGCAAAGGCACCTAGCTTCACCTGAGCTCTTTTCTTCTAGGTTGTTTGTAAGGACAGAGCAAAGAACCTTACCAGAGCAAGGAAAAGGATTAAGATTTCTTTTGGCTAGGCAGATTTACTGTGTGTTATTATTTTCTTTTGTATTCACAGGGATTTTTACTGTGTGTTGCTAACATTTTATTACTTTATTTTTCTCTGATTCCTATTGTTGTTGCTGGGTATACCTTCTGCTCCATTATTACAGGGTGTGCCTAAAGGAGTGTGCTTACAGATTACTGCCGTAATCTTCTGATTCAAATTGTCTTTTGCAAAGTATATCTTTTGTTACTGCTTTATTTTTATCTGTAGCAAAGTGTTTCTTAAAGGGTGGTGCTTTACAGGCTTTACAGTTTTATCTATCATTAGGCTAAGCTTTCAAGGCTACTGCATTTGTTGTTGACTGATTGTTTCTGCTCTTACCTCCTTGTTTCTTTCATCTGTGGTTCTTCTTTTTCAGCAGGAGAAGGGCCCAGCCACCCACCCCATCCCCAATTACGCCACACTACACTTCTTCTACAGGGTAGCACAGTCGTGACAGTTCCTGTAGCAAAGCAGAAAAGGGCAGATCAGAGGGGTATCCACACAGTGACCTCATTTACAGGGGCACAAGTAATTTAACTTGTTGTAACAAGTAATACAAAAACAAACAAAACACAAAATCAAACTTCTGCTTTCATTTTTCTCCTTTTAATTTCTCTGACCTGGTTATAAACCCAGCAACTTATCTGGAATAGATATTAACTGCAGGTACTGTGGGACACTTTTCAAAAGGCCAGTTCTACAAGATTTAGGACACTGTCCTACATCATGGGCCATTGGAGATCTAAGGCTTCAGCTCCAGGCAGCATGGGCAGAGACTGCGCACCTCAAATCGCATATTAAGGAGGAAATATATTATAAGAACTACCTGCCATTTCCCCAACATCCAACAGTAGCACCTCATCCGCAGAGGGTAGTTGGTCCGAGAGGTTGGCAGGTGGTTAGGAGGGGCAAATCGGGTGCCCCATCACTTGGTGCTCTTCAACATATCACCTCCACAAACCACATAAAAACTACAAACAGGTATCTGCCTCTATCTCTGAAATCAAACAAAAGGGTAGAGGACACTGCAGAGCAGAACAATGCAGCACAGGAGCTAGCACAACAAAACTCACCCAAAACAGGTACCAAAACAAAAAAAGCAAAAAGGAAATCCAAAACACTTCTGATCATAGAAGACTCCATGATTCGGAGAATTGATACTTATCTCCAGCCAAAGGTAATGGTCAGATTCCTCCCAGGTACATCAGCATGGAGAGGCACTGACCGCATTGCTAAAATTGTACAGGAAGCAGGAGAAAACATCGACATCCTGTTACACATAGGGACTAATGATCTCGCCAGCTGGTCAGTTGTGGAGACCAAGAAACACCTGACCAGCCTGGGTGACAAACTATTATCCATTTCATCCAGCATCTCCATCTCTGAGATCCTGCCAGTCTGAGAGAGGGGACAGATGGACGGGTGGTTAGAGAAGGGGAGATAGGGGAGCTAAACATGTGGCTCAAGGGCTGGTGCCAGGAAAAAGGACACAAATTTGTAGGTAACTGGCAACAGTTTTGGGAGCAAAAGTTCTTCAAATTTGATAGACTGCATCAGACAAAGGAGGGAGTCAGTGCATTGGGGCAGAAGTTTGATGTCTTTGCAGAATATTTAAACTTGCAAATGAGGAGAGGGGTGCAGCACCTGATACGGTGAATGGGAAGAACACCCCTCCCCCCTCAGCTTGTGATCAAACAGGAGTTCGGCATGTTTGTAGTTCATTTGCATCACCAGGTAAGAAAAAAGGTCTGGCTCCCATACAATGCACAGGGGAAATGCCAGATCTTACCCAACAAACAACATACCAAAATCTTGCCAGTGGAAAATCATGTACACAAATGCTTGCAGTCTCAGAAACAAGATCCCAGACCTGCAGGCAATAATTACAGAGGCTAAACTGGACATAGTAGCCATTAGTGAGACATGGTTCACCAGTAACCACACTTGGGAGACTTCAGTATCCAGCTATGTACTGTTCAGAAGAGACCGAGGTGCAAAAAGGGGTATGGCGTAGCCCTTTATGTCAATGAAAATATCAAAGCTACAGAAATTCAGAATACACATAAGGAGCCAGAAGAACTGTGGGCCACCCTGGAAATAAGAAATGGGACAGCCATACAAACTGGGGTTGTCTACAGGCCTCCAGACTAGGGGGAGGACAAAGACACATTACTGTTAGAAGATATACAAAACATGACAGCTAAGAGGGAGGTTCTGATAATGGGAAACTTCAACATGCCAGATAAAGACTGGTCAATACCAGCAGGAACATCTGCCAGAACTAGACACAGGGTAGATTCCCTGCAGGGGGAGGGCCTCAAACAACTGGTACAACAACCCACAAGAGACAGAGCTATCCTAGCTCTAGTACTGACTAGCAGGGAAAGGATCACAGATCTCCAGGTAGAAGGTCACCTAGGGGCCAATGACCATCACATGGTATGATTCAGTTTGGCCACTAGAACTAAATCATCCCATTCCAAGGCAAAAATATGGGACTTCAGAGGAGCTGACTTTGATAAGATGGCCAACAGAGTTAAGCTAGCCTTGGCAAGAAGAAATACAGATGAGGGGATACAGGCAAAGTGGGCAAGTATTAAGGATGCAATACTTGAAGCAACATCCCATTGTATTAGAGAGAAAAGGAAGTGCAAAAGAAGAAGGAAACCACTTTGATTCTCAGAAACAGTAGCAGAAAAGGTCAGAGCCAAAAGGCTGGCCCTCAGGAAACATAAGGGAACACAGTGGGATGAAGATAGGCAGGCATAACAAACTTCTCTAAGGGAAGCAGGGAAGGCAGTAAGGCAGGCAAAGGCCCAACCCAAGGAAACACTAGCATGAACAGTAAAAGAAGGGGTCAAGACTTTCTATAGATACATTAGTGAAAGGAGAAAGTCCAGAGGGGGTATTGCTAAGATCAAAGGGGATAAGGGGGCATGTAAGGAGGAGGACCATGTAAAAGCATCTATCCTAAATAGATACTTCTTCTCAGTATTTACTGAGGAGAAGGTAGGGCAGGGCCCACAGCTCAGCACCATGGACACAGGGGGATGGGAAGTTTGCACTAGACCCTTCACAAAACAAAGGGTCCTACAAGAGTTTGATAAGCTCAGGGTGGACAAGGCAATGGAACCTGATGGCATACATCCCAGGGTACTAAAGAAGATAAGGGTGGAACTAGCAGAGCCATTAGCAGAACTGTTTAGTGAGACTCTGAGCACAGAAGAGGTCCCAGAAGACTGTAGAAGGGCTCATGTGATCCTGCTCCACATGAGGTGTAGCAGGGAAAAGGCAGGGAACTACAGACCAGTCGGTCTTACCTCAGTAGTGGGCAAGATTATGGAGGCACTCCTTAAGGAAAGGATAGTGCAACACCTGGAATCCATAGGAGCACAGGGTCCAAGACAGCATGGGTTTACAAAAGGAAGGTCCTGTCAAACTAATCTCATAGATTGCTTTGACTGGGTAACCAGAGTGTTGGACCAAGGGGGAGCAGTCAATGTCACCTACCTTGACTTCAGCAAAGCTTTCGATACTGTTCCACATAGAAGATTGATTAATAAGCTGGACAGGCTCAGGGTGGGTCAGAAGTTGGTCAACTGGGTGGCAAACTGGTTGGCGGGAAGAAAACAGAGACTGGTGATAAACGATATACAGTTAGAAGAGATGCAAGTCACAAGTGGGGTACCTCATGGATCAGTCCTGGGGCCAGTCCTCTTCAATATCTTTATCAGTGACATTGCAGATGGACTGGAGGGTAAGGTTTGTCTGTTTGCAGATGACACCAAGATCTGCAACAGAGTAGATAATCCAGATGGGGTGGGCAGAATGAGAAGAGATCTGGATAAACTGTCAAAATGGTCATAAGAGTGGCAACTGGGGTTTAATGCAAAGAAGTGCAAGATCATGCACATAGAGAAAAGAAACCCTGAAGCACCTATAGGTTGGGAGGGGAGCTGCTGGCAGTCACAAGGGAAGAAAGAGACTTGAGTATCATTTTTTTTTATTTCGTTTTTGTTGACTGGGTAAGTGCACTAGACAAATCCTGCCTATTTTCTGGCATGACTTGGGGGAGTGGGATACAAATGAATTCCAACTGACCTTGAACCAGATGAAACTGTTGGTGGTATTTTTAGTGAATGAGGGAAATTTGGCCAGGACACCAGGGAAATTCCCCTACTCTTTTTGATAAGTGCCATGGCATCTTTAACATCCACCTGAACTACCACCAATCCAGGCAGATGAAACCTCGGTTTAACGTCTCATCTGAAAGACAGCACTTCAGAAGTGCAGCACCCCTCTCATGCTGCACTACAGTGTCAGTACTAGGATATTAACCCAAGTGCCAGATGTGGGAACTGAACCCACAGCCCTCTGATCTCCCGGCTTCAGAGGCGAGTGTGATACCTACTGAGCCACTGACACTCATCACGGATGACCTGAAATCATCCAAGCAGACCACTAAAGCAATAGGTAAGGCTGGGGGATGTTGGGGTGTATTAGTAGGGGTATCACAAGTCGTAAGAGGGAGGTAATAATCCCTCTTTACAAGACACTGGTTAGGCCCCATCTGGAGTACTGCGTGCAGTACTGGAGGCCACACCTTCATGAAGACATTAACCAAATTGAGGCAGTCCAGAGAAGGGCAACATAAATGGTGCAGGGACTGCATCAGAAAACATATGAGGACAGATTAATGGAGCTCAACATGTATACCCTAGAGCAAAGGAGGGAGAGAGGTGATATGACTGAAACATTCAAACACCTTAAGGGCATTGACAAGGTGAAAGAGTCTAACATGTTTCAATTTAAGAAAAATAGCAGGACAAGAAGACACAGCATGAGATTAGAGGGATGCCAATTAAGGGGTAATGTGAGGAAGTTCCTTTTCACAGAAAGGGTGGTGAATGCATGGAATTGCCTACCTCAGGAAGTGGTGGATATGAATACAGTGCAGGGCTTCAAACAGGCATGGGATAGGCATAAGGAAGCAATACAGATAAGTATGAATAGACAGGCCATTGACAGAGATGCCGATGGCACATTCATAAGGTAGAAAAAGAAATGGGCAGACTGGATGGGCCCTGCGGTCCTTATCTGCCATCAACTTCTGTGTTTCTATGCTGTTTCCATTTCAGCCAAGATGGCATCCACAATCTCAGGGGTAGACTTGGGGGGTCGGTAGCATGTTCCTATGATAAGTGGGTCTAATGTTTTGAAAGTTAATTTGACTCAGACTGTTTCAGTGACCGTACTGTGTGTTTTAATTTTGTGTGATATGACAAAAGAGCTTATGTCATTATTGACAAACAAGATGACTCCTCCACCTTTCTGCACCTTTTTTTTTTTACTTTAGTGTTTGGTAACTGGGTAAGGCCCACTAGGCACAAGTGCCTGTTTTCAGGCGCAACCTGGGAGCACTGGTTAGTTAAGTGACCTGCTCAGAGTCACACAGTATGCAAGTGGAGTTTGTGAGCATCAAACCCTGGTCTGGTTTGCTGGACATACCAAGCTCTTTCACAGCTCATTACTCTAGCCTCTAGGCTATACTGCCAGATTATGTTTATAGATATTGCACCCAGGTAAATTATAGTCCCATCATCTTTATTGTCCCACTAGGTTTCTGAAATGGATATGATATCAACACTATCTTGATGTATGCATGATTGTAATTCGTCCAATTTATTATTAAGACACCTTTCATTTAGAAACATGAATTTTAAATGATTTTGGATGAGAATGTTTTTTCCAGTACTGGAGTTCAGAGAGGATGGTGAGTCCATCCTCTCCCCCTGATGATTTAGTTTAAAGTTTGTGTAATAACATTAGCAATCTGCATGCCCAGAAGGGTACTAGTACTACCTCTTCTGCTTAGATGTAACCCGTCCCAGCAGAAAAGTCCATGTCTATCAGAGAATTCTTCCCAGTGTGTGATACAAGTTAGACCTTGTCTCAGACACCACTTTTGCAACCATTCATTGATGCATTTAATCTTGTCAATAATGAAAATTGAGGCACTAGGGTGTGAAAGTATTTAGGAAAAACAGATGTCACATCCAAGATCAATCAGTTTATTGGTAAGGGCTACAAAGTCCTCCTGAATGGAGTGGATTGAGTGATGATTAATATTATTCATACCGGCATGTATCACTATTAGTGGTCTGTCCCCACCATTATGCAAAATGTCATCAACCATTGATGTAATCTTGGCTATTTTAGGTCCTCTAAAAGAGGAGCATGCTCTATTTGCTTTGTTAGGGATGCATATGGTCTTATTACCACAAAATGTAGCTCAGTTGATGAAAAGATGAATACGTATTTAACTATTCTTCTCTTTTCCATTATACTGTATTTCAAGAACAAAAAGCAGCCACAAGTTACATGCTGAGGAGACACAGACCCCCATTTCTACCACAGCGACTGTCAACCGCTGATCCAAATCCATTGTGTGGGACAATTTGATTATTGATCCATCAGATGAGAGGACAATGTGCCAGCTATGCCAGGCAAATGGCAGCCATGGTACTGTAAAGTGAATCTCTTCTTGGCACAGGTGGGCAGCACACCCACCTTAAACACAATCATCTGTTGTCCTGGACAAAAAAACAGAGAAAGGCTAGTGAGGTACAATATCAGTAACACATGTTATTAATCATACATGATCAGGGTGGGCAGAGAAAGAGGAAAAGGAGGATGAATTCATTAAGGGAGACACCACTACAGCTAATGCAACTCGAGGGACATTTAGTGAAAAAGCACCTCCTATTTGTCATCACAGCTGGAGTCATCTTTAGGTAATGGGGGATGTCTTCAGTAACATATTGTACCTCTGGTGACAAAGTGATGAAAAAATACTGTTCTCATCAGAAACATTTATTTCATCACCCAAAAATAGTGCAGTCATTGACACATTTCACAAAGTTCCTTCATAATCACACATTGTCAAGGAAAGTTACTGGCACTGCAACAGAAATGCTGACAGTTGATATCTTGCCATAATCATTTATGGAGAATGCAAGCATAAGGAAGTTGATGGCAAAGGCTTTTCCCAAAAGGAAAGTTCCTTCCGGTCAATCAGTCTTTCTTTCTTTCTTTCTTTCTTTCTTTCTTTCTTTCTTTCTTTCTTTCTTTCTTTCTTTCTTTCTTTCTCTCTCTTGCTTTCCTTCCTTTCTTTCTTCTTTCTTTCTTTCTCCCTCGACTTTTAATCACTGCACACAGGCAATGATGTACCCCTTACTTCAACCTTGGTCCCTATGTACCCCCTCTCCACCCAGCATCCCCCTTGGCAGCCCAGAAGTTAAGGTTTAATTTCCCCCTTGTGATGAGGCTGCCCTGAGGGAGAGACCAGGGTCTACTTTGTTCCCACTGAGACTTATGCCCTGCATTTTTTCAGATGTGGAGGCTGCCAGACCTAGGCATCATATTGCATTGCTTCCAGATTGTATTTCTCTTAGTGTTTCCTCCTGGAGATCTGGCTGTATAACGATGATGTCCATGCATAGCCATGTGTACTCCCTTGCATGGTGCACTGACATCCATTGGTGCACTGACATCCACCGTCACCTCCCTCCTGGATCTTGCAAACCCTGGGTGCTGTACTTCAAGCCTCTGCTAGGAGTCAGCATGATGCTGAGCACTGCGGCCTGCCCCTGAGGGGGGTAGCAGTTCATTTGATGCTCATTCTATTCCTCTGGCTGGCCCCCCTATGCTCCAGGTTTGCTTCCAAACCTAAGTCTTCAGTGCTGCATGCGGTAGCATTACTGCTGGACTGGCAGGCTTGCTGGTACATATTTATTGAACTGGGCTATGCCCAAGCATAGGAACAGTGTTGTGCACTGCTTGTCACATGCTTTGTCACACTCAGCAGCTGACACAATATATTTTACCAGTGATATGCGGGGTAGCGGGTTCAATTCTGCTATGTCTTTCATATGCATAATGGCTGTTTGGGCACAATGGTCAGGTTTGCCTGTGGCCCAATGTACAATGTCTGGGAACTGAATCTACCCCATATCTGAAATTCATCAGCTAGTAACTGTGAAAATGACCTATGTGCCACAAGTAAACACTTTGGCTAATGTACTGGTCAAGTTACTGGATAAAATGGACACTTGGTTGTACCTTTCATCCAAACAAAGTGGCTTCATAGCAAGCAATAATGGATGAAATGATGATAAAGTTATAAAGGATGTTGGTTTCTCCAGAGTTCCATGCATGGCACATTGTATTAACCTAGTAGTGCAGAGTTTTCTCTACCAAACAGGCACCAGAGAGGTACTGTGTGTATCACCAAAAATGTGTTTTAGTGTGTGATGTTCCTCTGGTTCCTGTCACCACATTTGTGGCCATTTTTTACACTCATTCAAGGCAAGAAAGCAATTGTGGGAGCTACAAATGAAAAATAACCTGCCAGTTTTGGATGCTGCAAGAGATGGTAATGTGGTATAACCTTACCTTCTACAAGACTGAGCATATGGTTCCATAGTACAAGATGCAACCTGTCTTTATACTCAGTCATACCACCATGATGCCTCATGAGCTTCAATGAGCTTAGCAGAGTAATGGCATCTCCTGAATTGCATGGCTTTCATCTTGTGACCTTCTGAACATACCACTCAGGCAGATATTTGACACATGGCATCCCATCCATAAGCCAAGCAGCCCCACTTTAATGAATGCTAAAGCTGGCATTATGAAATGTGCATGAACAACTGAAAGTCAGCATTGAATCTGCTTGCACTGCACTCATGGAACATATGTAGACACTACCTAATAACAATTTTCTCCGCAACCCACCCAGAAATCCTCAGAGTATATACTGTAGATGGTACCTTATTAGACCTGCAGTACCAACAAGGACTTCCAGTACTTTTGGGGGGTGATATGCATTCCAGAATGTGAAGAATAATTTAATTGAAAAGATGTATGCACAGCTAATCAAGCATGTGAACAAACCCCCAGAAGTCCCAATCCTTTCAAAATGATCCTAGTACCAATTATGACCTTGACACATCAATTGGCACACTGGACACCAGCATCACCAGCATCACCCCTAAAGAACACCCTAGTAGCACTTCAAACACTCTGTGGACAGTATTACCACAGGTAGATATTAATGATTTAATATCTACCTGTGGTCATATGGGTAGATAATGATTTAAAAGAGGAGGAAAGAGGACATCAGCTGTAAGTCTGAAGAATGTATGGTGGAGGCACACCTGACTGACTTGAGGAACTCAAGCATTGGTGAGTGGTCAGTTTTATACTGGGACACAAAGGTTCAGGAGTTTCTGGCATTTTTTTCTGTGGCAATATGCTATTTAAGCTGCCCACTTCCTAGTGGCATTCGCCAAACATACTCAGTTTGTCAGGGACCATCATTTTAGACAGACAACTCTGTCATCCAAAAATATTGGAAGACTCTTTATTGAAATATTTATTGAATTTTGTTGACAGGGGTATGCCCACTGAGACTATAAGTCCCTTTTTCAGGGGCAACCCTGGGGGAGACTACAGATGGTAACCAACTGAAATTGAACAAGATTAAGCTGTTGGTGGTATTTTTTTAGTGAATGGGGGAAATTTGGCCAGGATACCAGGGAAATTCCCTTACTCTTTAGTAGGGGGAGTTCCTGGTCATTTGGCTGTCTGCCAAGATGACAGAACTTGGAGGTGGAGGAGTGATGATGGAGGTTGTAGGAGCTGAGGGGATGATCTCCCCCCTTAGTTTCTGTTGTGCAAGAGGCTGAATAAATGGATCTAGGCAGTTTGTTTTCATCTAGAACTGAGAGCACTATAGAACTGGATGGAAAAGAGACTGCTAGGATGGAATGCTGCACAGAACAGGAAAATATGCATTAAGCAAATGGAATGGAGAAAGGTGAACTGTTAAATGCATAGGAACTAAAAAAAAAACAGCAGTTGCTAGCAATGTTAAATGAAACAGAGAATGCAATCCAGCAGCAGAAAATGGATGTGAAATCAGACATGGACATTAAGGCAAAAGAACCAGATACGAAGCAACACACTGCAGAGACAGTTGCTCAGCTGAAACTGACAAACACTGGTGCAGTAGCTTTAAAGAGGATTGCTGCTGAGGAACTGACAGACAGAGCAGTGAGAGAGTCACACCCTGAAACTACAGAGCTGAACACTGAACAAACAGAAAGTATCAAAAAGGAGCTAACATCACAAAATGCTGTGAGTACTGACAATAACAGTCACAAACTTTTAGAGATTGAATCACCTCTGCTCAAGCCTTTGGCATATGAGAATAGTGATGTTAAAGTAATAGAAAGCCCAACAGTGAGAAAAACACTAGGAATAAAGAAACGTTTTAAGCAAACAAGGACAAATGAGATGGGGGACTGGTCACCTGAAAAGGCCTTGAGAGCAGCAGGTTGGGTGCAGGACAAACAGAGAAAAAGGAAACCAGATGAAAAAGACCCCGTTATTCAGAAATATAAAATGGATTTTCAAACCACAACCACAGTACAAGGGAAAGGAATCTTGTCTGATGATGAAGTGGCTAGTACTTCTGCACAGGACCCTGTACAAATGTTAGCAAAACAAAGTGTGCTACAAACTGAACAGGACAAAAATAAAAAAAAGAACCTACAGAGGCACAGGACCAATGTAAAGATAAAGCAAGGAAATTTGCTGACCTCTTTACCCCACAGGGAGAGCCGGCCCCCAGAAGGAATGTAATAAGACTGCTCTATAAGGGAGGCCTTGAGCACCCTCTGGACAGAATTTACATAGCACGCACTTTGCTCAAAGACGTGATGAAATTCTTTGCCTCTCAAATATATGTGTTAATTCATACAGGGGATGCCAATTTTGTTTTTATAAGCACATTTTATTGAAATTTTCATTATAACATACAACAACATAAGGATGCTTCTAGCACTAGACTCTAACAATCAAACTATATGCAATACATAAAAAAGTACATCACTTTTTCTTAATATCAAAATCCACAAAAGATCAACCATTTGTGTATTTCTTCTATAAAAAAGATAATAATAATAATAACATGAGGTAATTCACTGGACTCCAAATACGTACACAACTAAAACAAAAAATACAGTTTGTAGTCAAAGAAAGGGAAGGGAGCTAGGTCGGGAAGCACTGCGTTTATCATGGAACAAAAATAGAGTCAATCGTTAATTGAAAATTAATCCATGATCACCAAAATTCCATACATAAATGTTATTTCTCCACATACTTGTACTGACATTTTTCCACTGCATAAACAAACCTTACCACTTCATTCCAACTATCCAAAGGAGGGAAATGAATCTGTAACCAAAATCTGGACAAAGGTTTTTTTGCACATAACAACCTGACTTGTCTTGGCAGCCTGACATTATCAGGGGGAATCAAAACCAAAACCAATTTAGAAGATAAAATTATTTGTTCTGTAAATATCTGCTGCATGTCCCCCTGAATCCTTTGCCACTAGAGTATCAACTTAGGGCAACCCCCAAAAATATGTGTCTGATCAGCACATAATTCACCACAGCCCCACCAGCAACTTACATATTGAACACCTTTATATTTAGACACCCTCACTGGAGTAAGAAAAAATTGTCTCCTACATTTCCATGAAAATTCTTTTATTTATGGCAGAGAAGATAATGTATAACTTAATAATGCCATTTGGGCCCATTCCTCCCATGTTATGGGTTCTTCCAGATCATGCTCCCATTAGGTAAAAATAGGCTTAGACAAATCAGATTTTTCAGCATGAATATCTGCATATCAATTCCCAATGATATGGCTACTGTCCTCCCCTTTTTGTCCTGCCAATATAATACAAATCCCTGGAGCCCCCAATAACTCAGAGAGAGAGTTAATATAGGGTTTAGTTTGTAAATATGAACCTATTTGCAAGTACCTAAATTGGTCCATCTGTCATAGACCATATCCTGCTTGTAAATCGGAAAAAGAGAGATAACCCTTAACATCAACAAGTTGGGAATAATATATTAAACCCATACCTGCCTAAGAAAAACTTCTGTACAAGGAGTAGCACCATCCCATGCCAAAGCTGTAACCAAAAAGTGTCATTTCGGAGAAAGAGAAGTAAGATAAGCAGGCCAGATCTTTAATACCACCCTCATATACAGGGCAAATTGTTTAAGGAGAATCCAGGGAATAGATGCCGACTAAGGAATTTGGGCCACATCATGTAAATCATTCAAAACTAATTCTATATCCTTCCAATAAGCCAAGTATGTTGGGCTAGTCCAATAATATACAATACACAAAAAAAAGCCTTAGCATACCACTCCAAATTCATTAAGCCAATCCCCCCTTGAGCTGGAGACAAATACAACACCTCTGGCCAAACCCTAGCATGTTCTCCCCTCCAAATGAACTTTAAAATCAATTTTTACCAGTCCCTAACAATGGCCTTAGAGGGAAAAACAGGAAGTGTTTGCAATAAAAAAACACATTTTTGGTTAAATCACCATACAAATAACCTCAACCCTCCTTAAAAGCAGTAATGGTAATGTGGATCATGTCTGAAACTCCTTTTTTGTCTCCTGTATGAGGGGTTCAAAATTTAAAAGCTCCACGTGCTCTGAAGATTTTGATAAACTGATCCCCAAATATTTAATATAATTTCTATTCCACCGCACAGGTAATATAGCTCATATTATATCTGGTGGAGCATATCTATAGTGAAACTCACCAGGATGAAACCCACTTTTATAGCACTCTAGTATGCTGCAGCAGAGTTACTGCAGTAAACAATGTAATTTCAGTGGGAATTAATCCCTTTTGCCATGCAGGAAAATGTGACACTGCCAGGATGAAATGAATGTCATAGTTTCCTGCATGGCAAAAGGGATTATTTCCCATTGAAATTACATTGTTTTCCACAGTAACTCTGATGCAGCACGCTGCAGAGTACTGCAAAATGCTGCAGAGTTGGGTTTTATCCTGGCAAGCTTCACTGTATGTGCACTAACTTCAGTCTTCGATTTATTTTACTGAAACCTGTCTACAGTTTAAAATTCCTCCAAGATTTGCCAAAACTCCAGAAGTGAAGTTGGATTCATCAGGGTCAATAAAATATCATCTGCAAATAATGTCGCCTTATAATCCCTCCCCCTAAGGAAATCCCCTCCACCTGCTTGGAAAGCCAAATCAATAATACAAGGGGCTCAACGTATAATGCAAACAGAAGAGGGGACAGGGGACACCCTTGATGTGCACCACAGGCTAAAGGAAACAGTGCTGTTAAGGAGCCATTCACCCTAACATACACAAAAGGATGAGAGTAAATACACCATAACATGGCAACAAAATTGGACGGGAATCAAAATGCTTGAAGAACTGACCAAAGGAAAGGCAAAGAGACCCTGTCAAAGACCTTCTCAACATCCAGGCTGGCCAGGACCAGAGGATGGGACCATTTGTCTGCATAATCCAATAACAAGAAAGTACACCTCACATTATCAAAGAGGTGATGGCCTTGAACAAACCATGTCTGGTCCTGCTCAACCAAGGATAAGAGAAGGCCCTCCAACTGGGATGCCAAAATAACCATGAAAAACTTGTAGTCTGTATTCAGCATAGAAATCGGGCAATAAAATTATGGCCTAATGGGGTCTTTACTTGGTTTCAAAAGAGCAACAATGATCACACTATTCCAAGGGAATTCACCTTCCGGAACTCCTCTCATTGCTCTAAATAATACTGGACACAATAACTGCTGCAAATCCTTTAATTTATAAAACTCTGGTGGGAAACCATTATTACCTGGGCTTTTACAAGTCTGGGATCTCTGAATAGCAGCAGTTAATTCAGTAGGAGTAATAGAGGTGAGTAAAAAAGTCACCTGTTGCTCCGAGAGATGAGGTGATTTATCTTGGGCCAAATATTGAGAAACCTGATCTTCAGATGGCCCCTGCAAATCAGGAGTGTATAAATCCCGATGATAAGTTCAGCAGATTTGGAGAATCTAATCTGTTTTATAGGTGGTGTTACTTGTATCTGGGTTTCAAAGCTTAAAGATCATGGCTGCCACTGTCCGTGCTCTCAAACGTCTGGCTAAATATTGGCTCTATGATGCCGAGTCAACAACTAACACGTCGACCAACATTGCATCACCAGGCTCCCTGTCGACCGAGAATTGCAGTCAGCAGGGTGCCACACACAGCAGGGTGCTATGTTATCTTCGGGGAGCTTTGCCTCACGAACCCCCCACATGGGTGGCTCTTCCCCCACACTCACCCATATTTATATATACCAACTCCAGGATGGGGTTGGTTTGGGAAGGGGTTGCGAGATGGGGGAGAGTGTTGCTGGGTCCTGAGCACATCCCCTACAGTGACTTGGTGCTGTTGTCAGCAGCGACAAATGTTGTTGTAGGGGTGTTGCTGCGGGAAGTGCATGCCCTAAATATCTAGCTCCCCTAGGTACACCCAATTGTATCTTTTGCCGCATTTAACACAAGGCATGTTCAGTTTTCTGATCTAAATATTTCTGTAGGATCACTTTAACTTCTAATAATCTACTCTGAACTGATTTATCACCTTTAGCCACTCTAGCTTGTAACAATTGTGTTTCCTGATAAAGATCCGAGGTTTTCCATCTCCAATCCGTTTGCTTAGCTGAAGTATAAGCAACCAGATTCCCTCAAATAAAAGCTTTTTATGAATCCCACAAAATACTGTCAGAGATATCACCCACATCATTAATCTCCAAAAAGGTTTTAGCTTGCTCTATAATACTTTGGCTCAAAGCTGGGTATTTTATGTAGGCCATATGTAAACGTCAAAAAGTATTAGTAGGCTTTCAAATGTAACCTATAGTAACCAAAGCTGGGGCATGGTCTGAGAACAAAATAGGGCCAAAATGAACATTTTGAACATCACTCATATGTTCCAGAGTGGTGAAAAAATAATCAAGCCAGGCTGAGCTACCATGTTGAGCCAAGAAGTGGGTATAACTTCTTTCCCTAGCGTGTAGATACCACCATCCATCAACCAACCCTAGATGTTTCAAAGTGAGATTTAAAAATGTAATCATAGTCAAATGTTGTAAACACCTTGGGTTTGAGGAATCTAACAAGGGATTAAGGGTTACATTTAAATTCCCACCCCAAAGTACTCTGCCCTTCAAATGTGAAGTGAGAAGAGATAACAATTTAAGAATTACCCCTTTTGTTGTGTCTGCAGGGAAATAAGTATTAACCAAAGTCACCTCTTTTCCATATAATGATCCATTAACAAAAACATATCTACCCTCAGAATCTGTCACCACTTCTGATACTTCCAGAGGACAAACCTCTATGAAGTAAATTCTGGACCCCTCTACGTCTCCCCCGGGGAAATGAAGCATGAAATACCTTCTCAAATCCCAGCTTAGAAAATTTTTCATGTTCCATAGGGGAGCAGTCAGTCTGCTGAAAACAAATTACATCTGCTTTCTGCTGGCGGGCATAATGAAGGAGCCTATACCTCTTAATCGGGTTAGTGATCCACTTAACATTATAAGACAAAAGTCTTAAATTACAAGTCTTAGTAACAGCCATCTCAGTGTTTGTATAATCTGAACATGCACATAAAGAGGCTGACAAAACTGGAGTGCTCCCAACCAAAATATAGAACAAATTTCTGGGAGGGCTAGTTAGATTGGTAGATGGAGGAAGAGTAATTGAGGATGATGGACAGGCCACCATCCTTAACAACTACTTTTGCCCTGTTTTCACCAGGGAGGATACAGGCCCCCCTACCTGAAAGTGGCATCCATGCAGCAACTAGGGGGATCCCAGAGATGGAAACTCCAGTATTGACTAGGGACAGGGTCTAAAAGGGGCTGGCAGCCCTCAAGATAGACAAGGCCCCAGGTCCAGATGTGATGCATCTTAGAGTGCTAAAGAGTTGGCAGAAGAACTGATTGATCCTCTAGCATATCTGTCCAACAGCTCACTGCAGTCAGGGGTGGAACCTAGAGACTGGAGAGTGGCCAGTGTAGATCCAATCCATAAGGGGGGGGGGGATAAAGAGCAGGCAGGAAAATAAAAGCCAGTTAGTCTCACATCTATTGTGGGAAATATGATGGAGACTCTAATCAAGCAGGATCTCATTGAGTACCTGGAAAAGAACAATCTCCATGATTGTAAGCAGCGTGGGCTCATAGCAGAGAGGTCCTTTCAGAGCAACGTTGCTATCTTCTTTGACTGGGTAATGAGGGAACTGGATAGGAGCCATGCAGTGGATTTTCTTTACTTCAGTTTTAGCAAGGCATTCGACTCAGTGCGTATAGATACCTGCTGATGAAGATGGAGGACTTTAGTACAGCAAAGAATGTAGTCAGGTGGGTGTGAAACTGGCTCAAAGGTAGGCAACAGAATGTCGTTGTCAATGGGGTTAAGTTGGTGGAGGTGGAAGTCACAAGTGGGGTACCACAGGGATTGGTCCTGGGCCCGGTCCATTTCAACATGCTCATTAGTGACACTGGTGATGGAATCCAGGGTAAGATTGCCCTCTTTGCTGATGACACTAAACTTTACATAATGGTGGATAGCAGTGAGGGAGTTAGGGAACTGCAACGTGACCTCCAAAGGCTAGAGAGATGTTCAAATGTGTGGCAATTGAAGTTCAATGCCAAAAAGAGTAAGGTAATGTAACTGGGGAAAAGGAACCCCAGGATAGAGTACTGGCTAAATGGGGTTAAACTTAGAACCACATAAGAAGAACAGAACCTGGGAGTCATCATGTTTTAAATCATTGTGTTTTAAATTGGAACTGGACCTTATAGATGTACCAGTGTGTGTGACCAAATCCTCTGAATCTATCGTGGGTGCAGGTGTGGGTTGAAGGATTTTTCTCATCTACCATCCACCCGGGGATGAGAAGCAATTCCTGCAGGAATTCACGGACTTCCTCATCAACATGACATTGCAGTCCCCCAGATGGATGGCTCTGGGGGATTTCAATGCCTGGTTCGACAATGAGCTCTCGCAATTTGGTCAGGACTTCTTCCAACTCATGATTGGGTTGGGCTTCACACAGGTAATTACTTCTGTGACCCATAGTCATGGTCACTCATTGGACTTGGTATATCTGCTGGGGATGGAGATCTCTGACCTGGCAGTGAAGCCGGTCGGATGGTCTGACCATCACACTATAAGGTTCAGTTTCCAGGCTCCCCCCAATAGACCTGCCCCAAAGGAGATGATACGGTACCGCTCTTTGATGGACTTGACCCCAGATGGTCTTACGGCTGTACTGGATCTATTAGGCTTACTGAGCGTAAGCTTGGATCCAGAAGATCTGCTACTTGCCTATAATAAGGCTGTGATGGTGACCCTGGATTCCATAGCTCCTGTCCATGTTCGCCCCCTCATTCTTCGCCTTCACTCTTCTTGGTTTGGTGAGACCTTAAGGGAGTTGTAGTGAGTGTGGTGAAGGCTAGAGCAGCACTGATGGAAATCTGGCCTTGATGTTGACAAACTTAGATTTATGGACCATTATAATGACTGTCAATCGGCCATCTCCCACAAGAAGGCACAGTTCCTATCCACGGAGATTTCCTCCACACATAATTGACCAGCCCAGCTCTTCTGAACTGTTGAAAGGCTGTGCAATCCAGCCTGTCTGCAGTCTCAGACAGCATTTTCACAGAAGAAATGTGATTGAGTTTGCATGATTCTTTGTGGATAAGGTTGCCAGCACCAGGTTGGAGATATGTGCAGCACACTTCAATGGGTGTGGCAGTGATTGATGGGAGATCATGACCACCCAGTCTGTCTTGTCTGACTTTAGAAGGCTGGTGAGCACTGATATTGTGAAGATCATCCAGGGTATGTGGCCAACCTTCTGTAGTTTGGGCCTGGGTCCAACCCACCTCCTTGTAGGGTGTATTGATGTCATCGGGCCAGTCCTGGCTAAGATAGTCTGGTGTTCATTAGAGACTGGTGTGTTCCTGACACCTTGAAGGAGGTGGTGATAACACCTCTCCTGAAGAAACCATCTCTCGCCCCTGTCTTGCCAACTACAGACCTGTCTATAACCTGCCCTTTGTGGGTAAGGTTATTGAGAAGGTGGCCGCTTTGCAATTGGAGGATCATCTTATCATCCACAATATCTATGATTCTTTTCAGTCTGGATTTCAGAAGAGGCACAGTACCGAGACAGCACTGGTTCATGTACTTAACGATCTCCTAATAGCAAGAGATTGGAAGAGCCATTCCATCTTGGTTCTCCTTGATCTCTTTGCACCATTTGACATCGTGGACTTTGGAGAGTTACTGGAGCACCTGTGGCTGATATGTAGACTGTCTGGTACAGTCCTCAGTTGGTTTCAATCCTTCCTCATGTGCAGGACTCAGAGAGTGGTGTCAGGGATTTATTCCTTGGCTTCACTCCCCCTGTCCTGTGGGGTTCTCCAGGGCTCTGTTTTGTCATCCATGCTGTTCGCAGTGCATATGCTGCCATTGGGGGACATTATAAGGTGGTATGGACTGAGTTCCCACTCTGCCTCTCTGAGATCCAGGACTGGATGAGTGCCAGCTAGCTGAAGTTGAACCCTGACAAAACTGAGGTGTTGGCTGTGTACCTTGGTCATCGGGCAGAGGAGTCATCAGCTGGTCAGCCCTCTGGGCTCTGGCTCAGGGGCAGCCAACTGTTGACCTCTGACAGGGTGTGGAATCTGGACATTATTCATCCATCGTCAAGACCTCATTCTACCATCTAAAGGAATATCACTCTGATCAAACACCTTGTTCCACTTGAGGACCTTCCAACATTGGTTCATGCCTTTGTGAACTCCCACCAGGATTATTGCATTGCCCTGTACATAGGGCTTCTGGGGGTTGATATCCGCCATTTGCAGTTGGTGCAGAATGCGGTGGCCAGCCTGTTGACTGGCTCATCTAGATTATGCCATGTCACGCCTGTGCTCCACAGTTTGCACTGGCTGCCTATTCAGTGGCGGATCACCTTTAAGGTCAGTTTACTGACCTATAGGGCCCTACACAGAATGGGGCCTCAGTATTTGCAAGATCTCCTTGCCATTATCGCCCCCTACATCCACTCTGCTCCTCCAATGAGGGATTGCTAGAGGTTCCCAGGTTTCATTTGAAGTCCTCTAGTACATGGGCATTTAGATTTGCAGCCCCAACCCTTTGGAACTCTCTACCTCGTTGAGTAAGAGAGTGCTTGACCATGGAGAGTTTTAAATCAGCACCAAAGACATATTTATTTAATATGGCATTCCCTAATTATTGATAAATTTGGTTGTTGTTTAATTTGAGGATTTTTATAGTTAAGTGATATTTATAGTTTTAAGTCTTATTTTATGTTCAAGCACTTTGTAAATTGTGAATTGCACTTTTTATACAATTTGATTGACTGATTGATTGATTGATGGTGGCAGATGTTGGGCAGATGTTGGGAGATGTTGGGCAGATGTTGGGAAACACTGCAGATTGGGAAGGGAAAGGGTGGTGGTGCTGGGGGACTTAAACATGCCAGGAACAGACTGGGAGACTATGACATCCTCGGTGGCCAGGGAACAGAGGTTGTTGGATGTCTTTCAGGACACGTTCCTAATTCAGCAGGTGAGGGAACTAACCATGGAGGAACGGAGACTGGATGTGGTCCTGGCAGACAGTGACCAGATTGGGGGCCTGATGGTAAGGGACCCATTAGCAGGGAGCGACCATGCCACGGTCTGGTTCTGCCTGAACCTAGGAGGGGTAGAAGGCTGCACAAAGACAGAGGTGACTGACTTCAGGGGGGTGGATTTCAAGGAAATGGGAAGGATCCCTAAGGAGCACTTGGATGGGTTTGGGCCAGACATGGACACTCACAGCAGGTGGGAAATCATCAGGAGGGGGGTGCAGGATGCTACCAGCACCTGCTCAAGAGTAAGATGAAAATGCAGTAGGGCCCAAAAACCCTGCTGGTGGACCAGAGAGGTTCAGGAGGTGGTGAGGGGAAAGAAGGCAGTGTATAGGCAATTCAAGTGCTCAAGGAGTGAAAGGAACCAAGGGGAATATGAGCTGATGGCCAGAAGGGCCACTAGGGTGGTTAGGCGGCTAAGGCAAGGAAGGAGTAAAACCTGGCCAGGGAAATTAGGAGAGGGAACAAGGGGTTCTTAAGATACATTGGTGAAAAATGAAGGGTGAAGGGGCAGATTAGCAGGATTAAAACTAGGGAGGGATGAGCAGAAGACCCGGGGGAGGAGGCTGTGGTACTAAATGAGTACTTAGCCTTAGTTTTCACCAAAGAAAATGGGGGGGCTGCATCATACATGGGAGGAAATGGTGAAACTGAGGAGGGGGGACCCTTACCGATCGGCGGATCTGGGGAGGGGGGGCATCACTGGCATGTGGGGGGAAGGCAAAGCAGGGGGACAAGGTAGCAGCGGTGGAAATCATGGCAGAGAGAGTGAGGGAAGCCCTCAGGTCTCTTAAGACGGAGGAAGCACCAGGGCCAGATAAATTACATCCCAGAGTGCTGAAGGAACTGGTGGATGTCCTGGCGAAACCCCTGGCAGAGCTCTTCAGCATCTTTCTGAGGACAGGGTGGGTGCCCCAGGACTGGAAGGTGGCATTTATAGTGCCTATCCACAAGGGGAGATCAAGGGAGGTGGCAGGGAACTACAGGCCCATCAGCCTGACATCGGTGGTGGGCAAGGTGATGGAGGGCATTGTCAAGGAGAGACTGGGGGGGGACCTGGAAAAGTTGGGTGCCTGGACGATAGACAGCATGGATTCATCCCGGGGAAATCATTTCAGACAAACCTTGTGGAGTTCTATGACTGGGTGATGAGTGCCTTGGACCTGGGTAGACCAGTGGATGTCCTCTTTCTTGACTTCAGCAAGTCATTTGACTCTGTTCCTCATGGGGCCTGTTGAATAATCTGGGAGAAATGGGGGTGGGGAACTGGATGATCAGATGGATAGACAATTGGCTCCAGAACCAGACCCAGAGGGTTGTGGTTGGCAGGATAGTTTCATCCTCAAGGAGGGTCATTAGTGAAGTCCCTCAGGGATCGGTCCTTGGGCCCCTCCTGTTCAACGCCTATGTCTCTGACACAAGGAATGGTACCAGGAGTGAGATGAGTCTTTCTGAGGATGACTCAAAACTTGGGGCAGTGGTGGATGGGGAGGAGGGGAGGGTGGACCTATGGGGGCCTTGAGGCTCTGAAAAGGTGGTCTAGAAAGCGGAAGCTGAGGTTCAATGCAGGGAAATGCAAAGTACTGCACCTGGGAGCCAGAAACCAGGGCCAAGTGTACTCCCTGGTGGGGGGGGGGAATGATACAAGTCTCGATGGCAGAGAGGGACTTGGGGGTGGTGGTGGATGTCAAGTTGAACAACTCTGAGACTTGTAGGAGGGCAGCGTTAAAAACCAACAGGATGCTTGGATGCATCACTAGGGGGCTCACCTCCAGAAGGAGGGAAGTGATACTCCTACTGTATAACTGCTTGGTGAGGCTTCGAGTACTGCATGCAGTTTTGGAGGCCACATTTAAAGAGGGACATTCAACTCCTGGAGAGGGTCCAGAGGAGGGCAGCCAAAATTATTTGGGGCTTGGGGGATAGGACCTATGGGGAGAGGCTCGAAGAGCTAAATATGTACACATTGGAAGAGAGATGGGACTTGGGGGACATGATAGAGGTCTTCAGGTACATGAAGGGGATAAATAGGGGAGGAGCAGTCAGGGTGCTCTGAAGGAAGGGGGGCAACTAGAGGGCATGGGTGGAAGCTGGAGGGGGGAGATTCAGGAGAGAAATGAGGAGGTGCTACTTCACTGAGAGGGTGGTGGAGCCATGGAATGTGCTGCCCAGGGGGCTGGTGGAGGCAGAAATGGTGGAGGGGTTCAAGAGGGGGTGGTACAGGTACAGAGAAGGGTTCTGGAAGCAAAAAGTAGTGGAGCGAGAATATCCAGAACTGGGAAGGGAGAAGCCAGAGAGGGAGAGGGGGGCAGCAAGGTCAGCTTCCAGGGTGGGGCTGACCAAATCAGTAGACACAAAAGACCATTAGGCCTATTCTGCTGGCATTTTAGTATGTTAGCATTATGTACAACACCCTAAAGCAGTCCAATCCGTGCAACAAAGCCTACAGAAAAGCAAGCAGAATGTTGGGGTGTAATAGGGAGGGTTATAGATAATAGAAGGAAGGAGGTAATTCCTTGGTAAGGCCACAACTGGAATACTGTGTCCAGTTCTGAAGCCCTCACCTCAGAAAGGATAAGGACAGCTAGAGGCAGTGCAAAGAAGGGAGACTCACATGATACAGGGCCTGCAGGGGGGACTCCTACAGAAAGTGTCTGAGAGCACTAAACATGTACTCACTGGAGGCCAGAAGAGAGAGAGGGAGGATATGACAGAGACTTGCAAGTTTCTGAAGGGCATAAACAAAGTGCACCACACAGAGTTATTTAATAGGAGTACCAGATCAGCAACACAGGGGCATGAATGGAAACTGAAGGGGGGGGGGCTTCAAGAGGGACTTGTGAAAGTATTAGTTTACTGAAAAGGTGGTAGAGCCATGGAACAGTCTGCCTGCCAAAGTGGTGAGTGTTAAGATGGTGGAGGGCTTCAAGCACAGGTGAGACAGAGTAAGGGCACAAAATTAAGCTCTGCTCCAAGTACAGGGGTGACGAAGGATAAGCTGAAGGGGGGAGGTAGGTCCCCCGGATAGACACTAAGTTTCGGGCAACTTTGGCAGAGTGGATGGACCCTTGGTCCTTTTCTGCCATCATCATCTATGTTTCTGTAAACAGAGAAAGACCTGCTGAAATTTAATTTTTACCCCAAAAACTTCTGCCCATCTGCACAAACCCATCCTGATCCATCATATGTTTTTTACTGGCAAATGTCTTTTTTGTTTTTCAGTTAAAAAATACGCTTACTTTTGTTCTAGGCATGGCACAGTCCTGTTTATAAAATTCCCGTCATGCTGTGAGTCAGGGCTAATCAGGTGACCCATGACATGGCAGTATTTTTACAAACAGGACCTTACATAACTTAAAATGTAAGTTTCTCTCTTTCTATTCTAAACCAGTTGGTGAGAAAAACAATCAGTTCCATGTACCAGTCCAATGCACGGTATTCAAATTCTGTATACACATGGCTGTGTACACATTGTTTTGTGTTTAACTGCTGCAGTTTCTTTCAATGGTTCAGGCTTAACTCATTGACATTTTCCTGTTGATCAATTTGTTCTGTACTGTTTCCTGACTGAGAAGGGTGTCAGAAGGGTGTCAGCTGACCCCCCTCCTGCAGCTCACTGCACATATTGTGTAGCCTGTGTGTGTGTGTGCAATTTTTTTTTGTGTGTGTGAGACTGCATCCTACGTGTGTATGGCTGTGTATATGTAGTTTTTCTTTTAAACTGCTGCAGTTTTATAGTGTCAGGCATGAGTAAGTGAATTGTGTGTCTTGTGCCTGTTTTAGAGTTCTGGTTCTGCGCTCAGTTCCATGTGCTAGTATTGGGAAACTTGTTGGCTGACTGCCCCTAATTGTACTGAAGCAGTGTTTTTTATTTACTGCTTTTTTTGGTATATGGTGAATTGAACTGTGTTTGGTTTTTGTCCTAGGTGGTACTGTTCTTTCACAGTTCCAGAATCAGCATATCAATACACACACAGGCACTGTACCAATAGTAGTATATATTTTGCTGTGTTACCATAATTCAGTTCTCACAGCAACCACTAGTGACATTTATCATGTCTGATAACATGCAACTCCATAAAAGAGCTTGGTGCAGCCCCAGCAAGCCTTCTGCACCATCTGTACCAAGCGAGAAAGGAGAGGGTGAGAGACGGTCATCTCAATGTATTTAGCAAGCCAAAGTATTTTCTCACTTAGCAACCCTTTAGGCTTTGGTAACAGTGGTGAGTGGGAAAAGTAGTTCTAGTTGCAATACTGCTACCACTGTTACCACCAGTACTACTAGCCACCTATTTGCTGTACATCCTTCTATGGGACTAGTTGGATGGCATCATAGCTCTGTAGATCATGTACTGAGGAAGCAGCAGCCACTGTGAGGATTATTCCCATAACTGCCACCATAGCTGTTACACCCCTAGCCAGTGCACGCCATACCACCACCTGTATCACAGTTGCAGTAGCCAGTGCCCCCAGTACCAGTTTTGCTGCCCTAATCACTGTGACCCACCACAGCCTCCACCACCACTGCTGCAACAAGGGCCTCCACTGACACTGTACCCCTTTGTACTGTAACTGCTGTGTTAGTCCTATAGTACTCATTGAGACTGTTTCTTTGATATATAGATTGTCCCATAACTCCAAAGACTGACAGAGTTACAGCTTGTTAAAGTTCCAGTGTTATCCTATTGGAATTATTTTTTAAATTTTTATGTTTTTATATGTCTAGTTTCAGTTGCCATTTCTTGGGGATTTAGTCTTGTAGTACTCACTGGGATCTTTTGTTTGATATATAGATGGTTCTTTAACTCCAAAGACTGATAGAGTAAGGGCTTGTTAAAGTTGTCATGTTATGCTACAGGAATTTTGTTTTATTTTTACTTTTATGTTTTTATATGTCTATTTTCAGCTGGTATTTCTTAGGGATTTAGTCTCAGAGTACTCACTGAGACCTTTTGTTTAATATATAGATTGTTAATTAACTCCGAAGACAGAGTTACGGCTTGTTAGAGTTGCAATGTAATCCTATGGGAATTTTCAGCAGAGTTTTAAAACCATTTTTAAACATGGATTGTAGCATGGTTTTACCAAGCTACACTCAAGCACACAATACTTTTAAACTGTGTTAACAGAGTTAAGATGATTTAAAATGCCCAAAAAGTGCTAGTGTGGACAGCGCCTAAATTACAGTTGTAGTTAATGTGGTGGTGGCATTATGCCCAAAAGAAAATTTCTCCTGCTCCCCATTGCAGGCAGACATGCTTCACATATTTGATCTGGTGGTGGCATAATGCCCAAAAGAAAAATTTCTCCTTCTCACTATGCCAGGCATGCTCCTTGTATTTCATCTAGTGGTGGCATATGCATTATTCCCAAAAGAAAAATCTCTCCTGCTCACTATGTCAGCTCTCCATGGTTTGTTGAGGTGTTGCTGAGGTGTTTATGGAACATCACATCCAATGAGGGTTCCATCATGTTGTTTAAGGGCTTTTAGAACAGTTCTTAAAAATAATACCTTTCTTGGCCAAATAACAAATAGCAAATACATGGGACCCCAATACCAAATATTTGGCCAAATATTAGGAAAAAGGTATTTTCACAACCCTAGTTTAGAACATCTCCTTGTGATTGGCAGAGCAAGAAAAAGGAGTAAGGCAGCCTTTATGGTCTCCTTGGCTATATGGATCAGCCAATACATTAAAAGGCATCTATCAACATGCACCCTACCATGTCAATAAAGCTCTGTAAGTAAAACTGTCTCTCCCTGTACTCTGTCCTAGGGTAATACTCCTACAACAAGGGCCAGGTCTCTTTGGCTCTGTACCTAGAAAGTATAAAACTGTGTTGTAGCAGTGTACGTGATGTCGGATATCATACCTCCGGGTTAAACCATATGTCTCAGGGCCTGCACCATGTAACCACCTACAGGGCCTGATCTCTGCTCGTTACCAGACCATATTCTTCTGGAACATGTTATCTGTATGTTTGAAAACCAATATAACTTTAAACTCAAAAAAAAAAGGCATCTATTGCAGCTAAGCTAAAACTGCTAGCCATGGTTAAGGCACTTTTGACTAAGACACTTTCGGCTTCCTGGATAGAAAGAGCAATAGTTTCAGTGTTGGAACTGTGCAGAACTAGAGCTTGGCCCTCTCTGCACATGTTCACAAATCACTGCAGAGTGGATATAAGGAATAATTAACTCCTCTGTGTTAAGAACGAGTGGATTATTAACACTGAGCAAGATCAGTGAGATCAACAACACAAGAGTGAAACCCGAGTGCTTTCTGGTGTTATCGATCACATGAGGTGTTGAGAATCTGCAAATTCTTAACATGGAAAGGTTTTGTTAGGGGGCGTGGTTTGCAGCCCAAGCAAGATGGCCAGACAGATGGTGAGCTCTGCCCTGGACCACTTTTAAACTGTGTAATTCGCCCTCTCAGCCTTTTTACCTGGTGGCTTATTATTTGTCTGGTACCTCATTTATGCTGTGAATTTTTTTTTATTAAATATATGTTATTTTGTTTTTTTCAAACAACATACAGTCCAAACAACAATAAAGAACAAAATCAATTACTAAAAAAAGATAACAAAAACCACCCCTATCCATCCCTCACAACCTCCCAATAGCTCAGTGACCCAGGTTAGAACTACAGGATATCAGCTAGTGAGAAAAAAGGGTCCATGTTTGTTTGTTTATTTTTATTTTGTTAAATGGGTAAGGACACTGGGACAAGTCCTTATTCATGTCCTACCTGAACACATAACAAATACAACAATGCACAAAACATGTACAAAGGACAACTATTAATAACCTTTACTTACATTCAAAGCATGCAATCATTCTTTCATTTTTCTTTTAAAACATTCCATGGAACAATTGGTTCAAGTAAGGCAGGCTCTGAAATAGAGTGATTAAACCTGGAGTTAGGACCTCTTTGAAGTCAGGGACAATAATATATAACGTGATTCCCATCTATCCCGAAATAGATTAGTGCACCTTCACAATGAGGCAATCTGTTTCTCAACCACCAGTGCATTCTGGATCTCTTGATGCCACTCTCTGTATGAGGGGATAGATTCATCTCTCCAATGATGAAGGATAATTAACTTTCGTATGATTGTGATTGTGGCCATATGAGCTTTACGGGTACAGATTAAGTCAGGGTGGTACAGACCCACAAGGCAAATGTCAAGGGTAAAAAGATCATCTAAGCCCAAGAGCGTCTCTAACGATGCTTTTATGGTATTGCAGAAGGGAATCACCTTTACACAGTTCCAAAGTACACGTTTGAGATGTCCTGCAGTGAGGTTACATCAGGAGCACATGGGGAGGACAGTTTGCCCATTTTGTACAATTTATGTGGGATGTAATATAGATTATGGAGGATTTGATGTTGGATCAGATGCAGTCTATTTTGTTTTATATATTTATATAAATCACACCAAATTGAATGCCAGATCCTAGAATCATCCTGAATGCCCAGAGCTTGCTTCCAGTAATAACATGCTGGTGGGTGTGTTAACCTCATGGAGCTGAAGGACACTATACAATCCGGACACTGCATGTCACTGTGCCACGGTAGGAAAAAAGAGCTCAGGAATTGAAGGTTCCATCAGTGACCATGGGTTTAGGGCCCAAATACGGTGAGATTGCATGGGTTAATTGAAAATATTTAAAGCAGTAGTCCTGGGAAGCTGAAATCACTCCCTAACAGATTGGAAGGTCACATAACTGCCCCCCTTTAGTAAGAATGCAATAGGTATGTCTTGTAATTGAGGACAAAATGAAGGTGGTACTGGGCTTCCAGCTATCTGGATATTAGGATTACCAAAAATAGGCTGGGTCAACCCTTTCATCCATGCCAAACCTAAATATGTTCCAAGCTGACAGTGGACTTTAAGGGACCAGCCAATAGGTATTGTCCAGAAGGAGGAAGGTATCTGAGATAGCTTAATATACAGTAAACTGTTAAGACATAAACCAACACTATTACAAAGGGAGTGCTCGATTTCTAGCAAAGGGGTACATACGGTATTTGAAGTCTGATTGATCTCCCTTGGGGCAACCCCACTGGAAAAATTTATTGCCATGGAGGGCACAATAGTATAAAAATGTTTTATTTATTTTGGATTTAAAGTAGTACCTTTGAGTCAAGAGACTATTTTACAAAGGTTCCAAGTCAAATAGACACAAAAATACAAGATATTTGGTACAATGTGAGTTACAAGACAGATGCTGTGATGCACACAATTTAACAACAGCATTAGGGTATACAGATATATTTTAATAATTGTTTGGAGAAACAATACTCTATAATGCTCATTATACACTTGAAATTATTAATTGCCATTCAGTAGGAGGGTAGCAGCCTGATTTGACTTTCTCATGGAGAAAGGGGAGGGGAGGTAGCAGTCAGAAAGGACTTTGTCAAAGAGAATGAAGTGTGATAGTGTGATAGGGGAAGTGGACAGGTAAAAGGTGTTAGGACAGGGGTGATGGTGGAAGGCAGTTTAGGCAGTGATACTTGATTGAGAGAGGCAATCACGGTGATTTGATTGGGCAAGGAAGAGATGGAGGCTTCTCTTGAAAGGACCTATCTTTGCACAATGAAAGAGGGAGGCTGGGAGGTCAATATATTGGGGAGTCGTAGACCACCCTGAAGTTTCGGAACCATAAGTTTAAAATATGAATGGCAAGTGGCCCGACCATCCCACAAAAAATGATTAAGAATACTTTGTAGATGGGCAAACCATAACTTACTGTAGGGAGAAAAACATATAACATACATAAAAGGTACAACAGATGTGGCAAAATATTCAACTTGATTACACTAACTCATCCTCAAAAGGAAAGAGACAGAGATGACCATCTTTGCAAGTCAAACTTTAGGATGCCCAATAGGGAAGAAAGATGGTCCCTTACCAGATTTGAAGGGGACCAGAAGAGATGCGGTATGACAATGCCCATTTGACAATTTTACCATGACTGACATTACAGCGACAACAGCGACAGGTCGCTGTAATGTTGGCACTGGACCCCAGCATTGCTTTCCAGGGCTCTTGTGTCCCCTCCCTGAATCAACTCTGACTCAGAGCTGATTATTTTAGTTATGGGGGTGTGGGGGCAGAGCCCCACATGAGGGGTTCAGGGTGACCTCCCACAAAAAAACAAAGTCTTCACATAATGGCTTAATGCTGACTGCAATTGCGGTCGACATAAGGCCATCGCTGTAACATCGGTCGACAACGAATTTGTCAAACTGGTGTCATGGATCCAAGAGACACACATCAAGATATGTTAATGACCGAGGCTCCCATAATAATCCCATATTGAGGATATCCTGTTTATTGACCAGACTTTTTAAGGGTAGGACTTTTGTTTTACTCAAGTTTAGTTTATAAGAGAAAATTGTCAAAAAACTGAGAATTTCTTCCAACAATGCCAGAACTGAGGAAGAAGGCTTGGCAACTTGCAATAACAAATTCATAGTTTCATAGTGAGTTAACAAGTTCAGGAGGCTTGGAGTCCTTTTATGAACTTGCCACCCTTTAGTCCATGTAAGCTGATAACTTAAACCTATATCCCCCAACTAAAATTCCTTGAACATATTTTTTTTGTTGATTTCTTTTGCTTTTTCCCAGCAAGATTCTTATCTGGACAGAGATACTACTTCCCTCCTGGGCTTATGAAGCCGGCCTAACCACCAACCATGGTGGATTCTGCAGCAGCGCTACCTTTACCAAATGCGTAATAGAGAGCTCCTCAGCCTACATCCCTAGGGTGTACAACCCCGACTGCGAAACTTTGATAGGAACCGATACTACAGCGACTACAGTGCCACATCACTGTAGTGTCGGTGCTGGAACCCAGTACTGTCTTTCCAGGGTCTTGCACCCCCTCCCCCACAATCAGCTCTGATTCAGAGTTGAGAATCTATAGTGGGGGTGCTGGTACATCCCAATGTGGGGGGTTCAGCACATCCTGAAGAAAACTTGTCCCCATAAATGGAACCGCAAGCTGAACACAAACTGAGGTCGACATGCCAGTTTCGCTGTCTGGTCATTCAACAAGAATTTTGTCAGTGACCAGTCATAGATCCTTTCCCTAGAATATACCACCTTGTTATTAGAGTGCTTAGCAGTGGATGTTTCAAAGATTAAACTGTCAGTAGCTGCTACAACATCAGACATTGTTACCATGAAAGGCAAAATTAATGTTGTGGAGCAATGGATGGCAGATATGGACGATACACACTTCTTAATCAATGGTGCCTGGAAGATCATGAGCAACACATAGAACAATTTTACATAGAAACATAGAAACATAGAATTTGATGGCAGATAAAGACCACTTGGCCCACTCAGTCTGCCCATTTCCCTGCCTACTGGATAAGCTGCAGATCCTAGTTAACCAGCAGCCTACTTCTTCCTACCCCCACCCCCTAGAATTGCCTTATGACTGTCCCATGCATGCTTGAATTCCACCACTGTTTTTGACTCCACGACCTCCTCCGGAAGGCCGTTCCAGCCATCCACAACCCTCTGTGTGAAAAATACTTCCTTAAATTACCTCTGAGCCGCCCCTCTATCTTCAAATTGTGCCCCCTTGTTCTTGCACACCTCTTTTTTTGAAAGATGCTACCCTCTTGGACTCTGTTGATTCCCTTGAGGTGCTTGAAAGTTTCTATCATGTCCCCCCTCTCCCTCCTTTCCTCGAGGCTATACATATTAAGCTCCTTAAGTCTCTCTTCATATGTCTTCCGGTACAGATCCTGCACCATTTTAGTTGCCCTCCTCTGGACAGCTTCCATTCTGTTTATGTCTTTGTGAAGACTAGGTCTCTAGAACTGCATGCAGTACTCCAGATGGGGTCTGACCAGCTGTCTGTACAGAGGGATAATAACTTCCTGTTTTCTACTGGTGATGCCTCGCCCTATGCATCCCAGTATCCCCCCAGCCCTCCTTGCTGCCCTCTCACATTGCTTGCCCACCTTTAGGTCATCTGATATGACTACCCCCAGGTCCCATTCCATTTTTGTTGTTGTTAGTATCTCACCCCCCATTGTGTACTCTTCCCTGGGTTTTGTTTCCCAGGTGCATTACCTTGCACTTCTTAGCATTGAATCTAAGCTGCCATACATTTGACCATTTCTCTAACCTTGCCAAGTCCCTTTTCATCCTTTCCATCCCACCTTGTGCATCAACTCTGTTGCAGATCTTAGTGTCATCTGCAAAGAGACATACTTTTTCCTTCCAGTCCCTCTGCAATGTAGCTTATAATGACATTGAAGAGGGCCGGTCCTATACTGAACTCATGTACCCACTAGTAACCCCTTTTCAGGGTGGACTCCATTTAATATTACTCTCTGTGTCCTATTCTCCAGCCAATTTTTTACCCAGGCTGTCATCTTGGGACCCACTCCCAGGCTAGCTAACTTGTATATTAATCTTTTGTGTGGGACTGTGTCAAATGCCTTGCTAAAGTCTAGGTAGGCCATGTCCACAGCACCTCCCTGATCTATTACTTTGGTCACCCAGTCAAAGAAATCTATCAGATTTGTCTGGCATGACCTTCCTGCTATGAATCCATGCTGTCTTGGGTCCTGTGCCCCTCTGGCCTCTAGATACTCGACAATTCTTTCCTTCAGAAGTGATTCCATCATTTTCCCTACCACTGAGGTTAAACTAACAGGTCTGTAGTTTCTGCTTCTGCCTTGCTCCACTTTTGTGAAGGAATCACATCTGCCCTCCTCCAGTCCTCTGGTACCACCCCATCCTCCCATGATTTGTTAAACAGGGTAGTCAGTGGTGTCACTAATTCTACCCTTAGTTCTTTTAGAATTCTGGGATGAATCCCATCAGGCCCCATTGCTTTGTCCACCTTCAGTTTTAAGAGTTCTTTCAGAACCCTTTCTTCTGTGAATGGGCTGGTATCAACTTCTGTATCCAGAGTGTTTCTACTGTTTGTTTTAGGTACTTCCCCCTCTTCATTTGTAAATACTGAGCAAAAATATTTGTTTAGTATCTCTGCCTTTTCACAGTCATCCTCTGCCCACCTTCCCCCCCCCACACTTTATTAAGCCTCACTATCCCTCCCTTGGTCTTCCTTCGCTCCCTGATGTACCTATAAGAGGTTTTATCCCCCTTCTTAACTGAGTTGGCTATCTTTTCCTCAGTTTGGGCCTTTGCTGTTCTGACTGCCTTCCCAGCTTCCTTTTGCTTTAACTGATACAGTTCTCTGTCCTGCTCCTTCTGTGATTCCTTGTACTTCCTGAAAGCTTTCTTTTTCTCTTGAACCTTCACTGCCACTTCCTTTGAGAACCATAGTGGTTTCTTACATCGTTTAGTTTTGTTTATTTGCTTCACACAAAGGCTTGTTACCTCTGTGATGGCAGTTTTTATTATTCCCCATTGTTCTTCCACCACTCCTTCCTGCCCATTTGCTAGTGCATTCCTTAGGCACTCACCCATTTTGGCAAAGTCAGCCCTCCTAAAGTCCAGTACCTTTGCCTTTGTATGGCTTGACTCTATTGCTGTGTTTATTGTGAACCATACTGTTCGATGGTCGCTAGTTCCCGGATGGCTACCCACTTCTACATCTGTGATCTCTCTTCATCTCCATTTGAGAGAACCAGGTCTAAGATTGCTCCCTCTCGAGTGGGCTCCAATACTAGTTGTCTAAGGCATGCCCCCTGTAGGGCATCTAGAATAACCCCACTCTTCGAAGTGGCTGCTGCAACTGCACTCCTACATCTGACATATTCAGATCACCCATCAGCAATATCTCCCCTTTTTCTGCCATACTAAGCATACTTTCTATCATTTTCTTGTCCATTTCCTCCCCCTGAGAAGGGGGTCTGTATACAACCCCTGTGCGGATTGTGGTGCCATTGCCGGTCTCCAAATTTACCCACAGTGCTTCTTATCCTCCCTGTTTTCCCTTTTGTTCTGTTGCTTTGATTCCTTCCCTGATGTAAAGAGCTACTCCTCCTCCTCCTCTTTTACCCTCTCTGTCCCTCCTGTAGATAGTGTATCCTGGTATGTTTACGTCCCAGTCATAGTTTTGTGTGAACCATGTTTCTGTGACTGCCACGATATCCAGATGTTCCTCCACCATCAAGGCCACTAATTCAGGAAGCTTGTTACTCAGACTATGGGCAATGGTACTCATTGCTTTCCATTTTTTGATGGCTTTACCTTCTGTTGCAGCATCCCCATTGACCTTTCTACCTCAGTCTTTTCTCATTTAGTACCCTGATTTGTAGGGAGGCTGGGATTTTCCTGCTGCATATCAGTCCTCCCCTTGACTAGTTTAAAAGCTAGCCAATGAGCATTTAAACCGATTGCTCAAAAGACTTGTTCCTTCCTGGACAGATGCAGACCATCCTTCCAGTATAGGCTGTGTCCCTCCAGGTGGAACCCCAGTCCCCAATGAAGCCAAACCCCTGTGCTCCACCATTTTTCAACCATTCATTAAACTGCATGGTGCAAGTACCCTTGCCTCCTCATGCCATTGACTGGCAGCACCTCTGAGAAGGATACTGTGTGCTACTTGTCTAGGCCCTTCCCAGTTCTACAAAGTCCTTCTGCACTGCTCTAATCTCATGTTGAGCCAAGTCATTTGTCCCTAGGTGGACAATGACATCCAGCTCAGACTCCCGTGCAGCTGTTCTCGTGATCCTGAGGATCGCTTCCTGTCCTTCAAGCCATGGCACCAGGCAGGCACCTTACTTCAGTTTTCCTGCTTCCCCAGTTCTATCCTCCTAATAATTGGAGTCCCCACCAGGAGCTGCTTCCTTTCCTTGTGGTGTCCTCTGCCTCCTTCCTGTGGGCCTCCCTTGTGACAGGTGTCCTCAGCCTCCTTAATCTCCTTTGTGGGTGCACCCATAGGGGAGCTGTGCTCCCCCAGAATGGTGTATGGATTGTGGAGTGGAGCAACTGACTGGGTGTGCCTCTGTTGCACCATCCTCACCCTCCCTGAGCCCACTGTGGTCCAACTGCTGTGCTTTCTTTGCAACCTCTGAGGTAGTGGTGGTGGCTCTGGTGCTCCCTGGATGGGGGAGGTTCCCTTCCTACCATCCAGTCTGGCCTGGGGGAAGGTTCACTTACTGCTGTCCAGTGTGGCCTGAAGACGGGCAAATTCCTCCCTCAGGGCAGAGAGTTGTCTGCAAATAGGGCAGCATCTCAGCCTCCGAAAGGCTCCCAGAGACTGCTGCCCCCAGCCATTACATTGCACTGCCCCCACATGATTATGTACTTTTTTTTGTGTGTGTGTGTGTGTGTGTGTGTTTTGTGTGTGATTGGTTTGTTATATAGAAATATATATATTATATAATGTGTATGCTTATATTGTCAGTGCTGTGTGCTAGAGAGGATATGACATTGATATGCACCTTGCACTCTTGAGGAAATGATGTCAGAACCCCAGGTATAAAGGAACTATTTCCAGGGGTGGGTGGGTGGGGTGAGGGGTGGGAAGGGTTGGCCTAAACTGTGCCCTCACAAGACAATCAGCTAAGAGCTATGACCCACCGCTGCGATGAGTGCCTTCCTGTCAGCAAGATACCATACACAACAATTTGACAGAGAAAATCCCCTGCTAATCAAACAGAGAAAAATCCAGACATCCAAGTCAGACACAGGTAAACCTCCCCAGCCTCAAAACAGCCTGGTGGTTTGTGCTCTGAAAGCAGTCAGCCCCAAAATTAAGGAGGCAGTATAGCGCAGTGGTCTAAGGCTCTGAGCTGCAAATCTGGTGACATCCAGCAGACCAGACCTGGGTTTGAATCCCACAGCTTCCACTTGGATACTGTGTGGCCCTGAGCAAGTCACTTTACCTCCTTGTGCTCCCAGGTCGCTCCTGTAAAAAAGCTTCCAGCTTAGTGTGCTATACCTGGTTAAACAACTAAATAAAAAAAAATAAGTCAGCTGTGCTTTAAACTCTTCCTGCACTGAAAATCTTAAGAATTGTAACAAGACTATATTTTCCTGATAATTCTAAGTTCCTTATTTCATCTTTCAGTTAGAAGTAGCCTCCACCTGCAGAATATCTGCTACAAACCAAAGACAATTGTAAGGTTCACCTCCCTCTGTTGTGAGCACAACTCGCTTTCTTGCAAATCCTATGTTCAGTATTGCAGCTTCTAGCAAGAGGTAGTTTGACTTGAAAAATATTAGCTGTTCAGGGTTAAGGGTAGAACTGAATCACTGGACAACAAAGGGTACTGCAATAATATACAAATCACTGGAATCCTTGAAGGTGTGGCAGGACATAACTTTGAGTGCTTTTTATCAGAGTTTTTACCACAGGTGTTGGCTCCTACCTGGCATGACCCTCTGGAAATAGAAGGGGCCTAGAGTATTTAGGTACCACCAACAGCAAGAACTAATAGACCCCACCCAATAGAAGCTTACCTGCTCAGATACTCTGCCAAAGCTGCTCTCCTCTGACTTGCAAGGGACAAAGACTGTCTTCTATGGCATGGCTTCAACATTTCTATCTTTCGGGACTTTTCCCCTGAAGTTTTACAGAGGCACTGAGAGTATATCCCAGTTTTGATGGCCTTACAGAAGGATGGTATTCTGTATCACTTTAGTGGCCTTACTAATTTTGCAATACAGTACAACAGAAACAAGCATCTTTATTGATTCACTCAAGAAGCGAGGGCATGCCTACACTGGCGTTGGCCACAACTGAAGGTAGAGTCTTTCCCACCAGGTGCCTGTGGTAGGAGCAGAACACGGCACCAACTGCAGAGCATTTGTCATGGCAGGACCTTTATGCAGCACTCACAGAAGCGTGTTAGCAAACAGAACCTAATTGCAGCAGCCCTAACTTGTCTACCACCAAGGAAAGACAGGATCGATAGCTTCATCCTTCACACACATCCAAAGCCGAGTTGCTTGCCTCAAGTAGACTGGACACTTGGGCCTTAGATGAAATTTGATATTGGCTCCACCATCAGCCTTCTGGTTCAGACACCACCTCAGACCATTGCGCTCATGCATCCTCCTGCTAAAGCTTCTCATGAGGACCTAACTGATCTGACTGTGGATCCTGATCTCCTGGATTGTTAGAATGTTTCCATTATCATGGACTTTGCAGAGACAGCACAGTAATCTCCTCAGAAAATCCCAGTTCCAGAGAATGAACCCATTATGATGGACATTATACCCACAATACTCCAGGAACATTCAATTGAAACTGTCAGCAATATGCCAGGCTAGGCACATAATAAACCCCCAGACTGAGTGTTAGAATATTTGAGCCTGGCTTGCTAGTTGGCCCACATGTGTATGGGACACTTATGTTTCCTGTGATTTGGAATGAGTATTTACTCATCTTGGGTTAGAAGCTTGGCTCTTTTCTGTATTTCAGTGCCTGCTAAAGTTAGTGTTGTGATATCTGTGGTATATTAAAAGGTATGTAAAGCACTCTTCTTGCATGGGGGTTTCCCATGACTTTGGCGACCATGATTGGGCGCCTACTGAAAGGGCTACTCAGATGCCACACCTTGCTCCATGCCAGCGACCTGGTTTTGGGGACACGCTCGGGCCGCGGGGGGTTGGCAGGGAGAGAGAAGGATTGAGCACCCAACGGTGACTCTCCTTCTCTGGGGAGGGTTCTGTGCAAGTCTTGCTGCTCTACTGCCATTTCTCGGGTGAACCTGGGGTTGACAGTGCAGAACGGGTCACGCAAAATAGGGTATGGGGCAGCATCAGCCAAGAAGCCCTGGGAGGAGTTGCATCTTTATGCATACCTCCCAATTGGCTCTCCTAGAGTGCCAATGTCTGCGGGGAACAGAACACGGAAAATGGTGGCCCATCACTCCTAGGTGATGACCCCTTGCTAAGCGCCTCAGCAACCACCAAGACAGGAGCAGACTCTGCTGTGCAGCACCTGCTTCACCATTGTGTGGGGAGAAGGCAAGAGGGGGGGACCTCTCTTCGCCCCACCCGGGGAGATGTCCGGGATACCTAGGGCTACTGAGGGGGTGAGCACTCTAGGGGCAGACTCTGTGTGTCAGGCCGCCAAGGCAAGTGAGGCATGTAGGGGCTCTGAATGAGTGAAGTGATGTGGCAGGAAGGAGGAAAAAGGTCATAGTTAAAAAAAAAAGGCAACTCAATTGCGATGCCTGTCATCGGGGTGACTGGATGAGGGGTGCGTGATATGGCGACATCCTTTCCCTACATGCCTCCTTGCGTGGGGATCCAACATGCTGAGCATGGGGTGGGAGGGGGTGGAGGGGTTGTAGGGGGTTGTGCCATGGTGAGCTGCTTCTGTGACATGCTGTTTGGATACAGGGCTGTGGCAGGAATGGTGCTGGGTTTGGGTCTGGGCACAGGTACTTTTTGTTGCACCTGGCCTGAATTTTTATTTGTTCTGTGTTTGTACCCCCCCCGACATGCACCCCCCTGGAGTTGAGAATCTTTAAGTAAGGAGGGTGCGGGGGGCAAAGCTGCCCACATAAGACAAAAAAATCCAACTCCCCAGTGCCATTTTGCTGTGCGCTGGAGAGCACATCGCCAAAATATTTTTTCAGTGATGTGCCGCCACCCTAACAGCGATTGCCCATCAGCGATCATTGTTATCACACAGATCCGGGGGGGGGGTAGGAGAATTAGAATTGAACTGTACATATCAGTCACTTTCTTGGTTTTCTTTTGTTGTATCCTCCCTCTTTATCTTCCTCTTTTTGTCACTAGTATTTATTGAGAGGTGTTTTCCCTTTGTTTTATCCCTATCCCCCTAACGACCCCCCTTCTCTGTATAAGTATGTTTCATATTTAGCCTCTGGGATGGCCCTTAGGAATGCTTGTTGCTTCTTTCTCCTCCTCCTGTCTGTCTGCCTCTGTTTTCCCTAACTAGAATGATCTCTACTTCTCTTGCTTCTTTGCAAATGCCCTAGGGCTATATATTGTACTTCCAACTTTCCCTTTCCCTCTTTTCTTTTCACTTCTGGGTTCGCATTAGGAGTTTTGATTGCATACCTCAGATGTCCTCAGATAATACCAGACATGCTGAACTGACACTGAGTCTATACCGGAGGGTATTGATAGGACCCCACTGTTGTACCAGGCTGAAGGGGGATACTATGCTGTATGTTCCCTCTTTTGACATTATGATGGGGGCTGGGGCAGGGTACAGTAGAATAGTGATGGACTTACCCCCCCCCCATATTGGTGCCTCTGTTAGCAGGGCATGGAAGCTTGCCTTCCTGCTTTTGGCATTTACAAAGGGCATCCTTCTGTTAGGATCTACTCGTCTACTGTTTTCCCTGTTGTGGTAGTGTTGTTGTTTCCTTCTTAAAGTGTAGTTCAAGCTATTAGCTTAGATAAGTATTATACCTTGTTTGACTGTTGTTGTTCAAGTTGCTGTTGTTATATAAGTTTGATTTGATTTGGTTTTTATTTATATATGGGTTAGCACTCTGGGATACAATCTCTTTTACAGGTACGACCTGTGGTTGATAAAGTATACATAAAGAATAGTTACAGTGTACATAATTTACAGACATAACATATAAATAGGAATATAAATTCCACGTTTTAATAGAAAAACATTTCCTAAAAACAGTCACGCTTGGACAAATTCCCTAAGGTGTGATTTTAAAGTTTTAGTAAACAGATCATAGCTTACTATACTTCTGATTTGGGAAGGAATATTATTCCATATAGTAGATGCAACAAATACAAAAGTAGGCTGTCCACTGAGAGTACGCTTACATGGAACTTTTAACAGAGTTTAATCTCCTGCTGATCTTGTGTAAATGTTGTGATTATGTTCCACAAGCTGACTTTTCAAACTAAAAGGTGTACCAGATTGCTGTATTCTAAAATAAATTTGGCCATAACAAACTTGTGTAGTTCTGTAACAGGTAACCACCTCAAATTACTAATAATTTCAGAATGATGTGTGTATTATTTGGTGCTAGAAGCAAACATTTTCCTATTTTATGTATTAGCACAGATTTCTGCCATATTGTACCAATAGGAGCGTTATCAACCACTATGGAAGCGTAGTGCAATATAGGTAGTCAGCATTGATATGGGATTGCCAATCGTGCATCATCAGTCAAAAAGCTACAAAGTCTATATAATAAGGCAATCTTTGCATAGATTTTGGCCACAGTTACCTGCACATGGCAGCCATAATTTAATGTAAGATCTAAAGTCACTCCCAAGTATTTAATACTGTCTACATTTTCATAAACAGTGCCATCTATTGACCTGATTTGTAAATTATTGCTATTTTGTTTCAACTTGGCTGATGTCCAAAATAATATTATTTTTGTTTTTTATTTATTCAGTTTATTGTGTACCAGCCATTCTTGCATAAGATTTAGTTCCCTTGTCAATGTTATGTTCAGATCAGATATTTATGCCCCTTGATGGTACACAACGGCATCATCTGCATACATTGTAAGGCATGCACTATTAATAACAGTTGCAACAGAATCAAAAAATAATGAAAAGAGAATAGGTCCCAATATGGAGCCCGCGGGACTACACATTTAACCAGTACCTTCTCGGAAACACATCCTCCAAATTTTACCATTTGAAATCTTCCTGACAGATAATTAGCAAACCACCTCAATGCTGGTACTCCTACCCCAATATGCTCCAGTTTCTCTATTAACAGGACATGATCCACCAAGTTGAATGCCTTGGTCAAGTCCATGAACATAGCCCCAGTTAGGCATCCATTTTCCATACCATCATGGACTGCGCTCGTGAACTTGACCGAGGCAGTCTCTGTCCCACGTCCCTTTCTAAATACAAGTTGGCTCTGTGATAGTAAACCATAGGTCTCCACATAAGCAGTCAACTGACCATAAACAATTTTTTCCTGTATTTTAGACATAGCTGATAATACAGAAATTGGCCTATAGATGGTAAACTCACAAGTGGGTCCTGCCTTATGAATAGGTATAACAAATCAGTGCTTCCAAAGATCAGTTACTTCACCCAGACAATAGGACAAGCTAATAATAAGACTAACTGGATATGCTATTTCCGCAGATGCTAACCTCAGTAGTTTTGGTGACAACCCATCAAATCCATGAGATTTATCAATTTTCAGTTGTTTCAAAAGTTTGTACACCTCTAAGCTAGTTACTACCTTGAGATAGAATTTAGGTCTGCCATAGGGTGTTTTTTGTTTTGTTTCAGATTGATTTATTCCAGAACCAGCCCTGTAAGTGTCCAAATTAGTAAATATTCTATTAAATTCATTGGCTACTAATAAGGGATCACTTAACTTTTCTATTCCTTTAAACATAGTCGCTTCTGGGTTGGCCTTAGGATTAATCAAGCTGTTGACTGTTTTCCAAAAATTTGCACTATTATTCAATCCCTTTGTTTGTTGTTTTCTTAGATATTGAGCCTTACCCCTTTTAATTTTCAACCTTACAGGCATTTCTTAAATGTCTGTAGTTTGCTACATTTGAGTTGGTTGTCACAAGTCCATTTTTAGTAGCACTGGAGTATTCTCTTAGCTCATCTTTACTGCACATACTCATTGTGGTTTGTTGGGACCTAGTACTACTCCTTTTATTACAGTTCTGCATTATGCATTTTTTTGGTCAGATCATTCCATCCCAATGATGTCTATCTGAGGATGTGGTTCTCTGGTGCAGCTGGTCTCCTGGAATGTGAAAGGCATAAATCACTTGGTCAAGAGGACCAAAGTCCTTCAATATTTGAAATCAGATATTGCCCTTCTCCAGGAGACTAACCTCACCTGTCAGTCTTCACCGTGGATGTAAAACAGCTGGGTGGGCCAGATGATGCATAGTTCAGCCTCTAGTAAATCTAGAGGCACCATGATTTTGGTTGATTTCACCCTGGCTTGGAAAATTGAGCAAACTACTACTGATACTAATGGTATGTGGATGTTAGCCAGATTGAGTTATCGAAGTGGGCAGTTCATGCTTGCCTCTATATACACCTCAAACATGGATGATCCTGATTTTTTTCCACATCTTTGTCAAGCTATGGCAGACACAGAAACATAGAAACATAGAAATTGATGACAGATAAGGATCACTTGGCCCACCTAGTCAGACCATTTTCTTTACCTATTGTAACACCATAGACTCTAGTTGATATCTGCCCCCCCCCATTCCTTACTGCTAAAGTTCCCTTATGCCTATCCCATGCCTTTTTGAATTCCACTAGAGTTTTTGCCCAAGGTGATACCCATATCTTGATCTTACTAGGTGGAGACATAAACCTGTTCCCTGACCCCTTTTTTAGATAGATCAAAATTCTCTTCAGGCACTCATCCCAAATCTAGATCTACCTTATTATGTCTGATGGTGGAATGGAGGCTTGTGGATGTGTGGTGCCTAGCCCGCACAAAAGACTGGGATTACTCTTACTATTCTGTTGTTCATGACACCTTCATTTGTCTCGATTATTGACTTCTGAACAATCTTGCCACCTCCAGTATTACAGATTCATCCTATGAATGTATCCTTATCTCAGTCCACATGCCACATGCCCTTTGCTACTAGCCTTCTAACTCTGACTCTTACTCAACCCAGTGGCGGTGTAACCCCCTACTCATCTTGGATCCTCTCTTCCAAGACAGGATATGGAAAGAGGCTCAGTTCTACTTCAATATTAATGCAGACAACAGAGTGGATAAGGGTGTTATATGGGAAGCTTATAAAGCTTTCTTGTGAGGCCATATTATTGTCTTTACTGCTAAGACATAGAGAGAGTGGGAGTCTGAGATTTCTGAGTTGACTCAGGCCCTTGATTTCATGGAACAGAGGTTTAAGCAAGGCACTCCGTGTGACTCCTCTCTCCTGGGGGACAATATTGGTATAAAATATCAACTTAATACATTGGTTTCTCACTGGACAGAGGAGCAGCAGCAAATTCAAAGTGGTCATAGCTTCTGGGAGACAGGAGAGAAAGGTGCTAAGCTTTTAGGATACTGTCTCCACAAGAAGCAGGTGGAATTATGGATTACCACTCTCTGCAAACCTGATGGCTCTCTTCCTACTACATTCCATACAATACAATGCTGCAATTTTACGATTGCCTATATTCCTCTGATGCAGAACCTACTACTTTGGTCCAAATCCATACTTGATGCACCATTAATCAAATCTGAACTTCGCTCCGCCCTCTTATCTTTGGCTAAAAATAAAGCCCCGGGTTGTGACAGATTTAACATTAAGCTCTATCAATTGATGCCTGATATTGTTATTCCTCCCTTTTTGGCTCCCCTGCAGGAAGTGCACCTTAAAGGCAACTTCTCCCCACCTTACAGGAAGCAGTTATTACCCTCCTTCCTAAGAAATATGATGATCCCTTAGACTGTACAAACTACCTTCCCGGTTCTTTAATTTCTATGGACACTAAAATCTTAGCTAAGGCTCTGACCTCCTTCCTGGAAAAGGCAATCTCTAGCCTGATTCACCATTCTCAGGTGGGCTTCTGGAAAGGAAAATCCAGTGCTGACCATCTTCGTATCCTACTTAATCTGAAAATGTATGCTCAAATCACCCAAGTGCGGATGGCGGCCCTTGCGATTAATTTTCACAAGGCCTTCGACTCGGTACAATGGGGTAACATGCTTAATGCCCTGGAGTTGTATTGCCTCGTACCCTATTTTTGAACCTGGACACATATGCTTTATAGTAACTCTTCTGCTGTAATACTTGCTAATCATAACATTTCCTCTCCTCTCCTTTCATGCTTCAATGGGGCACCCATCAGGGCTTCCCTCTTTCTGTTTTCTTTTCCTATTAGCCATTGACCCCTTGATCTGTAAAGAGTTGGGTACTCTGGCGGTGCGTGGCATCCAGATGGGTGCTTGATCTTATCTGGTGCACTCCTATATAGACAATCTCCTCCTTACTATCGAATCTCCCACTGTTTCCCTGCCTCCAGCCTTGAATATCCTTACCCACTTCTCGGGCCTTTCTGGCTTTGCCATTAATATGACTAAAACAACTCTATCACCTTTAAATTTACTCTGCATCGATACCAGTTGTTCAGGACTTCAAATCACATTGGCAGGGAAGGCTTCAAATACCTAGTCATTCAAATCACTACCCAAATGGACAACCTGATTTCAGCAGATCTCTTACCTGTAATCTCCATATTGGAACAGGATATTTTAAGATGGATTAAATTACACCTTACCCTAGCCAGTAAAATCATGGTCATCCGCATGTTTCCTCTACCAAAATTTGCATGTGTGTTTTATAATCTCCCCCTTTTCATTCCCTCCATTTTTTTTTTCAAAATTAATCTTACTATCAGCCCTTTTTTATGGGAGAATAAACATCCACATCTCAGAAAAGCAAGGTTACAGGCCCATTGGACCCAGTGGGGTTTGGTCCCCCCAATTTGAGGTCTTTGCACTGGTCTACTGAATTACCAAGATTTACTAGTGGTGTATACCCCCTCACTGGACTCACCACAGTGGGTGCATCTAGAAGCAAATGTTGCACCAATCCCCTGTCTCCATTTATTACTAGGTCATAAACCTCCAAAGAGGCTGACTACTCACCCCATTATTCTTTCTACTGTACAAGTCTGGGATACCAGTATGTCATTAGCCACTGTTCTTCTTAATGCTTGGTTTCCTCCCAAGTCATTGCCCTACCTTTGGTCTGACCTCCATATTTTTATTGGGGGTAAACCCATACATTGGACAACCCAGGAGAAAAGGGACAGTCATACCACAGCTGACATTTCAGCACCCCACTCTGACGTTCTTCTTTCTTTCCAACAGGTCCAAGATAAAACAAGATTACCCAAATCAGATTTTTGGTGGTTTCTTCATCATACAGTAGGTCTGCCACCTGAACTTATGAAAAGAAGCTACCCCGTCAGTCTTCTAGGAACTGGCAATATAACCTCTATCTTGCAAAAAGCCCCAAGGGATGTGCGGGGAAAAACATACACTACTATATGTGATGCTTAACCACCTGCTCTGGCCAGCAGCAAAGCAAAATGGGAGACAGATCTGAACATTTGCATCTTCTCGGAAGTGTGGCACTCTGGGATAAAAATGGCATACAAAGTGTGTTGGGACACCAAGAGTCAGCTGATACACCTTAAGAGCCTCCACAAATAGCACAGGACTCCCCAAGCCTTATATTCTATGGCCCCTTCACTGGATTAGAACTATTTGCAATGTTTACAACCAGTGGCAGGTCTTCTTCATATACTCTGGAGCTGCCAACGCTTGCAAATTGGTGGCATGCAATCTTGTCTGATTGCTCTAAGTTCCTCAACATAACCATACTGTCCACATCTGAGTTATAGGTTTTAGATCTCCCTTTCAGGCTTCCTGTGCTACCCCAACCCCAACAATGTTGTCTTCTGGTGGCCTAAACTGAGGCTAAACAGTTACTTCTCATGTCGTAGAAGAGCCCCTCTCCCCCATCAATAACAGCCTTGCATTCTGCGCTTTCTAGATTGGCCCTTTTTGAAAGATTGTTTTTCATAACTATTGGCAAGCATAACCTGTATAATAGAAAATTGGATCATTTCTTCCATTCTTACCTGTGTTTGGTGTCCACAACAATTGCGCAGTCCCCCACTTACTTAGTTCTTTTGGGCATGTACTAGGTTTTCTGCCCCATCTTATTCTACTGGTGATGTTTTGGGGAATTCCTTTGTCTTACTAATTGTTAGACTATTTACTCCTACCACTACATATATTATTTTAACTACAAGCTATGACTTTGCAAGTGAATTGGCAGGTCACTTAGCACATTTATTCAGCAGATCACTTCAGGCAGGGGTAGTGCCGGGAGACTAGAGAAGAGCTGATGTGGTACCTCTCCACAAGGGAGGGAATTGGGAGGAAGCAGACAACTACCGACCGATCAGCCTTACATTGGTAGTGGAGAAACTGATGGAAACCTTCATAAAACAAGATTTGGTAGAGTACGCAGATAAAAATGGTCTGCAGGATGACAGTCAGTATGGGTTCATTTCAGGAAGGTTGTGCCAAATGAACCTAATCCCATTTTTTGACTCAGTTACTAGGGAACTAGACAGAGACCACCCAGTGGATCTCCTCTATTCAATTTCAGTAAGGCCTTTGATTCGGTGCCACACAACCACCTGCTGAAAAAGTTGGAGGTCCTGGGCATAGCCAAGTGCATAGTCGGGTGGGTAGGTAATTGGCTTAGAAACAAAAAACAGAGACTAGTGGTCAATGGGGTGAGGTCTTATGAAGGTGCAGTCATTAGTGGTGTGCCCCAAGGCTCAGTGTTGGGTCCAGTGCTGTTTAATGTTTTTATCAATAACATCAGAATAGGTATTCAGGGCACAATTGCCCTATTCATGGACTATACCAAGCTAGGAGGAAGGGTTGACAGTGAAGAGGCAGTTAAGGACCTACAAAAAGACCTACAGAGGCTGTAAAAATGGTCCAGTGTCTGGTGGCTGAAGTTCCACACCAAGAAATGTAAGGTGATGCATTTGGGTAAAGGGAACCCAAGCACAGAGTACAACCTCGATAGAGTCCAGCTCAGCATCATGCAGGAAGAATGGGACCTACAATAGGTGTCATCATAAGCAGCACCTTTAAGCAGACAAACTAATGCAATGAAGCTTATAGCTAGACCAACAAAATGCTGGAGTGCATAAGGAGGGGATTCAACAGCAGGAGGAAGGAGGTAATAGTCCAAATCTACAGGTCCCTGGTAAGGCCCCATCTGGAGTACTGTGTTCAGTTTTGGAGTCCACATCTGAAAAAGGATATAAACAGGTTGGAGGCTGTCCAGAGAAGAGTGACCAAAATGATCCAGGGCCTTCAGAAGCATCTGTAAGTGTTAAATATGTTCTCAGTAGAGACAAGAAGGGATAGGGGAGACATGATTAAAACATACAAGTTCCTGAGTGGACTGAATAAGGTGCCATCCTCGGACCTTTTCAAAAGAGTCTCTGACTCTCATACTATAGGGCATGAGTGGAAGTTGGGGGGAGAGCCTCAAGAGGGAGCTTGGTAAACACTGTTTTACAGAGCCATGGCGCCATGGAATAAACTGCCAGCTGAGGTAGTGGAAGCAAAGTCTGGGGTGGGACAAGGCTAAAGCATGATCAAAAGCAACAGGAACAGTAGGAGGCATTAGGCAGAATGGGTGTTAGGTCCTGGGAACTGAGAAAGTCCAAGGAACTCATAGGCAGACTAGATGGAACCTTAGTCTCCTTCTGCTGTCTTTTTTCTATGTTTCTCTGTTTGTTCTTCAATTTAGGTTTTGTAATGGTGGTTGTATACTGTTACTTTTTTGCTATTTATCCAGTGCACAAGCTGTAATTGTTATACTGTAATTATCATGTTGCTGTTTTTCTTGAGTGTGTGTGTGTGTGTGTGTGTGTGTGTGTGTGTGTGTGTGAATTTGTACTTTTGCAAAATTTTGGAAAAAAAGATTCATGTTAAAAAGGAGAGGTTTTGTTGTTTCATACAATACAGTTTAAGCATGGTTTACAACACATCATTACTACTCTGTGACAGATTAGGTAATGCTATTGTTTTCTATCAGTACATGTATGAAGAGCTGTTATTTTAACTGCCAGGTTTTGAATCTGGATTAGGGATAGCTCAGCTCAGGCTTCAGTGATGCCCCATAGTGAGAGTGTGATTCTAATTGGTACAGCTGTAAAAAATTGTTCTTAACATTCCAAAATAGGAAGAGCAACAGATTCCACTTGTCTCAACATTCAGAAACATCAAGAGCATGTTTTCAAAACCACCATTAAACATGCATTCAATGTATCACACTCTGATATCTACTGATACAGTATATAATATGTTTTTGATGCAAAGTGCTACAGGTAAAAAATAATTTAAATTGTGTAGGGAGAAAAGTATTTACTCATTCTGAGTGTTTGCTTGTACTACTTGTAACACCCCAACAGTTATGACTCTGAGCAAGTCATTTAACCTTCCCAGTGCTCCTGGGTCACCCCTGAAAACAGACATTTGTGCCTAGTGGGCCTTACCCGATTACCAAAAGAATAACAAAGAAAGACTAAACACAATAACAATGTGGAATCATATTGAAGAGATAAATGTATTCTTGCTTTTTAAGATTTCATTGTTTAGTGATGAAATTCTGCACTGTGCTACTTGTTATTCTTGTTCTGTTTTTCTTGTTATGATTTAGAATTATTGCTAGTTGGTTGTACTTTCTGTTCCTCTATTTATGTACTCCAGTCCCTACTGTGATTAGTTCTGACTGTTGTGTTAAAATGTTGCCGAATGATGAAATTTCAATAACAATTTTATTGCAAAAAAAAACGTTATTAAACGTGTTGTCATTTTTTTCCCAGTTATGTCCAACATGTCTTGAACCTACATGAGAATTGTTGTCTAGAAGAATGTTCCTGCAACAAAGACCCAAGACAGGTCATGCTGCATTTACTAGTTATTCAGATACGTCCCTTGAGAAAGTTATACTTAATCGTTCCTGTTTCTGATTTTCAGATTTTTGGAGTGAAAAGATTTTTTATGCTCTTTGGATCTTATTAAGGTTAGACCACAACCCATGAATGTGAAGACCCAGCAGACCTGGGTTTGAATCTCACAACCACCACTTGTATATACTGTGTGACCGTGAGCAAGTCATTTAATCTCCATGTGCTTCTGGAAAGCACATGGAAAGTAGCTTTGACTCATTGTGCCTTTCCTAGCAAAAACTTCTAAAATAAAACATATTCTTCACATAAGTTATAGACTTGCAGACTTGCCTGCCAGTTTTATTTTAGTAGCTGATATTCTTCTATCAGTACCATTACTGTAGCTAGTTATTGTCTGCAGTGCAGTTCCCCAACCACATCACTGACTTGACCGACTAACCACTGTACAGCACAAATTAAGCTTTCTTCCACGAATAAGGTACATATAATTTTCACAGCAAATATGTGCAGAGGCACAGCAATGCCAATTGGTTATAGTGGGTAATTTACTCTTCAGAGCCCATTTTGCCTCTTAGCCATGTGGTTACAGAACCATGTGTACTTCATAAAAAGATGGTAAAGTACATATAATTTATAGAAGTGGTGTAGGGAGGAGAGCCACCTGCCTAGTCTTATTATGGTGGCTGATTTTCCCTTTAGTACTTTTTCTGGCCATTCGACTGCAGGCCTGAAGTGCAGATTATAGCTATAAAATAAGTTAAATTACATATAATTTTCAGTAGCAGTGTGAACGCAGGAGCACAGCTGGGCTACTTTTGCTTTAAAAGGTGATTTTCTCTTTAGTGCACATTCTGTGATCCATGGACTCCAGGCTTGCAGGACAAACTGTGGGTCAGCTAAAAAAGACAATTAATTATATCTAATATTCAGTACCAATATGTATGCAGGAGTGATGCATTGTTTTTGGTGATTTTCTTTCTGTGCTCATTTTGCCCATTTGTCATGGATCCACAGCACAGACTGTAGTTCATATGAAATGGTGACAAGATACAGTGCATTTTTCTACCACAGCAGCATGCAAGCAGGTGTGTGTGTGTGTGTGTGTGTGTGTGTGTGTGTGTATGACCATAGCACAGCCAAATTTATTTATTTGAGTGATTTCCTCTTTAGAGCTTCTTTCCCCAGTGTCTATCTATTTATGGCAAAAACTGCAGTTCTACTTAATGGAAAATTAAGTGTACACAATTGTTTAGCACCAGTGTACAGTATGTGTGTGCAGGGGAAAAACTACTATAAGCCAGCTGCTTGGGGATTTCCTCCTCATACCCATTTCCAACCATGTCCTGCAGACTTACAGGCCAGATTTTTTTTTCTTAGTAAAGAAAGAAAAGAGCATTTGATTATCTGTACCAGTATTTATTACAGATGGGCACATCCTGTACAGTTTTACTTATAACCCAAGAAGGTTCCAAAACCTCCTTGGTTTAGAAAGTCAGCATCTTAACACAGTAAGTAGCGTATTTAATGTTAGAAAATGGGCTTGAAAAATAAACCTGAAAGTCATCCTCAGCATTCATTTATTTTTCAGTAGAGCCCTGTAAAAATCAAATGCCAATATATACAAAGATTCATACAAAGGTCTGTGGGCGCTAAGGAGGCCAAATGGGAAAGTAGCCCATTGCTGCTCCCTTTCAGTATCCCTTATTAGGTCATATTACCCTCTTTCATGATATAGTTATCCAACTGGGTTTTGAAATGTTGCTTAGATTTAGAACAGACGAGCTATAGTGGGAGCTTGTTCCAAGAGGCCACCACCTTCTGTGTGAAGAAGGCCCTCCTTTTATTAGTATTGTATCTTATGTGCCTAAGTTGAAGAGGGTGACTCCTTATCCCTTTGGTGTCATTTTTAAATTGGAGGTTTAACTCGCTTAGTAAATAATCATCCCCATTATATCATAACAAAGTAGTAAAGCTCCTCTAACTCTTCTTGTTTCAAGGGACATAAGCTTCAAATGCCCCAAGTGCCCTTCATAGGGCATGTTTTTAATATTATGTATCAATTTAGTGGCTTGCCTTTGAACCCTTTCAATATCATTCACTGCTCCCTTAGTTATGGGTCCCCTTACAGGGGCCCCATAGTCTAGAATTGGTGTGACATATGCCCTGTACAGGGGCATGAACACTTCCTTGTTACGGCTACTAAAATTGCTCTTAATGTTGCGTAACACTTGTTTGGCTTTTACAATCTGTTTCTTTGTATGAGAGCGTAGGCCAGTTTGTGATCTATAAGAATTCACAGGTCTTTCTCTTCCACAGATTTACATAGCACCTTACCATTCATATAATAGTTCTGCATACCATTATGATTCCCCAAATGAATTACACAGCACTTGCCCACATTAAACGTCACACCCCAAATGATGCCCAGTCACAAATACTGTTTAAATTGGCCTGTAGGCCTCTAGCTCCTTCTGGGTCAGTTACTATTCTAGCAATTTTGGTGTCATCAGCATACTTACTACTCCAGGCACAGCCATCCTTGCCCATAGAGGACATAAAAACCCTAAACAGCCCAGGATCTACCCCTGCGGGACCTCACTAGTGACTCCCACCCTGTCTGAGTGACATCCATTTAAACACACTCTCTGGGACCTCCCACTGAGCCAGGCCCCGATCCAGTGTACCACTCTGTGGTCTATATTGATATGAGTAAGACAGCGAAGGACCTGGTGGTGGGAAACCTTATCAAAAGCCTTCGCCAGATCCAGATAAATGCAATCCACATCCTGCCTATTATCTAACGCCTCTGAGATCTTTTCATAAAAAAAAGTAGATTAGTCACACATGATCTCCCTACAACAAACCCGTGCTGGTCTCTGTCCTCCTGACCAGTTCCCCTGAGGTGGGCATCAATGACATCTTTCAGGATGGATTCCATAAACTTACCAGGGACTGAAGTCAGACTAATGGGCCTATAACTGGTACAGTCCACCCTATCTCCCTTTTTATGTATGGGCACCACATTTGCCTCCAACCAATCCTGATGCACAGTCCCACTTACAAGTGATTTATTGAACCATATGGCTAGAAGTGTTGCTACACTGTGGGACAATAGTTTAAGCATCCTATTTTAAATATTATCGGGACCCGCAGAGTAAGTTTTTTTGAGGGACGGAATCTTTTCCAATATTATTTTGGCAGTGATGCTTATGGGTCTTTTGTCATTTGGCCTAATATCAAGTTTACTTTGCTGTTTGCTGGAAAACACTGTACCAAAATATTCATTAAATATGTTTGCTATTTGAGTGGGTCTGTGATGATCTCATTTCCTTTATTTACAGAGCATAAGTTATGTTTGGATTTTCTCAGGAAGTTTATATAACTATAGAATTGTTGCATATTATCTATGTTAGCTGTGGATGCTAGGTTCACTTCCATTTATTTTACTCATTATTATGAGTTTCTTACATTTGGCCTGCACCGTTTTATATTTGCTCCACATTTGAGGGTCCTGGTTATTACTTTTGTATAAGTTAAACAAGCTCTGTTTTTGTTGTAAGAGTTTCTGAATATCCTTGCTTAACCATTTAGGTTTTTTTTCTCTGAGTATTGCATAGCTTTGTCTTTCTTAAGAGTTTGTCACATAATATGAATAATTCATACTTACAGTAAATACATTCCACATATCTTCCAAGGGCTTGTCTTTTAATTTGCTATCCCAGTTAATTTGTTCAAACAACATGAAGTCTTGCTATATTATGACAATTGCAGTATGACCGCAGGTTAGAACTGCTCCGGAGGTGAAATAGTTAACTTTCCATGCAGGCATGGAACTTAGAGTGCGAGCTCGGTTGAAAACTCTGTCTGTTGTGCTTCAGCGCAAACTGTCAAATTCTTTACTCCGCCTCACTGAACAGTCGGCTCCGGAGATTTCTCCTTCTGCTCGGTTCATTTGTCGGTTTAAAAGTATTATTTTCGGTTTTAACGACCATTAAACACAACGGTTGGTTCAAGTTCTGTCTGTGGTAATGTAAGTAATAGATAGGTTTTACATTTATTTTTCTGTGTGGAACTTGTAATTCTTTATCGGTTCGGTTTGAACCGATCAGGTTTATGTTAAAATCTACTAGTCCTTTTTTAGAGTGCGGTTCCCAGTTCTTATCGGTTCTAAAAAGCAGTTTCATTATGTTTTTCACGACCCGTGACATGGTTGGGAACCGATAAGGTGTCTTGCTTGGTAGATTGCCATAAACAGGCAAGCTGTTAGCTGGCATTATGAGAAACCCAAAGAAAACCGACCCACTGGGTTTCAACACTGTAGTGTTTGTGGGAAGCTTTTGCTAAGGCTGACCCACACCACATGTTCTATTGTCTGGGTTTGACTACCTCAATTCAGACTGCCAGATTTGTCACAATTTCCTGCTGCCACCATAGATAAGAGGTTGGTAGGCTCAGGGAAAGAGATAAAAAGTCAGCTGACCGGATGGCCAAGCCGGTTGGTGCCAACCGAACGGAGAATCTCCTCTGACCAGGGCAATACTTCCTCGGGCAAACGAAGAGCTGGTTCTGAGGAGCGGTTCCAGCAAAGGACTAGAAAGTCAGCTAGTATAGAGCTAAAGTTTTCTCCCCAACTGCTGAGGAAATAGCTAAAGCAATTCAAATTGTCCAGTCTCTCTCTCCGGTTCCGACTGAACCGACACCTTTATAATGTGCGTTGAGCCGGTTCACAGATTCAAGATTATGATTTTGAGGATTTTTATGAACCGGGGGAGGGGAAGAGGAATGTGAGGAGAGTGAATATGGTTTTAAAGATCTGGATGTGCCCATTGATCCGGACATCTCTCCAGATAGACCCCTAGGGGTTTCTCCTCCAAGGCTTTCTGAGTCCCCTTCTCATTTCATGTTTTATAAAACAGTTGCTGAAACTCTCCAGCTCCCTGTTGAGGAAGCTGTTGATGACCAAGAGGAACCAGACTATGTAGAAATGATGGATATTCCAGAGTCTAGGAGGCTGTCTATTCCTTTGCATAAATCTTTTCGGAAACAGACAGTAAAAGTTTTAAAAACTCCTCACACTATACCTCCTGTGGATAAAAGGATGGACAAGAGGTATACCTTATCAGGCTCCGACACTGATTTCCTCACTCAACAATGCAGCCATGTGGGGGTAGTGCAGGCTGCAGCCTGTGACAAGGCTAATATTCCCCTAGCTTCACACCCCTGAGAAGGACTCCAGAAAGATTGATGCTATGGCAAAGAAACAGTATATGGCAGCATCTTTGGGACTCAGACAAGCAAATTATATGGCTTATGCTGCTAGGTACAGAAATCAGATGGGATACTGTGCTGGCCTAGCGAAATAAGTCCCTGACCAACTTGCCAGGGAGCTGGAACAGGTGGCTATGGATGGTATTAAGGCATCCAAGGTGCAATTTCATGCTGCAGTGGACTCTAATGATGTTTCATCAAAGTCATGGCTACATCTGTGGCACTTCAAGAATGGCTTGGCTCAGATGTACTACCCTATCTCAGGATACCCAGTCTAAGGCCATGGATTTTCCTGTTGTGGAAATTCTCTATTTGGGGAGCAAACAGAGAATTACATGAAGAAAATGGATGAATATAGGACCACCTATAGGAGTGCACAGGCCAAGGAAAGGCAGGCCACTCCTCAAAAGCAGCTTCCTAGAGGCAGGGGCAGGCCTTTTCATAGGCCTTTTTACCAAGCCCAAGCTTTCTCCTCCGCCTATGCTCAGAGGGGGTTCTTTAGGGGGAGAGGCAGACGGGGTACAAGCAGGTCTGCTTCCACCCCTCAGCCCAAAGCCCCTGCCAATCAGGCACCCTGATGGGATTGCCAGGGCCGATTCTCCTCTACCTGTATGGGCAGGCTGGCTTACTTTGTCCAGGACTGGAAGTCTGTGACATCAGACAAGTGGGTCCTGGAAGTAGTAAGCCAGGGACTGGTTCTCAGCTTCAAAAAATTTCCAAAGCTGAGAACCAGATCTTTTCCACCTGCAACTCCATCAGAGGCACTCGCCCTAGAGGCAGAGGTCTCTACCTCCTGGCTCTCAGAGCTGTGGAAAGGGTTCCTCCCCTACACCAGGGCAAAGGTTTGTACTCAGATACTTCCTTACCCCAAAAGACAGGAGAATGGTGGCCATCCTGGATCTCAGATATTTAAACAAGCACCTTTTAAAGCCAAAGTTCAAAATGGTGACTCTGGGAATTATCCTACCCTCTCTAAGGCCAGGGGACTGGCTAGCTTCCCTGGACCTCAAGGATGCCTACTTCCATATTCCATCAGAAGCTCCCATTGAAAGTACCTCAGGTTTGAGCTGCCCTCAGGCCACTACCAGTTCAGAGCAATGCCCTTCGGCCTCACTTCTGCCCCAAGGGTATTCACCAAATGCCTGGCTGTAGCAGTTGCCTACCTAAGAAGGCAAAAGATTGCCATCTTTCCTTACCTGGATGATTGGCTCTTAGTAGGCCAGTCCCCAGACCAGGTCAATTTACACCTTCAGATAACGCTAGCAACTGCTTACCTCTCTAGGTTTCCTTCTGAATCTCTCAAAGTCAGTTCTGAGCCGGTCCAGCTTCTTACCTTCATAGAGCAGAACTGAACACACAGAAAGCCAGGGCCTTCCTCCCCTGGACAGGGTAAAGACCCTAGTCTCCTGGCCTCCTCATTTACCCTGCAGGTCTCCCGGCCAGCAAGGCATTTTCTGCAGCTCCTAGGACACATGGCTGCTTCCACAGCAGTTGTGCAAGGAGCAAGATTTCAGATGAGGGACATCCAGTTCCATTTGAGAGCTTTTTGGTCTCAAAGAAAGGATCCTCTTACCAAGCTGATCCAGTAACTCGAACCCCGATCCAAGCCCTACAGTGGTGGCAGGATCAGAGCAACCTGAGACAAGGGGTTCCTTTGTCACTCAGTCTCATTCTCTAATCCTTACTACAGATCGTCCCTCTTGGGCTGGGAGCTCACATGGGCGACCTCACCACCAGGGTCTGTGGTCTCCCCAGGAATCTCTGCTCCACATCAACCTGTTGGAGCTCAGAGCAGTTTTCCTAGCACTTCAAGCTTTTCCAAATCTGTTCAGAACAAGAGTATTCAGGTCAGAACAGACAACACCACTACAATGTGGTACATCAACAAACAAGGGGCACTTTCGGTCCTATGGCCTTGTGCACTGAAGCGATGAAGTTGTGGTCTCTGGCTTACTCCCCTGAACACCTCCCTTATGGCAGTTCACCTCCCAGGCAAGGACAATGTCCCAGCAGATGCTCTCAGCAGGATTTCCTAGGCCACCACGAATGGTCACTGGATCCCCTGGTCTTGGGAGTAGTATTTGCCAGATGGGGCACCCTGCAGATAGCTCTTTTGCAGCCCCAGACAACAACCAACTTCCTCTTTTGCTGCAGGCCCCAGTGTTGGGCTCACTCCCCCTGGATGCCTTAGCCCTCAGTTGGGAGGGGAAGTTTCTCTCTCCTTCCCTCCCTTTCCTCTCCTGTTCAAAGTGCTAGTCAAAATCAGATCCCAATCATGCAAAGTCATTCTGATAGCTCCGGATTAGGCCAGACAGCCCTGGTATCCACTCCTGCTGTCCTTAGCAGTCCATCCTCCCCTGTCCCTTCCCAGGAATCACAATCTGTTAACCTGTGCCCAGGGAAGGGTCAGGTACCCGAATCTCAAATCTCTCAATCTCAAGGCTTGGTTCTTGAAGAGTTAGAGGTTGCTGATTTACACCTTTCCCAAGGTGTAATGGATATATTGAAGGCTGCAAAGCCTTCCCACCAGGGCTACTTACAATTCCAAATGGAAAGGTTTTCCATATGGTGCTCGGAAAACATATTTCCCCAGTCTCTGCTGATCTACCCACAGTCCTGGATTATATGGTCCACCGAATTCTTTGGGGCTGAGACCAGCTACCCTGAGAAGGTGCGCTTGGCAGCTGTGTCTGCTTTTATTTCAGCAGGTAAATCCTCTTCCCTTTCAGCTCATCCTGTATTTTCCAAGTTTTTTAAGGGGTTGTTTCACACCAACCCTCCATTCAGGGATCCTGCCCCTGCCTGCGATCTTAATGTTTGCATTGCTCAGCTTATGCAACCCCCCTTTGAGCCCTTGTCTTCAGCTGAGCTCAAGTACTTGACTTGGAAAACTGTTTTTTTGGTAGCCATCACCTCTGCCAGACGCATAAGTGAATTACAAGTGCTGTCAGTGGAGCAGGAGTTTATCTCTTTTCACAGAGATAAGGTGGTCCTTCGGACTAACAGAAAGTTCCTGCCTAAGGTGGTTTCAGATTTCCACCTTAATCAATCTATTTCACTTCCAGTGTATTTCACTGACCACTCCTCCTCTGGGGAGAGGATGCTGCACAGCCTAGATGTGAAGAGAGCCCTTAGTTACTAAATAGAGCGTACCAAGGGTCATAGGTTTGACTGCCTCCAACTGTTCCTCACCTATGGCGAAGTTGGTAAAGGGAAGCCAGCCACTAAAAGATCCATTGCCAGGTGGATTGTCTCTTGTATCCAATTCTGCTATGAGAAGTTGGGTAAAGTTCCCCCTCAGGCCTGAGGGCTCACTCTACCAGAGGTACAGCTGCTTCTCTGGCTGCTGCCAGACATTCCTATTCTAGAAATATGTCAAGCAGCTACCTGGAAAACAGTTCACACTTTTACCAAGCATTACTCCCTGGACATCCAGGCTAGGAGTGATGCTCGGTTTGGCACAGCCATGCTTCAGAGCTTATTTCCTAGGTAGGTTCTGTCCCTCCTCCATGGCGGTACTGCTGTGTAGTCTGCAATTGTCATAATATAGCAAGACTTCATGTTGTTTGAAGAAAAATTACTCACCTTAGTAATGTTGTTTCTTCTAATGGAGTCTTGCTATATTATGACCTCCCTCCCTGCCTGCCCCTCTCAGAACCTCTGTTTTGGGGATGTGGGTGGGCAGTACAGGGTTGGCACTTTTTTGATGCCCACCTTGTTGTTTTTCACCTACCTTTTTGGGTGAATTGGTGTTGTGTTTTTGCATTTTTGGGTCTCCTGACTTGAGTCTTTGTTTTAGGCCAAAAATGAGTGTTTATGTTAGTAGCCAGTTGGCTAGTGTAGGTTTACAGTTTCCACACAGAACCTTAGTGAGTTTTAGCTCATAAAGATCAGACAGTTTGCGTTTGAAGCACAACAGACATAGTTTTCAATCGAGCTTGTGCTCTAAGTTCCATGCCTGCATGGAAAGTTAACTATTTCACCTCCGGAGCAGTTCTAACCTGCGGTCATACTGCAACTGTCATAATATAGCAATACTCCATTAGAAGAAACAACATTACTAAGGTGAGTAATTTTTTCTTCAAGTTCAGCATTAATTTTAGTAATACCAGTGCGGTAAAATTTATAGACCTCCCTGCATCCCTTATTGATGGGAATATATTGTGTGAGAGTAAAGGATGTCCCAGTTTGGTCACTATTCCTTGGGGAGGTAGTTACACCTGATGTAATGTTAATTTCCTTTATAGATAATACTAAATCTAATATATTATTTCCCCTTGTGGGGAATTTGGGTTGCTCCATTACTTAGAGTATCATTGGGCACCCTGAATTTTCAAAGAGACCAGCTGCCATTTTTTTTTCTGTTGTTTAGTGGTGACTTGGCAGTGGGTCAGCCCCCCATTCAACCGTCTTCATTAAAATAAAGTAAGTAAACAGTACCCATAAAAAAGAATGAATGAAACAAACAAAAGGAAAAAAAAACAAAGACATCCAAGCTCTCCCTGCAAACAGTATGTACTTGTGCACCTGCCCTCACCCCAAACGCTGGCTGATCAACTAGGTGGCGTAAGCCAGCAGCCTGCCTCCATCTCCTGGGAGACAAACTTACTAAGCTTTTGCCACAGCAGCGCTATGGATCCTACTAACTGCCCCCACCTTCTCACAACTTTCCAGTACTAAGCAGCCATGTGGGGCAGTCACGATGCGAAACAGCCCTGAGTTTTTCACATAATAAAGTACACCAACAGCAATAAATGGCAATACCTGCTTTCCAGAGATTCCTGCTCGGTAGTGCTGTGGCCCACTCACCAGCTACTAGACTGTTCAAAACATGCTTTCCTGATTAAAAAATAATAATAGATAAATAAAAGGGGATATCAGGAGTTGCGAGGTGGAAATAAACAAAAGGAAAATTAAACATAAAATACTAGAGTTGGAAACAAAAGTGCTGCATAACTAAGGGGAAAGATGGTCAGGGGCTGTAACTGCATATAACCGGCTTTTTATTTCTTTAAATCACAGTGTCTCCATTAGGACAAACCTCCACAGCTCAACTTAAAAAAAAAACATTATAATGCAGGCTGAGGAACTATTTTATTACAAAACTTACTTTAAATTAATTTTTTATTAACAATTTTTTATTCAACTTTTTTATACATAGCCCATTTTCAAAGCACAATAATACCCTCCTGGGTGGGCAATATTGGGAAATGCTGGACCTTCCAGGGACTATAAGGCCCTCTACCTGTGGCATCAGGCCTCATTACATACTGGGGTGGTCCAGTATTTCCCAATACGGCCCACCCTGGCAGATATTATTGCTTATGTAATTTCTCATTTGCAGATGAAACCACTCAAAAGGGGTAGTTTTCAAAAGCAGTAGTACTTTAATTATTTAAAGAGCTCTTCCAAATACCCAGAGTGCTTTATAAGAAAAATATACAACAGAGCAAAAAAAGTACACATTATAAAATGAATAGGAGAAATCCCAGAAGCTGACCAGCTATAACAGTCTCTGCCCCATCGTAATATCTCAGTATAACATCACAATTATAAACTGATTACCACAATCTGCCATTTCCTAACCCTTTGGAATCATTCTTTAATCTCAGTAATACACTTTCGGGTGTGGTAAATTATGGGCTAGCCCCACTTTTTAAGTGGTTGAAGACACTCAGCTTGGCTCATGCCAAACAATACACCCACAATGTGATGACCTATCATGATATAGCACACCCTGTTGTGTATTATTGCTTAAACATTAAACAGTGTTTAATTAAAAGGGGTCGGTGGCAGGAAAGACTTGGGCATGTACGCAAATGCATACTGCACTTGTATGTAACCAACTGTTTCCAAGCAGCCCTGCTGCTATTTTAAAAATAAATGCTTCTGTTTGCAGTACAAATTCATGATTTGCAATAAACAATTATGGCAATATAGTTGGCATCAATTTTTGCTACAGTTTCATCTTTTTGGAAGTGAACTTTGGTTAATGTTAGATTATCCAGTTTTTCATTGATGGTGTAGCAGATTGTACAGATTTTTGTTTTGAAAATAGCAGCAGGCAGATCCTTTTGAGAATCCCTCAAAATTCTTATAAATGGGAGCTTCTTTTTAACTGCTGTTGTGGGCATGGCCCTGCAGCTATCGTGCAAGCGCACAGTAGAGAAGGGAGCTTACTAGATACCAACCAGACTTTTAAATAGTGGAGGTGAATGTCAGTCACTGCACATTCACCACACTATTTAAAAGACCAATTGGTAGAACACAACACTGTCCATCATGTTCAAGATAGCCACCGCAGTTTTTTGCGCATGCACGACAACCCGCACATGGGCACTGAACTCCTTCAGCACGGTGGCATAGTCTGCCATTTTCAAGATGGCCACCAGAGTTCAGTGCACATGGGTGAGTAATCGCACATGTGCAGAAAACTCCAGTGGCTATCTTGAACATGGCAGACAGTGTCGTCTTCCTCCATCACCTTGGCTGTAGCTGTACCAGCTCTGGCCAGAGCTTCCTGTATAATGTTAGAACTGGTCAAACCTCCATGGCTGCCACAAGTTCTCCACCAATAGTTAGAGGAAGGTAAATCGCAACAAAACATGTTGTATGTGTTGCCTTCTCACTGTTCAGGAAAAGTAATAAAGAGGCTCTACTCCTGTTTGGTTACTTTTCCTCATGACAATGGATCAGGGGAAGGTGGGGCAACTATCAAGCTTTCAACCCACATCAGTGACATTAGTCTCCATGATATCTAGGTAACTGCATGTCTTCTGACTTGTTTATATTAGAAAATATTTGACCAGAGCTGGAAGCATAAATTTTTATAGAAACATAGAAACATAGAAGTTGACGGCAGATAAGGACCGCAAGGCCCATCCAGTCTGCCCATTTCTTTTTCTACCTTATAAATGTGCCATTGGCCTTTGCTCTATCAGTGGCCTATCTATTCATAGTCATTTGTATTGCTCCCTTATGCCTATCCCATGCCTGTTTGAAGCCCTGCACTGTATTCATAGCCACCACTTCTTGTGGTAAGCCATTCCATGCATCCACCACCCTTTCTGTGAAAAAGATTTCCTCACATTCCCCTTAATCGGCCCCTCTAATCTCATGCTGTGTCCTCTTGTCCTGCTATTTTTCTTATATTTAAACATGTTAGACTCTTTCACCTTGTTAATGCCCTTAAGGTGTTTCAATGCCTCTATCATATCACCTCTCTCCTCCTTTGCTCAAGGGTATACATATTGAGCTCTGTTAATCTGTCCTCATATGTCTTCTGATGCAGTCCCTGCACCATTTTGGTTGCCCTTCTCTGGACTGCCTCAATTTGGTTAATGTCCTTGTGAAGGTGTAGCCTCCAATGCTGCATGCAGTACTCAGATGGGCTCAACTATGTCTTGTAAAGAGGGATATTACCTCCTCTTACGACTTGTGATACCCTACTAATACACCCTAACACCCCTAGCCTTATCTACTGCTTTAGAGGTCTGCTTGGATGATTTCAGGTCATCAGTGATGATGATGCCCAAGTCTCTTTCTTCCTTTGTGACTGCTAGCAACTCCCTCCCAGCCTATAGGTGGCTTCAGGGTTTCTCTTCTCTATGTGCATGATTTTGCACTTCTTTGCATTAAATCCTAGTTGCCACTCTTCTGACCATTTGCTAGTTTATCCAGATCTCTTCTCATTCTGCCCACCCCATCTGAATCATCTACTCTGTTGCAGATCTTGGTGTCATCTGCAAACAGACAAGCCTTACCCTCTAGTCCATCTGCAAGGTCACTAATGAAGATGTTGAAGAGAACTGGCCCCAGGGCTGATCCGGAGGTACCCACTTATGACTTGCATCTCTTCTGACTGTATACCATTTACCACCACTCTCTGTTTTCTGCCCGTCAACCAGTTTGCTACCCAGTTGACCAACTTCTGACCAACCCCGAGCCTACCCAGCTTATTTATCAATCTTCTATGTGGAACAGTGTCAAAAGCTTTGCTGAAGTCAAGGTAGGTGACATCAACTGCTCCCCCTTGGTCCACCACTCTGGTTACCCAGTCAAAGAAATCTATGAGCATCTTATTGACAAGCCTGTTAGGGCTGGGTGAAATATTTCTTCCGCCAGTGAAATTCTGGTGAAAAAACAACTGTTTTTCCATGAAATACTGTAAAATGTCACCAAAAATAGTGATTTCAGTTACTTCCATCTAATTTTAAAAGTATTTGTCCACATTGCACCACATTTCATATGATGGCTTTACCAAGAAGGTCCACAGAGAAGTATACTAAGTTAAAGACCTCTATCTTTGAAGATGACTGAGGTATAAGCCTACAGATATTCAGAAACTGTAAAATTATATTTCACAATTATGCAAATGGCAGAATTTTAAGCCCCTATAATGTTAAAACTTGAGAACAGATAGGCCGTCCCGGTGGCGCCGGATGCCTTACCCCACGCTACGCCAGCAACCTGTGTTCAGGAATGAGCACAGGCCACTGGGGGTTGGCAGAGGTGGAGAAGGATTGCGCATCCAATAGACTACTCTACTTCTCCAAGGAGGGGGGTTTCCAGTGGTCAGCGCTTGTTTGCCCCCCAGCAGAGGCTGAGGGACAAGGTGCCACATTACAAGATGGGGAGGAGTCGGGCAGATACCTGAAGGGAGCGTGTGTGGATGCATGTGCACTCCCCTCCACTGGCATCACTGCATGCCCCCGACTCCTGGGGAGAAAAAAAGAAAAACACACTGCTGTGGCACAATGGCAGAGGGCACCTTACAGGCTCCGCTCCTGGCTAGCCACGGTACTGGCCCACTAAATCCAGACCTCCAGTGGGGTTCAGGGGCCCACTGACCCCACCGGGGGGCAATCTCTGGAGTTCTGGTCAGCATCATCTGGTAGATGCCAGGGGACAGCTCTGGGGGTGCCCTCCTGAGAACAAGTCAGCAGTAGAAGAGAAAATAATAGCTGTAAAAAAAAACAACTTGAGAACAGAATATCAGCAATTTCGTTAGGTTCATTCACCCTCAATATTAAGCTTTGAGGCCACCCCCATGGCCCAGCAGCAGTGCACCATTCTGACACGCTGACAACTCAAGTTCAGAAGTGAGCCCAGGAAATCATGTCAGGACGCAGGCCACAGCTGAGACAGATGCTGCTTGGCAGTGCATCTCAGTCAGGGAGGGTTGATGGTGGGTTCCACCAACACAGTCACCCTTGCAGCCAAGCAGAGAGCTTGCTCCTGCTGCAGAGGAAGCTATGGCTATAGGAGGCTGATAAAGGCAATGCCCCCACCAAGGGAGATGGGGGAACAAAATGTTGGAGAAAAAACCAGTAGCCAACTGAATGATAGCTAGGTTTAGCCTGAGCAAGGTATATCCCTGTGAACAGAGTATATCCCTGAGAGATGAGCTGCAAGCTAGGAGAAGAAACAATATGGAAAAAAAGGAGGCTTTGTGTGCCCAATCTCTAATCTCTTGCTCAAAGACTGGACAAGTTATAATCAGCCAAAGATTCCAAAATAACATCAGTGATTAAAGTTGAATTTCATGAGCTTTTGTGAAATTGTGGAATGTTGTGATACTTTTGTTGAAGCCATGTTCATATTTTTTTTTTCTGGTCATACACGAGTTACCATCATAGAGGAAGATAAAGTCTGGGTAAAGTGACAAAAAGGTAGCATTCATGGGAGGCTGCACAGTAAAAGTATAGCAGTGCCAAGTGTCAGATCACTATCCTGAGTAACAAACCATTAAAAATAGTCATGGACATCCCTGTGGGCTAGCCTGAATTCTTGAAATATGTCATATACCACTAGAAAATACAAAATCACACATGCCCACACAATGCAAAGCATCATGGGCTGCATATACCACTAGAGCTCACTGACTTAATGACTTGTGGAAGCACATGCACGTGCAGCATTGTTTCTGCAATACCACCTGCTGACTCCTTAACAACCCTGTAGATAACAATGTATAATTATTACTATTTGACAACAGTCGCACCAAATGATGCCAAGCCTTACAACTAGTTGCAACTTAGGCCATTGTGATAGAAGTATCTGGATATCTTTAGTCATGCCTGAGAATGATGCTGGGCATCACTGTCATAGAAGTGTTGGAGGGGCATTGCAGGGTCATGATGCATGTGCAGGTAAGGTGATGAGTGCTTTGTGGAAAATTAAATTCCGCAACTGCAATTCTAGTGGCATTACCTATTTTGCATCCATGAATTTTTAAGCACATTTTGCCAATTAGCAATTTCTAAAGTAGCCACAATAAATTTTAACCTATTAAACCACACTTATTCAGCTTAATTAGATTCCAGGACATAGTTGCTTATGTATGCATGGTAAATCTTGATTATATACCTGCAATAGCAGTGGAGCTAAAAACATCTAGTTTGGAAATGTTCACACAATTTAACAAATAACTAAACTGTAAAATTTTGAACTCCTGTAACTTACAATTTACACAACCAAGTACCTCTCTACTTAACAGTTTTTGTGACTCTTCCAAGAAAGTGTGCATATACATTTTCAATTATCTAGCTCCAAAGGTGGCTAAGTTGTAAGCATAGAAATACTTCCAGACATTTTTTCATGAATAATAAATTGCCAGACATTGAGCCCCTGTATCTTCCTTGCCCCTCCTCCAAATGTCATGACATTTAGCATCTCTGTAGAGTCTCTTCAAACAATATGCATGCCAACTCTCATACCTGTAGCTATAATACTAATTGAGTTATGACCCATTAAAATATTTCATGAAATTCTACAACAGTTCACAACATTTCAGAATTTTGTGTAATTTTGTGAAAATTCCGTGAAATCAGAATTTGCTAATTTTGACCAGCCCTAACGCCTGTTCCTTCTCTGAACCATTACACATTGGTATCCCACTGTACTCTGGGGCCTTAGGCACCCAGATGGATTGAATGGATTTAATGTTCAATAAGCTGGCATGTTTTGTCTTAGATGTCCGCCATATAACCCAACAATGTATTTTATACAATTCTTTAAAGTGGTCTAAACCACAAGAAAAAAAGAAGGACACTTCATGTTCTCCAATCCATGTATAAACTATGGAAACATGTCTTCCCCAAATATATATTGCATTTATTTCAAATTAGAACAGTAAAGGAAACTTTGAGATCAGTCAAGGGCATAGAATATAGTGTGATTAAATATAATCTTGGGATTGGAAGATCATGGGCCAGATATTCAAAGATTTGCTCGGGGCAAAAAACGTTTGCGCCGGTTTAGCGTGGGATTAGCGTGGGTCTGCTATATTCAAAAGGCTGAATAGTGCAGGCAAACAGCATCAGCGCCAGGCAAACAATAATTATATGCAAGGCGCAAAGTGAACATGAATACGGGTGCAATGAGATATTCAGCGACTAGCGCCGCGCTAAGGTGTTTAGCGCGACTTAGCGAGACCCATAGCACGGTACAATTTACCGCCCAGAAAAAGCTGGTCTTAACCCTGGGCAAACAGCTTTGTGTGCTTTGCGCGGTGCTATCTCAGCATTAGCGCGGCTTGCTCGGCCCTAACATATGAGTATGACACTTAGAAACTGCCAGACATGGGAGACACATGCTGCACATTGATGGCACCACAATGATGCCATCAGCTGCCACCAGTCCGAGCCAAGCACAAACAGTGAGGGGTGATCTGACCCACAGGGGACAGCATGGTAGTGTAGCCATATAGCACACACCCGCAGACCATACGTCTGTGGTGTATAACAGATGTCAGCACACACATGCAGCACTGTGGGTATGGTGGCAGTGAGGGAAGGGTGTATGGGTGGCCAGACCTCACCACAGCCCAGGTGTGGCCCAAAGGCTGGGACATATCGCTCAGTGCACATGGGTCAGTAGTGGGATTACGCCACCACCTGTGTGCCTGTCAAATCCTACATGCCCCCCCAGCCACTTACCACACAACTGTACAGATGTCACAGCACACACTGCCGGCCATGTACATGACACTGTGTGCATCCCATGCCACAGGTGCAGCATCTGCGTGATAGTACTGTCCACTGTCAGTAATTACCTGCACGTTGGGCCTGTCACTGTGTACAGTGCAGTCAGCATCACTGCCCTACACATCATAGGCAGTGCTGTGTCCCTCACACTACTGGCCCCCTTGCTACTGTAGTGTCTGCTGTGCACTGTAGCATGCCCTACAGTGTGACAGTTGCATGCAGCACCACCACCACCTGTGCCTATGCTGTCTTGTTCCCTGGGGTACAATATGCTATGTTATGCTGTACTGATTGCATGTAGCCTGCAGCTATCATCGCAGCACTGCCAGACTGACCTACAGGTGGAGCTGCGGTTGGACCTGGTCAGCCCCTGTACTTCCAGACTGACCTACAGGTGGCTCTGTGGGACCCTGCAGTAATGCTGGGCAAACTGCATGCAAATCAGGGCATAATGAGATACTAATCCTGTTGTTTACCCAGAGACTACCTAAGTAGGCTCATTTGCATGGCACTTTTGAATATGGCACATTTTAGCTCCGGGCAAACATATTTGCACCGGGCTAACTACTTAGCTCCGCGCTAATGCCGCGCTAATGTGTTAACGCGGCGCTAACGGTACGGGGAATATCATACAGTTTTGATCACTGTTCTTTCACATCTGCTGCTTCCTGCAGCTGTACTGAGTCCATGTATTTGCTGGCACACACATTGACCACGTAGTTCACCTGTACCTGCCCTCACGTTGCTGTGCACTGTGTTGTTGATGTGGGTTGCACTTCCTGGTTGCTTTATTCAGTGCTGTCTTATTCCAGGGCTACGTTTGCCCTGCACTCCCAGCCCAGTTTGCATGGCCTCATTACCATGCTATATTCGGAAGCTGTTTGCCCTGGGCTATTCCTTTTGAATATAGCTTGCTTTGTGTTCCGGGCTATGTTTGCCTGCCAGGCAGTGCTAATTTAGCCCCGGGGCAAAGTTTTGAATATCTGGCCCCATCTGTTTTGTTCAGCCAGCAGTATTGTGGAATTTGATTCCAATTAATATACGGCAACTTAATATTCCAGTTAGATTAAATGACTTAAAGAAGTGGCTAAGAGATAATGGTCAAACCTTAGTATCCTGCTTTTTGGATGCTGTTACCTAATGATTTTATAAAAGGATATTATTGTTACTATCTTCTTATGTGAATGTAGCAGTGAGACCTAATTCTATCTTTATTAATATTTATTTGGATTGCTATTTATATATTTTATCTGTATTTGTATGTTTTGTACTTTTTGTAAGTATTTGTTGTTATGCACCAGGACATCATTGAAAATCAGCTTTTGCTCAATGGAGTGTTATCCTTATTCATGATTTGAATAAAAAAGATCTACTACTACTACATATAATGATGTTATATGTTAAATAGTTTAAGTTTTACCTGTAGATCTGAGCACTGGGAAAATGTTTTAATACTACTCAACAGTTTTGAAAATGTGTTGGGCATCTATCCAAAAGAAATTGTGTATAATCCAAGCTGTTCTTGGATGTTCTATTGTTTTCCAGGACATATACATCTGTACATGCTAAAATGTCAATAAAGATTTTGTTTAAAAAATCTGGTCCAGTTCTAAAAGCATCAGATTATTTTAGAACCAGTTCAGCCAATCCTTAGTGTGTGTAGGGTAAAATTAGGGCTAGGTTTTCTTTCTTGGGTGAATTTCCTCCCAAATTGCATTCTAATTTATTGTAAGAACTATTGTATGTCAAGATAATGTTAAAATTCCCGACAAAGGGCATCAAGTCAGGAACTATAACAGTAGGATTTTGAGTCAATCAAACTAACTGTGTCTGTTCTGTCAACTCGCGAAGGTCAGCTTGCATTACCAAACTGTCTTTCATCCAAATAGCAACGACACATGCATTTGTCTCCCTTTATAGTGATCACCTCCGGAGCCAGCCAATTTGTTCACTATAGCTAGATGTTCCTTATAACAAGGTGTTAATGTGCCTACTTACTGTAGGCACAGTAACAATGGAAACCATCATAGAAGTTCACTTTAGAAGAAATACATTACAGAAGAGTTCACTATAGTAAGGGAGCAACGTATTACAGTATTTTGCTTACAAACAAAATGCCCAGCAAGGGTAATTGACTCAAGAACCCTAACTTTGGATAGCCTGACTTTTCCTGTGGTTTGTCTATAACCTTAATGTTTATATAATATAGTTTTTGCAATACATTATGTATTTTGTAAAAGCTATCCTCAATTATTGGCTAGCATGGACACTAAGAGCCCATTCCCATGGCCAGTATATAACTCCTTCTCCATCCAAATTGCATGTGCCAAGACTCCTTAGTGTCCACTAGCATGACTCACCCTCCCTCTCACCATCCCACCCATCCCATTTAAGTACTAGTGCTGTGTAGAATGGGTCATTCCACCAGCACAGTTCTGGCAGAATGTCAACTCCCCTTATGAAATGGATTTTTGATTTTTTGTGGTAATTCTCCAGAATTTCCAAAGCATGTCATGGAACCATCATTTAAACTGTGGAATGTGATAAGATTTTAAACTGCCAGAATACTGTTACAAGGGGCTAGAGTTATTACAGATTTTGTAGTGGAGCCAAAGATTTAGACTTCTGCATATGCTTTTTAATGGCATGCTGTGAAAACACTGGAATAGTTTCCCCCAGATTTTAAAGGCCTGTGCATGTAAACTACAGAATATGAGTTAATAAGCAAGTTCTAATTCCATGGTTTCATCACGTTACTGTGCAGTTTAGTTTCAGTCTTAAGTGTGTGATAGCTGATAGAGGGAGAAGAGTGTTTGAAGTTGAGTGAAAAAATTTAAATTTGCAGATTTTGAGATGGTTGCTGCAGAGAGCATCCAGACCAGTAAGAGAAAGGGTCCAGCTGCACCTTTCAGTCCAGAGGAGATCAGCATACTGTGCTGAGAAGTGAGTAAAAATGTCACACAGCTGTTTGGGGCAGACAGGTTATCATTTCTTGAGTGCAGGAAAATCTGGGTAGAGATTGGTGTTGCCATCAGCTGTGGGACAGAGAGTGCCAGACCACCAAACAATTAAAACACAGGTGGTACGACATACAAAGACAAGAGCCCCATATTCATGACACTGTTGGGGATGTGGTGACTGTGTTGGGAGGGGGGACGTTCAAGTGCACTGCTGCTGGTGAGTGTCACCAAACTTCTTTCAGTCATATTAAACATTTCATATTTAATATTTTAAGAAAATGATATAATTGAACACTTAGGCACTATTGACTGTGAGGTGGTGAGGTTGTGCTTGTGCATTGTGCATTGTGTGGCTAGATTTGGTGCCTGTGCTGACATCTTGCATTAACTCCTCATTACCAGTTCCTTTCTTCTCCTCATCCCCCCACCATGACCCTCACCAACAACAGGCCTATTAAGAGCAAGTTGTGCCTCCTTTTGATGTGACTGCAACTTGTGAAGATGGTTAAGCAATAAAGCATGACCAGGGGTTAGATTAACAGTCTGTTCATCACCCCCTAGGAGTGTAATGTGGCATGAGGCTTAACAGAGTGCCACATTGCCCCTAGGGTGATTAATTGACTGTTAATCTAACCCCTGGGAGTGCCTTATTGCTATTATAAAAATTACTCCAAAAGAAAAGTGTTAAAAGTGTACTTTTTGAATGTTTTCCTCATTGGAAGGAAGATTTTTTTTATAAAATAGTTCTTTTCCACCAACAGTTTCAGAATGCTGGTTCAGAATCAGAATACATCATTCCACACATTCAGCACTGCTGGATATATAGAATAATGGATGGGGAAGGGTTTGATATGAGAATTTAATGTACGCCCGAGTTGTGGGATGCTACATAAACCCCGAGGGCGAAGCCCGAGGTGTTTATCAAAGCATCCACAATGAGGGTGTGCATTAAATTCTCACATGAAACACCCTCCCCATCTTTTATTTTTTATAACAACAGGCCAGCAATTTTTCTCCAGCAGTTTGTGAGACTGTTTGGCCCCGCCCACATACAGAATGTTGGCCAATGAGGCAGCAGCATAGTTTGACTGGCATGGCTCCTGAATGTCATAACAACCAGCCGGTTGTTATGGAAAATATCAACCTGGTCAGTACACTGAGAGAAATTGCTGACCAGTTATTATGATAGAATACTGACTGGAAGAATTTTTGCACCTTGGTGATCAGGCTGTACATGACAGTGTAACAGGGCTTAATGTAAGGCTGCTGAAATGCTAACAGCCAATAAGATTGCAGCATTTCTGAGACCCTTTTTATAACTGGCCTTCATTTAGCTACACTGTCCACTTGTACTGAGACATGACCAATGTTTCCCTAGGCTCACTTGAGCCTTGCAAATTTGGCATATTGACACACTCTCAACATTTTTTTTTCAGTGACATAGAAATCCCAAGCTAAAAATGGTTGAGATGAGGTGTGCTGCATAGATATTGTCTGTCCATGGGGGGGGGCACGAGACCTGTGCCTCTACCTGTACCATCTGCATCCTCATACGAACACGCATTTCCTCCTCCTCTACCTCTCTTATCAACATCCATTTTCTTTCCCATTGCCTTTCCCTGCATTGTCCTCTTTCCCTTGTTTTTAGTTCCAATTTCACATGTTGGACCAGCACCATCCCCTTATCATCATAATTCTCCTTCTCCTCAACTGACCATGCTCTGGGAGGAAAAAGTGGCATTTGCATTTCAAACTACATGGAAAGTATTCTGGCTCCCAATCTATATCAAACACTGGCCTGTCAATGTTAGCATCGCACCTGCCCCTCCCATAAAACTTCATCTCCACCTCTTCTGCTTTGTCATCTGGTGCTTCATGATGACTAAAAGTATGTACAGCACCACCTACAATCTTCTCATGTGACTCTTCCTCCTCCACTACCTCCTCCTGAGAGTAATCCTCCTCCACCTCTACTACATCCTTCTATGCATCCTCCTCCTTCTTCTCCACTAACACCTGCTGCTAAGACTCATCCATCACTGTCTCCTACAGCTCCAGCTCAACTGATTTATCCTAGGATTCTGCTGTCAGCATTGCTGCTACATCAGGTCATTTTTAACATGTCAAATCTCAACACCACTACTTGTCACATCAATGACCCTTCTCCCAGCCTCCAGTTGAACCATAGGTATTATTGATGGAGGTAGCATCTAAAGCACTGAGAGCTGTGTAGAAGATATACCAGATGACCAAGAGACAACCTTTCCTTTTCTCAGCAGTTTTTGACTGCATATTAATGCATCTGCTACCACAGCCTAAACCATCCTTCTTCATTGTCTCTTGATATGCACTAACAAGTAACACTGAAGAAAGTAAATTATTTTGCTGCAGCAGTAAGTGCACACTGCAAATATCTCTCAAACTTACCAGACTTCCTGAGGACACTCCAAAGAATGAAGCGCTGGGGTAACTGTGAGCCATTGGTTTATTCTGTTGTGCTCTCTGCATGTGGCAGAAATTATTTCTTTAATAAACAAGCAAGCATTGCTTTAAAAATTTGATTATTGCCTTATTTTTAGGTCTGTGGGTGGATCCTACAGCCCTTCTTTCATTGATCAGATTGTAGCTCTAAAACGGCTGATCTTGGAACTCCCTTTTTAGACTTTTGGATGCATTCCTCCACAGCTGCAAAATAGTGCACCCCCCCTCTGATTTTTGCTATGTGTTGCTCTATGTTAAAGGCATCTAAGGGGGGGTGCTACTGTATTGTACCTCAGAACTTCTCAGGATATTAACAAAAGAAAACTTTTAAACTGCTGTTTCTATCATCTGTCCAGCTCAGTCTAATAGATTTATTCTATTTCTTTCAGCAACCTAGGGGTTAACTCATTATATCTTGCAGAATTTCCTGAGTCAGACTACAGTGTCAGATTACAGACTTTACAACTGTTAGCTATCCTATGGGCAGGACAGGTTGTACACACCACACACACACCACACACCACACACCACACACACACACACACACACACACACATATGACTAAACAGAACTATATGTTACCAACAAGAAAATAACTTTAGTCATTTTTTAGCTCTTCCCAGCCCTATCGGTTCTGGTTCACATCTGGGACACTTCATTGAAACACAGAAACATAGAATTTGATGACAGATAAGGACCGCTTGGCCAACCTAGTCTGCCCATTTCCTTACCTGATGGATAAGCTGCAGATTCTAGTTAATCAACAGCTTACTTCCTTACTTCACAGTATCCTGTCTTTTTTGCACTGATGGGGAAGGGAATTGTCATGATCTATAATCACAGACTTCAGCTTTAGGGAATCTAACCACTGAGTCAAGCTCATTTGTAATAGAGTTCCTTCTAAACGTCCTGCATTTCTCAGGGTGGGTTTCTTTTTTGGGTTTGTTGCTTAAAGCAGCAGTATTTATGTCTGTTCCTGATTTGGGGCTGTAAGCAGTGTACACCAACCTCTAATATTTAAACTGTGTCCTTTTAAAGATAAAAGAATATAAGCATTTAAAGACTTTTTTTGTAATTATTATTCTTTGGTAACCGGGTATGGCCCACTAGGCACAGGTGCCTGTTTCTGGGGCTACCTGGGAGCACTGAGGAGGATAAGTGACTTGTTCAGTCACACAGCATGCAAGTGGAGGTTGTGGGAATAAAACTTGGGTCTGTGTGCTAGATGTACCAAGCTCTTTACTCTAACCTCTAAGGCTAAGGCTCTGGTGTCCATGCCCAAGGGCTCTATGGAATTATGTAGACAGATGAGCTTGACAGCCTCTGGGGTCCATTCAACTCGGGCAGTGTTATGCAATGCTAGGTCCGTCAGAAACAAGATGGGCATTATAGCCGATCTTGTTAGCTCGGTGGACCTGGCTTGCATCACTGAGACCTGACTGGATGGTAATCCAGGCCCCATTTTGGAAGCTATGACTCCAGCCGGGTACTCGGTGATACATCGCCTGAGATTGGACCACAGGGGTGGGGGGGGTTGCAGTCTGTTTCAAGACAGAATTGGACCTCACGAGTTTGGTTACATGGGAGGCTGAGTCCTTTGAGTGCACAGTGGTAGCAGGTGTTGGCGTTCAAATCGTACTCATCTACCGTCCACCAGGAGATGGGAGACGGTTCTTACAGGAAGTGGCAGACTTCATCGTCGACATGTCGTTCGAGTCGCCCAGATTGATGGTTCTGGGCGACTTCAAAGCCTGGATCGACGATGAACTCTCGCAATTTGGTAATCACTTCCTCCAAGTAATGATTTCTTTGGGCATTACGCAGGTGGTTTCCACCACTACTCATAAATCTGGGCACTCTCTGGACTTAGTCTTTCTCCTTGGGATTGATGCTTTTGATTTGGGGGTGGAACCAGTCGTTTGGTCAGACCACTACATGGTGAGGTTCAATTTTAGTACCCCCCCCAAGAAGGTCTACCCCTGTGGAGATGGTGAGATACCGCCCTTTATGGGATATTACACCTCAGGGCCTTGTGGCGGTTCTCAACCTCTCGTCCCCTGCGTTGGCAAGCAGTAGTCCGGAGACTGTGGTGACTGCCTATAATAAGGCTGTTACACTGGCTCTGGATACTATTGCTCCTGTTCGTGTACGCCCCCTCTCCCTTCGTCCCAAGGCACCCTGGTTTGATGGGACGCTGAGGGAGATGAGGAGACAGGGGCGAAGATTAGAATGCTGCTGGCGCAGATCCGCCCTTGATGCCGACCGCCTTAGATTGATGGACCGTTATTCTATCAATCTGCAATCTCCCATAAGAAGGCAGAATTCCTGTCCAGGGAGATTGTAGTAGCCAGGAATCGACTGGCTCAGCTTTTTCGAACTGTGGACAGGCTGTGCAACCCAGCCTGTCTACAAGTTCGGAAGGTTTTTTCGCAATTAGAGTGCGAGGAGCTCGCTCAATTCTTTGCTAATAAGGTGGCTGACATCGGGATGGATTTGCGTCCGGTGGCTTCTAAGGGGGATGCCGTTGAACAGCATGAGTTCACAGTACCTCTGTCTTCGTGCTGTTCCTTCAGCAGGCCAGACTTTTTGGATGTCATGAGGATTATCCATGGTGTGCACCCTACGAACTGTACTTTGGATCCTGGGCCGACTTCCCTAATATTGGGTTGTTGTGACATCATTGGCCCAATCCTTGTGCAAATAGTTTGGTGCTCCTTGGAATCAGGTGAGTTTCCTAGCTCCCTGAAAGAGGCAGTGGTGACACCCCTCTTGAAAAAAGCTTCCTTGGACCCCAACTGTTTCACAAACTACAGACCTATCTCAAACCTTCCCTTTATTGGGAAGGTGATTGAGAAAGTAGTGGCGTCCCAATTGGAGAACCATTTAGCCATCCATGACATCTATGAACCCTTCCAATTAGGTTTTCGTAAAAGACACAGCACTGAGACTGCGCTGGTTCGGGTGCTTAATGATCTCTTGAGGGCAAGAGACCAGAAGAGATGTTCTATCTTAGTTCTTCTTGATCTCTCGTCAGCTTTTGACACCGTGGATCACGTGGTGTTGCTAGCATGCCTGAGGCAGTTTTGTGGAATATCAGGAACCGTCCTTCGATGGTTTACCTCATTCCTCACTGGAAGATCACAAAGGGTTGTGTCTGGACTTTCCTCCTCTGGCCCTATGCCTTTGCTAAGTGGGGTGCCTCAGGGTTCTGTGCTGTCTCCCATGTTATTTGCAGTGTATATGCTGCCCCTCGGAGACATTATAAGACGGTATGAGCTGAGGTTTCATTGCTATGCAGATGATACCCAGCTATACCTGTCTTTCGCTCCTGACCAGGATAGAGCTGTCTCAGCGTTTAACAGCTGTCTGATAGAAATCCAGGGTTGTATGGATTCTAGCTGGCTGAAGTTGAACGAAGAAAAGACGGAGGTTTTGGTGGTGGACCCAGGCTGTCGGATAGAGGGGTGCCTGTTGTTTCACAGTCAGGAATTTTTCTTGGGGTGTTTCACTTCCGACCTCTGAACAGGTGCGTAACCTAGGGTTATCTTGATGACAGGCTGACACTGCATTTGCAGGTGTCAGCTGTCATCAAGACTTCTTTACCATCTTAGGAATATTGCTGAATAGAAACACCTTGTTCCGACATGCTACCTATGCTGGTCCACGCCTTTGTGTCCTCTCGCCTGGACTACTGCAACTCCCTGTATTTTGGGCTTTCTGGGGTTGAAATCCGCCACCTTCAGCTAGTGCAGAACGCAGCAGCCCGGGTTCTGACGGGAACCAGTAGGTCTTGTCATATTACCCTGGTGCTGCGTGAACAGCACTGGCTTCCGGTTAGGTGGCGGATCACCTTTAAAGTCTGTTTATTGACTTTCAAAGCCCTACACGATCAGGGTCCAGCTTATCTGAAAGACCTTCTTGTATCTTACTGGCAGTTTGCTCCGCTCGGCCGACGAGGGGTTGCTAGAGATTCCGAGAGTGTGTTTAAATTCATCTGGCTGTAGAGCTTTTTCTTACGCTGCCCCCACTCTCTGGAATTCTCAACCCCGTCGGTTACGGCAGTGCACCTCCCTGGGGGAATTTAAGAGTGGCCTTAAAACTCATTTGTTTCACATGGCTTTTTTATAGTATAATGCGATTTGTTTATAAAGTTGTGGTTTTATGACTGTTTTATATTGTATTATAATGATGATTGTATGGTTTTACTTTTATATGATTGTACAGTGCTTTGAAATCTGAAAGGTGCTTTAGAAATAAAATTATTATTATTATTATTATATTGACAGCCCCAGACTTGACTGGTGTATTCCTTGGTTATTACATGGATCTGGAATCTGTGTACTGGAGTTTAATGTTTGTTTACAGTTTATTAATGTAATTTAATAAATATATATATATTTTCCTTTGGTAACCAGGTAAGACCAACTAGGCACAAGTGCTTGTTTCTAGGGAAAACTCAGGAACACTGGGGAGATTAAGTAACTTAATCAGAGCCACACAGTATGGAAATGGAGGTTGTGGGACTCAAACCCATGTCTGAATGCTGGATGTACAAAGCTCATTTACAACTTATTACTCTAACCTATACTGCCAGCCCCATAGATAGTGAACAATTTAGACCAGGCTGTTAATATCTCAGAGGAGAACTCCCTTGAATCGGTAAACATGCATTTTTGTAGAAGTAGATGTTATTGTTTTAAATACCAGTTCTCATTTTGTTACTGCTTAATCTTAACTGGCCTTTTGGCAAATTCAGTGAGTGTTTCTGATTCACACACTGCTGGCATTGACCATTTTAGAACAGTACGATCTTGTCAAGAACTTTCATAATTGGTACAATGCATCTGTGTTCTAATTTAGAATTATTAGGTTCATGGAGACATAAACAACATCATACAATTCTCAGATGGCGCTTGGCAGCAGTGTGTAACCCATAAATATCCAATGGGTTAACTAAAAGGCCAGCAAAAATGGGACAGAAACAGAAAGGGACCCACTATATGAAAAAAAGTTTCTACAGGAAACATTACTCACAGGTTCAGTGCAGTTCTCCTTTAACTAAGCGTATAGGGAATGTCAGGCATTTTATCTGAATGGTAAGGAACTACATCTGGGACATTTTCTGTAACACCATAGACCATTTTTAACTGATGGATGTTGCAATACATGATTACAGTAAAAGACTATGCAAAACTATCGTGCTTGTGATATCATATACAATTTGTAAACCATTGTTTGCATTGTTTTACAGGTAACATTGTCAATATGGTACAGTTTTATCTCCGTTTTTTTTTAAATTACACTGCTGTTTTCTGTACAGTTGGATGGTGTTTTATTGCTGTGTAATAGGATAACATATCTTTGTGGCTCACTTTTTTAACTTTGAAAAACAAGTTGGAACTGTTACGCATGAGCTGAACCCTTAATATTACATATCAAATATTCTGATATGGTATAAAGGTATTTTTAATATTATTATCATTCTCATAGATGTGCACTTACTGTATATAAACACCTGGTTTGGAAAAAATGCCCTTTATAATGCAACAAGTACCTTTTTAGGGCTGTGGGTGGAGCCTACAGCCGTTTTGTGAGAGCTTTGTAGCTCTGAAAATGGCTCATCACAGAATCCCTTCCATTGGACTTTTGGAAGTATCCTTCTGAAAGCCCAATGAGCTTAAACCCCTCTGCCATGATCAGTCTACAGAATAACAACAGCACTATTTTGGCTGTTACTTCCACATTCTGCTGCGTCAACCGTGCATGTGCATGATTCATGCGCATGAGCAGTTGTGTAGGTGCTGCCATGTTGCGAATGGCAAGATACCATTCAGTATTTTCTGTGCCCCCCCCAAAAGCCATGCCCACATCTCATGTGGTACACTGGGAGCCTGCCACAGTGTGCAGAAGTTTTGTTTACTGTAAATTAGAAAACAGTCCCTCATCGCTATTTCTTTTTCTCTGGTGCTCCCCTGCCCAAGTCCTGCCCGACATTGGGGTGCCCAATCCCTATGTCAGCATTCATGTGGCACACTGGGAGCCCACCCAGTGTGCCAAAACATTTTTTTTTTTCATTTTGCTGTAAATTAGAAAATGGTCCTTCATTGTTGTTTTTTTCCCCTGTGGAAATGAAAAATGGTCCCCCATCATCGCTGCAGTACCCCCTCCACCCTCCCACTGAGCACCCACCTCCCCAGACACCCCCTTACCTCTGGAGGTTGGCACTATCATCTTCTCTGGACCAGGACACATCTGCACTCTTCAAAGCCCAACCGCGAACTGAAGAATTAAAGGTAAGCATGCTATACAGCCATTCAATGGGATTTTCAACTCATGCTGATATCTCAGTCATTTTTTGGAATTTTTGCCCCTAAATTTTCAATATGGGGTTCTTGGGACCCCATGCAGTGTTAGGTAAGTTACTTTTTCTATTACTTTCTATTACTTTTGGAAACTTGTTCCAGAAAGCTCTGTGCAGTCACTAGCAAGGATGGAGAAGTACTGGAAAAAGTAATACACCTTAAAGTTACAATTACTTATGTCTTTTTATACAAAAGAAATACGTAACTGTAACTGATTACATTTATTTGAAAGTAACTAGTAACTAACATATTACTTTCAGATAAATGTAATCTGTTATAGTTATTATTTTTGTATTGTTTTATAAAAAAAATAAATAAGAAACTATAACTGTAAGGTGTATTACTTTTTCTAGTACTTCTCCATCCTTGCTAGTGACTGCACAGAGCTTCCTGAAACAAGTTTGTAAACATAATAGAAAGTAATAGAAAAAGTAACTTACACAACACTGACCCCACCTCATGAAAGCTGTCACTGTCATTTTGTTACTCAGTCCCAAAAGGTGATTTTGTGATCACTGCATGGAATCACCTTTTGGGACCGAGTCATGAAATGACAGTGCCACTGTTCATGAGGTGGGTTCCCAAAAAGCCCATGTTGCGAATTTGGTGAAAAAATTCCATAAAATGACTACATTATGAGCATGCATTGCACAGTTTCTACACACGCTCCTAACTTTGCCAATTAATATTTTCACTCTACATTTTTAACATTGCCATTTTTGCACACCTCCTTTAAAACAGTACACCTGTCATTTTCCACAACCTGTCCAAAATGTGTTTTCGCACCTGTGGCTCAGAATAGCGCATTTGCTCTGCGCAATCACCTTTCGGGACAACTGAACCAAATGACATTGTCTCTGTTCATAAGGAGGGGTCCAAAATAGGCCATGTTGAAAATTTGGTGCAGCACCTCAAAAAAATGATCAAGTTACACCTGGGTGTTGAATAATTTCTACGCACACGTGCAACTTCCATGACATGGTAGTTTTTCACAGCCCTATCAGCTCTGGCTAGAGCATGTTTAAGGTGTTGATGGTAGTTACCAGCCCACCACTTCACAGTCCTTGAGTGAATTACTTTTTTGTCTTTAATTAAATTTAAATACCCTCACAGCCTCAGCTAGTTTGCACTTATCTCTCATGCAGGCTAGTACGGGGCTGTCAATAAAGCTGTGACTCTTATACCACAGGGAAAACATAGCAGCTAGCAAGCTCTACAAAAAATATCAACCACCAACACTGCAAAAATAATGAGAAATAAATAAACTGCAATAAAGTAATTATACAGTCTTCTGTTCTGTAGTTTTCTCTGGCTGCCAGCTGATACTGGAATTTGCAGGGACCTACATCGTCTATTAGCAATTCCTTATGGGTTCAGGATGCCCATTATTTCTCCAATTAAAGTAATCAACACTGTCTTTGGTCACCCAAAAGTAACCAATCCAAACTGTACAAATTGACTCCACACAAAATCATGTTCAAAAATGTAGTTTGTTTATTTCTTCTCCCTTAATGGGTGACAGTTTCGTTGCTGCGTCTTTTCATCAGGCTCTCAGTGATGTTTCTTTCTAAACTTTTTTTCTGTATTTCTGCACTTTGTATTTTTTAAAATGATGCGGTTTTTAATCCTTCCATTGGAAGGAGACTGAGTTCAGCTCAGCACTCTGACACAAGTCAGTAGAGGGAGAAGGAAAGATTTAAAAACAAGCATATAGAGCTGGCCTTAGAGGGTTGTGAACTGTGCATTCGCACAGGGCCCCAAGAGTGGAGGGGCCCCTAAAAAACTCAGCTGTCCATTTGGCCTTCTTTTTCCTGGTCCTGTATGTACTAATTTAGGTAAAGTGCAAAAATGGCACAAAACTAGCCAAAAATGAAGCTATAGGGAGGCCATGATAGGGATGTTCCTTGGGGGCTTTGCAACTTCTGATATGGGGTCCCAGCAAGGAGGTTCACACAGGCCCCCAAAATAGCTAGGACCAGTGCTGATTTAACGTAGAACAAAATGGAGAAGAGTTGTGACGCAGTTATACAGGATTACAAATGGCATCATTGAAAAAAAAGATCAGTTGAAATACAGAAAGAAAGTTTGAAAAAAAAACAACACAGAGAGCCTGATGAAGCGGTGTGGCCACAAAACTATTGGCCATTAAGTGAGGAGACATAAACAAACAACAACACTAAAGATTTCTCTGGCATTTTAGCATTTAACTTTGGTCTGTATTAAAAATATGCTTGAATTATCGTGTATGGCAAGATTTGGGGTCAGTTTTGTACAACAAATCTGCAGCAGCTTCAATAATCCTTCTCTCCCAAATACCTCATGAGTTCTGCAATATGGCAAGGCACCTGGGGGAGTCACATGGTGTGGAGATTCTGAGCCAGATTTCTAAAGGGTGGCACATAGCTTGTGTCAAGCTCTGGACCACAACCCTTTGATTGTGCCACTATGCCAAACACTTTTACCACAGCTGCATCCTATTTTCATTTCTCGGATGCAGTGCAGCCACTTACCTTATTTACAGCAGCTTACGCCACATCTCGGGCACAAGTACCGTAAAAAGGGTCCCCATGATTGACGCAAGCTAGACCACGAAAAGATGGTCTAGCTTACAATAACTGCTACACGGGACAGACAATCCCATTACATTGTTGCAAGCTGGTGTGCCATATCTGTGGTGCACCAGAGGCTTATGGCAATCTAGCACTTTTGAAAATCCGGCCCCCTGTCTAAAAGTCAACCACATGGTAATTTTTGATGACAACCACATGATGTCCATAACTTTCTGCAGAATTATTTTCCATACAAATACTTGTTACATAAACTATCAAACACTTCAGAGGAAAACAACACTGCTCACACTAAATTATGAAATACAGTTCCACCATTTACTTTGCAGAGTCAATACCAATGGCATAATTCAGGCACAGCTTCAGAATAGACACCAGGCCACCAAAACATCTGTCAGGTGTGTAAATTCTTAAGGAAAACAGTGAATGCATTTCTGAGGGAATTCACCAATTTACTTCCATGGATGTTGTATATAATGGTCACAGAATGTGTACCATGAAAAAAACAGAGGGCAACAGAATGGAGTAACACCATTCTGCAGTGGGATTCTAACATATTGCTTCCAATGGAATTCCATGGAATTAGTCTGAATTTTCTGAAATTCCACAGAATGCTGTTAAGTCAGAATTTAAAAATTCTGCACAGCATTAACTAGTACTCCCTTGTGTCAAACGTACCACCTCCATCTTTCTGCCTTGTGTCCAGCATTCACTGATGTCTAGTGGCCAACTCTTCCTCTCTTCATCATGAATCAAGACTCCCCAGTGTCCAGTAGGTATCATTTTAAAAGCCTGACACTCACAATCCCGACACCCAGGACATCGAGCCTGACATCTAGACATTGCGTTCGCCTAATGGACCACCATCCTGACTGTAGAATGCCCGACTCCCCAAACTGAAATGACGCAGAGTTTATTATATTATTTTTTGGGTGTGGAGTCCCTCTATCACCTACAGAAATGGCATAATTGCAGTGTCAGGCATTCAATGATCGGGATGGCAATCCATCAGGAGAACACAATGGCAGGATGCTGGTCTCAGTCTCCTGGGTGTCGGGATTGTGACTGTCAGCATTCTGTCATATATTCATCCAGTATTCCCCCTCCCTTGCTCTGTCCCATGCCAAGACACCCTTGAGTTGGATAACACCCCTCTCTCTCCAATTCTTGTGTCAAGCTTTTCTCTCTCTCTGTGTCTCTGTCTCTCTCTTTCTGTCTCTCTCTCTCTCTCTTTCTCTTTCTCTCTCTCTGTCTCTCCCCCCATTCAGTACCAAGATCCCACTGGCACCTCCTCTCATTCTCTACCTGGTGACAAGCACTCAGGGGTGTCCATTGCCCCCCCCCTTCACTTCATCCTTAACCAAGACTCCATGGTGTCCTGTGACAAGCCCATTCCTCACCACATCTGGAACAAGACTACGTATATTTGAAAATAATGTTCTCCCCATTGATTGATGTAGAACTGGAAGCTATTCCCCAATGCCAGTAAACAAAACCTCCACCCCTGTGATTTACCCCCTCCCAATTCACTGCCAAGACTCACAGGTGTCTAGGGGCACCATCCTTCTTTTCCCCATCCCATGATGTCATGTATTCCCTAGTCTTCAGTCATACCTCCTTCCTCTCCTTGTCTTGTGCCAAAACTCCATGCTGTCCAGTGGCACCCACTCTCTTACCCCATCCTGTGTCAAGCAAACTATTCTGTACAGTGGCACCTACCTCTCCCAATCCAATTCCAAGAATCTCTAGTGTGCACTGGCATCCTTCCCTCTCCTATCCCATTTAAAGCACTCCCTAGTGCCAAATGGAACCCTATCCAATTTCCTATTATGTGATAAGCACTTCATAATGTTCAGCAGCACCTCTGCCCTCTTCCCATTTGATCCAAAGCATGGCCTCATATCCAGTGAGATCACCTCTGTCTGCCATCTCACTCAAAGCACCTCCTGGTGTCAAGTGACACCCCTTACCCTTACCAAATCCAGAACAAAGATTCTATGTATTTACAAAAAACTCTATCCTAATGATTGAAATGGCAAGTAAATTATAGCTTCACCCCAGTAGCTTTCCCTTTCCCTGTCCTCCACCAAGACTCCCTAGTGTCTAAGAGCACCAACTTTCTTTTTCTCCATCCTTTGATGTCATGGTTTCCTAGCGTCCAGTACAGTGGCTAGTTCCTGGAACAAATTACCATGTAATATATCATTTGCAGGGCCACTGGAAAATTGCACTGGCAATTTTTTTGTGGAATCCGCAATTTTCACCATTCTCCGCAAAAACTGACATGTTACGCAATTTCTTGCAATTTTTAAGTTTTTACTTTTAACTGTGTAAAAAGTATTAACATTTTTAATAAAACACACTCAAATATATTGGCAGTTTTGCATGTAGACTTCGGTTTGTACAAAACGATGCAGTGCAACATGGGGGAAGGGTTTATGTGACACTGCTTTCTTTTGAATCTTTATCTTGTTTGGTTTCAAAATCCACTGGCCAAGCATAAGTACACTTAAACAAACATTTGGTTTGTGTTAAAGCAGCCTATCAGGGAACCTTTTTGTTGCCACAGAGACTGAAACAAGCAAGCATTTGTCAGTGCTGAATGTTTGCTTGCTGGCATTGGCATTGGTAGTGTAGGAGTTAAAGAGATGCATAATAGGAGTGGCAGTGAAGTATTGAACTGAAGCCAACCCCACCACCACCCCACAGAAAAAGTGAAGTCATGAGCAATGCATGCATAGAAACTGTGCAACGCTCACCCATAATGTAATTAGTTTGGGGATATTTTACAGCAGATTGTCAACACAGGCATTTGGGGACCTCCGCTCATGAACAGTGTCACTGTGATTTTCTTAATCTGTCCCAAACAGTGATTTCCCACAGCGACCACGCATTTCTGCGCTGGAAGTGTGAAAACACATTTTGGCCAGGGTGTGAAAAATGACAGTTATACTGCTCATAAGGAGGTGTGGTAAAATGGCAATGTTGAAAATCTGGAGTGAAAATATTAAAAATTCGTGAACTTACGAGCGTGCGTAGGAACTGCACAATGCACGCTCATAAATCAGTCATTTTTGGGAATTTCTTCACCAAATTTTCTACATAAGATTTTTGGAGCCTGCCTCATGGACTGTGACACTGTCATTTTGTAATTCAGTCCCAAAAGGTGGTTCCACGCAGTGACCATGAAATCACCTTTCAGAGCTGAGTAATGCAATGACAGTGCCAGAATTCATGAGGAGGGGTCCCAAAAACCCCATGTTGAAAATTTGGTGAAAAAATTCCCAGAAATGGCTAAGATATGCACCAAAGTTGAAAAAAAAAACATTTATGCCATTATACAGCTTACCGGCATTTCTTCAATTTGCGGTCAGCTTTGAAGAGTGCAGACGTGTTCCCGGTCCACCGAAGATCTTCGCGCTAGGATCCAGAGGTAAGTATGGGGTCAGAGGTTGTGGGGAGGTGGGCGCAGGTTGGGTTGGGGGGCTAGACAATCAATGAGGGACCATTTTTTGTTTTCAGGTGTTTTTTCTTTCTAGGAAGACGATGCAGGACTTGTGCTATGCTGGGGTGGGCTCCCAGTGTGGCAGCTGAAAGTTTTTTTGAGGGGGGTCAGTGGAGTCAACGGGGGATTGGGCATCCCCTTTGGCCATACAGATGTGTGCCACGCTGGGGTGGGCTCCCAGCTTGGCAACTGGAAATCTGTGTTTTTTGAGGGGGATTGCTGAGTGGAGCCAATGGGGATTGGTCACCCCATCACCATGCTCACTTTTTGCCACACACTGGGGTGGGCTCTCAGTGGTGGCACCTAGAAGTCTGGGGGAGCAGAGCTGACGGGGATTGGGCACCTCACACATACTATGTGCAGCGGGGAGCACATGAGCATACTGGAGGTCAGCTCCTCACATGCTACTTGAGTGTTTGGGGAGGGGAATCTTCAAGGAGCTGTCTATGACAGCTCCGCTCAGGATGTAGTGCAGAGTGTGGAGTTTGCATACTGCCGACGGCAGTATGTAAATTACCTGCCGACAGCAGTATGCAAATTGCCTACACATTACAACCACTGGTTGCAGCAATTATCCGCTTTCAACTGTACGCCACTGCATTTTGAATGGCTGTCATAGACAGCTCGGACATTCATTGGTGCAGTGCAGCTGCGCCTGCAAAAGGGAGCAGGGCATTGGGACTGGGGGAGGCACACCTACAAAAACTCATATGTTGGCACTATGTTTCTTGCACATGCATGCAAGCAAACATAAAAATGGGAAAAAAGGTGCTAATTATCCCATTCAACTAAATGGAGTGCTATAAAGCCTTTTTGTAAGAAGTAGGGCTGTTTTTTCCTTGTGAGCATACTTTCATTCAAGACTAATTTTGAGTCAAACAGCTGAGGATTTTGGATGGCCCTGCTGATTATAAAATTGAAAAAACTAGATGGTAACAATGATCTCACTCTTAGTAAGATGAGGTTCTTCTGTGCCATCTTGTGGCCCGGGTCATGCCTGAAAACGGTCCTTTGGTTCAGTGCACTTACCCGGTAACCAAATAAATAAATACATACATACATAAATACATACATACATATATACACACATACATACATACACAAATAAATACATACATACATAATCTACCACTTAGATGCTCACAGGCAAAGACTACAATAAAAACCTGACTAAAGTGTGAAAACAAGCTTATAAAACACATAAAATGCATATGAACATTTATCTTTAAATAAAATCCTTGCAGCCAGAGTAAAACAGAGCTAAATTAAAGGGTACCCTGACTACCGTGTGATGCAGTCAAAATATATTATAGTGTATGGTGGAACTTCATTCTCCACCCGAAATCGATCATTTTCGAAACCTTGTAGTATCACACACTAGTGATGTTCGCAGTACAACAGAATGATGTTTTCTACTGTGCTGCGAATGTCACACTGTGTCCTTGCGCAGTATTTGACAGTTAGGGCTCACTCCATAGACAGGACACATGGCGAAAGCAGCAATATCGGGGGCAGTATTAATGGTTAGTGTGAAAACGTTCACAATGTAAATTCTTTTTTCCCTTCTAGTAACTGTTTTTTTTTTCCCAAAAAACGATGTTCCACCATACACTATAAAGAAAAGTGCATGGGGGAACAGTTGACAACAGGGCATCTTTCACCTCGTTGGCACTATGACAACGGATTACCTCTCGAGCTGCGCTCTCGAGGTAATCCGTCGTCATAGTGCCAACTCGGTGAAAGAATAGCCCTGTTGTCAACCGTTCCCCATGCACTATCCTATATGTCGTTTTTTTTTTCATATTTTTTGGTAACCGGGTAAGACCCACCAGGCACAAGTGGCTATTTTCAGGGGCAACCCAAGAACACTGGAGAGGTTAAGTGACTTGCTCAGAGTCACACAGTATGCAAGTGGAGGTTGTGGGAATCAAACCCAGGTCTGCTACATGTACCCAGCTCATTCACAGTTTGTTACTCTAACCTCCAGGCTATTTTGCCAGCCCCATTAACCCCCAGATTTAATGTTTTAATATGTTATTTCAGAAATAGTATACAGTACCTACAGTGCACATTATGAACATTAAACACTGTAACAACATTTTACTAAAACTCAATTATTCTCCACTCTATCTGCTTATTTTGTCTTGCACCAAAGTGGGTAAATAGTTAACAGAGCACTGTAAACAGCTGTTGATCAGGCTTCATTATTCTACATCCAAAAACAGAAAAATGTGTTACTTCTGGATTTATTTAAAGGATACCTAAACAACATTTTGATAACAAACAATTCAAAAATCTGATTTCATGGGGGACTAAAGGAAAGGCTGCTGTATACATTAACGCTGAAACGACATTTATATAATTTACCTAAATGCGGTTCAAAACCATCTGAAAAATGTAAAATCAGCCTTCCAATTTCAAAAAACTGCCTTACCTGCTTCCTAAAATGGCTGCCAAATATGTTAAGTGATAACATCATTGGAGCCAGAGTCTGAGAGCTATATGGCTCTCCATAGTGCTAACTAGTTCTTTTTTCCCTTTGTATAGAATTGTTTCACCAAAATGGTCAAAACCATGTGCATTATTGTGATCAATACACATGTTAGGCTATGGTTCTGTTCATTTTGTTTACTTTAACATGCTGAAATTGTGTTTTATTCCAACCGACTTTCTCTTTGGCAAACCACAGTGCAGTACAAATCTTAAATAACCTGGTGGTCTAGTGGTTATGGCGGATCCAGTATGTTACAATGGGGGTACTGGGTTGGTGTGCATACTTAATATGTACTTTTTAACATTTTTTTCTAAACCTTTATATTGTCTGCTATTATTGCTTTTAGTACATTTTTGACAGAACCTACCTATCCGTGTTCATCCTCTCTCCCTTCGCCCTCAGTCTCCATGGTTTGATGGGACCTTAAGGGAGATGCATCAACAAGGACAAAGGTTAGAGCATTGCTGGTGGAGATCTGCTCTTGATACCGACCGCCTTAGGTTGATGGACCATTACCAAGCCTATCAATCTGCAATCACATGCAAGAAGGGAGAGTTCCAGTCCATGAAGATTGCAGTTGCTCAGAACCATCCAGCTTAGCTTTTCCGAACTGTGGACAGGCTGTACCTTTAGAAGCATCTACAAGTTCGGAAGGCAGTTTCGCAAATAGTGTGCAATGAACGTGCTCATTTTTTTGCAACTAAGGTGGCCGACATCAGGGCAGCTCTCTAGTCAGCACACTCTATGGGCACTGCTGATGACCAGCACTTGGCCACTGGCCTCCAGCCTTCTTGGAGTACCTTCAACCACCCGGAGTTCATGGATGTCATGAAGATTATCCAGGGTGCACACCCTACGTACTGTAGTTTGGCCTCAGGACCAACTTCCCTGATTTTGGGCTGTATTGATTCCATCAGTCTGGTCCTTGCACAGATGGTTTGGTGCTTCTTGGAAACAGGTGAGTTTCCTAGCTCTCTGAAGGAGGCGGTGGTAACACCCCTCCTGAAGAAAGTTTTTTTGGACGCAAACTGCCATGCGAACTACAGACCAATCTCCAGCCTTCCCTTTTTAGGGAAGGTGATTGAGAAGGTAGTGGCTGTACAACTGGAGAGCCATTTGTCCATCCACGATATCTATGAACCTCTCTAGTGCGGTTTCGGAAAGAAGCACAGTATGGAGACAGTGATGGTTCGGGTGCTCAGTGATCTCCTGATGGCTAGAGATCAGAAGGACCATTCCATCTTGGTTCTTCTTGATCTCTCATCAGCGTTTGACACAGTGGACCATGGGGTTCTGCTTGATCATCTGAGGTTCATCTGTGTCCTGTCAGGTACAGTCTTCAGGTGGTTTACATCTTACTTCACCGAAAGAACTCAGAGGGTGATATCCGGGATTTATTCTTCAGACCCAATCCCTCTGTCTTGTGGAGTTCCTCAGGGATTGGTGTTGTCCCCCATGTCATTTGCAGTGAATATGCTGCCTCTCAGAGACATTGTAAGGAGGAAGTATGGGCTGAGGTTTCACTGCTATGCTGATGATACCCAGCTATACCTTTCTTTTGCACCTGACCAGAACGGAACTCTCTCAGTCTTTAATAACTGCTTGGTGGAAATCCAGGAGTGGATGGATTCGAGCTGGTTGAAATTGAACTCAGAAAAGACTGAAGTGCTGGTCATGGACCCAGGGCGCTGGATGGGGGGTCGGGGGTAGGTTCACCCTCGGGACTATTCCTTATGGATTTACCACTCCTGGCCTCTGAACAGGTGTGGAACCTGGGGGTAATCTTTGACAAGGGGCTGACCCTGCACTCACAGGTGTCAGCTGTCATCAAGATCTCTTTTTACCATCTGAGGAATATCGCCAGAATTAAGCACCTTGTTCCATCCGGCGACCTTCCTACACTGGTTCATGCCTTTGTGTCCTCCCACTTGGACTATTGCAACTCCCTGTATCTAGGGCTTTCTGGGGTTGAAATCCACCATTTGCAGCTAGTGCAGAATGCAGCAGCTCGGCTTTTGACAGGAACCTCTCAGTTCTGTCATATTTATCTGGTGTTGCGTGGTCTGCACTGGCTGCCAGCACAATGGCAGATCACCTTCAAAGTCGGTCTTTTGACTTACAAAGCCCTACATGGACAGAGCCCTGACTACCTGAAAGAGCTTCTGGTTCCCTACCACCCCAGGCAATCACTCCGCTCAGCTGGCTTGAGGTTGCTAGAGATTTCAAGAGTGTTTGAAATCTTCTGGGGCCCGGGCATTTATGCATGTGGCCCATTCTCTTTGGAATTCTCTACCCAGCCAGTTATGTGAGTGCGCAACTGTGGAGGGATTTAAATGAGCTTTAAAAACTCATTTGTGGCAGCAGGCATTTGGCGACTGATTGGCTGTTTTTATTTTAGTTTATAAGTTTGTTTAGATGTTTGTGTACCAACTAGGCTGCTGCAACTTGTGCAATATGTTGTTTGTTTTTTAAACATGTTTGGTGCCTTTGTTTTAGAAAGGTGCCATAAAAATAAAATAAATAAATAAAGTTTTATGTAATCCATAGTTTTGAATGTAAACATTTGTACAGTCAATAAATCAGACTTCTTCAACAAAGTAAAATGCAGCAGCAGCAAGCAAGTAAGTTACAATGGGGGGGAGTGCAGCCGCACCTTTCACCACCCCCTAGAGCCACCACTTGTTTGTAGCAAAGTTCTTGTATAGCCCAATGCCAGAGTTTATACTTTCTCAGAAATCAAAAATATGCTTGTCTTGCCTTCTTTTTTCCATGGGAAAGAGTAATAAGAAGAAGAATTAGCATTTATATAGTGCTTTTCATACACATTGTATCCCAAAGTGCTTTACAAGCAATGCTAGATTGGTAGTGAAGTGACTGAATGTGTAGTGGCAGCCATTTCATACATTAATATCCACACATAGCCTTGGACAATTGTATGAACTGATTTTATGAGAAGGGAATGTTGGCCAGGACAATGGGGTCAGGTAGTGATCATGGTACTGACAGCCCCACATCTTATATCTCATGGCAATCTGCTCATATTTCTCACATTCTGTCTTCCCCCGGCCCTGAATATAACAGTACCTTGCAGGAGTGGCCTTCTTAGTCCTCTTCTAGTATTCATTCTTCACTCCTTCTCTTCACACCAAAAACTGGTGAGCACATCACCCTTCTGCATCATGAAAACAGGTAGTACAGTCCCCGGGAATTTTGACATATCAATAGCAGCAGGGAACAAGGGGAAAGATGGGCTTTCATATCCTTAAAAGATCTAGGCTACCTTTGATTAGGCACTATTAATTGATGGGTGTGCGCATCATTATGCATATCATTTAACAGTGCCTGATTATAGGTGGCTTAGATCTTATATGGGTAGGAAAGCCTAGTTTTCCCCTTGTGCCTTGTTGCTATCAGCCTGGCTTACCAGAAGATCATGTTTATTATTAATATGTAAAAATAACATGGGAGACTGTGCTTACCACATTCATGATGCAGAAGGGTAGTGAGCTCACTAGTTTTTGGTGTGGGGAGCAGGTGAGAAGAATAAATGCCAAAGAGGGACTGATAGGGCCATTCCAGCAGGGTATAGTTATATTCAGGTTAGGGGAAGACAGCAAGGGGGAAGCTGAGCAGATCATTCTGAGATCTGAGATGTGGGGCTGCCAGCACTATGATCACTACCTGTCTGTGGATGAGAACAGCCAGTGATGACAAATTCTCAGAGTGGCAGGGCTGCACCTAAACTGTTACTTGAATTCAGTGTAGGGAGAGTACCCTTGGGTTGGGGGGATGTTGACGTTTGTTAGGACAGTATTGAGTGAGCTGTGTATAGCTCATTCAAGGTTCAGAAGAGGGGTAGCCAGCCAACTCACATTGTGGAGTAGGGCACAGAAAAGTACTGGAGAAGAATTGCCGGGAACTGTTCTGTGGGGTTCTGCAGATCACAGGTAAAGGAGTAGACTGATACTGGAAGTCAGGTGGATTCGCTCAAGGCATTAGTATGCTTCTCATGCTAATAATATTGTTATCCATAGTAAGTGCAGCCCTTATGAGGGTATGAACGGCAGTTCTTCTGGTGTGTCCTGATGCTTATTGCTTGGTCCTCCTGGAACACATAGTTGTTGGTTAATGAGGTGGGAAAAAACACAACAGGGGGATTGTACATACTGCCTTCACTGTGCAGAAGGGTGGTGATCCACTCAATGTTTACTGTGGGAGCAGAAGTCAAATATTGAGAAAGTGGACTGGAGAGTGATTTGGGAGGCATATTTTAACAGTGCCAGCTGATGAAGCGTATCAGTATAGGTGTGTACAACTCTCTGAGGTACAAGATTACAATGAGGTGTGCTAATTCTCTTCATGAGACCGCAAGCTCATATGAGGCCACAGGCAGTACTAAGGACAGAGAATGGAGAGTGGGGTATTCAACAGAAGGCAGGCAAGGTGCAGAGGGTTCACATGGAAAAAGACTACAAAAGAAGCTTATTTGTGGATTAGCAAGAAAGCACAAGCTTTGGAATTGGACTAGATCAGTACTTTGCTACAAATTTCAGGGCATCACATAACCACTAGACCATCAGGTATTTGAAGTGTTGTACTGTACTGCAGTTTTACAAAGAGAAAGTCAGCTGGATTACAAAACATTTTCAGCAAGTTAATGTAAACAAAATGAACAAAACCCTAGCCTAACATGTGTACTGATCAAAATAATCCACGTGTTAACACATTGTGTTGATCATCCTGGTGAAACAATTTAAAACAAAGAGGGAAATAAGAACTAGTTAGCACTATAGGGAGCCATGTGGGTCTCTGCCTCTGGCTTTAATGATGTCATCATGACTCATCACTTAACACATTTGGCAGACATTTTAAGGAGCAAGCAAGGCTGTTTTTTGAAAGTGAAAAGCTAATGTTTACATTTTTCAAAAGCTATGAAACTGCATTTATGTTATTCACATAAATGCAGTTTTAGCATAAATGCAAACAGCAGCCTTTACTTTACCTCACAATGAAGCCAGATTCTGGAGTTTGCAGTTTTAAAAAACTGCTTGTTTAGGTACCTTTTTTAATATTGATTTGCTATGGCTCACTAAATAGAATCTATTTAGCACTGTATGAGGCAGATGTTTTTAAATTATGGAAGATAGGCAACACATTTATCAGTTTAATATTCATTTTAGGAACATAAGCTTTTCTTTATGTTTAAAGCATATTCAAGTGGCAGTGTATTCATTTAGCAGTTTATGCTGACTAATACATGCTGCAGAAAGCAGTAAAAGATTTATTGTGAAGCACTCAGGGTCTATAGTAGAACTCCCACAATTTCCCCACAACTTTTGCAAAAGCTCCACAATTTTTGGTAACTTTTCCCACAGTTTTCCATGGCCCGGGTCATTTGTAGGTAACTGAAAATATGGACAGTCAGATTCCATTTAAAAATCCTGCTCAAAGAGACTGAAATCTAACTGTCTCCAGCACTAACAGAGAGTACCTTCCCCTGTTACCTTGTGCATTGTTACACTCAGTCCCCTAACCTATATTGGAAACCCCATGGTATACCACTGACAGCATCTACAGTATTACCTAATCGCGGCACAATTAGCTATAATCAGTACTAACCTATTAGGTGTGGATACCTACCATATAAGAGTAAGGTATCAGGGATGATATAATAATTATTACTGTGATTATTGGAAATATATACTGTCTTTAATATACCAATAATGCATTTTGTATTCTTTGTATAACACTGTGTAAACTATCTTCTGAGAAGTTGTACTGTATTACACAGACTGCACTGCCATCATGCAGATTTATGTAACACTGCACTTATTTGTCTATTATCTCTGTGTTTTGTGAGATTCCTTTGTATTCACACTTTTTAGCTGATTTTATGAAAAATGCATAACCTTCACACTATGGAGCCACCTAATTTTTGTCCAATTGGGCCTGTTTTGTAGATCTAATGCATTCACGAAGGCTAAGTTTCCATGATAACTATCATACTATATAAGCTTCTGCATAACGTATTTTCCCTGAGACCGTCTTCATATCCTAGGGTACAGGGAAACTTTGGCTCCCAGTGTCTTCTTTGGAAAGGCTTTGATTAGGGCATACTGTATGTCTGCTTTTGTGTAATAAACAAGTTTATTACCGCTTATGCCATTTGTCTGTTGTTTCTTCTGTAGGTTTATTGTCACCAAGAACCTGAGAGGTGATTTACCTTTACATTTTGGTGATCACGTGCAAGTGATCTAAACTGAGATTCACTCTGTAAATGGCATCCTAGCAGGTAGTAAGCATGTGTACACCCCATATCACCTCACCCGTTCTTTTACTCCATAGCACCCTGCAAAGTCTGGCTGCACAACGGGCAAGAATGATGCCATCTCACCTTGCTCCACAGCAGTTTTGAGCTGTAGGATTTCATGAGTACAGACACCCGATCGTCTTTGCTTTAACCACTGTGGATCAATACACAGGTGGGCACCACTGATGAATTAATTTAAATTTCCTAACGTGTCCAATATCTGCGCAGATTTGAGACTTGATGTCTCTAATTTTCTCACTTTCCATGGAAGCTGGAGTGACTTTGAGCTAGAAGCAAAATCTTCCGATAACCCATGATGGGGATTTCAACCCAGTACTCGGAGATGAGGCAAACAGCCAAAAAGCAAACACTGAAAGTGCTGTTAGTCATGGCTCTTTATGCTGCTCTCAAAGCCTCTGAATCAAGGTTTCATTCCCTTGAACTGCAAAACAGCTCTAAATAAGGAGTTGGGCTTGCAGGCAACTGAAATGGTTAGGAAAGAGCAGAGACTGGATGAAGGACTTCATTCAGTCTTTGCACAGTAAGAACGAGACACTTTTGCACTGTGTTGTACAGAATAATGAATGAGAGTTATGTATGTTGAGGGAGGATTGTGACAGGTTGATGCAGAATAAAAGGCAGATATTGCAAATAAATGATTTCTTGAGTGAAATAAATGATACGTTATGAGATGAGAATGAGGCGTTGTGAGAGGATATGAAATGGGTAAGTGGCGAATTGGACAGGGAGCTTAGGGACAACTGCAAACTCAGTGCCACGTATAGAGTGTTACAGAAAGAGATTACAAGAGGTGTTGGGCAGAACAATGCAAAAGTTAGTCACAAGCAGTGTAGAGCAAAAGATGGTGAAACTGCATCATCAGTGAGAGTTGTTGGCTGGTCACTTCAAAGCAATGGGTGGAGTTCACTACACCCCCATCGATAGTGTATCATCAGGCGATGATGACTCAGATGATGAAATCACCCAAGATGGTGGCGCCCAGCCACATCCTCAAAACGGTGCTTCCCATACATGCCACCCACATGATGGCATTCCCCTAAGCTATGATAGTGCGCGCGACCCTACATCATGAGAAATATGATGACTTTCATGTGCGATGCCAGGATGGCAACCCCCATGACACTGGGGTAGGCCAAAGGTATCCACCTCAGATTGCTGTCCTGAAAAAAGGAAGACAGAATGGAGATTGATCAAATGATCGAGGTGGCTCTCGCCAAGACTGAAATGATGGAGGAGCAGAGACAGATCTTTCAAGAAAACATGGAACAAATGTTGAAGGAAGCTGTTACCCATGATTCAATGTTCCGTACTGTGGCCAACACCAAAGCAGAGGCCACCATCCGCACTGCATGCTCCAATCCCTTCCCTGATCTGTGTCCAACAGTTCCCAAAAATCCCATCCAGGCAGCCCATGCTGTTCAGTAGATCTCTGACAGTATAGGCCACATGGGCCCTAGTGACAACCTCAGCTGTCATTTGGAGAAGGCCCGTTCTAAGTGTGAAACACTTAGTCTCCCAGTGGACTATCAGGTACAGGTTCTTTGAGAGACTGTTGACCCAGGCCTCTGGGCAAAACTCCCAGAAGCAGTCCACCAAGCAGTGGATGCAACATTTGATGATGTCGCTGTTGAACTCATTGCCACTCACTCCCTAGGCGTGGTCGGCGTCATGCTGGCCTACCCAGTCAAACAGTACAAAAAGGAAAGCCCAGCATCATACCATCAGCGGTTACGGTTGACCTACCACACTGGCAAGTCTCTCTCACAAAAGGGAGAAGATATGGACCAGATCAAATACAAATCCTTGTTAATTTGGAACATGCTTCCAGCAGTACGTGACAAGATCAAACCTGTATTTTTTCCCTGAACCAACATGTTCACTGACATCCTTGTGAGAGTAGAGTGAATTTATCAACTCTACCTTCGAGATCTCAATTCTGGCTGGAAAGTGAAGATGGTTGCGATACAACCTGCCAGCGAGCCCACAACTCATTACATGGTGGAAGACAAGGCACAGGATGGCAAGACCACATCTTCCAATACCAAACAACCAAATCAAGGGGAGGAAATCACAACAAGAACAGAAAAAGGCAAAAGAACTGGAACAATTCCAACCAAAATGGCAATCAGGGCAATTGGAATTACCAATTAGGCCCTTCCTACAATCATGTAGTGGAGGAAAATAAAAACCTCTGAAAAATGATTGGGAAAGTCCAGTCAGTGGCTGAATCCCTTCCAAAACAGGCCATAGTAGTACTTGCACCTGCAGCCCTGCCTCCATTAGGCCAAGGAGACACCAGAACTTCCTCTGGCCAGGCTGCAACTGGCCCAAACTCCAAACCCCTGTCTGTTGCTGCCACAAATACCTAGGAGCACCTGTATCCCATACAGAACCTAAAAGAGGCCCAGCGGGACCCTGCAGGGCAATAGTTGCTGAACACACCCGAAGATGATAGTTCAGATTGATTGTTACAAGCCCCAGTCTGTACTGTAAACAATATCACCATTGATACAAACGGACAGCCTTGCATGAAGGTCATGGTCAGGGGCTGCCAACTTGCTGTACTTCTGGATACAGGTGCAGCCATGTCTGAATTACATGATGAGGACCCATCCTCTTCTTCCTTGTCCACCAAATGGAGGACCAATGCCCAAGGAGTAGACGGTACTAGACTGCTCACCTACCACTCCACTGTGCTTCCTGTGGTATTGGGGACCCTTACCACAGATTTCACTTTTGACCTCATGGTATTACGTCATCATCCCAGCATCCTAGGAACTGATTTCCAAGCACTACACGGCTGTGTAGTAGACCTACCAAATCAGCTTGTGATCCAAATCAAAGGACAATACCATGATGTCATGATCCCTGTTTCTCATGTTGTGGCTGCCATTTCAGTCAACAACAAGAAATATGACATCATAGCTCTATTACAAACTCATGAGTTATTCTAGGAATTCTTACCCATTTTGCAGAAGTATCTTGACATTTTTTGTGAAACACAAGCATTAATGTGGGAGAATGCAGACTAGCATTTAAGTCCCAGGTCTTCAGCCTATCAGGCAGTGACAATATCCTTTCCCTGCAAAAGCCTTATCATCACTCAGGGAAACCATTCAGTCACTTCTTCAGCAAGGTGTCATCAGGCCTTGTGTCTCCACCCTCAGCTTGTCAATTTGGCCTGTGAAGAAGTCCAACAACTCTTGGAAACTCACTATTGATTATAGGAGACTTAATCAAGTAACTCCTAGCCGCTCCCCTACAGTAGCATCAGCTCCAGACATGCTCAAATTGCTATCACCAGATTGGACTTGGTTTAGTGCTCTTGACATCTCCAGTGGGTTTTGGTCACTTCCTCTTGACCACAAAATCCAATATAACTTTTCTTTCACCTATGAGGGTCACCAGTACACATGGACTTGCCTCTCAGGGCTTTCATAACAGCCCCTCCCTTTTCCATCTACACATGATGGCTGCCTTGCAGAGTGTCTCTACCCCATGCCTTCTGCATTATGTGGATGACTTACTTTTAGCCACCATCACCAAGGAGGAGCATTTCAGCCTCCTTGATGAACTATTGACCTTCTTACAGAGAGCAGGCCTCAAGTGCAACCTGCAAAAGCACAACTTTCCAAGAAATAAGTTATCTTCTGTTGTCTGCACATCACCAAACAAGGCAGGAGCCAGACTGGAACAAGATTCGAGGCCTACAAGATTTGTCACTATTTACAATTGTGGCCACACTCAGACATTTCCTGGGAATGGTTAACTATTCCAGAGATTTCATCTGTGACTTTGCACAAAAGGCTGCCTCTTTGTATGAGCTCCTTAAGAAAGATGTCCCATGGACATGGGGTCCTGTTCACACCAATGCAGTGACCCTACTGAAACAATCTCTGGCCTCTGTACCAGCTTTGGTCAGTCTAAACCCAGCACTGCCATTCCATCTGGAAACTGCTACCTCTGACATTGCCATTTCCGCAGTGTTGGCCCAAAAGGTTAATGGGACTCTTAGGCCCATTGCCTATGCTTCCCAGATGTTCTAACCAGTAGAACTGAAGTACAATCTCTGTGAAAGAAGCCTTCTGGCTATCTACTGGGCTGTGAAGCATTTCCTGTACATCATAGGGTACTCACCCATTGTGTTACACACAAATTGCACACCCACCAACTTTTTATTATCAGACAGAGTCAAGGACGATTCTGTGTCAAATACCAGACTAATACATTGGTCTCTTCTCTTGCAGGATCGTGACATTCTGGTCCATACTTCCAAAATGCCTTCAGTTCTAGCCCATGGTCTCCTGTATACAGGGACACTACATGATAGTGGACTCAAGCATCATGACTTGCCTGATCCAAATTCCTTTCTTTCTGCCACTGCACAACTCCTGGCTGACACTTCCCATGTGTCACATTTTTACTGATGGCTCTGCCTCATATTACCAAGGAGAACAAGTGGCTGGATTAGGAGAGCTGATGCTATATCCCAGTGGTAACACTGTCCATGCTTCCAAATGCTGCAGTGTTATATCCTCTCATTATGCAGAATTGGCAGCTGTGGCCTGTGTTCTCGAACTTGTACACCATGGTACAGCAGATGCCACCATTTTCACAGACTCTAACTGTGTCTGTTGCTTTTTGATAGAATTTTTATCTTTCTAGCAGAGAAAATCCTTCGCCTCTTCTGACAGCACCTCTGTCAAATACAAAGATCTCTTTGTATACATTCACACACTGGTTCAGCAGTTTAAACACAAACTGTACCTTCATGAGGTGAAGGCTCACTCAAAGTATAACACTGTGTAAGCTATCTTCTGAGAAGTCGTACTGTAGTACACAGACTGCACTGCCATCATGCGGATTTATGTAACACTGGACTTATTTGTCTGTTATCTCTGTATTTTGCGAGAATCCTTTGTATTCACAGTTTTTAGGTGACTTCATGAAAAATGTATAACTGTTACACTGAGGAGCCATCTAACTTTTGTAATTTGCATTCACGAAGGCTAAGTTTCCATGGTAATTATCATACTATATAAGCGTCTGCATAACGTATTTTTCCCGAGACCGTCTTCATATCCTAGGGTACAGGAAAACTTTGGCTCCCAGTGTCTACTTTGGTAAGGGTCTGATTAGGGCATATGTCTGCTTTTGTGTAATAAACAAGTTTATTACCACTTATGCCATTAGTCTATTGTTTCTTCTGTTGGTTTATTACCAGCAAGAAGCTGAGAGGTGATCCACCTTTACCGCATGCTGCATTATAGTATCAGGAGTTTACTGTCATCATGGCTGCCTAGCAGGATGAATGTGTCCTATCATAAAGATCAATGAACAATTGAACATACCATCTTTAAATGCTTGTTAAACATGAAAGGCTTCTTTCTAAGGGAATTGAAATGTTAGAATTATGTCACTGCATTGTACATGAATTAGGTTATATTAGAACTGTGCCATGGTTGATATCATCTGCAAGAAGGAGAGATTTTGTTTGCTGATAACATCAACATCTGCAGGAGTGTGTATAGTATGGAGGGAGCTGAAGTAATAAAAATAGAGGTGGAGAATCTAGAAAAATGGTCTCACACCTAGCAACTGAAGTTCAACGCCAAGAAATGCAAGGTCATGTAGATCAGCAGTAAAAACCCATGAATGGAGTACAGCATTGATGGGGTGAAAGTATTAGTGTAGAACATTTCAGGGAAGGAAAGGAGTTGGGTAATAATTAGTGATAACATGAAGTTCACTTCCCAATACAGTAAGGATATATGAAGGAAAATCGGACACTGGGGTTTATTAGGTGGGGTTTTAACAGGAGATGATTATGCAGTTGTAGAGGTCACTGGTGAGGCCACCCCTCAAGTACTGTGTGCAGTTCTGGAGTCCAAACCTGAAGAACAGCAGGGACAGGTCAGAGATGATACAGTGAAAGGCAGCTAACATAATACATTGGCAGCAGGGTAATAATTCTGGGGACTGGTTAGAGAGCTTCAATATGTACTCTCTGGAGGACATAATAGAGACATACAAATACCTGCAGGGCTACACAAGGTGGACCACAAAGAGCTGTTTTGACTGATCAAAAGTTCACCCATCAGGGGCACAATTTAAAGCTAGTGGGTGGGGTGGGGAAGTTCAGGAAAAATGTTAAATACCCTTCACAGAGAGGACAGAGAGGATGGTTGATAAGTGAAATTGCCTATCCAAAGCAGTAGGCAACACAAAAACCATCACTGGGTTACATAATGACTGGGATGTCTATAAAAGGATCATTAATGAAGGGGAAGGGAGTGGAGCATCATATGGGAGGTATGGGGCATGGAGGTGGGAGGAGCAATCTTAGGGTAACTACAGTTTGGGTTCCAAATCAGACTGGCTGGACTCGAAGTTTTTTTTTCTACCCTTACTTTTTTATGTTTCTATGATATCCCACTGTACTAAGTGTTCTGTTGTGTAATGTATGTTTGAAAAAAAAACAGCAACAAAAAGATTACTTAAAAAGACAAAAAAATAGATTCTGTTCTTTTCCAAGGCTTCAGATATTCAGATGGGGGGAAGTGGTGACAGATGGGGAAATCATGGAGGGCAGAGTTCGGGATGGTTTGAAGGCACTGAGTGCGGACAAGACGCCAGGCCCAGATGGCATCCACCCCAGGGTACTGAAGGAGCTGGCAGAGGTCCTTGCAGGACATTTGGCAGACCTATTTAATGCTTCATTACATTCGGGGTGTGTACCTCAGGACTGAGGATGGCTCATGTGGTGCCCCTCCACAAGAGTGGCCCCAAGGATGAACCGGGAAACTACAGACCAGTGAGCCTCACATCTATTGTGGGTAAGCTAATGGAGACTATCCTGAAGGAGAGGCTGGTGGCCCTCCTAGAAACCAAAGGACTACAGGACAGCAGACAGCATGGCTTCATACGTGGCAGATCCTGCCAAACCAACCTGGTAGAGTTCTATGACTGGCTAACTAGGCAACTGGACAGGGACCATGCAGTGGATGTCCTGTATCTGGACTTCAGTAAGGCATTCAACTAGGTGCCACATGGAAGTCTGGGAAGTAAGTTAGTAGGCACAAGGGTGGGTGCAAAGCTGGTGAGATGGGTAGGAAACTGACTTCAGGGAAGGCAACAGAGGGTAGTGGTGGGTGGGGAGCTCTCACACCCAAGGGTAGTGATGAGTGGTGTTCCACAGGGCTATGTGTTGGGACCAGTGTTGTTTGGGATATTCATTGCAGACATATCATGGGACATCAAGAGCAAGATTAGTCTGTTTGCTGATGATACCAAGGCAGGAGCAGTGGTGGATGACCTAGGGCGATGGCAGGGGTTGCAGGATAATCTGGCAAAGCTTGAAACCTGGTCAGACACCTGGCAACTGGAGTTTAAGGCCAAAAAGTGCAAGGTGCTGCATTTAGGGATGAAGGACCCAAGGAGAAGTTACCAGTTGAGGGGAGTGCAGCTAGCCCAGGCAGAGGAGGAGAAGGATCTGGGGGTGCTCATTACAGGGTCAATGAACAACTCGGCACAATGTAGGAAGGTAGCTGCAAAAGCCAACAAAATGCTGGGTTGTATTGCAAGGGGTATATCCTTGAGGAGGGAGGAGGTGATTCTGCCACTGTATAGGTCATTAGTTAGACCACACCTGGAGTACTGCGTGCAGTACTGGCGCACGTATCTGAAGAGGGACATTAAGTTACTGGAGGGGGTGCAGCGCAGGGCGACAAAGATGATCAAAGGGCTGGGGGACTTTTCATACGAGAAGAGGCTGAGGGAGTTAAACATGTACTCACTGGAGGAGAGGAGAGACAGGGGGGACATGACTGAAACTTTTAAGTACATGAAAGGAATAAACAAGACAGGTACAGAGAAACTGTTCAAAGTAAGGGAGGGGAGGGACACCAGGGGCCATGATATGAGACTGGAGGGAAGAAGGTTCAGGATGGAGATGAGGAGGTACTTTTTTACAGAGAGGGTGGTGGCTGGGTGGAATGCGTTACTTGCAGAAGTGGTATCCAGTAGAACAGTGGACTGTTTCAAAAGGGGATGGGACAGGACAAGGAGGAGGGTTAATGAAGGTGAAGGGTGAAAGGGAGGTGCAGCTGCAGAATAAGGGGTGCTAGCTGCACATTCGAGCAGACTTGATAGACCTCTAGGCCTTTATCTGCTGGCAAATTTGTTATGTTCGCATTTGGGGGAGCTTAGGTTAAGTTGTCCTGCACTGATTTTTTTGTACCTGATAAATATATTTATTAGTAAACATTAATGCATTTTCCTGACAAGATGTCGCCTCTTTTAAGAACAGGTAAGAACAGTTTGCAGGTCATTATCAGGTAAAATTAATTATTTTACTGTAGTAAAAAAATGTAAGACTGTATTTTCTGGACAATATGTTGAGAGGAAGAAGAAAGAAAGAAAAAAGGAAATGAACCAAGCAAATAGAAAGAATGGCTTAAGGCTCAAGATAACAGAATGAAAGGTCATGTAATGTAACAGAAAACTAAGAGAACAAAATTATGCTATAACATTACGGGTATGATGCAATCACAGGCTGCAGTGACACACAGAACACCCTAAAGCAGCAGTGCATGTTATGTAGAAAATTTTGACATACACAATATTTGTTTATTCCATTTGGAATTGCCCCTTACCTCTTGTCTTGTATGATACTATTCTTTTTCCATTTTAACTCTGCTTTAACACTTTTTTAGCATTCAGAATAATTAAAGGGGCATGCCTTTCAATATGGCTTGGACTAGGCTTTTATCAGTATTCTAAGCTGTTTTTCTATACCTATTGTCCCCTAAGGTTAGGGAGCAGTAACTGCTTCAAGCTGGTTTATTTCATTCAGAAGAAAAGTGATGTTAAGCAATAGGTGTTCATAAACAATAGAGAATACAGATGAAAGCCTGAAGCTGGCCATATTAAAATGAAAGCTCCATTTATCATTTAAGGTGTAAAAAAACATGTTAAAGCAAACCCAAAATCGGGAGGGGGGGGTTCATACAAAGCACAAGATAAGAGACAGAATTTATTTATTTTGTTTTTGATTACCGGGTAGACATAGAAAATGTCTACTTTCATGCGCGACCTGGGATGTTACATGGCAAACAATATTGGAACAAGGGAAAGCACATAGATTTACAATTGAGACATCTCCAGGAGTCAGGGAAACCAGGAACATAGTGATAGATACTAGTATTACACAGCAGTGATGTCCAGCAACTCATAGCGATACATATTAAACAGCAGCAATATACAAGAATACAATAATATACAATAAGCATAACAAATGACAGAATTCTCAATCACAAAAGAACATCAGCAGAACAACTGAGATAACTGTTTGTGTGCTAAGTACAACACAATTAGCAGTAGCAACATTGTAGGAGGAAATAAGTTCACCAAAGAAGGAAGAGGGAGAGTGATAGAACACGAAACTCCCACTGTAACAGAGGAGTTTTCAGAGAGGACAGATTTAGAGCAGTAAGCTGTAAGTGCAAGTGAAATAAAGTTATAGTGGATTTGCAGTGGCCTAGCAACGTGAGAGTAGGACCAAGAAGAGTTCAGCATGGAAGGAAGCAAACGCAGGAGTCAGTTGGTAAGAGGTGACTATGTAGCATCTGTTTGAAGCTAGTAGGGAAGAGGCAGATAACAGCAGGAATAGAGTTCCAGTAGAGATGTGCAGTGTGGGAAAAGGCCTGAGCTCCCATAGCAGTTTTACTCCTGGGGACTTGTAAAAGGTTCTGATCCCCAGAGCGGAGGGCATAGTGGAGGCTAGGTTGAATCAACATTTGTGCTAGTGTAGAGGGAACAACAGAGTGAGACATACTGTCAATTAGGGAACCAAGAGAAAAGCCATGGTTAGCAACTGGGGAGAACCAGTGAAGCCTGCTGTTTAGCTGGCAGTGATGGGTAAGGCGATGTGTGGCCAGGGAAAAGTGACAGATACTATGAAATGTAGTGTCCCACATATGAAGATTAGCTTTTGTAGCACCAATATATGTGATACAGCCATAAGTGAGAGCAGGGAGAAGTATACCCTGTGCTATGGCAATGCTGACAGAGGATGTTAGTGCATGGCTCGTTCTGTAGGCCAGTCCCATTTTTGAGTTGACAGCCCTGCAGGTGTTGGTGATGTGGAGGTCAAAGCGAAGTGAGGAGTCAAAGGTGATGCTCAGATACTGTATTTGAAAGAATTAACGTTTTCAAGAAAGGAACCATCACAGCAAGATACTGATAGCTGCCACGGGCATTTCTCTAAACTAGGAGCAGACACAAAGAGTATAGCTTGAGTTTTGTTGGACTGGAGTACTAATTTGTTATTACAAAGTCAGACTTGAATGTGGTGAAAGTCAGAAAAGAGAGTAAAGTAAAGTTAAGGTCAGTAATATCCTTGGAGCAGTAATAGAGAACAAGGTCATCAGCATACATCAGAGATGAGCAAGTAGAGGTATTATGAGAGATGTTGTTAATAAAGATGGTAAAGAGAAGTGGGCCAAGAATAGAGCCTTGGGAATAAAAAAGTATGTGTCAAATTTTTCACTGCTAACATGCACAGCTGCTTCTTGGGATACTAGTACTTAAATGCTAACTTCTATCTCCCACTGCCATGCCACAAATTTGCTCTGCTAGAAGATCTTATAATTTATAATCAAAAATAAGCTGGTGACAGTCTGTCAGAACAGCAGTAGTGCTACCACTGGCAATGCTGATGACCCAGATTAGGGAATAAGAGAAAGTCATTGAGGGCTAGCTGGGAGAGGAATGGTCGAGTGACCCAAAGACAGCTCTCCTTTCTTGGGAAGAGGGGATGCTGCTTTTGCGGTGTGACTGCCAACTGGTGGAAACCAGCTGGTAGCACAGTTGGGAGCAGCAGATGAGGGTGCGCTAGAACCACACCCATCTGATATTCCAGCCCCAGAGTCGAGTGTGCTGCCTACTGAGCATCTGACGCTGCAAAAAATGCCACTGTCCAAGCTGGCACTTCCCTTCAGGCTCTCATACGACTGACACGGCAGGCCACCCACCAAATAATGGTCCTGGGCAAATGGAGGATAACCTGTAAATCCAGCAGAATGCCAGTGATGGGCCTGGGAGGGGGTGCTACTGGACTTGACAAGAGCAAGAAAAAGCTCTATGTAAAAAATAAATAAATAAATAAATAATAAGCTGGTGAAAACAGCTCCACATTCTAATCTCTATACGTAGAAGCACGGGCAAGGCCAGACACAAAACAAAAATACAAAACATCCATCCCTCTTATACTGAAGATAATGTAGATATTGTACCTGCATATACTTTCAGTTCTACAGCCATTTGAGATCTGTGATTGTTTTTACCACGGGAGACATTTTTAAAGCAGATTTTTTGCTGTTAAGAGGGCACTAAAAGAAACATAACAGTATAAAAATCACATGCCACTTCAAGATATTTAATTTTTTTCACTGCTGCCACAGAGAACATACAATTATAGTAGGGATGGGCAGTCTTTTTGCAAAGATTTATAATCTTTGCAAGATTCACCTTTTGCGAAGGGCAATGCCCACATTAAAGAAATATGTGGGCTTTGCCCTTGGTAAAGGACCAGCTTCACTTCACCACCATAATTGCTTACTGACTGTAAAAAAGAAAGTGAAACCTTTTCACTAATCTCTTTGCACTATCTGACACCCTCCTCCCCACCTTGGTCCCGATAATCAAGAAAACACACTTTCTTCAGCCCATTTAGCACCTACTCTCCCACCCTTCTCCCTCCAGTCCAGATAATAGAAACATAGTAGGGTGCCAGCAGAAAATGACTTATAGTCTATCATGTCTGCCAAATTTGCTACTTGTGCCAAACCATATTCTGTTGGGCAAGCCAATGCTGTCTGCCCATTGGTGGCTTGTCCCCTTCCCCACCACTTGCTCCCTTCCCTGTCTTACTTTTCAGCAAGCCATGATTACTGTCCCACTCTCTCTAAAAACCCATCACCATCTTGGCACTCACCGCCTCCCTTGGCAATCCAATACATCTGTCTACCACCCTTTCTGTGAAGTAATGCTATATCTCCTCCTTCTTGAATATAACCTCCATCACCTTGTACTCAAGCCCTCTAGTTACTGATACCTTGCTATAATTAAAGAGGCCATGACCCTCTACTATGTTTATTCCTTACCTGAAAACATAGAATTTGTCAGCAAAAAAAAAAAAAATGCCCAGTGATCTGTCATGTCTTCCCTATACCTATTTACTGAACAATGTAAGAACCCTAGTGGCTTCACTACTCCTCATTTCTGTCCTCTTTTCATACTATTTTTACTATGCCCATGTGCAGTACCTGTTCCACCCACATTTGAACACCCCCACTGTCTTTACATAGACCACCTCTTTTCAACAGCTTATTCCACCTATCACCCTCTATGTGAAAAAAATGTTTCCCAATATCTTTCTTGAAGTCCTCTTGGTCTTACCTATGTTGTTTGTGTTCCCACTCATTTTAAGCAAATCCCCAACATCCACTTTGTTCACCCTGTTAAGTTTTAAAGGTCTTTGTCCTGCCCACCCCCTTTTCTGGCCTCCAGTGATTGCATGTTCAGGATGGCCAGATGCTCCTTCTTATATGAGTTACCTTGCTGATCCTGCATCATTTTTGTAGTTCGCCTCCGGACAGACTCTATAGGATCCTTTGTTTTTACAGGTGTGGGCTCCAGAACTGGACACAGTACTCCAGGTGAGGTCTCAGCAGTGACCCACAGGGGGCAACAGTACATATTTCTACTGCTACTGAGCCTTCTCTTTATACAACCCAGCATCCTGTTTGCAATCATGAGTGTTCTGGTGCATTGGGTCACTGGGTCATTTATTAGAGGCTATCATTAATGATGACACACACATCCTTTCTTCAGTGGTCAGACTAATTTTTTCAGACACACACACACACCCTATGTGCATACATGTTCACTTTGTGCACTGACCTTCAGTTGCCAAAGCTTGGACCACCACTTTAACTTTAAGTCTCTCTTCATGTCCTTGACCCCTCTTCCAAGTCTACCCTGCCACAGAATTTAAAGTCATCTGCAAAGAATAACACTGTTCCCTTGGTCCCTTCCTCTATATTCCCTATAAACCCATTAAACAGCACTGGTATCAGCACCAACCTCAGTGGTACCCCACATTTACTGTACCTCACTGACCCCTGGATGTTCCCCTTTAACAACCACCTTCTAGTTCCTTCCATCTAGCCAGTTTGCCACCCACCTTGTTAGCTGTGCCCTGACACCTAGATCCCCTAGCTTTTTGCTAAGCTATCTAGGGGGGATACAGAGTCACAGACCTTTCTAAAATCTAGATACAGGACATGGACTGTCTGGCCATTGTACACTGCCCTAGTTACAGTGTCAAAGAACTGGATCAGGTTAGTGTGGTCTGGCATGATCTCTCTTTCAGAAAACCATTTCCTCCTGTCTTGGAGACCATTATCTTGAAGAAACTCCATCAGGTGCTCCTTGATGATAATCGCTATGCATTTTCCCACTGTATGTGTCTTAACTAACAGGTCTAGAGATTCCCAGGTCCTTCCTACTCCTACTCTTGTGCAGGGAGACCACACCTACCCTTTAACAATCCTAAGGGACCTCCCCAGCCTTAAGGGAGTATGGTTGAGGAAGACCATCAAAGGTCCTGCAGTTTGCTGCCTTAGTACCCTCAGCACTCTAGGGGTAATCCATCCGGTCGTAGAGAAGTGTCTTTTGTCCCTTAAAAAGACAAAAATAAAACCTTAGCCAAAAGCACCGAATCAAGGATTACCCACCTAGCAGGCATAACAAGCTTACAAGCCTTCAATGGGAAAAAGTGCAGAACAATTTACTTGGGGCACAGAAACCCAGGCGCAGAATACAAAATGGGTGGAGTGGTATTGACAACTACCAAGCAAGAAAGAGACCTGGGTTAATCATACTGGATGACCTATAGGTGGTCAGGCAGTGTGACAAGGCATTTGGGAGAGCTAGTGGGATGCTGGGGTCCATAGGGAGGAGTATCACCATCAGAATGAGGGAGGTGGTGTTACCTCTTTTAGATCCCTATTAAGACCCATATTAGAGTACTGTGTGCGGTTCTGGAGACCACTTCTCTGGAAGGACATAGACACAGTGGAGCGTGTCCAGAGGAGGGCAACTAAAATTGTGCAGGATCTGCATCAAAAGCCCTACGAGGAAAGACTAAAGGACCTCAACAAGTACACTCTGGAAGAGAGAAGGGAGAGGGGGATATGATAGAGACCTTTAAATCCCTCACAGAGGTATATAAGGTACAAGCAGGAAATATTTTTTAGAAGAAAAGGTTCTCAAGAACAAAGGGACATGCTTTGAAGCTGGAGAGGGGTAGATTCAAGAGAGATATTAGGAAGTACGTCTTCAGAGAAAGAGTAGTGGATTCCTAGAACAATCTTCCAGTGGTGGTGGTGAGGGTGAAGAGAGTGGTGGGGTTCAAGAATGCATGGGATATGTACGAGGAAATCACAGAAGGGGGATGGAGAAAAAGCAATTGATCAAGTGAAGTCTGTGGTAACAGTGTAGGTAGGGAATAAAAGGCAGACTGAGTGGGCCAAGCAGTCCTTATCTGCCATCAAATTCTATGTTTCTATGAATAGTCCATGATGCTTTGCCTTACGGGTGAATGTGTGATTATTTATTTTAGTCCCTTAAGAACCCTATCTGCTATCACTAGTCCTAATTTCAATTCTGATTGATTGATTTGGTAACCAGGTAAGTGCTCTGGACCAAGAGTTATCCCATTTTCAAACATGACCGGAGCCGTAAGACAAGACATTGTTGCAGACACTGTGCAGACGTGAAGTATAAAAATGTTACAATAGCTACAAATACTGTAGTGGAAGGTACAGAATTCAGTTCAGGAAAAGCATATGATAAAAGAGCACAGGGTTGTGTATAGGCCATAAGACTCATGTAAGCAGCAATAACCTCCATAAAAGGCATATATTACACATGATATATTACAGAAAAATTGATGGCAAAAGGAGATCAAAGATCCATCAGGTCTGCCGAATATTTTCCAAGACATACTCAGATCCCAGGACATTCTGATTCCTACCAATTCCAATCTCCTCATATTTTTATTCGAACATTCTCTTTATCCCAGCCCAGTTTGAAAGCTGTCACCATCTTAGCTCCCCTACCTCTGCAGCCAGCCTATTCCAAGGCTTCACAACCTTTTCTGAGAAATAGTGTTTCCTGAGTTCCCGCTTGAAGCACCCTCCCCACAGCTTCCATTCATGACCTCAAGTATTTGAGCTGAAAACCTTGTTGAACAATTCAGAGCAGGGTACCTTATTTATTCCTTTCAGATACTTGAATGTTTCTATCATGTCCCCCCTCTCCCTCCTAGTTTCTTGTGAGTACATACCCAATGCTGCCAAGTGCTCCTTCATACGAAAGCCTCTGCATGCCCTGTATCATTTTTGTTGCCCTACTCTGCATGGTCTCCAGTCTGCTTTTGTTCTTTTTAAGGTGTGACCCAACAAAACTGGACACAGTACTCCTGGTGGGGCCTTACAAGGGACCTGTAGAGTGGAAGAATTACCTCCCTGTTCAGCTGTCAATTCCTCTCCTAATACACACCACCATTTTGTTGGCCTTGCTGTAAGCAATGTTGCATTGGCTGGTCTGCTTAAGGGTGTCACAGATGATAATGCCTAGCTCCCTTTCCTCCTGTGAAGCATTGAGTCTGACCCCATTAAGCCAATACGCAGTCTTTGGGTTCTTTTTGCCTAGATGTATCACCTTACAGTTCTTGACATTAAACTTCAGCTGCCAGACACTAGACCATTTTTCCAACCTCTGCAGTTCTCTTTGTAGGTTCTTTACAGTTTCCTCATTGTTCACCCTACCTCCTAGCATCATGTCATCTGTGAAGAGGGCAATCTTTCTCTCTATACCTACCCCAATGTAGCTGATGAATACATTAAACACTACTGGACCCAAGACTGATCCCTGAGGTACAACACTAGTGACCGCACCCTCATCTGACCTCTCCCTGTTGACAGCCATTCTGTACTTTCTGTCCTTAAGCCAGTTTCCTACCCATTTAACAGTACACTTTGCAGTGCTCATGTCTCCCAACTTTTTCAGCAGGTGATTATGCAGTACCGAGTAAAAGACCTTGCTGAAGTCAAAGTAGAGGAGATCTACTGGATGGCCCTTGTCCAATTCCGTAATCACCCATTTGAAGAATGTAATCAGGTTCATCTGATATGATCTACCTGTTACAAACCTGTGTTGTCCGTCATCCTGAAAGCCATTTTTGTCCAGATACTCTACCAGGTTGTGTTTATTCATGGCTTCCATCAGTTTCCTCATTAACAATGTGAGGCAAACTGGTCAGTAGTTACCAGCCTCCTCTCTGATCCCACCCTTGTGTAGAAGCACCATGTCAGCTCTTCTCCAGTCCCTTGATGTGACTCCCCTCTGAAGAGAATGGATAAACAAATCCACCAAGGAGTCTTCTAATTCCCCTGCCAGTTTTCTTTAGCACCCTTGGGTGTATTCCATGTGGCTCTGGTGATTTGACCTGCTTTATTCACTCGAGCACCACTTTAACCCTACTGGTGGTGAATGTTGGCATTTCCATTTGTGAGACTCCCCCTGGTCAACTGCTTTTATACAACTGCCAAACATTGGTCCGTTGTGTTCTTTGGTGAACACTGAACAGAAGTTGTTCAGAACTGCAACCTTCTGTCTACTATCTTCTACAATGCTGACACCAACTTCAAGTTTAACTGCACCACCCCTTTCTTCCTTTTTTCTGTATATACTGAAAGAATTGCTAATTCCCCACTTTTACCCCCTCCATGATCCGAAGTTCAGCCACTGCTTTTGCTTGTCTCACCATCCTCTTGGTTTCCTTATTCTTCTGAACATAATCTTCCCATTCGCTGTCACTTGGTTTCTTTTTAAAGTTGTGGAAAACCTCTCTTTTGGTCTGAGTTGCTGATTTGATGTGTTTAGTGAACCATGTGGGTCTTTTATATTTATTCTTTCTCATTACAGTCCTTACGCACAGCTGTGTAGCCTCTAAGATGGCTTGTTTAATCCATCCCCATGTGACTTCTACTTCCAATTGCTCCTGGATTCTTGCTAGTTTTACCCTGGCTAATTCCCTATTTTTTTCAATGATAGCTCCTTTAAAGTTTAACACTTCTGCCCTGGATTGAGATTTTTCATCCCTAGGGATAATTCAAACTAGACAGAGTTGTGGTCACTGTTTGCTAGCAGATCACCAACTCTAATAGCACTATCTCAGAGTTGGAGAGGAACACATCCAAGGTGGTGTCTAGCCTAGCTGGCTGATTTGCTAGTTTCATGAGAAGGTAATCCTGTAAGGTTTCTACCACCAATTGACTTCTTGCTGATCTAGCCATTCAGATGCCCCAGTCAACATCAAGCATGTTCAAGTCTCCCATCACCACTGTGTTCCCTTTCTGTGTCACACCTCTGATTTCTTCCAGAAGCTTCTCGTCCCTGTCCTCTGCATGCCCTGGAGGTCTGTATACCACCCCAATGTAGACATTCTTCTCCGATATTGAGTTTAGCTAAACCCATAGGAATTCCACTCCCTCCTCCCTGCTGACATCAAACATTGTGGCCTCTAGTCCATCGCTAACATAAAAGAGCTACTCCTCCCCCACTGGCTCCTTTTCTATCCTGTCTCAAGAGTGAGTACTCCAGTACTGAGAGATCCCAGTCATTTTTTCGACGAAAAGTCCGTATCTCGCACCATTTCCGAGATACGGGCCCTGAAAGGTGCGGCGAATGCCGTAATGTTATCCTATGGGAAAAAAAGAGAAGTTTGGAGTACCATAACTTTGGCTCCCTGTAATATTTTTTCACCAAACCACTGACAGGCACATCTATGGGATGTTGGCTGTCTTCCCTCCAAATTTCATCCCAAAAAGACCGAGCCGTTATATTGCAGCAGGGCACCAAAGGATTGCTGCAATGCGTCGGATGCCGTAATGTTATCCTATGGGAAAAGGTGTCAACTTTGGAGTGCTGTAACTTTGCCGCTGTGTAATATTTTTTCAATGCAACACTGAAAGGCACATCTGTGAGATGTCAGTTGCTTTACCTCCAAATTTCAGCCCAAAACTCCCAACCGTTCTTTTGCAGCAGGGTGCCAAAGAATTGCTGTCATTTCCCCACAGCCTAGAAAAGTACTGTCACAATTCGCGAAAGCTTTCACAAAAATTTGCGACACTTTCGTGAGCATGAAAGTACTTTGTGAAAGTACTTTTTCCAGAAAGTTGAAAAACATATTTCTGGGGTGTTTTACCCCAAAATAGAGATATGGCTAGCATCCTCAGGCTCCGACTAGGTGAATACAAAAAAAATTAGGTTGCTAGAGGGTCCCAAATTTAAATGGCAAGCATTTTTCTGATCACTAACTGAAAACAAGATGGTGGATTTGCGAAAGTAACAGGGCCATTTGCGAAAGTAAAAATGCATTTGAGACAATGTCGAACTTTTTGTTAACTTTTCCCATTGACTTATAATGGGAAATTGTTTTGTGAATAACTTTTGAACCGTTTAATATTTTTTCATGAAATCTTCAAAAGGCACATCGGGGACCACAGCTGCACGTTCCCTGAAGATTTCAGACCAGTCGCGCAAACCAAGCGACCTGTAGGAGCGACCGTAGAATTCCAGAAAAAGCGTAAACACGCGCGCAGATCACGCTTAATAACTCCGCAGCCGTGTATCCGACCAGTACGAATCTTGGCAGATCCCAAGGCATATGGGTCTTAATCTTGTATTCCAAATTTCAGCCAAATCTGTCAAACGGTTGCAAAGTTATTAAGGTGCAAAATTTGGGGTTTAATACAATGGTTGTCAACTCAATTATGGAAAATATCGTATACCATAGCATATATATATATATATATATATATATACACACACACACATATATATATATATAAGCTTCACCCTTGACACAGGTGCCTCTGCTGCTGCAAGCAGCCAGGCGGACCCCCTCTGTCTGCCAGCTGCGCTCCTCGCTGTACTGCCTGCCAATCACCAGACCAAAGCTTCACCCTTGACACGGGTGCTTCTGCTGCTGCAAGCAGCCAGGTGGGCCCCCTCTGTCCACCATCTGCCTTCCTCGCTGTACTGCCTGCCAATCACCAGACCGAAGGTACGCTGCTGAAACTTGACTGGTCAGAACCATCAGCTCTGCCTGCTGACTGGCTGCTGCACTTCTTTAATTCTTTGCTACTGCTGTTCCTTTTGAACTTCAAGCTAATGTTACATATTGATTGTGGTACTGGTTAAGTCTCTCCAAATTGTCCTGTGAATCCTAATTTAAATGTGAACCTAAGCCTGTTTACAGCAATTTTGTACTCCAAGAGTAGTCTGAAGTGCAAGTTTATTTCGGCTACAGGTTTGTAGATTTTAAAGTATTCCAGCTCTCTTTGTTTTAAGGTCCAGTGGTAATCTACCCTGGATCAGAAACTAAGTTTAAAGTGATACAGTTTTTTCTGTTTAGACCAGATTTCATTTGAGTCACAGTTGTAAGTTTAGTCCTGCAAATAATCCAATTTCTGTTTCACTTTGTCTCTTTCTGTCTCCTTCCTGATTGAAATGTTGTGCCCAGCCCCCATCCGCCACCCCAAGCCTTTATTAAATACTCTCCTTCCCCCCTCAGCACCGCCCCTAGGCAATCTTTATCCTCCCCGCTCACTAATATTGCAAATCGACTTAAAGATACAGAGGGCAGCTATTAGGCCTAACACTTGTCCTGCCCTCCCTTTAAAGACATCTTCCTATTTTCGCCATCTGCTTATTTATCAGCTTTGTTTAGTGCCTGTTCTGCTACAGTATCTACTCTACAGTTCCACACCTGAGCTTCCTCCCTTGTTACCCTTTACATAGCCCAAATAAACTTAAAATTGCCTTGGTCCCCCCCCCCGCCCTAGCTAAAATGCCCTATTTTAACCTACATTTTATATCTTAAACTATATCTACTGCCCCTGATTGGGCTCCAGTGAGTGGCCTCAGCTAACCCTGCCAGCTGCCCACTCCTCCATCCTCCGGCCAACCAGGACACATTCAAAACTGGATCCACTGCCTCTGATCTGGCTTCCAGCGAGTGGCAACAGCTAATCCTGCCAGATACTCGCATCTCCATCCTTCAGTCGACCAGAACACCTTCAAAGTCGGGTAAGAGTCCTGGCTGCTCCGGGGAAGCACTGCGCAACTCTGATAGGCAGCCGCCTGCTGCCACCCTCCTCTAATTGAACTGCTGTGCTCCGCTTGGCCACTGATTAGCCCTGCCTTTTTCCTATTGGATTTTCAGTCTCTGGACTTCAGCGCCCACTGCTTTGCATTAACATTTGCCGAAAATTTGCTCCCGCCCCCCCACCTCACCTCCTACCTTTATTAAATAGGCTTTGGCTCCACCACTTGACCTTTGAATCCACCTGCTTGAACCTTATTGGCTCACTTACTTGGGACCTTGCCCCCTCCACTCCTCTCCTTGCTCTACCTCCATGGGTGGCTCTTGCCCTATAGACCCTCTTGGTTATCTCTACACATCCTCTGCCCCTTCTGCCTCTTCATCTCATTCTCTTTTGTCCCCTGCTACTGCTGATTTTCCTGCCTGAATCTAGATATCCCTCTGTTCCTCTAGGCTATAGGATTGACCTTATCTACACCCACTCTGGTATCCTTCCAACTGAGTTTGTCTATACTCTCCCATTCTCCTCTGTGGATGGCTGGCAACACCTGAAGAAACATGATAGGGTGGTGTATGTTCGCCTGTTGCCGTTCTCAACACTGGCTCATATTACTTCACTTTGGAACCTAAGACAGAATCATTGCAATAGACTGTGCATGAAATGGGTAAACACATCTGCCTTAAAACAATTAAGATGGTGCATTCTGAAGCTTCTGCTACTCCTGCTGCTATCTAGGAATGTTCACCCAAATCCTGGGCCTAAAATTCATTGCTCCAGCCATCAACCGAGGCACCCTGGGACTCTCACCCTTGCATCTCTCAACATCTGCAGCTTCCTGCCAAAACTTGATGCCCTACAAATATTCACTAACCAACACAACCCTGATATCCTTGCAATTGTTGAAACCTGGCTATCACCCAAAATTCCAGACACAGCTGTTGCCCTGCCAGGGTACAATGTCTTCAGACTTGACAGGAGTACAAAAAGAAGGGGAGGCTGTGCAATATATCTCAAATACACCCTCCTGGGTCACTGCTTACCTTCCCCCCCTCTCAGTTTCTTCTATGCAGATCCTACCTATTAAAATTCTCTTGGGGGTTCACAACAAAGCACAGACTGTTGCTGCTGTTACATTCCTCCAAAAGAACAAGGTAAATGCCTCAGCTCAGTCTTGGACCTCATCTATGCCCAGCCCCCTTACTTGGAGTCGATTCTAATGGGTGATTTTAACATCAGTTGGCTAGCCGCTGACATGGGAGGCCTCAAGGATGCCATCTCAGCAGCCAACCTGGCACAGCTGGTAGTCTCCACCACCAGACATAATTATAAAACTGGTGCAAGCACTCTCTTAGACTGGATACTGACCAGCCATCCCTCCCACATATCGGATGTTTCTGTCCTTCCAGATACACTAAGTGACCATTCCCCAGTCATCTGCAAATGGTTGAATAAATTCTGAAAGCCTCCCCCCTTAGTTAATCAATAGTAGAGTCCTCACACGCAGTCAGCTGAAACACCTCAAATCCCACCTCCGACAGCTCAACTGGTCTCCTATATTCAACAATTTTGATGTCAACTCGACCTTGGATTTCTTCTTCAACTCCTTCAATGCTGCTGTGACACCTATGCCCCTTTCAAAAGGCATAAAATCAAAGGCCTTTGCAATCCTTGGCTCTCCACTGAACTACTTATGGATCTGAAAGCACGGGACCTCCTCTGGCTTCAGGCATGGGCCACTGGCAATCAAGCTAATATTCAGAACTACAAACAGGCATAAAATGACTGCACTAAATCAATCCACCAGAAGAAAACTGCATACTACAGAGATACCCTCATGAACACCTGGGGAAAAGGGAAATCCTTCTGGGAAAATCTTAAAGAAGTAACTGGGAAGCAGCCAAAAACCTCACCTAGTATGCTGGTCATTGATGGTGGCATAACTCTCGACCCTACCACAATTGCAAATACTTTCAATACTGCATTCTCTGACCTCAGTAGTGTTCTCCCTTCAGACTTCTTCAATGATGACCACCCTCTTTATCCTACCCCCAGCCCACAACCCCCTCCCTCCAACCGTCCACCATTCTACTTTAAGGAAGTTAGGGTGCATGAGGTACATAAATACGTCTCTAATGCAATCACCAAATCCAGAACTAGAGGGGATTCACTTGAGCTCAAGTTGGTGTCCCTCACCCTTGATGAAGTGCTACTTTCACTAACAAAAATTTTCAGCCTCTCCCTTGCCCTCAGCCAGTTCTCTGACAGATAGGAATCAGCCACAGTAACCCCGGACCACAAAAGTGGGGACAAGGACCAGCATGTGAACTACAGGCCTATGTCCATACCCCCCACCCAAGGCCACTGAATGTATGGTATCTGACCAGCTAACAGAATACCTGGATAAAAACAACTTCCTCTGCCCCCAACAACATGGCTTCCATACAGGTCCCAGTACTACATCGGCCCTCCTTAAATTCACCGGTGCTATCTACAGCTCATTGGACAACAGTCTTCTAACCGGGTCAGTCTTCATAGACCTGACCGAGGCTTTTGACACTGTACATCATAAACTATTAATCACACAGCTATGGTTTGCTGGGCTCTCACCTGAGTCCACTACCTGGTTGAAGAACTACTTGTAGAATCACTCCCAAAGAGTGAAAATAGCTGCTGTTCTCTCAGATGCACGTCCTGTTCACTCAGGAGTTCCTCAAGGCTCCATTCTTGGGCTACTTCTTTTAAGCCTCTTTCTGAATGATCTTCCATAATCGTGTCCTGCACAAATCCTCCTCTATGCTGCCAATGCCGTCATCCTCTCCACTCACAAGGATCTGGGCCACCTTCAAAAGAATCTACAGTTTGCCTTCACCTCGATTGAAACTTGGTTTAGTACACATAAACTGGTTCTCACCTATAAAAAAACAAGTCCATGCTCTTCTGCAGCCTGCACAACAAACACAGACTCAATCCCATCACAATCAAAAACTGCCTTGGTGCAACCTTCGAACAGGTCATTGATTGTAACCTATCATATGTTATGCACATTGACAACATTGCCAAGGCTGGCTGCCAACACTCACATTGATCTGCTCTTCATGCACAGGAAATGCCTTACCTCAGATGCCTTAAGGATTGCAGTACAGAGCTCAGTAATCTCAATAATTGACTATGGCCTGATCATCTATGGCTCTGCCTCTGCCACCGCCCTCAAGCGCATATCCATTGCACTAAACAAAGCTTGCCATCTCATAACTGGCACCCATCGCCTCACCCACAGGTGTGATCTCTACATACAGACTGGGTGGCTTCAACTTTCAAACCGGATCAAGTACCAAACCCTGCCTTATGGCAAGGAAAATAACACTAGGCCTTGCTCCCCCGGGTGTCCAAGCTCTCCTCTGCCCAGCGCAAACTATTCGCATCACCAGTGGCTCTGAATCCCAACTACTGCATATCCAGCATTTCCACACCATACAAGGGCAAAGATCCTTTGCGTACAGAGCTTCCAGCTGGTTCAATGGTCTCAACATTGACATCGCCTCAATGCCAAAGCTTGGTCCATTCAAATCCAGTCTCCATCACATACTGTCTGCATCTAGCTCCTGTGACTGTCCTTCCTATTTATTCTCCTCTTTGCTCCTTCCACCTAGCACTTAACCCTCTCCCCCCTCAACTCCCTCTCCCCTACACCCACCTATCCTCCCCTCCTCCCACCCACCTTCCCTACCCCCTTATAGCACTTTAATTAATTTTTGACATGTGCCTATGGCTGCACTCCACTAGTGTGTTTCTCTTCCATACTGTGTTAACCCTGTTACCAGACCTCCTTCTGGCAGTTTTGCCACTGTATTGAATGTATAAAACTGTTTGTAACTGCCATTAACCCACTGTTATACTGTTATTCAATTTCTTGTTTGAATTGTACCTCATCCGACGTGGAACCTTTGTAAAAGAGCATTGGCTCAAAGGTACTTATAATCCTAGATTCAAATAAATAAATAAATAAATAAATAAATAAATAAAATATAGCGTGAGAGAGAGAGAGAGAGAGACACACACACACACACAAATAATGGTCATCCATTATTAGGTATAGGGAGACTTAGTCCATGACATAGAAACATAGAGATTGTCGGCAAATAAGGATCACCAGGACCATCCAGTCTGCCCAATTTTTCTACCTTAATTGGTAGCCGATGTCCCTATCTGGTCATGGGCTTTAGCCTCTTCTTCTTCCCACCTCTAGGGTTCCCTTATGCCTATCCCCTGCATGTTTAAATCCTCCCACTGTTTATGCTCCCACTGCCTCCTGGGGTAGGTTATTCCATGCATCCACCACCCTTTCTATGAAAAAGAACTTCCTCCCATTTCACCTTATCCTGCCCCTTCCAATCTCGTATTGTTCCCCCTTGTTCTTGTACCTCTCCTATATTGAAAGGTGTCTCCACCTTGCAACTTGTTTATGCCCTTAAGATACTTGAAAGTTTCTGTCGTATCCCACCGTTCCCTCCTTTCTTCCAGCATATACATATTGAGGTCTTTCAATCTCTCCCCATATATCTTCTGGTGTAAGCCCTGCACCATCTTTGTTGCCCTTCTGTGGACCGCCTCCACCCAGTCTATGTCCTGAAGATGCAGTCTCCAGAACTGTTCACAGTATTCCAGATGAGGCCTCACCAGTGTTTTGTACAGTGGTATGACTACCTCTGTTCTTCAGCTAGTGATGCCCCTTCCTATGCACCCCATCGTGTCACTGGCCTTCCCTACAGCCTTTGTACTCTGCTTGGTTACCTTTAGGTCATCTGAGATAATAATCCCCAAATTTCTTTCTTCCCTGGTGACTGTCAATAACCCCCCCCATTCTGTAGCTCAAAAAAATGCAAGCAACTTAGGTGGGTAGGGGGGTACAGAGAACATAAGTAACTGGGGTATGACCACTCCGCTATAAACAAATTAGCACAAGGAGATCCTAATCTGATCCCTGCTTGCTCGCTGTTTGCTGTCAGAGCTGCCGTTGGATTCTGGAATGCATGGCTGCTCATAATGATGAGCTACATTCGCCCTTCTTCCCTTTGTGAATCTCTGCTTTTCTGCTGCTGCTGCTGCTGTTGTTGCGTTTTAATGCTGTGCCCCCCCCACCTGAATTCACTGTAATTGTTGAATAAATTGATTAATGATTATATGATCGTTGAGCCAAGTGCTGGAGAACAGCAGCACTGTCACTGTGGACTCAGAAGAAAAATATATTTTATTATTATTATGATCACAATGGTTATATTCCATTGGTGCCAATTCCCACTACTCGGAGAGCGCCAGTGGAGGGTTGCAGGGCACTATATGGTCTGGATACAGAATCAAACCCTGTAGGCTGCATAAACCTCTAGATTAAGAGAGACTGACTGAGTTTTATCTTCTTTGCTCCCGATGGATCGCCATCTCGGCTTGCCGGATGTTGCTTAATGCTGCTGCTGGATTCGACTGTTTTTTTCAATTATTGTAGAGAGATACTTTTTTTAAACAAGGTTGAAGGAGTCAGATCGATGTTGAGCTGAGCTGTCACTCTGTCAAGAAAGAAAGCAATTAATTGAATTGCTTGCTTTATTTCTTGACAGAAGTGAGTGATGGCTGCATCATCAATCTGACTGCTTGTTTTCATTTGTGTAAAATATGTAAATTAAATTGTGTTGTCTTAGTTTTATTTTTATTCTTCTGTAAGGCAAGAGCACTGAGTGTCACTGTGACAGTCACTCTAAGGTTGCAGGCTGGCTTCTTTTTTTACAATCTGTCACTCCGACCTCACTGTTGTTCATCCTTCTTTCTTTGTTCAGCCACAGGCTATGGCGCAGCAGCCAGCTTGCTGATGATGGATTGTCAAAATCAACAACATTCAGCATCATCATTAGCATTCCTACAAAAAGTGTGCTTGCAGTTCTAGGAGCGGAGGGAGGGCTTCTCATTGCCACAAGCAACCCGCCACCTAAGAATACAAATAATTCCAAAATAAGTAAAATTAATTCAGTTAATTGATGATAGGTGGGTCATGGTCACAATGCACTGCAACCTGCAGGACAGGTGCAGAAGCACAGCACTGATGCTGTTGTTATTTGCGTGAGGGTTTCTGATAAAAACTCTGAAAATAATAAAAAAAAAACATTTTTGGGGGGGGGGTGGAGGTGGAGGTGATGGAGCCCATTGGAGGTCAATTGCCCAGAGCCCACAAAAAACTGAAGTTGGCACTGAGCTCTCCCCAGGGTTTCTGCAGCTCGGGTGCATGATGTTGCACATCTTCACATTGAACCTCAGTTACCACACTTCTGACCATTTTTTTTCAGTTTTTCTAGGTCACCCTCATTCTCTCCACCACATCAGGAGTGTCTACCCTGTTGCAGATCTTGGTGTAATCTGTAAACAGGCAAACCTTCCCTTCCAGCCCCTCTGCAATGTCACTAATGAAGACATTAAAAAGGACTGGTTGCAGGACTGATCCCTGCGGTATCCCACTGGTCACTCCCCTTTCCTTGGACTGGATCCCGTTTACCACCACCCTCTGCTTTCTATCCTCTAACCAGTTTCTAACCCATTTTACCGCTCTGTGTCCCATATGCAGGCTTCCCAACTTGTTCAACAGTTTCCTGTGTAGAACAGTGTTGAAGGCCTTGCTGAAATCAAGGTAGGCGACATCCACTACTCCTCCCTGGTCCACCCACTTCGTCACCCAGTCAAAAAAGTCTTACATTTTTTTAACATGATCTTCCCACAATGAATCCATGCTGCCTCAGGTCCTGCACTCCTGTGGATTACAAGTGTTCCACAATCCTCTCCTTTAGCAGTGTCTCCATTATTTTCCTCACAATTGAGGTGAGGCTGACTGGCCTGTAATTTGCTGCTTCCTCCCTGCTTCCAGTTTTGTGAGAGAGGGAGGGAGGGAGGGAGAGAGAGAGAGAGAGAGAGAATGAGGGAGGGGGGGAGAGAGAGAGAGAGAGTGAGAGGATACAGCAATACGGAGAAAAGTAAACATCAGGACATTTCTGCTTAACTTTGTCAGTCAGGCCTAATTTAAATATGAAACCAATAATAACGTAGAATCAGCTGTGCATTCTTGGAAACAGAGTAGATATCCTAAGAGACAAAATGGACATAAATAATTATTAAGAATGACATGAGCAAAATGCTTGAGATTTATCACAATCATTCCCTAGGCAAAGGAGTTAATATTTATATTATACAATACTGTATAGATGGAAAAAATCAAGTGCATTTCTATCCATATTTAACCTTAAAAAAAACAATAATATTATTTCTCTGCTGATCAATTATTTGCAAAAAATATTTGTATTTTATCCTTTGTTTCCTAATTTTTTATTCATATCTTTTTCATACAGCATCCTTATAAATGCACTGACTGGATCCAACTCAAAGCATTTGTTTTGGTTTGCTTTATATTTTATGTGGAGCCTAGCTAATGCAAGTCGGCACACATCTCCAGCAATTCCTGACTCAGTGAACAAAACAGAAACAAAGAAAGTGTCGGCGCAGACCGATTTGGTGGCGCTGGGGGTTGAGGAGCTAGATGCCATACTTCCAGCCACGCCAGCAACATGGGTTTGGAAATGAACTTGGGTTGCTTGGGAGCTGGCAGGGGTGAGAAAGGATCAAGCATCCTTAGACAGCTCTCCTTCAGGGAGAGGGGAGAGTGCTGCTCACTGTCTACTGACACCCAGCGGTGGCTGGGTGTTGGCACAAGTGAGCAGCCCAGAAGAGGGTTGCACCCAAATACAGTCTGTGAGGCTGCCTCTGCAGAGGTGGAGCCCAGTCATTCACCCATTGCATGTTTGTGGGCTCCGGGGAACTCATACTTGAAAAAATATGAGCTGGCAGACATCATGATGGCCCAGCTGAGCTGCATCCACACCGACACCCAAAGTCTGGACGATGGCTTTCCGGGGGAGGGGAGAAAGTCAATGCCCATCACCCCAGGCCCTGTCATGGGGGGGCAACCCATGGGGGATTACTGGGAAGGACTGGTGCGGTATGCCAGGTTGGAGTGATAAGCTCCTCCAAGGGAGGAGCTGTAGCCGCCTGCCAGCTCCGCCAGAAATTGCAGATAAAAAAAAAAAAGAGAGAGTCAGCAGAACAGGAATGGTAGGCCCATCCTGTCTGCTGTATTAACCCTGCCTATCACTAGATCTTGGACTTTATCTGGTCACAGCTGTCACTCCTCATTCCCTTGCTTCTACCTATTATACCCATGTGACTATCCCATGGATGTTTGAAGCTCCCCACTGTCTTCACCTGTACCACCTCTTCTGGCAGGCTGTTCCAGGCTTCCACCACCCTTTCTGTGAAAAAAATATTTCCCCACCACCCTCCTAAATGCCCCCCAGTGTTATAGAATGTACCCATGTTCTGGTGCTCCTTCTTCTGTGAAGGAGACTCCTTTCCTACTCCTTGTCACCTCTGTGAAGTACTTACAGGTCTCAGTTATGTCCACTGTTGCTCTCCTCTCCTCTCCTCTCCTCTCCTCCAGCCAGTACATGTTGAGCTCCCACAGCCTCTCCTCATATGGTTTCTTTTCATGCAACCCCCACAACATTTCAGTAGCCCTCCTCTAGATTAATTCCACCCTGTTGATGTCCTTGCAGAGGTGCAACCTTTAGAACTGGACACAGCTCCTGAGGAGGGGTCTCTGAAGTACACAATACAAAGGCAACACCACCTCCCTTCTCCCACTAGAAATCCCCCTCCCTATGCACCCCAGCATCTGGCTTGCCTTTCTTAATGCCCTGTCTCACTGCCCTGCCACCTTGAGATAATCAGATATGATCACCCCTAGGTCCCTCTCTTGCTTGGTAACTGTAAGTACCTCCCACCCCCACCTTATACACAGTCTCCGGGTTTCCCTGTCCTAGGTAAATGACTTTGCACTTTTTGGCATTGAAACCCAGCTGCCACTCCCTGGACCATTCCTCTACCTTCCCTAGATCCCTTTGCATTCTCTGTCCCCCTACTGTGTGTCCACCCTGTTGCAGATGTATATGTCATCTGCAAAGAGACACACCATCCCATCCATTTCCTCAGCAATGTCACTTATGAAGACATTGAAAACAATAGGATCCAGTACCAATCCCTATAGTACTCCACTGGTTACTTTCTCATCCTCTGAGTGACTGCTGTTCACCACTACCCTCTGCTTCCTATATTTCCATGAGATATCCATCTCACCACCTTATCCCCCACGCGCAGGTAGCTAAGTGTCTTTATCTGCCTCCTGTGTGGGGTCCAGTATCAAAGGCATTACAGAAGTCCAGATAGACCACATCCATATCCACATCCCTAGTTATCCAGTCAAAGAAGTCTATGAGATTTGTTTGACATAACCTTCTCCCTGTGAAGCAATGCTGCTGGTGGTCCTGCAGCCCATATGTCTCCAGGTACATCAGTCTCTCCCTCAGCAGGGACTCCAACAATTTCCCCACCACAGCTGTGAGACAGACTGCTCTGTAATTGCTAGCCTCCTCCCTGCTGCAGCTCTTGTGCAGAGGGACCAAATCGGCCCTCCTCCATTCCTCCAGAATCACCCCCATCTCCACTGAGGTGCTAAACAGCATTGCCAGAGAGGCGGCCATCACTATGCTCAATTCCTTTGGTACCCTTGAGTGGATTCCTTCAGGCCCTATTGCCTTGTTTTTTCTTTAGAGCTTCCAACCCCTGGCAGACTGTCTCTTCCATAAGTGGACTTTTGTCCACTCCCCCCCCCCCCGTGACTGTTAATGCATGTTCGCCCATCCCCCTTTCCAATGTGAAGATGGAGCAGAAGTATTCATTTTAAAATGTTTGCCTTTTCTTGGTCTTCCTCTGCACAGTCCTCCCCCAGTCTCCTGATCCTCACTATACCACCCCTTGCCTTCCTCTTTTTGCACATGTAATTGAAGAAGGTATTTTCCCCATTCCTGACCTCCTGGGAGAACCTTTCCTCAGTCTGAGCCTTTGCTGTCCTTACCTTCCATCCTGCCTTCCTTTATTTCTCTACATATACCTCCCTGTCTGCCTCTGTTTGGCACTCCTTGTATTTCCTGAAAGCTGTTGTTATGTTTTCCTGTACTGCTTTAGCCACCTCCTTTGAGAACCACCATAGCCTCTGTCTCCTCTTACCCTTGTTTGCCACCTTTAAACAGTTTTCTGTTACCTTACTTATCCCCCCTTTATTCTTTTCTATTAGGCCCTCCAAAAATCATCAGCAGCACTGTTTCATGGCAAAGGCAAAATCTAGGAATACATACAGTACATTTAAGTCCCAGCTGGATTCAAAGGCAAAAGATATCTTCATGGCTGATTTATATTCAGAGTCATCAGGAATTTCTTCAGAAATCATTTCTGTGTCAGTCCTTTCTTGTTGCACATTTTCTTCTTAACAATCCAGCAAGATTTCGTAATGAATGGGAGATTATCCTCTGGTAAATCATGAAAAATGGCAAATATGTCTTTATTTATTTGTGTATTAATTTATGTAAACCCCCCCCCCATGGGGGCTTACCTAATTTCGTTCCATTTCCCTGGACCCCGCATTGCGACCCAATCCAAATCAGGGCTGCAGGGGCTTTCTCATGGGACCGATGACCTGTGTGTTTGTTTTCAAGAGGTCCACCGGTCTGCACATGTACGGTAGCACATTAACAATGCAGTGGTTCCCTAAGTTTCTCCCCAGTGCTCTTGACCCCCTAGCTAGGGAAAATGGGAGTCAGACACCTAGGGAAGGTGCGAGAGGGGCATCCTGATTGTTTAAAACATCACCTGAGAGATCTGTAGGAATGGGGGGGTTACATATTCATGAAGGGGTTATGAATATTGATAAGTTGGGTCGCTGCTCAAGGGGGACTGCTAATAATGGAGCTAGTGACCGGCAGCATGGGGACTTGAGAGTTTTAATTGTGCAGACACTTGGTAGGGGATAGGGACTGCTACAAGGCTATGGGGCAGTTTTATTTAAAAGTAATATACTCTGGCCGCACAATCTGTCAACAGTTAGGACTACTGCATACACTGGGACACATTTCCAAAGTAAGCACTCCAAAAACATGCTGAGACCAACTGGTTACAACAACTGTTGTGTTTTAATATCCCCCAACATCAGAGCCCCTAGCCCCTAGCACCTCAGCTATTTGCCTTCAAGGGGGCATTAACCAGTTCAAAATAACACTTCCTTTTAAAATATAAAAGTGATGACATCATTCATCATGTGATACAAATAATTTCTACGCACCATTCTATAGAATCTAAACATTATACCAAAAAACATGTCAAAAGACTCTTATTTACATTATACAATACTTAGAGTCTCTACACATAACACAGAAGCTAAACAACAAAGAACCATATCTCGTAGAACAATAGATAATGTCTTAATTTAATATAAATTAAATTATCACTTGACTACATGGTGGGATCACCAAACTAATAGGGATACTCTTTAACCAGTTACATCTATAATTTACAATAATCCAATAAATAAATAATTTTGTCCCCATCCCAGCTATTAATTATTTCACCATTTATCTGGATCTTTTCAAACTATTCCATAAAATAAGGCTGAAGCTGTTCTTTGCTGATAAAATAAGTGACAGAAGTAGTGAAAAAATGTGGGTTTGGGATGTTTCTATGGGACAGACACAGTTTATGCAACAAGAAGATCTGGATTTCTTGATTTCTGCTATTAGAGATCTGGAAGACACTAGAGGGAATGAGATGCTGAATGCTGGCTTAACTAAACCTGTGTCACTTAATGAGGAGACCACAAATGAGTCATCAGAAAATGACTTTTTGGATGAATATGACTTCAAATCATTGAGGAGTTATTTGTTCAGGTGCAATTCTGACTTTTGTCCACTGGTAATTAATGGGAATATTGCAGTCTTTGAGAACACTGTCCTATATCAAGTAAAGAAACTTCTAGAAAAACAGAAGAACAAAAGATTAAAAATGAATATAAATGCTGCAGATGTAAGAGCTTTGAAAAAACTTGTGGCCAATGAGAATTTGGTAATTAAAAAAGCCAATAAAGGAGGCAACATTGTATTGATGAGTATTGATATGTATCTAGAAATGGTAAATAAATTAAGTGATGAGAACAAGTATCACAAACTGAAACTACACATCAGTATAAGAAGAAGCTTTGTTTTACTATTAGACAAAGTGGTAAAGGAAGGAAATATCATTAATACAGAATTTAAATACCTTTATTGTGAATTTCCCACATTTCATACCCTTTACTGCTTGCCCAAGATACATAAAAGTTTAATTGAGCCCCCAGGGACACCAGTTGTCTCAGGGGTCAACTCATTAACAGAGCACCACTGTGATTTTATTGATCTTTTTCTGCAGCATAGTATGCTTACATTTCCATCTTATCTTAGGGACAGTGGAGACACCATTAAGAAATTTCATTCAGTCAAGTGGGAATCTGATTACATTTGGATTAGTATTGACGTTGAATCACTATATACTTCCATAAGGCATCAGGATGGGCTTAGAGCAGCTGAATTCTACTTAAAGCAGGATCAGAAAGAAACTTAGGTCCCTGTTGAATTTGTAATAGAAGCCCTTACTTTTGTTTTGTACCATAGTTGTTTTGAATTTAATGGGGATTTCTACAACCAAAACTGTGGTACTGCAGTGGGGGCCTCTATGGCCCCAACTTATGCGAACTGATTTGTGGAAGTTACAACACCTACAGAGTCCAGTAAAGAATCCTTTTTCATGCAAATAATAAAGTGGGGTAGATTTATTGACGATTGCCTCTATATCTGGAAAGGGGATATGGAGAGTGCTTTATGTTTTATAAATTGGCTAAATATGAATGATTTGAATTTGAGATTCTCTGCCCAAATACATGAGAATGAAATTGCCTTTTTGGATATTTCCTTTACGCGGGATATTGTAACTGGGAATATAACTACCAAGGGCTATAGAAAAGAAACATCAACTAATGCTTTGCTAAGAAATGACAGTTCCCATGCTAGTAAGTTGAAGCAGTCTATTCCTTATGGCCAGCTGAGAATCAGACGTACTGTATTTGTGCTGATGACAGTATTTTTAAGGATCAAGCAGAATAACTTATGTCTAGGTTTAGGGATAGAGGCTATGCAGAGTCAGTGTTAAATTAAGCCCTTAAGAAGGTGCGGTGTAAAACACAGAAAGAGCTTCTAGACTGTAGTCCTATGAATAAGTGTGCAGCTGGAAGAGAGAATTGTTACACATTTTCAACTGAGTATAATTCCATATCTGGACAAATTGGGAATATTGTATGGAAGAACTGGGATATTTTAAAGGAGGATGATGCTTTGAGAGAAGTTGTTTCAGCTAGCCCCAGGATTACTTCCAGGAAAACAGCAAGTTTACAAGATAAATTAGTGAAAAGTCAGTTTGTGAAGAAAAAGCCAGGAACAAGCACATGGCTACAGGTAAGACCGAAAGGGATCTTTAAGTGCAAGAAATGCAATATATGTAAGTACATGCAGATAGGGAATGAAATTACACTACCAAGCAATGTAAAGATAAAGACTGATGAATTTATTTCATGTAACACAACTTTTGTTGTGTACATGTTGTGGTGTGAGTGTGGTCTTTATTACATAGGAAAAACTGTGAGGACCCTGAAAGAACATATGCAAGAACACATGCGCTCAATTATTAATCAGAAGACTGATAAGCCAGTTGGGAGACATTTTGCACTTATGCACAGTTCTGACCCTGGTTTTTTAAATTTATGGGCCTAGAGTATGTTCAGACACCAAAACATGGTGGAGATAGGCAGAACTTGCTTATTCAGAGAGAGAGTTACTGGATTTTCAAGGCCGATACAGCAAGGCATAAAGGCCTGAATGAAAGATGGGACCTGAAACCTTTCTTAAAGTATAATAGATGATTATTATGTATTCATAATTGTTAATCACCTTCCCTCTAGTTTTCTCTCTTGTTTTCATTCATTATTTTTCTTTTTCTTTCTTCTTTTTTCCCTTTCCCTTCCCTTCCCTTTCCTTTCTTTCCCTTTTTCCCCTTTTTTCCCTTTCTCCCATGTCCCTCCCTTCCTCCCTTTTCCCCTCCCCCTCTTTCCCACTGTCTCCACTCCCTATCTTTATGGTCTTCTTTTTCGTTCCCTATGCTTTTTCTTTTTTCTTCTTCTTTATGGTTTTTCTCCCCCATCTCACCCTATTCTTCCACTTTCCCTTCCCCCTTCCTTTCTTTTTCCATTATTTCCTTTTTACAAATATCCCTGTATTAAGTCTTAATAATTGTTCATTTATTATAGCTTTTCTTTCAGGACAAGTCTGATTCCCTTTTTGTCTGAAGGTTTACCAACTGTCATCCTAATGACATTTTTGTGCCTTACTAATTTCTGTACTCCAGCCATAAATGTATTATGACATTTTGATGTATTTATACTTTAATGAGTTACTTGAACACATGGCTTTTATGCCATAGGATTATTGTAAATTATAGATGTAACTGGTTAAAGGAGTATACCTATTAGTGTGGTGATCTCACCATGTAGTCACGTGATAATAATTTAATCTATATTAAATTAAGGCATTATCTATTTTCTACGAGATATGGTCCTTTGTTGTTTAGCTTCTGTGTTATGTGTAGAGACTCTTAGTATTGCATAATGTAAATAAGAGTCTTTTGACATGTTTTTTGATATAATGTTTAGATTCTATAGAATGGTGTGTAGAATTTATTTGTATCACATGATGAATGGCGTCATCACTTTTATGTTTTAAAAGGAAGTGTTATTTTGTACTGGTTAATGCCCCCCTTGAAGACAAGTAGCCGAGGTGCTAGGGGCTCTCATGTTGGTGGATATTAAAGCACAACAGTTGTTTTAACCAGTTGGTCTCAGCATGTTTTTGGAGTGCTTACTTTGGAAATTTGTTTTTGTTGGGCTAGCTGCCCTTTTTAGCGCTACCGCTTCAATACCTGGAGTGCAGATACTTAATGTTTGGACTTTGTATAAACTGGGAGAAGAACGAATGGGAGCAGCTATGTTTTGACTCTTTGACCCCCTATGGGCAGCCAATCAAATAATTAGGTGCCCAGAACTGTGTGAAAGGGCTCATGGGAGGAAGTGTGAACTAGTTTCAGGCACCAAGACACCTCCCCAATTAATAATCAAAGAGAGCTTGTACATATGATGGAAGGCTGAAACCCACCAATCAAAGTGCAGGATTCTGGGGAGCAATCCCAGGGATGTTGGGCAGTTGAGTCAGTCTGTACAGGGCTCTGATCGAGTCAGAGGGGGCTCAGTGTGTATGTCTGAGAATTCATCTAAGGCCTTTCACAGGGCTTAAAGTGGAGTTTATTCTGAGAAATAAAGGAGAAGAATTCTTGTTGTTCAAGGGAGCTGTGCCTCTGAGCTGATCGTTTCAGACATCTGTTTGGAGTTTGCTGTTTTTCAAGGAGACTTCTGCTGCATCCATCCTGCATGTTTTGGGACTGAGAGAAAAAACCTTGTGCTGGAAAAGAGACTTGCTAGAAACTGTGTGAATGCCAGAGGAAAGGTGGATGCCATTTGAATCTCAGAGACTGTAAGAGGGAAAAGGTAAGCAGATGCCCTAAGCTTTAGGGAACTGTGGCTGCTTTTGAAATCCAGCTGATGGAAGACACTGCTGTTGTGAAATTGGCATTTGGAATTTGTTGCCCCAGGCACTGGAAAGTAAATAAGCAGGAAAGTTGGAGGAACTGTTCTGGCTGCACAGTGGAGCTGCTTTTTGTTGAGAGGAAAGAGAAACCAAGATATTCCCACCTTAATTTAGAGTCAGGTGGAAAACTTGCTAACCCCTTCCAAGTGGGGTATGCTGGCTTCAGGGGGTCACCGGCGTGTGCTGGGGGAGCTAGGGCAACCTTGACCTGTGAGGGAGCTGGGCTGTGGAGCTGCTCCTAGATCTGGGTCCTTTGTGATTTGGTGGGCCTTGCATGATAGCGTTGCAATGGGCCAGAATTGACTGAAGGTGACAAACTGCAAAATCTTCAATCAAGGGGACAAGCAGCCAGACCTCCAATCAAGCTCAAGTCTTTAGAATAATCACTGCTGCCCATTTATTCTGCTCTTCCTGAACTGAAATCCCCAGAGACTGAACTGGTGAAAGCCCTCTGCACCAGGGACATCCTAGATCTCCAGGACTGTGAGTACCCAGGACTTGCCCTGGCAATCAAGTGGAGTAATTGCTTAATTGTTATCATTCAGTTGCATTGTTTCTAGGGCCCCAACATTGGCAAACACATGGCAGCACGCAAGCCTGCGAACTCCTGGGTACCCAGAAAGGACAGAGGGAATTCACTGGTACCAGTGGGGTGGGCATCTGGGGTGGTTTGGCCTATGGCCCCTGTTATTCATAATTGCTTCAAGCTATCTTTAACCTTTTTTTTTACTTCCACAGCTATTCCTTCTGTAGTTACCCCTACCCTAGCCCTTCCCCATAATAAAGCTATGTTTTGTAGTTTGAAATTGCTGTGTGAAGGGTGCTTTGTGGAAACTAACTGTAAAGTGTATGTGGTATATAGTGTTGGGAAACTGTTTGGCATCTAGTGGGTGGGGTGGTTAGAAGGGGAGGTGAGTAGGTACAGCATCCCAGGGGGTTGTACCAATCATACATCTGGCCCACTGTAATTCACTCTAGGTGGAGGCACCATGCTATTTTATCTTTCTTGTTGGGACAGAATCCCTGAATTCCACCGCAGCAGGACCCAGTCCCTTAACCTGTGTGAAGGTCAACAGGCAGGGGTGGTAGCCCACCGGCACATGGTGCCTGGGCTACATTTAAAATTTGGTAACCAGAAAAGGCACACTGAGCCAAAGTTCAGTTTGAGGTGTGACCCGGGGAAATGGACAGGGAGGAGGTAACAAAATTACGAACAAGTTACAATCAATACAATCAGTAAAAAACGGGGTACAAAAAAATATGAGTACAACTAACAAAACTTAGATAAGGAGCAATATAGCAGAATAAACTAAATTACACTCATGTTATATCACACAGGAAATGAGTGCAGCAAAAATAAAGTAATGCCACTGGTGTAGAAGACATGGGCTAACAAAGTAAGTGGCGTTAAGTGCAAGAGGATGACAAAGTGGGGGGTAGTCAAGGGGAAGTACGGGCTTGGGGTAGCAGGAAGCTAGAAGGAGACAGCCAAGGTAGAGGAGAGGCATGAGCAGTCAGAGCGAGGGAGAAGATGTAGAAAGGTTCTTAGGGAAGTGAGTGTTGTGGACTGACAAGCTTCCCGAGGGAGCTGATTCCAAAGAGAAGGGAGGCAATAGGAAAAAGCAGACATCCAGGTTCATGAGTGAGGGCGTGGAAGGGGGAAACAATGAGTGTCCCTGGAGTGAAGGGAGTGTGTAGAGAGGTGAGCAGACAATAAGCAGGAGAAGAGGTAGGAGGGGAGGGTCACAAACCAGTATCTGGCAATCAGGGAGAGGCTGAAGACCAAGCGTTTATGCGATAGTGGAGCAATGGAAAGAGAGGTGTAGAGGAGACAGTGGTAAGTGAGGGGCGGGGAGGGGAGAAGGCAGTAAATAACAGAAAGAATTTAGGAGAGTATCAGGTTTTGATATGGAAGTCACAGGGGCTGAGGCGAAGACAAGATCTGCATAATCAAAGATGGGTAAGATTGTTTTGGTGACTAGGTCATGGTGAGTAAGTAGAGGGAGGCATTCTTTGTGATGGTAGAGGATATCAAGTTTTGGGTGGAGCTTGGTACAGACTGCATTAATGTGGGAGGAGAAATCTAGGTAACTGTCAAGCCAGACTCCTAGATATTTGGAAGTATGGACCAGTTCTAGAGGGGAACCATCTAGTGCGACAAACACAGGGGTCAGATTTGAGTCTAGAGAGCCTTTGTCTAGAACCAAAGAATGCAGAAGCAGTTTTTTGGAGTTTAATTTTAACTGGTTTGCCTGGAACTAGTGTTGTACTTTATCAAAGTAGTGTTGTGGGGGGTACAACATCGCGGGTGGTGAAGCCAGAGGAATAGATCACAGTGTCATCCGTGGACATAAGTATGTGAGACACAGAGCAGATGGAGGGGAGGTCATTAATAAAGACTGAAAAAAGTATGGTACCGAGTATGGAGCCTTGAGGTACACCTGTGAGGATAGGGAGGGGGGAGGATTGAGCACTGCCTACTAGGACTAATTGCTGTCTTTTGTGCAAGTAGGAGCTGAACCAGTTTGGTGCAGTAAGAGACAATCCAAGATAGTAGAGTTTGTAGAGCAGTAGACAGTGAGAAACAGAGTCAAAGGCCTTCGTCAGGTCTATAAAAATAGCAGCAGTTATTTGGCCTTTATCCATTGTGGAATGGATAGCGTCAGAGACCCTGAGTAGGGATGTGACAGTAGAATGCTGTTTTCTGAAACCCAACTGGAATGGGGAGAGTACCAGATGCAGATAGATGGTCCAAGAGCCTGGAATAAACCAGAGACTCTTGCAGTTTGGCAATAGAAGGCAGGAGAGAGATGGGCCTATAGTTAGTGGGGGGCACTGGATCTCCTCCCTTAAGGAGTGGAATTACTTTAGCCAATTTCCAGGTCTGGAGGACAGTCCCAGTTGAGAGGGAGAGATTTATCAGGTGGACTAGGGGGTAGGTGATGGCTGGGGCACAGATGCAGAGGAGCTTAGGGTGTGTACCATCTGGACTAGATTTGATGGGGTTTAGGGACAGTAATACCTTGTAGACCTCTATGAGTAAGATGGGAGGGCTATGATATCCAGTACAAGGAGGAGGGGGAGAGAGACCCAAAGGAGTGGTGGTAGGGTTGTCAGGCAGGGCACAGGTGATGAAAAATTTGTTGAACATCTCTGCTATGGTGGCGGGGTCAGAGATGGATGAGCCATCCATTTTAAGGACTGGAGGGGTGAGAGAAGCCATGGGGCGGGGTCAAAGAGGGAATGGATAACACTCCAGAAACATGTAGGTAAGCCAGAGTTAGTCTGGAGTTGGGACTTAAAGCAGGCAGTTTATGCCTGATGGATAGCCTTGGTACAAGTGTTTCTATGGGCTTTGTACAGATGTAGGAGTGCGGGAGACATGGAGGATTTAAAATTGTGCCCAATATTTATACCAAATTTTACAGAGGGATAGAAGGTCTGGAGTGATCCACTGATAGTGGAGGCATTTAACCCTGGTTCACTTCAGGGCAGTGTGGGTGTTCCAGATCCATGTTAGAATGACTGTGAAGATGCTATGGGCTGAGACAATGTCAGAGGCAGAGAGCACTGGGGACCAGTTGGCGTGAGATAGGTCTTGGAGTAGAGAAGCAGTATCAAGGGCACACAGAGGGCAGTACCAGACATATTTGGGGTTAAGTGGGGGACAGCAACTTTTCTAGTACAGTAGGTGATGCAGTGATCACCCAGGGCATTAGGGAGTACACTAGCAGCAGTGATCTTGTGGAGGTGTGAGGAGAGCATCCAGTAAAGAAGAAATGGTTTGGAGAGTTGGGATTAAGGCATGTAGGCTCTGAGGTTAACTGCGTGATATTCAATGATTACATTTTGAGGAGAGTGTATTTTGCAGACTGGGAGAGTCAGTCGAGATTAAAATCTCCAAGAAGGATAAGCTCACCTTTGTTTTAATGGGAGGTGATGGAAGAGATACAGGCAACAAGGGAGTCCTTAATCATGTCACAAACATTTTGGTACTCAGAGTCAAAGGAGTTTGGAAGCCCACCGAATGAATAGTCTTATATCATTGATTCTTGAACATCTGTAAATGGCATATTTTCTCTGTTGCACTGGTGGCTTCTAACCTTGTAATTTTTACTTGAGGTTGTGGTGATGGCTTTAAAGTTTTGTGTCATTAATGTATCAATACTCTCAGTTTTTTCTCTATTTATTTTGGCATCCTTCTAGAAGAAGTCAACCTTCTCCTGAGAGTTTGAAATTTTCTATCAAATGTTTAGGTCCAGGGGATAATTTATCAAGTGATTCACCCAAAGTTTCAAGGGTATGTTTGCTTCCTGCAGCCATACCAGGACTCTTTTGAGGGCTAGATGTTATTTTTAGTTTGTCTTGTAGTGGCACAATATATACAGTATATTGTCTGAAGTACTACAGTATGAGGTTGGACTACCTGCAAACATTAAAGGTTAGAAACATAGAAACATAGAATTTGATGGCAGACAAGGACCGGTTGGCCCACCTAGTCTGCCCATTTCCCTACCAAATGGATAAGCTGCAGATCCTAGTTAACCAACAGCCTACTTCTTCCTACCTCCACTAGAATTGCTTTATGTCTGTCCCATGCATTCTTGAATTTCCCCACTGTTTTTGACTCCATGACCTCCTCAGGAAGGCTGTTCCATGCATCCACAATCCTTGCCATGAAAAAAATACATCCTCATATTACCTATGAGCCATCCCCCCTCTATCATCAAAGTGTGCCCCCTTGTTCTTGCACATCTCTTTTTCTGAAACATGCTACCCTCTTGGACTTTGTTGATTCCCTTGAGGTACTTGAAAGTTTCTATCATGTCCCCCCTCTCCCTCCTTTCCTCAAGGGTATACATATTGAGCTTCTTTAGTCTCTCTTCGTATGTCTTCTGGTGTAGACCCTGCACCATTTTAGTTGCCCTCCTCTGGACAGCCTCCATCCTATGTCCTTGCGGAGATGGGGTCTCCAGAACTGCACAAAGTACTCCAGATGGGGTCTCACCAACTGTCTGTACAGAGGGATAACAACTTCCTATTTTCTGCTGGTGGTTCCTCTTCCTATGCATCCCAGTATCCTCCCAGCCCTCCTTACTGCCTTCTCATATTGTTTGCCCAATTTTAGGTCATCTGATATGACTAGCCCTAGGTCCCTTTCCATTTCTGTTGTTGTTAGTATCTCACCCCCCATTGTGTACTCTTCCCCTGGGTTTTTGTTTCCCAGGTGTATTACTTTGCACTTCTTTGTGTTGAATCCAAGCTTCCATACATTTGACCATTCCTCCAACCTTGCCAAGTCCCTTCTCGTCCTTTCCACCCCACGTTGTGTATCAACCCTGTTGCAGATCTCTGTGTCATCTGCAAAGAGACATACTTTTCCTTCCAGTCCCTCTGCAACATCACTTATAAAGATATTAAAGAGGACTTGTCCTGGTACTGAACCCTGTGGTACCCCACTAGTAACCCCCCTTTCTTCAGAGTGGACTAGATTTACTATTACCCTCTGCGTTTTGTTGCCCAACCAATTTTTTACCCAGGCTACCACCTTGGGACCCACTCCAAGGCTGGCTAACTTGTATATTAATCTTTTATGTGGGACGGTGTCAAATGCCTTACTATAGTCTAGGCAGGCCATGTCCACAGCCCCTGCCTGGTCTACTACATTGGTCAACCAGTCAAAGAAATCTATTAGATTAATCTGATATGACCTTCCCACAAAGAATCCATGCTGCCTTGGGTCCTGTGCCCCGCTGGCCTGTAGGTACTCAACAATTCTTTCCTTCAGAAGTAATTCCATCATTTTCCCCAAGACTGAGGTAAAACTAATAGGTCTGTAGTTTCCTGCCTCTGCCCTGCTCCCACTTTTGTGAAGGAGAATCACATCCTCCATCTTCCAGTCCTCAGGTACCACCCCATCCTCCCATGATTTGTTAAAGAGGGTTGTCAGTGGTGTCACTAGTTCTACCCTTAGTTCTTTTAGAATTCTGCAGTGAATCCCGTCAGGTCCCATTGCTTTGTCCACCTTCAGTTTTAAGAGTTCTTTTGGGACTCTTTCTTCAGTGAATGGACTGGTATTGACCCCTCTATCCAGAGTGTTTCTATTGTTTGGTTTAGGTACCTCCCCCTCCTCTTCTTTTGTGAATACTAAGCAAAAGTATTTGTTCAGTATCCCTGCTTTTTCACTGCCACCCTCTGCCCACATGCCCTTCCCTTTTCTTGTGATGTTTTTGGTGTTTGTGACATTTGTGGCATCTCTTTAAGATTAGTAGTAGCACCTGCTTCATGCTGTTCAGTTGCAAGAGCTGCTTCTAGCTCCTTGGCCAGGGAAGGAACACCTGTAGTAGTAACAGTGACTTTAAAACTAGAATGGCTGACCAAAGTGTTTTCTATCTCCGAAACCGTTAAATTACTAGATGATGTGTGTTGACTTGCTCTCTTACTTTTCTGAGTTAGAGTGATAGCAGTTACCTCAGGACTCACAGGAGTAACTTCTTTGTTGCTGGAAATTTTACCCATGGGCTAAAGCGGGGAGGCAGTCAATATCGGATTCAACAAACCAGAATGTGTTCCAGCTCTTCCCCTACATTCTGTGCCATATTCAAGCCTGAAGTACTTTTCTAACTGCTTGATCCTTATAGAAGTATACTCCTCAGGTGAGGCTGATGAGAATGTCTTTACCTTATAGGTACAAAAAGTCTGATTTTTTCCAATCTTTATAACAGCACAGTAATAGAGCTCAAACAGGAAGTTGTCCAGCGGCCATCTTAGCTGTGGCAGTTTAAGATAAAACACTAAAGAGATCGAATCAACTTAAAGGCACATAGTTTCCACACATAATTTCACATGCTGGTAATAAAATAATAAAAATAACATGATGAGACATTATCTGTGTACTCACCCCACAGCATGGATGATTGCGAGAAACTGCACGTTCAGTGAACCACAAAGGCATACAGCACTCAAGGCAAAGTGAAACTTCACTACCCTGTTTTTGTACATTTTGGTTGCTGTCTGTTACTCCTCTACATTGATAAAACAGCTTCTTTACACACAGTAGCACAGTGAGTATGCTTCAGTCCCTGATCTCTTATGCTCAATTTTATGAATGGAACTGGATTTCAGATCTGTATGTTTATTTTTGTTTTACATTGTGGTTTCCAGATATTTGTAGCAAACACATCAGCTCTTGGGGAGGATTGTGAATGACTGTGTAACCCCCGGGCCACGTATAACAAGTTAGCACACCCCCCATTAAATCTGGACACTGGTACCGACTTAATAGCATACTATTTGCTTTACAAAGGTTGGTACCACCATTGGCGTAAGGATGTATACCTGGCTCACTTCTAGAGGACAAGAGGGTTGGGGGTACAAGAACAAAACGCATGAAGCTTGAGTGAAAATTACAACTCAGGTCCAGGATGAAGGCTGCTAGGCATATTTTAGATTTAAACTGCTGAGGGGACCCCAGTAAATCCAACAACCAGAAGCAATAATCAGAATGTCCAGGACAGTAGCTAGGATTGTGCAGTATGGCTTTATTCAACAGATGGAAATCTAAAGCAGTAGTGGACCCCCAAGGGTCGGTTAAGGCAGGACAGAAACATTTCACAAACTCTTCTTGCATGCAGTACAGTTCATAAACACACAAAAGAACAGCTTCTTCCCATTTCCCAATGGTGCATCTAGTAGGCACCAGGCCACTCACCTGAACATTTTCCTCTCATGAGTGCACATTTTGTGAAACTAAGCCACACACTCAGAACTCTTCAATCAATTAATCAATCAGAATCTTTATTTACCCAGGTGATCACCATTGAGCAAGCTCATTTACAAGGTGGACCTGCAGCTTGCAAGGACGAGGGTACAGAATAGAGTACAATTAAAATATACATAAAACAACAGTAGCAAGACATATACAACAAAATATAGACAGTGTAGAAATAAAGGTAAATAATACATACAGAGATGCCTTTATAATCCTATCCATCAATAACATGTTCATAGCCTTTAAAGAAATCCTTGGATATGGAAAAGCGTACGCGTAGAAGGCAGGGATGCTGGCAGAAAGATTTTGGGATACTAAGCAGGTGGTATCAGGGCATAAGAGTGGGCGATGGAGGGGGGTATTGCAGTGAGTACGTAGTACCGGTGGGACTGGAATGGACTGAGGGGAGGGGGGAGTAATCTTGGTAAGGGAACACTTAGTATGAATGGGAAGGACTTAGATTGAGCAGAAACGTCAACTGGACAACTAGGAACAGTGGAAATAGTTACAGAGCTCCACAAATGTTTTGGCATACAGGGTCTTGAACATAGCAAGACTAACAGGGGAGCTAAGTCTCAGCGATTTCTGTATCCTATTCCACTTCTTCAAACACATGTGCAATTACGTGAAACAGCCACACACCTAAACCTGCAGCACTGGCCTTTGCTCAGGTAAAACTGGTGCCCTTTACGAGCCAGTAAGCCCTGCCTTGTAAGCTTTCAGATGGCATTCCTCCCACCCTTTGCCCCAACTGAAAGTCTTTACCATTCTTCAGGGTTACACCATTGAAACCCCCATTCCCCACTGAAATGCTAGAGGTCCCACACTTTCCATTTTCTGTCACTCACTGGGGTGACCAAAGTACAAACTGCACTCTCCTGGGTGAACTAGGGGCACTGACAGGTGCATTCTACCCTTATCTATGGACACACACACCCCAGAAAATGATTACTCTAAAATGGTGTGGAGAACTTGTCTCCTTAGAACAGTACTCACAAACTAGTTGTCCCATCCACTGTAATTAGAACAACAAATGGCACCTTTCTTGTGTAGCAGGTCAAAACAGTCTCTCAAAAGTTCCTTTCCAAGGCAGCTGAAACACACAAAGGATCTTCAGGGGATTGCCACTTGAATCCACTGAGAAAAAGCAGTTCCTTCCACTTCACTGGGAGTAGAAATCAGCAAATCATGCTGTAGAAAGGTCTCCACCACTTCACTGGAAGCTGGGAGCTGTAGTCCACCAGGGTGAGAAGTGCTGGGCCCTCAACTCAGAGTCCAACTGGCAGACCTTCTGACACTCTTACCTCCACACTCAAGCTCTAACTGCAACTAACAGAACACTCTAAGCTCCCTAGAGCAGCTGTACACAGGAAAGGGTTATGCTGCTGCGAGAGTTCCGAATTATCTAATTAAGCAATAATGAACGACAGGGTGTGTGTTGTTCTGGGATAACGTCAAGCCTGGGGTGATTAGGCATGAGGCCGCAGGCCGAGTGTGACTAATCACCCCAGAAGTAAAGTTATCCCAGCACAACACACACCCTGGAGTGCATTATTGCTATTATACAATGGCTCATTTGTAAAACAAACAAAAAAATGATGAAAAACTACTTTTAAGATAGATTTTTCTGTCATTTTTTGAATGGGAACGGTTACTTCAAGCAAAAGTAATGTTGATTTAGCCAGCAGGTGGAGCTAATGTGTTTTTTGAGTAGCTGTGTAGTCCCCATAGCAACCTTTCATCCTTTGTCAGTGGTGCCACTCTTTGTTAATATGACCTGCTGCCTCAGTATTTATGTTGTCTTTGGTCGCTGTTTTTTTATTGTTTTCGTTTGTTTTTCCATGACTGTGTTTTTATCACAGTTCTTCTGCTGGAGTATCAGGACTGCCACCACCCCTTCCCCCCTACTTACCATGTACCACGGTGCTGTGTGGATGTCTGAAACAGGAGGAAAGGAGGTAGGGAGGATATTTCTAAAGTGTGTTTACAGTCCATCTGAAAAAAATAACAAACAGAAAAAAAACCAAGAAGTGAGTGAGTGAGGCTAACAGCTACGCAGTCTGTGTAAAGAGTCACTTGCTCTCTGATCTCGCTCGTTGTGAACCCGATGGTAATCACGGTTTTAGCTGCATGTTTCTTTTTTGGATAGGAGAAGGACACCTGGGTGGTGGATGTAAGATGGTTGTTGTTGGTTTTTGTTTGTGTTGGGGGGGTTTCGGGACATTGAAGGTGGCTGGCAGCTGCAAAGTGAGTAAAGTGAGCTGCAAAGCAGGAAGTACTGAAGCGTGACACGTGCAGTGATTTTTACTTAATGCAGTCTTTTTGTGTGCTGGGATTAGACCCGTGATGTTGTGCTGGGATATCATCACAGGTCCAGTCCCAGACTGGCCAATCAAAGGTGAGCATTTTTTCTTGCCATTGTATAATAGAAACATAGATGTTGACGGCAGATAAGGACCGCAAGGCCCATCCAGTCTGCCCATTTTTTCCATATTACCAATAGGTTCTTCCAGAATGGCCACTGCTTCTGGTGTTATTTATTTATTTATTTTTCCAATTGTTTAACCCGGTGAAACACACTAAGCTGAAAGCTTGTACAGGTGCAACCTGGGAGCACAGGGAAGTTAAGTGATTTGGTCAGGGTCACACAGTATGCAAGTGGGGGCTGTGGGATTCAAACCCAGGTCTCCAGATTTGCAGCTCAGAGTCTTAAACCATTGCGCTATACTGCCTCCTTCTTCTCTCAGGCAATCTGAGTAAACAATTATGTCATTGTGTAAGAAGCCCCTAATGAGCTCCCTACCAGCTGCCTGCTACCTCCCTAACACTAATACTGATAGGATTCCTGTAACCCCAGGGGACTGGGTGGTTGCAACTGCATCATGCAAAGTTGCTATTACACTGAAAAAGGTATCCTTAATAAATACGTTAAAAAAAGAGATGTTAAAAAAAAAACAAATGAGTTGTCAAAGATGTCTCTTGGCTAATTAAGAGTGTCCTCTCGAGACATCTTTCTGTTCAAGAACTACAAGGTGAATAAATTGATAACTGAATAAATAGTTACCAATTATGGGATGCAATACATTTGGGAGTTAATGGTACAGTATGGCACGGCAAGATTTTATTCACAAAAAGTTATAAATAGGGATATACTCGACTGAGCTGAGGTCCATTTACAGTGAGGTCCCTATTACAACTACCATAAAAATTGTTACAAGACAGTACAGTAATATTGTAATAATTCAGTTACAGTTTACAAGTTAACAAACAAATACAATCAAAAGTACATTTCAATAACAGTTGATACAATGAAGGGCAACAGTGATGAGGAAGGTCCAGCCAAGTAGTCTAAATACTGCAACATCACCCCAGTACTGCGTGAATTGCACTGGTTGCTGGTCAGGTGAAGGGTTCTCTTTAAGGTGGGCTTGCTCACCTTTAAGGCCCTACATGGGCTGGGTCCGGGCTACCTGTCGGACTTTCTTATACCTGCTGTGTCAGTCCACTCCCTCCGTTCCTCTTCCAGGGGCCACCTTATGATTCCCAGGTCGAGGTTAAAAACTGCCGGCAACAGAGCTTTTAGTGTCATCGGCCTCGCCCTGTGGAATTCGATTCCTCCAGTTATAAAGGAGGTCCCTACAGTTGAGGTATTTAAGGCCCACCTCAAGACTTTCCTGTTCAGTCAGGCTTTCCCAGACATGATTTAGATACTGTTCCTGAGATGCCCCCAGTATTAGTTCAGGCTCCTCTTTTTGGGGTGCCTGTTTTAATGTTATGCTGCTGTAAATCCATTTTATGTGTTTTTGTGTTTTTATTACATACATTTATTTGTGTTATTGTCTTTTACTTGTACGGTGCCCAGAGCCTCTGGGATTGGGCACCTTAAAATAAAATTTGCCTTGCCTTGCATAGTTGTGAAGCAGTGGCACACAGACAGGGAAGTTAGATAACTTCATAGACACATTTGAAAGGCTGGGGCCTGAGTCAGTTCACAGGGTAGGCTATTCCATAATTTGGGGGCAGACACTAAGAAGACTTTCTGGTCCATGGTACTGGATACCCAGATTTCAGAGAGCAGGAGTTTGGAGGAAGATCTCAGGTCTCTTCCATTTTTCTGGGGCTCTAGCATCCCCAGTAAGGATTGGTGTAGGGTATCACCAAAACGTTTAGAAATGATGCAGTCTTGAATGTAGGTTAGGTGAGCGTGGGGTGTCAACCATCAATAGAAACATAAAATTTGATGGCAGATAAGGACTGCTTGGCCCACCTAGTCTGCTTGTTTTCTCTACCCATTGTATCACAGACCCTACTTGATCTCCAGCTTGCACCCCCCCTTGTCTTATCACTAAGGTTCCCTAATGCCTATCCCATGCTTTCTTGACCCCTGTTAGCATGTTTTCCCCTACCACCTCTGCTGGAAGGCTGTTCCAGGCATTACCACCCTCTCCGTGAAGAAGTACTTCCTCACACCTCCATTGAGTCTACTCCTCTCCAGATTCATAGCATGCCCCCTTGTCCTTGAGCATCTTTTTTTCAGAAAGATGCTTCCCTCTTGAACCTTATTTATACTTGTGAAGTATTTGAAAGTGTCTATCATATCCCCCCTCTCCCACCGTTCCTCCAGTGTATACATATTAAGGTCCTTCAGTCTTTCCTCATAAGGCTTTTGATGCAGATCTTGCACCATTTGGTTGCCCTCCTTTGGACTGCCTCCACTCTTTCTATGTCCTTCCAGAGATAATGTCTCCAGAACTGGACACAGTCTTGCAGGTGTGGTCTCACCAGTGATCAATTCAGGGGAAATACCATCTCCCTCTTTCTGCTGGTGATGCCCCTCTCTATGCACCCCTGCATCCCGCTAGCTCTTCTGATTGCCTTGTCACACTGCCTAGCCACCTTTTGGTCATCAGCTATGATAACTCTCAGGTCTCTTTCCTGTTTGGTGGTCATCAATACCTCTCCTCCCATTTTGTACTTCTCCCCTGTGTTTTGGTGCCCCAAGTGCATGATTTTGTACTTTTTTGCATTGAAGCCCATTTGCCATATCCTTGACCACTTCTCTAACTTTTCTGATCTCCTCTCATTTTTTCTACCTTATTGTAGATTTTAGTGTCATCCACAAATTGGCAGATCTTTCCCTCCAACCACTCTGCAATGCCACTAATAAAGACATTAAAGATGACGGTCCCAGTACAAATCCCTGTGGTACCCCACTGGTCACCCTCCCTTCCTTGGCGTGAACTCCTTTTACCATCACCCTCTGAGGAAGACCCACATGGTTGGGTCGATACATAGGGGAAGTCAGCCAGTAACTCAGCCATGCTTTTATGTTAGTTAATAAATATTTTCCAAATTTCTTAGCTACTTGGTGTGTGCCCAGCTTTGTTTTCTCACTACAGTTATCACTACCCTCTGTCTCCTATCCCTTAGCCAATTTCTTACCCCATTTTCCAACTCTGGTTACACTTCTAGGCTATCTAGCTTACTTACTGATCTCCTATATGGGACGGTGCTGAAGGCCTTTCTGATCCACGCTCCTCCCTTGTCCAATTCCCTGGTCAGACAGTCAAAGAAATTTATAAGATTCATTTGACAAGACCTTCCCTCCCCCCCTTCCCCCACGAATCCATGCTGTCTTCTGTCCTGTAAGCCACTGGATTAAAGATATTCCACTATTCTTTCTTTCAGTAGTGATTCCAATAATTTTCCCACCACCAAAGTCAGGCTGACTGTCCTGTAGTTATCAGCCTCCTCCCTACTACCACTTTTGTGAAGTGGGACTACAACTGCCTTCCTCCAGTCCCCTGGAACCTCTTCCAGCTCCAGTGAGAGGTTGAACAGGACTGTCAGAGGTGCAGCCAGTACCTCCCTAAGTTCCCTCAGTATCCTTGGATGAACCCCATCTGGCCCTGTTGCCTTATTCACTTTCAGATTTGTGAGTTCTTTCAGGACTCTTTCCTCTGTAAATGGACTAGTGTCCACCTCTTTCATTTGATGCTGCTGTAACATTTCTGTGGCCCCTCTCCTTCACCTTCTCTGAACACTGAACAAAAGTATTTGTTCAAGATGTCTGTGTTTTCTTGGTTCCCCTCCACACAATCCCCCCTTCCTTCCTTAGTCTTACAGTCCCTTATCTGGCCTTTTTCTTTTTGCTTACATACCGAAAAAATGCTATGTCCCCTTTCTTTACTTCCTGGGATATTTTCTCCTCTGTTTGTGCCTTTGTGCTCCTAACTGATTTCCCTGCCTCCCTCTGTTTCTCAAGATACAGCTCCCTGTCCTTCTCTTTCTGTATCTTCTTACACCTCCTGAGTGCTAACTTTTTTGCTCTTACCCTCCCAGCCATCTCTTTAGAGAATCATAGCAGTCTCTTTTTCCTTTCGGCTTTGCTTACTAGGCTAATGCAGAGGTTTGTTGCCTTTTCTATGCTTCCTTTTAGTTTCACCCAAAGTTCCTCCACTCCCCCCCCCCCAGGTCCTCTAGCCCCTTCCCCCCATCATGGCATCCCTGAGGCATTCCTTCATCTTTTAAAAATTGTCCCTCCTGAAGTCCAGTACCCTCACCCTTGTGTGGCTCGATTCTGCCGCAGTTCTTATATTGAACCACTCAGCACGGTGATCACTGTTTCTCAGGTGGTCACCCATTGTGGCGTCTGCAACACAGTCCCGATTTATTAGTGCAAGGTCCCATATTGCCTCCTCATGATTGGGCTCCCTAACTAGTTGCCTGAGGAATGCTCCCTGCAGAGAGTCCAGGATGTCCCTGTGCCTAGCTGTAGCTGCAGCTGTGCTGCTTTATGCTAGATCCAGCAGATTGAAGTCTCCCACCAGCAGAACTTCATCCTTATTTGTCATCTTTTAGATGGCTTCCAAAGAACTGTATCCACCCCCCCCCCCATGTGCTGGAGGTCTGTAGATCATGACAGTGCAAAGAGTGGCTCCATTCCCTGTCTCATGGTGACCCACAGTACCTCCTCGCCTTCTTGTATTCTCTGTACCTGTCACTTTTATTCTGTCTCGCACATAAAGAGCAACTTCTTACCATTTTTTCTCACTCTGACCTTCCTGAACAATCCAAGTGCAATATATAGCTTACAATAATAGGCACAATAGTTATAAGCCAGTGCAAAATGACAGAAACTATTGTACACTGTGTTGAGTTTCTTAAGCTTGGTGGTGATGGTGATGATGGTGGTGGTGGTGGCGGTGGTTGTGCAGTGCAGAAGGCAAACAGACCATAATCCAAGGTGGGTAGCACAGTACTTCTAGCAATGGCCAACCTTACTTCTCACATGAGACAATGTCTAGGCTTGTACAGAGTGCCAATTTTTGGATTTGTTGATTTGCAACATAGGGTCTAGGTGGTCTCTTGGATATGTAAAAGGATGGACACGTTTAATAGGGGTCCCACAGGAACTCTGGACATGAATATTTTGGAGGCAAGTTTTGAGTTTATTTTTTGACCTGAAGATCAGTTTTGGTTTTCACCTTGATTAGCAGGAGCATGCTTCTGCTCAGCCAAAGGTTTACCCTGCTGAGGTCTTCTCTCTGGATAAAGAAAATTATGGAAGGGCTAAGGAAGCTAGTGTAAATAAGAATGTCTTCAGGATATAGAAGGGTGTTGCTATGCTGGCAGGAGAAGGTCAGAGGATTAATAAAAAATGTGAGAATAACAAAGACCCAAGGATTGATCCATTCATGTATTTATTTATTTATGACTTTGCTAACAAGTAGGTGAACTGGTCAATTGGACCATTTACAGGCATGACCTGGGCCACAAGGCACAAGGTACAAAACTCTAAAGCAGGGAAATTTACTAAGGTTACAACACAGAAGGCACATTGCAAAAAATTACAAGTTACAATTGTTCTGAGTTCAAGTAGCAAAACAGTACAGTAATAAATAACAAACAAGCATTTGTCAATGCTGAATGTTTGATTGCTGGCATTGGCATTGGTAGTGCAGGAGTTAGAGAGATGCATAATAGGAATGGCAGTGAAGTATTGAACTAACGCCAACCCCGCTCACCCTTCACCCCCTGCAGAGACTGTAAGGCATTAGGGGTGTACCTTTGTGTTGTCGGCCATAACACTTAAGCCATACCACCTCAGCCCACCCTGCAGACAGCAACAGGTGTTGCAGAGTGCCTTTGGGTCTTTGGCCCTTATGCTGACTCTATTCGATAGGGAAATAAGCTGAAATGGGTGCAGTATAGGAGAATGGGGTGAATTGGGGGTGGAATGCCATGAGCATTACGGCCGATGAACCCAAGTCAAACCCCTGACACCTGTCAGTCTCTACAGGGTGGGGTGTTTACAGTTGGAAATCGTAACACCCCTGGCTTTTCTTGGTATTTTCACTCCAAATTTTCAGTGTGGGCTTTTTGGGACCCCACCTCATGAACAGTGGCACTGTCATTTCATTACTCAATCCTGAAAGGTGATTTCATACAGCGACTGTGCAATTCGGTGCCACAGGTGCAAAAAAGACATTTTGGGCAGGATGTGAAAAATGACAGCTGTACTGTTCATGAGGAGGTATCAAAAATGGCAATGTTGAAAATCTGGAGTGAAAATATAAAAAATTGGTGAAGTTACAAGCGTGCGTAGAAACTGTGCAACACACACCCATAACACAATCAATTGTTGGAATGTTCTCACCAGATTTTCAACACGGACATTTTGGGACCTCCCCTCATGAACAGCTGCATTGTGATTTTGTTAATCTATCCTGAAAGTTGAATTCCCACAGTGACTGCACCATTTTGTGCAACAGGTGCAAAACACATTTCAGGAAGGATGTGAACAATGACAGCTGTACTGTTCATAGGGAGGTGTGAAAAAATGGCAATGTTGAACATCTGGAGTGAAAATATTAAAAACTGGCAAAGTTATGAGTGTGCATAGAAACTGCACAATGCGCACTCATAATGCAGGCATTTATTGGAATTTTTTCACCAGATTTGCAACATGGGCTTTTTGGAACCCCACCTCATGAACAGTGGCACTGTCATTTTGTCCCGAAAGGTGATTCTGCACAATGACTGCAAAATCACCTTTCGGGACTGAGTAACAAAATGACGGTGACATGTTCATGAAGTGGGGTCCCAAGCATCCCATGTTGAAAATGTGGGGCCACAATTTTTAAAAATGGCTAAGATAGCAACATAAGTTGAAACTCCTGTTGAGGCCATTATACACGCTTACCTTTGATTCTTCAGTTTGCCGGTCGGCTTTGAAGAGTGCAGGCATGTCCCGTTCTGCAGAAGATCACTGCTGTCAACCGCGGAGGTAAATATGGGGTAATGTAATGGGGGTGGGAGGTGGGTGCTCAGTGGGAGGGTGGGGATGGGGAGGGAGCAGTGGGGAGACTACAAGGGACTGTTTTCTTTTTGCAGATTAAAAAATTGCGGAGGACAGTTTTCTTAATTTATAGGTTAAAAAAAAAATTTGGGCACACTGGGGTGGGCTCCCAATGCCATATGAGTTTGGGGGGGGAGGACATGATGCAGATGGGGATTGGGTACACCTATTGGCAAAGAAAGTGAGCTTGTGGGGGAGAAGGAACATGATGCTGATGGGGATTTGGCACCCCTGTCAGAAAAAACTGTAAGCTTGGAGGGTGGGGGCATCTGACACCGGGAGTGTCAGAAAAATAAACATATAAAACAATTGTCAGGGCACACTGGGGTGGGCTCCCAGTGTACCACAATGTGTATGTGTTGGGGGGAATACATGCCAACTCGGGGATTGGGCATCGTAGTGTCGGCTTTCCAGGTAGTGCGTGGTGGGTGGCAGGAACCGTCAATGTGGAAAGATGCAAAGGGGATGATTTTTTTATTGAAATGTTTCACCAGGAAAGGCACAATGAACAAACAAGTTGCTCTTGTAGAGCAAGGCCCAGGGACAGAGTGTTCAGGGTGCAGCAGGAGCCGATGAGGTTGTGAGGGAGGGGGGCAGGTGCTGCTGCAATGATGAAACTGTCCGTGATTGCTGTGGCAGATTTGTTTCGACTCCTTGGCTCTCTTTGAAGCTGCTGTCATCGCCAGCATGCTTACTGATTGACAGCTGAGGGACACACCCACTAAAGCATCCTTTGCATTCGCCACAACACTGACACACCTCTGAAATGTTCTACTACCACAAGATGTTGCTTGCACCTGCACGCCAACATAAAAACAAGCATTCATCAATGCCGAATGTTGATTGTGTTGGTCTGTTGAGCTCGTTCACTGCCCCTCTGTCACTCGCTCAGTCTGTCTCTCCCAGTGCTGCAGGCTGCTGTTTTGTACTGGGCTCCTAACTGCATTGGTAGCTTTTTCTGCCTACTAAGAAATCTGCAGCTGTCCTGACAGAAGTCTGTTGAGGTGGCTCACTCCCCCTCTCTCACTCGCTCATTCTGTTTCTCCTGACGCTGCAGGCTGCCCATTTGTACTGGGCTTCTGCCTCTGTTGGTGGCTTTTTCTGCCCACAAAGAAATCTGCAACAGTCCCAACACAGGTCTGTTGAGCCTGCTCACTCCCCCTCTCTCACTCACTCGTTCCGTTTCTGCTGGCGCTGCAGGTAGGCCTTTTGTAGTGGACTTCTGCCTGTGTTGCCACCTTTTTCTGCTAACAAAGAAATCTGCAGCAGTCACAATAGAGCTCCATTGAGCTCACTCACTTCCTCTGTCTCACTCACTCATTGTGTTTGACCCAGCGCTGTAGGCTGCTCTTTTATACTGGGCTCTTGCCTGCACTGGCACCTTTTTCTGCCCACAAAGAAATCTGCAGCTGTCCTGACAGAGCTCCGTTGAGGTCACTCACTTCCCCTCTCTCACTCACTCATTATGTTTCTCCTGGCGCTGCAGGCTGCCCTTTTGTACTGGGCTCCTGCCTCTGTTGGTGCCTTTTTCTGACCACAAAGAAATCTGCAGCAGTCCCAACAAAGTTCTGTTGATCTCGCTCACTCCCCTTCTCCCAGTCGCTCATTCTGTTTCTGCCGGCGCTGCAGGCTGCCCTTTTCTACAGGGCTCCTGCCTGCATTGCCGCCTTCTTCTGCCCACAAATAAATTTGCAGTAGTTACAATAGAGCTCCATTGAGCTCACTCACTTATTCTGGTTTTCCCACCACTGCAGGTTGCCCTTTTGTACCGAGGCCCTGCAAGCTTTGCTGCCCTTTTCTGCCCACAAACAAATCTGCAGCAGTCCCAACAGAGCTCCGTTGAGCTCACTCACTTTCCCTCCCTGACTTGCTTGTTCTGTGTCTCCCGCCACTGCAGGCTGCCCTTTTGTACTGGGCACCTGCCTGTATTGGCGGCTTTTTCTGGCCACAAAGACATGTGAAGCAGTCTCAACACAGCTCCATTGAGCTTGCTCACTCCCCCTCTCTCAGTCACTCATTCCGTTTCTGCTGGCGCTGCAAGCAGGCCTTTTGTACTGGGCTCCTGCCTGCGTTGCCACCTTTTTCTACCCACAAAGAAATCCGCAGCAGTCACAGTAGAGCTCCATTGAGCTTGCTCACTACCACTCTGCCAATCACTTGTTCTGTTTCTCTTGGCGCTGCAGGCTGCGCTTTTGTATGGGGCTCCTGGCTGCATTGGCAGCTTTGTCTGTCCACAAAGAAATCTGCAGCTATCCCAACAGAGATTCATTGAGGTCGCTTAGTCTCCCTCTCTCATCGTTCATTCTGTTTGTCCTAGCACTGCAAGCTGCCCATTTGTACAGGGCTCCTGCTTGCATTGGAGCCTTTTTCTGCCCACAAAGAAATCCGCAGCAGTCCTGACAGTGCTCCAATGAGTTCGCTCACTCCCACTCCCTCACTCGCTGTCTTGTTCTGTTTCTCCCAGTGCTGCAGGCTACCCTTTTGTACTGGGCTCTTGCATTGGGGCCTTTTTCTGCCCACAAACAAATCCACACCAGTCCCGACAGAGCTCAGTTGAGCTTGGTCACATCACCCTCTCACTCGCTCAGTCTTAATCTGTCCCAAACACTGATTTTTCACAGTGACCATGTTATTCTCTGGCAGGAGTGCAAAAACATATTTTAGCCAGGATGTGAAAAATGAGAGCTGTACTGTTCATAAGGAGGTGTGAAAAAATGCCACTGTTGAAAATGTGGAGTGAAAATATTATAAATTTGCGAAGTTACAAGGGTGCATGGAAACACTTCAACGCACGCTTGTAACACAGTCATGTTATGGAGTTTCGTCACCAAATTTTCAACATAGGGATTTTAGGACCTCTGCTTGTGAACAGTGCCACTGTCATTTTCTTAATCTGTCCCGAACACTGATCTCCCATAGCAACCACGTTATTCTGTGCCGGAACTGTGAAAACACATTTCGGTCAGGATGTGAAAAATGACAGCTGTACTAAGGAGGTGTGAAAAAATGCCACTGTTGAAAATCTGGCATGACAATATTACAAATCTGCGAAGTTACAAGGTGCGTGGAAAGTGCGCAATGCACACTTATAACACAGTCATTTGATGGGCTATTATCACCAAATTTTCAACATAGGCATTTTAGGACCTCTGCTCATGAACAGTATCACTGTCATTTTCTTAATCTGTCCCAACCAGTGATTTCCCACAGCGACTGTCCTATTCTGCACCGGAAGTGCTAAAACATATTTCGGCCAGGATGGGGAAAATGACAGCTGTACTGTTCATAAGTAGGTGTGGGAAAATGGCAGTGTTGAAAATCTGGAGTAAACATACTACAAATTCACAAGAGATTCTGACGTCTGCGTGCAAACTACATAACCTGCGCTCGTAACAGTCATTATAGAGTATCGTCACCAAATTTTCAATATAGGCATTTTAGGACCTCTGCTCATGAACAGTCTAACTGTCATTTTCTAAATCTGTCCCGAACACTAATTTCCCACAGCGAACGCACTATTCTGCACCGGAACTGCGAAAATACATTTCGGCCAGGATGTGAACAATGACAGCTGTACTGTTCACAAGGAGGTGTGAAAAAAATGCCAATGTTGAAAATCTGGTGTGAAAATATTGCAAATTCGATTATGAGTGTGTGATACCTTGAACTAAGAATGCGGTAAAAGCTGTATAATGGCATAAATTGTTTTTTTCCAACTTTAATGCATATCTCAGTCATTTTTTTGATTTTTCCCATCAAACTTGCAAAATAGGCTTTTTCAGAGCCCACCTCATGAACACTGGCACTGTTGTTTCGTTAATCGGCCCAAAAGGTGATTCCGCGCAGTGACTGCAAAACTACCTTTTGGGGCTGATTAATTCCATGACAGTTCCAGAATTCATGAGGAGGGATCCCAAAAACCCCATGTTGAAAATTTGGTGCCAAAATTCCAAAAAATGACTGAGATATGCATTAAAGTTGGAGAAAGAAAAAACACATTTATTCCATTATACAGCTTACCGGCATTTCCTTAGTTTGCGGTCGGCTTTGAAGAGTGCAGATGTGTTCCTGGTCCACCAAAGATCATCGCGCCAAGCTTCAGAAGTACGTGTGGGGTGAGGGGGTAGGGGAGGCAGGGTGCACAGTGGGTGGGTGCAGGTTGTGGGGGGGCAGGCAGACCGTCGAGGGTCAGTTTCCTGTTTTACAGGTTAAAAAAAAAAAGACATTGCGGGACTGTTTTTTATTTTACAGAGGCATGTGGCACGCTGGGGTGGGCTTCCAGCATGCCACTGGAGTCTTACTTTGGGGGGGGGACAGCTGTAGCCGATGGGAGATTGGGCACCCCTGTCAGCACACAACAAAAGGGGATGGGGGTATTACATTATGCCGACGGGGATTGGGCACCCCATCAGCTGACAATAAAGTGTGGGGGGGGTTACATACTGCCGATCGGGAGTGGGATCCCCTATCAGCAAAATAAACATTGGGGCACTGAAGCCGAAGGGGATTGGAGCCACCGTCAGCAAATAAACACGGTGGGGGGGTTAATATTGTTTGTGCACACAGCAGCAAGCCACAGCCATGTTCAGAAACAATATCAGGGCTTCTACATCCCGCCCTGCAATAACGGGTCTCTCCCTCATTTCAGGGAATGGCTGATGCTGCAATGACGAGGTGGCCCCTGATTGCAGCAGCTGATTTTTTACAAGTTGGTGGCACGCTGACTGAACTAGTGTCAGCAGCAACGTGCCATGGCACTGGGGGACACCGCACAAGCCTTTAAAGGCTGTGGGGGCATTGGTCACAACAGTGCCATGCCTCCACAACCTGCTTGTGGAGAAAGCTGCCACAATATGTGTCTTGCACATGCGTGCAATCAACACAATAAGTACGCATCAATGGTAGAACATGAGAACAATTGGGTACATGTGTAACAAAATAGCAGCAGATATACCACCAGATGCACAGCCCCCCTACCTACAGAGGAATGTAGCCAGCAGGCACAGAAAGACATAGACAAAACGAGTAGCAGGTAGGAGACAGATGGGCAGGGGGTGGAGGGGAGCTAGTGAGCAGGGCAGTTGCAGGTATCTTTGTCTCACAACCACGATTTGAGGCTAAGCTTGAAGTTTTGATGAGTGTTAGAGGATCAAAGAGGGGCAGGAAGTCCATTTCACAGAGAGGGGGCAGCAACTGAGAGAGCTCTCCTGCCCACATTGGTGAGAGACTTAGGTACCTTGAGGGTAGGAGCAGAAGAGGAGTGAAGGCTCCTAGTCAGGGATTTGAAGCTTAAGACAGTAGAGATATTGCTGCATCTAACAGTGGCATCCACAAAACAGCCAAGGGTATATTCAAAGCACCCTTATAAAGAGAGCCAGCCAAGAGAGCAGTAGAGGTCGCAGTGGTGAGTAGAGTAAGAGGCCAATAGGACAAAGTGGAAGGCATTATTACAAGCTATTGAGAGTCTAGACTGAAGGGTAGTGGAGAATCTAGAGTAGATTGGGGAGCTATAGTCAAAGTTGGGGAGGAGATTGCCCATGACAATAGCTAGGCAAGCCTCCTTGGTAAGCTAAGGCTTTAGATGATAGGAAGCACTTAACTTCTGGTTAACGCTGTGAATTATATGGTTTTTGTGGTCATTGAAGGAGTGACAGGGGTCAAGCAGTACTCTCAGATACTTGAAAGAAGACACATTTTCAAGGCAGGGGCCATCGGGGGGTAGATTAGGAGAGAAGAGTTGGCGCTGAGGGTCTTGGATAAGTATAGTTATGAACCAAACAACATAGCCTTGTTTTTTTTTTTCATTGACCAGCAGCAGATTAGATGAGAACCCATTATAGGCAGCACAGTAGTTCTGTTTGAGAACAGACAATAGACAAGGGAGGGATCTGTCACTATAGAAAATGACAAGGTCATCTGCATAGAGTAGAGAGTTGCAGATGAAGCTGGTGGACAGGAGGGAGCTGACGAATATGAAGACAAGCATATTCCTTGAGAGAGGATCGGCAAACATCTAATGCTGAAAACCACCAAGTCAGTATATCATGGTCCACAAGGTCAAAGGCCTTGGTGTTGTCAACAAACCCTGCTTCAGGCAGCAGACCATTGTCCATTGCTCTATAAACATCATTAGGGCACTGGACTAGTACAGTACTGTTAGACTAGTACAGTATTGGTGCTATACCCTAGTCTAAAACCATGCTGCTGATGAGCAAGTAGGTTATATTTGAGTAGGTGAGTGGTTAATACCTTTGTCCTGGACTTTGTATTCCAGTCATCCATGGTCAAGCTGAACCAAACCAAGCTGAGGTCACTTGTTTTCAGGGGCTTCCCCTACCCTAACCTCTTCCATCATGCCCTTGTTCGAGAGAACCAAGTCAGAGATGACATCCTTCCTGGTGCATTCTTTCACTTGCTGTACAAGAAAGGCCTCTGTAATGAATCTACAAGGGTCTGGCTCCTTGTACGCCTAGCTGTGGATGTTTCACAGTCTAAATCTGGGAGATTTAGAATGTCAGTTAGTATCTTATTCCCTAGGGTGATAACTATTCTGTTTGATCCCCTGGCTCTCTGTCCCACTCCTCGGATTGGTTTGGTGGACTGTAGGTTACTCCCACTCTCAGATTCTTTCCATTTTCATCTATCAGCAGTACCAACACTGTTTGTACCCCCCCAGGTCCTTAGTTACCATTGCTTTTATATTATCTCAAATGAAAAGTGCCAGCCCTCCGCCACTAATGTTTACCCTTGCCCTTTCTGAATAGGGTATATCCTATGCTAGTGAGGTCCCAGTCATGGTTCTGCGTTTCCTATGCTTTTGTAACTGCTAAGGACTCTAGCTGTGCTCCCACCAACACTACTTGGAGGCTCTTTATCTTGATTCTGAGACTCCCAGAGTTAATTAAAACCACTTTTTTTTTTTTTTTTAACCAGGAGAGACACACACTAAGCTGAAAGCTTGTTTACAGGTGTGACCTGAGAGCACAAGGAAGTTAAGTGATTTGCTCAGGGTCACAGTATGCAAGTGGGGGCTGTGGGATTCAATCCTAGGTCTCCAGGTTTGCAGCTCACAGCCTTAAAGCACTGTGCAATTGTAACCCCTCTACAAATGGAGGTTCCCAAAAAGTCTTCCTTGAGCTTGTCTAAATGCTCACTGCCAGGCTGGTGTCCTGCATTTTAGCAGTTTAAATGTGATTACTAGAGCCTGAATAGCCTCTGTGTACTGTCTCTTTAAGAGCTGCCTGATTGCAGCTTAAGTGATCTGAGATGGAGCTCTGTTGAAAGATGTAACTATTTCCTGAAAATCATTTAGAGTGATAATAATAATGTAGTTTGTCTAACCTGCTTACTTTGTAACAAGGACTGTTTTGTTTGTCTCCACTACCTTGGTCCTGGACTGCAAATTGGACCAAACAGTACTGGTGGGACCTAAAATGTAGCCAGACTACAGGAGCTGTCTGAATTCAAAATCTGTAGGAACTGTGGTTTGGGGGTTTTGCACCTTTTTTGCAACTGAAGGGGGAGCTCTTGCTTTGACTGACAGCCAAATCAGCCAACCAGATATTTTGGATCTTGGGGAAGTCCAGGGCTGCTTGTAGTTTTCTGTTAGTTCTGAGCTGGGAATTGAAATGAGAGGAGCTGAAGTGATTCTGAGCAGCAATCCTGAGAGGATTTGCATGGGAGAACTGTGAAAAGGCTGCGTTTTTGGCTTACATGTCTGCCTGCTGCTCCTGAGAGGGAGAGAAGAGAATTATTGTGGACTAAATCCAAGTTTGTGTAACTAAAGTAAGCTACTGAAGCGGGCCAGGCTCAACCTGAAGAAGTTCGAATATTTTGCTGAATGCGATCGGCCGATCAGGAGTTCCAGCTACCCCTAAGCTCCCGGTGTGTGCAGAGACTTTGTGATTGTAACCGGGGAGTGCTTTGTCTGGTACAGTAGAATTCCTGTACATGTAAATGTGCTGTGAGCTGCTAGTGGGTTGTGAATTAGTTCCCCACTGGGTGAACTGTGTTCTGCTTGCTGGAAACTGTATCCAGCCCAAAATGGACAGCATCCGAATTTGTCTTCATGCAGTCTGGGCCTTGTCAGATTGGCCCAGCCAGACTATCCACTGCACAGAGAAGCCATCGACAAGAGACCTGCCAGGGGATCAGTCCCCTGCTCCACGCTTGAACAGGAACGACGCCTCTGTGACTCGTGTGGGCCCTGCTTCTGTTGATATTCCAGATCGAACACCTGCAGTCTTGATTTTCATCCAGCCTGTGTCCAGTCTTGGGTATCATGAGTAAATACCAGGATAGCTCCCTGCAACAACAGCTTAATCTGAGTGTGTCATCTGATTGTCTTGTTGTTTCATTTCCTTTTCGAACTGAGCCCTCTGGCTCCGGATTACAAATATTGTGTACTGTGCATGTTGTGTTTTCCATCACAGGGCCCCAACCTGCTGCAATCACAGGCAACAGTCCTGGCTATCCCATCTCTTCTCCACCTGGGTACCCAGCGGTGGACTGTGTGGGGGGACTCAAAGTGTATACATAACTGCTTAACTGATATAACCTTTAAGCTAACTAACCTGATTTTGCCCTTCCCTTGTTCAAATCCCCTGAATAAATCAGATCTAACTTTTTCTGCATGTAATCTGACTCTGGTTCCAGTTTGTGCTCAAAGACAAGTACTGTACTGTTGCTATCTGCTGTGCATCTGCTGTGGGTAGGCTGGCGTTGCAGCTGGTCGGGGCCCTGTGATGGAAAAAAAACAACTTGCACAACACACTTTTGTAATCCAGAGCCAGATGGCTCAGTTAGTGAAAAAAAGAAACAACACAGCAATCAGATGACACACTTAGATTAAAAGATAGTTGCAGGGAGCTACCCTGATGGTTACTCACGATACCCAAGACTGGACACAGGATGGACGAAAATTGAGACAGTAGATGAATTCTCTGGATCGCTAGGAGAAGCAGGGGCCCACACGATTTGCCTCGGTGTCATTCCTGTTCAGGCGTGGAGCAGGGAGCTGATCCCCAGGCAGGTCTCTCATCGACGGGTCTTCTCTGTGCTGCAGGGTAGGATGGCAGGGCCCTCATGGCAAGGCCCAGCCATATGAAGCTAACAGCGGATTCAGTGCGTTTGTGCTGGATATAACTTCCAGCAAGCCGAACACAGTTCTCAATGTGGGGAGCCAATTCGTGATCCCCTCCCAGTACACAGCACATTTATATGTAAAAAGAAACTTACTGAACCAGGCACAGCACTCCCTGGTCACAATCACTAAGTTCTCTGCACCACACAGAAGTCTTAAAGGGAAAAGGGATTTCTGGCAGGCCGATCGCATTCAGCACAATCTTCGGTCCTCCTTAGGTAAAGCCTGATCTCACTTCAATAGCTTACTTGGTGTACACTCAAACTCAGATTTAGTCTGATCACGACTTTCTCTCTCTCTTTCTCTCCCTCTTAAACCAGTAAATAGGTGTGCAGGCCTGAAATCAGGCCTTCCCACAACTCTCCGACTCAAAAACTATGCAGTTGCTGCTCGAACTATCACAAACTGCTGCTCTCTCAGCTTCCAACTTAGATCTGCTTGCCAGCAGACAGTTCAGGGAATTTCTCTTAGATCCAAAAGGTTTGGTTCATCAGTTCGGCTGTCAGTCAAATCAAGAGTTCCCCCTTCAGTTACAAAAAGGCGCCAACAGTCCAAAACTACAAATCCCAAGCTTGTAATCCACACAGTCCTTCAGACAGGCTCCATTTTAGAGTCCACAAGTACTGATTGGTCCAATTCAACAGTTCAGGACCAAAATGGTGGAGATAATCAGAACAGTCCTTGCTGCAAAGAAAGCAGGTTAGAATAAACTACAATATCTCTATCACTCTAAATGACTTTCTGCAAGCAGTTACATCTTTCTTCAGAGCTCCCTGTGCACAATTAGCGATGGCAGAAATGGAGCTATTTCCTGGCAACCCAGGCAGGCCCAGACCATGCCAACACTCTGCCCCCCCTTCCAGATAAATAATCACTGTAAACTAGGCAGCTCTTAAAGCGACAGTACAGGGAGGCTACACAGGCACTCACTGGCAATACATTTAAAATGGTTAAACGCCGAACACCATCCTGGCAGCGAGCATTTGGGCAAGCTCATGGAAGACTTTTTGAGAACCCCCATTTGTAGGGGGGTTACACTTCTGACTATAGAGACCCCAAGTACTAGAATCATCCTCTAGCTATGGACATATCATGCTCCTTTTTGCACTCAACTCTACAGTGTAGCATGGGGGGGGTGAATTCAAGAGCGAAGTGAGAAAGTTTTATTTGACAGAAAGGGTTGTGGTGCCATGGAACAATGTGTTAGCTGATGTTGTGGGTGCCAAAACTATCAATGCTTTTAAACTCGCTGGGACAGAGTGAAGGGTTAGTGCTTGCTCAGGGTGATAACGGTAGGGTTAGAAGCATGGCAGTGGAAAGAGTGGGTTACAACCCTGTATAGACAACAGATCCTGGGTTTGTTAGGGTTTATGGGCAACTGGATGGATGAGTGGTATCTTTTTGCCATCATTGTCTCAGTTTCAAATATATATATATATATATATATATATATATATATATTTGTATATTTTTCTGGGGAATCCAGTGCTGCTTTGCCTTTGAGATCAACAGCCAGAATTTGTTCTGGCAGTGACACAAACGGGTTCCTGGTCTCCACCCAACCTGTTTTCCTCAGATCTCCTCTTCAGTCATACTGCAGTTCATCTTACAGAGACCAGAACAGAAAAAGGCTGATTGCCCATGTAAACTGCTCTCCCACTATTTCAGTGTTAATAGTTTATTGACTGTGTGGAAGCCATGTAACTGTCTAAGTTCTTCTGAAGATGACTTTGTCTTTATTTATGTCTATACTTAGTGGTAGGCCATTCCACATTCCTATTACCCTCTGTGTGAAGAATTATTTCCTCCTTTCACTCTTGAATATCTTTCTCTGTTTTTGTAGTGGGCACCCTCTAGTACCCATGCTGTTCTGTTTAAAACTGAGATCCAGTGCTGACGTTAACCCAGGGGGCAGGATTCTCAGACCTCCGAGAATGCTGCAAGCCCTTGGCAGGCCGGACATATGGCACGTAGGGCTTTTCCAGCATTTCTCTGGCTGGCGATCGGGATTTTTCTATCCTGAAGGCAAATTGCCACAAGTTAGACCAATGTTTTGTGGTCTAGCTTGCGGCAATCCCAAGGGTCTTTTATACAGAGCTTGCACCAAGCTGCCATAAATTTTAAAACTGTTGCAGCTGCGCACAAGATTGTCAAATCAGGCGCGGTTGCGGTAAGGTGGTTTGGTGCATTTCCAAACCTAGTGAAATATGGGTGGTTGGATGCAAGCCCTGTGCCACGCTTTGAAAATCCAGCCCTGGGTCCTTTATGATGTCATATATGAGCAGTAACTCATCTCTTATAAGCCTCATCTGTAATGGCATTAAATTAATCCTTTCACACCTCCCTTCGTAAAGTATGCTAGATTATTTATATCTTTTACTGACTGGGTGACCCTTCTCTGTGCTTTCTATAATATTTTAATATCTCCTAGTTTATGTGGCGCTCAGAACTGAGTTCCATAGTCCAGTATAGGGTTAACATAAGCTCTGTAGATTGGTGTGATTACAACGGGGTTTATGCTTCTGATAGCTCTTCTGATGTTCCACCAAACCCTGTATGCCTTTGCAACAACCTTATTACATTGACTACCTGAATTAAATTTGTTCTTTTCTATTATGCCTTAATCTGTTTCACCCTAGGCACTTTTCAGTGGTTTGCCCTATGGCCCTTAACATTGTGGCACCTCACTGACTGGTACACCATCACTATGCAAGACTCACTCCAATCACGGCATGCTTCCCTTTCATACTTCCAGCATGTCACCAGTCTTGCATACCTCTACTTCCTTCCAAAGGGAAGGGACAGTCAAGAGAAAAACTGTTTCCCAAACCCACTTGGCAACCCATCTCCCCCTCACCCCATTTGGTTGTACTGACTTGTTAGAATGGGCAGACTGGATGGGCCTTGCGGTCCTTATCTGCCGTCAACTTCTATGTTTCTATGTAAAAAATAATATAAAATAAATAATTTAGATGGTGACCAGAGAAGTTCTCTTCACACCACCTCGACCAGGTGCTGTCTGAATGACAGAAAGCAAAAGCACACTCATACAGTAGTATTTGAGCATGATTTTGCTCTTACTCATTCAAACGGCACTCAGGCATGGTGATGTAAGGAGGGTTACATGGTTTGCCACCTAATTATGCAAATTTGTTTTTTGCAACAAGATAAGGCACCCAAGTAGGGAGGTTGTTGTAATGCTAACTGGGCTGGGCTATGGATAGGGAGTTGTGGATTATCAGGAAGAGGGTGAGGGAGATTGGGTGTTAAGTGGGTTGGGGTCTTGATCATTAAAATGGGGAGGGGAGATGGAGTGCTACAAGGGTGTGGAAAAGGCAGGCTTTTTTTCATCATTTTTACAAGTGTGTTTACCCACAGTGCATTTGACAGTGGACCATGTCAGCGTACTAAATCTCCATGGTGCACATCTTCACCAGAAAAGTTTTAATTCTTAATGTCTTTACTTATAGTACTATAGAACATGTTTTATGTTAGTACTATAGAGCATGCTTTATGTTAAAATGGATCAATAACTGACTCTGATCAGACTGAGCATCAGTCTGCACCCTCCTCTTCTCAATTGCTCAGGCTGCTGTGAGGCCAATACCTGTTGTGTCTGAAATTTGATTTGATTAGCTAAGGAAACTAAAATAGATTGTTGTCTCTTTAACAGACCAGAGGATTGTGAGCACTATGGCTTTGTACAGACAGCACCCAGTCTGAGAGTAGGATGTGAACACAGAATGCTCTCTTAGGTAGTAAGGGCTTTGAAAAGGTCTGTAGTTTGAAATAAATTGTGCTCTGAGCTTATAGAGAGAACAGTTTCATTGTGTTTCTTGAGTACATAATACCTAATAAGCTAATGGTGTGATTAAGGAACATGCCGATATGTGGGCGATATTCTTGAATGGTATTGTTGCATGTGACAAAAAGAAGAGAAACACTCTGAGTAGCTGGAGGAGGGCATGGGAAAGAGGCCTGCCTGAAAAATAGACATATGAAAGGGAATATTGGCACATTGCCTACACAAGTAAAAATATTGAATTAAAATCTGACAGAATATCTGATCACATTAATTCCCAAAGCAAATTATTAGAGGCACTAGTGTGAGATATTACCCAGCTAGGGGCTAAATTAAGCTTTTACAGAATGTTTACTAAAATAAAAATCTTTGTATTTAGGGAAGTCCTGAAGGACAGAAGTGAACAGTGAATTTTTACTTAACTGGACTGTGTTCGATCAAAATTGAATGATATTTTAGAATTACTGAGGTGTGTTGTATTTTAAATTGTCTAATAATCCACTGAGGTACTACTTTATAAGGATGAGCATGTAAGCCTAATTACCAGCAGTGACTTTTCACGTTTGTATTTGGGACTTGCTAATAAATCGAGTCACTGAGTGGCAGCCCCAGGAGGGGAACAAATGAGAAGAATGACAATCAGAAACAAAAGGATAGGAGTTCTGTTGGTGTTGCAATCAATAAATAATCAGTTTTTGGTGAGCAACACAAAAATAAAGACGTGGCTTGTGGCAATATGTGATGGTAATGTTGTTATATATAGCAATAATTTGGTTTATTAAATCACTCCCTTCCATCTCCTTTATGGATTGTAGAGCATTTTGGGACACAGTATTGGTCCACATCCCCCCTCCTTGGTCACAACCTAATGGCTGCAGATTTCTCCCTTCCCTCTCTTGGATATTAAAGTATGTTGAAATACAATGGTGATACATACACACACACACACACACACACACACACACACACACCAGCAGCAACGTTCTCCCCCTTTCATCTACAGGACTGAAAGCACTTTTTAATGAGCTGTAAATGATATTTAACATGGCACAGCAAAAACTTTTTAGAAGGCATCCTGTATTCCTACCTGATTCTCACAAGCTAATCAAAAGTAATAGCCTCAAGCTTTCAAACTCCTCCAACCCGGTATAGACCTATGCATTTCAAAGAGGCACATATGAATCACAGTGACAGAGGAAAATCCTAGTAACCTGAGGAGGCCTCCTATCTTTCTGCTGGGTTCACACAGGCTGGGATCTAGATCATCAGTGCTTCATCAGTTGTTGTCATAGCTTGGTTCCTGCTGGCATGAAGAGTCTGGTCTGCATGTCCAGATAGTAACACTGTAGGGTCAGCCAATGATGCGAGATTGTCTCAGTTATGACAAAGCTGGAATTCCTTTTCTGTGCTATGCAAGAGGATAGGCCCTGATCCAGGAGCTCTCCACCGTGTCTTGTTGAGAAGGCCCCTCAGTCATGTTACCCCATTGTCAAGTTCTGGCCAGTCTACACAGGACAATCCACTCACACCACAGGGCAGTCACACATCAAAAACATACTTAGGTCAGCATCACAGACCAGCTGGTAGTGGTCTAGTCATGGACCAGGGTCACCAAAGGGAGATTTGTGCTGGGCGGTATAGGCGTGTCTATGCCAGTCAGTCCCAGAACATCCAAGCACACCCCTCAGTCCACCAATATATTCCTGGGGTGCTGGGTGTACACCAGCAAAACCTATTATTCAATCATCAGGGTAACAATTATTTCAATATACTGTATTCAGGAACAAAGAAAGAAAGGAAGGGGGCAGTCAAACTAAAGGATGGGGATAGGATACTGGAAGACAAAAGGCAGAAGGCCATATCTTGAACAACTTCTTCTGTTCAGTGTTCACCAAGGAACACATAGGTCCAATGCTTGATAGTAGTATTAAGGCAGTTGACAATGGGATCTCACATATGGAAATGGCAACATTCACCGCTACGAGGGTTAAAGAGGTGCTTGAATGCACAAAGCAGGACAAATCGCCAGGGCTAGCTGGGATCCATCCAAGGGTGCTAAAGGAGCCGGTGGGGCAGCTGGTGGACACATTGGAGCATTTGTTCAACTGTTCATATCAGATAGATGTCATGCTAGAGTAAGCAAGTAAAGTAAGTAAACTTTATTTATAAAGTGCCTTTCCAAAACCAAGGTGCTGTACAATCAATAAAATCATAGCACTAAAAACAATTTAAGACAAATAATAACATCCATAGGCAGCTGCAGATTTTAAAAACCATCAGGAAAAGTCAAATGACAAAAGCCCATTAGAGGACTGGAGAAGAGCCAATGCGGTGCCTCTATACAAGACTGGAAGCAGAAGGCTGGTACCTACAGACCAGATAGCCTCACTTTGGTAGTGGGAAAGCAAATGTAAGCCTTGATTAAGCAGGATCCGGTAGAATATCTGGACAAAAATTACCTTCAAGACAACAGGCAACAAGGGTTTGTGGCAGGTGCATCTTGTCAGACTAACCTGATTATGTTTTTCAAATGGGTGACTAAGGAATTAAACAGTGGACATCCAGCAAATCTCCTCTACTTTGACTTCAGCAAGGCCTTTAACTCAGTGCTGCACAACTGTCTCCTGAAAAAGTTGGAGGATCTAGGCACTGCAAAGTACATTGTTAGGAAGGGAGGTAACTGGCTTAAGGACAGAAAGCAGACAGTAGTCAGCTACAGGGTAAATTCAGAGGAGGGTAGGTCACTAGTGGTGCACTGCAGAGATCAGTCTTAGGTCCTGTACTGTTTAACATGTTCATTAGCAACACTTAGTTGGTTTTCAGGGCAAGACTGACATGTTCGCTTATGATACCAAGCTAGGTGGGAGGGTGGACAGTGAGGAAGAGGTTATGAATCTGGCAGTATAGCCTAGAGGTTAGAGTAATGAGCTGTAAATGAGCTTGGTGCATCCAGCAGACCAGACATTGGTTTGATTCTCACAACCTCCACTTGTATACTGTGTGACTATGAGCAAGTCACTTAACTGCCCAGTGCTCCTAGGTCGCCCCTGAAAACAGGCACTTGTGCCTAGTGGGCCTTACCAGGTTAGCAAAGACTAAAATACAATTTAAAAAAAAGGATCTGCAGATGTTGGAAAAATGGTCTGGCAGCTAAAATTTAATGCCAAGAAATGTAAAGCAATACACCTGGGTAAGAAGAACCCTAATACAGCATATTGGCTCCATGGGGTCAGACTCAGTGCTTCTCAAGAGGAGAGAGACCTTGGCATTATCATCTGTGACACCCGTAAGCAGACAAGGCAGTGCATCACAGCTTACAGTAAGGCAAGCAAAATGTTGCATTGGGCGAGGATTTCACAGTGGGAATAGGGAGGTGATTCTGCCACTGTATAGGTCTCTTGTGAGGCCCCATCTGGAGTACTGTGTCCAGTTTTGGAACCCGCACCTAAAGAAGGACATAACCAAACCAGAGACTTTGCAGAGGAGGGTAACAAAAAATGATTCAGAGACTACAAGGACCTTCATACGAGGGGCACTTAGAGGTGCTGAAAGGTTCTCAGTGGAGACTAAGCAGGAGACGGGAGACATGATAGAGATGTTTAAGTTCCTGAAAGGAATAAACAAGGTGTCCTACCCTGAGTCATTCAACAGGGTTTCCAGATCCAATACTAGAGGGCATGAATGAAAACAGGGGTGGGGGGCCTCAAAATGGAACTCAGGAAACACTACTTCTCGGAATGGGTAGTTGTGCCTTGGAATGAGCTGCCTGCTGAACTGGTAGAGGCCAGGACAGTGACAGCATTTAAACTGAGCTGGGATAAGTTGAACAACGGACTAAAAACCAAGGAGAAGGGTCGTGGTGGCATTTCATGGGGGGGGGGCTAGGTCCAGGGTTCAGTAATGGTCTTGGGAACTTCTGGGCAGACTTGATGGACATTTGGTCCCCCTTTGCCATCAATTTTTTATGTTTCTATCTCCAGTTCAGCTCCATAGCAGACCAGGAGACACACAGCAACCTTAGGGTACTTCAAGGTTCTTACCTTTTCCATGCCTTTCACTTCACAGTGAGTCACCACCGGTCTAATCATTATTTCTCCTTGTTGTGGAGCAACGATGTAGAATGGTTTCTGTGTCGGGGCACTCCTGCCTCCATCTGTGCTTCTGCCATAGGCCAGGATGATATTAATGGAGGACAACTAAAGCAGATCCCTAGGGATTTACAGTGTAGTGAGCAATAAGAGGTTTGCCACACAAATTAAAAATGTCATTAGATTTAAAGCCCAGAATTAGTTAGGAAAACCTGCTGTTATTTGAATACTGTTGAATGCCACTGTAAGTGCCCACCACTCAGCCTATGATAATTGATCCAGAGGATTATCCCTTCAGTACTCTCATTTCCACTTTACAGCATTTGTACTATATACTCAGGCTTTAGTAAGTGAACTCAAAAGGCTCAGATATGTCATATAGTTCCTTGTACAAGATCCATAGAGTAGGATATTGTTTAATTATATTTTAGAGGCTTTTGTAGAAAATGTATCTCTATTGTGGATGCACAGTTACTGAGAGTGCTGCAGTGCATTCATGAGTCGTGCCCTCAGTAATCACATATCCACAAATGCAATAGTTCTCACTCAAAACCATCTAAAACATAACAAAAGAAATATTCTAGTCCCACAGATGCATCTTTATCCACCCCAATCATCCCCCAAAATCTACCCCTTCACCTCTTCCCCCATACACTGATTCTTTAAGAAAACCTGCCAGTCTCCTGGCATCACAGTGTCTTTTTGAAGATCCCCCTTCCCTAGCAGGGCCAACCAGATGACTTTGCACAAGTGGGGTCCCCCTTCCTACCCCAGTTGATTACTTGGGGGCCAGAAGCAGTCACATCCCAGCTAGCCAGCTGGTCTCCCTTAACCCGCTGTGTACCTTTCACAGTGTAATGATCCCCTATCTTATACGAACATACGAAATTTGCCAGCAGATAAAGGCCTAGAGGTCTATCAAGTCTGCTTGAATGTGCAGCTAGCACCCCTTATTCTGCAGCTGCCCTTCCCTTCCACCCTTCCCATTCATTAACCTTCCCCCTTGTCCTGTCCCATCCTCGTTTGAAGCAGTCCACTGTTCTACTGCATACCACTTCTGCAGGTAACGCATTCCACCCAGCCACCACCCTCTCTGTAAAAAAGTGTCTCCTCATCTCCCTTCTGAACCTTCCTCACTCCAGTCTCATATCATGGCCCCTGGTGGTTCTCCCCTTCCTTACTTTGAACAGCCCCTCTGTACCCATTTTATTTATTCCTTTCATGTATTTAAAGGTTTCAATCATGTCACCCCTGTCTCTCCTCTCCTCCAGTGAGTACATGTTCAACTCCTTCAACCTCCTCTCATATGATAAGTCCCCCAGCCCCTTGATCATCTTTGTTGCCCTGCGCTGTACCCCCTCCAGTAACTTAATGTCCCTCTTCAGATACGGATGCCAGTACTGCACGCAGTACTCCAGGTGTGGTCTAACTAATGATCTATACAGTGGCAGAATCACCTCCTCCCTCCTCGAGGATATACCCCTTGCAAACAACCCAGCATTTTGTTGGCCTTTGCAGCTGCCTTCCTACATTGTGCCAAGTTGTTCATTGACCCCAATGAGCACACCCAGATCCTTCTCCTCCTCTGTCTGGGCTAGCTGCACTCCCCCTAGCTGGTAACTCCTCCTTGGGTTCTTCATCCCAAAATGCAGCACCTTGCACTTTTTGGCATTAAACCCCAGTTGCCAAGTGTCTGACCAGGTTTCAAGCTTTGCCAGATCATCCTGCAACCCCTGCCATCCCCCTAGGTAATCCACCACCGCGCCAACCTTGATATCATCAGCAAACAGACTGATCTTGCTCTTGATGTCCCATGATATGTCTGCAATGAATATCCCAAACAACTCTGGTCCCAACACCGAGCCCTGTGGGACACCGCTCGTCACTGCCCTTGGGTGTGAGAGCTCCCCACCCACCACCACCCTCTGTTGCCTTCCCTGCAGCCAGTTTCCTACCCATCTCACCAGCTTTGCACCCGCCCTGTGCCTACTAACTTCCTTCCCAGCCTTCCATGTGGCACCGAGTCGAATGCCTTACTGAAGTCCAGATACAGGACATCCACTGCATGGCCCCTGTCCAGTTGCCTAGTTACCCAGTCATAGAACTCGACCAGGTTGGTTTGGCAGGATCTGCCATGTATGAAGCCATGCTGTCTGCTGTCCTGTAGTCCTTTGGCCTCTAGGAGGGCCACCAGCCTCTCCTTCAGGATAATCTCCATTAGCTTACCCACGACAATGTGAGGCTCACTGGTCTGTAGTTTCCCAGTTCATCCTTGGGGCCACTCTTGTGGAGGGGCACCACATGAGCCATCCTCCAGTCCTGAGGTACACACCCCAAATGTAGTGAGGCATTAAATAGGTCTTCCAAAGGTCCTGCAAGGACCTCTGCCAGCTCATTCAGTACCCTGGGTGGATGCCATCTGGCCTGGCGCCTTGTCCACCCTCAGTGCCTTCAAACCCTCTTGAACTCTGCCCTCCATGATTTCCCATCTGTCACCACTTCCCCTGCTTCTGCCATTTCTCCACCTTGGGTGTCATCCCCCTCTTCTCTTTAGTAAATCCTGGGCAAGTACTCATTAGTGCTTCCGCCTTATCGTACCCTGCTTCCACCCAACCCCCTCCTTCCTAATCCTTACTATGTGGTCCTTACAGCTCCTTTTCTCCCTGATGTACTTAAAGAAGTCCTTCTCCCCCTTCTTAATGCCTTGTGCCAGCCTGAGTTTCGTAGATGCTTTTGCTCCCCTTACTGCCCTTGTCACCTCCTTCGATTCTGTCAAGTACTCCTCTCTGTCCTCCCCCCTCCCTGTTTTCTTGTACTTCCTAAAGGCAGCTCTTTTCCTCCTTACCTTTTCCATGACCTCCTTGCTCAATCAGCTTGGTTTCTTAGCTCTAGCCTTCTTGCTCTGGGCTTTGCAGCAGGTTTTGGTTGCCTCCACTATCCCCAGCTTTATGAGCTCCCACCTCTGGTTAGTATCCATACTAGATTGAATTCTGGCCAGGTACCCTTTTACCACTTCCCCCATCCTCCCAAAGTCGGCCCTCCTGAAGTCCAGCACCCTTGTGCCAGATTCCACTCTTTCCTTGCCCATATCCAATGTGAGCCATACTGAGTGGTGGTCACTCCCTGACAGCGGTTCCTCCACTGTAAGTTCTCTCATAAAGTCCCCATTTGCCAGCACAAGGTCAAGGATATTCCCTAACCTGGTTGGTTCACTGACCATTTGCAGCAGGAAGCTGTCCTGGAAGGCATCCAGCAGTACCTGCTCCCTTCTGTTCCTGGTTGTTGGGGTGCTTCAGTCCACTCCTGGCATGTTGAAGTCCCCCACAATCACCACACTACCCTTCTCGCAGGTCCTCCTGATCTGTCCCGCTAGTTCCCTATCTAACTCCTCCATCTGAGATGGTGGCCTGTACACCACTCCCATTCTAAGAATTCTATTCTTGGAATCCTGGATTTTCACCCAAAGTGACTCCGTACTACCCTCCTCCCCTTCCTCCCTCCCTTACACACTTCAGTCCTTCCTTCATATATAGTGCCACCCCCCCTCCTTTCCCAATCACCCTGTCCCTACGAAATAACCTGTACCCTGGTACAGACAGGTCCCAGTCATTATATTGGGTGGCCCATGTTTCCATGATGGCTGTAATGTCCACCTCTCCCTCTGCCATGAGAACCTGTAACTCTGCAGTTTTCCTCCCAAGGCTCCTAGCATTAAGGGTAACCACCTTCCACCCTCCCCCTCCCATCCTGCCCTCCTTTCCTAGCATCACCAATAGTACTTGCCATTTGTCCTTTGTCACTGTTATGGGGGGTAAGCTCATATGATTTCCCAACCTGTGGTCTCTGCATATCTCTTCCCCAACTGCCACCCCCCACTCCTAGTTTAAATTCCCAACTTCCTCTATATACTCTTCCATCCTCTGTTTCAACACTTTCTTTCCCTCCTCACTCAAGTGTAGTCTGTCCTTGGCATAGAGACTACTGTCCTCCCAGGCCCCAACAGCCCATACCCTTTAGCACAACACCAGGTGCTTAGCCATCCGTTAAATTCCTCCATTCTCAGCTTTCTTGTTGTGCTTGCCTTTGGCACTGGAAGTATCTCGGAAAAAGTTACTGATTATCATGGACCTGTGTTAAAGCCACTATCATTGTACTTTAAAGAGGGATTCATGAAAAAGCTCAAATCAATCACAAATGGGTGTTATATTAGGACCTGTTTTCAGCAGCACATAATTAACTCACGGTATGAAGCCATAACTAATAGCCATGTCAATATATACCAGTTCTAAATCCTCGACCACTACATTTGTTATAAATTAAAGTTTTTTTCAGCCCTTAAGAGCCTCATTTAGAAACAACAAATAGTTTATAAGAGGGCCCTTGTCTGTGACTAACAGCAGAATAGTTACAAAAAATTACATTTAATTCATTATTATACTTGGACCTGCTTTCAGAAGCAGAAATCTTACAGAAGCCGCGGAAAACATTCATGACCTCAATATCACTTTATGACGGTTATTTAGGTCTGCCCTGTGGCACCACATCATTCTTTAGCCACTAGGCTGCATTTTTTGTAATTTGACATTTATATCCAAAACATAACTTAACAACAGTGTTAGCTGGGCCTGCCATGTAGTATCATAACATTCTTCAGCCTCCTGTTTATAAACTAGGCATTCACATGACAACAAGCTCAAATCTCCACAACTGTCTTTACCTTACAAGGCCTCCCACTCTAACATAGCATTCCTCTGTTTACCCATTCAACAACCGGACATCCACGTAACCATGAACTTAAATTTTCATGACCACATTTACTTCATAGAAACAGAGAAATTGTAGGCAGATAAGGACCACTAGGCCCACCCAGTCTGCCTGTGGGCTCTATACATTGTATGTGGCCACTGACCCTATGTGATTAATGGCTTTTTATCCTTCCCTCCCCTCTCAAGCTTCCCTTGTGTCTGCCCCAGGCATGCTTAAACCCCTCCACTGGGCCTACCACTCTGCTATGGCTTTCTTCAGTCACCTGCTAAAAAATTTAACATTCATGCAGTCACACGCTTATATCTTCACAACTGTATTTACTTTACTGGGCCTCATACACCATTTATAGAATTCTCATTTAATTTTCATTTTTTTCATATCAAGAAGACCTTTGAGCTCAGAGCTTTTTTCAAAGGTGCCCAAGTTTATTACATGATACACAATACAACAGAATAAATAGAAGCAGTAACAAGCAGTTGCTCAAAAACAGACAGCGTATGACTAATGATGAGTAGAGTACAAGACCAATAAAAAATGTGCTAGTGAGGCGAGCTCAGGTTAATTAAACCTACCCAGCATTTTGCCATACAATTAAAGCCAGACACATTTTTTAAAGGACATGAAAGGAAAAATGGGATTTAGTGCCTTAACCGTATATGTAAATTTATTTTAGGGCCGGTGTTCATCATCGCTATAGCATTTCTGTTTGTCATGTATCAAAACATGTAAATTGCAGTTTGCACTGTAATTTCAAAGATTACTGTTTATGCAGTCTTGCAAGCCTTACTTCCTGTCTGCGGAAGAAAGTGCAGTTTGACACAGAGTGATGTGTCAGTATGTATGTCTGCATGTTGACGTGCTGCTGGTGGTGTGCTGTTGTTTGTATTCCACGTGCACACAAATACACACACACACACACACACACACACACACACACACATATGCACACACATGCACACACACAGTAGTTGACTAGGAAATGCTTAGGTAGGAAAACTTTCAACTCTAGATTTGTCGGTGTGAAACTACTGTCATCCCCAGGTGCTGGAACTCACTTATGATATTCAGTGAATAAAGTTTACAGAAGTGCAGGAACTCTCATGCATGTTACAAGGGGTGGGAAACTGAGTGTCTGCTTAACCGAACTTCATTCAATAGCTGTTGCTGACAAGCAAATTATGGCCTGATCAATTAATAATCTTTCACCCTTTAGCCTCGACAAAGATAATCTGGTGAGGCTGGCAAATGAGCATATCAGAAATGCTACTGTTAGTGACACCAGCAACCCAGATTCAGGAACAAACATGGATTATTAGAAATTGGCTGGGGGCAAAGAGATTGAGCATTCCACAAGATGAGGAGGGTGGGTTCCTGTCCTTCACTGCAATACTGCCACCTGGGTGACCACAGATGCTGGTACTTTAGAAGGGCCGAGTGGGGGGTGGAACTCCATGGGCATCAGATGTCACTGAGCTCAGTGTAAATAAATATTCCTTGATGTTACTGCACAATGGAGTCCCATGAGGAGGACCGAAAAAGGGGAAATGGCCCCAGGCCCCACACGTAAATGACCCCAGGGCATTCCTTGGCTGCAATCCACCAGCTAGTTGTGTACCTCCTGATGGGCAAAGTGTACTGTGGGTAAATCCCCCACCCCAACCCCACCTGGGGGGTAATCTGAAGGCAGAATTGAGAAGGGGATGCGCAGACAGCCCTGAGGTGCTGAGGGTTGAGTTGCTGGATGCCACACCTCACACTACGCTGGCAACCCAGGTTCGGGAATGAGCCCAGGTCATTGGGGGTTGGCAGGGAGGAAGGAGTAGGATTGAACCATCATTGGCAGCTCTCCTGTCCTGGGGAGAGTTAGACACTGTCCCGACTAGCGGGCGGTGGAGGAAGGGAGGACGAAGTTAGGCGCATTGTGGAAGCCGTGTCTCCACATGGCTCCCTAACTGGACTTAGCCCTATGTGCTGGCATCCTCAGGAGTGGGGATAGAGGGATTCATGTAGCTACAGTGTAACCATGCAAAATCTGAACTGTCCCATGGCTGTGCAGCGTGATCCCCCACAAAGGGGGGGATGGGTGCTAAGGATTGGCTGTACGACCACCACCGATCCCAGGCCAGTCACGAAGGCAAAAATATGATACAAAAAGAGAAGGCAATGCACCAGCTAGGTAGAAGCATGCCAGGACATCAGCATGGGGACATGGGTTGAGTCAGGTCTGGGGACAAGAAGAGGGCATGAACAAAGAATAATCTGGTCAGATTACCTTTCAGAATCTATTCTATAGTTCAGTACAGGCATCCTTTACTCATACACACACTAGTTTGTAGTTTTTTTTTTTGGGGGGGGGCAAAGAAAATAAGAGACAAACCTTAATACCCATGTTTTCTAAATTGTGTGATTGTAGCATGGCTGTTAGTGGGATATAATCAGTACAGACATTGTGCTGATTCTCTGCTGATTATAACAACTTCAAGAAACCAGGACTGCATAATACTGATACCGTGGAACTTTACAGGACATGAAAAAACAACACTGAAATGAAATACAACTGCTACTGCATCAGACTCCTAACAGAGGCCACACAATCAAAACATTGCTCATACAATGTGGCAGTTTGGCATGCTAAGCCTGCCTGTTTGGCAAACCAGTATACAGAGTCGGTCCTGCTGGAGAACAAAGCATACCATGTGCAGTTTCACAGCATCAGTATTATACATCCTTGTGCCTCAATGTTTTTAATAATCTATAGTGAATCTGCACGCTGTCTGTATTGATTTCATCCCACTCACAGCCATGTTACAGCTGCACAGTTCCAAGAACATGGGTAATAAGGCTTGTTTCCTCTCGTCTCTGCCCCCACACAAAATTACAAACCAGCATGTGTGAATAAATGAGGCCTGCAGTAGAGTATTCTATAGAACAGACTTTAAAAGACTTTTTAAAAAGTAAATTGAGCAGATTATCTTGGCTGATGTCAGGGAGAGTGATTGTTAATTGATCAAGCCATAATTAGCTTGTCAGCAACAGCTGGTGAATGAAGGTGTCAGAACAGCACACTGTTGAAGTTCAGCGGAACAGACTCTGTTCCACTGAACTTCAGCAGTGTGCTAACAGACACTCAGTCCCCCACCCCTTGCAACATTGCATGACAGTTCCTGACCCTCTATTACCTTTATTCATTGAATATTATTGAAGAGTTCCACTTCCTGGTGATGACAGTGATTCCACACCTAATTGTCTTCTAGGGAACATACGGTATGCTTTCATTCACCTGGACAGACTGAGACAGACAAAGAGCTTTGGAGAAAATTGCCACAGCCCTGTATTTATTAGTCAATTATTCAATCAGTGCAGTCAAAACTCAGCGTGATGTGTGCAGCCAGGTAGTCTTGGTTGGTAAACTCAATCAGCTTGATCTGGTTCCGAATCATTGACTGACCCCCTCTCCACCTGGGCCACTTGCCAAACACAAAACCTTGCGAAGACACTGGCTGAGACATGAGGGACGGCTCTCTTGACTGGCTGCAAATGTGTCCTCCCCTGTCAGAGGACATGGCCATGCTGCAAGCATTTGCCTGAGGAGGCTGCCTTCCTGACTGCACCCCTTTTACTGGGGGGGAAACTCCAGCCATCCAGCACTGACCTCTTCGTAGTCTCAGGGTGATCTGATTGCATGAGACTCATGATCCCCTGTTCCCCCCGTACAGACATACATGACCATGTGACAGCGTATTCTAGCCCTATCTGCTTTCCCTCCACTTGCTGGAGAAGGTGAAAACAGAAAACCCTGTGGGGAAAAAATTATTTTTCGACCCCTAAGGTGATCTCCCATAGTGGAACAGCAAGTTCCCTACACCCCTCTGTTCCCCCCCCCCAGCTTTTTTGAGAGTGAGGTACAGGCGGGTTCAAACCTGAGGGTAGGAGGATAAGCGCAACATCTTCTGTGCAGCCCCTTTAATGGGCTATGCTCCTCCCTCTGGTCCCATCCCACCTTCCCCCTGGGAACTCCTACTCCTACTCCTACTGGGCAGCTACCTCCCCCTAACTTCTCACCCTGGCGTTACTTAGTAGCTGCCACAGACAAAGCCCCACCTTCTGCGATGCCTTGTAGGCTCCCTCATTGTCTTATAAGGCACATACTTTCATTCACCAATATTATAGGAGAGTTCCATCTCCTGGTGATGGCAGTAGTTCCACACTTACTTGTCTTATAGGACACATACCTTCATTCACCTGGACGGACATCAAGCTTTGGAGAAAATGGTCACAGCCCTGTATTTATGTGTTAGACAATTATTAAACCAGTGCAGTCAAAACTCAGCGTGATGTATACAGATAGATAGTCTTGGTTGGTAAACTCAGTCAGCTTGATCTGATTCAGAATCATTGGCCAGCCACCTCTCCACCAGGGGCTGCCCACTAAACACAAAACCTCATGAGGACAGTGGCTCCAGGGTATGAGAGATGGCTCTCTTGACTGGCTGCAGACATGTCTTCCCCAACCAGAGGACACTGCCATGCTGTGAGCATACGCCCAAGGAAGCTGCCTTCCTGACTGCACCACTTTTATGGGGGGAAACTCCAGCCATCCGGCACTGAACTCCTGTCAGCCTCAGGGTGATCAGGCTGAATGAGACTCATGGTCCCCTGTTCCCCTCTCTGTACAGACCTTCCAAAACTACCGCGCTGAGCCATCACTTATACTGTACATATAGGTCACCATGACAACCTAGTCTAGCCCTATGTGCCTTCTGCCCCCCCCCCCCCATGCTGGAGAAGGTGAAAAATCATAAAAGTATGTGGAAAATAATGGGGAAAATTCATTCGCAACCACTAAGGTGAACTCCCATAGCAGGACAGTTAATTTCCTACATCCCTCAGTCCCCACCTCTGCTTTTACAAGGGTGAGGTTTGGCTTGATTTAAACCTGAGGGTAGAAGAATGAGAGTAAACTTCTCCTGTGCAGCCCTTTAATAGGCCATGCTCCTCCCCTGGTCCTAACCCACCTACCCCCGGGAACTCCTACCTGCCTGCACCACCGCCTCTAGTTGGCAGCTACCTCCCCCTACCTGCCCACCCAAGTGTCTGTACCTGCCCTCAGACAAAGCCCCATCTACTGCAATGCTTGTAGGCTCCCTCATAATCTAGAGGTGAAAGTTCCCCCATCTACGTGTTTCCAATTCAACCACTGTGTTGTGGGGGGCATCCCCAGCAGCACACCAACCTGCAAACTTACATACTGAAACATGATTACTCTGAGTCAAACTGCACTTTCTTTCTGCCACAGACAAGATGTAAGGCTCACACGTTTTCACAAACAGGCATCTTTGGAATTACACTGCAGACTACAATTTGTATGTTTTGATACATGACAAATGGAAACGATATAGTGAGGATGCATGCTGGCCCTAAATATATACTGGCATGCACTACTAGGTCACCTTTATCCTATTTTTCCTTTCATGTCCCCTTTAAAGGAAAATAGGGAAGGAATTTTACAAAAGTCTCCAGGTAGTGAGTTCCATACTTTGGTGGGTCTGTAAAGGAAAGACTACTGCCCAAGGACAGCCCTCCTCTACAGTGTTTGAAGCCAGGCACTGCAAACTACATGCACAGTGTGCCTATTAGTTACAAAGGTAAACCATTTTTGAATACTGAATGACATGAGCCCTAGTACAGCCTTTTTGCACAACAGTGCCAATTGGAAGAGCAGAAGGGCAACCAATTTAGGTTAATGTACAGATCACATTTGTGAGCACCACACTTGGGATCAAGCGCAAATTTACAAGCCAGTTAAAGGCCAGGACGATTTCTAAAGGTCAGCATTGTTGAATAATTAAACATTCATGCAACCACATACATATCTTAATGGCAGTATTTACTTTCTTGGGGTTGATACATTTATAGCACTCTTCAGTCACCTGTTGAATAATTAAACATTAATGAAACCACATGCTTATATGTTCATGGTAGTGTTGACTTTATTGGGCCTGATACTCCATTAATGGCATTCTTCAGTCACCAGGCTTCCTATTTAATAACTGCACATCATCATCATTCATGATAATTAGCTGACTTCATAGTCATGTTGCCTGGGCCTGTGTTGTACCCCAACACCATTATAACATTTGAAAGGTTTCACCTAAGGTTCAGTGAGAGAGGGCAGCCAGTTCCACCCCTAACCTACACAGGCCACCTGCTTCCACACACCCCATGCCTAGTATTTTTCACATGCAGTGTTACTTGAATGCTGCTTGACTCCCTGCATTGCATTGCTTTTTCATCTGCTTGCTGCTTGTTTTTGCTTCCCTTCATGTGTTCTGGTATGCCGACTGAACAGCAACAAATTCGATGTCGCCGCTGTAATGTACCTGCGGGACCCTGGCACTACTTTCTCCCAGTATAGCACCCTTCCCCAAATCAACTCTGACTTGGAGTTGATAATCCTGAAGTCCAGGGGTGCAGGGGGAAAAGCCCCCCACATGGGATCCACCCCCCAAAAAAAACAGACAGTTTAACTGCCGGATTCATGCCAACCGCAATTTGCAGTTGACATAAATCCACTGCTATAACGTCGGTTGACAAAATTCTTGTCAAACCAGCCTCATAGACCCAAGTGTTCTCATTCTTTGTGTCCTCTCCTATTATTGTTTTCTCCATTTATTGATTGCTCTCTTCCAGCCTGGCTCCACTGCTCATTTTTGCTTGCTTCCTCATGGCCTTTTGGGGTTCTGCTGGTGCACTCTCTCAGCCTGCTTCATTCCAGTGCTGGCCCATCATATTCTCTCCTGGGCAAACCTCTTTTGAATGTTCCTTCTAGATTCAGGGGCCTCTTTTATTGCTTTCTCACTTGCCTGTATTTTTTTTTTTTTAATATTCCTTCTACATTTCTCTGTCCTTGTTTTGACTACTTATTTTTTTCTCATTAGTTTAGGCTACCTTTGTCCCTCTGCTAGTGGTAGGCGAAGAGGCCTCAATTTGCTCCGCAAAGTAATTCGTGCAGCCAAGGTGAATTCACGGAGTACTCTGCAGCTCGAAGCAGAGTAATTTGCGTTATAATGGGTAACGCAAAGTCCATTGAAAATAATGACTTCACATTACTCCGCCTTCCCAGACCACTACTCCACCAATTTTAAAGGCGAAGTGCATTGAAAACAATGTGCTTCACCTCACGCTGCCTTGTTTTTAAGCTCCAAAGGTGAATTTTTTTAGTGATTCATGGGATTTCATTAAACTTTGTATAAACAGGTTTGCCTTGTAAATAGGGATTCTTTGAACACTAATCGCAAAAATTCTGTATAAATAAAAAATGTTACTACTACTACTATTTCAGGTCACATGGGCTCTATATTGATCAGCACAGCCTCAGTTCGGGGTGATGTGTGTAGGAAGCTGTAGGATACAGTGTGCTCTGAGAGTTGTCTTTGATTCAGACCTTCTAAAAGCTGTTAAAGAAAGCCTTTTTGAGTAATTGTTTTTGCTCAAACTTTAGTTTATCAATTGCAGGAAACCCTCCTGTGCTCATATCATCAAGTGTTTTTGTTTGTGTGTAGATTCTGAATGTTAATGTACAACATTGAGTTTGTGTGGTAAGAGACAGTGAAAGTGTGCTTTGGGGGAGGGGCGTGTCTGTTGTGTAGGTAGATTTAAGTTGGAGAAATAGGGAGTTCTTTGTTTTTTTGGTTACATTTTTGTTATATAACTGACTATTAATGTACACACAGAATATTGTTAGTAATTGTTGACATTTTTTTGCTGATTGTGTGTTGTGTGGATCTGGTGCTGCAGTTCATAATTTCAGGTTGTTTACAATACGTGGTATACTACTAAAGTTTTAAATTTACTACTCATTACTTGTAGACAAATTGTGTGTGTGTGTGTGTGAGTGTGTGTGTGCGATGCGTGACATCAAATAATACACCTTTTATTGTGCCACAGTGTAACTGCAGGTGCAGCAGTGTGAACCTGCTATCCACTGCAGCTGCGTGTTTTTGTACTGCCATTGTGGTATCTTTTCTTTGTTTTGCTGCTTGCACTGCAGTAAAAATCTGCAGTTAGTGCCCCCCCCCCCACCAGCAAAAGGAATTATTTTCCAGATTGGATTGTTTGTGACTTCAGCACCACTGGTTAGTTAAGCTGTTGTTTTCACTTGTGAATTTGAGTCTGTACCTGTTGCTGAAGTCACCATTTTTTGGGCTTCACATCCAGTGTCCCCCCACCCAGAGTGAACATTCCAAAATCTAAATTTGTTTAGAACATTGTTGTTGATCCCCAAAATGCCCGCAAAGAGATGTGCAAGCAAAGCTGGTTCTCGCCATGGCACTGCTGCTAGTGGGCATGGTAGTACACAGATGCAGAAGTGCATTGCTGATGTGAGGAAAGGTATTTCTCCTGCAATGTTTTTTATAGCCCAGTCAGTAGCTTCACTCATAGTTGGAGGAGATGATGTTGTCCCAGCTGGTGGTGTTAGTGCAGTTGCTGGTGGTGGTATGAGTATTGCTGCCTCAAGTTCCACTTCTGACCAGTGTACCATGTCCAAAAATATAGTGAAGTGTGAAGCAGTGTGAGAGAGTGGCAGTGTAGATGATGTCATACTTCCCAGTAACATCCCACTAACTGACCATGTGGATTCTGATGATCATGTCAATGATAGCATACAATGTGACATTTCTTCCACTGCAGTGCAGGTCATGCATTTTCCATGCAGTGATTCTCAGTGTGGTGAAAAAATATCAGGTGATGGTGGTGATGATGATGAATCTGATGATGATGATGTTGCTGTGGTTGCAACATGCAATGCATATGCCAGCATCCAAGCAGAAGATGTGGATGTGGGTGAAGTTGATAAATGATGATAATGATGTAAATGATCCCAGTTGAGATTCGGAGAAAAATAAATTCAAGGTGGCTGTGTCTGGGTCTGTTTGCATTAATCCCCCCCTTGTAAAAAGTTGTGATTTACTAGTTTCAGTTGATGGTGTTGATGATGATGATGATGATGATGACCCAATAATAATGATAGGTAGTCATGTTGGTCAGTTGCAGTCCAAGTGTGTTCTGCCTGAAAAATCACATAGCACGCCCCACACTTCATGACTTAAAAGAACGGAATCCAATAAGCAGCATCAGGGACATGTTAAAAGTAGAGCATCACAATCCCTTGTTTGGGATTTTTTTGTGCAAGATGCAATGATGAGTCAGTTGCAATCTGGCAGGTCTGCCATGGGTGTGTGAGTCTAGGTAAAAAGAGGAGCCATCTGGGCACAGGAGAACAGCATATGCATCTTAAGAAGGCACATAGCACTGTGGACCCAGCACAAGATGGCAGCTAATACCACAGTGGGGCATTCACCCTTGTCATCAACCATAACGGGCATGTTATCCCCTTCAATGACTATTAAATCCAGTAGGAAATTAAATGTGTGCAGTAGTAAGAAAATAAGAGCAGAAGATTACTACAGGCATGATGAGGTGGAGGAGCAGAATGATTTTGAAATGTTGTCCAGTGCTAGTGAGAGTAGAAGTTTTGGTGGTGGTGGTAGTGGTTAATGTAGTATGTCTAGTGCAAGTGGTACATCAACCCCAGTTGGTAAATCTAGGAAAATAACTGCATTTGTGGGTTTGCCATCATCACCTGTGCAACCATCTTCATCAAATGTCCACACTCCTCCCCCGCCATTCGCAGAGCAGAACCATTTGTCTTCACACCCTATGTAAAATGTTTAAGTCAGCCCACATTACAGAGTGTTTTTGCACATAAGCTGAAGTACCCACCCAATCATACAGTGTCACGTGAACTTAATGCTGCTGTAGCTGAAATGCTGGCAATTGATCTTTTGCCCTTCTCCTTTGTGGAGAATTCTGGGTTCTGGCGGTTTGCTGCATGTGCCTGACCAAAATGGAAAGTCCCATCCAGGACATACTTTTTTAACCCGTGCTGTCCCCGAGTTGTACCATACTGTGTCCGACTCAATAAGACATACCCTTCAACATTCCTCCTCTCCAACATCCATTTAAGTATGGATATGTGGTTAAGTGGCAAAACAGTGGAGAGTTCATACTTGTGTATAACTACACAGTGAGTGCAGGTGCCGGGGTTGTTTGTGCTGTTGGTAGTGTGAATAATCAGTGCAGTAAGGTGGAGTGTCATGATAGCAATATTCCTGGAATTCGACAGCATGCAACGATTGCTATGCACAATGTGACTGGTTCACACACTGGTGAAAACATGTCGGACATGGTACTGACTGAAATTGACAAGTGGCTGAACTCCCTGTCCCTGAGAGCTGGGTTCATAGCAAGTGAAAATGCATCAAATGTGGTGAAATGCATCACGAATGGTAGCTTTTTTCGTGTTCCATGCATGGTCCATTGTTTAAATCTTGTGGTGCAGGTGTTGCTGCAGCACCCTGATGTAAAGGAAATGCTGGCAGTTGTACGCCATATCTGTTCTCACTTTTCACGATCTGCAAAGGCTCGTGACCAGCTTCGTCAGTTGCAGATGTGAAACAGCCTTCCTCAGTACCACTTGAAGCTAGAAGCTGTCACCCAGTGGAACTCCACTTTATACATGGCAGAGAGGTTGCATGAACAATACAAAGCCATCTCAAAATATATTGTGATGCATACTAGCCGTGACAGTTCCGGGGTCTTCATGTCTATGATGACTGAACAGTGTTGCCTCATGGACTATGTAATAACAATTTTGCGGCCTTCTGAACATGCCACACAGGCAGTGAATGGCGAGTCCGCGTCCATTAGCCAATCAATTCCACTGCTGTGGGTGCTGAGGCAGACATTGGTGAATGTACAGCATGGCCTTGATGTTGCTGGAGACAGTGCTAGCAGTATATTGCTGAAACACATGCTGACAGTATTCAACCAGAATCATCACATTTTGAGCATTCAGTGTAGTGACAACTTTGCCATAGCAACCATGCTGGACCCACGATACAAACGTGAAATTGCCTCAGTACTGGAGGGAGAGCCTGAACAGGTAAAAAATGTCAGTGGGCAACTAGTGCACTTGGTTCAAGGGGCACAGAAGTCACGTGACAAGGTCAGCAAATCTCAACAGCATAATCAGGCTGAAGGTGCTCCTGAAGGAGTATCAAGCATATCCTATAAGGGGAAGGGGACTGCAGTTCCAGGTAGTCTGTCATCCAAAGCAGTTGGCATCAGCCCACTTTGGGAGGCTTTGTCCCAAGTGGGGATTTGTGAAATAAATGATTCCAGAGAACAGGATGATGCATCAACCACTGGACTTAGTGCAACACAGAGAATGGCTGAGTCATATTTGTCTAAAACAGGCATCTGTCAATAACTGATGATCCTCTTTTATACTGGAGCAGAAAGGTCAGTGAATGGCCAGAGCTGACTGCAGTGGCACTGAAGTACCTCACATGTACACCCTCCAGTATAAGTGTTGGGAGAGTATTCAACTCAACAGATGCGATAGTTAGGGATCGTCGGACAAACCTTTTTCCTGCAAATGTTTGTTTGCTAACATTCATAAAAATGAATGAGAGGCACATACCAGCACAGACTGCAACCTCAGTATTCATACCCTGGCCTAGTCATGATAGTTTTGATGATGTAGAAATGGACCATCCTGGTAACACTGCCAGTGGCAGCATGAAACGGCCTTCCACTGACGTAGATGATGATACAATGGAGAAAGAATTTCTCAGTGATCAGACTTCAGACACAGATGACTGTGAGGGCAGCTTTCTTTATGAAGATGATGATGAGGTTAATGTTGGCAGGTTTTAACTGAAGTTATTAACTCATTCAGGCCTGGATATGCCTGTAGGTGGTGGCTGAAAGCATAACCACTCAGGCCAATAACGCCTGTAGACGTACTCAGCCGACTTTCACTCAGGCCTGGAAACGTCTGAGGAAGTCATCAGTTTTACCTAAATATAAAACAAACCAAATTGCTTAGACCTGATTGTTTAGCACTGTTAGAAAGGTAATTTTGTGGTGAACAATTTTGCTGCTGATACTTTGTGTCTATCATGTATACTTTAGGAGTTATATGCATTTGTTTAATGTATGGTGTGCTTGGCTGACATTTGTCTCTCAAGCCTCACCTAAACACCTTGAATAAATCTGGAAAAAAAACACAGTTGTTTTGGTATTTTAGCTAGTATAAAATAAAAACTTAATGGATTACAATTGATTGCATAGCACCGTTAGCAAGGTAACTTGGTGCTGAACAGTTTTGTGCTGATACCTTGTGTCTACCACATATACTTTAGGAGTTATTCGCATTTGTTTAAGGTATGGTGTGCATGGCTGACATTCATCTCTCAAGTCTCACCTAAGCACCTTAAAAAATCTGAAAAAAAAACACAGTTGTTTGGTATTTCAGCTAGTATAAAATAAAAACCAAATTGATTACAATTGATTGCATAGCACCATTGGAAAGGTAATGTTGCGCTGAACAACCTTGTCACTCTTACTTTGTGTGTAGCACTTATGGTTCAAGAGGTATTCACATTTGTTTGTGGCATGCTGATTATGGCTTGATTTTGCTTAGAAAGGCCCAGGATGCAGTGCTAAGAGTATACAGGGCACAAGTGGTGGAATTCTCAAAGAGCTCTTGTGATAAAAGGCAGTGACATTTGCTGTATGATACATTTTCTTTCTCATGACTTTGTGTGCCCCTCCCAGACCATCACCACCATCAGGACTGCTGTTAGCCACTGCCACCACAGGGAATGACTTTGTGTCCCCCTCGGACCACCACCAGGACCGTTGTTAGCTATTGCCACCACAGAGAATGACTTTGTGTGCTCCCCTGGACCACCACCAGCACCATTGTTAGCCACTGCCACCACAGGGAATGATTTTTTGTGCCCCCCAGACCACCACCAGGATCGCTGTTAGCCACTGCCACCACAGGGTATGACTTTGTGTGCCCCCCTGAACCACCACCAGGACCACTGTTAGCCACTGCCACCACAGAGAATGACTTTGTATGCCCCCCCAGACCACCACCACCAGGACTGCTGTTAGTCACTGCTACCACAGGGAATGACTTTGTGTGCCCCCCTAGACCACCACCAGGACCACTGTTAGCCACTGCCACCACAGGGAATGACTTTGTGTGCCCTCTCTGGACCACCATCATCACCACCGCTGTTAGCCTGCCACCACAGAGAATGACTTTGTGTGCTCCCCCTGGACTACCACCAGGACCACTATTAGTCACTGCCACCACAGGGAATTAATTTGTGTGCCCTCCTGGACCACCACCAGGACCACTGTTAGCCACTGCCACCAGAGGGAATGACTTTGTGTGCCCCCCAGACCACCTCCACTGTTAGCCACTGCCATCACAGAGAATGACTTTGTGTCCCCCCCCCCGGACCACCACCAGGACCGTTGTTAGCTATTGCCACCACAGAGAATGACTTTGTTTGCTCCCCTGGACCACCACCAGGACCACTGTTAGCCACTGCCACCACAGGGAATGACTTTTTGTGCCCCCCAGACAACCACCAGGATCGTTGTTAGCCACTGCCACCACAGGGTATGACTTTGTGTGGCCCCCCCAAACTGCCACCACCATGACCACTGTTAGCCACTGCCACCACAGAGAATGACTTTGTATGCCCCCTGGACCACCACCACAAGGACTGCTATTAGCCACTGCCACCACAGGGAATGACTTTGTGTGCCACCCAGACCACCAACATCACCACCACTGTTAGCTACTGCCACCACAGAGAATGACTTTGTGTGCCCCACTGGACTACCACCAACACCGCCACTGTTAGCCACTGCCACCACAGAGAATGACTTTGTGTGCCCCTCTGTACCACCACCAGGACTGCTGTTAGCCACTGCCACCACAGAGTATGACTATGTGCCCCCCCGGACCACCACTAGGACCGCTGTTAGCCACTGCCACCACAGGGAATGACTTTGTGTGCCCCCCTGACCACCAACACCACCACTGTTATCCACTGCCACCACCATCAGATGCAGGAAGATGTCACAGGGAATGTCTGTGCCACAGCTATGACCACCAGCACCCACAACCAATGTCATTCTGACAATGTTTTCCCATTACATTGACCATGCCAAGGCAGACAGAGTCGAACAGGAGAACCACATCTATCAGCCACAGGCACAAGGCTTCTTAATATTAAAACTATAAAGTGAGTATGTGTACTAATGTTTTTTATGCTATTCAACTTCATTTAGCTGTGTGTTTTGTTTTCTGTTATTTTTCTGAGCTGCTATGGTCAAACACATACGGTGAAGTTTTTTTTTTTTTTTTTACAGATTAATAAAAAAATGACTCTCCTTCATTGAAAGTTGGTATCAATGGTAGTGCAGCAGTACCATACACAGGAACATGTGGTATATCCATTTCAAATCAATACTGGTAAGTATATATACTTTATTTCATCTGTTCATTTTTTTTTTAAAGAGTGCAACAAATCCGACTGAGAAGGATTCATAAAGTAGGTGACATGTGTACGTCGCAAAAACTATTTATGCAAGATATCATGCACTGTATTCTGAGCTTGCAGCTGTACAGCCATGACAGTGTTGAAAAAGTTCACACAGGTTGTGTTACTTGACAAGATGTGGCTTTGAAATGTAACTTGAGTTGAGATTGAGAACCAGGAACACTGGCACAGTGTATTTGTTACACAGCCTGATACCAAATTAAGTTTTGATTGATCTGCTGTTTGCAGTGTGACAGCTTACTATTTGTGTTAATAATCCAGATAACTGGTCGGAGTTTTGGTGTCCCCCAACCCCCAACACACAGCAAGTGATACAGGACAGACTGAAATATATTCAGGAAATAGGTAGCTAGCAGATAGAGATTTCTATTTTGATCAGAGCCTGACCTTTGACCCCACCACTAAAATAAAACAGACATTGAAAACTATTTGTTGGATGCATTATACAACAATCTCATAGATACAACTGAGTAATGGTTTCTGTCTGTACACACACCAATAAAACCTGCCATATACACTTTGCCAAAAATACATAAACACCTCACTGAACCACCTGGCCACCACATTATATCTGGTATTGGCTGGCTTACTGAACGACTCTCACAGTACGTCAATAGTTACATGTCCCCCATTGTCCCCAGGTTGAGGAGTTATATTAGGGATACAGGACATGTATTGTCAATTTTGAAAGATAGATTATACAGATGGAACAAGAGTGGTTCTTTGTCACATTAGATGTGGAGACTTTGTTTGGCAATGAGAAATGGTTCTCATTGGTTAATAGTGATGTTATAGTCAGTATGGTCTCAATGTTGATGTAGTGGGAGGAACAGAACTGACTTTTTTTTCCACCAGACAGAGTGCTGCTCCACACATCAACCCAGTACTGCCAGGTGAAAAATCTTCTAATTAGCAAACAGAAAAGAAAAAAAATACTTGAGATAAAAAAATGATAGCTGACTAGATCTGAAAGTTTCAATTAAATGCATGCAGTTTTCAGGCAGTACACTAGCGCTTTAAAGATTATTTGACAAATGAAACAAGATGTATAATTGCAAAAACATGTCTTATCCCAATACCCTATCCCAGCTTCATATGGTAACTTAGTATGGGGAGGGGACATCAGAAAAAAATTAAACAGCAAAGGATCTGTCTGTATAACACCATATGTAGATTTGCCCTAGGAGTGAAATATAGAGAACACAATTGCAACCTGTACAGTAGACTGGATTGGCTATCAGTGGAATAGAGGGACAAGCTTCAAACATCATTCTTTGTATTTAATCAATTACACTATGCACCAAGCATCCCATGTTAACTTTTTTAGAAAAAAATAAGTAATAGAGCCCTAAGGTCACAGGATACAATTACTTTAATTGTTCCATTGTGTAAATTATCAAAAAAATAAAAAGCCTTTAAGCAAATTGTGATTAAAACATGGAATGGCTTACCAGATAACCTGCGTAATCTGAAAAATGGCCATAATTTCAAGATATCAGTAGAAAAACAACTCAAGAAAAGATACACAGCGCAAATGTAGTTGACCTCTCATTCACTATAGGTGTGAGCAATAGGATACCAACTTTTTATTTACTGTTGATTTGTTTATTATGCCTATTTTGTTGTTTGATAGAGAATTGTGAAATTCTGTTTGTATGTTGTTTGTAATTTTGACTGTTCTAATGAGTTGTATATTATTGTATATATGTGTGACATATACTCTAATAATTAGTACATTATATGTAAGATGCATTCCTGTTTTGAAGATGTATGTCCTGTGTGTAGTTTCAGTTCAGTTCAGTTTCAGTTTCAATTTATTGTGAAGGGATGAATATCCATTGAGCAAGCTTGTTTGCAAGGATGTCCCTTGTACAACATACACAGTATAATGCAACAAAATACACGAGAGCAAGGACAATAATTACAGTATAGCAGTATTACATAGAAGCTCATAGAGCAGTAGTACATCTTTCAGGTAGACAGGAAAGTTGCATTTGTAACACACAGTAAAAATTGCATTTGTATTACACAGTAAGTTAAACAAAGTAAAATAATACGATATTAAAATAGGTCACATGGAGAAGGATATAAGTGTTAGATGTCAGAGTACTTTAAATAATCCAAGTCGAGTCTGTAAAATCACCATGTGTCCCAGAGCTGTTTACCCAGTTAACAAATTTTAAATAAATAAATACTTTAAAGAACAGCCAACACATGCAGGGGAACTTTGAACAAATTAATATTGCTACACAATACAGCTAATATTTTGAATTAGCTCTGAATTCCCCCATAATTTATTAGTGAGATAATGTACTGTACTTAGGAATCATCATAGGAATCATAGGAATTTACAATTCGAGAAGCTTACGCCATATAGACTTGCCTGTATAATGAATATCCTATTTTCCTCTTATTCTTCATATATTGGTGTAATGCAATTTTAAAATGTAATGTGCTATCACTATATACAACTGTGTCTGGTAAACTGTTCCATTCAGAAACCACCCTCTGGTTAAACCAATGACCCCTTGGCTTTTTTTTTTTTTTTTTTTTAGAATGAATCCCTTTCAACTGGTTTTTATGTCCTCAAAAATCCCTACTATGTGTCCTTGCCTCAAGTCCCGGGCATTCCCATAGGTCATTATTTTCATAGGCCCTATAGTGCATGAAAACAGTATATTTGTTTCATCAGAGTTTATCAACTTCTATTGCGTATTTCCTGCCAGATGTCATGATACCCCGAGTCCTGTCTTACCTCTCTGCCTGTATCTAGCAGAAATGTAACATTCTGGGCCAGTGGAGAGCATCTCCTAGTTCTCCACTATCTCAACTACAGTACCTAACAAAGCCAAGTAATTAGAGTGACTGGGGTTGCAATTCGGCAGTATTACTGTTGGCAACTGACTCAAGACCACCAGTAGTGGATTAGAAACCAAGTTTAAAACTGTTTGTAACTTGCAGTATGTTTTCCAGACCTGAAATTCTGTCCTGCAGCACTTCTAGTTTTCAGGCTCAAAAGCTCGCTGGTTTGTGAGGGACGCCTGACACAAGAAGGGACCCTGTGGTTTTTGTACCTTTACCATGGTGATAATATTTAGCTACTTTTAGCTATGTGCATGTGCTGTCTGCTGTTTTAGAAAACAACAAAATACCAAAACATGAGTTTGTGAGTATTCAGTGTCCGGACTGTCCTCTATGCCTATATCTATCAGATGCTTAGCACTCTAGACCAGTGAGGGCTTCTCTTAGTCCTCTAGAGTCTGCAACTACAGAACATAGCAAAGCCAAGTTATTGGAGTGACAGGGTTGTGATTCGTCAATATAACTGCTGGTAACTGCCTCAAGACCACAAATGGCAGCTTAAAAACTGGTTTTGAAACTGTTTGTAACTTATAGCATTTTCACAAGACTGGAAGTCCCACCCTGTGGTACTTCTGGTTTTCAGGTTCAAAAGCTTGCTGGTTTATGAGCACTGGTGAGTTTACGATGGAGGCAATGTGCAGGCAGAGGCATGTGCAGCTTTTTGCATCCACAGAGGGAGTATGCTAAACACTTTAGCTTTTCTTGGTCATATTTCAAAGGTAAAATCCTCTAGCCATACCTTGTTTAGAAAGCACAGGAATATAACAATCATGGATCCTACAGCAGACTTTCTAGACCTTATGCACAAAAGAAGGATCCATTGTAAATTGTGTTAAATGTATCCAATTATCCACCTTACAAAAAGAGTGTGATACATTAAAAGGTGAACGACACAAACTGTAGAAATATATAATATTGAACAATTTATAAACACAGTTGAGGCAAAAAGCACTTAAACAGTGTGAGAAAATAAAAAAGAGCAGGAGGAAGCTCTCAGCCCTTGCAGCCCAAGCAACAATTAACACAAAACCAAAAGGGATAGAGGAGACACATTATTAGAAGAGGGTGAGTGGTGTCTGGTCCCCTCAAGAAAACAAAAAATGAGAAGAAGAGCTTTGGGTACATGAGTTACGTATCGCAACCCATAATAAATATGCTCCATTATTACATGAATGCTCATCACAAGAACGGAATAGAACAACTAATCAGAGTGAACCTTTAATCCACAAATTTGTGATAGGTGACTCTATAAAAAGACGGCCATATACTGCATGTAAAAATGATAAAACCAACACCACTGTGTCCTGCATGCCAGGTGTTAAGATTATTGATGTTAACAAAGGGATTGGTCATTTGCTTTTAAAAGTAACTCATTGGTAATCATTCATGTGGGTTGGAATGATGTGAGTAGGGCCTGGGAAAAGGGGTATCCAGAGATACAGGTGATGCAAATTGAGTGACTGCAAAATAAGCGATTCAATTTGCGTGCCTTCATAAATGGTGACTGTGGAGAAATAGTAAGGGGGTTGGAATAACGAGTGTGTAGGGACATGCTCATGATTAGCAATTCTAGAGTTTCTGACTACACAGGGTAAATGGATTAAGTGGGCGAACCACTGCTGAGCTTGCCCCCTAGCATACTGATTATGGCCGCCCACATAGCAAAGGGTCCCAGGTTCAGGACTGCACATCAGCAAAGTATTTTTGCTAGTGTGGGATTGTTGCACTTTTTTTTTTGTTGTCTCATTTTGTCACCTCCTGTTCCCCCGAGTTTCATCAGCCCCACCTGTGGAGTGTCCTTCCCTCAACTGGTGTCCCTGGGGACCAGCCCATTCAGGTATTGTCCTCTTTTCCCCAGTGGCACCCCCCACCTCTGGAGCTGTTATATTTATTTGGTAGGTGTGGGGGCAGTAGTCCCCCCACATAAATAATGTTGGTTTTTTTTGCTCCCCATTGTTTATATGGTGTGGTTGTGGGCATGTTGATTGGTGCAGTACTAATTACCAATTTTTATTTTCGGCAATAAGCACTCACCATATAGGTAGTCACTGTTACATTTTTACCCTTCTGATACAGAAACATGAAAAGGGTATACAGTATGCCAGATCCTTATTTTACTAGACAGAAAGATAAAACCTAGAGGATGTAAAGTGGCACTCTCTGGTATATTGCCTATCCCAGAAGCCTAGACAGAAAGGAACCACACCATTACAGACTAAATATTACACTTTCAAACTGTTGCACTAAGGAAATTATTGAATTTGTGAACCACTTGGATTACTTTAGAAATAGCAGAAACCTCTATTTGAGGGATGGTTTACATTTAAATAAACTTAGTTTGAAAGCCTTGGGGAACTGCCTTAAACAATGCCTGGATAGACTGCCTTTAAACTGAAGTCAGGAGAGGGTTAATACTTTCAATAGACACTGCTCTGTCACCCATAAAAAAATCAGTCTGCACCAAAAATAAGATAAACAAAAAGAACCAATAAAAAAAATCAAAACTGCTTGCTCCTGAATGCACACAGCATAAGTAATAAGACTGATGAATTTGTGGCAATAACAGTCAAACTTGATGTTGATCTCATAGTAATATCTGAAACATGGCGGACACATGCTACAGAATACAGTATAAATATTCAAGGTTATGACCGATACAAGTGTAATATAACCAAGACGAAAGTGGAAGGGGTTGCTCTTTATATAAGGAATAGCATCAACTCCATTGACAGCTTTGATCATGCCAAGAAAACTCCTTCTGCACATCTGAAGCTATTTAGGCAAAAATACACACATATAAGGCTAATCCATTAATTGTGGGAGTGTGCTACCACCCACCTGACACCCCATTGGAAACAACAAATTAATTAATAACTGAAATTGAAACAGCAAGTGAGCTTGGTAATCTAATTCTAATGGACACCTTTAATTTGGGTAAGATCAAGTGGAATACTTACACAGCAAATAGTACTGCAGGCAAAAATCTAGTTGCAGTTTGTGAACACGCTAACTTAAAACATCATGTAAGTGAACTCACAAGGGGAAAAATATGTTGTACCTAGTCTTGGGAACAGAGAATGTCATTATAAATAAGTGCAAAACTGCTCCCCACTCCACCCTGCCCCCATTGTTGCAATAGTGACCATAACATTGTGCATTTTGAGGTACTTATAGGGCATGTTGCGAAGTCTGGAATTACTAAAAGCAATTTTTATTAAAAAAAAGCAACTATTGATAACATAAATAAAGAACTATTGAACATTGACTAGGACTCTGTACTGGTTAACAAAAATACATAAAATATGGGAAATGCTAAAATCAATGATCCTGTCTTCGAGAGAAAAATGCATACCTAAAATCAATGAATATGAAAATCAAAATAATTAGACAAAAATGGTTAAATAATAAAAAAAAAACTAATAAACTAAATAAATCATACATTATCAAAAACATTTTTTTTCTTTCCTGGGAAGCTTTTAAAAAGCTACAAAAAATGTAACTGAGATCGGGAAAGCTAAGAAAAAAACATGAAACACCATTGTGCCTTGAATGCAGAGACGGGCAAGGTACAGTAAGGTATTCTTTGCCTATACAAACTCTTTGAAAAATCCACAATGTCAGGTAAGTCCCCTGGTAATTAATTAATGATGTTATAATAAATGATCCTAAGAAAGTGACTAAAACATTCAATGAATACTTCTGTGGTGCATTTATCAAAACCAAAAAAAACTAAGTTGATTACATCTCAAGACACCAGAACATGTGAGAAAATTGAAATAACTATACTTGACTTTAAAAATAAGATCCAAAAATTAAAAGCCAGTGCTTCAGCAGGGCCAGGTAATATCTTCGGTCATATGTTACAAATCATGTCAACAAATTTATGATACCCTCTAAATATTCTGTTTGAGAAATCTATAAATTCAGGGACAATGCCCAGTGAATGCAGGTCAGCCAATGTGGTTCCCACTGTCACAAAAGGAACAAAATAGTCCCCTAGCAATTAAAGGCCAATTTGCCTTACTTCTATTATGTGTGAGTTACTAGAAAGTTAAATTAGGGATACTATTATATCTTCACTAGATGATCAGGATTGGCTTAAATGGTTTTAAAACTGGAGGAAGCTATACCACCAATTTGATCTGCTTCTATGAAAACATCAGTCAAATGCTGGCCAATAAAGTACCATGTGACACAGTACACCTCGACTTTAGTAAAGCATTTTACTTGTTACCATATTGGGCAACCACTGAAAAGCTAAAAAACACCATTATAAAAAAAAAAAAATTAATTGGTTTACTGTATGGTTGGAAGATAAGTCACATAGGATGGCAATTAATTGACATATTTCTGAGTCAGACATGATTACAAGTGGGGTCCCTCAGGTATCTGTTTTAGACCCTGTGCTATTTCAGATATTTATATCAGATCTAACCAGACATGTAGCTTTCTGATCAGCAAAACATGCCAATGATTTGAAGCTTGGGGGACCATGTGAGACATCAGCCCAAGCTGCAAGCATGCAAAGTGACCTTGATAATATCTCCACATAGGCAAAAACATGGGGTATCAGTTTCAACACGGATAAATGCTAAGTAATGTATTTGGGTAGGAAAAATAAAATGCACTCATACATACTATGTGACCACTAGCCATACCTTTTGTAACCGAAACTGAGGAGGTTTTTCTAATGACACAGGATTTACTGAACTGTTAAATGTGGCCATTGCCAAAACAAATTGTATTATCTGGACAATTAAAAGAAATATAAGATCAAGGAATAAATATGTCCTTATGCCTCTTTTTAGGGCGTATGCATGTCTACATCTAGATTATGCCTCACAATTCTGGCATCCATCAAGAAAAGGCAACAGATATAATCTTGAAAGAGCTCAGAGAAAATTTACTACAGGCATTTATGACATCAAGGACAAGACATACGAGGGCCACCTAAAAACTTTATATCATATCACTGGAGATTAGGCAAATGAGAGGTGATCTACTTCTCATGTATGATATTGTTAAGGGCCCACATTTAGTAATTGAATTAGGTATTAACTTTAAAAAAATACTTCAACAGGTACCAGAGGTCACCTGCTTCAGATTGTGAGTAAAATATTTCATACACAAAAAAGAAAATATTACTTTACCCAGCAAATTACAAACCCTTGAAATGCGCTACCCATAGACATCATAATAAGTAATATAAAGTCTGAATTGAAAAGTAAACTTGATAGGTACATAGGTATATACATAATATTATTATGGAGGCAGTATAGCACAGTGGGTTAAGGCCCTGAGCTACAGATCTGGATAAAGCAGCAAATTAAGAAAGCCTGAGTTTTTAATCAAATAATTTTAGATGCTGAATTTTGATGAACTGTAGTTTGTTATCTGTATTCTGCTCACTTGTGTCTCTGTCTGGCACCTTTATTTGTTATTTTTTAATTTAAAAATATTTACAAAATGCATCTTTTTTGTGTCCATTTATTTTTTTTCACTCTCACTAGAAATTATGCCACCACACTAGCCACTGTGCCCGTGCTTGATGAAACTGTCTCACACTGATAGTACTCATCTTTGTAGCTGTTATTCGCTGTTCAAATGGATGAGCATCTAATAAAACTGATAGTGTTCACAATAGGCAGTGACTTGCGAATTGTTGAAATTGTCAAAGCAGTTTGTGTTGTTATTGCCTCTGCTTGACTCAGTTTAGTATTAAACAAGATTAATTAAATCATTTTAGAGAAGGTAACAATATTTTAATAACAGGCACTTTTTGAGGCATTATTTTCTTCAGCTATTCGAAACTGCACCCGCTCAACATAGAGTATAGTCACCAGCCATATATATAAACTGTATTATAATTATTACATTTTAATATATGGATTTCGAAAATAGTACTATTCTAAACCATACAAAAAATTCCTCATAATGACATCATCCCCAAAGTGATAATAGCATAGTTGGCAAGTAATAATTTTTTTATTTATTTATTTTTATTTCGTATTCGGATTAATACCTTTGAGCCGGGGGCTCATTTACAAAAGCTCCAAGTCAACAAGGAATACAAGACATTTACAGGTGATGAAACACTGCAGAACAGAAAAACATCAACTAACAAGTGGTATTAGTGTGCAGTTACAACATTAAGCAAGGTACAACAAGTGAGGAGAAACAGGACCACACTTGTGGAGAAACACATTAATGCAGCACTAATTAAGTGTGGTACAGTGTTTAACAATCATGTTACAGTTCAGACAGGGTGCTCCCAGTCCACAGAAATGCAGTTTTAGCAGCCAAGGTGAGGCTTTGTCAAGGGGAGGTAGTAGGTGGTGGGAAGTGGGGGGGGGTGGGCAGTTGTGGAACAGGACGGTGGGAGTGAGAGATGGTAGTGTTTGCCGGGTGCAAGAATGGCTGTCAGAGGCCATGGGGTAACAGAAACACTGGCAGTCAGATTTGCTGGCTAGAAGAGATCGAAGCCCATTTTTAAAGTGGCCAAGTCTGGAGGAGTCGGCAAGGTCTGCAAACAGATCATTGAACCATTTAGGCCCACAGTAGGAGAGGGATCTTTGGCCAAGGGTGGTTCATTTGAAGGGAACAGTTAAGGACAGCCCTGGAGGCACTCCTTGTGCATTTAGATGGTTGTGCAGGCTCAAAGAGGACTGAAGTAGCACTAAGCATGGACCCCATCAGGGACTTTTTTGCAAGGAGGCAGGCCTGGTATTGAAGTCTGTGGTGGAGTGGGAACCAGCCAGTTTCCTTGTATAGGTCACAAGAGTGAGTCATATTTTGTACTCCCAGGACCAGGCAGTAGGCCTTGTTGAGGATGATTTTGACCCGTTTAAGCACTGTGTCTGTGCCTGCCCCGTATATGACAAGGTCATAATCCACAGATGAGAGAACTGAACTGCACGTAACAAATTGCAGGGCAGCTGGTGTCAGAGGTGTGGTATCTGTACAGTATGCCAAGCTTCATGTTGGTGAACTTTACCAGTAGCTCAGCATGGGCAGTGAAGGTGAGGGTGTCATCAAGGTGAGTCCCTAAGTACTTGAATGTGTTGACTTGGTCTAGTATTTCTCCTTCGCTACTAAACATATGCAGTGAGGACCCTCGAATCTTGCTCTTTGGGGTGCTGAAGAGCATGCTGTTTGTCTTTTTGTAGTTTAGTAGCAGTTTAGTTCTGGTGAACCAGGATTCCAATGCACGAAAATTGAGCTGAAGTTCAGAGCTAATTGATCCCATGTCTTTCCCTGGGACAGAGATAACAGCATCGTCTGCACAGAGTATGGAGTGTGCAGGACAGGTGTAAGGCATGTCATTTATGAAGAGGCTGAATAAGAAAGGACCGAGGATAGAACCTTGCAGGATGCCTAGGTTTATTCCCCTGGGTTCAGAGATTGTATTGCCAGTCCTGACCCTTTGAGATCTATGGGTGACGTAACTATGGAACCAGGCCACAGAGTTCATTGACAATCCTGTAGAGAGCAGACATTTCAGTAGCAGTTGGTGATTGACTGTTTCAAAGGCCTTGGTGAGGTCTATGAAGATAAACCCCACCACCGCCATCCCTTTATCCAAGGCCCCATAAAGCTGAGTGATGTACTCTACTAGTGCAGTGACGGTGAAGTGGTTCTGTTGAAATCCACGTTGCTGCAATTAGAGAAGGTTATGCTTTTCTAGGTACTCAGTTAGTTGTTCTGAGACCACCTTTTCAAGTGCATTGGTGGGGGGATCGAGATGGGCCGGAAGTTTGCTAGATTAGCTCTGTCTCCTGATTTAAAAACAGGTGTGACTAGAGCCTCTTTCCACCTGTCAGGGAAGATGCCAGATCTCAGAGAGGCATTGAATACCTTGGTGAGTGGTGCCACAAGTTCATTTAATATGAGTGCTACCATCTTCATATCGATCATGTCGCTTCTCATTCTGGTCTTACCAAGGACCGGTTTGATATATTTGACGGTCTTACCTGGGGAGATTTGCCTGAAGTAGAATGGTGGGGTAACATTATCCCGTGGTAATGGAGTGTTGAGGTTGTGCTGCTGGCCTGCAAGGGTGTGATTCAGGTATTCAGGTGGCAACACATTGCTGAGGTCCATGAATGCAACATTAAAAGCATGAGTTGGTAACTGTAAGGTCCAGTGGGGCCCTTGAGGTTCTACCCATGAGAGATTTTACAGAGCCCCAGAACTCCCTCCCTCTACCCCAGGTCTTTCCTAGGAGGTCATTATAGTAAGCTGCTTTTGCCAGACATATGAATTTTGTGCAGGTATTTCTAGTTGCCTTATATGCTTGGTAGTCAGCTAGATTCCTGGTGGCTTTGGCCCTATGCCACAGGTGATCTCTGAGTCACATGTGTTCAGTTAGGGGGATAGACAGCCAGGGGTTGGAGATTCCTCTGGCTTTCTTTGTTTTGTAAGGAGCAAAGATTTTGCAGGCTTTAGTGAAGATACTGCAGAAGTAATCCAGTGCTTGGTTTCTGTCCTTGACTCTATCCAGAGGGGACCAGTCAGTCCCTTTTAGGTAGTGCCTGAAGGAGTCTAGTTGACCAGGCCTTAATGATCTGTTCCTGGTGATCTTAGGATTACTCTTGGTGAACTTGTTACTCCAGGTAAGTAGTACAGGGGAGTGGTCACTGATGGTGGCAGGTAGGACTGTTACCTCTGTGATATTCAGGACAGGAGGAGAGTAGCCAGTTGATAAGGGTGCTGGTTCCTGTACGGTAGTTTTGTCTGGTGGGTTGTTTGACAAGTTGGGTCAGGTACAAGCCAGCTATTTGGTCTCTAGCTGTCTCTGCATCCTGTGCTTGCCAATTAATGTTGAAGTCCCCTAGGATTATATGTTCCCAGTTTAGTTTGTTCTGTTTGAGGTGGCTTATGAGCTGTGGGAAACCAGTGGGTAGTGTCCCAGGAGGCAGTTATATGGTGGATAATAGTAGCACTTTGTTTTGTTGGTCAGTATTAAGTTTTAGTGTTAGAACCTGTGCTTCCTTGGTGTGGAAGCTAATGGATGGGCAGTATTTGCCCTTTGATGTCACTCTTGAGGTAAACCAGACAACCACCCCCTCTTTTTGAGGTACAGTCCTGTTGGAACAGGTTGTATCCAGGAAGAGCAATTGCTGTGTCTGGGTTCTTTGGTGATAGCCACGTTTCTGTTAGGGAGATGACGTCGGGATCAATCTGAGCCACCCAGGCCTGAAATTGTGGCAGTTTGGAGAGAAGGCTGCAAATATTAAGGGATACAATTTTTAGATGTCCTGGGCTATTGGTGCAATTCATGATAGAGGCCACCCAGGGTCACAGCTAGGGAGGGATTTTCCTGCCCCATTACATTGGTAGTCTGGGGCACACTTACTCAAGTACAAGTGCAAGATGTGAAATCCTTTTGTCCTTATGCTTCCTTTGTTATTTAAAGAGGTTGTTTAAAAGCCCACAAACAGATCTTTTAGGAGTAGGTCAGATGAATATGTGGATTCAAGCAGGACCCAGAGTCACTGAGTTTGTCAGACTTAGTTGCTTGACTTCTGTTTTGCTTGAGATAGCTTCCAAAAAGTTGATTTTAAACTGACAATGCAAATACCTGGTGGTGATGTTTTACAGAAATCCAGTTCAGGAAACCTTCACAGATGTACTGAGCAAGAATGGTGTAGTTACTCCAAGCAGAAAACCTTGTAAATCCCCAAAAGCTAAGCTACAGACACTGACAAACACAAACAGCCATCCACCTATCATTCTGAGCCAGTAATAGTATCTTTTGGAGCTCTGAACGATAGTATTATCACAAAACGTGAACAGTGCATCGTCTCCTACAGCATGCTGTGCTACCAGTGTCAATCAAACAGTAGCATCTGAAAATGTGGCTCATGATTGGCTGCTTTCTCTCTGGGTGGGCAGAACATTTTGAGGAACAAGGCGGCCATCTCTCGCTTAGTGAGAGAAAATTATGCCCAGCACATTTCTCAATTGTTTTTTCCTTTAATTCTATGAAATATAGAACTATCTGGTTGATCCTGAATTCTGCAAAAGAAAAAAAAAAAGGTAGGTATGCCTACCAAAAACAAGCTTTTCCATTCTAGAAGCATGATGGGAAGGGGAAGGGGAGGTTAGAGGAGCGAGACGGTGCGGCAGGTGAGAGGAATTAGACACCACAGTGGCTGACCACCTGTTACAAAATAAAATTGGATCCATATATTAAAAAACAATAACAAATATCTAAGTGTGTATTGCAAGGCAGTAATCCCATTTTGAGGTTTTGGGGACTTTGGGAACCTCTCAAGCTTCGCTCTCGAGGTTCCAAGTCCCCAAAACCTCTCATTGGGATTACTGTCTTGTAATACACACTAAGGTATCTACTATTCTATTTACCATGGTCATGATACAGCGTTCTCTAGGTTCAAGTCCCATGCTGACTCTTTGCTTAGACATGTGTGTTGTCTGTTCTTGCACTAGACAAATCCTGCCTATTTTCAGACACGACCCAGGGGAGGGGGACACAGATGAATGCCAACTGACCTTGAACCAGATTAAGCTGTTGGAGGTATTTTTTATTAGTGAATGAGGGAAATTTGGCCAGGGCACCGGTGAAATTCCCCTACTCTTTTTCGATAAGTGCCATGGGATCTTTAACATCCACCTGAACTACCACCAATCCAGGCAGATGGGACCTCGGTTTAATGTCTCATCCGAAAGACAGCACCTCAGAAGTGCAGCACCCCCCCTAATGCTGCACTACAGTGTCAGTACTGGGATATTAACCCAAGTGCCAGATGTGGGAACTGAACCCACAGCCCTCTGATCTCCTGGCCACAGAGGCGAGTGTGCTACCTACTGAACCACTGACACTGCACATTCCACTCAGTGGTTCTCATTCTGTATTGTAGTGCGAAATAGGTTTCTTAAAAGAAGTCAAATACATAGTTTGTGCACAGTATTCCATATGGGTCAAGATGATGACATTTATTTCTTGCATTCGGATAGCCTGTATATATAAATATCCACCAAAATAAAAGACAAACAGTTGTATGAGAGCCCTCTATGAATAATCTGTATTATTTTATTAGTTATGTTTCCCTTTAGTTCTTTTACTCCTTGCCACACCACATACCATAAAACATACTATCAGGTGCATCTCCCAACCCATTTTCATCCATATAAAACTGACTGTGGGTGACTGCATGATCCTAGTCCAGTGAATAGTTTATAATTACATCTTAATCCCAAACTGGACATTTTTGCTGGAAAAGATGGTCCGTTTAGTCCCAAGAAACATACTTGCTGTTATCAGTAACTACTTATGATTAGTAAGGTCACAGTTGAAAATTGTAATAACTGAGATATTAGAGACAATTCAGTATGAGTAAGGTTAAAAAAAAAAACAGTAGTGATGAGCATGGCACCCAGCCCCACCACAATGGACCCTGAGATTCCAGATATAGTTGCATGAAGTTATTAAAAACTCTGCACTGCCATCCAGATGAATAACATTTGATGCAGCTGATCATGGCCGCCCACATGATACATAGACAGCTGATGGGACAGACAACCCACTGCATAGTGGAAATGCACAACCTAATGAGGGTTGATAGAGAATAGGGGTTATGGACAAATTCTCATTCTTGAGCCCTCTTACAGTAAAACAGTGAAATTCATTTGCTCCAGGTCATCAGAAGCCATTATAGTCAATTCAAGGTGAATGGTGAGACCTCTGTTTAAATAACAGAAAACAATAACATTTACTGTATCCACATCTGCATCCATATTTATATAGTTTTGTTTAATTTTTAATTAATATATTTATTATGTGTTTATTTCTTTTATTGGTCCTGCTTGAAGATGCATGCTCCCTACATCTCATACTGATACCATTATCATGCCACCACATTACTTCTGCATATACCCAATATCATATAACTTTTTATATTAATCACCTCGATAATCTGTTTATGCATGTCATATTAACAATCAGATAATGTCCTTCTCTTAACATAAGGATTTTCAATCTCAAAGTGCAGTGTACATATTTATGGAACACATTCAAACAAAGGAGAGAAAGAAGTGCCTCAGGAGGGACTGGAACCCAGCGCACCTGGAATACCATTCTGGTTGCACTACCAGCTGCACCACCAAGACAACTGGAAACTGGGCTGTCTCGGAGCACATTACTCTTTCTCCAGTGCACAACCTGGTGCTGCACAGATAATTACATTTTCAATCACAAAGTGCAGTGTGCATATTTATGGAACACATACAAACAAAGGCGAGAAAGAATTAAGTACCTCAGCTGGGACTTGAACCCAAGCCACCTGGAATACTGTTCCAGTTGCACTACCAGGGAAACTGGGCTATTCTGGAGCATGTTACTCTTTCTCCAAAGCACAACCTGGTGCTGCACATATAACTACATTTTTAATCACAAGAGTGTGGTGTGCATATTTATGGAACTCATATAAACAAAGGAGAGAAAGAAGAGCCTCAGCTGGGATGACTTGAACCCGGGCCACCTGAAATACCATTAAAGTTGTGCTACCAACTGTGCCAAGGCAACTGGAAACTGGGCCATCCTGGAGCACATTATTCTTTCTACAATGCATAACCTGATACTGCACAGATAATTACATATTCAATCAACAAGTGAGATTTGCATATTTATGGAACACATACAAACAAAGGAGAGAATGAAGTAAGTGCCTAGCTGGGAAACTGTTGGCTGATCAGGGTCACTCAATACGGGCATGGTTCCCAGTGACAACTCACAGCAAGTCCAAAAGAAAAGTCGCAGAAGTCACCCAGCAAACACAAAGCTGCTGTGCACTCCAAAATATGGTAATCAATACAGCAGTTTATTTTTCTGTATTTATTTATTGAAATGTTTCACCAATAGGTCACACTGAACAACAAGTTGCTCATCTCATGGTGCAACCTGGGGAAGGGGGTTACATAGGGTTGTGAAGGATGATCAGTAACAATAGTATGTGGGTAGTACAAACAATACAACATTGTAAGATTATGCAACAGTTAAAACACAAGGTATTGTACAATAAACAGTAGTGGAATATTGGGTAAATTGCAATACATGTTCAAATTGTACAAAAGAACATATAAACATACAAAACAGTAATAATGCAACAGAACCATTATAGTGCATGAGTATACCAGGAGCAGGCTCAAGGTAGTAAGCAAGTGCTGTTGGAGTAAAAAGGATGGGGCATTGCAGTAACAAAGAAAATGGACTGATGTTTCACCCATTGGGCTTTGTCAAAGCCCATTGGATGACACATCAGTCCATTTTCTGTTCTCCTTTGAGGAGGTTCTCTTTTCTTTTTTTTTTCTGTTACTGCAATGCCTGAATAAACTGCTGTACTGATTACCATATTTTGGAGTGGACAGCAGCTTTGTGTTTGCTGGGCGAGTTCCATGACTTTTCTTTTGGACTGCCTCAGCTGGGACTTGAACCCAGGTCACCCGAATTACCGCATCACCAAGGCAACTGGAAACTGAACCATCATGGAGCACATTATTCTTTCTCCAGTGCACAACCTGGTGCCACCTAGAATACCGTTCTGGTTGCACTACCAGCTGCATCTCCAAATAAGGACAATATTGCTGATCATGCTTTTTTCATTTGAGTTATTTCTCAACCTATACATACACCGCATTCTGCATTCATAATTTTCATGATAATATGACTTGCAGTTAGTGGTTCAAATCTGGCCACCGCAACAGCTCAAGTCATAGCTTATATCAGATTATAAAATGGGCAGGGAAAATTCTTTATTTTGATTTGTTACTAGCCGTGCATTAGAAATGTCTAATGCATGGCTAGCAACAAGTTCAGGTAACCACAGTCACATTTTAAAAAGTAGATATTAAGAAGCCAAATGGATTGCTCATTTCTAAATCGCTGCTATTTTTTTTTCGTCACTAACCACCAGCTACTTCAAGCCCTGTAATCTTAATAATCAAAGCAGCCTTTTTTAATTCACTTACACTACCTGCCATGCCATCAGTATGTGGCACATCACATAACTGAGCAGTTTTTGTTAGTATCTTTCTGTTCCTTTCCACACTGATCTGTTCCCCTTCCCTGGCCCATTGGCTGATCACTCCCTCACTTACGTGACCCTGCCTGCTAACCCATTGCTCCCTTGCTCACATTTCCACTTTTGTTTCAAAATTTAAAATGCTTAACCGAAGTCTCAGACATCCATTGCTGTTGCATCAGTACAAGTTGGCAAAACACATTATGTTAAAAAAGAGAACTACAGTTTGTTGTTTCCTTTCTCTCACTTTTTATCCCCCAATCTGTGATCCATCTGTGAAGTCTGCCAACTCACTCTCTCATCTCCAGGCTGGCCAGCCGCTCTCCTCACAGCTGACCAGGCATTTGCTTGCTCCTCAGCCACTCGCTCCCTCCCGGACAACTAGTCACTCGCTCTCACCTCCTGCCCAGTCACACGCTGATGTCCTTTCTCTGCTCACAGCAATATCTTAATATTTTATGAACTAAACACATCACTAATTAAAGTTTTGTTTTGTTTGTTTTTTTGGAAGTATCTCACTCCACTGTTTCAATTTACTTCTGCACACGGTTCCTGATCCTGTCAGCACTGTCAGGTAATTAGTCCTCATTTCTAACTGACCATGTTTAAAACACAAAACATAAACAATAACTACTAAACCAAGTTCAACCAATAGTGTGTGTGTGTGTGTGTGTGTGTGGTGCTAGGTGCCATGACAACCCCAGTTCAGCTACAGATGCCATCAAAGGACAAACATCCTAAGGGGGAAAAACATCACAGGTGGAGGAACTATTTTACTACAAAATGCTGTAAAGATATTAATATTGAAGTATGTCAACATAAAAATATTATTTTTTTTCATACATGTAAAATATAGTGCCCCATTTCACAAACAGAATAAGACACTTTAGGGTGTGCTTTAGTTCTAACGTATGGCCTGCGGCTTCGTGCCTCACTACACCCCCTAGCCATGTGTTAGAACTGTCTGACACACACCCTGTTGTGTCTTATTGCTTACAGAGTCAGTGTAATATATATATATATAAATAAAACTGTTAAACAATATAGAATTAATAATGGCAAATATGAACTGTGATGAATATGTAAGGCCTTTTCACTAGTGGCAGATGCTTCTAAGTAAATGCTCTAATTAGTATAGTATTGTTCTTTGGATATTGTTCAGATACTGATGTTACATGTCAATCTGAAATAGCTGGTTAATGCTTGGCTGCCCCATCCTCGGAGTTCCAGACTCATGGGTGTGTCATTGGAGCTAAGCCCTTGAGTGGCCTAACTCTGCCCTTGAGGTTATCATTGTAACCTAGTCCTTGATGGGCACAGCCTGGCCTTTGAGGGTTTGTAGCATAGGGTAAATGCCCAGTAGTCGTGGGGCGTATCATGCCCGGTAGGTGATTTCACTCCTATGAGTATGGTAGCCATTTTAGAACCACACTGATTCAAGATGCATAAAAAAACATAGAAGCATAGACTCTTTTGGCAGATATGGTCTGCTTGACTCATCTAGCAGCCCATTTTTCCCGGACTATACTGTCACCGCAGACCCTTTCTCATCTCCAGCTACTTACCCCTCCTGCTTTCTTCTCAAGATCCCTTTATGACTATTCTATACATGTTTGAAGCTTACCTTTTTGCGGTGGAGGCCAGAGCAGCAAGAAGAACATGATGCTACTCCACTCCCTGCAGCTCTGCGTTTGTCCGGGCATTTATAACTTTTGTTAAACTTCTTTATTTATATGGTTTCAAAATAGTTGAATGAAACTGATGTTGTTTTAGCCTTTGGATTATAGAATGGAGCTTGGTTTTGCAGCCCACTGGGAATAAGCTGTTGTTTGAACAGAATTGTTCTGGATACATGCTGCAGGTTAATTTATTTTAAACAGTGGTTTTCACCTGTCTTTGATGATAGGATAGTTTGGGTTCCCCAGCTGGCATCTGCTGTGGATAGCAGAGTCCCTCGAAAGGCCATCTGAGGTTTTGAAGGCAGTGAGAGGTCAATCAAGGCTGAACAGAGCAGTTCTATCAAAAAAGGGCATAAGTTGCACTGCTACAGTATGTGTGAAATGCATATTTATATTATTAAATGGGATGATATGGTTGACTTGGGTCGGGGGTCAAGCACCAGACCAGATGTATCTTACTTACTATGCTCAGTGGAGCACTCTTTTTCCTTTTCTTTTTTCCCTTAGGTTACCAATAATAGTATAGCTGGAAAACTTTTACAGAGAAGTCAGAACTTTGGGCAAGATGAAATCTCTGTTTGAGGGACTCCCGGATTAAGGAGGGGAGCCAGGTGTCTACAAAAAAAAATCTAACTTATCTTGGAATATTGGAATGGAGGTATAGAATGTGACAGAGCAGTCTAATTTACCAGAGAAGGCCAATCCAATGACCCTTGGAAATTAAATGGACTCCCTGGCGAGAGAGAGCAGAACAATTTCAAAACTCCTAATTTGGGTATGGTCTGGCGAGCTGTACTGAGCGGCCTAAGCAGCTTGATGCTTCTTCCCCCTGAGAGGTAACGTTTGGTACATTTTTCTATGCCTGGTGGATGTTTTTTATGTTTTGGAAGGATACAAAGATGCTGCTATGTGGAATGTAAGTTTGAAAATGTTTTATGCACCCTGTGGACCTTACATTTGCAAACAATGTGGCTCGGCAGGTGCTTTGAAGGTAAAATTCCACTGGGAACTATGTGTCTGTTTGACTTTGGGCACTGTGCGTGATTGCACCTGTTACAAAGTTTAACATCATGAACACTGCTGCAAGAAATTTTAACTTGCCATTTTCTTGGATGAATTGAGTCCCTAGGAATAAGAAATACAATTATAAATGTCTTAAAATTAAGTACATCTGAAATGTAGCCTTTCCAGTTAGTGGAATGATAAGGTGATTGATACCGATTGATTTATTAAGATATTGGCTACCACCTAGCTCTGAGGAAGCTGTATTCTACTTTACGAACAAACTAACTTATTTTGAAGGGACTAAAGTCTCAGAATCATTTTTGGCTGTGCATGATTTTTATTGAACTTGTTTTTACACGATGGCTTAAGTTTGTTCTGTTATCGAATATTAGTACCAGTGATTATTTTATATGGCATTTTATGCGTGTTTGATATTGTCTATTGCTGTTAAAGGTATATCTTCGCGAATTCTACAGGTGGTGTAGATGGAATCAGAAGTCTGCTTAATTGCTAGCCTCACTAAGATGTCTTCTCTCATTATGTTTAAATTAAAGCAGATTTGAGAAATCCAGAAATATGGATAAAGGTAAGAACATTAAAGTTGGTGCTCCTGCATATTTTGAGGAGATTCATGAAGATTAGCCCCTGCCATTGAGTAAACAGTGACTTATCGCCACAGGAGTCTGAATATGTAAAGATTTCCCAAAAGAATGCAGCCTATAAAAAGTTATGTCTTCCGTAAAATTGTAGAAACCGGGTCCCATGGACTTCCTAGTTTGTTGTCTGCCGCCCAGCTTTGGTAGTCCACTGGTGCCCACATTTCATTAACAAGTGACCATCACGTTATTAAAAATAGATTGGAAAGCTGCCACCCATTGAATATAATGGGGCGCACCCCTGCATTCTCACTGGCATCTCATCATCATGCTAGTGAGCATGGGAGCGGAGATGGGTGGCAGACAAAAAAACTGGGAATTCCATGGAACCCAGTTTCTACAATTTTGTGGAGCACATAACTTTTTAAAGGCTGCATTCTTTTGGGAAATCTTTACATATTCAGGGCCAGATATTCAAAGCCTAGTGCTGGGTGCAAATCTGCTGCGCTGGACTAGCGCCGGATTTGCGCCCGACTGCAATATTCAAAAGGACAGATAGCGTCAGTGCTAGGCATTAGCACCAATGCTAAATTATAATGTATGCAAGGGAGGGACTGAGGGGAGGGGCCCTGAATGCTGATGCACTGGCATATTCAAAAGTATAGCGTCGCGCTATAGGCAGTAGTGCTAACTGCAGCATGCCGCTACATACTGCCAGAAAAAAGCTAGCATTAATGCGGTGCTGCCCCCAGAAGAATCCCATCCTGACCCCCTTCCCAGGTTAAATCAGAGTTCCCTGGCAGTCTAGTGATCCCCCAGCATGAATCCTGATCCCCGTTGACCATACAACAAAGACTTTTCCCTGGTAGTCTAGTGGTCCCCCAACCCCCCAGCATGACTCCTGAACCCCATAAATGTAAAATAAAAGACTTTTCCCTGGTAGTCTAGTGGAAATCACAGCATAAAAGTCTCCCTAACAACATAGAACCTCCTTAGCAACCTAGGACTATTTTTTTTTAGAAGAGCAATAAATGCAACAAAAATCATTTCAAATGCATGAAAACTCAACTTTTTCTTTCTTTTTCTTCTCACAAAAAAAAGGACATTATATAATCACAATAAACCACTCCAGGGTGTGGGTGATGCTAACTGGATGGTTTGGTCACTCGGCCTGCAGCATCGGGACTGAACCACATCAGGCGAGGGTAAACAAAGCATCACCCACAGCCTGTTGTGGTTTATTGCTTAATTCTCACTGTAGGTCTAACCACCCTGAGAATATCAAAAATATTTGCCTTTCTTTTATCCTCATAGGTATAGCATAAATAAATATATATATGTGTGTGTGTGTGTGTGTGTATATCTATATATATAGATATATATATATAGATATACACACACACTTAAACAGGTCCTGCTTGAACAGATGCATGGGTGTGTTGTATGCACTGACTGTGCCTGCCAGCACACATCTCCTGCAGCGTCCAGCCTGTACTGCCATTCTGACCAAAAGGGGGAGTTGTGTGCACCATGCAGTAGGACCGGGCAAACTGTGTGGTAATGTATGCTAAGCAGCACATAATGAGATGCAAATGTGCCTGTTTGCCCACGGATTACCTAAGTAGGCTCATTTGCATGTCACTTTTGAATATGCAATGTTTAGTGCTGGGCAAATGTGTTAGTGCGGCGCTAATGGTTTGGGGAATATTGTACAATTTTGCACACTGTACTTTCCCATGCGCTGCTGTCTGAAGCTGTACTGGGTCCACGCATTTGCTGGCACACACATTTGCCACATAGTTTACCTCTACCTAGCTTCACGTTATTGTGCACTGTGTTGCTGTTGTGGTTTGCACTTCCTGATTGCTATATTCAGAGCTTCTTATTTCAGGGCTAAGTTTGCCCTGCACTCCCAGACCAGTTTGCTCTGTCTCATTCCCATGCTATATTCAGCAGCTCTTTTCCCTGGGCTATACCTTTTGAATATAGCTCGCTTTTACTCTGGGCTAAGTTTGCCCCCTGAACAGTGCTAATTTAGCCCCGGGGCAAAGTTTTGAATATCTGGCCCTCAGACTCCTGTGGAGGTAAGTCACTGTTTACTCAGTGGCAGGGGGCAATACAGGATATATTGGTGGATCTCTTTAAATCTAGTAAGTTTACTAAGTGATAAATCACGTTACACTTATGAAGATAATTACAAGTTTTATGAAGTTTTATATTAATTAGGGATGCTTCTATATTTAAAGGCATACTTATAACTGAGAGGAATGAATACATGGAAACTGACAGGAGTCTTGTGGGGAATATTTCAATTCTGCTCTGGAATAATATTTAACTGTGTTTAAACTTAGAGTACTTGATCATTGTTTAGTTAATCCAGCCAATATGAGCACTTTAAAGATGTATATACTGCATCTGATTATTGTCTGACAATCAGTGCTGTGTTGTACCGAATGTATCTGTTGTTTTAATTTAATGCCTGTAATGCTATTGCTCATTTTTATCTTATATCGTGGATGTTTTTTCTTTCTGTAAAGTTCTAATGACCTAAATGGTCAAACAATAAAACTACACTAACTAACATGTCAATTTTGAAACTGTATCCTGACGTTTATGCCAGACTCAGACAAATTATTCAGCTATGAATTTTGTATGAACTTTGTAGACCAAGGAAGAGAAGAATGTTTGTCATAAATGCATTTGTTTATAAAACAAGAAAAACATTTTAACTCTGTAAAAAATTCATAAGTAAAAACTAAGAAAATGGAAAACAACATGAAGATTGAACAGTACTATGTTTTGAATCAGTGCTTGTAAGCTTTCTTTTATATTTGAAACAACATACGTGTTCAATACAATTTGTATTTAAGAGAAAAAAAATCAAAATAATCAGTAGTCTTAAAAGCAAGTGTTGATGCCCAATTTATGTTGCTTATTATTAAGTGCTCACTCCTTGTCCAGTATGTTGGTTGTGGTATGTGCTAGGATGACATGTAATATATAATATACTCATACATTTTTTATTTATTTTATTTATTTATTGAAATGTTTCACCAGGAGGGCACACTGAACAACAAGTTGCTCATCTTACGGTGCGACCTGGGAGGAAGGGGTTACATAGGGTTGTGAAGGATGATCAGTTACAATAGACTGTGGGTAGTACAAACAATACAACATAGTAAGATTATGCAACAGTTGGAACGCAAGGTATTGTGCAATAAACAGTAGTGGAACATTGAATAAATTACAATACATGTCCAAAATCATACAAAAGAACATATGTATTTATTTACTTATTTATCTATTGAATTTTGTTGACCCAGTAAGCCCACTAGGCCTAGAAATCCCTTTTTCAGGGGTGACCTGGGTGAGGGGGGAATACAGATGGTAAGCAACTGAAATTGAACCAGATTAAGCTGTTAGTGGTATTTTGATGAATGGGAGAAATTTGGCCAGGACACCGGGGAAATTCTCCTACTGCATTGCTAGAGGTAAGGGGAGCTGCTGGTACTGCTCTACGGAATGGCAGACTGTGCTGATCTCTCAACGGAGACGGATGTCTTACCTGCTGCTTGTATAGAGAGCTCTAGTGTGATGCCTGAACAGGATCAGTCCCAAGAAGGGAATGCTTTGGGTGATGTGCCTTCCGAGCTGCCTGGAGATGTGCGTGGTGCGATCCGTGTAGCGGGAGTTTTTATGGCGAAGGATTCACAAGATCTGCTCACAGGAGAATTTCCCTCGGTTCCCTTAATGGTGCCCACTGCTCAGTCTGTGCTGTTGCACGACGATGCCTTGCTTGCAGACCCGACGGCTGAGATAGCAGCTTGCTTGACTAGCCACAGAGTACAGGAGACGGCGCTGAATCAAGCGTTGGAGACACTGCATCCAGGAATGTGAAAGTTGAATCTGATGGCTCTTTTCCAACTAAGCATTGGAGTAAGGAGTCGACCTTGTTAGACACTGGCTGGATGCTTCAGGATGGGTGCTGGCTACTTGATTCGGACTGGGTTTCATTCACACCGAAGGAGACACATGTATCTGGGATCACTGTGACTGTTCAGTCTGTGGATCAACAGCTTTCAGATTCCTCTTCCTTGGCTACTGATGGTAAGACTTTGCTTTCCTATGACCCGGTTGCTAATGAGAAGCCTGACACTGAGATGCCTAATGTTTTCCCCCCTCCCTCTCCTCGTCAGGAACAGTTTCATACTGGCCCCCACTTTTCTGATCTTTTTCAGAACAATTGACTGGATCAGGCTCCTAAGTGCAATGCTGTACAACTCAGGTACGGGGGGGGTCTCCAGGAACACCCTGATCGGTTTTATGTAGCCCGACTGCTGCTTAAGAACTCCATGAATTTCCAAGCCTCAGACATATATGCCCTCATAAACATTCGAGGAGAGGACACTTTTGATGTTAGTTTTAGGTCCTTTGCAGGCCTAGACAAATTCTGGCAAAAATATGAATCTCTGAAATCCACTCCTTTATGGACTCCATTTTGGGCTATTCCCATTACTAAGCCCTTGTTTAAAACTATCCACATTATGTTTTGAAATGAGGGGGATAATGTGGGGGATATCTTGTACTGGTTGGAGAGTAAGTGCACTGTGTTGGGGCCTCCTGAGCCTATTATTGATGGGGAGGGTATCTGGACTGGCAGCTGGAAGTTTAAGATTAAACTGGGTATTATAGGGGATTTGGTCCAACATGTTCCTAACAGCTTCTTTTTGGGCAAGGATAGGGGAGTATGCTTTTACCCTGGTCAGCCCAAAGCATGTTATAAGTATGGTAGCACTCATCATTTGAATGGTGCATGTGATAAGATTAAATGTGCATTATGTGGACAGCTGGACCATGACAGTGGAACCTGTCTTAATGTTTTCTGCAGCAACCTCTGCGATGCCAAGGGTCATGCATACCATCAGTGTCCGTATGCTGGCCAAAATAATTAAGGGGGCCTTGATAAGAAAACCCCGACTCCGAATTCAAGGACGGTTTAGGCCTAATGCTGAGAATACTGATCCTCCTGCTTCAGACCCTTCTGCCCCAGACCCATCCACTGCAGCTCTTCCTGGTGGAGGTGTGCCTAAGCCCACTGATGAGCCTTCTGACACTGATAAGTTACATGTTCAGCAGCTTCCTGTGGCTTCAGAGCTTTCACATCCTGGTACACTCTCTTCCACCCCGGCTCCCCCAGACCCAGAGTTCCAGAAACCTCACCCAAGATGAGTGACAAGATCTCATACTAGGATGCTTGTTAAATCAGCCACCCCTCCTACACACAATTCATTCCAGGTGCTGCAGGATCAGGATGGGGATTCCGAGTCTGATATGTCAGTCAAATCTGGGGCTTTGTCTGGTATGGAATGCGATGATGAAGGGGGACCTGACTTATTGGAGTCAAAGAAAAAGTCAGGTCGAAAGCATAAAAAGGACAAACTTTAGTCTGATTCCCTGGCTTCTCTGATTGTAGTTCCCCTAAATACTTGTAGTATAAAAAATTCCAGGAAGCGACTTGGGCTTTTATATTTTTGTAAGTCTCTAACTGCAGATATTCTGTTCCTGCAGGAGACACACTTTACTTCCTTGTATGATGTTAAGTATATGAAGAAATTGTGGATCCATGGGCTTTCGTTCTGGTCCTATGGTCCTGATGCTGCGGATGGGGTTGGGATACTTTTTATCATACCAATGTACAGGTTCTCCGACTGGTAGATTTAGTTCCTGGTAGGGCTTTGCTCCTAGACTGCTTTTGCAAAGGCTACCCCCTTCATCTCATAAACATTTATGCTCCCCAGGTTAAATCAGCCAGGATAGATCTTTTTCTTGAGGTTGAGCGCTATCTTTTTTCCCCTAGACACATTATACGAGGGGGAGACTTTAACTGCGGTCTGGATCTGAAATTTAAAGACCAGTTACAGCAAAAGGTATATTGTGATTCCCATGCTTTACAAAACATAATTGTGAAAGCCTCGTTAACAGATGTTTATAGAGCGCTTCATTCTGACCCTGGGCCTACTTATAGACGTAGCAGTTTTGCTACAAGGATTGACTTTGTTTTGGCTTCCCGATATTTGCTACCATTTTCTTTTAGGTTGCACCCTTGTGTTGTGAATTTTCAGATCACATGCTGTTAATGGTATGTTTTTCCCTTTCCTGTATCCCACCTCATTTCCCTGCCCTTCCTGTAAGATAGAAGCTGAATCATATTTTACTGACTCAGTCTATTCTGTCTCAGACACTTGATAGACAATGATCGGTTGCCGGGTTGTATGATTCCTGGGGAGATTGGTGGATGGAAACCAAGCTTGAGTTTAAACAGATTTCTACTTTCTTTAACAAAAATATTTAATCTGAGGACTGTATTTCCTATTTAGGCCATCTGTCCCAATTTTATAAATTAATGTCCCTTTCCACTTCTTCTGATGTTCGGATCCAAGAACAAATTGCTATACTTCGAAATCAAATGAGACAATTTCATTGTGGGAAAGCTTGCAGCATACATGATGACTTGTCTTATGGACTAAAGTCATCGCCTGTTTCTGACCCTTTCTCAGCCTGCAAACAAGCTTTGGATAAAAAGCTTATGGTTGGCCTTTATGATACTACGGGTGTTCTGAAAACTACTGACATAGAGATGTTGCACTTGGTTCAGCAATTTTTGAAGGCTCAACATGGTCAGGCTTTTCAACCCACAAGTACTTGGGAAGAACTATTTTCCTTTCAGCTGCCTACAGTGTCACTTACTGATTCTCAAAATACAGATATGCCCATAACCCAGGATGAAGTCAGGTTGGAAATCAGCCGTTTGAAAACTGGAATATCACCTGGTCCAGATGGCCTTATAAATGAATTATATAAACATTTTTTGGATGATGAAAGCATTATTCTGACACAGGTTTTCAATGAAATCCTTACTACTACTACACTGCCTCAGGGATTCTCATATGCCTTGATGATGTTTTTGTTTTAAAAAGGTAATAAACACATCATTGGGAATTGGAGACCAATTTGCTTATTAAATAGGGATTATAAGATATTTTCTGCCATTTTGTGTCATAGGCTCCAATGTCTCGCTTCATCTCTAATAGCATCCTGTGCAAACATGTTCTATTCCAGGTAGGCACGTTCACCAGAATTTGATTCTACTGAGGAATATTTGTGAATGTAGTCGACTGGGGAAGCTAACGGGATATTTATTTTCCTTGGATCAGGCTAAGGCTTTTGACAAGGTTTCCCATGTTTTTTTTATTTCAAGTTCTTCAGAAATATGGGTTTTTAGATAAATTTAGAACTTGGGCAGGGCTTTTGTATACTGACGTTCGAAACTTTCCCCTAGTTAATGGACTATTGGGGGATGGGATTGAGTTTTGTAGGGGGGTATGTCAGGGATGTCCGCTTAGCCCTTTACTATATACCTTTGTGTTGGACCCTATAATTCGGGGACTTCTTCATCATCTGCATATAATGGGTCTGACGCCAGCCTTTGATGTTCCTCCTCAGGTTTTGACTGTTTATGCTGATGACATGTGTCTTATGTTAAGTAATTCAGCTTCAGGCCTTTTAGCTTTTTATGTATTAGCACAGTTTGGTTCTATTTCGGGGACTTCAGTAAATTATGACAAAAGTGCTGGAATTTTTTGGGGGGAGGGGCCTTTTGAACCCACTATTGGGCAGATAGTTATTTCATTAGGCCCTATTAAAATTTTGGGTTGTTTTTTTGGTAATGGTGATCTGTCTGACCTTAACTGGAAACATCGCATTGAATTAGGTGTGGGTAAGGTTCAGTTATGGAAGCCCTGGACTTTTTCTAAAAAGAAATGTGTTTTGATTATTAAGAAATTCCTCCTACCTTTGTTTTTATATTGTAGTTCTGTGTTTCCTTTGCCTAGACATTATGAAACTCGTCTTTATAGTATTTTTTTTTTCAAATGATATGGGGGAGCCGATTGAACCCGGTTAAGTGTGATTTTACGTATTTACAGATTAAGGCTGGCAGTCTTGGTATGATAAACCCGTTAGTTTTTTCTCTCTCTTTTTTTATTAAATCTACATTTAAATAATTTGCACAGTATCAGTCCCATCCTTGGGACTTATGGACGATTTTTCTGATTAAGGATTATTTGACGCGATGGTCAACTGAGGCGCCTATTGTCAAATCTAATTATGGGGCACCTTCATTTCTTCATTTAGTGGCTGTTAAGGTATGTCATTGGCACCTTGCTCAAAGTGAGGTTCATCGACTTTCCTGCAAAGGTTTATATATTAGAATAATGTCCACTAATTTTTAAGTTCAGGTTGACTTTCCTAGATGCTTTCCTACTAAAGTTCATTTAGCTTTAAGGGTTCTTGCTGATAGAAGGATTCCTGACCGGATGTGGGATGTGACATGGCTCAGTTGTCATGGGAGATTAGGGGTCAAGGGGAATTTAAAGCATAAGGCTGTTTCTGAGAGGCAATGTATTCTTACTGAATGTGCTGGCATGGAAGAAACTATGACTCATTTTTATGTTTGCTTGCACGCATGTGCAAGAAACATAGTGCCATCATCGGAGATTTCGGAGATGTGTCACCTCCTCCTCCAATTCAGTCAGTGTGCTGGCAGGCGCGGCCCCTGTAAGCCAATGCATTCTGGAGCTGTCTATGACACGCTCCAAAATGCAGTGGCATACAGTTGAAAGGGGAGCTACGCTGAGTGACCAGCAAAAGATAAGGCTGCTCATGCGCAGCTCCCCCACAGACAGAAGCCCACGCAGGCGCATGCCGCTTCCGCATGCACTGTATAGCCGACGGAGTGCCCAATCCCGCCGGCTGTGCTGCGTTCCCCGCCCCAAAGGTTTGAAATACCACGCTGGGTGCCCATCCCAGCGTGGCAACCAATAATATAGCCGACAGGGTGCCCAATCCCATCAGCTCCACTGTCCTCCCCCCCAGTAATAAGTGCCACACTGGGAGCCCACCCCGCGTGGCAATGGCCTTAGCCGACGGGGGTGCCTAATCCCCGCCGGCCGAATGCGCCCACAACTGTTCTTGTGCTATGCTGGGAGCCCACCCCAGCGTGGCAAACGTCCCATGTTGTCCGCTTTTTTTTTTTAACCCAGAAGAAAACGGTCCAACGTTGTCTCCCCGCCCCTCCCACACCCGCACCCACCCACTGCGCACTCCAGCTTCCCACACCCCTCACCCCATACTTACCTCCGACCTTGGCATGACGATCTGTGGACTGGGAACATGTCTGCACCTTCAAAGCCGACGCTAACTGAGGAAATGCCGTAAGCTGTATAATGGGCTAGATAGGGGGTTTCAACTTTGTTGCATATCTCAGGCATTTTTTGATTTTTGCACCAATTAATATGGAGTTTTTAATTCTTCTCATGAATGATGTCGATTGTCATGGCGTTATTCGGCTCGAAGGGTGATTTCACAGTCACTGTGCAGTCACTTCGCGCCGAAATCACCCTTTGGGCCTGAATAACACCATGACAATGATATCATTCATGAGAAGGGGTCCCAAAACCCCAAGTTGAAAATTTGGTGCCAAAATTCCCAAAAGACTGTTTTACAAGCGCCGCAGTATTGCGCAGTTCTACGCAGGCTCGTGAAGTTTGCGTAATTTTCAATATTTTTACTTCCAGATTAACATTGCCATTTTACCACACCTCCTTATGAGCAGTACAGCTGTCATTTTCACATCTCACCCAAAATGTGTTTCTGCCCATGTAGCGCACAATGGCGCAGTCGGTGTGCGAAATCAATGTACGGGACAAATTATGAAAATCACAGTGACACTGTTCATGAGCAGACGTCTTAAAATGGCTATGTTGAAAATTTGCTAAAAAAAGTCCTAAAATGACTGTTTTACGAGCGTGCATTGCACAGTTCCTAAGCACGCTCGTAAGGTCGTGAATAAAGAAATAATGCCTGACAGGGTGGGTGTTATGCTGGGATAACATCCCACCTTGGGTGGTTGGTCCAACATCCAAGGCGGGATGTTATCCCAGCATAACACCCACCCTGGAGGGCATTATTCCTATTATACAATGGCTCATGTGTGTAAAAAGTATTAAAAGATTTAAAAAAAAACATTTAAAAGTAAAGTTTTGGTGTTTATTTAATGTGCAGGTTTACTTTTTAAAAAGATAGTGCTAATTTACAGTTTAGAGTAGTAGGTGAAGGTTGTGTTTGAGCTACTCTTATTGTGACTCTGCAGTCCCCCATAGGTTTGTTGTTGTTCCTAACCCCCCCCATTTGAATATAATTTTTATTTATTTCCATCTCGTTTCGTCTCCTTTGCTGTTTCATGAATGGCAGAGGTCATCTTGCTCTGCATGTCTGAATGTGGCTATCTGCCACCGTGGTGGAAGTCAGAGGTCATTTGCTGTCACGCGTAATGGCAGAAGTCATCTCCATCTCCATGTGTCAATGTGGCGATTTGCAATGGCTCCTGTACCCATCGATTGTGGAAGGTCTGTCGGTAGAGCTTTTACTGTTACGAGGAGAAAGAAAATGACACGAAAGGTAACCAAGTAAAATACAGGGTTATTATGTTCATGCTGAACTGAACTACAGAGCGGGAAAGTGCTGTGAAGCCAAAGGTGGTTTCAGTTTGCGCCTGTGTTTACTTTTTTTAAACTGACGTTGGAATGGGTAGATTTTGTGTCGGGCTGGGATGGGCGGTCAGTTTGAATTTGACTGAGAGTGCCAATTTCGGTTGGCGGCGCTGTTTATTTAGCTTGGCGGAAATGCCGATATCGAGCACAGCACTACCGCTGAAGCTTTTCTCAGTAACGGCTGTGGAGGGATCGTGTTGTAACATTTTATGTGGTCGTGAGCATACTGGGACTAGATCCGGGTTGTTATGCTGGAATAACATCCCGGGTCCAGTCCCAGTCTGATCAATCAGGGACCAGCATTATTCGTTGCCATTGTATAATTTTCAATATTTTCACTCCAGATTTTCAACATTGCCATTTTGCCACACCTTCTTATGAGTAGTACAGCTGCCATTTTTCACATCTCACCCAAAACGTGTTTCCACCCGTGTAGCGCACAATGGCGCAGTTGGTGTGCGAGATCAATGTATGGGACAAATTAAGAAAATCACAGTGACACTGTTCATGAGGTGAGGTGCTAAAATGGCTATGTTGAAAATTTGGTGAAAAAATTCCAAAAAATGACTGTTTTACGAGCGTGTGTTGTGCAGTTCCTATGCACGCCAGAAGTTCATGAATTTTCAATATTTTGACTCCAGATTTCCAACATTGCCATTTTGCCACACCTTCTTATGAGTAGTACAGCTGTCATTTTTCACATCTCACCCAAAATGTGTTTCCTCCCATGTAGCGCACAATAGCGCAGTCAGTGTGCGAAATCAATGTACGGGATAAATTAAGAAAATCACAGTGACACCATTCATGAGCAAACATCTTAAAATGGCTATGTTGAAAATTTGGTGAAAAAATTCCAAAAAAATGACTGTTTTACAAGCGTGCGTTGTACAGTTCCTACGCACGCTCGTTAGTTCGCAAATTTTCAATATTTTCACTCCAGATTTTCAACATTGCCATTTTACCACACCTTCTTATGAGCAGTACAGCTGTGATTTTTCACATCTTACCCAAAACGTGTTTCGCCCATGTAACGCACAATGGGCATGCAGTCGGGCGTATGAATCAATGTACAGGACAATTAAGAAAATCACAGTGACACTGTTCATGAGCAGAGGTCTTAAATGGCTATGTTGAAAATTTGGTGAAAAATTCTTGGGAATGATTTTTACGAGCATGCTACACAGTTCCTATGCATGCTCGTAAGTTTGCAAATTAATATTTTCACTCCAGATTTTCAACATGTCCATTTTATTAAACTTCCTTATGAACAGTACAGCTGCAATTTTTCATATGTCGCCCAAAATGTGTTTTCATTGCCGTAGCACAATGGTGCTGTTGGTGTGCTTAAAGCAATGTTTAGACAGATTAAGAAAATCACAGTTACACTGTTCATGAGCAGAGGTCTTAAAATGGCTATGTTGAAAATTTGGTGACAAAAGTCCATAAAATGACTGTTATTAGTGAGCATTGCGCAGTTTCCACGCACCTCATTAGTTCATGACTTTGTAATATTTTCAGTCCAGATTTTCACCAGTGACATTTTTCCACACTTCCTTATGAACAGTACAGCTGTCATTTTCACAACATGGCTGAAGTGTGTTTTCACTTTCAGTGCAGAGATGCATGGTCGCTGTGGGAAATCATTGTTCGGCACAGATAAAGAAAATCACAGTGACACTGTTCATGATCGGAGGCACCAAAATGCCTGAGTTGACAATCTGCTGTAAAAATCCCCAACCTAATTATATTACGGTGTGCGTGCACAGTTTCTAAGTACGTCGTGACTTCACCATTTTATGTTGCTTGCACGCATGTGCAAGAAACATAGTGCCATCATCGGAGATTTCGGAGTGTGTCACCTCCTCCTCCAATTCAGGCAGTGTCCTGGCAGGCACGCCCTGTAAGTAATGCATTTTGGAGCTGTCTATGACCGGCTCCAAAATGCAGTAACCTCCCCAGTTGAAAGGGAGCTGCGGCTTGGTGAGCAGCGATAGAAGCTGCTCACGTGCAGCTCCCCCACTCACAGGCGCGCCAGCCCGCACTCCACTGTATAGCTGGCGGGGTGGCTAATCCTCATTGGCTGAGCTGCGCCGCCTCCCTCCCCTCAGTAGGTGCCACGCTGGGAGCCCACCCAGCGTGGCAATCAGTCCTTTGCTGACGGGGTGCCTAACTTCGCCGGCTGAACACTCTAAAGTCCTCAGTGCCACACCGAGCCCACCCCAGAGTGGCAAATGGTCCCACGACGCCTTTTTTTTTTTTTTTTTACATGTAAGACAAAACGGTCCCACGGTGCGCCTCCCCCCCCTCCCACAACCCGCACCCACCCACTGCGCACTCAGCCTCCTATTACCCCCCCTCACCCCATACTTACCTCTGGACTCCGGGACGATCTTCGGTGGACCGGGAACACGTCTGCACTCTTCAAAGCCGACCGCGAACTGAGGAAATGCCGGTAAGCTGTATAATGGGCTGGATAGGGGGGTTTCAACTTTATTGCATATCTCAGCCATGTTTGGGAATTTTTGCACCACATTTTCAACATGGGGTTTTTGGGACCCCTTCTCATGAATGATGTCACTGTCATGGCGTTATTTGGGCCCGAAGGGTGATTTCGCGCAGTGACTGCACAGTGACTGTGAAATCACCCTTCGGGCCCAAATACTGCTGTGACAGTAACATCATTCATGAGAAGGGGGCCCAAAACCCTCATGTTGAAAATTTGTGCCAAAATTCCAAAAAATGACTGTTTTACGTAGAGGCATGCTGTGCAGTTCCTACGCAGGCTTGTAAGTTCGCGAAATTTCAATATTTTCACTCCAGATTTTCAACATTGCCATTTTACCACACCTTCTTATGAGTAGTACAGCTGTCATTTTTCACATCTCACCCAAAATGTGTTTCCGCCCATGTAGCGCAGAATGGTGCAGTCGGTGTGCGAAATCAATGTATGGGACAAATTAAGAAAATCACAGTGACACTGTTCATGAGCAGAGGTCTTAAAATGGCTATGTTGAAAATTTGGTGAAAAAATTCCTAAAAATGACTGTTTTTCGAGCGTGCGTTGTGCAGTTCCTATGCACGCTCGTAAGTTTGCGAATTTTCAATATTTCCACCCAGATTTTCAACATTGCCATTTTTCTGCACTTCTTCAAGAGTAGTACAGCTGTCATTTTTCACATCTCACCCAAAATGTGTTTCGCACCATGAGCTACATAATGGCGCAGTCACAGCGAACTCAGTGTACGGACACATTATGAAAATCACAGTGTCACTGTTCATGAGCAGAGATCTTAAAATAGCAATGTTGAAAATTTGGTGAAAGAATTCCTAAAAATGACTGTTTTACGAGTGTGCGTTGCACAGTTCCCACGCACTCTCGTAGGTTTGCGAATTTTCAATATTTCCACTCCAGATTTTCAACATTGCCATTTTACCACACCTCCTTATGAGCAGTACAGCTGTCATTTTTCACATCCTGCCCAAAACGTGTTTCCGCCCATGTAGCGCACAATGGCGCAGTCGGTGTGCAAACTCAATGTATGGGACACATTAACAAAATCACAGTGACACTAATCATGACCAGAGGTCTTAAAATGGCTATGTTGAAAATTTGGTGAAAAAAATCCTAAAAATGACTGTTTTACGAGCGTGCGTTGCACAGTTCCTACGCACGCTCGTAAGTTCGCAAATTTTCAATATTTACACTCCAATGACTTCCAAATACCTAAACAGCACATAGAAGCAAGCAACATTCGGCATTGACAAATACTTGTTTTAAATATTTTTACTACAGATTTGCAACATAGCCATTTTTTTACACCTCCCCATGAAAGAGTACAGCTGTCATTTTTTACATCCTGTTCGGAATGTTTTTGCACCTGTGGTCCTAAATGCCGTAGTCACTGTGCATTAGCAGCTTTCGGCTAACAAACTGATATTCCACCTGTTCATGAGGTGGGGTCACAAAACAAACATGTTGAAAATTTGGAGTGAAAATACCAACGAATGCCTGAGGTATTAGGGTTTTCAACCTGTACCCAACCCTATAGAGCAATAGTTCTTAGGCTTTGTCACAGTGAGCCTCCCCAAATCCATGGAAAAGATTTTGAGCTTCCCTCCAAAAATAAAATAATCTTGGGCCTCCCCAAGGAAAAGTAACATACTGTACTTTTGCAGTACACCATGAATAAACTGAAACCCCTTTGAGTACTTGGCTCACATTGAGTTTGTTGTCTTATACTGATATGGAACCTTTGAAAAGAGCTCATGTGCTCAAAGGTGCTATCTGAATAACAAATAAACAAATGTTATTATTGAGCTTATTGTACCCCACTCCCTCCACAGGCCAGCCTACTTGCTCCACTATTTTCATTCTTGAACCATTGTTACCCTTGTTGCAGTACTTTCATGGATCAGACTGCTTGCTCTGTTCCCTCTCTATATGAAATACCTTCCTACATACTCTGCCTCTTCTCCTCCTTCCTGCTTCTAAGCAACTTCTCTGGGATTACTTTGCTCCTTCCTGCTATTGCTCTTAGCACTTCTATATTCAACCCTTGTATTTGGGCTGTTCTGCCATCAGGCTACAAATTGATCAATTACCACCACTCATTATTAGTTTATTGTTCATATTTGTTTGCACTATTGTTCATTGTGTATTTCTGATTGTTCTGCAGTTACCTTTGAAATCTATTCACTCCTGCCCTTCCTCACAGACACCTTAAATGAGCCTTGGCTCATTCACCTTCCTTGTCACCTATTAGTAAATAAATACATAAGATTTACCTACTATTATTCTCTTTCAGTTTGTTTAATCTCTTCACACAAAATAAATAAAACTCAAAATTTAAATACAGTACTTTTTCAGACTTGCTTGAGCCTCCCTTGGAACAGGTTGGGGCCTCCCAAGGGAGGCTGGCCTCACCATTTGAGAACCCCTGCTATAGAGAATGACAGGCATCAGGGGTGTGACTTGGGATTCTTGCCTGTGATGCTCATACCATTCCACACCCTGCAGTCAGTGAGAGGCATTGAGGTATGCCTTGGACTCTTCGGCCCCAAACTTCACCCCATTCTCCTGTATCGCACCCATCTCACCATATTTCCTAATGAAATGGGGTGCGCATAAGGGCCAAAGACCACAAGGAACACCGTGACACTTGTCAATCTCTGCAGGGAGGGGTGTGGTGAAATGGCGTGGCCGTTATGCCTGATGACCCAAACGCACACCCCAATGCCTATCACTCTCTGCAGGGTGGTGGTGGGGTTGGCTTCACTTCAGTACTTCACTGCCATTCCTATTATGCAGCTCTGTAACTTCTACACTACCACTGCCAATGCCAGCAAGCAAACATTCGGCATTGACAAATGCTTGTTATCGTACATGTCATTATGCCTGTCAATTTTGGTCTGTTTTGCTTACCAAGTGGGGATGCCGTTCTTCTTATCATGTCTCATATGAATGTTTGGTTCTTGGGGATTTTTTTTTTCCAGATATCATCCAAGCACCCTTACTGTGATTTTTGCCTGTGTTAAGTTTTATAAGTGGCAGGCAAGATGCTTATTTTCCTTACAGCATACTGATACTTTACCTACAGTTGTCCTCCATCACATCGAATCAGCATTACAGACTCAAAAAGAATTTGAATCATATAATTTTACAGTTTATTTGTTTCATGAATATTGGAAACATGTCTATTGGATTTGACAGTATTTGTACCTTTTCTGTAGTGATTGCACAGATTTTTTTTTTCAGTAGTTCTTGTAAAGAGCTTTTTTTTACTTTTTTTTTGTAAAATTATATTGATGTTTTTTTATTTTTGCAATAAACAATTCCCCTACTCACAGGTAGGGGAACCTGACATCCTGGATCTCGGATCTGAGATGGTGGACGCTATGCAGGAGCAGGGCGTGGAGCTGGAAGTGGAACAGGGTATGGAACACGTTTCAGCAACCATGAATACTAGTGTTGTGGCCACCTTGATGGATTTCTCTAACAAAATTCCTGTGAAGGGTTCTGGTGACTTACTTGTGGATCGTTTGAAGATGGATGTTGTGTTAGCGGGTCGTGATCATGTCACTATTGTTCCAACACTTTTTTCCAGAGGCCGACGGAGATACTCTGCATATGAAAACTTTAAGCCCCGAGAGGCTGGCTTTACTACGCCAGGAAGAGAAGCAGCATCAGGCGACTTGCCAAGCACTTTTGGCAGGCTTACTTCCTCAACCGACATCTGCACAGCCTGCGTCGTTGCCTGGAGAAACTGAGTTTTGGGAGGTCCCTCTCCCACCCCAGGACTTGTCGGTTTTACCTTCTGTACCACTCGCATTGGATCATCAGGTTAGTGCCCTGGGAAATTTATCTGGTGTGGTTTCAGCTTGCTCTGGGTCACAGTTCAATTTGTCTCCTGTGTCTACACCATATGGCAACATTTTAACTGAGGCTTCTCTATCTCAGTTGGATCCTTCTATTGTTCCACTCCTTTCAGCTGCATTACCGGCGGCTTCCCTGAAGACTTAAAAAACCAGCTCTTTCGTGGGATGAAGCAGTGACTTTAGCCCAAGATACGGCCACTACTTCTGCCTGGTCTGTGGAACAGGCTTTGCTAGCTGCAGTATGGGAGCATGGTTCCTCAAGCGGTCAGTGGGTTTCGGGAGCTTCTCCTATCTAGATCCCCTGAACTGTATCACCTGTAAGAACCATGGTCTCGGCGGTTCACCAGTCGGGGATCACATCTTCACCACTGCAGCTGCCAGATGAATTACTTATGATCCAGAACCCAGTATTGGTGTTACCTGGTGCTGTGGAGGACTCAATGACAGCTCCTTTGGAGACAGCCCCCACTCCTTTTTCGGATTCTAAGATGTCTTATTCAGCAGTAGCCTCTTGGTCTCTCACTTCAAAGAGGCCCCCTCCCCAAGGCCCAATGCTGCCTGCCAAATGACACAATGCAGTGCGGCTGCGTTATATTGGGGTATGACTGAAGCCCTTGATAGGGATTTTGTGGCTCAGACTTTACTCAAGGAATCTTTAAAGTTTTTTGCAACTGAGACACATGCTTTATTACACGTCTCAGGGGAATCCACCTTTGGTATCAGTTTTAAGACCCAACAGGGCCTAGAACATTTTTGGTTAAAATATCAGAGGGTCTAGAAATCCCCCTTATGGGCCCCTTTCTCGATTCTACCCTTGTCACGACCCACCCAGAAAATGGTTACTGTTCTGTTCCATAGTGAGGGGGTCAGCATGTCTGATTTGACTCATTGGATTAAGGCTAGATGTACTGTTCTCTCGGAACCTGAGGCTATATTTGATTCTGAGCACTTATGGACTGGGGGTTGGAGGGTTCGAGTTATGCTTAAAATGACAGACTCTGGTATAGCACATCTTCACAACAGCTTTTTTTTGGGACTGGACAGGGGAGTCCTTTTTCATTCGGGACAGCCCAAAGCATGCTATCGGTGCAGGTCAGTCTCTCATTTGAGTAGTGTCTGTGACCAGATTAAGTGCACGGTCTGTGGGGATTTGGGCCATTCTGGTTTTCATTGTGTAGAACAAGAACGTTGCAACTAATGTGACGCACTGGGCCATAATTTCCAATCGTGTCGATGGGCTGCTCATAATATCCCAAATCTGGCTGATGGTGCGGATCAGCTTCTTTATATTACTTTGGCACAAAAGAAAATCATTTTTGCCCAAAAGAAACAGATGGATTGGCACAGTGAGGGTGGCTCGGTCATTCCTGAGGGGGACGATGTTGTGGCCCCTGCTGTTCAAGTGGATCACACCGCAAGTGGTGTGCCTTTGACATCCCGTTCAATGGTTTCTAATGCATCTATGCCTCCTTTACCTGTTGAGCATGTTGCTCAACCTCTGGCTGATGATTTTACATCCAAGACTGGCATTCCTATGGAACAATCTCCTGATAGTCTGGTTGTTTCAGATATTGTCATCCTCTCACCCCAACATCTTTTGCCTACAGTTCCTCTGGACTCGGGGATAATGGGACCACCCCCTCCACCTTACCAACCTGGCTCAGCCCCGGTTGTTGCCTGGGTGACTCATAGCAAGAAATTATTAGACTCTAGGCCTACCTCGAGGGCTCTCCCCCTCGCCAATAAATTTGATCTCCTGCAGTCTACAGGGGACTCTTCAGAAGATTCTGATTCTTCCTCCCTGCCATGTTCCATGCCAGATCATTCCACTGATACAGAAGCCCCAATTGAGCACACTAGAAAGCGGAAGGCTAAAACTAAACATAAGGGTTCTGCCTCCCACAAAGGGAGACTGAAATGAGGGAGATTATGGGTTTTCTTTTACTCTTTTCCCTGGTTTGCTGATGCTGTCTACTGGGCATACTTTTCATTCCCTTAATGTGAACAGTATTAAGAATTCAGCAAAATGTGATTTGGTTTTCTGCTATTTAATGCTTTCTGTTTCAGGTACTGTTTTTTTGCAGGATGTTCATTTTCATACTCTGCCTGAAGTTATGCAAACCACTAGGGCCTGGTACCCGGGCCCCTTGTTTTGGTCTATTGGTCAGGAAACTGCTTCTGGGGTGGGTATTCTGTTTTGATCCTCAGAGATGCAGTTAATTAAACTGTATGATTTGGTCCCTGGCCGTGTTCTTATTCTAGATGTCCGGTTCCATAATATTTTTTACCGTCTTATTAACTGTCATGCCCTTCAAACTAAGGCCCTCCAGGTGAAACTGTTTAAAACTATTCAACCTTTCTTACATGCCTCACAGTTTGTTATTTTTGGTGGTGATTTTAATTGTGGTTTATTATTTCACGACAGAACACATACTTCTAAGTCTACTAAACTGTATTGCGATTCTATTTTTTTAGCCTCTTTGATTAAAACGGCTAATCTAATCGACTCTTATTGTTTTTATACTGGCTTACATACACCAACTACTTATAAGGGTAATTTGGCTACACAGATTGATTTTTTTTTCATTTCCTCCTTTTTATCTATTCGGACGGTGGTGGTTCAATTGGCTGAGTTCTCTGATCATGGGATGGTACCTCTTACTCTTGATGAGGTTGATGATATCCGGGGGGGGGGCCCTGGTACCTGGAAGATGAATATTTCTGTTCTATAGGATGCTGACTTTACTTTGCTTCTGCGGGATTTTGTGGTGGCCAGAAAATCGGTCTTTCTCTTATACGATGATGCTGTACAATGGTGGTTGGACACTAAGCATGATCTGGTTTATTTCTTGAAACAGTACAGTAGGACTGTCTGTATGTCTCGATACAAGACTTACTTATCCTTACGGACCCGCCTGCAGAGACTATTTACCCTGTCCCTTTCAACAGGCTTTGACTATACCTCCCAGATCCAGTATTTCATGACCCATACGCAAAAATTTCATTCAGAATGAGCGAATACAATACGTCACCAGCAACAATTTGGTACTAAAGATTCTTTGGCCTCAGTATACCCCTTTGAGGCCTGTAATTCCTGTGTCAGCCATAAAGACATGTCCTCTCTGTATGATTCTGTAGGTCAGACTGTTCAGACTCAATCTGCACTGATATCAATTGTTGCCGAATATACTGAAAGTAAATTTGCACCTTTGCTCTTTGACCTTGCGAAGGCTAAGATTTTCCTCTCTCAAATTGATTTCCCTACACTTTCTTTACAGGAAGGTTCTCATCTGATATCTGATTTTCTTCGCTCAGAGGTCATGGATGCTATTCTGTCTTTAAAAATGAATACGGCCCCTGGCCCTGATGGTTTGCCATCGGAAATTTATAAATTTGTTGCCCAAGATTAGGGGGATGAACTGATCCAGGTTATAACAGTCTTTTACTTGGTATCTCTTTGCCTTTATCTTTTAATATGGGTTCTCTGCTTTATTTGTTTAAATCGGGTGACCGGCAGGCACTGTCTAATTGGCGGCCGATCTGTTTATTGAATACTGATTTTAAGTTACTCTCTAAGATTTTGGCTAAACATTTGCTGTCTGTAGCCGCGGACTTGATTTCAGTTAGTCAAACATCCTCTGTCCCAGGACATTCTATTCAAGATAATTTATTGGTGCTCAGAGAAATTTTCAATAAAGGTTTCTTAAATTTGGTACATGGTTACGTATTGTCTTTAGATCAGAAACAGACCCTTGATGCAGTACAGCATGAATCTTTGTGGTTGGATTTGGAGAAATTTCGGATACCTCATGAATTTATCCACTGGCTTCGGCTACTTTATCAGACAGCCACTGTTTTTCCTCTGGTAAATGGTTGGCGTGGCCCTTTGATTGGAATTAAGCGTGGGGTACAACAAGGTTGTCCCCTGAGTCCTATATTGTATGTATTTTTTTGGACCCTTTACTGAGACTCTTACAATCCTCTCCTAACATTCTACCAATAGTACTTTCTCCTATGATAAATGTTTGTCCGGTTCTAGCCTATGCAGATGACATGTGTTTATTGTTGCAAACTCCTGATTCTATACTGGTGGCTCTACACTTGTGCTCCGAATTTGGAGCAGTGGCTGGCACTAGTTTAAACTTCCAAAAATGTAAAGGTTTTAGGTTAGGGCTGGATAGCCTGGCCTTGCTGTCTTTAGGGGGGTATACAATTTGGGATTGATCCAATTCAGATTTGGGGTATTTATTTTGGTATGCCATGTCCAGACATATACAAATGGACTATGAAGCTTGATATAGCACAGCGGAAGGTATATGATTGGAACAAATAGAAAATGAGGAAGAAAAAGAGGGTGTATCTGATTAAAATCTATTTGGTGCCGATATTTTTATTTCTGAGTTATATTTTTCCACTCCCAAGGGTTGGGGAGATGAGATTACTAAGTATTTTTTTTCAGGCGGTATGGGGCAGTAGGCTTAACTCCATACAATGTAATAAATTATACCTTCCTATTGCTCGAGGAGGGTTGAACATAATACACCCTTTATTCTTCTTTAATAGCATTTTTTTATGGCTAATCTTCACCCACGTTTCATTCTTTCTAATAGGGGTTGGGAGCCTTAGGTGTTTGACACAATTCAGTTTTGGTTTAGATTATGGGAGGGAGGCACTTTGAGAGTGGTTAAGCAAATACCTACTGCCCCTCTTTATTGGAAAGATACTTTTGCTAGATTACGACAATGGAAGGTACCTACTTCTGGGATTATTTCTGATCAAAGGAAACACTTGTATTTTATGTTATTAGATACTATTTGTCATGTTTCTGTTATGTTTGATCGTTGTCCTGCTGATAAACGGACATGTGTTTTACCATTTTTGCGGAATCCTAGGATTCCCACCCAGATGTGGGATATGCACTGGCTTAGTTGTGAAAAGTAATCATAGGCATAAACAGCTGAGTGAGAAGTATTGCAGTAGACCGGGCTGCTTTTCAATGCTCGAAACCGTGGATCACCTTTTTTTTTTCATTGTTCCTTTATAATTGGATTTTGGAATTCTCTGGCCACCACATGGCAAATCCCAGTTGTTGCTTTTGTTTCTCTTGATAATTTAATGTATGGACAGACATCTGGTCCCTGGCAAAGTTGGGATGGGAAGGCTTTGGAAGTTATATTTACTGGCCCAGATATTCAAAAGGGTTGCGCCATGCGTAATAGGGTTGCGCCTGCACAAGTCTGAACTTGCTCCATTCTGCGATATTCAGCAGGAGGCAGTTGCGCCACTGAAAACAGGCTGAGCAACAGCACAATACAAATGAATGCATGCTGAACTGGAGGGGGAGGAACCATGCATAAACTGCACAGCCCGAAATTCAGCCAGGCTGTGCAGAGTTGTGCAGGCGCAACCCCCAACCTGCGCCTGCACAACTTTGAGCCCCCAAAAAAGGCTTAAGTTGAGGGCCACCCACAGGTGAGCTGCTGCATTGCAGGGCACAACACAGCAGCTGCCACCTGTGGCTGGCCCCCCACCCACTCCCTGTGCCCCCCCTGCAGCCCGATCAGGCAGCAGTAGAATCCCCCACCACCCCTACCGGGGCATACGGTTTAATTTCTCACCATCACCAGGCCCGACCATGGGCAGCATGTGGTCCTCAGCAGATTTCGTGGATCAGAATTTATCGCAGATGGTATTATGGGTTTGGTGGTCTCTGAGTGTCCTGAGTGATCGGCTCGATTGGATGGTTGCTACTCCTCGACCGTTATCCCCGGTGGTTATGTCTCACCACGGTTCACCACCCCACCCTCCGGGCAGCGTGCAGTGGCAGCATTTCACCCGCCAGCCCACCACCGCCGAGCCGATGCGTCTGCAGGTTGCACGCCTGCAGCAGAGCAGCTCACGGGCATGTAGCTGTCACATAAGATAGTCTACAGCTTTGTGAATGAACATTCATTCACAAACTGACTGTCTTGCACGGTATGGCTGCACGCCCATTGGCCTGCTCTGCACCCATGGTGTGCACTCACCGGGCAGTCAGTCGGTGGGGCGGTGGGGGCAGGCAGGTGGATGCTGCCGCCCACCGCCGCTGGGAGGGAGCGGGTGGTGGGGCTTTGGTGGGTGGAATGGGACACTAGCCACCAGGGATGTGTTCGGAGGGGGTGTTACTGACTACCATCCCGCCGTGATCGATTTACGTCCACTGGACCACCAGGGCTACGCTCGGGGTTTACTTAATACCATCCGCTATCGATTTACGTCCACTGGACCACCAGGATACGCTCGGGGCTTACTACACCATCCACGATCGGGATTTATGGTCCACTGACCACCAGGGATACGCTTGGGGGTTATTTAATACCATCCCGCGATCGGGATGTACGGTCCACTGACCACCAGGGGTACGCTGGGGAGCTATACTGCTGCCCGCGATCGGGCTGGTGGGGGGAATTAAACTATGCCCGCAATCGGGCCAGTGGGGGGTGGTGGGGGTATTCTACACTGTTTTGCCCATGATCGGGCTGCAGGGGGCGTCGGTCCCCGATGGCTGCTGCCTGGCAGGGCGCCAGGCACAAGTCCTCGGGGATCGGCACACCTGCATGCTAATGGCATGCAAATGGGGCCATAATCAGATGCAAATGGCCCCTCTGCGCTTTGCATGAATTATGGCCCCATTTGCATGTCACCTTTTGAATATTGGGATTTTGCGCATGGCGCAATGGTATTTGCGCCACCGCAAGTTGAATGCTCCACTCTGCCAACTTGCGGTGGCGCAAGTTCCACTGCGCCATGCACAGTGGCTGTGGCTGGAGGTGATATTCAAAGAAGTTGCTCAAGGGCGCAACTCCTTTGAATATCGCTCTGGACACACCCCTGCGCAACTATTTTGTGCAGCGCAAGGGCTTGCGCCACAAAATAGCGCAGTTTGAATATCCGGCCCACTGTGTGTAAATGGCACGTTTAGTCATCTCAGTGTTTATTCACCTTGCAACAAAAACAGTCTTCACATCTCGAATTAGTAGGACACATTACCAAAGACCTGAGATTGATTTGTGATTCTGAGCATCAATCCCTGCAAGATGCTTTATGGTTGGCTAAGTGGAGGGGATTGCCTTGGATTACAGATTCAGATGCTCCTATTACTTGAAGACTACATTGTTTTTATTGATTTTTGCCTTTGGACCCAATTTCCTTTTCTTTTTTTTTTTTTTATGCTTCACTCTAAGGCTGTTTTTTTAATGCATTAATTTAATGCTGTATTTTCTTTAAAGGTTATTTAGACTATTGTACCAATTTTTTTTTCTGTTGTTTTGTCTTTAGTTTTATTTCTAATAAAAGTTTCCCTTTCTCTTTTTCGATAAGTGCCATGGGACCTTTAGCACCCACCTGAACTACCACCAATCCAGGCAGATAGGACCTTGGTTTAACGTCTCATCCAAAAGACGGCACCTCAGAAGTGCAGCACCCCCCCATGCTGCACCACAGTGTCAGTACTGGGATAGTAACCCAAGTGCCAGATGTGGGAACTGAACTCACAGCCCTCTGATCTCCTGGCCTCAGAGGTGAGTGTGCTACCTACTGAGCCACTGACACTATACTGACATATAAACATACAAATCAGTAATAATGCAACAGAACCATTATAGTGCATGAGTGTACTAGGAGCAGGCTTGAGGTGGTATACAAGTGCTGTTGTAGTAAAAAGGATGGGGTAGGTTGTGCACACAGGTGAACCAAAAGGGCAGGTGGAGAAGAGAGGGGGAGAGGCAAAAACGGAATATGAGGAGAAGGGGTATAAACATATACAAAATGGAAGAGACAGAAATAAAGAAGCAGATTTGCAGAAAGCAAAATATATAGAATGATAAAAGGACAGAAAGGTAAACAGACAGAGATGAATATAAAAACTATGAGAGATTGGAACTGAAAGATAGATACAGACAGACAAAAAGCTAATGATTGTGTGTGAGAGAGAGAGAGCAAGCGAGTAAGATATACATATAGGGAGAGAGGGAGAGCACAAAAGAGAGAAAAGTTGACTGCATGTAAAACCAGATGACTCACAGTCAGCTCAGATGTTCACCACCTAGCCTATATCCAAAGTCAATAGCTGATCTCTGAATATCCTTTGTCCACATTGCATGTATTCTAACAGTCTCATTTGTAAAACAAAGACAGAATCATAGATTTTGATGACAATAACAACTGTCTGAACCACCTAGTCTGCCTATTTTCCCTGCCTATACTTTCACTGCAGACCCTACCTGCTCTCCTGTCATCCCCCTCCCCAAACTTCATAACTAATATTACCTTGTGCCTAGCCCATGCGTGTGTGCAGCCCACCATTGTTTTCAGCCCAACTACTTCCACTGGAGGACCATTACAGGTACCCACCACCATCCTTCCAGAATGTTTCCCCTTCCATATACATTGCATGTTTCCTTGTTCTTGTGCAACTTCTAATCTGAAAAATACTCCCCTCATGCACCATGTTCACCTCCATGAGGTACTTATAGGTCTCCATCATATCCCCCTCACCAGCCTCTTTTCCATTGTGTACCTATGGAGGTCCCTCAGACAATCCTCATAGGGCTTCTGGTGCAGATTTTAATGTTATCTGCTAAGAGGCATACTTTCCCTTCCAGCTCTTCTGCAATGTCACTAATAAAGACATTAAGAGGACAGTCCCAGTGCTGAACTCTGAGACCCCCCCACTTGTCACTCTCTCTTCCCCTGAGTTAGTTCCATCTGCCAGTATCTTATGCAGTCTATCAATTAACCAATTTCTTACCCAGTTTACCACATTTGGACCACCCCTAAACTGCCCCGTTTCCTTATGAGCCTCCTATGTGGTATGGTGTAGAAGGTCTTACCTCTGCATCTCTTTGTACTGAATGTCACCTTTTTATCATTAACCTTTTCAATCATTTCCCTGGAGAAACATAATGATTTCTTTTTTCTCATGTTTTTATTTACTTCTTTTGTACATAGGTTGTTTTTTTTTTTTTTTTGTATTTCTCTCCATTTCCTGGCGGCACCAAGTGCCTTCAGCTGTCATCTCAGCACCGCCCCCTGAGGATCAGACCCCCTCCCTTAAGCTGCCATGACTTACCCTTCATGGCAGGGTGGTGGGAGCATCTCAACCCACCCACAATGGATCCAGCCAGGGAAGTGCCATCTCAGGGATGGTGCCATGGGGACAGCTTCACAGAGCCAGGATGTTTTCCATTTTCTCCCTTGTGTGGAGGTGGGGTATGCAATGACTCCTGCAGAGAGAGCGCGTATGCTTCTGCACATGCTCTCTCCAAGCATCTGCCCCATCTCCTCCCATTTTTGCAGCATCGGCGCACTGGCCACCAGCAGCCACTAGGGGTCAGTCAAGCACTGACTGCTGATGGCCCCCCACCCTGGACAAGGAAAGCAGTCCCCTAGATGCTCAATCCTTCTCCTCCCCTGCCGACCCCTGGCAGCCCATTCTTGTTCCTGAACACGGGTCGCTGGCATAGCATGAGGTAAGACATCTAGCACCTCAGCCCTCAGCACCACCAGGCCATCCATACAGAGATTTGTTGTCTTCACTATGCCCACTCTTAACTTTGCCAAAACTTCCTTTACCCCACCCAGGCCATCTCCCACTGCTAGGCCACCTCTGAAACATTCACCCATTTATCAAAAGCTGCCCTCCTAAAGCCCAGAACCCTTGTTCTTGTGTAGTTTGCTTCCGCTACCATCCTTATGTTGAATAACAGTTTACAATGTACAATGATCATTGGTCTCTAGGTGTCCTCCCACTTTGATGTCTGGAATACTGTGCCTGTTTGTGAGTAACAGGTTCAGAAATGCCCCATTATGAGTGGAATTCCTGACTAGCTGCATGAGAAACGTCTCTGCAGGTAGTCCAGGTTGTCTTTGCTACTAGCTGAGGCTGCAGCAAGGAGTCCCCAATTTATATCTGGCAGATTGAAGTACCCCACCAGCAACACCTCCCCTTTTCTGCCATTGTTCTAATGGCTTCCTCCAGTTACTTATCCAGTTCTTTCCCCTAAGTTGGAGGGCTATGGATCATACCAGTATGAATATTGGCTCTGCCTCTGTGGAGGAGAGGTGCTTGGCACTTTGGGAAAGATAAACATAGTCCACCTAGCCTTCCTGCATCCCTTGCCAGACCGACAAAGGAGTGACACTGGCATCTGTTCTGAAGGCAATTGCTCAGTCGTCTGGTGCAGGCAACTCCAGTTGGTAGGGACATAAGGGAGAACAATCAGGGAATGCTAATTGGGTGAACTCTGCTTTCTGAAGTTTGCATGCCTTTTTGCATACTGATTGGTTAGGGTGATTTTCACTTGGTATCACCACTCACTGTTCTCTGTAGTCACTTGAACCATACGTTCTCTGACATGGCATCTAAACTTAGTAAACTGCCATCCTGCCATCTGTTATAATGCAAGGGATGTCACAGTAATTTTTAATTTTACAAGCTTTTGCTTCTGCCTCCATGGCGACCTACAGTATTTCCAACCCCCACTTGACTTTCTTGGGTTTGGGTTCCTTTGGACAGGGCTTATTTTTGGTCAGGATATCACTACTCTCTTACTAGCTACTGTGAAGACAGTAGTGCTATCTTGCAAGTTGGTATGTCACAATGAAATACTGAACTAATCAGACAGCAGCTTTAACAATGCTGATGACATTATAATAGCCATGTGTAGCACTAAAGGCAGCAGATATGAGATGCTTTGAGAGGCATAGCTTAAATTTCACACTTTTTTCATTTTGTAATTTTTTTTTTTTCATTTATATAACAGAACCAGCTAAGCACATGCTCTGCAATTCAAGTATGACATGGGTGAGAGATGATAGTAGAAATACCTTTACTAACAATACTGGACCTCTTATGACTTCACCGGGGCATAATTTCTTATGAGGTCAAGACTTCAGATATACAGTGAAGTCCATCAAGATAAAGTGCAGCACTGCAGAATTCAGCAGTAAACAATGCAATTTCAATGGCAGTTAATCCCTTGTCATGCAGTAAACCTATTACACTGCGCTTCATCCTGGTGGGCTTCACTGTAGGTCATGAAGATACTGTATTTCTGCTATCTTACTATTACTCATGTCATATCCCATATGTGCCTACTTTATGCATGCATGAAATGCATGTTTGACTTTATATAAGCTGTACTTTTATATGAGTGACAAATGTCAATAGTAAACCATATTTTTTTTTATTTCTTATAAAATAAGCTTGTTAATCTGTTTACATTATGTTGCATGTTTTGTATGATATTAAATTAAGCATACATTAAAACAAACATTACAATATGTGTTATAGTAATATTCAATGAAATCAAACTGTTTTCTTTATAAGCATTCACAAAAAGTTCAGAGAGAATTTTATTTTGATTACTTCTAGTCTGAATTTATTGAGATTAGAGCTGACACACGCACTGGTACATGTTTCTAATGGGCACATTGGGCTCAGTTTTTAAGGTCCCGTGAATGCTGCAAGCCCCTCATGCACTGATTGTTTGGCTCACAGGGCTTGATGCATTCTCCTGGCTGGCAATCAGGATTTTCGATCCCAAGAGTCAAATGTGACAAGTCAGACCAGTTTTTCCCGGATCCAACTTACACTATTTGGGGAACCCTTTTTACGAGGCTTGCACCAGATCTACCATCAGGCTCACGTGAGGGTTTGTCACCCAGTTGAAAGCATGATGAGCCATCTGTACAAGACATGGTAACAGATGGCAATGACATGATAATAAATATTGACCGTAAATGTGATCACACCAGTTATAAGGTAATTTTATTCACTGTAGAAAGTCTGAATTACCAAAGAAAAGATAATGTCCAAAACTGCCTACCTCAGAAAAAAAAGCAAAGAATAATTGAGAGAGATAGATTTAGAAACAGAAGTTCAGTAAATATTGGTAATGCTGTTGAGTATTGGAATTGAAAAATGATCAACAGTTAACATTTATTTTACTTGACATCTATAGGTATACATTTCTAAAAAGTCTAAACATTTAATATGACATTAAAATGTATATCATGGTTATATTACAAGTTACAAAAAAGTATGAGAAATATAACTTTCTGATTTACTGTAAGCATTCTATCAGCATTATGTTAATATGTTATTAACACATATGTCAAGCCTAATCATATGCAGATTAAGGTTTAACTCTGCTTAAAAATGTTTTGCACTAATAATAATACCATGAAGGCACTTCCAGAGGTTATGTTAATGGTCAGTTAATCACACTGTATGGGCATATGGCACTTGGCTACTCCTTGGGCAACATAACCCCCTTAGGCTGTGATAAACAGAAAAGTAACATAACCCTTGGTCATGCCTCATTGTTTAATTGATGCATAATGATTTGCCATTGTGATACTTATTCATCTGGATCACATTTCAATTCAGCCTATCCATGTCATATATCGAAAGCATGAAAAATTTAATTATTCTGAAAGTTTAAAAATGTGTATAAAAATCTTGATTGAAATTAATATATTCGCTACTATGGGAAAGTTTAAGATGAACTACTGTACCGATGTGCAATATGTTTTTGACATTTATTGTGTGTGTGCTCAACCAATAGTAATTCTACACCTGTGTGGTAATTTTCTCCAAAACAAGCCCATCTTACATCCACACTAATGGTCTGTGCATCAGTCATGAATGTTATTTCAAACCAATTTATCAAGTACGTAAAATGTATGTCACTTTATAGAGTACACATAGTCAACAACATGTATGTTGTCTGCATTTAATTAAATAGTATAATACTTCTGTTTTTAATTTTTTGCAATAGTGAAGAAACTTCTAGTATAGAGGCTCATTCAGGTATTGATACAGTGATTAATTACAAGGCAGTCAACAAGCCATATACACCATATTAGGAATGGTAAGATGTTACTAATAATTAAATATGTTACTGATCACATAGATTCTGCATTAGTTTTAGTGAGTATCATTAAATCTATGCTAGACTTCAAACTGTGGTCTTGATGATACACACAGAAGTACATAATATAAATATGTTTATTTCCTTGGTTTTAGTATAAAATTGGTATGAGCAAAAGAGCTGATTAGTGGTAAGCATTCTATCACTCTTGTATTTAAAGGTACTAATACTGCAGTCATATGTATTATGTTTGTTTTACGATGCAGTCTCTTCAACATTAATATAAATTTATTCAGGTGTATATATAATACTGTATATATTGTGTATATATATATATGTGTGTGTGTATATATATATATATATATATATATACACACACACACACACACACACACACACATATATATATATAATATATATATATATATATAGCTGTTGAGTAGAGGTGTAAATAAATAATAATACAATAGCAAGGGAATTTCCTGTGCTCTGATTGGCCAGTGGGTGCCTGGAACAGTGATGTTATGTCACAGTAACTTCTCTGTATGAAGTCCAGGCACACAGATGACCACAGAACACTAAATGAAATCTCTTCCCTCCCTGCTCAAGTCACCACAGTGCCTACACCTTCACATTCATCCCCACTATATTTTTTCCTGATGGCTCAATCCTCTCCCTCCCCACTGGCCCCTGGCAACCCATGCTTGTTTCTGAGCAGTAAACTAACCATGCATTCACAAAATAAGATATTTGATCCTGAATCCATCAATCATGTACCTCTTCTCCAAGTGTTTTGTGTGCAAGGCTGTCTGGGGCCAACCCTCTGGCTGCTCTCCTCTCCCAGGAAGGGGTGGCCAGTCCTCTTGGCCTTTGAGCACCACCGGGTGAAGACCCAGTGGTAGAGCAGGCAGTGAGCGGCTCAAAGGGAATGGCCATAGTTCTGCAGGATGTGCGCACCTCCACACATACATCCTGACATGCTTCTGCAGAAGGGACTAAAAGAAGAAAATGGGAAAAGGGATCCGAAGGTGAACCACTGCCCTGCGCACCACATTGGACCTGAGAAAACACCTGGATGCCTGGAGCAACTCTCAGTTTGGACTCTGGGTTGGGAGACAGCCCTCCCACCTCTAGGCATACCATAGGAGGCAATCTACGAGTGACTCACTCTAGATTGGGGGAGGTGGGGACAGAAGCAGGGATTCACTTGAGGAATAAAAACTGGATTAATAGATAAACCAAACAATAAATAAATAAATACATAAATAAAAAGGGTCTGAGAACTACAGCTTTCTAATGAGATGTAAACATTCTATCAGCCTTATATTAAACTTACATTAACATGCATATGGAACCTAATCATAAGCTGAACAATGGTTAACAAGCCTCAAAAACCATTTGTATTATAACAGCAGTAAGACATGACCAGGAGTATGTTAATAGTCAGGAAATCACCATCTACACCTAAACGGTCAGTCAGTTGCTGGCTACTTCTCCTAACACATTACACCCTTAGAAGTTGATCAATATACAATTAACATAACCACTAGTTACACATCACTGCTTTATTATACAACTGTTCATGAGTGCAATACTCAACTAGGTTTTTAATCACATCTATCATAGTCATTTTCCATTCCACATATGGTGTAATCACAAATATTATACATACATTTATACATAATATTTAAGGGGAACAGTTAGAACTGAAGGCCACAACATTCAAGTGTGGGACTAGTCCCAATGTGCATGTTGTGTGTAAAAATATTTTAGTTTACCTACTCTTGACTGTAGTACAGTAGTGTATCAGACTCATTTTGTTTAGTTCTAGGCTGTCATCTTCTGTTACTGCAATTCCCAGAATTGTCTTCAGCTGACATTACAGTAGTACAGTAGGTAGGGGTGTGTTAATTCCTTATCCCAAATATTCAGGCCCAATATTATATTGGATGGATTCTTCCAGAGGGTGGGGGATGAGGAAGGTTTTTTTTTTTTTTTAATTACAGGAGCTGTTTCTTTTGTTTGTTTATTTGTTTGTTTGTTTGCTTGTTTGCTTGCTTGTTTGTTTGTTTTTGGCAACAGTATTTCCTGAATACAAATAGGTAGGAATAGTGCCACTATTCATTATTTGAATCTGAATACTGGATAGTGCATTATTTGTGGCATTCAGGAAATACTATTCGTTACTCACACACCCCTAATAGTAGGCAGCAGTGGGAGATTCAATAGCCTGCAGTGCATATTAGAGTTTATATAAGCTCTGATCTTTTGTTTGCTGGTGCCACTATTCTCAGCAGATCTGGAATACATCTGATTGGAGATTATAAAAACTCTAACATACACTGAAGGCTTTTGAATCTCCAGCTGTTGCCTACTGCTCTGATGTCAGCTGCAGGATATTCTGGGATTAATAGTAACAAAAGATTTCAGCCTAGAACTAGGCAAAATTAGTCTTATACAATCGCTTTTACCACAGTAAACAGTATGCAAACCAAAATGTTTATGCACACAGAGCGTAGACTGGCTTTTGGTGCTGACTGTTCCCCTTTAATGTGCATCACTTTGTTACAGTATAACTATTAATATTTTGACTGTAAGGCTTTATCCAACATACAGAGTATAATGTATGGGCAGTCATACACAACAAGTTTGTCTGCATCGAGAGGTTTCTATGGCATCATCTTGTCTCTCTACAGATGCCCATATAGTATCTTTTATAGAGTATGGACAACCGTTCCCATTTCAGATATTCCTCTCCTTTTCAGTGATCTGGGGTGTTGGGGACTGTGTGTGTTTTCGAGGCACTTGAGGGTCAGTGTCAGACTCAAATTACTAATTCAACATGCTTCAGATTTTCTTTAAGTTCAAGTTTTTATTTAAAAAATTAAATCCTGCTTTATTAGATAGAGGGAAAGAAGCTGTGTGGCTGCATTCTAAGTTGTGCTGCAGTAGTGACATCACTGTTGCAGCACAATAAGCATATTCCAAGCGTGGGATCCATACATAACAGGTTTCCACCATACACCATAGAAGCTTATAGTATCTAAGTGATTGCATTATTCAGATGTTTATGATTTATTCAGCAGGTGGAAAAAAATGCAGTATGGAACTTGATTAGAATACACAATTGTTTCCATGAAGGTCGACTAGTGAATTGGAGACATTTCACAATTATATTCAGATGTACGCTGCTAAATGGTTTGCATACAGGTAAGTAGATGTTAGGAAATGACAGTAGTCTGATAATAATAACGTCTTAGCATCCCTTTACCAATAGTCAGTGCAGCTTACATCACATAGTAAGGAACGCTGGTTAGACTAATCTTACAGCTGTAAGATGGGTCTGGGATGAGATGTCACTTCACAATAACAAATAATTATATATTAATACTGAAGCTTACACAATGTGTAATGCTCTAAGATTGATCCCACTTACATCATTATGCTATTATAACTGTCCACCAGTGGCTGACAGTTCTAACACACACAGAATGATAGTGAGAAAACCCTTACCACCATAAGACTGGTGTCAGCGACAGTATCAACATACATTACTAAAAAAGTCTGTAAAATAGAGCTTTCTGATTGTTTGCAATCATTATATCAGTATTGTTGTTAGTTTTTATTAACACACACGTGGTGCCTAGATATATGCTGGACAAGGTATAAGATTATTTAAAAGAATTACAGTAGCAATAAGGAACTCCAGTAGGGTGTGTTAATTAAGCAATAAGGCATGACAGGGGGTGTGTTATGGTGGGATAATGGCCTGCCTTGGGTGGGTTTAAGCATGAGGCTAAGCCAAATGTTTCCACCACTCCAGAAGGGCCATTAGCCCACCATAATGCACCCCCTGCAGTGCCCTGATTATGAAATGGGTTGCCTTGAACAGAACACAGTACTGTATTTAAAAAAAAATATTAAATGCATTTAAAAAAAAAAGGTTTTAAAATAAAATACTCAGACTAAACAAAAAAATAGACCAATATGGGCATTGTATTGTTCTCTGCTTTCCAGTAGGTGGCACCAAGCTGCTTTACTGGCAGTATTGAGGGTAGGCAGTGGTTTTGCTTCTCGCACAGCCATGATATGGAGTGGAGTTGAATGGCTTGCAGTCGAAGAATGGTGGCTTCCGTACAGTAGAATCAGACCAAGTGCTTTGCTTGGAGTTAGGCTAAGTGCTTTGCAGTCAGGTGAATTGCAGATGCATTTTTAAAACAGCTGCACAGGCCCGTTAGGGTGTCTGAAGAAGAGCTGCACTGGGCGGCAGTTTCAAATGATCTGCATTCAGTGGCAGTTTCAGACAAAGCAGTCGGCAGCATTTAAAGCCAGTCGGGGTATCTGAAGAAAAGCCACATAGGGCTGCAGTTTCAAACTTCGAGTTGGTGATATCCAGGATGGACAGCTGGGTGAGAGGTAAAATAAAGGTAATTCCTTTAAAAAGACTGAGTCAGAATGGGAACGTTTGTGGCCAGTTAGGCAATCCCATCCAGTCACCATATGTGTTATGCGATCAGGGACAGTTATGGGGAAATATGCAGCCCAAAAAAAAAGTCAACTGAACTTTTTTTTTTTTTTAACAGGCACGATACACTGTGTGTGTGTGTGTGTGTGTGTGGTGGATGGATCAATGATCAGCTGAATTGTGGTAGCTTGTATTACTTACCTGTACCTGCTGAGCGTGATTGTAAGGGATATCGCCATGTTGCTTGGAATTCTCACGCATGCGCACTAGTGTAACATTCTCAAGACATAGCCCAACAACTTGTGCATGCGCAGTCCTGATGTACTGGTTCCCACTGCATACTAATAGTGTCTTTGTCCTCTCTCACCCATATAGGCCTCCATAAGCCCCAACCTCACACAGCAATTGGCCCAGACATAGAGCTCCCTCCAGGAGCCAGGAGCTACGCAAGTGCCATTAAGAGGTAAAGGAACCTCTTCCATTTGGCAGCATCTTTATGTGGGGGTGTTAGCCCATCGACGCTGCGCATCGACTGCCCCCCCACCCCAACCACCCTCCCACTCAAGCTCGACCCTTAATTTATTGGCCCCTTCCTATGACATCACTTCCTTCCTATGACATCAATTCCTGATTGCTTTAATTGTAAGTCCCCACTTTTCCATTTGCAGGATATACCCACTAATCACTAGAGGGACCTTCTGCCTATCCATCTATTTCTCTATCTGAGCTCCTTTTCCTCCCACTTCCTGAGAACTCATCTAGCTACTTCCACTATTCCCCTCTCATACTCTCATCCTTGCTCTGCCAACACCTCACTCCTACTGCCCTACCTCCTGACTGGCCCTACCCACTGATCCCTCCTGCCCATTTCCTCAGACTCCCACCCAGGCCCTTTCCTTACCCCCCAGTGACCACTAGGAGTCACTTTTTCCACCCTCTAATCTGCATCTCACCCAGCCCTCTGAGTTCCCCCAGCATCTGAAACCCCATCTTGCCCAGGTCCTAAGCCACCCGCCCCACTGGGGTCTTAGACCTTGCACCCCGTGCACCAAAGTCTGTGGCCCTACCACTACCCCATAGTGGTATTCACCCTTTCTGATGCACTGCCTAGATACTTATACCTTCTGCTCCTACTGCTACATGGGGCACTATGTTTTTTCACCTCCTCCTCAAATGTCTCCCCATTATAACCATTCTAATGGCCACCTCCCATCAGCCAGACCTCACCCCGGACCATCTGAGATTGTGTCCCACCTCTCACTGGGTCAGCCCGACCCCCCCACACTGTCCGTATACCCTAAACCCCAACACCCCCCAGCTGTCCCTCCCCCAGTGCCCACCCTGGCTCCCCATGGATCCACCTCATCTTTGCCACTCCGATCCTCAAACCCTGCCCATCTCTTACTCCCCCACGACATCTCCCACATCTCAGCATGCCCCCAAAAAACTTGCATGCTACCACCCCATGGCCAGAACTTTAGTTTTTCTACTACTCCAATCTGGTTATATCCACCCTAACCCAGGCCCCACCCTCTCCAGTCCACCAACTAGGTCTGCCGGTCTCCACATTGCCTCTTTAAACATATGCAGCCTGCTGAAAAAATTCACTGCCCTCCAGTGCTGGGTCTTACTACATCAACCAGACATCATAGCCCTAGTAGAAACCTGGCTGTCCAAATCCACCCCTGACTCCTTTGTCTCCCTCCCAGGCTACACCCTATACTGGGAGGATCAAGCAGGGAAATGCAGGGGCAGTTGTGCCATTTATACACATGATACCATCACTGGCCATGTGCTCCCCGCCCCCATGCTTGTGCATGGTGCCCAAGCCCTTACCCTCAAACTCACCCCTGACCCTGCCAGGGGCCCACTCTATCTCATGGTGTCCTACATTCCCCCAAGGTACCAGAACCCAGTGCTGACCTCTCTTATGTATTATCTCACCACCCTCCCCATAAAGCTGAACAAGTCCTGGTGGGGGACCTCAACGTGAACTGGCTCAGCCCTTCTACTTCCCCAATAAGGGACACTTTCACTGCCCAAGACCTGACAAAACTCATCTCCCAGCCCACTAGACTTAACCAAACCAGAGGAACCTGCACCCTTCCTGGATGTCATTATCACCAACCACCCTCAGAAAATTCAGGACATCCAGGTCCTCCCTGACTCCTTAAGTGACCACTCCCCTATCCTATTCCTGTGGTCTGCCCCCACTCCCAAACCTGTAACCTGAACCTCATTCCACAGGCACTTTTGCCCAGGCAGATGGATTAAACTCAAACAGTACCTCACTCAGATTAATTGGTCCCCCAACCATCAGGCACCGGGCACTGATACTGCCCTCACCCTCTTCTCACAAGCCTTTAACAAAGCCTGTGATCTCTTTGCACCTCTCACCAAACTCTGCTCCAAAAAACATAACAAGCAGTGGGTTACCCCTGCCCTACTCTAAATGCTCAGTATTAGGGATAACCTCTGGCACCTGGCCACTGAAATAGGCTGGGCAGCTGACAGACAGGCCTACAATGCTGCATGGAATAGGTGCACATGGGCCATCCAAAAAGCCAAGGCAGACCGCTACCAGGCCACCCTCACCTCCTCCTGAGGGAGTGCCCAGACCTTCTGGGATGATATTAAAGAGCTAAATGTGAAATCTCACTCTCCCCCCATCCCAGCTCACTATTGACGGCTCTACCTCCACCGACCCTGCCTGCATTGCCAACTGCATAAACTTCTCCTTTATGGATATTAGTTCTGTCCTTTTGGGTAGCTTCTTTGACACAACCCCTGGCCCAATTTCCCCCAGTCCTCCAGCGCCCCTCGTTCTTCCTACACAAGGTATCTGCCAGACCTCTTCTACTTAAAGCTTTAAAGAGCAACAGTCCAAGCAACAATTCCCTAGACCCCAAAATACTCTGACTGGTCCTGGATGAAGTCCTGGTCCCGCTCACTGCTCTACTTAACTGGTCTCTCTGTCTGGGGCAATTCCCCACTTCATGGAAAACAGCCACAGTCATGCCTATTCATAAAGGGGGTGATAGGTCCTCCCCCAGCAATTACCGACCAATCTCCATCCTCCCCCCTCCAAAGCCCTGGAAAAAGTGGTGGCCAATCAAATCACTGAATAGCTGGCTAAGCATGACATCTTGTGCCCGAAGCAGCACAGCTTCCGTGTGGGTCACAGTACTGGCACTGCGCTAATGGAGTTCTCCAACTTCCTGCACTCCTCCATGGATGCTGGCTCCCTTGCTGGGGCAGTGTTCGTGTGCCTCTATAAGGCCTTCAACACTGTCTCCCACCCCCTTCTACTAGAAGCCTTCTGCCACACTAGTTTCTCTGCTGGCCCCCTCACCTGGTGCTCAAGTTACCTATCAGCTCGCTCCCAGTGCATCAAAATCAATGGGACACTCTCAGAAACCCATCACATCCACTCTGGGGTACCCCAGGGCTCCTTCCTGGGTCCCATACTTTTTTAGCCTCTATCTAAACACCATGCCTAGTGCCTGCTCTGGCAAGATTCTTTTGTATGATGACAATGCCGTAATCTTTGCCACCCATCGAAATCCTACTCTAAAAACCCAAGACAATGCTGTTCACCCACCCCCAAAATAAAGCTTGCAGGAGCCCACTCCTTATCCTCCCTAGCACCCGACAACAACTAGAACAAGTCTACTCTTACAAATACCTTGGGGTCACCCTTGACTCAGTCCCTACCTTTCATGCCCACATTAATGCCCTTGCATCCACCACTAACACTCGGCTTGGCATCCTCTACCACCACAAGGACTGCCTCCCACCCAATGCTCTCTGACTTGCCATCACATCATCAGTACTGTCCCTTGTGGACTATGGCTTTCCGGTATATGGTGCTGCTGACACCACAGCCCTCAACAAGATTTGCCTCACCCTTAACAAGGCTTGCAGACTAATAACTGGTGCCCCTACAATCACTCACACATGTCTCCATGGCAAAGCCAAGCTTCTTAACCTTGATGAATGAATCCGCTACCAAACCTGCCTAATAACTAAGAAAACTCTACTTGGGCTTTCCTCACCTGGGGTGACTGCCTCCATCCATCCTACCCCATCCTACCCCATCCACTGTCTCAACCCAAACCGCAAACAAGGCCACTCTGCTGGTTCCTAGAACTAGGACCACCAGAGCTCAGAGGTCATTCTACTACAGAGCCTCAACCTGGTTTAACTCTCTCCCTGCAATCATCTCCAATACCCTCAAAATCGCTGCCTTCAAAACCACCCTGATGAACCAACTGTTTAACACCCGCAGCTGCTCCTGTCTCTAAAGGGTGTCTCACCTCTATCACTTAGCACCTGACAATGCCTGCTGGGCTGAACCTCCACCTCACCCCGCCAAAACTCCACCTTGGTATCCTGCCCCTCTGTCAGTTTCTGGCATGTGCTAATTGTTGTCACCTGAAATGTTTCAATTGTGTCCATTGTATGAAAAACAACTGTTACTCTGTGTCATTTATTGTATTGAACACTATAAATATGTCTCACTGTATGTCCTCTCTGTGATGAGGTACCTTTGTAAATAAGCCTATGGCTCAAAGGTTGTAAATCCAATTCTTCAAATAAATAAATAAATAAAGTGGATGACTCTAGAGGTGCCTGCTGAGCCAGTTGGTCTCGGAGTACTTTCACCCAGGCTGTTGAGCTGGGATAATGTTCCAGCTGAAAGTAGCTCTTGACCAATCAGGATTCAGCATTCTCTAGCCCCATTTAATAATGGCCATTTACTTACCTTCTATGGTCATGTAGCAGTGCAATATGCCTCATTCAACAATACACCACTATATAGTGATCAATAGTCAGTTAATGCCACCCCTGTGTGACAGGGTATGTAGTAGGCTGTGGGTAGAGATGGAGGCAGACGCCAGGTTCCAATGCAATAGAAAAATAGCTTTTATTCAGCAAAAGAAAGTAAGAAGGTATGCAAATTAATTCTTTAACAGTGAACTGTTCGACCAAACAATAAAAAGAGGGAAAATAAATCAAATAAGACAATCAGTCCTTAACTGATAACAAATGACCACTAGAAAAGGCTAGGGTCTGGACTGCTCAGAGTCCTCCATTCTACTGACACTTACTAAAGCATTTCTTTATATAACAGGTAAGGGATCATGTGACATAGATAGGCTCCACCCCTATACCTGTTGGTAACATAACTTTAGAAATAACAATAATTTTCAATAACTGAAACAGGCAAATATCTAAAGTGTTAATAAATAATCGATTAGAGTTGCTAAATCATTTTGTTGCTTAATAAAGAAATAAATCTGGAGGGGGAGGAATCTGCTGCCTAAGCCACTCCTCTAGGTCCTCTACCTATTTAATACAGAGAAAATGGGCCGGCCAGCACTATAGGAGGTAGAGACACAGAGAGGGCTCAGCAGCAAGGACACACCCCAAACCATTCCTGCAGGTAAAACAGTCTGAAAGACAAATATTGAATACTTCTTTGCAGCTTTTAAAACTTCAACTACAATTCATAGCCAACTTTAATACAATGAGGAAGAAATAAAAAAAATTATTAAACACAGTAGCTTAATTCATTTTGCACTGTTTACAAAATATCAAAATAACATTGCAACTGCTTTGTGTGCTAATATAGCCACACAACATTTATCTCCTGCAAGCCTAAACAGGGTACAAGTGCTAAACATAACTAAACAAATGCCCTTATAGCACTATAGAAAAGCAGCAGAACTTATTTTCTGAGCCAGCTCCTGATAAGTAACTTAAGAAATCAGCTCTGCATTTACTGTTTGATACACTGAGAGAACTAGAGAGTTGTCTGTAAGACTGCAGTTAGCAACTCCTTAATTAGCCCTAAGACTGCTGCAGAAACACAGAATTATACTTGTAACCCCCTTATAAATGGGGGTTCTAAAAGTCTTCCCAGAGCTTGCCTAATGCTCCCTGCCTAACTGGTATTCGGTGCTATGGCGCCAAAATGCGGGCATTGTGAGGCTTTTAAAGCCTGCAGTACTGTCCCTTTAAGGGCTGCCTGTGCACAGGTTTTAGTGGGCTGGTATGGGGGGGACTGGTGTTTCCCTGTTCGAGTCCCACCTGAGCCACGGTGAAATCGCTCCCAATTGGCGGTCGCTATATATGCAAGGGGAGCCCCTTTTGAAAGATGTAACTGTTTGGGCATAATTAGTTAGACTGATGGTGGGGTTACAGTTTGTCTAACCTTTTTTCTTCTGCAGCTGGGACTGTGTGTGCTGTGCCCCTCCATGTTGGACCAGGACTTTCTGAAGGGTCCAATGGGGTAGGGGTTGTCCCAAATGGAGTAACTGGTGACCAACCAGGATTAGGGCTCTCTAGGGAGCCAGCGGACCAATGACGATACAGCTAGTAATTGTGGGAAGTGAAGGCTGGACCCTGGCGCCTTTTTCGCACCACTGAGGACTGGATTAAGTGACTGGCATCTGTAGACAGCCAATGGGATCAGGTGGCGCCCGAGATGAGAGGATTGCCCCACACTGCAAAGGGGCAGAGGCGTTGTGGCTATGAATGAGGAAGGAGCTCTGAGCACCTGCACCGTTGAGTGTTCGTATGGGAAGCATGTGAAAGGCCTGAGATGGCTGGTTAAATCCACGGGGCAACAGTCAGAGGAGGCTGTGCACAAGCACAGCTACCTTCCAGGCTCAACCTGTAGAGAACTGGAGAATCTGCTGAATCGCGCTCGGTCTGTCAGGAAAGTTGAAGCTGCAGTGAGACTCCTGATAGCTGTGAGTTCGGTCAGGCCCTAGGAGCAGCTGCCTGGTATGGTACCCCTCTGTTGTTTTTCATATAAATGTGTGGAGAAGTATCTGAAGTTCAGGCTCAGCCCTGCGAGTGATGTGAGAGTGCTTTTCCTTCTGGAGTCATGAGTACTAAATCAGGGTAGCTCCCTGTTAAACGTTCCTAGCCAGGGCAAGATATTCTGGTTGCTCTGCGGACTACCTAAGCTGAGCCTGCTGGCTCCCTCAAATCGTAGAAGGAATTAAATGCTCATCTGTGTCAGGGCCCCAACCAGCTGCATTGAGGAACTACCCTTTAGGGCTTGGGTACCCATAGACAGTAAATTATAAGTTAGGCCTGTGCACAGAGCCCTAGGTGAACATTCATATATTGTAGTGGTAAGTTAATCAACCTGATTCCCCCGGTCCTTGTTGTCTCCCCTTAAATAAATCAGATTGCTTGTTTTGCAACAGTACACTGGCTAGTTTGTGTATTATTGGTGAAATACTGCACAGTGAATATGGTGTAAATGTACCTTGCTTTTCAGGGGTTCCCCGGAGTGAGCTGATTGGTTTGAGCTGGGGGGTAAGTGTATATGGTAAGGACACTGAAATTGAACTATGTGGGCCACTAGTGGGAAGAAAGGGGGGTTTCAGCAACCCAGAGGGCTGTGACCGAGTCAACCTCAACTGTTCTAACCCCGACCTCTGGGTGGAGGCACCCACCAACGGATCTGGGCCCCTCACCCTGTTACAGTTGGTGCAGGCAGGGGTAGTAGCCCTTAGGATAGTGCCCCTAGGGGTTACATACTCCACAACACAGGGGTCCGCTTCTAAATGCTGAGAGGACCACTGTTGTAGCTTTTAAGTTCTATATCTCCACGTTTTTATTGTGCAGGCAAAATGATGTGAAAAAGATACCCGGAGACTAGAAACAAAGTACATGGAGGGGGGCGTACTACAGGTGGCCTGCCTGTAGATGGGGAAAGCAAAGGGAGGAACTAGAGTAGAAAAGGAAGAGAAAGCATGAGAGTGCTGTTGCAACAGACTTTAATATAAGGAAGGAATACAGAGGTCTCCAGAGCCCTTTCACAGAGTAGAATATGACCCTGTCCCATTTGTTATGGAGAAAGTGTGTAAATGCAAGGACCTGTATTCTTTCCTTTTCTCTCTTCTCTGTCTGGTTGAGCAACCAAATTTTCCTGTGAGACCTCGGACTTGATCAACCCAAACAGTCTCGCAATCCTTTGCCTCTCTCTGTCTCTCAGTTTTCTCTTGCGGTCTGTTTTTTTTTTCCTTGCATATCTATGTCAGATAATATAAAATTATGTGCAAATCAATGTATGGAATGAAACTGATAATAGGATCCCTTTTGTATACAAAATATTTAGTATTACCATTGAAATGTGTATATATTTATAATTTGAGATAATTGCAGAAAACTAGAGGTTACTTGAGTGCAAATGTTTAGGCCTTTTTTTTCAAATGCTGCAAAAAGGGATCATCAGGAAGCTCTCTGTGTTCTAGCAGATCCTGCCTAAAATTTACGAGAACAGAACATTTGGCAAAGACAGGATGCTTGCTAAGGATGGGGTTGAAAAGACTTATAAAACAGCTAAGCTGAGCTGCAAGAGGAGATTTTTTTACAAGAAAGATTTTATTTTGCTTCTGTACATAGTTATTCTGAACAGGTTTATTTTATTTTATGTTACTGCAACTACAAATAAACAGTTTTGTGGAATTTCACAACTGCTTCTGGGTTTTCCCTATGCTTCTTGACTTGTGCCTCGATGACAGATGGTGTCAGCCTAAGTGGGATTTAAGTCATGCATACCCTAAGACAGGAGATTTGTGCATGGGTACTGGACCTAGTAGCAGGGAAGTACAGAATAAGGTATGGATTCTGCAGCAGAAGTCCAGTGTCAGATTGTAAAGCCAGCATATGTTATGGGAAAAGAAGAGGCAGTGGCAGAACCGGAAAGCCTGATAGACTTTTTCAAATGGTGGGCTATATAATTTTTCAAATGGTGGGCTATATAACAAAAAGAGACTGAAAAGCAGAGAAAAAAAAAGAAATTTAACAGTTAGAAGCATTGAGGAGAGAAGAGATGCAGCAACAGGAGCAGCAGATGAGAGAAGAGATGCAATGACAGGAGCAGCGATGGCTGGATGCCTTAAAATCCATTGAATGTAGAGGATCCAGCACAGACCCAGATGAGCAACAAAAATGCAAGCAAATTAAAGGCCATTACACTTACTAAGTTGTGTCCCTCAGATGATATTGAAGCATACCTGACAACCTTTGAAAGAGTTGCCACAGCCTGCCAGTGGCCAAAGCAGCAATGGACAATCACACTGGTACCCTACCTGACAGGGAAAGTCCAGCCTGCCTATGGCAGGATGGACATTGTACAATCACAAAACTATGACCTGGTGAAAAGTAAAATCCTGAAAAAGTACGACATCTCCAGAGAGCCCTACAGGCAGAGATTTCGATCTCTGAGGTACAACTTGGTTGACAATCCTCGAGCAGCCTTCACCCAACTCTGAGAACTCCTGATGAAGTGGATCCAACCAGAGAGCAAAACAGTCCCACAGATCATCAACACTTTTGCCATGGAGCAATTCATCAACATCTTGCCTACAAATGTGCAGCTGTGAGTAAAGGAACACCTATCAGAGAATGGGGGAATAAGTTGTTTCTTTGGCTGAGGACTACCAAATGGCCAGACAGATGCCACAGTAGCAAGGTAACAGCCAAGCACCCATAAGACACTCTTTTACTCATTTAAATTCCACACCTGATAAGAATTCTGGTGGGTGTAACAAATCTCTGCTGAAAGACGTTATCTGCTATAACTGTAATAAGCCAGGCCATTTTGCAAGAAACTGCCATAATATAGAGAGTGGCACTGGAACAGATTTGTCCTTGACAAACTGGGGCAAGTACCTAACAGATGTGAAGGTGGGGAATAAGACTGTAAAGGCACTTATTGGATTCGGGAAGCAGACAGAACCTATTGCATGTTATAGTGCTGGGAAAACACTGTGCAAATGGACCAGGTACTGGTGTCATCTGCATACACAGGGACACTCAATACTATCCAGCCACCCAAGTGACTCTAACCGTTAAGGGTGTGTCGCACCAAATAAAAGTGGGGGTAGTACCAAAGTTACCTGTACCTGTGATTATTGGAAATGACTTTCCAGGACTTATCGAGTTGATCAAAGAGAGAGTAAATCCTGTTGTTTCAGCAGCTGTGGTGACATTAGCTCAGACAAAGAAAATTCCAAACAGTGGGGACACTTTTCCTTTCAGTGATTTTGATTCGGACTTGTTTGAGCACAGCTCCAAGATCCGGAAATCCAAGAAAGAAAGACCATGCTTGAAGAAACTGTGGCAACAAATGATTGATGGACATGAAGGGTTAAAATATGAAAATGCTGAAACTAAATTGATAACTGATTATGATTTTCTTTCAGAGCAAGTGAATGATGTTTCTTTCCAGGGTTATTTCAAACAGCTAGGGTTGAAACTAAAACAGGGTGGACCAATGTTTAAAAAATGTAATGGATTACTGTACAGAGTTTGGGTTAAATCTCAGACACAGGAACAGACAGAACAATTGGTTATACCACAGAAGTATAGAACAGAATTGTTACAGATAGCACATGATGGTCCTATGGCTGGTCTCTCAGGGAGGGATCACACCCTTGCCAGATTGCTATATAGATTTTACTGGCCGGGAATTCATGAAGATGTTGCTACCTATTGTAATTCCTGTGCCTAGTGTCAGAAAGTAGCCGAAGTCACTAGAAAAGACAAGGTGCCCCTGGTATCCCTACCCTTAATAGATGTGCCTTTTGAGAGAATTGCAATGGATGTGGTTGGTCTTTAGACAAAAGTAAAAAGGGTAATAGACCTATCCTGATAGTATGCGACTATGCTACTCGATACCCAGAAGCAGTTCCAATGCATGCTGTTACAGCCCCAAAAGTTGCAGCAGAGTCAGACAAACTTTTCAGCAGTGTGGGCATGCCTAAAGAAATTATTACTGATCTGGGTAGTAATTTTGGTGCTGCACTGCTTAAGGAGCTGTATGGACTATTAGGTATCACTTCCATAAGAACCTCCCCTATCACCCTCAGACAGACGGTCCTGTGGAGTGTTTTAACCAAACCCTAAAATGCATGCTAAAAAGGTTTGTTAAATGAGAAGGGAAAGATTGGGACCAATACTTGCCTTACCTACTTTTTGCTTACAGAGAAGTGCCACAAGCATCAACAGGGTTTTCAACATTTGAAATGCTGTATGGTAGGCAGCCAAGAGGGCCACTGAATGTGATCAAGTAAATGTGAGAAGATAACCCCACTCAGAAACAATCTATATCTTCTTATATGTGTGCCCTAAGAAAGAAGCTGGCAAAATATGTTGAAATTGCCCATAGTAATCAGGAAGAGGCTTAAAACCAGCAGAAGGTATATTATGACCATGTGGTAAAAGAAAAAGTTTTCGAGCCAGGTGAAAAGGTGTTGCTACTGTTACCCACAACAGAAAATAAGTTATTAATGAAGTGGCAAGGGCCATATAAGATTGTTAGATGTACTGGCACTGTTAACTATGAGACTGAGACCCCTGACAAGAAAAATCCTGTTAAGTTATACCATGCTAACCTCCTCAAGAAATGGGTTGAAAAAAAATGCCAAAAGCTGCCTTGCTAGTTTTACCAGAAACTGATAAGGAAGTTAGTGTTGTGGCTTATGATAGACTAGAACAAACTGTAAATGCTGACGCTGTAAAGGTGAATGTTTCCTTACCCTCAGAACAAACTGCAGACATTCACAATGTGCTAAATACATTTAACAGTACTTTTACCATGGTACCAGGCCAAGCAAAAGGGGCTGAGCACATAATAGTGACAAAGAATGCTCGCCCTATTAGGCAAAAGTCATAAAGGTTGCCATAGCGGTTAAAAGCTAATGTGGTTCAGGAAATACAGAAAAGAAAAGAATTGGGTATCATTGAGGAGTCGAGAAGTGCTTGGTCATCTCATGTGGTAATTGTAAACAAAATAGAAGGGGGTATTGGAATCTGCCTTGATTTCAGGAAACTTAATCAAGTGTCAGAATTTGACAGTTACCCTATGCCCAGAATAGATGATTTGGTGGACAGACTGGGGAGTGAAGAGTATATCAATACTCTCGATCTCACCAAGGGTTTCTGGCAAATACCTTTAGCTAAAGAATCCAGAGATAAAGCTGCATTTGCCACCCCTATAAGATTCTATCAGTTCACCACCATGCCCTTTGGTTTACATAGTGTGCCAGCTACATTCCAGCGGTACACGAATGTAATTTTATCCCCTCACACTGGTTATTGTGCTGCGTCCGTGGATGATGTCATGGTGTACAGTCCCGACTGTAAAAGTCACCTAGAACACCTATAAGCAGTTATTGAAGCTATCAGAAATGCAGGTCTGACAATTAATCCTACTAAATGTGCATTGGGCATGCAGGAAACTAGATATTTGGGCTACGTGTTGGGAAATGGAGAAGTCAAACCAAAGATTTCTAAAATAGAACCTGTAGCTAACAGCCCTGTACCTAAAACAAAGAAACATGTCAGGTCCTTTTTAGGTCTGGCTGGTTATTATCGGAGATTTGTTCCCAACTTTGTTGAGTTAGCTACTCGCCTCACTGAACTCACAAAGAAACGGTACCCAAATAATGTGAAATGGACTCCAGAGTGTGATGAAGCTTTTCAAGCTACAAACACTGCATTATGTTCAGCACCTGTTTTAAGAAGTCCAGACTTTGAGAAACCATTTCTGCTACAGACAGATACATCTGAGGTAGGCCTTGGTGTTGTCATAAGTCAAAATCTAGATGGGAAAGAACATCCTATTCTGTATATAAGTAGGAAATTGCATGACAGAGAGAAAAGGTACTCCACTATCGAAAAGGAGTGTTTAGCAGCAAAGTGGTCCATGGAGTCTGTCAAGTTTTATTTGCTAGGAACTGATATTGTTCTTGTAACTGATCACAATCCTTTCTGTTGGCTTAACCAGATGAAAGATAAAAATTCCAGAATCACATGGTGGTACCTGGCACTGTAGTCATTTAAATTATCTGTGATTCACAAATCTGGTAAAGAGAATAGCAATGCTGATTTTCTGTCAAGATATGGATCAGGAATTGAGGGTTCTGATGGTTAAAAAAAAAAACTAATGTACGGGTTTGAACTGTACTTTTTGCCGTACTGTTAAAAAATTTATGCAAATTTGCTTGATTTCTGAAAGTAGAAAATGTTAGTAGAGAATAGAAAGTTTTGGAAATCTGTTTAATAAAACAGGTTCCCTGTTAAAGAGAGGAGTATATGTGACAGGGTAGAATAGGACCCTGTCCCATTTGTTATGGAGAAAGTGAGTAAATGCAAGGATCTGTATTCTTTCCTTTCTCTCTCTTCTCTGTCTGGTTGCGCAACCAAATTTTCCTGTGAGACCTCGGACTTGATCAACCCAAACATTCTCGCAATCCTTTGCCTCTCTCTGTCTCTCAGTTTTCTCTTGCTGTCTGTTTTTCTTTCTTGCATATCTATGTCAGCTAATATAAAATTATGTGCAAATCAATGTATGGAATGAAACTGATAACAGGATCACTTCTGTATACAAACTATTTAACATTACTATTGAAATGTGTATATACAGTATTTATAATTTAAGATAATTGTAGAAAATTAAAGGTTACTTGAGTGCAAATGTTTAGGCCTTTTTTTTTTTCAAAAGCTGCAAAAAGGGATCCTCAGGAAGCTCTCTGTGTTCTAGTAGAGTCTGCCTGTAATTTATGAGAACAGAACATTTGGCAAAGACAGGATTCTTGCTAAGGATGGGGGTTGAAAATACTTATAAAACAGCTAAGCAGAGCTGCAAGGGAAGATTTTTTACAAGAAAGATTTTATTTTGCTTCTGTACATGGTTATTCTGAACTGGTTTATTTTATTTTATTTTATGTTACTGCAACTACAAATAAACAGTTTTGTGGAATTTTACAACTGCTCCTGGATTTTCCCTATGCTTCCTGACCTGTGCCTCAATGACACCCTGGTCAAGCCTCATTACTTCATGATATATTCACTCCTGGTATTATACGGTTATTTATTATGTCATAGGATGTGTTAATTTTCAATATTGTAGATCGCGGGAGTGTCCCCAACCAACCACAGTGCTTCCTGCAGTTGCATGTGAGGTACTGTTGTTATTGATAGAATACCTCACGTGCTGAGCCACTGTAATGGGCCTCTCGTTGACTGCTCATGCTGTCAGCATTTTTAATTAAAAAAGGTATTTTTTTATTCAGTAAATTTAGTGATCTATAATAATTTTATGGGTCCATTTGGAGGGCCCCTTATGGATCTAAGGGTGTCATCTCTTGTGTCCTTAGGATCACAGAACTGTTCACCTTTGGTCTGCAGTCCTATTGTCCCAAGAACATGCAAGGCGACACTCTTCTATCCATAAGAGGCCCTACAACTGGACCCATAAACTTGTAACAGAAATTAATTATACAAGGCATGAGTACAGCCTGTGGCAATTGACTACAATTTACACCTCAAGAGGAATGTTCTCAGGAATGCAGAGGGTGCAATTGCGTAAATATTCAGTTCTGGAATGATGTTACAACAAAATCTGGTACAATAGTTGGCAATTTCTGGGTTTATGATACTGGTCTGTTAATAACCATCTGGTGGTGTTATTTCTGCATGAGGTGTAACCATGTGCCACATGCTATTAGATGGTAATTCTCAGGTCATTATTATATCCAATGAGAGACACGTATTGCTATGTTATTATTAAAACAGTGTTCAATTTGTTCTGTATATGTCTAGATGAAACATACGTACAAGTATAAATGATTGAAATATTTTGTATGAAAATAAAAAAATAATTTTTGCATTTGAAACTAACTTGTGCATTGTGCAGAAATAACCACAGTAACTGCCATCAGTTATTAGATGTCATCAATTCATGAGACACTTTTCAAAGCATACCAGACTGTGAAGTACTGGTCCTAGAAAAGTACCGAAGGATTGCAAAGCCTTGTGGGCTGCAGACTGATATATCTGTCCAAAATCCCTATATGTAAGCAATAAGACACGATGGGGTGTGCATTGGACAGTTCTAATGCACGGCTAGAGGAGGACATAGTGAGGCACGAGGCCCACAGGCCGAGTGCATCCAGTCCCCTAGCCAGTGCATTAGAACTGTCTAATCTACATCCCTGAGTGGCTTATTGTGCTTATAAATGGGCCTGTGTATTCTAAATGGGGGTTCTAGTTTTAGCTGTGCATTAGACACATCTAATGCACGGCTAACAACCAATCAGATTGCTTGAAATCATTTGCCCATTTTATAAGCTCTAATTCTGTCCGCAGTCTAAAATACCACAGTCAGGGACATTGTGAAGAGATGATCAGAAGATACAACACCTCTGCTGTCATCCACAAGTTTACCAGACGGTCACCCCAAATCAATTTCCTGCACAATAGCTCCTGTTCAACCACCAGTTGCTGAACTTGTTTCACAACACAAAGGGAGACTATGTAAGGAAGAACAGACTGAAATTGGGAATGTCAGGTGTAAAGACTTTATACCTGACTGTATATGGACATAAAGGGACATTTAAAGCTAGATTATTTATCAATTCAAGAACAATCCACATCAAGTTCCATCTAACTTGATATACTGTATGCATGTTTGAAACAATGCAAAAAATAATGCTAAATTAACTGTGGAATGTGATGTCTAGAAACAATAAGCACTGTTTAAAACAAAATACTCTGGTAGTCATTAGGCTGCAACTACTGCAATAGCAGTTTGGGCTGCAGTTTGTGTGTAACAGACAATGTTGTCCTATAAGACACTTGAACACTTCCATGTACCATAGCATCTAGTATCCCAGCCATGGCTGGCAGAGTTGTGTTACCTAAAGAACTACTTCCCAGACAGATTCACATTTGCTGGAACACATCCCATTACATCACATACTACTGTGCCAGTATATACTGGGATATATTTCTTCACTACAGGTACTACTATCCTATCTGATGCTGGTATAATACTGTTACTGCAGAAACTATTTCAGCAGATCTGCCTCTATCCGCCTATTACCTTGCTTCATACATTGCCACAAAAGCACAGGATATGCTGTGCTACAACATGAGTACTTATGATACAGGGAATTTTCCCAGAATGGGCCAAGACAATACGTATGTGACAGATAAACAATCCAATCAGAAGCAGATCTGCTAATACAGGTATCCAGTGACATTGGCTACCGCGATTGGGTGCTTTCAAAAAGGGCGACTCAATCATGGCACCTGTTGACAGGGTTATGGAGGAGGGAGGGTGACCGGATGGTGGGGTCCACGAATATAGTGACAGGATGTCGCTATATGTACACGCGCACAGAGGGGAGTGAGCACACCAAGCGACAGGCAGAAGGGGAGAGAAGGTTTGTGCAGTGTATTGCAGCAGTGGGCTGCCAAGCTGGCCTCGTGGCATGGTGGGTGGGTGGCAGGCTAGGGTTGTGAGGGTGCCAGGTTCGGGTCCGGGCACATGTACATTTTGTTGCGCCCAGCCCGAAATTTCTTTTTTCCCTGTTTTGCTCCCCCACCCTGACATGCACCCCCTGGAGTTGAGAATCCTTTAGTAGGAGGGTGCGAGGGGTGCATCCCCCCACATAAACAAAAAAATTCTAAGTCCCCAGTGCCCTTTTGCTGTGTGCCAGGAGCGTACATCGCCAAAATTGATTTTCAGTGATGTACACTTGCCCTAACAGTGATCACTTTCAGCGATCACCATTATGACATGGAACCATCACATATGGGTGCATGAGGGAATGAAACTATGCCAGCATCTAATGTGAAACTAATTCATGTGGTGAAGGATTCCACCATCTGCTTGGACAGTAGTGCATTTGCTGTGTAAAGTATCTGTGTTGATGTGGTTCTGCAGGGACTATATCCTTGGTGGTAACATAAATCTGTGTGCATCAGCTTAGACACTACTACATGTGGTGTAAGCCAGTTACTCTTTATCTGCTGAGATATTAGTCTGTTATATATAAGTCCCATCTGACTGTAAGGAAAAGTACACACTTTCTATTCATTATGCACCTTCCAATTCTTTTTCCAATGGCGCAATGTTGTGTTGTCTGCTGTTTTATATTTATTTTCTGTATTAACATGGTGTTCTCATATTGCTGCTTTTTTAATACTCCATTCATCTATCTACTGGTTGGAATGTGTGTGGTCTTTCTGAGTTATCATAACGTCTTTCAGATGAGATGTTAAACCGAGGTCCCATCTGCCTGGATTGGTGGTAGTTCAGGTGGATGTTAAAGTTCCCATGGCACTTATCGAAAAGAGTAGGGGCAATTTTATTGTAATAGATACATAAATACATTTCCACAAAATAACATTGGTTTTAAACAGAATACAGAAAGAAACTAAACCAAACCTTTGGAAACAAATAATCACTATACATAGATCCAGCAAATTGTCCACCAAAGGTCCCATAATAGTTGTCCCACAAACATAATTTGCAATGAACACCCCAATGGGATAGAAGAGAGAAAAAGAAACTCAAAAACAACTCCCTTTATACAAAAAATAAAAATAATTCATAAACAAATCCCTCTTTCCCCCAGACTCTGTAAATAAATACCAACCCACATCCCATCACAACCAAACTTGATTGCAACATAGGAAAAGAAAAACAAAGAAGGGGGAAGGTGGGAGAACCGGTCTCACTGCCTACTATTTATATTTAATAATATGTGAAAAACCCTTCCACCATGTCCTAACTTTATCCACATTGTACAATTGCATATCTGTCAAAAAGACTTTACTCAAAACATTCGTCACATAACATCTAAATCCTTCTAAGGTGGTTGTCCTTTGATATAATACCCATTGGCATCTTACTTGCCACAGACAATACCTTAAACATGCCAAAAATACTCGCAAAGTACCCTTCTCATACCGTTGCAAGGACGGGGGAAAAATCCCAATCACCAAAATATCATAATTTAGCTTGGCCAACCAAGGTAATTCCCATATTTTTGCCAAATATTCCCACAATTTAATCGGAAAAGAGCACTGTAGAAAAAAATGTTCCATTGTTTCCTCCTGGTTTATACATTCCAGATAAGGACAAGACCTCTCTTCCTTTGCTTTATATTTCGCAGTTCCCCTAACATTTAATCTCCCGTACATCATGAGCCATTGAACCTCTCACATATATACTGGCAACCTGGGATTATTCAGTTGTTCCAATACGTTGGAATTTCACCCTATAGGACAATTTTTGAAGCTTGGCTCAGAAGGATAAATCAAGGTCATAAATTCATTGTATAATTTCCTCGGAGAACCCCTTATTATTTGATTTTTAGTTACTTTCCATTTATATAATTTCTGTGCCGCAGGCTTAAAATATTCCGGCAAAGACAAGTGTGAGGACAATTTAGGTGCACAATGCAACCAAGCTGTTAGATAATAATTCATTAAATTTTAAAAAAAAGAAATCTCCTGAAACCCTGAAGGGCCTACACCGAATTTTAAGGAAAAAGAAAAAAATAATGAAAAACAAAAGACTACTGGATCCACCATTCCCAAACCTCCCCGTTTCCTATCCAGATAAGTAAAACCTCTTTTAACGGGGTTCAATCTATTGCCCCATAATAACTGGAAACAAATACTATAGAGTCTAGTCTCATACTGAGCAGGCAGGGGGTAAATAACTGCCAAGTACTGTAGACATGGTAAAATGAATTGCTTTAAAACTTGAATTCGTTTGATTTTAGAAAATTTAAACCTTTTCCATCTATTTACTTTTGATTCTATTTTATCCAAAACCAATTTCCAATTATCCTCTGGGCTATTTTGGGGTCCAAAAAGTACCCCCAAAATCGTCAAAGGATCAGTAGCAATCAATATAGAATTAAAATGCACTGGATCCTGATAGGAACTACCCAACAACAAACCTTTCGACTTAGATAAATTAATCTTTGCATTAGATAAACTTGCATATAAATCAAAACTGAAAAAAAACCTATTTGTGAGTATTCTGTAAAAAAAGGCACACATCGTCCAGCATATGCCTGAATGGTGATAAATGACTTTGTACCAGGAATACGCGCCCTGACCTAGGGGGCAAACTCACTGCTCTCAGCAGAGGTTCCAAAGAGAAATTATAAAGAGGGGCTTAAGGGCAACCCTGTCGTACTCCACATTTCATAGTGAAACCCATCCCCAATTCCCCTTTAATAAGTGGGTACACCTGAGCAGAGGCATATAATCCTTTAATCAGATTCAACAACCCCACCGGGACCTTAAAAAATTCTAAAGTAGAGAACGAAAAATATGACTAACTCTATCAAAAGCCTTTTCTAAATCCAACGACAATATATACCTTATCTCCCCTAAGTCATTCACCTGCTCAATTATATCCCTAATAAGACACAGAACTGACTGAATTCTTCTATTGGGTAGTCCACAGTGCTGAACAGGAGTAAACACAGCCTCAGACATAACTTTCAGTCTATTGTTGATCAAAGTAGTAAGAATTTTATAGTCAGAGTTCAACAATGTGATTGGCCTCCAGTTCCGAAACTCCCCCTTATCCCCTGACTTAAAGATATATATCTGCAAGCCATCTGAAAAAAACCTTGGAATCACAGCACCCTCCAAAAAATAATTAAAGACCAAAACCAAACAATGCATTAATTCTGACTGAAAAGTTTTATAAAATAAATTAGATAATCCATCTAAACCTGAGGATACATTGGATTTCAGAGTGCTTATTACCTCATTAATCTCAGCATAGGAAAAGGGTTGCTTAATGATTTTAAGAATCTCTGGATCCAATTCTGTCACTACAGGGGGGCCTAAAAACTGCCTAACCTGTCGTAAAGTAGGAGCATGGTGGGAACTAAGTTCGAAAAGCTCAGTAATCTTATCCCCTATAGCTTGTACTGTAAACACTCTCCAATTCCCTTGATTTAAGAAATCCAATGAGGAATGATCCTTTAGAGATTTACAGAGTTCGAAGGGGTCCCCAACCACAGATTTTGTCAAATGATTTGAAATCACAGCTTGTAAGGTTTTTGTACGGTCATATTGTAACACCCTCATTTGTGCTTTAATAGCTGCAATTTGTATAGAAAAATCCTCTCGCGAGGAATTTGCCAATGTAAGTAACTGTTGTAATTGAGCCCTTAATTGTAAATAGGCAAAAAACTCAGTTTTCTGACGCCGTTTCCCATATTTTTTAAACCATGAGATGCAATCATCTTTTGTTTCTTGCCACCATTTCCCCAAATCTAGATACAAAAAAACCACTGATAATCTGGCTTGTAAAATCAGTCTAATAGAATTCAATACTAGTTTTTCTTGTAGGATGGAGGTGTTCAACTTCCATCTAGTCCGCTGTCTACCATGTCCAACCATTTCTCCTACCTTTACCTGCAATAAAACATGATCCGAGAATTCAACGGGGATAATCTGTGGACTAGATGTTGGAATTGTTTTAGAAATATATAGGTAGTCGATTGTAAAGCCTTTCCCACCTTTAAAGAAGGTACCCCTAGGACTAGTAGCCCTGTCATCATTACAAGACACTAACTCAGCTGTTTTAATAATCTCCCTTAAACAGTGTGTATCACAATATATTTTTTTATTCCCAACCCCCTTCCCTGGCCCTCCCATGCTACAGTTGAAATCCCCACCCCAAAGGATGGGGATAGTTGTCACCAAAAAAGGTTGGATCCCTTTCAAACAAGTTACCCTTCCTAACTTTGTTTGGGGGTTATAAATATTAATCAACCGTAGAGTAGCAGTATACCATTTACCCTCCAAAATCAGCACCCTTCCAGGGACTAAATCGATTAATTTATGCAGAACAAAATTATAAGAATTGAAAACAATCCCCACCCCATCGGCCCTGTCTTCCTCGAAGACCAAAAGGATGGTCCCCACGGCCAATCCTTAGTAAAAGCAGCAATGTGGCCTTTGAAAACATCCATGTTTCCTGTAGGAAACAAACAGAGATTTGGTAGATCATGGATTAACTGGAACACCGCCTGTCTTTCTGCACATTTAAAAGACTATGGGTGTTTAATGTAGCCCATAAAACCATTACAAGTAACCAGGAGACCCAAAACCACCAACTTCTGTTTATTTTTTCCTTCTTTTTTTCTTCTTTCCCTTATACTCCTCCCTAGGAGGTGCCAAGGAATCCTGTAGCGACAATTGGGAATCTGTATCTCCAATATCCATCTCTGAATCCCCCCAAAATAAAGCTGCGTAGGAGTTTTTAGATTCAATGGGCTCTGGTTCCTGAGGCAAATGAGACTTAGAAGTCCTGCTTGACCTTCTAGGGGGTAATGGTGGTTGAAAAGGTGGAACCAAATCAACTGCTAAATCCTCATTTGGGGCTATATAACACACTGGCTGCAATAGGTCAGAAACTTCCTCCATCAATTCCTTTTTCAGCTCTTTAGGAAGAGTAGTTATAGACCTACCAGCCCCTACCTTTACCTGAGTTTCTACAGTGCTCTGAGGTACAGAAGGGGGCTTTGAGATATCCCCAACCCCCTGCTGATATTCTCTGGCATCTTGTGCTTTCTGGATGATTAAATCCGAATTCCCACAGCTGGCCTTATTCTGTGCCACCCATGGACAATCCCGAAAAGCATGGTTCTGTTCTTCACAAAGATCGCATTTTATTGAGTTTACACAACACATGGTGACGTGACCCACTTCCCCACAATTATCACAACGGGGCTGGTCACATGTACTGGATAAGTGTGTCCGAGATCCACATTTATAACATGCTCTGGGCTGCCCGCTGTAAAAACAGACCCCCCTATCCCTTCCCAACAAGAAGGAGTTAGGGATATCGTCCACACCTAAGGCAGTTTGTCGTAATTTGACTTCAAATTTCCACCCTCCTGTCCAAAACTGCTCAGAATCCAAAATCGGCTCTGGGTCACTCTGAACTTCACATTTCTGGGAGAGCCAGTATGAAATATCTTCAACATGTACCCCCTCATTTCTGAACATCACCATCACGTACTTAATTAAAGGTTTTGAGAGAGGGATAACCAGAAAAGGGGACCATAAAGGAGAGAACTTCACCTGATTATACCTCTCCCAAAAAAGCTCCAACAAAGCAGGGGAACGAAAACTGATATCAAAGTTATCCTCCCCGAGATGTTTATAAAAGCAAAAACATCCCGAGGGGAAAACAACAAAGACTCTTCTATTAAAGTTTTACCTACAAAATACCTGTTAGGCCTTTCCTTTCAACCTCCCCTATATCTAATACGCACTGCATTCTTCCTGGGTGCAGCTTCCCTTTTACTCTGAGCAAATAAACTAGACATAAGGGGTTTCTCAGGAGTAGGCCCTGTCACATCGTTTCTGTTCCCAGTACCCAGCTTTTGTAACACTGGAAGTTCAACCTGTTTAACTGAACTATCCACATTCCCCCCCTTTTTATTCTCCATCTCTTCTCTGCTTTCCATAGGATTCCCTGCAACCATCCCCCCACCAGGCTGCCATCCTGGAGATGATTTATCTAACTTTAAAGATGAATCCCATGGTAAATCCGGAGTCCAAATCCCCTGCCCTAATTTTTTCCACCCTGCTGCCACTAAAGCCACTTGTGGGGACCAATTTTCATCCTGAACTAAAGGGTAAATGGAAGAGACAGGATATCCCTTAGGATTTACAGGGGAAAACGTATAAACCTCCTCAGACAAATTCGATACTCCATGTCCCCGCTGTTCAGATTTTTTAAAGCTAAATTCAGTCATCCCATGTTGCACGTCAACCTCAGTTTGATAAGTCACTGGGGCCTTTTCTTCCAACCCCACAACACTCACTTTAGAGGGTTGAAACACAAACCCAGTCTCTTTATTAATTTGAAATGTGGGGAAGCCCTTTTTAGGTAATACAGTACTCATGACCCCTCGGCTAGGTAACAAGTCCTTAGCGGAAACGGTCCCAGTCTCTTTTTGCACGAAATGCATTCAGATCGCCAAACGTCCTCTTTCCACTGCCTCCACTGCTACCCTGTTCAGCCACGACGCTAAGTTTCCAGCTTGGTATTCCTCTTTCAACTTCAGAGTAGCTAAAGATAGCTCTGCTAAACGGGCAACCTCTTTCCAGCCTGAGCAGCACTTCTTCACTGTCTATGCGCAACCATAGAAAAGCCGGTTTTAAAGGCACAGTACACTCCAATAGCTTAAACCTTGTAAACGGATCCTCCGCTGTTCCAGCCTTCAAAGAACTCCCTGCACCATTCGTCGTAAATTCCCGCTCCAACGCCTCCGTAGTGGAAACTGCATCATGAAACAATTCATTAGTATCCACCTCCACACCAGCGACCATGCTCACCACCAAGTGCCGTTCCAGCTTCGTCTCCGTGTCAGTAGTCGACACAACCTCCTCCTCCATGCTCCTAGACACAGTGGCCATCCTGCCAACAGAAGCAAACTCCCCTACTGGCCACAGAGCGCCAGCAGTTCAAGGGAAGTTCCCGGTGTCCTGGCCAGATTTCTCTCATTCACTAAAAATACCACCAACAGTTTCATCTGGTTCAAGGTCAGTTGGCATTCATCTGTATCCCCCTCCCCCAGGTCGTGCCTGAAAATAGGCAGGATTTTTCTAGTGCACTTACCCAGTCAACAAAAAATAAATAAATAAAACAATAGCAAAGACAATTTTTAAATCAACACATTTTAATGATGTACTTCAGCAGAGGCCAGACTGTTCATGAGGTGATACTGGTAAATGTTAGTAGAAGGTTTGGGTATGGTGGGGTTGGGGTGGTGGTGTTGGTAGAAGTGAGGTGGGGTGTTTTCCCATGTGTCCAACTGGTTTCTTTTTAGGGCACCTTGTTAATTAGGGTAAAGTAATAAAAATGCATGTGCAATGTAATACAAGACTCTTGTCAAAGTCACAAAACTACTCATTGTTTTTAATTATATTTAGTATAGAACTAAAGACAAGTATTGTAATGGTATTTACCTGCACTTCAGCTGACTGTTCTTGCATGCTGTTGTCATCTGATAACGCTAAAGTTACCAGGAGAGTCAGAAGTAATCAAACTAGGTGGCTGCACAAAGACCTACTTGCTGAACTGTGACTTAGGGATAAGCTCTGGAAGAGCTATAAATGAACTAGCCTGCTTTCCAATCTCAATACCTACAAAGCTCATAGAAATTCCTTCAAAAAACTAATAAGACATGCTAAAAGTAAGTACTGCAAGGATGTGCTATCCCGCTCTGCCCATGATCCACGAAAATTCTGGGCCCACGTAAAGACTTTTTTTTGATCATCACAATCTACTACCCCAACTGATATGATACTTGACAGAGCTCACTGTAACAACCCTAATACCATTGCGAATGCTTTCAACAGGATGTTCTCAGATCTATCACTATATACCTCTTCTTTCCCAACCTTGACTACTTCCTCTCAGTCCTTCATTTCCAGCAAGCCAGTTAACCCCCCCCCCTACATCTCTCAATTGGGTTGCCTCGGCCTCCGCCCTTCTACTTTAAGGCTATTACTAGATCAGAGGTTCTTAAACACCTGAAATCCATCTCCGACAACACTAGCTCAGGATCAGACTCACTGGAACCTCACCTGCTCAAGCTGGCAGCTCCTCTCATCACCTCTCCACTGGCCAAAATTTACACATTATCCCTCTCTTGCAGGGTTGTTCCAGACCTTTGGAAAATTGCTCGGATAACTCCTGTATTCAAAAAAGGTGATAAGAAGGATATTAAAAATTACAGGCTGATAGCGATACTCTTGGTCCTGTGCAAAATACTGGAAAAGCTTATTGCTGCCCAAACTCTTGACTTCCTGGCTAACTCCAGTCTTCTCTCTGGAGCTCAGCATGGCTTCAAGAAATATCATAGCACACCTACTGCCCTGCTAAAACTCACTTCGGATATACTCACAAACACAGACTCTGGACGACTTACTGGGGCTGTTTTTCATTGACCTTACCAACGCGTTTGATCTGGTTGATCACCCCTTGCTCCTGTCTACCCTTCATACCCTGGGTTTCTCAGCTCCTGTTTTTAACTGGTTTAGTAGCTATTTATCTGATAGGATCCAAACTGTGAAGTTCAACTCCACAGTATCTGATAGCACCTTGATCAACATCGGTGTTCCTCAGGGGTCTGTCCTGGGGCCACTTCTTTTCTCCCTCTTTATCAACAATGCTCCAGATGCCCTTCAAAGCTGTTCATCTCTTCTATATGCTGATGATCTTGTTATCTACACCAGCTCGGCTGCAGTGGATAGCCTTAACTCATCCCTTTCCACTGACTTTAGGAACATTCAAAACTGGCTGCACGACCATAAACTGGTTCCAAATACTAAAAAATGAAAGCCATGCTCCTATGCTCTGCCCCTAATCTTTGGGCTTGTCCATCATCCCTGATGGTCCATGACCTTGAGGGGACTAAACTAGAGTCTGTCACGTCCTTTAATTAACTTGGTGTCTTGCTAGATCAGTCACTGGCTCTAAATCTCCACATTCAATCCACCTGCAGAACAGTTAATAGTAGACTAGGCATTGCCTACAAGACTAACTACATGCTAACACCATCTGCAAAACTGGCCATTATACATAGATACATAGACAGTGTCGGCAGATAAGGGCCTATGGCCCACCCAGTCTGCCCATTTAAGTCTGTAAGTTCAGTTTATGTTTTCCAGGAAGTCTGTTGCCCCTTACCCCTGACCTCCAGAATTCCTTTATGTCTATCCCATGCATTCTTAAATCCCGTGATTGTTTCAGCCCCCACCACTTCCTCTGGCAGGGTGTTCCACTTGTCCACCACCCGTTCTGTGAAGAAATTCTTCCTCACGTTTCCTCTGAACCATTGCCTAGGGGATCTTACTCCCCACCCTAACATATTGTGCTCCTACCCTTGCTGCTGCCCCCAGAAAAACTCCTTCCAGAAATGGGACATTACATACAACAATATCTGTCACTATGCATCATCATCCCCTTGACTCAAGCACCATTGTCAACTCTATAGTGACCTGTCTTGGCTCTCTGTCTGACTCTATTATCAGGCTTCAAACTCTGACATCACTTGCACTCTGCTTACTCCCTACACCTACACCCGTGGACTGCGATCAGCTGATACATCATTACTAAATGTACCCAGGTGTCATACTCAAAAGGTACTGGTGCTCTCAGCTATGTGGCTCTTCAGTTTTGAAATACTCTTCCCTGAGATCTAAGGCAGTCTCCATCCCACTGTCACTTTAAAAGGGAGTTACGACGATATCTATCTCTGGCAGACCCATGTAAATGCTTTGACCCTACATGATTCGTTTGTTGGCCCACCTTGCCTTCGTCCTGATACTGTCCTTTCAAAACTCTCCTGTTTCCATTAACCACCTTTTCACACCCTTTTTCTTCTCTCTATACCTAATATTTGACCTGTTGCCCCTTAACGTATTTCTTGCTTATGCCTTGGCCTGCCTCTGTCCCTCCTAGTACACTTCCTCTACAAACTTACTCCTCCTTGCTTACCTTTTATTTCAGTGTTCCTACCTCCTGCTACCCTCTATTTGCAATCCTTGGGTATTGCATAAGTAAAATTCTACCTTACATTTTGTGACACATGTACTGTTGTTGTGAGTTGCCTGAACTTTCCATACTGAGACACTTGTACTGCTATTTGTTTATTGCCTGTATTTCTAACCTATGTCTCATATGATATTTTATTATTGATTGCCTGTACTTTTCTCTATTTTGTTCTGTTAAGAATTCTACTGCTGTATCCTTATTTTTCTCTGGTTCAAACCAAGTTATATGTAATGCTGTTATGCACTTTTGAATGTTCTGTAGGTCATTAAGTCTGTACTCTCCTGGGTCGTGCCTGAAAATGTCATTTTTTGGCTAGTGCACCTATCCAGTTAACAAAAACTAAATACATGCATTTATTGCAACTCTATAATTCATTTATCCCATTGCTCTAGTTCTTACACCTCGACCTGCTGACCCTCTCACTCAAATTCTGCCACGTCTTGTCATTCTCAGTAAACATCACTGTCCAGCTTCACCACTTTGTGATAAATTCACATTGGACAAAGCAACTGAGCTGCACTATATGAAGTTGTACTGCACATTTATTGGGGGGAAGGGTCATAGTCAAGACAGGAACTGATAGAGGGTAATGTTAGGATATTCATTCACAATAACACCACTCCCATTAGTCCAGTACTCATCATCCACCACCATAGCCATAGCAACATTATTATTTAAAAAAGAAGATAGGACAGTATGGCTTATTGGTTGCAGATTTGTGTAAAAATCAGTCTCATGTTCACCTCCCACCAGAGCCACTGACTCACTTTAAGCATCATCTAGGCATGAAGGTTTAACTTATACAGAAATATGATCTGTAAGATTCAAGAGATCATGGGTTCACCTGCCACCACAGCCACAAACTAAACAAAAGAAGGCACTGTTGGCTAATGTTTGTATGACTATGAATAGAGACCCATATTTTCTTAAATAAGAAATAACAGGACATTCAAGGTATAAAAAGAAATAAAACGAAAACAAGCAGATGAAAAAAGTTAAGAAACTGCTTGTTTTTTTTGGGGGGGGGCAAAAATAAATAAATGTTTGCAGCAGTTGTTTAGGCTGCATTGTTACCACAGAGACAATCCACAAGGAAGTAGCAGCGGAATTGTCTGAATCACAAAACCTAGGAATGCGATTTCTAGTGTGCATAAGGTCATTTTGAGGTATTTATAATTGTAAATGTGATAAGAAGAAATAAAACTACATTTTCAATGAATAAAAAGAAATAACGAGAAACTCCAAAAAAAATAAAATGAAAAATTTCAAAAAATAAAAAGAATTTCACGGGGCTCTAACTATGAACCATAAGGTCACATGTTCACCTCCCACCACAATCACTTACTACATTTCAGTAACAACAAGTTGGTAAAAAGGGTGACTTGCTGTGTAAATACATATGATCTGTTAGCTCCATGGTTCATCTCCCACTGCAGAAAATGACTATATCTTACCTTAGAAAATTAAAAAAACATCTGTTTCATGTTTACCTCCCACCATAGCCTCTGACCAAATTCAAATGCCAACAAGTTGGTGAGACTTACCAGGTACAGAACTGTGATCCAAAAGGTCATATAGTCACCTACCCCCACCATCACTGACTCTATTTAAATTCACTAAATATGACAATGTGGGCTAATGTTCACAGGTCTGTGAACCCTGAGGTCATAGGTTCATCTCCCACCACAGCTACTGACTATATTTCAGTAACAGCAAGCCAGTAAAAAGGGTGACTTGACATGTCAATACCTATGATCCATGAAGTCCATGCTTCATCTACCAACACAGCCACTAACTAGATCTAAATTTAGAAAAATAAAATCATCAGTGCCATGTTTACCTACCAACACAACCTCTGAGAACCCAACTATTTTTTTTTATTATTAAATACCAACAAGTGAGACTTATTATGTAAAAAATCATAATCCAATAGATCACGCTTGTCTACCACCACGACCACTAACTTAATTTAAACAAAAGAAGACGCTGGGATTAATATATGTATGACAGTGACCCCTAAGGGCACAGGTTAACCTCCCAACACAGCCTCTGACTAATTTCAAATACCAACAAGTCAGTGATACTTACCAAGTACAGAACTGTGAGCAAAGAAAGTACATATTCACCTACCACCACCACCACTGACTCCATTTAAATAAACAAAAAGCAAAGACATTGTGGGCTCATGTTTGCAGGTCTGTGAACCATGAGGTCTTAAGTGCATCTCCCATCACAGCCACTGACTACATTATAGTAACAACAAGTCGGTAAGTCTGGGTGGCTTGCCTTGTACATAAATATGATCAATGAGGTCCACGGTGCATCTATCACTACAGCAACTGATTATATCTAAACTTAGAAAGAAGTAAAAACAATATCTGTTTCATGCTTACCTACCACCACAATCACTGAAACCCTGACTAACTTTAAACACCAACAGTTTTGGCCCTGTACACACACTGTGGATCTTAAAATAGTTTAAGTGTCTTAAAATGTTTTAAATACCCCAGTACTGTTTGTGTCCAGACTACAAGCCCCTTAAAACGTTTTAACAAAAATGTTTTTAAACCCAGCTAGGTACCTATTCTTAAAATAATAAAAAAAAAGGTTTTAAATCCCCCTAGCATTGTTTGCATCCAGACTACAAGCCCCTTAAAATGTTTTAACCAAAATGTTTTTAAACCCTGCTAGGTACCTAGTCTTAAAACCATTTAAAAAATATTTTAGAGCTAGCATGGTATTACTTATGTGAGGGACATGTGACCAGAGTAATGTATTAATTTCTTTTGTTAATGTATTTTGTAATGTAAGTATGCTTCTGACATACAGTCTGCTATTTGCAAAGGGGACACAAAAAATATGGCTTACAGGGTCACATGTCCAGACAAGTCATAAGGGAAATACTGAGGACTGCTCTGTGTAACTTTCTCATGAGCTAATCTAGGGTGCACATCCTGGCAGATATGAAGGTACAACTTTGAACCCCTTATGACATCCTTGAAGACAGAGATTCTGTAAGGCAGATGGGACAGTGCCAGGCTGAACATCTCAGCCAGCTTAAAAGACAAGAAGTGTGGGGCTACACACCTAGACTACCTTCAAGGCAGAATCATAAAGTGGACAGAGCACATTTCGGTGAATGAGGTCATCCCTCCCTACACCCACCCATCTGGGGGTGGGAAGGGGTAGCCTGTCACTCAAAGTACAGAAATCACCTCCCACAGTCAGAGAAAGAATATAACAGAGAAATGAGGTTCATTTCTCTCTCTTAGGCTGGAACATTGAACAATGCCAGAGCCCCTGCCATACTAAGACTAGTTGACTGGTACAGGTAAGATAGCGCAGTGAGGGACAGTGCTTCTGTAGCTAGGGCAGGTAAAGGATTCTAGATAAGGATAGTTCAGAATTTTGCTGCACACCAATTATCTGTTAACTTGCTTTATTTTCTGTTTCTTAGTAAATGTGCAACCCATTTGTGTTCTTGTAAATACATCCTGTTGTAAATACTTGTAGCATTTAAGTAAAGATTCTATTTTTATAGAATCAGTGACTGCTTATTTCATTTAAAAGGGTAATTCTACTATTTCTGCTGGACTCTGTTTGCAGTCCGGCTCTGAAGGTTCACTCTACCCACGGTTATTGTGTTGACCTTCTTGACCTTGTGTAAAGGAGGAGGTAAAAAACAGGTTTCCTGGGTCCTGTTGCTAAAAACCTCATGGTGGCAGTGAACTGGAAGTCCCTGGTGAGAGGAATTTCCACTACATTGGTGACAGAGTGGTGGGATCTGTGTGGTTACTGGTACTAGTGCAGTGCAGAGCAGTGTACAGTATACTTTCCTGTGAGGCAGAAACTCTGAGAGGGAGACAGCACACTGGTGATGGAGTGCCAGCAGAAATATACCTTTTAACAGTCACGAAACAGGATTTCAAAAGGGTGCATTGTTTACTACTTTTTTATAAAATTTCTAGACAGTTTAGTGCAGCATAGCTGGAGAATATGAGCTCCTCAAGCTATGTAAAATGTCATGTACAGCAGCTTTGTGAGCTGTGCACAGCAAGTGGGATTAGCCATGAAGGCATGACAAAGAATGCATTTATGAAAGTCCTGTTGGCACATGACCAGCTGCAGGCAGGGCAGACAGTCTCAAATGGGCATGGCCCAATACCTGATCAGCAGACAGTAGCTGAGGGCAGTGACCCAGTAGCGAGACTGAGGTCACAGTGACTGAGCAAGGCAGGCACCTTGTGGCACAAACTGTGGGAGCAGTACAGCCCAATCAACCTCGGCTGGAGATCCTGAAGGCAAAGCTTGCACTGAGGGATGCTGAACCTCAGAGGGAAAGCCTGGAGACTGAAAGGGAGAGAGAGCAAGGCTGGAGGCTGAGAACAGAGAGAAGGCTCGGCAGCATGAAATCCAGATGAAAGAGGAGAGAGCAGGGCTGGAGGCAGAGGAAAGAGAAATGATTCACCAGCATGAGATCCTTATGCAAGAGAAAAGAGAGGAATAATGAGCAGAGCATGAGAAAGAACAACAGCATCAGGTTGAGTTGATGAAACTGCACCAGCAAACACCATGGTGAGCCGTAAGTAATGCTGAAAGGTATTCAACCCACAGAGCCACAACTAATTCTAAAATGTTCCCACAGTACCGAGAGGGAGATGATCTGGATTTGTTTTTAAAATCATTTGAAAGGGCTTGTGGGCAGTTTAAATTAGATAAGGCTTTGTGGATAATCCACCTGACTACATTACTTACTGGCTTTGCTTTGCATGCATTTCCTCGAATGGGCGATAATGACTGCATGAACTATGATAAAGGTAAAAAAAATTGTTATTAAATGGTTTGAACTGACTCCTGAGGCCTATAGATGGAAATTTAGAGGGTTAAGAAAAGGCCCAGGAGACAGCTATGTAGCACTGCATGTCCAAATGTGTGTTTATTTAGACCATTGGGTAGATGGGGCTAAGGCAGGGATAATAGAGCAGATTAAAGATTTAATTTTAAGGGAACAATTACTTAAAATTGTACCTGATGACCTGTGCATTTGGCTACTGGACCAGGCATGCAACTTTGCAAAGGAGGCAGCAGAAAGTGTTGATTTGTATGTGACTAGCAGACCACATTCACAGCGTAAGAATTATGGGTGTGGGGCACCACATGGTTTTAAGGGGACCCAGGGAGGGCAGCCAAAAGGAAACCAGCCTGTACCCAAGCCCAAAACAGAACCCACTGGTTCTAAGGGGAACAAGGAGCCAGAGGCAAAGAATGCTGGATCTGGCAGAAAGTGGGGCATCTATCATATGACTGCCCTAAAAACAGGAGTAGAGGGCAAAAGCATGGGGAGGGGGTGACCAAGACAGTACACCACAGTTGGTAAACTGTGCACACACTGTAGTACCACCAAACTCCACTGAGCATATGCACCCTGTTCTAGTAAATGAGACAGTAGCACAGGGATTGAGGGACACTGGTGCCTTCATCTTCATGGTAAGGCAGGATCTGGTCCAGGCAGAGCAGATTCTGCTGGGACAGCTCTCCAAGACTCAGTGAGTCATGGGTCCAGTGGTCCAAGTGACAATGGCTCAGGTCTTCCTGAGCTGGGAAGGTGGCCATGGGGTTCAGAAGGTGGGAGTTGCACCTGATCTCCCTGTGGATTTGATCATGGGGAATGATTTTGACCACAGGGAAAACCTAATGTGTGTTACTACTCATAGTCAGACAAAAGGGCAAGCTTCTGAGAGAGAGGAGGGGTGACACAGCCTGTGCAGACCCATCTCTCAGCAGCTGAAGAAGTGGCTAGTGTGGGTAAAGGGCTAGCTAGGAGTAGCAGCCCTAAGACCCAGTTACAAGCAGAGGTGGTTGCCACCAGGGGCAGCTTTCCTTCTGAAGAGAAACTAGGGAGGGTCAGATGGGGGGAGCTGGGCAGGGCAGAGTGAGCTGATCCTACATTCCAGAAACTAAGAGAGATAGCAGATAGTGCTACAGCCTCTCAAAGGAGTAAAAAGTCAGTTTATTGGGAAAATGGGCTGATGTACAGAGCATGTACACTACAGAGGGAGCTAGAGGGGGAGGTACCCCAGCAGCTGGTAGTCCCCCGGGACTACCAAAAGCAGCTTCTGGCCCTGGCCCATGATATTCCTTTTTCAGGCCACCTGAGTATTAACCACACAAAAAAGTGGCTTGCCAATAATTTCTTTTGGCCAAGCATGTACACAGACATGGCAAATTACTGTTGGACTTGTCCACAGTGCCAGCGGGTTGGAAAGGTCGAGGAAAAGGCAAAGGCAACTTTGGTGCCCCTGCCTATTATCGATGAACCTTTTAAGAGGGTAGCCATAGACATAGTGGGGCCCCTAAGTACCCCAAGTCACACAGGCAAATGATACATACTGGTTGTTGTGGATTATGCAACCAGGTACCCTGAGGCAGTGACCATATCCTCCATTGGGGCAGAAAAGGTGGGTGATTAGCTCCTGGGAATCTTTAGCCGAGTATGGTTTCCCCTGGTGATTTTGTTGGACTAGCAGGAAAAATTCATGTCATCCTTAATGACCAGTTTGTGAGAGAAGTGTGGGTTAAAACAGCTCCATGCTTCACCCAATCACTCCCTAGACAGATGGCTCAGTCAAGCGGTTCAATGGGACCCTTAAAACTATGCTCAGGGCACTTGCTGACCAGCACAAAAGGAAGTGGGACAAATATTTGCCCCACCTCCTCTTTGCATATAGAGAAGTCCCACAGGAGTCCATAGGATTCTCACCCTTCAAACTCCTGTTTGGTCACAGTGTGAGGGGGCACCTAGATTTAGTCAGGGATGAAGGGAAGGTAACCATGCCTCCCAAGGGAAGTCTGTTGTGGAGTACATCCTAAATTTCAGGGCCAGGCTTAAGAAGCTCATGGGGCTTGCCCAGGAGCACTTAACCATGGCACAGCAGCAACAGAAAGCCTGGTACGACCATGGGTCCTGAGCCCGGGAGTACAAAGTTGGACAGCGAGTGATGATACTTGTCCCAGTCCAACACTATAACCTGCAGGCAGCATGGGAGGGCCCATTCTCCATAATCAGGAAGCTGTGATGTTAACTATATAGTAGGGCTGCCTGACAGAAGGGCAGGCAGAGGGTATGGCATGTGAACATGATGAAGCCCTACTATAATAGGGAGGAAATGACTCTCACTGTGTGCAGTGTGCCAGAGGAGGGGAACGAGACTGATCCCCTGGTGGTCCTCCTTGGGGATACCTGGGAGGGATCCTCAGTGAATAACCTCAGCCTCTCAGGGCAGCTGACACCGGCCCAGGCTGAGGAGATGAAGAGAGTGCTGTGAGAATTTGGGGACATGTTCACAGGGAATCCTGGGTACACCACAATGACTGAACACCACATAAACACTGGGGCCCAAGTTCTGCTAAGGCAGTCCCCCTACAGGGTACCTGAGGGGGTTAAGAAGACCATGCTGGAGAAACTCAGGGAAATGCTGGCCCTTGGTGTGATCCAGGAGTCCAGTAGCCCTGAGCTTTGCCTGTTATTCTCATCCCCAAGAAGGATGATACCACATGATTCTGTATCACCTACTGGAGGCTCAACAGCTGTACAGAGTCTGATGCCTACCACATGCCCAGAAGAGATGAAACCTTGCAATGGCTGGGGGGACCCCAGTTCCTGACCATGACAAACCTGATGAAGGGCTACTGACAGGTGCCATTAACCCTACAGCCAGGGAAAGGTCTGAATTCATCACCCCATATGACTTACTTGAATTCACAGTAATGCCATTTGGGATGAAGAGTACGCCTGCAACCTTCCAGAGACTTGTGGATCGCATCCTGGTTGGGGCAGATGAATATGCCCTGGCTTACATGAATGACATCACCAAATACAGCCAGACATGGGAGGATCACGTCAGGCACGTGAGGGAGGAGTTCCACAAACTGAAGGTCACAGGGCTGACAGTTAAGGCAGAAAAATGCAAGTATGCATGGCCGAAGTGTCCTATCTTGGGCACTGGGTGTGCAGTGGACGCATCCTTACACAGCCAGCGAAGGCTGATGCCATCCAGGCCTGGCTCACCCCTGCCACAAAGAAACAGGTAAGGGCATTTCTGGGAATAGCTGGGTACTACAGGAGGTTTGTCCCTCATAATAGGGCTGTAAATACTTGCAGTATTTTAGTAAAGATTCTATTTTTATAGAATCAGTTACTGCTTGTTTCATTTAAAAGGGTAATTTTACTGTTTCTGCTGGACTCTGTTTGCAGTCCGTCTCTGAAGGGGCACTCTACCCACAGTTACTATGCTGACCTTCTTGACCTTGTGCAAAGGTAAAAAACAGGTTTCCTGGTTCCAATTGGTAAAAACCACATGGTGGCGGTGAGCAAGAAATCCCTGGTGAGTGGGATTTATGTTACAAGTTAAATGTATGGACAGAAGTAAAAATGTTTTAAGCTGTAACGGTATAACTAAAACAATCTTAGCTGCAGTGTGTATAGGCAAACACAATTCTGTGTGTTGGAATTAGCATGAAATAGTTACAGGGAGAACAAGTTTAACACCAGCAATGTGATCACACTAAACCATTATCAAAAATGGTTACTGAATAGTGTGGATGGACTGAAATGGTTTAGCTAAACTGGTTTTAAAAATGTTTTTCAAAAACAGTTCTGTAGTGTGCACTGGGCCTAAGTGAGATTTATCATGTAAAAACCTATGATCCAATGGAACACATGTTCACCTACCACTACAGCCACTGACTCCAATTAAATAAACTAAGACAATGCAGGCCAATGTTTGCATGGCTGTGAACCCTGAGGGTCACAGGTTCATCTACCGTCACAGCCGTGTGCCACGTAAATACATATGATTTATGAGCTCCATGGTTCATCTACTGCTACAGCAGCTACCTATATCTAAACTTAAAAAAGTTTAAAACAAAAGTCTGTGCCAACATGTTCACCTCCCACAAGTGCCTCTGACTAAATTTGAGTAACAACGAGTACATAGATACATAGATACATAGTGTCGGCAGATAAGGGCCTACGGCCCACCCAGTCTGTCCATTTGAGCTTGTAAGTTTACTTTGTGTTTTCCTAGAAGTCTGTTGCCCCTTACCCCTGACCTCCAAAATTCCTTTATGTCTATCCCATGCATTTTTAAATCCCGTGATTGTTTGAGCCCCCACCAGTTCTTCTGGCAGGGTGTTTCACTTGTCCACCACCTGTTCTGTGAAGAAATTCTTCCTCACGTTTCCTCTGAATCGTCCTCCCTCCAACTTCATCCCATGCCCTCTAATCCTGGAACATCTTTTTCACTGAAAAATAGTGTATTCCTGCACCCTGTTCCTCCCTGTAAGATACTTGTATGTCTCTATCATGTCCCCTCTCTCCCTCCTCTCCTCCAGGGAGTACATATTCAATTCCTTCAACCTGTCCTCATAGGACTTGTGATGCAATCCATGTACCATCTTTGTTGCCCTCCTCTGAACCTTCTCTACCCTGTCTATGTCCTTATGTAAGTAAGGTCTCCAGAACTGTACACTGTACTCCAGGTGGGGCCTCACTAGTGTCTTGTATAGTGGAATTATGACCTCCCTTTTTCCTGCTGGTGATGCCCCTGCCTATGCATCCCAGCATCCTATTTGCTTTACCTGCTACCTTGTCACACTGTTTCCCTACCTTGAGGTCATCAGAGATGATAACCCCAAGATCCCTTTCCTGCTTGGTGCATGCTATATCCTCACCCCCAACTGATATATCGTGCCTGGGTTTTTGTGCCCCATATGCAGTATCTTGCACTTCTTTGCATTGAATCTCAGCTGCCAAACCCCTGACCATTCTTCATTCAAGTCAGTTCTGTTCAACATATTTTGTGAACAAGAAAGTACTACCAGGTTCAAATCCCAACACCATCACATAAATACTTATTTTTACTAAGAAAACAACAGGGGTCATGTGCTTAAATTTCTCAAAGTGCAATGACATTTTATAGATGGAACATGTGACACCCCAAGTCACACAATACATAGGGGATACATGATGGGCATGAGTGTGATATGGCAGATATTGTCACTCCTGCAGAGTGAGATATCCAAGCTCACGATGCAGGAGTGACAATATTTGCCATAGCACACGATATGCCCATCATGTATTCGATATATACAATAGGGCCAAGAGTTTCAGAAGTTTTGTTATGCTGTCTTGTGTTCTGTTCCTGTTAATGTGTTTGCTTATTCTGTGTGTGAGCTTTTCTGAATGGGCTGGCAGTGTTATAAACTCTGAGATACACATGAGTGTGTTTTGCAATGCTAAATGAGTTAGTTTTAGATAGGAATGAGAAACATACTTTTGTGAAGCTGTATTGTTTAGCAGTCTGGCTGCAGTGAAGTTCAAAGCTTCACAGTAATTGTAATGAACTGAGAGGCAGAGTGTCAGAACAGCTGATGCTGTTTTCAGTGGTAATTAAGTTAGCTGCAGGCAGAGTGCAGAGTGTTCTGTGAAATTGTGCTCTTTAGGATTCTGGCAGCAGTGAAATTGAAATTGTCACTAATTGTAATGGGTTAGAATCAGAGTTTGAGGAACAAGTGAGAGTGTGTTTCAGTGGTAGTTGAGTTAGCTCCAGGCAGTAGTTTAGACTGTTCTGTGAAGCTGTGCTGTTTGGAATTCTGGCTGCATCAAGTTGAGAGCATCACAGTAATGAGCTGGAAGTTGGGGGGGGATAGGTGTGTTTTGTAATGCTCACTGAGTTAGCTGTAGGCAGCAGTGAGACCTCTCGGGTAGTTCTGCATTTGTGTCTATGGTAACAGCACAGGTGTTTCTTTCATGCTGAGGGGAAAGCTGCCTAGGGTGATGATATCAGTGACCTTTTGTGACCTGTGTGTGTAAATGTCTCATATCATCACAGTAGAGCAGAGGGTAAAAATATCACACGGCAGTAGATGATACATTGTTTTATCTCACTCATTTACCACTCACCCCTATTGTATATATATCTATACATAACATTTCTGACTACACACTCTCAAGTTGAAAAGCCAAAAACTACAAAATTAAACCAGCTGAAGTTGCCAGAAATATCCCCAACAGTGCATAACAAAAGGGTGAGATCACCAGTATGCATATATTTATAATCGTTTATACCCAGGTTCAGATCCCACCACGACTGTATAACTTTTTGGTTGTGGTTGGAGTCACTATATTATACAATTTCTTTTATCAAGCTCATGTAAGTTATTCAAACTGATTTCAGGAAATCCAGCACAGTAAAAACAGTGTGGTGAAAACCACGAAAGTCAAACTTGTGAATACAGAATACTGGCGAGGATTTGGGGGAAGTGTGATTTACTATTATAACACCATGCCACTATGGACCACCACTCCAGTGAAATTTTGTAACTTACATTTTTTTCTGTCCTCAGCTATCTTCTGCATGCAAGGTTTTGGCGTTTAAAAAAATTGCGGCTTTGTCTGTGCTGTTTCTGAACACGCTGTATTTCCTCTGGCTGACTTGACGTGCTATCTAAAGGGCAACAATAAAGTTCAGTCCCAAAACATACTGGCTCTACAGACGAACCTCTCGATCATGGTCTGCGGTTTCCTTAGATGACAGCAGGACTTGCTTTATTGATACAGAGCTGAATCTGGCAACTTTCCAATTAAACTCCAACAACATGGATTGCTTCATTACACTACATACAAACAAGGCAAAGGCAAGACAAATTTTATTTTTCTGGCATCCAATCCCAGAGGCTCTGGGTGCCGTACAATCACATATAAAATAATTAAACATTACAAAATAACATTGATAAATATTTCGATAAAAAGAGGGCTCGATATCAACACTTAAACAGAAGACCCCCAATAAATATAACAATGGCTGATACTTCCAGACTACCATTCTGTGTCCAAGAATGCCTGGCTAAATAAGTAGGCTTTTAGGCAGGCTTTAAATGCCTCCACTGAAGGGGCCACCCTTACTGATGGAGGAAGCGAATTCCACAGGACAGTGCCGGTGACACTATAAGCTCTGTCGCCGGCAGTTTTCAACCTCGTCTTGGGATTCACAAGGAGGCCCCTTGAGGAGGATCGAAGGGAGCAGACCGAGGTGGCGGGTATTAGAAGGTCCAGCAGGTAGCCTGGGCCCAGTCCATGCAGGGCCATAAAAATGAGCAAGCCCACCTTGAAGAGCACCTTCCAGTGAACAGGCAGCCAGTGCAGTTCACGCTGCACCGGGGTGATGTGACAGTATTTAGGCTGTCCTGTCAACAACCTGGCAGCTGCATTCTGCACTAGCTGCAGTCAATGGAGGGTACTTCCAGTGACCCAGAGGTAGAGCGCATTATAGTAGTCAAGCCTAGATGTCACAAAAGCATGTACCAAGGTGGGGAGGTCCAGGGGCGGAACCAGGTGTTTGATCTTAGCGACGTTCCTAAGATGGAAGAAACTAGCCCTGACAACAGATGACACCTGATGTTCAAATGTCAATCTGCTGTCTAGAATGAAGCCAAGATCGCACACCCTGGAGGAGGCCTTCAATGGGACAGACCACAGCACTAATCCAGTATCTGTCCCAGAGGCCATCCTATCACGCCTCCTGTTCGACTCCACCACCAGTACCTTCATCTTATCAGGGTTCAGTCGCAACCAGCTAGAGGCCATTCAGTCATTAATCTTGGCCAGACAGTTGTGCATTACTTCCACCACATTGGATGTCCCAGGGGCAAAGGATAAGTACAGCTGAGTATCATTGGCATAACAATGAAACTCCAAGCTGTACTTCCCAATGATCTCACTCAGGGTAGCATATACATGGCAAACAACAATGGTGACAAGACCAAACTCTGAGGTACTCAGCAAGACAGAAGGCTAGGGGAGGAGGAGGAGGAGGAGGAGAAATTCCTATCACCACCCTTTGCCTCCTGTTTGTCAGGACTCAAACCAGCAGGTGACAAATGCCAGTGAGTCCACAAAATTCCCTCAGGCAGTCGAGCAACACACAATGGTCCACCGTGTCAAAGGCTGAAGAGAGATCGAGGAGAACAAGAATTGTCCCCTCTCTTCAATCTCTCGCCCTGAGGAGATGATTATGCACCCAAACTAATGCAGTTTCTGTACTGTGTCAGGCACAAAATCCATACTGGAACAGCTTGTAGATATCAAATGCCATGAGGTGTTCTCCCAGCTGCTGTGACACAATCTTCTCGACAACCTTTCCCAAAAAAGGCAGGTTGGAGACAGGTCGGTAATTCGCCTTGATGTCAGGGTCCAATTATGGTTTCTTCAGAAGGGGTCTCACTAGTGTCTCCTTCAAGGCATCTGGGAAGACCCCCTCTGACAAAGAGCACTGGACAATCAAAGAGAACACCAGACCAACAGTGTCAACACATCCCATTAAGAAACAAGTCAGCAACGGGTCCAGTTCGCAATATGTGTGTTTCAGCCTCAAGGCCACCTCAGTGACATCAGCCATCTCCACTGGTTTAAACTCCCCCAATCAGGTGGATTGCCATGTTGACAAACCAGGTGACCACTGTCAGCCATATTATGGCTCACTGGTGGAATTCCCTGCCTGATGGTGGACACCCTGTTCGAGAAGAACTGAGCAAACTCATTACACAATACCTCAGAAAATGCTTTTTTCAGCTGTAGACAAGTTGGATGTAACAACTTGTTCACAGTCTGAAAAAGTGTAGCTGGTTGGTTCTTCCCAGCAGCAATCTCCCTGGACACAAACACTGCCTTCTTACAGTTGATTGCCCCCGGTACACACCACAGTGTGCACGCAGAGCCAGTCTGTCTGCCTCCAGTCCGGTCCCCTGCCAGCAGCGCTCCAACCTCCGACCCTTGATCTTCAACACCTTGAGCTCCCCATCAAACCATGGAGACCTCAAGTGAGAGGATCTGGGTCATACATGGACCAGTGCAAGGGAGTCACGTGCTCCAGCCATCGACCTATTATAGGCAGTGACTGCTTCACCCCCCCCCCACATGCACTGTCCACACTAGATAGAACCACTAACTCCAAGAAACCCTCTGGGGTCAAACCCCTGAAAGGGCAGTAACTTACCATCTCTGCAGGGAGGGAGGATCTCAGGGGGGCCCCTGAGCAAGAACTCCACTGTGCAGTGATCAGACCAAACAATCCGACTAGTCTTGAGGTTATCAATCTCAAGCCCCACTGAGAAGACCAAGTCCAGCATGTGACCACCCTGGTGAGTCATGGTAGTAACCACTTGTGACAGGCCCAGAGATGTCATCGTCTCTCATCATTAGAGAGAGAGAACAAGCATTTGTCAATGCCAAATGTTGTCTTGCTGGCATTAGCATTGGTAGTGCACCAGTTAGAGAGATGCATAATAGGAATGGCAGGGAAGTAGTGAACTGATGCCAACACCACCCTCACCCTGCGGAGACTGACAGGCATTGGGATGTGCCTTTGGATTATTGTCCATAACACTCACGACATTTCACCTCACACTACCCTGCAGACACTGACAAGTGTCACAGTGTGCCTTGGGGTCTTTGGGCCTTACACTCACCCCATTCCATAAGGAAATATGCTGAGATGGGTGCAGTATGTGAGAATGGAGTGAGCTGTGGGGCCGAAGAGTCCAAGGCACATCTTGCCTGTCAGTGGCTGCAGGAGGGGTGAAATGGCGTAAGCATTACAGCTGACAATCCCAAGTCACACCCCTGATGCCTGTCAATCTCTACAGGGTGGGGTGTTATGGTTGGGAACCCTAATGTCCCGGTCATGTGTTGGTAGTTTCACTCCAAATGTTCAACATGGGCTTTTTGTGACCCCACCTCATGAACAGTGTCAGTATCAATTTGTTAGCCGATAGGTGATTTTGCACAGCGACTGCGCCATTTGGCGCCACAGGTATCAAAACACATTTTGGGCAGGATGTGAAACATGACAGCTGTACTGAGCATGAGAAAGTGTTAAAAAATGGCACTCTTGAAAATCTGGAGTGAAAATATGAAAAATCGGTGAAGTCATGGGCATGCGTAGAAACTGCACAACGCATGCCCATAACACAATTATTTTGAGGATTTTTTTAACCAGATTTTCAACATAGGCATTTTGGGACCTCCGCTCATGAGCAGTGTCACTGTAATTTTGTTAATCTGCCCTGAACATTGATTTCCCATATCAACCACACCATTGTGCATCACATGTGTGAAAACACATTTCGGGCAGGATGTGAAAAATGACAGCTGTACTGTTCATAAGGAGGTGTGAAGAAATGGCAATGTTGAAAATCTGGAGTGAAAATACTAGAAATTGCCGAAGTTATGAGCGTGCGTGGAAACTGTGCAATGCATGCTCATAACACAGTCATTGTTTTGGAATTTTTTTCACCAGATTTGCAACATAGGCCTTTTGGGACTCTGCCTCATGAACAGTGGCACTGTCATTTCATTAATCATTCCCAAAAGGTGATTCTTCGCAGTGACCACAGAATTACATTTCAGGACTGAATAACGAAATGACAGTGCATGTGTTTATGAGGTGGGGTCCCAATAACCCCATGTTAAAATTTGGAGCCAAAAGTAAAAAAACTGGCCAAGATATCCACCTAAGTTGAACCCCCCCATTGATGCCATTATACAGCTTACCATGATTTTCTTCAGTTAGCAGTTGGCTTTTGAAGAGTTCAGACATCTCCTGCTCCACAGAAGATTGCCACGCCGGACCTCCGGAAGTAAGTATGGGGTGAGGGGGTGTGTGGGGAGGTGGGGTGCACAGAAGATGGGTGCGGGTTGGGGGAGGAGGAGCGTCCTGATGATGAGGGACCATTTTCTTGTTTACAGAGACACATTTAGAAAAAAACATTGGGGGAAGTTTTTTTCCAAGTTTAGAAAAACATACATTTGGGCACACTGGGGTGGGCTCCCAGTGTGCCACCTGGTTTTCTTTGGGGAGACTGAAGCCAACGGGGATTGGGCACCCCTGTTGGCAAAGAAAGTGTGTCTTTGTTGGGGAGGACATGATGCCGACAGGGATTGAGCACCCACATCAGTAAACAAATTAAACTGGGGGGACATTATGCTGCTGGGGATTGGGCACCCCCATCGGCAAACAAATTGAACTTGGGAGGGGGCATGCCAACAGGAGGATTGGGCACCCACAAAGTCAACTTCCTGGGGATTGTGAGAAGTGGATGGCGGGAGCTGCTGCCATGTTTATTATAATGTTTCACCAGGCAAGGCACATATGGGAGGCGTACCATCTGTGCTGCTGCATGACGAGCTTGTCTCCGATTGCAGCATCACATTTGTTTCAAGTTGGTGGCACTTTGCATAATACTTGTGTCACCACTAGCAGGCTGGCTAATTGGAGAATGAGGGACGCACCTACTAAAGCGTGCCCTGCATTCACCAACACTGACACACCTCTGCATTTCTCCTACTACAACAAAATGTTGCTTGCACATGCACAAGACAACATAAAAATGAACATGTTTCACAGGGACTGATATATATATATATATATATATATACATCTCAACAGTCATAATAATCTTAATATAGTATGTTTCGTAAACCTCCTCAATAATATTTGTTATTCATTCTGTGTTTTTTTGTGCTGCAGTTTTTATTATATTCAGGCATAAGTTTGTAAAAATACAAGACTCACTTTTATTTTATGTATAGCTGGCATATGTATTGTGTGACCTGGGATACGTGTTCTGTGTATAAAATGTTGTTGTACTTTAAGAAATTTAATCGCATGACTCAAGTGATGATGTCATAGATGTGATCACTATTTAACTGACACATTTTCTGCACTAATTTTATTCCCCTTCAGAAAGTACCTGGTGAGGTACAAAATGCGTTGCAGACTCTATTGGAAGTTATGATGTATTGCACCTTACAGCTTTTTGCACTTCATGGATGTGAGTAAATACTGTAAACAGAGGTGCCAGAACCGGGGGGGCGGAAGGGGCGGTAGCCACTCCACTTTTATTTCTGTATGGCAAAAACTAGTATAGAAAAAGTGCCCTTTGTACCCTCATAAGTGCCCTTTTAATTCTCAGCCCCCTCAGCTTTTACCATCTTCCGGCACCCTTGACTGTAAAACGTGTTTTTATAACTGCATCTTGTACTGGTCTATATTTTTCTCCATAAGACTATATTTTTGTGAGTATGTGAGTGTAGGGTTCCCTGTTTGCTGAGATATTTTTGCCTTTTTGCACTACTTCTTGTCAGTAAGCTACCTTTTCCTGTTTGCACTTATTACAAAGAAACAGTAACTTATGTTGGGCTCAGTACTGTGAAATGGAAAGACCCAAGTTCAAATCCCTCCAGGACCACTGACTTAATTTATAAAAAAAATAAAAAATAAACACAAAACATAACTATCATAACTGCACTTCAATACCAAGACACACACACACACACACACACACACACACACACACACACGCTGGCATACAAACTGGGAAATACATAACTCAATTTAAATAACATATAAGACTTTTATTAAAAATAGATGTCCAATAATACTATATGCTACTTGGTAACTGCATGCATATTTTCCAAGTTTTTATCTATTATTTATTTATTTAAAAGGTTTGCCAGGAAAAGCATACTGAGCAGGTTGCTCATTTCCAGATGTGTCCTGGGGGTAAGGGTTGGGGATTAGAGCAAGAATACATTGTAATAGTCAACAATATACATGGTACAATAAATAAGGTACAATGCACATATACAGTCAATGACCAACAATATAAATGGAGTAACATACAAGGTGGCAATACACAGTATACAATAGGAGGAATCCAAAACAAGGCAGATACAGGTGCAAGTTACACATGTGATGCAGCTTATACAGTTGCGAAATCAGCTATAGAACTTATTTAATTTTTTTCAAGAGAATGAAATTGGCATCACGTAATCCAGAAAATATAGAATTCCTCAACAAGCTCATTCAAATTTGCAAACATACACGTCCATACATTGAAATCATTTACTAATTCATTATACAAGATTAGCTGCAATGGCAGCCGTTCTTTCATGTACACAGTTTATCTCTACAATTATGCAGTGTCTCACTTAAATGTCATGTCAAAAAGATAAATATATCAGTTGCTCTCACAGTGTCAATTGCTACCTGTTTCTACAAATGCATGTTAATGAATAGCTGCAATATTTTTCTATTAGAGCAACAAAAACATGATTGACATTCACTTACAGTCACGCTTACATTTCCTTTGATCTCAAACTTCATCTCCTACCCTCCACCCCCACTGATTGAAACGCCCACACACAACCCATGAGAAATACAATGATTTTATTATATGCAATATATTCAGATAACTGACATTATTTGCAACATAAAAGCAAAATCAATCCATTGAAAGAAGATCCCTCACTTAGACAATGTAGATTCATTGGGCAGGATTCACAAAGAAGGCCAAAAATCCCTCAGTTGCAGGAAAAAGGCCTGTAGCACTGAAGAAATGCAGTTGTGCGATATTCACATAGAAAACTTGTGCAGGTGTGGAATTCCTCAAAAAGCTCCACAGGTGCAGAAATTCAGCAGCTGCGGAAATTGCATAAGTGCTGAAAATTCACAACTGTGGATCAGCAGCTGCAGAAATGGCATAGGAGGCACAACAACAGTGACCCTAATTAGCTGGAGCAGCAGACTTCAACAGTTCTGCCATAGCATGTAGATGAAAGCACCCACAGAGACTAGCAACCAGTCCCTCAGCTGGGACCACTGCAGCACCACAGTTACCAGCAACACCATGGCACCACTGTGGCTGTTTGTCACTACTGGTCATCCCTCCCTGGAGTGTTCCTGTTGTCTGCAGGAGTAGCATGCACTGCAGACTGTTCAGGCTCTACTGCTTGTGGGGCTCCTTCATGGGCTGCACTGGGTCTGGTGGTTGTTTTTTGTTGCCATTCCATGACAATGTGTGCTAATGTTGCTGTAACTTCAGCCGCTGATATAGCCACTAAGATGCTATTACCTGTACCTGACCTCCACTCTAATTGTATTTCAATTGTTGGGGCACTACTGCAGTTTGCTGAGGGAGTGTTACGCCTCTCTCCAATGTGTGTAACATTTTTTCCGCAACTGCGGAAAAAAACTGGCTGAGAATAGCCTTTGAGGGGATGTGCTATACTTATCAATTAACTTTTTTTCCCTCAGGAACTTCTGCACCTGCACTCTTTTTCACAGTCTGTAGTGTATTTTTTCACAGCTGCAAAGATTTTGTGAATAGCACTCAAAGCAATTTCTCCTTTTTTTCCATAGCTGCGGAAGTTTTGAAGACTTAGGGAAGGTTTTGCACCTTCAGAAAGCTTTGTGAATCCTGCCCCTTGTCACTTGAGATTGTACTTGAACTCATTGTGATTGACTATACAAAACAAGCATTTGTCAATGCCAAATGTTGATTGCGTTGGTGTGTTGAGCTCGCTCATTGCCCCTCTGTCACTCGCTCAGTCTGTCTCTCCGTGCTGCAGGCTGCTCTTCTGTACTGGGCTCCTGCCTGCGTTGGCACCTTGTTCTGCCTAGTAAGAAATCCACAGCTGTCCTGACAGAGCTCCGTTGAGGTGGCTCACTCCCCCTCTCTCACTCGCTCATTCTGGTTCTCCTGGCTCTGCAGGCTGCCCTTTTGTACTGGGCTCCTACTTCTTTTGGTGGCTTTTTCTGCCCACAAAGAAATCTGCAGCAGTCCCAACACAGGTCTGTTGAGCCTGCTGACTCCCCCTCTCTCACTTGCTCATTCTGTTTCTGCCGGCACCGCAGGCTGCCCTTTTTTATTGCGCTCCTGCCTGTGTTGCCACCTTCGTCTGCCCACAAAGAAATTTGCAGCAGTTACAACAGAGCTCCGTTGAGCTCACTCACTCCCCCTCTCTCACTCGTTCATTCTGGTTTTCCCGCTACTGTAGGCTGCCCTTTTGTACAGGGCCTCTGTGTGCATTGCTGCCTTTTTCTGCCCACAAACAAATTTGCAGCAGTCCCAACAGAGCTCCATTGAACTCACTCACTCCTCCTCCCTCACTCTCTTTTTCTGTGTCTCCTGCTGCTGCAGGTTGCCCTTTTGTACTGGGCTTCTGCCTGCATTGGTGGCTTGTTCTGGCCAGAAAGAAATCTGAAGCAGTCCCGACACAGCTCCATTGAGGTCGCTCACTCCCTCTCTCTCAGTCACTCATTCTGTTTCTGCCAACGCTGCAAGCTGGCCTTTTGTACTGGACTCCTGCCTGCATTGCCACATTTTCTGCCCACAAAGAAATCCACAGCAATCACAATACAGCTCCGTTGAGCTCACTCACTGCTGCGCTGTCACTCACTCGTTCTGTGTCTCTTGGCGCTGCAGGCTGCGCTTGTGTACGGGGCTCCTGGCTGCGTTGGCACCTTTGTCTGTGCACAAAGAAATCCACAGCTGTCCCGACAGAGCTCCGCTGAGGTTGCTCAGTCTCCCTCTGTCACGCGCTTATTCTGTTTGTCCTGGCGCTGCAAGCGGCCCTTTTGTACGGGGCTCCTGCCTGCATTGGCGCCTTTTTCTGCCCCAAAGAAATCTGCAGCAGTCCTGATAGACTCCGTTGAGCTCACTCAGTCCCCCTGTCTCACTCACTCATACTGTTTCTCCCACCACTGCAGGCTGGCCTTACTAGTGGGCCCCTGCCTGCTTTGATGCATTTTTCTGCCCACAAAGAAATCTGCAGCAGTCCTGACGGCACTCTGGTGAGTTTGCTCACTCCCCCTCCCTCACTAGCTCTCTTGTTCTGTTTCTCCCAGTGCTGCAGGCTGCCCTTTTGTACTGGTCTCTTGCATTGGGGCCTTTTTCTGCCCACAAACAAATCCGCAGCAATCCCGACAGAGCTCAGTTGAGCTCAGTCACTCCCCACCCCATTCGTTCAATCTTAATCTGTCCCAAACACTGATTTCCCACTGCGACCATGCTATTCTCTAGCAGGAGTGCAAAAACATATTTTAGCCAGGATGTGAAAAATGACAGCTGTACTGTTCATAAGGAGGTGTGAAAAACTGCCACTGTTGAAAATGTGGCATGAAAATACTACAAATTTGCTAAGTTACAAGGGTGCGTAGAAACAGTTCAACGCACGCTTGTAACACAATCATGTTATGGAGTTTTGTCAACAAATTTTCAACATAGGGCTTTTAGGACCTCTGCTCATGAGCAGTGCCACTATCATTTTCTTAATCTGTCCCGAACACTGATTTCCCACAGCAGCCGCGTTATTCTGTGCCGCAACTGTGAAACAACATTTCAGTCAGAATGTGAAAAATGACAGCTGTACTGCTCATAAGGAGGTGTGAAAAAATGGCACTGTTGAAAATCTGGCATGACAATATTACAAATCTGAGAAGTTACAAGGGTGTGTGGAAAGTGCACAACGCACACTTGTAACACAGTCATTTGATGGGCTATCATCACCAGATTTTCAGCACAGGAATTTTAGGACCTCTGCTCATGAACAGTATCACTGTTATTTTCTTAATCTGTCCCGGACAGTGATTTCCCACAGCGACCGCTCTATTCTGCGCCAGAAGTGCAAAACCACATTTCGGCCAGGATGGGAAAAATGACAGCTGCACTATTCATAAGTAGGTATGGGAAAATGGCAATGCTGAAAATCTGGAGTGAAAATATTATAAATTCGTGAAGGTGCGCGTGTGCGTGCAAGCTGTGCAATGCACGCTCGTAAGACAGTCATTTTATGGAATATCATCACCACATTTTCAACATAGCCATTTCAGGACCTCTACTCATGAACAGTGTCACTGTCATTTTCTTAATCTGTCCCGAACATTGATTTCTGACAGTGACCGCGCTATTCTGCACCACAAGTGCGAAAACACAGTTCTGCCAGGATGTGAACAATGACAGCTGTACTGTTCACAAGGAAGTGTGAAAAAATACCAATGTTGAAAATCTGGCGTGAAAATATTGCAAATTCATGAAGTTATGAGTGTGCGTAGCAACTGCACAACACAGGCTCATAAAACAGTCATTTTTTGGATTTTTCCACCAAATTTGCAACATAGGCTTCTTGAGAGCCCACCTCATGAACACTGGCACTGTTGTTTTGTTAATCGGCCCCAAAAGGTGATTCCATGCAGTGACCGAGAAATCACCTTTCAGGGTCAATTAACACCGTAATAGTTCAAGAATTCATAAGGAGGGGTCCCAAAACCCCATGTTGAAAATTTGGTGAAAAAATTCCCCAAAATGCCCGAGATATGTACTAAAGTTGAAAAAACCCTGTTTATTACATTATACAGCTTACCAGCATTTCCTCAGTTCACGGTCGGCTTTGAAGAGTGCAGACGTGTTCCCGGTCCGCAAATATCGTCGTGCCAAGCTCCGGAGTAAGTATGGGTGGGAGGCAGGTGTGCAGTGGGTGGAGTTCGGGGTTGCAGGTGGGGGACAGGAGACTATGAGGGACCGTTTCCTTTTATACAGGTGTAAAAAAAAAAAAGACTTTCTGGGACCGTTTTTTATTTACAGGGACATGTGGCATTCTGGGAGTAGGCTCCCAGTGTGCCACGAGTCTTTCTTTGGGGGGCAGCTGTGCCGATGGGGGACTGGGCACCCCGTCGGCAAACAACAAAAGGGGGGAAATACTTTCTGCCGACGGGGATTGGGCACCCCCGTCGGCAAACAGCAAAAGGAGGGGATTCCTTTCTGCCGATGGGGATTGGGCACTCCCATCGGCAAACAACAAAAGGGGGGAAGGAGGGAGGATTCCTTTCTGCCAACAGGGATTGGGTACCCTTGTCGGCAAACAACAAAAATGAAATGGGGGGGTGACATTATGCTGACAGGGAGTGGGCTCCCCCGTCGGCAGATAAACATGTTGAGGGGTAACATTGTTTGTGAACGGCAACCCGCCACCATGTTCTAAACAATATCAAACTTATAGCTCCGCCCTGCAATGACGGTCGCTCCTCATTGCAGCAGATAGCTGACACTGCAATGACGAGGCAGCCCTGATTACATTAGCTGATTTGTCACAAGTTGGTGCAAGCGTTTCCAAACTTGTGTCACCAGCAGCCTGCAACAGCACTGGGGGAAGCGGGACAAGCCTTTGCGGGCTGTGGGGGCATTGGCCACAACAGTGCCGTGCCTCCACAGCCTGCTTCTGAGCAAGCTGCTGCAATATGTTTCTTGTGCTGTGCGCAATCAACATAAAAAACCTGTATGAGAAACTCAAACTACAAAGCTCTTGTAAACAAACAAACAAAAATTCCTGTCAGGGCAGTCATTAGGGAGTACACTGTGTACTTCTGCATCAATGTGGAAGGCAGGCACACCCAATCAAGCCACACCTCAGCAAGAGTGTCCTTTCATTCATTGGTTGCCAGATTCAAGGCATTACCACGCGTGTCTACCAATCGGCTGGACTCACGATGGCGATCCTGACTGAGGTCCATTCAATACAGATGAGCAAAACTGATAGTGACTTTGAATAGGTCAACAAACTGGTAAAAAAAAATAATATGAAACTAAGTTTTAAGAAGTAAGTGAGAGAGCTGTAAAACATAGGATTGTGCTTCAATGCACTGCTGCTTTAAGTTCAATGTTTAATTTATGCATGACTACTGTCTTCAACCAGATTATACATTTAAGCAATAAGACATGACTAGGGGTTGAAGTAACAGTTTGGTACTCACCCCCTAGGGGCATAATGTGGCACAAGACACAGCTGAGTGCCATATTGCCCCAGGGGTGATTAATTGTCAGTCTAACTCCTGGGAATACTTTATTGCTATTATAAAAAACTTACTTCAAAAGAAAAGTGTTAGAAGTGTGCCTTTTAAAGTTTTCCTTATTGGGAGGGAGGTTTTTAATAAAATTTTTTGTCTACCAACTGTTTCACAAAGAATGCCGATTCAGAGTCAGAATGCACTATTCTAGTCATTCAGTAGTGCCAGAGAATGGAATGCTGACAGGAATAATTTAAGAGAATAGTGATCAGGCTATATATAACAGTGCAACAGAGATTAATTGAAGACTGCCAGAATGCTGACAGACAATCAGATTGCAGCATTTCTGAGAATGTTTTTATGTTTGCTTGTGCAGACATGCACAGTAGACATTTTGTTACAAGAACAGCATTTGAGAGGTGTGTCACTGTTGTGTCCAATGCAGCTCAAGCTGCAGTGGTCATGGCAGTGACACACCAGTGATCAGCCAAGCGGATCGTAACAGAGTTCTCTGCTTGCTGGGTGGAAACTTTGTGTTGTTCAAAAGAGAAAGCTGCTCCTGTCAGCAGTGGACCTAGCAAACAGAGAACACCCCCATCCCACAAACTGAGAGAACAGTTCTGCTTTACCCTCCCGCTCTCCCAACTCCCATGACATAATGGCATGACTGCGGAGGGGGAGGGGGATAATCTCATCACGTCACACCACAGGCAAAAAAAAAAAAACTATTTCTGTTCGTTTTCAGCTGCACACAACCATGCCAGCCTTGCAACACCCTTGGTTTCTTTTTCTCCTCCCTCAGTTCAGCAACCACTAATCAATGTGTCTGACTCCATTTCAAACAGACCAGACAGAATGACTTGATGTCCCTGTCATGAGGCTGCTGCTGTAGCTGACTGCCCGCTCACTGCCTCCTACGGTTAGTTCCAATCACCATGTTGTAGCAGCAGCTGAAGGGTAGGCATGCACATCAAGTTCACCTGCTGGCAACCTACCAACAGTCAACAAGATCACCTGAGTCCCTTCAGCCAGGGGCTCGCCAGGTCACCAGCAGGCAGCAGTTATACAATGAGTCACCAGCTGTGCTAGCGAGACTAGAGAGCAGCCAGCGCTGGAACAGGACAGATCATGGACTGAATCCCAAGAGTCCAGGAAGGTAGGAGGAGGTGGGAATGGGGGTGAGCGGTGCCTAACAGTGAGGACCAGGTCTCAGGAAGAAGGTAGCATGAATAGCAGCAGCAGCAGGAGGACACACAGTGGCTGCGACAGTAACCAGTATCTGGCAAGGGAGGAACAATGGGGAGCAGAGTAGGCAGCACAGCTGAACTATTTTACTAGCACTGGCCCATCAAGAAAAGAGTTATGCAACATTGCACAGTAGTGTGGTGAGGAAGAGGGGTCTCCAAGTCATTGATGAAGTATCGCTTGGGATCAGTGCCCTGGATCAGTGACGGTCAGCCGCCAGCATGGGAGGGTGCGAGGTGTGGCACCTATTAGTTTTGGTTGGTATCAGTCACAGGAGGAGCAGTAGCACGAGCAAACACTAGGCTGGCTGGCACTGGCAAATAGGCATGACTGTACAACAAACTGTAAGTAGTCAGATTTCTATGGGGGTTACTTAGAGCAAAACAAATCATTTTCAAAAACCTTATTCAGAGAACATCAAGGTTAAGATCAATTTGAATGTGTCTGCCTTGATTAGGCAGTCTATTATATGGAAAGGACACACCCACTTTAATGTAAAAGGAACTTAAATTGCATTTTAAATTGCTCGCATTTATGATAGTCTTAAATATATAAGCAGTCTGTGAAAGCACTGTTACACAGTAACTTTAAGCAAGTAAAGCAAATTGTGCATTTTTCCAGAACAATATATGAGCATACGAAAAAAGCCAGCAGAAGAAGACCACGTGGTTTATCATGTCTGTGCCATAAGTGATGCAGGGTCTGGTCTGACAATTTATGCCAATGACCCAGCCCCCCCCCCGTGCCTCCTTCTCCCTGCCTTCTCCCCTTCATTGATCCCAAGGATTCCCTTCACACTTGTCCCAGGTTCTCTTGAATACTCCCACAGTCCTTGCTGATACCACCTCCTCTGGCAGCTCATTCCAGGTGGACACCACCCTCTCCATTTAGAAAAGCTTCCTTGCATCCCTTCTGAATCCCCCCCCCCCCATCAATTTTAGTCTGGGATCCACGACACAGCATCAACAACTTTATTCTGACGTGACACTACAGCGATGGATTTATGTCAGCCGCAAGCTGTGGTAGGCATAAATCCACTGGGAAACTTTTTGGGGGGGCGCTTTGCCCTCCTAAACCCCCCATGTGTTGGGCTCTACTCCCTGCAATGCCCCCCCATAACTAAAGATTATCAACTCCAAGTCAGAGTTGATTCAAGGAGGGAGGCAAACCCTGGAGAAAGCAGTGCCGGTGTCCCTCGGGTACATTACAGCGGCAACAGTGACTTGTCGCTGTAATGTACTTTGCTATAAAAATGTCGCTGTGGCATTGGCATATGTTTAGGCTATTCCCCCAATGGTGCGGTTGTCACTTATTTTAAAGTGACCCTCCCTTTTCACTCTGATAATTCCCTTCATGTACTTGAAAATCTCTATCTTATCACCCCTCTGCTTTCTCTCTTCCAAGGAGTATATACCCAGGACTCCTAGCCTCTCCTGATAGGACCTATCCTGTTACCCCTTGATCATCTTGATTGCTCTCCTCTGATATCCTTCTTCAGGCAAGGATGCCAGTACCTCACCCCATATTCTAAATGTGGTCTCACCAATGACCTGTGCAATGGTAAAAACACCTTGATCCTCCTACTACTGAATCCCCTTGCAATACACACCCCAGCATCCTGTTAGACTTCACCACCGCCTTTTTACACTGTGAGATTTTTTTTTTTTTTTTTACAGTTAGTCTTTTTGAAATCTTTGCAAAAGCATACTGTAAATGTAAACATTTAGCAGTTGTACATGCAGACGGGAAGATCAGTACAGGTCAGATATAGGCATGAGTTTATGTACACACAGGAAAGTAACATTGCACCAATACAAACTGTTCTTCATAAGGAACTTAGTTTCACTCACAGTAGTTTACACAAAGGGTCTGTGGGCATCTTAGGAGAGGGAGTTACCCCACGGTAGTAGCTAGGGCCTGGCTTCTGTTGATAGCTTGACGGGCTATGTAATGCATATAAGGAGACCACATGTCAGAGTAGGTAGCCATTTGTTGCCTGGCCAGAAAGGTCAGCCTAGCATTTATGGCCAATGTTTCTAATGACGCGATCCATTCCTGCACAGTGAGCATGGATGTAGACCTCCATTTGGTAAGAATTAACCGCTTCACCTCAACTAAAGCTGCAATTAACCATTTCAGCTTCTGTACAGGCAAATGGGTATCTTGGCGAAGACACCCCAACAGTATGGTAGATGGAGACATTGGTATATCCACCTCAAGGATAGAGGAGCAAGTGTGTATCACCTCAGACTAAAATGGGGTAAGCAGGGAGCAGGCCCAGAGGATGTGGAGTAGGTTGGCTTCTGGGGAGTCACACCTCCAGTAACTGTCCATTGGGGAAATCCCCATAATTTTAAATTGGGCTGGCATTCTGTACCAGAGATGGAGTATCTTTTTCTGAATCAGCCTTCTCTTTGGTTAATACATGCCTGTTGGAGAAATCTCCAGCATCTATTCCAATCAGATGAAGGGATCTCAGTTTGGAGAGCTGTCTGCCAGTTGGACTTAGCCTTAATCATGGGATTTAGCTGGGAGTCACGTAACAAATGGTAGATAGTTCCTGCTTTGGCCTTATGAGCTCCCAGCCATTCTCCCAGTGTCAAGGCGGGGGCCTGGTTGGCTTTCTGCTCTTTACAGAGTTGGTATTTGCAATGAGTGTTCCTCCAATAGAGGTATACAGACCAGATTTGGAGGTACCTCCAAAAGTCCTGAAATTTTAAGTTAAATTGATTTTGTAGCCCCTGAAAGGCATCAACAGTGCTTTCATCAATAGTAAGGAGATCCCCTATTGTACATATTGAGCAGTTTTCCCATGCAGCCCACCTGATTATTTCACCCACAATATGGAAGTCAGAATTGTCCCATAGGTATGTATACCTTCCTAATCTTGGACATTTCTTGGCTAGTCTGGCTGTTTGGACCCACGCTCTATGGGCTGCCTGTATAGTAATCAACTGGGTGGCTTCTCAAGGTAGCGATGATCCTAGGTACATGGAGGGATGCCATATGCCCAAGATAGATTGTTCAATCCCACACCATGCTGGAAGGAGAGAGGGTCCTCCCTTGCAGAACACCAGTGAAGTCCTTGATGTAATGAAGGCGTACATATAATGTTTGAAGTGGGGAAGATTCCACCCTCATCTATACCAGTGTGCCCTGAGCTTGGTTCTGCTAAATCTGGGAGGGGAAGACCCCCACAGGAAGTGGCCTATGAGTGAATCTAATTTTTGGAACCATTTGTCTGGGATGAGGATAGGGAGATGGGCCAGCAGATAGAAAACTCTGGGGCTAGCATCATTTTAACTGAATCAATTTTCCCTAGAAGAGAGAGATTTAGGTGTTGCCATCTGTTCAATTCTTTTTGGAATGTGGAGATCAGAGGTTGCATGTTGAGCTGACTAAGTTTGTGGAGATCAGTTGTTAGGGTAACCCTGAGATATTTAATCTGGGATCCTGCCCAGGCTAATCCAGAGCTTTCTCCCATTTCCACCATAGTACGTTTGTTAAGAATGATTATTTCTGATTTCTTTTATTGATCTTGAGTCCTGAGATGATTTCAAAGTTAGAAAATATACTCAGAACAGGATCCAGGCTAGACTGAATATTTCTAGTCAAGATGAGGAAGTCATCTGTGTATAGCTTTGTTTTGAATTCTTCCTTCCCTATTTGTATGCCAAGAATTTGGTTGTGGGAGCGAATGGCCAAAGCTAAGGGTTCAATAGCCATAATGAAAAGGAGGGGTGAGAGAGGCAACCCTGCCTCATACCCCATTGCAAGGTCAGTGGGTCCGTCAAAAGGCCATTAGTAAGGACCTTCGCTGTTGGGCCATTGTCTGATGTGCTGATCCATCTCCCAAAATTGGGCCTACATTGAAGTGTTCAAGGACCACTTGAAGATATCCCCACTCAACTGAATCAAAGGCCTTTTTGAAATGGACGGTAATGGCTGCTGCAGGAGAGGGCAGATGGGAGGCCCGTTGAAATAAGGTCACTAAAGCCCTCAGGTGGTCTGCACTGGATCACCCTTTTACAAAACTCACCTGTGATTCATGAATGATGGAAGAAAGTACCTTTTCCAATCTAGATGCTAGGATTTTGGCTAGTATTTTAGCATCAGCATTTATCAGGGAAATAGGTCTGTAACTGGATGGGGAGAGAGGGTCCTTACCCTCCTTGGGCAGGACAGTTATCACAGCTTCTTTGAGTGTGCCAGGAAGGGACTGGGATGTATGAGATTCCCACAACATGTGGAGCATGGGCTGGTGGATAAGATCCCTAGTGGCTTTATAGAAGTCTGCAGGAAAGCTGTTGTTCCCTGGGGATTTATGCAGAGCCATTCCGTCTATTGCTTACAGCAATTTGACCTCCCCTATGGGAGCATCCAACATGGCCCAATGTTCAGTTGAAATCTTGGGATGGGGGGACCTTGCAACAAAAGCATCAAAACTAGGCTTATGGAAGGGAGCATGAGAGCTACACAGGTTGTCATAGAATGCCCTCATGATGGAATTTATTGCCTTGGGGGAGAATAGCACCGCCCCTGATTTGTCCCTTAATTTATTATGTTGATTGCACACATGCACAAGAAACATATTGCAGCAGCTTTCTGCACAAGCAGGTTGTGGAGGCATGACACTGTAGTGGCCAATGCCCCCACAGCCTTTAAAGGCTTGTGCAGTGTCCCCCAATGCCGTGGAATGCTGCTGCTGACACCTGTTCAGCCAGCGTGCCACCAACTTGTAAAAAATCAGCCGCTGCAATCAGGGGTCATCTCGTTATTGCAGCGTCAGCCATTCACTGCAATGAGGCAGTGACCCATCATTGCAGGGCGGGATCTAGAAGCCCTGATATTGTTTGTGAACATGGCGGTGATTTGTCGCCATGTTCACAAACACTATAGACCCCTCTGTGTTTATTTGCCGACAGAGGCCCCAATCCCAGTCAGTTTCAGTGCCCCAATGTTAATTTTGCTGATGGGGGAGCCCACTCCCCATCTGCAGTATGTAAACCCCCCCCCCGCTTTTATTGTCTGCCGGCGGAGTGCCCAATCCCTGTCAGTGTATTGTAATACTCACCACCCCTTTTTTGTGTGCCGAATGGGGTGCCCAACCACTGGCTGCTGCTGACCCTGAAAAGTAAGACTCAGTGGCATTCTTCTGGGAGCCCACCCCAGCGTGCTACATGCCCCTGTAAAATAAAATGGTCCCAGCGTCTTTAGTTTGTTTTAACCTGTAAAAACTGTCCTCGGCGGTCTCCTGCCCCAACTACGCACCACCCACGCTTCCTCCCACACCCCTCACCCCATACTTACCTCCAGAGCTCAGCCCGACGATCTTCGGTGGACCGGGAACACGTCTGCACTCTTCAAAGCTGACCATGAACTGAGGAAATGCCGGTAAGCTGTATAATGGAATACATTTTTTTCCAACTTTACTGCATATCTCAGTCATTTTTTGGATTTTTGGCACCAAATTTTCAACATGGGGGTTTTTGGGACCCCTCCTTATGAATTCTGGAACTGTCATGGCATTAATCGGCCCCAAAAGGTGGTTTCACAGTCACTGTGCGGAATCACCTTTCGGGGCTGATTAACGAAATGACAGTGCCAGTGTTCATGAGGTGGGCTCTCAAAAAGCCTATGTTGCAAATTTGGTGGGAAAAATCTCAAAAATGACTTTTACGAGTGTGTGTTGCGCAGTTACTATGCACGCTCGTTACTTCATGAATTTGCAATATTTTCACACCAGATTTTCAACACTGGCATTTTTTTCACACCTCCTTGTGAACAGTACAGCTGTCATTCATTGTTCACATCCTGGCCGAAATGTGTTTTTGCAGTTCCGGCGCAGAATAATGTGGTCGCTGTGGGAAATCACTGGTCGGGACAGATTAAGAAAATGACAGTGATACTGTTCATGAACAGAGGTCCTAAAATGCCTGTGTTGAAAATTTGGTGATGTTAGCCCATCAAATGACTGTGTTACAAGTATGCATTGAGCACTTTCCATGCGCCCTTGTAACTTCACAGACTTGTAATATTGTCATGCCAGATTTTCAACAGTGGCATTTTTTCACACCTCCTTATGAGCATTACAGCTGTAATTTTTCACATCCTGACCAAAGAGTGTTTTCACAGTTCCAGCGCAGAATAATGCGGTCGCTGTGGGAAATCAGTGTTCGGGACAGATTAAGAAAATGACAGTGGCACTGTTCTTGAGCAGAGGTCCTAAAATCTCTATGTTGCAAATTTGGTGACGATTGCAAATTTGTAATGTTTTGATGCAACATTTTCAACAGTGGTATTTTTACACACCTCCTTATGAACAGTAGAGCTGTCTTTTTTCACATGCTGGCTAAAATATGTTTTTGCACTCCTGCCGGAGAATAGCATGGTTGCTGTGGGAAATCAGTGTTTGGGACAGATTAAGATTGAGTGAGTGAGAGGGGGAGTGAGCGAGCTCAACTGAGCTCTGTTGGGACTGCTGCAGATTTGTTTGTGGGCAGAAAAAGGCCCCAATACAAGAGCCCAGTACAAAAGAGCGGCCTGCAGCACTGGGAGAAACAGAACGAGAGAGCGAGTGAGTGAGGGGGAGAGAGTGAACTCACCGGAGCACTGTCAGGACTGCTGCAGATTTCTTTGTGGGCAGAAAAAGGCAACAATGCAGGCAGGAGATCCGTACAAAAGGGCAGCTTGCAGCACCAGGACAAACAGGATGAGCACATGAGAAAGAGAGATTGAGCAACCTCAACGGAGCTCTGTCGGGACAGCTGCAGATTTCTTTGTGGACAGACAAGGGTGTCAACTCAGCCAGGAGCCCCATACAAAAGCGTAGCCTGCAGCACCAAGAGAAACAGAAGGAGCAAGTGACAGAGCGGTAGTGAGCGAGCTCAATGGAGCTCTATTGTGACTGCTGCAGATTTCTTTGTGGGCAGAAAAAGGTGGCAACGCAGGCAGGAGTCCAGTACAAAAGGCCAGCTTGCAGCGCTGGCAGAAACAGAGTGAGTGACTGAGAGAGAGGGAATGAGCGACCTCAATGGAGCTGTGTCGGGACTGCTTCAGATTTCTTTGTGGCCAGAAAAAGCCGCCAACGGAGGCAGGAGCCCAGTACAAAAGGGCAGCCTGCAGCAGTGGGAGACACAGAATGAGTGAGTCAGGGACGGAGAGTGAGTGAACTCAACGGAGCTCTGTTGGGACTGCTGCAGATTTGTTTGTAGGCAGAAAAGGGCAGCAATGCACGCAGGGCCCCAGTACAAAAGGGCAGCCTGCAATGGCGGGAAAACCAGAATGAGTAAGTGAGAGAGAGGGGGAGTGAGCGAGCTCAATGGAAATCTATTGTAACTGCTGCAAATTTCTTTGTGGACAGAAGAAGGCGGCAACACAGGCAGGAGCCCAATAGAAAAGAGCAGCCTGCAGCTCCGGCAATAACAGAATGAGTGAGTGAGAGAAGGGGAGTGAGCGAGCTCCATGGAACTTTGTCGGGAATGTTGCAGATTTTTTTGTGGCCAGAAAAAGGTGCCAAAAGAGGCAGGAGCCCAGTACAAAAGGGCAGCCAGCAGCACCAGGAGAAACAGAATGAGTGAGTGAGACGGGGGAGGGTGAGTGACCGCAACGGAGCTCTGTCGGGACAGCTGCGAATTTCTTTGTTGGCAGAAAAAGGTGCCAATGCAGGCAGGAGGCCAGTATGAAATGGCAGCCTGCAGCACCGGGATAAACACAATGAGAGAGTGAGACTGGGGGAGTGAGCGAACTCAACGGAGCTCTATCATGACTGCTGCGGATTTCTTTGTTGGCAGAAAAAGGTGGCAATGCAGGTTGGAGCCCACTACAAAAGGCCAGCCTGCAGCACCAGCAGAAATGGAATGAGTAAGTGAGAGAGGGGGAGTGAGCAGGCTCAACAGACCTGTGTTGGAACTGCTGCAGATTTCTTTGTGGGCAGAAAAGGCCACCAACAGAGGCAGGGGCCCAATACAAAAGGGCAGCCTGCAGCGTCAGGTGAAACAGAATGAGTGAGTGAGTGAGAGAGGGGGAGTTATCCACCTCAATGGAGCTCTGTCGGGACAGCTGCAGATTTCTTAGTGGGCATAAAAAGCTGCCAATGCAGGCAGGAGCCCAGTACAAAAGAGCAGCCTGCAGCACCGGGAGAAACAGACTGAGCGAGTGACAGAGGGGCACTGAGCGAGCTCAACAGACCAATGCAATCAACATTCGGCATTGACAAATGCTTACCTATATGGCATTCAGCCTGTTGCTTCCTTAATCGTAGGAAGGAGTTTCCCTGCCTTATCCCCCTGGTCCCAGTACTTATGCTGTAATCTAGCCATTTGCAGCTCCACCTTCCTAGTGGCTAAGGTATTAAGTTTAAGTCGAAGAACTGTAAACTCATATTTTAGAGACTGATTAGCTAGCTGATCGAGGTCCATTTTATAGAGTGCCTCTTTTTGTGCCAGCTGTATTTCTAACTGCTGGGCCTCTTCTTCCCTCTGTCTCCTCCTATGAACAGCATAAGATATGATCCTGCCTCTAATGGTAGCCTTAAAGACCTCCCATATCATCTGTGGAGAGGCACAGGTTGCCAGATTGTCTTGGAAATAGTGGGACACCTCTTGCTTAAGCCACAGTTGGAAATGGTGGTCTGCAAGTAGGAGGGGGTCAAGCCTCCATGTCACAGAGTGGGTAATGTTTGTGGTGAAGTAGACCTGGAGAACCACTGGGGCATGATTGGAAATATACAAGGGGGCAATAGAGGTGTCCGCTATGAACAGGGTTTAAGTTGGTAGAAGAAAACCAATAATCCAGTCTACTAGCCATTGATCGAGCTGCTGAATAATAAGTGAAATCCTTTCCGGTAGGGTGAAGGTTACGCCATGTGTCGGTGAGTTGATGTAAGGCTAGTAGATCAGACAGGGTCTTCAGGGCTTTGCTATGGGGTTCTAGCTTGGCATTAGTCCTGTCTAGTAAATGGTCTAGGGCCATATTGAAATCTCCCCCCGGAATTATATCAGGCCGTTCATGAGACATGTCTAGCAGCCTTTGGGAGATTACATTGAAGAACTCTGGGGCATCTTCATTTGGGGTGTGTATATTACCTAGGATTAAGGGACCTTTGTTTGTTATGACCTTCACTAAGAGCCATCTCCCCTCCTTGTCCTTGTGTTGTTCCACCAGCTTCCACTTAAGTTGCTTGTGACACAAGATTGACACACACCCCTTCTTTTTGCCCAATACACTATGTGCTTCCCAACCTACCCAATCCCTCAGCAGTTTCCCCACCTCTGTATGGTTGACCTTTATCTCTTGGAGGAAGGCAACTTGTGTTTTAAGTTTTTTGAGCCTGGACATCACCTTCTTCCATTTAATCGGGTCATTCAGGCCTCTAACGTTCCATGTGGTAAAAGTTATTGGTGTCGGGGAATCCATGGTAGGATTATATAAATACATGGAAATCTTTTATCTTCAGGCCTTCTCCCCTTATAAATTCTGTTAGGAGAAGGTGATGTCCTCTGCACTGGACTCCGTCCTTCGGGTACCTTCTGAGTGCATGCTACCCAGGTGTGCCACTTCTTCCCCAGTAAGTCATATATGTCATAACCTGACCACTCTGCAAAGACTTCTTTTCTGTATAACTCTTGGATTCGGGTCCTCCTTACCCTCATCTGGGAGCAAGGTAGGACCTTTCGAATGTTTTATTTTTATTTATTTATTTATTTAATTTGTTCTAGGATTACAAATACCTTTGAGCCGAGGCTCTTTTACAAAGGTTCCACTTCATTGGTACAATTGAGACAATCATAAGCAAAGATAGCAGTTTATAAAAAAAAAAAAAAAAACATAGTCTTGTAGATAATAAAAGAACAATAAGGTGAAACTTTGGGGAGGGGAAAGGGAAAGGAGGAGGGTGAACTCAGGAGACTAAGTGGATGGGAGAAAAGGGAGGTAGGTTGGGGGGACAGAGAGGAGAGGTGGAGCAGGGATAAGAATAAAGGTAGTGCAGCCGGGTGGCATTTGTCATGGGCCAGCAGGGGAGGTGAAGATAGGGGGTTGCTGGAAAGTGCAGGAGTAGATGTGGATCCAAAAAGGGCATCTTCAGCTATGGAACCAAAAGACATGTTTAGCCACAACAGTCACAGAGGTTGGAGGCAGTGAGTGTTAGGCGGAGACGAGTCTTAAAAGTGCTGAGCGATAGTGAGGATGAGATGTCGCTGGAAAGACCGTTGTACCAACTAGCGGCCCAGTAAGCAAAGGATCTTTGGCCTTGTGTTGTGTGGCAATGCGGGACTTGCAGAAGCTGAGGTTTCAATCCCCTGGTATGTCGGGTATGGATTCTCGGTTGTATGAGGGCACAGACTCCGGGGGGGGGGCAAGGCCCAGGAAGATAGTCTTAGTAGTAATACAAGTTTGGTGTTTTATTTGATGGGCAAGATTCAACCATCCAGTCTGAGAACAGAGGTCACAGGTGTGAGTTAGGCATTGGGAGCCAGTGACAAGTCGACGGGCCTTGTTGGGGATGGTGGATACACGTTTGAGTGCGGTGGTTGTAGCAGAGCCATAAATGATAATGCCATAATCAATGATGGATATGATGGAGTTCTGGACAGCGACAGCGAGGGCTTCGGGTGTCAGGTGTTTCCTATGATGGAATAGCAGGCCTAGCCAGGAGTTAGCGGCTTTGGCGACATGGTCGATGTGGGCAGTGTAGGAGAGGTGAGGGTCAAGGGTGATCCCGAGGTATTTAAAGTTTTTGACCTGTTCCAGTGCGGCACCTTGTCTGGTGATAAAGGAGAGTTGGAAGTGCTTATGTTTATTATGGAAGCTGCTGAAGATCATGGCCTTTGTTTTTTTTTCATTAAGGATCAGTTTGTGCTTTGTGAGCCAATTCTCAACCGAGTAGAAGCCGAGTTGGAGATTTTCTTGCAATTTCTTCGGGTCCTGGTGTGTGGCAAGGATTACTGCATCATTGGCATACAGGGTAATATGTTCAGTGCAGGAGTCCGGTAGGGTGTTAAGGAACAGGCTGAAGAGTAGGGGGCCCAGTATTGAACCCTGGGGGACTCCAGAGAGGACAGGTTTGGAATCAGAGTGCACATCTCCAATTTTTACATGCTGGGTGCGGTTTTCAAGATAGCTTTTGAACCAAGAGATTGAATCATTGGAGAGACCAGCATTTTTTAGTTGGCTCAGCAGGAGGGAGTGGTGGACAGTATCGAAGGCTTTGGTCAGGTCGATGAAAATAGCACCAGTTAGTTGTCCATTGTCGAGGGAGCTGTGAATGGAGCTGGTGAATCCGAGTAAGGCAGAGGATGTACTATGACCTTTTCTAAAGCCATGTTGCTGTTTACAGAGAATATTATAATTGTCCAGATGCTCGGTAAGTTGGTCTGCTACTATACGTTCCAGTGCCTTCAATAGGGGAGGCAGAATGGAAATAGGGCGGAAGTTCGTATGGTCAGACTTATCACCACTTTTGTGAATCAGGGTAACAGTGGCCATTTTCCATTTGTCTGGGAATTGGCTAGAGGAAAGAGAGAGAGAGATTAAAGATCTTGGTGAGGGACCCAAGTACCTCGTCAAGCATTAGGGCCAGTAGCTTGAGGTCAAGTGTGTCATTGCTTGTTCTTGATTTGCTGGTGGCTTTGGCAATGTAGTTTCGGACTTGATGTTTCTTTAGTGCTTTAAAGTAAAAAGGTGGGTGACAGGCATGGATGGAGGAGTTGGGGGGGAGTTGACACATCTTGGAAGAAGTCGGAGGGGAGAACACTGCTAAGGTCAGTGAAAGCGATGTTAAAAGTGTTCGCAATAGTTTTAGAGTCGAGTATAGTGTGCCCATTTATGTTGAGTATGTTCAGTGAAGATTTTGACTACTTCTCAGTGACATCTTTAATGTTTTTCCAGAAATCCCTCCCATTTCCCCAGGAGTTAGGGAGGGCATTTTTATAGTAGCCAGATTTCTGTTGTCGAATGGATTTGGTGCAGTCGTTCCGTGACCGTTTATAATTCTGGATGTCAAGTTGCTTACCGGAGTTTCTAGCCAGTTCCCAGAGGTGGGCCCTGGATTTAAGTTTTTTTAGGAGGTCTCCAGACAGCCAAGGGTTACTGAGCGATTTAACTTTACGCTTTTTGAGGGGGGCAAATTTGTTACAGGCTTCATTGAAAATGTGAATAAATTGCTCCAGTGCAGTATTAGTATCTGTTGCCTTGAAGATGGGGGACCAGTCCTGCAGACTGAGGTGCGATTTGAGGTGGGGTAGATGACCATGGGGTAGGACTCTGCTGGTGATGATTTTTGGAGGGGGCTTATAGAATTTGTTTGACCAGGTACAGCTGATGGGAGAGTGGTCACTGAGTGAGTCAGGGAGGACTGAGGTTTTCGTGATCCGAGAGAGGTGGTAGGTTTTGATCACTAGGTGAGCCTATGATGGGGAATACTTCCATCACTGGGGTTAGGGCTAGAAGTCCCTCCCCAAACAAAAGAGACTGGGCCCCTCCTACTGTCTGGGGGAGCTGACCCTGTGCTCCTCCAAGATCTTGAGGGGCCCTCTCTGGGGCGTCAGCATTATAAACTACATGTTTAACACATAACACCTTTGTTGGAATAACTTTAACATCAAACATTTCAAAAAGGAAAAAACTGTCGGAGATGTTGATCCCGCCTGAAAACCCGGGATAGTCATCCAGAGCCAGAACAATTTTAGCTGTAATGATGAACAAATGCAGGAAATAACACCTGTAGAACCTCCGTAGTATGAGAACCAAACAAGAGAAACCCAAGGCTGGGGGGGGGGGTTAGCCTGTCCCTTTCTCCCTGCGGAGACACTAACCCTATGCTCAGCCATGGCAGGGAAACCCCTATCAGACTTGTATAAGGGTGAAAAGAGGCTGTAAGTGATGTCAGCTCCTTACGCCATGTCACCGGTGCATAGTCTGAGGGAGTGAATATGGGTCTTGGAACACCAGGCTTAAATATGCAACCCCCATTTCGGAAAGGAGAAGACCTATTGCCCCACATTAGATCTCACTTGTAAGCTCAGCGTATGTGAAACAGTGTGTTGATTGCTGAGGGAGCTATCTATGATCAGAGCCATACCCTTATTTAAGCAAGGCAGCAGCCGCTTTACCAAATATGCATGTTTGGGGGATGCAACTGCCCCCCAAACTCATAAGGGGTGGCAGGGGTATGCAAAGGCCTTGAGTACACCTTGATTGAGGTTACCTGTCCCCGGGGAGATCCAGGTTCAGATGAAGGGCTGGGAATAGGCAATCGAATGAGCGTCACTGTGACAGGGCTAATACCTGTCACGTAATAATGTTTCATACTTTTTCTTGGTTGCAACCATCTATCTTCTTGTCTTCTAGAGCTATCCCTTTTATCTTCCTGATGAGGAGGCAGGCCACCTCCTTATCAAATAAACCCCCCCTCTTTTAAGTCTTCTATATTCACTGCCCCTCTTTTAATTCTCTTCCTTCCAATGAAACATTATTCACAAATTTCCAGCATAAATCCACCTTATACTGGTTAGAAAAGGGTTATGGCTCCCTTAAATAACTGATGTAGTGGTATAATGGCCTTAATAAAGAAAGACATATCCCCTGTACTTTTGTGGTAAAGACTGTGGGTGCTTTGCAGTTTATAAGGTCCTTAAGTTGCCAAAGGGGTAATAAAATCTGTTTGGGCTTATTTTGTATGCTTTTGTAGCTCACCCCCATTTTGTTCGCTTTGCGAACGCTTTACGGTGGCTGAGCAATAGTGCGATCGTGCGCACATTCGTGCAGTGAATTTCTATGTTGCAAATATAGAATTAAATGGCAGCATGATGTTAAATGCTGCCTAGAGTTGTAATTTTGCCCAAATCGCAAAGCCCCTTGTTCTGGAGAGAGTGCAGTGACTCTCTGAAGTGCTTCCTTGTTCCTAGAGTAAACGCTGCCAACGGCTTAGCCTGCCAAGTCTGCACTGAAGCCAGCTGTCTAGCCTGCATAAACATAGTTTCCTCCCGTTTTCTTGCTGTAGGAGTCTGTGCTTCCCAATGGAATGGACCTAGTGGCAGAAGAGGGTGGGCAGCCTTGGTAAACAAATATTGTCCTTGCAGGAAGCCCAGAAAAACACTATGAAAATAAGTATGAGCCCCAGTTCTTAGTGAGAGCTTTTCATTTTGTTTTTTCTTTCCCTGGAGCAATATATTAGTAGTGTGGCTCTACTTTACACTCTGCACTTTTGAAATGTCCCCTTCAGTTATGCCACAGTAGTAGACATTTTATATTCCAAAATAAAGGAATAAATAAATTGTACCTTAAGCTTGGCAGGAGAGATACAAAATGGAAGCAGCTCTGAGGATTAGCTGTGTCATTCTGGCAGGGAGCTAAAGGGGAATGGCGGCCCCTAGTGGGCTAGATTTATACTGTTGCAAAGTCATGTATGGTGATTGAATATACTTAGGCTTGGTATATCAAAACTGGTCACAGAAAAGACTTCTACAATTAATTTAAGCATTGTACAGCAACCCATGTGTGCTTTAAAATGTTAAGTTACATTTTTAAGGCATTTACTGTTTTGTTACATAATGAATCTATGTCACATGATTCAGGGGAAGGATATAAATGTCCTTTAGTAAACTGCCTTTTTTTTTAGACAAGGTCAGTGCTTGCTGATCAGTGGTGGAGGAAGGTTCCACTGGTTTGAGGATATTCCGTTTATGTTTTTGTTCGTATTTTGTTCTACAAACTGGTGCAAGTGGAAGTGAATGCTGAAGAAGTTGCCAAAGCTAAGACTGTGATTTATATTGTTTTTTTTTTATTATTTTTTTTGTTTGTTTTATAATAAAATTCCCACTTAATCAAGTGGGTTGCACCTTATTCTGGAGCGTCTGTCCATCTTTTATATCCCACACCGTAACAGCCACCTTTGGGAGCTCAAATACTCAGGGCAGTTAAGAGAAGTTTCAGAGACCCCTGGGCACTCAAGCTGTAGATAAACCTTTGTTGTTCAAAAAAAAAGAAAACAAAACCAAAAAACTCCCTCCCCCCTATTCCAGTTAATAGTAGCCAGGAGCCATAAATGGCCTGGGGCAGGTAAAACCCGAGTCCTTTGCAGTAAGAAAAAAAGCATATCAAGCCCTCTTAGGTTGGCTGTGCCATCTTGTCTAATGCATCCAAGAGTTCTGTTAATGTCTCAGTGGAGTCCTCAGCATTATTGTTGTCATCAGGTAAACAGCTGGCTCAGTCAGCAGCCAGAAGGGACCAGGCAATATCAGAGACCGTTTCCATTTCAGATGTCAGCGTATTCCTCTTGGGCAGCATAGAGAGATCCAGCGCTACAGGGCTCAGGTCATGAAGGGGTTCATATCTACTGGATGTCTTATTTGGCATATCCCCTGGGGAGCAGCTGCTAGTGTCTGAGGGGAGATATCTCCGTTGTCAGCTACGCGATCTCTGCACTCTTGGGTGGGAAGGAACATCTTGTGTGGCCCCAAATCTCTTCATGGATTTCCATCCTCTAGATGTGGACTGCCAAGCTGGGGCTGTCATGCTTTCCTGCTGGTCATCCCGCACTTCACCCTGGGCAGCGGCCTGTGTCACCTCCATATTGGCATCTAGCAATCCACGGGGCTAGCCCTGGGTGTCTTTCCTGTGCTCCTTGTCTTGATATTGCTGCACATATTGTTCTGCCGCAGTCGGCGTGTCAAATGTGAGATAGCCCCCACTCACCTGTAGTCGTAATGAAGCTGGGTACCGTAGGGAAGTAGGGATGTTGAGTCGATAACACATTTGTTCACTCCTGCATAGGCTCTGCGATGGTTAGAAAGCTCTAACGAAAAGTCCTGGAACAGCTGTACCCTGCATCCCTGCCATTGAAAAGACCAATGGTCGAGCTTGTTTGAGATAGAATTCTTCTACCGGGTAGCGCAGGAACTTGCACAGAATGGGTTGTGGATGTTCCTCTGGCAGGGGACGAGGGGCAAGTGATCTGTGGGCTCGCTCAATTTCTGGAGGAGGCAGATTGTTGCTTTTTACCAGGTCTGGCAGGAGATTTGCGAGGAACCCAATCATGTCCCTGCCCTCAGCCCCTTCAGGGATGCCCACAATATAAATGTTTTTGTGGTGGGCATTATTCTCCAGATCATCTACTTTATTTAGCAGATAGCTCAGTTTATGGTGATGATCCTGGAGCGTGCTCTCCTGCACTGTGAGGGTAGATACTGTACGCTGAATTATCTGCTCGGTGTGGGAAACTCTTGATGCCAGGATGGTTAAATCTTTATTTGCTTGTTGCGCAGATATTTTAAGATCTACAGTATCAGTGAGAATTGTATCTAATTTAGCCATCATTGCAAACATGTCAGGGGCAGTTTGGCTAACTTGAGGGCTAGACACACGATGACAGCGATGCTTCACTGCCATGCTTACCCTTGCTGCTGTGCACCTTATGGAGCTTCTGGTCGGGATCCCAGTACTGCAGCATGCCCATCTGAGATGGCCTTGTGCCTCGTGGCTCTGTTTAGGATGGCACCGCGATGTGTTGTCTGTTGTCCTGAGGCAATTTCGACGAGAGTAGGTTCTCCGAGTAGTGTGAGGTTCCCAGTGTAAGAATATAGTGAACTGGTATAAAAACAGCTAATGCTTTAGTTGGATGGTCACAAAACGGTTCTCACGATGGACCCCCAGATAAATTACACTTCCACCATGACAGATGGCAAGCTCTGCCCCCGAGAGATGTTTTAATATAAATCACTTGATGCTTTTTTGGGGCAGACATATGGTCCTCTGGGTTTCAGAAAAACATTTTGTAGTAGAGTTGCAAGTACTTGAGCTGTTATCAATCTACGAATATGGTCCCTAGGTGTGCAGCTTACTCTGCATTGAGTAGAGGGCAGCCAAATAAGCAGCTCTTTCTAAATAATGTTTGATTTGATGTGCTGATGCAGCTGAATGAGATAATATGAGAATGCTTGTGTAACTTGAGTTTCCTTTGTGGCTTTTTGCCTCTCTATCCATGGGATATACAACCCTGTAGGAGTACGACGCAAGGAACCCTAGAGGAGGATTCCCCCCTACAGGTGCTGGGAATGACTGTGTCAGCTAAAGGTAAGGTAGGAAGAAGCCCAAAAAGAATAGCTAAAGATGTTAAGCATCGAAGAGGCGAGGATGATGAATAATTTATGTGAAAAGAAAGGCTAACTTCCTAAGGAGAAAGGGGAAAGCCAGCCACCATCTGCCTCCATCCAACAGCGGAACCTAACTAACTAATGAGAAGAAAGCACTAACTCTAATTAATATTTTGACCATTGGCACAGAGGAGAGGAAAAAAAACCCTTTTTGAGGAGGAAACCTCTGGGGATCCAAGGCCTAGGTCGCCTTCCCTCCAGGCTGCCGACGTTTGATTTGAGGATGTATATCTTTAAAGGAAGGTTTCAGTAACTAGAGGAATACGAGTAGGGAGGAGGATAATGATGGAATAGGGAATATCCCTAAAAGAAAGCACAGATCAAACATGGAACATGAGGCTGAGTGCAGATTGAATACAAACATGAGGCAACAATGAATAATGATGGTGATGATCATCACAGGAAGTCAGCAGGTCAATGAGGTAGCATAAGATCCGATAATAGGCATGATCAATTGAGTGAGGCTAGGAACTAGACATTGAGATCGATAGAGCATGATTATGTGATGTGAACAATTAGATCCTGTTGTTGCAATCGATGAGTAGGATCAGAGTCAATGACAGAATGCTCAAGGAAATGATGAAACTAGATAACCCTTGCTGGACACAAGGAGGGTATTCTCGAGTAGTCGATGAGAGATAGTAGATCAGGGAGCAAGGATGGGAGGGAGTAAACCCATGTATAAGTCAGAGCAGCAAGGGGTACCAAGATGTGCTCACGAGAATATTCCAGATGTGCCGATGAGGAGACAACTAATACTGCAGACTGGCTTGATGGAGCGGTGCGCTTGATGGAGTGATGCAAGTGAGCAGACATGGGATTGAAGAGGCATACTTGGTTATACGGTGTAAATGATTAGACCCCTGAATGATCAGACCCTAATGTTGTAGTCAATGAGATAGTATGGAATTGAATAATAGGAATGTTAGAGCAAGCGATGTCAATGGATAAGCTTTGAGGTAATGGTGAATGAATGATAACTGGATATATGAACTCGATATAACTGGAGTTATGAACTCTATGTATATGGCAGGATGGCTGTGGGAGATAGGCATTATAGGAGTTGTGATAGGTATGCCAAAAAAAAAAAAAATATATATATATATATATCCACAGGAAGCCACGAAGGGATTGAATCTTGAAGAGCCAGTAAGGAAGCGGAAGAAGAGGAGGAGATGGGATGGAATGGAAAAACAACCCGAACAAAGGTATCGTGCACCATGGAGCGACTTGAAACATGCCGCTCCTCAAAAGGAGGCAGACTCCGAGGCCAAGAAGGTGGGATAAGAACCAAAGGGTATGCAAATCAGAAGATAAGCACAGGACGGCGATCATGGGGAGACAAATCAGATGAATGATAAGGAGGGAAGCTAGGAGCGGAAAGAATCCATGAAGGCCAGAACTAGAATAAGCGAGAGGCTGAGGAAGGTAACAGGAACGGATGAGGAATAATGAGGGATCAATGTCAAGAAAGCAGGTACTAGAAGTGAGGCATGAAAGGACAAAGGACGAAGGACAATAGGGAGGGTCAATAGGTAGCATAGGACCCAACCTAAAGGGGATGAGAACAGCACGGGGGTGAGCCGGATGAGGCAGTGTATAATCCATGATAGAGATGGCCAGATGGTGCAAGGGAATAGCTCAGACAGGGCAGTGAACCATGCTAAGGCATACTGAGAGAGAGACTGAAGCAGATAAGCAGGCCGAGGCCAGGTATCATGGAACTAAGGGAGCTAAGGAGTTGAAGGATCTCTGATGAAGGGAGCCATGATGGATGACATGGAGCAAACAGACTCTGGAATGAGGAAGGCTCCGCAAGGGGGCAGGAGGTGAGCTGGATGAGGGGGCACTTAGGCCCGGTTCGATAGAAGGTCAGAAGGAGTCAGCCAGGATGGCCCAAGGATAGGAACAGTAGAGCAAACTAATAGATAATTTGTTGCATGAGGAGATAGAAGCCATGACTGGACTGAATCCTGGAAGACTGAACTTGTCGAGAGAGATGAGGAAAGAATTAGAAGAGGAGGAGACATGAAAGAACTTGAGAATGAACTTGTACGAAAGAAGGAAAAGGAAATATACTCCTCAAAAGGAGGGAAGCAATGCAAGGGAGCAATCGAGGAGAAAACTGGACGAGGTAAGATAAGGAGGGAGCAAAAGTAGATGAAGCATGAAAAGGAGCGAAGCCATAAGCAGAGCGAAGCCAAGATGACATGGACTAAAAAGGGCGCTAGGACAAGGAAGGTAAGAGTAGGAAACAGATGAGGTACAAAGAGGGAGTGAAGCCAAGGAGACCAGTACAGGAAGCAGGGAATGAAAGGGCAAAAGGACGGAGGGAGGTCAAAGGGGTAGCATAAGACCCAGCCGGGATGGGACGAGAACTGCAACGAGCAGAGTCGGATTAGGTGGCATATGATACAAGTAGAGGAGCAGGTTGAGGTGAGGTACTGGTGAACAGAACTGAGGCCGATGAGACCTGCTAGATCATGTAAGGAATCCTTGATGGCTGATGATGGATGGAAGCAGGATGAGGAGTGCATATGCCTGAAAAAAGATAGAGAACGTGACAGATACAAGAGAGGCATGGCGAATGAGGAAACAAGGGGAAGGAAAGGGAGCAAATGGAGGTCAAAGAGGGAAGAGAGATGCAATGAGGCGGGCAGGGCCAGATGGAATCAGCTAGATACGGCCAAGCTGGAGTGAGCCATGGGAGCAGGAATACTCAGATGAGAGAACCAGAGGTTCCGGAGGGCAGGGCGAACTGGGTAGCAGATGGCCTCACTGGAGGAGGTCCATGATTTGACTGCCATGAACCTGGTTAGCATAAGTAATCCTACCCGGTTTGGAATAAAACAGAGGTAGATCGCAGTATGGGGAGACATCAAAAAACACAGGCACACATGCCACCAGAAGAGAATACCTCTAGAGGGGTGCAGCACATGGTAGAGGAGTAGACAAGGAAATGAAATATCCCCGGCAGGCCTCGAGTGGAGGGAATCAGGAAAGGCCGGAACAAAACTGGAAGAGGAGGAAAACAGAAATGAACTGGAAAAGGAACAAGCATGAAGGTAGTATGGCCTGATGGAGATGGTCAAGACATACTAAATGAGCAAGGGAAATAGAGGAGTAGGTAGAGTCGAGATATCGAGGATCAGCATGTCCTCGACCAGAGATCAAGTCAATTCGAGGAAGCATCGAGATGAGTTGTAATATGAGTCATGATAGGGAGGCTGAAAAGAAATATGGAATGCAGGCCACAAAAAGGAGTGAATCCCAGATGGCTGGTGCAAGATGATAAACACAGTAGGCGAGTTAGAGGAGGTGAACCCCGATGGCCGGTGGGACATGAGGCACGGGAATAATGACACCTACACCTGGGACTAGATGCTAGAAAGCAAGGGAGTAAGATAAGGTAAGGATAAGCGAATGATAACTGGAGTCAGGAACTGGAGACAGGAGGAAAGAAGGTGGCTGGTCAAAGAGGTGGAGCAGAAAAAAGGTGACAGCGAGGGGTATAGGGTACTATGAGAGGTACACCGATAGAGTGATATCTAATTGGGCAATGTAACCAAAGGAGCAGAAAGGAAAGGTCAGATGAGCGAGGGAAAGAATTGAGCGAGTGGGTCAAGTCGAGGAAGATTCAAAGAAGCGTCGCCAGGTAGGTGCCAAGCAGGCAAGCGTGAGCAAGAGACCCCAAATGAGGCTGCAGGGACTCGAGGGTATTGCTTGAGTAGGCGATGGGAAGGAGTAAATCCAAGTAAAAGTCAGGGATGTGGAGGTCAGAAGAGCAAGGGATATTCAGAGGCGCACATGAAAAGACTGAGGGGGCACTGATGATGACGGAGAGAAGCCATGAAGGCTTGAAAGGTGGAAGAGGGGACATGAAAGGAACTTGAAATTGAACCTGAACAATGGAGAAGAGCAGCCAGCCCTTAGCAAAGGCAATGGACAGGAAAGCACGTCCTTGATTAGATACTGAGGCAATTTGAGGTAGCAGGGACTCGAGAGGGGTATGCTCGAGTACTCGATGTAAAGGAACAGACTTACATAAGGGTAAAGGAGCAGAGCAGGACGTTGGATGAGTGAGGGATATCCAGAGGTGGCAATGAGAAGTTGAGGGATCAGGTCGAATAAGAACCAAGTTCAAATGAGCAATGTGAGCAGGTAGACGTGGAGGCCAATAAGGCATGCCTGGAACCAGAGGGAGTCAAGAACCCACAGACATGTGTCACGAAGGGCCCAAAAGAAATATTGAAAGCAGGCCATGAATGGATGGAATCCTTGCTGGCCAGTGCATTTTTTTTTTTGTTTTTTTTGGTTATATTATTTACACAGCAGCATCAGTGGAACTGCTAAGCATGTGTGTGCAGGTCCTACTGGTTGATTATGGAGACTGCAGCTGACCCACATTCCTGGATGGAAAAGGTTGCAACAGGAGGGCTCCGGATCACCTGAGGTGAGGACCAGTTGGGACAGAAGCAAATGAAACCCAGGAAAGAACTCAATGATAGAGTAGAAAATTAAGCAGCACTCTGCCCACTGTGCAGAGTGAAAACAAAAGAATTGCCCCCCCCCCACAACAACAAAAGTGAAGCAGAACAGCTGAGAGAGAAAACATTGTATCGAGCAGTTGTTTCAGTATATTCCAGGTTCCCATGCTCCTCACTTGAGAGATCGAGACCACCGCAACTGTACTCAGACTCTGACTAGGAGGGCAGGGTACTGGCTACATTGACAGTCAAGATTGGCCAGCTCAGTATGCATCAGTATAGGATAACCCATACTCCTTTTCCCCAAGCGCCAAAGAATAAAGTTCCACATTTGCTGAACCCCACTAAAATGCAGTTCTGTGTAAGGTTGTCAGAATTATCCACCAAATAGTACAAACAAGATTGTGGCAGTGATACGAAAAGGAATTAAAATATTATCCAATTCATTACCCACTGGAGCTCCCGAAAATATTCAACCTGTAGGTCATGGAGAAACTAATGAAAAAGCAGAAACATTCACCATGAAGGACAAATCCTAGCAGCACCAGCAGGCCAGACCAGCAAGGAGGACAGGGGATGAGCGTCCGGATGCCATGAAAGAAAACAGAGCAGCCAGGATAGCTGAGAAAAGTAACAGGCAAGCAAGGTGGGAGAATACCGATACAAGACAGGAGCATCAGTGTCAGCTGAAAAGAAGGAGTGAGCGAGCCATGGAGCAGGTACCGCACACCACGGAAACAAACTGGGAGAAAGCATAGGGAATGAAGAGCAAGGCTGCTTTGCAGTGAGAAATGGAGCCAGAGAGTAGACAAAGAGGGTGAGAGGCATAGAAAATGCAGGCAGCACTGCACAGCAGCAGCCGACAAAGCCAGGGAAGCACAGCACAATGAAAGAGGCAGAATATGGGAAGCAGAGAGCGGGAGGAGGTGCAGAGACAGCCATGAACAGCGATAGTGAGGAACCCAGAGAAGCGGGCAATGGAGGGCAGCTATAAACAAGGGAGAAAAGCAAATGAGCAGGAGAGCGAGCTGACAGCAGGAGGTTACTGCCAGGAGAATACGGGCGAACTCAGGGGAACGCAGAGCGGCGCCTCTGGCCGCAACAAAAAAGAATCCTGGCGAGACCCAGGATGTTGTGACCTATAAACTCGATGGGAGAGTGACGTTGTTGCTCCGCCCATCGAACCACAGGCTTAAAGCCCTCCCATTACTGACTTGATAGGTACTAGTAGAAGGAGTGATTTTTTATGGCAAAAGTGCTAATTACTCTTACACTGGTGCAGATTTTCAATCTGTACATGTCTTACTACTGTACTTGTTTGTTTTCATGAGCTGCCCCACTGAGATATGTTTTAAAAAACTGAGTTACTGCTTTGGGGGAAGGGAAAAGGCAATTTTTTTCATTATTAGGACAAGGGCAGAGTTGGGATTATTGGTATAAAGCCCCAAGCTCAGAACTGCAAATGATACAGATGGGTATACAAACATACAAATATGCCAGCAGAGAAAGGCCTTACAATGTATCTAGTCAACTTGAGTGTGCAGGTCCCCCCCACCACCACCCCCTGTGTCTACAAAACGACCTGCCCCATCACATAATCTGACTGAAGGGATATTTTTATCAGGACTCTGGGGTGAGGGAAATGGAGGCACTTTATTGTAAGTGGCTGCAGTGGGATCTGAAACTGAGAATGCTTCAAGCCTTTGATGCAAGTGAATATCCCTGCTGCCTGGTGTGGAGGAAAACGGAAGCAGCCATTTCTCATTATCGAGACCATGCGGTAGGGAGTTTTGGTGCTTAATTTGAGTGAATTGTTAATTTTTCATTATTTGGAATGTGGTGGAGGAAGAGACCATATTGTAAGTGATTGTGGTATGAATGGATTTGAGGCTGGGTCTCATGGTTCCCAAGCATCTGCTGCAGCTGAATGGCTTTTGGTGAGTACAGGTGGCAGCCGTGTCTGTGATGGAAATCAGGGGTGAGTGAAGAGACGCACTGATTCTACATGTGATTTGCTCATATTCCGAATCCCACTGCCAGAACATGTTACAGCTATGCACTGGTTGGACTTTCACATATGGGCCCCAAAACTCATTTAGCCAGTTATGAAGCAGGAAATTTCCAACCCATTTTATAATTAATATACAGTAGATATCGTATGTGCGTGCGTGCGAGTGCGCATGCACTAGTGTGTAGTATATTTATTTATTTCAAAAGTTTTTCCAGGAAAGACATACTGAGCTGGTAACTCATTTCCAAATACAATCCTCAGGGGGTACAGGAGGGTCATGAATAACAATTACAAAAGTATTTACATAGCAGGTAAAAAACATACTAAGCATTATTAAACAAGCAAAATTAAAAGGAACTTAAGCAAAATATGTACATTGGCATGGTTATAGCAGGATGCATCCCACGGACAACAAGAGGATGCAAATTACAGTGCAAAGTGCAGATAATGCAGGCAGGTGGTAGTGAAGCTAACCTAACCAGTACATATTAAAGAAAAGCCTATTTGAAGAAGAGAATTACAGTATATAGGGAATAACCCATGAGGTATCTCAAAATATTTGGCATAGAATGTTGATGTATGTACACAAGGTGGCTCAAGTGGCCATGGCCTGTCCTCTTCAGGTAGCACCCTGCCTCTGGCCCAGTCAATCTGCTCTGTTTTCTGCTTCATTTTAAAACATTGCCGGTTTCAAAGAATAGCGCTAGAAACAGCATCTGTGAGCAGTGTAAATATGTTAGCAGAGTTGACAAAAGAAGGATGTTGTTTTTGCCACTGAGCAGCTCTCTGCTTAGGTGTCTGTAATGTAGGGCATTTGGCAAGACTAATACCTGAACCATGTAAAGCTGTTTGCAGCTGTACTAAATTTTCTCATACTGGCATCAGTATCCAGAGTCATATATAAGGCACAGAGATGTGAACTGACAAAAGCCATATATTATGAGAACGACCCTGCTTCAGTGAGTTCTGCTGCAGCCCCTAGCTGCTATTTTAGACATGTGAGCTGCAGTAACTGTTACCAGCTGCTGTTCAAAAGTAGTCAAATTTTGGTAAAGTATGTGGCATAAATGACATCTGTAAACAGTGTGGCTATATTTGCTGAATGAAAAAGATGTCATTTCTGTCACTGAACAATCCGCACCTTAGTGTCTGTGGATTTATTCATTTTATAAAGCATTTCTTTTTTCTTTCTATAGAAGTGAATGAGACAGACTGCAGCATGTGAAGACCTCTTATACAGTCAAGACGTCTTCACGTGCTGCAGCCTTATGTCAGCATCCAAATTCTTTTTTATTTGTAAAACTTGAAACATTTTGCACCTGTCATTTGACTGCAACACGTGTATCACACGAGTACAATGATTTCTAGACAAGGGATACCAGTCAACTAAAAAAATGCTTTATAATACTGTCCTCAAACTTTTGTAAAACAGCACCACAGTTAAAATACTTTAATAGCCTAAGCTTGTTTATTTAGAAACTGTCAGTCCTCAGCATGTTCTTTAATGAGGCCAATCAGCTTTGATGGTGGTGTGTTTTTTTTGTAGTTGTGTGTGTGGGGGGGGGACAGTGAGGATGGGTGGACTATGTCTACAATGGAGGGCAAGAGGCTGGATGGGGAATCAAAGAAAATAAGCAAATGATACAAATTGGATTGGTGGCAGCTCCGCGATAAAGTGATCTATGTGGGTTTACAGAAAAGAAATGCATAATAAAAACTGAATGGCACTTCTGAGATGTCTCTTGGCTAATGAAGAGCGTTATTCCACAACTCCTTAGTGTTCTAGAACTGCTGAGCTTCACTTCACGGTTCTCGAACACTAAGAAGTCAAAAGATGACACTCTTGATTAGCCAAGAGACATCTCGGAACTGCCAGTTACTTATTTATTTATTTATTTGAAACATTTCACCAGAAAAGACATACTGAGCTACAGTAGCTTGTTTCCAGATGCATCCTGGGGGAGAGGGGGAGTGGATACAATATGATACAGACCCAAGAAAAAAAATGTACATAAAGCAAGTTTGTGTATAAAACATTTTGCAACAACAAACATGTTAATTTTCAATACTAATTCATGTAAGCATAAACATACATAAACTTATATTACAGAGTGTCAATCAGTCAATCAGCCATGTTTGTGGTGGTGTGCAGTAGTGTCTGATGGCATACATTAATATTCACTTGTGCTTATGAGAGCACACTTGCTCATCCCTGAATACAGTTTAGCTTCACTGTTGCTATGGGAATGAGCATGCATTTTGGTAGCTTTAGGGTGGCCACCACCTGTAAATGTTACAGTAGTAAGTAATGAGCACTTTCCAGCAGATTTTATTTAATAAAAAAGTAACCAACAATGAAAGCCATTGCTCTTTATTTTTACAGTATAAATGTTATCTGTAGACACAAAAAAAGAGCAATCTGAGCTGACAGTCTCACTTTAAACTTGCCCGCTTACCTGCCTTTTTCTGTTCAACTGTATGAGGCCAGCCCATCGTGATACTGATTATACAACCCTACTCTCTTATAGATTATTTTACTGAAATCTGTGCCACTCAGATGAGATCTCAGTAAAATAATCATGTTTTTCTGTACTTGGTGGCTCTTGAGTCTGGGACAAGACTGCATGGTGGGTCCAGTGGTTCTCTATTGTGATGGTTTCTCACCATTAACTTGTTATCATTTCATCCCTGCCACGCAGCCCAACTCTCAACACACAGATGGATGATTAAAAGAGAAAATGGATGCCAGAAAAAGAGGGTGTCAAAGCAGTCAGTGAGGGGCTTAAAGAGGATCCCAGCGACAGGTATGAAAGAACTCCAACATTGCAATATATTAGATAAGGTGTGATGCTGAACTTTCCCAAACAGCCTTGATAGCTTTCTCAGTTTCCATTTAGGAATTTATTTGTGGATATAGTTTTATTTAAATGGACTCCTGAGATTTTGTACACTAAGCAAAATGGCTTCAAGATCAGCTTGAAGTTCAGTTAATTAGCTGAGTTCAGTGCTGCAAATTATATAAAATATACAAATATAGTTATTTTATGATGCTCAAGGACTAAAAGACAAAGGGACACCTGATGGCTCTGAAAGGAAGATGATTCAAATGAAATGTCAAGAAGAGCTAATTCATAGGAGTAATGATCACAGCTGACTTCTAGAACAGGTGTTTTCAAATTTGCAGGTTCGCTTATTTGCACTTGTATAAAGCCCCAAGCTCAGAACTGCAAATGATACAGCTGGGTATACAAACGTACAAATATGTCAGCAGATAAAGGCCTTACAGTCTGTCTAGTCAACTTGAGTGTGCAGGTCCCCACCACCACCACCACCACCCCACTGTGTCTACAAAATGACCTGCCCAACCCCCAAATCCCCTGGATTTTGTACTCTAAAAAGTAAAGGATCTGATTGTAGACGTGAGGTGGAATAAGGCAACGTCTTGAGGAGCTAGGAGCTCCACTGCATCAAATTCAAAGGGCAGCCAGTCTGTGGGGTGATGGGATGCCCAAAGCAAATATTAACTGCAGGAGTCAATGCAAAGGTCCCGGACCAGCACTGGAAAAACACCAGATACCAACTTAGAGTTAAAAACATCAACCCAGCTCCCTAAATATTAAGCCAGAGCCTCAGGGTACAAACTCCAAGTTGCAGGGTCCAATGATTTATTTATTTATTTCTCAGCTTACAATACCATTGAGCCAGAGACTCTTTTACAAAGGTCCCACGTCAGGAGAGAACAGTTGTTGACAACAGATTGACTTCTGATGAGCACAGACAATAACACAGGAGGAATAATACACATTAAAGCTAACAAAATCAAAATGTCGGAAGGAACAATTTGTAAATAGTTACAGCAGAAGGTGCTGTCAGTAGGATGACTTTGTCAGTAACAGGGTAATAGGCAGCAAATACCAGCACAAAAGTTAAAAGGGTAACATTCTATGACAAAACAGGGAAATATAAGGGGTTCCAGATAGGTACCATGTTTTAACTGTGGTAACAACAATCAGTCAGAATAATGACTTTGTCAGCAACCTTGCGTTGAAAAAGGGGAGTGAGTGGGAGGGGCACACACAGAGGTCACCCATACAGGAAATGGGAGAGATGGTGGGGGGGGGGAGCTAGATGAGGACAGCAGTAAGCGAGAGGCAGAGGTCTTAGTATACAAGTTGTGAAGCTGAAAATAGAAAGGGGTGGGAGGTGACTTGGGGTGGGGAGTAATAGAAACAGGAGGTAAGGGTAGGGCTTGGTGGTGGGCAGCTGCTAAATGGGGCAGTCACAACTATTAAGTGTAGTAAGGTGTTGATGGAGTTTGTATTTGAAAGGTCCAAGTTTGGATTCATCCAGGATGTCCAGGGGAGACCATTTACCCAGCTGGGAGCTCTCTACATAAAACCCCTTTGTGCTGGCATGGTACAGCTGAATATGACTTGGTAAGTGTGCTTGAATGCGCTCCTCATACTACGGGGGTTTGGTGCACATGTAAGAAGATGCTGGATGGTTGGAGGGGTAAGACCAAGGGTGATTTTTTTTTTTGCCAGCAGAAAGGTCTGGTATGTGATCCTACCCTTGAGGTGTAGCCATTTGGTTTGGGTGTACAAGTCACAGGTGTGGGTGTGCTTGTGGGTGCAAGAGATCAAACAACATGCTTTGTTAAGCACTATACTGATTCTTTTAAGGGTAGTGTCTGTAGCCGACCCATATATGACAAGCCCACAATCAATTATCAAGAGGATCGAACTGGAAACTGCTAGTCGGAGTGCCTCAGGGGTCAAGCAGTGCCTGTGCCTGTAAAGGAGCCCTTTACTTGTATTTGCTACCTTAGAAATAAGGCTGATATGCTCGGTGTAAGGTAGTGTGTTGTCAAGGGTTATGCCAAAGTATTTAAAGTTCTGGACCTGTTCAAGGGGCTTGTATCGGTTAGTTGAGATGGTAAACTGGGCTGATTTATTCTTGTTGTGTGGACTGGTGAAGAGCATTACCTTGGTTTTCTTGTAATTCACTATTAGCTTATGCTGAGCAAATTAGACCTCAGCCACCGTGAAACTGTGCTGGAGGCTTCTGACAAGGGGGAGTGAGTGAGGTGACTAGTAAATAATGCAGCGTCATACGCATAGAGAAGCATGCTGTTGGTGCAGGCTTGAGGGAGGGTGTTTAGAAAGAGGCTAAAGAGTAAGGGACCAAGAATGGAGCATTGGGGGACGCCTGAGTGCAGTGGATGGCTGACTGATAGGGTAATGATAAATTAAAATTATGAATAATCCATTTGGGCTGTCCCAGGCTGCAACTCCATTGATGGTGTCTGTTGCTTAGTGATTCCATAGTAGGGTCCAGTTCATCATCTTCAATAATGGATATGGGTCTGTGGGTGTCCAGTGTTCAGTATCTGTCATGGGTCATTACATGTGAGGCTCAGTGTCTGTTCTGGGTGGTTCTGAGACCGCCTATGTTCAGAACTCTTTACAGTGATTACATGTTAGCTTTTTTCACTCCCATATGATCAGCAGTGTGTATAGACAAAATGTGTCAATGGCAAACATAATTCAAAAAGGTGTTGGTTTTTTTCAGCTCTCTTAATCTTCCACACTGGACTCTCTCTGGCATGGATTCTCGGCACAGCTTTGCTGTCCACCTGAAGCCTCCAAACTGCTGCTTTCTGGTGGCCTTTCTCCACTCCCACTGTACTCAGCTGCATGACCCCCCAGCTCTGAACCCCACAGGGCAGGGCTGTCAACTCCTGTAGTGCGCTATCTATAATCAGGTGGAGAGACAAGAGGAGGAGGGAGACCGGAAGCAGGAGCCGGGAAAGTCTGGCACTGGACGTGGAGCTAACCACTGATCCTGCCTTCATCTACCGGCAAGGTGGGGGCTTTTCCACAGCGATTTTTCCCCCTTGGGATGCGACATGCAATGGTTCCTGCTTGGTCATACCTCGACGCCTCATGTCGCTGGAGCCTGCCATTGTCCTGTCCCTTCAACACCCCAACACTAGTTCCACCCCCGATCTCCACTAGAGGCCACTACTGCACTGGGAATTCCCCATCAACCCACCCCGGGAGAGGAGAGCAGTCCTCCAGATGCTCAATCCTTTCCCTTTCCTGCTGACCCACGATGACGCAGGTCCATTCCTGAACCCAGGTCATCAGCATGGCACAAGGTGTGGCATCCAGCACCTCAACCCTCAGCACCATCGGCTGGCCAAAAAGGTGTTATCATAGGCATGAAATCCATGTGCATGTGTGCCTGTTGAAGTAAACTGTGAAGCAGTGAAGATTGTATCACCAAGTATATAATGGATTTCAGATGCAAGTAGGCATGACTGGGTTCTGAAGCCATTTTGTATAGGGATTTCCATATGATCTAAACTGAGCAGCTTCAGTTCTGTTTAATTTGCAGTAGCTTGTTACGATAATGCACACAACTTGAGAATGTGAAGCTCCTTCTTATCAGCGTAAACCCCACAGTCCTTCATTTGGCAACGACAGGTGGTATGCTGTTTGAATCTGACAGCAATACCAGGTGGGCTGGGTTCAGGGAGGAATAGGTCACTCGGCACAAGGGCTAGGTTTGGCTACTTTGCACAGGGGCACCCAAGTAACTCCGAACACAGTAAGCAATAACTGTAATGTCCAATACCAGAAATGGGGATTCTAAAGTGTGGCTTTTATTCACATCCAAACAGAATAAACAAAGCATAGATGGACCCCCCATGGGGCTACACTCCTGGTAATGCAGATTAAAAGAATCAAGAACACTTCTTCTACACTTTAGCCCTCAGGCTCTGAACCCACCGGGCACACAGCCTGGACTTGCACGCTGCTTTGGGTACACAGCCTGAACTTGTACACTGTTCTGGGTTTTCCCTGGCCCGGCTCCCTTGCCGGCCACTCGGACACCTTCCATATGTCATGGAAACATTTACTGGTGGCTCCCTAAACCACCTAAGATCACCTCAGCTCTATCAGGGAATTTTCCTTTTAATCCCATGTCTGGGTACTTTCCTCAGGCACTGACCAAGTACCTGAGAGAAAGTAAAGGTGCCACAGAGCAAATCCGTAGAGGTGAATTTGGATATTACTGATGGAAAGGTCTCCCACCTCTCACTCCCACAATTCATACCCGGCCATTTCTCTGGACAGTAAACACCTCAAACTGTAAAGCTTGGTAATGTAGATTATGGCTAAGTGTATGTCACATTTCCGCTACTTGTCTTGCTTTCCCTTTGTGCTGGACTTGAACATACTTTAAATTGGCATAGCCCATTGCTCTAGGCCCCTCACTGATTAAGCAGTCCAATCCCCACATTACAACTGTACTTGGCTGCCTTTTTCCTGACCCCACAGTAACAGTCCCTTTAGTTTCCTTCTGTTAAGGTGAAACACACATGGCCCTCTTTCAGAGTGAACTCACCCTTTGGTTGCAGATGCCCCACAGGCGATTCCTCCACAGGAATTTCTCTCTCAGAGCTTCTGGTGCCACAGCACAACTTGAAATAGGCAGCTTCTTCCCTTAGCCGGAACCAGGAGGGTTGCACCTAGAAAACAGGCAAATCTTTCCCCCCTATCCCCTCAGGAATGGGGCACTTGGACCAGTAACAGCAGTCTCCACCACTTCAACAACCAGATTCTGTGTTCCTTTTATGGTGGAAACACACACCTTCTTAACAGTAGCTCTAAAACAAAGCTTAAAGCTCTGAGAGCCTGCACACAGACAGCTGTACTACTGTCTCTCACCAAGACTGCACACAGACCGAATTCAAAATCCCCAATGTTCTATGCTAACCTCCAACTGCAACATTCCAGTGTGGCTTATGCAGCTGCGAAAGTTCTATGGTGATGTCATCCCTCAGTCTCAGCTGAGACTGAGAACAGAGTGAGACAGTATGAAATCCATTTAACTGGAGTTTCACAAGCTGCCTTCCCTGCCTACCACTAGGTCTTACTGGGATTCTAGTAACCCCGGGTAACAGAGGGGTTACATCAGTTTAACAGGCTCCCTAGTGTTGTATATGAAAATACAAAGTTGCCAGCAGATAAAGGCCTTACTGTCTATCTTGTCTGCTCTATCATGCAGGCCCCCGTCCATGTCTACAGTAGGACCTGACCCCCCTCAGTTCCCCTTCCCCCACAGCAACTATCACCTTCTTTCTTTCTTTCCCATCTTTACTTGAAGCTATCTACTGTTTTCAGGGTGACCATCTCCTCTGGCAATTCATTCCACTTGGCCACCACTCTCTTGTTTAAAAAATGCCTCCTCATCTCCCTCCTGAATCTTCCCCCACATCACCAGCTTTAGGCTATGCCCCCCCGGTGGACTTGTTCCCACTAAGACTGAAGAGGCCCTCCATATTCACTCTCAGCCCCAGAACTCACATGTGAGTCAAAATGTTCTATGCTTAACCTTATTCAAAATGGTCACCTGAGGCTGAATTTAACATATTTGAAGGTCTTGATCATGTCCCCCCCTATCCCTTTTGTCCTCAAGGGAGTACATGTTGCGCCCCTTGAGCCTCTCCTCATAGGTCTTGCCCTGCTGGTCCTGGATCATTTTGGTCATCCTTCTCTGGACTGTCTTCAGCAAGTTGACATCCTTCTTAAGATAAGGGCACCAATACTGCACACTGTACTCTAGGTGCAGTCTCACCAGCGACCTGTACCATGGCAGTATGACCTCTGTCTTTCTTCTGGTAATCCCCCTGGCTATGCAGCCCAGCATCCAATTTGCTTTTGCTGCAGCTCGCCTGCAGAGTGCCAAGTGCTTCATGCCACTCCTGGTGATAACTCCCAGCTCCTTTCCTTCCCTCATTCATAAGGTAGAAAAAATGGGCAGACTGGATAGGCCTTGTGGTCCTTATCTGCTGTCAACTTCTATATTTCTATGTCAGACTTGGTGACCTGCACACCACCCAGCCAGTATTTGATCTCTGGGTTCTTTGCCTCAAGTGCATAACTTAGCGTTTTTTAGCACTGAACCCCAGTTGCCAAATGCCAGACCATTTCTCTGTGTTAGCCAGTTCTTCCTTTACTTCCTGTCACCTCTCCTCCATGTCTAACCTCCCACAGAGCTTCGTCTCATCCATAAACAGGAAGTTTTTGCCCTCAATCCCATCCACTGTGTTACTGATTAAGATTTTAAATAACATCAGACCAAGCACCAAGCCCTGTGGGACCCCACTGGTCACCGGCCTAGCTCTGAGAATTCCCCTCATCATGCAGTAGTCTCCTCTCCTCCCACTGTATCTTGAGTGTCTAAACTGTGTTGGGGTGTTCCCACCTTCAGGAAAGTTGAAGTGGGAGTTGATCAAGGACTGTAAACAAGAGGAGAAATTCCTTCATACTTACCATAATTTCCTTTTCTATTAGCTCCAACATTGTCAAAGGGAAGTCTTTATATAGATTAATCTGCACTCCTACTAGGGGCAGTGGCACAGCCCAAAGCTGTGAATCAGCACAGAACACTGGGCACATGGCCATTCCAGCTAGCAGAGAATCTCCAGTCACCACTGTCCTTGCAGTACCTACACAGTCATATGCAAACAAAAATCTGTAAAAAACCCAAAGAATCTGATTTTCTCCTTGCAGCACAAGCACAAGGTATATATACAAAAACTGTCATCCCAAGAACAATAAGTTTATGTCCTGTCTCACTCTGGAGATCTGGATGACGTTCTGCATCCACCTTGCCTGCTTCAATGCTGTCTTATTAGTAGTCTCTTGACAGTACTGGTGTGCAGCTTTCAAGAAAATTTGTAACAATAATAATAATCAGCATGACTGTAGAAAATAGCATAAGCACTAACCTGAAACAAGGAAGCACCACCTCATATTCAGAAATATCAACCTGTCAACCTATATGCCTATAATCCAATAAACTGCAACCTGTTTGTATGTTAGCAGATATATCTGGATAGGATGTCAACAATATTTAGAAACCATAATTTCTGGGGGGAAAAAAACATCCTAGATAAATATTGGATAATACTCTCCACTAAAGGTGAAACTTACATGACTTTGGCCTGAGTTGTTGTAACTGTTACTGATAGACAGGAAATGGAGAATAATGGATAGGTAAGTGTGTGTTATGGAATTGTTTTACACCCCCAAGGTGTGTGATGACCTATAAACCTTGAGAGCAAAGCTCAAGAGGTTTATGAGGTCCATCACACACCCAGGGAGGTTTCCTGGTTAAACAATTCCCCCCATGCTTTATTTTTTTATAATTACTGGTGTAGGGAGTGAGTGCTAGCATACACACACTCACACAGATACATTCAGACACACACACACACACACACACACACACACACACACAGTCTCGGGTGATTTTTTTTTCTCCTTGTGCTCAGTCGGAGCAAAGCCCTGACCGAAGTGCAGGAATGGCAGGATCAACCAGATCAATTTTGGGATGAAGAGAAGGCAGAATCAACCGGATAGTTAAAAAATGTAAATTACTTACTTTGTGGAGAATAGGAGTGGCAAAGATTACTTTGGGGGAACCGCGGAACCGAAAGCTGCATTCGACATGCTTAGCCCATGCACAAACAGTCAGGAAGGCGGGGCACTATGAATACGGCTCGTCTCGCTACAGGGAGGAAAGTAAAAGTGGTTCTGAGAATGCCGTAATAACCCAATTTCGGGTTATTAACGGCATTTTATTGATCTAGCAAAACTGGTTATTAAAGATGGGGCACCACTAATTATAGTCTAATAAAGCATTGGATTTGCATCTTTAATTTAAGACTGCCTAGTTTTTGTTCCGAGTGCTGCAAGGTGACAATATTTGCCAGAAGAAGCCTGTGACTCACAGGAGAGGCCCCATTGACAACACTGGAGCTAACAGAAAAGGAAATTATGGTAAGTATGAAAGAATTTCTCCTTTCTGTATTGTTCCACGTTGTCGATGGGAAGTCTTTACATATGGGTTCTAAGAAGCAGTAACCATTTCCAAACTTGGTGGGGGAAAATATTGTCCCATATATCTTGTACAGGTGAAAATGAATTATCTGCTAACCACTGCTTCTAAACTCTGTGACCGAAGACCACAACGGTGGAACTCTGAACATCCAATCTGTAGTGCTTGGTGAGTGTGTGGATGGAGGACCACTTTGTTGCCTTGCACAATTCTAACACAGATGCCTCCTCTCTCTTTGCACAGGACGCAGTCAGAGCCCTGGTGGAATGAGCCTTGATGAGAACCAGAGCATTCTTCTTTTCTGCTGTACAGGACTTGGTGATACAAACTCTTACCAACCTGGCCAAGGTAACTTTGGAGACTTTTTTACCTTTTTTTGCTGCTCCAAAGAGAACAAACATTCGTTCAGACTTTCTAGACTCTGCAGTTCATTTGAGGTATGTCCTGACTGCTCTGCACAAATCTAACTTGTGTAGCTTACATTTCTTAGCATGATCTTTCTTTGAACAGAATGATGACAGAAAGATTTCCTGATTTACATGAAATGCTATAGGTATTTTAGGTACAAATGATGGAACCGTCCTCAGGACCACCTTTTCCTTATGAATGACAAGGTAAGGTTCTTTGTGTGACAAGGGCTGAACTTTGCCAATCCTTCTGGCTGAGCAGATTGCAATTAAAAAACACACCGTATATGACAGAATGTTCAATGGCACTGATGAAAGAGGTTCAGAGGGTGCTCTACAAAGAGCAGTCAACACCAGATTCGGATCCCATGGGAGTACTGGGGATGGAAACAGTGGTCTACTTCTAACTGCTCTTTGAAATTGGATAATCTCCTGGTTTGTCCCAGGAGCTCCCAGTGCTGCTTCTAGAGCCAACACCTAATCTCTCAGGGTATTCAGCGCAAGCCCGTTGTCACACCTGCAAAAAATCTAACATCTGCAGAACCATAGCTTTAGAAGGTCTGAGAGCTCTCAATCTGGCCCAAGCCAAGAAGATGTTCCACACTAGATCATAAGCTGCAGATGTAAAGACCTTCCTGGAGGCCATCAGGGTATCCACTACTTTCCTGGAAAAATCCTACCTAAACAGTCTCCTCATCTCAGAAGCCAGGCTGCCAGCTGCATCACTTATGGGTTTGAACGGTCCTTGAGAGTGAGAGAGAGAGGGAGACATTATGGCACATGCCAAGCAAGATTGACTAGGTCTGAGAACTATGGCCTTCTGGGCCACTCTAGTGCTGAAAGATCATCTACTGCGTCTGATTGTGGAGACCAGTACCAACGGAAGAACCTTGATACCTGAGCATTTTGACTTGAGGTGAATAGGCTGATCTAAAGACAACTGAACCTTCTGCACAGAAGGTCGAACACCTCCGGATTCAACATCCATTCCCCTGGATGGACAATCTCTCAACTCGGACAATCTGCCTGGATGTTCAGTTCTCTTGCCAGATGAACTGTGAGACAGATAGATGGTTTTCCTCTGCCCACAGCAGCACTCTGGTTGCTGCTGCTAGCATCTCCTTGCTTCTTTTTCCTCCATGGCTGTTTATGTATGCCAATGTGAAGGCACTGTCCAACCTAACTTGTATGGCTTTTGACCAAACCAGATTGTGAAAATGAAGAAGGGCAAGCCATACTGCCCTTGTCTCCAGTATGTTTATCTGTAGCTGTTGTTTCTGTGCAGTCCAAATGCCCTGGACCAAAACTTGGTCCAGGACGGCACCCCAGTCAGACCGTCTGGCATCGGTCATCAGAATAAGCTCTGGTGGGGCTTTTAATGGGGACTCTTGTTTACGTTCTCAGAACTCTCCCACCAAGTTATCAACTGTTGAAGTGACCATTAAAATTGGGATCAGGGCTTAGTAGTCCTCCAAGGCTTGATTCCAGTTTGCCAGCAACCAGTTCTGAAGGGGATGCATGCACAAGCAGGCCCATGGCACAAGCTCTATCACCACAGTCATCAGCCCCAAAATCTGGAGCAGTCTGCAAGCAGAGGCCAGCAACCCATTTCTCAACCATTGAACCTTTCATTTCAGGGTCTCCTTTCTGGCTGAAGAGAGGAAAATGTGCCTCTCGTCCATCCTGAACAATGTGCCCAAGTATTCCAAACTCTGTTATAGGTTGAGGGAACTCTTCTCCCAGTTGAATACCTAACTATGTGTCTCCAGCATCTCCAGGGTACTGGACATGGATTTTTTCACCATCTTGGCAGATTGGGTGGAGTGAGTTTGACCCAGTTGAAGTGGATGAGGTGAGTGAGATAGTCTCAAAGCTATGACCTACCTATTGCGAACCTGATCAGGGTCCAATCCGACTTCAGGTTGGATGTGTTGACCTGGTTGAACCTGTGGATGTTGAGATTATCCAGTGTTCCATGAGGAGTGGGGTCTTACCAGTGGCCTGGAATGAGGCCCTGGTGAGACTTCTTTTGAAGAATCCCTCATTGGACCTGGACTGTCTCACCAACTACAGACCAGTCTCAAACCTCCCATTTTTAGGGAAGGTTTTGGAAAAAGTGGTGGCCGTTCAGCTTGAGACTCATCTCGCTTCCTCTGCCATTTTCAAGTCATTCCAGTCTGGGTTTAGGCCTGGGCATAGCATGGAGACCGCCCTGGTAAGGGTGTTTTATGATCTTCTTAGAGCGAACGATAGAGGAGAACTGTCTATTCTTGTACTCCTCGATCTCTCTGCAGTGTTTGACACCATGGATCATGAGGTGTTGTGGACCACCTCCGAAACTGGTGTGGACTGACTGGCAGTGTCATCAGCTGGTTCAAGTTCTACCTCATGGACAGAGTGCAGAGGGTTGTGATGGGATTAGCCTCATCCCACCCAGTGCCCTGTGTTGTGGAGTTCTGCAAGGTTCAGTACTCTCACCTCTTTTGTTCATGGTGTACATGCTGCCCTTGGGAGATGTTATCAGGTGGTATGGCTTGGGTTTTCATTGCTGTACCAATGATACCCAGCTATACCTGTCCTATGCACCTCAAAATCAGATGGCGGTCTCTATGTTTAACATCTGGCTGGCCAAGATCCAGTACTGAATGACTCAAAACTGGTTGCAACTCAATCCAGACAAGATGGAGGTATTGTTGGTGGAGCCAGGACATCGGCGAGGTGCAGGAGTACTGGGTAGTAACCTGGATTTGAGGCTGGGTGACTTATCCTTGATCCCGTTCACTCAGGTTAGAGATTGGGGCATTGTTCTCAATGACGGCTTGACTCTTGATGCTCCGGTGTCGGCTGTCAGCCAAAGTGATTTTTGTCACCTAAGAAATATTGCCCAGATCCATTCCCTGATATCATCTGTTGACCTGACCACCCTAATACATGCCTTTGTCATGTCGAGGTTAGACTACTGTAATGCCTTATACCTGAGGCTTTCAGAGGCAATCTTCACTGTCTGCAGCTGGTGCAGAACATGGCAGCCAGGTCACTGATGGGTGTGCCCCAATTTGTATATATTATCCCAGTTCTCCATGGGCTGCACTGGCTATCCAATGAGGTGGAGGATTGCCTTCAAGGTCGGGTTGCTGACCTATAAAGCCCTACATGGTCGTGGACCTGACTACTTGCAAGACCTCCTGGTCCCTCACTGCCTGGCTCACACCCTTCATTCCTCTCAGGGTGGCCTCCTGACAGTTCCGAGGACGAGATTGCGGCTGTCAGCTGACCAGGCTTTTTCCATAGCCACACCTGTCCTGTGGAATTCGCTACCAGTTCATCTTAAAGAGGCCCTGTCAGTGGAAACCTTTAAGAGGGGGCTCAAAACACTCCTGTTTGAACAATAATTTAGCTTGACATAATCTGAGATTTTAAGATTAGTGATTGTTATTGATTTTAGAAATATTATAATTTATAGTTGATATATGTTCATGCTCTGAAATATGTTTTATGATTAATTTTATATGTGTTTGATATTATATGTGTTAAATATATGGATATTGTACAATGCTCCAAGCCTCCGGGAAAGGGTGTTTTATAAATAAAGTTTTGATTGATTGATTAATGCTCACATGAGTAAGTCATCCAGGTAGGGATATACATGGTGTCCCTCCTGTCTCAGTTGTGCCACAAATGCTATAAGGATCTTCGAGAACACCCTGAGTGTTGGTGCCAACCCAAAAGGTACTACCCTGTAATGGACGTACTGTCCCTGAATCGTGGACTTAAGAAGCTTCTGGTGAAACTGACGAATGGGGATCTGGAAATATGCATCCTTCAGGTCTATGGATGCTAGATAATCCCCTGGCTGGACAGCCTTTATGATTAAACACAGGGACTCCATCTTGACGATCATGTGGTGGACACACGTGTTTAGGTGCTTAAGATCCAGAATTGGTCTGACCTCCTCCCCCCCCCCCACACACACACACACTTCTTGGGAAACACAGAATAAATTGAGTAGAATCCATGACCTTCCTTGTTGGGGAGCACCAGAACAACTGCCCCAATTTGTCTTCAGTGATCCAAGTTTTGAGACACCACCTCTCTTCACTGGGTCTTTTGGCACAGGGGATTGCAGGAAACACCCATTGTGGGTAGTGTTGCAAATTCTATTGTGTAACCTAGTACCAGTACTTCTAGTACTCATGTGTCTGATGTCATTTGGGCCCATCTCGAATAAATGTTCTGCAGTCTTCCACCAAGGGAAGGGAGGCAGAGAGGGGCCCACGTACCTTCAGAGGGAGTTACCTCCTCTGTGTCCTGCACTCCCATTACACCTGCGGGCAAAGGTCCTTCTGTTATTCTAGCCCTTAAATCCAGAATAGGCTCCCTTATTCCTTTGGTTTCCAAAATTCTGAAAGTGATGAAAAACACCTCAAGACTGCCAGTGGCAGCTGCCTCCTAGACCTCTTAGTGTCAAGCTTGCTTTCTGTTGCTGCTTTGACACCGGAAGTTGTCCCTTCCTTTCCTGGACATCCTTCAGAATGTCATCTAAGCCAGATCCAAATAAAAGTCCTCTCTCAAAGAACAAGTTAAACAGTTTGGCCTTCTTACGCATGGTCTGCAACCCAATGCCTAAGCCAGACACCTCGCATGGCTGACTCGACTCACTGTGTGAGGTCGAGAGGGCCTCAGCTCCTTCCCTCCCCCACCCCCCTTGCGGCGCAGAAATGGACAAAGGTAACTGCTGCAAAGAAATGCAAGGAGGGACTCTATTGAAAAACAAGCTGATTTTACCGCAAAAAAGACTGATCTAGGGACCGGAATATCTGAAAGGGGCTTACCTGAACAATATAGCTGCCCCTTACTGCTAGCTCCATACGAAAGCTCCTGGTGTGCTGTGTGGCTGCTGTTGGAGGGCCGGCACCATTTTAGGTCGGCGCAGATGTTTAGACTGTTTCTGATTTAAGGCAATCTCACCACTGAGCTATTTTAATGCGAATTGTTGGTGTAGCCTTAACTGTAATAACTGAATATAGCCTGTTTCTGATTTAAGGCACTCTCACCACTGAGCTATTTGATTTAAGGCAATCTCACCACTGAGCTACTTTATGCAAATTATCAGTGTAGCCTTAACTGTGATAACTGAATTAGTGTCTTAAAGAACACAGATGTTGAGACCACAGGCTATTTTAATATGAATTCGCAGTGTAGCCTTAACCGTAATAGAGCTTTATAAGTACGCAGACGGTTGAGACTGTTTCTAATTTAAGGCTATCACACCACTGGGCTGCATTAATATGCTTTGATATAATTTCTCAGTGGTAGCTTTTACTGTATTAGTGTCTTAAAGTATGCAGATGTTGCAACTGTTTCTAATTTAAGGTATTCACGCCATTCGGGATGCTTTGAAATGAACTTCTCATTTAGCTTTAACTGCATGGGCAATTCAATGTACACGAGCTGAATTTAAATCTGGGGGCAATTGTTAATAGGGATGACTAGAAAAATGCCAGCATAGTTGGCTAGTTATGTTTGATTTTAACTTCTAAGCACTGAGGGGTATTAAAAAACGTGGCATTGAGTAGGCAGGCTGACCCTTCCCTCTCCTTACTTACCCCCTGGTCATCTGGGTAGGACTCTTCTAGCCCTTGGGGGGGGATACTGAACCTAATCCAGGTCCTTTCTCCCCAAATCTCACTCTCAGCAACCTCTCATGCCCCTTGTGGGCAGATTCTAAAGGGATCAAACTTGCTCATATGAACATAGGCAGTCTAAGGCACAAATTCCATGACCTGGAGGCATGGGTGTCACTCTATAAGCCACACGTTCTAGCCCTGACTGAAACCTGTCTCAAACCGCAGATCTTCCCCCACGAAGTGGAACTGGTAGACTACCTTACCTTTAGAAAAGACAGGGTAGGGAAAAAGGGAGGAGGAGTTATTATCTACGTAAGCACTGACCTTTAAGCTTTGGAGTTGGACTTCCACTCCCATAGTGATTCCCTAGCTGAAATGCTGTTCGTAAAAATACTTCTTGGAAACACCAAACCCCTTACCTTAGAGGGTGTCTACCTCCCTCCCCAATCTGCTGCCTCTTCACTGGAATCCCTAACAAGCCTCCTTGAGGACCACGCCTTGGGGGAGACCATACTCCTTGGGGATTTCAATCTCCACTGGCATTCCCTGCTCTCATCCCCTGCTAAAAACCCTCTACTTGGCTCTCCATATACACAGGTCATCAACATCTCCACACGACATAATCCCAAGACTGGAAACCACTCTCTCATTGACTGGATCCTAGTCTCCTGCCCGGGCCGTATTCTGTCGGCAGGGATTATGGCTGATGCCCTGAGTAATCACTCACCTATCTTCTGCGTCTGGTCCAACAAGCCTCCAAAAATTACCTCTAAGGTCATTGAAGTGAGGAACTACAGTAGGTTTGCACCAGCTGACTTCTGCTCTGATTTGTGGAACATCGACTGGACCCCTATTATGTCTTCCCCCCTCACTTGATGAGGCTCTTGAATATTTCATTCAAGCCTTCTTGTCGGCATCAAATAAGCATGCTCCTATAAAAATGCTCAGGGTACAGGGAAAATGCCATAAATGGTTGAACCTGTTCCTCAAGCATTCCATGCTCCTCCAGGACAGAGCATGGGGCAACTACAAATCCACTGGCAACCAATCTGACTTGGCAAAGTACAGAGAGTTGAGAAACCAGTGTAAAAAAGCCTCAAAACAGGCCAAATCACAATACTTAAATTACCTCCAAACTAGGCTCCTACGTGATCCCAAATCTGGGACCACATAAACATACTCCTCAAAGGCTCCTCAAATAGTCAAATGGACTCCATCCTGGTAGGGGACTCACTGACCAATGTCCCATCAGTAGTTGCTGAGGCCTTCGGTGCCTACTTCACTAACCCAAGTGGTCCTCCCCCCTTGACCTCTCCAGGCCTACCCATCTCTCTGGAGATAATTGGGTGCACCCTCAGCCTCAATTCCATTTAGAGCTGGTCAATCAGTCAGAGGTACTACCTCTCCTACACAGAAATTAACCCCTCTTCCTTGGTAGGCCATGACCAGCTTGAACCTCGCCTACTGAGGGCTGCCGCCCCGGCTATCGCCCATCCTGTCACCCTACTCATAAATAGATCGCTTCAGGAAGGTGTTGTCCCAAAAATGTGGAAAGTAGCAACCGTTGTCCCTGTCTACAAAAGTGGGTCCTGAGACAAACTGGGAAACTATAGACCAATCTTCCTACTTAGTCCCCTTGGGAAAATCCAGGAAAGACTAGTCTCTAACCAGCTTCAAGACTACCTGGAGCAGCACCTTCTCATGGTTGATGTGCAGCATTGTTTTAGAAAGGGCCATGGTACCGATACTGCCCTCATATGGCTCACTGCGGACATCCTTGTCTCTATGGACCAAGGCTCCCCAACAGGTGCCCTCTTCATTGACCTGTCCAAGGCCTTTGACTTGGTCAGTCATAACCTCCTTCTATCAAAACTCCTGCGCTTAGGACTGGATCACCACTCACTCTTCTGGTTCGGGAGCTATCTGAGTGACCATACCCAAAAAGTCCGCTGGAAGGGTACCTAGTCTGTCCCTAGATCCGTTACTGCAGGGGTGCCCCAGGGCTCAATCCTGGCCCCCTGCTCTTTTCACTTTTCCTCAATAACATTGAGGGAAACTGCCCCCTTAGCAAACTCATTTTGTATGTGGACAACACTGTCATATACTGCAGTGATCCCCAACCTAGTGTCATAGCCCCAAAACTGCAGAATAGTCTCTCAATACTTGAGGCCTGGTTCTCCGCAAACTCCCTTAAACTCAACGAGGAAAAAACTAAAGCCATACTGTTTGGTTCAAGATGACCGGGCCCTGACAGGAGTCAGCTGCTCCAGATCTGCACAAACCAAGGAAAAAGAGTCGAGGTCATGGCCAGCTTCAAATACCTTGGGATCTATCTTGACCAAGAAATGACCTACCGACCCCACATCGACTCCATAACCAGGTCCACCCACCAAAAACTTGGCCTCCTTTACCGTCTGGGGAATTCCCTATACTCGGTTGCATGACGGGCAATTGCTTGCTCCAATCTCCTCCCCTCCATCCTATATGGAGCTCCTCTACTGCAGTTCCTCCGAGAGACGGAATTCAGCAAACTTTCCGTACTCTATAACCATGTGGCTCATTTCGCCACAAACTCCTCACCTAGGAGGCATCATTGTGAGGCACTTAAGGAACTAAACTGGCCCACACTTCGGCACAAGCTAGCTTACCCTGTTGCTTGCCTTGCCTTCAAGTTCACTACCCTCGGTTCCCCTCCCCATCTTAGAGGACTACTCTCCCCCAAGGAACAAATCCGAACCCTGCGATCATCTGCAAATCATCCCCTCAACATCCCTAGGATTCGTTCCAACTAAGTCAAACGCTCCTTCAAACTTGCTGCCTCCCACCTATGGAACTCTCTTCCATCTAGCCTGACTGACTCATCCACCCTTATCCAATTCAAGTCTGGACTCAAACTATATCTTCTAAATCTCAGTCTCTGTGGCTGTAACCATTAGCTCCCTAGCCCAGGTCTCTTTTCCGCTGCACTACCTTGAACCTCCCTTCATTCCTGGATGTATCTCCTAAACTTTGATGTCAATTTACTGTTGTTGTCTCCTTTCCCTACTAATTGGAGATGAAACTCGATGTCATAAGAGCCTGTCTGCGAATCCTGTGTACTGTTTCTATTCTATACTTGTGTATCTAATGTAACTATTGTAAATAATGCTTGAGACTGTACTGTGAATCCTTACTTTAATCCTGTATGCTGTCACTAATGTCTATTTGTGCAACATATGTAACTACTGTAAAAAAAAAAAAAAACATTGTTTCTAAACGTTTTTTCTGTAACTAATTCCGGGTCGCCCCTGAAAAAGGGACCTCTGGTCTCAGTGGGCTTACCCAGTTATCAAAATCTAAATAATAATAATGGCTGACACAATGTGATCTGCAGAGTGTGTTGACATTCATAAATTGTCCACTGTGGCATCCCCTAGAAAGGCAGAAGCCATGGATACCAGCTGTAAAATGATCACTCCCTGAGAGTCTGGGGGAATGAAACTACCCAGAACCACAGTCCAGGAGTTTAAGGCTCTGGGACAATAAAAGATTCATAGGAAGTGCGAAGATTTACTCCAGTCAAAGCAAAGGCTGTACAGCATGCGGCATCCACTCGCTTATTGCGCACATCAGGGAGGGCCAGAGACCTTCAATAGGTATGGCTGTGTGCTTAATAGAATTATACATGGCTTTATCTGCCAGAGGCGGGTCTTCCCACTTCTGAGAGTTCTCCTCGAGAAATGGATAACATCTCACCTGTGGCCTGGGTAAATGTTTTCATTTATCCATGGCTGCCCATTCCTACTCACTAATCTGGTCACAATGCACAAAGTTTAGAAAACATTTTGGATCAGAAGAGGATGCAGACAGTATCGGATTCACATCCAGGGATTTCATGGCTTACACCTCCTTCAGCTGTAAAGTCTAACAAACCTCAGTTATGAGATAGGACGGCAATTTTGTATCAAACAGGGTAGGTATCAGAATCTTTCTCTTTGTCTCCATCCATTCAACCTCCTCCTCCTTCTTGTCTTCAGAGGGGTCCTCCTCAAGAAAAAGCACATTTGGGTCAGGATTTTCCTCATGGCTCCTGTATCATCATCTTGACTCTCTGTATTGTCGAGGTCAGGGTCTGGCTGCAAATCTGGGTGAGCAGTCTTGTCCTGCTATGGTGCACCTGGATGTACGTGTATGGGCCCCCCTGACGTGAGGGGTTCACCTTGGGTTTGGGTGTGTTAGTGGGGATGTCCTGCAGAACATCAGCAGTCAGTACCTTATTTAGGGGCAACAAAAAGGATTTGCACAACTCAGCCTTGCCGTTGCCAGTCGGTATACCAGGTGCACCCCCCAGCTTGTGGGTTTGACTGGGGGGGTGCTGAAATAGATATATTAAATTGTGTTACACAATTTGAGCAATGACAGCTTAATGGAGAGGGTCTCCTCACCCTCCTGCAGGTCATAGATCACTTGAATACCATAGGTCTACGATAGGACATGGTACCACTTGTCCTTGGCAATGTCAAATGTCTATAAAAACAACAAAAAGGTTGCTATGTGCCATTTTCTCAAAAACAGGGTGTCACTACCTTGCTGCCTCCTTACCCCCTGTCTGTAAATATCAGTGAGGGAAGTATAAGGGAAAAGCTTATACTCCTATTGCTGCCTTTGTTAAGCACACCAGGTTATGCCAGAAAATAGTCATGTTTATGACTAGTGCACCTACATAGAAACATAGAAGTTGACTGCAGATAAGGACCGCAAGGCCCATCCAGTCTTCCCATTTCTTTTACTACCTTATAAATGTGTCATCGGCCTTTACTCTGTCAATGGCCTATCTATTCATACTAATCTGTATTGCTCCCTTATGCCTATCCCATGCCTGTTTGAAGCTCTGCACTGTATTCATATCCACCACTTCCTGAGGTAGGCCGTTTCATGCATCCACCACCCTTTCTGTGAAAAAGAACTTCCTCACATTGCCCCTTAATCGGCCTCCCTCTAATCTCATGCTGTGTCCTCTTGTCCTGCTATTTTTCTTACTCTTGTTGATTAAGCTTTCTCTACCTCACTCCTCCCCGGTGTACGTGGCAGGGACATACTGCGCCCCTGCTACCCCTGCGACCATCATCCTTGACCACATAGCCACTCTAAAGTCTGCTGCCACTGCAGGCGAGCTCTACATCCTCGGGGATTTCAACTACAATTGGCTAGGAAAAGATTGCTCTAAACTACGGAGCAAGATTCACTCCCTAAACCTCTCCCAACAAATTGATCAACCCACCCGGCTAAACTTAAAAACACAAAACCACTCCCTCCTGGAATGGGCCCTCACAACACACCCACACAGGATAATTAAAGCCAGCTTCCTTCCTGACTCCCTGAGCGATCACCATATGGTTTATATGGTCAGGAAGGTGCATAGACCTGCTAACCACCAGCCCCAGGACACTCCTCACGAGAGCATATAATTCCCTTTGTCTACAGTCCCTACTAAATGACCTCGCCCAAGTAGACTGGTCATTCATTCAACTGGCACCCTCTATTGACTACGCTTTACACATGTTCAGAGACAACGTGCTAGCTGTATGGGACTATCACGCCCCCTAAGATGCACTAGGGTCAAGGGCTCCCACCTCCCATGGGTCACTGCCGACATCATCAGCAGTTGTCGAGCTAGGGACCAAGCCTGGAAAAAACACAAGCAAACTTGCTCCCCAGAATCCATGCAGCGATATAGGACCCTCCGTAACTCCTGCACTAAATCCATTCAGAAGGCAAAAAATAACTATTTCAGGGCGGCCCTCTCCTCCAACTTTAACCACCCTTCTAAATTCTGGAAATCCATCAAAACCCTGCTCACTCTCCCAGCCCAGCCACCTACCACTACCCTATCTATCCATGGGAATGCTGTCTCAGACCCTAGTGAAGTTGCCTCAACTTTCAACACCTTTTTCACTAACTGCACTGCGTCTCTCCTCGCAAACCACCAATGCACCTCACCCACACCCAGTCCCTCCTCGCAAACCCAGCATCCCCCCAGTCCCCAAGTTCCCATTCCGTCCTGTCTCCACGGCAGAAGTACTCCATGCCCTATGCTCTCTTGACCCCAACAAAGGCAAATGCCCTCTAGAACTGGTTGCCAAACTCCTACACCTATCAGCCCCTTCCATTGCCACCCCTCTAGCCAACCTCCTAAACCTCTCTTTCTCCACAGCACAAATTCCAGCTGCTTGGAAGCAGGTGGTTGTCATCCCGCTACCGAAGAGTGGTGATCCTTCTGCCCCTAGTAACTATCGCCCCATCTCCCTTCTCCCAATTCTGTCCAAACTACAGGAACACCTAGCCCTTACCCAACTCACACAATTTCTCGACTCTATCTCCTTCTTCACCCCATATCAGTCGGGGTTTCGCAAATCTCACTCCACCATCACCATGCTTTTAAGACTCTCAAATGACATCTCCTCAGGGATGGACAAGGGGCATATCACCTAGGCCATTTTCATAGACCTAGCCAAGGCGTTTGATACCGTCTCCCACCCTAAGCTACTCGCTAAACTACACGACGCAGGGCTCTCCCACCTAGCCACTAGTTGGTTCCAGGCCTACCTGATGGGCAGACAACAGTCAGTAAAAATTGGTGCACATGTATCCCCCCACTCCCAGTCACCATGGGGGTCCCCCAAGGCTCTGTCCTGGGCCCCTTTTTTCCATATTCTTAAATGACCTCCCACTGACCTGCTTGAACTCAGCCATACAAATGTATGCAGATGACACCGTTCTGTACGCCTCCAGACCCTCCACCGGGGACGTGTATGCAGCCCTCCAACAGGATTTTGATGCCATTCAAAAATGGCTCAGGTCAAATCAATTAGTACTTAACTCAAAAAAAACAGTCTCCCTAACCTTCGGCTCGCAACCTAGACTATCCAGCCTAGCTGCTCCCCCCACCTTCCATACCCTGGACGGGTCCCCTTTGGAGTCCTGCACCTCCTTTAGATACCTGGGAGTCTGGCTTGATCAACATCTTGACTACTCTGTCCACATTGACTCGCTACACAAAAAACTACACCCCAAACTGGGAGCTCTTCATCGGAATAAAGGGTGTCTGCCCACCATGGTCAGGAGGGAATTAGTGCATAAAATGATCCTCCCTATCTTTGACTATGGCGACGTGGTCTGCAGCTCAGCACCTTCATCAACCTTGGCCAGCTTGGACACCCTCTTTCACTCCTTCTGCCGCTTCATCCTGGAATGCCCCACCGCCACCCATCATTGTGACCTTTACAGCGCCTTAGATCTCCCTTCGCTCGAGGCCTGATGTCAGATATACTGCGCAAACATCATAGCCAAATTCTGGACTAACTCCCCCACCCCATCTCGACTCCGTTTTGACAGCAGAACCCTCCCCGACCTACTCACTCAGGTGCTCTGACTCCAGGCTACTCCAACTCCCTTTCATGCACACATCGAAGGGCCAATCCACTTTCAAATATCGCCTGCCCAAACTCTGGAATGAACTCCCAGCTGATATCAGGCTCAGCCCCGCCCCAAGGCTCCTTAAACCGCTCCTCCATAGCCATTTAGCAGACATATGCAACTGTTACAAACTACCCAGACCCACGACCAAGGGGCATCTAACTGTACCTTGACAGTACAACATTATCAGCAAAATTACTGTGAACCTGCATGATTCTGCCTGTTTATACTCTGCGGTCTCAGGACTTAACCTTGTAATAGCTAACTGAATATGCTGCGGTCTTACGACCAACCCTTGTAATAGCTAAACTGTATCAAATGTGTAGCCAGTTTGGTATCTATTCTGAACCTGTTGTATTGCTTCTGCATGTACTTGTCCTGTGATATTCTCTATTTAACCCTCCAGGTCGCATCTGGAAACGAGAGATCCCTGCTCAGTATGCTTGTCTGGTTAATCTCTTAAATAAATAAATAAACAAATATTGAAACATGTTAGACTCTTTCACCTTGTTAATCCCCTTATGGTGCTTGAATGTTTCGATCATATTGCCTTTCTCCCTCCTTTGCTCTAGGGTATACATATTGAGCTCTATTAATCTGTCCTCATATGTTTTCTGATGCAGTCCCTGCACCATTTTGGTTGCCCTTATCTGGGCTGCCTCAATTTGGTTAATGTCCTTGTGAAGGTGTGGCCTCCAGTACTGCTCACAGTACTCCAGATGGGGCCTAACCAGAGTCTTGTAAAGAGGGATCATTACCTCCCTCTTCTGACTTGTGATACCCCTACTAATACACCCTAACATCCCCTAGCCTTACCTACTGCTTTAGTGATCTGCTTGGATGATTTCAGGTCATCGGTGATGATGATGCCCAAGTCTCTTTCTTCCCTTGTGACTGCCCGAAACTCCCCTCACAGCCTATAGGTGGCATCAGGGTTTCTCTTCCCTATGTGCATGATCTTGCACTTCTTTGCATTAAACCCCAGTTGCCACTCTTCTGACCATTTTGCTAGTTTATCCAGATCTTTTCTCATTCTGCCCACCCCATCTGGATCATCTACTCTGTTGCAGATCTTGGTGTCATCTACAAACAGACAAACCTTACCCTCCAGTTCATCTGCAATGTCACTGATGAAGATATTGAAGAGGACTGGCCCCAGGACTGATCCCTGAGGTACCCCACTTGTGACTTGCATCTCTTCTGACTGTATACCATTTACCACCACTCTCTGTTTTCTGCCTGTAAACCAGTTTGCCACCCAGTTGACCAACTTCTGACCTACCCCAAGCCTACCCACCTTATTAATCAATCTTCTATGTGGAACAGTATCAATAGCTTTGCTGAAGTCAAGGTAGGCGATGTGATGTGGACAGCCAGTTCTGAGCACTGTATGATTTTTTGTAAAATAAAGAAAATGTGTTATGAACTGTCTCCCATGAGAAATGCTGAAACAACATGTGAGATCACACACACACACACACACACACACAGGTTTTAGATACCAGGTGTTACATGGAAGGCCAGAAGCTAATTACAAACCAGGCCTTAATCAAGGATCTCCTGTTTGCCTGACTTAATTATAGTTGTAGTAGCTAAGAGGGAAAATCAGCATCCCTTTTATGACGTTAGGGGAGGAAACCAGGTTTAGTAAACTGGTGCGAAATCATAAATACTTTCATGTCCTGGAAGGGGGAAGCTTATCATGAGATCAAAGAAGTGTTTTTTGCAGAACATTAGTCATGCTGAGGTTGCAGAATTTAATACTTGGAAAAGACATCCTGTTTTTATATAGATATATTTTTTTATATATTCTGACAGGGAGGAGTTAGGTGACCTCTTGCAAAATAGGTGGGGAAAACCAGCTTTTAAACATTAATTCTGTTTTTCTTTAGAGACACTTTTATCTAGACTCTGATGAAGAAACATATATGAGCACTTTAAACAGGTATTTAAAAAGAGAGATAAATCTAAATATTGTTGTAGGAATTTGCACTGTTTAAACCTTGTTCTTTTAAAAGATTTGTATGTCTTGTGATATAAGAGTTCTGTATTTTGTGTTTTATATATTTTTATCTATTTTAGTAAAACTCTTTTTAGAGCATACTTGGTCTGTCTTTGAATTTCTTTCATTTGTAAGAAAAGTATATATGGTTATAGCAGACACTAGACATAGGCTTGAATGGTGATACCAAACTGGAAAGAGAAGCATTTTAAATCTGAGGTCTTTATTAAAGTTTTTAAGGGTTCATCTCTGTATACCTGGTTAGTGCCCATAGGTAAATATATCTGGCCCCCCAAAGACAGAAATATCTGAGCCTGTGCATTGGGTACGCTAACAAGTGGTTCACAGTTTGAATCCCTCCGAGACTTGAAACCAAAGGTTGATCCGAACTCACAAAACAGACAAGAGGGTAACCTTGTTCTGTTAAACTGTTCACAAGACTGCGCTTGGAAGTTTGCACTTTGGGAGTAGAGGGCTGACCTGCTGAGTGGGTTTGTGACAGATTGGTTGGCAGCGGTGGCATAAATTTTGGTATCACAAGCTTTTATTGTTCTGTCAGCATGAGACCGTAAGCTCTCTTGCAAAGAAAGAAAAAGGCAGAGTTTTATTTTAAAAAGGAAACAGAACTATATCACTTGGCATACAGTCCAGTTCCTACCCATTTTATTTGTTTTTCCTAAAGTGCAAGTCAGAGTAGTAGTAGTTAGGAAAGATGACTTCTGACTACAGCAGGCACACTGTAGATTACTTAAAGCAGTTGTGCAGGGACAGAGGAGTCCCATTCAAGGTGACAGCCAAAAAGCAGAACCTCATAGATGCCCTGATGGTAGCAGATAACCAGAGCAGCGAGTCACGGACCATGACTGGAAAGGACCAAACCTCAAGTGTGGCAGGGCTAGCGACCAGTGCTGTGTCCAGATCCGATGAGGATGACAGCAGGGCCACTGTCAGTGAAGGGCCACAGCAGCAGGGGAAGGTCACCAGTATCCTGAATCTGGAAGTGATCAGGCTGCAAATTGAGTTGCATAGGATGGAGCTGGAGTTCCAGGAAAAGAGGGAGCAAGAGAAGCGAGAGGCGGACCATGAGGCAGAGCAAGAACACCAGGAGGCAGAGTGGGAACAGTGGGAGGCAGACCATGAGGAGCGTGAGCGCCAGCGAGCCGTAGAGGAGAAGAGAGAACAAGAACACCAAGATGCAGACAGTGAGGAGCAGGAGTGCCAGAGGCAACTCGAACTGGAGAAGATACGACTCCGACCAGCGGCACCAGAGCAGGTAAGTGGCTTGGGTTTAACTGGGACTGCAGGACTGGGTTACAAATTGAACTCCAAATTAATAGCCGAATATAAAGAGGGGTAGGATATGGATGCCTTTTTAAATTCTTTTGAAAAAGTTTGTATTCAGGCTAAAATTCCTAGAGAGTCCTGGAGCTTCCAGCTATCCCCGCTACTTACCGGGAAAGCTCGGGATGCATTGGGTCAAATGGACAATGAGGACAGTAATAATTACAGCAAACTAAAAGCTGCACTGTTAAAAAAGTTTGAATTAACTGCTGAATCATACAGAGCTAAATTCCGTAAGCTCAGGAGAAGCCCTGATATGAGCTACAAGGAGCTAGCCACGAAACAACATCAGTTTTTAAAACGTTGGTGGGAAGGAATTGAGGCAAACTCTGTTGACAAAATTGAAAATGTGATTTTATTAGAACAGTTTTATTGGGCATGCCCAGCAAAGCTAAAAACCTGACTAGAGGACTGTGATCCCAAAACAGTGCAAGAGACTGCGGAACTCTCGGACTGCTATGCCAAGAGCAGACCTGCTCTGAGAGTGAATGGGGAGGGCGTGGCAGCACAGAAAGGGAAAAATGTGCCTTCAGGGCAGCTAAAACCATCACTGCCTCCACCAAAACCAGTTAGCCCCAGGTTTCAGAGAAAAGATTTCTCTGAGAGAAGAAATGAATGTTGGTTCAGCTGCAGTATAAGGGGTGCTAGCTGCACATTCGAGCAGACTTGATAGACCTCTAGGCCTTTATCTGCTGGCAAATTTCGTATGTTCGTATGTTCAGTTGTGTAAAGAAACTGGGCATGTTGCCAGACAGTGTCCCAAAAAGGCGAGCAATAATACACAACAGGGTGATAGAAAGGAAGTAGGTTGTTTGTGTGTCTCTGGAAGCATGCCAGTGAACATGAGGGAACACATGCACCCAGTCATGGTGAATGGTGTACAGACGCAAGGGTTAAGGGACACCGGGGCATCCTTGACCTTGGTAAAGGGGGATCTGGTAGAGCCTGGTCAGCTTATACCCAATAAATATGTCACTGTACAGGACTTCACTGGTGAGGGTAAACATTACCCCTCGCTAGTGTTCTCTTAGCCTGGGGTGAAACAGGGAGAACTGTGCAACAGGTGGCTGTAGCCAAAACCTTAGTAGTGGATGTGATCCTGGGCAACAATCTAAAATGGGTTGCTATGTGCAGTTACCAGTAGCCAAGCGGTAAGGGAAAACTGTAGTTCCATGAACCCCACAGAAGCCATTATGGAAACCACTGAGAGACTGGTTCCCCAGCCTGTGTCTCCTGATATGGAGATTAATGAAGAGGGCGTAGAAATTTCCCCAGTAGCAAGTAACCACACAGCTACAGCGGGTTACTCTGAAGAGGGAGGAGTGACCCATTGCCAGAGGGTTGGGATTAACAGTGATCCTGAGTGCCCTGACATTAGTGCTAGGGACCCTAGTTTAGCGACTGAAGGGGACCTGTCCCGTGCCTTGGGAATGTGTGAGGGGTTTGCAGCTGCTCAGAGAAGTGGCCCTAGTTTAGAGAAGCTGAGGGCTTGGGCAGACTCTGACGGAGCACAGGGAGGTGATGGAAGACATCAGGTTTATTGGGAAAATGGACTTATGTATACTAAGGCAGTACAGCCAGAGGGAGGGATGCTAGGCAGGCAGCTTGTCATTCCCCAGGGGTATCGTGAGCAGTTGCTCAAGATTACACATGATATTCCCTTGTCTGCTCATCTGGGAATCATGCGTACAATGCCGCGGTTGGCCCAGAATTTCTACTGGCCAAACTTCACCCAGCAGGTGAAGGAGTATTGCAGGTCTTGTCACCGGTGCCAGGAAATAGGGAAAGCAGGCAAGAAAACCCAAGCCACCATGATTCCATTGCCCATAGTGGAGGAGCCATTCCAGAGGGTGGGAATGGATATTACGGGGCCTTTAAATACCCCAAGCACCCCAGGGAAGAGATTCATACTGACTGTGGTGGATTATGCCACCCGGTACCCAGAGGCAGTTGCCCTATCCTCACTGAGAACGGACAAAGTGGCAAATGCTTCACTTGGGATTTTATCCCGTGTTGGGTTTCCGCAGGAGGTTATCACTGATTGAGGGGGTTCCTTCATGTCGGACCTGATGAAATGTTTATGGGAGAAGAGTGGGATGGTGCAGAGATGCATGACACCGTATCACCCACAAGCCAATGGGCTTGTGGAAAGATTCAATGGTACCCTAAAGTCAATGCTCTGGGCGTTTGCTGAACAGCATGGGAGGGACTGGGAGAAATACCTTCCCCACCTGTTGTTTGCATACAAAGAGGTGCCCCAAGAGTTGACAGGATTTTCCCCCTTCGAACTCTTATATGGACGCCGGGTATGTGGGCCCCTAGACTTGATCCGAGAGGACTGGGAAGGCAAGCACGCCACCCAGGGAACTCCCATTGTGGATTACATCCTAAGGTTTAGGGAAAGGCTGAAGGAGCTTATGGGGATGGCCCAGAGCAACCTGGCAGCTGCCCAACAGAAACAAAAAGTGTGCTACGACCATAGAGCCAGAGCTCGCTCGTACATGGTGAGTCAGGAAGTCATGATCCTTATTCTGGTCCAGAAAGACAAGCCGCAGGCTGAGTGGGCGGGACCGTACAAAGTGGTTAGGAAGGTAAATGACGGGAACTACATTGAGGAATTACCTGACCGAAGACAGACAGAAAGGATGTACCATGTCATCATGATGAAGCCATATGCAAATAGGGCTGACATGGTGTTTGCAGTGTGTAGTCATGGGGAAGGGACGGACGAAGGAGACCCCCCTTCTGGATTTGCTGGAAGAGAATAAGTGGGAGTCCTCTGTGGAAGCACTAAAATTGTCTCTCCAGCTAGCCCCAGACCAGATCCAGAAAGTAAGGGAGGTTTTAGCTGACTTTGCCTCCTTGTTTAGCGCCAAACCTGGACTAACCCCCTTAGTGACACACGATGTGGAGACAGAGACACAGACGCCCATACAGTGGACAGCATATTGGGTGTCAGAAGCTGCCCAAAAGGACATTAGGAGGGAAGTGGAGGAGATGCTGGATTTAGGGGTAATCCAGAGATCCCACAGCCCCTGGGCTTCACCCGTAGTCCTTGTGCCTAAGCCAGATGGCTCTACTAGTTTCTGTGTGGATTATCGTGGACTGAATACAGTCACAAAGTCAGACGCTCACCCGATGCACCTGACAGATGAACTCCTGGACAAGTTGGGAGGGGTGACCTTCCTTACGACCATTGACCTGACAAAGGGGTATTGGCAGGTACAGCTGACAGACAGAGTTAGGGAGAGGTCAGCCTTCATCACTCCGATAGGCTTATTTGAGTTTAAAGTAATGCCCTTCAGAATGAAGAATGCCCCAGCCACTTTCCAAAAGTTGGTGAACCAGGTGTTAAATGGTGCTGAGGAGTACGCTGTGGTGTACCTGGGTGACATAGGGCTGGAGTGAAAAACCAGAACTCAAATGGACTGTCTAGGGTCTATGAGGAGTGAACTGAGTTGGGAAGCTCATCTCATGCAGGGGATAGAGCCCCCCAAATTCAGTCTAGGTGGGGAGGATTGTGATATGGACAGCCAGTTCTGAGTGCTGTATGTTTTTTGTAAAATAAAAAAAATGTATTATGAACTGTCTCCCATGAGAAATGCTGAAACAGCATGTGAGATCACACACACACACACACACACACACACACACACACACACACACACACACAGGTTTTAGATACCAGGTGTCACGTGGAAGGCCAGAAGCTAATTACAAACCAGGCCTTAATCAAGGATCTCTTGTTTGTCTGACTTAATTATAGCTGTAGTTGCTAAGAGAGAAAATCAGCATCCCTTTTATGACGTTAGGGGAGGAAACCAGGTTTAGTAAACTGGTGCGAAATCATAAATACTTTCATGTCCTGGAAGGGGGAAGCTTATCATGAGATCAAAGAAATGTCATTTGCAGAACATGAGTCATGCTGAGGTTGCAGAATTTAATACTTGGAAAAGACATCCTGTTTTTATATAGATATATATTTTTTATGTATTCTGACAGGGAGGAGCTAGGTGACCTCATGCAAAATAGGTGGGGAAAAACAGCTTTTAAACATTAATTCTGTTTTCCTTTTGGGGCGGAGTTTGCCGGCAAGATGGTAGCAGTGTAATTTCTTTAGCTGCGTTCAACGGGGGTCATATCCCTTTCCAGATCTGCAAAATCAACGCCAAAAAGAAATAAAACGAACGACGTATAGATAGAGGAAGTCGCTGCCCTACACCTGGTACCAACAAAATCAGAGCAAGGTACATTGTGAGAATGCAGAAGCTGAGATTTAATGAACTGCAGTACAAAGACTGGGCCCATCCAGACTGGGAGCTAGCAGTTGTCAGACACAAGTGAAAGCGGAGGAAATAACACGGCGATACCTGAGCCAGACTTATCTGTCAAGCAGAAAGAAAAAAAAAATAACAATGGAAAGCACTGCAGACTCAAACTTACAAGTCATGTTGGCTAAATTAGATAAAATCTTGCTGAATACAGCAGACCTGAAGCAAACAACAAGAAAAACAAATCCAGACTAGCTGCTTTGGCCTCCCGAGTGGCACACGCTGAACACTCATATCAACAGCTTGACAACGCTGTACAGCAGCAAAGGGAAACTATACAGGAGCATCAAAATAAAATGACTTACTTGTTAAATAAGGTAGATGACATGGAAAACAGGGCCAGGAGAAAAAATCTACGCATTGTGGGGGGGCCAGAAGGAGCTGAAGGCAGGAACGTGTATACGTTTTTGAAAGTGTTTCTACCCGAGATCATTCAGGACAACAACTGCAGCCCTCCAGAGATAAAAAGGGCCCATCACTCCCTGGCCCCCTCGCCCCAAACAAGGAGAGCATCCTAGACCCATCCTCTGTAAATTCCTGAGATATCCAGAAAAAGAATACTACCTACGCAGAGCAAGGAAATAGGGTTCATTTGAGTGGCATGGCATACGCATCCAGATATATCAGGATTTCTCCCAAGATCTTTCAAATTGAAGGAGACCATATGGTGGGATAAAACAACAGTTCTACAAGCTAAATATCCCAATGTCGCTGCGATACCCTGCGCTACTTAGGATACTGTACCATGGGGAGTATATCACTTTCGTTAGTCCGTCAGCAGCTGAAACTTTTTTTCATGAACAGGATAGATGAGCTCCTTCCGGCCTACAACCCAGTCAGGCACAAGACAACTCGAATTGTATGATGGAAGTGAGCCAGGATGCCTCCAAACAGGGCCCAGAACCAGGCCCCCCTGCCAAAGATCACTCTCCACAGTGGCAGGCAGTAACGAAGGGCCAACGTAAGAAGAAACCTTCAGCTGGGGGAAAATTGCTTGCAAAGAGGAAGCGATCCAGGAGCCAGCAAAGATGACATTTACAATCTGACACCAGCAGTTGCTCACCAGGGGATACTCTGATCAAGCTTGGGAACCAGTACGAGCCTCTATGTGCTCTCCTGCCAACAGCGTTGGACTTATCCCCTGACTCTCAACACACAAAGGGGGCTCAGGAGATCCCTGACGAATAGTCTCCACTACCTGGGGATTGGGCCAACTACAGCCCAAACTGAGAGGAAGAAGATGCAGAGAACTCCAGTGAAAGGCTAGAGGCCTTGTTTAAAATTTCAGAAGATCTCACAGTTATAGATCCACCCCCCTAAAAGAGGCACTCTGGCCGAAGATAATTAGAGACTCGGGCACAAAGGTGATTAAGGGTGTAACAGAGGTTTAGAGGTTTAAAATGTTCATGGGCTACTATTTGCCCTTTACCCATGTACCAGCACCGAGGGGGTAGATTGGTGCACTCTTTGAATGGGTCAGATCACGATAACTGACTGCCGGCCTCATTCATATACACTAGTGTTGGGTCTTAAATCTTAAATTATCAGGTTTTTCAGGTTGCTAGGATGTTTAAAGTTTCACAGAGGACTAAGATTACGGTCTGTCTAGTATTCTGAAATGTTATTCCCTGTTTTTTCTTCTACATTGGTTTTATGTTGTTATTAGTTTATAGGTTACTGTAGGATGAAGGTTTCGAGCGAGCATTAGGCCTGGGGTAGACAGTACCACAGAGCTCAGCGTGGTAGAAGGGTAGGGATGGTGCAGATATCACATCTGATTCTCTCGGTTTTTCCTGGGACAGGGACTGTCACATTGGATTAGGAATAGTTGGGAGTAGGACCCCCCCCCACAGAACACAGCACACTGAGATCAACACTGCATCCCTTTGTAAGGACTCCACTACTGCCCCGAGAGGAAGGCTCTGGGAGCTTGGGAAGACCTCTGTCACCCTGTTCCAGGAGCAGAACCTTACCTCCATTACAGGAACGAACAGGCACTGTGGTGCCTTTGAAACCACCCCAGAACCTTCTGCAAATGTGTCAGGAAGCTTCTCATAAACAAGGTAGGGGGTTGCAGGGGGGAGCACTGGGAGTAGGAGTGCCTCCCCTGTGGAAAAAGAGGAACAAGAAGAAAATGCTAGTAGACAGCAGTGGATATGCAGATCTAAACAGGAGAATAAAGAAGGGCAGATTTCCTTTGGAACAGGGAAGGGGGCAATATAATCTGAAAAGGAGCAATTGATTATTTACCCAATGACCATATTATTAAAAGCAAACACCAAATGCAGGGAAGATGGATAACGTGTCCGAGGTAGCTTTTACATCATGGAATGTTAGGGGACTAAACTCCCCAATTAAAAGAAGTAAGATCTTGGCTAGGATCCGCAAACTCAAGAGTCATATAGTGTTTCTCCAAGAAACTAAATTAAATCACCGGGAATCAAAAAAACTCGTTAGGGACTGGGTGGAAAGAGAATTTCACAGTAGTTCAGAGAAGTCTAAGAGAGGGGTTTCTATTCTATTGCACAAAAAACTAAAATGGGAAGTGACTTACCAGAAAGCAGATAAGGAAGGGTGTTGGGTCATAGTTAAGCTGGATACACCAACGGGCCCACTCTTGCTCATCAATTTATATGCCCCAAATGAAGATATTCCTGCATTTTTTAAAGGAGTTTCACAACAAAATATTAAACCTCGCAGCCGACAAGCTGGGGATAATAATTGGGGGAGACCATAACTTAGCTCTAGATTACATCCTGGATCGATCTAATGCCAGGCAGGAACCCCATACCAATTTGCTTGAAGCCCTCCAAGATTTGCTTTCCCTGCACAGCCTTGCTGACATTTGGAGGTTGCAGCACCCAAAGGACAGGGATTTTACCTACTTTTCTGCAGCTAGAGCAATGGCAAGTAGATTGGACTATTGGTTCATTTCGGAAAATTTGGTCACCAGCACCACAGACACACACATAACTCTAATCTACCTATCGATCATGCCCCGCTGCTGCTAAATTTTGGAGGCAGTATAGCACAGTGGTCTAAGGCTCTGAGTTGCAAATCTGGTGACATCCAGCAGGCCAGACCTAGGTTTGAATCCCACAGCTTCCACTTGCATACTGTGTGACCCTGAGCAAGTCACTTAACTTCCTTGTGCTCCCAGGTCACTCCTGTAAAAAAGCTTTCGGCATAGTGTGCTATTCCTGGTTACACCACTAAAAAAAAAAATAATTTAGCGGTGAGCCTAACTACTAAAGAAAAATCCACTTCCTGGAGGTTGCACCTGCTTCTTCTTACTGACAGGCATTTTCAAACCCTTGTTAGGGAAGAAACAAAGTTCTTTTTCAAACTAAGCCCACCTGGTTCTTCCTCATCCGCAATTATATGGGAAGTATACTAGGTTACCCTAAGGGGCCGAATTATAGGTTTCGCTACATATCGGAGAAAGCAGAGGGAGGGGGAGATACTACAACTGGAAAGTAGGCTGCAGCAGGTGAAGGCTGAGTACAAGGAAAATCCAGGGAAGCTTAAGAGTAACTGCCTACTGGCAGAGCTGACTAAGATCCAAATACAGCTTAATTCACTGTTAACTAGAAGGGCAGAATTTAATATTAGGTGCTCCCTACACCCGTACTGGGCGGAAGGAGAGAAGGCAGGAAAACTCCTCGCTTATAGGCTAAAAAAAAGGCAAGCAGAACGACACATAATAAGCCTCCATGACCTGGGGGGAAACTTGGTTCATTCACAAAGTGAAATCAATGACTCCATGGCCAACTTTTACCGAAACCTATACACATCTCAGGTAACAATGGATGAGGAAAAATTCTGCAGCTTTATGGACCATCTATTCTTGCCGGCTCTGACTACAGCTCAAAAACAAGCATTAGATGCTCCACTTTCTGAGGATGAAATACTTAAGGCAATTCTAGGTATGGCCCCACACAAGGCCTCAGGGAGCAATGGATACCCCGCTGATTTCTATAAAATTGTACACCCTGAAATAATCACTCCTCTCTTAGAGATGCTTAAGGAAGCCCAGAGTAAAAGAGAACGTCCTCCTTCCCTAAGAGAGGCGGTGATTACCGAACTACCAAAAGAAGGCAAGGACCAAACTTACCCTAGTAATTACCGGCCAATCTCCCTGATTAATGCGGACGCCAAAATACTTGAAAAAGCTATGGTGACCAGACTAGAAAAAGTACTGCCGGACATTATCCGTCCCTCTCAGGTGGGTTTCATTAAGGGGAGACACAGTTCCGATCATGTGAGGACCCTGGTTACTTTGATACAGGTGGCAGCGAAACTCCCTATTCCTGCAGCCATCGTCACGATTGATTTTGAAAAAGCTTTTGATTTGGTGGAGTGGGAGTTTCTGCATGCTGTCCTGATGCGGTTTAACATAGGTCCATATTTTTCTTCTTGGATACACACTTTATATCAGCATCCAGTAGGCAAGGTGCTCACTAACTCCCTGATGTCCCCCCCTTTCAGCTTCACAGGGGTACCAGATAGAGCTGCCCTCTGTCCTCCCTACTTTTTGTTTTGGCTCTGGACCCCTTGTCAGCAGCTATACGTGCTCATCCCAAAATCCAAGGGATACAGGTGGGAAACCAGAATTACTACACCAAATCATATGCAGATGACTGTCTGATCCTCACAAGTGATGTTCAAGAGAGTTTACAACCCCTTCTGGACACTCTTACAGCATTTGAGAACATATCCGGCCTTTGAATCAACAAAACAAAGTCAGAGATCCTACCACTTAACCCCCACACGTCCATTAGCATGATTAGTTTTTCTGGCTTCAAGTGGGTTCTTCCCGATATTCAATATTTAGGGATTAGATTATCCACAGATCTAACCACTATGGCAGACAAACACTTTGTGCCAATATGGACCCAGCTGGCTAGTAATGTAAAACACTGGGAGCATCTATATTTATCTATGGCAGGGAAAATTGTGCCTTAAAACTGATGTTCACCCCTAAAGTATATTATCTGGTTTCTCACCTCCCCCTACTGATTTCCAGGGTGTGGGCACAAATGTTTCATGCATTAATGATCAGGTTTCTGTGGGGTCCCAAAAAGCCTCGCTACTGCAGAGCTAAATTAAGAGCCCCATGGATTAGAGGGGGATGGAACCTTCTGGACTTTAGCAGATACTCTCAAACATTTCTGGTAGCCAAAGTCTGTAAAGGAATTGGAAGGTTGTCTCATCCACCCCCTGCGTGGGTCAAGCTGGAACGTGCTATGCTGGGTAATATCTCCCCTCTCTGTTTCCTGGGCACCCTCTCTTCCCATAACTGCACAAGGATGGTGGACAATAAGGGACAGCCACGTAGCCTGGAAATCCTTGGGCAATGCTAAAGAAAGATGCTTGAGTATGGGCCTTCATACCCCACTCTGGAATAACCCGTCCCTGACAATAGACCAGAAACCCTTTTACTGGCCGATGTGGAGTGCTTGCCACATAAATACATTTCAAGACTTAGTTCAAGATGGCAAGAGAACCTTTGTCTCCTTTCAATACCTGACAGCTCAACATTTACTACCTAAAGAATGTTTCTGGCAGTATTTGCAGCTCTGGAGCTTGAATGGTGTCTGGTCCAGAACTAACTGTAAGTGTATGGGATGCAGGGCAAATCCAGGCCCCCCTAGAGAAACACTCCCAATCTCCCGATGGTCTAAACAAAGTAAAGGGTTAGCAGGTATGATTCAAGGTTGGGTTAGAGATTCTGATCCAGACCCGTCCCTGCCTGCCAAAAACATGTGGGAAAAAATGCTTGGAATCTCAATTACTCCCCTGGAATGGTCTAATTGTTGGAAGCTTGCACACAAGGCCTGTGTGGACCAGAGGAGCCTCCTTATCAAAAACAAAGTTATTCACCTCTGGTATAGAACCCCTTATCAGCTGCACAAAATAGGATTGTTACCCAATACCAGTGCTGGAGATTTCAGGCCCCAGGGGCAGACCTACTGCACATACTGTGGAGCTGCAAACCACTCCAAGTGGTATAGGGGAAAGTGATCCAGTTCTGCTCCCACACCTTGGCATGTACTTTGCCTCACTCCCCTTCCTTCTGGTTACTCGGTGTTATTCCAGGTAGCTGACCATTGACTAATGCACAGCTGATATGGCTCACACAGGCTTCGGTGGAACTTCTCCGACTAACTCTAATGAAATGGCGGACACCAAGTCTTCCAGCCTTTCAAACATGGTTAGAAACAATGGAGTCATTACTCTCCCAAACGTATCTTATTGTGGTGATTGTGGGGGACTTCAACATGCCAGGAGTGGACTGGAGTACCCCAACAACCAGGAACAGAAGGGAGCAGGTACTGCTGGATGCCTTCCAGGACAGCTTCCTGCTGCAAATGGTCAGTGAACCAACTGGGTCAGGGAATACCCTTGACCTTGTGCTGGCAAATGGGGACTTTGTGAGAGAACTTACAGTGGAGGAACCACTGCCAGGGAGTGACCACCACTCAATATGGCTCACATTGGATATGGGCAAGGAAGGAGTGGAATCTGGAACAAGAGTGCTGGACTTCAGGAGGGCCGACTTTGGGAGGATGGGGGGAAGTGGTAAAAGGGTACCTGGCCAGAATTCAGTCTAGTATGGACACTAACCAGAGGTGGGAGCTCATAAAACTGGGGATAGTGGAGGCAACCAACACCTACTCCAAAGCCCAGAGCAAGAAGGCTAGGGCTAAGAAACCGAGCTGGTTGAGCAAGGAGGTCATGGAAAAGGTAAGGAGGAAAAGAGCTGCCTTTAGGAAGTACAAGAAAACAGGGAGGGGGGAGGACAGAGAGGAGTACTTGATAGAATCGAAGGAGGTGACAAGGGCAGTAAGGGAGAGCCAAAGCATCTATGGAACTCAGGCTGGCACAAGGCATTAAGAAGGGGGAGAAGGACTTCTTTAAGTACATCAGGGAGAAAAGGAGCTGTAAGGACCACATAGTAAGGATTAGGAAGGAGGGGGTTGGGTGGAAGCAGGGTGCAATAAGGCAGAAGCACTAAATGAGTACTTCTGCTCAGTATTTATTAAAGAGAAGAGGGGGGTGACACCCAAGGTGGCAGAAATGGCAGAAGCAGGGGAGAAGAGGGGACAGATGAGGAAATCATGGAGGGCAGAGTTCAAGAGGGTTTGAAGGCACTGAGGGTGGACAAGGCACCAGGCCCAGATGGCATCCACCCCAGGGTACTGAAGGAGCTGGCAGAGGTCCTGGCAGGACCTTTGGCAGACCTATTTAATGCCTCACTACATTCAGGGTGTGTACCTCAGGACTGGAGGATGGCTCATGTGGTGCCCTTCCACAAGAGTAGCCCCAAGGATGAACCAGGAAACTACAGACCAGTGAGTCTCACATCCATCATGGGTAAGCTAATGGAGACTATCCTGAAGGAGAGGCTGGTGGCTCTCCTAGAGGCCAAAGGACTACAGGACAACAGACAGCATGGCTTCATACATGGCAGATCCTGCCAAACCAACCTGGTGGAGTTCTATGACTGGGTAACTAGGCAACTGGACAGGGGCCATGCAGTGGATGTCCTGTATCTGGACTTCAGTAAGGCATTTGACTCGGTGCCGCATGGAAGGCTGGGAAGGAAGTTAGTAGGCACAGGGGCAGGTGCAAAGCTGGTGAGATGGGTAGGAGACTGGCTTCAGGGAAGGCAACAGAGGGTGGTGGTGGTTGGGGAGCTCTCACACCCACGGGCAGTGACGAGTGGTGTTCCACAGGGCTTGGTGTTGGGATCAGTGTTGTTTGGGATATTCATTGCAGACATATCATGGGACATCAAGAGCAAGATCAGTCTGTTTGCTGATGATACCAAGGTAGGCGCGGTGGTAGATGACCTGGGGGATGGCAGGGGTTGCAGGATGATCTGGCAAAGCTTGAAACCTGGTCAGACACCTGGCAACTGGGGTTTAATGTCAAAAAGTGCAAGGTGCTGCATTTTGGGATGAAGAACCCAAGGAGGAGTTACCAGCTGGGGGGAGTGCAGCTAGCCCAGACAGAGGAGGAGGAGAAGGATCTGGGTATGCTCATTACAGAGTCAATGAACAACTCGGCACAATGTAGGAAGGTAGCTGCAGAGGCCAACAAAATGCTGGGTTGTATTGCAAAGGGTATATCCTCTAGGAGGGAGGAGGAGGTGATTCTGCCACTGTATAGGTCATTAGTTAGACCACACCTGGAGTACTGCATTTGAAATACTGGCATCCGTATCTGAAGAGGGACATTAAGTTACTGGAAGGGGTGAAGCGAGGCCACAAAGATGATCAAGGGGCTGGGGACTTATCATGAGAGAAGGTTGAAGGAGTTGAACATGTACTCACTGGAGGAGAGGAGGGACAGGGTGACATGATTGAAACCTTTAAATACATGAAAGGAATAAACAAGATGGGTACAGAGGGCTGTTCAAAGTAAGGAGGGAGGGCCACCAGGGGCCATGATATGAGACTGGAGGGAGAAAGGTTCAGGAGGGAGATGAGGAGACACTTTTTTACAGAGAGGGTGGTGGCTGGGTGGAATGCATTACCTGCAGAAGTGGTATCCAGTAGAACAGTGGACTGCTTCAAAAGGGGATGGGACAGGACATGGGGGAGGGTTAGTGAAGGGGAAGGGTGGATTGGAGGGGCAGCTGCAGAGTAAGGGGTGCTATCTGCACATTCGAGCAGACTTGATAGACCTCTAGGTCTTTATCTGCTGGCAAATTGTGTATGTTCGTATGTTATTCACTTTGCCAAGAAGACAAGTGCAGCCTTTGTAGAAATATAGGCTCCATACCTGGGTCGAGTCACCAGATCCCCTCCCACCCCTGTGGTATTCAACATGAAGGACTTATTGAAACCCCAATGAACAGCACAGTTAACCAGCTGATATTTCATACTGCTTTAATTAATATGCCTGTTTTTCTATTAAGATACTCATATATAAGTTATTGTTATGTTCCAATGTGGTGAAACTCTGTCTGAAAATTATAAGAAATATAAGATGCATGTCTATGCAAATACTGCCTGCTTTCTGTTGCTACCTTTGAATTCACTCCTCAATAAAAAGATTAACTGTAAAAAATTCTGTTTTCCTTTAGAGACACTTTTATCTAGACTCTGACAAAGAAACATCTGTGAGCACTTTAAACAGGTATTTAGAAAGAGAGAAAAATCTAAATATTGTTGTAGGAATTTGCACTGTTTAAACCTTGTTCTTTTAAAAGATTTGTATGTCTTGTGATATAATAGTTCTGTATTTTGTGTTCTATATATTGTTATCTATTTTAGTAAAACTCTTTTTAGAGCATACTTGGTCTGTCTTTGAATTTCTTTCATTTGTAAGAAAAGTATATATGGTTATAGCAGACACGAGACATAAGCTTGAATGGTGATACCAAACTGGAAAGAGAAGCATTTTAAATCTGAGGTCTTTATTAAAGTTTTTAAGGGTTCATCTCTGTATACCTGGTTAGGTGCCCATAGGCAAAGATATCTGGCCCCTGAAGACAGAAATATCTGATCCTGTGCATTGGGTACGCTAGCAAGAGGTTCACAGTTTGAATCCCTCCAAGACTTGAGGCCAAAGGTTGATCCGAACTCACAAAACAGACAAGAGGGTTACCTTGTTCTGTTAAACTGTTCACAAGACTGCACTCAGAGGTTGGCACTTTGGGAGTAGAGAGCTGACCTGCTGAGTGGGTTTTTGACAGGCGACATCAACTGCTCCCCCTTGGTCTACTACTGTGGTTACCCAGTCAAAGAAATCTATGAGATTAGTTTGACAGGACCTTCCTTTTGTAAACCCATACTGTCTTGGATCCTGGGCTCCTATGGATTCCAGGTGTTGCATTATCCTTTCCTTAAGGAGTGTCTCCCTAATCTTGCCTACTACTGAGGTAAGACTGACTGATCTATAGTTCCCTGCCTCCTCCCTGCTACCACTTTTGTGGAGCGGGATCACATGAGCCCTTCTCCAGTCTTCTGGGACCTCTCCTGTGCTCAGAGACTCACTAAACAGTTCTGATAATGGCTCTGCTAGTTCCACCCTTAGCTCCTTTAGTACCCTGGGATGTATGCCATCAGGTTCCATTGCCTTGTCCACCCTGAGCTTATCGAGCTCTTGTAACAACTTTTCTTTCGTGAAGGACTAGTGCTCACCTCCCTCCCCTCTGTGTCCATGGTGCTGAGCTGTGGGCCCTGCCCTATGTTCTCTTCAGTAAATACTGAGCAGAAGTATCTATTTAGGATAGATGCTTTCACATGGTTCTCCTCCTCACATGCCCCCTTATTTCCCCTGATCTTTTTAATACCCCCTCTGGACTTTCTTCTTTCACTAATGTAGCTATAGAAAGTCTTGTCACCTTCTTTTACTGTTCGTGCTAGTGTTTCCTCGGTTTGGGCTTTTGCCTGCCTTACTGCCTTTCCTGCTTCCCTTAGGGAAGTTTGGTATGCCTCCCTATCTTCATCCCGCTGTGTTCCCTTATATTTCCTGAAGGCTAGTCCTTTGGCTCTGACCTTTTCTGTTACCGTTTTTGAGAACCAAAGTGGTTTCCTTCTTTTGGGCTTCCTTTTCTCTCTCTAACACAATGAGATGTTGCATCCTTAATGCTTGCCCACTTTGCCTATACCCCCTCACCTGTATTTCTTTTTGCTAGGGCTAGCTTAATTCTGTTGGCCATCTTATCAGAGTCAGTTCCTCTGAAGTTCCATATTTTTGCCTTGGAATAGGATGATTCAGTTCTAGTGGCCAAATTGAACCATACCATGTGATGGTCACTGGCCCCAAGGGGACCTTCTACCTGGAGATCTGTGATCCTTTCCCTGTTAGTCAGTACTAGATCTAGGATAGTCCTGTCTCTTGTGGGTTGTTGTACCAGTTGTTTGAGGCCTTCCCCCTGCAGGGAATCCACCATGTGTCTAGTTCTGGCAGAGGTTCCTGCTGGTATTGACCAATCTGTATCTGGCATGTTGAAGTCAAACAAAACAAGCTAAACAAAAACTAAATAAATAAATAATCTCTAGCTGAGAGCTGAGAATAGCAAGAAACAAGCTCCTTGATCACTACCAAGTTGCCAAGCCAAAAAACAAGTAAGAAGCTTGCTTACAAGATATTCTGACAGGTTTTACCATCAGACAGAGCTAGAAACCAGGCAAAGTGCTGAAAATGAGATTCCGATGTGAGTGACATCACGCCGATGTGTGCAACATGCCTATGCAATCGAGAATATGCTCCAGCACAATGGCATGAAAAAGAATTAGAAAAAGCAAGGGGAGTATGCCTATAGCCAAGAGGGTGCAAACACTTGTGGCAAATGACTGGTAAAAGCCGACCAACCTTATGACTCTGCTGAGCCAAAATAAAAAATGTGCAAGAAGGCATAAGTCAAAATAGAGTACCAAAAAGTGCAAATTGCACTTTTGGAAGTCAGCAGCACAGACATAGAATTAGTCAGGCTGAACCTATTACACTTTCAGAAGTCAACTGAGACACAGTATTAGTCAGACTGAGCCTAAAGACAGTCCCAACAACCATCTGAGAAGGTATATTGAATACCCATGAAAGCTAAACATAATTCAGCTTTAGAAGGCAGATTCACACTTAATTCAGCTTCCCTCACCAAGATGCTAACTAGCAGTGCTGGAGAGGGAACCAAAAACAAAAACAGTTTCTACCTAATTGTACCCCCCCCCCACAAACACACACATAAAACAAAGATAAGTCACTTACCTGAAGCACGAGAAAGTTCCGAGACCTGAACAACACCCTAACTTAAGGCAGGGCCCGTGGTCCCCAGTCCATGCACAGCAGGCAATGGAAAATGGAGAAAAATCAGCAGGTTATGCAATCTGAAAGCTGCAGCTTAACAGGCATGATTTCTAAATGTGGGGGTTCTCCCTGTCACCAGGTAGCCCCAACCTGCTCTATAGCTGCGTCTTTGTAATAAAACAATAAAACTTTCTCAGAGAGAATCTTCTAAGTTGTTTACTCCTGAATGGCACAGAAAAGACTGGAGAGTCTCTGCTAGTTGAAATGGTCATTTGCCCAGTATTCTATGCTGATTCACAGCTTTGGGCTGTGCCACTACCCCTAGTAGGGGCGCAGATTACCCACATGCAAAGACTTCCCTTTGACAACATGGAGCGATACAGAATGTGCTTTTGTGTGCTAACACCAGTATGGTAGACAGTTTGTTTTTTCACTTTTAAAAACAAAAAAAGAACTCCGCTACATCAGCAATCTCTTAATTAAAGCAATCATAAAATGTGTTTTTTACACTCATCACACTTTGAGGTGCAAGGGGGTTGACAGTGTCCCTTTAATGAGATCATTTGCATGAAAACAGGATCTTTGTGTCTCAGACTTCATCGCATCCTCCAGCCATTCCCTGACTAAAGTCATAATCTTCTGTTTGTCACATCAGAATCAGTTGCTGTGAAAATTGTTATATTCTCAAAGAGAACTGTGGCATCATCAGAGATAAAGGCAAGAGGTTGGGATGATGTCTGAAACTCAGTGACCCTGTTTCTCATTCAAATGCCACCAGTAATAAAGAAGGGGATGGATTTAGAGCAGTAATTAAATATAAGCTGAATCATGTTGCATTTTATATTTTTGCTAGATACCGTGCTATAACAGATCCAAGATTTCTTCCTGAATGCTGGACTATCACTGTCAGAGGGCTGTCTGTGAAAAGCTGTAGTTCTCTTTGAATTGTGGTCATTATCAGCACAATTATCTTCCAGGTCTGAGTTCCATGACTGGCTTGCAGGGACTCACTTTGTCACTGGTGGTCAGCCACAAGGGAAGGAGGTGGGGAGGACAGGGATGGACACATCACCTAAGCACCCGGCTTTCAGTCCCACAACTGCCATGCACAGACTCATTTTTTGACAATAAGCCACTGGGGGTGGGGGGACTTGCAGCTTGGGGCTGCAGCCGATCGCAGTTTACCCATTGAACTATAAACCTTCTTCTTACTGTTCCTGGATGTACAATACATCCTGTGTTCCTCAGGCGACTCTTTACCTCACCAGCCTTGCCCTTCAGGAGCCATGCCATGTGTGTTCCAGCAGAGAAACAGAATCACAGAGTCAAGGGGCAGTTTTAGGGAACAGTTAATATGCCTTTGCCTTTCATTTCTGGTTAAAATATCTCGTATCCACATTGATTGTTACGCTTTGGTAAACACAGAAGAGATGCTGCTGACAGTAGTCCCATTCCCCTCCTCAGTCATTCATTAAGTGCAAAGTTCTTCATTTCTCAGTCATAACAATTTCCCTATTATAACCCATTTTATTAATTTAGAACCCTCTGCACTATCTATGCCCAACAATTATACATTAACTACATGCAAGCAAACATTCATCATTGTTTTAATGGGATTAAACATTCCCTTGACCTTTTTTTTCTCTTTAACTGCAGAGACCCGAGTCTTCTGGCATCTTTTCATAGGACTTTTTTTTTACAGTATCACTTGACTAGTGCTGTGCAAAATATAAATTCTACCATTAAAATGTAGGCAAAACTATTTTTCCACTTCTGTGTAATGTTCATGACATTTTTGTGAAATTTTATCAAAGTTTAATTTTCAGTTCATTCAGTCTAATCTTAACACCACTCATTCAAAGGTCACCTTAGAAAATGAGGAAAGAAACTGCTCAGTCTTGATTGACTGACAGCATGCCTTACCCACACATTTTTGAGGTAACAGAGCCCTCTCAAAAAAAAGACCCGGTACTACACTGACACATTACCCAAAACAAAAAAACATGAAATGATCATGGAATGTCCATTTTTAGGGCTGCAGTGGGTGTAGCCCTGCAGGCCTTTTATGATGAGTTAGGGGACTCCACATTCCTTCCTAAAATTTTAAGAACCCAGATTGAGTAAACTATCCCACAACTGCCCACTGTGTGCTGTACTGTCCCCAGCCCACTGTTCCCAATTCATTTGTGGACCCTCGCGCAACCGCCTACTGTGCAATGAGCTGTCCCCAGCCCTCTGTTCCCAATTCTTGCTCACAAAAAGTGTTCCTTTTTCTAGTGGGAGTCGTAAAAGGAGTTGCATTAGCAAAGCAAGCATCTGTCAATGCCGAATGTTGTCTTGCTGGCATTGGCACTGGTAGTGCAAGAGTTAGAGAGACACATAATAGGAATGGCAGTGAAGTATAGAACAGACGTGAACCCCAGCCCACCCTGCAGAGAGTGACATGCATTGAGGTGTGTCTTTGGGTCGTTGGCCATAACGTTAATGCCATTTCACTTCACCCTACCCTGCAGACTCTGACAAGTGTTGCATTGTGCCTTGGGGTCATCAGGCCTTACGCTCACCCCATTTCATAAGGAAGTATGTTGACATGGGTGCAGCATAGGAGAATGGGGTGAACTTTGGAGCCAAAGAGTCCAAGGCACACCTGGATGACTGTCAGTGGATGTAGGGTGGGGTGCAATGGTGTGAGCATTACAGTCGACAATCCAAAGGCACACCCTGATGCCTGTTAGTCTGTACAGAGTGGGATGTTATGGCTAGAAACCCTAACACCCTGGTCGTTTGTTGGTATTCACACTCCAAATTTTCAACATGGCCTTTTTGTGACCCCACCTCATGAAAGCATGTGGGACCTCTGCTTATGAACAGTGTCCCTTTGATTTTATTAATGTGTCCTGAACATTGATTTCCCACAGTGACCGCACCATTCTGTACCACATAAAAATGTCAGCTGCACCATTCATAAGGAGGTGTGAAGAGATGGCAATGTTGACAATCTGGAGTTAAAATATTAAAAATGCTTGCCGTTATGAGTGTGCATGAAAACTAGGCAACACACGCTCTTTACAGTCTGTTTTTTTGGAATTCTTTCACCAAATTTTTAACATAGGCATTTGGGGATTTCTGCTCAGGAACAGTGGCAGTATGATTTTCTTAATTTGTCCCAAAAGTTGTTTTCTCACACAACCATGCCATTGTGTGCCAGATGTGCAAAACCACATTTTGGTCAGGATATGAAAAATGACAGCTGTACTGTTCATAAGAAGATGTGCAAAATGATGATGTTGAACATATTGAACATTTTCAAACTTACGACAGTGCATGGACACTGAGCAATGCACACTTGTAACATAGTCATTTTGTGGAATTTTTTGACCAGCTGTTTAACACAGGCATTTTGGGACCTCTGCTCATGAACAGTGTTACTGTGATTTTCTTACTGTGTCCCAAACATTGTTTTCTTACAGCGACTGTGTCACTGTGCACCAGATGTGCTAAAACACATTTTGGGCAGGATTTGGAAAATGAAGCTGTACTGTTCATGAGGAGGTGTGAAATTGGCAATGTTGAAAATCTGGAGTAAAAATATTAAAAATTCTTGAAGTTACAAGCATGCGTGGAAACTGCGCAACGCAGACTTGTAACATGGTCATTTTGTGGAATATTTTCATCAAATTTTCAATGTGGGCATTGTGGAACCTCTGCTCATGAACAATGTTACTGTGATTTTCTTACTGTGTCCCAAAAAGCCAGCGAGGACCGTTTCCTATTTTCAAGTTAAATAAAAAAAAAATCACAGTGGAGCATTTTTGTTTTTAACAAGTTCTACAGCCACACTAGGGTGGGCTCCCAGTGTCTTTATTGGTTGGGGTGTCATGTCACCCACACTGAGATGGGCTCCCTGTGTGGGCATGGCACACTATCCGAGAGAGGCACCAGGAACATGGGAGGCCATGCCGACAGGGGTTTGGCATCCCACGGCAAGGATATCTGAGTTTGAGGGCATGATGCCGAGGGGGATTGGGCACCCCCTCAGCACACCACAGCAGAAAAGGGGGTACATATGCCAACAGGGGGATTGGGAACCCCCAAAGTTGGCTACATAGGGACTGTGAGGGCAGGCGGTGAGCCACCACCCGCCATGTCTATTTAAATGTTACACTATTACAGGCCCTGCAATGAGGTCAAGCTCCCTCATTGCAGTGGCTAAAACATTTGAAGGTGGTGGCATGCTTTTGCACTGCTGTCATAGACAGCATACAATCTAATTCATGCCATGGAGCCCAGCCTGAAAAAGCAGTGGTGCCACTGGCCACAGCACAACCGCGCCTCCAAAACCTGCAATTCCAAAGTCACGGCACCATGTTTCTTGCGCTAGCGCAAGACAACATTAAAAGAATAAACCCTTGGGCATTTCCTTGTGTGTATAGTTTTTGTGCACTTTCTCAATAAATTTGGAAGTGAGGGGAGAGAGAGAGAGAGAGAGACTGCTTCTTTCTGGTCCATTTCAGCATCTCTCTCTCCTCTGCTACACTGAGGTGGACAGCAGTTCTACAAGAAGGAGGTTTTAGGCAAATTATATGAAATAATAAACCCTTGCACTGCTGAAGAACTCAAAGTCATGTCCCTCCTAGAGTGGGTCTTTGATCAGTAGCTGCATTCATCCCCTCATCCCTTCCAGAGATGAATACAGCTAATGATCAAAGACCCGGCAAGATGACCACATTGCTGCTCCATTCCCCTTAGCTTTGTGCTTCCCCATATTGTTTTTGCCAGCTTGGGGTTGCCCAATCCCTGAGTTAGCATGTATCTCCCCCAACCCCGACTATTGTGGCATACTGGGAGCCTAGCCCAGTGTGCCTAGATAATTTTTTTCCCTTTCCGACACCGGGATGCCCACTCCCAGTGTCAGATGCCCCCCACCTCCATGCCCACTTTCATTGCTGGCAGGGGTGCCCAATCCTCCTGTTGGCAGCATGTAACCCTCACCCAACTCATGTGGCACACTGGGAAAAGTACTTTTATTTATTTTTATTAATTTTATTTATTAGTAATTTGGAAATAACCGTTGAGCAAAGGTCTTTTACAAAGGTTCCACATCATGAATCAGAATACAAAAAGACACACACATTGTAAAGATACAAATACAAGATGTAATACAAGTGTAAACACAATGAAAACAACAAGATTAATTACACAGGCAGTTGCAAGGGGTGCAACTGATTCAAATTAGATGGAATATACAGTACCTTCTTAGACACACTGAAGGAGTTACAAGGGGGTCACACTACAGCTGGGCTACAGAGAGGTCCACAAGGAGGGTGAGGAGATAGGATAGGTGCTAGGGAAGTAGCCATAATGGGTGGCCTTGTCAAATGGAGAGGAGAAGTAAGGGGGAGGATAGGTGAGACAACTCAAGGTTGGAGACGGGCAGAGGGGAGTCTAGAAAGGAGAACATCCAGAGGGAGGTGGGAGTAGGGAAGGGGGAAAGTGGAGGGCAAGATAGGGAACAACAGCAGGTAGGGTGGAGGAACTGGGGTGGAAACACCTGATGGGGTGGGTATCTGGGAGAGGACAATATGGAGATTGGGTGGTCAAGAGGAGGGACATCAGGTGCCCATCAGACACTCACACATATTCCTGGAGGCTAGGTGAATTTTCAGTTCAGATTTGAAGGCATAGAGACTGGAGGTGTTGTGCAGAAGCTCTGGAATCTCATTGAGTCAGGGGGGGGCTCTGTAAGAGAAAGATCATTGGCCTAGTGTTGTTCTTTGAAAGGGCACAGAGAGAGCATTCTGCATTCTTCCTCTAGTCTTGTACTTAGTATCAGTCAAGGATAAAATTTCAGCGATGCAATGGGGATCTTTGCCTAGTAGAGCCTTCTTACCTAGAAGACAAATATGGAACTTGATTCTGTTGCCAATGGGAAGCCAGTTTGCATCAGTATACAGTGAGCAGGTGTGTGTAAAGCGATCTGCACCAATGGCGAGCCTACATGCCTTGTTGAGAGAAGTGGAAATCCACTTTAGTGTAGTATCTGAGGCTGCACCATAGACCACAAGTCCATAGTCTATAGTGGATAAAATGGAGCCAGTGATGAAGAGACAGAGGGCAGCAGGAGTTAGATTCTTTCTGTCTATACAGTACTACAAGCTTGGTATTGACAGCCTTAACCACTAAGTCAATGTGTTGCACGAAGGTAAGGCATCATCGATAGTGACCCCCAGGTACTTAAAGGTGTGGATCAGCTACAGTGGGGCCTTGGCATTGTTTAAGATAGTAAGGGTGGGGTGCCTTCGCTTGAGTTATGTGCTCGACAGGAGCATTGTTTTAGTTTTTTTTTATAATTAAGTAGGAGTTTGTGAGTGCCAAACCACTCCTCAAGTTGATGGAAGGAAGACTGAAGTTCACTCTGCAGTGGAGTGATATATGAATTGCTGCTGAGGATTACAGCGTAATCAGCATATAGAATGATTTTGCTATCACAGGCCTTCAGTAGGGCATTTAGGAAGATGCTGAATAGTAATGGTCCCAGGACTGACCCTTGGGGTACCCCCAGGGATACCTCTCTGGACTCTGAAACAGCAGGCCTCACCCTGACCCTCTGTGATCTGTGTATCAGATAGTCTTGAAACCAATGTATGCCATTTGTGGCCACCCCCAAGGTCAGGAGTTGACCCAGGAGGAGGGGGTGGTAAACCGTATTGAAGGCCTTTGTTAAATCGATGAAGATGGAACCGATCATCTTGCCTTCATCCATAACCTTATGGACAAAATCAGAGAACTCAGCCAGAGCCGTAGCTGTGCTATGGTTCTTTCTAAACCCATGTTGTTGGGGACAGAGCAGTTGATATTTATGAAGGTAGTCACTGATTTGATCTGCCACAATTCTTTCCAGAGCTTTGGATGGGGGGAGGATAGAGATGGTCTGGTAGTTTGTAATGCTTGACCTGTCTCCACTCTTAAAGACTGGGGTCACCAGGGCTTGTTTCCAGACTGAGGGAAATTTGACCAGGGTTAGTGACTTGTTGAGGTGTTTGGTTATAGGGACAATAAGCTCAACAAAGGTAAGGGCAACCAGTTTCATGTCCAACCCATCACTACACTGCCTGGTTGTTCCCAGGACCTTTTTTACATAAAACATTGCTTCTTTGATTGTTACCCATTTGAAATAAAAGTTTGGGTGCTTAGACATGGTAGGATTTTTGCCAAGGTCCATTTCAGCTGGCTTCAGGTAGTCAGGTGGAAAAAACTGTGTGAACAATTTGCAGGCTCTAATTCCTTAACGACCGCGAACACCAGCACGGTGGCAGAAATTGCCTGTCTGCAGTGCAACGCTGTGCTGGTGCGAAGGAGACACTGGCAGTGCATTTACTGGTGTAGCTCCCCCCCGGTCCAACTCCAATTCGGAGTTAGAATCCTAGAGACTGGGGTGTGTGAGTGGCAGAGCCCTCCGAGAAGAAAGCACTGACATCCCAAATGGTATAATGCTGACAGTCGGCATAGTAGTTGACGCTGTCCGGGATGTCAGTGCTTGCACTGTTGAAGCGATATAGTAAAACTGGAAGAACATGACTTAGATCCGTGAAAGAGGTATTGAATGACTCAACAATGGTGTGTGGGTCTGTGATATTCAACCCTTGAATATTGAGCATCTGGGGGTTGTTTCTTCTCATCCTTGAATATTGAGCATCTGAGCATTTTTACCTCTAAATACAGAAAACTGTCCCCCACCATCTTTTTTTTTAACTTATAAAAATGAAAACAGTCCCTCATTGTCTCCCCAGTCCTCCTTCCCCCAACCCCACCTTCCCACTGAGCATCCACCTCCCCGCACCCCCCCCTTACCTCATGCTTACCTCCAGAGGGTGGCGCTGTCATCTTCTCCAGACTGGGACATGTCTGCTCTCTTCAAAGTCCAACTGCAAACTGAAGATTTCAAGGTAAGCCATATAATGGGAGTCAATGGGGGTATTCAACTTATGTTGATTTCTCAGCCATTTTAAGGAATTTTTACCCCACATTTTCAACATGGGGTTCTTGGGACCCCACCACATGAACACTGGCACTGTCATTTCATTATTTGGTCCCAAAAGGTGATTTCGCAGTCACTGCATGGAATCACCTTTTGGGACCGATAAACAGAATGACAGTGCCAGTGTCCATGAAGTGGGGATCCCAAGAACCCCATGTTGAAAATTTGGTGTGAGAAAATTTGGAAAAATGCCTGTGTTAAGAGCGTGCGTTGCGCAGTTTCTACACGAGCTCATGGCTTTACCAATTTTTTATATTTTCACTCCAGATTTTCGACATTGCTATTTTTTCACATCTCCATATAACCAGTATAGCTGTTATTTTTCACATCCTGCTGGAATGTGTTTTCACACCTGTTGAGCAGAATGGCATGGTCGCTATGCAAAATCAACTTTTGAGATGGAGTAACAAAATGATAGTGCCACTGTTCATGAGAGGGGGTCCCAAAATGCCCATGTTAAAAATTTGGTGAAAAAAAATCACACAAAATGTCCACGTTACGGGTATGCATTGCGCAGTTTCTACGCACGTTCGTAACTTCGCCAAATTATAATATTTTCACTCCAACTTTTCAACATGGCCATTTTTTCACACATCCTCATGAACAATACAGCTGTCATTTTTCACAACCTGCCCCAAACCTGTTTTCACACCTGTGGTGCAGAATGGCACAGTCACTGTGCGAAATCACCTTTTGGGATGAATTAATGAAATGACAGGGGAACTTTTTATGAGGTGGGGTCCTAAAAAGGCCATGTTGAAAATTTTGTGAAAAAAACTCCAAAAAATGGCAGTTACATGTGATCATTCAAACTTTTAAACGCACGTATGTAACTTTGCCCATTTTCAATATTTTCACCCAAAATTTTCAATACAGCCATTTTATCACACCACCTCATAAACAGTATGGCTGTCATCTTTCACATCCTGCCCAAAATAAGTTTTCACACCTATGGTGCTGAATGCCATTTTCCCATTGATTTTAAATATTGTCACATACAGGGGTCATGAGATGGGGTGATAAGAAGTCTATGTTCAACATTTAAGATCAAAATATGAAAACAATAAAGTTATGCCCTTTCCTTGAAAACAATGGGGTTTATGCCCCACTCCCCCCACCCCCCAAGCCCATTTGGTATCACAATATGAAAAAATGACAAAGTTATGCCCATTCCTTGCAAATGACAGGATTTATGTCCTCTTGCTTCCCACCCCACACCCCCAAGCCCAAGACACACACACACATCAACTTAATGCATTAGCGACTCCTAGTGGCTCTGCCAGAACTTGTTGAATTAGACACCACTTTGCCCCCTCACTTCACAAGCAAAAATGACAGCCTTAACAACAACTATAGTTTCAACTGCTCATAAACAGACACAAAACAAAATACGTCAGCCCACTGGTGTGGAGGTAGTGCTACCGCTCGCAACATCGGGAACCCAGGTTCGACGGGGGGGAGGAGGATTGAGCATCCCAAAGGATACTCTCCTCCTCCTAGGAGGGAGGGCAGCATGCTCTGCCACAACACCACCACCTAGGTGCCCACTGATAACAACATGGCTGGAGCACCATGGTGGGGAGACACTTCCCGATGGCAGACATAAGCGCATTTTATGTGCACATATCACACCGTAAACTCTGCAGAGCAACCAGACAGTCAAGAAGAAAAATGTAAAGAGCATTGACTGGCAGAGATTGTTCATGGTTCCCTGCAGACCCCACACCACCTACTAGACATAGGGCCAGCCAACCAAGCTTGGCATCTAGAGGGGGCTTGGAGTACCCCAGTGGCCTCGCTATGGGGGTAAACTGTGGAGGAGCAGGTGGGTCCCACCAGGTAAGTCCCAGAGATGGCAGGTGATGGGATTGGAGGGACTGTGGAACTGAAGGGAGGCCAGTCAGGTGAAGGAGGTGGAAAAATGAAACAAACAACATTTTGACATTCTCCTCCCAGACATATACCAGTCTGTCTTGTTTAAGCAATAATGCCCAACAGGGTGTGTGTCATGCTGGGATAATGTCACGCCTCAGGTGGTTGGGCACGAGGCCACAGACCGAGTGCATCCAACAACTGAGGGGTGACGTTATCCCAAGCAACACACACCCTGGAGGGCATTATTGCTATTATACAATGGCTATATAAAATAAAAAAAATAATTTTAAAGAATGTTTTTATTAGTGTGGAAAAATATTTTTGTTTCTTAAGAGGAGATGCAAAAAAGAGAAAAATGACATGCTCCATAAGCTCATCTGCATTGGTTCACAGTGCTGAGACTGAACCCATGATGTTGTGCTGGGATAACATCACGGGTCCAGTCCCAGACCGACCAATCAGGGACGAGGAAATTTTCTTGCCATTGTATAATTCTTTTTTATTTCTGATGATATCCAAGGCTCAGTGCTACCACTATCAGCACAGTGCTACCTTCATCATGCCTCCTCTCCCCTAAATCCCTTGGGCTCTTACCTTATCCCTGTACACATCTACTGCACTAGAACTAGAACCTAACACCCCATTTGAGTGCATCCCTGCTCACCCCCTCACCTTGATTACACCATCAGATAATCTGACAAGGCCTTTGGCTGCAAACTCTTTCTTTTTTGGGGGGGCTTGTCTGTTTCTCTCCCCCTTCCCGACAGGCCCCCTTCCACCAGTCCCCCCAGCCCCATCACCTTGGCATCCACTGGACCCACCTCTGGATCTTAACTAGGTGTCAGCCAGCTGGATGCGATGCCTGTGAGGGGCTGGCATTATCTCACCAGTCGGGATATTTTTCCTCATTTTCTCCTGTCCCCTGAGTGTGATGTGGAGGTATGCAATGGTGCCAATGGCTGAGCCGTGCACTCTTCTACACACAGCATGCCGGGCATCTGCCCCCATCCACCTCCTTCATTAGAATCCACTGCACCATCCCCCAGCCACCCCTAGGGGACAGGCAAGCAGCAGTCTCCATCCCCACCCTTCCCTGGGAGAGGAGAGCTGTCCTCCAGACACTCGATCCTATCCCTCTATGGCTGACCCCTGACGGTCTGCTCACACAGTGAACACGGGTGCTGGCATGGCACTACCATTACCTGTTGCTAGCTGCACCCCTTCCCCCCGATTGGTGGTGGCAGCCCAGTTTGTGGGGTTGAGGTGTTTAAAGATCTCACTTGCCAAACGTGGTGGCATTTGTGCAGTGCAGATGCAGCAAGTGCAATAAGTGCAGGGGAGTCTAAAGGAGTCTGAGGGAGGTAGGGGAGTGGGAGTGTTTGATTGTAATACTGTTGGTGTGGTAAGTATGTTATGTTAATAATGTGGGATGCTAAATGTTTACCTATTTAGGTGTGTATCCCTTGGGGGGGGTTAATATATGTGGATCATATTGAATTATATAGGTTTGGTGCCAGGAACATTGCCTCATATGAGACAAGTGATTTTTGCTTTTCAAATTGCTTAGTTGTTGATGTTGTTGTTACTGACTCATGGCAATTGTTGTTGAGTAGCCGTATGCCCATAAGACAACGTGGGAATTGAGGTTACTTAACTTGTTTGCACTATGGCATGCTACTTTGTTCTAAATTGGGCAACAGTGCTTCAACCACCTTTCTGTTGTTAGTTTCTGGTGATGTTGAACTGAATCCAGGGCCTTGCTCTTTGGATTCTATATATTCCTCTCAAGCATCATCTTTGAATAATTGTTTGAAATCCTGTCATGGATTTAAAATTATCCATTTGAATGTTCATAGTTTAGTCCCTAAGATTGCTGAAATCAAACAGCTTATTGCTCTATATCTGCCTGATATTGTTGCTTTATCAGAGACGTGGTTGAAGCCAGGGGTGCCTGATAATGTGTGTCATATTGGGGGTTATAAAATTTTTAGGGTAGATCATAAAGGTTGAAAAAAGGGTGGTGGGGTCTTGATTTATTATAGGAATTATTTAGAAATTAGTTTTTTAAGGTCTAGTGAGGATTTGGATTGTGATACTGATTGGTTGGTTTTGCAATTTGTTCTTGGAGGAAAGAAAAAGTTAAACGTGGGCTGTTTGTATAATCCCCCTAAATGAGGTCTTCAAGGGTTTAAACATTTCTTGGATGTTTGCCAAGTTTATTTAAAGCAGAGTGATTCTGTTGTTGTTGGAGATATGAATTTGAATTGGAGGGCTAATGACACCATAGGGCTCGAATCTCTTCTTCTCTCTCTTATGGACTGACTCAGTGTATAAATGTGCCTACCCGTCTCAATCCCATCTCACAGAGTCATTCTCTGTTGGATTGGGTTTTGACTAATAGAGTTGGGAGAGGAGGGGCCTCTGGTGTCTTGGCAGATTCTGTAAGCGACCACATGGCTACCTTTTGTGTCCTAGATTTTCACTGTCTTAAACCCCCCCTTCTGTGTTTCAGACTAGATCATTTAAAAAGATAGATTATTCTTTGTTATATTCTTCTTTGAGGATAATTGATTGGTCATTTCTTGAATGTATTCCAGATGTGGATACAGCACTAGATTTTTTTTGCAGCCAACTTCTTCCAATTCAAGAATCCCTTTTCCCTTTGCAGACAATTCGATGTAGAGGTTCTCCTACTGGATGGTTTGATCCCAGAATTAAGAAATTATTTAAGGAGCAGGATAGTCCTTGGACTAAATTTAAATTATCTCCTAGTAGAGTTTCAATGGATCTCTACCGTGGACTTCGGAATTTAGTCTCTCAAACTGTTAGAAATGCTAAAAAAGCTTATTTCAGGGATCACTTTGAAGATAGCTGGGCAGATCCAAAGAAGTTTTGGAATAACAAATTCTTTATTTTCTCCTAAATCAAAATCTGACATCCAGAAATTAAATGTTTACAACAAAGAAATTGGTGACTTCCCCAAAATTGTTATATTGTTAAATTCTAAAGTTTCAGACCTTTCTAAGTTTAGACCTTTTTTCCTTAGGCTGGTAATACTAAATCCTTTTCTTCTGTTCCTTTGGTAGATGAAACCAGGTTTTTGTTTAAAAAAGTAACATCAAATGAAGTTTTTCATCTTCTGCAGTCTCTCCCAAATAAAGCGACTGACTGTGGGGAAGGGTTGGATGCCCGCTTCTTAAAATTGGCTATCCCCTTTATTTCGGATCCTCTTTGCTATATTTTTAATATGTCATTGGGTACAGGTGTTTTTCCCCTGTCCTGGAAGAAAGCTAAGGTAGTTCCAATTCCAAAAAAGAGCTGTGCTACTTCTATGGATGATTATAGGCCAATATCAATACTGAATCCCCTTAGCAAACTACTTGAGCATTTAGTGGCTAAGCAAATTGATGTCTATTTGCTTACCCATGATTTGTTGTCAGGCAACAACATGGGTTCCGTAAGCGTTTTGATACAGGCATGGCTTTGGTTGGGTTCACGAACACCGTCCTACGTGGGTTTGAGAAGGGTTTCATGACTGGAGTGGTGTTCGTGGACCTAACTGAGGCTTTTGATTTGATTGATCGAGGTTTAGCTTGCACAAAATTGAAAGATTCTGGGGTTTTCTGATGTCACTGTTTCTTGGTTCTGTGATTACCTGGGTAACAGGTGTCAATTTGTTCAAGTAGGTTCTGTGGTTTCTGATGTCTTGCCAATTAGTTGTGGTGTGCCTCAGGGGTCCATTTTGGGACCCCTTTTATTTTCTATTTTTATTAATCAGCTTCATGGAGTTTGTAAGTTTAGTGAATCACTGCTTTATGCAGATGAACTTGTAATCTGGGCTCAATCAAATTCTGTGTCTGAACGTTCTTGTTCCCTAGAAAAGGATTTTGGAGCTGTCTGTTCTTGACTTACTTTAAATGCTATGGTTTTGAACTCAGCTAAAACAAAAGTTATGTTATTCGGCATGCAATTTATGTTGGTGGACAACCCGGAACTGAGGATATCTGATTTTCAGGGTGGTCTGCTTGGACAAGTGTCTCAATTTAAGTATTTGGGCACACTATTGGATCCCACTTTGACCTTTTCACCTCAGATTCAGTCTATGGTTAAGAAAGTAAATCAAAGAATGGAGTGTTATACAAATTCAAGTCATTCTTCTCACAGGCAACTAAATTAGCAATTGCTATTGGTTCTCTTCTTCCTTATTTTGATTACAGTTTTTGTTTATATTATAACATAGGTACAAAAGAAATGCAAGCACTAACTGTGGCCTATAATAATATTTGTAGATTTATTTTAGGAGCCCCCAATAGGACACATCGGTGTAATCTCTATTCTCGGTTGGGGTGGTTTTCCCCTAGTTGCAGAACAGAATATTTTGTTGGCTGTCTGATGTATAAATGTTTTTACTTTGGCTCCCTTTTTCCTCTTTCTGATCTTGTTGTAATGAGAGAAATGCTTCGCAGTCTGAAGTCGGCTGACGGCCTCCTATATTTTGCCCCCAGGTCTCGGCTTAGAATAAGTTCTAGACCTTTTTCAATAGCAGCACCCTTGTATTGGAATTCACTTCCACTTGATGTTAGGATTGCTCCTTCTGTTTTAACTTTTAAACAAAGGTTAAAAAGTTATTTATTATATAAATCTGCTTGTAACTGTAATTTGTAACTTGTATTTTTTGGTATTGTATTGTTGTTGATTGTATTTGTGTATTTTTTTTTTGTCCGTGTCGGGCCTGAAAAGGGACCTTTGGTCCAGTGCCTTTACCCGGTTACCAAAGAATAAATGAAATAAATGAAAAAAAAATGAACTGGCAGGAGATAAGGCACTGATGCCTCAGCTGTCAACACCACTGGGCTGGCTGCTTTTCCCCCTCTTCTTCCATTGTTCTCCCTCCCTACTTCTTTCTTTCTCCTTTCAGCAACATTAACAAAGCCCCTGGCTGCTACCTCCTTTTTTCTTTCCATTTATTTACCCCCTTTCTCCTATTTTGAATGGTACCAATTATTTATGATGTATTACACACTGCCACTGTTACTGTATGTTAGAAACTCAATTGTTAGTTCTTTCTTTGTCTGTTTGTAACCCTCCCCACTGACGTAGAACCTTTGTACATCAGCTGCATTGTGCTCAAAGGTATTTTGTAATTCAAGATTGAATAAATAAATAAATAAATAAGAACTGCCTCGCGAGTGCACCAGCAACAGCAATTAAAAATGCAGGTTAACAGAAGAAATGGGAAACAAAAATAATAAAGCTGGGTCTCACATTAAGATTCAAACAGTACGTCTTTGTGCAATTAGCAGCAGCGCCTTGTACAGTACTGGTAATCTACCAGAGGAAGGCCTATTTTAAACAAAACATTGTTTAAATTATTTTTTTAACATTTTGTTTTTACATTTTACATTTTTTTTGGCTGAAGGAGGATAAGCTGTACAGCCATCTTTAACCACAATGGACATTTGCAGCAGCCAAAAGAAGAGACTGACAAGCCAGTACATCAGCCATCACTGAAACAATGTTTTATTTTATAAACTGTTGTTGCTTAAAGTGTTACCTTCTGCTCTGTGGACTTTAATCTGGGTGCCTGGTTAAAACGGCAGGTGTGGGGCCTCGGGAGTGAGTCAGCGGCCATTGGTTATGTCCATGAGGTGGGGTTACAGCCTACAAAGCCCCATGCTGCTCACACAAGCAGTACAGCCATCTTTAACCACACTGGAAGTCAGCAGCAGCCAAAAAGCAGAAACTGGCAAGCCGGTAATAACATCAGCCATCACTGAAACTGTGTCTTATTTTATAAACTGATGCACTTAAAGTGTTACATTCTGCTCTGTGGACTTTGGTCTGAGTGACTGGTTGTAATGGCAGGCATGGGGACTTGGGAGTGAGTCAGAAGTCATTGGTTATGCACACTAATCAGGGCTACAGCCTGCAAAGCCCCACACCACTCACACAAGCAGTAGAGCCATCTTTAACCACACTGGAGAGCTACAGCAGCCAAAAGTAGAAACTGGTAAGCCAGTAATAACATCAGCCATCACTGAAACTGTGTCTTATTTTATAAACTGATGCTGCTTAAAGTGTTACCTTCTACTCTGTGGACTTTGATCTGGTTCCCGGTTGCAACGGCAGGCATGGGGACTCAGGTGTGAGTCAGCAGCCATTGGTTACTCCCACAAGGTGGGGCTACAGCTGACAAAGTCCCACATCACTTGCACAAGCATGAGCATAGGTGCTTGTTCAGCGCCACTCGGTGAAATAAAACTGGATTTTCATCTGCCCCGTGAGGAAAACAGCTCAGGACATTAGGGTTAAAAGCTGTTTATTATATTTTATGGTATCATTAGGCCAATAATTTAACTGAGGCTGTATTATATGGTAGTTGAGGAGGTTTCTGGTGGGTGGATTGTTGAGAGTATTGGAGGATGGCAGGGGCTTCTAAATATAGTAACACAGATTGTGTAGGGTGACATTTTATTGGCTACTATTTTGTTTGTTTTGTTAACTTAGTTGTAGGGTACTTAGGAGACAGACACAATTTTGTTAATTTAGTTGTAGGGTATCTGAGAGATAGATCAACACTGGGATGTTAACATACCAGGGTACACAACCTACAGGAGAGACAGGTAGGGGAGAAGAGGGGAAGGGGTAGCTCGCTAAGTAAGGGAAGGGATAAAAGCAATGGAACAAAAGAGTAAACAGGGAGGAGAGGAGGCACCGTGAGTCACGTTAGAGACTGGAAATGGCACCACAGTCCGCACAGGGGTTGTATACAGACCTCCATGTCAAGGGGAGGGAATGGACAAGGATATGATAGAATGCATCTTTAAGATGGCAGAGAAAAGGGAGATACTGTTGATGGAGGACCTGAATATGCCAGATGTTAACTGGAGCACCTTTGCTGCAGCCACATCCAAAAGCATGGCCATTCTCGATGCCCTATAGGTGGCATGCCTCAGACAGCTAGTTTTGGAACCCACTCATGAGGAAGCAATCTTAGACCTCATACTCTCAAATGGGGACAGTGAGAGGATCTCAGATCTAGAAGAGGGTAGCCATCTGGGAACAAGTGACCACCAAACAGTGTGGTTCATGATAAACTCAGCTACAGAGTCAAGCCATACAAAAGTGAGGGTACTGGACTTCAGGAGGGCTGACTTTGGCAAGATGGGAGAGTGCATTAGAAAAGCACTAGCAAACAAGCTAGAAGGAGGGGTGAAGCAACAATGGGGAAACATCAAAACTGCCATCACAGAGACAACAAGCCTTTGTGTGAAGCAAATAAACAAATCAAAATGAAAGAAAAAGCCACTATGGTTCTCAAAAGAGGTGGTGGGGAAGGTTAGGGAGAAAAATATAGCATTTTGGAAGTATAAGGAAACACAAAAGGAGCAGGATAAGGAACTGTACCAGTTAAGGCAGAAGGAAGCATGGAGGAAGTTAGAATAGCAAAGGCCCAAACTGAGGAACATATAGTCAACTCGGTTAAGAAGGGGGATGAAACCTTTTATAGGTACATCAGGGAGCATAGAAAGACAAAGGAGGGAGAGTGAGGCTCAATAGCATGGATGGTGGGTGGGCAGAGAGGGACAGTGAAAAATCAGGGATACTGAATAAATACTTCTGCTCAGTATTCACAAAAGAGAAAGAGGGGGAGGTGCCTAATCCAATTAACAGAAACACTCTGGATAGGTGTGTCGATCCCAGTCCTTTCACAGAAGAAAGGGTTCTGAAAGAACTCCTAAAACTGAAAGTGGACAAAGCAATGGGGCCTGATGGAATTCACCCCAGAATTCTGAACAAATTAAGGGGAGAACTAGTGACACCACTGACTACCCTTTTTAACAAATCATGGAAGGATGGTGTGATACCTGAGGACTGGAGGAAGGCAGATATGATTTCCCTTCACAAAAGTGGGAGCAAGACAGAGGCAGGAAACTACAGACCTGTCAGTTTGACCTCTGTGGTAGGGAAAGAGATGGAATCACTTCTGAAGGAAAGAATCATTGAGTACCTAGAGGCCAGTGGGGCACAGAACCCAAGGCAGCGTGGGTTCACAGCAGGAAGGTCATGTCAGATGAATCTAATTAATTTCTTTGACTGAGTGACCAAAGTAGTGGAGCAGGGAGGGTCTGTGGACATTGCCTACCTAGACTTTAGCAAGACATTTGACACAGTCCCACACAAAAGATTAATAATTAAATTAACCAGCCTGGGAGTGGATCCCAGGGTGGTAGCCTTGGTAAAACATTGGCTGGACAACAGGACACAGAAGGTAATTGTAAATGGAGTCTACTCTGAAGAAAGAGGTGTTACTAGTGGGGTACCACAGGGTTCAGTACTGAGTCCAGTCCTTTTCAATGTCTTTATAAGTGACATTGCAGAGGGACTGGAAGGAAAAGTATGCCTCTCTGTAGATGACACAAAGATCTACAACAGAGTTGATATACAAGGAGGTGTGGAAAGGATGAGAAGGGACTCGGCAAGTTTGGAGGAATGGTCAGAAGTATGGCAGCTTGGATTCAATGCAAAGAAGTGCAATTTAATGTACCTGGGAAATGAAAACCCAGCGGAAGATTACATAATGGGGGAGAGGTAGTAACAACAACAAAAATGGAAAGGGACCCGGGGGTAATCATATCAGATGACCTTAAGGTTAGCAAGCAATGCAAGAAGGCAGTAGGGAGGGCTGGGGGGATACTGGGATGTATAGGAAGAGGCATCACCAGCAGAAAACAGGAAGTTGTTATCTCTCTGTACAGAAAATTGGTGAGACCCCATCTGGAATACTGTGTCCAGTTCTGGAGACCCCATCTCTGCAAGGACATAGACAGGACGGAGGCAGTCCAGAGGAGGGCAACTAAAATGGTGAAGGGTCTGCAAGAGAAGCCATATGAGGTGAGATTAAAGGAGCTTAATATGTATACCCTTGAGGAAAGGAGGGAGAGGGGGGACATGATAGAAACTTTTAAGTACCTCAGTGGAATCAACAAAGTCCAAGAGGGTAGCATCTTTCAGAAAAAGAGATGTGCAAGAACAAGGGGACACAATTTGAAGATAGAGGGGGGATGGCTCAGGGGAAATGTGAGGAAGTATTTTTTCACAGAGAGGGTGGTGGACACATGGAACAGCCTTCCTGAGGAGGTTGTGGGGTCTAAAAACTGTGGGAGGATTCAAGAATGCATGGAACAGACATAAGCAATTCTTGTGGGGGGTAGGAAGAAATAATCTTTTGGTTAACTAGGATCTGCAGCTTATCCTGTAAGTAGGGAAATGGGCAGACTAGGTGAGCCAATCGGTCCTTATCTGCCATCAAGGTCTATGTTTCTATGAATGAAATTTAATGAGAATAAGTGCACAGTAATACATGTGGGAAGGAATATTCCAAACAGATCTTATTTCTTGAGTAAAATACAACTCATAATGGTAACATCAGAAAAAGACCTATGGGTATCGATAACATCCAATTTTAAGAATAAGGAACAGGTCAATGAGCTCCTTAACAAAACAAACTACAGAACTCAATCAAAAGACACTTTAGCCATAAGTCAAAAGGGTATTTTTACCAGTTTATAGAATATATAGGGGGCCGCATACAGATTATTGTTCACAGTTTTGGAGGGACTGAACACTGGTGGAAAAGGTAAAATTGAGAGAATTCAATAAAAAGCCACAAAAATGATGAAGGGTTTGGAAAATAAGCCTTACGAAATCAGACTTAATGAACTATAATTTCACAGCTTACATAGGAGAAGAACCAGAGGGGATCTCCTGTTATTTTACAAAATGCAAGGGGACAATTACCTACTTAGTTTACTAAATACCAACTTTAGATAAGAGGGCCATAACATGCAATGCCATAATAAGCAGATTACAAACAGCAGCTTCAGGACAAACGGTAGGAAATTACACTATACTCAGAGAATAACCCATATCTGGAACTCTTTGCCAGCAGAAATAGTGAATACTAATAACAACACATTTAAAAGACAATTGGATGTCCATATGGATGGGGGCAACTTAACAGATTACTATATCAAATAAAGAGGTAGCTTCATGTAGACATATAAGTATTCTGCTACCTGCCTACTTCTAGTAGTAACTCCTAGTATAACATCCCAGTGGCCAGAGGTGCCAGAATCTGGGCCCTGCTTTATGTCTTGAAGGAATTCATATTGGTACAACAAGTCAAGGATCCCACTAGACAGTCAGTCATTCTAGATGTGGTACTCACCAACTTGGAAAGAGTAGGCAGAGTATGGGTCAGAGAACCACTGGGGTTCAGCGACCTCAATACTATATGATTAGAGGTGGCCCTGCTCACCTGCAAGCCCTCGTTTAAGGCTGACATGCTAGAATTCAGGAGGACAGATTCCAACCCTCTGGAGGAAATTGCGTTGGACTGCTTAGCTGGAGTAGACAGCATCAGGGGAGAGGAGGAAAGATGGACATTATAAAAAGGGTCATTCTCGAGGCAGCACAAACATGAACAAGAACAGTTATCAAGAGAAACAAGTGTAAGAGATCAATCTGGTTCTCTGAAAGAGTCAGAGAGGCACTGAAGGCTAAACAGTGGATCTTTATAAGGTAAAAAGAAAAGCAGGAGAAGCTGTATCCAAGGCACCAAGTGGTAGGACACCCATATGGCATGCTGGCGACCTGGGATAGAGCCCCAAGCTGGGGATGTCAGGAGTGAAGGCCAGTAGGGAGGGTGATAGAGCATCTGCACAGACCATCTCATCCTGGGAGGGGGTGCTGCAGAGCACCACATTAAGTGTGGCATCAGGTGTTGTGTGGCAGCCTTGCCAGCGTGGATGACCACATATTGGCTGCCTCCTTCCCCAGGGCATCGTAGCGGTATATGGCACTGGTGTATGGGGTAGGGCCCAGAAAAATGGAAACAGAATCTATCTCAGCCTGCCACATGATGACTGCCTAGTCCCCTCACACCACAGTCCCCCTAGTGCACCACTCCTGCCCCTCTAGCCCTGCACACCTCAGAGGAACCTCCGGGAATGCTACTCCTCTACTTTCCCCCAGGGAGGGGGGCCCCTCAGCAGGGATATGCCAAATCTTCCGAGGATGTGGGGATAGTATGGGGAGTCAGGTAGCAGGAAGTGGCAGCAAAGGGTGAGTGTGGTGGGCAGAATATGACAATGAACAGCTAGAAGGAGTGAGAGGTCAGTGGATGCAAGGCAGGAGAAAAGACATAAAAAAGCAGAGGATGAAGAATGGATGAGTACCAGAAGAAAACTAGTGGGTCCAGAGGGCAGTCTGGATCACAAAGGAAGACACAGAGCTGCATACTGCAGAGGGGGTCAAGGGAGGAGAAAAATAATTCTTTAGCCGTGCAAGAGAAAATAGGAAGATGGGAGAGGAATTGTCAAGCTAAAGGAGGGAAGCAGGTTAATAGGGGAGGATGAGCAGAAAGCAACTCTGCTAAATGATTACTTATGCTCAGTTTTCACAAGGGGAAATAGTGGGTCCTTACTGAAGAGTGGTATAAATGCAGGGATTCCAAAAATGAAACTGCAGAAATTTTGGAGAAAGAGTCAAAATGAGTCTGGCAGCCCTGAAGGTAAACAAGATCCAGGAGATGGATAGGATGTATATGAGGGTGCTAAGGGAGCTGGCATCTGTGCTAGCTGAACTCGTGGCAGGGCTATTCAATAGCTCTGTGCACCAAGGGGTGCTACTCAGTGACTGGAGGATGTCGCACATGGTTCTGCAATACCACAGAGGAGAAAAGGAGCAGTCGGGAAACTATAGACCCATCAGCCTTTCCTCCATGGTAGGAAAACTGAAGCAAACAGTAGTCAAAAAAGATCTAATGGAAAAGTTAGACAAAAAATGGACAGGATAATGCTGGTCTAGTGGCACAGAAGGTTGAGGCACTATGCCTAACCTCATTTTGCGCTGACCACCCAGATTTGGGAATGACCTCGGGTCATCGGGGTGCTGGCACGGGGGAGAGTGGGATAGAGCAGCCTATGGCAGCTCTCCTCTCCTGGGGAGGTTGTCACCCCCCCACCTGTAGTTCCACTGCCACCGGGTGGAGGTCCAGTGGCCACGTAGGTGGCAGGGGCAGCAAGTTGGGAGGTATCAGGACCCAATGTGCCTGCTTCCACATGCATGCGCTCACACTTGAGAATGGGGGCAGGGCATAAATGGGGACAAAAAACAATAAAATGTAAATTAAAAATATGGACAGGATAGAAAGCAGCACGAATTAGTGACATGGAGGTTGTGTCACACCAAACTGATAGTATTCTTTGACTGGTTAACAAAGGTAGTTGATAAGAGCCATGCTGTAGATTTACTCTACTTGCAGTATCCTGTGATGACAGCAACTGAAAATGAGTGACTGCTAAAACAAAAACTCATTTTCAGCAATGTCATCAAGGGCTACATCAAGGGTAATGACCCTATAGCGAAAGCAACTGTAGGGAGAGTGACCAGAATGGGGAGATAGAGAAGGGGAGGGGAGGGATGGGAAAGGGCCCATAGGGGACTGCTGCACCCACTCCAGCTAAGCTAGCCCTGTGGCATGGTGGTGAGGGTCGCTAGCTCTAGCTAAGCAGGTATGAAGTTCTGGGCTGGGGACCAAGAGGGTTACAGTTTTGCCACTGCCTGCGGGTGCAGCACTAAATTTTTCCCACAAATGCGAGTTGTGCCCCTTCCCCGACATGCACCACCCTGGAGTTAGTAATCTTTATTCAGGGGGGTGTGGGGAGCAAAACCCCCGGGAAAACATTTTTCCTTTTGCCGGATGTCTGGTCACTGGCAGGTGTATATCGCGATTTCCTTTTTAGCAATGTGCACTCACCATAATAGCGATCGCTATTATGTAATGGAACACTCTACGTGCACTTTAGCAAAGCATTCAGCTCACTACCATGTCTAAGGCTGTTGAAGATGAGGGACCTGACAGCAGTTAAGGAAATGGTAAGGTGGGTAGGGAGTTGATTGGAGGTGAGGCAGCAGAGGCTTGTGGTGAATGGGGTCTGATCAGAGGAAAGAGAGATCACTAGTGGAGCACCTAATATATCTTTTCTAGTCCCAGCCCTCTTCAATATGCTCATCAATGAAATGGGAGATTGGATCCAGGGCAGGTTGTGTCTCTTTATGGATGATGTTAAACTCTGTGGCAAAGCTGACAACATGGAGGAGATAAGGGAGTTGCACAGAGACCTGCAAAGGCTGTAAAATTGGCCCAAAGTCTGGCAGCTGAAATTCAATGCTAAATGTTATGAACTTAGTGAACAAAAATCCCAGAACAGATTATTGGAAGGGGTAGGGGGTTAAGCTGGACACATAAGTGGAAAGAGACCTAGGAGCCGTCATTAGCAACTCTTTTTAACAAATCAGTCAATGTGACAAGGCTTTCAGCAAGTCTAACAGGATGCTGGGGTGCACAGGAAAAAAAGGGTTCAACAGCAGAAGACAGGAGGTACTGTTACCACTGTATAGGTCACTGCTGAGGTCACCCCTGGAGTACTGTTCTCAGTTCTGGAGTCCCCACCAAGAAAGGACAGGGACAGGCTAGAGACTTACAATGTGTGATAACCAGTCTGGTTCAGGACCAGGAGGGCAGATCCTATGAGGAGCGGCTAAAGGCATTGAACATGTATTCACTAAAAAACAGAAGAGAAGGCGGGGGGATATGTTAGAGATCTTCAAGTTCCTGAAAGGAATTAACAAGGGGGATTGTGAGGAGCTATTTACCAGGAACAGAGAAGTTAGGGCAAAGGGTCATGAGTGAACTGGGGGAAGGTTTAAAAAGGCTGTGAGGAAGTATTATTTTACAGTGGTTGAGCCATGGCATGATGTGCTGGCAGAGGTTGTGGGTGTCAAAACCATAAATGGCTTCACACATGGCTGGGATAGAGTCAATGAGATATTAAATACTCTGTGGGAAGTGGGGGGCAGAAACATGGATAACAAAAGGGGGACAGTATAAAGACCCCACAGAGACAACAGATTCTGGGGTATGACAGGGTAATATGGGCAGACTTGATGGACCATCAGTCTGTTCCTGCCATCATCGTCTATGTTTCTATGTTTTTATAATCCAATGTGTTTAGGAAACTCTGCAGTACCAATCTATTAGTGCAATTCCTACTGTAAGTACTGTGTTGCATACAGATCTTCAAACACAGCATAGTTATTCTGCTTTCAGTTTTTCTTTAATCCACAGTCAAAGGTTTATGAAAACAATTTGAATACAAGTAAGTACATACCTGGTTAACAAAATTAGCAAAATTGTTTGTTTGCTTCTTTGTTGGTTAGGTTGGTTGGTTGGTTACAAAATGAGCTGACTATTGGTTGTTTGAAAAGCAGTGTGCCCAAAGCTGCAGCTGTTTAGACATTTGAAGAGTTACAGCCACAATTTAACTAACAAGGCTTTTGTTAGTTAAGATGTGGCTTTGATTTTATCCCAGTGGCCTTCAACAATATTAAATAATAAACTGTAAACTCCGCTCCCATGCTAATCATTACAGAGTGCTCCCATGGTCTACAAACTCTTACATCATAAAACATGGGAGGACAGGGATGACACGGGGGCAAAACGGGCTATGATCTGTACCAGGAAGGGGAAGTAATCGGGTGGCTAAGGGGCATTTACGATCCCTTCCCCTTAAGTATTTAGCCAGCTAAAAATTCTTCAAAGTGGACTGCTTCAGTCCACAATAGGTAAGGATTCACATGAGGGCTTAATTTAAGGAGACATGACATTTTGCTAATTGATAGTAGCTAATAATGTTCCTGTTCAAAGCAATGGAATTCATCCCTCCAAATGTCCTATATTTAACTGTACCTGAATAAACACTGATGTGAAAACCTGGTTTCAGTTGTTTCCTTTTAATGAACAACATGCTACACAGTTCTTTTGATGGAACAGGTAGTTTGGAGATTTTACTATGTCAGTTTGTGTGCAGAATGCTAATTATGAGCTGCTGAACTATCAGAACCTTGCTTGTACACAAACTGTGACATACTGTACTTAAAACTACAGATTAGAGATAACATGAAAAGAACTGTAACATAGAGGATAATGGATGGGCATCAGACGGTAACCAAGCTGTAACCACTTCGAGTTTTCCATGACAACTTGGTAAACCTTGAGAGGGTAGCTCGAGAGGTTTACCATTGTCATGGAAACCTTGAGAAGAGATTACAGCTTGGTTATCATCTGATGCTCAGCCATTAACTTTTATAGTGTATGGGCACATTACATTATAAAAGCTAACGGACACCATGCAAGGACAATATTTTAGCCATCACACCACATGCCATATACTGTACTTGTAAATGAGCGTACTTTGTTGAAAAAAGATGGAGACTAGTCTGCTGTGGAAAATCTAACAAAACAAATGTATTCACTAACAGTCAACACAAACTGCCCATGTTAAGAAGAAAAAACAGTTTTTGTACTTGCTTTGAAAAATAAATAACTTTTTAAACTAAAAATATTCAATAACAACTTTTTTTTTTTGAACCAACGAAGGATGTCTCTGGTTGACTGGCGCGTATCACATGGAACTGTGTGACATCACGATAATGCCTTTCAGAGTAAGTTCCTTCCATGTGGCCTCGCTGCAGAAATTAGAGGGATTTGGAGGTTTTTTTCTGTTCGTTTATTTCTTGGAGCCTCTATGAATGCCAGGTGGTCGAATGAGTTTACCAATGCTGCCATTTTATAGCCCGCTTTTTGATCTGTGATTTAGATGCGCCATGAGGCTGTTTTGAAGCTCTCTGAGGAGAAACTGCTTTTGAACGTTCGCGCTGCAGCACTAGCATGCTGCCGACCATGCAACTTCATTACATGCTGTTAACCCATCGATGCCACATCACATCGATAGGTTAACAGTATGAAACTACAATGAATGACAGGTTAACCACACTGGGGGAAGATATATTTCACATAATAATAGCATTCTATCATACATTATAAACTGCTGCCCATGAAAACAAAACAATGCAAAATACAATTTGTTTCACATTATTTTTTATTCTGTGACAGTTACATATAGATAATTTAGGGGAATGAATATTATTTTTGAAAATAAGAACTCCTAACAGCTGCTAATTAGAAATTATTTTGATCTTCTGTCCTCTTTGAGGTGTCAAAACTGGTGCTCTTCAATATGTTGTCAGCAATGGTATTTTGCACATTACTACACCCGCCCTGATTAATCAATCTGTAAATATGTGCATTTGTATATATGAAGATCCTCTACTTTAACTACATGGTGTGACTAGCTTTGATTACTTTGGTTTTATGATGTAACTGAAATGTTCCTACTCTGATGATGTTTTCGAGTCCCCGGTACCCTACACATAAATTTCGTTATCCTGGTGAGCATGACTTCAAAATAAAGCATAAATAAATACTGTACACACACACACACACACACACACACACACACACACACACATATGCACACACACATACACACACATACATACACACACACACACATATATCCCCACACACACACACACACACACACACATACACACACACACATATACATACATACACACACACATACACGCGCACACACGCACACACACATAAATAAATAAATACATGCATAGTGTGCTGTGCCTCTACCCCTGTTGTTTTTTTATAACTGGATTTCTCAGCACCCTGAGATCAGTAGGGTTCTTTTCAAATAAACATACTACTACTGCTATAGTGTGCAGCAAGCATAAAATCTTCACTACCCTAGACAGTATGTGCAGTACACATTACAAACTGTAGCAGTGTGTTTTCCTAACTGCCCAGAGACTGGGTAGCATGCGTCAAGAGGAAGCAGCTGAGCCTTCATGTACCCTGCCTGGCTCTTTTTCTGTTTTTTTTGTCCCTGTCCCTCACTGCAGCAGCATATAGTCACATGTATGTGGAGGCATGCATGCTCCACAGAATGGCCACCCCTCCCTTTGAGTAGTTTGGACCTGCACTACCACCAGGCCTTCACCCAGTGGTAGTCAGAGGCTGCGACAGCTGGCCACCCCTCCCTAGCAGGGTAGAGTGGTCCCTGTGATAGTTGATCCTTTCCCCCCAGCTGACCTCCAGTGATCCAATCCATTCCCAACCTCGGTCACTGATACAATGGCAGGTGAGGCACAAGTGCCTTAACACTCTGTGCTACTGGGCCAGCTATTCTCTGTTGCTTTTGAACACCTACTATAAAATGCACAAGACAAATAATGTACTGTGATTGGTGGAATCCAGTCACATGACCGTGCTATTATCCCAGTACAACAGCACAGGTCAGAAATGCTTAACTTTCTGAACTTCATTACCTGTCCTAAAATAAAAAAAATTAGGTAAGTCATTTTATAATTGCAATAAGGCATTCCAGGGTGTGCGTGATTGAGGGATGACACCACTTCTCGGGTGCGTAAAGCCATCGGCTTCACCTTGGGCTTGACTTCCTGAGATGTGCCATTATTCCATAAAAACCCACATCCTGTAATGCCTTATTGTTTAATGGTTTAATATGATTTTTCTTGTAAATAAAATGAACTAGCATGCAGAGCTCCTTGACCACCTGGGACATTAGGTGTACACAAAACAGCTGAGAATACTGATGAAATCCTGGTCTGAGCTATATAAAAAGAAGCCCTCCTTTTATTATTTAAAAATTTGAGGAAAAAAAATCAGTTTGCAAATAAATGTGAAAAAGTGTTATTGTAGACTCAAAATAGGGTAAAATTGATATTGTGCAAGACAGAAGGTAAGGGACCGTCTAAAATGGAATAAAACAGCATAGGTCAAAATGTTCATTGTAAGATGCATTGTTGCTTTAACCTCCCAGTGCTTAATTCCCCTCTTCTTTTAACCTAACCACCCCCCACTCAAATGTCCTTACTCTTTCTGTGCATGCCTAATAACCAGATTTTTTTTCTAACATTCCTAGCAAATCATGAATAGGGATGGCATTTAAACCTGCTTTTTGAGGCATCTATTTAGAGCAGGTTGGGTGGGAGTGACCCCTATATCTTTTCATCATCATTCATCAGTTTTGAAGCAAATACAAGTGTATTGTGCCATCCCTGCATCTGTAATGTTTGCTTCACAATTGTAGCTGTGTCACAGAACCTGTTTTAAGTAACCATTTAAAAAACATGTAGAATGTTGCACATAACATGCATGCATCCTGAAAATGCTAGCATCAACATTCAGTTTCTGGGGGCGGTTATTATTAAATCTTATTTCATAATTAGATCTGGATGGATAGCAGTGTTCCCCATAAAATCAGCATGCCCTCCGTACTATCTGTTCTCCCTCAACCAGCATTGCCATGTATGTGGTACTGTGTGCCTCCTTGTTTTCATGCCCCATACACACCTGTAACTGATGCCTACTGTACGTTAACCTGTTTTTGAGTTTTGAAGACTTGATTTGCCAGTTGGCATGTGGCTTGTGTGTGTTGTTCTGCCCATTATGCACCAAAATGGCTGTTTTCCTGCTGATTTCTTAGTCTTGATGAGCTGACTTCCCAAAAACTCCAGAAAAGTATATTTCACTTTATTTTATGGAAGCCCTCTAAGCACCTCTATAACTGTGCCCAGCCAGCAGCCCTCTGCCTCCTTAATGTTAGCTCTATACCTCCACTTTCAATGCTTCCTTTGATGAGAAAACTGCATGGACAACAACATTTGTCTACTATGCCAGAACAGTACTGCCCTCTTGGGATTCCTGCCTGCTAAAAATAAACAAGCATTTGTCAATGCCGAATGTTTGCTTGCTGATATTAGCACTGGACATGGAGGAGTTAGATGCCGAATAGGAGTGGCAGTGAAGTATTGAACTCATGCCAATCCCACCTCCACCCTGCAGAGATGGACAGGCATTGGGGTGTGCCTGTGGGTCGTTACCATAATGCTCATAGCATTTCACCTCACCCTATCCTGTAGACACCGACAAGTACTGAGGTGTGCCTTGGGGTGTTTGGCTTCACTGTCACCCCATTTCATACGGACATACACTGAAATGGGTGCAGTATAGGAGAATGAGGTGAAGTCTGAGGCTGAAGAGTGTAAGGCACACCTCGATGCCTGTCACTGGCATCAAGGTGGGGGTGGGATGGCATAAGCATTACAGCCAGTGATCCAAAGTTACACCTCTGATGCCTGTCAGTCTGTACAGGGTGTGACATTATGGTTAGAAACCTAATGCCCCGGACATGTGTTGGTATTTGCACTATAAATTTTCAACATGGCCTTTTTGTGATCCCCACCTCATGAAAGCATTTGGGACCTCTTCTCATGAACAGTGGCACTGTGATTTTGTTAATGTGTCCCGAACTTCAAGTTCCCACAGTGACCATCCCATTCTGCATCAGATGTGCGAAAACACAGATCAGGCAGGATGTGAAGAATGACAGCTGTACCATCCATAGGGAGGTGTGGCAAAATACCAATGCTGAAAATCTGGAGTGAAAATATTACAAATTTGTGCATTTCTGCACATACATGGAAACTGCGAAACACACGCTTGTAACACAGTCATTTTATGGACTTTTGTCACCAAATTTTCAGCATCTGCTCATGAACAGTGTCACTATGATTTTCTTAATGTATCCTGAACATTGATTTCCCACAGCGACCACGCTATTCTGCGCCTGAAGTGCAAAAACACAGCGACCGCGCCACTGTGTGCCAGATGTGCAAAAACACATTTTGGCCAGGATGTTAAAAATGACAGCTGTGCTGTTCATAAGGAGGTGTGGAAAATGTCAATGTTGAAAATCTGGAGTGAAAATATTACAAATTCACGAAGTTATGAGCATGTGTGGAAATTGTGCAGTACATGCTCGTAACACAGTAATTTTATAGACTTTCATCACCAAATTTTCAACATAGGCATTTTAGGACCTCTGCTTATGCACAGCATCACTGTGATTGTCTTAATGTGTTCCAAACACTGATTTCCCACAGTGACTGTGCTATTCTGCGCCAGAAGTGCAAAAACACATTTCAGTCAGGATGTGAAAAATTACAGCTGTACTGTTCATAAGAAGGTGTGGAAAATGCCAATGTTGAAAATTTGGAGTGAAAATATTACAGATTCGGAAAGGTACGAGCATGTGTGTAAAGTGTGCAATGCACACTTGTAAAACAGTAATTTTGGGATTTTTTCCACCAAATTTGAAACATAAGCTTTTTGAGAGCCCACCTCATGAGCACTGGCACTGTCATTTTGTTAAAAGTCCCGAAAGGTAATTCCACACAGTGACCATGAAATCACCTTTCAGGACTGAATAATTCCATGACAGTGGCTGAATTCATGAGGAGGGGTCCCAATAACCCCATGTTGAAAATTTGATACCAAAATTCCCCAAAATGCCTGAGATATGCACCAAAGTTGAAAAAACCCTATTTACGCCATTATACAGCTTACCGGCATTTCTTCAGTTTGTGGTCAGCTTTGAAGAGTGAAGACATGTTCTCAGTCCACCTACGATTGTCACACTGGGCTCCTGAGGTAAGTATGGGGTGAGGGGGTGTGGGAGGCAGGGTGCGTGGGGTGGGCGCGGGTTGGGGGAGGGGCCACAAACTCAATGAGGGACCGTTTTCTGTTTCACAGGGTTAAAAAAACAAACATTGCAGGACTTTTTTTTTCAGGGACATTTGGCACACTGGGATGGGCTTCTAGTGTGCCACCTCAGTGTTTTTGGGGGGGCTGCAGCTGATGGGGGAATGGGCACCCCCCTCGGCACATACCGAGTTGGGGGCAAGAGCCAAGGGGGATTGGGCACCCCCCTCGGCAGGCAACAAATTGGGAGAGACATTATGCCAATGGGGAGTGGGCTCCCCCATCAGCAAATTGAACTTGGAAGGGGGGACTGAAGCCGACGGGGACTGGGCACCCTGTCAGTAAAGAAATACTGTTTGGAGGCACCTGATGCTGAGGGGGATTGGGCACCCCCTCAGCATACAACAGAAACTTGGGGATGAGGACATTATGCTGATGGGGACTGGGCTCTCTGTCAGCAAATGAACTGGGTCAGGGACATGCGGATGGCAAGGTACCACAATGCAATGACAGGTCGCTCCCTCATTGCAGCGGAATGGCTGACATTGCAATGACAAGGTGGACCCTGATTGCAGCGGTGAAAATGTTTCAAGATGGTGGCATACTGGCTGAACTAGTGTCAGTAGCAGCGTGCCACTGCATTGGGGAAAATGGGCTAAGCCTCAAAAGGCACTGGGGCCATTGGCCTCCACAGTGCCGCACCTCCAAATCCCCGCTTCTCCCCTAAGCTGTGCCGAAGTGTTTCTTGTGCATGCGCAAGCAAACATAAAAAAAAGAAGTGGAAGTGCACTCAAGAGGAGTCAATCAGCTTAGCTAGGACAAAACTTAAGTGGCAAACAGAGCCCATCTCCCTGACGCTTCATGCGGTAGTACTTCATCAGGGAGCAAGGTAACAGGCAAGAACAGTCCTTTATGTATAGCATCACAAAGCATTACAGAAAATATTTAGAAAACAAATCATGTCCTGGTTAAGTCATGCGTCAACCTGTCAATGTCAACAAATTGTTTCCGCACAGTCTCCAACCAATGCAACACCAGGAAGATGGTCAGAAATGCCCTTAAGCCTCCTTTCTGGCTTACTCTGCTGGCTGGGGGAAGGGGGAGATGGGCCAGAGAACAAGTAGGATCTGTCGTGATACTATAGGCTGGGAAAAAATGGGCAGACTAGGTGGGCCAAGTGGCCCTTATCTGCCAGTAAATTGTGTGTTTCTATGTATGTTTCATTTGCTGTTAGGGCCGCTAACTGGTTAAATGAATTTATTTATTTATTTGTTTATTTATTTATTTATTTCCTCATTCGGACATAACCTTTGAGCAAAGTGCTCTTTTTCAAAGGTTCCACATCTTGACAGGAGGACAACACAGAAAGGTAGTTACAGAGTATGGGTGTACAAGTACAGAGACAAAAAATACAAGAAATAACAGCAATTAGTTTATTTACAATTGTTGGTTATCTCATATAGAGGTACAGCGTATTGCAGTTAGTACAGCCCAAGGTACATGATGAGTGCTGTGGGTTTAATTTAGCAGGAGGTAAAGCAGCCAGGGGAGGCATTGTCATTATTTCATATAAAGTCGGGGGGAGACACTCAACATAGGCTTTCACACCCTGACACCCTGTATGTTAAGACAGCCAAGAGGAGGTTTTGTCGTTAATTCTAGTCAAGGGTTGTGGGGGTAATTTTCTGTGCAGGACTGACCTAGTAGGAACATACTAGAGAGCAATGTGAGGGAGAACTGAACAAAGAATAAGCTGGGGGGGAAGACAGGTGCTTTGAAACAATCACATTTGTGCAGGGTCAACTGCCCTATACACTGCTGAATCTCCCCAAGTTTAATCAGTTTAGGAGACCTTTGCAGTCTGCCTTTGCAGTCCAATCCAATTGTAACCAATAAACAGTTTTACTTGGTTTCACTCTGTACATAATCCGAGACACTTTATACAATGAATTATATGGATTTTTTTCAAAACTTTAAGTAGTTGTTCTGCCTTAAGTGCTTTGAACCTTACTTGACTGCATTTCCTCTGGAACTGCTCATTGTACATGTAATGTTTTTTTGTGACTATGTATTTGACAGGGAACCTTTGTAAATAAGCACTTGTGTGCAAAGGTAATCACTGAAGTTTTCAATAAATAAAGAAATAGACACCAGACAGGTTGTGTAACTTGCATGGATAGGCGTTCAGGTTGTGGGCGGGTCCGCTCGCCCCCCTGCCTGATGTGGCAGACAGCCTTTATAAGGGCATAACTATCAGCCACTTCACATGCAAATGAGCCCATAATGATCATGCATATGGTCCTTTAGTGCCATGCATGCCCAACGGACTCATTTGCAAGTTGCTAGACGAATATTGCTCCCGGGGGTCCCGGTATTATCAGGTCTGGGAGTACTGTTCTCTGCACATCCCTATGGGCTGCATGCAGCCCAGATCCCTGTCAGGGCAGCACTACTTAATTTCATGCTATGCTGACATGCACCTATATTTAGTCTGATAGCGCCGGTGTGCTATCCAGCTGAATATAGCATCCACAGGGTCATGGACATAGGCAAGGGCAGTGCAAACCTTTGTGCTCCACTTTTGTCCATATTCCAATATCGGGCCCTTGGTCCTTTAAAACAGACTAAAAGACTACCTGTCAGCACTGTTCACATGTGAATGCTACAAATGATTTCTTAATATTGCTTGCAGAGAACAGTTTGTAGCCATTTTGGTCCTGCTACAAAGAGGAGAATAAAGTAGATGATTTGATACTTTTGCAGCTTACACAGACCTTTCTCCAGGTGATGGTAACTTCTACAAAAAACATTTCTTTTATACAATGGATAGTTTATTTATGTGAAAATTGGTGACTAAGAAAGACACACTGAGCCAAGGCTTGTTTCTAGGTGTGACCCAGAGGAAGGGAACAGTGGATGCAAATACATAGCACTGACACAGTACAAGGTTACAAAGCAAATACTATAGCACTGATACAATTCACCATTACAATAAAGAGCAACAGAGTGCACAGTTTAAAAACAGGAGTAAGCACAATAAGAGTGAGCAGCAACATTAGGCATTTCAGCCACATCTATACCAGGGTAGGAGGCAAATGTAAGGGTAGCAGTCAGGTAGGGGAAAAACAGGAGCAGAGGGAGGGAAGGATTTCCATCTGGTACCTAAGGAATGCAGGAAGGTAGTGAAGTGGAGGGAGGATGGAAATAGGTTCCAGAGTGAAGGAAAATTATAGGAGCTTGCAACAGTATTTCCATCAACCCCTGCTCTTCCAGGCAACTGCACTTTACAACACAGCACTTTTTGAACTGTTATTGGCACTTTTCTTTACGGCCTTCAGACACTAGAGCACAATATGACGATGCATGTTCCTGGCTCCTAAGGTTGTGAGTAAATAAATCAATTGTTCGTTTTTAAGCTGGTGTGCTGCTGCCTTTTTTTTTGTTGTTGTTGTTCTTGCGATTTAACTGTTTGTGGCTTGCCTGGGAATGAAGCAGATTTATTTGCTGTTGTTGAGATGATAAAAAAAAAGCTGAATGCCCAGCAGAGGAGTGGGAATGAGGAATAGTGAAGGTGCAAGGATCCCTGGAGCAGAGAGCAGGAGGCAGAGGGGATGGAGGAGAGAAGTGCGGATAGGAAAGAGAGAAGGGACCCAAATCAGTATTTGGATATGAATGAGGCACAGTGGTTCTGGCATATGAGGGAAGAGGAAGAAAGGATAAGAAGTGAAGTGACTAGTGGTGGGTATGAGGGGGAGTTGGTAGCAAAATGGCAGAAGGAGTTGCAGAGAATGTCCAATCTGGCAAGGGAGGTGGAGGGAGCAGTGCCATAGACCACATCTTCATAGTCAAAGACCAGAAGCACCACTTTGGTGACAAGCTCATGGCATATCTGTGAAGACAGACTATCTTTATTGCAGTACAAGGCACAAAGTTTAGGGTGGAGCTTAGCATGAATGGTGTCAGTGTGGGCAGAGAAGTCAAGTTTTCTGTCTAGCCACACACCGAGGTACTTCAAGGATTGAACCACTTCAAGAGAGGTGTCATCCAAGGTGGAGAAGGTAGACTAAGCTGGGAGTCTGGCCAATTTCTGGCTTGTGCCAAGGGTGATGGACACAGTTTCTTTGTGTGAGTTGACCTGGAGTTAGTTGGATTGGAACTAGTGCAGGTCATTGTGGAAGTCTTGCTGGAGCTGACCTTTCATGTCTGTAGAGGAGAGACTGGGGATGTAAATGACTGTGTCATCTGCATGCATGCATATATTCAACTTGGCACAAGCCATTGGGAAGTCGTTAAGTAAGATAGAGAACAGGATAGGCCCCAAGATGGAGCCCTGTGGGATCCTGGCCTGGATTGGAAGTGGAAGTGACAGGGCTCTACCAACCTGTACTGACTGTAGACAGCCCAAGAGGTGAGAATGAAACCAGTCAACAGCAGAAGCTGAGAAGCCAGTCAAATTCATCTTATACTGGAGGAGTGGGTGGGACACTGAGTTAAAAAAGCTTCACCAGATTGATGAAGATGGCAGCTGTGATGTGTCCCTGATCCATCCCTGAGAAGATAGAATTCATTACAGGTATCAGGGAAGAGACAGTGGAGTGATACTTCCGGAAGCCAGACTGGAACAGGGAGAAAAAATCAGTGAAGGATAGAAAATCAGAGAGTCTCATGTAGGCAAGCTTTTCTTGCACCTTAGCAAGGGAAGGAAGGAGGGATATTGGCCAAAAGTTACATGAGGAGGAGGGCCCCCCCCCCCCGAGGAGAGAAAGAACTCTGGCCAACATCCAGGACTGAGGGACAGCATAGAGGGAGAAGGAGAGGCTAAGTAGATAAATCAGAGGATGTGCTATGGCAGGGGAGAGATATGGAGTAATTTAGGATCCAGTCCTGCAGCAATGGATTTGAGCAGGTTGCGGTAGTAAAGGGCAGTAAGGGTTTCTTGGGTAGTAACAGGGGGAAAGCAGAAACTTGTGGAAGGAATGTCAGATAGTGAGTGCTACCTATTTCCAGCAACTTGTGTATACACAAGAATGAGGAGCTGTTAAGTTAAATGGCAGTATAGCTGTTAGAAATTGTTAGACATAGATCAATTAACATGTCATGTAGCCCAAGACATGGCAGAGTCAGAGGAAATGGTTGGTAACTACCTAGACTTTAGCAAGGCATTTGACACAGTCCCACACGAAAGATTAATAATCAAGTTGGCCAGCCTGGGAGTGGGTCCCAGGGTGATAGCCTGGGTAGCAAACTGGCTGCACAACAGGACACAGAAGGTAATAGTGAATGGAACACATTCTGAAGAAAGGGGGGCTACTAGTGGAGTACCTCAGGGCTCAGTACTGGGTCCAGTCCTCTTTAACGTCTTTATAGGTGACATTGCGGAGGGTGTGGAAGGAAAGGTATGTCTCTTTGTGGATGACACAAAGATCTGTAACAGAGTTGATGCACAAGGGGGGATGAAAGGATGAGAAGGGACTTGGCAAGGTTGGAGGAATGGTCAGACATATGGCAACTTAGATTCAATGCAAAGAAGTGCAAAGTAATGCACCTGGGAAATAAAATTCTAGGAGAAGAGTACACAATAGCAGGGGAGGTACTAACGACAACAATAATGGAAAGGGATCTGGGTGTAGTCATATCAGATGACCTAAAGGTGGGTAAGCAATGTGAGAAGTCAGTAAGGAGAGCCAGGGGGATACTGGGATGCATAGGGAGGGGCATCACAAGTAGAAAAAGGGAAGTGGTTATCCCTCTGTACAGACAGTTGGTGAGACCCCATCTGGCGTACTGCATGCAGTTTTGGAGACCTCATCTACTCAAGGACATAGGCAGGATGGAAGCAGTCCAGAGGAGGGCAACTAAAATGGTGCTGGGTCTACATCAGAAACCATATGAAGAGAGACTGAGTGAGCTTAATATGTATACCCTTGATGAAAGGAGGGACAGGGGGAACATGATAGAAACTTTTAAGTACCTGAAGGGGAATCAACAAAGTCCAGGAGGGTAGCATATTTCAGAAAAAGAGATGTGTAAGAACAAGGGGGCACAATTTAAAGTTAGAGGGGGGATGGCTCAGGGGTAATGTGAGGAAATTCTTTTTCACAGAGAAAGTGGTGGACGCATGGAACCGCTTTCCTGGAGAGGTTGTGGGGTCTAAAACAGTGGGGGAATTCAAACATGCATGGGACACACATAAGGCAATTATAGTGGGAGGTTGCAGGAAGTAGGCTGTTGGTTAACTAGAATCTGTAGCTTATCCAATAGGTAGGGGAAATGGGCAGACTGGGTGGACCAAGTGGTCCTTATCTGCCGTCAAAGTCTATGTTTCTATGTTTCTATGTATATAAAATGTCTCAGTGCCACAGGTCACCCTGGTTAACAGTTTTTTTCTCACCCATGGGCTTCACCAGGTTACCAAATAATTGAATGAAGGTTTGGGCAGACTATGCTTTCATCTGCCATCATATTCTACTTCTATGTTAAATAAATATTGTAATACAAGGAGTTAGGTTCATAAGGAATGGTGTGAACATGCACCACAGGTCTTCAAGTCTTCATCCTGCAAACCCTAGCATTGAATTTCCTTGCTTTTTCAACATTGTCACATGATGGCCTCATCCTCTATCATGCTCTAATATGGGATTACATAGATACCTAGAAACTGTCGGCAGACAAGGACCACCAGGTCCATCTAGTCTGCCCCTTTGTTACTACCTGCTTGAGCAGGCTTGTGACTCTACATGGTCACCTGCTGTAGCTACTCCTTCCCATCTCTAAGATTCCCTTATTCCTGTCCCATGCATGCTTGAATTTTGGATTCTGGTACTTGCATGTAAATGGACCAAAGGGAACCTGTGTCTCCATTCCCGGTAACACAATAACACTGTATACCAGATCACAGGGCAGATGTTCTTTATTTTCAGTAAAACTCGAAGAAGATTAGCAGCAAATAATTCCGGTCCACCATAACCAACATTCCACACCCATTCTAGCACTTTGACAAAGCACCACAGTGAGAGTGAAACATTGGTGATTGTGGACCTGAACTATTTGCTGCTAATCTTCACCCAGTTTTACTGAAAATAAAGAACATTTACACTGTAATCTGGTATACAGTGTTACTGTGTTATTTGGAATGGAGACATGGGTGCCTGACTCATTCCCTTTGGTTCAGGTACAATTTGCCATAATAGAGGCACCATGGTGAACTTTGCAGCAGCCTCCTCTCTGTACCTGCATGCAAACTCCAGCGCCCCAAATGGCAGCACAGCATACTGCTACCATAACACTAGTTCAGCCTGTAGCTACACTATAGTACAATATGCTGTACCTAGAAAGGGAGCATTTTGGTTGGCTGATAGCATTGCAAAATGATTATATTAAAGGGAAGGTCCCCCTCAGCCTTGTATTCTATTTACTGTGTAGTTTGTAGGCATGAACAATGATTGCCTCTATTGTATTGCACCCTCCTAATTTCATTAGGACTGAAATGTAAATGAAGGTACTTAAATTGGGTGTAAAACCTGCTTGACTCCATTGCAAAGGTCATGACCCAACTAAGGTGCAATGGAATTTGATGATGATTTAGTGCTAAAGCCTGCAATAGTTATACCATAGTAGTCAGTGCTATTGCTGTCCTCTGCAATCCCTATGTTCTTGCCTTAAGCTGGCCATGAAACAAGTCAAGGCATAGCAAGTGCCCTGCTGTTTTCTAGACTTTAAAGTGCATCTGAATTAGAATAAAAATGCTTTTAGAGAATACTGGGACTTCACAAGACATGTAACAGAACTGAAGGAGAGTATAATTTCTTCTGGCTTGTGCAGGTATACATCATTAACTCCCATGACACCTGGTATGAATGGGTTTATGATCTTTGCAATGGAGATAAACATGTTTTCACACTGGGGCAAAACAGAATGAAGCAATCTCATTCTAATTTAAATTAGGATGACATTAGACAGGTGTAAGAGAGGGAATCATTGTTCATGCCTACAAACTACACAGGTATACAGAAAATAGGTTGCGAGGACATCCTCTTTAATGAGTGTCACTGACATAGGCAGCAAAGACAGATCATCACCTGTCCTCCCAGCTGGAGGAAGAGGACAGCCATGGTAGCTCCAGCATTGAAGTTGGGGGTTCATCAGACATGTACAATATATAAGACTGCCAGTATGGCTGGCAAATTGAAATGTCTCATTATTTCAGACAACTGTATAGAAGAGAAGATACCACAATAGAGAATAAAAAAATTAAACAAACAACCCCACTTCCCCCAACCAACATCGTAACCACAAATGCCCACACCCCTTCCATCATATAGTTAATAAATTATCTGTTTGATTTTATCTGAATTCAGATTAAATAACCCCCTTCCCCCTTTCCCAAAAGCATATAGCATCCAATACATCACCCCTCCTTCTTATACCGATGTACTGTAAGCCTAAAAGCATATAGCATCCAATACATCATACCTCCTTCTTATATTGATATACTGTAAGCCTTGCATCTTGTCAATGTTGCCATGCTCCCCCACCCCCTGTTTCAAATTCCTGTTAGTATGCTCCTGTGCTGTGGAAACGTGTTCATTTCATGGAACTCCGGTAATTGTGCAGTAGTTACTAATGTGTTACAGTGTATCATACATATCTTGCATTTACAGTGTGCATACACTGCAATTACAGTGCAGGCACAGGAATATGAATAAAGTGTTACCGAAATCCTTGTCCAGTTGATCCTTACATATACATTTGTACATTTGTACAGCTTTTCCCTCAAACCCCTGTTGCACCATACTAACCCCTCCCCCCAACTGACACAGCAACATTAACTCCCCTCACCTCCTGAAGTGGCCCCCACATCAGTTCCTTCAGTGCAAAACAGGATAAATTAATCTGTACTTGTCTAAGAGTTCCAGCATTATCCGGCACATATATTTTCAAACAGTGTTTTTGCCTGTTCAGCTAAAAGGGAAATAAGGGGGCCAAGTTTCTGTTCAACAGAAAAATGAGAAAGGCATATTAAGGTGTTAACTCAAATGCAGCAATCTGTATGTAAACTGAAGAATGGCTACACATGCTCTTACATTTATCTGCACAAGGTTTTATTTTCTCTTTACTGAGTCTTATGCTGTTTGCATAATACTGTCGTACATGTAGGCTAGCTTCATACAAAGCACCGCAAGACCCATAAAATCATATTCACATAAGGTCACCCCACTAATCAATATTTTATAGCCAAGCTACTTCAGCAGGGTGATGATCCGGAACGTTTCTATTTCAAATCATAGTGTGTATTCATGCGATATGTACTCTTCAGCACACTCACACACTTACGTTTTCCATCTCTTGTTGTGCCCTCCATTCCTATTTTTTGTAAACAAAGCTCCATGAGAGCTCAGTTCATAGGCTTCCACACTGAGGGGACTGCACACTGTGTGAGTCAGCTCAGCATGTGAGCCCATAAATTCAGCCCTGAAGGGCCCACATTTATAAAAAAAAGGACCTCAGGGCTGAAAACACGAGATACCTAATGAATGAACATAAGTTTGTGCAAATGTTGAACAGTACATATTGCAAGGAGTACACAGCAAGATTTGAGAAACATTTTGGAGCACTGCTCTGACAAAGTAACACTACTGCAAAATGTTGGGTAGTTGGGTGGCCATGTGTGAACTGAGAATAAGCAGTAAAAAACAGCTTGTGCAGATAAAAAATCTGGGCAAGTGTGTCCCATTATTCTATTTACCATTGTCTGTTTAGCTCTCAGAAACCCTTGCAGAAATGAGGCCATTTCTTCTCCATCATCATATCTGGTAGACCCTGCCCCATTAAGATAATTAATCTCCTTTCTAAATTCTTGTAGCAGGCACCACCACCCAGATCCCCCTCCTCTACCCATATTTAATTGGATATCTGTTTAATCCTACTGTGCCCCCAAACTTTGATATATTATATGAAAATATGAATTTGCCAGCAAATAAAGGCCTTATGGTCTATCGAGTCTGCTCAAGTGTGCAGCTAGCAGCCCTTATACTGCAGCTGCCTCCTCCCTCCCCTGACCCTCCCTCTTACCCTATCCCATCCCCTTTTGAAGCAATTCACTGTTCTACAGGATACCACTTCCACAGGCAACGTGTTTCACCCAGACACCACTCTCTCCATAAAAAAGTATCTTCTCATTTCTCTTCTGAACCTTCCCCCCCTTCCAATCTGAGATCGTGACCTCAAGTGTCCCTACCCCCCTAACTTGAATAGTCCCTCCATGTCTGTCTTGTTTACTCCCTTCATGTACTTGAAGGTTTCAATCATATGCCCCCATTTCTCCTCTCCTCCAGTGAGTACATATTCAACTCCCTCAGCCTGCTCATGTAAGATATGTCCCCTAGTCACTGGATCATCTTTGTTGCCCTGCATTGCACCCCCTCCAGTAACTTAATGTCCCTCTTCAGATATGGGCACCAGTACTGAATGCAGCACTCCAGGTGTGGCCTAACCAGTGGCCTATACAATGGCAGGATCACCTCCCCTCTCCTTGAAGATATACCCCGGCAATATAATCCAGCATTGTATTAGCCTTTGCAGCTGCCTTCCTGCATTGTGCTGAGTTGTTTATTGAGACTGTTATAATCACCCCCAGATCCTTCTCCTCCTCCTCCTCCTCCTCCTCTGTCACTGCTAGCTGAACCCCCCCCCCCCAAGCTAGGAGCTCCTTCTTGGGTTTTGTGCCCTGAAATGTAGCACCTTGCACTTTTTTGCATTGAACCCCAACCGCCAGGTGTGTGACCAGGTCTCCAGTTTTGACAGATCATCCTCCAACCCATGCCACCCTCCTAGGTTATCAACTACTGCTCCCATCTTGGTGTCCTCTGCAAACAAACTGATCTTGCTCTTGATGTCTATTGAGATGTCTGATATGAACAACCCAAACAACACTGGTCCCAGCACTGAGCCCTGTGGTACTCTGCTTGTCACTGCCCTCAGAAATGAGTGCTCCCCTCCTACCACCACCCTCTGCTGCCTTCCCTGTAACCAGTGTATTACCCATCCCACATTTTTCACCCCTGCACCTGTACCTGCCAGCTTACCACCCACCCTCCCATGTGGCACTGAGTCAAATGCCTTACTGAAGTCCAGAAACAGGACATCCACTGCATGGCCCTTGTCCAACTGTCTAGTTACCCAGTCATAGTAATAACAATAGTCATAATGTTGATCTGTCACTTAAACAATAACTCCTCTTTCTACAACCCTTGAACTCTTGTTGTAGGTATCTACCCCCAGTACCGTGAAAGGCAAATCCCTCTAGTTACCTCAATAATTGACTGCCTCTTGCCCCTGTCAGTACAATATAGAGCCATTAATCAGTATGTGATTACAAATCCTGTATTACCTGGTGCATCTTTCAAGTGGAGTTTATTGACACTTCAAGTAACATCTGGCATAGACACCTGAGTAGTGGGATCTTTACTCCCATAGCCTGTTGTCTTGTAAATCTGCTAATTTCAAAATGCGTATTTGTTTGTTTCCCATGGGGCTTACTTCTACAATATGGTCAAGCCACAAAAAGAAGCAGCAAAAGAGAATGAGGCATGTTTTTAATAGATGCCTCATACACTGCTACGTCACGGACATGTAACATGGCATGGTTACATAAGGAGAGCCTATCAAATGCAGAGTGAACTCTGAAGAAGGGCCACAAGCTTGACTGGATCTTGACAGAGCTGTGTGCTTACAGAGAAGAAATGAAAGTGGTTGTGGACTCAGTTAAGAACGATCTCGCCAAAGTGGAGGGCCAAGTGGAGAAGAACAAAAACAAATCTTTGAAATAGACTCCACCATGGACAGACTAGAGTGGCTAATGCTGGATTTAGCACAATAGCAGGCCCACATGGATGAGTGTCAGAAAGATGTGTAAAGCCACACTCGCCGCACAAATCTTAGATTTTATGGTTTTGTTGAAGGGGTAGAGGGAGCATACCTGGTTAAATTCCTGGAGGATTACATGAAAGTCGCACTGGACTTACAGGGATTTTTTCATTTGAAACTGAATGGTGTAACAGACGTAACACCCCGTGAATTATTATCTATTTTCTTTGCAAAACATTTTAGTTTATATAGGAGGTAGGTGGGGGCTGAGATGACATTTTCTTTTAAATTTGCTGTCCCAGGGAGAGCAAGTTGGGTATGCATAGTAGAGCTAGTCTTTTGATCTAAAGACACTTTGTTCTGAGTAGCAACAAATGGACAGCAGAGTTTCTTTCATCTAAAGACTGTGATGTTTTTGCTGTAATCAGTGTCCAAGTCAAACTTAGATTCTCCCCGCTGAGCTGACAGCCATGACAACAATGCAAGCAAGGACAAATGCACAAAATTAGATCAAACTAGTTTTCTGCAGGAGGTTGGCTCTGTGATCAAGGAAATATCCAGGACTGTGATATCAGAGAGACTGGGCTGATGACCCAGCCTGGTGAAGGTACAGTATTTCTATCTTGTTTTACTCTGAATAAGTCAGTTAGTGTTGGGACATTGAACTTTTAACATCAAGTGTCCACATCTGCCATAAATCACAAGATCCTTGTTGGTGTAAGTGTCTATTTCTGCTTAGAATTTAATTAGATCTTAGGTTATTCTTTGTGAAACCGATCTTTTCAAATGCTGTTTTCCATTTCTGTAGCGTACTGTATTCCCACTAGTTTTAGTTTGTAAAATCCTGTACCTTATGTAAATATAAAGGAGCATTAAATGTTATTTGCAGTACTTCATGCTTTCTGTGACTGAGTTTATCCTGTAGATAACCTGGGGTAGTTGGCATGTCCATGATCTGTTTCCAAAGAACCAGGCTACCAAGCTATCTAATGCAAAGGGTTCTTAGCTATGACTAAAGTGGTGAGTTGCTTGCCCTTCAGGAGAGGTCATTGTACTGTGTGAGCAGTGATAGTGGTGGAATTCTTTTCTAAGGAAACCCCAAGTGAGAGTCAAGCTAGCTGATGGCAGCATAGCGAGGTGACCATTTAGGTGTCTGAAGGGTTGCAAGAACTGGTAACATTGCGAACTGAGTTCTGTGACAGAACCTGTCTATGACACTGTCCATCGTGCTACTGGCCCAAACTCAGTGCTCCAAATGCCTGGCCCAGATCCATTGTGGTTCTTTTCCTGTGCTAAGTCTTAAAACAGGATCTGCTCATAAAAGCCTAGTACATCTTTGTGACAATGATTACTCTCCCCCCAACGGGTACAGGGATGCCAGAGAAAATATGTACCCATACCGCAGACTTCCAGAGACAAACAGCTTAAGTTCCACACCCCATACCTGGCCCAGCTGATGGTGTTTTATCCAGATAAGACTCAAACTAACAACACTGCTGAGAAAGCTTGCTGAGATTGTGAAAAGAGAGAAATACACATAATATGGAGACCCACAACCGGACAACACTGCAGATATATCTGGCCTAAAAAAAACTCTGGAACAAGGCACAATTAACCCAGCAATGCAACCAGCAGTCCACTGACACAGTCCAGGAAACTGTGGCACAGCTGAAAGACATACGACAGCCAGCCTCCCAGGATCCAGCTGCAGAAAACTGCTGATACTGAGGTATGAGGGCTAATGCTGAGAGTCTGGTTTGGGGGCATGAAGGCTGGGGGGTCCCAATGAGGCACTGAATCCATGGCCTGGCAATTTCTCATGAGTGAAAGGAAATCTGATGGGAGAGTCCAGGCATGCATCAAGGCAAGGGGCAGCATGGGGGTGGGGACCACCGGAAAGCCTTTAGTCAGGCACGGCTCTGCTGTACCACCTCATAAAAAGCCTTAAAGCTGTTCAGATAGATGGGACAACAACATAGCACAGTATTAAGGAAATCTGCCAGATACTTCCTTAAGTACCACACCTCGTCATGGCTTAATGGTGGTCATTCTGCCTGTGGGGTGGCCTTCTCTCACCCCCTCTGGGGTCATGGTTCCTCACTTTGGGTCAGGGGTCTGGGAACTGTGCTGCCTGGGGACCCACTGCTTTGAGATCTACAGAATGGTACCATTTGGCTCAGCTGATCAGCTCATTACTGTTGTGTGCGGACCTCCACTTTATCATACTAATAGGAACATAGAAGCCTCTGTGGGAAGATAAGAACTGCACTCTTTTATGGGAGGGACCCTGTATACCACATTATGGCAGATACTTGATACTGGGATGTTACCTTCAATACTGCTTCTCCTAACCATGCAATTGCTCCAGACACTTGGATATCACAGACCAGGAGCAAGAGCCATACAAGAATCCTCTGAGAGTGGAATTGTCTTTTCCTTAATAACTGTCCCCTCTGATATACTGTATATACCCTGGGTTGGAGGCTCATTTCTTGCTTTCATCCTAGCTCTGACTATTGGTGAAACATGATGGTTTTCCTAATTATCTGCCAACAAGTTTATTTAAATAACATAATGGGATGGAACATTCAGTCCTTCTTGCAGAGACTGAGGAGCAGGTGGGAGAGAATATTTTGATTGAACAAATGACACATTCGTACATACAGAGTCCCTTTTGGAGCTTAGTGGAGCTGGAACATACTCCTCATGCTATATTTTGCCTGGGGATGGATTTATCCATTTCCTTGGGTTGCTCTGGACCTGTAGATTGACCTATCCCAAACAGCAGCAACAGGGCTATGAGAAGGGGGTACTACACCAGCCAAACGGGCAACTTTTTTCCGTGGGGGGCTAGATTGGAAATGAGTTGGCTCCTGTCAGCCCTTCTGCCCCTTTTAGCTTCCTTACTTTTTCGCGTGAAACATGTCTGAGTGCCAGCTCTCCAGGCCTAGAGGGAAAGCAGCATGGCAGCCATTTACAGGGAGCCTGTGAAGTTTACTGTCACCTGCCCTGGTTTATGCTACTCCTCCAAATATAGGTGCGATGATAACACTTTTGAGGAACTGTTTGGTGTGTCCAGTTTCTTCTTGGTAGAGTACAAATCACAGGTAAAGGGGAGTGGGATCCATTCATGGTCTTCTCCACACACTCTGTGCAGATATGTGTATCACCTAATGACATGTCATGGGTGTAATCAATGGGGGCCTAAGATCACCTTTATTCTGGGACTATCCTCCTGCCTGGAGGCCCTTGGTGCCCTCCAGACATTGTGTGGTGAGCTTTGGCCACTCATAACTTGGAAGTCAATTTGCCTCAGTTGGGCAGTACTGTTGTCCTCTGGTTTGCCTTGGCGCAGCCTGCTATGGGTGGGTGGGGCCCTAGTGGTAGGAGGTATAGGTTAAATGTTCAAATGTTAAATATCCTCACAGTTTCTGGTTTTGTTATTATGTGTCTCTTACCAATGATCAGACTGTAGGCTGTGTTGGGAGGGTCCATGCTACTACAATAGGTAGAACAGGACAACTTGTATCTTTTACATATATGATGGCTAAATCACAGGACATAGCAGTTTTATCTCAGAATATTAATGAGTTGAATAACCCTGTTAAATGCTATAACATGTTGAAAGAAGTTAAAAACAGACCCCACACGTAATTTTATTGTAGGAAACACATTTATCATGGCCTGAACTTCAAAAAATACAACAATTTGGTTTCTAGGAAGAGGTGGGGCCCTCATTTGGGGTGAGAAAATGAAGAGGGGTAGCTATACTGTACTGGTTTTTACATTACTGCCTATTCAAGCATTCCATAGATTTGAGAGAGAAATCAGGCAGATTAGCAATGTTAAAATAGAGGATTTGGGACCAAAATATAACCCTGGCCTCCCCAGCCACAGCTGCACCAGAAGTAGGAAATGTATTGAATAAAATTCTTACCTTTATATCTGGCATGAGGGGGAGAGGGCAGGTTACAACAAGGCATTTAAGTTTTCTGTAGACTCCATTAACCTCAGGTCCAAGAAACAGTATATAGCACAGCGACTTGCTAAATGCTTTTTGGATCAAAACAAATGAGCAGACATCTGAAGAGGTCTCCATCCCCAAGACTGCCAATACACTCATTATTCAGCCCCACTATGTGTGTGTGTGTGTGTATATATATATATATCTATATACCCCGCACTGACCATTTGCATGTTACCAAAGAGCACCTTCACAGAGTGAGAGTCTGTGATATATAGCCCATAACACTCACAGATTATGCTCCATTACTCCTTAGAGTGGATATGAAAATCTCATGAGGGACGTCCCACTGGCGCTTGAATGTTTCTTTTTTAAATCAGGAAGTGTTTCAAAACATGGATAATGAGCACATTACACAAATTTGTGATGATAATGAAATAAAGAGGATATCACTTCTTCCTTGTTAAGGGATACCTTTAAGGTAATTCTTAAAGGACATCTAATAACAAACGCTTCCTGCACCAAAAGAGAGAGTGAGAGGCAAAGCATTAAGGCATTCTCCAGGCATTGATGGAGAAACATAAACTCTATCAGCAGGGATATGCAGTGGTGAAAAATGTAAATTAACTGAAGGCACAGCCAAAGGACATTTATAATTATAGAACAAAGATGGCCTTGCGTCATCTTGGACAAAAACATTACGAGGGAGGCCCTTGGGCGACCAGGATTCTTGCACACCATCTTCAGTGGCAGACACCATAAGCCACTATTACTCACATTAGGAAACCTTCTTCTGGGGGTATCTCACCAACCCCATAGACATTTTAAAAGCATATGTGGATTTTTATTCAGCTTTTTATTAAAATGATGCATCTTTTCTTTCAGAGTATTTCTGTCCCTGAAATCACTCTCAGGCCCTTGCAGATTTTATGATGCCCCTCAGTGCTGAAGAAATAATGGTCACCGTAGTCAGTTTGAAAACTGGGAAAAGCACAGAACCTGATGGATACCTGAAAGAATTCTTCAAAGTCTTCTAAGACTCTTCTCTTTTCTACATTGTCCTTTATCCAAAATATGGTCGTCGGGTCTTTTGCCACCACCTTGGGATTACATCATAATCATTGCCATTCCAAATCCCAGTAAAGACAAGTCTCACTGTAGTTTGTACCACCCAGTCTCCATGTGTTACGTAGATTACAAACTCTTTATATCCAAAATAGCTAAACTCCTTGAACGTCTACTTCCAGGAATTTTCAACTGGGATCAAACTGACTTCATAACATCTAAACAAACCCACAATAATACCCATCACACTTTACTCCCACAATCCCATATGTCTTCTTCTGGGACACATCTCTGCTGCTCAGTCTGGATGCAGAGAAAGCATTCAGTTTGGTTTCATGGCAGTTTCTTTACACTACTTTAGCACACTTTGGATTCACTCGAAGAATTTGTCAAAGTCAACAGAGTTCTTTCATCCCCTTTTCATCTTACATGGGGTAGTAGTCAGGTCTGCCCACTCTCTCCCTTTCTCTTCACTTTATATCTTGAACTGCTAACCCATGTGACCCATATGTACCCTGCAATTATAGTTGTACAGATGGGATGTAGACATCACAAATCTACTTAACCCATCCAGAAAAATCCCTTCCCTCTCTCTAGAATTTATTGATGCTGTATGGGAAGTTGTCAAGATATAAACTGAAGGCTTCCAAAACAGAGATATGGTTACACTTTAGTCCCCTCCATAGACACCCACTCCAATTTTCAATTTCAACAGGACTCACAATCATTTAAATATCTTGGAATTCATCTGCCTCAAGACTTCCACAACTTTTAGAAAATCCCTCATTAACCACCCAAATTCTAATAGACCTAGACAGGTGGAAGCTTCTACCGGTATTACTTTCATAACAGATTGAAGTAATCTGAATAACTCTCTTACCACTCCTTCTCTTCCTGTTTCAGTCCCTAGCATATTACCTCTTGCTTCTTAATTTCATTATTGGGATAAATTAATTTGCCAGGTATCTGTTGTTTGTCAGCAACCCTTGTGTCAGATATGCTGTCCTCCAACTTCTGAAACAAAAAGGAGACCTAGCACTCCCCAACCTGTTGCTGTATTATTTGTCAACTCTATATCACCTGCTATTGGTTGGCAGTCATGCACCATGCGTACTGGAAGCAGATTGACTAGAGGGTAAATGATCTCCGCCACCTCTCTAAACATCTCTTCTTCAATTCCCCAGCTAAGGGCCTAAGGAGAATTGGTAAACAGTATATCTAAGTCACTTTGAACTCCTGGTTCTCACTCAGGCCACAGGCACTGTTCTTGGGCCCTTTTAGTCAATGTCTCTTGATCTCATATGATGCTCAATTTATACCTACCCAGCTAGACCATAGATTTCAAGAGTGGAAGAGCATGGGACTCCATTCTTCCTTTCAGTTCTTAGAGGTGGGCCATGTAGTCATTTCAGGATTTCTCATGTGCACATAGGCTCTGACCACAGGACATGTTTTGGTACCTGCAGGTCTGGACCTATCTCCAGAAAAAAACTCTCACCACCCAAACAAGTCCAGAGCCCTTTCTGATACTAGGATTACTACAACAGACACTCTTACGTAGCTATCCCAAACACCTTATCTCCAACATCTACAGGGCTCTTCCACAGTTGCATGAGACCTCAGTGAATCTCACCACTCTCATATGGGAAACGGAAGCTGTGATTAAAGTCAGCAAAGAGGACTGGCAGAGAATACTAGCCACACCATTCACAATAACATCCTTGCTATCATGGTGAGAATTTGCCTGGAAGTATCTACTGTGTTTCTTCAGTACCCCTGCAGTTTAGGCTAAATACTTAGGCCCAGGAAACGTGAGTTCCTAGGATAGTGTGGGGGAACTCCAGCAACACAAACACCCTTTTTTTTTGTTAAACTTTTTTTATCCCTTCAGTCTGGGCAACCGTCATCCTCTGGCCACCCCCTCTTCATTACTCAGACTTTTTCAGGGACTTATCAGATGCAGATGGGTCCCAAATCACACATCATCAAAACAGATCTGGTTCCGAGACGATGGACCCTGGATGTCAGGTGAAGGGCCTGCAGGCCAGGATTCCCTGTTTTCTCCCCTTGGGGGGGAAGCAGATGTGCAATGATGTTACAACGCACATCACACACTCTTGTGTGTCATGCATCAACATCTGCTGCTCCTCTCACCACGGTGGCAACCCAAACTGCCCTAGCCTCTACTAGAGGCCAGGCACTTGCAGAGTACACCTTCCCTCACTATAGGAAGAGCGTAGTTCTATAGATACTTGATCCTCCTCCCCAACAGCTGACCCTTCGATGCCCAAGTTGGCTTCCAAACATGGGTCAATGATACCACTATGTCAGTGGGCTGACTACATACACACATGTTTTGGTCATGTCTGGCATTGCTTTCTTTCTGCCAACAGGTACAGAAGGCTATAATGAAATATATGGATGCCTTTCTCAGGTTAACCCCAGATCTGACCTTACTGTATAAATTGTCACACCTGGTGCCGAAGTCCCCAAATAGAGAATTCACCTATATTAGCCCTTGGATGCTAAGAAAAAGAATTGCCTGATGCCAAATAGTCCATCCTTAGCCATGTGGCAGGACCTGATGATGAATACATATCACTGGGAAAAAAAATCACATTACGCATTACACCATATGGCCCAAAATTTCAGAGTACCTGGAACAAGAGCCTTCTATATGTATTAGAGAGCAGATCAGAGTTTGTCAAATGAAGGGATGCCCTTTTTTATCAGACAGGCCAATATAGAACAGGGAGCAGAGGGAGAATGGAGGGAAGGCCCACCTGATTAATGATGAATAGTATGATATGATATGGATGAATGATAATTGTTACTTTAAAAATGGGTTTCGATCTCTTCTTGCCAGCAAATCTGACTGCCAGTGTTTCTGTTAACCCATGGCCTCTGAAGGCGGTTCTCACACCCGTCAAACACTACCCTCTCTCACTCCCACCCTCCTGTTCCACAACTGCCCACTTCCCCCTCCCACCACCTACTACCTCCCCTTGACAAAGCCTCACCTTGGCTGCTAAAACATGCATTTCTGCAGACTGGGAGCACCCTGTCTGAACTGTAACATGATTGTTAAACACTGTACTACATAATTAGTGCTGCATTAATATGTTTCTCTGGAAGTGTGATCCTGTTTCTCCTTACTTCTTATACCCTGCTTAATGTTGTAACTGCACACTAATACCACTTGTTAGTTCGATGTCTTTCTGTTCTGCAATGTTTCGTCACCTGTAAATGTCTTGTATTGCTTGTTGACTTGGAGCCTTTGTAAACGAGCCCCCGGCTCAAAGGTATTAATCCGAATTTGAAATAAATAAATAAATAAATAAAAATGAAGAGAGGTATTTTAGTTTCCCCCAACAGTCCGTCTGCACCCCTTCCTGCCTGGGGTATTTAATGCCACTGGCCTTTTTGGTTCGGGGATGTAGTGATTACCTGCAGACACTTGCTAACAAGAATGTTGTATGCTGCTGTTTATTTCTATTGCTGGTCACAGGCATTGTATGAATGTAATAATAATATTAACATAAGGTAATTGTTTACTGTTTTTCTGTTGCTGTTTTTATACTTAGACGTGTATTCTTTCATTATGTACTATGAAAACTGCAAATGATCAGTTGTAAACCTGTATGGCATACAATGCAATACAAATCAGAGTTAAAACAGGTATTTTCTGCATGATAGTACCCAGGGTTTTTCTTGATTGCTCATTAGTCTGCTGGAATATCTGTTACTTAAACTGGCAGTCCAACAGACCTATGTAATGCTTCATTTCCTTTTCAAATGAAAGGAAATGTGAGTCCTGTTGGTTGCATCTTAAAAATTAGAGACACAACATAAGAAAAAAAAATCACCTACCATGCCAGTTAGATTTCTACTATTTAGTTCTCTGGCAGCCTGGTTGGTGTCTGATGACTACTCCCCTTACCACAATAGAGGCTATGCCTCCCCTTCCCCGAAAAGTAAGGTCTTACTTTCAACACAGAAGGGATTCTGTCAGAGGGCACCTAACCCTGTCCCATCACACAGTGGGGTTTTGCTGTAAAAGGATTTTTTTAATGCCTGATCACCTACACTGCAGAGTTTAGTTTGCTTTTTACAGCTCCCTCCCCTAAGCAGGGCCTGAATCCTTGCATGGTAGGAATATATTTGCTAAGTTCCACAAAGAGCTTAAAGAGGCCTTCCCAAGTGGTAGGATAATCTCTTCCACTATGTGGGAGTGGCAGTCAGGTGGGAAGAGGGACAGAAGGTCTTCTGTGGTGGGAAGCATTTGTCAAGGCCACCTTAAGGATATATAAGCCTCTCCCCAATCTCTCAGAGAAAGAATAACAAAGTGCCCCCTATATGAACTCTCGAAAGATCCCACCTCTACTCCAGCAAAGGGGTCGGGCCCTGCAAATCAGTATTAGTCTTTATAGACACATGGGAACATTTTTTCAATTGCAGGGAATTTTATACTACTGATGGGTTACATCTGAACAATAAAGGCACTAAAACATTAGCTAAATTGATTCAAGGAACCTTACATTTAAACTAATGGAAAGGGGAGAGGTACTGAAATCAATCCTGGTGCCAATCCATCTCTCCATAGATCCACCAGAGGAAATAAATCAGTAGGAAATAAAACATTCGAGCAAATGAGCTATTATTTAGCAAATGCGAGAAGCCTGCCCAACAAATTAAATTAACTTAGGGCAATTATGAACTCAGATGATAGCAATATTGTTGATATGGTGTTTGTTACAGAAACCTGATGGAATGAGGAGGACATGTGGGGAAGAGAGATCACTGGCTACAATCTATATAGTCTTGACAGGAAAAATAGGAAAGGGGGAGGAGTAGCACCCTATATCTCAAACACAATCAAATTAACTAACATATGCAATAAAGTAAAATCAGCAGAGTCGAACTCAGAGATCTTGTGGCTTAAAATTGATACAGATGGCCACCAAAGTACTATTATTGGGATATGTTATCGACCCCCAAACTCTAGTCAGGAACTAGCTGAATTAATTAATAATGAACTGGAAAAGACTTGTGAATTAGGCCCGGTACTGTTTTGGGGGGAGCTGAACTATGCAGATATTGATTGTGGAAAGTTTTCAGCTCAAAGTCAAAGTGGAAGAAAGTTCCTGTCTCTGCTTCAGGTATTAGATCTCAGACAACACATGTGCCAGCCAACATGTCATAATAATATATTAGACATTATTGTTACTTCAGCTACTTTAGAGCTCAACAGGTGTAAAGTTGCTGAGCCCCTAAACAATAGTGACCACAGTAGTATACAATTCAGCCTCAACAGGAGACAGATAACTGCCAAAGGATGCAGAACAATACTTAGCTTTAAAGGAATCAACAAGAGAGTTGGATTCCATCAACTGGGATGCTAAATTGGCAGACAAAAATACAGTTGAAAAGTGGGAGATCATCAAATCAGTGATAAACCACTTATGCAATACTAACCTGAAGAAAGTAAGAAAATATGATAACAAAGGTATAAAGCCACGATGGTTAAATAATAAAATTAAAACATTTGTGAGGAAAAAAAAGAAAGTTATACAATACATATAAGAAAAGTAATATAGTTGAAAACTGGGACAAATATAAAACGTGTCAAAAAGATTACAAACGGGCAATAAGGAAAAGCAAAGTCAGAATGGAGCGTAAACTAGCCAATACAGCTAAGAAGGATAACGTTAAATAATTTTACAGTTACATAAACTCCTTAAGAGGAAATAATCCAGGAGTTACTGTAATAACATTAAATGGTAAACAAATAGAGACACCATCAGAAATTGCAGATACATTTAGTAATTATTTTGGCAGTGTATATGTGAAAAATGAAGAATACACAGGTACGACACCAACAGGAGAGGCCGTACAGGCTGAAATAACCACTGGGTTGATTATCAAAAAGATTGCTGCATTAAAAAATTCTACATTAGCAGGGCCTGATAATATCTCTGCTAAGATGTTAAAAATAATGTCTCCGGGCATTGCCACCCCCCTGGTCATGTTATATAAGAAATCCCTACATGAACAAATTGTACCACTGGATTGGCTTACCGCAATAGTAATTCCAGCTCATAAAAAGGTATACGAAACTGATTGTAGTAACTATAGACTTATCAGTTTAACATCGGTAATTGGCAAGATTCTTGAATCTATTATAAAGGATGTTATGTATAGCAACATAAGCGATAGAGGCCTTCTTGATCAAACCCAACATGGGTTTAGACCTGGTATAGCCTGTGTTACAAATCAGTTAAGCTTTTATGAGAATATCTCACATGCTTTGGATTGGGGACACCCCGTTGATTGTATCTGCCTGGACTTATCAAAGGCATTGATAAACTACCAAATAAGGAAATTATTAAAACCCTGATAGAATTTAAAATTGATCAACAGATAATAGGGTGGGTATATAGTTGGCAAACAGATTGAACACTGTAAGTTAGCATTAATGGATACCTATCTTCAATAGCACAGGTGACTAGTGGCATTCCACAACGGTCTGTTTTGGGACCATTTTTATTCCTACTTTTCATATCTAAACTGGGACATAATAGAAATATATGAGTCAGCAAATACTCTGATGATACAAAACTTGCTTGTGTAGTTACTAATAATAATGATCAATGCAAACTTCAATCGGTGCTAGATAGTATGGCTAAGTGGGCAGAGGGGTGGGTATGTCTTTCAACTCTGACAAGTGCAGTGTAATGCATATGGGAAGATTGAACAGTGAAGCTACCTACTATATGAATACTGTCCCACTAAACATGAGAAATGAGGAGAAAGATCTTGGGATAATCATATCCAACAAACTGCCTTATGAAAAGCATTGCCAGACACAAGCTGTCAATGCCAAAGGGGTTTTATGGACAATTAAAACAATTTATTCTAGCAGGGAGGTGGATGTAATTATGCCCCTATATAGAGCTTATATAAGACCACTTTTGGATTATGGCAGCCCCCTGTGGGGACCAATAAAGGCAAATAACAAGAACACAATTGAAAAAGTCCAAAGACAAACAACAAAAATGCTATATGACTGTAGAAATGTATCCTATGAAAACAGACTGCATAAACTCAGTCGCGTGTCCCTTCATACTAGGAGGATAAGGGGTGATATGCTTTTAAGCTACAATTTAGTTAAAGATCCTGTGCTGTTTTCTGAGCTAAACCTTAGCTTTAAAAATCACAATATGGGTACAAGAGAACACAAACTACAACTAAAAAGTTAAAAATGTGATATGGAAAAATGGAAAGCCTTTTTTACCCAAAGGGTAGTTAACCCCTGGAATAATCTCCCAACGGAAATAGTTTTGTGAAAGATAAGAATCAATTCAAAGCCAAATTAGATCAGTATTGGGAGGTCACGTGATGCAGTGGTGCTGAGTGGCTGCCTGCTTTGGAGCTCCCGTTTCTCCCCTCTCAAACTTTAACTTTCGCTAAGCCAAAACCACCAATCCACCACCAAACGCTGTCTAAACACCTTTGCTACACCAGGAGTCAACAGTAGAAGTAGTTGGAGGTGTATATTGCCTGCTGGAACATCGCGATGACAGATGCAGAAATGAAGGCCTCAGGAGTCAGACATACCCCACCTACAATGCCAGAAAAAGCCTCAAAGAAAGCCAAAAACTCTGGTTTCAATCCTTCTTCAACCAACAAAACTTCATCTAGTGGAGGTCTTAATGTTGCAGGGGGTACTACCTTAATAGAGGAGCGTTTTTTGGAGGAGCTGTCACCATTTAAAGATACCCTGCAAGAGATCTCCAAAGAAATTAAATCAATGAGGCAAGATTACATCGACCTCTCAAGAAGGATGGGTGACTCAGAATCCAGAATAGGGTCAGTGGAAAGATGGCAACAGAAAATAGACCCTGAGATAGTCAGGCTTAGCCAGCAACACAAAGCTACAACTAAAGTCTGAAGACTTAGAAGGGCTAGTAGACGAAACAACGCCCCTAATTTTAGGTCTTCCAGAACTGGAGGAAGAGGGAGACACTATCAAGTTCGCCCAGCAATTTAAATAAAGTCGTGGGCCCCTCACTGTCCACCAGCAATACCATGTGGAATGTGCCCACAGATCTCTTAGACCCAGACCTCCCCAGCGCCCCCAGACCTTTGATCATCAAATTTCTAAGTTACCTGGACAGACAACACGTTCTTGATAAAGTTAAACAGTTGGAAGCAGTCTTATGGAATGGAACCAAGTTGAGGATTACTCAGGACTTGCCCAGAGAGGTTTGTTTGAAACGTGCTGCTTTCCACCCAATAGTAAGCAAACTGATTGCTGCTGGAAAGCCCTTCCGTATGATCTACCCTGCAAAGCTGTCTGTGCAAGTGGAAAGCACCTGGCATTCCTATGATACCCCTGAAGAAGCGTTAACTGACTTATCTAAACTGCTGCCTGACCTGTTCAAAGGACACTCAATTAAATGACTGAAGCTTGTCTAGGCCAGGCATAAACTGGAGTAGATCACCAACTGAAGTTAAGGACTCTTGCAGTTTAATTCCCTGATTTTACAAGTTCCATGTTTGGATGATTGAATTTTAGCACTTACTGTGCAGTCGCGAGGTTCTGCTGGGTCGTGGGTAGCCCTGGGGTCGATTGCCTCTGCTTCCAGTGGGGACTCCTCCAGGGACCACGTGGTGATGGAGCTGGTGGTAGTAGGCATGAGGCCTAGTCCCAGCCTGTCTCTAGCTCTCCTCGTGTCCTAGCCTCTCAATCCACTAGAGGGAACTAGCGCAGAAGGGTGCAGTTTCCGGAGGACCTATTTGCGGTCGGACCGATTTGGTCCATCAGCATTTTCGGTCCCTACGTGATTTCCCCCTTCACTTCCAGGTCTCCATTGGAATCAGATCAAGAGGACAAGGCCATTGGAGCTGCTCCCAGGTAATACTACCTGCTGCATTTTCTTTTGGGATGGGGAGCGATTTCAGTTATTTCTCTTTTAGAGCAGTGCCTCTTCGTGTGAAGGGGGACAGGGGCTTATAAGCGGAGTCGTAGCTGAGCCATGCCTTGCGACCGATAGGGAGTTATTGGTACCCCAGATGTTGCACACTATGAATACTGTTTTTTATCGATCGGACTATTGATGGCGTGGGTTGCAGTCCCTAGTCTCGATGTTTTGGGGATCCTATTATCATAAGAATCACTCTGGGGTACCCTGGGAGGGAAGATGTATGGGGGTAATCAGAACTGTTTCTGACGTTATGGTGAAAGATCCGTGGTACTGTGCAGATAATGTTTACCTTGCAATGTTGTGGGGGGTGGGGACACTGCTTATACTGCCGTTGATGTTTGGATGAACGATACTTGGATTGATGTTTATAATGTTCATCTTGCAATGCTATGGGGGGCGGGATACTGATTATAGAGATAGTAATACCTTTTTGTGGGTGCTGCCACTTAATTTTGTAGATTGCATTTTCTTGGTGTTTAATGCTAAAGTTGGGCAGCCTATTAATATCACTAGTTCCGGGCTTTTATTTTCTACTAGAAGAGAAATCTTGGGGTATGTTGGGGAGGGGTTTGAGGGTGTCACCACTGTACGGAGTAAGATGAGATTGCAAAGGTTAATTGGTGTAGTACTATACTGTGTCCTAAAATATGGTTAGTAGTACTGTTAAATTGATCAGCTGGAATGTGAGAGGGATTAGAGATGCTAAGAAGAGATCCCGTATTTTGATTAATTGCTCGATACTGGGAGCCGACATCTTATGTTTGCAAGAAACCCATATTACAGTAGCTGAAAGTAATATGTTAAGAGTCAGAGGCTTCTCCCAAATTTTTGTGACTGGTGACTCATCGGAGGCCAGGGGAGTAGCTGTTATGATAAAGAAAAATATACCTTTTAATCCGACGAAGGTTATCCGAGACTCAGAAGGTAGATATATATTGGTGTCTGGATCTGTCTATAACTCTCCTATTGTTTTAGGCTCAGTATATGGCCCAGTTGGAGGAAATGTGACCTTTATTATGCAGTTAATCGACAAGCTCAGCTCCCTTCTACCAACCCCATTGATTCTAGGAGGGGATTGGAACATAGCCCCAACCCAGGAACTGGATAAAACTTTTAGGCCATTAAGATCACTGCTTCCGCCACAATTGGCGTTGAATGATATGAGTAATATGCTAGGCCTGGTGGACCCCTGGAGAACCCTTTACCCTCTCAATAAAAGCTACACCTTTTTCTCCCCACTCCATAATTCCTGGTCGCGATTAGACTATTTCCTAATATCCACCTCTCTCATGACTAAGGTCTTCTCGGCAGGTATTGAGCCTATAGTAATTTCGGATCACGCGCTAGTCTGGTTTAAATTCTCTCCCCAGTCCTCAACGTCCCGTGACACGGTCTGGAAACTTAATACCCAGTTATTAAAAGAAGAACACTTTCTCACTCAGATTAGATCTCTTATTAGTGATTATCTGGAAACCAATGGGCTCAATGACCAGGATGGATATTCTTTAGTGCTCTTTAAAGTGCTTTCTGAGAGGAGAACTTATCAAAATTTCCTCTAGAAGAAAAAACTCAGGTCTCAGAATCTCATTTGCCTCTCAAACCAGATTAAAACAGCAGAGAATATATGGTTACTTCTAGCTCGTTGAATAACTAGAACAACTCCACAAACTTAAAATGAATATGAAGGACTGATTCAGGAAAAGACGGAGTTTGCTTTACTGAGAACCAGGGCTAAGTACCTGGATCAAGGAGAAAAACCGAGTAGACTCCTGGCACTGAAACTGAAAGAAGTGGAGATTCCAGGCTGATTCCTGCTCTGGAAGACCAAGAAGGATCCATCAAAACAGAGCCAAAGATATAGCAGCAATCTTTAAAGAGTTTTACCAAAATCTATACAGTGCCAAAGCATCCCTTTCTCCCACTCAAGGATGAGGAGTTTTCCGGTCACTGACACTTCCTCGCCTCTCGGAGGACCAAGTGGCCTTCCTCTCCTCACCTCTCTCCCAGGAGGAGGTGGAACAGGCCATTCACAGTCTCTCATCAGATAAAGCCCCTGGCCTGGATGGGTTTCCAGCCAACTTTTATAAGGCCTTCCGCCAGGACTTGGTTCCCCTGCTCCTGGACTTATATAACTATTTGCTGTCAGCAGATACCCTGGATCCTTCTTTACTGGAGGCCATTATTATCCTGATCCCTAAGATGGCTGAACCCTCCCGGAACCCGGCCAATTACAGACCAATCTCGCTGCTCAACTGTGATATTAAAATCCTGTCCAAGATTCTAGCTTCCCGTATTAAGCAAGTGTGGACTCCATTATTGAGTAGTGAGCAAGTAGGATTTGTACAGGGTAGGTCAGCGATGGATCATATTAGATCGCTCTCTCATGTTTTTAGGGCAGCTCAAACTTCTCTGGTCCCTATGGCGTTGGTAGCCCTGGACACGGAGAAAGCGTTCGACCGAGTTAACTGGGAGTTTTTATGGTATACTATGTCCAGGTTCGGCTTCCCGGGGGAGTTCATGGGGTGGATCAAAACTCTATAGAGCCCTCACGGCAAAGATTTATTGCAATGGGATCCTCTTGCCCTCCATTCAATTACACTCTGGGACCCGACAAGGCTGCCCCTTATCCCCGTTCCTATTTAATCTCTATTTGGAGCCATTGCTGCTCAGTCTCAAAGCTGCCCCAGGGATCCAGGGATGCCCCGTCTTCAACCAAACTTCTAAGATCTCAGTGTATGCGGACGATATTCTTTTACAGTTAGCTAATCCGGCTGATTCCCTGCAGGTGGTAATGGAGATAATCACACAATTTGGAGAATTATCCAATTATAAACTTAATCTGGCAAAGACGGAGATCTTCCCACTCAATGTACATCTCATCCGGGCTTCTGTATCCCACCTGGGCATGAAGTGGACCCCATCCCATTTGAAATATCTTGGCGTTTATCTGGCACGGGATCCTTCCCAAATCAAAAAGCTCAACTTAGAGGATTTGTTCGACAGAATTAAGTATGACTTGCAAAGATGGGGAAACTGCTATTACTAGTGGGGGCCCGGATCAGCATTATCAAATGAACATTCTTCCTCTTTTACCCTAAACCTCCTAGACATCTGGCTACCTAAGTCCTTTTCAAAAAATTCATTCGACCTTAACTGACTTTATTTGGAACCATAAACCTCCGAGGCGGGCCTTCGACAAACTATGCCTCCCCAAAGAAATGAGGGATCTTAGATTACCGAATTTCGAATTCTATTACTGGTCTAGTCACCTTATCAAAGCAGGGAAATGGTTAGGGGATTTGAAAGATGCTTATTTTCCCACATGGCTAAATCTGGATCTTGACCTTATCAAACGCCATAATACAAATCTCTCCAGCCTTTTTTATTGCGGTTTCACATCTCTCCCCCGAGAGATTCAAGACTCCCCAGTGGGTGTCACAGTTAGAGTACTTAACCAACTTTTTTCCTTCACTAGAGTCAGATATATTAGAGATCCTGGTCAACCACTGATGTGTAACCCTAATATCAGGATAGGGAACAAAATGTTAGTCCCTAAGTGGCTACCCCAAATACAGGGGCTCTCAGTGGAAGACTTTTATCTGCAAGGCAGGCAGGGCTCAATAGCTGATCTATTACTCGTCTTGAACATCCCCACTAATGCCCTGTTCAAGATATATCAATTAAAGCATCTGGTAGACAAAGAGTTTGGAATAGCAGTACCCCCTCAACTGTTAAACCACTACTAGAGGAGGTTAAAGATTTATGTGATTAAACCCATAAAGTGTCTAAGCTGTACACCTATCTCTTGAAACTTGTCCATCCCATTCCTCTAACTGGTTCCAAATCCTGGCTATCCCCTCAAGTTCCCCGTTTCCATGGGGTCAAATCTGGAAGGATCTGTACATCTACAACACTTTAGACAGGAATAGGATGATTCAGTATTTCATAATTAATAACATGTATTTCACACCAGTGCGGAAATCAAAATTTGGCCTCTCTGCTCCCTCAAAATGTTTCAGGTGCGGGAAAGAGCAAGGAGACCTCCCTCATATTTTCTGGCACTGTCCTAAAATTGCTCCACTCTGGAGGATAATTGAGGATAATTTAGATCCCATACTAGGTTTGAAAGACCTTTTCACATTAGAGATCTGTATCATAGGGGACTACACAGGTATCAAGGTCAGGGAAAGGAAGTACCATATAGCACTCATTTCTATGGCGGTTAAGAGGCTGGTTCTCCGGCACTGGACAGATAGTTTTGAGATTTCATACCTAGATTGGGTGGAAGAAATGTCCCAATGCTTCAAAGTGGAGAAGTTGATTGCTAATTTTAGATCTTCTCCAATGACCTTTCAGAAGAAATGGGGCAAACTATATGCTCTGTATCTCCACTGACAGGGATCCCTTGACATATAAGGAAACTGAGCGAGGAAGTACACTCCTCAGGACTTGGAGTTTCCTAGCTCCCCCTGTTTCCCCTTTTGCAGTAATCTCATAACCTCTCACCCTGTGAGTTTGTAGAAACCAGCTTCCTGGCCAGTATCTTAGGTTAAGAACTCTTATAACACCTAACTACTAGAGTTAGTTTATTATCTCTCTCTCCTTAGTGGTGACGCCCTCATTGGGGGGGGGGGACAGTTGATTTGGGTTATCCTGTTTACTGTTTTCTAGTTTCTCTTGGTACCTTCATTCTCCTTTTCTTTCTTTGCCCGGTTACTACAGTATATCCAGTTCTGGAATATATTGAATATTTGTATTATGTTCAGATGTTACTGGTTAAATTGATGTAACTACAGTTGGAAATTAATAAAAAGAGAATTAAAAAAAAAAAATTAGATCAGTATTTACTCTGTGAAAGGGATCTAATATATTATGCATAACCATGGAGCGTGTATGGGCCAAAAGCCTTTTTGAGCTCCTAGATCTTAGTATGAATCTTAGTATGAATCTATTGGAGCTCCAGTGGGAAGGTCATTTCACCATTTATTAAAAGTAAATTTCAGGTTTATAAATAAACTGCAGAAGTACGGTAAAACAAAGCAGCAAGTCACAGGAAGAGAACTCTCCCAAAATAAAATAAGTGCATGGCTGTGAAGGTTAGTGGGTGAGACAGATGCACAGACTCAGGTAAAAGGTGTAGAACGCACTTTGCGGTATTTATTTTTCAAAATAAAATAATAAATATACAGAAAAGAAACAGGTGATTAGTCCTTCAGTTCTACAAAAACAGTGCACAGTTCCCTCAGTGCACAACTTCCAGGCTTCATTCCAGCTAAATAGATTCCTAGCACATGAAAACTTGCATGTACTATGAGAAACAGTGGGCAATTACCTTAGTACACAACTTCCAGGCTTTGTTCCAGCCAAATAGACTCCTAGCACATGAAAACTTGCATATACTATGAGAAATAGTGCACAATTCCCTCAGTGCACAACTTTCATTAACAGTCAGGTCTTTACTGATTGACTCGTTTGACTCGTCTGTTTTGCATCTCAGGAGGTAGGCTTTTATACCTGCCTACTGATGATGTCAGCACCATGTGAGCTGTCTGACTCACAATTCTCTAAGTAAACACAGGCAGGCTGACTCATCCTGAATAAACACAGACAGGCTGACTCATCTGATCTTTACACAACTCTGCTTCACCTAAGAAAGGATGTTTCGTTTTTGGCTTCTTGCAAACTCAAAGCAGTTTACACAGAATAAAACACCAAATGCAAGGCTCTGTGTTTCAGTTCTTTTTCATTGATTACGCTCCCTCTGTGTCTGCCTGCAGTACAGCACAGGAGAAGGCAAGCAGCTTACTGCATCTTGATTTACTTTATATGCTCCTTATATAATACTTGGGGAGGGGGGACTACAAGACTGAAAGTGGCCAGATTTCAGCCTGTAGCTAGAACAGTAAACTTAAAAGAACAGGACAGTGTAAAAGAAAATGCAGCACAAATTCAAACATGGGCTCTGACCCTGTCACAATGACTTACCATACTTATACTGTAAAGGAATTAAAGTTTTATGTGATGGTCTGACTTAAAGCAGCATTGCAGCAAAACTTGGCAAAAAAAATGACCCTCTTTTTTTCACTCTGAAAGATTCCTGTCATCTTCTGGTTTTATTTTGTTGTCCAAAATTCTAATTCCATCAAAATTTGAGTATTTTATAAATGCTTTAATAAAGTTTTTTATCAAGAAAAAAAAGAAAATGCCTGCCACATTTTGCAAAGAAATGAAATTGTTAGCATGGAAAAGATTTTAAAAAGACCCATGGAGCACAACATTGGAGGTACCTGGACAAGTAAATTTGACTGGTACGTTAATATGTTTCTTAACTACAGCTTAAACTAACTTTTCTAGAAAAACATTTTTTGTTTGTGCTGCTGCTTTACTACACACAATCTATGATCACTAGGAAGGGAGTTGAACCATACGGCACCTCATGAGTGGGAAAGTATATCCTATATGTATGTATGTGTGTACAAAGAACTACTGAAGCCATTGCAAATACATTTTTCTAAGAAATACACAATCAGTTTGATCATAACATTTTGCACTGAGACCTATTTTTCATGCTATCAAGCCCTGTTATTGTAAAGCATAATAAACATTGAGCTGCCATTTGCAGAAAAAGGAAAGATGATATTTCAAATGTTACACTTTCAAAAGGTACAGTGATGTGGGTACATTTGATAAGATGCTCATAGGCAACATTCAACAGCTGGGTCTCCTCGTATGTATACATTTGAATCATGAACACAAATCTCATAGAAACAGAGAAATTGATAGCAGAAGGTCAATATGTTTATACAGTCTACCTTTATGTCTGCGTAACTGATGAGGCGGAGATCCCTACAGGTCACTGGTCTCCTCCCTCCTCTTTTCCCACCTTCCCTGATTGCCACCCACCAGACTTGTGCCTATCCCTCCTATGCATGAACCCTAGTACTGATTTTCCAACACCTCGTTGGGCAAGCTGTCCTTTTGGTTCACCACCCTCACTGTGGAAAAGTGCTACCTGATGTCCTTTTTAAACTTGCCCCCCACCAGCTTTTTCCTGTTACCTCTAGTGTTTGTATTTGCACTTGCTGTGAACAGCACATAGCAGTCCAGTTTGTTTATTTTCAGTACAAACTTGAAGGTTTTAATCATGTCACCCTGTCCCTCCTTGTCTCCAGTTACTACATCTTAAGATCTGCCAGCCTTTCCATGTGGGTCCTTCCCTGCTGACTGTGAATCAACTTTGTGGCCCTCCTTTGCACCAACTCAACCCTAACCACCAGCAAAAAATGACTGTTTCCCAGGAGGGCACTTTGGCACTGTAACTCCCAGGAAACATAATGACTGGCTCTGTAATGCATAATCGGTGTTGGCAACATGTTTGTCACTGTGATATGGGTGAACCAATTTTTCACACCCAAGATGTGCAATACCACATAAACTACGAGTGTGAAGCACAAGTGGTTTATGTGGTATTGCACACTGAGGGTGGATAAAATAAATGATAATGTAACAATTTCAATTCAATTACATTTTTCCAGGATAGCACCATTGAGACAACTAATTTGCAAGGAGATCCTGGAGGACACAATTACAAAACAAGCAGCAATTATCATACAGAACAACAAAAATACAGTACCCACAAATACTTATACAGCTGGAGCTAGAAAAAAACACATACTGTATATAAATTCTAGTACAATGAAATTCAAAAACAAACACTGATGCAAATTTGGTGAGGTACAACAGAAAGTGGAGAGAGAGAAAATAATAAGAAGAAAGTCAATACAGTGGAACTAGACAATACAAGTCTATTCTAAAGTTGTAGCACAAGAGGGCAGGGGTCAACAACAGGAAGAAGTAAGAACAGCATGAGTAAGGTGAGATAATAAGAGGGGAACAGGTTGAAGGATAGCGGCAAGGCAGTAGAAGGTGCTTGAAGAGCAAAATGCAAGAGGTACAGAAGAAGAGGTAAGGGTCTGATAAGGTCAGTAGACTAGGGACAGAGGGGGAACAGGATTAGAGGAGGGTATGTAGTGGAGAAAAGGTATAAGTGCAACAGAACAGCCTGGGGTTATGGTTCAAGGGGCAGTAAGTGGATTCATGCATAGCAGTTGCATTCTTCCTTCAATGCAAGTCGAAGCATGGACTTAAAAGTGCTTAGACCAACAGTATGCTTTAGTTTTTGCAATTTTTGCAGGGTGTTCCGTAAGGTAGGCAGAGCATAACTTATGGCTAAGGATCCAAACCGTGTTCTAATCCTAGGAGTGTCAAATGTTATGTAAGAGAGTTAGAAACATAGACACATAGAAGTTGACGGCAGATAAGGACCGCAAGGCCCATCCAGTCTGCCCATTTCTTTTTCTACCTTATGAATGTGCCATTGGCCTTTGCTCTGTCAATGGCCTAGCTATTCATACTCATCTGTATTGCCCCCTTATGCCTATCCCATGCCTGTTTGAAGCCCTGTACTGTATTCGTATCCACCATTTCCTGAGGTAGGCCCTTCCGTGCATCCACCACCCTTTCTGTGAAAAAGAACTTCCTTACATTACCCCTTAATTGGCCTCCCTCAAATCTTCTGCTGTGTCCTCTTGTGCTGCTATTTTTCTTATATTGAAACATGTTAGACTCTTTCACCTTGTTAATGCTGTTAAGGTGTTTGAATGTTTTGATCATATCACCTCTCTCCCCCCTTTGCTTAGTTGTTTAACCAGGAATAGCACACTAAGTTGAAAGCTTTTTTATAGGAGCAACCTGGAAGCACAAGGAAGTGAAGTGACTTGATCAGGGTCACACAGTATGCAAGTGGAAGCTGTGGGATTCAAACCCAGGTCTGGTCTGCTGGATGTCACCAGATCTGCAGCTCAGAGCCTTAGACCACTGCGCTATACTGCCTGTTTTGCTCTAGGGTATACATATTGAGCTCCGTTAATTTGTCCTCATATGTCTTCTGATGCAGTCCCTGCACCATTTTGGTTTGCCCTTCTCTGGACTGCCTCAATTTGGTTAATGTACTTGTGAAGGTGTGGCCTCCAGTTCTGCACACAGTATTCCAGATGGGGCCTAACCAGTGTCTTGTAAAGAGGGATTATTACCTCCCTCTTCCGACTTGTGATACCCCTACAAATACACCCAACATCCCCCCAGCCTTACCTACTCCTTTTGTGGTCCGCTTGGATGATTTCAGGTCATCGGTGGTGATGATGCCCAAGTCTTTTTCTTCACTTGTGACTGCCAGCAACTCCCCCTCCCAGCCTATAGGTGATGTCAGGGTTTCTCTTCCCTATATGCATGATCTTGCACTTCTTTGCATTAAACCCCATTTGCCACTCTTTTGACCATTTTACTATTTATCCATAGACTTTGACAGCAGATAAGGACCACTTGGCCCACCCAGTCTGCCCATTTCCCTTCCTATTGGATAAGCTGCAGATTCTATCTCTTCTCATTCTGCCCACCCCATCTGGATCATCTACTCTGTTGCAGAAGTTGGTGTCATCTGCAAACAGACAAACCTTACCCTCCAGTCCATCTGCAATCTCACTGATGAAGATATTGAAGAGGACTGGCCCCAGGAAGGATCCCTTAGGTACCCCACTTGTGACTTGCATTTCTTCTGACTGTATACCATTTACCACCACTCTCTGTTTTCTGCCCATCAACCAGTTTGCCCCAGTTGACCAACTTCTGACCCACCCTGAGCCTACCCAGCTTATTAATCAATCTTCTATGTGGAACAGTATTGAAAGCTTTGCTGAAGTCAAGATAGGCGACATCAACTGCTCCCCCTTGGTCCACCACTCTGGTTACCCAGTCAAAGAAATCTTTGAGATTAGTTTGACAGAACCTTCCTTTTGTAAACCCATGCTGTCTTGGATCCTGTGCTCCTATGGATTCCAGGTGTTGCACTATCCTTTCCTTGAGGAGTGCCTCCATAATCTTGCCCACTACTGAGGTAAGACTGATTGGTCTGTAGTTCCCTGCCTCCTCCTCCTTGCTACCACTCTTGTGGAGCAGGATCACATGAGCCCTTCTCCAGTCTTCTGGGATCTCTCCTGTGCTCAGAGACTCACTAAACAGTTCTGATAAATGGCTCTGCTAGTTCCACCCTTAGCTCCTTTAATACCCTAAGATGTATGCCATCAGGTCCCATTGCCTTGTCCACCCTGAGCTTATCGAGCTCTTGTAGGACCCTTTCTTTTGTGAAGGGACTAGTGTACACCTCCCTCCCCCCTGTGTCCATGGTGCTGAGCTGTGGGCCCTGCCCTACCTTCTCTTCAGTAAATATTGAGTAGAAGTATCTATTTAGGATAGATGCTTTTACATGGTCCTCCTCCTCACATGCCCCTCATCCCCTTTGATCTTAGCAATACCCCCTCTGGGCTTCCTTCTTTCATTAATGTATCTATAGAAAGTCTTGTCACCTTCTTTTACTGTCTGTGCTAGTCTTTCCTTGGTTTGGGACTTTGCCTGCCTTACTGCCTTCCTTGCTTCCCTTAGGGAAGTTTGGTATGCCTCCCTATCTTCATCCCGCTGCGTTCCCTTATATTTGCTGAAGGCCAGCCTTTTGGCTTTGACCTTTTCTGCTACTGTTTTTGAGAACCAAAGTGGTTTCCTTCTTCTTTTGCACTTCCTTTTCTCTCTAACACAATGGGATGTTGCTTCAAGTATTGCATCCTTAATGCTTGCCCACTTTGCCTGTACCCCCTCACATGTATTTCTTTTTGCCAGGGCTAGCTTAACTCTGTTGGCCATCTTATCAAAGTCAGCTCCTCTGAAGTCCCATATTTTTGCCTTGGATTGGGATGATTTAGTTCTAGTGGCCAAAGTGAACCATACCATGTGATGGTCACTGGCCCCCAGGTGACCTTCTACCTGGAGATCTGAGTTATCTGAGAGTATACGCTCAAGGATCACATTTAAACAGGAAACAGATATAAAGGGGAGTTTCACAGTTAAGGCTCTGTATACCCAGAAGGATGCATTTCGCCATCTCCTGGTACTGAGGGATGGCCAGCCAATCTGCAGATAAAGGGAACAGTGGTGGGTATTGAAAGGGGCATTGGTGACAAATCTTAAGGCCCTGTGATAAAGTGTGTCCAATATAGATAGGGCTGATTTTGGGCTGTGACTGTACAGGAAGTCTGCATTGTTAATTAGCGAGAGAAAGATCATTCGAACCAGTCTGAGCTCGGCATAAGTGAGCAAATGCTTCACTCGGTAGAAGAGTTCAAGCCTTCGGTGTAATTTTTTGGCAGTTTCCTCAACATGAGTAATAAAGGATATCTTACAGTCTAGCCAGTAACCAAGATATTTAAATTTCTTGACTGATTCAAGTGTCTCACCAAGGATGGTTTTGATATGATAGTTTGCATTTGAGGGATTAATAGGTACTTCTTTGTTGTTGGAAGATAGGATCATACTTTTTGTTTTTTTAGCATTAAGAAGTAGCTTTAAACAGCACAGGTTTTGTTGAAAGAGGTCAAATTCACTTTGTAGGTTGTGTCAAGTGAGCAGTAAAAAGGGCCTAGCACCATATAGCACAGTATCATCTGTGAACAGATGAATGCTTGCTGTGCTGATGTTATCGTTGATGTTAATATATATGGTGAATAACAATGGCCCAAGGATGGACCCCCTGGGGCACATATCTCCATTAGCTTTTACCTGCTGATGCCTGCCAGTAAGGTAGCAAGAGAACCATTTTAGTGAGATAGCATCTAGTCCAAGGTTGCTTAACATGTCCAGTAATAATTGATGGTCGACAGTGTCGAAGACCTTGCTTAGATCTAAGAACAGTGCACAGATGTGGTTTTTAGCATCAAGGGATGTTAGACATCATCAGTAACTTTTGCTAAGGCCGATACAGTACTATGTTTGGGCCTGAATCCTGATTGAAGAGGGTTAAGTAGGTTTTCAGCTTCAAGATAGTCTCTGTTGAGAATTAGCAAGTTTTTCAAGTAGCTTGGAAAGAATAGGCAAAAGCGAGATAGGACAGTAATTATTAAGATGACTTTGATCGCCAGATTTAAACAAAGGAATAATATGAGCTACTTGCCAAACAGAGGGTATGGCACCTTGGGAGAGTGATAAATTGAAAAGATGAGTAATAGTAGGGGAAAAAAGGTAGTATCCTAGCTTTAGGAAATACTGCTCCGGCACTTTTTTGGGGGTTCCAGAGTAAGAAGTAGATCCTCAACCTGTCTGATAGTGACAGGTCTGAAGTTAAATAGGGCTGAGTGGGAGTGAGTTCTTGAATTAGAGAAAAGAGGGGTTCCAGCAGGGGGCTGAGGGGGTAGTTTACTAGCTGAGGAAGAGCTGAATGCAAGTCCAGCAGTAGCAAAATTGTTATTTAGCAGATCCAGAATATCATTACTCCTTGTATAGGTACAGGCCCTTTTTACTATCTTAGATGGGAAGGATGATGGTAAACTGTGCCCATCAATTTCCCGAAGAATTTGCCAGAATTTTGCTGCATTGTTTTTGAATGACTCCAGTGTTACCTAGTAATAATTAGCTTTTTCAGACCAATCAGTCTCATGTACTGGTTTCTCGCTGCCCTGAAGGCAGCCCAATCTGTATTGGATTTTGTCTTGCAGGCTTGCTGCCATAGGTGATCTCTAGTGTGTAATGCAGAGTTTAACTAATTAGAGAACCAGGGACAAGTTTTTTTCCCTTGATCTGATTTTTATACTTGGCGCATGTTTATTAATTACCTCTAAGACAAGGTTAAGGAAAAGGGTACAAGCTTCAACTACAGTTGGGGCTAAGTAAAGGTCTTTCCATCTGATCTTGCTCAGATCAGCCAGAAAACTAGAAGAGTTGAATCTGCGGAAGTCCCTTTTAAGAATAAAGTTAGATTGGTTCATTGTTTTTCTGATGTGCATGACGCAGGCAATAGCACTATTATCACTAATGTCATTACGAAAAACTTAGGAGTGAGTAATTTTGTGGGGTCTATTGGTAAAGATCAGATTAAGAAAAGTGCAATGCCCAGAGTTTCTAATATTAGGATGGGTGACATCACAAATAAGTTGGATGAGGCCAAAGGTATCGTACAGGTTTTTAAGGGATTCAGAGCAGTGGGAGTTCCAATCTAGGTTGAAACTTCTCAAAAGAAAGCATTCTGAGTTGATGGCTCCTAGGATCCTGTGTAGATGAGAAAGTATCCCAAGACCTCCAGAAGGGGGTCTGTAGCAGCCAGAAATATGGATAAACTTGTTTGAAGGTAAGGACATTTTTAGGGTGAGACTTTCAAATTCCTTGTGTAAGGAGGAAGAATCGAAAACTGAGACTGCATATTTATCGAGGACATAGACTGCGACTCCCCCTCCTCTAGTTGTCCTATCAGTTCTAAAGACATTGTAAGAGGGGATATTGATGGCCTGATTTTGGGTGGATCCACAACTTGGCATCGACAAAAAATGTGTCGAATGACCAGAAAGTGAAACCGGCAGGTTGACCACATTTTGCAGTCGGCTGCCAGTTTCAGATGAAAACAAGTGTTTTTCTTTCAGGGGCTTCTTGAACCCCACTACTTGGGGGTTGCCTTACACCCCCATAGGATTCTCAGCTCAAGTTGGAGCTGATTTGGGGGGGTGCAGGACCCCTGACAGACAGTGCTGTGTTCCAGCGAGTTCCCTACAGCGATGTGGCACTGTAGTCGCTGTAGGGGACCCCGCTGTTGAAATGTCACTGTACCTGCTGCATACCATTTGGGGTAGAGGCTTTAAGCTAAGATTCAGAAACCACAAGAACATCTGGGATGGTGTGGAGGACCCATGTTTGTAGTAAGTCTATTTTCTTGAGTAGACTACAGGAATTAATGTGGAGGAATCTGATTCCTTTAAGTTAGGTTAGGAAGAAGAGCTGGAGGGGTTTTTATACATTATATACCATGTCTGGCCTGGATGCCATCAAACTGCCAGAGTTAGGCACTGGATCCAAGGATGCTGAATCCTTTTTCCTATCCTTGACTCTCGGCACAATTAAGAAGTTAATCATTGTGTTTTGTCTATCTACCCCCTAACAAGGCTGACGTTGGCCTTCTCCCATTCCTTACCTCCCTTGCTAATCTCCCTCGCTATGACCTAATACTATGCAGGGACTTCAATAATGATTGGCTCAACCCTGCTGTTGGCAAACTGCATACTGCAAGAGCTAATCTAAACCTAACACAACTCATACAGGACCCAACACATCTCAACAAGACTGGAAAACATACTTTCTTCCTTGGTTGCTCACTAACTGCCCTCACAAAGTCAGAGCAGCGGGAGTGCTTTCAGATTACATAAGTGATCACTCTCCCCGTTTCTGTGTATGGAGAAATATTGCCCTAACCTCCCCTCCTAAAATCACCCTTGTTCGTGATATGTCCAGGCTAGATATCAATAACTTCATTGTCTCCATAAACAGTACTGACTGGAGCCCTATTAAGACTCTCTCAGATATCAGTCAAGCCCTGGATTTTTTTTGTTTCTACCTTCACTCGGATTGTCGATAGTGGGACTGGGCCTGGCAATCCTACAAAAAAGTTGTTTGCCCCAAGACTGGCAAATCTATAAGCAACTCCAAAACAAATGCAAAAACTCCCTTCATAAAGCCAAACGCCACCATTTCAAATTACTTCAAGCAGAACACTTTTGTAATCCTAAAGAGTTCTGGAGGCTGGGTAATGCACTAGTGAAAGGGAAGGCTGCCGAACTCCCAAGCTCCATCTCTGCCCAGGGCGTCACCTTCACTGACCCCCGTCTATTGCCACTGGATTTAATGACTTTTTTATGGATCTACACAAATATACCTCACAATTCCATAATTCTCCTATGGCCCCCTCAGTCCCTTACCCTGTGGAAGACATTGGGAATTGACCTCCTTTTCACTTGAAACTGGCCACCTGCAATGAAGTTCAAAGGCTTCTTGCAAACTTGAAGGCCGAGAGCTCCCCAGGTCACGGCATCCTTGAGCCTAAATTTCTCAAGATAGGAGCTCCTGCCCTTGCTCACCCTGTTCGAGACTTATTTAACCAGTCCTTTCAGACTAGTACTGTTCCTGACAAATAGAAGGTACTGTAGCTGTTGTTGTGCTGGTGCACAAAGGTGCACCCAACACTGTTGTCGAGAATTTTAGACTGATCTCCATCCTTTGCCCTTTGGCCAAAATACAGGAGCGCATTTTTTACAATCACCTTTGGGATTATCTGGATCACTATAATCTGCTTTCACCTTTCCAACATAGTTTCAGAAAGAACTACAGCACCCTCATGGCCCTGCTAAAGGTAACCTCAGACATTTACCAAGCCATGGACCAAGGTTCTGGCATTGGTGCCATCTTTGCTGACCTTACGAAAGTGTTCAACCTAGTGAATTATGGTCTTCTGCTCCAGCAGCTTCGAGATATTTGTCTTGACTCCAGTGCCCTTCACTGGGTCCACAGCTATCTCTCCTCCCATTCTCAAAGGGTTAAGTGGGCTGGCACTATCTCAGAATTCAGACCCATAACACATGGGGTCCCACAGGGCTCCATATTGGGTCCTTTGTTGTTCTCACTTTTTTATCAATGAGTTACCAAACAACTGTGGCGGGGCTGCTGTGCATCTTTATGCAGATGATGTTATCATATACCGCTCTTCTGCTGATGTTGCTCAGATAAACAGAGAACTCGCATATGACTTTGCAGACCTTAAGGGTTGGATCAGGTGCAATCAGCTTGTCCTCAATACAGAAAAGACAAAAAGTATGCTCTTCTCTCATCTACCTCCCACCTCCCACTCCCTCTCCCCTCTCTGTATTACCTCTCTCAATGGGAATGCCCTGGAAGCAGTCAATACCATCAAATATCTGGGTATTACCCTAGATTCCTCTCTCTCCCTCATTGCCCATGTCTCCACTCTAATTAAGACTCTGAATCAGATGCTGGGTCTTCTCTATCACATCCACCCTTTCAACACCTCTACCTCTTGCCTCAAGATCGCCTTCTCATTGCTTCTTCCCCTCCTTACTTATGGGTCTCCCTTGTTGCTCTCTACCAATACATCTACTATGTCTCTCCTTGCGTAGGCATACCATAGGGTGGGAAGGTTTGCCTTAGGAGTCAACTCCCTCCTCCACCACAGTGATGTCTTCTTTTCATTGGGATGGTTGCCTTATGAATCAAAATTGAGGCTCTCCACCTTGAGCTTCTTGCACAAGCTTGTCCACAAATTCACCCCCCTTGCCTTAGTGAGATTTTCTGCTGAAGACTAGCTCCTCGAGCACTCAGATCAGCCTCCCTCCCTCTTCCCCTAAGACCTAATCTGTGCCTAGCTATCACACAAAAGTCCTTCTTCTTTGCGGCAGTAGCTAACTGGAACTCCCTGCCCCCCCGTCCTGTCCTGCACCTCAATTCCTTTGTTCCAATCCAGTCTACTCACCTTTCTTGCCACCTCTGCAAAATGCGCTTGCTTCCATGTTGACTGTTCACCCCTGAGACTGTAGGTTGTTGACTGTTCACCCCTGAGATTGCAGGTTGTTGACTGTTCACCCCTGAGATTGCAGGTTGAACACCTCTTGGAGCCTCGGATAACCATATACCCCTTTTTTCTTTTTTCATTCCCTTACTCCCTCTCATGTCCCCCTCTCTCTCTCTGCCTAAGCTTCTACACCTGATATCTGACCCCCCCCACCTATATACCTGTTTGCTTGCAGTGTTTGCTGAAGGTGCCATCACTTGTACTTAATTATGCATTGTATTTTTATGCATTGTATTTGTATGCATTGTAAATAATTATTTTCCTTTTTTGCCTAATGCTATGTACATAGCATATTTCTTTTTATGTCCTTAGATCTGTTAATTGACATATGTCTTCATGTTGCTCCTGTAATGTCTCTTACTGAATTTACTGTAATTGATTTGTACTTGTTTTGTTGTCTTAACCAGGTTGACCCTGAAAAAGGGACTGTAATTGTTTCAGTGGTCTTACCAGGTTACCAAAAGTCCAATAAATAAATAAGTTGGTGAAGGTCAGAGGGAGCCAAAATGGGCTTATGTGGTCCAGGATTTAATTCAATATTTCCTGAGCATAGTAACAAGAGCAAAAAGAGTTTCTTGAGCCCATTTGTGAGGAATTTAAGGAGCCATCGGTGACCATGTTTAGGAGAGGGGGGCCTAGAGGACAGAGTATATGGATACATAGTAAGGTGAGGGGCCATTAAATCAAAAACAGCAACATGTACAGGGATATCTGTAGATATAGGGATGTCAGGCGAGAACATATGGGTATGACAGGGCTCAATGTGCCTTGCATGATTAGTACCCTGGGAACGGAACAGATGTGAAAGGGTGAATAACTTGAGGGGGACAGAGGCAGATGACCAGCAGCAGTAGAATGTGACAATGATAGTTGTCAAGGGGTGACCTCAGTGGAGGGAGTTCTGATATAGGGTCAGCAGAGTTCAGTATTAAGAGTGAAGGAAGGTGGGAATTAGTAAAAACGAAAAGAAACATGGTTATACGTGTGTTTGAAACTGTAATTTAATGTCCAGAGTGCCAGAACCAGAGCAAGGTATTACGGCCCTGTAAGGAGTGGTAGTCAATGGAGCCAGGTCGACCCTGCAGGAATAACAGACTGCCACAGATGAGGGAGGTCCCTTGAAAAGGATGCTGTCAAAGGGACTCACTAATCAGGTGGCCAGAGGTGGAGTCAAGCACTAAAAAAGAGCATTTAATAGAGGTTGGGACCAGAAAGGGCGGGTGGGACAAAATTAGAGAGCATCAAACAGGAGCAGTGAGCGCCAAGTGCTATCTGAGGCAGTGGAGCTTGAAATCCTGAGCCAACTAATGGCAGGCTTGCTGCAGCCTGAGGAGTCCAGTTGAATTAATGGCTCTGAAGCTGCGGGGATCCAAGTTCTTTAGCGTGCCTGGTGTGCTTGGCTTGGGAACAGGGGGGTCGGTGAAGATATGCGGCCAGCTGAGGAAAGAGCATGTGCTGCAAGCAGCGTAGAAGCCTACTCAGGACTTGCCTGGTGCACCCAACTTGGGGCAGTCAGGTCAATGAAGATATGTGCCCTGCTGAGGAAGGAGCCAGTGCCGCAAGCAGTGTAGAAGCCAGCTCACGGCTTGCCTGGTGTGCTCGGCTTGGGGCAGGTGGGTCAGTGAGACATGTAGCTGGCTGAGGAAGGAGCCGGTCCACCAAGCAGTGTAGAAGCCTGCTTAGGGCTTGCCTGGTGTGCTCGGCTTGGGGCAGGCAGGTCAGTGAAGATTTGTGGCCGGCTGAGAGAGTTTAGTGTTGTGTGTTAAAAAAATGATTGTTTTCCTTTCCAGTGGGATTTTGTTTCTGTGAGTGCGAGACAGCGGCAGCTTTCACTTTTAGTTTGACTGGCTGACACCCACATTGTAATTATCGGGTTCCATTCTGTAATAACTGGCCAGTTATTATGACATTAGAAAGTTGGGTATATACAGTCTATAAATGGGCTCACCAGTAAGCATACTAGGACATCATCCTTAAAATGATCCTCCATATTTTTGATTACAGCGACTTAGTCTATGGTACTGCACTCAAATCCACTCTGGCCAGACTGGATCCCCTCTTCCACTCCTTCTGCCATTTTGCCTTGGCCTGTCCCTCCCCCCCGACTCACCACTGTTCTCTGTACATTGATCTCCCTCCATTCATTGTATGACCACCATCTCATCCACTGTGCCTCCTTTATTTCTAAATTCTGGTTGGCTTCACTCCTTCCTTACCTCAGTTCTCTCCGCTCCCCTATGCCCCCCTCCACGTACTCTCTCCATAACTCAAGTTATCATTTTGCTCCTCTCTTTTAAATCTCTTGCTGGCCAGTCTGGTTTCTCCTTCTGCTTTCCTAATCTTTGGAACTCCCTTCCACTAAGAATTCGCTCTGCCACCTCCAAACGCTCTCTTTCGCCTGTTCTCCAAGGCCACAGTGCCCCCTCCGGTAAATGCCCTTAGCCCCATAGCCCTACACTTCTCCTTATCTATTCCAACCACTACACTTCTCACCATCCAGGGCTCCAGATAAGATTTTTTGAGATGAGTGCTGTACTCCTCATTTTGAAAGTGAGGTGAATAAAACCAAATTCAGATGCCTACAAATGTCTGGACAAAGTGAGGAGTACATTTTTAAAAACAATGTAGTTTTTTTCTAGATAAGAACTGATTAAGGGCCAACAATTCTCCAGATAATGTTGTCAGGTAGGAGTAATTTACTTACCATTTTTAAAATACAGTGAGTAAAGCAAAACATACGAATGCTGTAAATCTGTAAAAAGCTGCTCCTTTTGAATCCCAAGTTAAGTTATGAAGCATTGTTATTTGGTGTGGAGTATTTACAAATGTTGGGTGAGTATTGGTACTCATTAAGAACATTTTCTGAAGAGTATTTCCTAAAATGAGTGAGTAAAACAGGTCAGTATTCCTCTTATCTGCAGCTCTATCACCATGCCACCTCATCCCCCTTCCTCTCTGTTCTCTTCTCCTCTCTTTTTTACTCCCACCTCTACTTTACCTTTTCACCCCTCCAGCCTCTCTTTCGCACCCTCTTCTACTTACTCTCTCTCTCCTACCCTTTCCTGTATTTCTGACATTATTTTCTTGTGTGTGCCGGGTACTTCACACTTCTGATGTTTAACCTGCATTATTATTTGCTCTGGTAATGAATAATATTATAAATAGTGACCAGGCTATTCAGACTGCACCAGGCAGTGGCGCAATCCTGGGCACAGCACAACTGTGATGCGCCAGGGCCAGGTCCAGGTCCAGGTGATATTCAACGGTGCTGCGCCATGCGCAGCAATGTTGAATATGGCATGGGCAGAGCACAAACTGCACATGGCGCAGTGGCATTGCACTGGTGCAAGCCATGGATAGGGAGCACAGGGTTGCGCCAGTGCAAGGGCAGTTGCACTAGGCGCATCACCCGTGATATTCAGCAGGGGGCATGCAAATGAGGCCATAATATATGCAAGTCACAAATGGGGCCATTTGCATGTCATTATGGCCCCACTAGCATGCCCTGCACAGGGCAGGCCGGTGACTTGCACCTGGCACCCGGCACAGCGTGACATGCTGTGGGGATCCTGAGGCATCCCCCACCCCATAGCTGTGATCGCACGGTATATGTATCTGAAGATAGTCCTGGTAGTCTGGTGCCCCCCCGTCCCGGATTCTCTGAGTCCCCGATTGCCCGATAAATGACAATATTACCTCCCTGCTCCATTCACATATGTGGGACTGTCTAGTACAGTATACCCTGCAAGCCCATTAGTCCACACTGGGGACCAATGGGCTTATAGTCCATACTGTACCTGTCATTCGGCAGGAGGACGAGTGGTGTGTAGGCGGGATGCAGCTGCCCGCCGATGATGGCGGGGACAGGGTGGGCAAGGGGTTCTGTGTGGGAGGGTGGGTTGGGGTGCCACTGGATCACCAGGGCATTTCAGTTTGGGATGTTACCATGATCACGGCAATGGGTGGGGAAGGGGCTTCCATTAGACCACCAGGGAGTTCATATTGTCATTTATCGGGGAATCGGGGACTCGGGTAGGAGGGAGGCCCACTAGACCACCAGGAATGGTCATGTTGCATACACATCGGGGCATCGGGGACTGGGGGTGCCACTAGACTACCAAGGATATCTTTAGAAACATATTCTGTACAATCGCAGCTATGGGCGGTGGTGTTCCACTAGACCACCAGGGATGTGCGTGCTTGTGGGGGGTGTTCTGGGAGGGCAGGTGGCCACCCACAGCTGGGCTGCTGTGTTGCACCCTGCAATACAGCAGCCCGCCTGTGGGTGGCTGTGATTTGCTCCTACTCTGCATGGGCTCAACTTTGAGCCCCCCTAGTAGCGCAGTGCAGGGTTACACCAGCATATGCTCTGCACATCCCAGGCTGAATATCGGCATGTGCCACATATGCATGGGCACACCCCTTGCATCTGCACCGCATACATTATCATTGCACCCTGGCACATTGGGATTTGCACTGTGCCAGGCAGCCTTCTCAATATCCTGCCAGGGCACAATGCGGCACAACCCCTTTTAATATATGGGACACTGCGTATTGTTGCATTATTACTGTGCTTCTACTTGTTTGTACTTATCCCTTAGCCCTTCCCCCAGGACGCATCTGGAAATGAGCTTAATGGCTCAGTATTCCTTTCATGGTAAATCTCTTTTAAATAAATAAATACATCAAAAAATAAAACCTTTTGCCCATCCCAGTGGCAATGGTTGAGTGTATTGGACTGCTATGTAGTACACCCAGGGTGCATGTCACGAGCCTGATTCCCACCACTGGAGCTGGTTGAGTTATCAAAGTGATGTGGAGACAGTGCAGTTGGAGTAGGAAGCCAGCCCACCCCACTGCTCTAGTGCCTTCTCTGGCAGACCTGGTGGAGGGCCTTGACACAGTGGATTACCATGCAATGTTGTCCCTCCCTCACAGGACAGGCAATACATTGGTGGGTCTGACAGAGAAATGTGGGCAGACCTATACAGCGGAAACACACTACCACAGCTAGAATTATACACACACCACAGCCCCTATGGCATGACACCCTTACTCCAACCCATTGCCCTCGCTTCACTGGCCAAACAGAGTTAGTCCTGGTGTGCTGGGGCCCCATCATGGCAGAGTTTCCTTGCTGATTGGTAAGTATGGAGATAGATCAAGAAAGGCAGGCTGAGTATCAGAGCAGTCTGTAGATGAGACATGGCAGCAACAGCTCACAAAAGGTATCAAGGGCAGTGTATAGGAGGGAAGAGAAGAGGTACAGTGATGACTGGGGTGTAAACAAAATATTTCAAATAATTAAAATTCTACATATGCAACTCTGTGCTCAATTACAGAATTATGGATTTATACCTCATCTAGAATGTAGTAACCTAGTGTGCATAGAATGGAATTATTTGATGGGCATTGATGCTAATTTGTTTGCTTTAATTATCAATTAGTGTCACATTAGTAAACCCATGGCTACTCATTTTGCCAGCTTGCACTTGACTTGGTGCAGATGTTTTTCTTGGCAACCTCTTCAGTAAAGGTTGTATAGCATTGCTTGACATTCCTCTGGAGCTCTCTTATTTTCTAATCAGTAACTGATAAGCAATCTGAAAGCAACATATTGTAGTGGACATTCTGCATGGCCTCTTACAGGTGGTTGTTCATTAGTTTCAATTTTTCATAGGTAGCACTGGTTTAGATACTCAAAAATCTCATTACTGTAAAACACTCTTACAAAATATAGCTAGTTTTTCTTAGTGTTTTTTCTACCTTTCCCTTTGTTGATTATCCCATTCTTACTGTTAGCACCATATGGCGTCAGAACCATCCATTGCTTAACCTGACCCAAAATGGCAGTATCAGATAGAATGAGTTAAGGATGTGTGCATATTTGGGAAGGCACTGACACTTCTACAGCTTATTCCTGTCGTTGATGTGTGTGCGGTTATCATTGGGAGACAGTTACAGAAATTCTGTGTTTCCTATCCTAGTATAAAATCATTTTTATTGCAAGAGGTAGTGGCAGCTCATATTATCATCAGTACAGGTTACTTGTGCAACTGGCCTCTCACCCTTGCTCTAGTTCAACTCCAGTTACTAAAGGGTAAGCTGAGTTTCTAAGAGAGAATCCATGTCTGGAAGATTCCAGGCTCCAGTGTGGCTGCACCAGACTGCTGAATTACTTGAGTGACAGTGTTTCTGTGTAGATGTTGATGAGCTTGCAAAGCATATGTGCTGCTTGCCACTTGTCTGTGATGGGGTGAGGCAGAGAGCATTGCAGTTAGCTCTGGTTCTCAAGGAATTCTGAAAAAGTCAGGGATCAGAAGGGAGAAGTGCCTAGATACTACTGCCCTTAGGGGCAGGGAAGGATGCTAAGAGATTTAAGGGGCTCTTGTGGTTCTATATACCAAAAGGAGGGAGCTGTTCAAGGCCCTTGTGAGTCTGCTCCAGGTTCAGGTTCTACAGAGAATGGAGGTGGTGACTCTTGATATGTAAGATTGAACGGAAGGGGAGTAAATGAGATATCTTCTCACATCTGCAGATGTGCGTGCTCCAGAAGAGGTCACCTGTGTGCACAGCTCTGCCAAGCAGATTTTTGTTGTCCAGGAATGTTCAAGAAAGTTTACCCTATCAGGAAATGGGACTGAGGGTAGGATAAAAAGGGATCCTCTGAGTAAGTAGTACTGAGGATGGGTTGCTATAGCCTTATAACTAGTGTTGCTCAGATAGTGCTTTTGTGGCTCCAACTCCCCTCCTTCAGAAGGATCCAACCATAAATCCATCTAAAGTCAGATATCGGATCGAGGGTCAGATAATGATGGATCCAAGGTTTCATCTAGGGATCCAAGATACGACATTTGTATCTAACCTTCGATATGAATGTTGTATATGTTACAACCCTTTTTAAGCAGTAACATCTCAAACATTTATAACAACAGTCTGTGACATGTTGCCTTCAAGATAAAGATATATCCCATGATGGAATCCTTTAACGTTCATTTGTGTTTTAAAAACAATACAACTATCTTCTATTAACAGTGTCACGTACCTTAAGTTATGTTAATGTCTGCATTTGCATCACTTATGTGGCTGTACTGCTGTCAAGGTGTTCACTGAATGATAGCGAATAACTGTGAATTGACAGAGAATAATTATGAATGCTTCTGTATCTTTTTATCGAAAACCCTGATGGCAGCAGGGGCTGGCTGGCAGTGAAAGTGGTGCAGTAGCAGTTATTTTCAAGCACTGTGACCTGTCCTGGTGGTGATGATGTTACACAGCAGTCATTCTCAGTCAGTTACCAGACGGATGATATCCAAATACTATTGTACTTCTGCTCCTTATTCAAATGAATCTCAGTGATGAGGGGCCTGCTGCCCTTTAAATTTGTTGAACTGTGAAAAAAATGTTCCTTCCTGGGTTAAGCTGCCACCAGTACTTCAGCATGAGAAGTAACTCTGCATGTTGAACTTGGCTTGTATGCTGCTGTCAGAGGCCAAGTTGTGCTGCTGGTGCTTGAGGAGGAGGAGAAGAGTCCTTACGGCATTTGACTTGTAGACTGGTGCCAGAGGCCAGCTTGTGCTGCTGGTGCTTGAGGAGGAGGAGGAGGAGAAGAGTCTTTACTGCATTAGGCTTGTACTCTGCTGCCAGAGGCCAGGTTGTGCTGGTGGTGTTTGAGGAGGAGGAGGAGAGTTTTTACTACATTAGGCTTGAATGCTGGTGCCAGAGGCCTTCTTGTGCTGCTGATGCTTGAGGAGGAGGAGGAGGAGAATCTCTACAGCATTTGGTTTGTATACTGGTGCCAGAGGCCTTATTGTGCTTGAGAAGGAGGAGAATTTTTATGGCATTTGTCTTGTACACTGGTACCAGAGGCCTTCTTGTGCTGCTGGTGCTTGAGGAGGAGGAGGAGGAGGAGGAGAATCTCTACAGCATTTTGTTTGTATACTGGTGCCAGAGGCCTTATTGTGCTTGAGAAGGAGGAGAATCTTCATGGCATTTGTCTTGTACACTGGTACCAGAGGCCGGCTTGTGCTGCTGGTGCTTGAGGAGGAGGAGGAGATTCTCTACAGCATTTGGTTTGTATACTGGTGTCAGAGGCCTTATTGTGCTGTTGTACTTGAGAAGGAGGAGAATCTTTATGGCATTTGTCTTGTACACTGGTACCAGAGGCCGGCTTGTGCTGCTGGTGCTTGAGGAGGAGGAGAGTTTTTATAGCATTTGGTTTGTACACTGGTGCCAGAGGTTGGCTTGTGCTCCTGGCACTTGAGAAGGGGGATAGACTTTACACCATTTGGCCTGCATGCTGGTGCCAGAGGCCAGGTTGTGCTGCTGGCACTTGTGAAGGAGAAGAAGGAGAGTCTTTATGGCATTTGGTTTATACGCTGATGCCAGATACTGGCTTGTGCAGCTGGTGATTGAGGAAGCGGAGAAGAGTCTTTACGGCATTTGGCTTAAAATACAATAGTGCCAGAAGCTGGGTATTTTTATTTATTTATTCAATCTTGGATTACAATACCTTTGAGTGCAAGGTGCTCATTTACAAAGGTTCCATGTCAGTGAGGAGGGGTAAGCAAACATACAGAGGCGGTAATACAAAGATCAGGTTTAAAAAATGGTAAAGTACATACTTTAATTATCTAGAATTAATAACTTTAGTTGTGGAGAAGAAAGGAGCGGGGGGGGGCAAGAAGAGAGAAGAAGGGTAAGCAGCCAAAAGGCCTTGTCGGTAGGAGTAGAAAGAGTGGCAGGTGCAGGTAGTAGGTAGGAGGGGAGGTGGTGGGGGTTGGAGAGTGGAAGAGGGTAAGAGGATATAGCAAGGGTTGGAAAGGCAAAGCTTTGAGGTGGAGAAGAGGGAACTGGAGTGCGCACAGGTGGTAGTATCATTAGGTGAAGCAGTCACAGGAACTATTTGTCGTAAGATGCTGATGGAGCCTGTGCTTGAAAGGACCTAATCTTGGTACGGATAGGATTTCATTGGGAAGTGCATTGAACCCGAGCGGGGCTCTGTAAGCAAATAACCACTGCCCTTGAGATGTCCTGCTCCTAGGAATCTTCAGAGATTGATGGGCTGAACTTCGAGTGTGCTGGGAGCTGGAGTGAAGGCTAAGAAGGTTTGCAGTTCCGGGCGGCAAAAGGCCAAGATATGCTTTTTTAGCTAACAGGTATGTTTGGTACAGTATCCTTCCACTTATCTGAAGCCACCCAGATTGGGCGTATAGGTCGCATGTGTGGGTAAGGCATGCAGCACCAGTGAGGAGTCTGCATGCCTTATTTAGTGCAGTGGATATTGTATGGAGTGAAGAAGTAGTAGCAGCACCATAGATAATCAAGCCATAGTCGACAGTAGGTAAGACAGAGCTGATAATTGCAGTATTGAGGGCTTCGGGTGTCAAGCAGTGTTTATGTTTGTACAGCAGACTAATCTTGATGTTGACAGCCCGGGTAACGTTGTCGATGTGCTGAGCATAAGAAAGTGAGCTGTCCAGGGTTACTCCTAGATACTTATAGTGTAGGATTTGTTCCAGAGGTACTCCCTTGCAATTTTGGATTGTAAGTGGTTGAGATTTGTGCTTGCTACGGGTGCCACTGAACAGCATAACTTTAGTTTTTTTGTAGTTCAGGATCAATTTGTGAGCATTGAACCAGTCCTCAGCTTCTACAAAACTATGCTGCAGTTGATGTTCCAGTTGCTGTGGGTCAGGGTTACTAGTAAAGATGACAGCATCATTCGCATACGGTAGCATCTGTTGGTGGCAGGCCTGCGGTAGGTTGTTCAGGAAGATGCTGAAAAGTAAAGGCCCTAAAATAGAGCCCTATGGTACACCTGAGCAGACCGTCAATTTGACCTAGGTAACATTCACAATTTTCACCTGTTGGGATCGACAATCCAGGTAACTCTTGAACCAATCTAATGTGTCAGAGGTGAGATCTGTGGAGGCTAGTCGCTGAAGAAGAAGAGTGCGGTGAACAGTGTCAAAGGCCTTTGTAAGATCTATGAAGGCTGCTCCCACTAAATTGCCTTTGTCGAGAGATTGATGGATGTAGCCAGTGAATTCCAATAGTGCTGTTTTGGTGCTATAATCTTTTTGGAATCCATGTTGATGCGGACATTGGATTGAGTATTTTTCAAGGCAATCCATTAATTGGTCTGTAACTATGCACTCAAGTGCCCGGGATAATGACAGGAGTATAGATATGGGCCTATAATTTGCATGTAGGGCCCAGTCTCCACTCTTGCGTATGGGTGTCACTAGGGCAGACTTCCATATTTTTGGGAATAGGGCCAGCTTCAGCGAGAAATTAAGAATCTTAGTTAAGGGATTCAGTAGCTCATCTACTGTGAGGGCAACGATTTTAAGAACCAGTGAGTCTCCACTGAACCTAGACTTCCCAAGCACTTTGCACAGGTATTTCTAGGCTGTTATCAGAGACCTTCCTAAAGTAAAAGGGGAGAAATGATTGTCCTCTCCCTAGTACTGTGTGTAGGGGGAGAGGTGGAATCTTCAAAAAAATCCAGGGGAAGGACACTGCTCAGGTCTGTGAGAGCATTGTTAAAAGTATTTGCTATGATAAGAGGATACAAAGTAGGGGTACCATCAATGTTTAGCATTGAGGGCGAGATTCTTGATACTTTGTCAGTGACATCTTTAATGTTGTTCCAGAAATTCTTACTGTCCCCCCAGTAATTTGTGAGCACTTACCGGTGGAATTTGGTTTTCATGTGGTGGATTGCCCTTGTGCATTCATTCCTGACTTTTTTATATTCCTGCATGTCTGCCTGTCTGCCCATTTCTCTTGCACAGTGCCAGAGGTGATCCCTGTGTTTCATCATGGAGATAAGCTCAGTTATCCAGGAGTTTGAGGTGCAGCGAACTTTCTTCTTTTTGTAGGTAGCATGTATGTCACAGGCAGTATTGAAATGCTTAATGAGATGATCCAAGGCTAGGTTGATATTTTTAGTAGTACCCAGTAAAGACCAGTCTATATTACTCAGGTGTAGTTTGAGGGGCTCAAGGTGCCCACATTTCAGCACCCTGCAATATATTGTCTGAGGGAGTGGCTTGTGGAATTTGTTTGTCCAGCAGCAGGTAATGGGGGAGTGATCACTTAGTATATCTGGGTGCACTGTGATGTCTGAAATTTGATCCGGTCGGTTATAGTGGATCCAGTCAAGGAAGCTACTTGTTCCCATTCTGTAATTTGTCCTGGTGGGTGAGGGAATGAGCTCCAAAAAATAAAGTGCAGAGACAGAGTCCTTGAAAGTGCCGATGTCAGGGGAGAGCCAATTGATGTTGAGATCACCGAAAACTATGATTTCAGAGTGTGGTTTCAGGTTACGGATGTAGACCATGATGCTGTGATAGCCAGTCGAGTGTTCTTTGGGAGAGACGTAGACTGATAAGATCGTGAGGGCCTTATTATGGACACCGAGGAGAACTTTAATTGCAAGTGCCTGGGTGGAGCATTCAAGGCTGGTCATGGGTAAGGTAATGGCATTTGTGCTGTCAGTGTCAGTGGCTCAGTATGTAGCACACTCACCTCTTTGGCCAGGAGATCAGAGGGCAGTGGGTTCAGTTCCCACATCTGGCACTTGGGTTAATATCCCAGTACTAACACTGTAGTGCAGCATGAGAGGGGTGCTGCACTTCTGAGGTGCCGTCTTTCAGATGAGACGTTAAACCGAGGTCCCATCTGCCTGGACTGGTGGTAGTTCAGGTGGATGTTAAAGATCCCATGGCACTTACTGAAAAGAGCAGAGGAAATTCCCCGGTGTCCTGGCCAAATTTCCCTCATTCACTAAAAATACCACCAGCAACTTAATCTGGATTAAGGTCAGTTGGCATTCATTTGTATCCCCTTCCCCCGGGTCGAGCATGAAAATAGGCAGGATTTGTCTAGTGCACTTAACCCGGTCAACAAAAACTATATAAATAAATAAAAAGTCCTTAAGTGTCTCATTGAGATACATGGCACAGCCACCACCACGCTTAGTTAACCTGTCCTGTCAGAAAATGGTATAGCTTGGTATGGTGACTGCAACGTCAGGAATCTTCGGGGAGAGTCATGACTCAGCCATTGATAATATATCAGAGTTGTGCTGGTTGACCCAGACTTTGAGGCCGTCTAGTTTACTTAACAGGCTGCAGATATTGACAGATGCCATCTTGATGGCTTCCGTCTTTGCTTGGTCCATGGGTTGGGCAACGCTTCCTGGGACAGGACTGGGGTGAACATTGCCAGATATTAGTAGAAGGATGAGCATGATCCTGTATAGGTAACTTTTCAGGAGTCTGTAATTCACTTTGGTAGACTGTTTTTGGTTGGAGTTCCGCCTCGGGCTGGAATGCATCACTTTAAGGCAGATGGGAAGAGCCTGGAGAGGGTATGAGACAAGGATCCAGGGGATTGCCAGGCTAATGGATGTAGCAAGAGCCAGTGCTGTGATCAGAGGCCATTTGTTAATGGGAAGAAGTTTCCCTGTATGCATCCCTGGGTCATACTTAAAATTGTAATTGAAATCAATTTTAAGTGTGGCATGCAGTTTGCCTCCAGTTAAGTCGCCATGACAAATAAAGGTGAAAACAAGAGGTACTAGGAGGGTGGTATGTGATTTGCCCATTTTAATGAAAATTGAGTCAAAATCAGTGGAATGATTAGGTTCACACAAAAAACCATTGTATGAGAGAGTTAACAATGAAAGATGAATGAAAAACAACAAAACTAAGGTCCCTCTAGTGGCAGATCTTTATAATCTGCTAATGGGAACCTGAAAAAACAGGCTTTTTTAGAGGCTGAAAGGGGAAGGAAGGCTTGTAGCATCAGAACAAGGAGGACAAAAGAAGTAGGCAGGGACAGAAAGCACAGCAGGCTGTTAGGGGGTGGGGGTGGGCAGACAAAGAGATGTGATGGGCCAGAGAACAGGAAAAGGATTTACATAGTCAAGGCTCAAATTCACTTCTAATATCAACTCAGTACTTAAAACGACTGTAAGGATTAAACAGATTATTAAACCCGGTAGTGCTGTTGATGCTTGAGGAGGAAGAGGAGAAGATGAAGAGTCTTTATGGCATTTGTCTTGTACACTAGTGCTAGAGACTGGGTTGTGCTGTTGGTGCTTGTGGAGGAGGAGAAGGAGGAGAGTATATATGGCATTAGGCTTGTACACTGGTGCAAGAGGCCAGGTTGTGCTGCTGGTGCTTGAGGAGGACAGTCTTTATGACATTTGGCTTCCGCACTGCTGCCAAAGGCTACTTTTTGGTGCTGGTGCTTGAGGAGGAGGAGGAGGAGGAAGAGATTCTCTATGGCATTTAGCTTGTACACTGGTTCCAAAGGCTGCCTTGTTTTGCTGGTGCTTGAGGAGGAGGAGGAGGAGGAGGAGGTGAGTCTATACTGCACTTGGCTTGTGTGCTGGTGCCAGAGGCCAGCTTGTGCTGCTGGTGTTTGAGAAGGAGGGGAATCTTAATGGCATTTCACTTGTTTTCTGGTGCCAGAGACCAGTATGTGCTGCTGGTGCTTGAGGAGTAGGATGAAATATATAGAAACATAGAAACATAGACTTTGACGGCAGATAAGGACCACTTGGCCCACCCAGTCTGCCCATTTCCCTACCTATTGGATAAGCTGCAGATTCTAGTTAACCAACAGCCTACTTCCTGCAACCCCCCACTATAATTGCCTTATGTCTGTCCCATGCATGTTTAAATTCCCCCACTGTTTTAGACCCCACAACCTCTCCAGGAAGGCGGTTCGATACGGCCCACCACTCGCCGTGAAAAAGAATTTCTCACATTAATTACCCTGAGCCGCCCCTCTAACTTTAAATTGTGCCCCCTCGTTCTTACACATCTCTTTTCTGAAAGATGCTACCCTCCTGGACTTTGTTGATTCCTTGAGGTACTTAAAAGTTTCTGTCATGTCCCCTGTCCCTCCTTTCATCAAGGGTATACATATTAAACTCTCTCAGTCTCTCTTCATATGGTTTCTGATGTAGACCCTGCACCATTTTAGTTGCCCTCCTCTGGACTGCTTCCATCCTGTCTATGTCCTTGCGTAGATGAGGTCTCCAAAGCTGCATGCAGTACTCCAGATGGGGTCTCACCAACTGTTTGTATAGAGGGATAACCACTTCCCTTTTTCTACTTGTGATGCCCCTCCGTATGCATCCCAGTATCCCCCTGGCTTTCCTTACTGACTTCTCACATTGCTTACCCACCTTTAGGTCATCTGATATGACTACACCCAGATCCCTTTCCATTATTGTTGTCGTTAGTACCTCTCCTGCTATTATGTACTCTTCTCCTGGAGTTTTATTTCCCAGGTGCATTACTTTGCACTTCTTTGCATTGAATCTAAGTTGCCATATGTCTGACCATTACTCCAACCCTGCCAAGTCCCTTCTCATCCTTTCTACCCCCTTTGTGTATCACCTCTGTTACAGATCTTTATGTCATCCGCAAAGAGGCATACCTTTCCTTCCAGACCCTCCGCAATGTCACCTATAAAGACGTTAAAGAGGACTGGACCCAGTACTGAGCCCTGAGGTACTCCACTAGTAACTCCCCTTTCTTCAGAATGTATTCCATTCACTATTACCTTCTGTGTCCTGTTGTGCAGCCAGTTTGCTACCCAGGCTACCACCCTGGGACCCACTCCCAGGCTGGCCAACTTGATTATTAATCTTTTGTGTGGGACTGTGTCAAATGCCTTGCTAAAGTCTAGGTAGGCCATATCCACAGCCCCTCCCTGGTCTATTACTTTGGTCACCCAGTCAAAGAAATCAATTAGATTCATCTGACATGACCTTCCTGCTGTGAATCCATGCTGCTTTGGGTCCTGTGCCCCGCTGGCCTCTAGGTACTCAACAATTCTTTCTTTCAGAAGTGATTCCATCATTTTTCCCACCACTGAGGTTAAACTAACAGGTCTGTAGTTTCCTGCTTCTGCCTTGCTCCCACTTTTGTGAAGGGGAATCACATCTGCCCTCCTCCAGTCCTCAGGTACTACCCCATCTTCCCATGATTTGTAAAAAAGTGTAGTTAGTGGTGTCATTAGGGCCTCCTTTAGCTCTTTTAGGATTCTAGGGTGAATCCCATCAGGCCCCATTGCTTTGTCCACCCTGAGTTTTAGGAGTTCTTTCAGTACTCTTTCTTCTGTAAATGGACTGGTGTCAACCCCACTATCCAGAGTGCTTCTACTGTTTGCTTTAGGTAACTCCTCCTCCTCTTCCTCTTCCTCTTTTGTGAATACTGAGCAAAAGTATTCATTCAGTATCTCTGCCTTTTCACTGTCTCCCTCTGCCCACCGCCCCTCTCCTTTATTAATCTTCACTATCCCTCCCTTAACCTTTCTATGCTCCCTAATGTACCTATAAAAGGTTTTATCCCCCTTCTTAACTGAGTTGGCTATCTTTTCCCCAGTTTGGGCCTTTTCTTTTCTGACTGCCTTCCCCACTTCTTTCTGCTTTAATTGATACAATTCCCTGTTGTGTTCTGTCTGTGATTCCTTATACTTTTTGAATGCAGCCTTTTTCTCCTTAACCTTCCCTGACACCTCTTTTGAGAGCCATAGTGTATTTTTATTCCGCTTTGTTTTCTTTATTTGTTTCACACAAAGGCTTGTTGCCTCCAAGATGGCAGTTTTGATTTTTCTCCATTGTTCTTCCACCCCTCCTTTCTGGCCATTTGCTAATGCATTCCTCAGGTGTTCACCCGTTATGCCAAAGTCAGCCCTTCTAAAGTCTAGTATCCTTGTCTTTGTATGGCTTGTCTCTATGGTTGTGTTTATTGTGAAGCACACTGTGCAGTGGTCGCTTGTTCCCAGATGTCTACTGACTTCTAAGTTTGTGATCCTCTCTCCATTTGAGAGCACCAGGTCTAATATTGCTCCCTCCTGAGTGAGTTCCACCACTAGCTGTCTAAGGCATGCTCCCTGTAGGGCATCGAGAATGACCCTGCTCTTGGATGTGGCTGCAGTCCATGTCGCTCAGTTAACATCTGGCATATTCAGGTCCCCCATCAACAGTATCTCCCCTTTTTCAGCCATTTTGAGAATGTCCTCTATCATTTTCTTGTCCATTTCTTCCCCTTGAGACGGGGGTCTGTATACAACCCCTGTGCGGATTGTGATGCCACTCCCTGTCTCCAAGGTGACCCAGAGTTCCTCTTGTCCTCCCCCTTTACTTTTTAGTTCTGTAGCTTTGATCCCTTCCCTTATGTAGAGAGCTACTCCACCTCCTCTTTTACTCTCCCTGTCCCTTCTGTAGATTGTGTACCCTGGTATGTTGACATCCCAGTCATGGTTCTCCGTGTACCATGTTTCTGTGACTGCCACAATATCCAAGTGTTCCTCTTCCATCAGGGCTACTAGCTCTGGAAGCTTGTTTCCCAGACTACGGGCATTGGTACTCATTGCCCTCCATTTAATGTTGGCTTTATCCTTTTTTACCCCATCCCTGCTCTTATTGCCCTTGTCCATCTTTCCATTTACCCCTGTCCTGCCCTCTGTCAAGCTCTGTACCTCAGTGTTTACCCTACTACCTGCCATGTTTTGTGGGGGTAGGTTTGAACTTTCCTGTTTCCTATCAGCACCTCCCCCCTTGGCTAGTTTAAAAGCTTGCCAAGGAAGCCTTTAAACCTGTCACCTAGGAGCATGTTTCCCTTCCTGGACAGATGCAGACCATCATGCCAGTATAGACCTTCATCTCTCCAGGTGGACCAGATCATTTTGAGAATTTGAGGATTAACAAACAAGGACAATTTATAAAATATGCCAGGTTATAACATGTGACACTACAGGAATTATTTTCTTGACTGAGTGCTCCTGTGGAGCATTTTACGTATAAAAAATAATAACGAGTTTAAAAGTGAGTGTTCGAGAACCCTGCCAAGCAATAGAAAGAGGTAACGTGATATATGCAATAGCAGCACATATTTTACAAAGTGGTAATAGTAATCAGCATCAGTTTGATTTTAGCAGTAGAGATTGGGACTACAATCAGGTTCTGAAATGGGAGGGCTTTTGGATTATACTATTGAAAGCTACAAAGGCACCAGGTTTGAATGTGGGCTTGGATTTAAAACAATATTTAAAGTGAATTATAAAGTTAATTTCAAGTGAATTTGCTTTAGCAATTATATGTAGTATATTTTTATGAATTAGTTTGAGAGATAGATTTATAATCTACACCTTTTAGAATCTTAATAATAGACATTGAATTATTGTACAATCTGATATTATACGTATTGGACATAAGCAGAACATTGAATTTGTTATAATTTGGATCTCTGCAGATATGTATTTTGCAGGTTTTTTAGATGATTTATATTTCTTAAAATGTATGTTTTATGTATTTTGTCTTTAAAATTGTGTATCTTTGCTAATGTAGGCTTGGTATTGTTGTGATATATAGTTTTATTAGATAAACAATATGTATGTTATGTCATGATTACACCACTAGGAGCTATGTATTTAAGTGGATGAGCAATTTGATGTAACAGCCTTTGATAAAGGATTATTACACATCCGAACGGTGTCAAGCATATTTAGGGAGGTCTGTTTACTTATATGCACCTTATTTCTGAATAAAGTAATTTTACTGTGTTCACATTAATCGGAGCCAGAGTGTCTAATTTTATAAGGTGGAGAGTGCCTGACTTTTAAGATTCTTTACTTGTACACCATTGCCAGAGGCTGGTTTGTGGTGCTGGTGGTTCAGAAGGAAGAGGAGGAGGCGGAGAGCCTTTTTGATATGAGGCTTGGAGGCTGGTGCTTGAGGAGGAGGAGGAAGAAGACAGTGTCTATGGCATTTGGCTTGTACACTTGTGCCAGAGGCCAGCTTGTAGAAAGAGGAGTCAGAAGCCATGACTGTATGCTGTTTATGATGCTGCATGGTGTATGTATTAACACTTGATTGATTTGATACCTGTTAAATCTTAACCCAGGAGCACATATGTGAATCGAAAGGTTCTATGTTTAACCTTATCCAAAATGGCCGCCATGAGCTGTATGAGAAAGAAAATAAGGTATTACATTTTTTTCTCTTTATAGTCCTGGGCTATGATGAGCTCATTGGTGTCAATAACAAAGTTCTACAAAACTGCTAAAGCAGCTAATCTGTCCACTAGCTTTCATAACCACCACTTAGGCCCTTTCCACACAAGCACATGCTACAATCCATGGTCAAACCCTTATTAATAAAACCATGCAAAATCCCATAGGATAAAATTTTGGCTTTAACAAGCCATAACTCCTTCAGTCTTTGGAGTAAAGGGACAACCTATATGCCCTATAAAAAGTCTCAATGAGTACTACAAAACTAAGTCTGTAGGAAATACCAACTGAAAACAGACATGTAGAAAGCATAACAATTAAAAAAAGAAAAGTCCCTTAGAATAGCATTGTGACTGTAACAAGCCATACCTCTGTCAGTCTTTGGAGTTAAGGGACAAGATATATGTCCTGTGAATAGACTCAGTGAGTACTACAAGACTAAGTCTCTAGGAAATACCAGTTGAAAGAGACATATACAAAACAGCAATTACAAAAAGAAAAGCTCCATTGGATAACATTGTGACTTTAACAAGCCATAACTCCGTCAATCTTTGGAGTAAAATGAGAAGTCTACTGACAACAGAACTGAAACTGCAAACTGATACAAGAAAAATGTTATTGATACCTTTTGCCCTGTTTTTTTTATCTGGTATATGCCCAATGATCCTCCATCTAGAGATGTGTATTTTGCTCTGTAAAAATACATATCCCTGTAGTAGTGATTTTGAAGCTCTCGCCATGTTTTTCTCATGCATGAGCACTAAAGCTGTGGAAAGCACTCTCCCCACATCACCACCACAACACAGTGCAGAGAGAGAGAGAGAGGAAGACGTAAGAGCTGAGGGCTTTTCACTTTGCTGGAAGCAGCTGCATTAACAAGGAATCAAACAAAGGTTTGCAAATTTTAAGTTTTCAAACTTGCAGTGATCCCAACCTGGGTTCTTCCATTGTAGAGCGAGGTGTACCCAAAATTTAAATGGGCTGCCCAGGATTAGACAATGTGCAATTTCCAATAGATACCCCAGACCTGGAAGCAGGTCACCCCAAACTAGAGATCCCAACCCACACATTTAGATGTGTTGATTGAAGTTATGGGCAAGAAACATTCTGTAAGATTAAATAGTCTTCAAATGGGCTGAGTCATTTGGACAATCATTCACACTTCAGTTCTCCATTGTTTGTTAGTTCGTCGAATTGTCTGCTCTGTTCTATGCCTATACGAGTCCTGCTGTGATTGGGACCCAGCGGAAGACAACAGGAAGGGACTCCATGGCTGGGTAGATGTCATATATTTAGGTAAAAGGATGCTCTATCAGCAGGCTTACAGAAAGGATAAAATACATCGGAGGAAAAGAACATGTAACTGGTAGAGTTGGACTGGCCAGGCCAGATACCTGGAAATTTCTTGGTGGGCCCTCCTACACTGTACAGTTTAGCATTGTGTGTACTCACTAGCAAAACCAGAGGCCAGCAACTGACTATAGCATTGATAAATGCTTAGGTGAATGACTCAACTGTGATTTGTGTTTGGGGAAGCAGAAGCAAGAAAACAAAAATGAGGTACCAGAGCAGCTCCCAATTCACCTACCTCAGTCTCTCTAATCACACACCACCTGCCTGCACCCCTGTCAACAGCCAGATTCATTCACTATAACAAAACATCAAGTAGCAGCAATCAATCAGTGTGATGGTTTATTTTTCTAGTTTGGCATAGAAAAAGAATTTAGCAGCAACCACCCAGCCAGCACCGGCGTCTTTGGGGCTGGGTGCTTTGCTTGTCTGGCACAGTGGTGTACAATAAACATGCAGGGCCCCCTACCATAACAGCATTGGTGGCAGTGCAGCCAGAATTAAAACAAAGAGACAAAGAGTCCCAAACAACTGCTCCAGCCAGGCAGGCAGTAACCTGACAGTTCAGTCAGTTTTAACTCGCTGCTCCCTCACCTCTGCATGCATGCACCATCAGACAGCTTGGAATAAGTGCCATCAGTGGTCAGTCTGATGATGCACAGTGGCCATGGCAGACAGTTCAAAAGTTGGCATCTGAGATCTGTCAGGAAGCTTTTGGGCTTGCTGTTTTGGCAATACATCATCAATTTTAGTGTCCTCTCCTACTGCTGCTAGTAGAGAGCCAGTGTTGAGATTCAGTCAGAAGACGAGACGACTCAAGTAAGGCAGGCAGCAACAAAATCATAGCATCAGCATTAATCAACTGAGAGAAAACAGAAAAGATTTCACTAGTCCTCTCCAATAATCATGAGTTCACTTTTCTGATTCTGATGAAAATGGGAGGCTGTTTTCCGATGTTTTATTTTTTTTTTTGCTTATGCTTAGCTGATAGCTCAGCCAGTTTAGATTCTAACCTGTCTGGGCCATTGTGCTTTGCCTCCCAATGCTCCCATGGGCCATCCATGTTGTTGCTTGGCTGCTCCCCTAACAGCTTCATCATTGCTTGAGAAAGTAAAGTGTGTCAGAAATGATTGAAAAAATGTTTAGTCAATGTTTCTGTGAGGGTTTGGGAACCAAAAAGTGTGGGTGTGTGGGGGCTGGGGACAAATAGAGTGTGGGGGGACAGAAGCAAACAAAGTTAGTGGTGGTCTTCCATCTAAGTCCAGGCAACTTCTAAACTAGTTCAAGTAAGTTTTGACTCCATCCTGAACATTTTTTCAAGTGTGCTAGTCAGGCAAAATGGAGGGGGATGTTGGAGCAAAGAAGGGGGTGGTGGGAGTAAACAAAATTGGTGGGTCAGTTCCTCCTTCTAAAAAGGCCCCCAGCAAAGCACCTGTATGACTCCCTCATGTGTTTTGGGGAATAGTAGCTGTGTGCCCTGCCCATTCTGACTCTTCCATTATGCCCCAGGAGGAGGAGGATGGCACTCAGAGTACTTTGGAAATTTAGTAGGGAGTGGTGCCCTGCAGTTGTTGCTCTCGGATCTGAGGAAGGGTTCATCCTGTTCATGCCCTGCTTCATGTTACCCTGAAACCTTGACTCTTCATAACTATTTATTGAACCCACTCTTTTAGTGCCTTGACTAGTGTGAACTGGGTCAGGAGGAAAACAGGAGGTTTCTCAGTTTTAAATCTCTTTGCACTGTTTATTATTGGGGGAGTGCAGCTAGCATGTTTTTCTTCATGGAGGTACTATATTTAGCTAGGGATTAGCATTTACAATATTTTCCCCTATTCCACTAGCCAGGTATGAGGAATAATAATAATAAATTTTATTTCCCAAAAGCGCCTTTCCAATACCAAGGCGCTTTACAAAAGGTAAATTAGAGTAATAAAAATCAATCAGTAAACATAGTATAACATAGCAAGCAAACCAAACAAAATTATTCATACAACTTCATTAAAGGCCTGGCACCATAAGAACATCTTTAAAGCCTGTTTAAAACTTCCCACAGTCATGCACTCCCGAAGCCGATGGGGTAGAAAATTCCAGAGGGTAGGGGCCACATACATGAAAGCCCGGGCCCCAGAAGACTTCAACAACACCCTCAGAATCTTCAGCAACCCCTCATCAGCCAAACGGAGCTGTTACTTGGGGAAGTAGAGAACTAGAATCTCTTTCAAGTAGTCAGGGCCAAGTCCATGTAGGGCTTTATATGTCAGCAAACCAACTTTAAAGGTCATCCGCCACTGAATCGGCAGCCAGTGCAGAGTGCGCAGCACAGGAGTAATATGGGAACTTCGAGGAGTCCTTGTCAACAATCATGCTGCCACATTCTGCACTACCTGCAAGTGGCAGATATCAACCCCAGGAAGCCCTAAGTACAGGGAGTTGCAGTAATCAAGGCACGAGGTCACAAAGGCGCGGACCAGTGTAGGAAGGTCCCCAGATGGAACCAAGTGCTTGATTCTGATGATGTTCCTAAGATGATAAAAGGATAACTTGACTGCTGATACCTGAGATCGTAAAGTCAGCCTGTCGTCTAGTACCACCCCCAGGTCCCACACCCATTCAGAGGTCGGGATTTGGACACCTCCTAGATAAATTCCAGAGGGCTGACCAGTCCACGACCTCTCTATCCGACGACCTGGGTCCACCACCAACACCTCAGTCTTTCCTGTGTTCAACCTTAACCAGCTCGAATTCATCCAGTCTTGGATTTCAGCAAGGCAGTTGTTAAGTACCGAGAGTGCACTATCCTGGTCAGGTGTAAAAGACAGGTAGAGCTGGGTATCATCAGCATAGCAGTGAAACCTCGACCCATACCATCTGACAATGTCTCCATGGGGCAGCATATACACTGCAGACAACATGGGGGACAGCACTGAGCCCTGAGGGACCCCACATGAGAGGGCAAAAGGTTCCAAGGAAAAAATCCCAGACACCACTCTCTGAGTTCTACCTGTGAGGAAAGATGTAAACCACCTGAGAACCTTACATGTCAGACACAGATGATCCTCAGATGCTCAAGCAGTACCCCATGGTCAACAGTGTCAAAAGCGGAGGAGAGATCAAGGAGCACCAAGATGGAGCAGTATCTTCAATCTCTCGACATCAGGAGATCATTGAGCACCTGAACCAGCACAGTCTCAGTACTGTGCCTCTTTTGAAAGCCAGAATGGAGCAGTTTGTAGATGTTATGGATGGTCAAGTGGTTCTCCAGTTGTACTGCCACTACTTTCTCAATAACCTTCCCTATAAAGGGGAGGTTCGAGATTGGTCTGTAGTTGGCCAGGGAGTCCGGGTCCAATGAAGCTTTCTTCAAGAGGGCTGTTACCACTGCCTCCTTCAGGGAGCTTGGAAACTCACCCGAGTCAAAGGAACACCAGACTATCTGTACCAGGACTGGGCCGATAATATCACAGCATCCCATAATCAGGGAAGTTGGACCCAGGTGTGTCTCATTCTGAACCTTTGATCACTAATCATTCTTGACTCACTGGACATTATTTGAAAGGGGCTGCTTCCATGCCTCAGAGACTCTCCTGGCTAATGATTTTTTTTTAATCATCTGCTTCTCCTCCAACTCGTCCCAGCTGGCCCCATTTTGACAGTGTGCCCCTTACTAGAACCACCATGGGTGAATTTCTGCCATGATTAGTGGTGCAGCATCGCTGTCACCATACTTCCAGCTGTGGTGTTTTTCTACTCATTTTTTCTCATTCCCAAGATCTGCTCATGTGTAAGGATGCACATGGGTGTGCTTCCACACAGCACACTATTGGCATCTGTGACAAGCCCTTGACTGCAGCGACCCCTGCTGTACCTCCTAGCCTCTGCTACATGGCAGCAAAGTAGTGGTACATGCTGCCCTCTTCCACCCCCCCCAAAGGAGGACAGCTGTCCTTAGGACGTGCAATCTTCATTCCCACTGTTAGTCCTCAAACAAGCCAAGTCCGTTCCCAAACCCACATCACCAGTGTGGCAGGCCATAGCACTACTGATTTTACCTAAACAGTAACTAAACGGCTAGCTTCTATCAAGCCACAAAAAGTACCTGATGTTCAGAATAGGCCATGCTCAGTATCAGTTCACAGCAATGCCCTTTGGTCCCAGCTCAGCAACCAGGGTATTCACAAAATGCCTGTAAGTGGTGGTAGCACATCTTTGCAGGTAAGGAACTGTGGTATTTCCCTATTTAGACAACTGGCTAATATATGGGAAACACAGGAGGAAGCAGTTCACTCAGTCCAAACTATAAAGTGCATTCTGTAACAATTGGGGTAAAGTGAAATAAAAAGTCCCACCTGGACTCCAGTTAAAGAACTGAACACAGAATAAGAAAGGGCCTATCACACTTTGCAGAGAGCAGAAGCCCTTAATCACTTTGCAAACACGTTTCTGTTAGATCACAAAAAGACAGTTCAGGAATTCTTGCAACTGGCAGTGGTTCCATGGGCAAGGTTGCAAATGAAAGATGTCCAGTACCATCTCAGAAGGTACTGACCAAAGAACTGCCCCACTGGAGCAGCAAGTGCCAGTCTCACCCAATTTGGTAAAAGTCTTGAGGGTGGAAATAGGTAAGACAGTTATCCCTCTGATCATGTTAGAAACATGGCCACTGATAAATTTCTGGAATAGGTGACTGCAGTTGTATATTAATATTAGCTAAGCACCCTCCTCCTTTCAACCACACAGCTTAAGTCATTGCACATTTGTTTTTATTGCTACACAAATAGAATGGTACATAAAACTCAAAACTTTTGTGCTTGTTTATTTTATGAGTTTATTTTATTTGTTGATTTTGTGGTTCATTTACAAAATTGTTATGTATGGTATTCCAAATTCTTTCAGATTGATAGTGTCTATGTATTGTTTTCTTTTCTAGTTCACAGTTTATTTGTTGGCAGTGTGTCCCCTGCATCTTCGATTCTAAGCCCTGGAGGAAGACAGCTGGAAAGGTAAGACCCGTGAGACCTAGGTGTAGTGGGGCTGGGGACCTGTGGGATGTGCACATGCACGAGAACGGAGCAGAAAAACATTAACAAAAATAATGTTAGTTGTTTACTGTGACACCATTTTCCTAACTTAATTATTCATAAACAGACATTACAGCCAATCATAACACAGATCGCAGATGTCTGAGGCATTCAGACATTCCGGAGTCCCTAGCAACCACCCAGTGAGCACCACCCTAAGTGGAGTTACAGAGGGGGCAAACCACAAAAAGTCCACTTAATTTTGAACCAAAAAAACAGTTTAACACAAATTTCCTTGCACTACCCTAAACGATCCCTATTGCAGAAATGAAATATGCAGCAGGGACCTCGTGAAATAAATGATTTATTTTCACTCAAACTGTTAGACCATGGGTACAACACTTGTGGCCTATGCCACTCGTGAGGTTATCCAAGGTGAAACAGCTATTCTGAAAATAAATCATTTATTCCATAGGTCCCTGTTGCATATCTCTTATTTATTCTGATCACTGTGTATTTCATATATTTTTATTTATTTATTTACGAGTTTAACCAAGAAGGCATACTGAGCAGTGTTGCTTGATTCCAGATGCGACCTGGGGGACAAGTCCCAAGACAATAGCACAATCACAAGGTACAGTGGTTAAACAACACAGTGAGGGGGCCATCCACTATACAGACAATTGGCAGATAGATACAGGAAACATAGGAGGGGGAAAATACAATGGATAAATTACAGAGAACCCATCTGAGAACACAAAAATACAATTACATAGTGGGCACTAGCTAAAGCATAAGCAGCTGGAGGAGAAGTGGGTGCTGAGTAGGAGATTGAGGTGGCGGGGGTTGGGTGAGTGTCTTATATCAGCTGGCAAGGCGTTCCATAGCTGTGGGATACAGTATTTGAAAGCTGTCTGTCCTTTGGTTGTGTACATGAATGGGACGTGGAGGAGCCTGGGATCCGTGCTTCTGAGGGAGTAAGCAGGGGAAGGTTGTGGGGAGAGGATAGAGGCCAGGTAGGGGGGAAGGGTATGGGACCAAAATTTGGCTGTGGACCTAGCACAGTGGGTTAGTCTGTGGTCTTGGAGGGACGGCAGGGCTAAGGAACTGTATAAGGTGCAGTGGTGGGTTGTTTGTGGGCAGTCAAGGATAAAGCAACAGAAAGAGTGGTAAAGGGTGTCAAGGCTGGCCAAGGTGGAGGAGGGAGCAGTAGTATAAACTATGTCACCATAGTCGAGTATAGGGAGGATCATCTTTTGCACAATAGCTTTCCTGGCAGGAGAAGGGAGGCAGCTTTTATTCCTATATAGGACGCCGAGTTTAGGGAGTAGTTTCTTATGTATGGAATCAATATGAGTGGTGAAATCAAGGTGCTGATCGAGCCAGACACCTAAGTATCTGAAACTGGTGCATGCTTCCAGGAGGGTCCCGTCCAGGGTTTGGAAAGGGGGGCAAGGTGCTTGGCAGAAGAGTCTTTGCTGTGAGCCGAAAGTTAGCGACATAGTTTTCTTGGGGTTTAGGAATAGTTGGTTTGACCAGAACCAGTCCTGGATGGCATTGAAATCCTGCTGTAGTAGATTTGCCACCTCACTTGTGGAAGGGCCCGTGGCGTACAGCACTGTGTCATCTGCATACATTTGGATGGATGAGTAACGACAGGCTGATGGGAGGTCATTTAAGAATATGGAGAAGAGCAGTGGGCCCAACACTGAGCCTTGGGGGATGCTGGCAGTAACTGGTAAGGGTTTAGAGATGTGTGAGGTGACTTTTTACAGCCTGGTGCCTGTCCACCAGGTAGTCGTGGAACCAGGTGGAGGCTGGTTTGGAGAGACCGGCTTCTTTTAATTTAGAAAGGAGCAGAGTATGGGAGACGGTGTTGAAAGCCTTGGCTAAGTCTATAAAGATGGCAGAGGTGATGTGGCCTTTGTCCATGCTGGTGAGTATGTCGTAAGTGATTCTTAGTAGGGAGGTGATAGTTGAGTGTGATTTGCGAAAGCCGGATTGATATGGAGTGAAGAAGGAGGAGGCGTCCAGATAGGAACAGAGTTGGGCGAGGACAAGACATTCCTGTAGTTTTGCCAGAATCAGGAATAGGGAGATGGGGCAATAGTTATCTGGGGAGGAGGGGTCGTCCCCTTTTGGGAGGGGGTATGACAGTAGCCTGTTTCCATTCAGTTGGTAATTTGCCCAATGAGAAGGAGAGGTTGAAAAGAGCGGCTAGTGGGGTGGCTATGGCTGGAGCGGACAGATATAACATCTTGGCATCCAGGGCCATGGGGCATTTACCTTTATTAGGGTTCAGGGATCGTAGGGATTTGAGTACTTTAGCTGGGGATACAGGGTGAAAGGAGAAACTGTTTGGTTGGTAGGAGTGCTCTTGGAGGGAGGGCCCAGAGTGGGTGGGTGCTGGAGGGATGATAGGAGCGAGTCAGCACAGCTGGAGAAGTAGGTATTGAAAGCAGCGGCAACCTCGCAGGGATCGGTGATGGAAGTGCCCTGTACTGACAGTGTCGGCGGTGGCGGCTGGGTAGGGGGGAGAAAAGGGATTTGACCGATTTCCAAAAGTTTGTCGGTGGTTAAGGTTTGCGCTGGAAGCCGATAGGAAATAGTTCTTTTTTGCCTGGCGAATGAGATTAGTGCAGAAGTTGCGGAGGGCTCTGTAGCTTTGGAAGGATGCCTGGGTGCCCAGTTTCTTGTGGGCTTTCCATGCATGGTCTCTGGAGTGGCATTGGCTGATGATGTCAGCAGTGATCCAGGGAAGGTGTGCGCCTCTGACCCTTTTTGTATGCAGGGGGGCATGGTCGTCCCAAACTTTTAGAAATTTGGCCTTGAAAGTTTTGAGTGCGGCGTCAATAGATGTGGCCGCTGGGATGAAGGACCAGTCTACTTGTCCTAGGTCTTGCACGAGCGATGCTAAGTCCAGGGAATTATATGATCTTGTGCGCAGTGTCTTAGGGGTGGGAGCGGTGGGCCTGTGCACTTTTCTGATCATGAAGATCATATGGTGGTCACTTAGGGAGTCTGGGAGCAGGCCCACATGTAGGATCCTGTGGGGGTGGGAGGAAAGGACCCAGTCCAGGAGTGAGGGATTTTGCATTTTGTGGTTTAGCCGGGTGGGGTCTTCAATTAGTTGTGTGAGATTTAGAGCCTTGATCTTGGTCTTGAGGTGGGCCTTATCTATGGCTAGCCAGTTGTGGTTAAAATCACCGATAGTGTGAAGTTCAGCTCCTGTCGTTAAGGACTTTAGCGTGTCCAGGTGAGCTAGGATGTCAGGTAGGGGGTGCCGGGGGGGCAGTAGGTATCTGCAACCTACACAGGGGTGGTACGCGGGAGCAAGAGTTTAATTAGGAGAGAGTTGATGTGAGCTGGAAGTGAGGGAATTTGCACCATGGTAAACTGCAGCTTAGTGGAGATGTACATGGCTGTTCCACCGCATCTCTTTTTCCCTGGTCGATCATGTCTAATGATTATGTAGCCAGGGATGGATACTTCAGCATCAGTGTGATGGGGCTTTAGCCAGGTTTCAGATATGATCAGGATGTCAGGGCAATGGGATAGGGCAATTGGTTGCAGCACAGTTATTTTGTTTAGTAAGCTGCAGGTGTTGAGGTGCAGGAGCCTGAGACCTTTAGGGAATGAAAACGGGGTGTTAGCGTTTGTGGTGGTGGGTCCATGGTTGGCCTCAATATCCCCAGCCAGGAGGAGTAGTAGTATGATATACTGTTTGGATTTATGCCAGAGGTATTTTGGCCTGGTGGTAGGGGTGGTATCTGAGGCTGCGGGTGGAGGGCAGCGGAGGGCTGGGATGTGGAGAGCAGTATGACCTGGGAGAAAAGAGGGAGTCAGGATGGTAGCTCTAATGGCCCAGTTGTGCACTTTAGCGTGGGCTTGCTGTTGGTGAGAGTTAGCGTATTAGGGCTGGGGGATGAGGCAGGGGGACTGAAGTGGGGGCGATTCCCTTTTTGGGAGGTCAGCTGGGGGAAGGGATGCCAGTGGGGCAAGTGAGAAAAATAGCAGGGGTAGAAAAGGCAGCATAATTGGCAGAAATAAGTGGAGAAATTGCTTTAGCAGAGGTGTAGCGGCCACTAGTGGTAGCAGCTGATAAGCTGCAAATGGGAGAGTGGGCTGATAGGTTCTGGAAGTCACGTGAGTGATCACTATAAAGCGAGGAGCTCACCAAGGGCGGTGGTGGGGATGGCGGGGCCAACACACACTCCGATTCAGCAGAGCATCCGTACCTGTGGAGCAGCTTTGGTGGGAGGGGCGTCCTCGGATGCACTGGCTGGCTGGGGTGGGCTGTTTCAATCTGCTAACCCTCGCGACCCTGACTGTGGAGCTGCTTCGTTGGGGGGGGGCTTCATCGGATGCACTGACTGGCTGGGGAAGGCTGCTTCAATCTGCTTACCCTTGCGACCCCGACTGTGGAGCAGCTTCAGTGGGGGGAGGCGTCCTCGGATGCACTGGCTGGCTGGGGAGGGCTGCTTCAATCTGCTTACCCTCGTGACCCCAAATTCCATGTGTTGCTTCACTGCTACATTTGTCAAACTTTATTTCTCTGTTGCACTTGTCTTTTTCTCTTATAAGCAATGTCATCATCACCAGATGAGTCTGATTTTATTGTGTATAACTACATCGGTGGTTATACCTGAGTATATAGAGGAAGAAGTGGCTGAGATGGAGAGGCTACCACCTGTAGACAGAAATAGAAAGGAGGAGGTTGAAGAAGAAGATGCAGTTGACCAAACTACATTAGCAACAGAGGAGTGGTGCTTATGCGGTGGATGTGTCACCATACCCACTTACCATGAATGCCTGTGCTGTGGGGAGCAACAAGAATGCATTGATAGGAAAGCTGAAGAGGGTTTAGAGTGCACTGTGAATCACAGCAACTTAGAGGCAGTTTGCCTCCATCAAGCTGTCTGATTGTCCATAATGACCCTTTGTCACTCTGCATACATTGAGAGACAACCTGATAAGAATCACACTTTTGCATTAATCCCTTGATTTTACTTGCATAATTAAATGTGAAAGCATTATCAATGTCCAAAATACATGTTTTCTTGACTAGTTTTTTTTTTTTTTGAGTTTTTGGTGTTTACCCTTACATCCAGTGTAGGTCTATTTTGCTCCACATCCACTCCTTCTTGTTGACCAGCCTCATAACTATAACAGCCCCTTGACTCACCTTGGCTGTTTCCAGGGCCCTTGGGTCTCACTTGGACACACCTCCCAAGGGGGCTGTTCTGGGTTCATAAATGGACAAACTGCACTGAAGTAGAATGGCATGGTGCCTCCACTTGGGGTAGAGATATGGGATACCTGTCAAATAAATTTCAGGTTACCACCCCCCAGGAAAAAACGACAATTGCTCCCACAGTTCCTTCCCCACCCAGTAATAGCATCTTCAACACAATGAGCAGCAATACAAAATTGTAACATGAACTACCAGTAACTTTCAATTTATAGGAGGGAGGATGGAAAAGGGAGAATAACACCACCACAGCAATAAATGGCAACAAACAATGTAGCCCCCACCATTCCACACCTCTCACCTGTGGGTGCACCCAGCTTTCCCCTCAAATGGCCTTGAAACACAGTCAGACTGTTCAGTGGGTACCACACTGGGGGTACTGAGACACTGGGATGCTACGAGGATAACCGTCTTTGAACATAAAATAAAGCACTTTCATCAAGGCCCAATAACTTCCAAACACAAACAACTTTCTTTTCTGCCTGGGCACAGCTTGAAGTTTGGAGCAGTCCTGCCCAGGACATGGCCCCCTTTTCCTAACTAACTATCTACCTAAATGCAAAAGAAGATCCTCAGAGTCGCAGCTCAGAGGTACTTACAGCTTGGAGATTCAAAAGGGGGTTTGCAGAAACCTGTTCCAATGGTATCGTACTGATATCAGGGGTTGTTGGAGGTGCACTGCAGCAACAATGCTGCAGGAGATCAGCAGCTGGCTGAAGCAGTGAAGAGCAATGGACTTCACCTGTCAGGCCTTTCCAAATTTCACCTCAAAGGTCTTTGTATACAGTGTTCACCTGACTGGCCTCTTGACGTCTTCCTCTCCAGTGATCTCTTCAGTGGTCTAGGAGACTGGGCAGGCTGGGAGTCCCCGAGACTTTCTGCTTGGCACACAGCTTAGAAAGCACACTTGTAGTGGGGCTCTGCCTTAGTCTCTAGCCACAGCACTCACAACGTCTCTAGCTAGAAGCAGTTAAGCAAGTTCACAGACTAGTCCCTCTGAGGGGAATCACATTGGCTCAGTCTCTTTATCTTCCACTGTGCAATCTCTTTACTCTCTGCACCAAAATCTTTTTCTCTCTGCTGAAAAGTTTTGTTTTTCTCTGCAGCAAAATTTCTTGCTCTGGCTTCAGGCTACAATTTAACAGTTCTAGTCTCAAGCTGCAAGTATCTCTTCTGCAGGCTGCAATTTCAAAGATTTGTATAGCTCCCCTTCTGATGGCTGCACAGTTCTGGGCTCACTAGATACCCTTTGACATTTCCCAGTGGCCCCCCTGCTGCAGGAGTCCTGTGGGGGCCACCATTATTGTTTTTATTTTGCTGTTCTGCTTTGCAGCCCCTTTATTTAATTTGAAAGCCCATTCAGGGGCTAATAATCTTATGTACTGGCTCCGCTTAGACTAAAAGGGCCAGGACAACCTTTATTTTGCTTGTGGGAGCCCCTGTCTGCCCATCGGGGCTTTCGACATGATAGGCACCCATTTATCACCCTTACCACCACTCTCAGTAATAGTGTCACAGCTCCTTTAAGACTATGGCAACACATATGCAAACGGCATATGGCGAACATATTTTTTATTTACATTATACCAGTCCACTTTCTCAGTGACTCCTCACACCGGTACCATTCCCTTCACAGTGCCCAGAGGCACAAGAACATGTTTGGACCTTGGTTCCCATCTTCCCATAGGGCCGAGGAACAGGATTACAGCAACCACAGCCACAAAGATATTATGGGTGCTCTCCATGGCCCAAAGCCATCCTGGAGCCACTGGCTAGCCCTCCAGTCCTGTTCCAGTTGCACTGGGGAATGGAGGTGACACGAGGACCCAGTGCGGCTGTAGCCCCTTTAAGGTAAGCCCCAACAGGGTTGCCAGCCCACCAGCGCAGCAGCAAGGCGTCCACTTGCAGCACTCACATCCGGGGTTCAACAATGGACTCTGGAGAAGGATTGAGCATCCCAGATTCTACTCTCCTTCTCTCGGGGGAGGAGGGAAGAGTGTACAGTGCAATGCAGACCTCTGGCGGAGACTGGGAGTACCGCTGCGGCCAGCATCACACGTTGGGAGGGTGGGGTGGACACTGGCATCATTGCATGTCCCTGCCCCTTGGGGAAAAACTTCACACAAAAAATGCTGGCCCACAAATAATGCTCCCTATCTCTGCCACTGCTCCCGCTGCAGATTAAGGTCCACTGGGGGAATCCTGCTCCCATGGCCCCAATTTGGGGGGCAAGCAAGGGCTTAGTGACCAAATGCCTTGGGAAGGGGGTGTCCACCCAGTGGCCCTGCCCGGGGGGTAAGCCTGGGGATGGAGGGAGTGGCCAGCAGAACGGAAAACCAGAGGAGAAGAGCCAACAAAATAAAAAGCCCCAACAAGGTTAAGGGGCCTTACATAACCACGTTTTCATAACTTGTTTAACTTTTAATAATAGTGGTGTTAACCTAACTACATGGCTTTCCCTTTTTTAGTGTTATAATACTACTGTTACACTACTTATTAGAGAACAACATGTGTGTAACCATATTAACAGACTTGTGGTTGCTATGTTTGAGGCCTTGGTGCAGAGTCTTCTATTTCTGCTGCTTCTTGTCATAGTTTTTTAGGGAACTTTTTTCTGTCTTTGTCAGCGGTGATGCATTCAATACCAGCCATTAGGGAAGCTCCACTAAGACCCCCTACTCAGCATGCTTCCAGAAAGCCCTGGGCAGGGGGCTGTGACTTAACCCTCACAGCGGGACTCACCTGGGACAAGGGAAGATACCGGAATCTATCTTGATTCCCCAATGACACTGGTAGGCGTCATTTGGAAGGTGGTCCTGGGAGGTTCATGACTTCATGTTGTACGGTACACATGGAATTCTTTGTGTGAGTACCATTTCCGGTGGAGGAGGATGTGCAATGACATAAATGAACATCAAGTGTGCTCTCACCTATGATGTGCAAACATCTGCTGCCCCACCAGTCCTAGCCACAGCACTGGTCCAGGCACACTGGCCCCCAGCCATCAGTATGGGTTTGAATGCAGCCTGATACCACATCCCTCCCTCCCTCCCTAACTCCCTCCCTGGAGGAGGAGAGCAGTCCAGCAGATGCTCATCCTTCTCCACCCAGCCAACCCTCCAGCAATCCTGATATCACTACCAGACATGTATTATTGGTGCCACAAGCAGTAAAGCTACAGCTGTGCCTGTGGGCCAGTTTGTTACTGCTGCTTGCACAATGTTTCTCATTCCACTTAAATCCAGGCTCCTCATGATGTCCCATGCAAGAATGCAATGAACAGCTCACATCCAGTTCTGTATTGTGGCATCCTTCCCTTCCATAAGATATCCAAGTGAACCTCCACATGTGGTTGCTCATGGAAGAGCACTGTACAACGTGTTGCTGCCAACTGTCACCATAGTAATGGAGAGTAGTCAGGATAATTTCATCTTCCTCCTTCAGATGGTAATAGGTTCCATGATCAGTCTATGTTTGTAAGAACTGGACAGTATGAACTCTGTTATTCATATCACTACCGAGTAAAGCAACAAAGTATGACATTGATAGCAAATTGTATATGTTGTCTAAGTGAGGCAAACAGAATAGATTAATCATTAAAATCTGTACAATTTATTAAATAACACTCACAGAATACATTGTAATGCTCATTGCAAATTATTATTTGCATATTGTTTTTTTTTTTCTAATATTTTACTTTTCTAGTTTTTTAGAGTATTCAGGCACACTGTGTATCATCAGTATATTTACTGGGTATACGGCTTTCTTGAAAGGAAGATAAGGAAGGTGTCGACATCATGTGTGGTAGAATCTGTGAGGAGTCGTTATCCAGATTCTGAAGGCAACTACACAGGCTACATGGATCCAAACCATTCTGACGTGGAAACATCTTTATCTAACATTGATGATTCTGAATAATTATATTATGGATTGAACATGATCTGCTAAAATACTTGCAGGCAGTTCTGATCAAGGAGTTTCATAGATGAGGATATAATGTAACAAATTTGTTTTAGTTTGTTTGGGGGTAGGTAACATTGATTGGCTTGTACTTTTCGTGTACAAGTATGACCACATATACTACGTGGTATCCCCAGATGTAAAACAAGCTTGCTTCTGAACTAAGGTATGGAATGTGGATGTGTGCAGAATATACACAGTTATACGTTCAGTTTACTGGTATTGTTTACAGGTACATTTAATATATTTGTTTGCAGATCACCATGTCTGTTTGTTAAATGTATCTTGGCACACATATTGAACTACTGAATGTGATGCTAACATTGTTGTTGCAGCGCTAACGGTGCATTGCACCTGATGTGACTATAGGCCAATATATATTATCAACGTATAATTACTGGTGTGCCCCCCCCCCCAATGCATGGTCTTGATGTCTCTTTCAAACGCCATAATAACTCATCACTCTACCTCATTGACTTTTATTTTGTGTTTGGGCAGACTAAGCAGTTCCGCAAACAAGGTGGCTCCACCTGTCGTTTAGTGGCAAGCCGCTAGTACAGGACCCATAAGTCTTGCATTCTCATTATTATCACTCTTTTTTACATTCGCTTGCGCACATGTGCAAGGAACGTTTTGGTAAGAGTAGCACACTTGGAGGTGTGCCTCTCCCATCCAATGCACTGCTCCCTTGAGCAGGCGTGGCGGTCCTGCACCAATGGGTGCAGGAGCTCAGTATGACAACGGTGTTCCTCTGCTTCAAAGAAAGCACCGCTGCCATACTGAGTGCTGGCCGCCATCCCTTGCGCCACGCGCTCCCCGCACGCTGCCATGCCACCCCCAAAGCTGCTGCATGCTGGGAGCCCACCCAGCGTGGCAACGTTGTTTGCCGATGGGGTGCCCAACCCCGTCGGCTCCACGCCCCCCCAAAGCCATCCTGCTGCCACGCTTGGGATCCCACCCTAGCGTGGCAAACGCTCGCTGTTGTTTTGCCAACGGGTGCCCAATCCCCATCGGCTCCTCGGCCCCCGTAGTTTGCCGGGGGGTGCCCAATCCCGCCGGCTCCTCAGCCCCCCACATCTTCTGCCACGCTGGGAGCCCCCCCAGCGTGGCAACATCCCGTCTATTCTTTTTTAACCTGTAAAATAAAAACGGTCCCGCCCTGATCTTCTAGCCCCTCCCACAACCCGCACTCCACCCACTGCGCACTCCAGCCTCCCCACCCCTCACCCCATACTTACCTCCGGACTCCGACGCCGCGATCTCCGTGGACCGGGAACACGTCTGCACTCTTCAAAGCCGACCGCGAACTGAGGAAATGCTGGTAACCTGTATAATGGGCTAGATAGGGGGTTCAACTTTATTGCATATCTCAGTCATTTTTGAATTTTGCACCAAATTTTCAACATGGGGTTTTGGAACCCCTTCTCATGAATAATGTCACTGTCATGGCGTTATTCGGGCCCAAGGGTGATTTCGCAGGCACCGTACAGTCACTGCATGAAATCACCTTTGGCCTTGAATAATGCCATGACAGTGACATCATTCATGAGAAGGGGTCCCAAAAACCCCATGTTGAAAATTTGGTGCAAACATTCCAAAAATGACTGTTTTACGAGCGTGCATTGCGCAGTTCCTACGCAGGCTCGTAAGTTCGCGAATTTTCAATATTTTCACTCCAGATTTTCAACATTGCCATTTTATCACACCTTCTTATGAGTTGTACAGCTGTCATTTTTCACATCTCACCCAAAACATGTTTCCGCCCATGTAGCGCACAATGGCGCAGTCGGTGTGTGAAATCAATGTATGGAACACATTAAGAAAATCACAGTGACACTGTTCATGAGCTCAGGTCTTAAAATGGCTATGTTGAAAATTTGGTGAAAAAATTCTAAAAATGACTGTTTCTGACGTCGTTGCTTGCAGTTCCTACCGCGACGCCGACGTTTCATGTAATTTTCAATATTTGCACTCCAGATTTTCAACATTGCCATTTTGACCACACCTCCCCATGAGCAGTACAGCTGTCATTTTTCACATCCTGCCCAAAATGTGTTTCTGCCCATGTAGCGCACAATGGCGCAGTCGGTGTGCGAACTCAATGTATGGGACACATTAAGAAAATCAGTGTGACACTGATCATGAGAAGAGGTCTTAAAATGGCTGTGCTGAAAATTTGGTGAAAAAATTCCTAAAAATGACTGTTTTATGAGTCTGCGTTGCGCAGTTCCTACGCACGCTCGTAAGTTTGCATTTCAATATTTTTCCTCCAGATTTCCAACATTGCCATTTTACCACACCTCCATGAGCAGTACAGCTGTTATTTTCACATCCTGCCCAAAACGCTTTCCATGTAGTGCACAATGACGCAGTCGGTGTGTGAAATCAATGTATGGGACACAGTAAGAAAATCACAGTGACACTGTTCATTAGCAGAGGTTTTAAAATGGCAATGTTAAAAATTTGGTGAAAAAATTCCTAAAAATGACTGTTTTACGAGAGTGCGTTGCACAGTTCACGCGCACACTATAGTAGTTTGCGAATTTTCAATATTTCCACAACAGATTTTCAACATTGGCATTTTACCACACTTCCTTATGAGCAGTACAGCTGTCATTTTTCACATCCTGCCCAAAACGTGTTTCTGCCTATGTAGCGCACAATGGGGGTAACAAAAAGGTCATGCTGACAATTTATTGTGTAAATACCAGCAATCGCACAGGGCATTAGGGTAAAGCACCATACATGCCAAACACCACTGCAAATACCTGCAAGTGAACGTTCGGCATTGACAAACGCTTGTTTTTATTTTCATCTGGTTGATCCTACCTTTACATGTTAAAAACTTGCATCTGGTTGATCCTGCTGTTCATCGGCTTCAGGAAATAGTGCAAGTAGAAATGGGGCCATGGCTGACATGCTTACGATCACAATCGCAATCACGATTCCACACTGTAAGACAAAAAAAAGCTTATACTGGAGAGGGAGGGAGACTGTGTGTGTGTGTGTGTGTGTGTGTGTGTGTGTGTGTACAGAGGGGCTGACTAAGAGGCAGCACAGATTATAGCAGAACTGCTTCAGTAACTTTCTATAGCATTGACTCCCTGCCCCAGTAATTATACAAAAATAATGGCTGTGGGACTGTGTTCTTATGGATTTTTTATAAAAATGTAACAAATGTTATGTAACAAAATCGATAACACACAGTCACATAGCCATTATTCTCTATATATGTGGAACTGTCAGCAAATATAATATAAGCACCCTAACACAGCCCAACGGTTCCTATTACTATGTATATACATAGCCATGCAGCTCTACAGCCATGAAGAACTACTGAAGGAGAGATTGGTGGAACAACTAGTTGTCAATGGACTACAGGACCCAAGGCAGCATGGTATCACCAGGGGGAGGTCATGTCAGACCAACCTCATTGAATTTTTTGACTGGGTGACTAGGGAGGTGGATCAGGGGAGGGCAGTGGACATGGCCTATCTGGACTTCAGCAAGGCCTTTGACACTGTGCCATAGAAGACTATTACACAAACTGGGGAATATGGGTGTGGGCAGGACACTAGTGTGGTGGGTAGGTAACTGGCTGGGTGGCAGGACACAGAGGGTGGTGGTAAATGGCTGTCACTCCACAGAGGGAAGAGTGACCAGTGGGGTACCACAGGATCAGTGCTGGGACCGGTCCTATTCAACATCTTCATCAGTGACATTGCAGGACCTAGAAGGCAGAATTTCACTGTTTGCTGATGACACAAAGCTCTGTAACAGAGTAGACACACCAGAGGGTGTAGACAGAATGAGACGCGACCTGCAGAAACTTGAAGAATGGTCAGGGTTTGGCAGTTGAAATTCAATGCAAAGAAGTGCAAGATAATGCATATAGGGCACAAAACCCTGGCACAATATATCAGTTGGGGGTGAGGATATAGCATGCACCAAGCAGGAAAGGGATCTTGGGGTTGTCATCTCTGATGACCTCAAGGTAGGGAAACAGTGTGACAAGGCAGCAGGTAAAGCAAATAGGATGCTGGGATGATAGGCAGGGCATCACCAGCAGGAAAAGGGAGGTCATAATTCCGCTATACAAGACACTAGTGAGGCCCCACCTGGAGTACAGTGTACAGTTCTGGAGACCATACCTATGTAAGGACATAGACAGGGTAGAGAAGGTTCAGAGGAGGCAACAAAGATGGCGCATGGATTGCATCACAAGTCCTATGAAGACAGGTTGAAGGAACTGAACATGTACTCCCTGGAGGAGAGGAGGAGAGAGGGATATGATAGAGACATACAAGTATCTTACAGGGAGGAACAGGGTGCAGGAAAACACTATTTTTAAGCGAAAAAGATGTTCCAGGACTAGAGGGCATGGGATGAAGTTGGAGGAGGATGATTCAGAGGAAACATGAGAAAGAATTTCTTCACAGAAGCGGGTGGTGGACAAGTGGAACACCCTGCCAGAGGAAGTGGTGGGGGCTGAAACAATCACAGGATTTAAGAATGCATGGGACAGACATAAAGGAATTGTGGAGGTCAGGGGTAAGGGGCAACAGACTTCTAGGAAAACAAACTGAACTTACAAGCTCAAATGGGCAGACTGGGTGGGCCATAGGCCCTTATCTGCCGACACTGTCTATGTATCTATGTATCTATGTATCTATTACTTACCTTGCATCATATAAATGCTTATTTAACATGCGTTAATTTGCCCTGCCTTGCAAATTTGCTTTCAGGAGGATTCTTCATCATGGACATTGTAATTAATACACTTTTATTTTAGTACTGCACCACATCAAGATGTTACTGTTAAAATATCTAATCTGGAAGCAAACCTCTTGGTATGACTGGCCTGTCTCAGTTCTAATTTGACTGAGAAGATGATGCCATGTCAAACTAATATTTAAATCTAATCAAAATAAACAATTCAGTTTTATTATTTTATTTACCGGTATTTAAGTCTTTGACTACAGGATAAGTACACTGATCCAAGGGACCATATTCAGGCATGACCCAGGCCCACAAAGTGGCACAACGAAATATATAATATACAACAACATATACAGTGAAATATACATACAGGTGCAATCAATGTACAGGCAGAAAATAGCTGAATACATTATAGTTACTAAATGTAAAATCAACAGATACATTGTAATTTCAACAGTGTTGAGAGAACTATTAATTTAAAGGAAAATAACTACAAAACAAACCTCAGAGCGCTGCGGTTCTTTTGTAGTTCTTTTCCTTCTCTATTATGGGCTCCCCAAGACCCAAACAAATAACATCCCCCTTAAGGGGTGGCTGACTCCCTCTCCCTGGGCTAAGACACAGATATGGCACACTGATGAGTCCAAATGAGGACGAAACACGTGTATGTGTCTGCTGTTCTTAGCCTTTGCTGATTGCACTGTGAGGCCTTCCGGCACCATGCAACTCTACTTAAAGTTGAGCCTGTCCAAATTCTCTCATGGGGATTTGCATATGTTTCCCATGATGCTTTGCACTATTGGGGTATGTGCAATTGTGTTTTCTTATTAATTAGAAGGTCTGCTATCACATTCATCAATCATTTATCACATTCTTTAATGGTTTGGTCAATTCTTAGCAATACAATTAAGTATCACATGACCAATAATTTGTCTACAAAAGAACACTTTGCTTTAGAGTTTTCACAGTGTATATGTCATTGTAAATGACAGTTATGAAAAGGTATTGTGTATGACAAAACACCATTAAAAGTATATTCCAGTGTTTATCAATAGACTCAGGGTCTGATATTCAAACGTTTGCCTGGATGCAAATCCTGAAACCCTCCTCTGCCTGCCCCTGTACTTCCTAGTTCTACCCCTCCCACTCAAGTGCCATGAGCTCCCAGGGCCTCACTGCTCCTTACCCCTCCAAACCTAGTAACACTTTACTGACCTCACTCCCTCCTCCATCCCCTCCCCTCACTCCTCCCTCACAACTTGGCCTCTCCTTCCACCCTCCTCCCCCATCCCCTCCGTTTTCCCCAGTTCCTCCCCACCCCTACCCATCTCTTTCTCCCCCTATGCACTTACTTCTGTTAGCACTAACACCTCATAAATTGTCCTGAATACATCTTGTTTTTACCTAAAATACGCTTAACTTTGCTCCCCAATTGTGTGTACCTGTGTCTCCCAACCTCAATTCTAATGATGCATTGCTTCCTCTTTCTTTCAGGTAATGTTCGTTGTTTTCTTGATTACCAAATTTGTACTTTACCGCTAGCCGCCTACTCATTTTCTGTCAATCTTGTTGATTGCTCAACTGTATGTAACTGACTGCTGTATGCCACCACCTTTGTAACCCTCCCGGGTCGCACCTGAAAATAGGCACTTGGTGTCTAGTGTGCTCTACCCGGTTAACAAAAACAAATAAATAAATAAACTGGGCTTTACGCAGATTTCATATGTTCAAAAGGCCTGTTTGCACGTGCAGACTGGGTTTGTGCATGGGCAAACTGTGAAAGGGTCCATAATGCAAATGGAGGGACAGTGACCTGAATATATTCGCAGTCCAGTATTCAGAGTATTTTTGCCATGCAGGGGCAGTTTGCATGGTCCCCTTGCATGTCACAAATATCGCTGATGGAGACCATGACTTACTCCTGTGTAACCCTAGTGATTGGTGAAAGAAGTGCGGCCCCCTCCCCAGTCAATCGCCATCCCCATACTGTGAGAAACATGCCCTGGTGCTAGTGGCATCCACCCTCCCTCCCTCCAGGGCCTGCCTCATATTGATAGAGTAATGCTCTGGTGCAAGTGGCACCCACCCTTCCTTCAATCCCAGCACTAATGTAACAGTACCCATCTCTGATGGTAGTGGTTCCCCCATGATCGCCAGCCCAGATTTACAACCAACCCCTCCTTGGCATCCAGTGTTCCTCCCCTCCATGGCACCAGGTAACCTCCCCTCCCCCATTCACCACAGCAGTAGCCACCACCATTCTGTGGGAGCATACGGTGCTGGGCAAGCCCTCTACACACATCCTCAGCCAGACCACCATATGTACATGCAGGGAGTAAGCCTCTTATTTATAGGACAGTGCACATCACCTTATCCTATAAATAAGAAGTGTGCTCCCTGCCTGTATATATGGCAGCCCAGCTGAGGAGGTGTGCAGAGGACTGTGCTAGGTTCCGTATGCTCCTGCAGCACCTTGGTGGCTACTGCTGAGGTGAGAGAAGGGTGGCATGCTGCCACAGGGTGGGACCACTAGACACCAGGGAAGGTCTGGTTGTAAATCCAGGCTGACGATTGGGAGGAGGAACGACTACCACCAGGGATGGGTACTGTTACATTGTAACTGGGATTGGAGGGAGGATGGGCACCACTAGCACCAGGGCATTACTCTATCATTACACGTATGGAGATCAGCTGGCGGGAAGCACTAACACCAAGGATCACTTCACATCTGGGGCTGGGCAATAGAGGAGTGGTGCCATGCAAACATGCCTGGATACCCATGCAAATGAGCCCACAATGGGCATGCAAATCATCCTCTAGTGCCCTGCATGCCCAATGGGCTTATTTGCATGGGTCTATTTGAATATGGCAAATTCTGCTCCAGCGCTATCCTTTGTGGTGCCATACTTGAGGAGCCATGTTGGGGTAGCCATAAGTGGCTTAGCACTGAGTTGACATGGCTCTATATTCAGTCAAATAGCACTGGTGCACTATTCCACTAAATATAGCATCTTCAAGCACCCGGGCAATCGCAAGGCGGGGTGCAAATTTTTGTGCTCTGCTTTGCGCATTTTTGATCATTAGGCCCCTGATATTTATTGGTTTCATTTTTCTGTACACATTTGAAACCTTATTCACATGTGTCTCTCCTTTGGGCAGCAAAGTCTGGTGTGTTTCACTTGCACAACTTTTACTATTGCCAGTCACTCACGGTATACCTGAACTGCACTGAGAAACTTTAACTTTTTATCTGTATTGTACAGCTCACAATGCAACTGGCATTTCCCTTGGCCATCATGCATCTCTGCTTCAGGCAGCAAAATCTGGTGTCTGTCTCTTGCACAACTTGATTGTTCACCATGGACCTTCAGTCACAGTGAAACAGTGCTTATTATATATCGAAGCAATTTTAAAACTGCAATGTCATTATTAACTGTTACTGACCAATAATACAGAGGATAATGTATGGCTCTATATCTACAACAAGCATGTGTAGCCAACGAGAGGTTCCCATAGTGACAGTTTAAACCTCAAGCGCGAATCTCGAGAGGTTTTGGTCGCCATGGGCAGCCTCGAGACGGCGCACACTCTTGTTGTATATGGGGAACCATATATTGTTTTATATAGTGTATGGTTCTCTACTTGTGGCACAAACATTGACATTTCACTTCACTTTGTTTTTTACTGTGGCTGTTCCTCATCTTTTTTACTGTTCAATGCTGTCTTTCCTTCAAGATCTCGCTGCCACGGTTGGTTCTGAAACTGGTGAAGTTTGCGTATCGCGCATGCGTGACCCCAAGCTAAGCTGTTAAGCTGCACAAGCTACAGAGCTAGTACAGCATAACAAACTAGCTGGTATAGCTAGTATAGCATAACAAACTAGCTGGTATAGCTAGTACAGCATAACAACCTTTTAGGAGGGATGGATTTCCATCCCTAATAATGTTCTACCACACACTATATTCACGTAATGAATTTTAAGTGGGAAAACATTTTGTCATTGCCTCCATGTAAACGACATGAAGTTTCTGTCAGGTTGACTATGAGTACTGACTGACTCCAGTCAATGATTGTGCTCAGAAATCCTGTTGTCCATAGCTGGTAAGACTCCGACAACATGCATGATGGGCTCAGCAATGGTGACCAGCTAAGTAATGTGATATACAAGTTTTATATTACATTAATGAGAAAGTGCAGCTTAGTAAAACAAATCTGTGTATAGACCATATTCAATAGGACTTGTGGATCACGGTCATTACTGCAATTTGTTGTACAAAACTTGCACATTCACATTACTGTATTATAATAAATGGGGAGCATTTTCTCCCATAGGAAACCTGGGTTATAATTAATTGTTATAACCTGCAGATAATAATGGCGAACAAGTCCCAAGTTTCCAACGCTCTACACATGTGCCTGCTTCCACTCTCTCCCTGTACCAGACACTTAAAAAGAAGAAAATTGCCTCTCTGCTCTTGACTTTGCTCATGGCAAACCTAAAAAAAAAAGATTTTGGTAGCCGCTCGGCCACAGACCACCCATCATCCACACCGGCGGCTGTTTTATTTTATAAAATTACTGTGGCAAGAAAATGCTCCCCAGCAATTATATAAAATAAAACATGGGGTGGCGTGTTTAACTCAAGATTTTACACACACCCCTCTGTGTTGGATGCTTAAATAAACCCCTCAAGCTTTGCTCTCGGAGTTTATTAGTATCCAACACCTCAGAGTGTGTGTAAAATCTTGTTAAACACACCACCCCATGCATTATTCTATATATAATAACTGGCCAGCATTTTTTTCTTTGGGCTGAGATAGTTGATATTTCATTTTTCCATTTCATTTTTTCATGTTATTTTTGTAAACCAGGTAAAAAAGCACTGGGCCACATGTCCCTTTTACAGGCTTGACCCAGTGAGAGTCAAAGACACTCAAGAACATATAACAAAGAGAATACAGTAAATGCATCTACACGTACAAGAATTGCATATAAGAAATATAGCAGGGCGATAATAAATCACAATTCTGACATACAAAAACAATACAACATGTAAGCTATGTTCAAAAACATCCTGAGCTTAAAAATAAGTCTTTCTTTACAATATTTCTAAACTGGTAAAACATAGGAATATTTTGTATCTCAACTGCAAGTTTGTTCCAAATTTGTATGGCACATTGTTTAAATGATTTTTGATGTTTAACGGTTTTACAGGTCTGGGCCAAAAGCAGGATCGCATTTTCAGATCGCAACCTTCTTGGAAGAACTCTCTGTTTATAAAAATTAAACATGGGATTTGATGCACTACAGTGGATTATTTTATACACAAAGCACAATTTCTGAAGTGTATCTTTATGATCTAGGGACAATCACCCCATTCTATTGTATAAACTGCAATGATGTTTCCTGAATTTTGCCCTCAAGGCAAACCTACAAATGGCATTATATAAAGTTATTCTATGATTCCTAATCTTCTTGGATGCACTTCCCCAGACTATACTTCCATAATCTAACACTGGCAATAAGTAGGCAGTAGCAATTGCTATTCACCGTAATAACCCATGGGTTATTACAGTAAGCACGTGCTCTGTCACTCAAAGGCAGGTACTCCCTCACTGGCTCTCATTCTCTTTCTGGGCAGGCTTAAGAGTTTGGTAAACTTGGTGGCACCATATCCCGGTAGCAAGGATCTGAGGAGCAGCCAGTGCAACAGTCCTTTTGTCAGCTTTGTTTTTTCTTTTAATTAAATATCTCCTTCACCCTTGAATTCCATAAAAACTATCTGGTTGATCATACTCACTGCCAGACTCAATGATACAGAGCAGTAGCTCACTGCCCACAGATGAAGGTGAGCAATATCATTTAATGGAATGTTTCACATTGGGGGGGATAAACTATAAAAACATTTAAAAAATACAAAATCCTGACAACAAAAAAAAAGACAGCTACACAGCAGGCAGAGGCACACTTCCACAAAGCAGGCAGAGGCAGAGAGAGAGTGTGTGTGTGTGTGTGTGTGTGTGTGTGTGTGTTTCACAGACAGGAGGAGTCAGGCTGGAAAAAAGCTGCTGTCCAGATATTATAGAAAATAAAAGATGGGGAATTATGTGAAAAACTCAAATTTAATGCACACCCTCAGTATGGGATGCTTTAATAAACATTTATGTAGCATCCCACACCTTGAGTGTGCATTAAATTCTTATATCACACACTTCCCCATAGAAACACAGAAGCTAATGGCAGATAAGGACTGCAAGGCCCAACGAGTCTGCCCATTTTTTCTGCCTTATGAATGTGCCATATGCCTTTACTCTGTCAATGGCCTATCTCTTCATACTTATCTGTATTGCTCCCTTATGCCAATCCCATGCCTGTTCAAAGCCCTGCACTGTATTCATATCCACCACTTCCTGAGGTAGGCCATTCCATGCATCCACCACCCTGTCTCTGAAAAAGAACTTACTCACATTACCCCTTAATCGGCCTCCCTCTAATCTCATGCTGTGTCCTCTTGTCCTGCTATTTTTCTTATATTGAAACATGTTAGACTCTTTCACCTTGTAAATGCCCTTAAGATGTTTTAATGTTTCGATCATATCACCTCTCTCTCTCCTTTGCTCTAGGGTATACATATTGAGCTCCATTAATCTGTGCTCATATGTTTCCTGATGCAGTCCCTGCACTATTTTGGTTGCCCTTCTCTGGACTGCCTCAATTTTGTTAATGTCTTTGTGCAGGTGCGGTCTCCAATACTGCACGCAGCACTCTAGATGGGGCCTAACCAGTGTCTTGTAAAGAGGGATTATTACCTCCCGCTTATGACTTGTGATACCCCTGCTAGTACACACAAATATCTCTCTAGCCTTACCTGCTGCTTTAGTGGTCTGCTTGAATGATTTCAGGTCATCTGTGATGATGATGCCCAAGTCTCTTTCTTTCCTTGTGACTGGCAGCAATTCCCCTCCCAACATATAGGTAGTTTCAGAGTTTCTCTTCCCTATGTGCATGATCTTGCACTTCTTTGCGTTAGGCCCAGTTGCCACTCTTCAGACCATTTTGCCAGTTTTTCCCCATCCTTTATTCTGTATGTAACACTTTTATAGTACATTACAGAAATGATCTCCGCACCTCAGCAGGACATATGTATCATCAAAGTCTTAGCAGCAAATAGCCAATGGGATGTTTATGCATGGGTAATGTATGGCAGCAGTACACAGGATGCACAGGGTGGAAACTTCATTTTGTTTACATACATGTGCATAAAAACATGTTTTCACATTACTGTACAATTTCTGTACTCATGCCATGTTGGTCACTGACATTTGTTCAGGACACAATCAGTATAATCTGGTAATGATACAAAACACCTATCCATATGCAATGGCACAATGCTGTGCACACACAGTAGCCTGTGATATCAGCGCCTGAATTAAGGTGCCACCTGAAATGGCGACGCAATATGGGTGAAAGCTTGAATGGCGATGAAGGGGGTAGAGTGACCAGATGTGGTGGGGTGGGTGACTGTAGCGACAGGATGTCGCTATATGTACATGTACACTGGGGGAGGTAGTGAGCATGGAGATCATGGCCTGGGAGGGGGCAGAGAGGATGTAGGGGTTGGCACTGCAGTCGGCCGCTGAGCTGCACCATGGCATCGGGGGCTGGCCTCTGCTTGCAGTGCATGGGGTACTGGGTCCGGGTCTGGGTCCGGGTCCGGGTGCTACTGCATTTTTGTTGCGTCTGGCCCGAAACCTGTGTTTTTTTTTTTTGCTTTTGCACCCCCCAACATGCACTCCCCTGGAGTTGAGAATCCTTTAGTAGGGTGATGTGGGAGGGTGGGGTGTGCCTCCACAGAAAGAAAGAACCAGGTCCCAGCGCCATTCCTCCATGTGCCGAGGATGTCAGGGTGGTGAAATTGTTTCCAGCACCCTGATGTTCTTGATAACGTGGAGATTCGTTGTTCAGTGCTCGCTGTTATCACATAGAACCTGTTACCACACCACCACCGGTAGCACCAATTCATGGTATTTGATTTACTCCTTGAACTGGGAATACCTTAGAGTCTCAAGTAGATTTGGTTTCTCAAGTGAGGTGATTTACTCTGGGACATCAGGCTTGGGGAGTGATGCAGGGTTTCTCAATTTCTTTCTCTCAAGCACTTGAGTAATCAGTCTAGGAATATGCAGGTATGTTTTCCCCTCCATTATCTTGTTTGCAACCCAGTGATCTCTTCCTTTTGCTTGTATTTGGCTGGACTGTGGCATGTCCTTTCATGCACCTTTTTTCCCTGACTTTCTGTTGACAATTTGCATGAATGTTGTGATTTTAAACACTAAAACGTGCGCACAAAGACAGTGGTGCACTGAAAATTCAAAACTCTCACCACAGGTTTCAGGCACACACCAATCTCAATAGAGGGATGCCAAAAACTTAAATAAGTTTAAAATACATTCCGTTATTGCCAATAACATGTCCTGCCTGACGTGTTTTGGACCTAATGTGGTCCGTCTTCAAAGGCTAAGGACTCTAAACACTTATGACACTTAAATACAAAAGGACTCATATGTGACTTCATGACATCATACACTTATCCTTCCCACATTGGTTAAGATGATTTTTCAAATCTTCATTAGATCAAAAACATATCAAAATTCCAAGCAACACCTAAAGTGATTTAACCCTTATTTTAAAGGGCATCAATTCATTTCAAGTCATTTATACAAGTTCCAGCCTTAGAAAACACATACATAAGAAATACATATAAATAATTCAGGCAGGGACAGAAAAGGGGGGAGGGGGGAAGGGAGGAGATTTATAGGTATTGTGCATTCAAGACATTATTCAATAGTCTTAAATAAGCAGTCTGCTTAATCATAAACATTACTTCCTTCTATTTTTAAAGAAATTACTCCCAATGTGACAACTTTGTTATATAATTATTTTTTGTCTCACAAACTAGTGCACATTTCATAACCCAATCACACAGGAGTACATTATAAATACTTTGCAGATGGAAATGGATCCATCCCTCCTGCTAGTACTTTTTCCAACATGGTCTCACATCTAGACTCGTATTTAGCCCAGGTTTTTTATTGGCTTTTAAAGTGAGGATCCAGCACTTTTCTCTAATTATTAAATTTTCATAGTCCTCTCCAGTTGGGTTGTGACTCACTCTGTCTATCGCCATAAACTTGAAAGTACGTACCACATCTCCTGTTGCCCCTATGACATGGGCAGCTGTAGCATAGGAGTCATCTCTATTGGTCATCGCCCTTAAATGTTCTCCTAGGCAAACTTTAAAGCTCCTTTTGGCGTTTCCTATATAAAAAGCTTTACAGGAGCATAGTGCCAAATAAATGACCCCTTCTGTACTGCACGTCATGCACTGTCTTATGTGGAATTGTTTGCTTACATTACAGCTGTTAAATTCTTTAACCACTATCACATGACTGCAAAAGATAAATTCTTTTACATTGAAAACAACCTCAGGTCTGATTCAGCCATGTCGTCAGGTTTGTAGTTTTTAAAATGGCTATGCACCAAGGAGGAGCCCGAGATTACTAGACCCCTCACGAGAGGACAGAGTCCTGATAGAACTCACAAAACTGAAAGTGGACAAGGCAATGGGGACAGATGGGATACATCCAAGGATATTAAAGGAGCTTAGAGAGGTGCTGGCAGCACCAACGACAGTCCTGTTCAACCACTCGCTGCAGATGGGGGTGATCCCGGAGGACTGGAGAAAGGCAGATGTAGTCACACTTCACAAAAGTTGGAGCAGGGAGGAGGCTGGCAATTACAGGCCAATCATCCTGACCTCAGTGGTGTGGAAATTAATGGAGTCACTACTGAAGGAAAGGATTGTAGAATATCTTGAATCCAGCAACTTAAAGAATCCAAGGCAGCATGGTCATGTCAAACAAATCTAATAGATTTCTTTGACTGGGTGACCAGGGAATTAGATCAGGTGGAGCGGTGGCTGTGGCCTACCTAGATTTCAGTAAGGCCTTCAACACCGTTCCACATAGGAGACTCATAAACAAGCTGGGTAGCCTAGGAGTGGGTCCAAAATTGGTAAACTGGGTTAGAAATTGGTTGAGGGATAGGTGTCAGAGGGTGGTGGTAAACAGAGTTAACTCCAAGGAGGGCAGAGTGACCAGCGAGGGTGCCACAAGAATCAGTACAGAGCCAGTCCTCTTTAATGTCTTTATTAGCAGCATTGCAGAGTGGTTAGAAGGGAAGGAATGCCTTTTTGCAGATGACACAGAGATCTGCAACAGCGTTGACATTACGGCAAGGGGGGGTGGAAAGGATGAACAGTGGTCTAAGTAAGCTTGAGGAGTGGTCAAGAGTGTGGCAACTAAGATTCAATGCAAAGTAGCTCAAAATTATGCACTCGGGGAACAGAAACCCAGGGGCAGAGTGCATGATAGGAAGAGAGGTACTGATGACCACCAAACAGGAAAGGACCAAGGACTAATCATATCTGATTATCTAAAAGTGGCTAAGCAGTGTGACAAGGCAGTGGGGGGAGCCAGTGGAATGCTGGGGTGCATAGGAAGGGGTATCACCAGCAGAAGGAAGGAGGTGGTGATATCACTGTACAAATCACTGGTGAGACTTCACCTTGAGTACTGTATCCATTTCCAGAGGCCACATCTCTAGAAGAACTAATACAGAGTAGAGGTGGTCCAAAGGAGGCAACTAAAATGGTGCAGGGACTGCACCAAAAGCCCTATGAAGAGAAACTAAAGGACCTCAATATGTACACCCTGGAGGAGAGGAAGGAGATGGGGGATATGATAGAGGCTTTCAAATATCTCAAGGGTATAAATAACTAGAAGAGGGAAGCATTTTTCAGAAAAAAGATGCTCAAGAACAAGGGGTCATGATATTAACCTGGAGTGGGGTAACTCGGGAAACGTGAGAAAGTACTTATTCTCAGACAAGGTGGTGGATGAGCAGAACAGCCTCCCCACGGAAGTGGTGAGAGTGTAAACAGTAACGGAATTTAAACATGTGTGGGACAGGCATAAAGGAATTTTAATGGTTAGGAAAGAGAGGATAAAGCCAGAGATCAAGTAGGGTATACAGTGATACAGTAGGTAGAGAAAATGGGCAGATTAGGTAGGCCAAGCGGTCCTTCTATGATGACAATTTATATGTTTCTATGTTTATTTTTAGGAACACAGTGTAGTAATTTAGAGTGATCTACCTCCAATGGGCCAGTAAGTCAGACTATGGTTAGTTTAACTATGTCTCTCAGTAGGTTGTATGTGATAATGGCAAAAGCCTAAAGGCGAATACCGTTATTGCGAAGTCAAAGTGGCAAAACAAATTTTCGGCACTCTACCACCCGACGCACAGACAAAATGGTGCTGGGGACTTATTTTTAATATAGTTTTCAACTCCAGGGGTGAAAAAAAAAAGGTTAGGGCAAGGCACACCAAAAACGCACCAGAGCCCAGACCCGAACCTAGTACCCTGTGGACCAATGCTAGCAACCCACACACCACGCCATGGGATAGGCTCGGCAAACCAATGTGGCACCACCCCTCACTGCACGTGCCCGCTCCCACCCCTTCCCGTGCACATACATATAGCGACATCCTGTCACTATAGTCGCCCACCCTCCCATCCAGCCACCCTACTATCCTGTGGCCATCCCTGCAATGCACTGGGGAAGGGGCCACCATTATTGTAGGCACCTTTCACCCAGCACCAATGTCACAGGATGCATCTCAGTATGTTCTTGTCCCATACATCTGATGCCAATGCATCCACTGGCGGTGTGTCTGCCTGGAGCCATTTTTTAGTTCAGTGCTCAAGGGTTAGTGGTCCATGCTTCTATGCCAGAATTATAATTTGTCAGACCACTGATGGATATTTTGTTCACGATCAAGGATTGAGGTCCATCTCTCCTTTAGTAATTCTTTACTTCTGTTACATCCTGCTGCCAAGAACCAAAGATGATTTTTAACAGATTTTATCCAACACTGTAATGGGCCTACACAGTATCTAGTGAACACAGTGACCGCAACTGAGTGCTTTCAAAAAGAGTGACTCAATCACGGCGACTGTGTTCAGGGCTACCCGGCAGGGTAGTGACCGAATACCTGGGTGGAAGAGGTAGGATGACAGGATGTAATGTGTATACACACACGGGGGGGAGAGGAAGGTATGTGGAAGGGGGTGTGGTGGGCAGCTGTCGAGGTGGTCCGCTAGTGTGGTGGGGAGGGTGGTCGGTTGGGAAGTGCAGGGTACAGGGTTCGGTTCAGTGCAGTACATTTTTTTGCCAGTAGGTGGCTTTTTATTTTTATAAGTATCCCCCCCCCCAAGATGCACCCCTCTGGGTTCAGAATCTTTTAGTAAGGGGCAGCCCCCGCATTAAAAAGAAACTACCGCGGATCTGGGCACCCTCTTCCCAGCTCGCTGCGAGTGTGCATCGCTAAAATTTATTTTTGGCGCTGTACACTCGCACTAATGACAATCGCTATTCTGTGATTGCAGTTATCACATAGGACTGGCATACATTAAGTTTCAAGGAGGCAGTATAGCGTAGCGAGTTAAGGCTCTGAGCTGCAGATCTGGAGACATGGGTTTGAATCCCACAGCCGCTTAGGTGCATACTGTGTGATACTGAGCAAGTCATTTAACTTCCTTGTGCTCCCAGGTCTCATCTGGAAACAGGCTTCAGCTTAGTGTGCTACTCTTGGTTAACCAATGTTCCCTTCTCCTTCCTTTCTTGGCTTTGTCTCTGAGTTTGGAGGCTATGTTTTGTCCATGTGCCAAACATCATATTGATGGAATATGCTGTTATACTTGGTACTCATTACCTTTGCGATCTGTATGTGATGATCTGTTGCAATACACTCAGTTTGTAGCCCCTTATCTAAGATGTGACCCAGGCATTCAGTGAAGGCTGCCTTCCCGAGGCTTACACTTCTCATATTCGGGCCAGCTTGTTTCAGAACAAAATGATACATTTTGTTGGTCTCTCTCTTCATCAAGCTGTAGGTACTGTATTTAGCTGAGCAGCCAGGAAATCACAGCAGCAATCACCAAAGTTAATTTTTTTCCCTCTCAAACTCTCAAACAGCTCTGCCTGATGATATAACCAAGTATTGTGTGCTATAGGAAAACAAAAGTATAAATCTTGAGTCTTGTTGTACATGGATTTTGAAAAAAAATTAAGATTCAGAACAAAATGATACATTTTGTTGGTCTCTCTCTTCATCAAGCTGTAGGTACTGTATTTAGCTGAGCAGCCAGGAAATCACAGCAGCAATCACCAAAGTTAATTTTTTTCCCCTCTCAAACTCTCAAACAGCTCTGCCTGATGATATAACCAAGTATTGTGTGCTATAGGAAAAAAAAGTATAAATCTTGAGTCTTGTTGTACATGGATTTTGAAAAAAAATTAAGATTCAGGACTTCTGTAAATTTAGCAACTGACTGATGAGTATTACCACTAAACAGAATTGCTGCTGTTGACAGTAAGTTCCCACACAACGGTTCAATTATTAATAGGCTGTGAGTTCCAGTAAAGCACATGCTTGTTAGCTCATCAGCTTCTAATACTTAATAATGTGCCTCTCGCAGTCTTTTTTCTAGCAACAACTGAACATTTCTCACCACGCTGTGGACAGGGTATGATTTCAGACAATTGCTTGATGCACTGTTCAAAGACTCTATATTTGTTCTGAGACACATAGCTTTTGGAATCATAAGCACCAGATAAAATTTCTTCAAAACAATGTTTTCTTTCATCTGGTAAAATCTCAGTCAAGCTGTCATCTGGGCAGTGATCACAGTCACTGTCAGTGTCATGATCAGAAACATTTTCCAAAGACACCTTGGAATCTGTAATGCAATGAAAAATGTATAACAATCATAAACTGCAAAACTTTATTGAGATTTGCAGATGTAGTCATGTCAGGAAACTCCTACAAATGATTTTAATTTTCACAAGATAATTTATGTATACCTATCATGTGGGTGTTAAAGTACTAAAATACTGAGTTTACTTAAAATATCCCTCTAACAGTGTTAGACCATACAGCACAGACGTCACAGAAATGAAATACACATTTAGAAGAACCAAGCTACAGTACTGAATGTGGCTGCATGCAATGTGAAAGTATTGTAACATTATTGTTCAAATCACTTCACAGTATCTTTAATTAGTTTATGACAATGACACACATCAACATGTCTCTATACTGGAATAATAAATATATGCACATGTAATATTAGTAAGTAGATAACATGACTGCAGCACTGTTCCATGCCTAACATCATGGATTGGCAGCCGTGCCATGGTGCTAACTTGCATACACAGGTATGTAAAGAGCATGACAATGTAAGAAAAAGAGTTATTTGAACAGTGATTGTCCCAAAAAGTACGACAGAATTATCAACTTGTGCAGTAAACTGCATCATATAACATGCCTGCAACAGTTTTCACTAATGTTCTGTGTCTGCTATACATTTTCACTATACTTCACTACAGATAAGTTGTCTGTCTTATTGCTTACATGATGCCTGCAGTTTCTATTCATCTGTTATGAGAATAACCTAAAATTATGCATCACAGTTGATACATATACCTTTACTTACCAGACTGGTTATGCTTCTCAATATGGAAAATGGCAGTTTTGTCCTCATTCATTTCATCACTCTGTGTATGAAAAAAGTATGATGTCAGTTAATTTTTTTAAATACACTGCATGAAATATGTACTGACATATCTGTAATATTTATGTGAATGTACACGATACAAATTAAAATATGCCATGTACATAAAGTACAGTACTCTTTAATATATTGTGATGACAGTAAAGTTGTTGCTACTTTTTGTCAGACAGTTTTGAGTATTTGAACCATTTACATATTGCCCTCTATGTGAAAAACTGTAATCGCTGCACTAACCGGGTGGTCTGATGCATACAGGAAGCAGTGGTAAATTCATTGGTTTTGCAGCACAAAATAGACCCCCCCATGGCCTCCCAGGTCATATATGCAGCACCACGGTGGTGTACTGGACAATCCAGCCTCTCTCCCGGTCTCAGCTCCCTGAGCCACTTACCTAAACCACTCCACTACCACCCTCTTCACAGCTCCCTCATGGCAGAAGAAACCCCCTGCTGGCAACTACTCACTACCACGGCTATCCAACAAATGACAGTTCATGATTGCATTAATGTAACCATCTGTGATGAGAATTCTCATTAGGCAGTCATTCACAGTGCTGAATGGAGGGTCTATGATGGCAGCCGGTAGGGGGGCCCCTGCCATCAAGGAGCAATGGAGGCGGTGGCAGTGGAGGGGTTCTAGCAGGTAGGCTGGGGGGCTGTGAAGGTCCACTAGACTACCGGGGTACTGTACTACATACTGTATATGACCATGGCTATCTATGTGAATATTGGTGTAGAGTGGGCTGGTGCTATCCAAAGTGAGATGCACAAGTTTCTGCTATGCTGCCAGCTGCCTCTCACAATGGAGCCCATAGCCCCTATGTGCTGTGCCACCAGTGACCCAGTATTTAAACAGTGCGCTCCTATCAGCTGACGCTGTCTACATATTGCCCACCAGCCAGCTGTACTATCCACTGTGCAGCTCCCCTGTTTGCATTGCACAAACAGCCATCTCTGATTATGGGAGCCATTATTCCTACTTACATTCATATCAAAAGAAATAACAAATATGTTCTGGAATACTCTTTTTCTGTCTGGTTGCATTAATAAGTTCTCTCTGAATAACAGCACACATCCTACTTGTCATTGCCTTAACGATATCTCTTGATGGAACTGTGGCACAATGCAAATTGGAACTCATAGGAAGTTCAGCATCTATAGCCACAGTATGTGAGGCTGTTACCAAAGAAACCTGTTTGTTGTGACATTTAGTCTGTAGAAAAGAGAAAATGGAGTAATAAAAAATAATATAATTTTGAGCATTATGTATGTATATACATATGTGTGTGTGTGTGTGTATATATATATATATATATATATAGATATATAAATACACAGTATGTGTAATAGATAAACCACTCTGAGGTGTGCAGTCACGCTCTGATATATGCACGCCTTGGTGTGCATTGTTATGCACAAGGCCACAGGCCAAGTGCGTCAACCACTCAAGGTGTGCTTATATCAGAGTGCGACCGCACACCTCAGAGTGGTTTATCTATCTTATAAAATGTCAAAATTGTTTGGAGGGGTGGTAAAAGTGCAGGTGTGCAGTTGTGCTCTGATATATGCTCGGTCGTGTGATGTGTTTCAACCAACCAGCAGGGATAACTTTTCCTACCCATTTTATAAATATATATATAATATACACACATATATATATATATATATATATATATACACACATACACATATATATATATTAAAATGCTTTACCAGAAAGGCATACTGAGCAGAGTACTGCTCGACTCCAGGTGCATCGTGGGGGATGGGGACAGTGGAAAATAGACATATCATGCATACAGAATACAAATAGTGCTGACAATGAATATAACAGAGGACAGAACAGTGGTAAAAAAAAGGCAGAACAATTAAGTAAGTACATTACAACACATGTAGTCTGGAGATAAGATAAAAGTGAAGATAAGCGAAACATCTAACAGAAAGTGAACTAGGCTATATATATATATATATATATATATATATATATATATATATATATACATATACATACACACAGTATATAATCAGCAATGGGTGGTGTAAAATAAAAGCATAGAAACCAGCCGCTCTTCAGAAATGATTTTTCAAGTAGATTTTATTGTAACTAGTACCAAGCAAAGGCCCTCATCACAAGTCCAACTTTTTGCCATTCTTGGCTTTAGGGAAGACGATCTATAGGTAAAACAATTATATATAATTATATACATTATTATGCAATACAATATTTACATAACATTTAAAATTCCTCTTCAGTAATCCCAAATCTGGTACCAGAAGGAAAATGTCTAAACATTCTCTTAAATCTCTTAAGGTATTAAACCTGTAAGTTACCAGTGTTCTTAATACACTTTCATTATAAAGTTCATAATTAAATGTAATTCAATGTGTTTAACTATACAAACATACATATGAGCATACAAAGAAGCCAGCAGAAGAAGGCCATTTGGTCTACCAAGTCTGCTCATATTGCAGGGTCCACAGCTTGAGCTAATGTCCCTGCCCTCCCTCCCCACTTTTTCCATCCTCCCTACCCATGATCCTGACTTCCCTCTATGCCTATCCCAGCCTCTCTTAAAGCTCTCCACTGTCTTCAACAAGATGACCTCTTCCAGAAGTGCTTTCCAAGTGTCCACCACCCTCTCTGTGAAGATGTGCTTCCTGACCTCCCCTCTAAACCTCCCACCCTCTAGCTTAAGGTTGTGACTCCTAGTGTTATGGTTGCCACTTAGCTTAAAGAGACTCTCCTTATCAACCTTATTTATCCCTTTCAAGTACTTGGAGGTCCCAACCATGTCTCTCTCCTCTCTCTCTCTCTCTCTCTCTCTCTCCTCTCTCCCTCTCTCCCTCCCTCTCTACCTCTCCTCTCCTCTCCCTCTCTCCCTCTCTCCGCTCTCTCTCTCTCCCTCTTCTCTCTCTCATCTTCCAAGGAGTACATGTTCCGTGCCCTCAGCCTCTTCTCATATGCCTTAACCTGCTGACCCACTATCATCTTTGTAGCCCTCCTCTGGGCCTTCTCCAGCAGGTTAATGTCCTTTTTGAGGTGTGGGAACCAGTACTGAACTCCATACTCTAGATGCAGCCTTACCAGTGACCTGTACAAGGGCAGTATAACCATTCCTCTCCTACTACTGATCCCCCTAGATATGCACCCCAGCATCTTGTTTGCATTTGTTCTGCTTTGTTGTACTGTGTGGAGTGCTTCAGGTCACTTGTGATCGTCACTCCCAGGTCCTTCTCCTCCTCTGATGCAGATACTAAGACTCCACCCAGGTAGTACTCTTTCCTGGGATTCTTCACTCCAATATGCATAACTTTGTATTTCTTGACATTGAAGCCAAGCTGCCAGATCCTGGACCACCTCCCCAGCTTTTCCAGATCTTCCTGTAGATCCTGTATCCCTTCAGCTGTGTCCACTCTCCTGCAGAGCTATAAAATACAGTAGTATTCTTCTATTGCAATTATCAATTCTTTCTTTTCAATTTTACAGCACCCCTACTGGTGGAGCTAGTGCAATACAGACATAACAGGGTAATACATACACTCTGCATTAATAGTATCTCAGTGTGACAGTATTATGCTTAAATCGAAAGTATTACAGTGTTACAATAATATACTTGAACAAGGGCACCTACCTAGGCTTTGAAGTCTGTTATAGTCAATCAATCAACCAGTCTATTGTTGTGCAGATCTCAAGTTTTAGCACCTTGTTGCAGATTACTGCAATAAAGGTACTTACTGACTGCCTTCTCCTCTGTCCCCCACCTTGTAGAAGGCGCAGCCCTCGAGATCCCAAGAGCGGAGGGGCTCCGAGACGCCGGCGGGTCGGCGGCACCTGTGCAACCGACCAAGGGTTCCAGGAGGCCGGGAGAAGCAGGCAGAAGGTACGGGCAAAGCCGCAAACCAATCGGAAAGCAACCGCAGACTGTGCCTTGCTTCCGATTGGTGCGCCTTCCCCATAGACTTAAACTGGGGTTTGCTGCACTATTCTGGCTGGGATTTCTGCTATTCTGTAATTTATTTTGAAATTCTCATAAAAAGTGCTGTTTTCTCTTACTTTGTGCCTGGTTTATGGGCTGTTTTTCTATGTTAAAATTAAGTGTGACAGTCTTTTGAATTGTTGTGTGGGCTGGGCGGCTTAGGCGCCTAACCCCATACCCTCCCAGTCTATTGTTGTGCAGATCTCAAGTTTTGCACCTTGTTGCAGATTACTGCAATAAAGTGCTACTGACTGCCTTCTCCTCTGTCCCCCACCTTGTAGAAGGCGCAGCCCTCGAGATCCCAGAGCGGAGGGCTCCGAGGCCTTGGCCAGGTCAGCGGCACCTGTGCAGCCGACCAAGGGTTCAGGAGGCCGGGAGAAGCAGGCAGAAGAATGCAGACAAAGCCATAAAATTTGCCGCCCCCCTCCCCCTCTTGGTTGATTACTTTTATACACTTTCTCCGCCATTTCTAATCCCACCATCCCTTCCTTCCTCCCTTAACCCATACCTAACCTCCACAATGCTACTTTGCTCCCTTTTGCTCCTGGGCCTTATATCTCACCCAATCCCTTATGATATCAATGCTATACCCAGTGTCAGATAAATAACTCAGTTAATACGACCTGCCATCTCTACCATCCACAAGGGCCAACCACAGTTCCTTATTCATCCTGAACCACGTTTGCAATGCAACCTCTGGGATATCCCACATAAGGCCACCCTATCAATTCAGCACAGCCCTGGCACCCTACTTGTATCATGGCTTTTATTAACCCACTATGCCTGTCCATTAAAATATTATGCTATGAAAATTTGGCATCCATATATCAGGATCATCACTCAGCTCACAGCAGGCACCCAGGATTAGGAGGAAACGCTCTGACCCTCACTATCCTTGTCCCTTGGTGCCCTCCTCAAATTAATCTTCTACCTTCTGATCTGTTTTGGTACCATTGAAATAAATCCTGGCCCCATTGAAAGTATTTTTCCCTGCTGATTTATCCTCTATAAATGGCCTAAGTTTCCTACATATCAATGCCTGCAGCCTTTTAAAAAATTCTCCGTAATACAGGCCTGGGTGGTTACCTTGCCTGACTTTCTGGTCATCTCTGAATCTTGGCTCAGACCATCGACCAAAGACAGTGTTGTAAACCTTACCAACTATCAGCTCTTCAGAGCAGATCGCCCTTCCAGGGGTGGTGGGGTGGCCATATACATAAGGACACCATCTCTGCTACCTGCCTCATCATCACATCAAACCAAAGGAATTTGAATGTTTATCAATCAAAATATCCTTCAAACTTGTCTCCATTTAAATTGATTGGCTGCTATAGGCCCCCTCAGCAGGCCTCAAATTACTATCTCACCTGGGGTCAATAACCAATCTAGGCCCTGAAGATACCATCATCCTTGGTGATTTGAATTTAAACTGGCTATCTAATGCATCTGCTCCATTGGTAACATTCTGTGACACCTATGGCTTTACACAGCTAATAAAAGACCCAACCAGGATTAACCTAAAAAATTCCAGCAACAGCTCACTCCTGGATATTATGTTGGTAAATAAGCCTCACTTATATACTCATGCAGGAGTACTACCAAATGATGTAGTGACCATTGTCCCATAGCTGGCATAAGATATTCACCCAAACCATCCAACCCTGCTGAATTTGTCCCCAAAGGTCAAAAGAAGTTCAACATACCAGGTTACCTCCATGACCTGAGTAACACAATATACTGGCAAGATTTCTACCTTACAACCTCAGTGAAATAGCTCTCCAGATCTTAAGGACATTATCACTAATGCTCTAAATATTCATGCACCATTCACCAATATCAGAACTAAAGCAAGGTCCTGCCCCTGGTTCACCACTGATCTTAAAACAGCCTTGCTATCCAGAGACAAACTGTGGAAAAAGGCAAGAAAAACTAAGGACTCCATAGATTGGCTAAATTTCAGAAAAGCAAAGAAATTCATGTACAACACAAATAAGATCTTAAAAGCGGCCTATTATAGAGCTGAATTGGATGCCTCCTATAATAACCCTACCAGGCTCTGAGAACTATAAAAGGGTATCTTGGGTCAAAACTCTACTCCTGCCTTAACCTGCAAACTGCTACTAAATAACACAGAAATTACGGATAAACAAGAAATTCTAAATACCAAATGACCACTTCACCACAGCTGGACTAGCATTTGACTCTTCACCTGCAAATCTCCTGAGATCTTCCTTGAATCTTCAATCCACCGTGGGCCAAAAGGCTATATCAACCTTCTCTTTCAACCAATAACATTGAAAGAAGTGGAAGATCTCCTCTCCAACTTGGATACTTCAAAAGTGCAGGTACAGACTCCTGGACCCCTACTTCCTCAAGATTGCATCTCAAGTCTTATCACCCCCCCTCACTCATCTCTTCAATCTTTCCCTCACCACTGGATCCATTCCCTCCACTTGGAAAACAGCTCAAGTAGTTCCTTTACTCAAATCTGGTGATCCCATGGATCTCAATAATTACAGGCCCATTTCCATCCTATCAGTTCTGTCCAAGATGCTCGAAAAGTTAGTAAACTCACAATTAAGGGTCTACCTGGATAACAATAACCTCCTAAACACAGTACAATCAGGTTTAGATCAAGGCACAGCACCATTTCAGCCCTAGCCAAAGTAACCAACGACTGGCAGACTGCTATGGATAAGAAGAATAGTACCTGTGCTGTGTTCCTGGATTTGAGCAAAGCATTTGACACAGTGGATCATGAATCACTGATCACCTCCCTTGGTTCAATAGGGTTGGATTCCCTTCACTCAATTGGTTCAAGTGCTATCTATCAGACAGATCACAACTGGTAAAAAATGGAAACTACCTATCACTTTAAAACCACTGCTAAGAGGGTGTACGCAAGGCTCTATTCTTGGCCCCATCCTCTTTGCCATCTATATTAATAATATTGATGCTAACCTCACTCAATCAAACATCCATCTGTTTGCTGATGATACTGTGCTATATGTTAGCAATCCTTCATTGTCTAAAGCCTGTGAACTGCTACAATCTGAATTCTCATCCTACAACACAACTTGCTGGATAAAAAACTACTTCTAAATGCCAAAAACAAAAGCTATGCTCTTTTCCTCACAAGTTGCTCTGCCACTACCCCATCATCTACCACCTACAACTAACCACCTTACTTGGAGAAGCTGGAATCGTTGATAACTTCAAATATCTTGGTGTCTGGATTGATAACAAACTTGACTTTTCTGTACATATTGAGGAGCTACAAAAGAAACTGAGACAAAGGCTTGGTTTATTTTTTAGAATAAAGCACTACCTCAACAGAGACTCCAAAAAAAGATTAATCCAGGCTTCATTCCTATCCCTCATTGACTATGCTGACTTTCTGTATGGACACTGTTCACTCCCCCTCTTAAATAAACTGGACACCCTATACCACAGGTCCATCAGATTCATTACTGACCTTCCCTTCAGCACCCACCATTGTTCCCTTTATAAGGCAGTTAACTGGTCATCATTACAACACAGAAGAAATAGGAATGCTGCAATTGGATTTTCAAAGCCTTATCAGGCAAGCTGCCTACCTACATCTCCGGACTGTTTTACTCCATCACTTCTAGGCCATACAACCTAAGGATCAGCAAAATTATCATTCTTAAGGTCCCTTTGCTGCACCCAGCTTGGGAGGCTGCTATCAGCCACTCACTAGCAATTGTTTGGAACTCACTCCAAAAACCATGAAGCTAAATAACCTCCACCATAATATCCTTCAAAGATTATTCACCACCCTATTCCCAGAACTCTGCAACTGCTTCTGAAGGCCTAATTCACTGCCCTATCTACCCCCTTTTTCTGCTCGTGTTTCTATATGCTGAAAAACTCCAGTTCCCAGTCCCAAGATTCACTCTCAAAATGCCTGCTAGGTCCTATAATCTACATATTAACTCTGATGTGCCAACTGCCTATTGTCTGACAGATTAAAAGTGTTAATGCCTTGTACATATGTATATTGTTATATACTAGCATTTATGTCATTGTATTTCTGTTTTTGTTACCCATGTCATTGTATTACTGTATATGATACCCTTGTCAATGTAATAACACTTGCACTTCTTGACCACTCAGGTCCATCTTGTAAATGAGCTATGCTCAATGATGTTCGCCTGATTAAATAAAGATTTTGATTGATTGATTGATTGATTGAATCAAGTCTTTATTTAACCAGGCGTTCATTGTTGAGCAGAAGCTCATTTGCAAGATGTACCTGAGTTATAGAATTCATAGATCAACTTGGTGATTTGTGTTCTCTTAGCAAACACCTAAATAAAAAGTAGTTTTTGTTTATTTTGTTCATTTTACTTTTCAAATTCAAAACAAATTCTTATTCTTATTCTCTATGGTTCTACACCCTTATTCCTATTCTCTATGGTTCTACACCCTTAATAGCTCTTAAATATGAAAACCTCAGTCATGTTTTCTGCATGTATATTTTATATACTTCATTCAATATTCTGTATGTATATATCAGTTACACAGCAAACTAAGTTAATGTCACCATCTTTTCATCCAGCACATCAATTACACGACAAACTGTAATTCATTATCGCCATCATTTTTCATCTAGCAGCCTGGAGTATCGTGACCCTTATAGCCCTTAATATATTAAACCTGTTATAGGAAATGTAAGTCATTAAAAAAAAAAGACATTTTACCACATAAGAACAATTATAACTTCTCATCCAGTAACTAATTTCTATGCATGAATTTATACTGTTCAGGTATTCAGTGTGACCCTTATGGCCCTTAGTATGTAATGTTGCTGCAAACAAATTATCTCTTATTTTTGATTCTTTTTCATACTGTTCCACTCAAGTTTCTATCAATGGAAATTCACCATACTTTATGATTGCTTTGTTTTTCTTCTGTCCATAAAAGTGACTCGTTTTATAAACATGTTCATGTTATTCCACACAGGTTTCCTTTAGCACATCCCTGTGCTTTATGTCTCTGAACAGTATGTTTTTTCTTCAATGAGTCATTGTTATAGGTCTCCCAACAGAGAAAAGGGTACTTTTTAGTAGCAGTTCCAGTAAATGTTTTTTCAGTAAAAACTAAACCCTTATGTGCAGGCAGTAGGTCCACTTACCTTTTACTATCTGTGTGTTTACATGGCAGTCTGCAAGAGTATACTGCACTGGCCATTTACAAGTGTGATGTTTAAATAGAACTGAGGCATAGGGGTGGTGAAAACTCCTCCAATCACTGTTGCCCAATGCCAGATGTCACATATGACATCATGCATCCTGGCACTTGTGCAGGAAGAGGGCTGCACATTGCTAAGTAACAGTACAGCATTGCAGCATCACCTAAGCCAGAACAAAGAATTTCTGGCCAGTGGGTGCACTCTACCTGCCCCATACCCCAGCAAGTTTCAGAATTTTAGATCAGTATTTGTTTCACATATTCTTATATTGTGGGATCTGCCCAGACAATCCCAATCTCCAGATAAGCTCATAAATATTCATGAGTCAGACTGTGCAGATGAAATCTGTCAACAGACTATCACAGCTAACATGCTTTAAAACAGGGCTAAAATACTTTAAAAATGAATTGGGGAATTTTTCTCATTCACAAGCAATGGAATTTTCAGGCCATGATCACAGTCCAAACCTTCAGTCGAACACTATATACTTTCTTACAATAAACAATCCTCGTATTCAAATAAGGACATACATATTAATATATGATTCTTTAGCACAATACATTGGGGAATTTTTCCCTTTCACAGGGCAATGGAATTTTCAGGCTGTGATCATAGTCCTGACCTTCAGTTGGATATTTTATACCTTCAGGCCCAGATATTCAAACTGCGCCCAAAATGTGCACAACCGCAGGAGCAAGCGCAAGTCCACTATGCTTATGCACAAGAAGGGCGATATTCAAAAACTGCGCAGGCCAAGATGCGCCTATGGCACACGACTGAATATCACACCACCTGCGCCATAGCGCAACCAGGATGTGCAGTTGCGCATGTCTGATGCACCATAACACAACAAGGGATGCTTAGCGGAGCAGTCCAGATGCTCCATAGCACAACCAGGAATGCCCCATGGAGCAGGGCAGCAATGCAATAGCACAACCAGGGATGCAGGCGCCCACCACCCATGCCACAGATGGGCAGAGGAGCACACAGCAAAACAGATATCGGCCCCCACACCCCATGCACTGCACAACCGGGGGAGAGCTGGAATAACCACCGGCCCATGGATACCAGCAACCAACCCACAGCCGGGCCATGGTGCCCCAGCACACCCCCTGGCAAGCTGTGACTGGCACACAAGGAGGGCCGACCACCCCATGCCACACCATCCCACCAATGCAGAGCACACCCTGCACCACGATCACCATACACCCTTCCCAGGAGTAGCGCCCAGCAGTGCAGGACACCCCATGCATGCCACCACCCCCACTGTGACAATGCAACGCTGTGCACCATGGAGCCATGCAAGGCAGCCCCACCATGTGCACCCTGCTGCGGGCGGCAGCAGACAGCAATGCAACAACAGCATACACAGTGCCACCCTGCATGTCCCCCCAAGGTACAGCTGAGAGACCGACCATGCGCACACGAGTACCCCACATGCGACAGGGCATGCCCCGGACCCCACCACCCATGGTACAGCACCCTGCACACCCTCCCAAGGACACATCCCATCCCAGCACTGGCCACAACAGCCAACACAGACACACACACAGTGTTGCATGGAAGCATGCGCCACACAGGATGCAACACAGTACATGGACAAACACCCACCCATACCCAAGGGCACACCAACACAGGGACACAGTATCAGGTCAATCAAGCCACTGGCTTGTGGCTACGGCTGGCGTGTACACACGGCCAGCACCCCTACATTGCACAGGTGTGCCAGCCACCCTGCACAGGTATGATGAAGCTGTATGCCACCAGCATGCTGCCGGAGCACAAGTGACAGACACTGGAGCACATCCCCTGCAACAGACACAAGTGACAGTATGGAGGGGGGACAACAACAGCAGAGGCCACAGTGCCACTGGAGGCAGACGTGCACCATACTGGTGATGGCAGGCAACCTGGCATTGTGCCGGGTACAGTTGTTATCCAGCATGAGCAGCCACCACTGACACGCCTGCAGATCATGCATATCACAGACATGCAAGGGTGTCAGCTGCACAGGCCATTCACAGTCTGACAAGGGTGCCACGCACACAGTGCATGTACTGTGGACCACTGCACACAGGCATCTAGTGCACCGAGAACAACACACAAACCACAGACAGTGACTGATCCCCTTGCCCACACCATAGGAGGTTCCCTTCTGGACACACACACATGACCATGCATGCACCACCCCTGACGCCATGCACACCACTGCAGCTGAGCACCTGTAGCCTGCTGCAAATCAGAGACCACCACAGTTGTCATAACAAAACAAATGTATTTAAAACAGGTAATACAAAAACTATATACTACTATGTACAATGGGGGGAAAGGCCACATACCAGGTGGGGAAGGGTAAGGAGCAGGGGTGAACATATGGGAGAGGGAAGAAGGGGTGTGAGGGTAGGTCCAGGAGGGGAAGGTGTAATTAGAGGCATGGATGGTCTAGCGTTTTCCCCGGTCTTCCTCCACGTGGCGCTGATGTCTCCTCTGCCGCCTCACCCCATGGCGGTCCATGCATTGGAGGAGCTCCAGGGTCTCCCTTGCCACCTGTAGCAGCTCCTGCAGTCCCCGTTCCAGTGCCTGGAGTCACCGTCCACCTAGGATGAGGGAGCAGAGTCAATAAGTGTGACTGTCCAGCCCCCTGCAGCCCACCTATTCTGCAGGCATACAGCCATGTGCCACACCCCTGTGATGGTGTGTGACCACCCACAGTGACCATGTCCACAAGACCTGCCTACCCAGGCAGCCACAGTCATGTGGACCAGTGCACACACCCACCGCCCATGTCCTGCACAGCACCACCATGGCCGTACAGTGACTTGGCTATGCAGTGTGAAGACAGTGGCACAGCCATGTGCCCAGTGCACACATGGACCACCATTGACATACTCCCAGACATGCAGTGCCACTGGACAGTGCTGACTGTAACAAGTTGCATGCATGGGAGTGGCGTCAATGGATGGTGGCCATGCCCCACTGCCCACCCAGTTATACAGCAGGCAATAGTAATCATGGATGTAAGGCACTCACCATCATCAGGCTGGTCCCTGTGCCTCTGCAGACTTTCACCCCTCCTGGCCTGCTGATCCTCCAGGTGGCGCCTTCTCTCCCTCGCCAGTCTGTGCTCTTCTGGGCCTAAGGTGCAAACATGGAGAGAGGAACATCAGTACAATCCAGTTGCAAAGTCCCCCTGCCCCAATGTGTGTGCAATCCCACACGGCCATACCTATCCACCCCACATCCCAATACCACCACCACGGCCAACACTGGATGGCCTCCCCTCCATGTGCCAGACACATGCAACCATGATACCCGTATGGACGATAACAGTGTATGGATGGGGCACCTACCTGGCCATGGCACCGTGCCTCTTCTGGCACATGCCCGCAGGTGGGCAGGCAGGTCCGGGTCCCTGCACCTGAGGTCCCCGTACCAGTGGCGACACTGCTCCACTGTGTGCCCGATACCAGTGGCCTCCTCCAGCACATCAGCTGCCTCCTGCCAAACTGCACTCCTGGCCCTGTCCAGGGGTGCATCACCATATAAAGCCCTAGCATGGGGCTCTACAATGGCCACCAGGTTTGCAAGCTCTACCTGGCTCTACATCATTGCCCTTTTCCGTGCTATCTCAGCAAATAGTTGGATTCAAAATGGCGCTCAGCAGCGCGGTCCTGCCATGTGCAGATGCTGCGCAGTACAGTGCTGCCATTCCCTATCATGCTGTCACTGAACAGCGCGACAGTGGTGCACCCATGCCTTACGCATGGCACCTAGGGGGCAAAGGTCGGGCACAGGGTCAAGGGTCTCTCGCGCACGGACAGCCACAGTGCGATTGGAACCCAATATGTGTGTAGCATGATTGGGTGCCTGTGTGCTACCTCCTGTAGTGGCCTACAGTGCTGTGGCCCAAGTGCACCCATGGTGCCCCAGTGCCACAGCGCCATATATATGTGAACAGCGCAGTAGCACCACTGGCACAGCACATTAGCAGCACGGCAGGCGCCTGTGTCATCACCCCAGGCATGCACAGTTAGGTGTGTACTGTGCATGTCACAGAACTGCGCCCTTGGCTGAGCATGTTCAACACAATTGCGCAAAGTGCAACAGCGTGATATTCAGCTGGCATATGCAAATCAGCTAATCAGTCATTCTATGGCGCAGACACTGCATTTGCATCCACTTAAAAATGCGCCTCAGCTCATTTGCATGCATTGAACTATAAAACTGCGACATTAGGCTGCACTGGCCATAGTCGGTTACTGCAGTCTATTGTGGTGAGTTGCATGCTGTTTGGGAGTGTGGACTGTGGTGTTTGGGACATGCATGGGACTGCACAGTCACAGGTAACACCTGTCATTCTCACAGGAGGAATAATGACCGATCATGAGGTGGAGGAAGAGGAACAGAGATGTGGGAGGAAGAGGAGGCCTAACTTCACCAAGGCAGAAACAGATGCCCTGTTTGAGGCCTACCTCGACCAGGAGCCGCTGCTCAGCGGATGCCAGGGAACACCACAGGCCCGTGCTGCTGCATGGGAAGAGGTGGCGCATGCTGTCAACCTGCATGGCAGCCACCAGCGGTCCATGCAGGAGTGCAAAAAGAAGATGGGCACGAACAGGCGGAGGATTAAGGAGAAGGTGGCTGCCACCGATGGGGAACAGCTGGAGGTGCAACTCCTGACCCCACAAGAAGAGCGGGTTGCTGGCAGCATGCAGCGTTGCACCATCGAGGGTATTCCGGGTGGTGGATTCCAGACAGGTAGTAGCCCGTCACTGCATGATAGGTCCTGGTCTGTCAATGGGGGGGCAGGGTAAGTCACAGACATTAATGCTACTGTTTTTCCCTTTCAGCTCCTAGCATCTACATGGGTCAGCAGTGGTGGGCTTCTCCACTGAGGGTGGTAGCATGGAGATAGAGGAGGGCCCATCCACCTCCACAGGCATAAGAGGGACAGGGCGACAGTGGGCCCACCTGGACGTCTGGACTGATGTTGGTGGCGCAGGTGCAGAGGAGGCCCTGCCCATGTCCCAGTGTGCCAGCGTCCATGGATGCCAGCATGCTGAGACTCGGGCTGGTGCCGCATCTGTCACTGATGATGATGGAGCTAACGTCATGGGCAGTGATACATGTGGGCCACAGGATGGCCACACAGCAGGTGACATCTCGGGCATGGGTGTGGGTGGTGCACCGTGGAGGCCTGCGTGACCTCACAGTCCCAGCCTGTGCCTGTCTGCACCAGTGGGGCAGCACTGGTGTGTGTCCAGGACAGTGGGGCTGTTTCAGCCACTGCGGTGGCACCATTGAGCCCTGGAGATCAGCAGCCGGAGGGGCAGTATCAGCAGTCGGCCAATGGCCATGGGGGTACAGTGTCAGAGGGCAGCGTCAGTGCACCACCTGTGGACATGCCCAGGCCTGGCCCTGGTGTGCAATGCTCACCCTCATGGGGTGCTGACCATCAGGTCCGCAAACACCATGTGGGACAGCATGCCGATCAGGCAGATGACCTCTTAGATGAGCACACCCGCATACCCCAAGCATCAGTCAATCAGCAGGTGCGGCTTGTCATGGCGGTGGATGCACTCAGTGTGGCTCTGCACCAGGCAGAGGAGCAGCACAGCAGAGACACCGCTCTGCTCCTGACAGGGATGGACCAGTTGCGGGGGGCATGTGACCGCTGCCATTGACAGTCAGACACAGGCAATCACAGCTGTCATGGCCACAATGGGCACACAGTTATTTGCCCATGCGTCGCAGACACCGTGCAGTGCAATGTCCACCCCCCATTCCTGGCATCGTGTGACACCCTCCTTGTAGACACTGGGTTCAGCTGTGGGCATCCCGAGCATGCCTGGTGCAGGCATGTTTGGTTTGCTACAGACCCATGCATGAGCACGGTCGTGTTCACACAGTGGAACCCCTGAGGACCGTTGGTGCCAACCCATAAGGCCATTGGTCAGCCTGTCTCTGCTGGTGGGTCTCGGGCGGGGCCACCCATGCATCTGTGGTGGCCATGGCACTGTGACACATGACTGACCTGTCTCCCAGCACGGCTACTGTCTGATGCAGCCCTGTGTGCATTGTGTTGTTCAGCGCGCAATGCACAGGTGGGGTACCCGGCCCTGCACACACGCACACGTTCCATCTGCACATCCTCCTGGCTGCTGTCCGCTGTGACATGTGCATGATGATGCCTGTGTTGCACTGTCCACCACTGTGCAATGGTGCCCAGTGTCTGACACATGCACAATGACAGGCACTGGGCATGGTGGTCTGTGGACGTGTGTGTGGCTAGGGGTGGCAGTCGGGGTCGGCATGCCTCCTACCCTTTGTGCATGTCTTGTGAGGTGTGTGTGTGACCACATGCCATGTTAGACCTTGCCCATCCCTGGCAGCATGTGTGGTTCCATGCTCGGCCACTTCCCTTGACAACATGCACCCCTGGTTTTGTCCATGCGTGTTTGTGGGTTGTGCCTTTGCCACTGGTGGTTGCACATGGCCCCATGACTTACCTGGGTTGGCTGAAGTGCTCCTCTGTGATGGTGTCCTGGTGCAGCTGTGCCATCTGGATCAGTCGGGGGTCCCTTCACCCAAGAGGAGGCTGCCCAACACCATCTTTACCAGCATCCGCATCGTACCCATCGCTGTCCCCTCTTCGACCTGTATGACTATCCCACAGGCATTGGCCATGTTGTGTGGGATGCAACAGGCCAGGAATAGCCCACAGGCCTTTGAGGGTCTGTACTGTAGGGCACTGCCAGACATGTCCAGGCAACAGAAACGTGCCTTCAACATCCTGAACACTGCTCGATGACATTGCGTGTGGTGGCATGTGCCTCACTGTAGCGTTGCTGCGATGGGGTCGCAGGCCGCTGGTATGGTGTGAGCAGCCAGGGATGGAGTGGGTATCCACTGTCACCTGTGAGTAGAGGGTGGAAGTTAGTTTGGTGATCAGAGTCGCCCTGCCTTGGGCCATCTAGGCCAATACCCATGTCACCTCTGACTATGTCCCTCCCAAGCTCCATGTCTTTCCATGTGGTTTGCATACTCACCCACTAAGTGGCCAGTGAGGATGTCCCCACTCTCAAATCTGTGGCACAGTGCTGACTGGTGCCAGATGAAAGCATCATGTGCTCCCCCAGGGTGCATGGCACAGACATAGATTGTGCGCCCCCTGGCATCGCACACCACCTGGCAGTTGATGCTTGCATACCCCTTCCGATTAATGTATGCGGCCCCTTCAGGGCCAGGTGGTATGCGGATGGCCACATGGGTGCAGTCTATTGCCCCAGCACACCAGGCATACTTGCTACCCTGTGGAACTCCTGTATGTTTGCTGTGCTCTCCGCTGGTGTGCTGGGTAAATGGATGTACTCCGCAGCATGTGGCCGCAGTGTGCTGAGGGATTGGGTGAGGTGGCATGACGCGGCCGACTGACTTATGCCTGTCGTGTCCCCTGTTGGTCTCTGGAAGGTACCCATGGTGAGCAGGCACATGCAAGCTGTCACTTTTGTCTCCACTGACAGAGCATGGCTCCGTTGTGTGGGTGCCTGCATCACATCACTGCACAGCTCACAGAGCCACCTCAGAATTGTCCGGTTCAAGCAGTACTGGCCCACGATCTTGGTAGTGGTGTACAGCTCGAATCTGGTGTGGGCTTGGTACTGCCTGTTGGGGATATACCACATGATAGGCCCTTCCATGGCCGCACCCTCCTGCTGCCTGCCTTCTCACCCCCCTCATAACTGTCTCCATCTGGATGGTGGCACTGGCCATGTCCCTGGCTTGTGTCCCCCCCGGCAGCTGTTTCTGTGTTCCCCCCACTGTCCTGGCTGCTACTTCCCCTGCACCAGGAACACCTTCCTGTGGTGGCCTCAGTGTTGTGTGGCACTTTCCCCTTCTGCACTGCACTGTGGCTGTGGCTCCCCACACCTTCTCTGTTCTTGGGGGTTCCAGGTGCTCTGTCTCTGTCCTGCCCTGTGCGTGTGTTGCCTGTGTGGCTGGCTATGGTTCAGCAACATGTGCCTTCCCTGTAGTGTTCTTGCACCTCTCTCTTGTTCCGTTTTATTTTGGCTCATTTCCGCTATCGTGCAACTTCCGCTTGCTCCCCTATTGCGCGCATGACGCATGTTGTTGAATATCGCACTGCACCATTTATGCATGGTTCCTCTCCCTTCAGCTGCGCATGCATTCATTATCATTGCGCTCTTGTGCAGTGTGATTTGGGGGGCGCATCTGCCTCCCGCTGAATATCGTAGAATGGTGCATTTTCGGACTTGCGCTTGCGCAACCCTATTGCGCATGGCGCAACCCTTTTGAATATCTGTGCCTCAATGAACAACCCTCATATTTAAATGAGGACATGCATATTAATATATGGTTCAAACGTCCATGTTCATAAGCATATGCCTCAAGCCTACAGTTCCAACTGGATGTCCAGACATCCCTCCTGAAAGATCAATTATTCAAAAATATGTAATAATCTGTACCCTAGTTTTAAGGTGAAAGTAATAATTGTGCAACTAATGCATACATCACTTCTATATATTCCTGTGAACACCATTAATCTGCATTGCTCCTGCTCCATGAGCACAGCCACTAGGGTTTCCATAGTCATACTTCAGTCTTATGAAATATCTGAGACTTGTGCATGTATAGCACAGTGGCAACACACGGTGTCATGTACTGTCACTGACATTACAGAAACTTTCTGACTGCACTGCCAAACAAGCAAATGGAAGAACTAGAGCTTGTCACACAACTGACATTACAACTTTATAAAACTAGCCAGTTCATAGTCAACTTTATATAATTTATATGTAGGATCTGAGGAAAGGGTCTTCCTGAAACATCACCATGCTGCCCGTATGCACCTAGATGCCCGCTGAATGGAAACGTTGCTGCTGTTGTATGAAATGAATGCTGCTGAAGCTTCAAGACTTTTCTTGCACAAATTTTGGAGCTACCCTGGTATTTCTCACTCTGTGGAGACAGTTATACTGTTCAGATAAGTGTACATATAAATTATATAAAGTTGTCAATGAACTGGCTAGTTTTATAAAGATGTAATGTCAGCCATGTGATAAGCTTTAGTTATTACGCTCAGTTTTTTGACAGTGGAGCCAGAAAGTTTAAAACCTTCAAACTGAGATATTGGGCTCTAAAAATTATTACTGGGTAACACAGTAACATAACAAGCACAGAAAAAATGAGGAGCTGTAATGTTTGAAGCATAACACAGTAACATAACAACAAGCACAGAAAAAAGGAATTTTATTGTTTGAAGTGGTCTGGTGGGATTTCTGGGAGTAGCTCTTCCCCAGCCCAATCTGTAAACAGAGACAGTTAAGTCCTGAGCCATGTTTATTAAGCAATAAGGCATGACCAGGAGTTATGTTAATGGTATGTAAATCACCCTCTAGGGGTGTAATATTGCATGAGGGGAAGCTGAGTGCCACATGCCCATATTGGGTGATTAACCGACCTTTGACATACCCCCTAGGAGTGCCTTATTGCTATTATAACAAAAACATTTTTAAAAAGTGTTAAACTTTGGTCAGCATGTGATTATGCTCTGCATGTATGCTAATAAAAGATTAACATAAGGCTGCTAGAATGTTTCCAGCCAATCAGAAAGCTCTATTTCTCAGACCCTTATTATAATGAACAAAATGTAAATGGAGACCACTGTTGGAATTAAGCCAGGGCCTGCTGGGGTGGAGCCCTGGTAATTAATCAAGGAGCCCCACTAGCAATGAAAAATAAATCTGTGCACTAGGGCCCAGGTTTTGACCCCAGTACCTCTTCCTTCACTAGGAACTTGTAGGTTAACTCTTCAGACCTAAAAAGAGCAACTTTTTAGAAAGGAATTTATGCAAAGCTATTACTGCAGTGGGAAGCAATATATTAATGGGTTAAGATCCTAAAAACAGTTAAATGCAACATTAAGTAATAGAAATAACAGATGGTTGTGAATCCTGTAAAGAAAAAAAATGATGTCCCACTTCTCTAGAGCTGGCACCAATACCAGAGATGACACAGACACTCCTGTCTGAAAACAGACTGGGGATTCATTATTTTAAAGGAGTAAGGTCACAGGTGCAGTTAATTAAGAGGACATATTTTTAGTACTATCATAATGGAATATGACATCATGCTCCTTGATACTCTTTCAGATGGCTCTTAGGAGGAGGGGACGAGCATGATGGCTCTTTGAGCTGGATGGGTCAGAGATTAGCTCTAGCACTGTCAGAATTTTACCATGAAAACTGCCACAGGTTTTCAACTTTAAAGGTAGAAAACCTGAACTACTGATGTTGTGTCAGAAGGACACCTTTCTAGAGAAAGACACTATTCCTGTTCATCCTATAAAAGGAGTCAAACATTTGCTGATCTAGTAAGTATACTCTAGCTACCAGCCTGTGGGCACAAGAGACTTTGTGAGAAAACTTGCAGGTGATCCGTGGAATGTCAGTAGCAGAAATGTAAAAGAATTCATTTTGATATTAGAACTACTCTCCTTATGTTCTGTTGCTTTACTTGTGATGGGCCTGTGAAGGTTGGTTACTATTTTTCAGAACTTTTATGTGATGCATTTAGTGCTCTTTGAAAGTGAAAGGGTAATTAGAGCTACTCAAACCAGGTACAGCACATTAAGGAACCATGGGCCAGATTTAAAACAAATGAATAACTATGCATGTGCTCATGGAACGTTACAAATGGTGGGTACCCTTGCAGAGCTGCAATCTGGCATGCACACAATGTTTAAAAAAACGGTTTTATTTCAACCTTTTCCACAGTTTACAGCAGCTTGCATATATTTATTGTATATGGCTGTGCAAAAAGGCTCCATCTGGTAGTACTAAAAACAGCATTTCTTGTATACGATACCTGGGCAAAAGCAATCAACCCCACCAATACACAAACAAAATGCTTAACAAAATGCAGTTGTGTAAGGTTTTTCTCTGCATCAGCAAGTTGAACATGGGGACTTAGTCAAAGGGCCATGCCAGACCCTTTGAAAATCAGACCGCTCCCCCCCTCCCACAGCTCTAAGTTGAGGGATGATCTTTTTTTTGCAAGATGATGGGGTGACGTACTTGTTTTAGAAAATGGGTAGGGAGAATTCTTGATGCTGATTGGCTACAAGTGTTGCTGTATAATGCTTGTTGAACATTCCCATTTACCTCTCCCAGCCCCCACCCACTTTCCTTTCAGAAACTGGCTCTCAATATGGAATGGTTATACTCATTTACAGAAGTGTCACCATGATTATATGAGGTATGGTGGGGCAGTTTTAAGGGAACAGCAGACAGACAAGATAAGACAAAATGTGTTTATCGCAGATGTTTGTCATTTATGCTGGTGTTTCTTTGATGACCGTGACAAATTCCCCTCCTATCCCCACCAGTTTGACAGAGAACTCCTTGCTCCTTACCAGGCAACTGATACAATTAAGGTTGTGGCTCCACCTGAGGACTTTGTGTGTGTCTCAGTATGTATGTCAGTGGAACTCTGGAGAATTTTTTATTCATGTATTCCATGTCACTATTCCGTGTGTGTGTGTGTGTGTGTGTATGTGTGTCGGGGGCACTTTACCACTGAAATAATGCAGAGCTTTGAAATCTTCTATTCCATGGTGAACAATCACACAGTGTACTGAATATGAAGAAGGACAGGTGACTGACAGGTGAAAATCATCTGTGGAGGGACTATTTTGCATTATTTAACAACATTTTATTATCATTTTTGTGGATTTGAAAACATTTAGAGTCTTTGTTTTTTAAAAGTTGACTCTGGGCCTATTTTACTTTGTAATTTGTCTTACAATGCCCACGACCATGGGGTAAACATAGTGTAACCAACACCCTGCCATGCCTTATTGATTAAGTATGATGAGAGCTGTAGAGAGAGAAACACTGAAATGACAGTCCCACTGCTGCGCGGTTTCACAGTTATTATTCAACATCGCTTGTTTCAGATAGCTGATAGTCACCAGCAGCTCTCTCACTATTGCATAGACTTTTTTCTTGTGCAGTGCACGTATGTTGCTGTAGCAGGCCGGTTTAGTTCTGAACCTTGGCAAAAGAAGCTAAAGAAGCAGCACAGCATGTCAGACAGTTTGTTGAACATCTATACTTGCTCCAAGAGTCCTTGTTGTGTTTTGTAACTGTTACTGTTCTCATTTTTGCCAGTCACCTGTGGGTTCAGTGCTGACTGATATGAGATGAATGTAGTGTATTTCTCTGCACCTGGTATATGCTTCTTCTACAGTTGTTATTGTTTTGTATTTTTTGCACCTTGTTAGAACATAAGAGCATAAACATATGCCGGCAGAGGGAGACCATGTGGTCCATTTAGTCTGCTCAGGTTTTCTCACCCCCACTATCATTTGTCTTGCTAAGGTGACCATTCTGTCTTGTTAGATTGTATTGTTCTCCCCCACCTCACTACCCTCAAAAAAAAGTAAATATATAAATGAATAACCCTGTAGTTTCCCTCTCCCAGATCGTAACTAGAAATGAGCTTTGGCTCAGTGTGCCTTTCTCAGTTATGCCATCAAATATATAGTTTTTAGAAAATGCATTAGAAGTCATGTAAACACAAGGCGTTACACTGTAGGCTTATTTTTACTAAGAAAACATGGGCTACACAGACTAAGAAGCACTGTCTAGTGCAGTGTGCCTTTAATCTGACCCATAGGCGTGTGTTAAGCACCAATTTGAAACAGCCTCAGATGGTCTCTGGTCCAAACATTTTAGGGCCTGGGTACCTCTGGAAGTATAATTCCAACACTGATGGAGACTATTAAGCTCAGAGCTTTGTTTTCAGAATGGTGGATGGAACATGTCGTATAAAAAAGTGATCGGCATTTAAGATTTTGGAGGGGCAGCCTTTTTCTTTCTATCTCCTTCAGTGTGCGTTGTTGCCTAAGTTTGATAGCTAACAGATTTCTTACAAAATAGAATCCAACTAGTCCTCCGTGGAGTGAAATTTCACACTTCTGCACATTCCTAGATGGAGTTCTCTTAACATTACAGTACCTTTTGCACTCAGCACTTTCTTTCTACTTTGTTCATCATACTATTTTCCACTGTCTAAATGACATACAGTATATATGATTGTTTACATCAGCAAGGTGGACCTTCATTACTTTGCTCATTGTGGTACTGCACCTGCACTATTTGGAATAAGAATCCTGCACAAGAACTTTTTCAAAATAGAGTTCCTGGAAGTTGCTTGATATTTATCTGTTCTGATATTAACCACAGTATTCACAGGCTAGGATACATTTGTGTGATGAACCCTCTGATTGATAATGATACTAGGATATACAGTACTACAAGAACAGCCATATTTTGGGAACTGCATAATTAATTAGTGGGCATGATCAATGAATATTGAAAGAAAAGGGACATTGCTTTGGTGTTCATGCATTGTTAATCTTTGATATTTATACAGAAACAGTTGTTTAAATCAACTCCTTCATTTAAAGAAACAGAAACATATGTTTGTGTGATGGACTATATTTATGGGCCAGAAGTGTTTGGAATATGTGTAATGCCAAACATGTTTTCAAAAAAGAAAAATTCAAAACGCTAAAGAACTATTGAATCAATGAGAGAAGCATGCATTGAGATTTCTGTCTGAATCAACTGGGCTTCTGGATGATAAACAAATGTGATGTTTAGCACAAAACTCTAGGACCGACTTACATCTTACAAGGTGCTTGTACAGTCACTGGTTTGGGGAGATTAGGAGTACCTGTTTGTTTTTTTTCTTTGTTTTTTGTTTTACTCTCTGTAGCCAGATCTATCTGTTACATGTGCACTTGCCAGTTGTAACTGGGAGCTGGAAGATACTCATCTTTTACCAAAGTATGAAGTCATAAATCATGCATTGTGTTCCATACATGTCTTACATTTGAAGCAGGTTCTTGAATCACTTCCATCAGCACAACATAGAGAATAGTGGATGGTTGACCATCCACAACAAGGCTGTGTTTCCATCAAGGGAGTTGATGATGTCATAGAGACCTCGAGAGCAAAGCTCGAGAGGTCTCCATGGCATCTTCAGCTCCCGAGATGGAAACACAGACTTAGTTGTGGATGGTCAACCATCCATTGTTTTTTATAGTATATGGTTCCCCCAAAATGAACACAAGGTCCATACCTTGTGTTGACACTCCTGCACTGGTCCTCGCTCGAGTCCTGTCCCACAAGATACAGATCCTCCTCACTACGGTTATGCTCTGTTCCAGTCACGTCCCCAAATATAATGGTACTCCTCGCTGCAGTCCCGCTCCGTTTTTACCGTAACTGTGTCAGAGATTAAAAAAAAAAATGCAAATTAATAGTTTGGACACACGGAGCCAATAATGGCAGTCTGTGTCCAAACTGTCTGCTCGCCCAACCGCTTGCTAAGTGGATCCGCCATTTTAGAATGCATTTTTAAAATCACTGCCTGTTTCCACCGATCAGGTAGAAGCTCAAGGGGCAAAAGTTACTGTACTAGCGATGTGATGTCAGAACAATAGTACAACAACTTTTTTGGCCTTTGAACTGTCCTACAACAGGATTTGGAAAACCATCGTTTTCCACCCTCAACAAACCCTAACCATATACTATAAAGACTGATGTAGTGAACTCCAAGCCAAGCACCAGCAGGCAACTTCAATCATCATCATAAACACTGCAAGACAGACTGGACTTCTCAGCATCATTGGTCTGAACACATTTTCATTCAGATACCTCAGGCAAAACTTTAAATAAATGTTTACACACAAATATATCAACAAATGGGTGAAAACCATTCACACAGATATAGCTCATTCTCCCAAATATGGTTCAAAAGTTCCCCAAAAGTTTACAGTTTGCATTGCACTGTATGAGGAATGGGAGCAAGTTGCAACACATGACATAGACTTTATTCAAGTATGCAATACTGGTAAGAAAATCTGTTTTTTGGATAAATCAGACTGCGGTCCAATACACTGGTTGCAGCCTCATAATCTAACATATCGTATATTAGTAATTGGGTGTACTTTGGACCAAGTGAGTTTAAAGAAAAAAAAAACACAAAAGACAGCAATGAGCACAGTACCACAATTTTTAATTGTATTGCATATGAGATGGATTGCACCAGCCACCGGCTGCTGTCCAGATTCATGGGATGCATGTTATCAAGACTATACTGCCTATCCTGCTTGTTTTTGGTAACAGCTAGCCTCAATTTCATTTGTTGGTTTGGTGCACTCAGGCAGAGCAACAGCACTAAAATACACACTGCACTAGTCTATTACTGTACAAGATGCCATTTTTTTTTATTTTGTAAAGGGTGGGTCAGTTGGATTGGTCACATAACCTCATATGTGAACATCAAGACAGACACATTTTTATTTTTTTATATATTTTTGTGGGGAAGGAACACACACACGCATAACAAAATGTCCTGTTTTATATAATTATTTTTATGTTGTTGGTGGGGAGGACTACCACTCTACGATATGACAATTTTTTTTATTTTTTTTTCTGGGGTGGGTCAACAGGGTTGAGCACATAACTTCACACACATGAACACCAAGACAGATACATTATTTTTTTTAAATATATTTTTGTGGGAGGAACACACACACACACACACACAGTCACACTCATCCTATCCTATGCAATCATTTCTTTGGGGGGGGTGGGGGGCCACAAACACAGTGACACAAACAATCATTCAATCACACTACTAGGTTCTGTAAGCACATTAGGGAATTATGATGAACCTTGAAGGGACAGGGTAAGGTTAACTATATCTGTACAACTGCATATATAGAGATAACAATGTATACTGGTGGAACACTAGGCAACATGTGTACTGCTAACATTCCAATGTCACTTAAGAAATGAAATGAAAAAAAAAATGCCCTTCAGTGACATCACATTTTGGACAGTCACTCACAGCTGGTTGTTTGAAGTCATCTGGTTGTCAATCGAAATCCTAATCACAAACTCAGTCCCACATAAGCAAAACATGATGAAGGGTGTGCAAAACACAAAGAACATAGTGATGCAAGAAATACAGACCCAGAATCACAGACAGTGAAGAGATAAATATTATCCAAGGGCAGCCAGTTATTAAACTGTATCACACTGGTTTTTCAGTGGAATCAACAGATTTAAACGTCTTCAAAAGCACATAGCAAGTAGCAACATGTAATTTCAATTTGTCTAGGGGACAGTTTTGTTTGGATAGGTAATGCAATGCTGATGTAAAATCAGGTGTGATAATTGAACAGCACTTGCAGCCACAGGTGATGTTATATATTTGTACCTATTTGGCAATGATGACTATATCAGACTGGCAAATGCATCATTATAGGATAACATCAGATACATACAATTGATGGACCAAATGTGCAGGTGAAGACAGCGGACAAATTAATGAATGTGTTACAGGAATGCCCTCTTGCTCTGCCTTGCCCTTACTTTTTTTAGTCTTCATCCCAGCCCACATCAGGATAAGGTGACTGTGAAGGTGCCTCTGCAGGTTTACAGACAAGATCCAGCTCTCGGGAAAGTTTTGTCTTAAAATCATGCAGATATAACTTCAGGAAGGTTAGCTTCTCCACATTACCTGAACTCAGGTGCATTCTCCAGTCAGTGACGATTGCACCAGCAGCACTAAGTGCCTGCTCTAAGTATACACTTGAGCATTGGCAGGAGAGGTAATATTCTGCCACAGTATACAGGACAGGCCATGTGGTTTTCTTGCCATGCAAATAGTTCAATGGATCTTTCTCCTTATTGACATCTGTTGTTTTGGTAAAGTATCCATTGATCTGGTCATGGATCAGAAGGTGACATTGCTTGACTCTTGGTTCCATGGTTGCAGACATCAGCTGAGCAGATGAGAGATGACTGAACAAGGAAGTATCCAGTTTCATGGTGGGGATGTCATCATCATCATCCTCCTCATCAAAGACATCTGTCTGTTCCCTGGCAGATATTTTGTTTGCTCTGTCTTCTTTTTGACTGCGGAAGATGTGCCTTTGGTGGTCTCTGATTATTTCTCCTTTTCATCCTCCCCGCTCTTGAGTCATACTTGCCACCTTAGTACAAATGCATCCTTCCATTCCTCCAGATCTGCATTCTTTGACAAGATGTTCTGCAGGGATCCAGCATGCATGACAGGACATACTGTTCCTCCCAGAACTTCTTGCTAATCCTGTTGTCCTCAGATTGGGTGTGTAGCAAGGACTGAGTGATGTTTAAGGCATCAGCATGTTTCTCTTGGTCCCTCTGATACACATTGAATACTTGCCTTAAAAAGACATGCAGGTATCGTAACTGTGGAAATGCTATGTAAGACAGGATGACTCACTGCTGACTTCACGTATTAATGCCTCAAATGGCTCCAGCATTCAGACTAGCATACAGACCAACATCCAGTCATGCCCTGATAACATGATGTCTGCACCACTGATTTTGTGATGGAGTAGATAGTCATGCACTGCTAGCTTCTGTTCTTGGAATCTCTGTAGCATATAATATGTTGAGTTCCAACAAGCTGAAATGTTTTGTTTCAAGGCATGCTCAGGCAGGTGCTTCTCCTTCTGAATTCTGTGTGGTTCCTTACAGGCCTTCACAGAGTGAGAAAAGTAACTGCAGATTGTTTTTTACTGTTCCTATTAGATCCCTTACCATATGGTTTGTGAAATTAAACTCACTGACCACCAGGTTAATGCAGTGGCCAAGGCAGGGCACATGGATGAAGCGTCCATCCTCAATGGCCTTGACAATGTTACTGGCATTGTCAGTCACGATCAGTCCTGCTTCAAGACCATTGCTACTTAACCATCAGTGGAAGACATCTTCCAGCTCAGCCAATGGATTTGGAGACATGTGATCAGATGGAAATCCACTCATGCATAGTGCTGCCTGCCTTCTGCACACAGGCTTCACTGAACTAGGGTTCTCAAATGTTGATGAAGTTGGACATGCAACCTTGAAGGACAGCCAGAGCACAGTAACTGCTATGAAATCAATGTCCTGCCCATGTCCACTTGTCCACATATCAGCGGTTACATGAATATTCTTGCAGGATGACCTCTTCAGGCACTGCTGGATCTCCTCAAACATGCTGTTGAATAATTTGAAGAGTGCTAAATATGTGAAGAAATGTTGGGAAGGGACCTGATAATGGGGATCCACAACAGAAATGAACTTCCGGAATCCAGAGTTAGATTCAAATGATAATGGGAGCAGATTACTGATTATTATCTCAGTCTGTACTGCATTTATCTCCTTGCCTTGGGTGTGAGAGGGGGTGAACTGCTTGCTTCTCTCAACAATTTCTAGTAATGTCACCTGGTGATATAGTGCAATAGGAGTAGCTGCCTGGCCTTTCTTCATTAGACTTCTCATTGGTGGATGTGCAGTTCAGCTACCCAAATGGCCCACCATCCTAGACTGCTGTGAACCTGTAGCATTACCAGTTCCAGATGAGGATCTATCCTCCTCCTCCTCTAAATTTATTGTTGGTGGTATTGTACTTCATTGCTGTGTTGTCTTCTTGGGCAAAGCCAAACCACTCTTGACAATGCTTAGAATGAAGATGGTTTAGCATGTTGGATGTACCCAGGGCTGTTGTGAGTTCCCATGGCTCAAACTATCCCTACATAGTCTGTAAATAGCACGAGTCACTTCCTACAGGCTCTTCATGAAAAAAAGTCACACATCTGATGTGTTATGGCCTCCAGATGCAAAATCACCCTCATCCTCGTCATCCTCCTCCTCCTCTTCTTCTTCTTGCACATTATGGGAACCACCTGTACTGGAACATCTAGGTGACACTGACTTCCACTTCTTGCTGGCACCAGCCTGGCCACCTCTACATTTTGCAGCGGGATGACCTTGCTTTGATTGCAGTTTCTTCATCATCACTGTCATCCTCCTCCTCATTATAGTCCTCATGCCACTCCTCATACAACATTTGCTGTGGGGGAATATAATCCACATCCATGTCATCATCACCACCTTCATCTTGAAGACCCACATCTGATTAATCCACCTCCTCTGCCTGAGCACACACAGAACATACCATTGCATGTACCCCATACGTTTGCCATCTACTACAGATAGTAATGGCAGGATTTTTCTCCTTCTCCACAACTAACATACTGTACGTCTATCACCACTTTCCTCAACACCTGCACCTTTACTGACTTAGACACACAGTCACACAGTGTGGGAGAGGTTTGGGAACTTGGAGATAGATAAGTCTCAGACAGGACACTGACACAACAGCACAGCAGCAGAAGAATCAAATAAATTCAGTAGTGCCCTACTGATTTTGGTGGCAGTTATAGCCTGACCTGAAAAGGTGAGGAAAGTGGTGATGAAGAAAAAAACTGAAAGCCAAAAACAACAGAGAAAAAGATGTCAGGTTTTCCCTGAGGGAGAGAAAACCCTTACCAACTCCTCTCACTGCCTATGACACTGTAGCACCTAATCGAGTTAACAACTTCAACCAACTGTATAAATTTTGTGACTTACCAAACTCAGCAGAACAGCAGAATGAGATATGTAACTTACTTGGTTCTAAAAGAAGCAACAAACACCAAAAATGCTGGAAATAGGAGTTGAAACCACTATATAATCCAGAAAGTAGCTAGAACTGTGCCTGCACAATGTGATAACCTTTACTAACTGCGATGATGACTTCAAGAACACGCAGGAAGTACAGGCATCCACTTCTTGTCTGTCTGCACACAGTTAAAGCTATGGATCCATCGGATCCATTGGATCCATCCTCGAACAGTTGGGATCTGAGCTGGATCCATTGATTGGATCCATGGATCCACTGGTCTGATCCATAGGATCCACGATATTTGATGGATTGATGCAATGGATCTGAGAGGGTCAGATCCATGGTTAGATAGTGCTGCTATCCATCCAAAGCAACTAGTATCTGTTGGTATCCTAGTTTCTAGGATACTATCTGAGTAACATTGCTTATATCACCAGATTTGCAGATTTTATGTGCCCTAGCTAAGGTACCAGATGCATGTGCCTTTAAAGCAAGGATCTTTGTGTCTGTATATAATTAAGCAATAATACATGACAGGGTGTTTGTTGTGCTGGGATAATGTCACACATCAGGTAATTTGGCATGAGGCCACAGGCCGAGTGCAACCAACACCCAAGAAATGACATTTTCCCTTCATGACACATACCATGGAGTGCATCATTGCTATTATAGAATGGCTCATTTTTTATTTAAAGAAGAAAATATAAAACAAATAGCAAAGAAGTTGCCAAGCCAGTCACTGAGTGGAGCTACTGCAGTGCTGTTGTGTGAGCCGAGGAGCATGGCTGCTGAGGCGATATTAGAGTGGAGCTGTCACGGCGCTGTTGTGAGGGACAAAGCCAATTAAAGGCATGGGTTTGTTTTAGTTTGTATTTATTTAGTTTTATTTTAAATGTTTGTTTTTTTTACATTGGGGAACACAAGAATGTGCAGCTGAGCTACCGTGGTACTGTTGTGCTCACATGCTGTGGCAGTTTCGGTCTGTGCAGTTAGTGAAGCCACTCGATTTGGAGGAAAACAAGCCATACCATGATTTGTGACAGTGCTATGTGGTCATATGTGTGTGGTCATTGTGTGTGCCTGAACTTGATACAGTGATGTTATACTAGGATAACATCACTGTCCGAGGCACACACTGACCAATCAGAGGCCAGGATTCGTATCTTGCCATTGTATAAGTATGGTCTCCTCAGGGAGACACTAGAACTAGAGAGTTAATTAAGTTCCTTTTGTTCTTGACTATAAAGTTGGGTGTGTGGACAATTCACTCTGTTCTGTTTAAGAAATGTTATGTGGTGCTCAGTTCCATGGGGAATTCCCTGCCTATCACCCTTGTGTCTGGACACTTCCTAGAACCCCAGCTGGTTCAACTTCTATGTGGAGGACCTTTAGTACTCAGCATTTGGGAGACCAGTTTTATAGCAATATTTATTCTCTATCTGAAATCTGACCATGTCGATGCTGGGATAGCACCATGAGATAATTTTTGTAACAGCAGGGAACTAAAAGTGTTTGGTTTGGTAGCCCATCAAGATAGCGAATAAAGAATGGTGATGACCAAAAACGGCATAGGAAAACTGCGAGCGCCATGTTGTTGACTGGGAGTTTCCCCCCTCCCCAAGTTGCACCCCCTCATAGTTGGTATATTTAGTAAGGGGGTAGTAGGGGGCAAAGCCCCCCAAAAATAAAGAGATTGCTGTATGTGTACTCCCTGTATTCCTTGTACTGTTTTCAGTCGTCATCGTTCTTTATTCACCATCTTGACATTGAACCATTTGGATTTTAGTGTAGTGCAGTAGGATACATACAGTACCACCTACTTGCAAAATGATATACAAGTGTCACTTATAAAGTAGAAGATGATTCATGGCAACAGGAAAAGGACAAATTCTTATATACTGTAGCAGTTAAAGTATATTATACAATGGCAAGAAAGAATCTTGGACTGTGATTTGTCAGTTTGGGGCTGGACCCATGGCATTATCACAGCATAATGCCCCAGGTCTAGTCTCATCACTATGGATGAGCATTTGGATACTATCTTTTTTTTTGCATCTCCTCTTAAGAAACAAAAATATTTTTCCACACTAATAAAAACATTCTTTAAAATTATTTTTTTATTTTATATATAACAAGCCGTTGTATAATAGGAATAATGCACTCCAGGGTGTGTGTCGTGCTGAGATAACACCAACGCCTGGGGCATTGGACGCACTCAGCCTGCGGCCTCATGCCCATCCCCCCCAGGTGTGGCATTATCCCAGCATGACACACACCCTGTCATGCATTATTCCTTTAATAACAAATTAATGTATTAAAGGTTGTCCCAATTTGCATGTGAAATGTTTTTTGCATGCCATACAGACCAGTAAATACAAAGGGTGGATATGATGGGGGTTAAGGTATGAGGGGCATCTGCATTTATCTTTGAGTAGATCAAGTAGCAGCCTTTGGAAAATAGAACCATTAGGGTCTGTTGAAGGGAGTCTGCAAGGTTGTTCGATTCTGTGAGGTGTGAGAAGGAAAAGGCAGATGTAATGTTGTTTCTAATGACTTTGGCAATTATCTGGTTATCCATTTTTAGAGAATAAAGGCATGACAGGGAGAGAGGTATGGGGGGCTGGAAAGAGGCTGCACTTATGGAGGAAAGCAGACCACTTGCAGTTCCTGTGGGCAGCAGGGCCCTATCAGGCAGGGTGGCTTTGCAAAGCGAAGTGGTCAACTCTGGAGGGCAAACCAGCAGAGCCTATTATGACATCCATGTATCAACAAAAGAACAGCTGTGCTGTGTTCACGGAATGGGGATGGGTGCTCATTCATGTAGACAACTAATCTCCAAAATGTTCACAGTACAATAATATGAAAGTGAGCAAGCAAGAACATTCAGTCTGCATGGAGTGGCTTTAGGAGCACTGCCCCCCTAGTCTAGTAGACAGAAAAGGACCAATAAAATTACCTGTATCCTCATCGATACAAACATAACAAGCATATGAATGTTCCAGCAGATAAAGGCATTGTAGTCTATTTAGTCTGTTCAGATGCACAGTTCCCATTGTATTTACAGAGGGAACTGCCTCCACTCCTTATGTCTCCCCTGACCCCTGCCAAGTAACCCTCTCCCCCTCTCTGCCCCTTCTACCTACAACTTTTCCCCTCACCCTATCCCAGCCACTCTTGAAGATGTCCACGTAGTTTAGGGATACCACTTCTTCTGGCAGCTTGTTCCACTTAGCCTCCACCCTCTCAGTGAAAAAGTGCCTCCTCATCTCCATTCTGAACATTGCACTCACCAGCTAGGGCTGTTTGCACTTCATTGGTATGTGAACCATTACAATATGTATTTAATATGTAATGTATTTTGCTTATTTATGCTTCCATTTAATGAATATGTAAAGATTTTTTGAACGCTAGCCTGTAGTGCTGTGTATTTTATTCATTGAGTTTATTCATTTTACAGTACCTGATGGTAACTGTGTGCACTCTTCCTTTTTGTAGTCCACTCACAAGCTTTAAGCTGTTGCCCCTAATGGTCTTGTTTCCACTATAGCTAAAGATGCCCTTGGTGCTCACCCTGTTTATACCTTAAGCAAACTTTGACTACTAAGACTGAAAACAAATAGGTGCAGTACACATTTTGTACCCTTGGCGGTTAAACAGTTTTGTTGATAATTTTAACTCTGGTTTTAAAACAAGTGGGGAAGGGGGGTGAATATATGGTTTCTTCCCATCATTGTTGTAATATTCTAGTTTGGGTTCAGAAAAATCCTTTTTCATCAGTATGGGCAGCCAGTGATGATAGTGATAATAAATGAGCGACTATAGAAATAGCGACTCATTTATAGCGCTATCATGAAGAGCTACCCTGCTAGGGTAGCAATCCTATGGCAAGTGACCGGAAGGGATGGGGTAGGGAGGTGGAGGGGAGGGATAGAGGGAGAGTTTGTATTGGTAGAGGATCCTGCTGCAGCCAAGCCAGCCCTGTGGTGTGGTGGTAAGGGTGGCTGGCTATGGTGCAGCAGGAACTGGGGTTCGGGATCTGCTGGGGGGGCAACTGTTTTGCCGCTGCTTGCCTCTCTGTTTTTTGTGGGGTTTTTTTAGTCCCCCACGAGGGGGGTAATGGAGGGCACATCCCCCTCACAAAATCATTTGTAAATAGCGGGAAGTCGGGTTGCTTGTGTTTGCATATCACCAAAATGCTTTTCGGCAATATACATTTGCTATGATAGCGATCGCTGTTTTATGATCACTATCATAACATGGAACCATCAATATGTGCACATTGATGATATTGCGGTTATATGTATACTGCTGTATTTTTTAATACTCTGTTGTTCATATTATCAATATCTTTTTCACTTTATTTTAATGTGTTGCAATATGAAATGTAAAACCTTCAGCACACTGGGTGGGATATTCAAAGGGATTGCGCCACGCGCAACCCACCATGTGCCCTGGTGCATATTAAAAGGGGCTGGTTGTGCTGCACAACCCCCAATGCACCAGGGCGCACCAGTAATATATGCGGTGCAAGTGCAGGGGACGTGCCCATGCATATGCGGCACATCCCAATATTCAGCCCAGGATGTGCGGTGCATATGCTGGTACATTCCGGCCTTGTGCCACACGGGGGGGGGTGCAAAGTTGTGCCCGGTGAAACCAGGAGCAGGTCCAGGCCACCCACAGGTGAGCTGTTGTATTGCAAGGTGCAACATGGCAGCCGCCTGCTGTGGGTGGCCACCCGACCACCCAGGACACAGTCCATGAGCCCCCTGCCCAGATGGCAAAGTGCCCCCCAAGACCGATTGTGGGCATATGTTGTATATATCTCTGTTGGTCCAGTGGACTGCTCCCCTTCGCCCGATCATGGGCATGTGAAAGTAGAAGCCCTGGTGGCCCAGTGCACCACTCCCCTTCACCCAATCACGGGCATACATCATAACTATCCCTGGTGGTCCAGTGGACTGCTATCCATTGCGCGATGGCGGGCATATGTCATAATTATCCTGGTGGTCCAGTGGACCAAACCCCATCACCCAATCGTGGGTGCAACTGACAACACCCTGGTGGTCCAGTGGTACCCCCTCACCACCCACTGGGTCCCCACCACCCTGCACCCCCACATCAGTGGCAGGCAGCAGCTCCCCACCCCAAGCCACCCGGCTGCCCGCCCGACTGACAGCTTACAGTATGGCTGTCGCCGATTGGTCCACTGCATCAGCCAATGGGCGTGCAGACCATAGTATACTACACAGTCCTGAATTGTGAATGAGTGCTCATTCACAATTCGGAGACTGTGCAGCATAATATGGTCTGCATGCCCATTGGCTACGCGGTGGAACCAATCGGCTCGCAAACCTGCACGCTGTCAGTCAGCAGGCGCACCAGGCGGCTTGATGGTGGGGAGCTGCCACCGCTGACTGGGGTAGCAGGGTGGCGGGACCCAGTGGGCGGTGGGGAGTGGGGGGGTACCACTGGACCACCAGGGTGATATCAGTTATGCCCACGATCGGGCCATAGGGTTCTGTCCACTGGACCACCAGGGATAATTATGACATATGCCTGTGATCAGGTGATGGATAGTTGTCCACTGGACCACCAGGGTATTTATGACTTATGCCCATGATCAGGTGAAATGGAGAGGTCCACTGGACCACTAGGGCTTCTAATTGCACATGCCCACGATCGGGCGAAGGGGAGTGGAGCCCACCGAGGGGCAGAGGGGCGCCAGTCCCTGATGGTTGCAGCCTGGCAGGGCACCAGGCGCAAGTCACTGGGGATTGCTGCAACGCATGCAAATGGGGCCATAATGACGTACAAATGGCCCCATTTGTGCCTTGCAGGCATAATGGCCTCATTTGCATGCCCAGTGCTAAATATCATGGTAGATGCACCTAGTGCAGCTGCACTTGCACTGGCGCATCCCCCTGATTCCCTTCTGCCACTTGCGCTGGCACAGTGCCACTGTGCCATGTGCAGTGCGTGTGCCCTCAGTGCCATAGTCAATGGTGCTGAGCCATGGCGCAGCACCATTGAATATTGTCTGGTCCATGCCCTGGCTCTTCCCAGTTGCACTGCGCCCAGGCTTGTGCCCCCTGCCCAACGCAGTCTGAATATGCCACCCACTGGGTCTAAAACTTGTAATTTTTGAATCAACTTAAACTTGATCCGAGGCAGTTTATGGCCCTGTTGAGGGCTTCTAACTTGTAACCCACCAACGTGAAGCTGTGATATGCATGTTTCTGGTACATAAGTAGGTGATGCAGCCTTACACCCAGATTTTTAAAGGACGACATCTATTCAGGAGCAAGGATATCCTTGGTGTAGACAGTGAGTGAGGCATCCAAGTTTTGTGTTTGTGGGTGGCTGCTGAAGACCATGGTGTTGGTCTTGTAGTGAGTGAGGATAAGGTTAAATTATTCAGGCTTTCATTGGTGCAAAGTCAGATTGGCGTTAGTTCTTCACACAAGATGGCAAGGATGCTATAACAGAGAAGGGTATCATCAGCATACATGTGTATCATACCATGGACACAGCAGGTGGGTGAACTGTTAATGAACATTGAAAAATGTAGGAATCCTAGAACAGAACTCTAAAGCCTGCCCTGCTTCTATCAGCTAAACTACAGAAAGGGCAGAGTCAAGAATAACATTCTGCATATGCCCCTCTAGGAAATTTGTGATGCATAACACGGTAAGGTAGTCCAATCCAAGCCAGACAGTATGAGTTAATTTATTTGCTTTATAATCAGTTAACCACAGAGCCTTCAAGAATATCAGCATCACTGATACTCATATTGTTGAAATAATAAATGGTTAAAAAAGAGATTACTTGTACATTTTCTGGTTCATTTGTATGCATTAGCTCAACACATGCTCTCTTGAACAAGCATGTAACAATGCAAAGAAGGTGTTCACACCATTGCAAATTCATTATTAGCATTGCCTTTAGGGCATAATCAAGATGTAAAGCTAAGTGCTAAGCTTGATTTGTTCATTATGAAAAATGCTTAAGATCAATCAGACATGAAACTAGAATTTAGTCTATTTTTAAAAAAATATATTCCTTTAGAAAAAGCATCTTAAACAAATTATAAATTAATTGAATGTCTTTACTAACAAAATGTTTGAGCTAAGTTTCACTACTATCATAAACATCTTTTGAGATACTTGTAATTAGCTTTAATCTTTGTGAGAGTACCTTTTCTTACATACAGTATGGTGACGCATTGATTCACTGATGGGCAAATATGGGCTACTATTACAAATGTCACCTTGCGAGGTTATCCCTGTCCCTTAAAGTAGTGATGGTAGGACAGACCATATAGGTTTTGCACTGAAAGGCAACAAAAGAGCCAACATGGCTAGTAATGATCACCGTCATGAGTGCAGATTTATTGGCACTTACAGTTGCATATATTGTATTCTTTCTTTCCTTCTTCCCAGGAAGAAATCTTTTTATACAGAGTACCGCATACTTCCAACACAAATCCAAAATGTACAGAAATGTGTTTTTTTTTTGTTTGCTAGGTCTTACTGCAGCAATGACACTGACATTGTGGTACTCATTGTAGAGGCCTTACCCCTCTAGCCATAAAATATATGCTTTTGAGCCAGCTTGGCTAAATGTTGTTAGCAAATGACTTTGGGTGAGTGTATGAGAAGCTTCATTATTCTCTTTTTGATCCCCACACCCTGTCAGGGGACAACAAGCTATTCTAGTGCCCCATCTGAATTTGGAGGCCTACAGTCATTGGGTAGGGGGTACCTAATAGGTCCATGTGCTGTGTTTACTTATGGTTTCAAGTGCCTGACCTCCAGCAAATGTGACCACCTTTTGGCAGCATGCCAGCCATGCTGTAACCTACAAAGTATTTCTAGGAAATGGATTAAGCTCCTTGGGGTATCCATAGGAGAATCAGAATTACATGCTTTCCACTGTACATGGTCTTCTACTCTCTCCCAGCCATAATAACGTATTGCTTCCTTTCATAAGTAAAATGTTTCTATTATAATTGAATTTTAATTTTTTCACATAGGAAACGATGACCTCCGAATCTTGCTATTAATTGTTCTGTAATTAAAATGTTGTTATCCCATCCTTCTCACATCACAGTGATGGTATAATAATCATCCCATCTTTATTGATTCCTGCATCTTTAAGCATAGTTACTACTCAGATCAGTGTTCAGTAACAAAGACACACTGCTGTTTCTTAGCTGCACACAGACAAGAACAAACAGCTGTGCAGGATGTAAACAAATTTACAAATATAAAAAGGCCCTTGGCCATTGGGAACAGTCTAATTAGTAATTCAAGTGACATTTTTGTAATATCTAAATTCTCTTCAAGGTATTGTGCAACCAGACCCTTTTTTTCTTCCTTGGCCATGGTCCCTACGGTGGTGAGAAGGGGCAGATGATAGCCTCATTAGCGAGTCCTGTATCTAGGGGTATTAGATAGTTCAGGGTCACCAGGAGCCACACGTATTGCATTGTATAGTTCCCAGGATTGGCCCTAAAGGTCTCCTCCTTAGAGGTGGAGCCCAGATTGGTGCAGCTAGTATATAAATGTACCTGCAGAATGGCCCGGATTTGCTTAGCCATTCTGACTCTGTGACAAGAAGAGATGATTGCTTTCCTTTCTTCCATTCGGTACTCCTCATGCTGCAAGGACAAAGAAGAAACCATGGTAACCCAGTCCCCAGGCATGTCAGTGTGGCCTGAGCACCATGTGTAAGGTGTCTCTTCGGTCTTCCGCAATTCCATGTTATTGATCCATGTCTCTTTTTCCTCATAATATTCATTTTTGCCCCTTTGGCCCCTAGGGGTAAAACAGATTTAAACTTGCACCATAAATGAAATATATTGGGCTTGATGTTAAAAGGATTGGGACTGGCACAAGGGGCTTGCGTCAAGGAGAAATGGTGCAAAGGGCTCCTTGCTCTGCACCTTGCACCAGTCCCAATTTTCCAATGCAGCCTGTGGCACAGGGAGAGGGACTGCAAGCACCAACTGGGCTTGCACCATCCTTGTAATAGTCACACTAGTGTACCATGCCAGAAAGGGGCTTGTGCCATGGGGGGCTGCCATGTCCCCTCATTGGGATTTTGGAAGCCCTCCCCAATGGGCACACGGACCCTGTAGTTAGACCAGCCCAGAGCTGGTCTACCCAGCACTGTGTCACTGCTGGAGCCCTCATGGGTGGTGTGTGACACTGTTCCCCCTGGGAAAGGTGCCCATATAGTGCCTGACATCCACCAGACTACTGCTGGTGCAGGTAGTGGTCCATGGCAGATCAGAGCCTGCAACATCCCATGGTGGTACTGATGCATCTTCCCCCCCCAGCACAGACTTACACTGTTTCTGCCATTCCCTGTCAGGGGCAGTTGTCACCTGCCTCTACACAGCCTCAGCCATCCTACCTCTCTGAGTCAGATCCTTCCGCAGACAACCCATCAGCTGCCCCAACTGCCAGGGCAACTGGCTGGCAGGTCAATATTGCTGACTACTGCTGCTACAAGCCCATTCAGTGGCTTTTGGCATTCCCCTGCCATGCACCATTTCTGTGATGCAGCCAGTGACTTGAAGCAAACATGAGAACTTTGGTGCAGGGATCGCTGGTTTTCTGTAATGGGGCACAGGGTCCCTGGCACTTCCTGGGTTTGCTACAGCTGGAGGTTTGGTGCACATTGCGCTGATCTAGTGGCAGTTGTAAAATCGAGCCCCTTGATCCCCAACAAGGCAACATGGGGTAGGCCTTAACTTAGACCAACTGTGAGCTGCAGAACTTTAGAGCTTTACTTTCGCTCTTGCACAGGAAGCTCATTTGCTTTTCACTGAATACTCCAGCATTTCTTTCAGTTTTGCATTAGCAGGCCACACTGCAGAAATAACACCATACCCTTAGTTAATCATGAACACAGGGCGAGACTCTGTCCTGAACAGAGCAGCTTCAGCTCCCCCACGGTCGGCTGGCACCCAGCCAGCCACCAACCGAGACCAGGATGCCCACCTGCAGCTCCTTGGGAAGTTACGGGACAGCGCAGCCAATCGGAAAACAGGCACTTCCAGCAAACCCACTCTGATTGGCCATGACTTTTCCCCTGCTTCTGCCTCCTGGCACTTTTTACAAATAGAATTTCGATAGAACTAAGCACATTTCAAGTGTGTAATAGAAGTTTTTCAACTGTATTAGCTGGATTGTAATTTCTACTAGTGTTTTAAAGTGCTTTCACCTCTTCTGTTTAAGTGCTCCTCCTGCACCCCCCCATCCAAGCACTCTGCCTTGGCTCCGAAAAGTCTAACTCCCTTTTGTCTTGCTAAACTGCTCAAATCTAATCCATCCTAACCTCTATGCTATTTAAGACCTGCTCTTTTTTCTTCTCTCCAGCTGCCTGCCCTTGAATGGGGCTGCTTCAGCTCCCCCATGGTCGGCCGGCACCCAGCCAGCCAGCGACCGAGACCAGGACGCCCGCCTGCAGCTCCTTGGAAGGTACAGGACAGCACAACCAATCAGAACATGGGTGCTTCCAGCAAACCCGTTCTGATTGGCCAGGACTTTTCCCCTGCTTCTGCCACCTGGCACTTTTTACAAATAGATTTTCGATAGAACTAAGCACATTTCAAGTGTGTAATAGAAGTTTTTCAACTGTATTAGCTGGATTGTAATTTCTACTAGTGTTTTAAACTGCTTACACCTCTTCCGTCTCAGTGCTCCTCCTGCACCACCCCCATCCAAGCACTCTGCCTTGGCGCCAAAAAGTCTAACTCCCTTTTGTCTTGCTAAACTGCTGAAATCTAACCCATCCTAACCTCTATGTTATTTAAGACCTGCTCTTTTTTCTTCTCTCCAGCTGTCTGCCCTTGAACGGGGCTGCTTCAGCTCCCCCACGGTCGGCCGGCACCCAGCCAGCCAGCGACCGAGACCAGGACGCCCGCCTGCAGCTCCTTGGAAGGTACAGGACAGCACAACCAATCAGAACATGGGTGCTTCCAGCAAACCCGTTCTGATTGGCCAGGACTTTTCCCCTGCTTCTGCCACCTGGCACTTTTTACAAATAGATTTTCGATAGAACTAAGCACATTTCAACTGTGTAATAGAAGTTTTTCAACTGTATTAGCTGGATTGTAATTTCTGCTAGTGTTTTAAAGTGCTTACACCTCTTCCGTCTCAGTGCTCCTCCTGCACCACCCCTCCATCCAAGCACTCTGCCTTGGCGCCGAAAAGTCTAACTACCTTTTGTCTTACTAAACTGCTCAAATCTAACCCATCCTAACCTCTATGCTATTTAAGACTTGCTCTTTTTTCTTCTCTCCAGCTGTCTGCCCTTGAACGGGGCTGCTTCAGCTCCCCCACGGTCGGCCGGCACCCAGCCAGCCACCTACCGAGACCAGGACGTCCACCTGCAGCTCCTTGGAAGGTACGGGACAGTGCAGCCAATCGGAACACGGGCGCTTCCAGCAAACCCACTCTAATTGGCCAGGACTTTCCCCTGCTTCTGCCACCTGGCACTTTTTACAAATAGATTTTCGATAGAACTAAGCACATTTCAACTGTGTAATAGAAGTTTTCCATTAGCAGGTTATACAGGCCTGCCACTAGAGGGATTCTTGGTTTTTCTACACAAATCACTGTACTCAATCGTGGGCAATATGACCTGCGTTATCATTCTACTTCTAATCCTGGCAAAAAGTATGACTCATAAAGCACTGATCTATGTTAAGTCAGAAGTCATCCCAGCCTGGGAACCCACAATCATAGTTCCTGCTGCATCTTCATATTGCTTCCCTACTCTTAATCTGTTGGGTTTTTATTTTTATTCTCATCCCTCTCCTCTGGCCCTCCTCCCTTCACCAATGTCTTTCTCTGCACTTCCCCTGCTAGCCTTCAACAGCCATGTCAGCATCTCCTATGCCCTGGCTAGACGTACCTCAATGACTGAACACCACACAAGAACCTATATGAAAAGAGTCCACTTCTACCTGATAAATGCCCTCAAGAAAATGTTTCTAATTCTCCTTTTCTGTTCAGGCAATGTCAAACTAAATCCAGGTCCCCCAACTCAAATCACTTTTCCGTTGGAGTTTGCAGCTGCCCCTGGGATGAAACTGATGATGGTCATTATTCTAAGTCTGCTCTTAAAACTTGATCATCTTCAAGTCTGGGCAGCCCTCACTGACCCAGATCTGATTATAATTACTGGGCCATGGCTAAAAAAGACCAACACTGATCCACAAATTACTATACCGGGCTTCAAGCTCTTTAGGGCTGATAGGGATTCGGGGGGAATGGTTGTATACGCCAAATCAAAATTTGATGTTAGCAGCATTTCCTGTAAAACTAAGCCCAAGGAATACGAGATTGTCTTGCTTAAACTTCACCTTCCATCCTCAGAGTGCATCACAATCATTGGTGGCTGTAGACCCCCGTCACACAGACAGAAATTCTTAACGTGTTGAAATCCATAACTTTGGCTGCTAACACGGAAACAATAATCTTAGGGGACTTCAATATGGATTGGCTCACTGCTAAATCCCACTCCCTAACAGCCATCTGTGATGAGCTGGGTCTTACACAGATAGTAACTGAAACCACAAGAATCAATGCTTCTAACTCTGCCAACAGCTCACTCTTAGATGTCATCTTAACTTTGCATCCCCATAAAATCTCACATTCTGCAGTTTTCCATAATGACATGAACGACCACAGTATCATTATATGTACAAGATTCCAATCTAAAACCCAGCAGCACCCTAAATTCAGAATCAAATGCTCATTCCATAAATTCAACTCAGTAAACTTCCTAACCGATCTAGCTACGATCAGGTGGCAAGACCTATATCTTGCCAAATCTGCTGATGCCGCCATCTCTGTTCTAAGTGAAACCTCACCACCCTAATTAACAAGCATGTTCCTCTTATTAAAATGAGGGTGCGGAAAATCTTGCATCCGTTGTTCACCCAAGAGCTCGAATCTGCATTTACCAATAGAGACAAGCTATGGGTTAGGGCCAGGCACACAAAGAACCCGGCAGACTGTCAGGCATTTAGAAATGCCAGAAATGCCTGTGTTAAAAGTGTACGTGCTACTAAAGCAAACTTCTACATCTCCACTCTGCGCAGGCCAAAGGGAACTCCCAAAAAATCTGGAAGACACTGAGATCCATTGAAGGCCATCCTGCTGCTTCCTCCCTTCCCACCAAGATTCTGGCCAAGGATGGGATGGTTGAAAATAAACTGTGAATCCTCGAAGAACTTAACCTATACTTTGCCACTGCTGGGTTGGCATTCGACTCCTCCCCATATGCTAGCTGAGTGGATACCAACACTAGCCCAGATACTACACTTGCTACTCCACATCATCTCTTCCAGTTGTGCCTGTTTAGCTACAAAGAAGTCGAAGACATAATTCTTAGCCTTGACACCAAGGAAAGTGCAGGGGATGATGGCATTGAATCATTTTTCTTGCGGTTAGGCTATGCCCAGCTCACAGCCCCCATCCTTCACATTTACAACCTCTCTATTACCATAGCCACTGTTCCATCCTGATGGAAATCTGCCCATGTTCTGCCTCTCTTCAAATCAGGAGATCCTTGTGACTGAAACAACTACCGTCCTATCTCAATCTTGCCCATTCTCTCCAAAGTGCTGGAAAAACTTATATACAACCAACTAAAAAATCACCTTGAAGAGCACTCACTCCTAAATCCAACCCAATCTGGCTTCAGGTCAAAGCACAGTACCAACTCAGCCTTGGCTAACGTCTCTAATGACTGGATCCATGCTATGGACACCAAGAAGGTTACTGGTGCAGTCTTTCTAGACCTCAGTAAGGCCTTCGACACTGTAGACCATCACCTCCTAATCACCTGTCTTGCCTACATAGGTGCCACTCCACTTACCTTACAGTGGTTTAACAGTTATCTCGCGGGAAGGATACAAAAAGTCAAAGCTGATGGCCTACTATCTGCCCCCCTTCCAATTGCCAGAGGAGTCCCTCAAGGCTCCATCCTAGGACCTATCCTTTTTTCCCTGTACATCAACAACCTTGACTCCCACATAAAGAACTCTAGCATACATTTCTTTGCAGATGATACGGTTTTATACGCATCAGGCTCATCCTTAACTGAAGTCAAGGAAGCACTCCAAGCTGACTTTTTCCAGTGAGAAAGCAACCTTATCAATGCCAAGCTTCTCTTAAATGTAAAAAAAAAACAAGACAATGATTTTCTTGAGACTTGCCTTGTCTGGTGCCCTACCTACCCCACCTAAAAACTTCATAGTTACCTCCCTAGGTAAACCCTTGGAAGTCTTACCTTGATTTAAATATCTAGGTATGTGGATAGACAACAAGCTTTCCTTCAATGACCACATCGAGGATCTATCAAAGAGGCTTAAAGCACGCTTGGGTTTCTTCTTTAGAAATAGGACCCTCTTTTCTCTCGTGACCCTCAAAAGACTTGCCAAGCAACATTCCTTCCCTTGCTTGACTACGGAGACATTATCTTTATCTCCTCCCCAACCATGAGCCTATCTAAACTGGATGTTCTCTATCACCATGCTCTTCACTTCATTACTAACTCTGCATACAGGACCCACAACTGTGATCTTTATGCAGAAGTTGGGTGGACCTCTCTTGCCACCAGACGCCTCCTGCATGCTGGCATTTGGACCCTCAAATTACTACTCCATGAACTGCCTGTCTATTTAATGTCTCTCATACACATCTCGCATAGCGCCTACTCCCTAAGGAAATCAGATCTTATCCTACTAGATGTTCCCAGGACACGTACCACAGCTGGCCAAAGAGCTGTCTCATACATCCTCCCAAACATTTGGAACCAACTACAAGCCATGCTGAAGCTAACCAGCATCATATCAATTAACTCCTACAAAACACTAGCTATCTCTAAATTAAAAGACATATGTAGGTGCCACTAGGCCCCCAACACCAAGTCAACTTCCTAGGTACCAACTGGCCCTCTACTTATTAAGCTGAAATGTGTTGCATAATTTAGGGCAAGGTTAAAGCTGGAATGTACTGCATATATAGCATAAGGACTTCTATTGTGTATACCTCTTGTATTATATATTTTTTTTGTTGTTCTACATTTTATATCTCCTGTCTATGTAATTGCGAACTGTATGTGTATGTGCCTCAGGGCCTCCTTGTAAATGAGCATGCTCAACGGAGTCTTTTCTGCAAGAAACTTGAACTTGAACTTGAACTCTTAGGCTTAACTTCCTTTGCAACAGCACCAGAAATTTATCTACAGAAGCAGTGCACCACTTTAGGTAGTGGGATTCTACTGTAGTGCCACGTTATGGGCCCAGTTCAGAAGAGCAGTAATTCACAGTTATTACTGTAAATGTCCCATTCCAGTCAGTCATGAGTCTGAATCTGATTAGCAGCTTAGTCACTTTACACATATTTACAAACACTTCTGCTTTCTCTCAGTCAATACTGTGTAGCTCTTTCTCTGGTGACATATTTTCCACTTTCTCTTTTGTTAACACTGAAGGAATTACAATTACTTACACTGCACCCAACTGTTAACTATGAGGGAACCATGGGATAGATCTCATGGATCAAATACAAACATATTAAGCAAGTTGCCATTTTGTCGGTCACTTTTTGTCAAATATTGTACCCTCCTATGTTTGAAATCTCACAGAAACTGTCCAGATTTTTCTTAAACTGTATCATATTTTCGCTGTTTACTCTGGTAACAGGTAAACTATTCCAAATAGACACCACCCTCTGGGAGAACCACATTGATCTTTTTTTTTAGATCGATTTACCTCTCTCTTAAGTTGTAATGGATGTGCTCTTGTGTTTCTCAGTATTTTTTAAGTCTCTAAGACTGTATATTCCCACAGTTCATTATAAACAAGTGTACCATATACCATGCACAGATCCCCTCTGATCCTTCTATATTCCAATGTGTGCATGCCTCGTTTATTTAATCGTTCCACTTACTCCATATTATGCAATACATTAATTATTTTTATTGCCCTATGCTGTATCCCCTCTATTGTTTTAATCTCTGTCTTGGGATAGGGGGACCGAAGTTGGGCACAGTAATTCAGGTTTGGCCTCACCAATGGAGTATATAGCGACCACTAGATCCTTTTGTCCCTGCTGGTTATGTGTCTATGAATACATGAAAGAACCCCATTAGCTCTTTTTGCAGTTTGTTGACAGTGTGTTTTGAAGATTGAATCACTTGTTATTCTCATCTCTAAATCCCTGTCTACCTCAGTCCCCCTCAGAGTTTCTCCCATGAGGCTGTGCCTCTCCCTGCAGAATAGAGGGAAAGGCAGTGTTGCCTGGCGTTATGGGACCAAAGAGGGATGTACCTTCCTAGACACACAGTCACACAGAATGAAAGGTAGTTTGGCTGCTACCTCAGTGGCCTGCCTTTAAGCTCCATACATGCCTTCATAGGTAGTTGGAGTCAGACCCTAATTGCAGTTACAGACAACAGTGGCTTGCAAATCGAAAAAGTCCATCTGTGCCTCTGGGATTCCATACCTTTGTGGTAGCTGCTTTAGTATTCCACCATTCCCACACGGGCCTCTTGCTCCAGGCCAAATGTCCCCCGCCAGCATGAGATGTGTCCATTACACCTCCACAGCCACAACAGGACACACGACAGGTAGATCAGACACCATCAGGAGACCCTCCTTGTGGATGAGTCCTCAAAAGGCCCCCACTGTCACCAATCTCAGACTCTGGCCAGGGCACAAGCCTCCAGAGCCCCACACTGTAGAGGACCAATTCCACCCAGACCCAGGAATCCTGCCACCATCCTTGGGCCCACAAGATCCCTTTGCTTGTGATAGCCGGAGAAGTGCACCCTTGGGTACCAATCTTACTTTAGACCGGAAATCAATACTCAAGAACTAAGACCTACTTTTGGTGGGCCAGAGACCCTATTTATATGCCCCTAGAGGGTTGGAAACATTGCACAGAAAAACTACCAACCAATGGTCAATTAGAGGTGCAAATGCCTGCACCAAGAATTACTGGCCTAATCAGAGCACATTACATAACATATGGCATAAACAAGGTATATCTTGTTGACCATCTGCAGGATACACAGGAAACACAAAGTTAACATTTCAGAACATATCGCATGACACTATTTCAGAACCTTGGTTGGACTAACATTAACCCTGTAAGTGTATTTCATTCAAATGGCATCTTAGTTTCACATTTGGGCAAGCAATCCTGATACACAGAAAACAGTAAAAAAATGTAGGCACATGAGGTCTTTGTTTTACCCTAATGCCTCTGGGCTCTCTATTACCCCAGATACTTAAACACCACTGCATCAGTTTAGTTACAATAGCAATAAGGAATACAGTGGTAGCCAGGGATAAGTCCCAATATATCTACAGTAGATCTATCTTACTGTGTCACAGGAAATTAATTTTCAAGGTGATTTCCTGTGATTTATCTGGCTAAGTCTAGATATTTACTGGGATGTATCTCTGGCTACCCCTTGTAGCTGTGTTGATCTCCAATCCCTCCATTACTGTAGAAGCTACTACCAGGCCCATTCTATAGTTAACCAGAGGAGCTGACCAGAAGCAAGAGGTTGTTTGGCAAAGTTGCATACAAGGCACCAGGTACTACCCACTTACATGCACCCTGGAAGAGTTGGATTCAAATTTTTTTTTGGGGGGTTACTGCATTTAAAAATAATGCATTGTCCTGTGTTTGTGAAATATCTGGGTGGTCATATGGCACGAGTTGTTACTTGTTCTCATTTGTTATATAGTACTTTAGCTCAGTGAACTAGTAAAACTCAATAGTGTTAATGTGGTTTGACTAGAGTATGAAGTAAGTAGGTAAGGAAGTAAGTGTTGTGGTTGTTTAAAAACTTGCATCACAACAGCAAACAAACAAAGTAAGATTACGAAATTGTACAAAAATGCAACTCTTCAATTTCTGTTAAAAATCTACAAATAAGAACAGAATAAGATTATATCACAGGAAGGCAATGCTAACAATAAACAACAAAAGCTGGTCATATGAGATTATTAAACAAAATCCACAAAGCCAGCCTTCTGATTAGATGAGGCCTATGTTAATACACACAAGAGGCACGGACCCTGCTGTTATGTGATGCAGGGGTATGTGCAGGGGTGCTGCTGGTTACCTTTTTTTATGTTAAAATTTTGAAAGTGCTAGAGTATCTTATTGCATTTTATAATAAAAGTAATACCACTCCAAGAAGGAGGGGTTACTAATCAGTAATCCCACCCCATGGTGAACAACACTTGTCTTTGGCACATGGGGTGGTAGGATTACTGGATACTAACCCACACCCATTGCACTTTACTATAAGTTTATTAGGTCTCTGTGGGGTGTCTCTTATGGTATAAGGGACTCCAAGCATGAAGTTTGGGTAAGAGGACTACGAAGCAATGCTGAGAAGTTCTGTTTGCCCAAATCTCATGAGAGAAGTCTCTTATACCATAAAATGCATCTGGCAGAGGCCGTATTATCTAGTAAATCACTCCAATTTAGCATGAGTGATTTATAATAAGTTTAGAGTAATTTTATTATCATGCCATACTCTCATCTGGTGCTGAAGTGGAGTACTGCCTCCTAATGCTCCTACATGAGAGCACACTGTACACATGATAAAAGGACAGAGGCTCCATGCCCTGATTAGCAGAAATCACTTTCATGATTTATAATGCCCAAGTATACAATAGCAAAAAGGGCTTCTAGTTTTCTGATTGGTCAGTATCCTCCTAAATGGCAAGTAACAGAAATTGTCCAACTGTAATTTATTGTTTTAAACTGCTGCCATGCTGCCAGCCGCACGTTTGCATTCAACTGTTCAGCTGTGAGCAGCTGACGTCTACCGCTGTCATTTTGAGCAGATCACAAAAGCACAATATCCCTTCAGTGAGCACATTCTCTGCACCTGAATATTTTTACAGCTTGAAACCAATTCCCTTTGTAATAATACATAAAGAAACCAACCACTGCAATGAGAAGACCCTTCGACTGCAGGCATCCCATAATACCTTACAATTTTGGCTGCTGAAACTGTGATGTAAACCTCAGCTGCTGTCTGCCAAAATACATATTTCTCCCAGCACAAATGATTATTTCTGCATACATCCAGGAGAAACTGTAAAAAAAAAAAAAAAAATGATGGGAGGAGGGAGTAGAGTGACCGAGAAGAGGACCTCAAACAAAAGGGGGTTAGGGGTGTGTGAGACAGAGCAACACCAGAGCAACAGTCGCACAGACTTCAGTGAGAACAGCTCCACCTACTGCACAGGGTGCAGTTTTTTTATTTTTGTAAGGTTTTTTTTTAGCATAATGAACTACTTTATAACAAAATAAGCTTCCATGCTGAAAAAGGAATGAAATAAAACCTATTTAGAAATATTATACTTTTTTTTATTTTTTATGTAAACAAGCAATTGTATAGTAGTAACAATGCACTCCAGGGTGTGTCATGTGGGATGTCACTTATCTGGTGTTGAATGAACTCGGCCTGAGGCCTTGTGCTTCAGTCACCTCAGGCATGGTGTTATCCTAGCATGGCACACACCCTATCATGCATTATTGCTTAATTCACACACCCTTTAAAGTGCAAACATTCTATGATCTATCACCTACAACAGTCCTGGATCTTAAAGCATAGAAACATAGACCTTGATGGCAGATAAGGACTGCTTGGTCCACCTATTATGCCCATTTCTCTACCCACTGGATAAGCTGCAGATCCACCAGAATTGTTTTATGGCTGTCCCATGCATTCTTGAATCCCCCACTGTTTTTGACCCCACAACCTCCTCAGGAAGGCTGTTTCATGTGTCCACTACCCTCTCTTATTAAAAAATACTTCCTCATGTTGCCCCCGAGCTGTCTCCCCCCATCTTCAAATTGTGCCCCCTTGTTCTTGCATATCTCTTTTTCTGAATGATGCTACCCTCTTGGACTTTGCTGATTCCTTTGAGGTACCCGAAAGTGTCTATCATGTCCCCCCTCTTCCTCCTTTCCTTGAGGGTATACATATTAAGCTCCTTTAGCCTCTCTTCATATGGCTTCTTGTGCCGACCCTGCACCATTTTAGCTGCCCTCCTCTGGACTGCCTCCATCCTGTCTTTGTCCTTGCAGAGATGGGGTCTTCAGAACTGCATGCAGTATTCCAGATGGGGTCTGACCCACTGTCTGTACAGAGGGATAACAGCTTCCTGTGTTCTACTGGTGATACCTATCCCTATACATCCCGGTATCCCCCCCAGCCCTCCTCACTGTCTTCTCACATTGCTTACTTATCTTCAGGTCCTCTGATATGACTACCCCCAGGTCCCTTTCCATTTTTGTTGTTGTTAGTACCTCTCCCCAAAGCAGCCATGCATGTTAGCAGTGAAAATGTTGACCTATACTTTTTATGCTATTTTAGATTGACCCTTACCTCCTCTCTTGTATAATTACCTTTTTTCTTCATTTGACTGGTACAATCCAATGTAAATTGAGCAACTGCCTTCTTTAATTCAGTGTTCATTGAGTTACAGGTCAAATTTTCCCCATTCACTAGGAGGAGGGTGCGTGCCCCTATCTCTAAATGGTTGGACCACACTCTAGTAACCAAATGTATGGAACATGATCAAAAATGGAATCAAAAATGATCAAAAATGGAATGGAATGATTTAAAGCCTCCTCATTACGCTCAGACAAGTCTGCCTATAGAATCCTATGTAATATGTAAGGAATGAGGGAACTTGGAGCACTATATTTGCATAGACTGAATCTCATCCCAGAAGCCCGACAGGGGGCTGTCTCTAGCACTGTCCTTCCCCTCATCGATTATGGCCTACCCATCTATGGGGTTGCCTGCACTACAACTTTTGAAAGGATTAAGGTCACCCTAAATAAAGCTTGCCAATTTGTCATGGGGCAGAAAGGTTCACTCACACTTGTACCCTTTATGAACAAACAAACTGGCTCCCCCTGCAGGCCCGACTCAAATTCCAAACTGGCCTTATGGCCAAGAAAGTGCTACTTGGACTTACCTCCCCAACAATCAGTGCAATCTTCCTTCCTGTTTCAAGCCAGTATCTAACTAGAAGTGCAACTAGGCAAGCCCTTATTGTCCCTAGATGCAATGCCAGCCTGGGACAGTGCTCTTTTGCAAACTGCGCCACCCTGTGGCTTATAAGCTCCTTCCTACACTCACTGGACTTACTAAACTTTCTCGCTTCAAAGCTGCCCTGACACGTGAGCTTATCCTCTACTCAAAGTGTCGGTGCTATGATTAACTTCTTCACTGCTGTTCATCCACTTCCCTCCTGACCTCAGTTGTGGAATCCCTCCACCCACCTCCAGACCTCACCCTCCTCCCAACTACTACACCTCCATTCCCACACTAAACTGCTACCTACCTGACCTACTCCTCATATTGCTACTTCTACTATACCCTTCCCTCTCGATACTTGCTTTCTGCATCCACTTGCACTCCCCTACTCAAACTCCTTCAGATACTCAGCTCTGCTGCATCATAACTATATAATCATGATTGTATTTGTATTTAAACAAGCATTTGTCAATGCCGAATGTTGTCTCACTGGCATTGGCATTGGTAACGCAGGAGTTAGAGATGCATAATAGGAATGGCAGTGAAGTATGGAACTGACACCAACCCCACCCCCACCCTGCAGAGACTAACAGGTGCTGCGGTGTGCCTTTGGGACATCAACTGTAATGCTCACGCCATTTTATCTCACCCTACCCTGTAGACACTGACAAGTGTTGTGGTGAGCTTTGGGGTCTTTGGGCCTTATACTTACCCCATTCCATATGGAAATACGCTGAGACGGGTGCAGTATAGGAGAATGGGGTGAACTTTAGGGCCGGACACTCCGAGGCACACCTCGATGCCTGTCACTGGCTGCAGGGTGGGATGGGGTGGAATAGCGTGAGCATTACAGCCAATGATCCTGAGTCACACCCCTGACTCCTGGCAGTCTCTACAGGGTGGGGTGTTACAGTTGGAAACCCTAACATTGTAGGCATTTGTTGGTATTTTCACTCCAAATTTTCAACATAGGCGTTTTGTGACCACACCTCATGAAGAGCGGCACAATCAGTTTGTTAGCTGAAAGGTGGTTTTGCACAGCAACTATGCCATTTGGCGACACAGGGATGAAAACACATTTTGGGCAGGATGTGGAAAATGACAACTGTATTGTTCATGAGGAGGCATAAAAAATGGCAACATTGAAAGTCTGGAATGAAAATATGAAAAATTGGTAAAGTCATGAGCATGCATAGAAACTGCACAACGCACGTCTGTAACCCAATTATTTGGGGAATTTTTTTAGCCACATTTTCAACATAGGCATTTTGGGACCTCCCCTCATGAAAAGTGGTGCACTGATTTTGTTAATCTGTCCCAAAAGTTGATTTCCCACAGCGACCACACCATTGTATGCCACAGGTGCGGAAACACATTTTGGGCAGGCTGCGAAAAATGACAGCTGTACTGTTCATAAGGAGAAGTGAAAAAATGCCAGTGTTGAAAATCTGGCATGAAAATATTGCAAATTTGCGAAGTTACAAGGTGCATAGAAACTATCACATTGCGCTTGTAACACAGTCATTTTATGGACTTTCGTCACCAGATTTTCAACACAGGCATTTTAGGACCTCTGCTCATGAACAGTGTCACCGTCATTTTCTCAAACTGCTCCGAAAACTGATTTTGCACAGCAACCATGCTATTCTGTGCCAGATGTGAGAAAACACATTTCGGCCAGGATATGTAAAATGACAGCTGTACTGTTCATAAGGAGGTGTGGAAAAATGGCAATTTTGAAAATCTGAAGTGAAAATATTACAAATTCAAAAAGTTATTAGCATGCGTGGAAACAGCACAATGCATGCTTGTAAAACAGCCATTTTTTTTATTTTTTTCACCAAATTTGCAACATAGGCTTTTTGAGAGCTCCCCTCATGAACAGTGGCACTGCTGCTTTGTTACTCAGTCCTGAAAGGTGATTCCACGCAGTGACTGCAAGATCACCTTTCAGAACTGAATAACGCCATGACAGTGACTGAATTCATGAGGAGGGGCTCCAATAACTCCATGTTGAAAATTTGATGCAATAATTCCAGAAAATGCCAGAGATATGCACCAAAGTTGAAAAAACCCTATTTATGCCATTATACAGCTTACCGGCACTTCTTCAGTTCGTGGTCGGCTTTGAAGAGTGCAGACGTGTTCCCAATCCACTGAAGATCATCACACCAGACTCTGGAGGTATGTATGGGGTGAGGGGGGGTGTGGAGAGGCAGGGTGCATAGAGGGGGTGCGGTTTGGGGCAGGGAGCTGGACAGATCGCAAGGGACCATTTTTTCCTTTTACAGGTTAAAAAAAACATTGCGGGACTTTTTTTTTTTTACAATGGCATTTGGCACACTGGGGTGGGCTCCCAGCATGCCACCTCAGTGTTTGGGCTAGCCAATGGGGGTGGGCACCTCCATCTGCACATACTGAAGGGGGGAAGAGTCAAGGAGATTGCGCACCCCGCACATAACAAATGGGGTGCATTATGCCAACGAGGAGGGCTCACCCATCGGCACATAAACTGGGTCAGGGCATACCGACAGGGGGATTGGGCACCCCCGCAATAGGCATTGTGGCAGGCAGTGTGCTGCCATGTTTACTCTCAATGTTTCACCAGGGAAGGTACGTCGGGAGGTGCCACGGCATATGACGAGCTTTGCTCTCATTGCAGCAGACTTTTCCTTAGATGTGCTCGCCGCATTATGTATTCCTGGTGTGGTGCCTGCATGCTGGCTTATTGGGGAATGAAGGACGCACCTACTGATGCATACCGTACATTCTCCTAACAGTGACCACACTTCCAAATTTGTTACTAATGCAATATGTCGGCTGGCACGAGAGCGCGAGCCAACATAAAAATGTGATGCCAATTCTTTGTAACTCACTGATAATGCAACAATTGTGCTGCTAATTCTAACATACTAACATACTATTTGCCAGCAGATTAGGCCTTATGGTCTATCGAGTCTGCTCGAACCTCAGATCCCTAGTTGAGTGGAGAGGCCCCCTTGTGTTCCAGAAACCCCTATCATCCATCCGCACCCCCCTGGGACAGGCCATCATCTGATACATCCACTTTCTGTGTCTGTCCCACCCTCTCTTGAAGCCCTCAACTGTGGATCTCTGAACCAGCTCGCTAGGCAGTGCATTCCAAGGGTCCACCACCCTCTCAGTGAAAAACCTCCTCTCTTCCCCTCACCCTTCCACCTTCCAACTTCAAACCATGCCTCTGGTGATACCTCCTGCTTTAGTCTAAAGATCCCCTCCATGTTTACCCTATTTATTCCCTTGAGGTACTTGAAGACCTCAATCATGTCCCCTGCTCTCCTCTCCTCCAATGAAAACAGGCAGAGCTCATCAAGTCTGTCCTCATACGTCAAATCCTAGCCCTCGTATCATCTTAGTTGCCCTCCTCTGTACCCTCTCCAGGAGCTGTATGTCCCTCTTCAAGTGTGGTCTCCAGTACTGTCACAGTACTCAAGGTGTGGTCTAACCAGTCCATTGTACAGCGGCAGAATCACTTCCTTGCTCCTAGAGGTGATCCCCTCACGATGCATCCCAACATCCTGTTTGCCTTGCTAGCTGCCTCCTGCACTGCTCAGAGTTATTCATACATGCATCCATCATGACCCCTAGGTCTTTTTCTCCTATTGAGGCCTCCAGCGCCTCCCCTCCCAGGGTGTACCTGTGTTTAGGGTTTCCCCGCCCAAGATGTAACACCTTGCACTTGGTGATACTGAAATTTAATTTTCATGCGTGAGCCCAGCTTTCCAGGGTGTCCAGGTCCCCTTGCAGGGCCAACCTCCCCTCTTCTCCCTCAACTACTGCTCACATCTTGGAGTCATCAGTGAAGATACTCATTTCACACCCTATACCCTCCCTCATGTCCGATATGTATGCATTAAACAGGATCGGACCCAGGACCGAGCCCTGCGGTACCCCACTACCAACCTCTCTAGGGTTGAGAGCTCCCCACAGACCACTACTCTCTGGGTGCATCCAGCTAGCCAGTTTTCAATCCATCTGACCATCAAAGGGCCTACTCCCAACCCCATCAGTTTCTCCACCAGACCATTGTGGGGACAGAGTCAAATGTTTGCTGAAGTCCAAGAATAATACATCCACAGGCTTTCCCTGTCCAGTTCTGATGTTACCCATTCGTAGAACTCCACAAGATTGGTTTGACATGATCTACCTGGCACAAACCCATGTTGCCGACTATCCAGACCTCCACCTCCTCCAAGTACACCCCAATCATTCCTTTAGTATACTCTCCATTAATTTTCCCACCACCGAGGTCAAATTGATGGGTCTATAGTTACCTGGTACTTTCCTTGATCCCTTTATGGATTGGAACCATGTGCCTCTCGCCAATCCCTAGGTACCCTCCCTGTCTCAAGTGACCTGTTGAAGAGCTCCGCCAGGGGTGCAGCCAGTATGTCCACCAATTCCCATAGTACTCTCGGATGAATGCCATCCGGCCCAGGAGATTTGTCTTTCTTTAGGGTCTTGAGGGCTAACCACACCCTTTTGGCAGAGATAGCATCATCCATCCCCTCCACCTTACTGGCCATTTTATCCTTATCCTGATGTGACACCCCTGGGGTACCTCTCCCTCCCTCTTGCTCCATTTCTGTTGCTCCCCTGATCCCACTCACTGCCTCTTCTATCCCCATCGTGCCTTGCTTTGTAGATATCCCATCCCCCTCCCTAGTGAACACAGAGGCAAAGTACTCGTTAAATACCTCTGCCTGGTCCCTCGTCTCTTCCACCCACCCTCCTTCTGATCTCAATCTGCTGAGATGGCCTTAGTTTCTCACTCCCCAATGTACGAAGAACCCTTTTCCCTCCATGTATCCCCTGTGCCAGCCGTTGCTCTTTACTGGACTTTGCCCCCTCACCATCTGGGTGACTTTTCTAGATGCAAGATGGTACATTTCCTTATCCTTATCCCCTCTTGTTGTTTTATATTTTTTGTAGGCCGCCTCTTTTCTCTGACCGCTACCTGACCTCACTGGACCACCAGCATGGTTTATGTGACCTTGCTCCCTCACGTTTCACCTTAGCGCAGGTCCTGACTGCCTCATGAAGTCCCCGTTTTATGACCTCCCATCTCCTTTCCACATTTGTCATTGATGTAATCCCCTTCAAGTGATCCTTGAGAATATTTCCCATGCCCACAAAGTCTGCCCCCTGAAGTCCACTGCCAGTGTCCTAGATCTCACCCCTCCTCCTCCCATGCTTATTTGAAACCAGACATTATTGTGGTCGCTCCCAGTCAGGGGATCCTCTACAACCAGGTCCCTTACCAGATCTCCATCTGCCAGAACCACGTCCAGGACATGCCCCTCCCTTGTGGGCTCCATCACATGCTGTGTTAAGAACACATCCTGGAAGCTGTCCAGCAGCCTCTGCTTCTTGGCCACCTTAGAGTACATGGTTCCCCAGTTTGTACCTGGCGTATTAAGGTCCCCCATCAACACCACTCCTTCCCCTTTTGGTCCACACTGGGCAATGATGTTGTCCAGCAAACCATCCTCCAGAATATTACCATCCCGGGAGCCTATATACTACACCTAGCTTGACTTATCTCCTGCTGGGATCATAAGGTGACCCATAAGGCCTCCACGTTTCCTCTGCCTCATCTACCCTAGCAATTCTATGTCACCTCTAATGAACATAGCCACTCCACCCCTCTGCCTCCTTTCTATCCTTCCTAAGCACAGTGTACCCTGCACGCTTAGGTCCCAGTCATGGTTTTTGTTGGCCCACATCTCCGGACTCTGCCACATCCACCTCCGAACAGCATGGCCTGGAACTCTGGCAACTTGTTTCCCAAGCTCCTGGCATTTACTAACACCAACCCCCCCTTTATCCCTGATCCCCTTTGTTGAACCCCACCCAGGTTCCTTATACTTCCATCCTCCTCTGCTCCTCCTGAAACCTCCACCCCAGTCTGTTCCCCCACCTTGGGTTTGATGGCTACTCCCCTCATCTGGAGGAGAGGGCTTCTGGTCAGCCCCTCCCTTATCCCTTTCCCCCCTCACAAGTTTAAACCCCACCTTTCTTGAATGTAGTCAGCCATCTACTGTTTAAGGACTTCCTTCCCTAATGGGGCAAGATGAAGCCTGTCCTTGGCATACAGTCCCTTATCCTCCCAAACTCCTTTCCAGTTCCCTAACACCCCCAACCCACTCTCTTCACCCCACTTCCTGAGCCAGTCATTAACCTCTGTGATCTTCATTTTTTTCTCCACTGAGGCCTTTGGTACTGGCAATATCTCCGAAAAGGAAATGTTGCATCCATTATCCCGACAGACTCTGGCAAGTTCTTGGAACCTTGCTTGGATTTCCAAAACGCTATTTCCCTGTAGATCGTTAGTTCCCAAATGCACCAGGAAATCCGGTTTCCCTCCACAATCCCTAACCAGTTCGTACACCGTGAACTTTGCTCTGTGCACTGTCAGCCCAGAAATACTCACTACCTTCACCTGGCTATGGCATCCACCCCCCTGTCCCTCCCACTGGATACCCCTAATCATCGAGTCTCCCAATAACAGAACCTTAACACCACCATCATCCTTATGGTTACCTCCACTATGCACTCTCAGCCCCCATCCCCCCTTTATTTGTGATCTCGATTCCATGGGAGTCTTCCTGCCTTATTAGAGACCCCTTGTCACCCTCCCCTTTCTGCCTCCCTCGTTATTTTGCCCACTTAACTCAGACCCCCTCTGAATAGGTGTCCCCTTTAATCCTCTCTTATGTGAACCATTTATCCTGGCCCTGATGGTTTCCCCTTCCCCACACCGCCATCTTCCCCCCTTATAATAGTACCCCTAGCTCCAGAGGCTCTCTGTGGGTCCCCTTTAGCTAGGGCCCCATCCTTGGTACTGACCCCCCTGCTGAAGGGGGTCTCCTCCCCCACCTCCCTGTCTCCCAGTTTCTCTCCAGTCATGCTCTCCTCCCTCATGTTTGCAATATGTTGCATCTCCCCCATCTGCTTAACATTTATGTTTCCCCTTCTCCTTCTGGGTCTATTTCTATCCTTTCCATTGCCGGTCTGTGATGCCCTATGGGTATCCGACTCCCTCCCCCCGGCCTCTGTATCAGTTTCCTTATTTCCACCAACCCCTTCCTCCACCACTAGGTTGCTTAGTAGCTCAAATTTATTGTGACACTCTACGTCAGCCTCCATCAAGTAACCCAAGTTTCCCCTGACTGCACCTCTAAACTGCCCCTCTTCCTCCCCTCTTGCTCTGTTCTCCTTAGGAGCTCCCTTCCCACAGACGGCTTCCCCACAACAGCCCCTCCCTTCTCAATATCTGCTCTACTAGGCTTCCCCACAACAGCCCCTCCTGACTCTTCCCCCTCCACTCTCTTTGTATTCGGAATGTTCACCTCATACGCTTTCCCCTTAACATCAACATCCCTATCTAAGGGTCCTCTGTCCCTAATATCTCCCCTCCTGCTTGATGTAACATAACGTCCTGTAATTTCAGAGCGTTGCCCCAGCCTCCCCTCAGCCCCACCCTTCTGCTGCCCATATCCACACCCCTTATCCTTGGACACCCCCAACTCCCCCAGCTTACTCCTTAACCAATATACTTCACTCCTGATACAAGATAGCTGTCTACAGAGTGGGCAGCCTCCCTCTCTCCAGGCCCAATTGAGAATTATTGCCATCCCACAGCCTGTGCAGCCTACAACCCTTCTGAAGATGCCTGCCATGGTGGAATATGGCCACCCTGTTTGTCCCCCTCTGTTTATAATGGCACACCCCTTTTCTCAGTCCCTTCCCCCTGGAATACAGTTTCTCTCTATACTGACTGCAGTTATTTACAAACCCAATTTCAAACCCACCAATAAAGTTCCCAAGTCTGACAAACACATACAGTCCAGTGTGTGTCCAGTCCCACTAACAGTGTGTGTATGCAGACATCAGGTACCGTATGATGTCACAGGCCCACCAGTTCCTGTTGCTTCAAATTTCAGTCCCAAACAGAAATACACAGCCCTTCAATCCCAACCCCCAGTGGCTTTTCAGTATTTAAGAAAGCCTACAAAACAGGGTGGCTGGGAGAGCTGTTACCAACACCAGGCAAACATCACATTTAAATTTCCCTCTAATTATCACTGCGAAACAAGTGTTCCCAAGCCCCAAAAGTTACAATATCACAGTCCAAGTAACAGTTTTAACTCAAAGTAGTAATTTTTAACACACAGAACTAATTTCACGTACAAAACTATTCAAATATTTCAGTTAAAACAGAATATAAACCCAGACCTCTGTCCTTACCAGCCTCCTGCTTATGTTCCCAAGTGAACAATGAAAGACAAGGTGATTCTTGTTAATTACCCTTCCCCCTAACACCAGGAAAACATCACATTTAAATTTCACTCTAATTATCACTGCCAAACAAGTGTCCCCAAGTCCCAAAAGTTACAATATCACAGCTCAAGTAACAGTTCTAACTCAAAGTAGTAATTTTTAACACACAGAACTAATTTCACATACAAAACTATTCAAATATTTCAGTTAAAACAGAATATAAACCCAGACCTCTGTCCTTACCAGCCTCCTGCCTATGTTCCCAAGTGAAGTGTAACTCACTGACGTGGAACCTTTGCAAATGAGCACTTGTGTTGAAAGGTTATATCTGATTTCTTACAATAAATAATATCTGCAAAAGAGCTACCAGATAAAATAAAAGCTCTCACTGCAAGCTACTTTAACGTCACTGTCCAAAACCCTAGACTTTTGTGGATGTGTATAAGCAAGATGCTAGGTCAGTCAGGGAATCATTCTTCCTTGAACATGATTTTGAATGGAGTGAACTGCAGTAACAGCACTACCATAACCAATGCATTCAACTCTCACCTTCTCAGACCTCTCCTCCTACACTCAGGCCTTCTCAAACATGCCTTCTTTCTCATTAAATGGATGCACCCTCCTAGGCCCCCCATGAACCTTAGTACAGCCTCCTTTTTTATTACGGCTGCAGTTGGTCGGAGACTGTAGCCATCTTGTGGTAGCTCTAAAAATGAGCTACTGGGCTGACACTAGGGAGCACTTCCATTTTGGAGTTTTGGAATGATCCTTCTGCAATTTCAACACAGTGCACTCACTCCCCGGCCCCTGCAGGCACACTATTTTGCCCAGTGGTACACAGCACAGTCTGCCGTGTCCAACATGGCCGCTTGAGCTCAATGCGCATGCACGAGTCATGTACATGTGCACTGAACTCCGTCAGCAGAGAGCTTGTTTAAATGTTGTCACTATATGGTTAGTTCCTATTGTTGCCAGTATAACTGATAATGTTGCTGGGCACTATAGAATATGATAAAATAGTCTCTTTCAGTCTAGCATCAATGCATCATTTTCATAACTACAGTAAATAGTTTTTTACGTTTGCGTGAAGCATCACCAAGGCAAAAACAATACTTGCGATCTTCAGAGGCAAACATTCAGAACAAGGTAACTGGAATACCATAGCACTAAATCCATTCCTCTTGTATTCACATTTTGGACTGCCATATGAAATTAGGGTTAGTATAAAGTTATTTTCTTGTTAGTAGACTGCAAACCTCATTGTACACTGATGATAATATGCTCAGAAAGAGTTTGCACATGTGCATTGCTGACAACTAAACTATCTTTCTCCTGTAGATTTCCTTTCCTCTGGAACAGCCTTCCTTCCAAAATCCACCTCTCTCCCTCCTTCTCCGCTCTTAAGTGCTTACTCAGACAAACCCCTAACACTAGCTGCATCTGCTCTCCTTCCTAGACCCTGTTTACCAGAGTATGCCTATTCTCCATTTCTTTTGTTGAGACTCACTGTACATACCAATGTAAGTACTGTTTATTTATTTGACTCCCTAGTGTATATACCAACTGTAATGTATACTCTCTGTATGGTGTTGTACCTTTGCTGTTTTTGCCTTCTCCTGTACCCCCCTGCCCCCGGGTCACATCTGAATATGAGCTTCTGTTCATGGTGCTTTTCCCGGTTATCAACTTTTAAATAAATGAAGCTAAACGCAGAATGTATAAATTAAAGACAGCACAGAACTACATTTGTACTATAAGAAAAAGAATTTCAGTACAAGTAAATCACAGCACTCAGTACACGAATCAGAAAAACCATTGCTCAGCACAAAGGAATAATCTGTCCGTCTTCTTTATTCAGTTAAAACACTATTTCTTATGAACTGTAGGTGTGTCCATAGATTTGTATGTCAATGTAGGAGTCCTGCTTGTCGCACTGTGACATATAGTAGTAAGCCACCTTTCTCACTGTTCTAATGCAGCAATTACTATGTAGAAAACACCCGGTTGCTAAAAAAGCTGCTAATTTAACAGCTGTGGAAACAGTACAACAGATCTCTGATTGAAAAATATTGGAGAAACAGGAAAACAGAAAGAAAGAGAAAAATAACAATTGGCTAATTATGATTAGCAAAATTGCCCATAGCAAGAAGATGATAGCAATCAGAGTTAAAGAAGTATAGCACTCATACTGGGCAGATACATATAATTTCCTCTGAGTAGAGTAGCAACTGAGATACATGTTTTCTAGACACTCACACACACACACACACACACACACGCATGTGCAATGAGTTTATACAAATTTCAATACAAGTAAATCACTGTACTCACTGCACCCATCAGAAAGAACATTGCTCGGCAGAAAGGGATATTCTGCCCATCTTCTTTATTCAGTTAAAACACCAGCATAAAGGACTAACACTAACATTTAGCGCCTGTGCCCTTTTTTCAAAAAGTGATAGTGGTCCCATTTACTACATCCCTTATATAGTGACAATTTCTTAAAGTGACATACATCTCCCAAAGACCACATGTAATGAATTCATCAGTGCGCATAACAGTGTACATAACATTTATACAAATATGTACATACTGTAAATTACACTGTCTACAGATAAATACAGATCTGCATTTATCTTTAGCTAGTCTGGGGCAGATTCCCCTCCACATTATATTTTGGGCTTATGAATGTTGTAAATATCTAATCTAGTGTTACCCATAGAATCATTGTTTGATTTTTGCTCCCCCCCAAAAATTCTCTTGGCATGACATCCCTGGCAGACAGATCATACTTGTGACCTGGGTGCTACACCTGGCATCTCTCCAGGGTGTCTCTCCCCTGAGGTTTCCTGCTGAGTCTCCCGATCTCTTTGACTTTTTTCCCCCCAATCTGGTGCTTGGGTTCTGTTTCCCTGGATCTTTGTTGGCTGTCTGCACCTGTCAAACATCTTCCCTCCTTCCTGTACCTATGTCATAAAAGCAAATTGGCACCAACTTCCCAGCTCTCCCAATGCAACATACGCTGGAAGACCTGAACATGTGCAAGCCCATTGTGTAAGTGACAACCCATGCAATGAATTGACAACATACCATTAGGCCCTGTCAGAGCTACATGCCTGGATTCTGTACTCAGGCTCTGTAACTCCTGCTCATGCCTTTAGTATGGGATGTTTGCTGCTGTTTCCAGGGTGTTTGCAGTGCCCAGTGCTGGTGCTCAAGTGGCACCCAGAGTGGCAGTCTCAAAACCTGTCTTCATGCCTGTCTCAAGGGCATGATCAGGTCTGGGAGACTCAGGGAACTGGATTGGGGAACTGGACCATCACCCTGACTTTTGCAGACCATCCATGCAGACCATCAGCTGGGACTATAAGTGTTTTTGCAGCCCAGCTGTACAAGTAACCTGGACCAGTAGGTAGGTTTCTCTGTGGTCCCTTGATGGTTCTTTGTGTTAGATCATGTGTTCCAAGGGGTTGGGGCCTAGGGACAGGGTAGGTGTCTGGGGTGGGGTGACAGATCTGAGTGTCTGCCCATAGAAACATAGAAACATAGACTTTGACGGCAGATAAGGACAACTTGGCCCACCTAGTCTGCCCATTTCCCTACCTATTGGATAAGCTGCAGATCCTAGTTAACCAACAGCCTACTTCTTCCTACCCCCCACCAGAATTGTCTTATGTCTGTCCCATGCATTCTTGAACTCCCTCCACTGTTTGTGACCCCATGACCTCCTCAGGAAGGCTGTTCCATATGTCCATCACCCTGTCTGTGAAAAAATACTTCCTCCTATTGCCCTTGAGCAGTCCCCTCTCTATCTTTAAATTGTGTCCCCTTGTTCTTGCACATCTCTTTTTCTGAAAGATGCTACCATCTTGGACTTTGTTGATTCCCTTGAGGTACTTGAAAGTTTCTATTATGTCCCCCACTCCCTCCTTTCCTCTAGGGTATACATATTAAGCTCCTTTAGTCTCTCTTCATATGGCTTCTGATGCAGACCCTGCACCATTTTAGTTGCCCTCCTCTAGACTTGCCTCCATCCTGTCTATGTCCTTGCGGAGATGGGGTCTCCAGAACTGCATGCAGTACTTCAGATGGGGTTTCACCAACTGACTGTACAGAGGAATAACAACTTCCTGTTTTCTACTGGTGATGCCTCTCTCCCAACAAATCCCAGTATCCCCCAGCCATCCTTACTGCCTTCTCACATTGCTTGTTTACCTTTAGGTCATCTAGTATGACTACCCCCAGTTCCCTTTCCATTTGTGTTGTTGTTGTTAATACCCCTCCCCCCCATAGTGTACTCTTCCCCTGGATTTTTGTTTCCCAGGTGCATTACTTTGCACTTCTTTGCATCGAATCTAAGCTGCCATACTTTTGCCCATTCCTCCAACCTTGACAAGTCCCTTCTCATCCTTTCCACCCCCACCCCTGTGTATCAACCATGTTGCTGATCTTTGTGTTGTCTGCAAAGAGGCATACTTTCCCTTCCAGTCCCTCCGCAATGTCACTTATAAAGATATTAAAAAGGACTAGAGCCAGCACTGAACCCTGGGATACCCCACCAGTAACCCCCCTTTCTTTGGAGTGGACTTCATTTATTATTACCCTCTGTGTCCTGCTATCCAGCTAATTTGCTTACCCAGACTACCACCGTGGGACCTTCTCCCAGGCTGGCTAGTTTATTTATTAATCTTTTGTGTGGGACTGTGTCAAATGCCTTGCTAAAGTCTAGGTAGGCCATGTCCACAGCCCCTCTCTGGTCTACTACTTTGGTCACCCGGTCAAAAAAATCTATTAAATGCGTCTGACATGACCTTCCCACTGTGAATCCATGCTGCCTTGGGTCCTGTGCCCTGCTGGCCTCTAGGTACTCGACAGTTCTTTCTTTCAGAAGTGATTCCATCATTTTCCCTACCACTGAGGTCAAGCTAACAGGTCTATAGTTTTCTGCCTCTGCTTTGCTACCACTTTTGTTAAGAGGAATCACATCTGCCCTCCTCCAGTCCTAAGGTACCACGCCATCCTCCCATGATTTGTTAAAAAGGATAGTCAGTGGTGTCATTAGTTCTCCCCTTAGTTCTTTTAGAATTATGGGGTGAATCCCATCATGCCCCATTTCTTTGTCCACCTTCAGTTTTAGGAGTTCTTTCAGAACCCTTTCTTCTGTGAAAGGACTGGTATCGACCCCCCCCCCATCCAGAGTGCTTCTATTGATTGGATTAGGCAACTCCCCCTCCCTTTGCTTTTGTGAATACTGAGCAGAAGCATTCATTCAGTATCCCTGCTTTTTCACTGCCCCTCTCTGCCCTCCCATTTATTAAGCCTCACTATCCCTCCCTTGGTCTTTCTTCACTCCCTAATGTACCTATAAAAGGTTTTATCCCCTTTCTTAACTGAGTTGGCTATCTTTTCCTCAGTTTAGGCCTTTACTATTCTGACTGCCCTCCCCCCCCCCTTCCTTCTGCTTTAACTGGTACAGTTTCTCTGTCCTGCTCCTTCTGTGTTTCCTTATACTTCCTGAATGCTATCTTTCTCTCCCTAACCTTCTCTGCCATCTCTTTTGAGAACTATAGTGTTTTTTTCTTTCATTTTGATTTGTTTATTTGCTTCACACAAAGGCTTGTTGCCTCTGTGATGGCAGTTTTGATGTTTCCCCTTTGTTCCTCCACCCCTCCTTCTTGCCTGTTTGCTAGTGAAGTTCTGAGGCACTCTCCCATTTTGACAAAGTCAGCCTTCCTAAAGTCCAGTAACCTCATTTCTGTATGGCTTGACTCTGTGGCTATGTTTATCATGAACCACACTGTTTGGTGGTCACTTGTTCCCAGATAGCTACTCACTTCTAGATCTGAGATCTTCGCTCCATCCCCATTTGAGAGTATCAGGTCTAAGATTGCTCCCTCCTGAGTGGGTTCCAAAACTAGCTGTCTGAGGCATGCTCCCTGTAGGGCATTGAGAATGACTCTGCTCTTGGATATGGCGGCAGGAAAGGTGCTCCAGTTAACATCTAGCATATTCAGGTCCCTCATCAACAATATATCCCCTTTTTCTGCCATCCTAAGGATGCCTTCTATCATTTCCTTGTCCATTTCCTCCCCCTGAGATGGAGCCTGTATACAACCCCTGTGCAGATTGTGGTGCCATTTCCGGCTTCCAGAGTGACCCACAGTGCCTTCTCTCCTCACTGTTTACCCTTTAGTTCCATTGCTTTGATCCATTCCCTTTTGTAGAGAGCTACTCTTCCTCCTCTTCTACCCTCCCTGTCCCTCCTGTAGATTGTGCACCCTAGTATGTTGACATCCCAGTCATGGTTCTCTGTGTACCATGTTTCTGTGACTGCCATGACATCCAGGTGTCCCTCTTCCATCAAGGCCACCAGTTCAGGGAGCTTATTACATGAACCATGGGCACCGATACTCATTACCCTCCATTTTTTGATGGCCTTAACCATTTTTGCCCCATCCCTGTCCTTACTGCCTTTGCCTTTTTCTCCATTTACCCTAGCCCTTCTCCCTATTGACTTCTCTATCTTGGTGTTTACCTCACTAACTACCCTGATTTTTGGGGAAGGGCTAGGATTTCTGTGCTCCTTTTCTGTGCCTTCCTCATGGCTAGTTTAAATGTTTGCCAATGAAGCATTTAAACCTATGACCTAGGATCCTGGTTCCCCTCCTGGACAGATGCTGACCATCGCACCAGTATAACCCTGTATCCTTCCAGGTCCCCAATGAAGCCAAAACCCTGAGCTTTGCATCAGTTTTTCAACCATTGATTGAATCCCATGGTGCGGAGCACCCTGGTCTCACCCATGCCATAGACAGACAGCACCTCTGAGAAGGTTACCGTGCATGCTATTTGTCTAAGGCCCCTTCCCAGCTCCACAAACTCCTCCTGAACTGCTCTGATCCCTTTCCCAGCCAGGTCATTTGTCCCTAGGTGGACAATGACATCCAGCTCCCTTCCTCCTGCAGCTGTTCCCATGATCCTGAGGATTCGCTCCCTGTCCCTCCAAGCCATGGTGCCAGGCAGGCACCATACCTCCCTCCCTCTCCCCCAGTTCTACCCTCCTAACAATTGAGTCCCCCACCAGGAATTGTTTCCTTCCCCTGTGGGGTCTCATGCCACCCTCCTGTGAGTCTCCTTTGGGGAGGTTCCCAGCATCCTCCTTGGTCTCCACTGTGTGTGCCTCCATAGAGGAATCACACTCTGCCAGAACAGCATAAGAACTGTGGAGAGGTACAACTGGAGGGATGTGCCTCTGTTCCACATCCCTCACCCTCCCTGAGCTCACTGTGGTCCAACTGCTCCTCTTTCTTGGAAACTTCTGAGGCAGCGGTGGCAGCCCTGGTGGCCCCTGGGTGGGAGTGGAGGTCTCACAAATCATGGCCAACTGAGCCTGGAGATGAGCAACCTCCTCCCTCAGCTCAGAGAGGTGTCTGAAAATGGGACAACACCGCATCCTCCAGAATGTCTCACGGAAGACAGCCAATCCACAGACATTGCACTGCACCACTCCCATCATGTCTTATTTGTGGCCCCTCAACTGTTGTTTTTTATGCTTACTCTTTTATCTCTCTGTTTTTTTCTCCCTACTTTCCTACTGCCTCCATGCCCTTAAAGCTCCTGCTCTTCCTGTTCTGGTACAGGAAGTTTCTGTATCCCTCAGCAGTCTCCTTCTTACTTGCTCAGAGTCAGACCTCCAGCAGCTGGGGATATGGAGAGCTACTCTTTTCCTTCTAGGATGGTGAGTCTTTTGTACCTCTGTGATCACTCCCAAACAGGAAGTTCCTGTTGTCAGTCAAATCCTGTGCCTATAAAAGTGGAACTAGCTAAGGGTGAGAGGGTGGTGGGGAGGCATAGCGGGCTATATAGTCCTATTAGAGTAGTAAAGTTCTAACAACACCGCCTTCCTCTTACTGTTCTCTGCCAAAAGCTATCTAGGGCAGTGTTAAATCCAAACATCTGGCTTCCTGCTGCCTAAATCACTCCCCCTAATGCACAGTTCAATTCTTCACCTAGCTAACTGCACAGATAACAGTTCCCTTCACCCATCTCAGACAAACACACTAACTCTTGTCTTTTTTTTTTTTGTTTGTTTATTTTTACCCTAAATTGAAGGTCCCAGTAGCAGAGTTCTAGTTCTTAAAGCAGCAGTACTACAAAATTAGAAAGCGACATATCAAAATTCTGTTTTTCAGCTGTAAGCATGTGGCCAAAGTTCCAGTTTCCATACCTGTAAATATTTTTTTTCCACTGGTCTTTAGTTTTTTAGATATTTGCAATTTATTTGAAGTGTTGTAGGGCTTCAACAAATATGGTGGCTAACTAATTTTCAGCTGTGCTTTTTTCGACAGGTCACATCACGTCTTTTGACAACAGCAGAGGAACCCTCTGCTGACCATTCCCAATGTCCCTGCAAGTCATACACATGTGCAGTTGGCAGCAGAGGGGGTTCCAGTGCAACATGCTTAGTGGCAGAAATGTAAACAAAGGAGGAGAATAACTGATCAAATTACTCAGCGATAGTACAATGCTGGTGAGAAAGAGTACCAGGTATCTGATTAGCAGGGCACAGGGAATAAACTGTGAAAAAAGTGAAGTTTTTTTTTTGTAGTACTGCTGGTTTAAGTTCCAGTCGAGTAGTAAAGTTCTAACAACATCTCCTTCCTCGTGCTGTTCACTGCCAAAAGCTATCTAGGGCAGTTTTAAATCCAAACACCTGACTTCCTGCTGCCCAAGCCACTCCCCCTAATTCACAGTTCCCTTCTTCACCTTGCTAACTGCATGGATAACAGTTCCCTTCACCCAACTCAGACAAACACACTAACTCTTGTTTTTGTTTTGTTTTTTTTAAACCCTACATTGAAGGTCCCAGTAGTAGAGTTCTAGTTTTTAAGTCCCAGTAGAGTAGTAAGTTCCAACAGGACCTCCTTTCTCTTGCTGTTCTTTGCCAAAAGCTATCACTTTTGGTTTGCCTAGTGGTGTGGCTCTGGGGTGTGCAGACCATGCTGGACCATTGCGTCAGCTCCCCCCACCACGGCCCATAAATACACTGCCATCACTCATGCCATTGCTTAAAGGGAACCATCCCAAGGACCATCAGTGCCCCCACCACCACCAGAGCCTCCGCAAGGGCCTCCTCCACACACCCAAATGGTCACACTGGATGGTCACAAAAGGATACCCTACCTACTCGCTGTTGCACTGTGCCAGGCACTGTGTCCTTGCTTCAGTTTTGTTTTTTTTTGTGGGGGGGGAGCTGTACGCTCAGAATGGGGTGATGTTGTGATGCCGGGGGAAGACTATTCTATGTCCTGATCTATGACATGATGGTAGAGAACAACCTGGGGAAGTCAGATGAGTCATACTGTAACCTCCATTATCTCCTGGGACTCATGAAAGTGGCCATTTTCACTGTGCCACTGCCTCACTTGCATATGCAGATACCACAGTGGACACCGAGTGCAGTGGAACTAACTAAATGTGCTCATCACATCTCATTTACACAAAACACTGATGTGGTGGATGGACTGCAGCAAGCTCTTGAGGGGCATTCCATTCTTAATCCCAACTCCAGTGCAGATTCTCACCTCAGATGCATCGGGATCTGGGTGGGGAGCACATCTGGGCCTGTATCAAACCCAAGATTCATGGATCCAGATGAAAGCCAGATTACCCATAGATGTCCTGGGGATGAGAGCTGTTCTATACAGTCTCCAGGCTTTCTAGGAGCATCTGACTTTGGGTCACGTGCTAGTACATATAGCTGCCAGAGTTAAGCATGACGTAAACAAATGGGGGGGATCATTCCAATCCTCTGTGTCTGGAATCAATGACAGTGTGGTACTGGGTGCTAGAACATAGGCTGGAGTTATCGGTTGTGCATCTTCCAGGGGTCCAAAATGTCTTAGCATATAGACTAAACAGGTCATAGGCCAAGATACGTGAATGGGAACTGGTGACCTCTGTGGTGGACATCTTCACAAGGTGGGTCATCCAGGGTTCAAACTTTTTGCATCCCTGCACAATGAAAAATTGCTCACACCAGGGCCTGGAGTTTTTTGTTGAGATGCTTTGTCCATCTCTTGGAAAAAGAGTTTTTTCTATGCATCATCACCCCCCCTTCCCGCAATTCAATATTACTGAAAATACAGCTGGAAGGTGTAACCCTCATCCTCGCTGTGCCTCTGTGGCCTCAGCAAATATGGTATCTGCTGCTACAGCACCAAGCAGTGGAGTCTCCAGTGCTGTTGCCTCTGTGCAGCTGCCTTTTGTCACAGGACACAGGCCCTGATCCATTTGGACCTGAAGTCCAGCAACTGCATGCATGATTTCTGAAGACATAGCAAGGTTTGGGGTATCACCAACTGTAGCTGATGTACTGGTTGCAGCCAGAAAGTCTTCCACCTGACATACATACTCTTTAGAGTGGAAGTGTTTTACTTTGTGGGCCATTTCCAATAATATGGACCCATTCAGCTGTCTGGTCTGTGCAGTGTGGGAACACTTGCTGTCACTGTCAGACTCTGGTCTGCAGTATTCCTCACTTGGACGTGACCTGGCAGCTATATCAGCTTTCCATGCTGCTGTAGATATGCATATGGTAGCTCAGTTAGAGGTCTCCCATACCTTTTTGAGAGGTATTCTGCATATGAAACCTCCCATTTGCAATCCGGTTCTCCCATCGGACCTAAATTGTGTGCCTTATCTGCTGACAAGGCCTATGTTTCTATTATGGGTAGACAGTGGTATTGGATATGCAGGGAGTGGAGGAGGCAGTAGTAGGTCCGGACCATGGTGATGTGATGGCGGGGGGAGACACTCCAGATCTGACTGTGATGTGACAGCAGTGGAAATTTGTGTGTCTGTACTCTGCATCTATAATGCATCTATGACTGGGGGGGGGGGGCCTGTATTGTGTTCCGAATCCAGATATGTAATGTGATGGCAGTGACAGCCATGGCTTGTTGCTACCCACAGCTCCCCTCCCAAAAAACTTGGGAATAAAAGGAAGAGCCGCTGGTTTGGAACAGTGGAGAGTTTGGTAGGTTCAGAGCCTGAACCAGGCCTTTTATTATTGCTTACAGACCACTTCACTAAGTTTCATTAAGATTTAAGGAGCAAAAAAGGTGTTAGCCCATGATTGGCTTCTGTTAGGACTAGATGTGATAATCCAGGTTTTCCATTAAGGAAATATAATTATCCAGGTTTTTTTTTTAAACTTTCCTTGTTTGGACTAGCTATCACATCAAATGGTAGTTTATTCCAAAGATTTGCCACTCTATTCCAAAGATTTGCCACTCTAACAGAATAGTAATATTTATTTTCTTAGTGCAATATCTACTACTTTTGTTTGAAGTGGATGATCTCTGATGTTGAAATTATCATTTTTATATTCAATATTTAACGCTACCATTAGGGTGGGGTCAGTTGGGATATTGTAATATAATAGTAGATCACCTCTAGATCTTCTCAGTTCAGACTAAATAGGCCTAAGTAGGTCAATCTATGCTTATAACTTTGATTTTTTTAAGTTTTTATTGATTTAGTATAATGCCTTTGCACCCTCTCCAGTTTGAGTATTCCTATTTTTGTAGATGGATTCCACAATTTACTTCTGTAATCTAACATGGGTCTAACATACAATAGGTATAGAGGCATTATAACTTCTGTATTATGACCCTTAATATTTCTCTTTATTGCTAATATTGTTTTGTTTGCATTTGCGATAACTGAGCTACATTGCAAACTAAAATTAAGGTCACTATCAATGATTATGCCAAGATCTTTTTCTGAATTTTTATTTGGGAGAGGTGCATCATTTATTATGTATGTATGTAAAGGAGTTTGTCTCCCAACATATAATATGCAGCATTTATCACAATTTAAATGCATACCCCAAGTTGGGGTCCAAGTTGAAATTGAGTTTATATCTTTTTGTATCAGTCCACTATGCTCTGTGCTACCATATGGGCTGCAAAGTTTGGCATCATCTGCATATTTAACAATAGAGCTTTCTATATTATGGTCCAAGTCAGCAATAAATATTTGAAAAATAATAGGACCTAGTACAGATCCCTGGGGGACACTGCTAGTAACCTAGCCTTCAGAAGATAGGTGGCCTTGGATGGAAACATGTTGTGTTCTGTCTTTTAGCCAATTGTTGATCCATTTGACAGTATATGGCTCTATACCATATTTGCATAGTTTTTGATAAATAGCCCAATGTGGGACCAAATCAAATGCCTTGCTAAAGTCTAAAAGAAATACATCCATCGGTATACCTGAATCCAACATTTTGTTAACATTATTATAAAAACACATGAGATTAGTAATACAGGATCTACCTTTTACAAAGCCATGTTGGTTATAGTCAAACAAGGGAATGGTTTTAAGATGATCGAGGATTTTAATTTTGATGAGTGACTAAGGATTTTACATGGTATTGCAATAAGGCTAACTGGCCTGTAATTTGAAACATCAGTTCTACTGCCTTTTTTGAATATCAGAGTTACTCTTGATTTCTTCCAGTCATTAGTAAGTAATCCATAATTAAGTGAATTTTCATATAATATTTTAAGGGGCATCCATATATAATCTTTTAACAATTTTAACATGGGAGTTGTAATATTGTCTAGCCCAGGGGCACTATTGTCTTTTAATTGTTCAATTTGATGGATTATTTCCTCTTTAGTAAAAGAATGAGATCCCGCAACATAATTTTTCATGCTGGCTGGTGACGAGGTTTGATTAGAGAAAATGGAATTGAAATAATTGTTGAAAGCATTAGCCATTTTACTAGGATCAGATATACATTCATTATTTATTGTAGTTGTTGATAATTCATTATTGCCCTTTTTTAATGAATTAATATAACTATAAAGCTGTTTACTGTTGGATTTGCTTGCATTTTTTACTAGGTAAAGTTCACATTTTTTCTTTGCTTAATTTATTTTATTTTTGCACTTTTTTGTATATTTCTGAATCAATTCCAATTTGAATCTGACTTGTTATTCATAAACAAGCTGTATGTGCTGTTTTTCTTCTTAATGAGTTTCTTTATGCCTGCAGTTAACCATTTTGGTTTCATACTCTGCTTACCATTTTTTAATGGATCTCACATGTTTTTTATTTGCATTATGAATTATTGTTTTTATTACATCCCATGATTCATCTGTCGATTTTTCCTTGAGGAGATTGGCCCAGTCTATATCTATTAAATCATTGTTTATGCCTTCATGATTTGCTGTTTTGAATAGGTAAAACTCCGTACAGCCTTAAATGGCGGTATTATTATTATGGGATACAGTGGTAAATATCACTGTGGAGTGGTCACTGTTACATAAAGGGGAACTGGTGACACATTCTGTAATATTAATATCTTCTGAGGTGATGACTAAATCTAGTAGATTCTTTAACCTATTTGGGACAGCAACATGCTGTATTAAATTATGTTCGGAACATAAGTTCAGAAAATCTCTGCCTTGTTTAGTGGCTGAAGTTCTACAAGTCCAGTTTCTGTCCAGAAAATTGAAATCACCTGCTAGAATTACTTTACTGTGTACTAATGCATTATTTATTTCTCCTATTATTTTATGATTCATTGAGGTATTAGTATCGGGTGGACAGTGACATACATCTAATATGCATTCCTTTGTATTATTCTTCATTATCTGAAGCCAGAATGTCTCTGTGTCATCAGGATTATTTTTAATTTTTTTCTGTTATTTCCATAAAATCAACGTCAGTTGATAGATAAACTGCTATTCCTCCACCTTTTCTCCCCTTTCTATCCTATCTTATGACATTGTATCCTTCAATATTGTAACCCCATGCATCTTTATTAACCAACCACATTTCTGTTAGTAATGCTACATCTATTGTCTAGTATTTAATATTGTTTGTAATTTGCTGAATTTCCTAGAGAGGCTTCTAACATTAGCCAACAAGAATCTCCTAGTTGTTGTATTATGTAATACTGTTTTATTACATATATGTATCTTAGTTGGTATTATTTTGCTAACTGTAGGAGCCTCATCCCCCTGGATGGTTAGATTAAAGTATTAGTTTACATTGTATTAGCAATCAAGTTATCCACTTTACAACTGACATGGGTGTCTCTCCAGATGTGAGGAAGGGAGTCCTGGATTCAAGGGGTTAATACCCCATCTTAGGTTTGGATACAACATAGTTTCATTTGGCAGGGAGAGGGGCACTACCTACCACCACCATGAAATGTGGGACAACTTGTAAAATCTTTCTTGACAACACCACCAAATACAGGACCAGCTTACAAAAACTACAAATACCAGTACTTTACCAGGAAGGAATTCAGGGCAAGAGAGGGAAGCTAGGGAATGTCCTTGGAACTGTACAGAGGTAATGATAAAGCCAGCTGGCACTGGCAATAAAGAACAAACCCTTAGCCTGAAAATGATGCCTCCTGGGGCCGAGTCTTGGATACTAGCTGATTGTGGGTACCACTGCCACCCCATTACATACACACACACACACACACACACACACACACACACACACCTGCTGATGGGGGCATGGTAACGGGGACATTTGGGAGGGGGATTAGAGCCATATTCTAAGAAACGAGTGGCTGACAGCATGACATTTATGTGTATAGGTGAACTGATATGTGCAGTGCTACTGGGGGTCCTATTGCGGTTGACAGCTTGGTGCTGGGGAGTATTTGCCACAGTGGGTACTTGGTGTGTATCACGTGCTTTGGAATAGAGTGCTCTGTTTACGAGTTAATGGGGCTTGGGGATGGGGTGTATGGATGTCTGTGTGTGTGGTTCTGTGGTATACCAGTGGATTGAGGCATGAGCAGCTGGTGCTTGTGGTGCAGGTTCAGTGCATGACTTTGGACTTGGATCTGGATAGTTCATTCTGAGACATACTGCCATGGTATATAATTTGGGTACATGATTTTTGGAGTATATAGTGGATGTGGGATGGGGCCAGGTTTTACAGGTGGCTGGGAAAAAGAAGAGTGTGCAGCATATTTAGTTACTTTACACTCATCATACCTGCCAGCCCACCAGGGCTACTAAGTTACATCACTTGCCACAAGGCCATTAGGGCACAAACTGGTTTCTGCTGCCCCCCCAAAACAACATTTCTTCCTTTTGTTTTCTGACTTTCTCTTATTTTTTTCTCTACTATCTATCTTCTTTACTTTGTTGTAACCGTACTGTTACCTAAAGTTGTCCTTTTCTTTATACCTCTACTATCCTATACCCTTTGGGCGGGATGTTCAGACTGCGCCAAGCTGTGGTGCAAGCCTGGGCACAACGCAACTTGGATGCACAAGGGCATTGACAGGGTGATATTCAACAAAGCTGCGCCATGGCACAGCATCATTGAATGTTGCACCTTGTCCACCCACAGTGCACATGGTGCAGTGGCACTGCACCAGCACAAATGGCCAGAGTAGAGCAGGGGGATGCACCAGCTCAAGTGCCATTGCAATAGGTGCAACCACTGCGATATTCAAAAGTGCACATGAAAATGGGGCCATAATGTATGCAAGATGCAAATGGGGCCATTTGCAAGTAATTATGGACCCATTTGCATGCAGGTGCACCAATCCCCAGCGACTTGTACCTGGCACCCTGCCAGGCTGAGCCGTCGGGGACCAACACCCCCTGCACAAGTGGCAACACGCTCCGACGCAGGATCGCGGACATATGAAGAAAAAGCAATAGTCCTATATCCCTGGTGATCCAGTGGACCACTCGCAGCCTGATCACGTGCATATGTAGTAAGTATTAATAGTCCCATATCCCTGGTGCTCCAGTGGACCGCTTGCAGCCCGCTCGCGGGCGTCAGTAATAAATAATGACACACCAATCCAACCGTGGTGGTTCAGTGGTACCCCCTCCCCACCCACCCACTTGAGCCCCAATGCCCCGCTCCCCCCAGTCAGCGGTGGGTTACAGCTCCCCATTCGCTTGCCGCCCCACTGCCTGCCGACTGACTCTGTACAGTAGGGATGTATGCCCATTGGTCCACAGCATGAGCCAATGGGCATGCAGCCCATACCGTACTACACAGTCCAGATATCCAGATATATACTGTCGCTGGGATCATTATTGAGCCTATTCCCTTGAAGTAGGGTAATGGGTTCTGAAGTCTTTGGGTTTTTTGGAAGAGAGTTTGGGAAGGCAAGACGGGAGGGTGAGCTGGATGTCATTATCCACCTAGGTACTAATGACTTGGCAAATGGGGAGCCAAAGGAAGTTCAGGAAGAGTTTAGGAAACTGGGGAGGGGTCTCAAGCAAGTAGCTACTTCTGTCACTTTCTCAGAAGTACTACCTGTGAGAGGCAAGGGAGAGCATAGGAGTGTATGCACCAGGAACTTTAACTCATGGTTGAAGAACTGGTGCTGTGAGGAAGGGTTTGGATTCATTGGTGACTGGGGACCCACCTGGAGGGATGGAGGTTTGTTCAAGCCTGACGGCCTGCATCCATCCTGAAGGGGAATCCAAGTACTCAATGATAAGTTTAAATGCTACATTGACAAGCATTTAAACTAGCAAAGGGGGGTGGCAGGCCAGCAAGGAGGGTACCTACTTGCTCACCCCCCACAGCTAGCAGTGGAACCAGTGAACCAGAGGAGTGGCTATCTCTGCAAAGCGGTGTGCAAAAGATGGAGATTAGTGTCCAAAAGGTGGATAAGCAGAAAAGGGGCAAAATTCAGCAGAAGGGCAGACAGCAAGGAGAACCAGGGATAAATGACAACCAAGGAAGGGGCTGGAGTAGAACAGTGAAGCAGACTAGGGAGGTCAAATCATGGAAAGCCATGTGTGCAAATGCCAGGAGCCTTAGCAACAAGATGGAAGATCTGGAGGCTGTCATGGTACAGTCAGACCTGGACATTGTGGCCATCACTGAAACCTGGTGTAATGATAACCATGACTGGGAGATGGCCATACCTGGCTACAACATATTCAGAAGAGACAGAGCAGGCAGGAAGGGAGGAGGAGTGGCACTGTATGTGAAAAATGACATAAGGGCCACAGAGATCCAGGAGGAACAAAATGGGGAGAGATACTGTGGGTTAAGCTAGAAAGGAAAATGGGCCAGCCATCCGCAACAGGTGTGGGTCTATAGACCACCAGCCCAGGAGGAAGAAACAGATAGGAGTTGATGCTAGCCATCCAAAGGATGGCAGACAAGGTGAAGTAGTACTGGTTGGAAACTTCAATATTTCAGATGTGGACTGGAGCATCCCAGCAACAGCATCAACTAGAGCAGATTTATCCTGACTCCTTCAGGGTGCCTTCCTCAAGCAACTGGTCATGGAACCAACTCGGCAGAAGGCAATACTGGACCTTGTGCTCACAAACAGGGACAGTGTGATGGGGGAACAGTGGGAGCACCTGGGTAACAGTGACCACCAGTCATTGTGGTTTGAAATCACAGAAAGAGCAGAACCAAACCACACAAAAACACGATCCTGGATTTTAGGGGCAGACTTTGGGAAAATGGGAAATACTTGAAAGAGGCATTAAGGGAATGGGACAGGAATCAGGGTTGAGGAACAGTGGGCAGTATTTAAAATGGGATTATAAGAACAACAGAATTATGCATTAAGCAGGTTAGCAAGAGGAAAAGGAAGAGGAGACCATTATGGTTTTCCAAAGAGGTAGCAAAGAAAGTGAAAGCCAAAAAGATAGCATTCAGAAATACAAAAAGACACAGGCAGAAGGGGATAGGGAGAAGTACCAGGAGAAACAAAGGGAGGCAGGGAAGTCAGTAAGGGAAGCCAAAGCTCAGACAGAAGAACACATTGCAAAATCAGTGGTTAAAGGGAACAAAACCTTTTACAGGTACATAAGTGAAAAAAGAAAGACAAAGGGAGGGATAGTGAGACTGAAAGGGGAGGATGAGAGTTGTGTGGAGGATGACAACAGTAAAGCTGACATATTGAACAGGTATTTCTGCTCAGTCTTTACTGAGGAAGAGAGGGGTAATGGGTCTGAAGGGAGTACAAGGGGTGAGAATGGTGCAGAAATTGACACAAGTCCTTTACACAGAAAGGGTCCTGAAGGAACTGGAAGTAATAAGAGTTGACAAGCAATGGGGCCAGATGGGGTGCACCCAGGGTCCTTAAAGAACTAAGAGAGGTGGTGGCTGAACCTCTGGCTATCCTGTTTAGCCAATCACTGGAAACAGGAGGTACCCAAAGACTGGAGGACAGCAGATGTAGTCCCTTATACAAAAGCGGGAACAAAGAGGAAGCAGGGAACTACAGACCAGTCAGCCTCACCTCGGTAGTGGGAAAGATCATGGAAGCACTTCTGAAGGAGAGATTGGTGGAACATCTGGTTGTCAATGGACTACAGGACCCAAGGCAGCATGGTTTCACCAGGGAGGTCATGTCAGACCAATCTCATTGAATTTTTGACTGGGTGACTAGGGAGGTGGATCAGGGAGGGCAGGACATGGCCTATCTGGACTTCAGCAAGGCCTTGACACTGTGCCACATAGAAGACTATTACACAAACTGGGGAATATGGGTGTGGGCAGGACAGTAGTGTGGTGGGTAGGTAACTGGCTGGGTGGCAGGACACAGAGGGTGGTGGTAAATGGCTGTCACTTCACAGAGGGAAGAGTGACCAGTGGGGTACCACAGGGATCAGTGCTGGGACCGTCCTACTCAACATCTTCATCAGTGACATTGCACAGGATCTAGAAGGCAGAATTTCACTGTTCGCTGATGACACAAAGCTCTGTAACAGAGTAGACACACCAGAGGTGTAGACAGAATGAGAAGGACCAGCAGAAACTTGAAGAATGGTCAAGGGTTTGGCAGTTGAAATTCAATGCAAAGAAGTGCAAGATAATGCATATGGGGCACAAAAACCCTGGCACAATATATCAGTTGGGGGGTGAGGATATATCATGCACCTAGCAGGAAAGGGATCTTGGGGTTGTCATCTCTGATGACCTCAAGGTAGGGAAACAGTGTGACAAGGAATCAGGTAAAGCAAATAGGATGCTGGGATGTATAGGCAGGGGCATCACCAGCAGGAAAAGGGAGGTCATAATTCCGCTATACAAGACACTAGTGAGGCCCCACCTGGAGTACAGTGTACAGTTCTGGAGACCATACCTACGTAAGGACATAGACAGGGTAGAGAAGGTTCAGAGGAGGGCAACAAAGATGGTGCATGGATTGCATCACAAGTCCTATGAAGACAGGTTGAAGGAACTGAACATGTACTCCCTGGAGGAGAGGAGGGAGAGAGGATATGATAGAGACATACAAGTATCTTACAGGGAGAAACAGAGTGCAGGAAAACACTATTTTTAAGCGAAAAAGATGTTCCAGGACTAGAGGGCATGAGATGAAGTTGGAGGGAGGACGATTCAGAGGAAACATGAGAAAGAATTTCTTCACAGAACGGGTGGTGGACAAGTGGAACACCCTGCCAGAGGAAGTGGCGGGGGCTGAAACAATCACGGGATTTAAGAATGCATGGGATAGACATAAAGGAATTCTAGAGGTCAGGGGTAAGGGGAAACAGACTTCTAGGAAAACAAACTGAACTTATAAGCTCAAATGGGCAGACTGGGTGGGCCATAGGCCCTTATCTGCTGACACTGTCTATGTATCTATGTATCTATGAGTTCAATGTCCCACAGAGCTTTCTGGGGTTGTTAGATTCGCCAAGGCATGAAAGTTGTCAGATGGAATGTCGTGGTCGATCCTGTGCTCCCTAATGTGTGTTCCACTTCATCTACATGACTGCAGGAGGTTGACTCCCTGTTGTGTGTGCGCACTGCATGTTTTCCAGAGTTATTGGCTGTCACTCTTTTTGCAGGCAGTGTTTTGCCTGCACTCTGATTTATAGCAATGCAGATTTTTTTGACCGAAAGAGGGTAAACCATCTGCAGTTGCAGGCTAGACTAGCTCTTGCTTGCTGGCTAACTCAAAAAGGGCCTGTTTCTGTAACTTCTTTGTTCTTTACAGTACTGAGAAACATACTTCTTTTAATTTTGCAGTAAATAATGTACTGCTGTATCCGTTTGTTGTATGTGGGGGGAAGAGAAGGTGTGCTGTGTTCTGAAGCTGGCTACTGCCAGTTTGCAAGGGCAGCTTTGTTGTTGTTTCTTTTCTGTAGTTTAACTGTATACGTTGTTATAACAAATCTTACTTTTTTCTCCTGATGTTGCAGTCTTTGTTTTGGTAGTGCATGTAGACATTTGCTGCCTGCCTGCCACCACTGTGGTCAGTCTATTGAAAGCAAGGGGGTGGAGCACCGAATACTTTGCTTTGCATTGTGGCTTCAGGCTTATATTTGTTCCTGTATCCGTAGCAAGCTGAGCTGTTATTTCTTAACACCAACATAAAAAAATACTTTAAATCCTTTTGTCTGCCACTGACTTTGTCTGTGCCCTAGGAAAGGCAGGAGCCAGGGGGCATCCTTGCTGCCAGTGCTCAGTATTAGCTTTCTGACTGTTGAGTAAAAACTTACAAACAACTGTCTAGAATAAATTGTTGAAGCCTTTTTGTCTCTGGATGCAACAAACATTATCAGTGCCCTAGGTTAGGAAGGGGCCAAGGGTGTATTCTTGAGGCCCAGTATTAGCTTTCTGTGTTTCTGGATGTTGCTAAAACAGTAAAAAGTTACAGGCAGATTACAATATTAAAAAAACTATTGAAGTCTTCTTGTCTCCAGGGTTCGGGTGCTACAGAAGTTATCTGAGCCATCAGTTAAACTTTCTGACTGCATGGCCAGCCCAGTGGCGCTGAGGGATGAGGCGCTGGACACCACACCTCGCACCACACCTGTGACCCGGGTTTGGGAGCGGACCCAGGTCACTGGTGGATCAGCTGGGGGGAGATAGGCTTGAGCATCCCATGACAGCTCGCCTTCTCCGGGGAGAGAACAGGTTGATGCCCGCACACTTGCCAGACACCGAGCGGTGACTCGGAGTACTGCAAGCCCCACTAGTAGGGGATGGGTGGCCGCTGTACAGCATGGACATTGGTGCCTTGTGTCATGACATCAGGGGAGTTGCACGCTGTATGGGGAGGGTGAAAAATGGGAAAATAGCCTGCCACCGTAGGGAAGATGGGGAACAGAGATGTGCCCATGATGTGTCTGCACCAACCGGATGGACCCAAGACCGGGGAAATGTAAGTTACAGGGTGTCCATGCCCCCGCCTCGTCCCCACCCGGGGGGGTATAACCGTGGCTCCATGGGGCTCAGGGGTCTGATCTGTGCAGGGTAGAAGACAGTGGATGTCTAATGCCTCCCCTGATGGGTCGGGGATGACAGGCTGGGGAATAGGAGGTAAAAAGTAATTGAAAAAAAAATTTCTGACTGCTACTGCTGGATTAGCAAAAGACATAACAGTAATTCTTCCAGTTTCTGGTTCCTGAAAATTTTTTTTTTTTTTTTTTGCATTAGTGATTACATTAGTAAAAGTAATTATAACATCAGAAAAATAATATTTGAAAACATTATTCCACTTTTTTGCAAGTTATCTGATGACGAGTGAAAATGTCACACAAGCAGTCAAGTACAGTCAATAAATGTCTGTGGACCAGCCCCTCCAAAAGTGACTCAGACAGGGGTCGACATTTGATATGTATTTTATGTCCTACTGTCCCCTCCACTCCAACAAGACCAGTTGCTACTTCAACACTGCCACCAACACGGTCCCAGTGCAAATCACAGCCTCTGTAGTGACTGATGTTGCCACATCAGCTGTCGCCATCATCACCACCTCCACTGCTGCTGCCAGTTCCACCATTAGCACTACCTCCACTACTGCTGCTGCTGACACCATTACCACCACCACCATATCCACCAGTACCACCATGACCACGGTTCATGCTAAACGTATTCACCCATGGCTTTGGTGGTTAAATCTAAGCAGTTCTTCTGAGTACAAGGACAGTGCGGCAGTGTCTTCTGGATCAGAATATGCTCCACCCCAGAGGATTTAGAAAGGCTTGAAGATGTGTTCTATAACACATCCTCTGAGAATAATGACAAGAGTGAGTCTGAGGGTGCTAAAACGGAGTCCTCTCCTCATTCCACAGGGAAGCACTTGGTTCAAATGTGATCCAAAAAAAAACAGCTGCTGAAGGCAGGCACAAAACATCTTCCACTGTCCTTCCTTATCCTTACTGTCAACCTCCTGCTAAAAAAAATAAGCAATACTTCCTAATTTTTGCGCTTCTGATACTGCATCTGGTGTCAGTTCACAGGAACCTCTACACTATTCCAAACTGAATCTGGGTGTTGTGGGTCCAAGCAGCATATAAGAGGGTTGAGGCCAGATACAAATTCAAGTTCCACTGATATCTGAACATATTTTACTAAGCAGGAGGATAATAACAGGAGATCTGTGTTCACATGGTGGCCAGAGTCTCAGCCATAAAAAACATGTTGCTAAACTGAGCACAACATATCTTTGGAACCACCTTCTGAAAAAGGATCCCGAGGTGGCTAACCTGGATAAAGCCCCTGCTGGAGCTGTCTCTTCATGCCAGTACACACTGCATTTCAAAAAGGCAAAACCAGTCCCTCACTCTGTTGATGGTGCTACTGGTGGTGATGGTGGCAGTGCAGTCAGCAAGTGACCGAGCACCAGAAAAATCTTGTTTCTCATCCTTCCCCAAGTGCTCTAACAGGCACGACACTAAGTCCCTCACAAACTGGTTCAGATGGTTAAGACCACAGCTGTGCAGTTTCTGGAGCCCCCTTCCCCCCACACACAGCCCAGATCACTGCATTTATCCACTCTGGGGCCAGAACCAGAATCAAGGTTATGCCATTTCAAAAGCCTACTCTCACAATAAGGGAAGCACTTCAGGCCCACACAAAGTTCTTGCAAACTCACCCCACAGTTGTTTGGATCATGCAGTTAGCAGGTGAAATGATTACACTGGATTTGCAACCTTATTCTAGTGCTGAAGATACTGGATTCCATAGACTTCTACATTTTTTGCAACCTCAATACCACATACCAACACAAACTTTTTTCTCATGCAGTTGTGCCAAATTTCTATGAGGCATGCTGCAGTCAGGTGGAGAAATTACTGAACCAGGATGTGTGCAGGGTTTTCCACTGTACATCTGATGTGTGGACCAGTACAAATTCATTACATGTATACCTCTCACTCACAGTACCCTGGTGTCTACCTACACCAGTTGCACATGGTGGCATAACTACTGTTGACGACTCCTCCTCTTCCTCTTCCTCTGTCCTTGGCTGTAGCAATCCCATCCTACTGGATGTCAGTTCTCCTTTGTGTTACAGACCTTCCAAGTGAACACACCAGTGTTAACATTCTTATGTTTTTGCAAGAAATGCTTGTCTCCTGGATCTGCACAACAGGTTTGCATGTTCTGTTCTTTATTACAGATGATGGGAAGAACACTGTAAAAGCAGTTTGTGATGCCCCCTTCCAGGGAATTCATTGCTTTGATCATGCATTGAACTTTGTGGTTACTGATGCTCTCCAGAGTAGTGTGGGTGACAAATGCAGCAGATTCTTTTTATTAAGCTCAATATGCATCTGTTTGATTCTGGACTGCCAGTCTATACCTGGTTTCAGTGTAACACCAAGATGTGCACGTTCCAAATGGGCAATTAGAAGCTTCAGCTATACAGCAATGTAATGGCCAGATCTGCAGCTGCTCCCCACATGAAACATCATTCTTGGGACATCTGTGGGTGGTTGTGGGAGCACCGTTCAGAGTGCAGGAGTATGAAATGCCAGAGGAGAGGCAGGCAGGATCAACCGGATAAATTATCAATAAAAAAACATTGCCAGAGAAAGAAAAAATGCAACTTTGGTGTAAGTGCTAATCAGGCCCTGCATCACACTAAGGTCTGACCCATTTTTTTCATGGATGTTTCCCTTTAAGTGAATAAGGTGTACTAGTCAGATCGACAATGTGCTGTCACTGCCTGCCAGCTTTGAATACTGAATTGATCACTATACTTATGGCTTTCTGATCTGTACTCTTGATTTTACTAACAAAGATTCTGGAATGATGATGTTGGACGTGGTTGCGCTTGCCACTTGGAGTTCTGACTGACCTTATGGCCTTAAGACCACTGCTGCTGATAAAATGACAATGATCTTGGAAAATTACTTACAGTCTTTTTCTCTTATTATTATTTTATTTATTTATTTTTAATGTGTGTTCTCCTATTCTGGTATATCCGGGCACTGGGTTACAAAATTTACTGCTTAATATGAAATTAACTGTCAGGCCAGACAGAGATCAAAATAATGATACAAAAAATAAAATATTAAAATAAAAAAATTAAAAAGACAAATGATTATGGAAATCTGAACATTTGCTACATTGTGTAACTCATATCCCATATCCCAGTTGAGGGAGCTAGCGACTCCCATAAGATGGCTGCCGGTGGGCAACAGGCCAGCTAAACGGAAGTTTGCAAGCACTTTTTTAAGTAAGCAGTAATACCCGATAGGGTGGGTGGTATTGTGCAATACCAGACTACCCAGGGGCGTAATGAGGCCCGATGCCATAGGCGGACAGCCTTATAGCACTGGAAGGTCTGGTATTGCACACCCTGTCGGGTATTACTGCTTACTTAAAAAAGTGCTTACACACTTCTGTTTAGCTAGGCTGCTGCCCACTGGCAGCCATTTTATAGGAGCCACTCTCTCCCTCAACTGGGATATGCTAATTTGTCCCTACTGGCCAACATGCTGACTGGCAGGGTCACATTGGCATAACCCAAGCATTTTTTAGTGGTTCCCAGTCCTCGCTGCCTGCTCTGAGGACCAGAAATCTGAAGAAGAGTGCCGTTACAGCTTCCTGGTCCTTGCTGCCTATCCTGAGGACCGAGGGTCAGTTCCTACTGCTTTTTTTTTTCTTGGATAATTTTTTAGTGGTTCCCGCCAGTCCTCACTGCCTGTTCTGAGGACCGGGAGTCTGAAGAGAAGTGTCATTACAGTTTCCCAGTCCTCGCTGCCTATCCTGAGGACTGGTGGTCAGTTCTTACTGGGTTTTTTTTTTCTTGTTTTTTTTTAGTGGTTCCTGGTTCTCGCTGCCTGCTCTGAGGACCGGAAGTGAGAAGAGGAGCACCTGTATTTCCCAGTCTTCGCTGCCTACCAGTGGTGTGGATCAGGTGTGGGAGATGACAGAAGGTAATGTGAAAAGAAAAAGCAATTACAACAAGTTTGAGAAAAAATGAGTTTTCAGTGTGTTTATGCTGGGGATAACTCGCTCCTTGCGCTTTCCTCTCAGGCGGAAGGTGTGACAGCAAGGAAAGGTGAGCCAATTCATGTCAGGGCAATCTGTGCTGTCACTATAAATCACAGGCAGGTTCATTTTCAGATGAGTAGGTGGCCGGTTGCAGGAGGGAGGAGCGAGAGCTTGGCCCGCTCTCCGAGAGTCGGGTATCAACAATTACAGGGCATGACACAGCAGGTCACTGTAGTTACAAAAGTAAGGAAAAAAATAGCCATACTGTAGATGAGGATGATGTTTGATTTAGCAGCTGCCAGTAAACTAGTGAGAGTTGGGAGTCAGTATCTCTCGCTAAACGAGACAAAAAAAATGGCAGGCATTTTAAATGCAAAATTCCGCTGGTACCCTGATATTGGTGGTAATCAGGTCAGCTAGGACTGGCACTTGATTTTACCCAGGCTCTGTTGTCTGATAGATGCTCTCCTCTAGGGAAGTGTGGGATTGCCACAGTGCCTAACAGAAGCTGGTTGGCAACAAAGTGGATGAATGAAAAAAGAAAGTGAAATGAAAGGATTTCAAAAGAGCAGTAAAAATAAGCAGCCTTTTTATTTGTGAGATAAGTAATTGCAAGCAAGAAAGGGATAGCATATGATGAAAACAGTGAAAACAGTCCCCTAAACAAGCTAAAATGTTGGGACTGTGGATCTGTACATTAAACAAGAAGATCTGCCGACCCAGTGGCACTGAGGGTTGAGGCGCTGGACACCATACCTCGCTCCATGCTGGTGACCCAGTTTTGGAAATGGATCCGGGTCGCAGGGGGCTGGCTTGGGAGGAGAAGGATCAAGCACCCAGTGGCTTGCTCTCCTTCTTCGGGGAGAGATGGGAAGTTTGCCTCGCCGCTCTACCACCACCACCTGGTGATCTCAGGAGGTGCCGGCACGGACGGAGACAACAAAAAGGGCTGATGCTAGCAGAGGACAGGAGCCGATGCATGTCTCAGTGTGCGTTAGCTCGATGGTCCTCGTTGCACATCATCATCGAGGGATCCAGAAGAAGGAGAAAAATTCCCCAGACGGTCCTGACAACGATCCTCCGCTCTACCTCCACGAAGCCAGAATAGCAGACTCCACTGTGCACGTACGCCTCCCTGAGGTCTAGGGAAGGTAAGGGGAAGGCCTTCCTTACCCCACCCGGGGGGTTAACAGGGAGCTACAAAGGTTGCTTGAGGTGGCGTACACTCTAGGGGCAGACTCCAGGGTGGGTTGGTTAGTGGTAGCCTGGGGATCTGAGAGATAGGAGGGTCTGGGGACAGTAGGCGGAAAAACAGAGAGAGGAAAAGAAAGAAGATTTGGGGAATACTGTTTTGTCAGCTTTATTCAAAATCGTAAAGGTGAGGCCACTGTGTAGCGCACCCAGTTTCACAACCTACTTTTTAGGAAATCATATTCTGAAAAGCAAGCACCCGCTGGATTTTGACTACTTTGGGGCTATTATAGCTCTGTTTTGTTCAACATCCTTGCTGATTCTAGCATACATGATAATGACATTGTTATTAAAACAACAAGAAGAGAAGTTATATCTGGTTCAGAAAAAGTTAATGTATTATAGGGGTGCAGCAGTGCCCCTATGGTTAGTGTTGAGTAGGGTGTTCAATGTTAAACCCCTAGCTTTGCACCTTTATAGCTTTGGCAGTGTTTGACAAAATGAGCTGAAATTTTGCATGTGTCATCTAGGAGGAAAGGTCTAAATCTCTGGAAAAGTATTGTGATGGCAGCTTGTGTAGTGTCTGTGATCCGCATATGTCTTTTTTCTGTAGATGTCAAATTTTTTCCTATACTTAATGTGGAATTTTGTTTTTGCTTTGACCTACAGCCTACATGGAATTACATTTTTTCGCCAAACTCTCAGGGTCCAGGCATGATGTCTCAAGGTACTGCTTTTGAAAAGTTTTGTGAAAAAATATTAAATGGTTCCAGAGCTATAAGGCTTTAAAGTTTTGTGGTTTTCTGTTCTGAGCATGCTCAGTAGGGTTCTTGGGATAACGTCCTGATACAGTACTAAATATTCTGTGTTGTAAGACCATTTTTGGTTTCTCACCACTTGCATCTAATAGCAATAGCTTTGGCAGCATTTGATAAAATCAGCTGAAATTCTGCATGTGTTGTCTAGGTGGCAAGGTTTAAATATTGTGATGGCAGCTTGTGCGGTTTCTGTGATTCGCATATGTCTTTTTTTCTGTAGATGTCTAATTTTTGTCCTACACTTAATACGGATTTTTTTTGCTCTGACCTATAGCCTACATGGAATGGAATTTTTTTCCCAAAACTTTCATGGTCCAGACATGATCTCCTAAGGTACTGCCTTTGAAAGGTTTTGTGATAAAATATTAAATGGTTCCAGAGTTATAAGGCTTTAAAGTTTTGTGTTTTTCTGTTCTGCACATGCTTAGTAGGGTTATTGGGATATCGTCCTGATAAGGCACCAAAAATTTTGTTTTGCAAGACCATTTTTGGCTTCTTACCACTTGCGTTTCATAGCACAAAACATTTTTTTGTGCCGTGAGAGCTGCCATCTTGTTATTTCTCTCCTTGAACTAATAAGCATGGAAAATATATAAAAATGCCATTGTTTTAAAAAAATAGACACCAGAACCTAGCTAAACAACAGCCATTAAGCTAGATTCTGATATTTGTTTCTTAAATTAATGGCCAGAAATACCTTTTCTGGGCACCCACAAGTCATGGGTGCACAGCTTAGTGAAAGAAGTCATTGACCCACGTTCTCTGTATAAGAACAGTCTGACTTTCTTGAGTTCTGTAGCTGCAGCTGGAACTCTTGCTGTGGACTGCTCTGAGAACAGTGAGATGCTGTTTCCCTGGTGTCTGGTTGTGCCTCCCACCCTCCTATCATTGTCCACCTATGTATTTAATGTTGTCTGATTCCTAGTGGTACTCCCACCCTCCAATCACCATCCTGTTATGTGTATTAGGTTTCCATGGTGTCTAATGGCACTCCCACCCTCCAATCGATATCCCCATATGTGCATTATTGTTTCCCTGGTGTCTAGAGGTACCCTCCACCCTCTGATTACTGTCTGTTATGTGTATTATGTTTCCCTGGTGTCTAGTGGCACTCCCCACCCTCTGACCCCAGTCCCTTTATCTACATTAGGTTTCTCTGTTGTCTAGTGACACCCCCCACCATCCAATTGCCATCTCCTTATGTATATTACATTTCTCTGGTGTCTAGTGGCCTCCCCACCCTCTAATCACTGTTCCTTTATGAGAATTAGGTTTCCTGGTATCTAGTGGCACTCCCCACCCTCTGATTACTGTCTCCTTAGGTAAATTAGGGTTCTCTGGTTCCTAATTGCACTCCCCACCCTCCGATCCCAGTCCCATTCAATGGGGTTTTGAACTTTGATACATAACTTAGTCATTTTTACATATTTTCACCCCAAATTTTCAACATAGCCTTTTTGGAGCCCACCTCATGACCAGTGCTTGTGGAATTATACCAATGATGCTCGAAAGATGATTTGTGATCATTTGGTGAAATCACCTTCCGGGCAGAATCTGAAAATTTTCCCTGTCACTGTTCATGAGGTGGGGTCACAAGAAGGCTATGTTGAAAATTTGCACAAAAAATGTGTAAAATGGCAATTTTATGAGTTTACATTGGAATTTGCCTACACTCGCTCACAACTTCAGTAATTTTAAATATTTTGACCACAGATTTTCAACATAGCCATTTTTTCACACCACCTCATGAATGTGACTGCTATCATTTTTCAAATCCTGGCCAAAATTTGTTTTCACATGAGATGTTTTTCTGCACTGCTGGTGCAAAATAACATTTTGGCCAATATACTATAAAGCCTACAAGTCATGTTTATAAGGTCAGTCATAAAATGACCATCTTGAACATTTGGGGCCAAAATAAAAGGTATACAGCCCCGACAGCAATGTATCGACAGCAACCGACACTACAGTTACAACAGCACCAGGTTGTTCAAGATGCCGGCACTGTTTTCTGGGGGGTCTTGCACCCTTCCCCTAATCAGCTCTGACTTGAAGTTGATTATTTTAATTGGGGGGTGGGGGCACTGCCCTGGTTCGGGGTGAAGTCCCCCGAAGAAAACATGGTAGGCAGTGACCACCTTTATGCCAACCACAAATGCAGTCGACTTAAAGGTTTCACCACAACATCGGTCGACAACATTTTTGTCAACCAGGCATCATAGATCCAAAATGAAAAAAAAATAAAGAGTGAATGTGTGGCGAGTGAATGTCTGAAGAGTGACTGTGTCAAAAGTGAATGTGTAGAGTGAACGTGCCAGGCCCTGCACTTCTTTAGGCAGATGGATTCTTCCTTGGCGCTGGAACAAAAGGGCCCTGCACATCTGCATCTGTTCACATAGGTCCCAAAGGGACTTGCGTGACTGAGAATATGATTCCACTGTCTCAAAAAGAAAGGGAATTCTTTGCCAAAAAAATGTGTTAATGCACCAGTTAGGGTAACTTAACACCACAAAAGTAGGGAAATGTGGCATTAGGGTTTTCAACTCTAACTCCCCCCCACCCCAAAGCAGCAAAAGGAAAAAATCATTACTGTTTTGGCTGTCCAGAGTCTCAGCAAATCAGGGTTGGGGTCTTCCTTGGGTTTTCAACCCTAACACTCACTCCATTCCATGAGCAAATAAGGTCATATGTGATCTGTTTTCTTCAGGCAGGGCCCACAGGCTGTTGGCAACATGTGGGGATACACAGTTCTATATGTTTAAACACTATATCATAATGCGGTGAGCGTTAGGGTTGAAAACCTCAAGGAAGACCCCACCTCCATTTCACCAAGACTCAGGACATTCAAAACCATGTTTTTTCACTTTTTGTGCTGGGGGGGTTCGGGGTGGAAATCCTAATGCCACATCTCCTTACTTTTGTGGTTTTAAGTTACTGTAACTGATGCATTAGCAACAATTTTTGCAAAGAATATTATAATGAAGGTGTGTGTGACACTACAGGATGGAAGTGTAGGGGAATACACAGCTTAACTTTATGGAGAAAAACACCCAGCAAAAGCAGACTACTTTTATGTCATGGGGGTAACTCATATGCTTGATGAAAACACACTGTTGAACATGCTCATGGTCTAGTATTGAACAATGAGGCACAATAAGATAATCAGTTGTGCTAAACATCCTCTTAGATGGCACACTTGTAGGGGGCAACTGATGTATCTCACAGTCAGTAGTGCCAAGTGAGGGGATGAATGCATCTTCTGTGCCCAGTAGTCTAATGGATCAACCTGAAATGACTCAAGAGATTCCACAGATTAGCTGTTCAAGATATTTTCCACAGAAAAAAGCTGTGACTGTGTTCTTTTCTGTTGCTCTTGACACATATACAGTATATGTGCCAAGCAGTGCCCAACTCATTCCCATTAGTGCTGCTGTCAGAACCATGTATTTCTTCCCCATCTCCACCAAAGGAACCAAACCTGCCAGATGGCATTCCTTCTCTATCATGACCTTCTTCATCATTTGGTTTTTGCACCAGCCCCTACTTGCAACCTATCAGCTCATCACACAGCTCTTGGCGAAAATGAGTCACTCTGTAGTTATCCATAGCAATGTGAAGGATCTTTTCTTACATTTAAACTGGGGGTCAAGTACGTTTGCAAAAATGTGTCTGTTTCCATCCATCATTTTCACAAACCTTGCCCCTAGTTCCACTTTCAGGTGCTCAACAAGCGCAGCTGCCCATTCTGGAACCTCCCTGTGCTCCTATACATATCTCTATATAGATTGTTTCAGGTATGCACTGCTGGGATTACCTGACTCAGAATGGCAGTGGATGTACTTAGATCATGGGTGCTCCTCTCAGACAACGCACATACTCTCACTATGGTGTCAATCAATGACCACTCGCGGTGGCCTAGGACTCCCCCAATGTCACACTTCTTAACCATGTCATGAAGTGCACAATTCTTTTCTAATAGTCTAGACAGCATCAGGTATGACTTTCATCTAGTACTCACATCCTGTATCAAGCAATGCTGAGGCAGACCAAGACATTGTTGCTCTTTTCTTAGTTGATTAGTCATTTTTACAGAGAAAATGAGCACTGATGAAGTGGTCTGTGGAGATAATATTGCTAGCTTCAGAACTGTGAGGTAACACAGATGTGACAACTAGATTCAAGGTGTGGGCAAAGCCATAAATACTGATAAAAATTCTCATAACCAACTGCTTTCACCATATTTGCTCAGTTAACCGTGATGAAAAAACAACATGTAAATTAGTATCAATTGTCCAAGGCTGCAGCATGTCTTCAATGAATGCCAGGAGGTTCAGTGGCATGTGGACTTTCTTCATTTGCCCCACATTTAGAAAAGCAGACCTGGAGTGACTGCCAGATTGTAGAGGGATGAAGGGAGAGCCAGTGACACAGGGAGAGAAGGAGGAACCAGCAACAGGATATGTAGGTTTCTACACACACCAGTGTGCAGTCAAGGAGAGATATGCATGCATTAAGTCTGTACTGCTCCAGATGTCTAACATTCAGTGTAAAACTCCCCCCACAGCCTCCAAGAGTAGTGTGTCAACTGCTATTCTCACACCTTCATATATCTTTGGTACCACAGTCAGTGAACATGTGGAATTTGATGAGAGCTGCTTCCATGGCTATAAGTGCTGCAAACATCTTCAAAAGCCAGTGACTTCCACAAGTGAAAAGGGTTACAGATCCAGTGCCATCATGTCACCTGTGAGCCGAGTGACGTCCTGAGCTGCTGGATGGGATTACTTACACTTAGTTCTGGCCTGAAACGCTTCCTACATTTGTGTTGAGTGGGGATAGGGGAATGTTCCACGCTTGCCAGATGGTGTGGAAAGAGTAGGGACTGGTGTCTGCTGGGAGTGCTGGGGTGCATGGACTATTTTTGTTGAGGGAAAAGGAGGAGTTGCAGCAGCATTTGTTGCAGAGGTAGAATGGTCTGTGGCATTGTCACCAGCACCACATGATGGGTCTGATGCAACCACAAGCACAGACCTTCATGTTTTAAAAACCTGGATGTGTTACCTTTAAGTGGTTCATTAAGAAGGTGATTGTTAAATATGCCTGAGATTTCCCCTGTTGATAGTAATGCTGTACAGTATGTACACTACCTTTCTATTATCTTCTGCTAGCAATGTGAGATACACCATACCATGCTCCTACTGCACCTGGGACACCATTCACTCAGCTAGTGTCACCAGTGCTACCACCACCACTCTTTGGGCCCCCACTAGCTATTTTTGTTTGGACCTGCATCTGTGGGTTTTTCCTTACCATGACTGATGCCACTGCTCCTGCTTTACTTGTCAGTTCAGACTTGAATGGAGACTGCTGAACAAAATGCTGAAGGGTATTGCTGAGTTTTTTTGGGGGAGGGGGAGGAGTGATAGCCTTCTTTCTCCTGCCAGTGTGACTTTGAGAGGTTGAGGTTCTTTTGCCACCTGACTTTCTTGCTTTAGGCTCTCAAGGTACTTCCCATACTGTGCCTCATCATCAAGGCTGCTTAGATTAGCCTCCTTGAATGATGTATCAGTGGGCAATTTATCTACTGGTGGAAATCACCCAGACCCAGATGACTGCTTCTTCTCCACATTTGCACTATAAAATTCTACAGCACTGGAGATAGGCTGAGAAACAAGAGGTGTCAGAGTAGGGGTGGGCACAGTATTGGAAATAGTTGGGCAACTGGCTGGGGTCACAGTGGCAGAAGTGGTCTCAGTCTCAGAGGCAGGAGTGGCTTGCAAGACCACTGTTACAGCAGAAGTTGGTATGCTAGTAGTTGCAGTGGATGGGTGGTGGATTAGAGCAGTGGAGGTTATTAAGGAAGAGATGATGGTGGTATTGGTAGCAGTAGCAAGGGATGAAGAAGACACATTCACACTGGTAGTATCAGTGGCAGTTAATGACAATGTCTTCCTAACAGCACTATCAGTTCTCCCTGGTGTCAGCTGATGCCATACTGGTGCTGGAGACTGCAGGCTTTGATGGGGTAAAACATAATTTTGTGTGGTGAATGTTCCCTGAGTGTCACTCTGCAGTGCATTAACCTTCACCTGCTGCTTGCTGCTCTACACCTTCTGCATATTTTCTGGTTCTGTCAGACCAATTACTGTTTCTAGTACATCATCTGCCTGTCATGCTTATATTCCTCATGGGAAGATGTTTAATAATAAATTTTCATTATATTATTATAAAATATAGGAGTCACTCACAGCAGCAGTGCCAGTGACCTGACAACATAGTCTCACTTACTAGTCAAACCTGAAGAATAAATAAATTCTCAGAAGAAAAAAAATATTATTTAAATTTATTCTTTGGCACAAAGGCACACACTCAGAATAATGTCTGTCTTAAGTGCACACTGTGCACACACACAGAACCAAATGGCAGCTACCTACCCAGAATCAGTGAGAGTTAGCCAACTAGTTTTACCCAACTAGTTAACAGCTATACACAGCAGTGCACTCGCAGTTACACAGGTGGCTGTGAAGGGACCCAAAACTGAGTTCCTCACAGGAAGATGTCTGATATTAAATTTATATTATTATGAAACCTTTTATTGGGCCAACGTAGATGATACAACAAAAGAACAAAGTGCTTTAGCTTTTGGACCAACCAAGTCCTTCTTCAGAAGCTTTATGAAAGTTAATACAGCAACTGAACATTTTATTATTTTGAAACATAGACATTTACTGCAACAATGTCATTGAGCTGACAAGTCTCCCTCACTAATAGACAAACCTGAATAAAACAATTTCTGTTTTATATTTCTTCTTCCATATGAAGCCATGAACAAGCTGAGTGCACACGGCAGCCACCCAAAAGCATTGGTGCTGGGAGTCAGATGGCTCTGGCATGTAACAGGATAACAATCTATTAGTAATGTGCATATAATTTTGATACAAATATATGTTTTAGACTTCTGCTTGGAAAACAGGCCAAGCAGCAAAACATCATGGAATATAAGATTTGAACAGAGAAAAATGAAGGATCTGCCCTATCCCTGATCCAGTGGATAAACTAATTAAAAGCTTCCTTTTGACACCTACCTCTCAAAGCCTGTGTTAGCTGATATAACAGGTTGTAAAACCAGCCACTGCTTTGAACCTAGGAAACTTGTTATAAAATATTGCATTTTGCGACCTATCAGGAGGAAAGCAAATTCTGAGAGAGACCTGTGAAAATCCTCACAATTAAGAAAGGTGCTTTGCAGGATGTTTTTCTGAGAGATCAAAGGGATATTCTGTCCTGTCATAATTTATGCTGTGTGGCTCACTAATTAAAATATATATATAATATATATATATATATATATATATATTTTTTAATTGGAATGTTTAGCAGTGTGCAGTGGCATGTGACTAATTCAGTATGCAGGAGTGAGAGTGACCTCACAGCCAGTATCACCACAGAGTTGTGACCTCACAATCTGGGTGGGACCCTTCACCCCTGATATTGTCAAGTTGCTGAGGGAACATTGCATACTTGTGTTTGGACTTTCAAGAGACACTTGTGTTCTGGACTCTTAAGAAGCACTTCTACTAAAATTTGGTAATTTCAGCACCACTATTTACCAACTGAAACTGGGGTAGGATCATTTACTCAGTATAAGGAAGTTTGTTTATACTTGTCCATTTATTTTTATGACTGTACCATTAATGTTATATGTTTTGTGTTTTGTATTTTATTTACTATTCTTAATTTTAGTAAACTCTGTTTCCTTGAAATCCTGCCAGAGCCTTTTTCTCATTTTGAGTGTGAATGCTGGAATGGTGTTGATAATTCTGACAGAACTGTTAAAGCGCTTATAGTGTGTCACCATATGCAAGGTAAGAAAATACTTAGGTCTCAATTGAGACAGAAGGGAGATTATGAACCAGGTTGTGTTCCCACTGGGTTAAGTATTGCACTGCTTTCCCTGAAAAGGGTGTGATATTTGGACCTCTTACCTAGGTGTGCTAATGAAAAAGGGTCCATATTTGACCCCAGGACTCAAGACTGGTAGCTGCTCAGACCCAAAACAGACAGGAGTGTGTTCCTGTTTTCCTCCTGTTCACATATTGCACTTTGAGGTTGTGCACTGTGGAAGCAGAGGGCCTGACCCCTAGAGTGCATTTGTGACAGATCTGGTTGGCAGAGGTGGGATCTAAAAGATTTGGTTTGCAGTGCTGCAATCTAAAGGATTTGTTTGCATACTGTGAAATTATTTGGTGACACGATCTTAAACAGTCCAGTGTGTCAGATTGATAAACTGTAACAGTTCACACACAAAACAAGGCAATGATTAAAAAAAAAGAAAGCAAGAAATATATCATTGTAGTTACAGTCTAAGTTCCCTACCTGTTTTATTATTATTTTTTTTTTTTTTGGGTGCAAGCTAGTATTGCTGTAGATTAGGGCTGGCAGTATAGCCCAGAGGTTAGAGTAACTAGCTGTGAATGAGCTTGGTACATCCAGCAGACCAGACCTTGGTTTGATTCTCACAACCTACATTTGCATACTGTGTGACTCTGAGCAAGTCATTTAACTGCCCAGTGCTTCCAGGTTGCCCCTGAAAACAGGCACTTGAGCCTAGTGGGCCTGACCCAGTTACCAGAGACTAAAATAAAATAAATAAATAAAATAAATTAATGAAGAAGATGGCTTCCACCTACAGTGAGTACACTGCAGAATACTTGAGGCTGTTGTGCCAGGAAAGAGAAGTCCATTGTAAGGGGCAAAACAAACAGCACCTCGTGGAGGCTCTTGTGGCAGCCAATGTGCTAGCGACTGCCTAAGGCCTCTTGTCACAGTTAGTGACTGAAAAGGACCATACCTTGAACGTGGTGGTGCCAGAATCTATCACAGTGTTCAGTTTCAGGGAGGAGGGCAGCAAGACCAGTGAGAACCAAAAGCCACAGTACCAGGGGAGGGTCACCACAATGCAGATCTTGCTGCAGATAGAGTTGAGGAGAATGGAGCTGGAATTCGAGCAGAAGAAGTTCCAGATGGAGATGGAGAGAGAGATAGAGAGAGGAGAAGCAAAAGCAGTGAGAGATCGAGCAAGAGGAGAGAAAGTGCCAGAGGAAATTTGAACTGGAGAAGCTACAATTCCAAAGACAAGTGCCAGAGCAAATAAGTGGCATGGGTGAACCTGGACATCCAGGACTAGGTTACAAATTAAGGTCTAAATTAATATTTGAATTTAAAGAGGGGTAAGATATGGATGCATTTTTAAATTCATTTAAAAATGTATGCATTCAGGCAAAAATTCCCAGAGTCCTGGAGCTTCCAGCTATCCCCGCTGCTTACCGGGAAAGCTCATGATGCATTGGGTCAAATGGACAATCAGGATAGTAATGATTATGGCAAACTTAAAGCTGCATTGTTAGAAAAGTATGACTTGACAGCTGAAGCGTACAGAGTTAAGTTCTATAAACTCAGAAGAAGCCCTGACATGAGCTATGAGGAACTAGCCACAAAACAGCATCAGTTTTTGAAACATCAGGGGAAAGGGGTAAAAGCAGACTCTGTAGAGAAAATTGAGGAGGTTGCACTTTTGGAGCAGTTTTTTTTGGCTTGCCCCACAAAGCTGAAAACCCTAGAGGATCGAGATCCAAAAATAGTGCAGGAGGCTGCTGAGCTCTCGGACCGCTATGCCAGGAGCTGGTCTGCTCTTAAAGGGAGTGGGGGGGCATGGAAGTGCAGAAAGGGAAAAATCACTCATTCAGGGCAGCTAAAACCCTCACTGCCTGCCCAGAAAGTGGGCAGACCCAGGTTACAAAGAAAGGATTTGCCTAATAAAAGAAATGATTGTTGGTTTTACAAACAACATGGGCATATTGCAAGACAGTGTCCCAAAAAGGCAGAGACTGCACAAAATGATGCTGGGAAAGAGGGTTTATTTTTGTATATCCTTGAAAGAATGGGCTCTATGATGCCAGTTCGACAACGCTTTTGTCTAAAGGCATCACAGTGATGGGAATTATGTCAACCACAAGTTGCGGTTGACATAATTCCCAAAAGTCTCTGAACCCCTCATGAGGGGAGTTCTACCCCCCACACCTGCAAACTATTTATAATCAACTCTGAGTCGGAGTTGATTTGGGAAGGGGGTGCAGGAACAGGAGACAGTGTGCCCCTGTCTCAGGCACACCAACACAGTGACCTGTTGGCAAGCTGTCAATTTTGTCCACAGCGATGTAGGTCACTGTGTTGGTGTCAGTGTACAGGGGGTATACTGAAAGCATGCCAGTAAACATGAGGGAGCAAATACACCCAGTTACTGTGAATGGGGTTCAGACCCATGGTTTAAGGGACATGGGGCATCCCTTACTTTGGTAAAAGAGGATTTGGTTGAGCCTGAACAGCTTATACTCAATCAGTTTGTTACAGTATGGGAATTCATTGGGGAGGAGAACATTTTGACACTTGCTAGTGTTCTCCTGGGCTGGGGTGAGACAGGAGAGATTGTGCAAAAAGCTGCAGTGGCAGAAAATCCTGCCCTGGATGTGATTACAGGGAACAATCTCCTAAAGGAGGTGGTGTGTGCGGTTACCTGCAGTCAGGTGGCAAAGGCAAATTGTGGTTCCCTGAACCCCATATAAGCCCCTGTAGAAACCACTGGGAGGCTGGGTCCCTATCATGTGTCTCCTGATATGGAGAATAGTGAATTGGGGGTAGAAAATCGCTAGGTAGCAGTTTACAGAACAGCTATAGAAGATTACTCTGAGAAAGGAAGGGTAGCCAATTGTCAAAGAGCTAGGGACCCTAGTTTAGGAACTGAAGGGGACCAGTCCCATGCTTTGGGAATGTGCAAAGATTTTGCAGCTGCTCAGAAAAATGACCATGGTTTAGAGAGGCTGAGGGTTTGGGCAGAATTTGATGGCAAACAGGGAGGTGACAGGAGACACTGAGTGTATTGAGAGAATGGACTGCTGTATATGCATGAGATCAGGTCAGAGGAAGGGATGATGGGCAGCCAGCTTGTCGTTCCCCAGGAGTACCATGAGCAGTTGTTTGATTGCTTATGATATTCCCCATGTCTGGTCATCTGGGAATCATGTGTACTATGCAGCGATTGGCACAGAATTTCTATTAGCCCAACTTCACCCAGTAGGTGAAGGAATATTGCAGGTCTTGTCACCAGTGCCAATAAATAAGGAAGGCAGGTAGTAAAACCCAAGCCACCCTAATTCCCTTGCCCATAGTGGAGGAGCCATTCCAGAAGGTAGGAATGGATAATGTGGGGCCTTTAAATACCCCCAGCTCCTCCTGGAAGATTTTTATCTTAACAGTGGTGGATTATGCCACCTGGTACCCAGAGACAATGGCCCTAGCCTCACTGAGGACAGACAAAGTGACAGATGCCTTGCTAGGGATTTTCTCCTGTGTCGGGCTCCCATAGGAGGTTATGACCAATCGAGGGGATTCCTTCATGTAGGACCTGATGAAGTGCCTGTGGAAGAAGTGTGGGATGGTGAAATAATGCACGAACGTTATCAGCCACAAGCCAATGGGCTTGTGGAAAGGTTTAATGATACCCTTAAATCGATGTGCCAGGCATTTGCTAAACAGCATGGGAGGGAATGGGAGAAATACCTTCCCCACCTGTTGTTTGCATACAGGGAGATGCCCCAAGAATTGACAGGGTTCTCCCCTTTTGGACGCAGGGTGAGGGGGGCCCCTAGACTTGATCTGAGAGGACTGGGAAGGCAAGCATGCCACTCAGGGAACTCACATGGTGTATTATGTCCTTAAGTTTAAGGAAAAGCTAAAGGAGCTTGTGGGAACAGCCCAGAGCAACCTGACAGCTGCCCAGCAAAAGCAAAAGGTACGGTACGACCGCAGAGCCAGAGTTCGCTCATATACTGTGGGTCAGGAGGTCATGGTCCTAATCCCAGTACAGAAAGATAAGCTGCAGGCCAAGTGGGCAGGACTGTACAAAGTAGTCAGACAGGTGAATGACATAAATTACATTGCAGAATTGTCTGACAGGAAACATACCCAAAGTATGTAGCATGTCAACATGATGAAGCCATATGCTAATAGGGCAGGCATGGTCTTTTTAGTCTGTAGTCCTGGGAGGGGATGGATGAGGAAAACCTCCTTCTGGACTTGCTGGAAGAAAGCAAGTGGGAGTCCTCTGTGGAGGCAATCAAAATGTCACCCTAGTTGACCCCAGGCCAGATCCAGGAAGTAAGGGAGGTTTTAGCAGACTTTGTCCCATTATTTAATGTCAAGCCTGGACTAACCCCCTTAGTGTTGCACAATGTAGATACATGGACATAAGCGCACAAACGGAGGACAGCATATCGACTGTCAGAGACCATCCAAAAGGACATTAGGAGGGAGCTGGAGAAAACGCTGGATTTAGGGGTAATCCAGAAATCCCACAGCCTCTGGGCCTCACCCGTAGTCCTCGTTACCAAGCCAGATGACTCCACTCATTTTTGTGTGGACTGTCATGGACTCAATGCAGTCACAGAGTCAGATGCCCACCCAATGTCACAGATAGAAAAACTACTGGACAAGTTGGGAGGGGCGACATACCTTACCACTATTGACCTAATGAAAGGGTATTGACAGGTGGAGTTAACTGCAAGAGCTAGGGAGAGGTCGGCGTTCATCACTCTGATAGGGTTATTTGAGTTGAAGGCAATGCCCTTCGGAATGAAGAACACCCCTGCCGACTTCCAAAGGTTGGTGAATCAGGTGTTACATAGTACTGAAGACTATGCCGTGGCATACCTGGATGATATTGCCATCTTCAGTGCCAGCAGGAAGGAACACCTGTCCCACCTAAGGGAAGTGTTGGGCAGGATACAGAGGGCCAAGCTCACTGAAAAGTGCCAGGTGGCCATGGCTGAGGTGGCATACCGAGGGCATGCAGTAGGGTAGGGACAGCTCCATCCTATATCAAGCAAAGATTGAGGCAATTGAGGCGTGGCCTGACCTGAAAAACAGAAGCAAGTTCAGAGTTTTCTAGGGACCGCAGGGTACTATAGAAAATCTGTATCAAACTACAGTGCCCTGGCAGCTCCTCTATATGGCCAGCTAAAGAAAAGAATGACTAAAAAGGTAAACTGGGAACCAGCTTAAGAACGAGCCTTTACACAGCTAAAGGAGGCACCGGGCAGTGCTCCTGTATTAGCCAGCCCAGACTACACTAAACTATTTGTAGTCCAGATGATGCCTCAGATGTGGGTATTGGGCAGTACTTAGTCAGACTTCTAACCAACAGAAAGATCACCCAATAGTGTACCTCAGTAAAAAATTACTTCCCAGGGAGCAGGCGTATTCTACAGTGGAGAAAGAATGCCTAGCAATGGTGTGGGCACTAAAGAAATTAGAGCCATATAATAGCAGCCACAGACACTGCCAGCTATTTCCCAAAATTTCTGTGATATTTCCAGAAATATCTCATGCTTTCTCCATTTCCACAGTAGGGGCAGCAGAAAGAAACTCTTTAGAAATTTTATGAAATATCTGGAAATAGCTGGCAATGTCTGTGGCTACTACTGTACCTGTATGGGCAGCACTTTCAGGTACAAACAGATCATAACTCCTTGGTTTGGCCGGCATAGATGCGTAAAACAAATGGTAGGCTTTTAAGATGAAGCCTTGCCTTGCAGGGTTATGACACGACTGTCACTCACAGGGCAGGGGCAACAAACACAAATGCAGACAGGTCATGTTGGCAGAGCAGTGAACTGAATTTGGGGAACTTATCCCATACCTAGGTATAGATTCCCCCAAGTTCAGTCTAGGAGGGAAGAATGTAATGGGATAACCATCTACTAGTTAGGTACATATAAATTTTATGTAAATATATGTTTTAGACTTCTGCTTAGAAAACAGGCCAAGTGACAAAGTATCATGGAACATAGCATTTGAACAGAGAGAAAAGAAGGATCTGCCCTATCCCTGACCCAATAGATGAACTAATTAAAAGCTTCCTTTTGACACTTTCCTTTCAAAGCCTGTGTTAGCTGACATAACAGGTTGTAAATCCAACCACTGCTTTGAACCTAGGAAACCTGTTATAAAATATTGCATTTTATTACCTAACAGGAGGAAAGCAAATTCTGACAGAGACCTGTGAAAATCCTCACAATTAAGAAACGTGCTTTGCAGGATGTTGTTCTGAGAGATCAAAGGGATAGTCTGTTCTGTCATAATTCATGCTCTGTGACTCACCAATTAAAAAGTATATATATTTTTAATTGGACTGTTCAGCAGTGTGCAGTGACATGTGACTAATTCAGTGTGCAGGAATGAGAGTGACCTCACAGTCAGCATCACCACAGAGTTGTGACTTCACAAGCTGGATGGGACCCTTCCTCCCCACCACCCCCCAATATTGTCAAATTGGTGAAGGAACATTGCATACTTGTGTTCGGACTTTCAAGATACACTTGTGTTCTGGACTCTTAAGAAGCACTTCTACCAAAATTAGGTAATTTCAGCATCACTATTTACCAACTAAAACTGGGGTAGGATCAGTTACTCAGTATAAGGTGGTTTGTTTGTACTTGTCCATTTATTTTTATGACTATATCATTAATGTTATATGTTCTGTGTTTTGTATTTTATTTACTATTTTTAATTTTAGTAAACCCTGTTTTCCTTGAAATCCTGACTGAGCCTTTTTCTCATTCTGAGTGTGAATGCTGGAACAGTGTTGATAATTCTGACAGAACTGTTAAAGAGCATATGCCGTGTCACCATATGCAGCACGGTAAGAAAATATTTAGGTCTCAATTGAGTCAGAAGGGGGATTGTGAACCAGGTTGTGTGCCCACTGGGTTAAGTATTGCACTGCTTTCCCCAAAGATGGTGCAATATTTGGACCTGTTACCTGAGTGTGCTAGTGAAAACAGGTTCATATTTGACCCCATGACTTGAGACTGGTAGTTGCTTGGACCCAAAACAGACAGGAGGGTGTCCCTGTTTGTCTTCTGTTCACATATTGCACTTCAAGTTGGGCGCTGTGGGAGCAGAGGGCCTGACCCCCAGAGTGCATTTGTGACAAATAATACATGCATTTATTCAATACAGTTGTGCACTTTACTAAACTTCAGTTAAACTATTGTAACCCCCGGACCCCTGCCTTTTAGCAAAACGACAGGTGGCATGCTGTTGAAGCTGACAGCAGTACCTGATGGGGACTGGGTTCAGGGAGGATGAGGTTACTCGGCACAGGGGGCCTAGGTTTGGCTACTCTGCACAGGGGCACCCAAGTAAATCCGAACACAGGAAGCAATAACTGCAATGTCCAAAACCAGGAATGGGATTCTACAGTGTGGCTTTTATTCACATCCAAACTGAACAAACAAAGTATAGACAGACCCCCACAGGGCTACATTCCTGGTAATGCAGATTAGAGACAAAAGAACACTTCTTCACTATTTCCAGCCCTCAGGCTCTGAACCCACCAGGCACACAGCCTGGACTTGCACGCAGCTTTGGGTACACAGCCCGACTTATACACTACTTGGGTTTTCCCCACTGGCCTGGCTCCCCACCGGCCACTTGAACCGTGGTCCATTATGGGAATGAATCAGTTTTCCAATTGGTGGCTCCCCAAACCACCTTAGAGCCTTCGACTCCTAGAGGGAATTTTCCTTCCAATCCCATGTCTGGGTGCTTCCCTCATCACTGGCCAAATGCATGATGCAAAGTAGAAATAAACAGAGCAAATCTATAGAGGTGGACCTGGTCACTAAAGATGGGGGGTCTCCCACCTCCAGCTCCCACAATCCATACCCGGCCATTTCTCTGGAAACTAAACAACTCTTTTCTGAAATTTGGCAATGTAGATTACTGGGTAGACATATGTCACATCTCCTCTACATGTCTTGACTTCCCATAAGTGCTGGACTTAAACATACTTTTACTTTTGGTTAAGCCTATTACTCTAGGCCTCTCACTACTTCAGTAGTCCAATCCCCACTATCACACAAGTCCCAGGATGAAAACATGGGCCCTTTAGAAAGAGCAGAAACTCACCCTCCAGTTGCAGGTGCCCCACAGGCGATTCACAAATCTTCTTGTTTCCCAAAACTCTTGGACCAAATAAGGCAGCTTCTCCACTAGCAGTGGCCAGGGGGTTGCCCCTGGAATATGCAGGAAAACCTTTCCTGCCCCATCCCCTCAGGGATGGGGCACTGAGACCCGAATCAGCAGTCTCCACCACTTCAAAACTAGCTTATGTGTCTCTCTTTAGGTGGAAACACACACCTTTTTCCTGAGTGTAGCCCTATGTCAGGGCTGAGGCTCCAAGAGCCTGACATAGAGCTGCTGTGCTCCTCTCTCAGCAAGCTCCAAACCCCAACTGACCTACAGACTACTGTTCAAACCTCCAAACATTCTACTCCAACTCCCTGCTGCAGATTCCATTGTGGCTCATGCAGCTGCGATAGTTCTATGGTGATGTCATCCCTCAGTCTCAGCTGAGACTGAGAACAGAGTGAGACAGTGTGAAATCCATTTAACTGGAGTTTCACAAGCTGCCTTCCCTGCCTACCACTAGGTCTTACTGGGATTCTAGTAACCCCAGGTAACAAGGGGTTACACTACTATGAATCTAAATCATTACTTTGCTTTGGTCTTTGTTTCAGGAAACTAACTTACATAAAAAAAACTTAAATTTGTATTCATTAAACAAACAACTTCAGACACTCCCATACTCCTTGAAGTTGACAAAAGCTGTTTAAAACATAACAACTTTAAATGTAGTTTGGTTTCAGTACCCACACAGGCTGTGTGTCTGCTCACTGGGCCTTGCCTGATGCTGTCAGCAAACAGCCCAAGCTTACTTTCACTTTGTTCTCACTTCTAGCAGTACTCCAGAAAAAGCCTAATTTTCACACCACATGTGTAAACAAACTGACCAACCGAGCTTGGGATTTAGAAAGGAACAAAAACTGTCAAGATTTCTGCTTTGGATGGAATTATATTACTCTTTCACAGCAGTTCAATTGCTCTCTCTCTTACTTCTAGCTTCTGCAAAGTGCTGGGTCACATGAGTTGTTTTGGTGAGCTTCCACAGTGGCCTCTAATTGGACTGGAAGACTCAGGAGATCTTGAACTGCTGCCGAACAGCAAACTGCAGAATAGTACTGATTATTAAATTTTCTTCCCAAGTGACAGATAGCCTATTATTCATGGTATTCAGGAAATACTATTCATTACTCGCACACACTTTGCAGCAAATGCAAAGCGAGGTATAGTGAGCTTGTTATTTCCTACAATACTGAATAGATTCATAACTGTATTATAATAACTCGGTCTCCCCTTTTTGCCATAGGGAGGCCATGGCATGATTTGCCATTATAAAGGAGCATTTATAATAGCAAACACATGCACAGTTCTCCTCCTTCTGGACATACGCCCACTACAGTGTCTCCCTTCTTGGCTCACAGCTTCCTTCTCACCTGCAACCCCCAGCCACCAAAGAAACATGGCAGTAAGTTACATAAAAAAAAAAAATTATGCTGGCCCGGTGGCGCTGAGGGTTGAGGCACTGGATGCCACACCTCGCGCCGTGCCGGTGACCGAGATTTGGGAACGAGCCTGGGTTGTGGGGGTTGGCAGGGGAGAGAGAGTATTGAGCATCTGGAGGACTGCTCTCCTGTCTCGGGGGGGAGGATCCAGGGATATGCCCGGCACCACAGCAGCCCCCGGTGGAGACTGGAGGCACTGCAACGCTCAAGGCATCAGTAGAGGGGAAGCAGTGCTGTGATGGATTCCCCTGGCATCATTGCATGCTTTGGCTCCACCTGGGGGGGGTGGGATGAGGGCATAACACAAGGAAAACCCAGCCCTCGGGTATAGGCAACAGCACCACCTCCCACCAGCCACACCCCATCAGCTGGACTCTCTCCTGTGCTGGCCAAGCCGAGCCGAACCCAAATTATAGATAGAGTGCCCTGGGACGATAGGGCAGCCCTACCTCAGGGGGCTCAGAGCTGGGGGGATAGTCAGGCTGGTGCCAGGACACAGGAGGAGTTTCAGGCTAGGAGGTAGAGCTAGGGGCAAGATGAATGCCTGAGAGAGTTCCTCGAAGTGGCAGTGGAAAAAATTGAATTTGAAAAAAAAAAAATTATTTTCTACAGATAGGGATAGCAAAATATAAAAAAAAAAGGGAAACCTCATAAAACAAAAATCTGTGGACCACCCAAAAACTGAACTGGAGCGTGGCCACACCGGAACTGCTGCTATTTTGTATAATTTCTGTGGCCAAAAAGAGGAAACCCAGCAATTAAGCAAAATAAAATATGGGGTAGTGTGTGTAAACTCGAAGTTTACACACACCCTTGGGGTTAGACGCTTTGCATAAAAAAAAAAAACCTTGAGCTTCGCTCTCAGGGTATATGCAGCATCTTGCCAGTTGGATGTACCAATTCCTTTGAGTGTATTGTGGGTGTAGGTGCAGGCTACAGGATCCTTCTCTTTTATTGTCCACAAGGTGATGGGAGGGAATTCCTGAGGGAGGTTGTGGACTTCATCACCGAGAGGGTGTGGAAGTCCCCCTGATGGTTAATTTTGGGGGACTTCAATGCCTGGGTCAACAATGAACAAGCGCTTTTTGGACAAAACCTCCTCCAATTGATGGATTCATTGGGCCTGACATGGGTTGTTACCTCTGCAACCCATGAGTGGGGAAAATCATTGGACTTGATATTCCTTCTAGGGATGGAAATCTCCGATGTGGAGGTGGAGCCTATTGGTTGGTCTGACCATCACGCCCTGAGGTTCAGTTTTGCAGCCCCCCAAAAGAGGCCTGCCCCTTAAGAAGATAGTACAGTTCCGTCCTTTGGGAGGAGTTACCTCAGAAGGCCTAATGACGGAGCTGAACTTCTCAGGATTGCCATTGGATAGCACTGACCCAGGACCCTAGTGCTGGCCTATAATAAGACAGTTGTGGGGGCACTGGATGTCCTTGCTCCATTCCATGTTCTCCCCTGTACTCTTCACCCGGGGGCTCCATGGTTTACCAGGGAGTTCCGTGGGTTGAATAGACAGGGTTGAAGATTGGAAAGACACTGGTGGAAAACTCACCTGGAGATGGACAAGCTTAGATTGCTGGATCACTATAAGATATACCAGTCAGCAATTTCTCATAAGAAGGCAGACTTCCTGTCCAGGGAAATTGCTGCAGTGAGGAACAAACCATCCCAGCTCTTCCGGACTGCGGACAGACTGTGCAAACCAGCCTGTCTTCAAGCTGGTCGAGCATTGTCACAGTTACAGTGTGAGGAGTTTGCGATGTTCTTCACTGATAAAGGTGTTCACCATCCAGGATGAAATCAGCCAGCGCCTCCCCATTGGGTCCTGCATTGGTCAACCGAGTGGCACTAATGTCCAGTTGACTTGGTTCACCTTTAGTCAACCGGCAGTCATGGATATAGTGAGGATTGTCCAGACTTTGCATCCAACCTACTGTAGTCAGGATCTGGGCCCTACTCACCATCTTGTGGGGTGTGTAGAGGTTATTGGCCCAATCCTGACTGGGATAGTGGTGGCATCATTGGAGAGAGGGATCTTTCCAGATCCCTTAAAGGAGGCAGTGGTGCTCCCCCTTCTGAAAAAGCCCTCCCTTGATCCCGACTACCCAGAAAACTACAGACCGGTCTCAAACCTTCTCTTTTTAGGGAAGGTTATCAAGAAGGTGGTCACTTTGCAACTGGAGGATCATTTAACCAGCCACAGTATCTGTGATCCTCTCCAGTCTGGCTTCAGGAAACAGCATAGCACTGAGATGGCTCTTGTCCGGGTACTGAATGATCTCCTGATGGTGAGAGATCAGAGAGCTTGTTCCATCTTGGTTCTCCTTGATCTCTCAGCAACATTTGACACCGTAGATCATGGGGTGTTGCTTGAGTGCCTGTGGTTTCTCTGTGGACTGAAAGGGGTGGTCCACAGTTGGTTTCAATCTTTCCTTCAGGACAGGACTCAGAGAGTAGTGTCAGGAATTTATTCCTCAGCCTCTCACTGTCTGCCCTGTGGGGTGCCACAGGGTTCGGTGTTGTCCCCCATGTTATTTGCGATGTAGATGCTCCCATTGGGGGACACTATAAGATGGTATGGGCTGAGTTTTCATTCCTATGCTGATGACTCTCCACTCTACATGTCTTTTATGCCCGAGCAGGAGTCTGATTCAGTCACAGTGTTTAACAACTGCCTGCTGGAGATACAGAAATGGATGAGTACCAGCTGGCTTAGGTTGAACTCAGGGAAAACAGAGGTGTTGGTGGTGGAGCCAGGGATGAGGATGTTAAGCTCATGGGTGGGGAAACCCTCAGGTTTATTTCTGGGGGTGGTCCCCGCTTATGGAAGCTGGTCAGGTGCGTAACCTTGGTGTTATGTTTGATGAGGGCCTGACCCTGAGGGCACAGGTGTCAGCCATAGTCAAAACATCCTTTTTCCACCTAACAAATACAGCTCGGGTGAAACACCTGGTCTCTCTCAAAGATCTTCCTATCCTGGTCCACGCCTTAGTTGCCAGTCGTCTTGATTACTGCAGTGCCCTTTATCTAGGGCTGCCGGTGGTGGATATCCACCACTTACAGCTGGTGCAGAATTTGGTAGCCAGGTTGTTGACTGGAAGCCCTAGATCCAGCCATATAACACCTGTGCTGTGCAAACTGCACTGGCTGCCTGTACAGTGGCGGATCACCTTCAAGGTCACATTGCTGACCTATAAGGCCTTACAGGGGTTGGAACCCCACTAACTGAAAGAGCTCCTGGTTTCTTACTGTCCCTCCCATTCCCTTCGATCCTCTGGCGAGGGATTGCTAGAGATTCCCAGGTAACCTTGAAAACATTTGGTAGAAGAACTTTTGCCATTATGGCATCTACCCTGTGGAATTCTCCACCTTGTCAGATACGTGATAGCCTGACTGTAGAAGGGTTTAAAAAAGCTTTGAAAACTTTCTTATTCAAACAAGCATTCCTGGAAATATAATGTCTGCAATGTATAAGGTGTTTTAATTATTATGGATTTTAATATTGTTATGTTGAAATTTTGTAAAGGCACCCTGAGCTCAGGAAGGGTGCCTTATATAAATAAATTTAACCTTACCTTACCTTACCATCTAAGCTCTCGGGTGTGTGAAAACTTCTCATTACACACACCACCCCATACTTTATTCTATATTTTATTTTGTCATATACATACCAATTTTGCGTAATGGGTTCAAGCCATTCATCTCTTATGTCATCATGATATATATCTTTCTATTTACTGAAAATAATCCCCAGGATTAAAGCAAATGAAGGTTCTCCAAAAGAAAAGAAAATGTACAAAACATCTAACAACAGTGGTCCTAGTTTCAGTTGCATGAGACTGCCATGACCATTTAGCACTACAGCTGACTTTGCAGGCCCAGCCAGCTGTGCTCAACAGGGGTTATAACCCCTTCCTGCATGGTCACAAAAGTGTTTACAGCCGCGTGGGGCTGGGGCAGAAGCTGCAGTGCCAATGGCCTACATGGCCATTCACAGAAGCATAGCAGTATTCACAATCCCAGCTGCAGTCTAGAGTGAGTCTAGAGATGTTGCGAATTAAAACTTTGCCCGTGAAATTGGTGCAAGGTGATTTCGGCAGCTTACGGGTGGCGTTGTCTGGGAAATCCCCACAGCTGCGGAAAACTGTTAGGGATGGTGGTACCAGGTGTAACATCACTCACAACTGCCACATCGTGCATAGCAACACTCCACAGCTGCAGAGATTTTAGACCACAAATGAAGTTGCAGCGTACAGTTTAGTCTCAGAAAGCTTTGTGAATCTAGCCCTATGTGTAGTGGGTTCACCCATGTTGCAGTGAAAAAAACATGTTGCTGATGCCAGTTATGGCATCGGCAACATGCCACCTGGCATTACAGCACCAGCCATTATTTTATCCGGGAATTACAGTGCCAAAGCACCCTCCCGGGAAACAGTCGTCATGCCCCAGAGGGGATAGAAACCGTGTGGGGGAAATGGGCAGCAAGAGTGAGGGGCAATCTAAAATCAAGATCACACCTTTCACTGTTGCCTTTGTTGCAGTGCTGTAAATGCATTAACAAAATTCGGTCACCATCCTAACGTTATATCTGTGTAGTGCAGCGAAATTTCTGACTTTGCCCCCAACTTTGCTTTGCAAAGTTGTTGTTGCTTTTTTTAACAAAAAGAAAAATGTTTGTAGAATGCAAAACCCATCCACACCCATTGTGCAGATATCACCTACCCTCCACCCACCTCCCAGATTATTTAAACACATCTTCCCCGACCCAGTCACTCATTAACATCCCCCCCCCAGTTCAGGCAAAGCTCCATTATAAGGTACAATAGGACCAAATGCATAACAATCCTGTCTCCCCACCCACATCAAACAAGTAACCACCCCCTCCTCCCACTCTGTAAATCATCTCAGCTTGCATAATTGAAAAGAATGCCTCCATCTGACCTCCCTCTAGCCCTTCTGCTCCCCCCCAAAAATATAAAGGCTATAAGGCAATTAGCTGAAAATGTTTGAAGTGCACTCCCTTATAGGAGCAACCAGCTCTCTTTTTGCTATTCATTGAATCAGTGAATGAATGATAACATCCTGAGTAGTAACATCTGAGTAGCTGTGTTACAACAGGAAGAGAGGATCACAATGGGAATGACTTCAAGGAGTGGGATGCAACAGAAGAGCAGCTTTCAAGAAGGACTAAACTAAGGAAGAAGGTACCACTTGTAAACAGGATAACTGTCAGACTTGTGAGTGTGTGGGGGTCCACTGCACAGCCTGGAAGGTGGGCAATTGGGCTAGCAGTAGATAAAACAACCAGCCCACTGGGCCCGTTATAGTGTAGGTGGTTGGGAGTGTGACTTCCAGGTATGATACCCTCAACCAAGGTGACTAGCTGTCTGTCACTTGTGACACGTGATCCAGGTTCAGGAATGAATTTTGGACACTGGATGACCAATGAGGGAAGGAGGGCTGAGAATTATATCAGATATACTTACCTCCTTGAGGGGGATGGCTGTCTGCATTCCACTGCACCACCACCTCCCGAGAGTTCACTGGAGGAGCAGACCATGTGGGATAACTGAAAGGGGTATAAATTGCACAGACAAAACCACATGCATGCCTGCCTGCCTGTTGCATGTGTGTTGTAGCATGTTAGTGCCAGCGTCTTTGGAGAGAGAAAAGTACACAGGAGAAATGTTTGCCCTCAGCCTGGCAAGGATGAAGCCTTGGACACACTCCTGCTCCTCACTGGCCATGTGACCAATGCAAAAAGGAGTCCCATGCAGCTGATGTCAGATCTCAGAGGTGAGAATGGTGCCCCACAATGGTGGTAAGCTGTTGGATAGATGAGAGGATCTATGGGATCGGTTGAGTGACAGGGCGGGATGGTTGCTGTAAGATGTTAAGAGTAAGCCATGCCTTGGGGGGTTAAAATAAATAAAAAAAGGTGACCAACTGGTGATATGTTATAGTGCCATGCACCTGGTACTATGCCATGCTGCAATGCAATCACAGTTTCTAAACAGCATAAAAGTTGGTGCAACCTCTAGCATCTGGTTAAGTGATCTGCACTGCACCACTGTCAAAGAGGGGACTCTTCTTGATGCCCCATGCTCTTTTCTTTGTGTATGCTGCAGACGGATGGCTGTGCAATTAGGCAACAATTCAAGTTGCCTTCATTTGGCACCATCAGCCGCAGTGATTGAGAACAGAGTCCAGTGGATTTTGAAATATATGGGGCCCTTCTGTTGGCCCTTCAAAATACCAAACTGCCAGATGCCAAGTTTTTTTACTCCATTCACATGGGTGGGTGGAACTGTTTCAGAGCAAATTCTTTTCTTCATCCTTTTATAACATCATTGACCAGAGGTGCTGTGGGACTTCCCCTTCCAGCACCAAAACTGAAACAACCAAAACATATTTCTGCATTTGCTCTGAAAACTACTATGGTTTGCATTTATTTATCTGGAATTTCATTTTGTGAGTTTCACTGTGTTGCACTTTGCTGTCAAAATGGATGCAATTCTATCACCTTAAGGGAAACCTCAAATGTTAGGTTTTCAGCTGTAAGGTTACTATGGTAAATATCTAAAATGTTTGCGTTAAAGGGACACTGTCAACCCTTTTTGCATCATATTATTTCTAGTTGAAAGCCCACATTTTATGATTGCTTACCTTCTCTAAAGAATACACAAAGAAAAGAGCATGGGGCATCAAGAAGAGTCCCCTCTTTGACAGTGGTGCAATGCAGATCACTTAACCAGATGCTGCACCTCTGGTATCATTCTGTGATACATATGGGTTCACACAACTAATTAATGAGCCAACAAGAATTAATGCAACGAATAGTAATAACAGCACTCTACTTGATATCATGCTAGTGAATAAACCCCATCTATTCACACATGCTGGAGTGCTTCTCTGTGATATAAGTGATCACTGCCCCATCGCAGGGGTAAGATCTTCCAATAAAACAACAACCCCTGCAAAATTCCTCATGAGGAGATCCAAGAAAAACATCAATATTGAAGGATATTTGCATGTCTAGCTCACTCACCAAGCTGGCAAGAGTTGTATCTTGCCCATTCTGTGGAAAAAGCACAGCAGGTGCTAAATAGCATTATAATAAGTGCCCTTAACATCCATGCCCCAATCTCTAGTATCCGAATAAAAAAGAAATCCTGTTGTTGGTTTTCAGCTGACCTCAAATCTGCACTGCTGGAGAGAGACAAACTCTGGAAAATGGCAAGAAAAACCAAGAATGCAAATGACTGGATGATCTTTAGGAAAGCCAGGAATAGATGCACAAAGAAAGTTAGGAATGCAAAGGCTGCCTTCTACTTGGCTGAGCTCGACTCCTCCTATCATAATCCTGCTAGGTTTTGGGGTACCATCAAGGGGTATGGTTGGGCAGGATTCTGCACCTCCTACCAACTCAATTACACCACAGTTATGGCCCTATCACTGGCAAAATGGAAATTCTGGACGCCTTCAATAACCACTTCAAAATGGCTGGCCTTGCCTTTGACACCTCTCCAGCTAACCTGCTGCGGGAACAATTAAGCTCCCAGTACACTGGTGCTCAGAGAGCTGACTCTTCCTTCAGCTTCAAATCTGTACTGTTGAAGCAAGTAGAGGACCTACTATGGCAGCTGCATATCAAAAAAAGCACAGGGGCAGACTCTCTGGACCCCTACTTTCTAAAGATTGCATCCCATGTACTTGCAGTCCCCCTAACACATCTCTTTAAACTATCTCTAAACTCTGGTTCTATTCCCACACTGTGGAAGACAGCCCAAGTGGTTCCCCTTCTAAAATCAGGGGACCCTATGGACCTTAATAATTACAGGCCCATTTCCATTCTACCAGTGCTATCCAAGATGCTGGAGAAATTAGTGAGTACCCAGTTAAGGGAATATCTTGATGATGCTAACCTCCTGAATCCAGCCCAATCTGGATTCAGGGCCAAGCATAGCACTATCACTGCACTAGCCAAGGTCACAAATGACTGGCAAACCGAATTAGATAAAAAGAATAATGTCTGTGTAGTATTTCTTGACCTGAGCAAAGCATTCAACACTGTGGACCACGAGCTTCTACTATCATCCTTGCATTCCATTGGCCTAGATCCACCCTCCCTTAAGTGGTTCAGGTGTTATCTTACCGGTAGGTCACAGCAGATAAAGCTGAAGGTGACCTATCCCCATTAAAACCTCTGTTGAAGGAGTCCCCAAGGTTCTATCCTGGGTCCTATCCTTTTGCCATCTATATAAATAATATTGATTCAACCTCACCAAATCCTCTGTACACCTCTTTGCTGATGACACTGTTTTGTATGTCAGCAACCCTTCTTCTGCAGCTGCCCGTGAAATCCTACAGACAGAATTCTCCTTGTTACAATATCAGCTACTTGAGAAAAAGCTTCTGTTAAATGCAAAGAAAACTAAAGCAATGATGTTCACAAATCAAAGCTCCACCAGCACCTCCTCTTCAAGCATTCTCCCCCAGCTATGCACTATACTTGGAGAAAATCTGGAGTATGTAGAAAAATTCAAATACCTAGGTGTGTGGATTGACAGCAGACTCGACTTCACTCATCATTTAGAAGAACTGCTAAAAAAGCTTCCAAAAGGCTTGGCCTTTTCTATAGATTAAAACCCTTCCTAAACAGAGATTCAAAGATGAGGTTAGTCCAGGCCATTTTCTCTCAGTTGTTGACTATGCAGACTTCCTTTATAGTCACTACCCCATCTCCTACCTACACAAGTTGGATACCTTATACCATAGAGCAATAAGATTCAAACAGATCTGCCATCTAATACCCACCATTGCTCTCTTTATGCTGCAGTTGGATGGGTTTCCCTACACCTCAGAAGGAACAGAAATGTAGCTCTATGGATTTACAGGCGTTATCAAAAACTTCCAAACTATATTCTGGACTGCTTCACCCAGACCATTCCTAGCTCCTATGCCTAAGAAGCAACAACATCATCCTGTTCAAATTGCCCAAATTCAACACCCGGCTAGGGAGGGCAGCAATCAGCTATTCTCTAGCTATAGCATGGAACACCCTATAAAAATCCCTAAAACTGTCCAATATTATACCAATTGCATCCTTTAAACAGTGTTGCACAGTTTTCTTCACAGAGAAATGCAGTTGCTACCGCTAGAGCTAGCTTTGTCATCTCACAATCTCCCTCCCAAAAATTCACCATATATGGCATAATCTTTGTTCTTCAGTTCTCCCCTCCCAGGCAGACACCCCATCTTATGGCACCCAGTAATACCTTCCACCATCCTAGTATTACATTATGCTGTGTGTTTGCCATGGCCCCTCCACTGGGATATGTATACACTGTATATACTGTAAATATTAGCTTAACTTTCCTATAACCCATTTTATCATGTGAATTTTATTGTACATCACTGTGTTTATAAATGTTTTTTTCCCTGTATGTGTAACTGTTTTATATAAGTGTATTGATGTATCTGTTGTGTATCAACTGTTGAACCTTGACCTTATCAGGTCCATCTTGTAAATGAGCCTTGCTCAATGATGCTCGCCTGAATAAATAAAGATTTGATGATGATGATGATGATGATAAAATTCATTAAAGCTGTTTGTTGTGTGATCTGCTTCCTTTCTTGGTAGAATTGAAGTGCATGGGAATGGTGCTTTTATATCCAACCTTGTTTTGCTTCAAATCCTTGATCTGCTCTTATTGCACACATTCTGAACATTAGAAACACACCCAAACAGTGCAGTCACTTATGATGCAGTAGTCTAGTCTCCTCTCCTCTCCTCTCCTCTCCTCCTCTCCTCTCCTCTCCTCCCACAGCATCAAGAGTGGCTAGATTGTGTCCAAGTCCAGGAAAGGCACAGTGGAATTTTATCAAGGAATGTAAAGAAATACTTGTTTGTGTGGTAGCATCAGTTTGGTGGGAAGCCGTTTTTACTTTTTAAAAGAAAAAAGAATCAGAATCAAACTACCAGCTACAACATCAATCTCTACAGAATGTGAGTAATCATAACATGTTTTTCTAATTTAGGGACAATTTGAGGCCTAAGGAGGTTAGCAGTGTCCCTATAACAGCACACCGAACGACATTTGGGAACATTAGTCTTTCACCCTTTAGTAATGTATAAAATGTTTTCAGTCTTTGTGCATTTATTTTTTTGGCCCAAAGTTTGCTACGATAATGTGAAATAGCAAAGTTAATATTTTGTGTTTCAAATTATGAAGCTGCTTCAGAACTCACCAGATGGGGTATAGAAGCAGAGCGTACATAGATGAATACTGACACATTATGTATTAAAAGAGCCTGACAATCAAGCTGAAAGGATTACTGGCATGATGTGGCCATTAGGGTATTACCTAACATCTGCCTAAATATGTGATCTCTGTTTTAATTTGCTACAGATGACTTATTCAGCACATGAAACTGACGTATGACAGGTACTTAGTGGCCCTCATTTATGAGAAGATTAATAACACATTTCATTATGTCATCTTATCCATAAAACCCTTATATAACTGAGTTTTGGTAGAACTACATTCAAAATGGGATCTCTATAATATACTATAATCATTCCCCATGCTATTATAATCATGTAGGTACGTATTTCTTTTTCCCCTTCTTCCCCTTCACTTTACTCTGTGCACTGCAGCATTTTTCTTGTCAGCCCATTATTTTAAAAGAAGCAATATCAGAACTCTAGGTAAATGTCAGAGCATAACAAGTGAAGGAATTTGAATTACTTTTTATGTCTTTTCTCATTTCATAGTCCCAGTGAGCCTCATAGGCAACAACATCTGATAAATGGCAAACCCAAAAGAGTTGAAGAAACAGGATGTGAATGCTAGCCCAATTAATATCTGAACTTTTCTTCTTTAGTGCTAAGTAGTTTATATTGCACTGATGAAAAAGATGAGAAATAAATCCATTACTGGTATCTAGCTAGCTTTTGTTGTATTACTGCCGTGCAGAGAACATGCTTTTCTTTGCCACCTCAATGTTACTCCCTTGTTCAAGGTCATCCTAGATAGAGTTCTAATTGCTCTTGTGGGCTTTTCACATAGAAATTCTCACACTGTACTCTTGTCTGATTTCAACATCTAAAAATCCCCATACAAAAGTCATTGTTAATTTTTATATTGCTGGCCCAACTTTTAGGTTTTTAATATTTTCTAAATAGGGATCCAGCTATGTATGATATTTAAAAAGTAACATACTGTGTGTCTGCAGATGAATGCCTTCAACAGGCAGTCCATAATAACCCACACACACATAGCAGATGACCTTGTACTATGCTTTCTTCTATAACAACATAGGCACATGTACTAAAGTTATCATTGTCAGACAATGTCCAGCTTGTAAATCAACACTGTACTGGTAATGTGCCCATGTATTGTCCAATATACAGCTAAACTAAGAAGCATACAGTCTGCATTCTCCAAGTATGTAAGCCCCTGGTCTGTAAATTGTAAAAACTCTTAGCTTTTCACTAATTCAAACCTTGCAGGTGTTAATTAAATAAATCTCTCACATGGGATACTGTGCAATAATAGCTAATTGCTGGAAAATAGCCCACTGATCACAACAAACATAAACTATTGAATAACAACTCCATTGAACTCCTTTGTCTCTCTGAAAAAAAGTTTGAAGATAAATTAATAAACCAATTACTTTATGCCAGTGAGGTATGGGGTTTGCATTTGAAAAAAGCTAATGTAGAATGTTTGCAAAATCAGTTTTTAAGATCAACTTTGACTTTGACTCGTAATTGTCCATCAAGCTTCTTAAGACTAGAGCCTGGTCTCATCCAGATTAAAGCAAGGATTTTGATAAGGGCAGTTAGGTTTTGGGCCAGATGATTAAAAATGAATAAAAATAGACTTCCACTGCTTTGTTGGGAAGAAAGTATGAATAATTTAAATATTGGAAGTGAAAATGTGTTGTGGTTTCATAAATTGAATAATAGATTGAAATGGCTTGGTTGTACTGATCTATGGAGTAGCTCTGCAGTTAATAACACAGATGGGTATATGAATGAAGTGGTGCAAAGAATTAATGATGTAACTATTCAACAGGATTTTGAAAGTATACATGAGATGGATTCCATGGGGTTGTACTCAAGTATTAAATCTAGTTGGGGTATAGAAAATTACCTGATTGTCTGTGAAAATGGCATCCATAGAAATATGTTATGTAGAATAAGGCTGGCCTGTTTGGGCAACTCCTATTTTAATTTGAATAACTGGTATTGCAAAAAATTTAAAAATAGCTGTAAATGTACTGTAAGATCAGAATTGGATATTATGCATATTCCGTTTGAATGCAAACCCTGGGCTCAACAGCATGAAATAATTTTCTCCCAAATTAATGCCATCGCACCTTATTCCCAATTGTTTGAATTACAAAAAGTCTTTGCTAAAACTAGATTCAGTTAAGCTAATTTATGGTATTGCCAAATATTGTTTATTTAAAAAAATATGAATTTAAAACTGTGGGCTAGGCTTTCATGGTGTCTTTGTCTTAGTCATATATGGTGTTAAATTGATTGTTAGTTATGTAACCATTGTTATGTGTGTATAACATGGTGGATTTTATGTTAAGTATTTTTTAATGTAACAAACTTGGTTTTATACATTTATATTAATAAAAAAAGAACTTGAACTTGAATAACAATGATTAAGATTGTACACTTTGGGCTAAGCAGGCACTTAAATTTCAGACTCCTATTTTGGTCGCTTGTAACCTTGGTCATCTGTAGAAGGTAGGGCACTATCTGCCAGGATGGGGGGTAGGCAGTCTACTAGACCACCAGGGAAATGTTTTACTTGACTATACAGAGGGTCTGGATGGGGGGGTTTCACTAGAAACCAGGGGTCATTCTGTTTTTTATCACACAAGTGATTGGGTGGTGGGAGGAAGCACTAAACCACCAGGGAATCTTGTTTATTATAACAGATAAGGAATTGGGTTGAGGGAGGGAACCACTAGACCACCAGGGATTTATCTTTGTTTTTGTAATCGGGCTTGTGTTCAGTGATCACAGACAGGGAGGCTAGCCACCAGGGTCTACTCTTGTTTTTTTCAGGCTGGTGATTGGTGAATGGCAGGGAGGGGGAAGGAACCACTAGACCATTAAGGATACTTGTCTTACTATAATGGGAAGGTGATCAGGGAGGGGGAACCACTAGACCACCAGGGACTGTGGCTGCATGTCTAGCAGGGGCTGGGGTGCTGAGCTAGGCTCTAAGCAGTGTATGTAAATGGGCCCATAATGGGCATGCAAATGGTCACCTAGTTCCTTGCATGCCCAATAGGCTCATTTATAAAGATGCTTTTGTGAATTGAACATAGTGCATCAGTGCAAGATGTTGTAGGGCCCTTCACTTGGCTGTGTGTTGGGGCAGCCCCAGTGGGTTTGAACTGGTGGTACTGGGTTCACAGCCAATGCAACCTAGCCCTATTCACAGTCAGGTAGCTTGTGAACAGTAAGTCTTAAACCCTGGGCAATCACAAATTGCAAAGCAAAATTTTGCATTGCCTTTGTGATCTTTGATGAATCAAGGCCCAAGTCTTTCACATTATGTGAGTACAATCCCTACAAGAAGTCTTCAAATAAATGGTCTTTGCCTGACTGAGTCTTAATCTGGTCAGATGCAGTTGTTACTACTTGACAAGACCCTTATGGGTTGGCTAGGCTGAGTTTTGTGCTTGTTTTGCCATTTCTGAATTTTACCACCCTAGTAGCTCTAAATCGGGTGAAGAACCGAGAGGTCAGTATGTGTTTTTATTGTCTACTACTGTGTGATATCTTGATGGCCCAGGTCATCCCAGGAAATGGTCCCTAGGACCAGTGGAGCTACCCAATTAACAAACAAACAAATAAATAAGTATAAACGAATAAAACTAGCTGCTAGGCTAGAACTGCAATCTGTGTTAGTGCTCCCCAACCTCCAGAGCTAGTTACCAATTTGGTTTTCATGCCCCATCCCAATGCCAATGCAAGATGTGCTGGAGAGGGCCATGAGTCAGTGGGTATCCCATCAGCACAACGAAACTTGTACAGTGAAGACCATCACAACAAATATCACCAGGTCATTGTGATGGTCCCACTATACACTGGCACTGTACCTCCTGGTGTTTCACCCCAACCCTTAACCAACTCCAACTCGGAGTTGGTTATTTAGAGATGGTGGGAGTGGGAGGCAAAGCCCCCTACAAAAAAACACTTAATTCTGAACGGGAACAATGCCGACTGTCGGCATTGTTCTTGTCACTGTACAGGATATTGACAATATTGTTGTCACTGTAAAGTGGTAGATCTGAGTCAGAGGAGGTGCAGAAATATGCATGGTGAAACTGTGAAGGGATGTCCCTTCTACGTCAGAGTGAGTGGTACAGCCAGATCAAATGGCTGCTAACTCCACTCACTCTGGAATGGAGTCCCAGTTCTGCATCAGCTCCCTGAGAGGTGCAGTAACCAACTTGCTGTGTTTGGGTAAGTGTCCACATCATCACATTATTAAGCAGTTTGGTTGCTATGGTTCAAATGCGGCCATACACAAGCTGGAACATGTTACCTTAAAGACATCTCTGAGGATGCCCAATACGTGAAATGTCAGTTGAAACCAAAGAATGCCAGGCAGGCATCCTGTGGACTTAGCAGGAGGTGTGTAGCTATAATGCTTCATTCCATGGGTAATGGGATACTGTTAAGACAGTTTGTTGAATGGTTCCCCTTATAGGACTAAGTCAGTGTTGATGTTCAAAAATGGGAGGGGACCAAAAAATACTCCTTGCCATGAAGAATCAGTAGAACAGGCAAAGGCAGAAGTAAAAAGCGTCTGGCCAGTGTGGAAACAAAGCACAACTACAGGAATATATGAAAAGCCCTTTGAAAAAGCACAAGAATGCGAATCATCAGGGCTATTAACAAAAATAAAGAACGTTGAGTAATTTTACAACATCCTGAGTGGAGTATTTTTTGGTCCCCCCTTTTGAACATCAATCCTGTGGACTTAGCATGCTGGATTTCTGAAGCACTTTCTGAAATGTACCTTTCCTGCTTGTATTGCACACATTTTTGCAAGGCACCTTGCATAAAGAAAAGCTGTTTGCACTGGGAACTTCCTATTGTGAAGAGTCCATTTTTTCAACCTCCTTGTAACCGTGAACTGTCTATTATATTTCTCCATGAAGGGGAGGTGAGTGCAGGTCATTTTCCCAATTACCTAATACAGCACAGCTGCTTAAATAATCTTGCCCAATGGGCAGAAAACAACAAAATTAGGTTCAGCTCAGACAAATGTAAAGTAATGCACATGGGTAAAAATTGCCCCTGTACCAATACAATATTAATAACACTACTGCTCAATACCATCAACTGGTCCCTATATTTTTATACAGTACAGTTTTTCCTGTTTGGTGGGCTTTTCCTTCACTGTGAAGCATTTTGCAGTACACTTTGTATGGAAGGTGCTACAAAAGCATGAAATGTGTTACATTTTCAATAAAGTCTTCCTCTATGTCTTTCTGCCCACACAATTTTAAGCTGGTGTAAGAAAACATTTTACAAAAAGATGTGGAATAATCCTGAAAGCTTATTAGTCATATTATTTTAAGTGTTCATGAGAGATGTATTTTTAATTTGATCATTTATAATTGCATGTTATTACAAGAGATTTTAGTTAGTTGATAAAGAATTCTGCCCATTCCAACTTGGTAAATGTAACATGGAATAGTAATTTGGTTGGGGGGGGAGAGAGAGAGAGAGTTAGAGCTGAATAGTGTTCCCTCATCTGTAGTTTAACAAAACATAATCTTAACTAAATGAAAGACATTAGCTTCCCAGAAATAATAAACTATTATGAAATCACTTCCAACCCCAGAAATGAAGCTGCAATCCCTTGCTGCTTTGGGAAGGTTCTTTGCAGTAAATTAATCATACTATAGGTTTATTGAAGATGTGGCATCATTAAGCTTGGATCAAATACTGAATGTTGCCCGACAAGTGATGAATAACTCCCCAGTAATTATCAGGTAAATGGGAAAGGAATCTGTTTACAGATTACATATTAATTGGGAGAGTATGTTATCTAATCTCTCTCACAGCAGGTTTCCTAAAACAAAATGTTAACTACAAGTGTGTCTGTGACTCACAACTGACCTTGACCTCTGGTCTACAGTGCACATAGTGTTATAACTGTTTTAATTTTCAAACCATTTGAGATCTGTCCTCTTTATTCTCAGTATATAGTTGTTGGCTATGTTATAAATCACAAGCACCGATAAAACTCATTAAGGCATACACCTCTTTTACAATCAAATAAGTGGTTAGAAGGGTGTGTTTGGAGTATGCAGCACTGCAATAGCAGCTAGCAGAAGATAACAATCACACAAACTGAAGTGATGCATAATACAATCCCACACAATTATAAAACTTGCTGGATGTGGAACTCTTGCCTATTTGATTGACTGGGACCCACAGAGCTACCACACGGTTTTCACATGGTTTGCATGTAACCAACCACTGCTAGAGGCAGGGATACATGGAAGGGAAATGGATTTTTTTGTAAAACTTAAGAAACTGAGATGCCTTACCACATTTCATAATAGTAGCTCCAGGGGGGTGAGTTACCAACCAGTAATCTTATCCTCATGGTGACCCACTCACCATTGGCTTATGTATTAAGGCACACAGAGGTCGGATTGATGCAGATATCCCATCCCCCCATGCCTTATCATTTTAGTAATTACATTCACCTTACAGAAAAGCAAAGGGGATTAATTTAAGCTTCACAAAAATATGTGTCAAGTACGTGGCAGAGTTTTATAGTGCATTCCATGTTGTTGCCTAGTAGGAAAATGCTCTTTAGTAAAAATTAATTTCACTTTTGAATTTTAAGACAGCAAAACACTAATAGGTAAAAATGAATACTGACGTTCAGCTTTCAAGAAATTTGAAAACTATGAAGGAAGTGTCCTTTGAGAAGACCATGAATCATGGGCCATGATGCATGAAATGCCCATGATAAATTTAGGGGCCTGGCTTTTCAAAACTTTGGATGCAAGGTCTGCAGCAGTTGTTATGCCACTCCTGCACCACTGCAAATCTGCCAAAACGTTTTCATGCACTTTTTAAACATTTGCATGTGTTTGCAATGCTTAGCTCACTTTATGGCAGAAAAACAATGCACTAGTAATTTTTCTGACTCGTGTCATTTTTAAAGTACAACTAGAGGCAGTTAGACCATTTTTTCTCTAGTCTAAGACATATCACAATTAGAGAAATTGTGGCAAAATTGTGCCCCAATTTAAGTACAAGTGAAATGGACCAGATCCAAAACTGTAAAAATAGGGCCTACTGGTCTGACTGCTCTTATACAGTCTAGCTGTCCTTGCTGGTTCAGTCAGTCCGGTTTTTATCATTTAAATCCATCCATTCTGACTGGTCCAGATTTCATGCTGGGGGGTGGATATGGGTGAAATCTGGTACTGGGTCAATCTGTCATATGTGTAACAGTGAAGACAAAACCACACACCACATGCCCCTGCAGAAAACAAAGAAATCTTTTGCGTTCTTCACCGATTTTGCTTTCGGCATTCTTTTTTAGCACTGGCAATTTAACCACTGTATTCACAGCGCAATATATTGCTGAGCTGGGTTTGTTTGTTTTTGGGTTTTTTACTTATAATTTATCTTCACCTGTACTACCTTTCAACTCTCCACTCAATCAGATCCCTATGTTGCCGCACACACCAACCCTGCTGACCCGCAAGGTTTGCCCCTAGAGTGTCCCAGCTCAGCTCACTGAGACCCTGGATGGCCCGGATAATGCCCCAGATGGGGTGAGGAAGATCCCTCTTACCTCCCTCAGCATTTTTTCCCCCAGGAGTGAGCTTGCACAGCACAGTCTGCCTTGTTCCTGTCGGTGGGTGGCAAACTTGCACCAGAGGACGTCTCCTTGGAGGTGTGGAAGGTTGTTGTTCCTCTATGTTAGTCCCGGACGCTGGCGTGCAATGAGGAACAAAAAGTCAGGTGTACACAGAGATGCATGTCAGCTCCAGTCCTCTGCCAGCATCAACCCTTGTGTTGTGGCATCCCCCGACCACACCGACATCCCCCAAGTTCCCCAGGGGGTGATGGTGTAGCGCCGGGGAAACTTCCCATCTCACCCTAGAGAAGGAGAGCAAGCTATTGGGTGCTCAATCCTTCTCCTTCCTGGCCAACCCCTGGTGGCCTGAGTCCGTTCCCAAACCCAGGTCACCGGCGTGGTGCGAGGTGTGGCGTCTGGCACCTCAATCCTCAGCACCACCGGGCCAGCTGTTGCTGAGCTGTTTTTATGTTTACTTGCACGCGTGTGAAAGAAACATAGTGCCACCATTTGAATTTTCGTAGGTGTGCCACCCCGCTTCCAATGCCCTGCTCCTTCTTGCAGGCACAGCCTCACCACACCAGTAAATGTCTGAGTTGTCTATAACAGCAATTCAGATGCAGTGGCATACAGTTCAAAGAAAAAGACCGCTACAATCAGCGGTGGTAACGTGTAGGCAATTTGCATACTGCCGTCTGCAGGCAATTTACATACTGCCGTCAGCAGTATGCAAAGTGCCTACATGTCAGCACTGCATCTGGACAGCTATCATAGACAACTCCATTTTTTTCTTGGCCCCCCCAACAAACACCCAAGTAGCATGCAGGGAGCCCACCCCAGCAACTCTTGCGCTCCCCTCCCGCACACTATATGGCCAATGGGGGTGCTCAATCTCCCGTCGGCTCCACTGTACCCCCACCCAAAAACAAATTTCCAGGTGCTATGCTGGGAGCCCACCCCAGCATGGCAAAAATCTGTATGGCCGACAGGGATGCAAAACCCCCATCAGCTCCAGTGCCCCCCCAAACAAACTTCTAGTTGCCATGCTGGGAGCCCACACCCAGCGTGGCAAATGTACCACGTCGTCTTCCTAAAAAAAGAAGAAAAACAACACCTGTAAGAAAAAAATGGTCCCTCGTTGACTATCTTGCCCCTTCCCCCAACCTGTGCCCACCTTCTGCGCACCCACCTTTCCACACACCCCACCCCTATACTTATGTCTGGAGCCCAGCGCAATGATCTTCGGTGGACTGGGAACACGTCTGCACTCTTCAAAGCCAACCGTGAACTGAAGAAATGCCAGTAAGCTGCATAATGGCATAAATGGGTTTTTTTTTTCAACTTTGATGCATATTTCAGCCATTTTGGGGAATTATTTCACCAAATTTTCAACATGGGGTTCTTGGGACCCTACCTCATGAACTCAGTCACTGTCATTTTTTGTTATTCGGTCACAAAAGGTGATTTCGCAGTCAATGCACGGAACCACCTTTTGTTACCTATTAATGAAATGACAGTGTCATAGTTCATGAGGTAGTCCCCCAAAAACCCTATGTTGAAAAAGTGGTGAAAAAATTCCCCAAAATGACTGTTTTATGAGCGTGCATTGCGCTGTTCATCTGCACGCATGTAACTTTGAGAATTTTTAATATTTTCACTCCTGATTTTCAACATTGCCATTTTACCATACCTTCTTATGAGCATTTTAGCTGTCATTTTTAACATCTCACATAAAATGTGTTTTCGCACCTGTAGCGCGCATTGGTGCCGTCAGTGTCCAAAATCAATGTTCAGGACAGATTAAGAAAATCACAGTGACACTTTTGATGAGCAGAGGTGTTAAAATGGCTATGTTGAAAATGTGGTGACAAAAGTCCATAAAATGACTCTATTATGAGAGTGCTTTGTGCAATTTCCACGAACACTTGTAAGTTCACAAATTTGTAATATTTTTAGTTCAGATTTTCAACATTGACATTTTACACTCCTCCTTATGAACAGTACAGCTGTCATGTTTCACACCCTGGCCGAAATGTGTTTTCGCATTTCCAGCACAGAACAGCACGGTCGCTGCAGAAAATTAGTGTTCGGGACAGATTAAGAAAATCACAGTGACACTGTTCATGTCCCAAAATGCATATGTTGAAAATCTGCTGTAAAAAATCCCCAAACTAATTACATTACGGGTGTACATTGTGCAGTTTTTACGCACACTCGTGACTTCACCAGTTTTTGTATATTTTCACTCCAGATTTTCAATAATGCCATTTTTTACACCTCCTCAAGAAGGTCACTTTTCACATCCTGTTTGAAATGTGTTTTCACACCTGTGGCACCAAATGGTGCAGTCTCTGTGCAAAATCACCTTTCGCCTAAAGAACTGATAGTGTCACTGTTCATGTGGTGGGATCACAAAAAGCCCATGTGGAAAGCTTGGAGTAAAAATACCAAGAAATGCCCAGGGCATTAGGGTTTTTGACCATAAAGCCCTACCTTGTAGGGACTGACAGGTGTCAGGGGTGTGACTTGGGATTGTTGACAGTAATGCTCATGCCATTCAACCCCCACCCCCCACCCTGCAGCCAGAGACAGGCATTGTGGTGCACTGTGCACCCTTTGCCCTCAGAGTTCACCCCATTCTCCTATACTGCAACCATTTCAGCACATTTCCTTATGGAATGAGGTGAATGTAAAGCCCAAACACCACAAGGCACACCTCGACACTTGTAAGTGTCTGAAGGGTAGGGTGAGGTGAAATATCGTGACCGTCATGGGCAACAACCCAAAGACACACCCCAATGCCTGTCCATCTCTGCAGGGTTAGGATAGAGTTGGCATCAGTTCAATACTTCAATGCCATTTCTGTACTGCATCTGTCTAACTCCTGCACTTCCACTGCTAATGCCAGCAAGCAAACATTTGGCACAGACAAATGCTTGTTGTTTATAGCGACATGACCCTATGCCGTTAAATCCATACCACTGGACTAAAAGGATAAAAGGACTGTGTCTGGTGATCTGGATTTCACCTATACAAGGAATCCAGACCAGCTGGAAAACAGGGACAAAAATGTTAAAAACTGGAATGACTGGCCCAGCAGAAACAGCCAGACTTTACAAGCTGCACCTTGTTCAGCTGAACTGGCTGGACCAGTAGGCCCTGTTTTTACACTTTTGGGTCTGGTTTGATCTGGCAGTCTAGATTTTAGAAAATCACCCACATTTCTTTAAAAATCCATCCCAGTGTCTATAATCTAGGTTTAGCCAATTCAAGCAATTTAGCAGCATGTACAGTACATAAGAGTAAGGTGCCCAGAGAAAGATATGCACAGTGTCTGCTGGGGTTTAGTTAAAGGGCCACGTAAAGAAGCTACAATATGATTACCAAGGGTAGAGCAATAATAAAATCTTGCATATAACTGGGTCATTAGTGTTAAGTACAGTATAATGAAAACAAGAGCTCCCTGTTTTTCCAACTAAAAGAACCCTATAATGTATAATGTTCTTTTTAACATCTAAAAGGGAAGAGTATTGTCTCCCCTTATTAAAATAATGTCCTCACTGAACATAGGCATTCTGCAACTAATACATGTGCCTGGTTGGTTTCTAATAGTTACCCAACCCCTAAATAAATAAATAAAAGCATTCATCCAAGGAGCAATATATGGTTTCTTTGGTTAAGGCAATATATATATAGAGAGAGAGAGTCTGCTTTTTAGGGCTACAGTGGGCAGAGCCCCGCAGGCCTCTAGTGATCAAAAAATGACTCTGCATTCCTTGCATTTTTTGTGACTGAACAACCTGCTAGAGTTCCACCACAGTTGTGTCTGCATCCGTGGAGCACTCTGCTCACACAGCACTATTTCAGGACCATCCTGATTGCGACATGCATAATAGAGTGTGGGAGCCATCTTGGACATGGCAGAGTGTGCCATCTTCAGCTGTGACTGCCATTTGTTTTTCCTTTAAAATTATAGATATCTCCCCCACCTGAGCTTTCCTCTCAGCACCCACCACCCCACACCCTCCCTGCCCAGAAACATAAGTGTGACATCAGGGGTGCCCAATCCCCCAGTGTCATTATCAAGAGGGCATTCATTTTTTTTAATTAAATTATGCATAACCCCCCCAAACCCTTGCTGTCAGCACCCACCCCCCAGAAACATAAGAGTAATACTGGGGCTTCCCAATCCCTCAGTGCTGCAATAAGTATTTCATTCCTCCTACCCAACCCTCCCTTGACACTAGGGTGTGCCCAATCCCACAGTGCAGAAATCCTCTTTTTTATTTTTTATTTATTTATTTTTCCATTTTTTATTGTACCTGTAAAAGGAAAACTGTCCATCAATGTCTTTTGCAGCAAAAACTCCCCCCACCAGACCCTCCCACACAGCACCCACCCACCACCTCACACCCCCCAAGCCCTTACTTGCCAATCAGAGGTCCAATGCCATAATCTTTTCTGGACCACACTCTTCAAATCTGGACCACAAACTTAAGAAACAGGTACGTGATTCAATGTATTTCAATGGTGTTTTGAACGTAGTGACATATTTTTGGCCCAAATTTTCAACATGCCTTATTTGGGACCCTCCCTCATGAACTGTCATTAAGCAGATGTGATATACCCCCCGACAGTGACACCAATACAGCGACCTACTTCGCTGCTGACAAAATCTACAGTTCATCGACAGGTCACTGTTTAGGTGCACCAGAGACAGGGGCACACTGTCTCCCGGTCCTGCACCCCCTCCCTTAATCAACTCCGACTTGGAGTCGATTATAATTACAACAAGGGTGCAGAGCCCTCTGCATGGGAGGTTTGGGGGACAAAGCCCCTGATAGAAAAAAGAACTAGGAGTCCATCGGAATTTATGTCGACTGCAACTTCCAGTCGACATAAATTCCATCACTGTGATGCTGGGTGACGAAATTGTTGTCAAACCAGCATCATAGAGCTGGCTGATCTGTCTTAAAAGATGATTTTGCTATCCCTGCTTGAAATCACTTATCAAGCAGGAGATGAAAATTCTCTGCCTTTGTTCATGAGGTGGGGTCATAAGGCTATGTTGAACATTTGGTATAAAAATATTAAAAAAACAACAGAGTTATGAGCCTATTTTGAGTTTTGCAAACACAAGCTTGTAACCTTGGTAATATTCAATATTTTTACCCCAAATGTACAACATAGTCATATCTTTATAGCACCTCATGACGTGATCATGACAGTTGTCATTTTTCAAATCCTGGCCAAAATGTTTTTGGTTTTTTTTACATCTCAGAAGGTGATTTCACAGTCTCTGCATGAAATCACTTATCAGGCAGGAGTAGAACATTTTCTCTGCCATTGTTCAAGAGGTGGCGTCATAAGTAGGCTATGTTCTCAATACAGTGCAAAAATATCTAACAACAAAAAGTTATCAGGCTATGCTGAATTTTTGCAAACACAAGCTCATGCGTTTGGTGATATTCCATATTTTTAACCCAAATTTTCAACATTGCCATTTCTTTACAGCACTTCATGAATGTGACAGTTGTTATTTTTCAACTCCTGCCCAAAATGTGTTTTTGCATCCCAAAAGCTGATTTTGCAGTCCTTGCATGAAATCACCTTTCAGGCAGGATTTGAACATTTGCTCTGTCCTTCTTCATGAGGCAGGGTCATAACAAGGCTATGCTGAAAATCTGGTGTACAAATATTGCACAACAACAAATTTAGGAGCCTACGTTGCATTTTCCTAACAAAAGCTTGTAACTTTGGTAATTTTTAATATTTTTACACCAGATTCCCTAGCTGCAGCCCTATCAGCTCTGGCCAGAGTTTGTTTATTCATGCCTACCTTCTGGTGCTCACCAAATATAAATCAATCAATCAAATAAATAAATAAAAGCAGTTACCCAAGAAGCAATATGTGGTTGGTTTGGTTAGGAAAATATATAGAGGGAATCTAGTCTTTTTATTCATGGAGACTGCTCTTGTCCGGTATTGAATGACCTCCTAATGGCCAGAGATGGAAAGGCATGTACCATTCTGGTCCTTCTTGATCTCACTGCCACATTTGATACTGTAGACCATGGTGTGCTGTTGGAGTGCCTGTGGCTTTTTTGTAGGCTAACTGGTACAGTTCTCAAATGGTTCCATTCATACCTCATGGACATGTTTCAGAAAGCTGCCACTGGAATGTATTCCTCTGGTGCTCACTCCATGCCTTGTGGGTGTAGTGGGGTCATTGGTTCAGGAGACAAATTGCAGGCAGACAACAAAAATCAGTGCATAAAAAAATGCCAGGATGGCATTTATCATTTTATTTTATACTTCATGAAATGATTCAAGTTCTTACAGAAGAGAAAAATTGTCATTAGTTCAGCTTCAAAGGATCAATTATTCTGCCCAGCAGTACACTGAGGTCTTATCCCTCAGACTCACAGTTCCAGACTGACTCCCTGGTCTGGTCTCTATCTCTTTTTTAACACCCTAGTGGCAGACTTTTATACATGTAGGTGGGGTCACCTGACCTAGCTATTATCTAATTTACAGAAATAAAACTATCTGGATTAGTCTAGACCACCTGGTAACCCACCACACCTGTCTAACATACTACCCCACATAGTTTTTATAGCAACACCCCTCTCTTTGTATGCAACACTGAGCTAGAATAGCCCAAATATACCTAATTGTATCATCATTAGGTTCATTAAGGGATTAAGTCCCTCCCATTCTGGAGTGACCTCACTTCCTTACTTCTATAAAAGCAGCCGTTTCTGGGGCTGCCAGCCTTATAGACAGTCCTGACTGCAGAACCAGGTAATGACTACTACTATTCTTTATGTATAGACCATGGGTATTCCTGAGTTGGACAAGTGAATAGAAGAATAAGGGCGCACTCCTTATTTTCTTTCCCGTTGTCAACTTCAGAATACCAGGAAGTAACTGAAAATAAACCAAAACAAAAGGAAGGGAAAATTGTTTAACCAGGAGAGGCACTCTAAGCTGAAGCTTGTTTCTAGGTGCAACCTGTTTGCACAAGGAAGTTAAGTGACTTGCTCAGAGTCACACAGAACAAGGCAAGTGGGGGGGGCTGTGATATTCAAACCTAGGTCTCCAAGTATGCAGCTCAGAGCCTTAACCACTGTGCCATACTGCTTCAAAAGGAACAATGTTCTTTTGTACTGTTCTTTGTGTGGGGGCTTTATTTCTTTAGCCTCACTTTGCTTATTCTAATTTTCTAATTCACAAAGGGTTTTTTGGGAAGCTCAGGATACTTCACCAACTCCCAGTTAACTTCCAACTTTATATGTGTTTCACAAGCCGGTGGCTGAACTATCAGCCCAATGGTAAACATTTCAATTCGCCCCATTTTGACTTTGTTTAATGAGCTGCATTTTGGCAAGCTGCCAGTTGCTCACCATTACAGGTGCATTGCACATTACAGCTAGGAGTTTAGGGGTTTTACATGAACCCTGCCAAGCAACTGTTTTGGCTCCTAATGCCTTTTCCATGTTTTAGGGCACTGGCATATTATAAAGATGCACATTCTGCTTTCTTTACATACTCCCTCTCTGGGAATTTGCACCTGTAGTGCAACATGTGCTTCATACAGAATCAGGGTATACTTTAATGCTAGCAGCACAGTAGGAGCTGCTAAAGACTTTAGAGGCTTTCCCTTTTGGATACTGGCTATTGGACAAGGAACAGAACGGAAAGGGCACAGATAATAAAGGGGTGGCTACTCTTGTCCTTACAAGTGTTTGTGGCAGGATGCAAGGGTGTCCTCCTACCATGAAAGATTGCTATTTTTTGTAGGGTAGTACAGGAAGGGATGTTTCAGCTCTATTAAGAATAAATATCATCCCTTTATACCTAGACACTTTATTTCTTGGGGGGTATCTTATAGAATATCAGGGCCCCTACTCATCACAGGGAGCACCCTGTGACATTCCTCCCCACCTAAGTTGGCAACCACCTACTGGTTGTCCAAGGACCCATACCCATCCCATCATAGGGGTGTGGTGGAGCTCCAGCCCACCCTCACCAAGAAGCTCCACCCCAGGGTCCCTTTAAGCAGCATATGTCATTCCTAGAAAACAACAAACAAATACTGCATCCTCTTTTACTCTGGGGCTTCTATTCTGTTTTACCTAGTAAACCTCTATGTAAACAGTTTCACATTAATAACCATCATGAGTCACAGCTGACTGGTAATACTTAAATTCCTTTCATTACCATATTACACATTTCACTTTAATACTATCAGGCACCCAACTAGAGTATACCAATTGATAGAAAAGTCTCAGAGGTCATATTACGTTTTAGTGGAGAGAAATACATAAATCAACAGATTGAAACATAGATCAGGGAAGAAGAGAAAAATAGAAACAATTGCCTGAAGGTGGCCAACCCTTCAGTCGATGGAAAATATTTGGAAAGAAAGAAAAGAAGATTGCTGCAGCACAGAAAAGAAATGAATAATATAATGAAAATGCCATTGACAAACAATTCCTTAATCTGACTTTTACCTTGGGGTACCATCTAATTAACTGTAACTTGCACACTCAGTTTTGATAAAAACCGAGGTTACCCTAGTACACCTCTATCATAGAACTCTCTGGGGTACTCTCTTTATCATTGTGGCAGGATATATCCACCTTCCTTTACCTGGAAGGGAATGGAGCTAGGCGCACCCTCACCAAAGCTCCATCTCAGGGACCCATAATAGTGTAACACATTTAATCTATTGTAACACTCAAAAACAACTTATTCCCTGAGACTAGTCTGTACTTCCCCAGTACGTAATCTAGAAGAAGTGTCCCCGCAGCATTTTTAAGCTGCTATCTAGCTTCCTTTTTTCCCCCATCTAGTTGTTCACTTCACAACCCTTCAACCAGTTTATAGTTCTGTTAATTACTGAGACAGTCCCTTCCATACATGTACTCAGCAGTTCCTCACTTGTATTAATGTAACCCATCATACACCTAATATCTATGGCTTCCTGGGGTCTCTGTTAGACACCAAGAGATAAATAGCCACTCTTCTGAAATGCTTTCTTACCACCCAGTACCTCCCAATCTATGTTGGTGCTTCCCCCTTCTCCAAGGTTGCCATCTCTTTTGGCCTTCCCACCTTTGGTTTCCACACCCTATGCATTTGGCAGACACCCTCTAGCACACCTCCCTCTTTTCCACATAAGTAGCTATTTGCCGGTAATCTCCTGGCCAGTAGAATGCTGAGGTTAACTCTGTCAGGACCTCCTCATGGCTTAATGGCTAAGAGTGGCTGGAGCAGGCATTCTCCATCACCACTTCCCTATAAGCAATTGGAACCACTATTCTAGCACACAACCTTTTCGTATGGGGATTAGGCTTAACATAGTAAAGGGTACCCTGCCTGTCTTCAACCCACCATAATGGTTTGACTGGTACCCATACCCCCTTCCTGATCCTTGATGTAGGAAGCTAACAGAGCTACATCAGGATCTCTCTTTTGTAGCTTTCTTCATGCTTTACTTGGGTCACTGCATTCAGATTTTGGTTTATGTTTAATAACAGTCAATGGTATATGAGTTCCTTCAGCCCCACTGGCTTCTTCCTGCTTTCCATCCTGAACTGTGACATATGCCCCTAACTTAGTGACTTCAGGATCTTCCTTTTGTTCTTTTTCCCAATTTAGTCTAAATAAATCATTACACTGTGAATCAGAGAGTCCAATACATTTTAAAGTCCCTTCAGCTCCTGGAACCTTTTCTATGTTGCTTGTAGTCTTCACCCCTAGGTCCATAAAAACAGTCTTACCTGTGGATTTCTCTGGCATTACCACTCCATTGTCCTCAATCCAATACATTCCTGGGAAAATAGGAAGGATAGGAAGTTCAGATTCTGAACGTTCCATCTGGGTTGTCTCCATGTCCATAATCCAAGGCTCATCTCTCCTGGATACATCCCTGGCCTGCTCCAGTTGGATCTCCAGCTCTTGGCATCTCCGCTCTGCCTCCCTCCAGCATCGATCTGCCTCCATCCAGCGTTCGTTCATCCAATGCAACATCCTCCTCTGGTCCGCCATCTGGTTTCGTGGTGCCTCGCCCAGGTCACCACTTCCACATATCCTCATCTCCACTGGCACCATGCACTTTTCTGCCTCCCTCCTGAGGTACTATTTCCAGTACCCCTGACTGAGCTCTCCCATGTATCCTTCAGACACTCAGCCAGGACATCCCACTTCTGGTACCGACTGTAGCGGGGTCCTTGGTTCAGGAGAAAAATTGCAGGCAGACAACAAAAATCAGTGCATAAAAAATGCCAGGATGGCATTTATTATTTTATTTTTATACTTCTTGAAATGATTCAAGTTCTTACAGAAGAGAAAAACTGTCATTAGTTCAGCTTCAAAGGATCAACTATTCTGTCCAGCAGTACTCTGAGGTCTTATCCCTCAGACTCACAGTTCCAGACTGACTCCCTGGTCTGGTCTCTATCTCTTTTTTAACACCCTAGTGGCAGACTTTTATACATGTAGGTGGGGTCACCTGACCTAGCTATTATCTAATTTACAGAAATAAAACTATCTGGGTTAGTCTAGATCGCTTGGTAACCCACCATGCCTGTCTAACATACTACCCCACATAGTTTTATAGCAACACCCCTCTCTTTGTATGCAACACTGAGCTAGAATAGCCCAAATATACCTAGTTGTTTCTTCATTAGGTTCATTAAGGGTTTAAGTCCCTCCTATTCTGGAGTGACCTCACTTCCTTACTTCTATGAAAGCAACCATTTCTGGGGCTGCCAGCCTTATAGACAGTCCTGACTGCAGAACCAGGTAATGACTACTACTATTCTTTATGTATAGACCATGGGTATTCCTGAGTTGGACAAGTGAATAGAAGAATTAGGGCACACTCCTTATTTTCTTTCCCTTTGTCAACTTCAGAATACCAGGAAGTAACTGAAAATAAACCAAAACAAAAGGAAGGGAAAATTGTTTAACCAGGAGAGGCACTCTAAGCTGAAGCTTGTTTCCAGGTGCAACCTGTTTGCACAAGGAAGTTAAGTGACTTGCTCAGAGTCACACAGAACAAGGCAAGTGGGGGGGGGCTGTGATATTCAAACCTAGGTCTCCAAGTTTGCAGCTCAGAGCCTTAATCACTGTGCCATACTGCTTCAAAAGGAACAATGTTCTCTTGTACTTTTCTTTCTGTGGTGGCTTTATTTCTTTAGCCCTCACTTTGCTTATTCTAATTTTCTAATTCACAAGGTTTTTTTTTGGTAAGATCAGGATACTTCACCAACTCCCTAGTTATTTGCAACTTTATATGTGTTTCACAAGCCAGTGGCTGAAATATCAGCCCAATGGTAAACATTTCAATTGGCCCCATTTTGACTTTGTTTAATGAGCTGCATTTTGGCAAGTTGCCAGCTGCTCGCCATCACAAGTGCATTGCACATTAGAGCTAGGAGTTTAGGGGGTTTACATGAACCCTGCCAAGCAACTGTTTTGGCTCCTAATGCCTTTTCCATGTTTTAGGGCACTGGCATATTTTAAAGACGCACGTGTTGCTTTCTTTACATACTCCCTCTCTGGGAATTTGCACCTATAGCGCAACATGTGCTTCATACAGAATCAGGGTATACTTTAATGCTAGCAGCACAATGGGAGCTGCTGAAGACTTTAGAGGCTTTCCTTTTTGGATACTGGCTATTGGACAAGGAACAGAATGGAAAGGGCACAGATAATAAAGGGGTGGCTACTCTTGTCCTTACAAGTGTTTGTGGCAGGATGCAAGGGTGTCCTCCTACCATGAAAGATTGCTATTTTGTGTAGGGTAGTACAGGAAGGGATGTTTCAGCACTATTAACAGTCAATATCATCCCTTTATACCTAGACACTTTATTTCTTGGGGGGTATCTTATAGAATATTAGGGCCCCTACTCATCACAGGGAGCACCCTGTGACAGTGGGGTGCTGCAAGGTTCCATTTTGGCCCCCATGTTGTTTACAGTGTACATGCTGCCATTGGGAGATAAAGCAGGCGATATAGTCTGAGTTTTCACTGCTATGCAGATGATACTCAGCTGTATATGTTCTTTCTACCCAGACAGAATGTTGCACTCTCCGTGCTAAATAATTGCCTTGCTGAGATCAGATCCTGGATGAGTTCCAGCTGGCTAAGACTGAATCCAGATAAGACTGAAGTGCTGGTAGTGGATCCAGGTCATCCGGGGGTGGGTTTGGGGCTGGACAACCATCAGGTTTGTTACTTGGTGGTATGTCGCTCACTTCCTCAGATCGGGTGCGTAACCTGGGCATTATTTTTGATGATGGTCTGACTTTCAAATCTCAGGTGTCAGCAGTCATCAAATCCTCTTTTTATCATCTGAGGACTATCACCCAGGTGAAACACCTGGTTCCTCCAGATGATCTTCCAACATTGGTCCATGCCTTTGTCACTACCTGTCTTGATTACTGCAGTTCCCTCTACCTAGGGCTACCAGGGGTTGATATCCGACACTTGCAGCTGATGCAGAATGCGGTGGCCAGACTTCTGACTGGGACTTCTAGAACCAGTCATATTACACCTGTGCTCCATGAGCTGCACTGGCTGCCTGTTCAGTGGCGGATCACCTTTAAGGTTGGCTTGCTAACCCTTAAAACCCTACATGATCAGGGACCCGGTTACCTGCAAGATCTCCTGGTACCCTACTGCCCCCTCCGTCCTCTCCGATCCACCGATGAGGGCTTGTTGGAGATTACCAGGATACAACTGAAGACATCTGGTTCTCGTACCTTCTCTTTTTCAGCTCCAACCCTGTGGAATTTTCTACCTTGCCAGTTAAGAGAATGCCCAACTGTCGGTAGATTTAAAATTGAGTTAAAAACATATTTATTTAACTTGGCCTTCCCTAGTTATGGATGATTTGTTCTAAAATCTGTTTTAATTCTATTTATATTTGATGTATCTGGTTTTATGTACAGTGCCTTGGCTTTGAAAGGCGCTATAAAAATAAAAATAAAAAAATAAAAAAGAAAGTTGATATTCATGCCTACCTTCTGGTGGCAATGCACCAGTTAGGGCAACTTAATGCCACAAAAGTAGGTAAATGTGGTCTGTGGGTTTCCAAACCTAACTCCCAACCCCCATCCCAAGCAGCAAAAGGAAAAAAAAACACTAGGGTTTTAGATCTCCAGAGTCTTGGTGAATCAGTGGTGGGGTCTTCCTTGGTATTATCAGCTCTAACACCCATCCCATTCTGTAAGCAAACACAATTACACATGATCTGTTGTTGGCAACCTGTGGTAAGACATACGTTTCTACTTTTGAAGAGTATATTATTATGAGGCAGTGGTTTGGAGCTGTACCTTCTGCATCAGATTGGAGGCTGCTGGCTTGGGGGGTGGGGGTGGAGTTTGGGTTGGAAACCCTATCACCACATTTCCCTTCTTTTGTGATGTTATGTTACCCTAACTGGTACATTAACAAAGTTTTTTGCAAAGAGTTTCCCTTCTTTTTGAGATAGTGGAGTCATATCCTTATTCACGTAGATCCCTATGGAGCTTGTGTGAACAGGTGCAGATGTGCAGGGCCTAAGGAAGTGCAGGGCCCTGCTTCTCCTGCCATTCTGTGCAGTGTCAGATGTCAAATGTTACCAGACTTATATCAGTGTACCATCATAACTGTTATTTTTATATTTTGTCCTCAGATTTTCAGCATTTATTATTTATTTATTTAAAATTTGAAAACTGGGAAAGAAACACTGAGCTGAGGCTCATTTCCAGGTGAGACCCAGGGAGAGGGTAATGGGATTTACAGTAGACAAATTTGATAACAATCATGTAGTCTTTGGAAGAACAGGCTTGACATAGTAAACCACAATGTACATATATACAGTTACAATTAGAATAACTTTACAAATGAAGTGTTACAGACAGTTTTATATAGATTACAACAAGTATCATTAACATAGTTGCAATAATATACAGTGCAAAGCTAGGCAAGCTTATCATAGCAAAAAATAGAGGGAGGTAAGCTAGGCGTTGTGCAACAGAAGGGGAGGAGACAAGAAGTTTAGAGGTTATTTGGAGAGATGGAAGGAAGAGTTAAGAGAAGTAGGACATAGAGGGGGCAGGAGGCAGGTGAGGGGAAAGTAAGGTGTAGGAAGGGAGAGGAAGGCATAGGGGAAGCAGAGTCATGATGGGGTGGAGGTGGGGCAGTTGCAGTCGGGGGGAGGGTGAAGTTTTGATTGCTTTTTGAGTGTGGCTGGAGGGAGAGCAAGGCAGATGGAGTGGTGAAGGTGGTTCCAAAAGTCAGGAAGTCTGTAGGAGAAAGCCACCTTACCTGACTGTGAGCAGGGCTGGGGGAGAGAGAAGGTGTGGGAGTCATGGGTTTGGAGGTGATAGCCAGATGTTGAGGGGGGAGATAGAAGGTTTTAGAGATGAGGCATAGGGCATTGAATCAAAATTTGCCAACAAAGGCAGCAAGGGGGCTAGGCATCCATGCTCTAGAGAACAGAGGGCTAGTGCAGAGTAGAGGTAGCAATTATGGGTGTGAAATGAGAGGTTGGTGGCAAAATGACAGAAAGAGTTGTAGTTGGATCAAATTTGGCTAGGGATGATTTGGGACCAGAGCTGTAGACTACATCAGTGTGGTCTATTGAGGAGAGGATTAGCTTGGTAATGAGCTTGTTACTTATAGGGAGGGAGAGACAGTCTTTGATCCAATTCAACGCTCCCAGTTTAGGTCAGAGTTTGGAGTGGATGGAGTCCACTGAAAGAGAGAAGTCTAGCTTAGGGTCTAGCAAGACCCCTAAATATTTGAAGGATTGAACAGTTTTGATGTTTGTGCCATCCAAGGACTTGAAAGACTGGTGGGATGGGAGTCTAGCTAGTTTTTGGGTGGAGCAGAAGGCCATGGCAACAGTTGTTCTTATGTTGCATTTTAGTAGGTTGACTTTGAACCACTTGAAAGCAGTAGTGAAAGAAGTTTGTAGGGATGATTGGGTCTCCATTAGGGAGGAGCCAGAGGTGTAGATGATGGTGTCATCTGCATACATTTGCAGATGGGTGGGTGAGAAGATGGAGGGAAGATCATTTACAAAGATGGAGAAGAGAGTGGGCCCAGGATGGAACCCTGGGGGACACTGGCACATGTGGGAAGGGAGAACATGGCCTGGCCAAATTCAATATATTGGTATCTGTCTGACAGATATGAACTGCACCAATTTGTGGAGGAGGGGGTGAGTCCAATGAAGGATAGTTTATGTAGGAGAAGATTATGCCTTGGTGAGGTCAAAGAAGATCACTGAGGTGAGATGACCCTTATCCATGGTGGAATGGATATGATTAGTGAGGCAAAGTAGGGAGGAGGTGGAGTGGATGAGTCTAAATCCAGACTGAAAGGGGCTAAGTGTGCTGGAGTCATCCAGGAAGGAGTTCAGCCTTTTGACGATAAGAGTTTCTTGAAGTTTGGAAAGAAAAGGGAGGAGGGAGATCGGTCTATATTTGCCCAGTTATAAGAGATCACCACCTTTGTGTAGAGGGATGACCTTGGCCAATTTCCAAGCCCTAGGAACTACACATTGGGCAATAGATACAGTACACAGACAGACCTAGCCTTGTTATGAACTCACCTCATGAACCATGTATGTGAACATTTTTAAATCTCATGGTACAGCCATGAAAACACATTTTGGCATGGTTTTGAAAAGTGACAGTTGCCACATTCATGAGGTGACATGAAAATATAGCTATGTTGAATGTTTTGGGTGAAAATACTTACATTTAACAAAGTTACCAGTGTGCATTGCAAAATTTCAATGTATGCTCATAACTTTGTTGTAGTATAATATTTGTACCCACATTTTCAACATAGTCTTCTTATGACCCCACCTCATTAACAAGGGTGGGAAAATTTTTCAAAACCCAACCAAAAGGTGAGTTTGTGCATCAACAATGCCATTCTGTGCCACAGGAGTGAAAACACATTTTGGCCAGGATTTGAAAAACAACAGTTGTCTCAATCATAAGGTGACATGAAAATATGGCTATGTTGAAAATCTGTGGTCAGAATATGAAACATTATCAAAGTTATGAGTGTGTGTTGCAAAATTTCAATGTACAGTCATACCTTTGCCATTTTTAAATATTCTGACCCCAAATTCTGAACACAGCTTTCTTATCCCACCTCATGAACAAAGGAAATTAAAATGTTGAAATCCTGTCCTAGTCAGCATAGTTTCACAAGGGCATATAAAATTCTACTGAGTAAACTCTCCTGTATATCTCTTCCTTATACCATCATTCCTATAGTTGTTACTCGCTCAGGAAACATTCTATTATTTTGATAAAGATACCTAAGTTTCACACTCACTTCGGTAAAGCAGCCACCAGCTATGCCATTTCCTCCACCTGGAACAAATTGCAATCCTCCCTCAAGCTCTCTAATCTAATCTCCCTAAATAAATTTAAACCCTTGATTAGCGTGTCATTTTACACTACGGTAATGTTGCTCAGCAGTTAAAATTATTAGATCTGTTATAATTGTCATTTCTATGCCATAGTTTTGGTTATGTATGTAATGTCTCTCTAATTGTACAGCTGTGCTTTTCTGAGCCATGCTTATGTCCACTCTACATTGCCTTGTATCTTGTTTGAATTACCTTGTCCTTGACAGGGCCACCTTGTAAATTAGCTTTCTCAATAGAGTTTTCATGATGAAATAAACTTGAACTTGAACTGTTTGAAAGGTGATTTTGCCAAGTGACTGCAAAATAGCCCTTCAGGCCTGATTTTCTTAATTCCACTACCACTGGTCATGAGGTGGGGTACCAAAAACACCATGTTGTGGTCAAAATTTGCAAAACTGACAAAGTTATGCATCAAAGTTGAAAATACCATTGAAATACATTAAACCGCGCTTCCCTTAATTTTTCATGTTGCAGTTGCCAGGTCCAGCAACGAGACTTGTCTTTGATCAGAGAGTGGATGTTCATCCTGGGACCTGTTCCAGTGACTGAGGGTGTGTGGGGGAGGGTAGGGGGGTTGAGTAGTGAGTGCTGAGTGGGAGGTCATGGTGGCAGGGTCTGATTGGCAAAGGACCATTTTCTTTCTTACAGGTTAAAACAAATTGAGGGACAGTTTTCTTTATTACATCTAACAATGTAGGGATGGCAATCAGAGGGTAGTGGTGACATTAGGCACCTGAGAAATGTACTAAATGAGGGGACAGTGATTGGAGGGTGGCATGCCACTAAACATCAGGGAAATGTACCATATGAAGGGATGGTGATTGGAGAGAGGGGGGGTGCCACTAGACACGCGGAAAAGGTACAGTATATGAGTGGACATTGATTGGAGGGTGGAGGGTGCCACTAGACACTAGAGAAACATCCAATACATGAGGGATGGTAATCAGTAGGTGAGGAGTGCCACTGGACACAAGGGAAATGCCCTACATGTGAGGGGATGGTGATCAGAGGTTGGGGCATCAAGAAACCAGGGGAAACATCCTATACATGAGAGGTTGGTAAACAGAAGATGGTAACACCACTAGACATCAAGGAAATGTCCTATACATGAAGGGAAGGCGATCAGGGGGGTGCCACTAGTCACCAGGGAAATGTACTATACATGAGGGAATAGTGATCAGAGGGTGGGGTTGCCATTAGACACCAGAGAAAGGTACTGCACATGAGGGGGTGGAAATCAGAGGGTGGGGGGCATGACTAGACACCAAGAAAATGTAGGATACATGAGGGAATGATGATCAAAGTGTGGGGGACACTACTAGATAACCAAGGAAATGTACTACACATGTGGGGATGGTGATCAGAGGGTGAGGGTTGCCGCTAGACACCAGGGAAACATCCAACACATGAGGGGACAGTGATCAGAGGGTGGGGGTGCCACTAGACACAAGGAAAACATCCTATACATGAGAGGACAGTGATCAGAGGATGCAAGGTACCACTAGACACCAGAAAATTTTACTATACATGAGGGGATGGCGATTAGAGAGTGGTGGTGCCACTAGACACCAGAGAAATATATTATTCATGAGGGGTCAGCAATGGGAGGGTGGGGATGCCACTAGAATCCAGGGAAAAACAGTGGCTCACTGTTCTCAGAGCAGCTTGCAGCATGAGTTCCAGCAGCAGCTGTAGAACTCAAGAAAAGTCCCATTGTTCTCATACAGAGAATGTGGATGGACAGTTCCTCTTGCTTAGCTGGGCACCCTGGATTTTGGGCACCAATAAAAGTTCCAGCAGCAGCTGCAGAACTCAAGAAAGTCCCACTGTTCTCATACAGAGAACGTGGGTGAACAGTTCCTCTTGCCAGAAATACCTTTCATAGCCTGCATCAATACAGAGATATTGATGACTACCCCCTCTCAATAATCCTAAATCTCTCATTCTCCACTGTTTCTGTCCCCTCTTCATGGAAACATGCTGTGGTCCTCTTTCTACCCAAAGGGAGTGACCCCACATCCCCTAGCAACTATTGCCCCATTTCACTCCTCCCTACTCTTTCCAAGCTTCAAGAACACATTGTCCTCTCCCAACTCACCTCTTTTCTATCTGACACCTCCTTTTTCACCCCTTTCCAGTCTGGTTTCAGGAAAAAACACTCAACCACCACCTCTTTCCTACCTCTTAGACTCCATCCTTACCGGGATGGACAATGGGCAAATTTTCTTTGCCTTTTTTGTTGACTTGGCCAAGGCCCTTGACACCGGCTCTCACTCCTTCCTCCTCAACTCTCTCCCAGCAGCTGACCTATCTCCCTCCATCACAAACTGGTTCAAAGCCTACCTTATTGGTAGAACCCAATCAGTTAAGATCTTGGACGCCATGTTCCCTCCCATCCCAATTAGCACTGGAGTCCCCCAGGGCTTGGCATTAGGGCCCCTCCTATTCTCCATCTTCTTAAATGATCTTCCCTCTGTTTGCTCCCCATCCTCCATGATGATACAGTCCTGTATGCATCTGGCTTCTGTCCTGTTGAGGTTACAGCCAGCTTACAGCAAGACTTCGATAAGGTTCAGCTCTAGTTTGCTAACCATAAACTTTTCCTCAATGCCAAAAAGACAGTCTCCATGGCCTTTGGCACAAGGCAGAGACTCTCTAGGCTTCCCTCCCTACCAACTTTTCACACCCTTGAGGGGACTTTACTTGAGAACACATTCTCTTTCAGGTACTTAGGTGTTGGGTTGGACCAAAATCTAAACTTCTCTGGACATATTGACGCCATCCAGAATAAACTAAGCCCCAGGCTTGGTGTCCTGTTCAGGAAATATAATTGCATCCCTCCTACAGCTAGGGCGAACTTATTCAGAAGATGATACTGCCCATTTTTGATTACTGTGACATGGTCTATGGTGCTGCCACTAAGTCCTCCCTAGCCAGACTGGACACCTTCTTCAATTCTTTCTCCCACTTTGCCCTGGATGCCCCCCCTCACACCCATCACTGCAATCTTTATCATGCCCTATCCTTCCCCTCTCTTACAAATAGGTGACTCTCCCACTGTGCTAAATTCACTTGCAATCAATGGTTGGGTGAGCTCCCTTCCTACCTCACCTCCTCCTTTATAACATCCCCCACCCTCCCATTCCCTTAGATCAACCGACTCCTGCACACTTGCTGTCTCCACACATCCACCCAAATTGGCCAATCCAGCTACTCTCACTGCCTCCCAAAATGTGGAATTCCCCCAAATCTGGCACTCATCCTCTGCTTACTCCCTCAGCTCTGCCATCAATAATTACCTTGCATCTAGCTGCTCCTGCCATGTTCCTACCTAATTCCCTCCTCTAAGCCCTGGAAAAACCCTACCACCTTAACCTCACCTTCATTTTCCCCTGTGTACACCAACCCCCCAATCCATAGCCCTTCTCCCCTTTCCCCTAATTGCCCCCTCCTTACTGGCCTCCCTTGATCTCTCACAGAACCTTGGATGCTCTCCATGGGTCCCTCTCCTTACCCCCCTAGAGGTTTGTATCTCTCATCTACTCCCTTCCTCCACCATCTTCTAGGGGTCCCTCTGGGACACCACCGTAACCCCTTCTCTCTGGTCCCCCCAGTCCCCTTGCAGGGTTCCTCGCATCGTGAAGGGGTTTCCAGGGGCATGACTCTTCTTCCTCCCCCACCTCACCCCCATCCCCTTTCCCCCTTTTTCTTTCATGTAAGCACTTGTTTACTTATTAACTTGGCACTTATTTTTGTTCACTCTTTCTACATGTTTTGCTCAACACTGTTTTAACACTGTTTGTAACACCTGCCTTACAACTGTATGTTAATGTTGATCTTGTAAATTGAATGTTGAATGTCCCAATCCAGTTGTACCCCTCCCTCCCCCAGGTCGCATTGGGAGATGAGCGACTTGTTGCTCAGTGTGCCTTCCTGGTGAAACATTTCAATAAATAAATAAATAAGGCAGTTTATATCAAATAAGTGACAATATAAGCATTATCATGTGTGCTACAAACTGTTGCAATGGTGTGGACTATTAGACCCCTTCGGAGGTGGTCTAACATTTGAGACCTGTTCTGAGACTTGAATTAGACAGGTGTTGAAAGCCAGCAGCACCCTTCAAAAAATCCATCCCTCGATGTACCTAAGACAAATACTGTATATTAACAATATATAGTATGAACCATTTATCAAACAAAATGCATACAATTATGTTATATTGTGAACATATTTTCCATATATTGTTTACTGTATACCAAGACTGGAATATGCTGCCACTGGAAATCAAAGATGCACCCAGACTCCTTAGCTTTAATAATATGTAATTCTTACACCTGAGTATATCATATACATATTTTTAGAGTATTTTACAAGTACGAATTTTGTTGCTCATGTACAGTATATTCACTGTTGAAATTTAGTTATTTGCTATCCCTCCCCAAGGCACAATTGTAAATGAGGTGTCATATCTCCTTTTGGATTTCTTGGTGAAATATTTAAATGAGTGAGTGAATTAATGAATCAATCAATTAATCAATCAATCAATACATGTGCCATGTATGCATCATGTATTTTGCCACTAGATATATTTTAAATATGCCAAAAGTGTACACAATTTTATATATTGAAAACACATGTTTAACCCATATATGGAAAATGTACCTTTTTTCTATAGCATAGGTAATTTTGAATTGAATTTTGACAATGAAAGTAACTATACAGTGGAAGAGTAAAGAGCCTCAACACAGTCTGTGAATTTCAATCAATTGAAATGCATGAAATGTGGATTGTGATCCCCAAGGTTTATTCAGCACATGGTCTACACCAAACAATGGGTAACAGTTGCTAAACTACAATTTTAATTACTTGCTCTGTGATAACGTTAGCATTTGAGTTGCAAAAATATACAGGGAATACCTATTAATTAATGGTGTACAGTAAGTGCTGGAGCAGAGTACAGTATATAGTGTTCCAATATTTGGCAGATTATTGTGTGATACAGGTATACATGGTCCAAAATGATCTCACTACTGAATCGCCTAAATTTAAACCTGGAAAGACAAATAAAATTATTAGGCACACTCAGAAACTGGTAAGTGAGCAACTCTGAGTAACTGAGGTAGCATTCCTTTACACAGAGGGTGATATAAAATATAGGATAGCACATGGGAGCCCATACACAATGACACTATTCTAACACCGAGTGGTTTCCATGATAACAAGGACCTTGACAGCGAAGCTTGAGAGGTTCCTGTTGTCATGGAAACCACAAAGTATTTGAATAGCAGGTTGTGTATTTGGGCCTCCCATACTCTTTTCTATATAGTGTATGGATCCCAAAAAACAAGCTACCTTGCTCCTGTTGCTCCCAATGCCAGTCCCTGCCACCAGAAATTCTGACTTCTCCTCAGACCACCCAGTCAGCATGCACACATGTCTTGTCAACTGCCACCTGTGCAATGAGCAGTGCTGTTTGGGGGCAGTTGCATTATGATACGCCTACTAACACAGAATGAAAAGTTGTTCTGCATTAGTACACACATCACTAGTGCAGCAGAATTACTTTTTCAAGTGTATGGATTTCCATACACAACCGTGATTGTCCATACACTATTGTGGAATAGTCTACCTGATATAGTGGCTAACTGTGATCTGTTAAGGGTTTTCAAGACAAACTCTGGATAGGTATATGAGGGAGGAAACACTTCAGTGCTATACCTGTTGAGAAACAGGAGACCATCTCAGTCAGCTAACAGACCTTCCTCCATCTATTTTTTGATGTTTCATGTTTGTATAGCATGCCTATTACAATCTGATTGTCTCACTGATGTACAATATTTAGGAAGCAGCACTGAAAGAGGATGAAACATTTTTGGGGTTTAAAAAGGAAAATGGAGTTTAAGTCAAATTTGTCAGACAAGAGACGAGTATGTATTCTAAAGGATTTGCTTTAATTTATTAATTAAAGGTTAACACAATAAAAGCATACTGAGATACTGGCAGCTCATTTCAAGCTGAATCTGGGGGGGGTCAGAGGACAAAGGACAATGCAATTAATACAGTACATAAAGGTTGAAAGGCAAAGTAACTAGATCAGATTTATTCAAACTAGAAAAGGCAATGTTATACAGCAGGTGTAATACAATAGATGATAAGTACAAATAAGGCAGGGCAAACGGTGTGAATGCAAACATTTAAAAATTGTGCACTGCAAAACTATAAAATTATACATACACACTCGCAACCAATACTGAGAAAAAAGCAAGAAATGATAACGCTATACAATTTATAAACTAAGAGGTAAAAATATTTGCTGTAAATAGTTAAAGGTCAAGACAGATTCTTAGGCACATATACTCAACTGTACAAGGCAATGAGACTCTTCCAAGTCAAGGAGTTTATTTTATTTTTTTACCTTAAAGAGCTAGGCCCGGATATTCAAAAGGGTTGTGCCATGCGCAACAGGGTTCTTGCCGCGAAACAAATCAAAGTGCGCCATTTTGCGATATTCAGAAGGAGCAGTTGCCACGAGGCATGCTGAGCAACAAGCGCGTGAAAATGAAGGCATGCGCGGCGAAGGGTGGATCCATGCATAAAGAGCACAATGCGATTTTCAAAGACTTGCACGATGCGCAATAGCTGCACAGCCAGAAATTGCGTACTAGCGGAAATGAGCCAAAATAAAAAGGCTCAAGGAAACGGCGCAAGAACGCTACAAGGCTGCCAAGTGGGGGAGAGAGAGTGAGAGAGAGAGACAGAGAGGCAGACAGACAGACAGACAACAGACAGGCTAGGGCAGGCAAGGAAAGCGTGGGCCATAGGCTGTAGAGGCCAGCAGGGGGTGCCCAGTGGAGTGGAAGTAGCAGTGAGGACAGCGGGGGTAACACAGCAACACCAGCCAGGGGGGGTCAGAAGCCAGGGAGATGGACAGTGCCAGCTTCCACATGGAAGCTGTAATGAGGGGGGTGAGAATGCATGCTGCAAGGGGACGTGGCCGTGGAAGGCCCGTCGGTAGTATGCCCCCAACAGGCAGTACCGTGCCCACATCAGCTTTGAGCTGTACACAGATGTAGAGATCGTGGGCCGGTACCGCCTGAACAGGGCAATACTGAGACGGCTCTGTGAGCTGTGCAGTGATGTGATGCAGGCAACCTCACGGCGGAGTCACGCTCTGTTGGTGGAGACCAAGGTGACAGCCTGCATGTGCTTGTTCTCCATGGGCACCTTCCAGAGGCTGACAGGGGACACCACAGGCATCACACAGTCGGCCACGTCACGCATCCTCACCCAATTCCTCAGCGCATTGCTGCCACATGCTGCGGAGTACATCCATTTCCCCAGCACCACGGCAGAGCGTACAGCAAACATGCAGGAGTTCCACAGGGTAGCACATATGCCTGGCATGCTAGGGGCCATAGACTGCACCCATGTGGCCATTCGCATGCCACCTGGCCCCGATGGGCTCACATATAGGAACAGAAAGGGATTCTCCAGTGTCAACTGCCAGGTGGTGTGTGATGCCACTGGGCGCATAATCAATGTCTGTGCCACACACCCTGGCGGAGCACATGATGCCTTCATATGGTATCAGTCCACACTGTGCCATCGATTCGAGAGTGGGGACATCCCCACAGGACATCTAGTGGGTGAGTACACCTGTATGGAATGCAAACTTGGGGTAAGGGTGGGAATGCCACAGGTGCCATGGTAGTGGCACACAGGGATATAGGCAATATGGACCTGAACATGAGACTGATCTCCACTATCTCCACACAGGTGACAGGGATACCCACTCCGTCCCTGGCTGCTCACACGTACCGGCCCTGACGTCGCCGTAAGCAGCGCTATAATGAGGCACATGTTTCCACGCAACATTATAGAGCGGGTGTTTGGGATGCTCAAGGCACGCTTCCGATGCCTAGACACCTCCGGCGGTGCCCTACAGTACAGCCCCCAAAAGGCCTGTGGGATATTCCTGGCCTGTTGCATCCTGCACAACATGGCCAAAGACTATGGGATAGCCGTACAGGTTGAAGAGGGGGACAGCGATGGGGACACCAGTGGCGCCAGTGTTGATGGTGATGAGCAGCCCCTCTAGGACGGCGGGACCCCCGACTGATCCGGCAGGCCCAGCTGCACCGGGACACCATCACAGAGGAGCACTATGCACAACACAGGTAAGTCAAGGGGACATGTGCAACCAACACTGTCCATGCGCAAACCACAGGCACACAGGGTAACACACCAGGGTGCATGATGGCCAGAGTGGAAGGGTCAGGCATACAAACACACCATCAGGAGGATGAGCACTCATATGGACACACACACACAGGCAGAGAGCGTACATGGGCACATGCACAGCACAGCAGAACCGACATTGCTAACACACAGCACCACTGACCACCCCCACCACCTGTACTGTCCAAGTACATGTGTCAGATGCTGGGCACCCTTGCACCTTGGTGTACAGTACAATGCAGGCATCATCATGCACACGCACCTGTGGACAGCAGTTGGGAGGGTGTGCAGGTGGTCAGTCCGTGTCGGTATGGTGAGCAGAGCACCCAGCAGTGCACTGCCCACCATGACACAGTGCACACATGGCAGCACCAGACAGGGCCCGCACTGGGAGACAGCTCAGTCATGTAGCACTGTCCCACGGCCACAGCGGATGTGTGGGCAGCCCACCATGACCCAACAGCACTGGCAGGCTGAGCAGGGGCCACATGGGGTGGCACTGTTGCAGCACCAGGGTCCCTCCTGGAGCAACGACCTTGCCGCTGGGGGTCTGCAGCATGCTGAACAAACCTGCACCAGGGGTGCTCGGGATGGCCACAGCAGAACCTGGCATCGACAGGCCTGGTGTCGCACGATGCCGGGAACGGGGAGTGGAGAGTGAACTGTGTGGGGTGTGCGGTACAGGGGCACCTGACTGTGTGCCCAATGTGTCCACGACAGAGACCACTGCCTGGGTCAGCCTGTCAATGGCGGCGGTCACATCCGTCCACATATGCACCAGCTCTGCACGGTCCAGAGCACACTCCCTGCTGTGCCACTCCACAGCCACAGACAGTGCCTCCGCGGACATTGCAACCCGCCGCTGCAGCTGTACTGATTCCCGCAGCAGGCAGGTGTGCTCGTCCAATGGGTACTGTGCCCCAACAGCATCCTGTCCCCCAGGGTGTGGAAGGTCCTGATGCACAACACCCCTAGAGGGTGGGCGCTGTTCGCCAGGACCAGGAATGGGCGGATCAGAAAGGCGGACATGGCCACCGCAGGCACTGTACCCCCAGACCTGGTGGTGACTGCTGCTGCTGCCGCCAACTGCTGTGCCCCAGGGTCCACTCGTTCCACCGCTGTGCTAGCAACAGTGCCAGACACCTGCACAGCCACCGGTGCTGCCCCACCGGTGCTGACAGGCACAGCCTGGGACTGTGCCAGCATGCTGGTACACAAGTTGGAACCTGAAAGGCCCAGGGGCACGTGCTGGCCTGCTGTGTGTCCGTCATGGGACACACACCTATCACTGCCCATTGCAGTCCTTGCATCATCAATGGTGCAGGTACATGCTACAGCCATAGTCACAGCGTGCTGGCATGCTTGCATGCCCGACTGCTGAGACACAGGCTGTGCACCCTCTGCACCCGAATCACCGACACCAGAGTTGGCGGCCAAGCGTGCGTGCTGCTGCAGTGCCTGCTGGCTGGTGATAGAGGTGGATGGACCCTCCTCCATGTCCAGCAGGTCATCATCACTGCCTGGACCCACCACCACTGTCTCCTGAAGATGAACAGGATCTGTAACAGAAAGAGAGTACATGTGAGTGCATGTGAACAACCTTCCTCCCAACCCCCCCCAACACCACCACCATGTCATACCGTGCAGTGATGGGCTTCCACCTGTCTGGAATCCACCTCCTGGTACGCCCTCAATAGTGCTCTGCTGCATTGATGCAACCAGTGTCTCCTCAGCGGGTCAGCTCCAACACCACTGGTGGGCCCCGCCAGTGCCAGCACGTGCCGCCCTGAAGGCTGCCACCTTCTCCTTCAACCTCCTGTGGTCTGTCCCCATCTTCTTCTTGCATTCCTGCATGGGCGCTGGTGGCTTCCATGCAGGTTCACGGCTCGAGCTACCCCCTCCCATGCAGCCGCACGGGACTGAGGGGTGCCCCTCCGTCCACTCAGTACTGGCTCCTCATCCAGGTAGGCCTGGAAGAGGGCCTCTGTCTCTGCTGGGGTAAAGTTGGGCCTCCTCCTACGCCCACTGTCCTCACCCTCACCTTGGCTCTGCTCGGTCATGGCGATCTGTATGGGGGCAAGTGGACACCTGTCACTGTGCAGTCTACAGCATTTTCCCATGACCACTGTCCAGAACATCACACAGCATGCAACTCACCTCTCACCTGCAGTAACTGAATCTGGCCAGCGCAGCCCAATGTCGCACATTTATAGCGCAATGCATGCAAATTAGGGAGTGGAGCAACTATAATGACACGCAAATCGCGCCACTGCGCCTTTGAATGGCTGATCAGATGATTTGCATGTGTCAGCTGAATATCGCGAATTTGCGCTTTGCGCAATACGGTTGAGTCGGCTGAGCCAATGGTGCAGATCTGTGACTGTGTGGTACACTGCATTGCGCATGCCCAGATAGCTTACGCAGGCATCTGCCACGCTGCTGACATGCTATGCGTGATCGGCAATTCAGGCCATGGCCACCATTGTGCCAGTGGCGCTACAGCACTGGGCACTATATGGCGCTGTGGCATACTGTGCAATAGTCCACTGTGGCACTGGTATGCAGCTGGTCGGTCACGCAGGATGCCTATATGTCAGATGGCGCTATGCGTGGCCTTGCGTCATTGCCCTTGACCTTGTGTCCGACCTTTGCCCCCTGGCCCTGTTCGGCTGCCATGTGTACGGCCCTATTGCGCTGTCTGGTGACAGCGCTATGTGAACTGACGGTGCTGTTCGAACAGCGCGATTGGAACCTGTGGTGGTCTATTGCGCAACATCTCCACATGGGGTTACGGCGCAGCGGGGCGCCATATTGCCTGCTGTAAAGTTAGTACCATGGCTCGGAGAAGAGCTGTTCTGTGGAGCCCATTGGAACTGGCCAACTTGGTGGCCCTAGTAGAAACCCACTATGGGGCACTTTATGGTGGTGCCCTCACCATTGCCGACACAGGTGTGGCATCAAGTGGCCACTGACTTGGTGGGGTCACTGGACAGTGCCGGTCAGCTGAGCAGTGCCGGCACCGGTACAGTGACCTCCGCCCGGAGGATCAGGACCTTCTGGATGGCTGCGGTCACGTGCCAGGCGGGGCGTGGTGCCTAGGCCAGGTGGGTGTACCATCTATGCACCTGTATTCTCTGTAGGGGTGTGAGTGTGTTTTGGTGGCTGTGCATAGGTGATAGCTCTGCCATGGTTGGTTGTGTCAGTGTGTGCAGCTGTGAGATGAATGGGTCTGGCTGTGTGGGCAGGCACTCTCACTGGGGCAGGGGGCAGTCTGCTTTGGAGTCACACTGATGTTTGTCTCAACATATGTCTCCCACAGGCCGGGATGTGAGGATGCAGGCCCGGGTTGAGGAGGGCCGTGCCAGGGCCCCGGTGCCAGTGGGAGTTGCACCCCAGCAGCAGCAGCAGCATCAGCGGCAGACCCAGCTGCTTGAGCAGTGTGAGTATCATTACTTCATGGATGCTATTGCATGCTGGGGGTGGAAGACCACTAGCCCTGCACAATACAACCATGCAGGAAAGGGGAGGTCATAATTCCATTATGCAAGACACTAGTGAGGCCCGACCTGGAGTACAGTGTACCATTCTGGAGACCATACCTACGTAAGGACATAGACTGGGCAGAGAAGGTTCAGAGGAGGGCAACAAAGATGGTGCATGGATTGCATCACAAGTCCGATGAAGACAGGTTGAAGGAACTGAACATATACTCCCTGGAGGAGAGGAGAGAGAGAGGGAAAGAGAGACATACAAGTATCTTACAGGGAGGAACAGGGTGCAGGAAAACACTATTTTAAGCGAAAAAGATGTTCCAGGACTAGGGGCATGGGATGAAGTTGGAGGGAGGATGATTCAGAGGAAACATGAGAAGAAATTTCTTCATAGAACGGGTGGTGGACAAGTGGAACACCCTGCCAGAGGAAGTGGTGGGGCTGAAACAATCACAGGATTTCAGAATGCGCAGGATAGACATAAAGGAATTCTGGAGGTCAGGGTAAGGGCAACAGACTTATAGGAAAACAAAGTGAACTTACAAGCTCAAATGGACAGACTGGGTGGGCCATAGGCCCTTATCTGCCGACACTGTCTATGTATCTATGTATGTATACCTGACACAGGTGACATGCATCACTGTCCAATATCACATGCGTCTGTGTATCGTCACTGGTGGTCATGCATTCACTGGGCACATAGCTGTGTAACTGGCATCGCACCACATTGCCATGTCACTTGACAGCCTTGTTTGTGCTGTGATGGACATGGGCAGTGTGTGTGTGCAGTGGTGCATTGCTGGTGCCACCTGTTTGTGATGGCCATGTGCATGTTCACTGTGGGTGGGTGCATGCCATCACAGGTGCAGGACATTGGGCTATATGGCTTGCAGGTTGGGTGGTGTTCAGGGTTGTGGTCAGTCACAGCCATTGACTGTGTTCCCATTTTCCTGGGCCTCGAGGTTCTCCGGAGGATGGCAAGACATTCGGGCCTGACACAGGTGTCCATTGAGAACCAGGCCATCCTTCAGTCCATCAGGCGCCATGGCCTCTGAGGAGGCGTCACAGGACAGTGCGGAACCAGGCACAGGATGACCAACCCGGCTGGGCCTTAGGAGAAAATACCTTCCTCTCCCATCCCTACCACCCTGCCTTCCCTCTCCAAGTTGTTCATCCCTACCCTTGAACGCCCCTACCTTGTACCCGTCCCCCTTGTAAATAGTTGTTGTTTATTGTTTTGGTTATTTAGTATTTGAAAATTTTAATATACATTTATATTTTGATATGAATACTGTGTTGGTCTCTGATTTGCAGCTGGCTATGGGTGCTCAGTTGCAGTGGTCTACATGCCATCTGGGGTGGTATGGTCCTGGGTATATGTGTGTGTGTGTGTGTGTGTGTGTGTGTGTGTGTGTGTGTGCGTGTGTGTGCATGGGGAGGTATCTCCAGCATGGCAGTGACTTTCTGTTGGTCTTGCCATCTGCTGCCACCCACTGCTGGGTGCACAGGTGTGTCTGGCTTGTATGCTTCTGTGCTGCAGGGGTTGGCGTGTGCTGGGGGATGCATGGTTTCCTGCAGTGCCAGTCACTGCACATGGGTGGTGTCTTGGTGTCACAGTGCAGGGTGTGCTGTGACGTGCAGGGGCTGATATGCACTGTGGTTGTCAATCCCTGTGTGGCACTCTCAGCCTGCCAGTGGTTGTGCTGGGGTGTCATGGCTCTGCTGTGCTTTGTTGGCTTGTCCCCATGGGCCAGTAGATCATCCGTCCACACCCCAGTGATGCTGTGCTTGGGGTGTGCAGGTGTGGTGTTGGTTCTGCAGTGTGTTCCTGTGCCCATGTGTGCATGGCTGGTGGTGAGCCCCAGCCTGCCTCCCTGGATGTGCAGTTCCATTGCTCTGGGGGCTCTGCTTGCTATGGCACCTCTGGACTGCTCAGCTGGAGCTGCCCTGGTTGCGCTATGGCGCAACATTTCTGCTCAGCTTCTCCTTCCTGGTTGCGCTATGGCGCAGTTAGTGCGATATTCAGACGTTGGCTGCTTGCGCAATTTGTTCTGCTCCATGTTTGAATATCGCACCTGTTGCGCATATGCGCAATTGGTTTGTGCTTGCTCCTGCTGTTACGCACATTTTGGGTGCAGTTTGAATATCCGGGCCCTAGTGTACTGCCTAAAACTAATAATCATTTTTAAAAGCAGTCAGCCGTTACCTTTCATATATATCTGAGGTACTTTTTATGTTGGCTTGCATGCATTCACAAGCAACATTTTGCGGTAGTAGCACTTTCAAAGGTGTGCCAGTGCTGTGGAGAATCCAGGGGGTGCTTTAGCTGGTGTGTCCTTCAGCCACCAATCAGTGAGCACGCTGCCGATGACAGCAGCTTCAGACAGCGCCACTAACTTGAAAGAAATCTGCCGCTGCAATGAGAGACAGGCTCATCATTGCAGTGGCAGATCTAACATGCCTCCATTACGTGCCATTCCAGGTGAAACATTTCAATAAACATGGTGGCAGCTCTCGCCGTCCACCTCTCGCAATCCCTAGAAAGCTGACTTTGGGGGTGCCCAGTCCCTCTGTCAGCATGCCCCTTCCCCAGTTCAATTTGTTTGCTGGCAGGAGTGTCCAATCTCTGTCGGCATAATGCCCCCCAGTTCTATTTGTCTGCCGACGGGGGTGCCCAATCCCTTTGGCATCAGACCCCCCCAACACAGACATGCTTTATTTGTCAATGGGATGCCCAATACCCATCAGCTCCAATCCCCCCCCTCAAAACAAAAACAGGTGGCATACTGGGAGCCCACACCAGTGTGCCCAAATGTCTTAGTGTCACCCGTAAAAACAAAAACCTTCCCCCGAAGTTTTTTTTTTCATTGCAAAACAAGAAAATGGTCCTTCATTGTCTGCACTGCCCCCTCCCCCAACCCGCATCCACCCTCTGTGCACACCCACCTCATCCCATACTTACCTCCGGAGGTTGGTGCAGAGATCTTTAGTGGAGCGGGAACACGTCTGCACTCTTCAAAGCCAACCACAAACAGAAGAAATGCCGGTAAGCTGTATAATGGCATAAATGGGGAGTTTTCAACTTAGGTGGATATCGCGGCCATTTTGTTGACTTTTAGCTACAAATTTTCAACATGGGGTTCTTGGGACCCCACCTCATGAAATCAATCACTATCATTTCATTATTCAGTCCTGAAAGGTGATTTTGCAGTCACTGCATGGAATCATCTTTCAGGAATGATTAATGAAATGACAGTTCATGAGGCGGGCTCCCAAAGAGCCTATGTTGCAAATTTGGTGAAAAAATTCCAAAAAATCACTGTGTTATGAGTGTGTGTTGCACAGTTTCCATGCACGCTCTTAACTTTGTTAATTATTAATATTTTCACTCCAGATTTTCAACATTGCCATTTTTTCACACTTCCTTATGAACAGTACAGCTGTCATTTTTTTACATCCTGCCCAAAATGTGTTTTTGCACATGTGGCGCACAATGGCGCGATCGCTGTGGAAAATCAATGTTTGGACAGATCAAGAAAATGAGCAGAGGTCCCAAGATGCCTATGTTGAAAATTTGGTGAAAAGATTCCAAAAAATGAATATGTCACGAGCGTGCATTGCGCAGTTTCCATGCACTCTCGTAACTTTCAGAATTTTTAATATTTTCACTCCAGATTTTCAACATTGCCATTTTTGCATATCTCCTTATGAACAGTACAGCTGTCAATTTTTACATCCTGCCCAAAACATGTTTTTGCACCTGTAGTGCACAATGGTGATGGTCGGGGTGCCAAATCAACATTCAGGACACAGTAACAAAATCACAGTGCCACTGTTCATGACGAGAGGTCCCAAAATGCCCATGTTGAAAATTTGGCAAAAAATATCCCCAGAATGACTGCATTACGAGCGTGCTTTGAGCAGTATCTATGCACGCTCTTAAATTTGCTAATTTTTCATATTTTCTCTCCAGATTTTCAACATTAGCACTTTTTTTTTTACACCTTCTCATGAACAGTACAGCTGTCATTTTTGGCATCCTGCCCAAGATGTGTTTCCACACCTGTGGCTCCCAATGGCGCAGTTGCTGTACGAAATCACCTTTCAGAATTGAGTAACGAAATGATAGCACAACTGTTCATGAGGCGGGGTCCCAAAAAGCCACTGTTAAAAATTTGGAGTGAAAATACCAACAAACACCTGGGCCATTAAGGTTTCTAACCATACACCCACCCTGTAGAGACTGACAGGCATCTGGGACGTAACTTGGGTTCGTTGGCCATAATGTTCAGAATTCTATCCCCACACCCCCACCCTACAGCCACTGACAGGCATTGAGGTGTGCCTTGGGTTCCGTAACCCTAACATTCACCCCATTCTCCTATATTGCACCCATCTTAGCTTATTTCCTTATGGAATGGGGTGAGCATAAAGGCTGAAGACCCCAATGCACACCCCTACACTTGTCTCTCTCTCTGCAGAGTGAGGTAAGGTGGAATGGCATCAGCGTTATGGTTGACCTAAAGTCACACTCCCAACACCTTTCAGTCTCTGTGGGGAAGGGGGGTTGGCATTAGTTCAGCACTTCACTGCCATCCCTATGCTGCATTTCTAACTCCTGCACTACCAATGCCAATGCCAACAAGCCAACATTCGGCATTGACAAATGCTTGTTCTAGTCCCTTTGATTAATTAAAAGATTGTTTACCTGATGTTAGTAGGTGTGCTGTGTGAAACAATACCTTGCATGGCAGCTGACATATCTAGCTCTGTCCTTCCCACACTACATCATCAGCTTTGTGACCTCACTGATTATGACATCACTGCTGCTTTGGAACAGCCACTCAGTAGCTGCCAAATAAGTTATCTCTGATGTCACTGGCAATGAGATCACAATGATGATGAGGAGGTGGGGGGACTAGAGGCAGATATGTCAGCTGCCAGGCTGAGAGATGTTCCACACATCCAACACAATATTATCACATAAAACACTTTCTAATGAGCAAAAGGAAAAATAAAAACACTTCAGAAATAAAAAGTTACAACTGTCCATCTGTTTTGGTTCCATTAGCTCTTTAATGAGTTTTGATTTAGTACCAAATAATGTAATGAGTATTTTTTCAAGTTTAGCTGTACAATATATTATCTTTATTAGATCTGCCTGGAAATAGGTGAAAGTATGTTAGGTTTCCTAGATTCTCTAAACTCAGAGACATAAAAGTATACAAAATGGTAAAATCTGCATATGAGCATTAAATAGATTGAACTGATTTGGGACAAGGTCATAATATAGAACCTTGTGGAACTCCTTGCAGCACCCTGAGTGACTGATTCTACACCATCCATTTTAGCTGCTGGTTTCCACTACAGAGAAAGCAGCAGACCTAGCTCAACACTTTATCAGTACATGCTGTTTTCAGTAGCTTTGATATTAAAATAATGTATCCAGTTGCACTTTCATTTGGATAAAGCTACTCATTTAGCTGCTATAAGGTCTTCCTGATTCATAGTAGCCAATGATGTATAATGACTTACTTTGAAGAATGCAGTGAGGTGGCCTAAAACTCAATTACCGTACTTACATTTCAGACTATTTTGTGTAATTAAAAATTCCAATATTTGTTACTAGATTCATTTAATCAGCAGTTTAGAAATAATAGAACTTTGTGAGCATAGTCTGTAATTTGAAATGTTATTGGTATTTCCAAGCTCTAATTATTGTACCCTTCATATCTGATGGAAACCAACATCAACGATAGAGTTTAGTTAAATCTAAGCCAGTGAGGAAACAGTGCATAAGGACAGAAGCTAGGCATAACAGTTAGTAACAAGCATTTGTCAATGCCGAATGTTGATTGCACTGGTGTGTTGAGCTCGCTCAGTGCCCCTCTGTCACTCGCTCAGTCTGTTTCTCCCGGTGCTGCAGGCTACTGTTTTGTACTGGGCTCCTGTCTGCATTGGCACCTTGTTCTGCCCACTAAGAAATCCACAGCTGTCCCGACAGAGCTGCATTGAGGTGGCTCACTCCCCCTCTCTCACTCACTCATTATGTTTCTCCTGGTGCTGCAGCTGTCCTTTTGTACTGGGCTCCTGCCTCTGTTGGTGGCTTTTTCTGCCCAGAAAGAAATCTGCAGCAGTCCCAACACAGGTCTGTTGAGCCTGCTGAGTCCCCTCTTTCACCCACTTGTTCCGTTTCTGCCAGTGCTGCAGGTTGCCCTTTTGTACTGGGCTTCTGCCTATGTTGGCACCTTTTTCTGCCCACAAAGAAATCCACAGCTGTCCCAACAGAGCTCCGTTGAGGGTGCTCACTCTCCCTGTGTCACTCACTCATTCTGTTTCTCCTGGCGCTGCAGCCTGCCCTTTTGTACTAGGCTCCTGGCTCTGTTGGCACCTTTTTCTGCCCACAAAGAAAGCAGCAGCAGTCTCAACAATGCTCTGTTGTGCTCGCTCAGTCCCCTTCTCAGGCTCGCTCATTCCATTTCTGGTGGTGCTGTAGGCTGCCCTTTTCTATTGGGCTTCTGCCTGCACTGCCGCCATTTGCAGCAGTTACAATACAGCTCCATTGAGCTTGCTCACTCCCCCTCTCTCACTCGCTCATTCTGGTTTTCCTGCCACTGCAGGCTACCATTTTGTACTGGACCCTCACATGCATTGCTGCCTTTTTCTGCCAACAAACAAATCTGCAGCAGTCTCAACAGAGCTCCATTGAGCTCACTCACTCCCTCTCCCTCACTCGCTCATTCTGTGTCTCCTGCCACTGCAGGCTGCCCTTTTGTACTGGGCTACTGCCTGCATTGGTGGCTTGTTCTGTCCAGAAAGAAATCTGAAGCTGTCCCGACACAGCTCCATTGAGCTCACTCACTCCCACTCTCTCACTCACTCATTCCATTTCTGCCAGCGCTGCAAGCTGGCCTTTTGTACTGGGCTCCTGCCTGCATTGCCGCATTTTCTGCCCACAAAGAAATCCACAGCAGTCACAATAGAGCTCTGTTGAGCTCACTCACTACCGCTCTGTCACTCAGCTTGTTCTGTTTCTCTTGGCGCTGCAGGCTGTGCTTGTGTACGGGGCTGCTGGCTGCAGTGGCACCTTTGTCTGTCCACAAATAAATCCGCAGCTGTACCCACAAAGCTCCACTGAGGTCGCTCAGTCTCCCTCTGTCACACGCTCATTCTGTTTGTCCTGGTGCTGCAAGCAGCCCTTTTGTACAGGGCTCGTGCCTACATTGGCACCTTTTTCTGCCAACATAGAAATCCGCAGCAGTCCTGATAGACCTCCACTGAGCTCACTCAGTCCCCCTGTCTCACTCACTCATGCTGTTTTACCCACCACTGCAGGCTGGCCTTTTCTACTGGGCCCCTGCCTGCATTGACACCTTTTTCTGCCCACAAAGAAATCCACAGCAGTCCTGACAGAGCTCCGGTGAGTTCGCTCACTCCCCCTCCCTCACTCACTCTCTCATTCTGTTTCTCCCAGTGCTGCAGGCTGCCATTTTGTACTGGCCTCTTGTGTTGGGGCCCTTTTTCTGCCCACAAACAAATCTGGAGCAGTCCCAACAGAGCTCAGTTGAGCTCAGTCACTCCACCCCCTCACTCATTCCATCTTAATCTATCCCAAACACTGATGTCCCGCAGCGACCGTGCTATTCTCCGTCAGGAGTGCAAAAACATATTTTAGCCAAGATATGAAAAATGACAGCTGTACTGTTCATAAGGAGGTGTGAAAGAATGCCACTGTTGAAAATGTGGCGTGAAAATATTACAAATTTGCGAAGTTACATGGGTGCGTGGAAACAGTAGAATGCACACTTACAACACAGTCATGTTACAGAGTTTTGTCACCAAATTTCCAACATAGCGATTTTAGGACCTCTGCTCATGAACAGTGCCACTGTCATTTTCTTTATCTGTCCCGAACACCGATTTCTCACAGCAACCGCGTTATTCTGTGCCACAACTGTGAAACCACATTTCACTCAGGATGTGAAAAATGACAGCTGTACTGCTCATAAGGATGTGTGAAAAATTGCCATTGTTGAAAATGTGGCATTACAATATTACGAATCTGCAAAGTTACAAGGGTGTGTGGAAAGTGTGCAACACAACTCATTTGATGGACTATCATCACCAAATTTTCAACATAGGCATTTTAGGACCACTGTTCATGAACAGTATCACTGACATTTTATTACTCTGTCCTGGACAGTGATTTCCCTCAGTGACCGCTGTATTCTGCGCCGGAACTGCGAAAGCACATTTCAGCCAGGATGGGAAAAATGACAGCTGCACTGTTCATAAGTAGGTCTTGGAAAATGGCAATGTTGGAAAATCTGTAGAAAATATTATACATTAGCAGTTACGCAGCGCATGCAACCGCGCACTGCACGCTCGTAACGCAGTCATTTTATGGAGTATCATTACCAAATTTTCAACATAGCCATTTCAGGACCTCTACTCATGAACAGTGTCACTGTCATTTTCTGAATCTGTTCCGAACACTGATTTTTGACAGCGACCGCACTATTCTGCGCTGGAAGTGCAAAAACACATTTCTGCCAGAATGTGAACAATGAAGGAAGTATTATTTCACAGAGAGGGTAGTGGATGCATGGAACAGCCTTCCTGAGGAGGTTGTGGGGTCTAAAACTGTGGAAGAATTCAAGAATGCATGGGACAGACATAAGGCAATTCTTGTGGGGGGGTAGGAAGAAATAGGCTGTTGGTTAACTAGGATCTGCGGCCTATACTGTAGGTAGGGAAATGGGCAGACTACATGGACCAAGCAATCCTTATCTGCCGTCAAAGTCTATGTTTCTATGTATGTCTATGTTTCTATGTTTCTATGACAGCTGTACTGTTCACAAGGAGGTGTGACAAAATGCCAATGTTGAAAATCTGGTGTCAGAATATTGCAAATTCACGAAGTTACGAGCATGCATAGCAACTGCGCAGTGCACGCTCATAAAACAGTCATTTTGGGGATTTTCTCCACCAAATTTGCAACATAGGCTTTTTGAGAGCCCACCTCATGAACACTGGCACTGTTGTTTCATTACTCGTCCCCCAAAGGTGATTCCGCGCAGTGACCGCGAAATCACCTTTCAGGACGGATTAATGCCATGACAGTTCAAGCATTCATGAGGAGGGGTCCCAAAAAGCCCATGTTGAAAATTTGGTGAAACAATTCCCCAAAATGCCCAAGATATGCACTAATATTGAAAAAACCTTATTCATTACATTATACAGCTTACCGGCATTTCCTCAGTTCACGGTCGGCTTTGAAGAGTGCAGACGTGTTCCCGGTCCACTGAAGATTGTCGCGCCAGACTCCGGAGGTAAGTATGGGGTGTGGGGGGTGTGGGGAGGCAGGGTGCACAGTGGGTGGGTGCGGGTGGTGGGTGGGCAGCATGGAGACTACGAGGACTGTTTCTGCTTTTCGGGGAAAAAAGCAACAGACTCCATGGGACAGTTTTTCTTTTACAGGGGCATGTGGCACACTGGGGTGGGCTCCCAGTGTGCCACCAACTATTTTCTTTTGGGTGGGCAGCAATAGCAGGCAGAGGTTGGCCACCCCATTGGCACACAGGGAAAGAGCAGTGCCGACGGGACAAGTACCCTGGCCGGGTAGAAATAATAGTGTGGGGGGTACCAATGGCTTTCCATTGGCGGGGGCAGTAATAGCCAACAGGGATTGGGCTCCCCTGTTGGCATACAAAGGAGGAGCTTCAATATGCCAATGAGGATTGGGCATGCCGTTGGCAGAAAATGAAAGCGGGGGGTAACAGAATGCCGACGGGGAGTGGGCTCCCCCATCGGCAAAATGAACAGGCGGGCACCGAAGTCGATGGGGATTGGGGCCCCCGTCGGCTCATAAACACGCTGAGGGGTTATATTGTTTGTGAACACAGTGGCAACCCGCCGCCATGTTCACAAACAATGTCAGGCTTGCTAGATCCACCCTGCAATAAAGGGTTGCTCCCTCATTGCAGCGAATGGCTGATGCTGCAATGACGAGGCAGCCCCTGATTGCAGCAACTGATCTGTCACAAATTGGTGTGAACATTCCAAACTTGTGTCACCAGCAGCCTGCAACAGCATTGGGGGAAGCGGGACAAGCCTTTGCAGGCTGTGCCAGTATGTTTCTTGCACTGCACGCAATCAACATAAAAATGATTTTAAACTACTAGAAGTGAGAGGGGAGGGCAGTGAACAGACTGAATGCAGAAACTTACAAGAACAGACAAAGTCAGCCAAGTTGGCTCTCGCCCAGTAAATACAGGGCATAAGAATATAAAGTAAGCCAGTAAGGGACATTGTGGCAACAGTAAAAATTCAGAATTCATTAAAGAGGAACTTTCATGATGGCCCAAAAAGTTACAGCTTATAGTCATTATATGCAGTACTAGACCTGAAACGGTGTGTGCATTTATTTTTGGCCAAGGTTTACTCTGCTTTCCATAATTTGGATTTGTTTGTGAGCCCTGCTGCATTTGCCTTTGCTGTTCAGCTGCTGGGCTGCTAGCTCCTGATGACATCATTGTAGGGTAGAGGAGTGACTCACACTGTGCAGCACCATGGAGTTGCAACAATGTTGCAAGGGAAACCTACCAGTATTCACTGTACATACTGTGTTTCCTCTTCCTCAAGACACCCTATTAGCAATGCATTATGCCAAACTGCAAATGTCTTGTCAGAATGTTTATGTTTTTTTTTTTTGTGAAATTGGCTCTGCCCTATAGTGATGTCAGCAGTACTACCCTGGGGCCTCAGCAACACCAGGCTTGCTATAGAAGCTCTGGTACACTGTGCAGTTTTTAGCAGCTCAAAGTGCAAAAACTAACTGCAGCAAACAGTAATAAAAATACATTTCCAGAATCAATGCAAGAAGGGGTAATTTGTGCATGAAAGTCAAAAGGACTGGGGAAGTTCCTCTTTAAGCGAAGGAGGACAGGAGGATGGAGAAAGGGCAAGTGGAAAGTCTTGTATACAAATGAGAGATATGTAGGCAATAAAGAGGATGAACTGCAAGAATTTTGTTGCTACTTAAAGGGACACTCTCAGTGTTTTAGTGTCATTACTACTCATGTTGCCCAGTTATCCTCTAGCAACAGAACTGACAAAGTAGGTGCTGCACATGTGCCAGTATGTCAAAATATAATATTTTGTGACAGGTTTACCCACTTTTTATCCTTGGATTTAAATTGAGTAGTCCACCACAGTTCAGCCACCAGACACCTCTATGAATACATGCCAGCATGATTGCCAAACTTTTGCATGAACAAGTTTTAACTTTCCTGTTGCAATAGTAACTGAGGCTAGTGTGCAAAAGACTGTCTGATTCTAAACTTGTAGAGGCCTCTCTGTAAGGAAAATGAGCACTAGAACTGCTAAAGAACTATGTTCAAAAAACAAAGTTAATATCCCAAGCATGTGCATTAGCATCAGCACTAATGTGTATACTTGGGATCTTAGCTTTGTTTTTCAAACATAGATTTTTAGCACTTCTAGTTCTCATTTTCTATACAGAGAGACATCTATGAGTTTTCAGATAATGGGCAAGTAAATCCTAGCATTCTGATTGGCTAGGACACTGAGATTAGAGGATTGGTATTTCTGAGCAGAGCCAGCTAAAAAACAAGTACCTATTTGGGATGCCTCATTACCTATGAAACCCATGGCACCTCAAATTTTCAAAACTGGCATGCTGCCATTTTTACCCGCTCACTAGCCAGAACCTGAACCAGCACTCCATCTTCTTCTGGACCCTCAGGTAAAAGTCGATGAAAACCGCCTTTGTTTTTTTTTTTTTTTTTTTTTTTTGTGTTATTTCTTTTCTACCCCTACATGCTCCACAGCAACCACTCCTTCGGGCTTACCAAGGCTGTCCTCTGACCCATCCATCCTTCGAGATTCTGCCTCAGATCGCATTCGATCCCGAGGTGACCCGGCGTAACCCTTCGCCGGTTGGGTCCCTCTCCTCCGAGGGGGAAGGCACCAGCCAAGGGGGCAGACCAGCACACCACTTTAGCCCTGGGGATGCTGCTGAGACAGGGAGCTCAGCAGGACCTTGATGGCCTCAGAGTGCCAGGCAGCCGTCATCCAGCTACCGTGAAGTGGCATTTCCACTTTTTTTCTTGTTACTCCCTCCTTACATGCATCCGCAGTGCTCCTGGTCTCCACCAGAGGCCGCTGCGGCGCGATGTTAGCCCACTACCCACCCCCAGGAGAATAGAGCAGTCCTACGGATGCTCAATCCTCTCCTGCCCCACCAGCCCCCAGCATCCCAAGTCCATTCCCAAACCCAGGTCACCGGCCTGGGATGAGGTAAGGCGCCAGCGCCTCAGCCCTCTACGCCACTGGGCCGGCCCCGCCTTTGTTTTAAAAACAAAGTGGCTCCAATAAAATAAACCCACAACACTAGCTCCGCTAGTGGGCATGACAGGAATGACATTTGCTTCATTTTCCAACTGCAGATGGACGTTCATGTGAGGTATGCAAAATGAAAAAATTACCGCTACCCTGTCAGGCACACTAGCACTACCAGAGCAAGCACACTCTCTTCTTGAAGACCAGAAAATAACTTGCTCATAGCTTTAAATGCAGCACTTTCGGAAAAATTGTGAGCATACTTACTGCACATAATTCTCCCTGAACCCCATCTCAGCAGCAGCCTGAAGTGAAGTCTGCCTCGTATACTCACTCTCTCAAACCATGCTTTCTTCAGCGATGCCAACCATAATAGCTCCTGGTTCCAGTATATAAAAAAAAGCCACAATAACAGCAGCCACTCTCCCAAATAAAATGAGTGTAAAATAAAATGCAAAGGAGAGGGGAGTATTTCATGACAAGGGGGAGGGAGTCTAACTGAACAAACAGTAACAGTCTCCTGTGGGGGGCACAAACAGCATTCCAGCAGCTTTTTTTTTTAACTATGGAGTCTCCATTAGGACAAAAGTCATTCAGCCTAATACAGGCAGAGGGACTATTTACTTACAAAACTTAATCTAATTTTTTTTTATTTACATTTTTATCAAACCTATTTTTTTTTTACAGTGGTCATTTTCTAAGTGCAATAATACTGACAGGGTGGGTGGTATTAGGAAGTACCAGACCTTCCAGGGGCTATAAGGCCCTCCACCTGTGGCGACAGACCTCATTACGCCCTGGGCGGTCAGTATTTCCCAATACTGCCCACCCTGTCAGGTATTATTGTTTGCAGAATCAATCAGTCTTTCAGACACTAGCCTCAGTTACTATTGCAATGGAAAAGTTAAAATTCATTCATGCACAGGTTTGGTAATTCTGCTAATGAGCATTCAAGTAGGTGAAAGGCTTCTGGCAACTGAACTTTGGTGGACCACTCAACTTAAAGCCAGTGATAAAAAGTGGGTAGAACTGACATCAAATATTACACTTTGAAATATATTGGCACGTGTGCTGCACCTACTTTATCAGTTCTGTTGCTAGAGGATAACTGGGCACACATGACTAGTAACTGCACTAAAATGCTGAGAGTGCCCCTTTAATTGTTCAAGTTATATTTTGGATTTGTCTAACCAACTGCTGTAACTTACTGCTGTACTCTCCTCTCTCCTCCTTCTCCCCCCAGGATGCATCTGGAAATGAACTATTTCAGCTCAGTATGTCTTTCCTGGTAAATCTTTTGAAATCAATCAATAAATATAATGCTTCAAAAGATGTAGATTTCAAAACAATAATAGAAACATGAGCAAATTGATAGCTGGGAGCTAAATACTGTATCCCTAGATATACTCTATTTAGAAGGGGATGGGGTGGTCATTAAGGGAGGAGAAGTGGCAGTGTATGTCAAAGAAGTCACATGGATCTCAGAGGATAAGTCAGGCTTGGGGGTAGTATTCCAAAAAGCCAAACATTCTTGAAGTAACACAGCACAACTTTTTCACACAATGGGTGAGTAAACCAACCAAGGCCGCTTGTTTTGAACCTGGCAATGTCTAGCCAGGACCTTACCAGGGATAACTTCACTGAGGCACCAGTCAAGTCTGAGCAACCACAATATCATTATATTCAACATTAAGCTAGAATCTAAGCAATTAAATCCAGTACTGTGGTCCCTGACATTAGGAAGGCTAATTTTAGCAAAATGAAAGTAATAATTGAAGAGCAGCTGAAAAGCCTACACAAAATAGAAGGGTAATGATTAAGAGGGGAGAGATTAAATGGGCATTAATAGGAGCCACCCAAGATTGCACAAGGTCATTAGTGAGGACCCCAAAAAAACAGCAGCCACTTTGGCAGACAAGCATGTGAGGGCAGCAATTCAGGACAAAAAAAGCTTTTAGGTTTTACAAGGGGTGACCAGAATAAAACCAACAGGGCTGTATATAAAGGTAAGCTAGAAATAAGCAACGACATAAGAGAGGCAAATGCGAACAGAAAAATGTATTTACCATTTATTTATCAATTATTTTACCAGGTGAGACACACTAAGCTGAAAGCTTGTTTGCAGGTGCAACCTGAGAGCACGAGGAAGTTAAGTGACTTGCTCACGGTCACATAGTATGCACCTAGGGGGCTGTGGGATTCAAACCCAGGTCTCCAGATTTGCAGCTCAGAGCCTTAACCCACTGTGCCATACTGCCTCCTACAGAAAAATGAGGATAGGGAAAAGGGTCAAAAGTAATGATACAACTTTATTTAGGTGCATAAGGGGAAAAACATCAGGTGAAAGAAAGTAGTAGCAAAATTCATAATAGTAGTAGCAGCAGTAGTAGCAATAGTAGTAGTAGCAGCAATAGTAGCAATAGTGGTAGTAGTAGTAGCAATAATAGTAGTAGTAGCAGCAATAGTAGTAGTAGCAGTAGTAGCAATAGTAGTAGTAGCAATAGTAGTAGTAGCAGTAGTAGCAATAACAGCAGTAGTAGCAGCAGTAGTAGCAATAGTAGTAGCAATAATAGTAGTAGTAGCAGCAATAGTAGTAGTAGCATTAGTAGCAATAGTAGTACTAGCAGCAATAGTAGTAGTAGCAATAGTAGTGTAGTAGCAATAATAGTAGTAATAGCAGAAATAGTAGTAATAGCAGTAGCAGCAATAGTAGTAGTAGCAGCAACAGTAGTAGTAGCAATAACAGTAGTAGCAGTAGTAGCAATAACAGTAGTAGTAGCAGCAGTAGTAGCAATAGTAGTAGTAGCAGCAATAGTAGTAGTAGCAGTAGTAGCAATAGTAGTAGTAGCAGCAATAGTAGTAGTAGCAATAGTAGTAGCAGTAGTAGCAATAGTAGTATTAGAAGTAGTAGTAAATTCGAGCCCTGTTGTGCTGAGGGTTGAGGCACTGGATGCCACACACCCGCCATGCACCAGCGACCAGCGTTTGAAATGACGGGCTGCGGAGTCGGCAGCAGGAAGAAGGATTAAGCATCTGGTCGGCTCTCCTCTCTGGGAGGGGTTTTGGCAGTCGGTGCTAGTCTGGCCTGTAGCAGCGGCTGAGGGCTAGCGCACCAATGCTGCAAGTTGGGGGTCGGGGTGGCGCAGACACTTGTGGCCTTGCCTTGCTGGAGCATACACAGTGCTGTCACAGGCGTCATTGCACGTGCCACCCCGGCAACAAGGAAAAAAATAGGAAAACTGCACCACAGAAGATAAAGGGGGAGCTTTCAGGCCTCGCACCCAACCAGCCACAACACAAGAAACACTTGATCTGGACTCCGAGGGGAGGGCCCCCTCTGACCCCACCAAGGGAGTAAGCCCTGGGGCCACTACTGTGCTGGCTGGTGGACGCCGGGGTGATGAGGCTGGGGATCCCCCAGATTGTGAGGGCTGTGGGGGAAGGAGTATAAACAATCACAAAAACAAACAAAGTAGTAGTAGTAACAGCAGCAGTAGCAGTGTAGTAGCAATAGTAACAGTAGTAGAAGTAATAGTGGCAACACTAGTAGTAATAGTAGTAACAGTAGTGGCAGTAGTAGTAGCAGTAGTAATAATAGAAGTAGTAGTGATACCGTAGCAGTAATTGTATTAGTAGCAGCAGTACTAATAGTAGTAGTAGTAGTAGTAGTAGTAGTAGTAGTAGCAGTAGGTTTATGCAAGCAATAACACACAACAAGGTATGGGTTATCTCTTGATAAGAGCACACCCAGGGGTGTTATAAGGCACGCGGTGCTTGCGCCGAGTGCCTTATGTACCTGGGCATGCTTTTATCAGGAGATAACCCACACTTCGGAGTGTGTTATTGTGCTTATAAAATGGGCTCCTGCAGTAAAGAAGTTAATTAAAAAATGAATCTGTAACCCCTAGGTGGCGCTATCCCAAGGGCTACTACCCCTGCCTGCTTGACTAGTAGCAGGTTAAGGGGCCTAGGTTCAGTGACGGGTGCCTCCACCCAAAGGTCAGGGTTGGTATTGGTCTGACTAACCAGGCCACAGCCCTCTGGGACACTGTGCCCCCCCCCCCTTGTCTCCTGCTAGTGGCCCACACAGCACACAAGGATTCCCTTCCCAACACTCCTGATAGGTTTTACACATACACCTAGATTTAGAACTTACCCCCAGGACTGGTTCCTTCAACTTGACTCTGGGGACCCCCTATAAAACAAGATGATGCAAGACAAAAATAGCTATGCAATACCTTAGGCATAAACAGGCACCATAGTCAAAGTACATTGCAGAAAGAACAGTAGATCTGATTTATTCAGAGGGACTATAACAAGGATGGGGGCAATCAGGTTAATTGGCTTAAACACACTATAAATACTGTATCACAGTTGTGCATGCAGTCAGTGTCCCTATCAGTCACACTCTCTGGGTACCCAGGATGGAAAAGTGTGGGGCTAGCCAGGACTGTTGCCCTGGGTAGGCTGGCATTGCAGCTGGTAGGGGCCCTGTGGGGAAGAAGAATTAACATGCAGACTCACTGATTGTAATCTGGAGCTGTAGGGCTCAGTTCGTGGAAACAACACAACAAATTAATCAGATGACATACTTGTGATTTAAAAGATATGTTGAAGGGAGCTACCCTGTTTACTACTCACAATACCCAAGGCTGAAAACAGGATGGATGATGGCTGTTCTGGACTGCCAGAAGAAGCAGGGTAGGGAGACAAGGCCCTTGTGGCAGGGCCCAACTGCATTTGATAGCAGGCGGATTCAGACCGATGCAAACTGGGTACAGCTTCCAGCCTTCAACACACAACTCAGCTCGAGGGGGAAACCAGGTTGCAACCCCCCCTCCAGTTCACAGCACATTTATTTGTAAAGAAAGTTTACTGTACCAGGCAGGCTACTCCTCGATCTCGATCGCAAAATCACTGCTAAAACCCGGGAGCACAACGGTAGCTAAAGTTCCTGACAGGCTGATTGCTTTTAGCAAAATCTTTGGTCTTCTTCAGGTGAGCCTGGAATCCTTCCAGTAGCTTACTTCGCAGCACACCAAGCGGATCACTGTCTGACTATTTTTATCTCTCTCTTTCTCTCTCTTGGCAAAACGGCAACAGGCCGGGCTTCGGGCCTTCCACAGTTCTCCCACGTAAACTACTGCGCAATACAGCTGCTAGATTCTGCGAGCTCTTTCCTCTTCAACTTCCAATTTGAATCTGGCTTGCCAGCAGACAGCTCAAGGGTTTTCCCAAGAATCCCAGAGGTCCAATTTGTGTACTCAGCTGTCAGTCACAGTAGGAGCTCCCCCTTTTGGTAAAAAGGAACCAACAGTCCAAAACTACAAATCCCAATGGGTAATCCATACAGTCCCACTTTAGCAGGCTCCATTTTAGTGTCCTCACATACTGATTGGTCCAATTAGGCAGTTCAGGACCAAAATGGTGGAGCTGAACAGAAATAGTCTGTGCTGCAAGAAGGCAGGTTAGAACCATTCCCCTTATCATTATCATTCTAGCAAATGCTCAGTAAATAAATACATCTTTCAACAGTTCTCCCTCTGCACAAGTAGCGATGGCAGAAACGGAGTGAAGATTCAGCAGCCCAGGTGGGACTCAGGCATAGAAGCACATAGACCCCCATTCAAACTAATTATGACTGCAAGCAGGCAGCCCTTAAAGAGACAGTACATGGAGGCTTTTAAAGCACTCACTGGCAACGACATTCAAACAGCTTAAACGCTGAACACCAACCAGGCTGTGAGCAATTAGGCAAGCTGGCAGAAGCCTTTTCTGGAACCTCCCATTTGTAGGGGGGTTACGTATTTAAAAATTAGATAAAAAGAGTAAAAAATATAATTATGTAGTACAAAAACAGAAAAAGTAGTTCCTGTCACTGTTTTGGTGTGGAGCTGTTTAATTAAAGCTTAGTACAGGACATTATTATCTGTAATGTATGTGCAGTCCGCCACAACCCCATTTATAAAAAAACTTTGAAAAGCATTTTCTTCTGCTCAAATATTTCATAGTTTGCCCCTTCCCCCTATTTCAGTGAAGGCCGACAGGAGCAAGCATGTTCAGAAATTAGTGTGTCACATAGTAACTGGGGTAACTAGTGGGATGTTTCTTGTTCCCCTCTCCAACAGACAGAAAACATTTTTTGTGTTGCTTTACTTTTTTACAGCTTTGTGCTGTTAAATTAAAATTTTTCAATGGCTGGCTGGCTGGCAGCGAGTGTGTCCCTCAGCGGCTGCTGTAGGTTGTGGTTCTTGCTTCATGGTTCCGGAAATGTCACAGCGAGGAAGATAATGAAACTGATTTTTACATTTTTTTTATTTTGTGGTTACAGTCATGCACCATTTTTTTTTTAGGTATTATTTCTTCTGAGCTCCCAGCTTCTGCCATCAGTTGTCCCCCAGCGCGCCCTCCCCTGAAGGTTAGACCCCCTCCCTTGTGCACCCCACGACTTACCCTTCATGGCAGGGTGGGGGGGGCAACTCAACCCACCCCAAATGGATCCATGCCGGGGAGGTGCCTTCTCAGAGGTGGTGCGCTGCGGGGACCATATCATCCAGCTGGAGCTTTTTTCTGCTTTTCTTCCCTTGTGAGGAGGCAGGGTGTGCAATGACGTCTGCGGTGACAGCACGCACGCTACCGCACATGCTCTCATGAAACATCTGCCTGTCTCCCCCCCTTCAGCTGTAGCATCAGCATGCTGCCTCCCAGCAGCCACTAGGGGCATGTGGAGCGCCAACAGCTAGTGTCCCCTTCCCCCGGAGAAGGAGAGCAGTCCAACGGACGCTCGATCTTTCTCCTCCCCACCAAGCCTGACAACCTGTGCTCATTCCCAAACATGGGTCGCCGGCGTGGCTTGAGGTAAGGCGTCCAGCGCCTCAGCCCTCAACGCCACCTGGCTGGCATGCACCGGTTTTTAGATGTAGACTAATGGGCTGTTGCAGGTCTTGCAGGAGGAAGAGGAGTTACTGGGGGAAAAGCAAGTTTAAGGCAGTGCATATTCTGCTACAGCTCTGAGAGGCAGACAAGCAGTGAGTATAATATTGTGTACGTTAGTGGTTGTGCAGGAAAAGATACAGTACCATGGACACTCACTGGTATCCTGGCTTCTACATTTATGCCATTGTGTCTCTCACTGCAGCTGGTGGGGTTCTGTCTGCCTGGTATCATAGCTGAGCTCTGAGGAGCTGCAGTAGCCAGGAAGAGAGCAGTGGCACAGATGAATTTTGTGATGTGCTGCAGTTTGCTTGGCACAATTAATGCTGGTTGGCATGATACATCCTAATAAGGACATGGCTGAAAACAGCTTTCAGCCAGTCAGGATGCTTGATTTCTTTAGCCCATTTTATAACGTTGTATAGTGTATGGGAAAAGGCTATTAATGATGGAATTCAATGAATTCCTACTGTTGTTGTACCATCATTGTGACACCAAGAGGTTGTTGTACCCTCTTGAGTAAGTCACAATGATGGTATAACAACATAGAATGTCTTTGTGCATGCACGTCCCGCAACCCTTCACACTTCGAAAAACAGCCATGGCAGTGGGAGCTGGCCCCCAAAAAGAGCGGCGCAGAACAAAAACGGAAAAGTAAGGATGTACTTTCTTTAACTGTCACCCATACACTCTAAAAGACAATGGATGGGCAACAGTAAACAACATCGCTGTGTTCACTTCTCAAGGTTTCACGACAACTGTAAATCTCTCAAGCTTCACTCTCAAGGTTTACGTGGTTGTCATGACAACCTCTTGAAGTGAACACAGCATTGTTGTCCACTGTTGCTCATCCATTATCCTCTATATAGCACCTTTCCATTGCTCAGAGCTCTTTCACATAACCAACAACTGCAGCATTTTTCAAACAGACATGAAAGAGTGCTGATAAACGTAATATTTTAAAGCAGCAGTATTTGTTACCTGGCAAACGTTTTCAGGGTTATTTTTAATTTTTTTTTGCAAAAATGTATTAATGCTGGCCCAGTGGCATGGAGGGCTGAGGCATCATGCCTTACCTCCTGCCATGCTGATGACCCATGTTCACGGTGTGAGTGGGTCGCTGGAGGTAGGCAGGGGAGGGAGAGGATCGAGCATCCAAACCACAGATCTCCTCTCCTCTCCTGGGGATGGTGGGGACCAAGGATCAGCATTTGCCTGACCTCTGGTGGCTGGGAGTTGGCATTTCATGTCCCAAATGTTAGGGCAGAGGAGGAGCAGCTGCTTGACATGCAGTATATGGACATGTGCACTGCATGTCATTGGCAGCATTGCATGCTCCTAACTTCGAAAAAAGTAAAGCAGAAAAAGGTCTCCAGCCATGGAGCATGAAGATGGCCCCCCCCCGCAGCACTGACCTGAGAGGACTCCTCCCCAGATGGATCCGTTCGCAGTGGGTAGAGTCACTCCTCACCACCCCTGCCACAAAGAGTAAGATGTAGGGGCATAGGAGAGGAGATCCTATGTTCAGGTGATGCCACGGGTGGGGGCGGTTGAGGTAGCCGGCTGGGGACCATGGGAAGAAAAATGAATAACAAAAAAAAATGCATTTATGATGTCCTTAGATTCATAATGAATTTCTTTTTAATTTCCTCAGATATAAAAAAAACAAAACTTTTATAGTTATTTTTGTAATTTGTGACTCAATTCATTAAAGGTAGCCACCACACACAACATTCAAAAATCTCTTCCAATGAGGGCAACTTTTGACTGTAAATACTGGATGTATACTGTGGATGTATTATGATGGTGTTAGCACATGCTTCAGATAGTGTATAACAGCATACCACAAGAAGATGTTTAATTCTTTCACAGTAGATATTGCATGGCAGCAAGAACTTATAAAAAAAATTAAAGTCATGTATCACAGTTCAAGAATGAAAGAAAATGAAAAAAAAAAAACCTTAGTATAGTGATCTTTTTGCCAGAAATACATTATTGCCAAAAAAACGACAGGATGACTTATAAATACTGTTCACTTGATTCTGCTTGAAAGTTGCCAATTATAATTACATAGATACATAGATGTTGGAAGATGAAAAAGACTATTGGCCCATCCAGTCTGCCCACCCTACCTAACTATTGTGTCTTGACCTAGTGGCAATCCTCCCCTTTGTTACTGTCCCCGCCCTATTCTTGCTTAAAGCTGCTGATTAATTTGCCCGGTACAAATTTCTCAGGTAGGATATTCCATCTGTTCGCCACCTGTTCACTGCACATGGCAAGATGACATCTCATTCGAGCAAAAGAAAGAGTCATACCAGCAGCTCAAGGCAGAAGCTCAAAGGAAGATCCGAGACATCAAAAACAAATGGCGGCAAGACAAGGCCAAGGAGATCCAGCTCTATATTGATAAATATGACATGTGGAGCTTCTTCCAGGCTACAAGGACCATTTATGGCCCAAGCTCCCATGGTCCCACTCCCCTCCAATTTCAAGATAGCTTGATGCTCCTAAAGAGAAATGAAGGCATTCAAGCTAGATGGAAGGAGCATTTTGAGACATTTCTGAACCATGAGTCATCTATCAATTCTGTCCCTCAACACCATGAAAGAGAATCTGTTGCCAACCCTCCTACCATCGAAGAAGTAAGACATGCCATCAAGCTGGCCAGAAACAACAAAGCTGCAGGACCAGATGGTATACCGTCTGAAGTCTACAAAGCTGGGGGCAAGGAACTGGCACTAAAGCTTCACAAACTCATTCTCCGAATTTGGAACTAAGAGGAGACTCTAGAGGACTTGAGGAATGCCAACACTGTTACCATCTTCAAGATGGGAGACAAGTCGGTGTGTGGAAATTCTCAAGACATTGCTTTACTCTCCACCGCAGGGAAGATCCTCGCCCACATTCTTCTGAACCATCTCCTTCCATCGCTGAAGAACTCCTGCTGGAATCTCAGTGTGGATTCAGACTATCTTTCGGGACAACTGACATGATCTTCACTGTCAGGCAGATCCAAGAAAAGTGTCGGGAACAACATCAGGACCTGTACATGGCTTTCATCGACCTGACAAAGGCCTTTGATTCCATCAATCGTGAAGCCTTGTGGAAGGTACTGGCCAGATTTGGCTGCCCTACAAAATTCATCAAGGTCCTGAGGCTTCTGCATGATGACTGCCAGAGTTCCCCATAATGGTTCTAAGACAGACCCATTCATCATCCAAACTGGGGTCAAGCAAGGGTGCATCATCGCTCCAGCCTTGTTCTCTATCTTCCTTGCAGTCATTCTAGTCCTCCCCAAAGGCCGCCTTCCCACTGGAATTGACATTGAATACAGAATGGATGAAGGGCTCTTTAATCTTGGACGTCTCCGTTCAAAGACCAAAGTTTGCAAGGCATCCATCATTGACCTCCAGTACGCTAATGACGGTGTCATCCTTGCACACACCAGGAGCAACCTCCAGTCTGCACTAGATCTCTTTTCGGAAACTTACCGAAGTCTGGAACTCTCACTTAACATCAAGAAGTCCAAGGTGTTCTATCAGCCTGCTCAAGGCCATGTAAATGACCCTCCACAAGTCACTATCGAGGGACAGACCCTGGAGACAGTCGAGCACTTCCCTTACCTTGGTAGCCACCTCTCCCTAACAGCAAACATCAATGATGAGATTCAGCACAAGATCCATTGCACTAGTACCTCATTTGGGAAACTGCTTTGGCATGTCTTCACTGACTGTAACATACAAAGGACACCAAGATCCAGGTATACAGTTTGATTATCATCCCTACCCTTCCTTATGGATGTGAAACTTGGGTGACTTACCGACATCATCTAAAGAGCCTGGAGAGGTACCACCAACTATGACTCTGGAAAATCCTCCGCATCAAGTGGGAAAACTACCACACTAACGTCAGTGTTCTCGCCGAGGCTAATGTCACCAGCATTGAGGCAATGATCCTCAGATATAAATTCCGCTGGACTGGACACTGTGTACACATGCCCAATTCTCGACTCCCCAAACAAATTTAATACTCCCAGCTCAGTCATGGCCAGAGATCCTGTGGTGGTCAAAAGAAATGCTACAAAGACACACTGAGGGCATATCTCAAGAAAACAGATATGGACATCATGAGCTGGGAGGAGCTGGCCACCAACCGATCTCAATGGTGCCAGAACCTCTATCAAGCAGGGGCCTGCTTTGAAGAGAAAGGCCTTGCCCTCAAAACCAAAAAGAGAGAGCATAGGAAGGAAAGGGAAAGAAACCCCAGCCAGCGAGCAGCTCTCCCACATGGAAACATCTGTAATTTCTGTGGCCCTAGAATTGGATTACTGAGCCACCTCAGGACTCATCATTGAACCATGGTAGAGATCATCCTCAAATCGAGGGATCTCCGATGACCACCCTTTCCATGCAGAAGTGCTTACTGGCATCCTTTTTGAATCCCCCCCCTCCAGGTTTAGTTTATTCTGCCTTCTATCATTGTTTGAATTTACGAAGAAGAGTTCCTTGGCATCTACTTAATTTATACTATGCGGGTTCAGGTATGTCTCAGTCATGTCACTCCTTTCCCTCATCTTCTCTAGGGTGCACATTTAAGTCCTGCAGCCACTCCTCATGCATCATTGTCCCTAGACCATGGACCATATAAATTAATGATTCTATGTTACAATTGCTATGTAAATGTTACTTTTGAGTTCTGGAGTGATTGCATTTGAAGGCAGGGATTTCTAATTTGGTGACATAGTTTAGTTTGCAGAAGGCTTGTAGGAAGACATTCCATATTGGGGAGTTTAAAATCCTTGAATGCCTTGCTTAGCTGACAATTGTATTTTTTAAGGTAACTTCTGGCAGTTTACTGGGAATTAAGTTACTATCATGTGATATGATTCCACCAACAATGTGACTGAAATTCAGTAATATTCTCTCAGCCATTTAAAAAAAATAGTCATTAATCAAGGCAGAGTGCAAGATGTCTAGCAGAAACTATTTAAAAATAAAGATTTTTATTTGGGTTTACAACATCTGCAAAAGTTCTGTGATACTTTATCCACTATTGTTGCAGTTTACTTAGGAAAGTATGGTCGGGGGAGGGCAGGTTATTTTTCTCTCGAGGAAGAATATTTTTGTAATAATGCATCAGCAGAAGTGACATTCAGTTCCTTAAGGTGCTGGGGGCATACAATCCAGTACACTTAGTATCATGACCTGTATCTTACTTAAAGAAGGTTATTGTTCACAGATGTGTAGTTGCCTCTGTGGTTCCTTGGGGGGGGGTTATACAACATCTGGGATGTACAGAGATTCAGGTACACTAGTACTAGAATGAACACAGTGACATTCTGCTGATGGCATAATTGGAAAACAATATCTTGGGCAGCTATACTGTATGTGAGCACCAAGAGCAAGCAAACTCTTAGACAGCCAACACAGACAAAGAGCAAATGTGCTGTGCATCGTGTGGTTGGAGGTGACAAAAAAGCAAACAGAAAAGGTTCCAAGTGACAGGAAAAGGTAGTGAGAAAATTGAATTGTTGGAGTAAGAAGTAAAGAATAAAAGTAGAAGGGGCATTTCTGTAAGGCATAAGCCAGGGGAGTGAGACATGAGGCTGAAGGCCAAGAATCCCTACATACCTGGGCAGAAAATGGCTCGGTGTACTTTTATGTGCAGACGGAATGAATGCAATGTTCGCCATGTATTCTGGAGATGGTGGGATGGTCACCAGCATGATGACTACACAGTAGGTGGATATCTCTGGTAACTGCACAATACCTGCCATTCAGAAGGTCAAAGTAAGGACTGCTAGGAGTCACTAGCTACATTATGTTCTGTGAAATACAGAAATGGGCAAGTTATACTACTGTCTTTTTCAATACTCCCGTTTTTTTATTTTTTTTGAGGGGGAAGATATTTTAGAAACACAGAAAATGACTGCATGCAAAGACACAAGGTCCATTCAATCTGTCCAGTTTCCAAAGCTCCATCCAGTCTGCCCAGCTTTCTACCTAATATCCATTGTTCTACTGTTGAAATAGGGTCCCTTAGATTTATCCCTCAATTTCCCACACTGACCACTCACATCTATCTACCTCACCATTCAGCATCACAAAGTTTTGGAATCTGTCCCATCCAGACTTGAACTCGTCACCTTAAGTCCAACCTATCTAAACTGGACATGCTTTATAATGCCTTCAGCCTCTTTGCTCTTGATGCCTCTCCCCTCACCCACCACTGCAACCTCTACTGAGCCTTTTCACTACCGTCTCTCGAAAACCGCTGCATCTCTCACTGTGCTACATTTGTCTCCAACCTATGGCTCGGGTCCATCCCCTCCTACCTTGCCACTGTTCTCACAGATGCCCCACCCCCCTCCCATCATCTTGGATCCAGTGACTCCCACCAACTTTCAGTCCCTAGGCAGAAGACCTCTGCCAGTCAAGCTGCCTTCTCACACCGGCTACCCAAGCTCTGAAATGCCCTCCCACTGCAAATTCAGCACTTCTCCTCTTCCTACTCTCTGTCTACTGCCCTAACAAACTTCCTTACTACAAATTGCTCCTGTCCCTGAGCCTGCCATGCCCCACTATTCCCTCCCCAATGCCTGACCAGTGGCCTCAGCCTTGCTACAGAAGCTGGCATATAACCCCAACATTGCACTTATGTCCTGTGCCTATTTTGTCCTTTGTACTGTGTATAACTGTATGACTGTGATATACATCCTCTGTTGTTACAACTGTTACTACTGTGCTAATTTACCTTGTCTGCTGCTTCTTGTCACAAAAATTATTATTTGATACTATAATATCCTAAGCATTCAATGTGCACTGCTTGTGTATTCATGCAATCATGTATCCTTATGCTGCTTTTTATTTGCTTCTGTTAACTGTTCGCTTGATAACCTGTGTGTTTTCATATCCATGTGTACCCCCCCCCACCCCAGGTCGCACTGGGAGATGAGCATCTTGTTGCTCAGTGTACCTTTCCTGGTGAAACAATTGCAATAAATAAATAAAATAAAATATAGACCCTGCCTCCGCTACCTGTTTTGGTAATCTATTCCATTGTTCCACCACCATCTCAGTGAAGAATATCCTAATGTCCCTTGTAAATTTCCCTTTGACTAGTCTCCATCCATGCTGTCATCACTATATTTCCATTCTTGTGAACAGGTCCTCACTGCAAACTTTGTTTATCACCCTCAGAAACTTATAGGTCACACTCATTTCCCACTTCTTCCTCCTTGCATAAACAAAAACAGCACATTACAATGAACTCCCTACAGATAGTGCTTTGGTTGGAAGACAATGTGGGAAAAGCAGGCAGAGAAAGAGGAGGCTGAAGACATGGAGAGGTGAGTGGACGGCCATGGTCAAGTACAGTAAGTCATTTTCTTCACTTTGATGAGACTCATCCTTTATTGTTCCTTTTACAGCAGCTTTATTGCAATTAAGGAATCATTAGAGAAGCCCAAACTCTTGCAGAAGATGGTACAGGAATTCTCAACACCAGATCTCCATCAGGGACAGCAGGGAAGGGTACATGTAAGGGTCATATGATACACATGCTACTATTATGGGATTTTATGAAGGTGTTTACATAGAAACATAGAGATTGATGGCAGATAACGACCACTAGGCCCATCCAGTCGGCCTGTATACTTTACCTGTATCAGCGGCTGCTGACCCTACTTGGTCATTGGCTTTAGCTTCTCCTTCCCACCTCTAGGGTTCCATTCTGCCTATCCCATGAATATTTGAATCCTGCCACTGTGCTTGCTCCTACCACCTCCTGGGGCAGGTAATTCCATGCATCTACCACCTTTTCTGTGAAAAAGAACTTCCTCATATTACACCTTGTCCTCCAATCTCTTATCGCACCCGCTCATTCTTGTACCTCTCCTGTACCGAAAGATGTCTTCCACTTGCACTTTGTTTATGCCCTTAAGATACTTGAAGGTTTCTATCATATCTCCCCATTTCTTCCTCTCTTCCAGTGTATTTACTGTAAATCGAGGTCTTTTAATCTCTCCTCCTAACTCTTCTGTTGCAAGCGCTGCACTATCTTAGTCACCCTTCTCTGAACCGCCTCCACCCTGTCCACAGCCTTATGAAGATGCAGCCTCCAGAACTGCACACAGTATTCCAGATGAGGTTTACAATATGCCTAGAGTGTTGTACAGCATTGATAAGGACAACTCCATGGTGTGTTGTCTCCCTGGCCCAAGGGTTGTGGATTTCACTATCTGAGTAGACAAGCTGCTGGGAGCAGGGTAGGAACCAATATTTCTGCTGCATGTTGACACTAAAGATCTGCACATGTGTAGGCAAAATAGTCTGGAAAGGTAAAGTCAGAGAATAAGGAATCTAACTGAGGACCAGTATCTCAACAAGGGTGGTATTTTCAGAAGTACTACCCATGCTGTATGCAGGAGGAGTTACATAGGCACAGATAAGGTAAGCGCATGCATGGCTAATGGTCACACTTCAAGTTTTGGCAACAACGGAGAGCCTTTTTAAAAAAGGAAATTGTTATGTACAGTATTCGGAAAAGATGTGTTTCATCTGAATACAAGGCAGCACATATGCTGGCTGTTAGGATAAATAAAATTGGTAGTGAAGCTTTTTTTTTGTAAAGTAGCAGCATTTGTTAGTCGGCAAAATTTTCATCATACAGGTTTTTTAGCAAAAATGGAATTCTGACATGCTTAGAGTCATCTTCAGTATTTTTTTTAATTTTTATTCAGATATTTTAAAAGCAGCTTTAATAGCTAATTTTGCAATTAATGACTCGTATCATTAAAGATGGCTGCCATTCGCAATTTTTAAAAATCTCTTTTGTTGTGATTACCTGTTGAACGTACATGCTAGATTCATTAGGATGTTGCTACCACATGTTTCTGATAGTAAGCAGCACAGCACTATGCCAAGATCTTTAATTTGTTCATGGCAGACATGGCAATGGAGAGGGAAGTTTTAGAAACTTCAGAATCCTGTATCTTGGTTCAGGGATGAAACAAAATGAAAAGAAACATGAGGATTGTGATATTTTTGACAGAAAAAAAAACATGATTGCTGAAAAAAGAACTATATGGTGGCTAACAAATTATGCTGCTTTAATCAAGTTTCTTCTCATTTTTCAACTTACCAGGCAGCACCCCCTCATCCCCAACACTGATCTTCACATGGACCTTCACATGGACTCACTGGTTATCCACCACTTGCCGAGGATGACAAGAGTGGTGAGTGACCTGCCACATCATTCCTATGTGGGCCTGGGGGAGGAGTTGCTGGTGCAGTGGTGAGCCTGGATTTTTTCCTCCAGCTCATGTTCCCCCGAGGGTGCGAGAATGAAATGGTGTATGTACATGTGGGCCAGATTCTGGTGGCTACACCTTCCATAGCTGTGGTCCCTCTCTGTTGTCTCCTATCTTCCACCAGGTAGAGGATGAAATCAGAATGATTTGTCCCCCCTCACCTGTGGGAGGAAAGCTGTCCCTGGGATGTTCAATCCTCCCTCCCACAGCCAGCTTCTGAGTGACCTGAGTCCATTACTGAACCTGGATCACTGGCATAGTGAGTGGTAGCATTACCCCTGCGCTATCAGGCAGGCTTTACCTTTTTATTGAAAATTCAGTAAGAAACAGTAAAAATCATGCAGAATAAATTGCACACATCTAGCACACACATGCAACTAGTACAACACAATCCTGGATATCACAGTATCACATGTGAGAGAATACACAATTCTGATAAACTATTAAGAATTCTATATCCTGGAAAGGTGTCAATGGGTAGTATTAGTAGTACCCCTCAGGTAGCATCCCACTACTGGGAGCAGAAAACTTGAGGATTTTATTAGAAATAGAAATTAGAATATTGGTGGGATTCCCCATATTATATTGAGAGTATGTTATTCTCAGTGGCCGTAGAAAGGTGCCCCCATGTTCTGGCAAAACAGCTAAGGTTGCCAATAGCCATATATTAGGCTCATTCTATTTTCAGACAGTTTAATAAGTTATGAATCAATTGTTGTATGGTGGGAGGTTTCTCAGACAACCAACATTGGGCTATTGTTTTCAAGGCATTATTAAGGCTGCAGAAAGTTTGTTCCCCCTGATGACTGATCAGAGACCAGCTTCCATGCAACCTAATCTGAGACCAGCCTGATCTGGGACCAATTTCCGAGCCACCTGGTCTGGGGCCAGTTTCATCGCTATTCTGTAGCTTTCTTTGATGCACTTTGTTTTTTTTCCTGTACCTACTCCCTTTAGTGTAGATTAACTATTAACAACTCCACACTGTCATGGATCACCACACCACTGAAATTTGGGGTCAAAAGAATTTTAGGGGAAAGTGAGATTCAATCCCAGACTTTCAGGATCACAGCTTAGTGCACTAACCACTAAAATATGCTGGTTGCTGCCTAGCAAGCTTATGGATAGACACATATGTGACAATAACTGATCCCAGACTGGTTCAGCAGGAAGCAAAAACTGATCTCAGACCAAGTGGCACAGAAGCTGGTCTAAGACCAGACAGCTCTGAAACTGATCTCAAACCAAGCTGATCCCAGACCAGTCATCAGGGGAACAATTTTCCTACACCATTAATAAGTGTAAGAGACCCGAGAGGAAGATTCCCCTTAAGGAGGCATCTGTTTGGGTCTGCCTCTAATAGGAATTCCAGTGGGGAAATTGCAGGGCACCTACCCAACACTTTTGCCATAATTCTATGAATGTCATGCCAATATCTGGTGACTTGGAGTCATAGTAGAGTCATATGCAAATAGGACCCTTCTTCCACTTTGCATTTTGGGCATTCTTCAGGAATCATTGGGTTAAGCTGGTGTAGACTATGTGGAGGGATATAAGCCCTATAAAGGAAGTTCAGTTGAATCTAAGTCTATTATTCCTAGAGCAATTTTTAAGTGCCTGGTAGCTGCCTCCCAAATAGGTGGAGTTATAACTAGTCCTAAATCTGATTCCCACTTTTGAAGTATCCATTGCTGTGGGAGGGGATGCTGCCTAGGAGTCTGTAGTATGTTGAATGGGGTTTATATTGGATTGAGGTCAATACAATGCTTCTTCTAAAGTGGAGGTAGAAGGCCTCTGAGTTGGGTCAATTTGCAAGTTACTCAACCTCTGTCACACCTGCAAGTAAACAAGGGCTCCAGGGCCCAATTTCAAAATAGGATTTTAGTTCTTCATAGGATAGGAATCTGTCTCCCTCGTATAGTTGTTTTATGTATTGTAATCTTTTTTTTATCGCATCGCAGAAGACCTCCATGTACTGTAGGTAAGTCAAGTAGTTGCCAGTGTACTTTAATACTGATATGATAGAGGCATAACAGATGTTACTTTGGGGAAGTGTAAGGTAGTCATGTACAGCATTCCATATCCGAATGAGGTGTCGAGTAAATGGGTTGTCACATGATCTGTTATGTTTTCTTGCTTTAGTGGAAGACAGCAAGTCCTTACTAAGGTCACTCTACACCTGGTCACCCGTCATTGTTATCCAAGCAGGCACTACAGGCGATTCCCCAGTTGGGAGAAATGATAGTTGAGAGTCCCAGTAGTATAATTTAACATTTAGGAGACTGATTCCTCCTTTATTTAGGGGAAGTTGCAAGACATTTCTACTGATCCTTGCATTTTTCCCTTTCCAGAGGAATCAATAAAGCATAGTATCAAATTGTTTAAATATGTTATCTGGGACATGGACTGGTAATGACTGAAAAAGGTACAAACACCATAGTAATACGTTCATTTTGACTGTGTTTATTCACCCTAAGAGAGTGAAGGGTATATCCCTCCATCTCTCACAGCCTTCAGACAGGGTATTTAGGAGTGGCTTGTAGTTTAATTGCAATAGGCGACGATGTATTCTTGGGATAAAAAACCCTAAGTATTGAATTTTATCCACTACCTGTACCCCCAGTGAGTTATTGATTAAAGAAACCCCTTAGGTGGCTCCTACTGGTAGAAGTTCACTCTCAGTTCAACTGATTTTGTGTCCCTACAGCTGACTATACTCTGTGAGTAGTTCTTGTACATTGGGAAGCCCCTTTTGAAGGTCTTTCAACTACAATAACAGATCATCTGCAGACAGACATACCTGTACTTTCTGTTCTCTGTAACCTGCTTCTTCTGTTCCTGGATGGTTGTTGATGGCAGCTGCAAGTGTTCTAGGGACAAAATGTAGAGTAAAGGGGAGAGAGGGCATCCTTGCTTTGTCCCTTGAAACAAATGGATATGTGGGATAAGTGAACCATTAACCAACAATTGAGCAGTAGGACTCACTTATATGGCTTTGACCTAGCTTAATAGGGTTGGGCCTTGGCTGAATGCCTGTAGGGTGGCAAAGAGTTATCCCCACTCCACATGGTCAAAGGCTTTCTCTGCATCCAAGGCAAGGAATGCTGTACTTCATGTGTTCATATTTAGCACCCATTTGAATATTATGCTTAGTGTCCTGCGTATATTACGCTTTCCCTGCGTACCTTGTACAAATCCACATTGATCAGGGTGTATGCATTACGGAAGTAATGGTTCAAGGCAAGTAGCTATTACCTTAGTCAGAATTTTGTAGTCTGAGGTAAGTAATGAGATGGATTGGTATAAGGCACAAAGAGAGTAGGGTCCTTGTCTGGTTTTGGTAAAACTAATGATTGCAGACCGCATGGAGTGGTGAAGCTCCTCCTTCCCAAGGTTCTCCTAGATCATTTCAAACAGTGGATTGAGTATGATGTGTGAATGAATTTTGAAAAAGTCTATGGGGATGCCATCTGGACTGAGTGTCTTCCCCCCTCCCAATGTTTTGATTGCATAAACAAATTCTTCTCTGTTCAATGGTGACTCCAGCTGTTGGCTGGATTGTGGGGATAAGGAAGGGAGCCACTCTTCCTAGAAATAACTGAACTTGGTCTGATATGGGGGCAACCTCTAAAGTATCTAGAGTTCTATAAAACTGCGAGAAGGTTTGGTCTATGTCTTTCCTTTGAGTGGACAGGGTTCCTTCAGGTGTATTTATTTTATTTACTGGTCAATCTCTTCTATTTGTTTTTAGTTGCCATGCGAGACGCTCACCCCTGTCACCCTCGAAGTATAAACTTGCTTGCCACAGCAAGATAGATCTTTACAGCTGTGCACTACTAAGGGAGTTATACTTCTATTTAAGTTTTTGAATCACTTGGTATAGCAGGGCCGAAGGACGTAACATTTGTGCCCTTTCATATTCCTGGATTTTAGTCTCAAAGTTAATTATTTCAGTAGTTTCAGTTTTCCTAAGATAAGAAAAATAGGCTCTAGTTTGACCTCTAATGTAGGCTTTCAGGGCCTCCCATTGGGCTAAGTGGGATGTGTCTCCAGGTACATTTAAGTGTAGGTATTCAGCAATGGCATCTTTAATGAAGCATAAATAGGCCTCACTTTTCAGTACGAGTGGGTCCAGTTGCCATGGCCTCGTCGGAGACTCTGCATTCCCATCTGTATGCTGATTGACAGTGGGGTGTGGTCAGAGACCAAGATGTCACCATAATTTATTAATTTAACTTGTGTGGCCAGGGTAGAGAACATCAAAAGCCTGTCTAATCTGGCATATAACTGATGGGTGGCTGAGCAGAAACTATATTCCTTCCCTGTAGGGTTACAGTGTCTCCATATATCAATTAGAGAGTAATTAACTTGCAAATTGCCCAAAGTTTTGGCTTTCTTGGTTAGTAGTGGTGGCCTCAATTTGCTCCGTGAAGTGATTTGTGAAGCCAAGGCGAATTCACAGAGTATTCTGCAACGCGAAACGGAGTAATTCGTATTATAATGGATAACACGAAGTCCATTGCAAAGAACGACTTCGGGTTACTCTGTTTTCTCAGACCACTACTCCACCTAATCTTAAGGCAAAATGCATTGACAGAAATGCACTTTGCCTCACTTCGCCTTGTTTTTAAGCTTCAAAGGTGAATTTTGCAGTGATTCATGGGATTTCAGGTCACATGTGTGCTATATTTTTCTGCTCAGCCTCAGTTTGGGGTAGAGGGTGTAGGAAGCTGTAGGAGACAGTGAGCTCTGAGAGCTGTCTGTGATTCAAACCTTGTAAAAGCAGTTAAAAAGCATTTTTGAGTGATTTTGTTTGCTCAAACTTTAGTTCATCGATTGTAGGAAACCCTCCTGTGCTCATATCATTGAGCATTTTTGTTTGTGTGTGGATTTTGAATGTTAATGTACAACATTGAGTCTGTGTAGTAAAAGACAGTGAAAGTGTGCTTGGGGAAGGGGTGTATCTGCGGTGTAGGTAGATTTAAGTTGGAGAAATAGGGAGTTCTTTGTTTTTCAGTTATATTTTTGTTATATAACTGACTGTGTTAATGTACACACAGTAATATTGTCAGTAATTGCTGATATTTTCTTGCTGATTGTGTGTTGTGTGGATCTGGTGTAGCAGTTCATAATTTCAGGTTGTTTACAATACATGGAATATTACTGAACTTTTCAATTTGCTAGGCATTACTCATTGTAGACAAATTGTGTGTGTGTGTGTGTGCGTGCGCGTGTGTGTGCGGTGCTGCGTGACATCAAATAATACACCTTTTATTGTGCCACAGTGTAATTGCATACGCAGCAGTGTGAGCCTGCTATCCACTGCAACTGTATGATTTTGCACTGCCATTGTGGTATCTTTCTTTGTTTTGCTGCTTGCACTGACATACAAATCTGTAGTCAGTACCCCCCGCACCAACAAAGGAATTATTTTCCTCATTGGATTGTTTGCGACCTCAGTACCACTGGTTAGTTAAGGTGTTGTTTTCACTTGTGAATTTGTGTCTGTATCTGTTGCTAAAGCCACAGCTGTTTTTTTTTGGCTTAACATCCAGTGTCCCCCCGTGCAGACTGAATGTTTCAAAATCTAAATTTGTTCATTATACTATTGTTGTTCCCCCAAAATGCCCGCAAAGAGACATGCAAGCAAAGCTGGCTCTCGTCATGGCACTGCTGCCAGCGGTAAGATTGTCTGTGGGTGTGGTAGTACGCAAACACAGAAGTGCATTGCTGATGTGAGGAAAGGTATTTCTCCTGCAGTGTTTTTTACCGCCCAGTCAGTAGCTTCACTCATACTTGAAGAGAATGATGTTGTCCCAGCCGGTGCTGTTAGTGCAGTTGCTGGTAGTGGTAGAATGAGTATTTCTGCCTCAAGTTCCACTTCTGACCAGTGTACCGTGTCCAAAAATATAGTGGAGTGTGAAGCAGTGGAAGTGAGTGGCAGTGTAGATAATGTCATACTTCCCAGTAACATCCCAGTAACTGAACCTGAGGATTCTGATAATCATGTCAATGATAACATACAATGTGATACCAGTGCCAACGCGTTTTTTAATGAGATGCGTTGGCTCTGTTGGCCCGGTGTTCACCATGATCGTACGGTGTTCCTTATCTGAGGGAGTCTTTCCGGATGCCTTAAAGGGCTCTGGTGAGACCCTTTAAAGAAACCATCTTTGGACCCGAGATCATGGCAATTATCGTCGATCTCCAACCTCCCATTTTTGGGGAAGGTGGTGGAGAAGGTGGTAGCGCTTCAATTGAAAGAGCACCTCGTGACTCACGAGTTGTACGATCCCTTCCAGTCAGCTTTCCGGGCCAGACATAGTACAGAAACTGCTCTTGTACGGGTGCAGAATGATCTCCTCAGGGCTAGAGATCGGGGGGATAGGTCAATTCTTATTCTTCTCGATCTCTCTTCGGCATTTGACACTGTGGACCATAGTGTGTTGCTAGTTTGCCTTAGGGATTTATGTGGACTCACCGGTACTGTCATCAACTGGTTTGAGTCCTTTCTTACAAACAGGAGGCAACGGGTTATGATGGGTAATTTCTCATCTACACCCAATATCCTTCCTTGCGGAGTCCCTCAGGGTTCGGTACTGGCCCCAATGTTGTTCGCAGTGTACATGCTGCCCCTGGGTGGGATCATTAGGAGGTATGATCTGAGTTTTCATTGCTATGCCGATGATACTCAGCTATACTTTCCTTTGCCCAGGAACATCCAATGCAGTGGATGTGCTAAACATCTGTCTGACCGAGATAAGTGACTGGATGGCCTCCAGCTGGTTGAGACTGAATCCAGACAAGACGGAGGTACTGGTAGTCGAGTCGAACAGAGTACGTGATAAGGAGGTCTCTGATTCAGCAACTGGACTTGTTCTTGGGGCTGTCTCATTGAAGGCCTCCTCTAGGGTGCGTAGTCTTGGAGTGATTCTGGACAGGAACCTGACCATGGAGACTCATGTATCTTCCGTGGTTCGTGCCTGTTTTTTCCATCTCAGAAACATTGCCAGGATTAGGCCCCTTGTTCTGTCTCTGGACCTCCCTACCTTGATACATGCCTTAGTCACATCTAGGCTGGACTACTGTAATGCGCTCTATCTTGGGGTCACAGGAGGGCTTCTCCGCAGACTGCAGCTGGTGCAGAACGCAGCTGCCCGGTTACTGACTGGGCAGTATAAATTTTGCCATATTACACCGGTACTGCGTGAATTGCACTGGCTGCCGGTAAGGTGGAGAGTCCTATTTAAGGTGGGTCTTCTCACCTTTAAGGCCCTTCACGGGCTGGGCCCTGGTTACCTGTCAGTCCTCCTGATACCTGTTCCATCGGTCCGCCCTCTTTGATCCTCCAGTAGTGGCCTCCTGACCGTTCCTAGGGCGAGGCTGAAGTCAGCCGGTGATAGAGCTTTTAGCGTTGCAGCTCCCGCCCTTTGGAACTTACTACCAGCTATGGTCAGAGAGGCCTCAACTGTAAATATCTTTAAGATCCGCCTGAAAACTTTTTTATTCTCTCAGGCTTTTGATATTTAGACTACATTAGACTACTATGTATTTATTACCTGCTATTTCATTTAATTATGTATTATGTTCTTTTAAAATTTGTACGGCGCCCAGAGCCTCCTGGGATTGGGCGTCTTTTAAATAAATTTGACTTGACTTGACTTGATACTTCTTCCACCATGGCTCATCTCACGCATTTTCCATGCAATGATTCACATTGTGGTGAAAAAATATCAGGTGATGGTGGTGTTGATGATGACGATGAATGTGATGACGATGATGATGATGATGATGTTGCTGTGGTTGCAACATGCAGTCCACATGCAGCATCCAAGCAGGAGATGTGGATGTGGGTGAAGCTGATGAATATGATGATGATGTAATTGACCCCAGTTGGGAACTGGAGAAAAAGAAATTCAAGGTGTCTGGGTCTGTTTGCATTAATCCCCCCCATAAAAATTTGTGATTTACCAGTTTTAGTTAATGGTGATGATGATGATGATGATGATGATGATGATGATGATGATGATGTCCCAGAAACAATGATAGGTAGTCGTGGTGGTCAGCTGCAATCCAAGTGTGCACTGTCCGAAAAATCATGTAGCACACTTCAGTGCTTAAAAGAACGGAGTCCAATAAGCAGCATCAGGCACATGTTAAAAGTAGAGCATCACAATCCCTTGTTTGGGACTTTTTTGTGCAAGATGCAAATGATGAGTCAATTGCAATCTGCCAGGTTTGCCATGTGCATGTGAGTTAAGGTAAAAAGGGGAGCCATCTGGGTACAGGAGGACAACATATGTATCTTAAGAATAGGCACATGGCACTGTGGACCCAGCACAAGATGGCAGCTAATACCACAGTCTGGTGTTCACCCTCGTCATCAACTGTAATGAGCATGTTATCCCTTTCCATGAGTGTTAAGTCCAGTAGGAAATTAAATGTGTGCAGTAGTGAGGAAATAACAGCAGATGATTACTACAGGCATGATGAGGTGGAGGAGCAGAAGGATTTTGAAATGCTGTCCAGCGCTGGTGAGAGTAGCAGTTTTGGTGGTGGTGGTGGTGGTGAATACAGTATGTCTAGTGCAAGTGGTACATCAACCCTGGTTGGCAAATCAGGCAAAATAACTGCATTTGTGGGTTTGTCATTATTACCTGTGCAACTGTCTTCATCAAACGTCCACACTCCACCACCTGCCATTCGTAGAGCAGAAGCATTTGTCATCACACCCCATGTAAAACGTTTAAGTCAGCCCATGTTACAGAGTGTTTTTGCGCATAAGCTGAAGTACCCACCCAATCATACAGTGTCATGTGAGCTTAATGCTGCTGTAGCTGAAATGCTGGCAATTGATCTTTTGCCCTTCTCCTTTGTGGAGAGTTCTGGGTTCTGGCAGTTTGCTGCACGTGCCTGTCCAAAATAGAAAGTCCCATCCAGGACATACTTTTTGACCTGTGCTGTCCCCGAGTTGTTCCGTACTACGTCCGACTCAATAAGACATGCCCTTCAACATTCTTCTCTCCATTCATCCATTTAAGTATGGACATGTGGACAAGTGGAAAAACAGCGGGGAGTTCATATTTGTGTATAACTCACACTGGGCGCAGGTGCCGGGGGTTGTTTGTGATGTTGGTAGTGTGAATAATCAGTGCAGTAAGGTGGAGTGCCGTGGTAGCAATCTTCCAGGAATTCGACAGCATGTAATGATTGCTATGCACAATGTGACCTGTTCACACACTGGTGAAAACATGTTGGACGTGGTACTGACTGAAATTGACAAGTGGCTGAACCCCCTGTCCCTGAGAGCTGGGTTCATAGCAAGTGACAATGGGTCAAATGTGGTGAAATGCATCACGAATGGTGGCTTTGTTCGTGTTCAACGCATGACCCATTGTTTAAATCTTGTGGTGCAGGAGTTTCTACAGCACCCGGATGTAAAGGAAATGCTGACAGTTGCACGCCTTATCTGTTCTCACTTTTCATAGTCTGCAAAGGCCTGTGACCAACCTCGGTAGTTGCAGATGCGAAAAAGCCTCCCTCAGCACCATTTGAACTGGAATTTGTCACCTGATGGAACTCCACTTTATACATGGCAGAGAGGTTGTATGAACAATACAAAGCCATCTCAGAATATCTTGTTATGCACACTAGCCGTGACAGTTCCAGGGCCTCCATGTCTATGACAACTGAACAGTGGCACCTCATGGACTCTGTAATAACAATTTTGAGGCCTTTTGAACATGCCACAAAGGCAGTGAGTGGCAAGTCTGCTGCCATTAGCCAATCAATTCCACTGCTGTGGGTGCTGAGGAAGACATTGGTGAATGTACAGCATGGCCTTGATGTTGACAGTGCTAGCAATATGTTGCTGAAACACATGCTGACAGTATTCGACCAGAATCGTGACATTGTGAGTATTCAGCATAGTGACAACTTTGCCATAGCAACAATGCTGGACCCATGATAAAAACGTGGAATTGCCTCAGTACTGGAGGGAGGGCCTGAACAGGTAAAAAATGTCAGCGGGCAACTGGTGCGCTTGGTTCATGGGGCACAGAAGTCACGTGCCAAGGTCAGCAAACCTCAGCAGCATAATCCGGCTGAAGGTGCACCTGGAGGAGCATCAAGCATATCCTGTAAGGGGAAGGGGACTGCAGTTCCAGGTGGTCCATCATCCAAAGCAGTTGACATCAACCCACTTTGGGAGGCTTTGTCCCAAGTGGGGATTTGTGAAATAAATGATCCCGGAGAACAGGATGATGCATCAACCACTGGACTTAGTGCAGCACAGTAAACGGTTGATTTATATTTGTCTGTAAACAGGCATCTGTCAATAACTGATGATCCTCTTTTGAACTGGAGTGGAAGGGTCAGTGAATGGCCAGAGCTGACTTCAGTGGCACTGAAGTACCTCACATGCCCACCATCCAGTCTAAGTGTCGAGAAGGTATTCAGTTCAGCAGGTGCAATAGTCAGGGATCGTCAGACAAACCTCTCTCCTGCGAATGCTAGTTTGCTGACATTCATAAAAATGAATGACAGGCACATACCTGCACAGACTGCAAACTTGGTATTCGTACCCCGGCTGAATTATGGTGATTTTGGTGATGTAGAAATGGACCATCCTGATGGCACTAGCAGTGGCAGCATGAAACGGCCTACCACTGATGTAGATGATGACACAATGGAGAAAGAATTTCCAACTGGTCAGACTTCAGACATAGATGACTGTGAGGGCAGCTTTCTTTATGAGGATGATGATGTGGTTAATATTGGCAGGTGTTACCTGAAATTGTTAAAAGGCGGTGACACTTGCTGTATGATATAAGTTTTCTTTTTCATGACTTTGTGTGTGCCCCCCAGACCACCACCACCAGGACTGATGTTAGCCACTGCCACCACAGAGAATGAGTTTGTCTGCCCCCCGGACCACCACCACCAGGACTGATGTTAGCCACTGCCACCACAGAGAATGAGTTTGCCTGACTCCCTGGACCACCACCACCAGGACCGATGTTAGCCACTGCAACCACAGAGAATGAGTTTGTCTGCCCCCCGGACCACCACCACTAGGACCGATGTTAGCCACTGCCACCACAGAGAATGAGTTTGTCTACCCCTCGGACCACCACCACCAGGACCGATGTTAGCCACTGCCACCACAGAGAATGAGTTTGCCTGACTCCCTGGACCACCACCACCAGGACCGATGTTAGCCACTGCCACCACAGAGAATGAGTTTGCCTGACTCCCTGGACCACCTCCACCAGGACCAATGTTAGCCACTGCCACCACAGAGATTGAGTTTGTCTGCCCCCTGGACAACCACCACCAGAACCAATGTTAACCACTGCTACCACAGAGAATGAGTTTGTCTGCCCCCCTGGACCACCACCAGGACCGATGTTAGCCATTGTTACCACAGAGAATGAGTTTGTCTGCCCCCCTGGACCACCACCATCACTTTTAGCCACTGCCACCAACACCAGATGCAGGAAGATGTCACAGGGAATGTCCTCATGTGCCACAGCTATGTCCACCAGCACCCACCACCAGTGTCATTCTAACAATGTTTTCCCATTACTTTGACCATGCCAAGGCAGAGAGAGTCAAACAGGAGACCACATCCATCAGCCACAGGCACAAGGCTTCTTAATATTAAAACTATAAAGTGAGTAGGTGTACTAATGTTTTTTATGCTATTTAACTTCTTTTAGCTGTATGTTTTGTTTTGTGTTGCTTTTCTGAGCTGCAATGGTCAAATAGATATGGTAAAATTATTTTGTTTTTTATAGGTTGACAAAAAAAACTCTCCTTCGCTGAAAGTCTGTATGAATGGTACTGCAGCAGTACCGTACACAGGAACCTATGGAATATCCATTTCAAATCCATACTGGTAAGTATCAAGATTTTATTTCATCTGTTCATTTTTTTTTAAAAGAGTGCAACAAATGTGACTGTGGAGGATTCATAAACAAGGTGACATGTGTACGTTGCCAAAACTATTTCTGCAAGATATCATGCACTGTATTCTGAACTTGCAGCTATGCAGCCGTGACAGTGTTGAAAAAGTTGCACACAGGTTGTGTTACTTGACAAGATGTGGTTTTGAAATTTAATTTGACTTGAGATTGGGAACCAGGGACACTGGCACAGTGTATTTGTTACACAGCCTGATACTAAACTAACTTGTGATCAATTTGCTGATTGCATTGTCACAGCTTACTATCTGTGTTAATAATTCAGATACCCATGGAACAGCCATGCCTTAAACATAATGTGTTACTGCTGCAATCAAGTTGTAAGAAGTCCTTCATTTCTTTTTTATAGGAAACTTTCAGATGCTTTGTTGTGTCATAGTTGCCTTATCCAAACAAGTTCTTCAACATCAGCCCCGGGCTGGGGCAAACATGCAACACACAGAAGTCATTTCAATCAATGACCATGACCATCATTAACAACCAGACTCGAGAAGGATGCAGATGAAATCTGTGAAGACGTAAACAAATAAGAAACCATTAATGAGACCAACCTGCAAATATGCTTCCCCCACCAAAGAAAAAATGCTTACCTTCATTGGCTTGAGAGTTATCCATTTCCAATGCAAAAAGTTCTCATCAACCACTGGAATGTGCACACCAACAGTATCTTGACCTGTGATACAAAACAATACAATGAGTACATGTCTAAATATGTCAACCCCCACCTACAAAATACAAAAATATTTATATATCAACTCACCAAGGCTACTATTAGTGTACAGACAAAGGGCACCCTTCCATCTGGTTAACATGATTGCATTGCATTTGCGGGAATCGCAGCACACATTGAACCAGCAACAGTTCGCTCATGGTCATCATTTCTGACGGGACTTTGCATGTGATGTAACGCTCCCATTTCACTTTGTTACCACTTGTCAATTTTCTGCACACAAGACAGATGCATTTTGGGCATGCAGAAAAAATCTGGGGCTCTGTTTGAGTACTGCGTGCATGACTGAGTGTGCCATTAATTCTGGGGGGCTTTGCATGTGGTGTAACGCTCACATTTCAGTTCGTTACCACTTGTCAATTTTCTGAACACAAGGCAGATGCATTTTGGGCATGCAGAAAAAATCTGGGAACTCTGTGTGAGTACTGCACGCATGACTGAGTGCGCCATTAATTCTGGGGGATTTTACATGTGGTGTAATGCTCCCATTTCACTTCGCTAACACTTGTCAATTTTCTACACACAAGACAGATGCATTTTGTGTGTTGTGATTGTGAGCACATGATGTCATACTTAAATTATAAATTAAAGCAGCATTGCAAGAATGTGGTGACAATTTTGACCTGTACTTCTTCTGTATGCTACTTTATATTGCCAGCCATTAGTTACCTCCTGACTTGAATGATACCCTTCTTTTCACAATTTGTGTCTGCTTTACTACGTTTTCTCATGTCTGAAAATAAAAAGGAGCATGCCTTTCAATATTGTTCTGACCAGGTTTTTATCACTATTTGCAGCTGATTTTCAGTATATATTGTTCTGTGAGGTCATAAAACACTGCCTGCTGCATAACTGTTAATTTTACAACAGAAGTGATATATAACAACTGATGGAGAAAAGTAATGGAAAATACTGATAAAGACCTGGTCTGCACCGTATTAAAAGGAGTGCTCCTTTTATTATTTCAGATATAAAAAAAGTAGTAAAGCAGACTCAAATACTGGAAATTATAGTACCATACAAGTCAGGATGTAAGTAAAGTGGCAATGTAAGATAGTATAAAAAAGTATAGGCTAACATTTTCAACAGATTGTTGCACTGCAGCTTTAAAGAGATTCACCAAGTTACATAGTCATTATGGTGGTGCATCCAATATATGGGTGCCTTACCTCCAGGGGCATCTTTCTTGCTCCACATGTCCTTACATAGTGCAATACTTCTCTGACACAAACACCCATAATTTCATTAAAGCGGGTCATGGTGGACTTCCCATTCTGAACAGCCACCTACGTTCTGCCCCAAACTCTCAGTAACATTATGGGCACATTTCCACTAACAAGGCTCTTGTTACAGGAAATGTGTGCACACATTTGACCACAAACTGACCATTATAACATAAAGAAACACTCAGAAAGCTGCCAGACATTCACTATAACGGAGCATGCCCCCGCGCTGTCCCTGGCATCACATCATAATGTTGCTGAGAGCAGGGGGCAGAACTTGGGTGGCTTCTCAGAATGGGAATTCCTCCACAACACACTTTAATGAGATTACGGGCATTTTTGACAGAAATGTATTGCATTATGTAAGGACATGTGAAGCAAGAAAGATTCCCCTGGAAGTAAGGCGCCCATATATCAGGTGCAATGCTGTAAGTTGGTGAATCTCTTTAATGTCTGTTACACAAAGAAAATATTTATGGAGTCTCAGTAATGTTTATTTTGTGTCGGGACTCATGATTTGAAGTGTTTCGCGAAAAGCATGACAGAGCAGTGCAAGTATGTTGTGCTAAACTGCACGTGTGCCGTCAGTGTCCTCTCCTGTGTGTGCATACATTGTCCAGCTTCATGCAAACATATATATGATGTGACTTGTTGCAGTATCTCAAGAATAAAGATAAAAAAGAATACATGATGTATATTTTATTTGTACCATCAGCACAAGTGGAGTAAGTGATATGATATTCTTTCACAGGTATCGGGTCACTGTGCACCTCAGTCACTCATAATGCACACATGACTTACCGGAGATCAAAGCACAAGAAGCACGTGCTCTCCTAAAAGTCATGTGTGCAGTATGTGACTAAGGTGCACTCTGGTCAGACACCTCTGAAAAAGTTCTGTGTCACTTAGTCCGCTGATGATGATGGTGACAATAAAATATACGTTATTCTGCTCCCTATTCTTTCTACCATAAACACTACAACAAGTCAGCAATATATGTTTGCAAGAAGCTGCACAATGTCTGATGTCACACACACACACACACACAAACATGAAAGAACACTAACTGCACACATGCAATTTAGCACATCATACTTGCACTGCTCACACCAGCTTTTCCACAGGCACTCCACAACAGAAAGTAAACATTACTGAGGCACTGCATAACAAAAGGGCAAGTGTCTACTATTAAACATAAAAAAAATTGCAAAACATTACAGCACGGGAGGGGGGGTATCCCAAAAAAAAAACCTTAATGGGGGATTCCATGATGTTCCAGCAGCAGGTGGAGCATTGACAATATCTGCAGCTGCTGTTGCTGGACCTGCTCCACCTGCTGCTGCACAGCACCAACCCTCTCGTTGCTTTCCTCAAGGGCTGCCCATACCAATGCAATGTCTGCCTGCATTGCAGGCACTGTGGCGGGGTTCATTGAAGTAAGAAAGCCAGGTAGTGATGGTGGCGGTGAGTGTGGTGCTGGTGGCTGTGGTGGCGGTGGTGATGGTAGAGCAGCTGCTGCTGTTGCCCTCCTCCTGCTGCAGCGGTGAAGCACAACACCCCCAGCACCATCTGCCACTGCCACAGAAGGGCCAGCAGGTGGATGACTGGCCCCTTCGGTGATAGCCTGCCACTCCACCTTGTGTGGGTTTGCCATGTGTGTGCACTGGCCACCAGTCCCCAAATGTGTCCCCTGTGGGCCACTGCACACCTGCACACCATACAAATGGCAAACCACAATGGTGCTGTTCCACCACACAGTTAAAAAACTGCCACACTGGGGAGCTGCAGGGGGGGACCAAGCACAGGAGGGGCAGATGTACTGCTGGCAGCACCTTCATTCACCTGGGGCTCCACTTGCAGCTGTGGAGGTGATGGAGGGGGTGCTGCAGGAGCCCCCGAAGCTGCTACTGGTAGTGGTGATGGTGGCAGACTTGGTGGATGTGTCACTGCCAGAAGCACTGGTGGTGCTACTGCTGTTTCCAGAGGGGGAGACACAATACCAAACAGCCAGGAGTGATCCAATGATACCCAACTGCCTTATATGTTTGCACTCCCCTCTGCCCATGCTCACGGGCCACAGGATCTCCTCCCGGGTCCATCGCAAACAACTGTCTAAGTCCCTCAGACTGTGACCGATACCTCACAAGACTCCTTCACAAGCACTCACAGTCTCACACACATGCACACACAGTCACACACACATACACACACACACACACAAAACAAAACTTTAAAAAAACACTAATCAGTAGCAAAAAAGAACTGAAAAACACACTACAAAAAAACTAAAGATTTAGATTTTAAAAAAGCAGTTTTTTTTTTTGTCAAGTCGTACCAACAAACTCTCCTCTCTACACCCAAAATGCTTCCTCCTTCTAGCACTGCAAAGGAGAAAGTGAAACTAAGTGCTTTTCTGGCTCACTTCCTTCCTGCCTGGCTAATGCATGTGACTTACAATATTGTAAGCCATGTGATATGTGGGGGCTGCCTATATTGTTGTCACTTTGCCTTACTTCACATTAAGGTGGAATGGCAATGTGAAGTCAGAATGGAAAGGCGAAGTGAGTAGCTCACAATGGTCACTTTGAATAGCGTTATGATAACGCGAAGTGGTCACTTCGTGTCCACTTCGCCGACAGATATTAAATTCATTGCATCTCTACTGGTTAGTGGGGCAAGGGTGGTATTAGATCTTTCCAGAAATGTATCTTGAACATTGTTACAGTTCCCACCTAGAACTCAGGGGCCTGGTAATTGTGCCATATCAAGAGAAAGTTTCTGACAAAAGTTGCGGTCTTCAACATTAGGGCCATATACCAAGCCCACTAATAAGCTTCCCCCTTCAGGTAGTTCTTGCTGCACCAGGGTGTATCTTCCCCCTGAATCTGTATAGGTTTGGGTCACATGATCTTAAAAATTCCTTAGTAACCAGATGCTCATACGCCTAGCTTTACAGCTAAAGCATGCAGCCACAGGTAACCCCCCCCCCCCACTCCGGCCCCACTGATTTTTCCCAGTTCCTTGATCCCCTTATGGGTCTCTCCTGCAGTAGCATGACATGAGATCTTAACTTCTTAATTCTACTTTGAACCTTGCTTTTAATAACGTTCTTCATCCCATTAACATTCCGGGTAACAATATTGATTGTGTTATCCATTATCTTGGTGTGTTCTCCTGAGTGGCATCAGGATTTGTGTAATCATGACACTAGTATTAATTGTTGGTAGTTAACATATTGTACAGCTAGCACTCATTCTGCAATATAGAATTGTAGTTTTCTCCCCATTAACATCTTCCCCCTCCATCTGCCCTCCATCCTCTCATGATAACCAAACAATACAGTCCCCCCACCACCCTTGACTAGTACTTGGCCCATTATTTAACAATAACACAACTAGTATTAACTATATACAACATTTCTCCTGCCTTGCTGGTCTAGAACTTGACCAGCCATGCTCCCTATGTTTAGTGATGGCTAAAGTTGAGCACTACAATGGGTAGCATTAATTTCACTGGTATATAGCACACAATAGTAAAAATACTGTAGCTCTTGTGATTACTTTAAGCTGTCAAGGCATGGATGACATTTAGAGTTGCCCCATTTACATGGTTCTTTTAGAATGCCAGAACGGAATGAAAATGATAGTAGAAAAGACTGACAGCAAACAGAGAAAAAAGAAGAACAAAGTGGAGAGAGTGAAACCCTCTGCCAAACATTTTGCCACCTCAGAAAAGAATTTTGGAGGATTTAATTATATATAACTTGTTTAAGATATAAGAAAAACTGTTACTTGTGTCAGAGCAAAAACATTTAGTTACAACTTTGAGGGGTGCTTCATTATTGAGGGAAGGCATCATGCACAATGGGAGTGTTCACTACTAATGGAGTGTGCATGCCTCCCCATCTGACCTCGCAATTTGTGCAAATCGCAGTTACTTTTCCATGATTTTAATATTTACTTGACTGCACTTTAGCTGCATCCACCAGTGATTGGGAAAGGAAGTCAGGTTACCTGTGCCCCTCTCCAGCAGGTCCCACACACCCTGTGCAGCTACGTGGAGGGGAAAAAGATCATACAAGCTTCACTGGGCATCTGGGAATCCACACCAGTGCACTCCCTGTTGGCTGGTATGTGAGCATAAAATTCAAGCAAACTGTATGATAGGGACTTGCACCATCACAAAGTCTCTGCAGTGGTTCTCTTCAGTACGGAGTTCAATTTACAGTTGAGTGGCGCCCATTTTGTAACATTAGGAACAGAGGAAATGGCCACCTTTCTGAAACCTTGCGGTGTGAGGATTCCATCAAATATGCCGACTGAGCTAGGAGAGTGAAGCAGGCATCAGAAAAAGTAAGCAACATCTTAGCAACATTGTTATAATATTTTTACTGTGATTTAGTCTCCAGAAATTCCTGTATAATCTATATTTGTCACCTACGGCGTGTTCCCCTCCCGTTGTTTCTTGCACCCCTAGGTGCAGTCGGGGGGAGAAGAAGAGTCCCACCCCACCGCCTCTACCTTCTTTATTTATAACTCTTTAACATTTTGACATTCAGATATTGTTATTGATGAATTGCTTACAGTCGCCCAGTCACCATGTTTTGATGGACACGAGGACAAGCAGATATACCAAGCACTCCATGAGGGAAGTGTTGTGATCTGGCATCAAGAAGTCAATCTGTTCCCTCCCACCAGTGACAATTGGTCAAGTGGTACATGCAATTAAGATTGGAATTCATCTGTTAATACATCCACATGCAGCCATAATTCTTTGCTGCTTTTGTACTATCTGGAAGAAGTGATGACAGCAAAGGGCTGACAAGATCCCTATGGGGAATTCCAATTACAGAACACTTTGAAGGTCCACTTCTGCAGTCCTATGCCATTAATTTGGACAGTGGATCCAATTAGTCTGAGGCATTGAAAACAGTACATAGGGGAAATCAGCTCTTACATTGAGCGAGTCTTAGCCTCTTGTCTCCCCCCAGTCAAACAGGTTCCTACCACATCAAGCACTTCCCTGTTGATTAAGCACTAAATGGAACTTGACATGAAATTGACCAAGTCCTCAGTCTCCATTAACACTTTGAAATGAATAAGCTGTCAATGGGTTAGTTTCAAATTTGATTAGGATAGAATGAAAGATCACACAGCTTGGTTGAAGTAGTCAGGAGACTCAGTCAAGGGGTGCTTGCAGGAAGTACATCCCACAGAAGATATAAATTCAGAGTGTGAGGGGACCCCTGGATTAGAAAACAAGACTTGTGTACCTTTATTTAAACCAGGGCCATTTCCCTGATTTGCGGTCTGCCTTTCATGACTGTATCTTCCTCCTCCATAAAGTTTTCTGTATCAAGTGGGTTTTTAAAGAATCTGTGTGGGTGTCCGGGGCAAGTAATATGGAGTCTTAAGAAAGGGATAAGTGGATGAACTCCCAGCTTCTATGGTGAAGTTTAATTTTGACTCCCAAAAGTGTCTGATGGCGTTGTTGGAGGTCTCAACTGAGGTCCTGGAAAACCAACACTCACTGCACATTTTCAAGCTGGATAAGGCCTGTGGTTTTTGCTGTGCCCACAATGTTTCCTCTTTGTCCGTGTATCTGACACATTTGATCAAGAAATGTCTAAGGCACACCCTAGATTGTGGCTTCAGAACAGTCATATGGGCCCTCTCAATTTCATACTGTGGCGCCTCATCACCTAGTTTAAGGTGTTTAACCAGCCAGGCCTGAATTTCAAGCTCAGGATTTTTTTCTCTGTTCCCTCCGGTAATCCTATGATTCGTAAGTTGGAGTGTCATGTCCTGTTCTCTTGGTCATCAATTATGTTTTTAGTTTCTTACAGCTCTTTTTTTAGGGTGTTTCACTCCTGGGACAAATCAGAGAAAAGATCCTTCATTTCACAAATTTATTTTCAGCTTCATCTAGTCTCGAGGAGTGTGTAGCCACCATTTTAGTTAACCCAGTAACGACTGACTGAAGATGGCTGATTTGGGCTGTAATGTTAATAGATCCCACTGTCATTTCAGATTGTGCATTTTTCAGCATTGCTGGCATGCCCACAAGGTTTTTTTAGTTCTGTCATTTCAGCGCCATCTGGCATAAGGGCAATCTGTGATCAGATGCGAACCTCATGGCTTAGCAGAGAATCTGTTGACAGTGCTAGTACGTCAAAATTCAGCTTAGACTGCTTTCTTCCAGGCTTGGTTGTTGCTATCAGTTATCTTTTCACCTTTGTTATAATCAAGAAGTAGAGGAGAGAGTTGGAACTGTAATTAGCTATCAAAGTAGATGTTGCTCATCTTGAGCAATGCTAGAAGACATCTGCCATCTTGTCAGGTTGGCCACGGACCCCTAATTTTGTTTTCTATATGACTGCCAAATGGTACAGTAAGTAGTATGTCATCCTTCCACACCACAGACCTGAATTCCAGAATTTGCCCACAATGCTGCCAACTGGGCCACCAGTGGTTGAGATGTGCTGTTGGTGTCTGTATGTCCTGGATCGTGTGGGATCGCATCGCATTTCCATGGCATTAGTGCTCCCCATGGCAGGGCCCGGGAAGGTTTACTTTTCAGCGACAGGGGAAGCTGCATGTTCACAAGGCCATCGGTGAGTACCACATGGTGGTCAGAATGCAGAACTTCAGGTGAAGAAAACATCCTGCCTCCATCTGAATGACAGCAACAAGCCCTCAGACATGCATTTATTTAGTTAGTTAGTTAGTTAGTTAGTTAGTTAGTTAGTTAGTTAGTTAGTGTTTCACCAGGAAAAAAACATACTGAGTTATTAGCTCATTTTCAGATGTGTCCTGTGGGGAAGGGGATGTGGAGAGTGCAGTAAGTTACATCAGTAATGTTATAAAACAATAATAACAACAAGCATTTGTCAACGCCGAATGTTGCTTGCTTATATGTGGTGCTTAGGTATTTGGAAGTGATAGTACCATGCCTAAGAACTGTCATGTGCCCCCCCAAGACATCCACTGTGTCTTTCTGTTCAGTATTCACAGAAGAGGGGAGGGACAAGGGCCACAGCAGTACAGCAGTTGCCAAGGTAGCGAAGAGGTGGACAATAGTCCATTCACAGGTAAAAGAGTCCTGCAGAAGCTGACTAAATTGAAGGTGGACAAAGCGATGGGACCAGATGGCATACACCCAAGGCTATTAAAAGAACTGTGAAGGGAGATAGCAGTGCCTCTGGCTGCCATGTTCACTGAGTCATTCAACACAGGGGTGGTACCAGAGAATTGGAGGAGGGCACACGTGGTCCCTCTACACACAAATCCAGCAGCAGGAAGGAGGCGGGGAACTATAGGCTGGTCAGCCTCACCTCAGTAGTGGGGAAGACCATGGAGACATTACTTAAAGAAAGGATAGTGGGGCATCTAGAAGCCATTGGATCCCAGAACCAAAGGTAACATGGATTCACAGTGGGGAGCTCATGTCAGACAAATCTGGTTGATCTCTTTGACTGGGTGACAAAGGAAGTAAATCAGGGTGGGGCAGTGGACAACACTTACCTTAATTTCAGCAAAGCCTTTGACACCGTCCCACATAGGAGGCTGATAAACTAGCTGAGTTGGCTGGGCATGGGGGAAAGGGTGGTAAACTGGGTTAGAAACTGGCTAACAGACAGGAGGCAGAGAGTGGTGGTAAATGGGGTGCAGTCTGGGGAGAGGGGGTGACCAGTGGGGTGCCGCAGGGATTGGACCTGGGGCCAGTTATGTTCAATGTCTTCATTAGTGACATTGCAAAAGGGCTGAAGGGAAAGGTCCGCGTGTTTGCAGATGACACCAAGATCTGTAACACAGTGGATACCCCAGAGGGGGTGGAGAAAATGAAGCGGGACCTAGGAAGCTTGAAAAATGGTCTGAGGACTGGCAACTGAAATTTAATTCAAAAAAGTGCAAAATTATGCACCTGGGACACAGAAACCCTGGGGAAAGCTGCAGGAAGGGGGGGAGGGGAGTTGCTGACAGTCACAAAGAAGGAAAGGGACCTGGGGGTTCTTATTTCAGATGATCTGAAAATGTCAAAATGCTAAGGCAGCTGGGAGGGCCAGTGACATGCTGGGGTGCATAGGCAGGGGTATCACCAGCATAAGGAGGGAGGTAGTGATGCAATTATATAAAACCATGGTCAGGCCTCACATGGAGTACTGTGCGCAGTTCTGGAGGTCGCACCTTTGTAAAGATATTAACAGGCTGGAGATGGTCCAGAGAAGGGCGAATAAGATGGTACAGAGCTTGCAACACAAGCCTTATGAGGAGAAATTAAGGGACCTCAATATGTACTCACTAGAAGACAGGAGGGAAAGAGGGGATATGACAGAAACATTCAAGTACCTCAAGGGCATAAATATAACTACTGAGAAGCAGGAGACAGCTGCTATAGGCACATGTGCCAGCTTCAGTGTGATATTCTTTTGTTCTTATAAATCTGTAATCTCCAGTATTTCAGTAACCTCATGACAACACTGCCTTCTTTAGGCAATTGTACGCTGGTTGATGCCTGCTGTCAGACAGCAGACAGGGCAGAATGTGTTGCCATTTGAAAAACTTCATAGAGTGTTCTTTTACTGGTAAGTGTTTTGGAAAGCTGGTGAAGGTCTTACCATTTTTATTATGATTTTATCTCCTTATGTCTGTCCCCTTTGGTCCCCCCATCCCCACACCCCAACAGTCATCGGTGGCCACAGCTGCAGCCTTCTTCTTGCCAAGATGGTGGGTGAGAAGCTACCTTCACAGTCTGTGAAGTCTGATGTCTTTCAGTGCCACTTATTGGTCATCTTCCAACACAGGCGAGGCACTGCCAGCCCAAAACTAACTCAGGGCAAGCAGCTTTCAAAGTGGGGAATAAAAGGAGTGAGCAAGACTCAAGTACTCATTCAGATGCGGCGTTGATTTTAAGATCAGCATACCGGTGTGGACACTGCAAATAGAACTCCAGCTCTTTAAGCAGCCTTATGAAGAGTAAAGGCTTTTGGAAGTATTGGGTTCTGTTTGTTGTACTGTAAGTGGGCTGCATCTAATTCGATAATTTACTGTACCTTACATCTGGATGTATGGTAGGCCCAACTTTAAATAAACACTGCACCTGAATGAACACATGATGCCATAGAAACATACTATTTGCCAGCAGAAAAGGACCGTTCAGCCCACCCAGTTTGCCCAAGTGTTTTCTACCTACTTGTAACTCCTGCCTGTATATGTTACTGTATGTCTTATTCTGCCTGTGTCCATCAGGACCACCTTGTGAATGAGCTTCCTCAGTGGATTTTTCCTGCAATGAACTTGAACCTACTCCATCTCCATAGCCCTATTGATCTCCGTTGACCCCCTCCTTCCCCTTTTTCCTAACATACCCCCTATGTTTATCCCATGCATGCTTCATGCCCCCTACCATTTTAGTCTCTACCACTTCTCCTAGCAGTCTCTTCAAGGAGTCTACCACCCTTTCAGTAAATAAATATTTCTTCACATCTATTCTGAACCCCCCCAGATTCATTGTATGCCCCTTGGTTTGGGTGTTCATCCTCATTTGAAGGAAATTCCCCAACTGTACTCTCTTTACCCCAGTGAGATACTTTGTAGGTCTTGATCATTTCACCTCTTGCCCTCCTCTCTTCCAGAGTGTACATGTCGAGATTCTTCAGCCTTTCCTTGTAGGGATTCCTGTGAAAATCCTGAACTATTTTAGTTGCCCTCCTCTGGAAAACCTCCACCCTATGTCCTTTCTGAAGTGTGGACTCTAAAACTGGACACAGTACTCCAGCTGGGGGTATACCAAGGAGTGATACAATGGCAGCACAACATCCCTCCTCCTCCTACTGGAGATGCCACTCCTTATGCACCCCAGAATCCAATTTGCCCTGCCCATAGCCTTGTCACACTGTACTGCCATCTTGAGGTTCTCTTATATAATAACCTTAAGGACCCTTCCATGTCTAGTGAGTAATAGTACCTCCCCTCATCCTATTCTCAGCATCGGGGTTCCTATGCCCTAGGTGCATGATTTTATACTTGTTGGCATTGACTCTCAACTAAGTAAGAAAATGGAATTGATTTGAATGAATTGCAGGCTTTTTAAGCAGCTTTTCAGGGAGTGTTTATGTGCGTGTGTGTATGTGGGGGGGCTCTGCTACTGTAACTATCTGCTTTTGATTTTGACCTCAAATCAGGTGCACTCCTGTGAACAGATAAAACACGTTTAAGAAAGACTCATAAGAAATGTGATAAAGTCTTTGTACATTAGACAGGGCTGAGCTTGCTGAACCCTTAACACAGCATTGCAGACAGGAGAGATGCAGCCTGTTCCTGATTAATGAGCTTCCCCCGGTCACCTGTGAGCCTCTTATGGGCCAGAGCTCACTACACAAACATTTGTCAATGCCAAATGGTTGCTTGCAGGCATTAGCAGTGGAAGTGCAGGAGTTAGACAGATGCAGTATAGGAATGGCAGTGAAGCATTGAACTGACGCCAACTCCACCCCCACCCTGCAGAGATGGACAGACATTGGGGTGTGCCTTTGGGTAGTCGCCCATAAAGGTCACAACATTTCACCTCACCCTACCCTGCAGACACTGCCTTGCATGTTCAGGCTTTACACTCACCTCATTCCATAAGGAAATATGCTGAAATGGGTGCAATATAGGAGAACGGGGTGATATCTGGGGTGAAAGAGTCCAAGGCGCATCTCGATGCCTGTCACTGGCTGCATGGTGGGGGGGTGGAATGGTGTGAGCATTACTGTCGACATTCCCAAGTCACACTCCTGATGCTTTTCAGTCCCTACAGGGTAGGGCATTATGGTCGGAAACCATAACGCCCTGGGCGTTTCTTGGTATTTTTACTTCCAAGTTTTCAACATGGGCTTTTTGTGACCCCACCGCATGAACAGTGACACTATCAGTTTGTTAGCGGAAAGGTGATTTTGCACAGCCACTGCGCCATTTGGCGCCATGGGGTGAAAAACACATTTCGAACAGGATGTGAAAAATGACAGCTGTGCTGTTCATGAGGAGGTGTAAAAAAATGGTAATGTTGAAAACCTGGAGTAAAAATATAAAAAAGCTGGTGAATTCACGAAAGTGCATAGAAACTGCGCAACACACACCCATAATTATTTTGGGGATTTTTTACACCAGATTTTCAACATAGGCATTTTGGGACCTCCGCTCATGAACAGTGTCACTGTGATTTTCTTAATCTGTCCCGAACACTGATATCCCACAGCAACCACACTATTCTGCGCCAGAAGTGCGAAAACACATTTCAGCCCAGATGTGAAAAATGACAGCTGTACAGTTCATAAGGAGGTATGGAAAAATACCAATGTTGAAAATCTGGAATGAAAATATTACAAATTTGTGAAGTTCTGGTGCATGGAAACTGCACAATACACGCTCGTAACACAGTCATTTTATGGACTTTTGTCACCAAATTTTCAACATAGGCATTTTAAGACCTCTGCTCATGAACAGTGTCACTGTGATTTTCTTAATCTGTCCCGAACACTGATTTTGCACACTTACTGCGCCATTGTGCGCTACTTGTGCGAAAACACATTTTGGGTGAGATGTGAAAAATGACAGCTGTACTGTTCATAGGGAGGTGTGATAAAATTACAATGTTGAAAATCTGGAGTGAAAATATAAAAAATTCTCACAGTTATGAGCATGCATAGGAACTGCACAATGCATATTCGTAAAACAGTCATTTTTGGGAATTTTTTCACCAAATTTTCAACCTAAGGTTTCTGGGGGCCTACCTCATAAACTGTGACACTGTTGTTTCGTTAATCAGTCCTGAAAGGTGGTTCCACACAGTGACCGCAAAATCACCTTTCAGGACTGAATAACAAAATGACAGTGACTGGGTCCATGAGGTGGGGTCCCAAGAACCCCATGTTGAAAATTTGGTGAACAAATTCCTAAAAATGGCCGAGATATCCACTTAAGTTAAAAAAAAAACTATTTATGCCATTATACAGCTTACCGGCATTTCTTCAGTTCGTGGTCAGCTTTGAAGAGTGCAGATATGTTCCCGGTCCACCAAAGATCATCGAGCTGGGCTCCGGAGGTAAGTGTGGGGTGAGGGGTGGTGTTGGGAGGTGGGGTGCGCAGACGGTGGGCGCGGTTTGGGCAGGGAGTGCCACAGACAGCGCAGGACCATTTTCTTTATTTTTTCAGGGTATTAAAAAAGCAGAAGAAAAAGGACACAGCAGGATGATTGGCATGCTAAGGACGGGCTCCCAGCATGCCACCTGGATGTTTGTTGGGCAAGGGGAGTGGAGCTGACGGGGATTAGGCACCCCACTGGCTATATACTGTCCTGGGGGGGTGCATGAGCCAAGGGGGGATTGGGCAACCCCCTTGGCATATAACAAATGGGGGGGGTGCATCATGCTGGCAGGGATTGGGCTACCCCATTGGCAAATTATCTTGGAAGGGGATCATGCCGACAGGGGGATTGGGCACCCACCATTGGCTTTTATTTATTTATTGAAATGTTTCACCAGGAAGGCACACTGAACGGCGGGTGGCGGCTTTCCATTGGCTTCATAGGGACTGTGAGAGGCCAATGGAGAAGCCGTCACCATGGGAACACCACACAATGCAGCTGTGTAATTGGTTGCTGCAGTCAGGGATGCCCCTTAGCAAAAACAGCTGACTGTGTAGTGACAGGGTGCTCTCTGATTGCAGTGGCTCAGTTTCTTTGATCGCAGTGGCCTGCTCATTAACTGCCCTCATCGACAGCATGCTCTTCTATTTGCTGAGGCAGAGATCAGCCCCTGAACGGGCTGCTGTCATTTGGCACAACACTGCTGCACCTCCACAACCCACTTGTGAAGGAAGCCTGATGCAATGTGTTTCTTGCACATGTGTGCAAGCAACACAGCAAGTAAAAATAATGCAATAGACAACTGAGAGGAAGCACAAAACAGTGCAAAACATATCAATAGCAACAGTTTGGGGGGGCAGAGCCTGGTATCCAACATGGTGGCACACTAACTCTTGCAGGAGACACCCTGTGAACCCCTAGCAGCCCATCCATGACATCCAGTCAGGAGTTCGGCGTATCTAAAAGCAAGCTTTCAACGTCAGATCACCTGAGCTTCTGAATAAGCCATTTTTTGTTGGAATCGGAGGCAGATTCGCAATTCTATCCCGTGTTTAACAACCCGGGCCTAGCTGCGTCTCATGCTCTCTACAGGCCAAGATTTAAGGGCCACCCGAGTTTCGGAGCTCCGAACCTGACACAAGGTGAACAGGCAACAATCCAGAGTCTTCAGGGAGGGCAATGGCCTCCTCCACCACCTCCGAAAGCTTGGCCAAAGACATTCTAAATATGACGGCGATGTTAAGCAAAATTTTACAAGACACTACGGAACTAAAGCAGGCATCTACACAAATAAATGAGGAGTTGTGAGTGTTAGCTCTTCGGTGGAGGGTTCTGAGAAGGTTTCAAAGCAGCAAGCCGAGCAAATTTCACAACATGACAGACACCTGAGGGAACATCATGGCCAGATTCAGTACTAACTCTCCAAAGTTGATGACATGGAAAATAGAGCTCGGAGATGGAACATCAGAATTGTGGGCATTCCAGAAGGAATGGAGGGCAGGGACATGATATCCTTTCTGGAGGATGCATTGCCAGCAATGCTAGGGCTGGAGCTCGAGGTCCCACCAGAAGTTGAGCGAGCTCACCGCACACTTGCTCCCAAACCCAAACCAGGAGAGCGCCCTTGCCCAATATTGTACACATTTCTATGATACCAGGTGAAGGAGCGCTACCTCCACCTAGCCAGAGAGCTAAAAACCCTGACATGGCAAGGATGCTCCATCCAGCTTTACCAAGATTTCTCTCAGGAGCTAACAAGGTGGAGAAGAGCATACACAGAGGTGAAGTAGCAACTTTACAAGTTAGGTATTCCCACCTCACTCAGATATCCAGCGCAGCTAAGAATCCAGTATAATGGTGTCTTTCACACTTTTAGCAACCCTGAAGAAGGGGAACACTTTCTGCAAAACATACAATTATCGGGCAGGTGCATGACCAAATCCTTGCAACTTTCAAGTAGCACTAATAGACCGCACAGGGAGATCTCCCCAATATCCATGGATATAGCAACCAGCACTGCGCCGAAAGACACAGAACCAGGGGGGACCTGGCAGAGAGCTCAACAGGGTCATTCGAGGAAGCCTGGGAGGAATACACCAAGTAAAAAATTGTTGGCCAAGAAGAACAGATCAAGGAGCCACCAGAGATTGCAAATCCTGTCCGATGACAGTGCAATATCCCCAGCAGTTACACCAATTAAGGTGTCCAACAGATATTAACCTTTGGGGGACCTTGTGCTGCAAACCCTGGATTTAACAAAGAATTCAGATTGCCCGACGCCAGAAGATCTTACGGACCAGAGTCTGCTCATGGACTGGGCCCCACATTGTACAGACTGGGCCGAATGCAAGGGGGAGCTGCTGACTGAGCAACAACCGCCAACATGACTGAGGGGTTCTAACCATTTAATTTTCCTGCCCAGCTTGCTGGGTTTCAAAGGGCTATGGAGGGGATGAGCTATTTTCCCCATCCTTTCCTCTTGCCAGTAGACATACAGGGGCTGGGTCTCCATGTTAGGCTGGCCCCCGATCAGGGAATTCTGTGTTTGGCCGGTTATGGCATGGCGGCAATATTTGGGGCCTGCCCGGCTTCCTATGCCTGGCGGCCTATGGCTTAAAGCTTGCCATGGTGACTAGGAGAACCATGTTAGGTGATTTCTAAATGCAGGAGAGAGTTAGTGCAAAGTTTTTTATTTCTTCTGTTTTGCACAGCACTCACAAGGCTCATTCCATTAGAGAGAGCACATTCCCCCTCTAGAGGTTATAAAGGGGAACTATCTCTGATCTGGAATGTCTTATTTGTTTAATCATGTTGTCAGTTTTCTCAGTTTTAAGGTTCAAGGATTGCTGCTTTATAATCTGATGTTCCCTGCACGGTGAGAGTAGCGGGGGTTCACAGGGCCCTACTTCGGGTCAAGTAGCAGAGCTGGTTGCACTACCTGATGACAGCCAAATTGGTGGTTCCTGGTAAATTATCAGGCCCCGTGCTCAGGAGGGGTTCTCTTGATCATGGACCATATCCATCTGTAATGGCCAGATCATATAAGGAGAGACTTTTATGTGAAGGTTTGGTACAAGGAGAATGGTATGGAAAGGTAAAAACAACAGTTGCGATAGGGACTAGAGTGTCAATATGTGAACTGATCCACAGTGTATGTGGGGATCACAGAATTACAAAGAAAAGACATGGGAAGGGATTAGGGGTTGATTCGAAGGACAAGCTTCCTGTATATAGACTTTTTGGTTTCTTGGCAATTAGGTGAGGACCTTGGGTATTACTGACCGACATAACTCATGGCAGATAAAGATATGGTGATGGCTACCTCTTGGAATGTGAGGGGCCAAACTCACCCATTAAACATAAGAAAGTACTTGCCAGACCTAAATCCCTGAGAACTCAGATAGCCTTCTTACAGGAAACTAAGCTAAATCATATGGAAGCTCAAAAACTAAGGCGGGAATGGGTGGGCTGGGAGGTCCATAGTGTGGCCAACAAAACTAAAGGTGGGGTAGCTATACTGTGTTATAAAAACTTAAAATGGACTCTGCAAGAACAAAGGGTGGACAAAGGGGGGAGATGGGTATTAGCCAAAGTATGCACCCCCACAGTGAATATAGTATTAGCTAACATTTACACCCCAAATGAGGACACCCTCGATTTCTTTCATAAACTCTCATAAGATCTATTTGAGTTGGCGGCAGGGGATGTTGACATTCTTCTGGGGGGAATTTTAATTTGACAATGGACTCCCTCCTGGATAGCTCTAACTCTAAGCTGGACGCACATCACCGATCTATTAGGGCTTTAAAGGATATGTTATCCCTGCACAATCTGCAAGACATATGGCGAGTAGCCCACCCGGTAGAGAGGGACTATACCTATTTCTCTGAAGCTAAACAAGTTGCAAGTAGGTTAGACTATTGGTTTATCTCCCTAAACATTATAAATAAGGTACTGGATGTTACAATAGCCCCTTATATATCTCAGACCATGCCCCATTGACATTAGCCTTGGGACCCTTTGTCCCCTCTACTAGGTCAGTTAGTTGGAGGCTAGACCCTTTATTGTTGCAGGAGACAGACTTTAAAGAGTGTCTTAAAGGGAAAGTTAACATCTTTTTCTCTGACAATCCGAGTGGGTCGGCAACTGCAGCAGCCATCTGGGAGGCTTTTAAAGCCACGATCAGAGGTCGTACTATTAGCTATGCCGCCTACCGTAGGAAGCAAAGAGAAAATGAAGCTAGGTAACTGAAGAGGGCATTGGGAGAGAAAGAAGGCCTGTACAAGAAGGACCCCACTAAACTCCAAAACCCAGACCTGCTGCATGACCTCCTGGCCCTACGAATGAAATTGAATATGCTAGCGTCTAGAAAAGCGGAACTATAACTGTTAAGATTAAAACACAAATATTGGGCAGGGGAGAAAAAGCTGGGAAGCTCCTAGCATTCCGGCTTAAAAAACAACAAGCTGAGAGGCACATAGCCCAACTACGGGACAATAAGGAGGGGAAACATAGTAAACCAGAGGTCATTAATCAGCTCATGCTGTCTTTCTACAAAACCTTGTACAGCTCCCATGCTACCTGGGATGAGTCCAAATTTGAGGAGTTTATGGCAGGTACACAGCTTCCTAGGCTCACAGACGCCCAGAGAGACCAATTAGAGATGCCTATTGAGATACAAGAAATAAGGGAGGCAATTCAAAAGATGGCCCCTAAAAAAGCTCCAGGGGGAGATGGGTTCTCTGTAGATTTTTATAAGGTAATACCAGAGACAGTATCTCATCCCCTGAGGGATATGTTACAAGAAGCTTGGGCTCAGGAGATTCTCCCTGCCACCCTCAGGGAGGCGATTATCACAGTCCTTCCAAAAGAAGGTAAAGACCACATTCTACCTACAAGCTATAGGCCCATTTCGTTGATTAACGCGGACACCAAAATTCTAGCTAAGGTATTAGCAGCCAGATTGGAGAAAATCCTTCTCTGTTTGATTCACAGTTCCCAAGTGGGCTTTGTTAAGGTCTGTGCTAGTTCTGATCACATTAGATCCTGTGCAAGCAACAACACAGGTTCCGCAAAGGTCACAGCACCTCCACAGCCCTACTTGAATTCACCAGCGCAATCCACAACGCACTTGACTCTGGTGAACTACTAGGCTCAATCTACATTGACTTAACTAAAGTCTTCAACACTGTTAATCACCGCCTCCTGCTTGTCCAGCTTCAGAACACTGGGCTGTCAACCGATTCCATTGGCCGGATTAAAAGCTACCTTGAAGAATGGTCCCAAACAGTAAGAATCGCTGATACACTCTCAGACCCTAGACCAGTCCGCTCAGGAGTCCCCCAGGGCTCCATTCTGGGACCCCTCCTCTTCAGCCTATTCTTAAACTCACTACCGGACAGCTGCCCAGAACAAATAATTCTCTACGCCGACAGTGCTGTGATCCTCACCTCAAACCCTGATCCAATCCAATTACAAAATAATCTTCAGTAGGCCTTCTCCTCCATCGAATCCTGGTTCCTAAATCATAAACTGCTTCTCAATCAGAAAGAAAACAAGTCTATGGTCTTCTGCAGCCCCCACAACAAAAACAAACAACTCCACCTCTCCATTGCAACCAAACAAGGAGCCATCCTAGAGCAAACACAATCTTTCAAGTACCTCGGCATCACCCTTGATCCCCACCTCTCATACGCTGTCCATATCAGCAATGTTGCAAAGTCTGCCAATGTGAGGTTAGGCATATTATTCCAGCACAGGAAACACCTAACCCCATAAGCACTGTCAGTGGCTGTCCAAAGCTCCATCATCAGCATCATAGACTATGGTCTTATCATATATGGGTCTGCAACTACCACTGCTCTCAAATGTATCGCAACCTCCCTGAATAAGGCCTGTCGTCTCATCACTGGCTCACATCGCTGTACCCACACATGTGACCTTTATTCCCAATCTGGATGTCTTCAACAGGACAAACGCATAAAATACCAAACCTGCATCACAGCCAAGAAAATTATAATGGGGCTTGCTCCACCTGGTGTCTGTGCCCTCCTTAAGCCTAGACATAGGAACGTCACTACAAGGAGATCCAATTCCCATCTACTACATATCCCACGATGTTGCATGACCCAAGAACAAAGATCATTCACCTATCGGGCATCCAACTGGCTCAACTCTCTCGGCAGTGACATAGCAACCGCTCCAACACTCGGCCTCTTCAAGTCCAAACTGCACCTCTCACTGCTTGTATCCTGCGATTGCCCATCTTAACATTTCCACCATTCCAGATGCAAATACCCCAGCACCCAGCACTTACAATCAATCTTTGCACCCCTAGCACCTTACCTGTCATATTCCCGACAAGGCCCCTGGCTGCACTGTCTCCAGCCCTCGCCACCTCCCCCGTATCTCCACTCCTGCCCACCCACCTCTTCCCTTTCTTGCTCATAGCTCAAGTCTTGTACTGGTTATTACATGTCTGTAAGTCAATGAGTATACGTTTGTAACTAAAAATGATGACTGTTGCACACGCTGACATGGAACCTTTGTAAAAGAGCCTCGGCTCAAAGGTATTGTAATCCTAGATTGAAATAAATAAATAAAATAATCTCCCTTGTACAGAAGGCAGGGAAAGCCCCTACTCCAGCAGCACTATATCAGTAGATTTTGAGAAGGCCTTCGATTCAGTAGAATGGGTTTTTCTCCATAAGATGCAGCAGCACTACCGCTTTGGGGATATGTTCAGGGGCTGGGTCAAAACACTTTACTCGTCTCATATAGCCAGACTGCTAACTAATAATATACTCTTAGAACCACTCGAATTACATAGGGGCACTAGTCAGGGATGTCCCCTCTCCCTGATGTTGTTTGTGCTGGTCATAGAAGAACTGGCTAGTGCTCTGAGGGAACATCCAAATATTAAAGGTATACGGGTAGGCTCTGAGTCGTATCATGAACTGTTATATGCTGATGATTGTCTCATTCTAACTGACGATTTTCAATTCAGCGTTGAACATATTGTGAAGTTATTGCAATCCTTTGCTAGCATCTCAGGCTTTAGGATTAATCAAGGTAAAACAGAAGTCCTCCCACTAAATAAGCAGCTTTCATCTGAAGATATCTCAGCAGTGGGCTTGGTTAGGGCTAAGGTGGGTATTAAGTATCTAGGCATTAGGGTAAATGCCAACATGTCTTCACTACCAGAGACTAACTTCTCTTCATTAATTAATAGCCTCAAGGTAGAAACTCAAAGGTGGAAACAGTTGAACCTCTCTCTCCCCGGGAAAGTGGCGGCAATTAAAATGATGACTGCTCCAAGGGTGTTCAGGTGTTCTACATACTATTCCACCTTCCAATTGAGATCCCCAAGAAATGGTTTCAATTACTGGACAATTTAATATGGGCTTTCATGTGGGACAATAAAACCCCGAGGTATTGTAGAACCAAACTCCGAGTTCCGTGGAACAAGGGTGGGTGGTGCCTTCCGCGATTTCAACACTACGCATATGAGTTCTCAGCAGCAGCCACATGTAGACTGTTTTGGAGAAATACTTCCGACTTACCAGCATGGGAATCAATAGAGAGGATGGCCCTGCATGGGACCCATCTGGTTGGATATATGGGTAATCCCCTCCCCTCCAGTTTTCATTTTTGGCTCGCAATAAAAGCAGCTCACAAGGCTTGGCAACAAGTGGGGGCCATATGTAACTCCTGTTTGAACCTGGGGGAACACCTCCCTTTATGGAATAACCCTGGCTGGTCCATTGACCATAAACCCCTTTAGTGGGAGAGCTAGAAGGGGAAGCAGATCAACACTCTACAGGATATACTAATGGGGGATGGCCATACCATAGATAGTTTTACTTTTCTGAAAGGGAAGTACAACTTGGGTCCCAGTGATTTTTGGAGATATCTTCAAATGAGACATGTTTATTCAACCTGGTTGAAAAGAGGGTGCACGTGTACGATATGCCAAAGTAATGGCAAAGCCAAGCAAAACAAATTGCCTTTAGATAGCTGGCTACAATCACAGAAAGGCCTGGTGGGCCGTATTTATAGGTTCATGAGGGGTTCCTTATTAGATCCATCCCTACCCGCCAAAGCAAGATGGCAGCGTATGTTGAACCTTCCCTTTAGTGAAGATGCCTGGCAAAGTGACTGGTTAATAGCAAAAAAAGCCTGTGGGGACCCCAGAAGTTTCTTTATCCAAAATAAAATAAGACACCTCTGGTACCATACTCCAGTAGTACTAAAGAAAATGAATTTATTTACGAACAATATGTGCTGGAGATGTAATGTGGCTGGAGCAGACTTACTTCATATATTCGGGCAATGTGACCCCATTCGTCTTTTCTGGTCGGAAATACTTACATGTTGTTCCCATGTATTGGGACAAAAGATCCCTACCTCCCCTAGTTTTTAGATCCTGGGGCTCCCACCCACTGAACTCAGACCATGGAGCCCACATCTGTCATGGCTTATACAAGCCTCAGTGGAAGCCAAATGGTTACTTTTATGTAGATGGAGGACTAGAAATGTACCTTCACTCAGGGCTTGGTTAGTAGCCATGGCTAATTTGGCTAGTTTTTCTAAGCTGACTCATTTGGCTGCAGCATCTCTGCAAGCCTTCTCGGACAAATGAATCCATTTATGCAGTACCTTCAGTATATACCCTCTCGTTCCATAAACCCTTTGGGTAAAGATATGTTAAAGCTACCTTGAGTGGTCCAAGCCTCATATCTTCCCACCGTCTGTTGATAATAGCTGCGGAGTATGAGACCCCCCTAGTACCCCACCCTGCAAGTAACAACCCAGTCCCATGTCATGTCCGTGATTTCTTCCACTCCCTTCTAAGTATTGTGAAATAACTTTGAATACCTTATTATGTTACAGTATGTAAAGTCTGAATGGAATGGAATGCTCATATATGTACTGTGATATATGCCCTGTCCCTATAACACAATAAAAAAATCTAACTGCAAAAGAAAATAGCAACAGTTCAGCAAAGTGCAACTTCCAGCAAAATAAGTGAGGGAAGGGAGATTGGGAGTATAACAGGGAACTTGTTAGAGGGAGAAGTGGACCAATAAACCAGAGCAGTAGGTGAGGGAGTAGTATGGATGAAGGAGCAGTGAAATTAGCCTAGGATCAACGGCAATAGCAGTAGTGAGTAGTGTAGTCATGGTGGAGCAGTTTTAGTGATAGAGAAAAGGGACCATTGCAAACAGCAACAGGGAGGGGGTGCCAACATTTGGGGAAGCAGAAGGAGAAAGCTGCTTGACCAGCAGAGGATTTCATAAGGAGGAGTGAGAGAATAGGTGTCAGAGCTGTGAAGGGGGTAAGAGGTTAAAGGAGGGGAGGAGAGGAGGGAGGAATGATATGGGGAAGGGAACCCAGCCAGAATCTGATGACGTATGTGGCACAATGAGCTGGGTGCCTGGCATCAAGGGAGGTAAAGGAGAGGGAGGAATACAGGGACCAGTGGTGGGTTCTGGGGAGGCAATCCAGGGCAAAGCAGCAGAAGGAGTGAAAGAGGGGATCCAGCCTGGCAGGGGTGGATTTGGGAGCAGCACTATATGCAAGGTCACCGTAATCGAAGATAGGTAGAATCATCTTTGTGAAAATCTCTCTATCAATACGAAGCAGGATTTAGTTAGTTTTATTTCATTTAGTTTTTGTTGACTGCGTAGTTGCACTAGGTAAATAAATGCCTATTTTCAGGCATAACCTGGGAGAGTATAATATGCAAAACATTATAGAGAGCGTTTTATAGGCAATGACAGAAAGGGTCAAGTCAAGACAAAAATGACAATAAATCAGTACGTGGAGAATATTGTAAGAGTAAAAACACGGCAACGTATAACAGCAGATATAAATACCAATAAATCTATATACATTCTGGAAAATATTGATAGAGAGAGATAGCTATAATAAATATCAGCAGTCAATAGGAGACAGATTAGGACAGGCACACTTAAACACCTTGAGGAGATGGTTACAGTACTTTTGTATGAGGGACTATGTCTAATCTCTGTAGGAATGGAATTTCATAATGATGGAGCAGAGTAACCAAAGGAGGACGCCCCCTCCCTTGATTTGAAGTTTTTGGAATTTCAAGCAGGGCATTGATTCCAGACTTCAGGGGATAATTGCTGTGTGCTGGTTTGAGGAGTGAAGCAAGGGTCAGGGCACATGATGTAGGACGTTAAAAGTGACACCACCTAGTGCAACATCACAAACATAGGACGGGATAAACCAGCCATGTCTACCGTAGAATGAGCACTAGTGAGCCAGTTTATGAGATGCCAGGGCAAATTAGCATGTATCGTTATATGCAACAGCCCATTTGCATAGGGTATTTTTTGAGGCTGCTATAAAGACTGGAGCACTTTAAAGGAGTTTAGGTAGTGGCATACCTTTAGCAATAGCTAAACTGGCCTGTGGGGTGAGGTTTAAACTGACTTTATAGGAGACCCCAAGCGTGGTGTTTGCTGATTTGCAGAAGGTTGCAATGTGCAATGAGAAGTCTAGAGAGGGGACCAGGTTAATACCTAGCTAGGTGAATGAGGTGATGACAGGAACTGGAATTCCATAATGGAATTCAACCAATAGAGGGGCTGGGCATGCTTTAAGTTTTGGGGGGGGGGGCGATACAAAGAGCACTGACTGGGTTTTGGACATGTTAAGTATAAGCTTATTATAGGATAGCCAGTTTTGGATGGACTGAAGGTCAAAAGTAAGGTTCTGATTAATAAGGGAGATTTCATTAAAGCTGGAGTACAAGACCAAATTATCTGCATATAGTACAGCAGAACAGTGAGACATGCTTGCTTTCTTCCTATAGAGTGCCCTATGTTTAGGGTGCAACTTCTTGTGGACAGCTCCACATGAGTAGAGAACTCCAGATGACAATCACACCATATCCTGAGTTATTTAAAGGAGGAGACATCAGTCACAACACCGTCAAGGATCTGGAAGGTGGGAAGGGCCTGGCAAGTCTCCACCTAGTGCAAAGGGTTATAGAGGCTGTTTTTTTTTTGGCATTGAGCTACAGCTGGTTGACCCAAAAACACTGTTTGATTTGTTGAAATCCTGTTGGAGATGGGTCATGAGGTCAGAGACAGAGGGACTAGAAGCAGGTTCTAAGTCATAACATGTTAGGGCAAGTGTGCATCGCTCAAAATAAAAATGGTAATGTACACTTGTAGAGATGAAAAGCAGGCAAAAACAAATATTTTTGTTATGTGGGGGGCACAGCCCCTGCACCCCCTAACTAAAGATAAGCAACTCCAGAGGGGTGCATGTCGGGGAGGGGGTGAAACTTGTAAAAAAATGAAATACTCCCCTCCACACCAAAAAATAGTGTGCCACTCCCCAGCCCCAAACCTTGCACCCTCTCAACTGTAGCCACCTACTCTCACCACCACACCAAACGACCTGCTCGGCAGCCTCTCGACGCACTACCTCCCACATACCTGCCATCCTATCCCATTCCCCTGCCATCCTCTTCTGTTCTCCCTTCTCTTCTGCTCACCTTCTTCTTCACCCATCGTTACCCTTTCAGGCTAGCTCACATTCCAGCCACTGAGACTGAGCCATTAATATTTGAGTCACTCAATCTCAGTCACCCTTTTAATGGTATACCCCAGAGGCACAGAGAACTATGCCATATGTGTACATGCGTAGTGGTGGTGTATTTCTTTGCTGTCTTTAATTGCTGCAGATTTAGTCTTGGCTTGTCTGACTTGCCCTGTAGTCTGGGTGAGGGGTGCCAATTGTCTGGCCTCTGACCTCAGCTACGTGATAACTGAAGGTGGGGCTTAGTCAGAGTTGAGGTAGCAAGTGATTTTTGTTTTCTCAGAAGAAGCCAGAAGGGGAAGGAAACATATTCATATCACTGCTTTACAGTAACTGGTAATTGCTATTTTTGTTATTAAACTTAGATTGTGGGCTTTTAGTGACACTGTAACTTCTTTGCTGTCTTTATTTAGAATTGTTTTTGGGTTGTTGAAAATTTAAAACGTAGTGGTGGTGTATTTCTTTGCTAACTTTAATTGCTGCAGATTTTCACCCACCCTCCACCCTTCCCCAACTCTTAATTATATGCCTGTTAAATCTGATTGACAGGAGCTAAACACAGGGATAGTAGGGTGTGGAGTAGGAGGGCATAAGGTGAAGAAGCCCACCCTCAGCACGACAAGTGTTTTGACTCATTTATTTATTTATTTATTTATTCATTTTCTTTTTCTTTTAAAAGAAAAGTATCTGAGGATTAGTGGTAGGATTTTTAGGACAGTAAATTAATAAAAAGGGAACTAGGAGAGCTTCAGTAACAGACAAGTAGTGGAATAGCAGTATAATGTGGGGAGTGGTGCAATGCAGTGGCTGCGGGGCAGCCATATTCAGGAGGACCTTCTGGGCACTGAGGTACTGCCCTATCAGCATGCATCTCTCTGGACTGTGGGATGAGGTAGCCAGACTCAGAGTGGAAGTAAACTGGGTCAGGAGTACCATCACCCCTATCCAGAGACCACCCAGTCCAATGCCGCTGCCTCAAAGGATGCCGAGAACGAGGAGCACTTGGATGACAGTGGGCTCAGGGCGGGTTAAGATGGTCAGGCAGAGGCACATCCCAGATCCTAGTCCACTCAAAAACTCATATGCCACACTGGCAAATGGGGGCAACTAGAGGTAGCCAGAGAAGTGGAAGGAAAGGATGTGGAGGTTAACCAAGGAAGTGACCTTAGCAGGGAGAGCAGTGGACCCAAGGGGAGGAGGAGGAAGTGAATCCTGGTGGGGGACTCCATCATAAGAGGGATCCAGCTAGGAACACAGGAGGGGGAGGACAGGGAGGTGAGGTGCCTACCAGGTGCCACAACATGGAGAGATGGAAGGAAGATCCTGGGGATCACTGGGAAGATGAAATGAGAGGGTGAGCTGGGTGTCATTATCCACTTAGGTACTAATGACCTGGCAAATGGGGAGCCAAAGGAAGTTCAGGAAGAGTTTAGGAAATTGGGAAGGGGTCTCAAGCAAGTAGCTACTTCTGTCACCTTCTCAGAAGTACTACCTGCGAGAGGCATGGGAGAGCATAGGGGTGCATGCACCAGGAACTTTAACTCATGGTTGAAGAACTGGTGCTGTGAGGAAGGGTTTGGATTCATTGGTGACTGGGGACCCACCTGGAGGGATGGAGGTTTGTTCAAGCCTGACGGCCTTCATCCATCCTGGAGGGGAATCCAAGCACTCAATGATAAGTTTAAATGCTTCATTGGAGGCATTTAAACTAGCCAAGGGGGGTGGCAGGCCAGCAAGGAGGGTACCTACTTGCTCACTCCCCACAGCTAGCAGTGGAACCAGTGAACCAGAGGAGTGGATATCTCAACAAAGCAGTGTGCAAAAGTTGGAGATTAGCGCCCAAGAGGTGGATAGGCAGAAAAGGGGCAAAAATCATCAGAAGGACAGACAGCAAGGAAACCCAGGGATAAAGGACAACCAGGGAAGGGGCTGGAGTAGAACAGCTAAACAGTCTAGGGAGGTCAAATCATGGAAAGCCATGTTTGCCAATGCCAGGAGCCTTAGCAACAAGATGGAAGATCTGGAGGCTGTCATGGTGCAGTCAGACCTGGACATTGTGGCCATCACAGAAACCAGATGTAATGATATCCATGACTGGGAGATGGCCATTCCTGGCTACAGCATATTCAGAAGAGACCGGGCAGGTAGGAAGGGAGGGAGGAGGAGTGGCACTGTATGTGAAAAATTACATAAGGGCCACAGAGATCCAAGAGGAACAAAAAGGGAGAGAGATACTGTGGGTTAAGCTGGAAAGGAAAATGGGGCCAGCCATCCGCACAGGTGTGGCCTATAGACCACCAGCCCAGGAGGAAGAAACAGATAGGGAGCTGGTGCTAGCCATCCAAAGGATGGCTGACAAGGGTGAGGTAGTACTGGTTGGAGACTTCAATATTCCAGACGTGGACTGGAGCATCCAAGCAGCAGCATCAACTAGGAGCAGATTTATCCTGGACTCCCTTCAGGGTGCCTTCCTCAAGCAACTGGTCCTGGAACCAGCTCGGCAGAAGGCAATACTGGACCTTGTGCTCACAAACAGGGACAGTGTGATGGGGGTAACAGTGGGGGAGCACCTGGGGAACAGTGACCACCAGTCATTGTGGTTTGAAATCACAGAAGAAGCAGAACCAAACCACACAAAACACGATCCTGGATTTTGGGGGCAGACTTTGGGAAAATGGGGAGATACTTAAAAGAGGCATTAAGGGAATGGGGCAGGAATCAGGGGTTGAGGAACAGTGGGCAGTATTTAAAACGGGGATTACAGAGCAACAGAATTATGCATTAAGCAGGTTAGCAAAAGGAAAAGGAAGAGGAGGCCATTGTTTTCCAAAGAGGTAGCAAAGAAAGTGAAAGCCAAAAGATTGCATTCAGGCAATACAAAAAGACACAGGCAGAAGGGGATAGGGAGAAGTACCAGGAGAAGCAAAGGGAGGCAGGGAGGTCAGTAAGGGAAGCCAAAGCACAGACAGAAGAGCACATTGCAAAATCAGTGGGTAGAGGGGACAAAACCTTTTACAGGTACATAAGTGAAAAAAGAAAGGCAAAGGGAGGGATAGTGAGACTGAAGGGGGAAGATGGGGGCCACGTGGAGGATGACAACAGTAAAGCTGACATATTGAACAGGTATTTCTGCTCAGTCTTTACTGAGGAAGAGGAGGGTAATGTGTCTGAAGGGAGTACAAGAGGTGAGAATGGTGCAGAAATGGACACAAGTCCCTTTACATGAGAAAGGGTCCTGAAGGAACTGGAAGTAATAAGAGTTGATAAAGCAATGAGGCCAGATGGGGTGCACCCCAGGGTCCTTAAAGAACTCAGAGAGTTGGTGGCTGAGCCTCTGGCTATCCTGTTTAGCCAGTCACTGGAAACAGGGGAGGCACCCAAAGACTGGAGAACAGCAGATGTAGTCCTCTTATACAAAAGTGGGAACAAAGAGGAAGTGGGGAACTACAGACCAGTCAGCCTCACCTCGGTAGTGGGGAAGATCATGGAAGCACTACTGAAGGAGAGATTGGTGGAACATCTGGTTGTCAATGGACTGCAGGATCCAAGGCAGCATGGTTTCACCAGGGGAGGTCATGTCAGACCAGCCTGATTGAATTTTTGACTGGGTGACTAGGAGGTGGATCAGGGAGGGCAGTGGACGTGGCCTATCTGGACTTCAGCAAGGCCTTTGACACTGTGCCACATAGAAGACTATTACACAAACTAGGGAATATGGGTGTGGGCAGGACAGTAGTGGGGTGGGTAGGAACTGGCTGGGCGGCAGGACACAGAGGGTGGTGGTAATGGCCGTCACTCCACAGAGGGAAGAGTGACCAGTGGGGTACCACAGAGATCAGTGCTGGGACCGGTCCTATTCAACATCTTCATCAGTGACATCGCAGGACCTAGAAGGCAGAATTTCACTGTTTGCTGATGACACAAAGCTCTGTAACAGAGTAGACACACCAGAGGGTGTAGACAGAATGAGAAGGAACCTGCAGAAACTTGAAGAATGGTCAGGGGTTTGGCAGTTGAAATTCAATGCAAAGAAGTGCAAGATAATGCATATGGGGCACAAAAACCCTGGCACAATATATCAGTTGGGGGGGTGAGGATATAGCATGCACCAAGCAGGAAAGGGATCTTGGGGTTATCATCTCTGATGACCTCAAGGTAGGGAAACAGTGTGACAAGGCAGCAGGTAAAGCATATAGGATGCTGGGATGCATAGACATGGGCATCACCAGCAGGAAAATGGAGGTCATGATTCCACTATACAAGACACTAGTGAGGCCCACCTAGAGTACAGTGGCATAGTTCTGGAGACCTTACCTACATAAGGACATAGACAGGGTAGAGAAGGTTCAGAGGAGGGCAACAAATATGGTACATGGATTGCACTCAAGTCCTATGAGGACAGGTTGAAGGAATTGAATATGTACTCCTGGAGGAGAGGAGGGAGGGAGAGAGGGGAAATGATAGAGACATACAAGTATCTTACAGGAGGAACAGGGTGCAAGAATACACTATTTTTAAGCGAAAAATATGTTCCAGGACTAGAGGGCATGGGATGAAGTTGGAGGGAGGATGATTCAGAGGAAATGTGAGGAAGAATTTCTTCACAGAACGGGTGGTGGACAAGTAGAACACCCTGCCTGAGGAAGTGGTGGGGGCTGAAACAATCACGGGATTTAAGAATGCATGGGATAGACATAAAGGAATTCTGAAGGTCAGGGGTAAGGGGCAACAGAGTTCTAGGAAAACATAACCTGAAGTTACAAACTCAAATGGGCAGACTAGGTGGGCCATAGGCCCTTATCTGCCGACACTGTCTATGTATCTATATGAATGCACACAGAGGAGCAGGTGAGAGGAAGGTCATTTAGGAAAATGGAGAATAGGATGTGGGCAAATATGGATACTTGGGGGATACCAGAGCAGACAGGGAGAGGAGGGGAGTTGATGTAACCAATATGGACAGCTTGGGTCCTACCCTCCAGGTATGAGCAAAACCACTCAACAGAAGAAGAGGAGAACCTATCCACTTTTAGTTTGCCCAGGAGGACAGAGTGGGCAACAGTGTCGAAAGTTTTGGCCAGGTCAACAAATATGGTGGAGGTCACCAGCCCCTAGTCCATGCCAGAAAGGATGAAGTCAGTGATCTTATGGAGGAAGGTAGTAGTGGAGTAGTATTTCCTGAAACCATACTAGAAGGGAATGAAGAAGGTGGAGTCATCAAGGCAACGGGAGAGTTGATAAAGGATCAGGTGTTCCGGAAGTTTAGCCAGGAAGGAAAACAGAAAGATGGGACAGTAGTTGCCAGGGAGGGAGGGGTCTCCTCCCTAGAGAAGGGGGATGACAGAGGCCTGCTTCTACTGATCAGGGACTGAGGCAAGTGACAAGGACCAACTGAGGAGATGGGTGATGGGAAGGGCAATGGCCGGGGCAGACAGAGAGAAAGGAATATGGAGTCAAGGCCATTGGTGCTCCATCCTTTCTGGGTTGAAAGCAAGGAGATCCTTGAAGGTCATAAAGGGAGTGGTGGGGGAGAAGGAGAAGGGAACATAGGGATGGGGGAGCAGATTGGGTAGAATGGGAGGGGGTTTAGAAGAGAGTGAGAGAAGGAGGGAGAGGGCACAGATGGTGAAAAAGGAGTTAAAAAAAAGATGACGCGACTGCAGAAGGATCGGAGCTGTGGGAGTTGTCAGCTGTGAGGATGGGGAAGAGGGCTAGGAGGGCAGGAAGAAGAAGATGTGGATGACCATCCAGAACTTTGTGGGGTGGTTAAGTTTGTTCTGGAGTGTAAATGCAAAGTAGTCAGCCTTAGCAAGCCTAGTAAAGTCTGGTACAGACGTTACAAGGTGACTTAACAAGTTCAGATAGGGAGCCAGTGGACATTAGAGTCTGCAAGGCAAGGTCTTGTGCACAGTGACAAGTCAGTAACTCAGCTGAGATTTAAGGGAGGTGTGACCCTCAAACCCAACTTTTCCTGGGGGGGCATGTTAATCCCAGGATGACAGGAATTTTGAATTAAAGAACTTTAGAGCTGTGTTAATGTTGCTGGATATTTGTATGGGAGACCTGTCAGTTGCCATCAGATCAGCAAGTAATGAGGCTAGATCCAGGGATCAGAAGGATGTAAACTGGATGAATTTAGGGGGGACTTTGGGGTGGTGGATCTTGAGCATCCAGTAGACCATATTATGATCACAGGGGGTGTCATGAAGAGTACCAGCGTCCACAATTTAGTGGGGATGGGTGGAGAGGATCCAGTCCAGAAGAGAGTGGCTTTTGGTTCTAGGGTTTAGTCTCGTGGGTTCCAAGATCAGTTGGGTAGGCTGGAATGATTTTATGTTTTGCATAATTTATGATGGGAGGATAAGAACCAACTGAAGTTGAAGTCACCTAGAATGAACCACTCACCGGAGGAGGTATGGGAGGAAAAGGTGGTGAGGAGCTCAGTGACAGAGGTAAGGGGTATGTCAGGGCAGCAATAAACTCCAGCAATGAATATGGTGATGGAGAAAGGAAGGGAGAGTTTCAGGAGGAGCATCTCATAAATAGAAGGGGAGGAGATGGACTGCAAAGGTACAAATTGGGTGCTGGAGGATGGTTGGATGGTTATGCCTCCACCCCTCTTAGTATAATCCTGTCAAATGATTGACAAGCCATGGATGGCTATGGCAGTATTTGAGATTCTGGGGTAAGGCCAAGACTCCAAGAGCACCAGGACATCAGGGTTGAGGTTTACCACCAGGGTTGTAGAATGTAAATTTGGGGGATCAGACTTCGGATGTTAACATGGGCTATTCTCAACCCCTTGGGAGAGGAGAGGCAGTTGATTGGGCAAGACTGTGGTTGAGTTCAATGTCATCTGCTAGAATAAGTAGCAAGGAGACGAGAAGCTTAATGGAGCCTATGACACTCTTGTGTGACGTAGACAGAGGGAGGGGAGAGGAGGAATGAGGAATAGAGATGGAGGGAAGAGTGGCAGGGGCTCCAGAGTGCATCAAGGTGGATCCAGCAAGAAGAGAGGAGGCTGCACTCAGGAGGAGGCCAGGGTGAGTGTTGGACGGTGGAAGGCTAGTAGAAGGGAGGAGGGTGGGAGTAGGAGGGGGAAGGCAGACTGGAAGGAAGGGAGGGGAAGGGGAAGTAAGATGGGGAAGGAGCATTATGGGGCTAGATGAAAGAACAGGTCATGAAGTAAATGGTCTAATCGAATAAGCCAACCCGTTCTCTGTGGTGCTAATTTAGAAATGTCATCTTGAAAAGGTCCAGGCATCAGGAATGAGAGCATATCACGAGTTCTGAGACTAGATAATAAAAATGAGAAACAGAACTTTAAGCTAAACCAGCCTTATATGTTATCAAACTTTGATTAGCACTGGCCCTGGAGAAAAAGAAAGAAGTGATACATGCACTTATGATGCCCTTCTCAAATAAGAACAGAGTGGTGATATGCAATATGAATGTTTAAATGAGAACACAGCTTTTAGTTTTAGTACTGTCAAATATCTGCGTTTTCTGCAATGGAGATTTTGAAAGTCTCAAGATGCTGTCCCCCCCCCAAATAAAGTAGTCCAATATTGAAGCTTGCCTTGCAGATATACAACAAATCAGATCAATGCCCCAGTATTCAGAAGTTTGTGTAGGTGCTAACTGGCATTTGCCCATGCAAACTGGGCTTGGAGTAGGAGCCCAATATTCAAAGGGCTCTTTTGCACCAGCAAACAGGGGTAGTGTCCACACATACCAAACAGGAGGTATGCAAAAAGGGAGGCAGGGAAAGGAATATTGCCAAAAGCCAATATTTGGCATATTTGCATGGTGCAAGAGGGTTTTCATGGTCCTTTTCCACCGCGCAAATACCACTGATGAAAAACTTCTTCTTATTCTGTGCAACCCTCGTGGTTGCTGGAGATAAAGCAGCCACCCAGTCAGTTGGCTGCTGGGGGAGCATACCCACCCCTGTGGTCTCTTGTATCTCCCCATCCCTAGCCCCAACAGTAAAATAAACTTTCCAGGTGCAAGAGGTCCTCTCCCTCCCTCCCTCCCTCTGATCCCATCTTCCTATTTATAATTAAAATCACTGGTGCTACTGGTCCCCTCCTTCCCTCTGAGCCCAGCCCTGTAATGATTAATAAAATCCCTGGGGCCTGTGGTTCCCTCCCTCCTCCCAATCACAGCCCCATATTAATAATACATGTCCCTGGTGTTAGTGCCCCTCCCCCGATCACCAGACCCATATTAAAAAGTAACATCCCTAGTGGCAGTGGCCCTCCCCTCCAATCCTCAGCCCTAAAATGACATATATAATCCCTGGTGGTAGTGAGTCCATTGCCCACCCTGAATTAAAACAAAAAAACTTTTCAGTGGTGTCCAGTGGTTCCCCCCCCCAACAGCACCTGACACCTCACACTCACCATATCCTTCTTGGTAGTGCCACTGGTGCATACGACAACTGGAACAGCCCTCTTCACACCTCCTTGGCTGGCCACCATATGTCCAGACAGGGAGCTTGCCTGTTATTTATCAGACAGAGCATGTCACCCTGTCCTATAAATAAGAGGTGCACTTCCTGCTTGGACATATGGCGGCCAACCAAGGAGGTGTGAGGAGGGCTCTGCTGGTCACCATATGCACCTGCAGCACTGACGATAAGGATACAGTGAGTGGGGGGTTCCCCATGCCACAGGCACGGGACCACTGCATGCCAGGGATTTTTTGGTTTGTTTTAATTCTGGGCTTGCAAATGGGGGGGGGGGTCATTACCACCAGGGATTATATATGTCACTTTGGGGATGGGGATCAGAGAGATGTGGGGGGGACCACTGCCACCAGGGACGTTACTTTTGAATATGGGGCTGGCAAACAGAAGGAGGGGATGGTCCACTAGTACCAGTGATATATATTAAACTGGGTCTGGGATCAGAGCGAGGGAGAGGACCACCAGCACCAGGGATTTTGTTAATCATTATAGGGCTGGGATCAGAGGGCGGAATGGGGCCAGTGGCACCAGGGGTAGTTACAACTATCCTGGCCTGGAAGTGTGGTGCCATGCTAGCTGCCTACAGTATGTTACCCATGCAAATAGGCCCATAATAGGCATGCAAAGGAATCCTTAGCACCTTGCATGCCCAATGGGCTCATTTGCATGGGTACCTTAGAATACTGCTCCAGTGCTATAAATTCTTGGGACCAATTTTGGAAGCTATGTAGGAGCAGTGCTCTTTGACTTAGCACTGCCCTGACATGGCCCTACATTCATTTGGGTAGCGCCAGACTGAATGTAGCATCCTGGGACCCCTGGTCAAATGCAAATCACAGTGCAAAAATTTGTATAATGATTTATGCATTTCTGAATATCGGACCCTAGGTCTTGTGTGCACATTTAAATGGGAATGTATGGATTGATTAACAGCCTTAAAGCTAAATCAATATGCCTGTGTGTACGTGCTTGCATTTAATAAATATGTTTATATTGCAGGGTTATATGGTGCTCAGGTTTTGAGCCTGCCTGTACTGTACTAATAATGTATATCAGTTTGTAGGAAAAATACTAGTACAGTTCCAAAAGCAATGAGATTACACACTGCACGCTATAACAGGATGGTGAGCAAAACAAACAGAATGATGTGATGTACAGGGAGTGGGAGAAGCACTAGAACTTGGGAGATGATCCTCCCACTGTACAGGTCACTGGTGCAGCCACATATGGAGTACAGAGCAAGGTACTGAAGCCCACACCTGAGGAAAGACTGAAACAAGGTGGAGGCAGTACAGCACAGGGCAGCTAAGATGGTCCATGGCCTAGGAGAAATTATGTATGAGGAGAGGCTGCAGGGTTTAAACATATACACCCCCTTGAGAAGAAATGGGGTAGGGGTGAAATTACTGAGACATACAAGTACTTGCATGGGAAAGAGTGGACACCAAGGGACTCTTCTTAAGTTCAAATACAGGAATGAGAGGGAATTCAGAAAATTTGACAGGGGTTATATTCGAAAAGGATGTGCATAAGCACCTCTTCATGAAACAGGTTGTGAACAAGTGGACAAAGCAATCGGAAGAAGTGGTACAGTCCAAATCAATCAGCAACTTTAAGCAGGGCTTGGACACGTATGAGAGTTTAGTTAGAAAAAGGGGATATAGTAACAAAATGAAATATTTCCACATGGCTAAGGCAGAATACTTAGGTAGGTGGGCAGACTGGATGGGTCAAGAGCCCTTTTCTGCCGTCAGCTTCTATGTATCTATCTAATAAAATCTGATAATGACAAGCTGGCACACAAGCTCCACCATCTGTTCTGAATCCTGACTGAATCACCGGGGAGACTCTCCCCTAAGCCAGAAGCAGAAAGTGCAAAAAATCAGAAAAAAAGAGTATAAGGACAAAGACCAACAGAAAAGAAAAAAATAACTGGAAAGCCCATAATTATAGCGGAAAATACAGGGAGCTGCTGGAACAACCACAGGTCGATCAAGCCCTGACCTATGAGTGATTAAAAAGAGGTGAATTTAGGTCATGAGATGAGAGATTGATAATGGCAGCCCGAGATAGTGGACTACGCAGAAGATGGTTCACAAAAATCCATAGAAAAAACAGGAGAAACAGACAAGTGCAGGTTCTGTAGTACAGAATTAGAAACAGTTGCGCATCTCATGGCTGGATGCAAAGTGCTTATGGCAGAAGGCCTGTATACCGAAAGACACAACAACGTAGCAAGACTGATCCACTGGAAACTGTGCAGACACTATAACATACAGGTAGCAGAGAAACACTGGAAACATGTACCACAAAGAATCACAGAAAATGAAGAAGTAATGATCACATGGGATCATTCAATACCAACAGCCAAGAAAGTGGAAGCGAGAAAACCAGATATGGTAATACAAGAAAAAAGAACAAAGATAGCATTGCTGATCGAAAAAGCCACCCCTAGTGACTACAGTGTCCAGCGTCCAGAGAGACACAAAATCATGAAATATCAATCTATGCAGTCAGAAACCAAACTGATATGGAATAAGGACACACAAATCATTCCAATAGTGCTTGGAGCAATGGCACTAATCAAAAAGAACTTTCAGGCACATTTAAATATGCTACCAATATTTGTGATACCTTATGAACTTCAAAAGGAAGACATCTTTGGGACATTGCATGTGCTGAGAAGAAAGCTCTCAGCAAACAAAGACTAATACAGTACTGATGTCCTGAGTTTTGAATATGCCCTGGCTTAAGAATGGGGTCCATTCTCATCACGGTACCAGAAATCCCTAAACATTTGGGGAGACTAACCCTAAGACCATTTCCACGGTGGGAAAAACAATGGGAGTAAGTTACTGCAGTGAAGTTAGTGGCAGGATGGGGTTGGGTAGTTGCCAAAAGAATGGAAGAGGGTGCCAAGATATGGGTCAGGGAGAAAAAGAGAATTGAAAAAAAATATTTTGCTATACATAGGAAATCCCAGAGACTGTAAAGCAAAGTTTGCCATTTTTTAAACATGCTTTTTGTAAGTCATAGGCAAGGCCACTGATTTACAGTGATTAAAACAATTAAATTCCGTTTTCAAGACTTAAGATTCCAGAATTTTACCTGTGATTGTTACTCTAATTTCCGGATTTTACCGGGATTCTGTTATCATTCTTTTAGTATGTACATAAATAATCAGAATTAAAGAAGGCTTAATATACAGAGCATTAAATAAAGCAAACTGAAAATAGTACAGGAAGGAATTAAAAGAAAAGCAGACTTTTTTATAGATTTACTGATCTGAAAGAAAATGCCAGATTCCATGAAATCTTCATTTTTACCGGTTTTCAGGCAGCCCTAATTCCGGAATTTTACTGGATTTTCCAGTAAAAACCGAAAAACAGTGGCCTTGGTCATAGGTTTCACTGGATAGTTTGATACTTTTGATTGGAAGAACATGGCTTGTATTAAGATGGTATAGCACAGTCACAAGCTTTCAGGGTCCATATAACCCTGAAAGCTTGTGTACTGTATAATCTTAGTACAAGGCATATGTTGGTCTAAGAAAAGGTATCAAACTGTCCAGCAGCTCCTGTTTCTCAAAACTAATACAGGTTACAATCTCTTATTAAGATGGAATACTTTATAATGTCCTTTTTTATCTTGATTGTGCTGATTAGTTCTATTGATGTGATGCATTTGGCTTTAGAAAGAAGTTATCAATCCCAGATCTGCAAGTTTCGTGTTACTGCTCTGGAAGCCTGGAACAACTGGTGATGCACTGTAATTATTTTAAGAACAAATTGATATAAGTAGAATCAGATCAATTAAATGATGCATGCCTGCAAAGCAGAAACCATAGTATTTAACAGAGCTAAGTAAAATATATACAGAAAAATTTAAACTAATTCTTTAAGGAATCAATAGCTGTACTCAGGGACAAGCACAATTTCAGACAAACACTTGGCAAATAAATGAGCACTAAATGTCCTGCACTAATGCATTCTGCACATAAGTGGCTTCTTTAAGCGCATTACAACATCCCTTTGGTAATGATGATTCAAACATGCTTCAATCAGCTATATACTGAATCTCCCTGTATTTGTACTGAGACTTACGCTTATGCCGTGTTTTTAGTTTCATTTACCATTCTCCTTCCTTGAAATTAAAATGCAGGGAAATGTTGCCTTTGGTATCAATATAAAACATTTTTCCATTAGATGCCTTTGGCAAAGTTTCTTGTGCTGTTACAGCAGCGTCTATAGATATCTCAGACCTCAAATAAAATAGTCAGACCTAGAATTATATCTATTTCTGTAACATTTATTTCATTCATCTTATTGACATGTTTCTCATGTATTTATTGCATGTATTCAATTGACAGTATTCATGTTCCCACCTCATTAATCTGAGTCACATTTGTTCAGCTCAAGGTCTTGGGTGACTCAGAACCGGGAAAGAGAATTTGAAATTATTAACAAAGATAAAAAAAGAAAAATACACCTTTAGCCAAAAGAAAAAAAAATTGAGGGAAATTTTAAGAAGCACTGAAATTACTTTTATACAGCTTAATGCTGTGCACATTTCTCCTCATGTTGTGTTAGCTGTTTAAATAATAATCTCCATGTATTTGGAAAAAAAACTTGCATTTTCTTATAAACTGATATGCATTACAAATGTAAGTACAGTACAGGCAGGCTCAAAAGCAAAACATGAGGACCATGTATGCCTATAATATGAATATATTTATCACATACAAGCACGTACACACAGGTGTATTGATTTAGCTTTAAGGCTGTCACTCAATCCATATCTTGCCATTAAAATGCATGCACAAGGTCTGATCTGATTTGTTGTATGTCTGACAGGCAAGCTCCAATATGACCTTGGATTTTTTTTGGGGGCACAGCTTATTGAGACTTTCAAAATCCTTAGTACAGAAAAAGCTGATATTTAAAGTTACTGAAACTAAAAACTAGATTCTCATTTTAAGAATTTATATTGCATATCACCACTCTGTTCTTTTTGAGAAGGCCATCATGAGTGCATGTATCATTTAATTCTTTTCCCCAGGCCAGTGTTAATCAAAGTCTGATAAGCTGTAAGACTGGTTGGCATGGGGTCCTATTTCACATTTTGTTATCTAGTCTCAGAACCCATGAGTTGCTTCTGTTTCTGATACCTGAACCTTTTCAAGAAGAATTTCCTAAATTAGCACCATAGAGAATGGGTTGGCTTATTCGACTAAGGCACTATCTTCCTGGCCTGGTCTTTCACCTGTGTAGCTGAATTTCAAATTATGCCTAGACCATAGTAACTGGAAGTCATTTCAGTGTAATGGGTGCCAAGAGACTTGCTTTCACTTCTCATTTTCAGAGTGAAGGCATTTGGTTTCAGCGAAGACGCACAGCAATAAATGCCTCTCCTCTAAAAATAGCCCAAGGATACGAATATGTAAATATAAGTGCAAATATAGAAGCCCCTTGCACACACACACACACACACACACACACACACACTCACACACACACACAAAAACAATTTTAAAAAGTGGTAATGCATGCAATGTACTTCTGTAACCCCCATGGTGTCTGTGTGTGCGTATGTGTGTGTGTGTGTGTGTGTGCTGTGATGTGTGTGTGTGAGTGTGTGTGCGTGCGTGTGTCTGTGTGTGTGTGTGTGTGTGTGTGCGTGTGTGTGTGCGTGCGTGTGTCTGTGTGTGTGTGTGTGTGTGTGTGTGTGTGAGTGTGTGTGCATGCGTGTGTCTGTGTGTGTGTGTGTGAGTGTGTGTGTGATGGGGGGCAGGCATGGTCCAGGAAACCTCCTCTGTCTAAGGGTATTTCTGTCTCACATGGAGTTCCATTACATCCCTTAATATGGTGCATTGCTCTCTAGGCTGGGATTCTGCATTGTCCCCCAGGACCATCACCATCATCAGACCACAAACTCAAAATGTCTTTAACCACATCATCCTTTGTTGAACAATAAACTGTGCAAGTTGATGTGTAAAAATTCAGAGATCCAGTGCCATTCTGCATGTGACTATGTTCCTGCAGGCACTCACTCCTCTTTCAGAGTTAACAGTATTCTGGCATGTCTCAAAGTGAACAATATTCCTGGAACCTCTTTTACACTTAATATTTTCCTTTCCCGGTATCCCAGGCTATCTCCTGGCCCCTATGCTGGCTGGTCTCAGCAGAGCTGATATTCAAACACAGCCTCTTACTGGGACACATGTTCACTCTGTCTCATCCCAGGGATAACCATTGTCTGTGCACTGCAGTGGATGCAGTGTCTACTTGATGCCTTGTCTCTACTTTCTTTAGTTATATGGGCAATGATTGTAACAGTCCCTTTCTCCGATCATGTGCTACACAACAGTACTTTATCTTGTCTTCTACTTCCCTTGTCCTAATGTGGGGGGGGGACACCATATGTGATTCATGTGTTGTACAATGCTTTAGTTTGTCTCTGATTAGTTGTATGGCTCAGTTACCATAAACTCTTTAAGCCCTGTTCTCTGAATTCTCACTTTACTGCAGTTCACTTGAGGATTCTATGGTTGATGATTAGGGGCCCGGTGCCTATTTGCATGGCCACCCACTGATACCTCCCTGCCCTAGCTTGAGTGGGGTACTTTCCAGCTTGTAGTCACACTGCCATGTGTTCCCAAAGGCACCGACATCCACTGTACCTGTGCAGGTCCTCATTTCTCTGGATTTTTGATGGCCACTGTTGCACTGACTCAGAGCCCCCTGATCAGGTCGTGCTTCTCCAGTGCCATGGCTCGCTGCCGATCACCTCTCCACCCTGCTACTGAAGCTTCTACTTGGGAAGCTCAGACAGAGCCTCCCCTGATTGTGCGTGCTTCCCCAGCACCACAGCTCACTGCTGCTCACCGCTCCCACTGCTACTGTTGCTGCTGCAACTTGGGAAGCTCAGACAGAGCCCCCCCCAATTGGGCATGCTTCCCCAGTGCCGCAGCTCGCTGCCACTCATCTCTCCCACTGCCACTGCTGCTGCTACTTGGGAAGCTCAGACAGAGCCCCCCCGACCAGGCGTACTTCCCCAGTGCCGCAGTTCACTGCCACTCATCTCTCCCACTGCCACTGCTGCTGCTACTTGGAAAGCTCAGACAGAACCCCCCTGATTGGGCGTGCTTCCCCAGCGCTGCGGCTCACTAATGCTTGCCTCTCCCACTGCTACTGCTGCTGCTGCTACTTGGGAAGCTCCGACACAGCCCCCTTGATCAGGTGTGCTTCACCAGCACAGCGACTCGCTGCCACTCACCTCTCCCACTGCTACTGCTGCTGCTACTTGGGAAGCTCAGACAGAGCCCCCCCCCGTGATCGGGCATGCTTCCCCAGTACCACGGCTCACTGCCAGTCGTCCCTCCCACTGCTACTGTTGCTGCTACTTGGGAAGCTCAAGTATGGTTGACCCCAGGGAAAAGCTGGATAATTTTTTCATTTTCTCCACCGAGTTGAGATGCACCTTGATTGGCTTCCTTTCAAGAGAACTCCAGCCTGATTGGCCACTCTGCAAGCCTGCAATTTACTTTGGCTCTTGCTCTTTTCAGCTTCCTGGCAGCTTCTGAAAATATTGTTTTACTGCTATAATTTGGACAATGACTACCAAAGTTTAATCTATACTGAATATTTTTAGTTAGTGTAGGCACAAATTGCTGTATGTATAGTTACCTAGTTAGCGAATACCGCAACTGATTTTACTGCTTAAAGTTAATATAAGCTGCCTGCTTCTAGCCTGATTTTGTTCTTTCTTCCCCCTCATCTACTGGCTACTCCTTATTGTCTCCTTTTCTGTGAGCCTGCTTTTTAGCCCTGGTGTCTGTAATCTTTTATTTTAATTCTTTCTTCTTTTTTGTCTATTCTCTCTCTCTCTCTCTCCTCTCTCTCTCCCCCCTCCACCTTTTTGCTCTGCCCAATGCCTTCTTCCTCCTAATTCCTTTCCTCAGTGCATAGTGCTGACTCGCCCTGCTCCCAGCTTCTTTCTCTCCCCTGCTATTGTTGAAATCCCTGCATACTGTTTAAGCTAATTTCTCTACCTGATGCCTCTGGCCCCCTTCCACTTCACTGTCTTTGCATTCCTGTTTCTCCCTGCCCCCCCATCTCAAACTTTGTTAAAGTAACCCCTGTCCTTCTCTCTCTCCTCCAGACAGAGCTCCCCCTGATTGGGCATACTTCCCCAGCACTGCGGCTCACTGCTGCTCACCTCTCACACTGCTACTGCTCCTGCTACTTGAGAAGCTCCAGGTTCGGTTAACCCCAGGGAAAAGCAGGAGAATTTTTTCATTTTCTGCCGCCGACTGAACTGCACCTCGATTGTCTTCCATTCGAGACAACTCCAGCCTGATTGGCCACTCTGCAAGCCAGCAATTTACTTTGGCTCTTGCTCTTTCCAGTTTCCTGGCACCTTCTGAAAATATTCTTTTACTGCTATAATTTATCCCACCCACCCATTCCATCCCCATCCTCTATTAAATATGCATCTTAACTCCTCCCCTATGTTCTCTTCTCCTTTTCTCATTGGCTCCATGGTTCTGCCTTGGTCTGTTAGACCCATAATTCTCTACCCCTGTTTTTCTCTGCAGCTGTTATTTCTGTTACTGTTGATATCTAGCATTTGCCTAGGTTATATCTATCACTCTCAGCTGTCACTGGGCCTGATTCCCTTTGAAACTTTCCTTTATCACATACACGGCATAGCATCCCTTTTTAAACCCTGCCCACCTGTTTACAGTCTTAGCCACCTCTGGGTTTTGAGTTTTGTAATGACTATGCAACCAACTATTGTTAGCCCATTCTTGTTCATCCTGAGCAACAATAAGGATTAAGGCTTCTTTTGGCTAGGCAGGTTTACTGTGTGTTGTTATTTTGATTTTGTACTCAAGGGATTGTTACTGTTTGTTGCTAACATGTTATTGCTTTATTTTTCTTGGATTCAAATAATTGTTGCTGGGTATACATTCTGCTGCATTATTACAGGGTGTGCCTACAGGTGTGTGCTTACAATTACTGCTGTAATCTTCTGATTCAAATTGCCTTTTGCAAGGTATATCTTCTATTACTGCTTTATTTTTCCTCTGTAGCAAGGTGATTCTTACAGGGTATCTCTTCTGTGAAATTATTACAGGTGGTGCTTACATTTTTGTGACTTATCATCATTAGGCTAAACAAAATTAGTGTTTGCCACTATTCTATTTTTGTTTTTTGTTTTTGTCTCACAGGTGTTGCAGTCTCCTTCTCACATTGAAGGAGTTAATTGCTTTCCTCCCACTTCCTTCAGGGGATTAGTTGAGTATCTGGAGGTGGAACTGACAAACTGTCAGTCACTTCCAACAGAGGGAAGGGTTAAAAGGTCAGGTTAGTTGATATCTTGGAGGTGGAAGACTAGGTTTGCTGGCAAAGGCACCTAGCTTCACCTGAGCTCCCTTCTTCTAGGTTGCTTGAAAGGACAGAGCAAAGAACCTTACCAAAGCAACAATAAGGATTAAGGCTTCTTTTGGCTAGGCAGGTTTACTGTGTGTTGTTATTTTGATTTTGTACTCAAGGGATTGTTACTGTTTGTTGCTAACATGTTATTGCTTTATTTTTCTTGGATTCAAATAATTGTTGCTGGGTATACATTCTGCTGCATTATTACAGGGTGAGCCTACAGGTGTGTGCTTACAATTACTGCTGTAATCTTCTGATTCAAATTGCCTTTTGCAAGGTATATCTTCTATTACTGCTTTATTTTTCCTCTGTAGCAAGGTGATTCTTACAGGGTATCTCTTCTGTGAAATTATTACAGGTGGTGCTTACATTTTTGTGACTTATCATCATTAGGCTAAACAAAATTAGTGTTTGCCACTATTCTATTTTTGGTTTTTTTGTTTTTTTGTCTCACAGGTGTTGCAGTCTCCTTCTCACATTGAAGGAGTTAATTGCTTTCCTCCCACTTCCCTTCCAGGGGATTAGTTGAGTATCTGGAGGTGGAACTGACAAACTGTCAGTCACTTCCAACAAAGGGAAGGGTTAAAAGGTCAGGTTAGTTGATATCTTGGAGGTGGAAGACTAGGTTTGCTGGCAAAGGCACCTAGCTTCACCTGAGCTCCCTTCTTCTAGGTTGCTTGAAAGGACAGAGCAAAGAACCTTACCAAAGCAACAATAAGGATTAAGGCTTCTTTTGGCTTGGCGGGTTTACTGTGTGTTGTTATTTTGATTTTTTACTCAAGGGATTGTTGCTGTTTGTTGCTAACATGTTATTGCTTTATTTGTCTCGGATTCAAATTGTTGTTGCTGGATATACATTCTGCTGCATTATTACAGGGTGTGCCTACAGATTACTGCTGTAATATTCGACTCCAATTGTCTTTTGCAAGGTATATCTTATGTTACTGCTTTATTTTTCTTTGTAGCAAAGTGTTTTTTACAGGGTATAACTTCTGTGAAATTATTACAGGTGGTGCTTTATAGGTTTCACAGTTTTATCTGTCATTAGCATAAGCTTTCAGGGCTACTGCATTTGTTGCTGGCTGATTGTTTCTGCTCTTACCTCCTTGTATCTTTCAACCATAGTTCTTCTTTTTCAGCAGGGGAACTTCTGATAATAACAGACTCCATGATTCGGGGAGTTGATGCATATCTCCAGCCAGGGGTAATGGTCAGAAGTCTCCCAGGTGCATCAGCATGGAGAGACACTGACCACATTGCTAAAATTGTTCAGGAAGCAGGAGAAAACATTGATGTCCTGGTACACATAGGGACCAACAATCTCACCAGCCGATCAGTTGTAGAGACCAAGGAACACTTGACCAGGCTGGGTGACAAACTATCATTCATTTCATCCAGCATCTCCTTCTCTGAGATCCTGCCAGTCTGGGAGAGGGGGACAGAAGGACAGAAGGTCAGAGAAGGGGAGACAGGGGAGCTAAACATGTGGCTCAAGGGCTGGTGCCAGGAAAAAGGACACAAATTTTTAGGGAACTGGCAACAGTTTCGGGAGCACACGTATTTTAAATTTGATGGACTGCATCTGATTAAGGAGGGGAGTCAGTGCATTGGGGCAGAAGTTTGATGTCTTAGCAGAATATTTAAACTAGCAAATGGGAAGAGGGGTGCAGCACCCGAAAGATCGAATAGAAAGAACACCCCCCCCCCTCGGCTAGTGGTCAAACAGGAGTTCATCATGTTTGTAGTTCAATTCTATTATCAGGTAAAGAAAAAGGTCCAGCTCCCCATATGATGCACAGGGGAAATGCCGGACCTCACCCAACAACTAACACACCAAAATCTGACCAATGGAAAATCATGTACACAAATGCTTATAGTCTGGGAAACAAGATCCCAGACCTGCAGGCAATAATGACAGAGGCTAAACTGGACATAGTAGCCATTAGTAAGACATGGTTTACCAGTAACCACACTTGGGAGACTTCGGTACCTGGCTATGTACTGTTCAGAAGAGACCAAGGTGCAAAAAGGTGGGGGGGTGGAGTTGACCTTTATGTCAATGAAAATATCAAAGCTACAGAAATTCAGAATACACATAAGGAACCAGAAGAACTGTGGGTCACCCTGGAAACAGGAAATGGGACAGCCATAAGAACTTGGGTAGTCTACAGGCCTCCAGACCAGGGGGGAGGACATAGACATGTTACTGTTAGAAGATATACAAAACATTACAGCTAAAGGGGAGGTTCTGATAATGGGAAACTTCAACATGCCAGATACAGACTGGTCAATACCAGCAGGGACATCTGCCAGAACTAGACACATGGTGGATTCCCTGCAGTGGGAGGGCCTCAAACAACTGGTACAACAACCCACTAGAGACAGGGCTATCCTAGATCTAGTACTAACTAACAGATAAAGTATCACAGATCTCCAGGTAGAAGGTCACCTGGGGGCCAGTGACCATCACATGGTATGGTTCAATTTGGCCACTAGAACAAAGTCATTCCATTCCAAGGCAAAAATATGGGACTTCAGAGGAGCTGACTTTGATAAGATGGCCAACAGAGTTAAGCTAGCCCTAGCAAAAAGAAATACAGGTGAGGGGGTACAAGCAAAGTGGGCAAACATTAAACATGCAATACTTGAAGCAATATCCCATTGTGTTAGTGAGAAAAGGAAATGCAAAAGAAGACAGAAACCACTTTGGTTCTCAAACGCAGTAGCAGAAAAGGTCAGAGCCAAAAGGCTGGCCTTCAGGAAATATAAGGGAACGCAGCAAGATGAAGACAGGGAGGCATACCAAACTTCCTTAAGAGAAGCAGGGAAGGCAGTAAGACAGGCAAAGGCCCAAACCGAGGAAACACTAGCATGCACAGTAAAAGAAAGGTGACAAGGCTTTCTATAGATACATTAGTGAAAGGAGAAAATCCAGAGGGGGTATTGCTAAGATCAAAGGGGATAAGGAGGTGTGTGAGGAAGAGGATCATGTAAAAGCATCTATCCTAAATAGATACTTCTGCTCAGTATTTACTGAAGAGAAGGTAGGGCAGGGCCCACAGCTCTGCACAGTGGACACAGGGGGGAGGAGGGAGGTGTGCACTAGTCCCTTCACAAAAGAAAAGGTCCTACAAGAGCTCGATAAACTCAGGGTGGACAAGGCAATAGGACCTGATGGCATACATCCCAAGGTACTAAAGGATCTAAGGGTGTAACTAGCAGAGCCATTATCAGAACTGTTTAATGAGTCTCTGAACACAGGAGAGTTCCCAGAAGGCTGGAGAAGGGCTCATGTGATCCCGCTCTACAAGAGTGGCAACAGGGAGGAGGCAGGGAACTACAGACCAGTCAGTCTTACCTCAGTAGTAGGCAAGATTTTGGAGACACTCCTTAAGGAAAGGATACTGCAACACCGGGAATCCATAGGGGCACAGGATCCAAGATAGCATGGGTTTACAAAAGGAAGGTCCTGTCAAACTAATCTCATTGATTTCTTTGACTGGGTAACCAGAGTGGTGAACCAAGGGGGAGCAGTTGTGTTGCCTACCTTTACTTCAGCAAAGCTTTCGCTACTGTTCCACATAGAAAATTGATTAATAAGCTGGGTAGGCTCAGGGTGGTTCAGACATTGGTCAACTGGGCGGCAAACTGGTTGACGGGCAGAAAACAGAGAGTGGTGGTAAATGGTACACAGTCAGAAGAGATGCAAGTCACAAGTGGAGTACCTCAGGGATCAGTCCTGGGGCCAGTCCTCTTCAATATCTTCATCAGTGACATGGCAGATGGACTGGAGGGTAAAGTTTGTCTGTTTGCAGATGACACCAAGATCTGAAACAGAGTAGATGATCCAGATGGTGTGGGCAGAATGAGAAGAGATCTAGATAAACTAGCAAAATGGTCCGAAGAGTGGCAACTGGGGTTTAATACAAAGAAGTGCAAGATCATGCACATTGGGAAGAGAAACCCTGAAGCCACCTATAAGCTGGGAGGGGAGTTGCTGGCAGTCACAAGGGAAGAAAGAGACTTGGGCGTCATCATCACTGATGATCTGAACTCATCCAAGCAGACCTCTAAAGCAGCAGGTAAGACTAGAGGGACATTGGGGTGTATTAGTAGGGGTATCACAAGTCAGAAGAGGGACATAATAATCCTTCTTTAAAAGACACGGGTTAGGCCCCATCTGGAGTACTGCTTGCAGTACTGAAGGCCACACCTTCACAAGAACATTAACCAAATTGAGGCAGTCCAGAGAAGGGCGACCAAAATGGTGCAGGGACTGCATCAGAAAACATATGAGGACAAGTTAACTGAACTCAATATGTACACCCTAGAGCAAAGGAGGGAGAGAGGTGATATGATTGAAACATTCAAACACCTTATCGGCATTAACAAGGTGAAAGAGTCTAACATGTTTCAATATAAGAAAAATATCAGAACAAGAGGACATAGCACGAGATTAGAGGGAGGCCGATTAAGGGGTAATGTGCGGAAGTTCTTTTTCACAGAAAGGGTGGTGAATGCATGGAACAGTCTACATCAGGAAGTAGTAGATATGAATACAGTGCAGAGCTTCAAACAGGCAAGGGATGGGTATAAGGGTGCAATGCAGATGAGTATGAATAGATAGGCCATTGACAGAGCAAAGGCCTATGGCACATTCATAAGGTAGAAAAAGAAATGGGCAGACAGGATGGGCCTTGCGGTCCTTATCTGCCATCAACTTCTATGTTTCTATGTTTCTGACCATGCTGGCATCCACCACAAACACTGTAAACAGGTGCTCACCCCTCCCCACTACTGGGCACTTTGTTGAATATCCCCAGCATGGATGTGGGACTGCCTTAAATGGCCTAAACTCAAGCAGCTCAAATTTCTACTTCCACTCACCCCTGCATTCTTGGTTGCCCATATGTCCAATGAGTAGTTTGCCCACTCTTTACTGCCCTCAGTTTTCACTTTTGAGTGTCCTGTCTGTACAGGGCACAGGTAGGAAAGGGCATGCAGGAAAAAGTGTGTGCTTGCTTCACAGCAGATACCTTAAGGTGCTCCTGAAATGACTAATACTGCTACTCCTGCTGATATGGGGCAACATACACCCTAATCCTGGCCCACCCTCAAACAGTTTCAATGAGAAAGACAGAGTGGGGGCTCTCTCTCTGGCTAACATCAACATCTGCAGCCTTCTAAAAAAATCAGATGTCCTTACTGTATGGTATGGGTCCCCCAACACAACCCTGACATCCTATCTGTGGTTGAGACATGGCTGTCACTAGCGTTCCCTGATGCTGCCTTTGCAATACCAGGGTACTCAGTCTTCAGGCAGGCTAGGCTGTTAAAAAAAGGGGGTGGCTGTGCCCTATATCTGAAAGAGTCCCTAATGGGACGTGCTGGGGTAGATTTACAGGTCCTAGCCATTAAGGTTCTGCTCAGTGCCCATAACAAGGGGCTGACTATTGCATACATTTATATCCCTCCCAAACTGTCATTGCAAGACCTGATCCCTTTCCTCCAGTGCATCAACAATTTAAAGCACAACTCTAAAGTCATAGTGCTTGGAGATTTCAATGTAAAATTGCTCTCACCCAGTTCAGGTTCCTACAAGGATGCCTTGTCTGCAGTGATCTTCACCCAGCTTATTACCTTACCAACCAGGATTAATTACAGAACAGGTACCAGTATGCTACTGGATTGGGTGCTTACCAACTGCCCTGAGCATATCACTGAAACAGCAGTCCTTCCAGACTACATAAGTGATCATTCTCCCATCCAGTGGCTATGGTCAAATAAATTCACTAAACCCCAGCCCAGAACTGTATACAGTAGGGTACTCACATGGGGACACCTAGAGCCTCTTGAGTCACTTCTGCGACAACAAGACTTGGACCAAATTGATAGCACTACCGATATTGATACTGCTTTTGAATATTTCATCTCCTGCTTCAATGCAACATGTGATATCCATGTCCCTTACAAGAAGAGAAAAATCAAGAGCACAGACAACACCTGGATTACATGTGAAGTCCTGGCACAAATTAAAACACATGACCAACTATGGAGTTGGGCAAGAGCTACTAGCAGTCCAGCAGATATTCAGGAATACAAGACTGCCAGAAACACCTGCACCAGGGCTATCAGATTGGAAAAAGCCAGTTTCTGCAGAAGTGCCCTATCCAACTCGTTTGAAGGATTTGAAGAGATTCTGGAGGAACCTCACAGAGTTTATGGGTAGAGACTCCAAATTGGCCCCTACCATCCTAGATGTTGAGGGCACTATTACCCTTGACTACTCCAAAATTGCCTATACTTTCAATTTGGTGTTCACGGATCTCAGTCACATACTACCTGCTGACTTCTTTGATCCCGCCTCTGTGGCAGATAGTGCTGCCAAACCTGTTAAGAAGCAAGCTCATCCACAGTTCTATTTTAAAGTGGTGACTGAAAGAGAATCATTAAATACTTACTCAAAGTACTCCGTAGAACCAGAGTAAATGGGGACTCACTTGATCTGAAACTCATCACCCTCATCCTTGATGCTGTTCTGCCCCCCCCCCAATCAAGATTATCAACATTCCCTTATGCTCTCCCAGTTCCCCCTCAAGTGGAAGTTTGCACTGGTGATCCCAGTCCATAAAAGTGGTGATAGGTCAATTAAGCAATAATGCTCGACTGTGTGTGTGTCGTGCTGGGATAACGTCATGCCTCAGGTGGTTGGGCACGAGGCCGCAGGCCGAGTGTATCCAATAACTGAGGTGTGACGTTCTCCCAAACGAAACACACTCTGGAGGGCATTATTACTATTATACAATGGCTCGTTGTTACACAGAAGAAAAAAATCATTTTAAAGATTTTTTTGTGTGGAAAAATATTTTTGTTTTTTAAGAGACAATGGAAACAATCAAGCAAAGCAAATCAAGCAAAAGCAAAAAATCATCTGCAGGTTCACAGTGAGGCTGAGACTAGACCCGTGATGTTGTACTGGGATAACATCATGGGTCCAGCCCAAGACTGACCAATCAGAGTCCAGGAATTCTTCTTGTCCTTGTATAATACATGGTAATTACAGGCCTATCTCCATTCTTCCCCCCTCTATCCAAAGCACTCAAAAAAAAATTGCTGCCAACCAACTGGTTGACTACATGGAAAAATACAACCTTCAATGTCCTCAGCAGCATGGCTTTCGCAAAGGCTACAGTACCACCACCACTGCACTCCTTGAATTTACAGGCTTCATTCACCATGCACTTGACTAAGGGCAACTGGTCGGCATCACATATATTGACCTCTCAAAGGCATTTGATACGGTCAACCATACATTACTAATTGAACAGCTTGCTGACCTCACTTGACACTTTATGCTGGTTTAACAGCTATCTCTCTGACCGCTCACAACAAGTGAAGATTGGAGATGTCCTCTCAGATAACTAACCTGTCCAGTGAGGTGTCCCCTAAGGGTCAATTTTGGGGCCACTGCTTTTCAATATCTTCCTGAACAAACTCCCTGCATCCTGCCCTGAACATATTCTCTTGCATGCAGATGATGCAGTAATTTTTGCAAAGAACACTGATCTCTCACCCCAGCTGACTGTCAGAAACTGCTCAGGAGTCACACTAGAACTGGCACAAACGTTCAAGTACTTGGGTGTGACTCTTGACAGCACATTGTCCTCCTCCAATCATATTGACAGTGTTGCCAAATCAGTGAATACCTACATTGGTCTTCTTTACAAACAAAAGCACTGTTTGACTCCAGAAGCCCTTAACCTAGGAATACAAAGCTTGATTGTCTCTATCATAGACTATGGGCTTGTTGTCTATGGAGCTGCCACTGACACCACCTTACAACATATCTCTATTGCACCGAACAAGGCGTGCCAGCTTCTTATTGGGGCTGCTCACTGCACGCACACCTGTGACCTATTTGAACGGGCAATCTGGCTCCAACTCCAGGGAAGAATCTCTTACCAGACCTGCCTGGCAGCAAAAAAAAGCCTCCCTTGGTCTGTTGCCCGCTGGAGTACAGCAACTCCTCAGTCCATCCCATAACACCCACCATAACAGAAACTCAGATAACACTACATTACAAGTTCTCCACTGTTGTACTTCACAAGGTCAGCAGTCATTCACAGGCAGAACCCCAAAAGTATTTAACTCGTTTCCCTGTGATGTCGCGAGCCTAGCCACCCTTGGCTCCTTAAAACACAAACTATGACAGCTCCTAGTGACTCATGCCACTTGTGACTGTTTTACCTAATACTCATGGATACTGCTCCCACTCCCTGCCTCCCTCCCTCCCTCCAATGTCAAGTGCCCCACCTTTTCACCCCTTTTCATTTTTCTCCTCACCCAGATTCACATCCCTTCCCTCTCTACACCCTTCCCTTCCCTTCCCTCTCACTCCCTACCTCCTTCCCTCCCCCCACCTTCACCTGCCCTCTCATACATTCATTGTCACCATGTCCTATGCCCTCTTCCCCCCATCATTTCCACCCTGTTCTCTTTTCCTCTTCCTACTGCTCTACTCCACCCCTCACTTACCCTATCCCTCACACACCCTTCCTAGTCTTACCATCTATGACTGCCTCCTGAACTTTTCACCTTTCCATCACCATTTCTTCAGACTTTTACCCTGTTCTTACCGTTCCTCCTCCTGTAGGGTAGCCTTACTGTGTGTAGTTTACCTAAGCCATTACAGTGTCAGTGACTCAGCAGGTAGCACACTCGCCTCTGAGGCCAGGAGATCAAAAGGCTGTGGGTTCTATCCGCACACCAGGCACTTGGGTTAATGTCCCAATACTGACACTGTAGTGCAGTATGATAGTACAAACTCTTTACCCAATTTATAAATTTTCTCGGTATCCTGTAGTTTTCCAGGACCTTAAACAAATATTCATGAGATATTCTATCAAATGCTTTTTCTTAATCTGTACTCAACAGGTAACTTTTTATTCTCCCTTGTGTTCATTTTGTGAATAATTCCCTTAACCATAATAAGTTGTCCTGCACCGTCCTATTTTTTATAGAGCATGCTTGATTAGGGCTAATAAGCTTCTCTGCTACCTTGCTGAGCCTGACTTGCAATATTTTTGCTAGGATTTTATAGTCTGTGTTTAGTAAACACAGGGGTTTCCAATTACTTAAATCTGCTTTGTCTTCTTTTTTGTGAATTAATATTAATAATGGTTCATATTGTGTTGATGTAATCTGTCCTTCTAAACAGTTATGAAATACCTCTGTTAAGATGGGAACTATCTATTCTTTGCATTTTTTATAAATTTCAGCACTTAATACATGTTTTCCAGGTGCTGTATCATTTTTTAGTTTCCTAATTGCCTGTATAACTTCTTGTGTATCTATTGTTTTTTCTGGCTCTACCACTGGTTCGACATCTCTGATTAATAGGCTTCGACTATAACAAAGGAATCATGTCAACTGCAAATCGCGGGTGGCATGATTCCTTGACGAACTCCTGGTTCTGCTTTACTTGGGGGTGCTTCACCCCGAACCCCATATAGGGGCTGTTCTCCCTTGCTCCCTCAACTAAAAAGTTCTGCTCCGTTGGAGTTAAGTTGGGGTGGGGTGCAGGACCGGGAGACAGCATGCCCCTGTCTTGGGCACGCAACACAGCGACCTGTCGGCAAGTATTGATTTGCCGAGAAAGGAAGGCGTGGTTACATGTTGGTGTCGCCGTAAGGGGGACATACCATTTTTTCCAAATCTAGTTTATCAAAATTAGTTAGTTCTGGCACTTCTATAGTGTTCCTGAATTCCGTATTTTGCTTTATTTGTGGTACTTTCCCAAACTGATTCTTAACATGGATATCTACTGCTGTCATAATTTCTTCTTTTGTAGAAAGTAGACTACCAATTATTCCATACACATTTTTAATTGATCTTTTCTCAGTTCTCATGCTAAAATCTCTAAATGGATTGAATGTTTGTTTCTGACATTGTGTTCCAAATCTCATCTCCAGGTAAAGGGACCGTGCCCTATTGTATTGTAAATCTTTCATTTGTTTTGGGATATTTGAGATTTGAGTACTGTAATCTAGTTTTTCTGTTTCAGTTCTGGATATTAATTTTTGTAATTCATTCCTCAGTTGTAGGTATTTTATATCTCCAGACCCACCTTAGTTTCCAGTAAACTTACTAAATAGGTTTCTTATATCTTTCTTTGTATCTTCCCACCATAATCCTGCTGTATCATAAATTAATCTTACTGATAGTCTAGCTGCCCATAACTCATTCCATTGTTGTATTAGCCTTTCATCAGTCAGTTTACTGTAATTCATGTGCCAAATCCCTTGTTTTTATGTGTCAGAGTATTACCCCATTGTAACCTACATTTTAACATCCTGTGGTCAGAGTATTCATAGCTTTGTACTTGTGATTCCAATACTTGTAAGTGTTCAGATATAAATATGTAATCTATTCTTGTTTAGGTAGCACCTCTAAAGTATGTTTCTCCCTTGAGAGTGGCATTGCCTATATGCAGCTCTTAGTTTAGCTAATTTTACTATTCCATTTAAACTATTAGTGTCATTGTATAGTTTTTGAGTTTTTAAACCTCTATCTTCCAGTGCAGTCCTGCAATTAAAGTCCCCTGCCCAAATAACTGTTCTAGAAGTAAATAAACACAGTTGTATTTCTGTAAACAGATTAACTCTGGCAGCCTTTGTTTGTGGTGCATATACGGAAATTACTCTTAGCTGTTGTTCTCCATAGGTTATGTCTAAAGTAAGGGCTCTGCCAGGCAAGATTTTAATCAGTTTAGTTAATGTGAGCCTTTGGAAGCTTTGGAAGGCAGTATAGCAGAGTGGTTTAAGGCTCTAAGCTGCAAATCTGGAGACCTAGGTTTGAATCCAACAGCCCCCACTTGCATACTGTGTGACCCTGAGCAAGTCACTTAACTTCCCTGTGCTCCCAGATCGCACCTGTAAACAAGATTTCAACTTAGTGTGCCACTCCTGGTTAAACAACTGAAAAAAAGCCACAAGTAATTAAATAAGATTCCTACCCCATCATATTTCTGCAATCTCACTGACCAAAAAGATGGCCCCTTTGTCCAGAGTCTAGTAGCCTTATTTAGCCCATACCTTGTTTTTAATCTGGTATCTTGTAGGAAAATTAACTGTTTATACGGGATAGACTGCCCATTACAGATAAAACTTTCCTATGGCTTTTGATACTATTCACGTTTATAGTAGCTATCTGTAAAGTGGACATATAACTGGGGAGAGAAAAAGGAACAGGGGCACCTAGGTATCTATACTCTTATCGGGGGCATTCTTGTTCTGGGACCTAGCTCTCCTTCTTACTGTCTGGTCCTGTATTTTTTCATTCTGATCCTCTAGCTCAGAATGAGTGTCTCGAGAGGAAGCTTAGATGGGTCACCTGATTCTTCCCCTTCTGAGTCTGTATCTCCCCAATTTTTAGATAGTGCTTGATATCTGTTCTTGTAAAAGACATTAGCTGTTTTTTTTTGTTTGTTTTCCTATCCTTTTTCAGGGTATTCCTTTCATCCCTAGGTCTTTTTTTACTCTTTTTCTCCCTAGCACTTGTTTAAATTCATCAGACTGTGGGGAGTGGCATCTGTTCTGTGTCCCATGGGCCTTCCTTTAATTCTTTAGTCTCTTCTAATTCCATTTGTTCTTCTTTCTTTTGATCCTGAAAAATGAAATCACTGACACCCTTCTTGCTTTGTTTGCCCCATTATTCACTATTTCTGGCTCCCGTTTGTTTTCCTGTATCTCTAACTTTTTTCCTTCTCAGTCCTGACCATGTCCTCTAGCCATTTCTCAGAAACCAATATTGACCCCTTTTGTTGTGCTTGGGCTATTAAATTTCTGGAGACAAACTTTCCCCTTTGTCATGGGAGGCTCAAGGAGATTTAGCATAGGAGTGTTCTCTTCACTCATACAGGTTACCTTTGAAGGAGTTTAGACAATATTTAGCCAAGTGTGCATATTTGAAGCAGTGATTACATTTTGTACTATTACATGCATTCCCTAAATGACCACGTGACCCACACTTGAAACATGATTTTGGTTATCCCAAGTAAAATTGTGATCCTCTATCTCTTCCTAAAAAAACTACCTGGTAAATGCATGATTCCATAATCTGTTTGAGTTTTATTTTAATTTTCCACCTCCCTGTCCAAGTCTGTTCAGAATCCACAATGGGAATTGGGGTTTCCAATACTTCACATCATTGCTTTAACCAAAATAATATATCAGATATGTTCACCCCCTTAGTTTTTGAATAAAACTGTGATTGTTCTTGCTAAAGGCTTTGTTAGAGGTATTGCTAGAAAGGGGCTCCATAACTGTGATTTATACATAGCATTACATTTTGCCCAAAATCTGTCTAATCCAATGATGGTTTTAAAACTTATATCAAAGTTGGCATCTCTAGTATTAATTAGCACATATATCTCAGAGGCAAAAAACCTCATGGAATCCTTTAATAGAGTCCGTGCTATATAAAATCTATGAGGAGGGTGTTCAAGTCCTCCTTTAAATATTAATCTAACCACATTTTACCATGGTGCAGGCTTTCCTCTAGGTGAAAAAAGTTCAGCAAATCTCTTTGGGGGATTACTTTGCTCTGAGTTCTCCCTTGTTTCAGTTACTTTGTTAGTGTCAGTGTCATATTTTTCCTTAGACGCAGGGTCCCCTGCAGATATGCTTGGTTTTTCTTTATCTGTATTTTCTAAATTTTGTACTTTATTCATTGTTATTTCATTTTTATGAGCAGTTGCATTTCTGTTATAACATTGCACTACTAGGTTTGTGTTATCTGGCATCCAACCTCCTGTTTCCTTAGGCACCCATCCTGTAGCTAGCAGAGCATTTTCTGGTGACCATACATTTCCAGATTCTTTCATTTTTACTGACATCCTTCTAATTCCCATTGTCTTTTTTCCTGTATCTTTTGTTTCATTACTAGGCTCTTTTGTAGTATCTGTGAACACCACTGGCTGCATGAGCAGTGGAATGTCTCTAGAGTTTAAGCCTACTGCAGTGTTACAATTTATTAGTTTGTTACTCACATTCTCCTCTCTAGTATTCATCACGTCTTGTTCTTTTTTCTCTAATTCTTGTTCGAGTTCTGTTTCTGGTGTTGGGTACAGCTCCTTGATCTCCTGACTCACTCATTTTGCTGCGTCTGGACCCTTTGATGTTCTTACATCATCCGCTGTCAGAGTCAGCTGGACGGCTGTTGTTTCATTTTGTTATTCTGATCCAATGGGTGTTTTTCGCGAACCTGACAATTGCTGCTGCTGTATGGCTATTTCCATTTCGGATAGTAAGGCAAGTAGTTGTTGTCCCTTATTTTTCAAAGCTGTTACCAGTTCTTTGTCATCTCCTGCACTCCCATCTGTGTTGCCATCAAGTTCTATTTCAGTTTTTTCTATCTGCTGCACTTCTTTAATTTGCTGCTCCAACCCACCTACTGTTTCATCCATTTTGTTTAATAACAGACCATCAAAGTCCATATCTTCAGCCTCTGACAGAATTGAAGCATGAGGGGAGGCTTTCCCTCCTGCTCCCTCAACCTCCATCCTTCTTCTCTCAGCATTGGCCATCTTGGCAAGCAGCCAAATGGCCAAGGGTTCCTCCTATAGAAGGGTAGGGGAATTCCCCAGTGCCCTGGCCACATTTCCCCATTCACTACAAAATACCACCAACAGCTTAATCTGGTTCAAGGTCAGTTGGTATTCATCTTTATCCTTCTCCCCTGGGTCGTGCCTGAAAATAGGCAGAATTTGTCTAGTGCACTTACCCAGTCAACAAAAGCTAAATAAATAAATACATTCCTCAATGCTCTTTTTGCTTCTTTCTCTTTTATTTTGACAAGGCCTTTGACTGAACTTTTTCAATATATAGCTCAAGTCTTTTGTTTGCTCCCCTCATGGAATTTATTCTAGTATGTCATAGTTATTACCATAGTCCAATGTTCCTTCTCTTGCAGTACATAGCACCTGTTTCTGCCTAATGTAACCTTGCCTAATAATTCAGTTGTCTTTATCTATCTATGTAACCAGGATGTGGAACCTTTGTAAAAGAGCCTCTGACTCAAAGGTGTTAATCTGAGAGGCTCTCTGTCTCAAGCCACTTCATCCATACTAGATTCCTACCTTGTCAGGCAGTGATCTTTCCTGCTAGAGCCTCTCCTTCCTTTTCAGGTTCTGTATTAACAGCACAGTACTTTTTCTGGACACACACACCCATTACAGATCCTCTTATGGTCTTTGGAGGGAACCTACTACAGGCCCATGGCCACTTGGTTGTCTCCCTTAAGTGGAAACTCACCCAGGGTTCCCACATGCACCCAGTGGTACAAGTACATATTTTTCTTCTGTGTCTAAGTTACCATGAAACATTCACAGATCCCCAATAAAGAATTAAATCCATGCCTTCTTCCATATCTCTGCAGGCCTTAAAGGCTGCGCCCTCCTTTTCTGCTCCTAACTGACCAGGATTGGTTGAGATTGATGGTGCACTTTTTACTCCTAAATTCCCTGCAAAACTCCCCAGAATGTGAGTCACAGGCTGGACACACCAGTATACAACTTCTCCTCTGTACTGGTAGGAGAGGGTTGTTACACTCATAAGAATTGAAAGACCTAAAAGGAGAGGCTGAGAGCCATGCTTCATAATCAGTCTCATCTAAAACCCTGCATCGACAATAGGTCCTGGGGCAGATAGGGAACCCTGGGCTGATTAGATGATGTGTGTCCTTTTCTGCCATCACTGTCTATGTTTTTAAACCTTTGGGGCCTTATTATAAAATGGAATTGCACTTTGCTCACTATAATAGAACTAGACTATTCTTTTTGTTTTTTCCCCTCCATCCGTGGTTCACTAACCGGGAACCCTCCTTTGAGCCCTTGGCCATTCCACCTGCTTATCTATGGAACTCCTCCTGACCAAACACCCAGGGACCTCAGACACCCTGCTACATACCATTTTATTGCCTCCCATTGTTTTTTCCCCCTAAGGTGGGGTTTTGCCTATCAGCCCCCCTGTAGACTGTTTTCCATACATCTATCTGTACATGGTGTTAGCTCCCCCAGATTTGATGTGGGGCAGCCAGGGTATCATCAGCCCAACCAGCAACCTATTTTCCCTGGTTTTCGTCACCTCCTCCATGCAAGAGCAAATCATGGCATCTGGGGGGATGTGCAGTAGCGTGCATGGTCACCCACATCACCATGAAAAGGTGAATGGATATGCCAGTCAGTCACTTCAGTTCAGCTTAGATTCAGATCCCCTGTCTTTGGTTTGGCTTCAACACTCCAAAGTCATTTTGGGTCCTTGGTATTGGGGATTAAATAAGTAATAAGCCATGACAGGGTGTGTATTATAGGATTTTAATGCATGCCCTAGGAATGCAGTAGGGCACAAAGTTGAAGGTCAAGTATCCTTACAATCCTGAGACGTGCACTAAAATCCAATGATGCACACTCTGGAGGTGCTTATTACACTTTTCAAATGGCTTTTAGTAGGGTTTGGGGAGAGGAAGCAGAGATTCAGCACCTGACCATGTGTTTATAGAGGCAAGAGACACTTTTCTTAAATGAAGGTTGTCTCCGAGGCAGACCTGCCTCAGAGGCAGACCTTGCTACAATGCAAAACTTAGTTTTTTGTACTTACTCTTTCTCGTGCTACGTACCTTCTCTTCTATATTTACTATTGGAACACCACACCACCATGGATCACCACTCAGATGAAATTCTAACAAAAGAGAAGTAAATGGACCAGGTGTGAATCTGAATTCTCAAACACTTGTTTATCAGGCTGTAGACCTTTCCACTAAACCACAAAGCCAGCACAGCAATGCAGCTCAGCTCGTTAGTTCTAGAGGTTAAAAGCCTTCCTGGGGGGGTGCTAATGAGCAGGGAAGAGTAAAGATGTGTCTACTCCATTCTCCATCTCCCGTAATAATTAAAATATAATTTAAAAAGTTAAAATTGACTCAACACCTGCTGGAAAACTCACCAGACCTCCTACTTACAGAATGGACGAATTTGTGCTGCAGAACCCAGCTAAAAACCTGCAGACTGCTGGTGCAGAAATCTGAGAAACAGAAAAAGCATGGAGATATAAGTTGTCTATGATGTTTTGCTGACAAGGATATATATTGGGGTTAGTAACTGTGGTGGTGAAGGTATTTTTGAAATGTATTTTTTGAAATGTGTTATTGTGAAATTGTATTATGCATTTTATAGTATATCTCCATGCTTTTTCTATTTTTCAGATTTCTGCACCAATAACTCGGATTGTTGTATGAAGTGTTTGGTCTGAGGACTATAAACTCGGTGCATGAAAGAACTTTGAGTCTAGAAGTGCTAAATAGATATATAATTATAGTCATTAAGCACATTGCTCAAATGTCTGTCTATTTAACAAAATTAGTATGGAGATGTTTATCTAAGGTTTTAATGACATATGTATGTCATGTTAACTTATGGACACTGTCTCTTCAAGCAGCACCTTATATCAGTAGCTCTTGATAGACGGTGATTAGGCTTTGAAAAAGCACAAGTTAGTGTGAAACATGTAAGCTAACTGATCAATGAATTGCTGCTGGTGTAACTCTCTGAGGGGGTATTTTATCTTGTTTGTATTTCTTCACCCGAGACTGGATATATTAAAATTTGAATTTTTTGCACTATCCCAAAGTGGGCAGTCCTTCTTTGTCTTATGTGGTGAAGATTTGAAACATTTGGCAGCATAATTGGAAATACCTCTTTATAGGAGTCCAGGCCTTGGTGGGTGCCGGCTACACAGTTACTTTTTCATGGATATTTTCTTGTCCAGGCACCACCTGCAATATTCTATTGTGTGATCACTAGATACTTTCTGCAATTCTATTTTTAAATGATCAGCATGGGTTTAACCATAAAAGGCTAAACTGCTGTTGTTTGGACTATTTTGTTTGCACCAAAAAGCCGGTTGATGGCTGGACGACAACCACCATGTGAACAAGTTCAAAAATCTCTCAGAGAGTTTATTTTTAAAGAGAAGGGGAATAATACTAGTTATTTCAGTATTTTAAACAATACTAGTACCACCACGTTTACTAGGTTTACTAGGTAAGTGAGGACAAAAGGAAGCTATGAAGCCTATCTTGATTGTCCCCCACATTTGTGTGAAATTATACTTTGCTGTAGTTTTTGGAGAGCCAATGATCTACACCCTTTTTAAAGGATTCATAGGTATTACAGTCTACTTGCTCTTGTAGTAGCTGGTTCCAGAGCCTTGGTGTTCTTACCGAGAAGAAATGAAGTCTCCTGTTTGTTTTTGCTTTACACACCATTAGTTGTTGATTGTGAAGTCTAGGTAATATTTTTCTTTGTGTATGAACAATACCACATTTGTCCATCAGAGAGGGTGATTTATGAATTTTATATAAGAACAGAAGATCACCTCTGTAGCACCTAAACTCCAGTGAATGTAGGCCTGTTTTTGAAGCCTCTCTGGATATGGTAGTGATGCTAAATGGGGCACATTTTTGTTGCCCTTCTCTGAACTCTTTCAATCACTTGAATGTCCCTGACCATGTATGGACTCCACACTGGTGACCCATAATCTGTATATGGTCTGATGTATGCTTTAAACAATGGGATAATACATTCCTCTGTCTTAGATATAAACGTACGGTTAATGCACCTAAGTAGTGAATTAGCAGTTTTAGCTACATGATTACAGTGATTGGAGGAGGATAATGTGTCATCTATCAGGATGCCCAAGTCTTTATCACATATTGAAGATTCAATGATAATATTGTATAGTGTATACGTTTGTTTGGATTATTGTAACCAGAGTGGAGAACAGAATATTTGTCTGTATTAAATGTCATTTTGTTTTTCTGTGCCCAATGCTGTAATACTGAAAGGTGGTTTACTAATAAGTCCATATTATAGTAAGAATCCACCCTACCACCTAATTTTGTATTGTCTGCAAATTTTGAAAGTATGTTCCTGGAGTTAATCTGCATGTCTGGAATGAAAATATTGAATAGTACTGGGCCCAGAACTGATCCCTGCGGCATACCACTGGTCACACCCATATTACTGCAATAGGCATCATTGATCCTAACATGCTGGGTCCTGTTGGTTAACCATCAATTGATCCATTTTATTATGTTGCAAAAAAAAACCTAGGTCTGATAGCTTAGATAGGAGAATATTGTGAGTAACCTTATCAAATGCATTGCTATAATCCAGGAGGCTGACGTCTATGGGAATCTTATTGTCTAGTTCTTGGTTGACAGTATTGTAAAAGGCTATTAAATTGGTAGTGCAAGAAAAGGCTTGCTTGAATCCATGTTGTGAGTGGTCAATAATGCCTAGAGTTTGCATTTCTGCCTCTAATATGCCTTTAATAATTTTTTTCCATTACTTTACATGGGATGGAAGTAAGGCTGATGGAGTGGTAATTACTCACTATGGAACAGTTACCCTTTTTAAGTATAGGCACAACTGTAGCAGTTATCCAATCAGATGGAATGGATCATTCCGCTAATGATTTATTAAAAATAATGGAAAGTGGTGTGGCAATATTTTCAGCTGTTTCAACTAAAAATCTAGGATTAATTAAGTCTGGTCCACAGCTACTATTTGGTTTTAATTTTTTTAACAAGGAAACTAGTACAGAAATAGTTATGGTGTAGTTATTTTCAGTAGAACTTGATATGATAGTATTTGTATTCATTATGACTGTATGATTTGAGAATACTGATGCAAAATAGGTGTTAAATGTGTCGGCTGTCTCTCTATCAGATATAATGGTGTTTGTGCCCTTGGTCAATGCCCCAGTTTGTCTGTTACTGCCTTTTTGATAAGAAAATAGGGATTTGTGATTATCTTTGGAATGGGCTATGCAGAACTTGAGGTTGCGTTTTGCCTTCCTGATATTCCTTTTTAGTTCTTTAACTGCAGTTCTGTATTGTTCCAGTATGAGTTCTTGTGTGCCTATTGTGCATTTTTTTAAATGAGTAAATAGTTTTGTCTTCTATTTGATTTTCCTATGAACATCATTATTTAACCACAAAGAAATGTTACCTTTACTGTTATATTTTACCCGGGCTGCAATATAAGCTTTTTCTAGGTCTATTATCTTGTTTTTAACAAATCCCCAAGAATCTTCCAGGGTTAAAGGTGATAAAATTGTTTCCCATGGGGAATTTTTTAGGCTGTTGTTTATTGCCTCAAAGTTGGCTTTATGGTAGTTATACACCTGAGCATTATTAACTATTATGTTAGATTCATACTGTAGATCAAATACAATGGTATGGTGGTCACTATTCCCTAGTGGGTCTGATATTGAAATATTTAAGACTTTGTCCTCAATATTGGTAATCACAAGGTCTAACATATTGCATCCGCTAGTGGGTTCTTGAACAATTTGCTCAAGGCCTAATTCATTTATTGTTGATATAAAAGTTTTTTTGACAGCTGTTGTGCCATTAGTAGTAAACCAGTTTATGGATGGCATGTTAAAGTTTCCCAGGATCAGGGTATTGCCTTTATTCATCATGTGGCTGATGTCCTGTATTAATGTGTTTGTATATTCTGAATCAGAGGATGGTGGGCGATAACATGTGCCCAAGATTAGTTGTGGGTGTCCCTGAAACTGAATGGCTACCCATATACTTACCGTTGGTGAAGTATGTGGGTATTCATGTGAATGAATTGTATCTTTAATATAAAGACATAAACCACCCCCTTTTTTGTGAAATCTATCTTTTTGCCATAATTTAAAGCCTGGCATGTCTTTCATCCAGGTTGAATCTGGGTCCCACCATCTCTATGTTATTGAAATGATGTCAATATCCAGTAAGTGAATTTTGGTTTCAAGCTCAGAGATTTTTAACAAGTTTTAGGACCTTGCATTAAGAGATAATATTTTGCAAACCTTAGATGTTAGAGGCTTATTTGCTAGAGTCTTGGGTATCACCCCCAAACTCCCCCCTTGATGTCAGTTTAAATAGCTGCTAATGTGTGAGAGAATTATTCTGCCTAAGATGGAACTACTGCTCCTGCTCAAGTGGAGCCCATCCCAACAGAAGAGAAAAGGGTTGTCTACAAAATGTTCCCAATGCGCAAGGCATTTTATTTCCTGTGACAAACACCATTTCCTCAGCCATTCATTGTAGGATTTAATTCTGTTAGTAACATATTTAGTAGCTCTTGGTATGGGCAGAACCTCCGAAAAACATATTTCACATCCCATTTCTGTCAGGATGTTGTTAAGACAGATGGTATTTAACTTCATTTGGTTTAGGTGGCATCTATTGATGTCATTTGTACCAGCATGTATTATTACCAGGGGGTTTGCACCAGGATGTTTCAATATATTTGGAGCCATCAAGATTATATTGGATATACCTGCTCCCCTAAAGCTGGAGCAGGTACGTTTACTTTTATCTGGATTACACACCATCCTGTCAATGTGCTTAATAATGGAGTCCCATAATACAAATACCTGCCTGGGGGAATGCACATTGCTAGTTGTCAGACAGACCCTGAATCAATTTGAAAGGACTACTCAGAAACTGAAGCGTCACCAGTGGGAGGAGATCTCTATGAGAGCCTATCTAGAAGTGGATAGAGTACCTAGGGGCTTGCGATCAGTTAAAAAACTGACTTGTGGCTTGAATCAAGAAGGATTTATAGATAAGTGGCAACATATCAGCTTGAGAGCTGGAAAATAATATGCTGAGTTAATTCTGGCAGAAAATTTGGTATTACAAAAAGAAATGGAAAATGAACTAGTTACAAAGGAGGAAACTCTCAAAAAATTCTCCAACTCTCCACAATATGAGACCTTATTAGAGGATTGTACAAAAAGAATGAAGAGATATGAGGAAAAAATTAAAGGGGTTAAAAAAACAAAGTTTGAACGAGATGAAAAGGACAACCGTGAGGGTTGCATTTTTGATTGAAATATCAAAAGTAGCACTGTTAATCCTCAGGATTCAGAGAGTAATGTAACTAGTCCACAGACCACGAAATTAACAGCAAACACAGAAGGTAAACTGTACCTGGATGCTGATGTTTTTTTGTGAGAGGAGGAAACATGTGTCGATACACCCCCCCACCCCGCAACTGAAGGGACCTTGGAGGAGTCAGTGTACTATGAGGTGGCTTCCACGAAATGCAAACGAACAAGGAGGGGTGGGAGGAAGAGGGGATGGATGAAGAGACAGTGACAATATGAGAATTTGAAGGGGGAAGAGGAAGAGGGAGAGTTCGGCAATAAATGTGATTAATTTGTTGAAACAACAACTCAGCCAAGCAGAAGTCTCGGTCATTGGTAAGGGCCTTGGTTTTGTATCTACACACTGCTTTGATGTGTTTGAGACTGTGCTGGACCTACATAAACTTGCCAGGAATTTGAATTTGACATAATTTTTTAAGAAGGAGAGGGATATTGGTCCCGATGTAACTGTGGAAACTGAGGTAACTGATGATAGTTTAAATGATGATGCTAAGATTAAACAACAATCCAAATTTTGCCCACCAATGTTTGCATCATTACAGACTTTTGTGAGAAGCTGTGAACAACATATTATATTGTTAGATAGAACTTTATCTGATAAGTTTCATTATAATCTAAAAAAAAGAGGAATGGCTGGCATTAAAAAATCTGGAGAATAGTAGGTAGCTCACTATTAAGCTAGCAGATGGGGGCAATAGTTGTATTAGATAGTATTGACTATGATTGTGCAGTCTATAGACAGTTAAGTAATAAGAATTTTTATCTGAAATTGAATATGGACCCCACAATAAGCTTTAAAAGAGAAATAGACAGTTATTTGGATTTTTTAAAGGAGCATGTATTGTTACCAACAAAGACAATTGAGTATTTGAGGGCAGAACACCCAGTTAGAGCTATATTTTATTACCTCCCAAAAATACATAGGGATTTGGTAAACCCTCACGGGCATCCAATAGTCTAGGGAAATGATTTCTTAACTGAGCCACTGTCTAGATTTGTGGATTACTAATTATCCACACTTGTTAAAAATGTACACTTTTACATTAAAGATACTGGTGAGATATTGGGAATATTGGATGATTTGGCAATTGAGGAAGACAGTTTGCTGGTCACACTAGATGTGATGTCATTATACACAAACATACCTCATGATGAAGGCCTAAGGGTCTTGGAATTCTATCTTAATGAAAGGATTGTGGATGTTCCACCAGTAGATATACTTGTACAGTTGGCAGGTTTTGTACTAAAAAACAATCCTTTTTTTCTATAAGAATGAATTTTTTCAGCAGATAAAAGGTACAGCAATGGGGGCCAGTTTTGCTCTGAACTATGTCAATTTGTACATGGCAAAATGGGAACTGGATGTAGTACGAACACATAGTAACCCCATTTTTACAGAAAATAGATCTATGGAAACGTTTTATAGATTATATTTTTTTGGTGTGGAAGGGTACAGAGGAAGAACTTTTCTTATTTGTACAATACCTGGAAAACAGTAATCAGAATTTGAGGTTTAGTGTGGCATTTAGTAAGACACAGATCAGTTTTCTGGGCATTACCATCAAGAAGGATGAAGCTGGAGAGGTTGTCACAGATCTAGTTAAAAAAAGGACTAAAAGGAATACACTGTTACTTGCAAATCGTAATCACCCATTACACGTTATTCGAGCTATTCCTGAGGGTCAACTAATATGTATAAGAAGAAATTGTACTACTGAGGAGACATTTAGTAGGAGAGCAGATGAGATGTGTGACAGATTGGTTGAGAGGGGATATGACAAACAGTGGATTTTAGAAACTAAAGATACAGTAGGAAAGATACCTAGAAGTGACTTGTTAGTGGATAAACAGAAAAAAAGATAAGGTTGATCCACAAGTAAATTTTGTGAGCACTTTTAATCCCCAGTCACACCAAATTGCAGATGTGATTAGAGGGAATTGGCATCTGGTTAAGTTAGACCCAGCATTAACTGAGTTAGTGGGTGATGTGCCCAGAATCACATATAGAAAGGAATGCACTATAAAAGATCATGTGACACACTCTATGCAACCTATGGACAGACCACCCATGTGGATACCGGAGAAAATTCAGGGTACTAATAAGTGTGGTAACTGTAAATTCTGCCATAAAATATTACGTACCAAAACATTCAAAAACCCTGTAACTGATAGGGTACATGAAGTGAAGGGTTTTATCACTAGTAATTCTTGCAGTGTTATTTATCTGGCAGAATGCAAATGTGGAAGTTTTTATATAGGGACCTGTGCAGTGCCTTGATATTTGAAAGGCACTATATTAAATAAAGTTTATTATTATTATTATTCCATATGTTTGTGAGAGGATGGAGAGGTGGAAGCATTCTACTAGTGTAATACTGCAGAATTTTGAATTATTGTATTCCATAGTAAGCACACACGCACTATGTATTGTATGTGTAGTAAGACAGATGACTGACATGTGGAAACCATCTGTGGAGGCACTATTTTACATTTTGTAGCAATATTTTATTATACTGCATTTTTTGTGTCTTTTAAAACTTGAAAAGTTGCCTATAGACCCATTTTGTAAGCACAATCAGACACTTCAGGGTGTTGGTTGTACAGGTTTTACCACACTTCCAGGGGCTGAAGACATTCGCTATGTGGCCTTGTGCCTTTCTACTCCCCTGGGCACGTGGCAAAATCAGCACAACCAACTCCCCAGTGAGTCTTATTGCTTACAGAATCCTTAGGTAGTGCCAAAGAAATGTCTGGACTTGAGACCTCCTTAACACTTTTTCTTATGTTCCCTTCGTATCTGCAAGGCACGAGAATGCTCCATGGCTTCATGTTCACTATGAGATCTTAACATTTTCTTGGGTAATGAAATGTGTTTGGAGAGTGTCTAATTTATTTTAATGTGAAATGCTTAATGAGGGAATTTCTTTAATGGTATCTACAGTGATTCTGATTGAGAACAGACAGGGCCACTCTGTCTGGCAGCGTGGAGCTGTGGTACAGTCACTCAGTAGTCCAACAAACAGTGGTACTAACCCACTGATGCTTGCAGTGAAAGGATTCAATAAATAGAAACATAGAACATAGAAACAGAATTTGCCTGCAGATAATAATCACTTGGCCCACCTAGTCTGCCCATTGTTTCCCTACTACAGTATCACTGCAGATCCTATATTATCTCTGGCCCATTCACTTAGCCCCTTCCCTTTCCCTAAGATTCCCTTATGCCTTTCCTATGCATTCTTGAACCCCATTACTGTTTTCACCCCCATCAGCTCTTGTGGAAGGCTGTTCCAGGAATACATCACTCTTTCTGTGAAAAAGTACTTCCCGACATCTCTCTTGAATCTACCCTCCCCCAGCTTCTTATCATGCCCCCTTGTCCTTGGGCATGTTTTTTTCTGAAAAATACGTCCCTCCTATATCTTATTTATCTCCGTGAGGTATTTAAAGATTCCTGTCCTATACCCCCTCTATCTCCTCCAGGGTGTACATATATAGATCCTTAAGTCTGTCCTCACAGGGCTTCCAATGCAGACCCTGCAACATTTTCATTCTCTCTGGACCGCTTCCACTCTGCCTATGGGGGGGAGGGGATTCACAAAACATTCTGAAAGTGCAAAACATTTCCTAAGTTCCCAAAAGTTCCATAGCTGTAGAAAAAAAGGGGAAATTGCCCTGAGTGCTATACACAAAATTTCCACAGCTGTGAAAAAAATACACTACGGACTGTGGAAAAAAGTGCAGCTGCAAAAGATCCTGAGGGAAAAAAGTAATTGATAAGTATGGCACATCCCCTTAAAGGCTATTCTCAGCCAGGTTTTATCCGCAGTTGCGGAAAAAATGTTGCACACATGAGAGTTAGGCGTAACACTCCCTCAGCAAAATGCAGTGCCCCAATAATTGAAATACAATTATAGTGGAGGTCAGGCACAAGTAATAGCATCCCAGTGGGTGTGTATCAGTGGCTGTAGTTACAGCAACAGTAGCACACATTGTCACTGAATGATAACAGACAACAACCACCAGACCCAGTGTATCCCATGAAGGTGCCCCACAGGCAGCAGAGACTGAACAACCTGCATTGAGTGCTACTCCTGCAGGCAACAGAGCACTCCAGGGTGAGACACGACCAGCAGTAACAGACAGCCACTGTGGTGCATGGTTTTGCTGGTACCAGTAGTGTTGCACTGATCTCAGTTGAGGGACTGGTTGCTGGTCTCTCTGTGGATACTGTCAGCTACATCTATGGCAAGACAGTTAAAGTCTGCTGCTCCAGCTAATTTGGTTCATTGTTATTGTGCCTCCTAAGTCATTTCTGCAGCTGCAGATCCACAGTTGCGGATTTTCAGCACTTGCACAATTTCTGCAGCTGCTGAATTTCTGCAATTGTGGGGATTTTTGCAAATTTCAGCACCTGCACAAGTTTTCTTTCAGAATATCATGCGACTGCATTTCCGCAGTGCTGCAGGCCTTTTTCCCGCAGCTGTGGGATATTAGGCTTTCTTTGTGAATCCTGCCCAGTAGTCCTCCCAATTGCCTTGTTGCACTGCCTGGCCACCTTTAGGTCATCTGCTATGAATGATCACCCCCAGGTCTCTTTCCTGCTTGGTGGTCATCAGTACCATTCTTCCAATTTGGTACTCTATCCCTGGGTTTCTATGCCCTAAGTGCATTAATTTCAACTTTTATGCATTGAAACCCCGCTGCCATACCCTTGACCATGCCTCAAGTTTTCTCAGGTCTTTGCTCATCCTTTCCAAACCACAGAACATCAACTCTATAGCAGATTTTGGTGTCATCCGCAAAGAGGCAGACCTTCCCTTCAATTAGTGTCACTTATAAAGACATTAAAGAGGACCAGTCCCAGTACTGATCCCTAAGGCACCCCTCTGGTTACCCTTCTTTCTTCTAAGTGAACTGCGTTTACTACCATCCTCTGTTGCCCATCCCCTAACCAATTTCTTATGTAATTTGTTACCTTTGGACCCACTTCTAAGCTACTAAGCTTGCTTACTATCCTCCTGTGTGGAGCAGATACCTGACACAATTGTGCAGAGGTGCTTACTTTAGTTTTAGCACCAGAAAACAAATAGCATAGGAGCAATAACACAGTAGAGAGTGCAGCTAAATTCTTCAAGTGATTCTGCTTGATTGACAGATTGGCAGATTGAGCGATTGATTGATTGGTTGATTGATTGAACAGGATGTGGGCTGAGTCATTTACATTAAGTTCTTAGCTCAAACGGTTTCAAATTTAGCCCTTTTCAAGGTAGTTTTCTTTGAAAAGGGCTCACTTTTGGAACTCTTTGGGCTGGGAACTAAATTTTTTTTAAGAAAGCTTGGTGTCATGTTGACATGACTGTAGCATGTCAATACTGTATCTGTGCACCAATCTGCTATCTTTTACATCAGTGTTTTGCCTTTTATTTCAATAACAACAATTCCGTTTTTCAAGTCAATATGTTCTGTACACTGCAAACCAAAGCCTCATGATATACACTATTGGATTGGCAGGATCCTCACTTTTCCAAATGTACAGTATATAGCTTTAACTTCTAACATTAATTGTAGTGTAGATATCCCCTCTACATATACACTGGTGTAAAAACAATACATCAATGAATACATTACATTGCTGTGCTAGTCAGTACATTGACATAACAATACAATACATTAATGTAAACATCTAACTGTCGTTTTTGTTTGCAAAAAATACTTTTCAACATTTTTGTATTTTTCGGTTCATTTACTGTACATGAAAAATAAACAGTGGTGACCTACAGTCACACATGATAATGTATCTTCAAAAGGGTCTAATCACATTTGATATAATCATCATTTTCTTTGAGTAACCACAAATCTTTCGATGCATTTACAGGCTATACCTGGGAAAGCATCCAGAAATAATAAACAATATAATACAACTAATATAAATGTGCCATCCTAATTTTAATTAGTTGTTCTCCCACATGCACTAAGTAGCTACTCTTGGCCAAATACAACATGAAACATTAACAGACCTGAGCCACAATTCTGAGAGCTGGATGTTAACATCTTGCACCCCTTAGCGGTGTGCATGAGATAGCTCGTAGCCAGTCTGCAGGGCATATTTAGACAGACAACTCAGGCATGCTGTCTGCCTAAATATGGAAGCTGTGGGAGCCAGCACGTAGTTGACTATGTACTAACACAGATCTGGGAGTAGAGTGACTCACTGGAGCTAAGGGAGGTAGTTCATCCCAAATGTAATAGTCCGTAGCCCCTGTGAGCCATTTTCAGCCACCGGCATGCTAATAAGCACTTGAGGCATGCAAGGCATGAAGGGCCATTCACATGCTATTACAGGAGTATTAGCAACTCGGCAATACTGCATGGAGGCATTCTGTGGAGCTGTGCAGCCCCCACACTAATCTCCATTCTGATCACCCATATCCCTGTTTCTCACAGATCCCTAATATTTAGTGGCCTCTAGTCCCTGATCGATGATCTAATCCCACAAAACGCTTTAGTGCACCAATCCCTGGCATCAAGTGGTCCCCAACCCCCAATCCCCTGTCTGAGACCCCAAAACCCTTTAGTGCACCAATCCCTGGCATCTAGTGGTCTCCCCACCCCAAACCACCAGTCAAACCCTCCCATCTTACCCTTGAGGTTCCTCCTACACACCACTGGTGGCCCCTCCACTTATTCCAGCTAGCAGCCAACTCTCGGCGTTGGTGATGGGCACAGCCCCTCCACTCACTACCTCAGCCAGATGCCATCTGAGTGACATAGAGTCTAGGTAGTTTTTTGTACACCAACTAATGTCCCATAATGAATGTCATTTTTAACAGCTATGGAATAACTACAACACAAAATGTCTCATTTGAGTCAGCACTGCAGCCAAGATTGGGAAGATCTGTTTGGGCAGGCCCCCTGCAGAGTAGATTTAAACTTGAACAAAGTTCTGATCCAGCATTTTTATATTTCCTTCAGTTTGAGTCCAAAAAGTACAGGCAACATCAAAATCAGTAAAAAAAATGTGGTCAGAGCCTATGTGGCTGCAGAATGATGTTATTAATATTTACCTTGGCGTCCTGCTCCCTCCTGCCTCTTGTAGTGTCACAGATAATACATGTGATCACTCCAGAGTATTAAATTCAGCAATAGTGCTGTTTTCAGACAAAAAATCAATTGTACCCGTCCCCAGTAATATCCCTGCCACCTGTGGATCCCATGCGTTCATATGTCTATATGGCACCAGAGCACCAGCACACTCATTCATGAGTGAATTCCATGTTTTACAAGAGACTGATGTTTAGTAGCAAATATACTGTGTGTACATTTTCAGCACTGTCCTTTGCAATGTGAGTTTTACTGAGAAACAATTGCTATCCAGAATGCTAATGTGTGTGCCCAGAGTCACAGCTCAACTTTTCAAAGTGCAATTTCTTTTATGTATAGCAATTGTTCCTCAGTAAAACTCATGTTGCCAAGGACAGTGCTGACCATTTAAGTATATTTGCTAGTAAACTTCAACATCTTGTAAAAAATGGAACTACGAAACATATGAACACAAAATTGCCAACAGATACAGGCCATTTGGTCTATCTAGTCTGCTCAAGTGTGCAGCACTTCTGTCCATTAGACTGCAGCTGCCTCCCTCCCTCATATGCCCTCCCTCCTACCTCATATGACCTCCCCATCTAACTAACTCATGAGCGAGTATAGTGCCGCTCTGGTGTCATATAGACATGTGAACATGCGGGATCCACGGGCAGCGGGGACATTACTTGGGATTAGTAAAATCAATTTTGTCCCTAAATAGCATTATTGCTGAATTAAATACTGTGGAGTGACCGGATGTGTTATCTGTGACACTACAGGAGGCAGGAGGAAGCAGTACACCAAGGTAAAAAAAATGTGAAATGCTGTTCACTGATTTAGCCCATAGCACTGCTCTGATGATAAGCAAGAACCACCAGAGTCTTCACATTTGTGATTACCATACTGTATTACCAGACCTTTTGAATGGAAGTATAGCCTTGTAGCACATGGTACCTTATCTACAGTGTTATCATATACAGATATAGTGTATAGTAGGGGGCTATTGCGCATAGAAATCAGAGCATTTCAAAATGTTGTAGTACCACAGTGCAAAAGTTCATGGAACGTGATTGTACCACACTGTAGCACAACAACATCTTGAAATGCTCTAGAGCTCCGCGCGCTGCTCTGTGCCTCAGTCAAACTGCCTACTAGCGTCTCCTCACAGAGCAGTGCGAGTCAGAATGGCGGCGGAAGTTTTTACAAAATTAGACTTCGGGGAGCGTAAGTGCTTCATTGAGGAGCAGGCAAACAAGCGAACAACACAAAAAACAATAAAGGATATCAGAATAGTGACATCATACCTCAATGATGTCGACGAGTTTCGCCCCCTGTAAAAAATACCGGTAGCAGATCTAGATTTAGCGCCATAAATGTTTTGTTTGTAACCCTGCCCACACTGCAAATGTACCCAATAGCAAAGCATCACATCTCCTAGCAACCACACCAAGGTTCTAGCAGCCAGTACGACAGAGACGATTGAATAATTTTAAATCAAAACTGTTTTCTTTAGAAGAAATTATTACTATACACTATAAAAATACTGGATGGGCAACTAAATTGCACAACCAGTGGCTTCCTGCTCGGGGTTCTGATTCGGGGACCTCTCGAGCTTCGCTCTTGAGGTCATCTGGCATCAGAACCCCTCTGTGGCACAACATACTGGTTGTGCACAGTTGCCCATCCAGTATTCTCTATATTTTACATTCACTGCATTACAGCAGTGTGTATCATGTGCTTTGTATTGCTTTGTATTGCCCAGTTTACTGCTGTTCTGCTAGTTAGGGAAAGAACCAGTATGCCCTGTAATGGCTAATAAATTGCAATACAGTACAGCAAAGGCAGACTGACAGACAGACAGATAGACATCAGACAGTGGTAGAATGATAGAGAGACAGATTGATAGACAGACAGACAGAGTTGGCAGTCAGCTACCTGACCCCAGCAGTAAAGCACTTATTGGAACAAGGATTCAGTGACATACACAGCAAATGTATTACTAGCGACAGTGAGTGAAAAGTCAGAGTGCTCCTGTCAGGTGATTCCATGATCAGTGTGATATACTAAAGGAATAGTGCCTGACAGGGTGGGAGTTATGCTGGGATAACATCCCACCTCGGGTGGTTGGGCCCAAGGCCACCGGCCGAGGGCGTCCAACACCCGAGAAGGGATGTTATCCCAGCATAACTCCCACCCTGGAGGGCATTATTCCTATTATACAATGGCTTGTTGTTTTATAATAAAAAAATAATTTTAAAGAATGTTTTTGTTATTTTTGTTTCTTAAGAGAAAGAGGAGATCATCATGCTGGTAATCATCCATATGATCCATATCATGAGCAGGGAGGTTATGTAAGCAATAATACCTGACAGGGTGGGTGGTATTGGGCAATACCGGACTGCCCAGGGGCGTGATGAGGCCCGACGCCAGAGGCAGAGGGACTTATAGCCCCTGGAAGGTCCGGTATTGCCAATACCGCCCACCCTGGAGGGTATTATTGTGCTTAGAAAATGGGCATCTTAGGCTGTATTTTAGAAAAAATTTGTTAATAACATTTTTAAAATTAGTGTAGACAATTAAATATTTATTAATAAATTAATTTTGTGTAAAGTAGTCCCTTTGATCCTGTTACTGATGTTCATGGTCACTAGATGGCACTGTTGTATGATTTGCTGAGGCTTTGGATTTCATGTCATGCCTTCGCAGCTAGTTGCAGTGTCTACCTTTAGTGTTTGCTACCAGACTGTCCCAACATCACCCCACCCCCACCACCACCACCATCATCACTCATGGAGTAGCAATGCTGTTCTTTTTAAAATGCATTCTTGCCTTTGTTTTAACACCAGCAGGAGAGGTTTTACATGTTCAAGACATGGGAGCAGAACAGAGACCAACAGGTGAAGTGATGCCAGCGAGCAGCGTTAACTTTACCAGCATCCGCCTTTTCTGTTTTTTTAAAAAAAAACTGTTTCAGTATGGTATATATTGTGAAGCAGAGGGACTGATTGGGAGGCCACGGGTAGGAGTGCAGCATGACTGGAGAAGCGGTATTTTTATTACCGTCCCAATAAGCAGCGATTGTAGGACTGGTCAACTAAGCTGCTAAGAACAGGTACAATTGGGCTTTCTTGCTGTTCCATTTGCAGGGGAGTAAGAATTTAAAAAAAGGACTGGAGCTGGAGAGTTGGATTGAGCAGTGGTGGTGATGGGCAGGTAAGAGGCTACATTATGCAGGTACTGAGGACGGACGGAAGGTCCGTGGATTTATATCGAGAACGCGATACTGCACTGCAGATCATCCCCCGCGCCCGCCCCCCATACTTTCAGGAGCTTCGGTTTAGCCTTTTCATTAAAAAAATCAAGAAAAAAAAAACAATGAAGTGTGTGTGTGGGTGGTGAAACTAATATTTCAGTGGTGGACACAGTCGTGTCATTTTGTGTGTTGTTGCTGAGTTGGTGTTTTGTCCCGCTTACCGAGTGGGAACGAATGGCAGTTAGTCTCGAACTAGCACAGGGATGAGGAAAAAAAATGATGTTGGGTTGTGGCGGTAGGCTGGCTAAATGGGAGGGGAGATGACTGGAGGACCAGGGCTGGGTGTCAGCTCTCGCTAAGTGAGAGAAAAAAAATGGTCGGTACTTAAAATTGAACATTCTATGGCCACAGTGATATTGGTTATCAGGTCGGTTGGGACTGGCACTTTTAATACCTGGGCTCTGTTGTCTGATAGATGCCCACCTTTCCAGGGCTATCAGCCAATCAGAGTCCTGAAATCTCTAAACCCATTTTCTAAGCCAGGATAACATCCCTGCTGTGACAGCCAACTGACCAATCAGAAGCCAGAATTCTTTCTTGCCATTGTATAATGTGTTTTTGAGAGGTGAATAAACTGTTGCTGGTAACAGACAGGTAGATGTGTGTTTAGGTGGGGTTGGTTGGTAATGCCTTCCTAACATCTATAAACACAGGCACAATGAATAATTAAATCTGACTCCTCGTTTTTATGTTTGCTTGCACGCATGTGCAAGAAACATAGTGCCATCATCCGAGTTTCTGGAGGTGTGGCATCCTGTATTCCAATTCCCTCACTGTGTTTGCAGGCGCAGCCACAGTTCACCAATAAATGCTGCAGCTGTCTATGACAGCAGTTGAAAATGCAGTGCCGTACAGTTGAAAGGGAGAGAGACGCTTCAGTGAGCACAATCAGATAACTGAAGCGCTCTCTCCCAGCCTCTCCCCCCACCAGCCTTCCAGGTGCCATGCTGGGAGCCCACCCCAGCATGGCAAAAATTCTTATGGCCCATTGGGTGCCTTTTTTTTTACAGAGTAATATCCTCCATTTGCTGCATCTGCAATTCAACGAACAGTATTTTGGGGATGTTTTATTACAGTCAAACTGTGTGCTCTGTATGGCTGAATCAGCTTGCAATTCGCCTCTTAATTTCTTTCTCCTGCTGGTAATACTGTGATTGTGTTTATGAGTATTTGGTGGCTGAGACCACGATGGCTGAACCAGTAAATATATAATCCAACAAAGTCTTGCAGAGTTCACATCTTCATATTGTATCCATTTACATCCTGCTATAGAACGTTCACCCCTAGTTTTAAATACGCAGGTTATGAGAGTTACACACCAGCAAAAAAAAAAAAAAACTTAAAAGCCACTATGCTAAAGCGCTGGAAATCAAAATAAATGTACTATACATACAACATAAGCTCCAGCTTATATTATGTGCAAAATACACTTAAAACATGTATCTTGCGTACTCCGTGCTGAGTTACTTGAATGTATGTTGTGTACGGCACTACTGTAGTACCATTTATAAGTGAAAGACTTACATTGTATTATACTGCATAAAAGGAAGGGAATCAGAGTTATGCAGTGTCATCGTGTCAATATACTGTACTTGTAGTTGCTGAGTTAGCTACTGTAGCAATCAAGGAGCCACAGAGAAAACGTTCACCGTCCAGCATAGTTAACACAATTCCTCCCCGAGTTACGAGGACAGTATTCCTAAGCTCATAGACTTCTAAATGTTCTGTAGATTGAAGCTTAACAGGAAAAATACAGCTCAGGAACATGACAGCTGTGGAATGTTGAAAAGCTTAAAATTCTGTAGTAGTCAACTCTGTGAAGATTGGTAGACAGACAGACAGATACAGCAGACAGATAAAAACATTCGTAAGGACAAACTCAATTTTCGTTTGATAAAATGGGTACACGTTATTTTATTTAAAAAAAAAAGACTGTAACCTGTAGACTGTTCTTTTGGAGTTCCACTGACCCTTCACATATAAACAAGCAAGCATGTTTATTATTATTATTTTTTATTTCTGCCAGTCAAGATGAAGTCGGCAACATCTGATAAGTGTGTGTGAGAGTGGCAAATGAGAGGACACACTGTATCCATTGTGAGGTCATAAAAATTGAAGTTTTACACTATTCAGTTAATCAGATAAAAGGTGTGCAAAAATGTTTGAAACCACCGATGATATATATATATATATATATACATATTCCGCAATTGACCAAAACATATACTTTAAATGAATCACCACTTCTCTATTTCTGTGACCATACTGTTCTGCCATATGTATATAGTATTCGTAGATTCATGGATATGTGTTGGCAGAAAATTACCTTCCTTGCTTGAATGACAGTTGACTCATTTAGTGGACCCATTCTGCAACTGCTAGCAATATTCTATAGCCTCAATGTACTTTTTTTCGAAGTTGTTTTGCACTTTCATTGCACATCTTTACAAAAGTGCTTTACACTTTTCAGATTTTTTTTTCCAGAAAAAAAAACACAGGTAAATCTGAGGCTATAGAGCAGCTTGTCCTCTCTGGAACTTGTCGTATGCAGTATAAATCTGTATTACTGTGTCAGTATTGCAAAATGAATACTTTCACTGTCAATTACCATTTAGCTGTCTTATTTGATGAATTATGTTATCACATCGGAGCACAGCATGACAGAATAGTCCATTATTTCAAATGACAAGCAGTTCAGGTGCTGATCAGTTTGGAAACAAATGCTACTGTGTACTATTGTCAATAAACTGTAACATTGCTTCTCATAAAAGGAAATCAAGTTTTAAGTGGCAATTAATGGTAGTTAAATTCCTCTAAAAAGCCTACCAGCGCAATCAAGAATCTGCCACCCTGCACATCAAATGTTTGAAGAACATCTAGGAATTTTGTTTTTTTGCATTGTTTAAATTTGGGTGCAATGTTCTTATCACTATATATTTGCAGCCTTATCTGTTCACCTGCAGTTGAAGTTACATTATTGGCAGGGTACACATCACCAATGAAGTCTCCTTCCCCTTTACGTTTACTGCTGCCTCTGGAACCACTGAGCTGTTCAGCCATTCTCATAAATTTTTTTGTAAGAGGAAGCTGCTCTCGATCTCCGGTCTCGATCAGTGCCTCATCTTTACAGGAGGGGGGTCCACACTGGCCATTTTTCTAAGTTACTGGCCCTTTGACATCACCACCTGACCGAGCCCAGGGGTGCTTTCCTGACCAATCCCACATCCACACAACGGTAAAAATTGTATGCTAGCCACTGTATGTAAATGAAGTTAAAAAGTTAAAATGCCGAAATGAAGTAAAAATGCACTTGTGATCACCTGTGAACCCCCCCCACCCCCAGTCAGTATCTCTGTGTCCCCCTCAGGATCTAATGAACCATAACTGCAAGTCTGAGAGCCAGTTTCAGCATGTGGGCATAAATCACCGGGAGAACTCCAAAATCACATTCGGGACATTAAAAAATAATCTGGTGGTTGGCTGCCTATGGAATAACTGGGCTAAACAAATTAATTCCTTGCAAGCATAAGAATACTACTTCCCATTTTATTCCTACAGCTTTAATCAGTCTCTTTGCATCAGATTGCCTCTCAGGTGTAGGATCAATAGCACCCGTCATAATTAGAATGAGTGTGATCCTCTGAATCTGCTGCTTAGTTTTCACAACTGACATTCATACTGGGGAAGGTGATGTTGTATTCCTTAGCCCGATTCAGTCTTGGAGCCAATTTCAGCATGTGGGCTTATATCACTGGAGGAACTCCAAAAGCTGCACTCTGCATAATAAACAGGTAGCGGTCTGTCTATATTTTATCTATGAAGCAGCAAGCAACTGTGGGCATGCTGTACACCATCAGGAGAACTCCAAAACTTGCACTCTCCATATTTAAAAAATAAACAGGTATCAGGCTGCCTATATTTTATTTGTGGTGCATACTGTAAACCATTGGGGGAACTCAAAAACTCACACTGCATATTTAAAAAATGAACAGGTAGCGGGCTGCCTATGGAGTTCAAAAATAAACAGATATCAGGTTGCCTATATTTTATTTATAAATCTCCAAAATTGCGGCCTCAGAGCTCCCCGCGGTGCCGTACTAGACTAATTACAACTGCATACCAAGGAGCATATGGCTACTCGAACCTAGAGGTAGGAATAAATCCCACTACTAGGGGACATTCATTAAATATATTTTATTTTCACACCACCAAAACACACCATCAACGTTTCAAGCCCACTTGCTCTTTATCAAGACCTTGGTGGTGGAGCCATGGAATGTGCTGCCCAGGGGGATGGTGGAGGCAGAAACAGTGGAGGGGTTCAAGAGGGGGTGGGGCAGGTACAGTGGAAGGGTTCTGGAAGCAAAAACCAGTGCAGCAAGAATATCCAGGACTGGGAAGGGAGAAGCCAGGGGGGGCAGTAAGGTCAGCTCCCAGGGTAAGGGCTGACCAAACGAGCGACGCGAAAGACCGTTAGGCCTATTCTGCTGGCACTTTAGTATGTTAGTATGTTAGAAATTGTTCCACCCCCATTTTCTCTAATCTTTCCCACAAAAGGTGCCTGTTTACCCTATCAAAAGCTGTTTTTAAATCTATGAAAATGCAGTATAATTTTAGTTTTTTCATTTTATTCTATTTATCAATAAGATGAGTTAATATAAAACATTGATCAATAGTAGATTGCCCTAATTTAAAGCCTGCTTGTGCTTCATCTATTACCCCATTTCTATCAGCCCAATTTACTAATCTGTTATATATAATCCTAGAAAACATTTTTGCTGTACTATCAATCAAACTGATTGGTCTGTAACACTCCAGTTTTTCCTTGTTTCCTTTCTTACATATTGACACTATATTGTTCAGTTTCCAGCTTTCCAGCAAAATCCCATATCTCCAGATCATATTATATAATGTTTCTAGGAATGGGATCCACCAAGTTCTCATTCGAAAGATATCTAAAGGTACCCCATCAGGTCCAGGTGCTTTGTGTTTTTTAAAGGATGACAATACCTCAATTATTTCATTTTGGCTTAAGCCATGATTGGGGGATATCCATGGTACTTGGACCCTCATATTCTGTATTGTATCCTGATATTTAGGATTATCCAAGTAGAACAATGTTTTATAATGTGATACCCAAACATTTAGTTTGAAGTGGGTTTCTAACACTTTTTTATAGACTTTTATGTCTTTATTCACTTTGTTCCAGAAGGTCTTAATATTCTTAGTCTGAACAGTTTCTTCTAAGCCTGCCCAAAGTGTATGGATGTATTTTTTCTTAGCTTTTTCCAATGTTAACCTATACTCTTTCCTGAGTTTATTTAACTTCCTATTACTTTATTGTGCTCCCATTTTATTTCTCTTATTTGTTTGTTAAGCTTTTTTTTTTTTGCCATCTTACATTCTCCATTATACCATACCTTCCCTTCTTTTTTCATGATCTTAATTTCTTTTGTTATTATATTATGAATTCTTCCCATAATCTCATTAAAGCCAGATATTGGGGTCTGAATTATCAGTACAAGTAGTAAGGTGCTCCATAATATATGGAATTTCCTTTAATTCCAAATTCTGAAGTAAATTTGGTCCATCAATTAGTTTCCATTCAATACAGTTCTTTCTCTTTCTTTCTAATGGGGCCATTAGCCACCTCTCATTATTGTGTAAATAACCTGTATCTGTAATCTGCAGCTGTAATGCTGAATGTTGACTTTCAGGTCTAATTAGTAACTTCAGGGACATAAATTTAGGTAACAAATTGATGTTAATCCAGACATAGTCAATTACTGACAAACCATTACCACTCAAGTAGGTATAGTCCCCTAAATAGTCTCCTTTTGTTCAACCATTTAATAGGAGAACATTTATATCCTTCAGAATCTTGTGTATTACTGTACCTCTTATGTTGGTAATTGAGTCCTTGGTATTTCTATCAGATAATATTAAATCACTGGAAACCAGAGCCAGGCAGTTTTTAAAATATTCTGAAATACCTTGAAATTTCCCCATTATTGCATTTAAATCACCCATAATTATAATATTTCCTGTAGTATTGTTTAATTGCAATTTGTCCAATGTATGTTCTAATTCTTTGAACCAATCTTTATCAACGTACTTACTATTATCTGGTTGCACATAAATGTTAATTAGGATTATATCTTCCAAGTTATCTCTAGATATGTGAATTATCAGTATATTTTTGGACTCAATTGTAATTTCTTTAGTTGATGTCCTGTTATCTAATTTACACAGTATAATTAATCCCCCAATATTTCTACCAAATTTCTTTGTTTTTATTGCTTTTTTAAAGTAGGACTTATACCCATCCAGAAACACATCTCCAGTAGCCCAAGACTCCTGTATACATATAAAGTCAAATAAACCCATGTATTTTCCCACATCAGGACCCCCTAGTTTAATTCCAATGCATGATATAGTCCAGGAAAGTATTCTAATGTTATCTATACTGGAGCATATACCCCCCCAACCTTATTATCATTAAGTGATACTTGTTGTTGGGTCACTCCCTGTGGCCTCCCTCCTGTTCCTATAACTGACATTTGTCATTGTTTCAAATTAGACAGTGCTTCATATTTATTTGAAGTTTCCACCATTATTTCCCACCATTTCCCCCTTCCCAATTATTGTACAGTCATTGTTACCCTCTAATATTTCATCCTCCATATAAATACATCTACTTGTTGTTCAGGAATGCAACCTGAGAAAGACCAAGGGTGCACATTCCACACCTACATGTCCCCGCATAGGACTCCAACCTGTGCTGCCATAGCTAGCAATCATCCCTCACTGTACAGCCCTTAATTGTGATCACATATCATTCCAACCCAATGTATTCCAGCCCGTAACACCCTTTAACGATCAATGGCAAATATGGTATTAACATTGTTTTATTTGTCCAGTTTCTGCTGTTTAATATAATAAAACCTACCTGTTATTACAACCTTTCTGTATCTCCTGTGTTCATTTTCTTCTGTTTCAATGAAAATTTGATTTTACAAATGTACTCACCTGATCACACCTCGGCCCATATTCTGTCTGAGTCTGTTGCCATAGAGGTCATGACGCTAAATGTGAAAACATTTTTTCTGTTTCACTTTATTTAGGATGGCTACAGCAGACAGTGAATGGAAGAGTACAATCACAAGCACAAGCTGACAGCTTACCCAGACTCAAACACAGAAGTGGCTCCAGCTCCAGTACTATTGAGAGTGACTTGCAACTTCAAAATCAATGCCAAGATCGCATCTTGAAACAATCATTATCTGAACCCTTGGCAGAAACTAAACCTCATTTGTCACTATGAGGTAAAATCTCGTTTTGTTTTTTTGAACATTTATATGTTTTATGTTTTTACAGTGGCTCAGCTACATCCGTGTTCTCCAATGGGACAGGAAAACAAGTAGTGAAAGCAAAATTACAGTGTATCTTTTTCACAACCAGTATGCTATAAAGAGCATTGCTGTCATACTGTCCCAATTGTATATCTTTTGAATTACAGTGCAATACACTTGCAGTATTCATTTTAATGGCTCTATTACTGATAGCAAACATGCCCATGAAGGACAAATCAATTACATACTAGCTGCCATACTTTTTCTTTGAAATGCAACAAGCTGACAGTAGATTGAGCCGGCAGTCATGTATGTGTGTGTGTGTATGTGGGTGTGTGTGGAATAATAGGGTGACAATGGCATAGGTTCATTTATCAGTTGTACACTCCAACACTGCACACAATTTGACATGTTAAATGGAGATAGATACCATCCATTTTGTATGATGGTTATGTAGGAGTCATAATTTAGAGACCAGTGTGAATGGGAGCTCTGCATACAAAATCGAGAGCCATAATCAAAGAAACTATTTCAGAGCAATCTTCAATGAAACCACTACCAAAATTGCACATCTCATGGTTTTAATGTAGTAAGCTGTCAGCTTGCCAACTCAGTATCCCAGTAAATGACCAATTAAACAAGAAAAAATATAGAATTGGGACAGTAGTGGCGCTCTGCATAGCATAGTTGCTGTGAAACAGACATACTGACATTTTGCTTTCACTGCTTGTTTTCCCATCCCATTGGCGAACACAGAGGTAATTGAGCCACTGTAAAAATATAATACATAAACAGAATAGTAGATAAGTGTGTATTACAAGGCAGTAATACCATGGAGAGGTTTTGGGGACTTGGAACCTCAAGAGTGAAGCTCAAGAGGTTCCAAAAGTTCCAAAACCCTCAAGATGGTATCACTGCCTCGTAACACACTTATCTATTTATTTTTTGTAATATATGGATCCAAGGCAGTTTTTTATTTTGGCTTGCACGCATGCACAAGCAACATCTTGTGGTGGTAGCATTTCAGAGGTGTGTCAGTGTTGAGGTGAATGCAGGGGACACTTTACTGGGTGTGTCCCTCAGTCGCCAACAAGTGAGCATGCTGCCAATGACAGGAGTTTCAGAGAGAGCCATGGAGTTGAAACAAATCTGCCACTGCAATCAGAGACAGGCTCATCATTGTAGTGGCAGATGACACTCCTCCATTACATGCCTTTCCTGGTGAAACATTTCAATAAATATGGCAGCTCCTGCCGTCCACCACACAATCCCCAGAAAGCTGACATCGGGGTGCCCAATCCCTGTGTCGGCACCCCCCTCTTAATATGTCTTTCCTCTTAGTTGTCTTTCCTGGTTAAACAGTTTCCCCCTTTCCTTTCTGACACCGGGATGCCCACTCCCAGTGTTGGATGTGCACCCCCCCCCATCTATACACCTTGCCGACACTGGGGTGCCCAATCCCTGTGTCAGCATCCCCCTCCAGAATTGTGGCACACTGGGAGCCCACCCCAGTGTGCCTATTTTTTTAACCTGCAAATAAAGAAAACCTTCCCTCTCAGTCTTTTTTTCCCTGCCTCTCCCAGCCCCACCCTCCCTCTGTGCACCCACCTCCCTTCACCCACCCTCATCCATACTTACCCTCTGGAGGTTGAGATCTGTGATCTTTTCTGAACCAAGACATGTCTGCACTCTTCAAAGCTGAGCTACAAACTGAAGAAATGATGGTAAGCTTTATAATGAGAGGCAATGGGGGGTCAACTTAGGTTGATATTTTAGCCATTTTTTTTGAGATTAGGCCCCAAATTTTCAACATGGGGTTCTTGGGACCCCACCTCATGAACATGTCACAGAAATTTAGTTTCTCAGTCCCAAAAGGTGATTTCATGGTCGCTGGGTGGAAACACCTTTCGGGACAGATTAACGAAATGGCAGTGCCACTGTTCATGAGGGGAGGTCCCAAAACGTCCATGTTGCAATCTTGGTGAAAACATTTCAAAAATTACTGTTACGAGTGTGCATTTGGCAGTTTCTACACACGCTCATAACTTTTCCAATTTTTAATATTTTCTCTCCAGATTTTCAACATTGCCATTTTTTCATGCCTCCTTATGAACAGTATGGCTGCCATTTTTCACATCCTTCCTGAAATGTGCTTTCACAGCTGTGGCACAGAATGGCACGATCACTGTGGGAAATCAATGTTTGGGGCAGATTAACAAAACCACAGTGCCACTGTTCATGAGGAGAGATTCAAAAATGCTCATGTTGAAAATCTGGTGAAAAAATTACAAAAAATTATTGCATTACAGGCGTGCATTGCACAGTTTCAACACACGTTCGTAACTTTGCCAATTTCTCATATTTTCACTCCTGATTTTCAACAGTGCCATTTTTTCACACCACCTCATGAACAGTACAGCTGTCATTTTTCACATCCTGCCAGAAATGTGTTTTCATACCTGTGGTGCCAAATGGCACAGTTGCTGTGCAAAACCACCTTTCAGGATTGAGTAACAAAATGATAGTGCCACTGTTTATGAGGTGGGGTCACAAAAATCCCATTTTGAAAATTTGGAGTGAAAATACCAACAAACAGCTGGGGCATTAGAGTTTCCAACCATAATGCCCTACTCTGCAGATACTGACAGGTGTCAAGGGTGTGACTTGGGATCATCGCCCGGGTTGTTCACGCCATTCCACCCCAACCTGCAGCCAGTGACAGGTATCAAGGTGTGCCCTGGGGTCTTCAGCCCTAAAGTTTACCCCATTCTATACCGCACCCATCTCAGCGTATTTCCTTATGGAATGGAATGAGTATAAGGCCCAAAGCAGTGGTGTGTGGCACTAGCACAGAGTCTGACTGAAGAATGTACCAATTTCTTAAAAATCACTTCCCTAACTTGGTTGGCAGGGTGGTAATGTGGTTACAAAACTGAACACAGCATTTCTGTTATCCTATTCTTTTGTATGTGGGGTCAGCAATTCCTCTGTCTCTGGAATCTGCAGCTTCTCTGGCTTCCCTCATAACATAAATTCCATACCTATGTTCCAAAAATCTTTGTTGCATTCCCCCCACTGAGACTGAAATTTGGGGCAGCAGAACCAATGTACTTTTTGGGTCCTCCCCCCTGCCAAGACCGAAGATCAGAGCAGCAGAGCCAATGTCCTTCTCAAGTCCGACTGGGGATTAATATTTTCCATTCTCCATTCAGCAGTGAGGAGCATGTGAGAGGCACAGGGCATCAGATGGAGAGATCACTGAGCAAGGTACTTGGTTTGGGATTACTATTGGAACAGAGGTAAACCCGACCTGATTAAACACTAGCCCAGTATCCAATAGGGTCGGATATGGTCACAAAAGCCTGCTATACGACCAGATCGGTTCACTGGGTCGGGTCTCTGTGCATCACTAATATATATATATATATATATATAGATATAGATATATAGATATATATCTGTATATATAATATTATAATGGTGCGGTAGCACCAGTATAGTTAAGGCTGAGTAAGCACTTTAATGTTAAACCTCAAATTCTGCACCTTAATAACTTTGCCACCATAAAATGGATTTGCCTGAAAGTTTACATGCATGGTCTGGTACCATAGATCTCTGGATATGGCAAGTTGCATTACGGTCGGGATGTACGGTTGTGGAGCTACAGAACGTCAGAAAATGCAAAAAAACTGACTTTTTGCATGTTTCTTTGCTCGCACCCACAGCCAGCACAATGTGACCATTTGGTCCAAAATCTTCAGGGAAGATGCAGTCTGGGTCACCGATGTGTCTTTCGAAGATTTGGTGTAAAAATATTAAACCATTCAAAAGTTATTCAAAATACAAATTTCTCATTATAGTCAATGGGGGAAAAATATATGTGCATCACGAAAGTTTTGCAAATGCACTTTTACTTTCACAAATGGCCCTTTTACTTTCATGCTTCAGCCATTTTGTTTTCAGTTAGTGAGAGAGAAAAATGTCTGGCATTTAAATTTGGGACCCTCTAAGTAAACACTGGCTGTTGGGTTTACCTAGTCGGGTCCTGTGGATGCCAGCCCTATCTTTTTAAGGGGGTAGAACCCCCCAGAAATGCCATTTTAAACATCGGGGGGAAAAATACTTTCTCAAATCATGAAAGAAATGGCCAAAATACTTTCCCAAATGCGAAAGTTTCGTGCTACGTTTTGCTAAACTTTCGTGATTTGAGAAAGTATTTAAAAAAAAATGCAAATCTTTGCCATCCTCCTGCAACAAAACAGTTAGGTCTTTTGGGCTGAAATTTGCAGGATAACAAGCCCTGATCACACAGATGTGCCTTTTGGTGGTTTGGTGCCAAAACATTCAAGGGACAAAAAGTTATAGCATTCTGAATTTGAGAAATTTCCCATAGGATAAAACTGTGGCATCTGTTACGCCTTTCGGCACCTGTATCTTGAAAACAAAGTCAGATACAGAATTTTTGTTAATGAGCTAAGCTGCTGATTGGAAATCACAGATTACACAAGCAATGGAATTTTTTTCCTACTTGCTACGGTTACAGAGATATTGGCAAAAACGTGTTCCAAGGGTTCCAAGGGTGCCTTTTCAGCGGCTGTTTGGTGCCCACATCTCGTAAATGATGCAAAATACAGATTCAGTTAATTTATGTTGCATAGATGTCTTGCTGTCATGATTACAATGACACTTGATTTTTTTTTCTAGCTGCTACGGTTGCTGAGATGTTGGCATATTACTGCTACAAGGGTTCCTTGCCCTATAGAGCTGCTGTATGGCTCCGTAGTTGCATATGAGTGGGAGCGTGGTGCCCAGAGGGTCCGTGCTCCCACATGCACATACCATTATGCAAGAAATGGACAATGTGAAGGGAGCACAGGGTCCAGAGTGCCCGCGCTCCCACTAACACATACCATTTACCAGTTACATTACAGTTTCTCAAAAAGAAGGGAAATTCATTGCAAAAATCTCCATTAATGCATCAGTTAGGATTAACAGCACAGCAACAAAAGTTAGGAAATATGATGTTAGGGTTCAAAACCCTAACCCCTCATCCCCCCACACACACACACACACACACACACACACACACACACATATGCAAGACACATGCAACATTGTAAGAGACTATACCACTCTGTCACATCTGTATGCACAATAATCAGAACACTACTGATTTCACATAACACTATGTAATGAAAAATCAAATACAGTATGATCGACTCTATACTGCCAGCACAGTATGATGACACATTAATGCTGGCATATCTTCTTTATACAATGAGACTTAGTCTGTACACATTTTCAAAGTATTGATTTATATGGGTCATATATCATTCAACATTTGGCTCACTGCAACTATCGGTGCTACCACATAGGCATGTGGTAGTAGGAAACATAGAACTGACACATACACAGTACTTTTCAGGTACTGCTCAGGTAGGAAACTACCACCATCACATGTTGTTGTACTGCTGCATTACCTGGAAATACTAATTAACAGTATGTTATGGTTAGCTTTGGATGTTACAACTGTTGCTTTTACATCTTACTTGTAGACTATACTACAAAAAAAGTACTTTCATTATTACTACCATTTGTTATTAGGACCAACTCACTGTATGAGAAAAAAATGCAAACATCAAATAACTGTTGGCAAGCTTATACAAACTCTCATTTCCAATAAACTATGTGTGGATAACATACTGTGTGTTTCATCACTTGTTAACTATTGAAATATGGGCATCTGCTTAAATCTTGTTATTGATGTTTGCAACTCAAAAATGCTTATTCATGTGTGTGTACCCCTAAGGTACTGTGATGGCAGCAGAACTCATACAGTTGGTGGACTGTGATGATGGATGTGTCTTGTAGTACGTTTACAGAGTTGTATGTTACTTCTGTTACCTGATGCTGGTTATCTCTGGTTGGTTGTGTTGCCTTGGCCCTTCCCTTGCTTGCATGTGTGTGTGTGGGGGGGGGGATGCAGAGTTAGGGTTTTGAACCCTAACATCACATTTCCCAACTTTTGTAGCTATGCTATTAAACCTAACTGATGCATTAACAGAATTTTTTTTATTTTTTATTTTATTTAGTCTAGGATTACAAGTACCTTCGAGCCAAGGCTCTTTTACAAAGGTTCCACATCAGGGATAAACATCCAACAAGGAAACAACATTGAGATAACAGTAAAACAATTCTTGTACAGCAGTCCTATTGAAAGGGGTCAAGTATAGGAAGAGTATGGTGTAGAGGAGGAGGAGGAGAAATGTAGGTGGCTAACATAGGCAGTTATAGCAAAAAGGAGAGCACATCAGGATGCAAGCGACCACCAGGAGTGGGTCCAGTCTGGCATCCTGGGGTAGCAGCAAAGAACAAGGATGAGGGGAGAGAAAGTAGATGCAGCTGGAGGCATTTGTTGAGAAAAGTGGGAAGGAGTGCTGGAGGAGAAAAAGGGGCAGGGGGAGGGGGAGGAATAAGTGCAACAAAAGGGGCATGGAGAGACTAATGAGCTGGTAAGTAGACCTGGGTTTTGAGTTGGCATCTCAGGAGTCTGGGGGAAGGTGACTGGGAGGGGGGCCAGGGGCTTAGCAGTATATAAGTTAGGGCTAGAGCTGTGTAGGTCATGAGCTAGGAGAGGCAGTCAGAGGAGCTAGAAGCAGTGAGATGGGCCCAGAGCCTGGTTTTGAACAGACCTAGTGTAGTGGCCAAGGAGATGGTGTGGCTGAGACCATTCAGCCATAGAGGAGCTCTGAAGGCAAAGGAGCATTGGCCCTGTGTTGTGTGACAGCAAGGGACTTGTAGATTCAGGGTTGTTGAACTCCTGGTGTTCCGCTGGTTAGCATTTTGATGTAATAAGGCAGTAACACCAGGAGGTGTTAGGCCAAGGTTGATTTTTCTCACCATAGCACAGGTGAGATACTTTATCTGGTTGGAGAGTTGGAGCCATCTAGCTTGTGCATAGAAGGCACAGGTGTGGGTGAGGCGGTGGGCACCAGTTGTGAGTCGGCAAGCCTTGTTTAGGGCAGTTGTTATATGACAGAGGGTGGATGTCGAGGTAGAGCCATAGATAATGAGGCCATAATCAATAATTGACACCACCGAGCTCTGGACGGCAATCTTCAGGGCCTCTGGGATGAGATGTTGCCTGTGCTTGTAGAGCAATCCAAGGTGTGTATTGGCAGCTTTGGCCATGCTGTCGATGTGAGCAGAGTAGGAGAGATTGGGGTCAAGCAAAATCCCTAGATATTTGAAGGAGTATACTTGTTCGAGGACAGACCCCTGTTTGGTGTAGATGGCGAGGGGGTGATGCCTTTGACATTATGTGAACTACAGAAAAGCAACAACTTGGTTTTCTTGTGATTTAGGACTAGTTTTTGATTGGAGAACCAAGTTTCGATGGCACTGAATCCTAGCTGTAGGCTGAGTTGGAGTGGTGAAGGGTCCTTATGCGTGAAGAAGACAACAGCATCATCCACGTACAGGATGATATGTTCCAAGCTGGATTGAGGTAGGGAGTTTAAAAACAGGCTGAAAAGGAGTGGGCCCAGTATGGACCCCTGGGGGACTCCAGAGTGTACAGGCAAGGTATGTGAGAGAGAACTGGCAATTTTTACTCTTTGTGAGTGGTTTTCAAGGAAGCTTGTGAACCAGTGGGCTGAGTCAGGTGCAAGGCCGGCAATGAGTAGTTGATCAAACAGTAGCCGATGATGGACCGTGTCGAATGCCTTTGACAGATAGATGAAGACAGTCCCAGTGAGAAACCCTTTATCTAGGGAGCTGTGCACTTTGCCGGTAAATTCAAGTAGGGCAGTGGTGGTGGTACTATGCCTTTTTCTAAAACCATGCTGTTGAGTGCACAGAATATTGTATTTGTCCAAATAGTCAGTGAGCTGGTCTGCAACAATACGCTCAAGGGCCTTGGAGAGTGGTGGCAATATGGAGATCGGGCGATAGTTTGAGTGGCTGGTCTTATCCCCATTTTTGTGGACAGGGGTCACTGTGGCAGTTTTCCAAATTTCTGGGAATGTACTGCTGTTGAGGGAGAGGTTAAGAATTTTAGTGAGGTGACAAAGGACCTCATCAAGTGTAAGTGCTAGCAGCTTAAGGTCTAGGGTGTCACTGATGGTTCTAGATTTAGAGATGGCTGAGGCGATGTGGTGGCAAGCTTCACTCATCTTAATCTCCCTGAAGTAGAAACATGGCTGGTTGGATGAAGTGCAGGGAGTGCTTGAGGGGGTGTCATTAACCAGGAAGAAATAGGGCAGAAGAACAGAACTGAGGTCAGTAAAAGCCATGTTGAAGCTGTTAGCAATGACCACAGGGTCAAGGGTAGTGGACCCATCTACAATTAACATGGCCGGAGGGGACTTTGATTGTTTCCCAGTGATGTCCTTGATATTGTCCCAGAAGGCATGGCCATTTCCCCAGGTGATGGTGAGGACGTCCTTATAATATAAACTTTTCGTGAGACGAATGGATTTTGCACTGGCATTACAGGCATGTTTGTGTTTTTGGATGTCATATTGTTTGCCTGTGGCTTTAGCCACCGCTCACAGGTGGTCCCTAGATTTCAGCTGTGAAAGGAGCTCCACAGTTATCTAAGGGTTACAGAGGGCTTTTGCTTTCCATTTTTTAGAAGGAGCAAAGAGGTCACAGGCCTTGTTGAAGGTGGTAATGAAGTAATCGAGGGCTATGTTAACATCAGTTGCATTGTAAATAGGCATCCAGTCTTGTAGGGATAGGTGCTGTTTGAGATGGATTAGTTTCCCATGTGGAAGGACTCTGCTGGTTATGATTATAGGGGGTGGTTTTAGAAATGTATTAGACCATTCACATATGACTGGGGAGTGGTCACTGAGAGAGTCCGGGAGAACGGAGGGACAGGTGATCCTGGAAGGGTGATTGGTAAGAACCCAGTCCAGCAGGGTGCTGGTGCCTGTTCTGTAATTAATCCTAGTAGGTGAAGTAACCAATTGTGAGAGGTTGGCAGCTGCAATGGCATCCTTATGAGTGCAGACATCATATGCGAGCCAGTTAATACTGAAATCACCAAGTAGGATGTGTTCAGAGCCAGGTGGTTGTGAGCTGATGAAGTTAAGGACTATTTTGATGCCAAGATCTTGTTCCCGAGATGGACTATAAACAGAGACAATGGTGAGGGCTTTTCGATTGGGTCCAAGAAGGATTTTTATGGGTAGGAGCTGGGCAGAGGAGATAGGCACAGGAGTTGAAATAGGGTGGCCCAAGAGAGTATCCTTAATGTAGATAGCACAGCCACCTCCCCTTTTGGAGATACGGTCCAGTCTGAAAATATTGTAGCCCTGCAGGGTGATTGCCAGATCCAGGACTTTAGGTGTCAGCCATGTTTCAACAATTGCAAGGATGTCCGGATTATGTTGGTTGGTGAAGGCTTGTAGCGCATCAAGCTTTGGCAGTAGGCTGCAGATGTTAAGATGTTTTGCAATGAATATATATATATATATATATATATATCTTTGCAAAAAACATTGTTAATGCACTAGTTAGGGTTAGTTACAGTGACAAAAGTAGGTAAATGTTATGTTACGGTTTCCAACCCTAACATCCTACCCCACCCTGCAGGCAGCAACGTGGGTGGGGTGTGCCATGGGGTTCTCAACCCTCACGCTCACTCCATTCTCATATATTGTACCATCTCAGATTGTTTACTCATGGAATGGGGTAAGCATTAGGGCTGAGTACCCCAAGGCACAACCCGCCCCTATTGCTGCTTACAGGTTGGGGGTGGGGTATTAGGGTTGGAAGCCGTAACACTACATATATCTGCTTTTATCACTGTAACCAACCCTAACTAGTGCATTAATGAAGATTTTTTACAAATAATTTCCTTACTTTTTGACATAGTATAATCGTATCCTCATTTGATTGTGGCAGCGCAGTGCCCTCCTGGCCCTGTGCTCCCATCCCTCCATAGATGCATATATGTATGTTGCCATTGAAGCATTTCAGCCAAAAAAGCAACCAAACTGTCAGCATAGCCTTGTTATTACCCCACCTCATGAACGCTTGGCTGAGAATCTTTAAATCCCAGTCAAAACATCATTCCATACCAACACAATGTCATTCCACACCATAGGTGAGAAAACACATTTTGGCCAGGATTTTAAAACTGACATCTGTCACATTCACAAGTTGATGTAAATAAATGGCTATGTTGAAAATTTGGGGTGAAAATATTGAAAATTACAAAAGTTGCAAGCGAGCATAGCGAAATGTCAACACGTGCACACAACATTGCCATGTTAACATATTTTGACGCCAGATTTTCAACATGCCCTTCCTATAACCCTACCTCATGAACAAGTATGGTGAAAATGTTGAAATCCAGCATGAAAGGTGATTTTATCAATTGACCACAAAATCACCTTTTGGGCAGGATTTGTGAAATGACAGCAACGTTGTTCATGAGGAGGGGTCTCAAAAAGGATATCTTGAAAATCTGGCATCCAGATCTTTAATGACAAAGTGATGCACCAAAATCAAAAAACCCCATTGAAATAAATTGAGCCACATGTACCTTAGTTTCTCAATTCCCTGGTCGTCCAGTGGTCCCTTCCCCACCCCCATTCTCCAATCGCCGTCCCATTGTGTAAAAAATATTTTCTTGGTAGTCTAGTGGCCCCTCCCCTCTACCCCATACTCTGATCACCATCCCATTGTGTAAAAAAAGTATTCCCTGGTAGTCTAGTGGTCCCTCCCCCCTCCCCTGTTCTCCGATTGCTGTCCCATTGTGTAAAAAATAATTCCCTACTAGTCTAGTGGTTCCTCCTCCATTCTCCGATTGCTGTCCCATTGTGTAAAGAATTATTTCCTGGTAGTCTAGTGGTCCTCCCCTGTTCTCCAGTCACCACCCATTGTGTGAAAAATAATACCCTGGTAGTCTAGTGGTCTCTTCACCTACCCCCATTCTCCAATCACTGCCCTGAGTTAAAAAAACAAGGAAACAGGGCAGTCTATGGTATCTTGTGCCACCCCCCTCACCATTTGCCAATAGCTGATCTGACTAATCATGAACAATCTCCATCATCGATCACTGGCCCCATGGAAATGAGAGATGTACCCTGGTGGTCTAGTGGTCCACTGGCTCTCCAACTGTCGGCCTGTTACATGGTAATAGTAACCCTATGCCCTGGTGCTAGTGGTGTCCCCCACCCCATCACAGATCGCTGGCACAAGATGGACATATGTATACAGCTACCGTATGCCCTGGTGCTAGTGGTCTCTCCCCTCTCTCCAATCGCCAGCCTGAAAGTAACTAAATAGTTTTCTTGGTGGCTAGCAGTCCCTCCCCCCATGTGAACACCTACCCAATATATATATATATATTATATTGTTAGTGGTATCCAGTGTAATACTCCCCCATTCCAGTCCTTTAGCAAATAAAGTTCCCCACTGCCCTGGTGGTCTAGTGGACCCCCACCCTGGCAGGTAGTGAATGATCACCCACTACCCTCCCCTTCCTTGGCTCCATAAGCAACCAGCACAGCCCTCCTCTCACACCACCACGTGGCCTGCAACTGAGCTGTCATTCGAAATACTGTATACAGTACAGTCCATTAGTTGACAGCTGCTGTCAACCAATAGGTGGTACTGTATTCAGTACCCATTGAGTGACAGCTCAGTTGGTGGCCGGCCATGGTGGTGAGAGGAGGGCTGTGCTGGTCACCAGTTGGGGGTCGGGGAGCAGTGTGATCATTCACTACCTGCCAGGGTGGGGGATCCACTAGACCACCAGGGCAATGGGGAACTTTCTTTGCCAAAGTATTGGGATGGGGGGGTATTACAGTGGATACAACTGATGCTTATATCAATGTATTCAAAAACGAGGACTTTTACCTCATAGTGACAAACAATGTTAGCTTTCTGTCAGGGGTTCCGATAATATTGTCTCAAGATCTGATCTGGATATTGATTTTGCAGTTGCAAGTCACTCTCAGTACTATGTGGCGCTGGAGCCACTTCTGTGTTTGAGTGTGGGTAAGCTCTCAGCTCATGACTGTGACCCTGCTCCCCCCTTCACTGTCTGCTGTGGCCATTCTAAATAAAGTGAATCAAAGAGAAAAGAAATTCACATCTAGCTTCATGATCTCTGTAACAGAAAACTATATAAAACACAAATCAGATCTAGCGATTGGTCTCTTTTGCACTTAGCTGCATTCACTGCTGTTTAAATACAATGATATTCATTTGTCCTGAACAACATATCCCTATGCTCAAAGAAATCAGAACATGTATTGATCTTTGCTTCCATGTGACAAGTGTGTTTTCTGAAGTTAAAGTTATCTGGCTGATCCTGCATTTTCCAGCACTGAGTGTGCAAGGGCAGTGGGCGGCGGGAGCAGTGAGAGGTGTGTGCTTTGAGTGGTAACACTCAAGCTACAGCCTCTTACCTGTCCTGCTGCCCGCTGTCCTCACTCTCTCAGTGCTGGAAAACACAGAATTAACCAGATAACTTTAACTTTATAAGACAGCCACTACCACAGTCTGAATCCCTGGCAGACTCTTAACATTGTTACTATGAGGTAAAATCTCTTTTTTTTTGAACATTTATAAATGTTTTATGTTTTTATAGTGCCTCAGTTATATCTGTGTTCTCCAATGGGACAGGAAAACAAGTAGTGAAAGCAAACTGACAGAGTACCTTTTTCAAAAGTATGCTGTAAAGAGCATCACTGTCATACTGTCCCAATTGTATATTTGTTGAATTACAGTGCAATACACTTGCAGTATTCATTTTAATGGCTCTATTACTAATAGCAAACATGGCCATGAAGGACAAATCGATAACAAACTATCTGCCATACTTTTTCTTTGAAATGCAACAAGCTGACAGTAGACCAAATCCGCAGTCATGTGAGAGGGGTGGAATTATAGGTTTGTAGTTTATTTATATTTAAACAGGATAAGGCATTAGGCATACCCCGTTTTCAGGGCTGCCTTGTAAACTGCACATAGTACATAAAATTAAATAGAACAGCATAAAAAAAACACTAGTATCAGTACAGTTAATAACACTGACAAGAAAATGGGTTCTAAGCAGAGAGGGCAGCCTTGAAACTGTGAGGTGTAACCATGTTTCGCAATTTTAGCGAATAACTGGAACAGTAGTGACACTCTTTATAACAGTTGCTGTGAAAAAGATGCACTGTGATTTTGCATTCACTGCTTGTTTTCCAGGGATTTAGACAATAATTGTCTCAAGATCCAGTTTGGATATTGATTTTGAAGTTGCAAATTACTCTCAGTTCTATGTGGAGCTGTAGCCACTTCTGGGTTGGGTTTTTTTTTTCCCTTTTTTGTTCCTTGGACCCCATGGCCCTGGCAGTCACGCGCATGTGTGCGTGCGGAGCCACACACACATGACAGGTACTGACTTGACCCTTTCCACCCCACCCCTGGCAATAGCCACCACCCCTTCCCACCTATGCTTCCCATCAGACCTCCACCAAATGGAAGTGGAACTACGGGGGGTGGGCAACCACTCCTGGAGGGAAGAGCTGCTTTCTGGCTGCTAAATCCCACTCCCTCCCTCCCTCCACTCCCCCGCCAGCTCCCTGATGACCCAAGTTCATTCCCTGAAACTGGGTTGCCAGCATGGCACAAAGTAAGGCATCCAGCGCCTCAGCCCTCAGTGCCACGGGCCGGCCCAGCTGCTTCTGTTTTTGAGTGTGGGTAAGCTCTCAGTTTGTGCTTGTAACCATGCTCTCCCCTTCACTGTCCACTGTGGCCATCCTAACTAATGTGAATCAAAGAGAAAAAAAGTTCACATTTAGCTTCATGACCTCTGTGACACAAAAGATCATAAATCACAAATCAGATCTAGCGATTGGTCTCTTTTGAACTTAGCAGCATTCACTGCTGTTTAAATACAATGATATTCATTTGTCTTGAACAACATATCCCTGTACTTAAAGAAATTGGAGCATGTATTGATCTATGTTTCCATGCGGTGAGTGTGTCTTCTGAAGTTGAAATTGTTTGGTTGATCTTGTGTTTTCCGGCACTGAATGAGCAAGAACAATGGGTGGACAGATGAGAGGCTATGAGTGAGCAAGGACAGTAGGCAGTGGGAGAGGTGAGAGGCTGTGTCAGGAACAACGTATTCCTGTACTTAATCAAATCAGTATATGTATTAATCTCTCTTTCCATGCAGGGAGTTGTGTCTTCTGAAGTTAAGGTTGTCTGGTTGATCCTGCATTATCTGGCATCAAGTGAGACAAAACAATGGGTGGATGGAGAAGTGACAGACAGTACTTTAAACGTTAACACTCAAGCTGCTGCTTCTCACCTCCTGCCACCCACTGTCCTTGCTCACTCAGTAATGGAAAATGCAGAAAACTTTAACTTCTGAAGACAGCCGCTCGCGCGATCTTTTGGCACTTCATTGCCACTTTGTCCCCAGTGTTACTCCATCTCTTCAAGAAATGACAAGAGTCAGAGCTACCCATGGCCACTGCAAGAAAACAGTGCAGTGGCAGAGGGGAGGGGGAGAGACACAAAGGAACAGCACTGTGGTGAATGGAGAGGATCATATGTGCTTCAACTCCACTGTGGAAGGACACAGTCTAGGTATCCGGTCATGGGATTTCAGAGCCCCACTCTCTCTCTCTCTCTCTCTCTCTCTCTCTCTCTGTGTAATAGCAAGACGTCCACATAGGTCCACTATGCACCCATGTAAAAGGTGCCTCTAGCCTCCCAGGACAACAACAGCTGTGCAGGTAAACTAAGGGAGACAGAATCCCCTGACTGACACAAACAGGACTGATAAGTGTGTGAGTTGGAAGATGATCTGCCTAAATGCCAGGAGCCTGGGAAGTAAATTCATCAAGCTCAAGGCAATGGTGGCAGATGCAGAGGAAGACCTGGTGACCATCACTGAAATGTAGGCCACTGGGGATTAATGACTGGGATATGGCGATACCATGGTATACCCTATATAGGAGAGGGGTAAGGGTAACAGCAAGGGGCATGAGGTAACCCTTTGTGTTAGGGAAAAGCATGGGGCCACAGAGGAGGGGTCTATCAAGAGAGTGAGAAGGGAGATGGAATCACTCTGTGTACAGCTATCAACAACCTTGGGGGAAAGTTAGGTATGGGGTGGTCTATAAGACACAGGGCAGGGAGTAGAGTTGGACAGCAAACTTGGGGAAAAAATTGGGAAGGCAGCCACAAAAGGAGAGGCAGTAGTTATGAGGATCTCAATCTACCAGACATAGACTGGGATTCCCCAGCAGCTAGAAGTGCCAGAAGTCTGACGCTGCTCGATGTACTGCAGGTTTGCCTCCTACTACAACTGGTCTAGGAACCCATAAGGCAAGCCACCATTCTCAATATAGTGCTCACCAGCTCAGAAATTGTGGGTGTAGTGAGGCTTGGGGAACAACGGGAGTCCAGTGACCATAATACAACACAGTTTGAACTGGCCCTGGGAAGAGGCAATCAAAAGCTGTGGGTCTGAATTTAAGAGCTCCCAGGTCTTCAGGGTTTCCTCTTTCTTACAGGGATATGGAGCCATTTGCACAGAAATTGCTCCTACAGACTTCCACCAGAATACAGCACAATTCTGCTTCTATGGGATATAATGCAATCTACTGAAAAACACAGGACAATTGCTCAGGAGTTATAGTGAAAATGCTAGCTCAATCTGGGAGCACTGGAGTTTGACCAGATATGGGGAAATAATCAGGGGGAAACTGACAGAAGTGGTTAAGATGAGGGGAGTGGAGAAGAAGTGGGAAAAATGAAATGGTGCTTTCTCGAAGCAACTAAACCATGATTGAGAACTAGCACCAAAAGCTGATCTGGTTTCCTAAGGAGGCAAGAAAGGTGAAGATGACAAAAAAGGGCCTCACTAACAACTTTACAAGAAGGACCAAGGGGATGAGGAGTGGAATGAGTAACAAAGTAAGATAACGGAGGCCAAGAAAGTGGTCAGGGCACAAAGGCAGACACGTAGCTGGGAACTGTAGAGGGGATCAAGGGTGGGGAGAAAGAGTTTATCCAGTACATCAGAGAAAAAAAAAAATGAGGGGGGAATTATTAGGTTGGCGAAGGGGGGGATTATAGAGGATGGCAAGCAGAAAGAAACCATTTTTTTTATTTTTTACTTTCTTTTTTTATGTTCCCTTTCAGATGGCATCAGTACATTTCAGGGCTTCCAGGTGGCCCCAACCCAATCTCCCCCGCCATCTTCTAGAGCTTACCTTGCTCCAACAGTGTGGTCCCGTGGCATCCCCCCTTCATGGTGGAGGACTTTGGGCTGGACCACTTCCCTCAGTAAGCATTTCGTGGTGCTCCGGGAGTGTGCCTAGGTCAGTGGGATGGAGGATCTGTGGGCCACTCAGAGCCAGCATAGGGCTCAGCTGCTTTTTCCTTTTTCCTGCTACAGGGACGTTGGCTGATGGACATGATCATCACACATAGTGTGCATGTCCATCTAGCCAATCCATGGTCCCACAGCCCAGAATTGCACTCCTGCCTGCACCACCACTGATTTTCCCCCAGGTGGCAGTCGTACAGCAGCAGTGATCCCCCATCCCCTGGAGGAGGAGGAGATCATCCTGTGAGATGCTCACTTCTCCTCCTCTGGCCAGCCCTCTGATGACCTAGGTTCATTCCCAAACAAGGGTGGGTTGCCAGCATCATGAGTGGTAGTGCTACCACTGCACCAGCAGGCCAGCCTAGAAAGTAACTGCTTTGAATGATTACTTCTGCTCAGTATTCAAAGTGGAAAATGGTGAGCTTGTACTAGAAAAGATAATGAAGGCAGCAGCAAGGGGAATTCAGGAAATGGGGTGGGCAGTGATTTCAGTAGAAAGAGTAAGAAATGGGCTTGCTGCCCTGAAAGTAGATAAGGCACTGAGACCAGATGGGATGCACCCAAGTGTGCTCAGGGAATTGTCATTGGTACTGGCTGAGCCACTGGAAGGGCAATTCAACAGCTCACTGCAGTCGGAGGTGGTTCCAAGGGATTGGAAAACAGCAGACAGGGTTTGGCTCCAGAAGGAAGAGGATAGGGGTAATCAACGAAATTACAGACCCATCAGTCTTACCTCCATTGTAGGTAAACTGATGGAGATGCTAGTCAAGAAAGATCTAGTGATCTGCCTGGAAAGCAGTAGGCTCCAGGACAGTACACAGCACAGGTTCTTGGTAGGGAATTCTTGTTAGACCAACCTGATAGTATTCTTTGACTTGGTTGCAAGGGCAGTAGATATGGGGAAGGCAAAAGATCTAGTCACCTCTGACATCAGCAAAGCATTCGACTCAGGGCCACACAGGAGGCTGCTGAAGAGAGGACTTGGGAGTAGGAAAGGACTGGCAAAATGGGTGAAAAACCAGTTGAGGGGGAAGACAACAGAGGGTGGTGGTTAATGGGGTCAAATCAGTTGATTGAGTAGTCATGAATGTGGTGCCACAGGTGTCAGTTCTGGCACCTGTCATTTTCAATACATTTATAAGTGAAGCAGGGGAAGGTATACAGGGCAAGATGTGTCTCTTTGCAGACAACACAAAGCTTTGTGGTAAAGTGGACAGTGAAGAGTGGATCAAGGACTTACAAAGGAACCTGGAAAGGTTAGAGAAATGGTCTAAGGTCTGGCAGTTGGGATTCAATGTCAAAACATTCAGGGTGATGCACAGAGAGAAAAGGAATCATAAGACAGAGAAGGGTTTAGGTTGGGCCTTACTTTTGAACAAAAGGGATATGGGAATCATCATAAGTGACTATCTCAAACAATGCAGTCAATGTAATAAGGCCTACAGCATAGCAACCAGAATGTTAGGGTGCATTGGAAGGGGGGTTGATAGTAGGAGAAAGAAGGTGATAGTTCTGCTTTATAGGTCACTGGTGAAGCCCCATCTGGAATACTGTGTCCAGTTCTGGAGTTCCCACCTGAGCAAAGACTGGGATACATGAGAGTCACTGCAGCAAAGGGTCACCAAAAGGATGCAGAGCCAGCAGGGCAGATCCTATGAGAAATGGCTAGAGGCCTTGACTGTGTATTTGCTGAAAGCCAGAAGGGAGAGGAAGACAGAACAAAGACATTTAAGTTCCTAAGAGGAATAAACAAGAAGAACTGTGAGGAACTATTCATTAGGAATCATGAGTCAGTAATGATGGAGCATAAATGGAAGCTGGCAGGAGAAGGTTCAGGAGAGATGTAAGGAAGTTTGACTTCACAGGCAGGGTAGCTGAGGACTATTAATGGGTCCAAGCAGTAGCGGCATTCCCTGATGCGTGTTTGCACTAAGGCGGTGTTTTGCAATATTTTTTCATTAAAAGCTACTTATTGGAAGCTACCACTGAGTGGTGCTGTTTCTTGTTAGTTTGTTATGATATTTTGTTACTGCACACTCTTTACCCTTCGGAGCTGTTTTATTTTTCACAGACTGAATGGATCAGTGGTCTTTTTCTGCCAACAATGTCACAGAGGGTCACCACCCTCACTGCAATACTGCCACCTGGGTGACCCCAGGTGGCAGTGCCTGTCAAGAGTGCCATTGGAAGGAGGGATGCAGGCCAATATCTGGTGTGGCAGCATGCCTCTGTATGCACACATGATTAGGATCTCTGAGCACACCTTCATCCTCAGGGCAGGGAGAAACAAGGAGAAGTCCCACAGGCAGCTAGATGATGGCCCCTGGTGAACTGAACATAGACCGACCTGGAACCCTCAGCCAACAGTTTGATGAAGACTTGTTCAAGTAGGAGGGAGGGTTCCCTCCTTCCCCACCCAGGGGGTGGTCTGTGACCACAGCAGCATGGAGGTAGGTGGCTGGAGAAGACTGGAGTTTGGCAGAGCCAGGCACCTTGGTGGACCCTGAGGGATAGAATCTGCTGTGGCATAGGAGGGGACATAAGGAAACAATTTTAAAAAGCCTCTTGTACACTGCCCCCCCGCCACACACACACTCAGTACCCCTACTGCAATATAGTTTTAGAACACTGTCTCCATAACTTTTTTTTTAATGTTTTCTTTATTGGAGTTTTTAATATAATACATATTGAAAGAGATACTTTCATGTTGTCTGGATTGTTCATATATATAAGAAAATAAATAAAAACCCAGGCTCAAATTGAATAAATAATAACTGGATTTCCCTTTTTCACATAGGTAAACCCGTGGCATAATTTGCCATTATAAAGGAATATTTATAATGGCAAACACGTGCTGGGTTCTCCTCGCTCTGTGCATGCACCCACCACAGCGCGACCATTCCTGACCACTTGCCTATTGCCCTCTTGCTGAAACTGCATCACCAGTTGAACTTGGTGGTATGTTACTTTTTAGAAATGTTAGACATTTTGGACATTTAAAAATGTTGGACATTAAAAATGTGGGAACCAGGCTAAAAACACTTAAAAATGTTGGAGATTAGAAATGTGAGGACTGGGCTAAAACCAAACCGGACACTGGCCGCACTAGAAAATCTGCTATTTTATTTTATTGCTGTGGTGAAAAAGGGAAATCCAGCAATTACATAAAATAAAATATGGAGTGCTGCAGAAACTCGAATTTTACACACACCCTCAATGTTGGATGCCTAAATAAATCCCTTGAGCTTCACTCTTCGGATTTATGTGGCATCCAACACCTCGGGTGTGTGTAAAATTCTTGTTGCACACATCACTCCATATATTATTCTATATGTTATACACCCCATGACATCAAGGAGGTTTATCACTCCCCAATATATTATGGCATTACTTGGCAGTCAACTTAGTCCCACCTCATGCACGGTTTCATCATCCAACAATCGAACAGTATGTCAGATGGAAGTCCCATGCTGTGGCTATGAAAACAGGAAACATCTCCTATATGCATGGCCTCACAGGACTAAAATTAAAAATCTCTGTATGTCTTCCACCACTACTTGTACCTTCTGGAACAAAGTTTTAAAATTAAGCAAACTATCTCTGAAAATTTCTATTCATTCACCCATATACCTAAGTGGCCAGTTTTTTGCTTCCATAATAGATATTACATGTAAGAAATGGCATTCAAATGGACTAGCAGAGATAAAAAATCATATTTGACAATACCAGTTAAAGGGGTTTTGCCACAATCAGAATTTATTTTATAAGATCTTCCATAGTGTGATTTTTTTCCAAAATCTTCAAATTAGAAATTATATTGCGAGATACATGAACATTTTTACTGGTCATGAACAAACTAAACTAGAAGATATATTAACTAATCCAGACCATACAAAATTAATCTCAAAAACATGCTTTTCTGGAAGAAAAGTGTGGCACTAACCTTAATACTTCTAGACTTAAGTGGGAAGAAAAACTTAATATTGACATTTCTAAACAAGAGTGGGAGTGAATTATAGATCATTCAAACCTCTGGTTATTACCTACTAAACTGCAACACATTTATTTTAGTGTTATACAAAGAACATATCTAATTCTGGAACTAATTCGAAAAATGAACCATGAATTGTCTATCCTCTGCCCAAGATGCTCCACTTCTCAGGGATCACTAGAATGTATACTAGTAATATACACAATAATAGCACAACTTTGGAATAAAGTTTTAGAAACCCAGCCAGTAGCTACTTCAATAAACCTGCTAAGAAAAACTGAATTAATAACAATGGGTAAAGGGATCTACTTAGAAAACTGCAGTATTTATCAGCAAAGAATCATTGTGCTTGTACTAATCAATGCTTTTAAATGTTTTTTGTTGAACTGGAAAGATCACACCCACCAGTATATAGCATTTGGCTAAACTTTTGTTTATCTCTGTTCAAAGTATAGAGAAGGTACTGTACTTTATACTGTCAAAAACAAATTAGTATTATATGACCAAATCTGGTCACAATTCAGCTTGACTAAAAAGACCTCTGAAGTCTCAGAGCTCTTGAGAGAACAGGGGACCAATGGCAATGCTAATATTCTTAAAGCAATTTTTATTTTTTCATTTCTGTGCTTCTCAGTAACAGAAACATTCAAAGGACAATACAATCTCCGGATCATCTTGTCTGCACTGTCTAATCATGCCTAGTATGTCATTCAGTACTAGGATCTTGTACATGCCACATAGTTTATATATGCTTATCGAATGATGTATGCATCAGATGTATGCCACTTTATTTATTGATATGTATTAATGTAATTTTGTACCTTGTATAACTCTTTTTTCTCAATAAAAATAAATAAGAAAATACAGGATGATAAACAATCTTTATATGAACCACTTCACAACTCATGCAAAGTCTTTAAATATAACTTAAAGGGAGCAGTATAAGTAAAACAAAAAAAAACCTTAAATAATAATAGTTTTACATTAGGAGGCAAACTATTAGCATATTTCTGCTAGTTAGAAAACAATTAAGTAAACACACTTCAATGCTTAACCCTTAAAACTTACTATGACTACTGAGTAAGTTAAACCATTATACAGTTTCCCACTCTGCAAAACTTAACTGTCTTGTAAAATAGTTTTAAATAAACAATTCTATACTGGTACTCAAGCACCATTAAGCCTGGAACATAAGAAAATATTTACAAACACCTAAATCCCTATAAACATAAGTTACAAAAGACAGATAGCACTTTATAAATAAAATATTGGTACGATCCCAGTTTATAAATCTGATAGCCATCTAATATGGCTAAATTTACATTAGAATACAAAAGTCCAGCATTCTAATGCATTAACCAAAGCATTGTTCATTCAATTTAATAAGCAAATTGTCACAAAATGTACTTGTTTTGAAGGTAGCATGTCATTTTTTTGAGGCAATTTTAGTGAATGCATTTTAGCACATATAATTATAGAGAATGCCACATTACAGTGAATGAGGAATTTCAGCACTTAGAAAGTTAAGCTATAGTAGCATTTAGGGAGCACAACCTTGCAAAATACCCTGTGTCCAACTGCGGCTCTGAGTTGGTGCCTTAAATAGAGGGGGGGTCTGGGAGGCACAGTCCCTTAGGGGGGTCTGGGGGGTGCAGACCCTCAGGGGGTGCAGGGGGGTGCACTGTACATAACAACAATTAGAAGTGCTCCTCAGGTTAAGAGGTGGCAGCTGCTGGTAATGATGCCATAAATAGGATGCTAATGCATGGAAGCCCCATCATGCAAGATGGCTGTGGAGTTCCTGAGAAGCAAAGGGGCATGTCAATGCTTGTCTGTGGTGGCTTTATTTATAGGGGAGATAAAGAGGTGGCTGGCAAGGTTTATTGGCGGTGTGCAGATGGCACAAGTACTGCTGTTCTGCCAGAGTGCATACTGTGGCTGACCACATTGTTGACATCCCCTGTGGCCACAATCATGTGGTTGATGCTGCGGCCACTGGTTCTCGCCATGTCCTTGGAGATATGAGGGAGAGAGCCAGAAGCAGCACTGAAAGCACTGCCCAGGTTGCACTGCAAAGTGCAGCTGCTGCAACTGATGCAGTAGTGGGATCCCTACGCGATGTGCGTCTGCTGTATCATATTGTGCAGAGGATCTGACAGAGGAAGAGGGTATATCCTGTGATGCCAGTGACTAGTTCAGCATAGAGACATCCCCCATGTCGACAGGCAAAATTTATCCTGTCAGACATCAGTCTTTTTCTATTGGGAGGCTGTGCCTCCGCCCCCTACAGATTGTTAACTCCAGTCAGAGTTAACTTGAAGGGGAGAGGAGAAAGTCAGAAAAAGGGAGTTTTGTCTGCAGGTCCCCTAGAACGATAATTTTGAAACTTGTCAAAATTTTCTCTGTGAGGGATTTCGCAGTCAGGGTTTCACTCTTGTGTCAGTACACCATATCCAGTGACTGCCTGGAATTGTTATGAAGCAGCACTAGCTGGTCAGTCTAGAACCAATAATGCAGTGGAGGGGTGGCACTGTGGGTTCAATACTCACTTGGCCACATGTCACTCCATAATCTGGAGGTTCCTCGACTGTTTTAAAGAGAAACAGAGGATGTGCAAAGGTTGAATGGCACAGATTAAGTCTAGTTCTGCAACATCAGCTTTTAGGAGGTGCTACCGAGAACTAACTGAGCGCATAGTCCAGGTTGTCAGTGAATATGGAATCCTTCCTCGTATGGACTATCTATTAGGGCTTGCCTTTAATTTACAAATGCAGGAGTGATTATGATGTTCACTGAAATTGCTGCAATCACTACATATTGCTGAAATTGGCAGTCACTAAAAAATGTGGTCGCCGAAGTTTAATTTGCTATAACGTAGTCGCAGAAATTGGCATGCGCTAAAATTGCCTCACCAAAATAATATGGAGTAATTTTGAACAGCCAATTCAATAGAAAAATATTTGTTTTACCAGGCATACTTGTTCATTGATCCTTACTGAAGTTGTCTGTGGCCACATCTGACAGGCTACCTTGTCCGGTTGCATCTACAAAAGCATCTGAATTAAATTCTTCTTATGAGTTTTCAGAAGATGACAATCATTGCTCCAGCCTTTTGGTCACTTTATTATTGAGAAAATAATTCATAGATACATAGATACATGGACACTGTCAGCAGATAATTGCCCACTGCCCACCCAGTCTGCCCATTTGGGCTTATAAGTTCACTTTATGTTTTCCTAGAAGTCTGTTGCCCCTTACCCCTGACCTCCAGAATTCCCTTATGTCTATCCCATGCATTCTTAAATCCCATGATTGTTTCAGCCCCCACTACTTCCTCTGGCAGGGTGTTCCACTTGTCTACCATCCGTTCTGTGAAGAAATTCTTCCTCACGTTTCCTCTGAATCGCCCTCCCTCCAACTTCATCCCATGCCCTCTAGTCCTGGAACACCTTTCTCACTGCAAAAAGAGTGTATTCCTGTACCCTGTTCCTCCCTGTAAGATACTTGTATGTGTCTCTATCATATCCCCTCTCCCTCCTCTCCTCCAGGGAGTACATATTCAAGTCCTTCAACCTGTCCTCATAGGACTTGTGATGCAATCCAGGTATCACCTTTGTTGCCCTCCTCTGAACCTTCTCTACCCTGTCTATGTCCTTATGTAGGTAAAGTCTGCAGAACTGTACACTTTACTCCAGGTGGAGCCTCACTAGTGTCTTGTATAGTGGAATTATTGCCTCCCTTTTCCTGCTGGTGATGCTCCTGCCTGTGCATCCCAGGATCCTTTGATCAAGGTCAAAGCAAATGTAATGAATAGAGTTCAAGATGATCCTGGCTTTGAATGGATATGACAAAGAAAATTTCCTTCTGAAATCTTGTGTCTCTGCTCAAAACTGGAGGAAATGCCTCCAACGGGCCTGTGTTGGGGGACTTACATTAGGATAAATATACATTTCTGAGTTCAAAAATTTACAGCTCTCGTTAGCTATGCCTGTTTAATCACGTGCTCCTGGTTCACTCTTGAAAAGCAAATTGGATTAAGATGGTTGGTGATTTTCCTTAAGACCTAAAATTTGTAGCAGCAGCCAAAGAGACTGACTGAGCCTGGTTAAAGTAGCTGGGGAGCTGGAACATTAACCACTGGAGGTACTATTTCAATAGTGCAACCAAGTGTGGAGAAAAACAGCTCACAAACTACATCCCAAGTGATTTTCTCAGTGGTTTCTACCACAGACAAGTTCACCATCCTGAGGTTATTTTTTTCTGGCCACATCCTCCATATTTTCTATATTCCATGCCTATGCAATATTGTCTCTGAGAACAGATGCAAGGAAGTCAGTATTTGATTCCATTTTAATGGCAAGGCCACAGTGCTCTTTAGAGACCTTTCAAACTGACTTCTCATTATTGTTTAGCCAGCGATCAGTGGCATCGCATCAGGAGGTAATAGCTTCCCATTTGGCATCTAACTTTTGTATTGCCTTAAGCAGGGTAGTATATGATTTACTTATTGAATCAAAGGAGTACTGCTTGGCCTGGTAAAATCATATATTGTTTATAGGTTTCTGCTGTTGCAGACTCAGTGGGCAGGATTTTCAAATGCCCTAGGTTGCTATAAGCCCTGGTGTGCTGGCAATATGGATCATGGGGCGTGCAATGATCTAATGGGATTTTCTTTTATAATTCAATAAACTTTATTATTTTCAAATAGCATTACAATACACAACACATAATCCCCTGGGGGGATGCCATTAAAGCAATAAACAGCATACATTAGGTAACTATGAGGCAATCCACCCACCCCCTGGCCACCGTTACCCTTCCCTCCCTTCCATCCTTCCCCCTTATGTCTAGTCCTCCCTAAATCCCCACTCCCCGAGCCAAGTGTTACTCGCACACTGCTCTAACAAAAAAATCACTCAGTAAACTATAATCAGGTCTGTTAGATCTTCCAATCCACTAACAGAGCATCTAGTGTACCCCATCTGCTCTGGAAGGTTGCATATCTATTGCATATCAGGCAAATGTGTTTCTCCAACTGCATGTCCAACAAGATTTCTTTGTGCCTAGTGGGATTTTCTATCCCGTGTGGCAATTGCCACAAAGTAGACCAACTTTCTTTGGTCTACCTTGCGTCAATCTGGAGGGCCATTGTTATGGAGCTTGTGCCAGATATTTGGCACAAGCTGCCATACCTCATGGAAACTATCTCCACTGTGCCCGAGACTGGAAAATTGGGTTCATTTGCGGCAAAGGGTTTGGTGCATGGCCAGAACCTAAGTGTGGTGGCACAGGGCTGGATGCAAGCCCTATACCAAAGCTTCAAAAATCCTGCCCAGTGTCTTTTCATATGGGTGTGGGGCTCTCAACCTGAGCTGCAGCTGACAGACAGGGTTTCCCAGGGCAACCCAATGACATGACACCTAGGAATTTGACCATTGGCCCAGAACTCTCTTTTTTGTCAGTGTTAGCTAGATCAGGAGACAGGACAACTCCATGAGTTTCTCCTTTCTCTTTCTTTTTAGAATATCTTTCTGTCGTTCTTAGACTATTTTAAAAGGTCAATGTTAGAGAGATCCATTTGTGAAAGCTTTCGTTTAATTGGTTTAAGAAGAATGATAGGAATTGATAACATTTATCTGGTGTCCTCCTGAGCAACATGCAAACACTACCTCCTCCTGTTGGCCATTTTGCTCAACACAATAACTTTGTAACAGTGACTGCAGGAAGTGTGTTCACAATCAGGAGTAGGGGGATTTTTATTTAAAAGAAAATCAATAAATAGAAAACCAAAACTATATTAAATGCATACTAAACATACAAAAACTTCATCAATACAGAAAAACAAACATATCTCAAATATTAAGTATACTTCATTTTTAAAGGCATAGTAATGAAAGAAGGAAGACAAATGTAAGAAATTCCCTTTTAAGCTCTACTAACTGATCTTTATTTCAACCATTCAAACCTTGCTATCATTTAAGAAACATATCTCTCATACTCCAATCAACTCTTTTTATATCAGCTCCAATAATACCACTATTGGGTGAATTTGTTTTGTAGTACAAATTGGCATTTAACCTGCTATACCCACCATTTCATACAGGCAAATAAAAACAGCATGCTTTGTGTCCCTTGTTTCCAAGCTCTGGGGATGTGTCCCAAAATTAAAGTTGATTAACTGATATTTCCTAATTCAGGAAAAGCCCACCTGGCTGTTATTAAGTGCTAGAATGGTGCAATATAAGTACAGGTAAAAAATAAGTGCTACATTATTTCTGTCACCTGCTGGCACTCCTGTTTAGGACAGACTCTCTCATCCATCTTCATGGACATGTACAAGAAACATTTTGTTACAGAGAATGGCATTTGAGAGGTGTATCAGTGACCAGCCCAGTACAGGGCAAGCTACATTGGGCTCATTCCAGGCAGTGCAATGACTACCCAGCTGGAGTATGACAGTGGTCACAGCTTCATGAGTGGAAACTTTATGTACTTGAAAGGGCTGAAGCACTAGAATGAGAGAGCACTTCAGTACTTTGTTTGCATGAAGCCGACTGGCAAGCAGCTGAGCAGCTTTATGATTTTGTGGATAGTATGTGCCCTTCCAGTCGTCTTGCCTTTGTTCGGCTGGGCATGTTGAAGATGCAAGTTTTCTTCCCAAGACAGAGAACTATAAAAGATGGAGAAAAAAACTTACCTGAGGAGTGGGCGACTGGTGTAAAAACATTGACTGTCAAACCCAGGAAGAATACATAAAACCAGTCGGACTTCATTAGCTCCAGAGAGATAGTAAATCACAGTTTTCACAGAAAAAGAGTTATCCTTGTAGTCGGCTACCCTTCCAGCCTTGACAACTCCCTTACATGGAACGTTAGTTCCCCACTTGTTACTTGCGGGGCAAGGTGGGTCAAGAGAGGTAGTGTTGAAAGCCCCAGCAGCAGCAGCTGCTGCTGCAGCCTGAAGCTAAGACTATATTGCTGCATGAGTCACTCCATTAAGTACAGTAGTGAAAACAGAAAATCTTCAACTTCATGAACAGCTGGGTGACTGAACCCTTTTTTGACGAAACCTCACCCTACTTCCAATCAATCATCCTAAAGCTCATCCCCCCAAAGTAAACTGGCTAACTCATGCTGTAGGAGCTTGGTAATCTGATCCTGATCAGATGCTGTCTGCAGCAAGATAATACACTTCAAGTACACTCTATCACCTTAAGCCACACCCCCATTCTCTCCCAGCGCCACACCTCTCAACTGTCTCAAAAAATCCTGAAATCCCTAATTCAGCACCACCTCCTAATTGCCAGTGTGCTCTGCATTTTGTCCAGATGCAAGCTTCCTTGCTGAAGACGCCAGTTGGTGCCGACATTATGTGAGCACACCCACAGCCAATCAAGTGCACTCCTGTAGTATGAGCTGGCCCACCAATTTTGTGAATAAAAATATATGGGCTGTCTTTTCCACGGCAACAAATTCAAAGTCCATCCTGCATGCTATAAGGGAGACTCACAGTAACAAGTTCGGCAGGGAGGTGAGGAACACTGAGCTTTCATTTCAGTCCAGGACAGAGGCTCAGACTGTAGGGCTCTTCACTGGCTGTGTGACTGACCAGAGTGTGGGGACTCAGGGAGAAGCACAGACTGCAAGAAAGGGACAACACCAAATACAATACTGGTAAGAAATGCTATGCACTGCTGATAATTAACTGTTGTATTTCCACAGGCTGCCATGGATGAGCACCGACAGCAGCCTCCACAGTTTCCTGGTGATCCTGCATCAGAACTGGGCAGTCTAGGGGTTAAATATAAGTGAAGTGCATGCATGTGTGTGTGTGTGTGTGTGTGTGTGTGTGGGTGCATGGAGAAACAGGGTAAGTAAGTCTGTCTGTCTGGTGGCTCAGCTGTTGTATAGAGAAACTAGATAAGGCAGGGGTGGGGTACCAGTATGTCAAATATGCAGGAGCACCTGCAACCAAGATCAGCTTTGTCTATAAATAGGACTTATTCACGAATACGCTTGGCACGTCTGAGAAATCAAATCCACAAATGTACAATATGATGTCAAATCCATTTCAGTCTCCTACACTACCTGCATAACTCAGAAACAACATCCTTTGCCTCATCCAGATCATTTGTTTTGATTACAGGTGAAAACAATTTTAAATATTTGTATATTTAAGTGCTTCCTTGCTTTTGTCTTTTGAATCCTATTCAGTCTTTCACAAAGTTTTACTCTTTCAAAAAAATGACTTGCATTACTATTTTCTCCTATGACTTGTCAGTGCTCATGCTGACTGTTTCTGGGTATCCTGGACATTCTGTGATGTCAGTTTACACTGTTGTGCAATGTTAACTAATCAGTTTGTAAAAGTGGGAACACACTGCATCGTAAAAAATAATATTTCTGAATCACAAACCATCCAGTGCAATTAAGAATAATGGATGCAACTGAATAAAAGATGCAAGAGGATGCCTAAAGATATTTAAAATGTGTTTCTATCAAAGCTTTAACCCATTCTCAATATGAATGTATTTGTAAGGCCCATCATACTGTATCCCTTCAGGCAACTGTATTCCATTGTACTTTCTTAAAAGAAGAAAATTTATTATTTTTGTAGTAAGACTTAAAACAAATTGGCTTTGCTAATGAAATACTTTTAAGAGTTAATTTAAGTTGAAATCCTTTTTTACAACATGACCAAGTACTTTTAAAGCCTATGCAGGCATACATCAGAACAATTAACTGCCTTTGTAGTCCACGGGAATCCATGCTTTCTGTCTCGTTAATGATTATCCTCCTCCAGTGTAACATTGTACAGACCCTGAGCAGCCCTGCAGCTGTCCCAGGAGAAGGCATCCAAGTTTATTTTCACCTGCTCACCCTTTGCTATATGCCACAAACACTTTGGGGAGGGGCACACAGTTATCTTTGTGCCTACATGTCCACTACCCCTCAGGCTTGCTACGGAATCTTCCAGTGGTATTAGTGGGAGAGAGAGAGAGAGAGAGAGGAGTCCACTTTTAATGCATCATACTTACTAAGAACTCTTAAATAAATCCTGCCATTTACCAATATTGTATCTCTTTCTCTCCCTTTACTTCAATTAACACAATACACCCTGCAACATACAACATACATGGAAACATTCGGCATTGACAAATGCTTGTTTATGTGTAGCACTGCCCTTAACTTTCAGCCTTCCATGCACACTCAACCATAACATATTCCACATTTTCTGGGAACTTCTACCATCCATCGTTTTGTGATAATCTCAAGAATGCAAACATTGGCTCTACATAAAACAAATTGTCACACATGTTGGTACAACTGTTTTCCAGTAAAATCTCAGAGCAAAATAGGTGCCAGGGACCAGCATTTCATTTTTTGAAAGCAGACTATAATATATTGTGTTTGTGGAAAAATTGCTCCTTAACTGTTCATAATTTACCCTTTTCCCAAACTCCAAGCAGTGGGGCATTGGCTTCCCTAAAGAGAGCCAAGACTATTCCCACTTGACCCTGAAGGAGTGGATGTAGATTAAAACTAAAAAATACACAAACAGAAGATACCACTGGGTTTCTCATTCATACCCCCCAATCTCTCTGAGTATGTCCCATTTTATGGGGTTCAATTTACTGACCCTCAATAATCTGAAAAAAATATACTATGAAGTTTCTTACTGAACTGGTGGAGGAAAAATACAGCTTAAATACAAAAAACATGGGTATCAAAATGTTTTGACCATATAAACCAATTTTAATTTAAACATAGGAATAGGCACCATCTCTTAACTTGTACTTCAGCTTCCTATAAACACAACTCACAATTATATACTGCTTGATCCATAGTGCCAAACCATAAGCCCCCAATTTTTAAGAGACCAGGTTCAGTTCATATGTCGCCAACTGAGTTGGGGGCAACAGGAACTGTAGGATCCAATATCATACCTAGACTTTTTGCTACATTTAATTTAGAGCCAGAGACCTCTGAATGGCCTTTAAAGTGTGTTAGAGCTTTCACCCCAGAATCCTCGTCCCTTGCCAATGCACATATATCAGATGGGCAGGGGAGGGAGGGAGGGAGCTTGTTGGAGCTGTCCCTTCTCAGCACCAGGCAAGGAATGAATTCCAGTGGCATTTTCAGCAGCAATGTGGAGATTCAGCAGAGGCTGCAGGAAGGAGCTTAATTTAGTGGCAGTTTTAGCTGTAAGAGAGACGACCAGTGGTGGTTCCAGGAAAAGAAGCATCCAGCAGCAGCTTTGGCCATGGAGTGTGGTGATATGGAGAATCCAATCCTCCACTGAACAGGGCCTCCAATCAGCTACAAACTTGAAGGAGGTGCAGGGAGCCAATCGGGCTCAGAGGTGCCAGAATCCAACACTTTAAAAAGGGCAACAGACAGAGAAGAAAAAGCTTTCCACCTGCCCCTTCCATCACAGCTGTTTAAATATCTCTTGAGGGGGAGGACTTTGGACTCATCAGGCAGAAAGGTGTGGCTCTTGGGGGATCTAAGTAACAACAGACAAGAAAGGGAGTGTTTCTTCACAAAGGAAGGGAAGGGGAACTCTGGGGGCTATCAATTACTGGAAGGTGAACTGTGGACTTCTTATACCAAAGTGGACCTTCTCCTGAGAACAACTTGAAAAAGGTTATTATCCTAAAAGGCCTTTATATATATAATGATACATTTCTATTTCTATTTCTATTTAAAGCTTGCTCGAATGTAGAGTGATTTAAGTAGTAGAATCATGTCAATTTAAGTAGTTGTGTCATTCTATCTAAGTTGGCTTGAAGGCAAAGTAAAGTGATATAAGTAGTAGGGTCAGTACAGGTGAACAGTAGTAGGGAGGAATAATAAGCTTTGATCAGGTAGGAGTATACTGGTCAATAGAAACTGGCAATAGTAAGTTTGAGGGGACAGTTCACTGAACAATAGGAACAGGATTAGTAGGTGAATATAACAGACATAGAGCAACTGATCACAGGGGAAAAAAATGGGTTTTGAGCATTGCAACAGTTGAGGGACGCTCATCTCCAGGAAGATGATCAGGAGCATGGGAGGGTGCCCAATCTGCTGAAATCTGGAGGAGCTATGGGGACAGCTAGAGGCAGCATGGGGGAAATCTCAAGGCTGCAGTATATGCTGGCCAGGGGCCCTCCCTCACCTCACCTACTCCCTCTGGGCCCCACAGGACAAGGGGAGTGGAAGGTGGTGGGGAGGCAGGGGGGAAAGGTAATAAAGTAGGTAAGGGCAGCATGGTCTCACCTGTCAGTATTATGGTGCAAAACCAATATGCACCCTAGAAGAGGAATTACAACCCACTACAAATCTGGAGAACCAGGAGCAGGCTGGGGATATCAAGAAAAAGTCAAGAAAAAGGGAAACGGTTCAACAGACATAGAAGTATAAAGAAAATATTAGTGATAGGTGACCCAATGGTCAGAGAGGTAGACTTAAAACTGAAGGGGGGCAGGGAAGCACAGGTGGAGGTCAAATGTCTATCAGGTGCATCAGTTAAGAAGGATGGGTTAAAGATTGGTGATCAATTTGATAATAAAGATGATGATCTGGGAGTCCTAATCCATCTAAGCACAAATGACATAGCAAGGCAGCCAGTGGAGGTGGCAAAGAGAAGTCTGGAGCAGCTAGCAGATAAGCTCTAGGATAAGACAGCATCTAAAGGGTACCACTTTGTTGGTAACTAGGGTGAATTCTGGGAAAGGAGATTATTCAAGGGAGACGGTCTCCACTTAACGAGGGAAGGGGTGAGTGTGTAAGCACAAAAATTTGATGTTTACATAGACAGACTAGGACGACTAGGAGATTCATACTAACATACTAACATGCTAATTGCCAGCAGATTAGGCCTTACGGTCTATCGAGTCTGCTCGAACCTCAGATCCCTAGTTGGGTACCGAGGCCCCCCTTGTGTTCCAGAATCCCCTATCATCCATCCCCACCACCCTGGGCCAGGCCATCATCTGATGACATCCGCTTTCTGTGTCTGTCCCACCCTGTCTTGAAGCCCTCCACTGTGGATCTCTGAACCAGCTCACCAGGCAGCACGTTCCAAGAATCCACCACCCTCTCAGTGAAAAACCTCCTCCTCTTTTCCCCCCTCACCCTTCCACCTTCCAACTTCAAACCATGCCCTCTGGTGATACCTCCCTGCTTTAGTCTAAAGATCACCTCTGTGTTTACCCTATTTATTCCCTTGAGGTACTTGAAGACCTCAATCATGTCCCCCCTGTCTCTCCTCTCCTTCAATGAAAACAGACAGAACTCCTCAAGTCTGTCCTCATACACCAAATCTCCTACTCCTCATATCATATTAGTTGCCCTCCTCTGTACCCTTTCCAGAAGCTGTATGTCCCTCTTCAAGTGTGGTCTCCAGTACTATACACAGTACTCAAGGTGTGGTCTAACCTATCCATTGTACAGTGGCAGAATCACTTCCCTTCTCCTAGAGGTGATCCCCTTACGATGCATCCCAACATCCTGTTTGCTTTGCTAGCCGCTCTCCTGCACTGCTCGGAGTTATTCATACATGCATCCACCATGACCCCTAGGTCTTTTTACCCTGTTGAGGCATCCAGCACCTCCCCTCCCAGGGTACCTGTGTTTAGGGTTTCCCCACCCAAGATGTAACACCTTGTACTTGGTGATATTGAAGTTTAATTTCCATGTGTGAGCCCACCTTTCCATGGTGTCCAGGTCCCATTGCAGGGCCAACCTCCCCTCTTCCCCCTCAACTACTGCTCCCATCTTGGAGTCATCAGCAAAAAGACTCATTTCACACCCTATACCCTCCCTGATGTCTGAAATATATGCATTAAACAGGATTGGACCCAGGACCAAGCCCTGCGGTACCCCACTACTGACCTCTCTAGGGTTCAAGAGCTCCCCACCGACCACTACTCTCTGAGTGTGTCCAGCTAGCCAGTTTTCATTCCATCTGACCATCAAAAGGCCTACTCCCAACCCCGTCAGTTTCTCCACCAGACCATTGTGGGGGACAGAGTCGAACGCCTTGCTGAAGTCCAAGAATAATACATCCACAGGCTTTCACCTGTCCAGTTCTGATGTTACCCATTCGTAGAACTCCACAAGATTGGTTTGACACAATCTACCTGGCACAAACCCATATTGCTGACTATCAAGACCTCCCACCTCTTCCAAGTACACCCCCAATTGTTCCTTTAGTATACTGTCCATTAACTTTCCCACCACCGAGGTCAAACTGATGGGTCTATAGTTACCTGGTACTTCCCTCGACCCCCCCTTTATGGATTGGCACCACATGTGCCTCTCGCCAATCCCTAGGTACCCTCCCTGTCTCAAGTGACCTGTTGAAGCGCTCCGTCAGGGGTGCAACCAGTATGTCCACCATTTCCCATAGTACTCTCAGATGAATGCCATCCAGCCCAGGAGATTTATCTTTCTTTAGGCCCTTAAGGGTTAACCACACCCTTTCGGTGGAGAGAGCATCATCCATCCCCTCCACCTTATTTGGCTTTTTATCCTTATCCTGATGTGACACCCCTGGGGTACCTCTCCCTCCCTCTTGCTCCATTTCTGCTGCTCCCCTGATCCCACTCACTACCGCTTCTATCCCCATCATGCTTTGCTTTGTAGATATCCCATCCCCCTCCCTAGTGAACACAGAGGTGAAGTACTCGTTTAATACCTCTGTCTGGTCCCTCGCCTCTTGCAACCAAACTCCTTCTGATCTCAACCTGCCGAGATGGCCCTTAGTTTTTCTCCACTACCAAATGTACCAGAAGAACCCCTTTTCCCCTCCCCATATCCCCTGTGCCAGCCATTGCTCTTTACTGGACTTTGCCCCCACACCATCCGGGTGACTTTTCTAGATGCAAGATGGTACATTTCCTTTTCCCTATCCCATCTCATTGTTTTATATTTTTTGTAGGCAGCCTTCTTTTCTCTGACCGCTACTTGAACCTCACTGGACCACCAGCATGGTTTATGTGACCTTGCTCCCTTACACTTCACCTTAGCGCATGTCCTGACTGCCTCATGAAGTCCCGGTTTTATGACCTCCCATCTCCTTTCCCCAACAGCGGCAACTACCAGGAGTAGGGAGATCATGGAGTCCCTGCAGGGAGCACTCATGAGACAACTTGTAAGGGAACCAACCAGAGAATGAGCAATCCTGGACCTGATCTCAGGTCAGTTGAAAGATGGGGGCTCACCAATGCAGCATCTGAGGGAGGCACCAGTAGGTACTCAGGGGATGAAAAAGTAAGGACAGAGGTGAGAGAAGCAGGGAATGGGCAGGTAATGGCAAAGATGGGGAGGGGAATCACCTCAGGGCAGGGGCAAGGAGGAAAGAAGGCTGCAAATGGGGGGACAGAAAAGTAGATCTAGTGTATGGAGAGCCATGTGCACCAATGCCAGGAGCCTAGGAAATAAGATTCCTGACTTGGCTGCAGTCATGACAGAGGCAGACCTGGACACTGTGGGAATTACGGAGGCATGGGGCTATGATTGCCAGGAATGGGATATGGTAATACCAGGGTATGAACTATTCAGAAGGGATAGGGAGGGGAAGAAAGGGGGGGTGGCACTATATGTGAGGGACCACATAAAGGCCACAGAAGTGCAGAGCAGAAGGGGGGGTTGAAGCTATTTGGGTATCTTTGGAAACCAAAAAAGGGGAAGTCATATGTACAGGGGTGGTGTACAGACCACTCACACAGGAAGGGCAGGTAGATGGGACAATGAGGGAGGAAATCCAGAGAATGGCAAACAAGATGGAGGTGCTGCTGATGGGGGGACTTTAACATGCCCAATGTGGAGTGGAGTACCCCAACAGTGACAACTACCAGGAGTAGGGAGATCATGGACTCCCTGCAGGGGGCATTCTAGAGACAACTTGTAAGGGAACCAACCAGAGAAGGAGTAATTCTGGACCTGATCTTGACAAACGGAGACAGAGTGGGAGAGGTATCAGTAGGAGAGAGGCTGGGCACAAGCAACCACAGAAAAATTTGGTTCATAATGGAAACTGCTGCTGAAGAGCATCAGACCAAAGTGAAGGTATTTGATTTTAGGTGCGCAGACTTTGGGGAAATGGGTGACTGCCTTCAGAAAGTGCTGGCAGGGGTGGAGAATCTGTTGGGGTGGAGGAAAAGTGGGCACAAAAAAAGGAACCATAATACATGTCACAAACCTCTGTGTCAAGGAGATCAGTAAGAACAGGAAAAAAGGAAGCCACTATGATACAGCAGAGAAGTGGCGGAAAGGGAAGGGTGAAAAGATGTTCATTCAGGAGATACAAACAGATGCAGAGGGAGGAAGACATTGTCATATACTAGGAAAAGCAGAAAGAAGCTGGAACAGAGGTCAGGAAAGCGAAGGCAAGGACAGAAGAGAAAATAGCTAACTCAGTCAAGGAGGGGGATAAAACATTTTTTCATTACGTGAATGAGAGTAGAAAGTCAAAGGGGGGGTGGTCCATCTAAAAGTCAAGGGTTGGCAGTTGGTGGAAGATGAATAAGTGAAGGTGAATCTATTAAAATTTTATTTCTGTTCTGTGTTCACGGCAGAGGGTGAAGGGGAGGGAAGTCAGATCAGGGAAAAGGGAGTGTTAGTAGGGGGAGGGGTGGACACCAGTCCATTCCAGTGAGATGATGTCTTGAGGGAACTTGTGGGGCAGAAAGTGGACAAGGCCATGTGACCAAAAGGGGTACACCCCAGGATCTTCAGAGATCTAAGCAAAGTACTAGCGGAGCTACTGACCAGCCTCTTCAACAGGTCATTTGAAATGGGAATGGTGCCCAATGACTGAAGAAGAGCAGATGTGGTCCCCCTCCACAAGAGAGGGGACAATAAGGAAGTTGGAAACTACAGGTCAGTGAGCTTAACATCGGTGGTAGGAAAGCTCATGGAAAAGCTGCTGAAGAAAATAATCACTAGTTACCCAGAAGCCAATGGCCTGCAGGACCATTGGCAACATGGGTATAGGGAGGGCAGGTCATGTCAATGAACTTGACAGAGTTCTTTGACTGGGTCACCAGGGTGGTGTATCTGGGATACAGTAGATATTGCATACCTTGACTTTAGCAAGGCGTTTGACACTGTGCTGTACAGAAAACTCCTGCACAAAGTGAGGTGCCTAGGGCTGAGGCTGGTAGTAGTGAGGTGGGTGGGAAACTGGTTCAGGGGAAGAAGAAGACAAAGAGGAGTCATCAATGGGGTGCCTTCAAAGAAGGGCGTGGTCACTAGTGGCGGTACCGTAGGGGTCGGTGCTGGGACTTCTCCTGTTTAGCATCTTTATAAGGGACATTGCGGAAGAGCTGAAGGGGAAGATATGTCTATAGTCAAATTAACCAGCCTGAGAGTGGGTCCCAGGATGGTAGCCTGGGTAAAACATTGGCTAGACAACAGGACACAGAAGGTAATTGTAAATGGAGTCCACTCTGAAAAAAGAGGGGGTTACTAGTGGGGTACCGCAGGGTTCAGTACTGGGTCCAGTCCTTTTTAATACCTTTATAAGTGACATTGCAGATGGACTGAAAGGAAAAGTATGCCTCTTTGCAGATGACACAAAGATCTGCAACAGGGTTGCTTCACAAGGTGGGGTGGAAAGGATGAGAAGGGGCTTGGCAAGGTTGGAGGAATGGTCAGAAGTATGGTAGCTTGGATTCAATGCAAAGAAGTGCACAATAATGCACCTGGGAAACAAAAACCCAGGGGAAGATTACACAATGGGGGGGAGGTAGTAACAACAACAAAAATGGAAAGGGACCTGGGGGTATTCATATCAGATGAACTTAAGATTAGTAAGCAATGTGAGAAGGCAGTAGGGAGGGCTGGGGGTATACTGGGATGTATAGGGAGAGGCATCACCAGCAGAAAACAGGAAGTTGTTATCCGTCTATACAGACAGTTGGTGAGACCCCATCTGGAGTACTGCGTCCAGTTCTGGAGACCCCATCTCCACAAGGACATAGACAGAATAGAGGCATTCTAGAGGAGGGCAACTAAAATGGTGCAGGGTCTGCAAGAGAAGCCATACATGGAGAAACTAATGGAGCTTAATATGTACTGTATACCCTTGAGGAAAGGGGGGGGGGACATGATAGTAATGTTTAAGTACCTCAGTGGAATCAACAAAGTTCAAGAGGGTAGCATCTTTCAGAAAAAGAGATGTGCAAGAACAAGGGGACAAAATTTAAAGATTGAGGGGGTCAGTTCAGGGGCAATGTGAGGAAGTATGTTTTCACAGAGAGGGTGGTGGACGCATGGAACAGACTTCCTGAGGAGGTAGTGTGGTCTAAAACTGTGGGAGAATTCAAGAATACATGGGACAGACATAAGGCAACTCTTGTGGGGGTTAAGAAGAAATAGGCTGTTGGTTAACTAGGATCTGCAGCTTATCCTGTAGGTAGGGAAATGGGCTGACTAGGTGGGCCAAGCGGTCCTTATCTGCCGTCAAAGTCTATGTTTCTATGTTTCTATTTGCAGATGATATGAAGATCTGCAATAAAGCTGATACTCTGAAGGAGATTGATAGAATAAGCAGGTATCTGCAAAAACTCAAGGAGTGGTCAAGGGAGTGGCAGCTGTTTTTCAGTACAAGATCATGCATGCTGGGAGAGAAAAACCAGGGCAGAGTACAAGATGGGGGGAAGCCCTAAAGGCAATCAAGACAGAAAGGGACCTAGGTATTATCATTTCACAGGGCCTCAAGGTGTCAAAATAATGTGAGAGGGCAGTGGCGAGGTCTAGCAGAATGCTGGAATGTATTGATAGGGGGATCACTAGTAGGAAAAGGGAGGTTATAATGCCGTTATACAAGCAGCTGGTGAGGCCACACCTTGAGTACGGGGTCCAATTCTGGAGACCATATCTCAGGAAGGATGTAAATAGAGTGGAATGGTGGGGGCTTTAGCCAGTTGTCATATGAAGACAGGCTATGGGATCTTAACATTTACTCCCTAGAGCAAATAAGGGAAAGGGGGCTATGATTGAGACCTTTAAGTACCTCATGGGTATAAACAGAGCACCTGTAAGTAACATTTTCCAGCTGAAGAGGCACTTAAAAATGAGTGGTCATGATAAGCAGATCGGGGTGGGGACTCAGAGGAAACATTAGAAAATTCTATTTCACTGAGAGGGTGGTAGACAATTGGAACAGGCTCCCAGAGGAGGTGGCAGGGGCAAGGACAGTGGCAGGATTCAAAACAGCATGGGATAGGTACAAGGGTATCATAGACCTAGGAAGGGGGAGGGTTAATCAAGAGAGTTAACATCTTAGCCAGCCTGGTGGCACTGAGGGTTGAGGCACTGGATGCCACACCTCATGCCATGCAGGCGACCCGGGTTCAGAAACTGACTCAGGCCACCGGGAGCTGGCAGAGCGGAGGAAGGATCGAGCATCCCATGACTGCTCTCCTTCCTCTGAGGTGGGTGAGGGCTCTGTGCCACATTGCAACGGCACCTAGTGAAAGCTGGGTGCATCGCAGATGAGGGCAGAACAAGAGGGTGGAGTGCAGTGGGTGTCAGCACATAAGGTGCACCAATGCCACTGCACGTCCAGCTCCTCAGGGACCAAAAAGGAGGAAAATGGCAGGGATGGCCACATCGGCTGATGGCCGTGCCCTGTGCTCCCAGACCCATGGGGCATAGCCACCAGGTGTCTTTGCTGCAGGACCCTGGGGGAGGGGGTTCTGTCATTGGCTGGCTTCTGTGGTTGGACGTATGAATCCGCACGCCAGTCCAGGTCCGGGGGTGTGGGTGCTGCCAGCTGGGGTTGCTGGGGGCAGCTCTGCCCATGGAGGAGAAAAAGTGACATGTTAAAAAAGAGAGAGTTAACATCTTAGATTTGCCTTTCAGATGGGGATATTGGGATGATTGGGTGGGTCTGGTGGTCCTTTTCTGATGACAAATTCTATGTGTGTATGTTTCTATCGAAGTAAGCTGCTGTTTTATGTGACAGAGTTACCTAAATGGTCTGTGTGCCTTGAATATCTGGATCTTGTATACTTCACTGCTGAATTTCAAGTCCTTCCCTTCCCCCCTTGGATACCCCCCACCTTCAATACCTCTCTCTCTCATTACCCTGCCATACTCTATCTCTCCTCTCCTCCTTCCCTCCTTCTGGTTAACATAGCCTAACACTAACCTACCCCTACACTCAATTAATCACTTATAACCTACCCCTATACACCTCTTGCATGCACTTTAGTCCACCCTGTTGTCTCTGTTTGCCTCGAAAATCGTGATCTGTCTGCATCGCTCCATAAATTTCCTTTCCCTTCTTCCATTCTACCCTCTGCAATTTTTCATTCCCTTCTTCCATTCTTCCTCTCTTTACTCCAATCACTGTAAATGTTGAATATCAATGTTACACTAATGGCTATCAATTACTGTTGGGTCACCTTACCATTTAGTGTGCATACTGTTGCCAAGTTATTATATGTGTTCACGTGTTACCAACTGTCACCAACTGTTGCCAATTTGCTATATGTGTCTTCTTCTCTACTATACTTTACTGTTGCATTGTTAGCCAATGTTATCCACTTGAAATCCCTCCTGCTCTCATTGTATGCAAGTAAGCAAACTGCATTCCAATATAGTAACATTTCTCTGTATTCTATCCCATTGTTCCCTAACCCCAGGTCACACTGGGAGACAAGCAACTTGTTGCTCAGTGTGCCTTCCTGGTGAAACATTTCAATAAATAAACTTCTTAGAAGTGGATCTAGAACAAACAAATACAATACTGGTCCCATAGGGCACCCGTCTGACTCATGATTTGATAGCACAGTCCTTCCCTCTTATACCATTTACCAGAAGGAAAAAAGTGCTTGCCCCACATAGGAACTGCTACCAAGTAACAAATTGTTCTGGAATACCATATTTCTATAAAATCATAAACAAAAATTCATGATTAACCCTGTCAAATGCCTTTTCCTGATCTAATGTCATGAGAAGACATTCAACTTTATGAAATTTCCTGTTCTACCAGTTTTCTAATGAGTGTCAGATTATCTTGTATTTTCCTCCCCAGTATTGCACAAGTCTGCGTTAGTAAGATTAGGACAGCTGCAGCTTTAGTCACTCTTTTGCACAGAATCTTTAACAAAATGTTAAAATCAGTGTTTAAAACACTGATAGGGCTCCAGTTCTTAAGATCCCCCTTGTCTCCTTTTTTGTGAAAAAAGTCAAAACACCTTGCAAAAACGTATTACCTCCATTATCTCGCATTAACAATGCAGTAAACACTTCTGCCAAAGGATCAGCAAGATCTGACTGAAAATAATTTATAAAATTCTCCTGGAATCACATTGCTTCCAGAAGCTTTATTCTTAGGTAAAGATTTAGTAGCCTCAATCACCTCCTGTTTAGTAATATATTCCACCATTTGATCTTTAATAATGTAGTGAAGATCAGGAATCTGAAGGTAGCCTAAAACAAGAGTCCCTATCATGAGTAGTGTCAATGTTATTCCCAAAAATGTCTAGCACAAATCTATCACATCTGAAATATCCTGTAAGGGAGTGCATGTTACCAAAACCATCTGTTAGATGTGTAATAACCCTATCTTCCAATCTTTTTTTTTACAGTCTTCAAAATGATTTGTATGGGCCCTATGTACCTGTGTCCCAAAATTCTGTTCTTGCAGGAGGAAAGTCATTCTCTGGTACTGATGCTTTTTTCATTTCTTGTCTAACAACTGTAATCTGTGAAGTATAATCATGGGAAATTTCTGCTGCTACACTTAAAGGGACACTGTCAACCTGTTTTTCATCATATTTTTTCTAGTTAAAAACCTACATTTTATGATTGTGTGCCTTCTCCAAAATTAATTAATGTTGCGGTTTGTTTTGTCTGTCTCCTTGCTTAGTAGAAATGGAATGCATGCTAATGTATATTTATAAACAACCTTGTTCTGTTTACAATCCTGGATCTGTTCTTACTGCATAGTTCCTGAGCATTAGAAACACCCCTGTCACAGCGTTGGGAAATAAACTTCAGATGAAGCAAATTTACAGGTTTAAAAACACACTGTGGTGTGATACCTATTTTTCAAAACTTTGAAAAATAATGAAAGCAAAACAACTGCAAAGAAAATCACTACTTAACATCAGTTGTTTCTCCCATAATACAGTCCTGGACCTTAGAGCTCCTAAGACCCTTCTCATCTGCATTCAACAGCTTGTCTGCACAAACAGTAGAATCTTTCTCCTCCTCTCTCAGGGCTGAGCCCCACTGAACTGCACTGAAGTGAACTTAGTGAAGAGGTTTTTATATCTTTTTGTGGGGTCACCTGACTTAGCCCTTCCTATTTATATATCTGAACATGATGTTACTTGTCTATACATGCTGTTTTAAAACTAAGGGAGTTTGTTTGTTCCAGGGGACTTCCTGGTTCAATTAAAGGTACAGTGTATATCTTCACAGATATTGACTCTCTAAATCTCTGATTCATAATGACTAAGCATTTTTATAAAACATACCACAGTTTTTTGTTTAGCTTCATACAGTAACAGGTTTATAATGTGAATTTATGAAAATACCTCAAAGATTTTGTAGAACTGTACTAATCATGAAATTATTATTGTTTTATATGGCTTCTGAATCCTTTTTATTTAAAAATACTTTATTAACTGTATTTATTTCATTTAAAATAGTCCTCATGTTTATTTTACACAAAAATGCACTTATGCATTTTACACAACACTTCTCCGGGTATTTGGCATCATTCCAGGAACTGGATGGATGGAAATGGAAAAAGAATGAAAAGAGAGAACTAGTAGGAAGTTTAGTAGGGATAGTAAAGAACTACACTAGGTAGCCAACTTAGGATAGGGGGAAAAAGAAAAAAAGCAAAGAGAAAAGCGTTAACTGTTACACAACAGAAGTTTTGGTAGCTAGGAAATAAAGAGATAGAAAAGTGGTCCATCAGTCACAGCTGAGGGTGTAGCCTAACTCCGCCACAACCCCCAAACAGTGCAGTCAAGAGGAAATAGCCTCCTAAGCTCCCACTGCATCGTGAATAGCTAGACTGTGTTGCGGTTGTTCCTGAGTCCAGGAAAGATGCAGTTGGAGCTGATCAAGGAATGTAAACAAACCTGATTTTGTGTGATAACACCAGTATGGTGGGAAGTCTGTTTTTCACTTTTTAAAGAAAAAAAGAATCAGAATCAAACTATCAGCTACATCAACAGTCTTTAAAGAATGTTGACAATCATAAAATGTGTTTTTTAAACTAGGAACACTTTGAGACCTAAGGGGGTTGACCGTGTCCCTTTAATCATTTTTTTTACTGATGTTTCAAATTAAGGTACTTCAGGTACTCTGCCCTCTTTTCCTCACACAAAAGGCTGATGCACTAAAACAACATAATTTTTGACAGTTTCCCACCAAGCTATTAGCATGTCAGAAAAATCAACTGTGGTACCACTTGCCAAAATTAAATCTCTCAGACTTTGTTAAACCGTTGTAGTCTCTAATGCTGAACTATTTAATCACTAAAGTGGTCATTTAGTACTAGTTTGTGGATACAGGGAGGCAAAATGGATTCAAATTGCCTTATGGTCTGATATTTCTACAGGAAAAATCCTAAATTATCTAATGGGGACACAAATATAAAATCAATCTAGAAGGAATGTGCCCTTTCTAAAAAATATGCTCTTGAGCAAAAGGGGAAGACTTAGCTGCTAGCATAGCAGTGGATATCATTTGTTTATGAAAACTGGTGTCACAGTAAGTTTTCTTATCACATCCTTTTAGATCTGTAGTTGTATCATTATAGTTAAAATCCCCTCCTAGAACTATCCCTTTTGTCATACATAAAAAAGGTTAAATTATTTTGAATTCCTCAACCCTTGCTGTTTTAACCTGTGGATAGTATACATTAATTAACCATAGAAACATAGAAGTTGATGGCAGATAAGGACCATTTGGCCCATCCAGTTTGCCCATTTCCCTATCTGTTATCGAAATCAAGGACCCTAAATGACCCTTGATTTATCCCTTCTTTCCTGTTGCTAGGGTACCCTTACGTCTTTCCCATATGTTTTTGAATTCTGTAACTGATTTTGCTCCCATGTCCTCTGCTGGGGGGCAGTTCCAAGCGTCCACGACTCTTTCTGTGAAAAAATACTTTCTCACGTTGCCCCTATGCCTACCCCCCTCCAGTTTCATGTCGTGTCCCCTTGTTCTTGTACATCTCTTTGAAAGATGCCACCCTCACTCACCCTGTTGATATCCTTGAGGTACTTTAATGTTTCAATCATATATTGCTGCTCACTCCTCTCCTCCAATGAGTACATATTGAGTTCCCTCAGCCTTTTCTCATAAGGCTTCTCATGCAGCCCCCTGTACCATTATTGTAGCCCTTCTCTGGACTGCCTCCATCCTGTCAATGTCCTTACAGAGATGTACTCTCCAGAACTGAACACAGTACTCCAGCTGTGGTCTCTCCAGTGATCTGTACAGTGGCATAATCACCTACTTTTTTCTTCTGGTGATACCACTCCCTATGTACCCCAGCATCCTGCTGGCCTTCCCCACAGCCTTTTCACATTGTTGATCACCTTTAAGTCATCAGAAATGATTACCCCCAAGTCCTGCTCCAGCTTGGTGGTTGCCAGTTCCTTCCCCCCTCCTGTGTTCCTCCCCTGGATATCTGTGCCCAGGTGCATGATTTTATACTTCTTTGCATTGAATCCAAGCCACCACACCCTTGACCGCTCTGTTACAGATCTTTGTGTCATCTGCAAACAGGCATACTTTTTAGGATGCACAAGGAAAGTAGCTGTCACAGCTTAGTGGGCCTTTCCTAGTCAAAATTACAAACAAAATCAAAAATAAACTTATTTGATATGACTGGGGGGGGGTACATGACAACTGGGTATTAATTGTATATCTTAAACTTTACCTGTCCCCATTGCTAACTGCCTGCTGGAAGGCAGGGATGTATTATTGTGACATATTAATCATTCTTTGGTAACAGACTGGGCTGTAAAAAATAGATTATAATAGGAGGTAGGAATGAGCAATAGGAGCAGATACAATATAAGGAACAAGGATCCAGTCTGAATGCAAATGTCTATGGTGTTATAGATGAGATGTATACAGAAAATGTACTAAATTTAGGTGGGGTATATATAAGTTCAATTGTGTTAAATATGATGCGTCTGAAAGTTTTCCTAAAGATACCTGCTGCTCATTTAAAGAGCTAGTAATGCTATAAAATAGCAACAGGCAAAACATTTTAATAATTTTTAAAAGTAGTCCCTTATTAATTTTTATTTTGGTCTGTTTTTCTTTTTCTATGTGCACATTAGGGTTTTTTCTACCTGCTAGTAATGGGTGAGATGTGAAAAGCTGTGCCTTACCATGAAGCAGACATATCTAGTTCTCTTTCCACCAGTACATGATCAGCATAAAGAAATAGAATGTGTCAGCAGAAAAAGACCAGTCGGCCCATCTAGTCACACGGGTAATATTACGGAACTCCAGACTAAGCTGAAGTCAGCTCTTGCAAGCATTGAGGGATAATTCACCAGGTCAAGGCTTATCATGAATGTTAAAAAGACAAAACTGATGCATTTTGCATCAAAAAATAACAATAAATCAAATCAAAATTTATGCAAATAATCAAACCAAACTGGAACTGGTAGATAGCTATTGCTATCTGGGTATAACTTTTGACTTGCAATTAACTTTTAGCAACCATAAAACAACTACCATTAGGAAAGTCAATAAAAAACTGGGAGCTTTAAGGAGAACCACAAAATGTTTAAAATTACATGATGGTAAGAAAACAGCTGAACAACTTATTCTACCTACTTTAAATTATGGTGAGCCGGTATACAGAATGGCAAATAAACAATTGATAGATCAATTAGATAAAATATACTATAGAATAGCAAGATATGTGCTACAATGTAGTTTTTGAACACATCATTGCCAGCTGTTGAGTAGACTGGGCTGGCAGCCTCTCAAAAAAAGATACAAGTAAGGATTAAGCCACGAGAAAGGATGGGTCTACTGTGGAATTAATCCATGGTTGGGGGGTTGGGGCACGAAGCAGAAGGAAAGAATTGTTGAGTACCTAGTGGCCAGTGGGGCACAGGACCCAAGACAGCATGGCTTCACAGCAGCAAGGTCATGTCAGACAAATCTAATTGATTTCTTTGACTGGGTGACCAAAGCAGTAGACCAAGGAGGGGCTGTGGACATGGCCTACCTAGACTTTAGCAAGGCATTTGACACAGTCCCACACAAAAGATTAATAAACAAATTAACCAGCCTAGGAGTGGGTCCTAGGGTGGTAGCCTGAGTAAAACACTGGTTGGACAACAGGACACAGCGGGTAATAGTAAATGGAGTCCACAGTGAAGAAAGGAGGGTTACTAGTGAGGTACAGCAGGGTTCAGTATTAGGACCGGTCCTCTTCAATGTCTTTATAAGTGACATTGCAGAGGGACAGGAAGGGAAAGTATGTCTCTTTGCAGATGACACAAAGATCTGCTACAGGGTTGATAAACAAGGTGGGGTAGAAAGAATGAAAAGGGACTTGGCAAGGTTGGAGGAATGGTCAAATGTATGGCAGCTTAGATTCAATGCAAAGAAGTGCAAAGTAATGTACCTAGGAAACAAAAACCCATGGGAAGAGTACACAATGGGGGGTGAGATACTGACAAAAACAAAAATGGGAAGGGACCTAGGGTAGTCATATAGAAGACCTGAAGGTGGGCCAGCAATGTGAAAAGGCAGTAAGGAGGGCTGGGGGGATACTGGGATGCATAGGGAGAGGCATCCCCAGTAGAAAACAGGAAGTTGTAGGCCCTCTGTACAGACAGTCGGTAAACCACATCTGGAGTACTGTGTACAGTTCTGGAGACCCCATCTCCACAAAGACGTAGACAGGGTGGAGGCTGTCCAGAGGAGGGCAACCAAAATGATGCAGGATCTGCATCAGAAGACAGATGAAGAAAGACTAAAGGAACTAAAGATGTCTAGACTCAAGGAAAGGAGGGAGAGAGGAGGACATGATAGAAACTTTCAAGTACCTCAAGGGAATCAACAAAGTCCAAGAAGGTAGCATCATTCAGAAAAAGAGATGTGCAAAAACAAGGGGGCACAATTTGAAGATAGAGGGGTGACGGCTCAGAGGTAATGTGAGGAAGTATTTCTTCACAGAGAGGGTTGTGGATACATGGAACAGCCTTCCTGAGGAGGTCGTAGAGTCAAAAACAGTGGGAGAATTCAAGAATGCATGGGACAGACATAAGACAATTCTAGTGGGGGGGTAGGAGGAAGTAGGCTGTTAGTTAACTAGGATCTGCAGCTTATCCGTTAGGTAGGGAAATGGACAGACCAGGTGGGCCAAGCGGTCCTTATCTGCTGTCAAATTCTATGTTTCTATGTTTAGACACATCCTTTCGAGTGGCTTAATCCGCTTGTAAGATGGTTAGCTGTTTAAGAGGTTAGTCTTTATTATTATTATTACACAACAATATTATGAATAAGAAAGTGCAGTGAAAATATGACTTTTCTGTGTCTCACCACTGTCTCTCTAACCTTGTATACAGTTCAAAACGTGCAAGTGCACGTTGCAGATTTTGAGTCTATTAATATACTGATGTGTTTTTTTGTAGCTATACATGAAGTGGCTATAATATGCAGCACTCACATACAGACTGCTGACTGTACACGATTTCTTTTCTCTGTGTATTTTTTCATGCATTTCAGGTCTGTTGTCCAATACTTTTGGTGTTGTTTGCTGTTGCAATCTGGGTATTTCTCCACATTTCCATAGTGCCATACACACTGCGCTACAACTATGGCGTACAGGCACTTTTCTGGCATGTCATACTATTTCTCCGATTCCAGCTCCCTCGTACTATGGGTCTTTACATTGCTGCACTGATTCCATGGTGTTCCCACGGGTGTTCTACTCACCGCCATTCCTCTCTTTGTCGTCTCGCCTGGTGAGATTATTTTTTTTTTTAAACCACCTTCCTGTATTACTATTTTATAGTTTCTGTTATGATTGCTCTTTGCTACACCAAGTGACCCACTCAGTGAGGTGTGTGATGTGGGTTGGTCTGTTGCAAGTCAGACACAATGGATGTAGGCACTTGTCATGCTGCGCAGTGTACAGACTGCTCCCTGCTGACCAACGCTGTGCAGCACCAGCAGCATGCGAACCGTGGTCTAATTATTTTAGTGCACACTTGGTCGCTACCATGAACTACTGTGGTATTAGACATGGTTGGTGATGTACCACATGATGTGATTAATACAATGTGAATGCTGTGTTTGTTCTGTTTTTTTTATGCCATGTTACAATAGGAATTGGATAACACTTATACATAAACTGAAGTCAATCCTTTCCCAAGCATGCTATCTCCCAACTCCTCTTTCCAGTGGAAACCAAAAATAAGAGGGTATTAGCAAGATTTATCTATTCCAATAAAATTAATCTAGAGAAAAGAATGAACAAACATGAATTCTAGGGCAGCTGCTATATGGAATATACTTCCTCCCACTATCTGGGTAATTCCTGAACTCCAAGCTTTTTACAAGCTATTAAGGGATTGTTGCTTTTTACCTGCTAATGTACTTAGCTAAACTTAATTATTTTTTGTATGTTAATGTAAATATTGCATATATACAAACTGGGAGTGTATTTGTTTTCATGTCCTCTATGTTTAGCAACATGTTGTTTGCTCACATGTGACCTTTTCACTTTAACCCTGTATGTTTTATGTATAGTAGCTTTAGATAATTTAAACACAAGCCTGTCTTGTAAACTGGATTGTAAAGTCCAAATGACACATACAGTATTTCCTGTATAAAAGTAAAGTTTTACCTACCTACAGTACTTAATGAGAAGTATTTCCTCACATCCTTCTTTAACTTCCACCCCCCCAAGCTTCATGGCATGCCCCCTGTTCTGGTGCTTCTCCTCTTCTGAAAGAGACTCCCCTACTGCAACGTATTCACCCTGTGAGGTGTTTATAGGTCTCAATTATGCCTCCTCTCACTCTCCTCTCTTCTAGGGAGTATATGTTGAGCTTCTGCAGCTTCTCCTCATGTGGCTTCTAGTGGTTTCTTGTGGAACCTCACACCATTTTAGTAGCCCTTTTCTGGACTGCTTTCACCATGTTAATGTCATTGCAGAGGTGTGACCTCCAGAACTGGACACAGTACTACAGGTGTGTCTCACAAATGAGCAATACAGAGGCAACAACACCTCTCTTCTCCTGCTAGAGAGCAGCCCCCTTCCAATGCACCCCAACATTCGGCTCACCTTGCCTACTGCCCTGAACAGTGCCCTCCCACCTTTGAGATCATCAGATATGATCATTCCCAAGGTCCCTCCCTTGCTTGGTAACTGTAAGTATCTCCCCCCATCAGTAAACAGCCCATAGGTTTCCCCACCCCAGATGCATGACTTTATACTTTTGCGCACTGAAATCAGTTGCCACTCCCTAGATCAGTCCTCTAGTTTCCCCAGATCCCTTTGTGCTCTCTCCATGCCCTCCTGGGTGTCCAACCTGATGCAGATTTTTGTGTCATCCACAAAGAGATACATCTTTCCCTCCAGTTCCTCAGCAATGTCACCTATGAAAACACTGAAGAGGACACAGCCAGTACCAATCCCTGTGGTACTCCACTGGTCACTCTCCTGTCTCCTGCATAACTAGTGTTTATCACCACCTTCTGCTTTCTGTCTTTCATCCAGTTAGATACCCAGCTCACCACCTTCTCCCCAACCCCGAGGCTGCTAAATTTCTTATCAGCCTCCTGTGTGGTATAGTGTCTCAGGACTTACTGAAGTCCAGATAGGCCACATGCACTGCCTTCCCCTGATCCACAGCCCCAGTTACCACGTCAAAAATATCTGAGATTCTTTTGACATGATCTACCCCTGTGAAGACAGGCTGTCAGTGGTGCTACAGCCCATTTGTCTCCAGATATTCCATCAATCTCTCCTTCAGCAGGGACTCCATTAATTCCTGACCACTGACATGAGACTGACTGCCTATAATTTCTGGTCTCCTCCCTGCTGCCGCTTTTGTGCTGAGGGAAAATATCTGCTCTGTGGAACCGCTCCTGTCTCCAATGAGATGCTAAATAGTGTTGCCAGAGGGGTGGCTAACAGCGTGCTCAGTTTCTCAAGTACCCTTGGGTGAATGCCATCAAGCCCCATTGCTTTGTTTTCCTTAAGGTCTTCCAACCTCCAGCATACTCTCTTTCCATAAATGGACTTGTGTCCACTCCCACCCACCCCAGTGCCTGTTACATAAAAACATAGAAACATAGAAGTTGTTGGCAGATTAGGACCTCTTGGCACATCTAGTCTACCTTATTTTCCTTACCTACAGTGCCATCACTGACCCTACTTGGTCCACCCCGTTTGCACCCCCCACCTCACTTCTAAGATCCTATTGTGTCTATCCCATGCTTCCTTGAATCTATAACTGTTTTAGCACCCACCACCTCTTCTGGGAGGCTGTTTAAAGCATCCACCACCTTTCTGTGAAATTTTCTCTTAGCCCCCCAGCTTCATAGTGTGACCCTTATCATGGAGGCTTTTTTCCTCTGGAAAATGCTCCCTTCCGGTACCTTGTTTATACCTGTGAGATATTTGAATGTTTCTATCATATTTCCTCTTTCAATTCTTCCTTCTAGGGAATACATATTTAATTCCTTAAGCCTTTCTTTGTAGGGCCTCTGATGCAGTCCCTGCACCATTTTGGTTGCACTCCTCTGTACTGCCTCCACTCTGTCCATGTCTTTTTGGAGGTGGGGCCTCCAGAATTGGACCCAGTGCTCGAGGTGTGGTCTCATTAGTGATCTGCACAGGAATATTATTATCTCCCTCTTTCTGCTAGTGATACCCCGCCTATGCATCCAAGCATCCCGCTAGCCTTTCCCACTGCCCTGTCAGGCTCTTTTGCTACCCTGATATCATCAGAAATGATCCCACCCAGGACTCTTTCCTGATTTGTGACTACATTACTTCTCCCAGTTGTTTCATTGCCCACAGGTTTCTGTGCCCCAAGTGCATTCTTTTGCACTTTTTTGCATTGAAGCCCAGTTATTAATGTATGATGGCCCATCTGATCTTCCACTGTGACAACTGAGCAGAAGTATTTGTTTAAAATGTTAGCTTTTGCTTAGTCTTCCTCTGCACAGTCCCCCTATCTCCTGAACTTCACTATACTACCTCTTGCCTTCCTCGTCTCGCTCATGTACCTGAATGAGGTCTTATCCCCAGCATGTGATCTGGCTCACTGTTACTTCAAAAACTCATCTTTCTGATTGGTAATGTGTCATAAGTTAACAATCAAGCAGCAGAAGACTGGCTCTTCTTGGTTACTAGTGATGTCACAGTCAGTGAGGTCACAATGCTGATGATGTGTAGGGAGGAATAGAACTGACTACATCAACCTCCAGATAGAGTGGTGTTCCACACATCTAACCCAGTGCTGTCAGGTAGACAATTTTCTCATTAGCAAAATAGAAAAGAAAATCTTCTTCAGATATATGCAGTTATGGCTGACTATGTCTAAAAGTCATTATTCATTCCAGGCAGTACACTAGCTGTTTAAGTATCTTTTTATTTCCACATGAATGAAAGGAGGTATAGTAACACATACATAGAGTGACTTACCCTGTTAAATGCATTCGCTAGGGTCAGGTTAAATCAGCAGTATTTGTTAGTCAGCAAAACATGACATAATATAATTTTTAAGTAATAATATATTTCTAGCATAATTATGTGCATGATTGGCATATTTTTATTTTTCTGTAATGTTTTTAAAGTTTTTAATTATTATTTATAATTCGAAACCCAAGTCATTAAAGATGGCAGCCACTAGTAATTTTTAAAAAGACCTTCCCTCAAAGTACCTTTTTGACTTTACATACTGGATTCATACTGTGGTTGTAGTGGGGGGGCTAGCACACATTTCTGATGGTAATTACAACAGCGCCATGCTAAGATGTTTAATTTATTCATAGAAGGTGCGGCTATAAATCAGTTAGTTTAAAGAATTTCAAATCCCCATATCTCAGTCCCAAAATTAAATACAATGAAAGGAAAAATCAATTTATTGATATTTTTGCCAGACATATATTATTACTACAAAAAAAACTATACGATGAAATTTTTGTTCTGCTAACAAGTAATGCTGCTTTAAATTGCCACACATAACTATCTCATAATCTGTTGTTATGTTTATAATTCTGTTGAACTGATGTTTTATGATTTTGTGTTCAATGCCATGCTCTTATTGGAATGGTGTTTCATAAATAAAGATTGCTTGCTTGCTCACTCACAGCATCACAAGACTATGGGTAGATTATCTAAAAGTCAAAGACCCTCAGCACAAAAGGGAAGGGTTACCCATGAAGGGCATTGGCAATAAAGCCAAGTTTCAAGGAAATGTAAAATTACCAATATCTCCATAAAGCAAAGCACTGTGGCAAGTATGTGCAAATGACAATGGAAGACTTTGGTACTGGTAGATTATAGTTGCCATGGGCTTATAGCTCTAGTCTTAAAATCACAGAGACATCTTGTCACTGGGCCTTTTAAATCTGGACGGCTGCTTGACATTATGCCCTTCCAACAAGGAAGCCATATTTTAAATGTCCCATAAGGTCTCATTAAAGGCAACACATGAAGCAGCACCTGCAAACTTCACCTTGTACTGACCTCACAAGCTAATGACTGGTTGGAGACCTTTGGGAGTCTGGTGAATGAATTAAATATCCCCAATATTTTCAGCTTGAAATGAGGTCTTCAAACCACTGTTTTTACATGTAGAGAAATAGACAAGGCCAATAAAATGCTCCTGTCAACCATTATTCATCTGGTGATAGGTTCAGGAAGTAATACAGACACAACTTTGTTAAATAACCCTGATAGTGGATGAGGTAATGAAAAAAATATATAAATGCAATTATACCGCTTGTATTGCTATAGCAACATACACACCATGTGTAATACTATTCCGTCCTAACCCCTTATTTCAAATGTAAATAATCTAGGAAAATTTATTAAATTAATTGATTATTTTCAACTATGAATGTGCATTTGAATATTGTCCAGATCAGCATTTATACTCCCAGCAGAGTTTCTTCAAGCACATGTAATTTTCTCAATGACAGGAGTTGGAAAATCAGTGATCTCAAGGGTTTAAACTGTTCTCCAAATATCATTTCTATCAGCAAGATGGAAAATCAGTAATGAAAATGTAGTTACTTAACAGGTTAATGACAAGCTATATTGTAACATTAAGATAGATGTTATTAGATATGTATAAATTAATCATGCAAACATAAATCAATTAAAAATGAAGTATGTAATTAGAGCTGGTCATAATAGTGTTTTCTACTCATGCTGACAAACTGCATTGATTGAAGCTAACCTTTCCGATGCATTTAGACTCATGTCCAATTAATAGTAACATGCTTCTGATTTTAGCATATGCCTTTAAAGCAATAATAGTTGTCATGCACCATGTAGCTTTTTTTTCCATTAAGGGTGTATTTTTGGAAAAAGAACATTAATATACCCATTTTTCATGTCATCTTTTTTCATTGAGAACTGAGATACAAGATTTCAATGTTGTAAAAGCTCTCACTGCCATGACATGTCTGTCATGAAATAAATGAATACCTTGGTGAGGTTCTATGCTGCTAACCATCTGAAACATGTGGTAGGACCACTCTAATGCATCCAAAGTCTGAATCTAGTGTGTGCTTTTCAGAGATAAAATCAATTAATGAGATTATTGAAAATTGCAAGTGGCAGCCATCTTTAATAGCTTGAGTTGTTAATTAGGTACCTAATTACAAAAGCTGATTTAAAAATATCTGAGGGTAATACAAATGCACATATGATAAATGTGGGGTTGTCAGAAATATATTTTAGCTAAAACAACTATACAGTGATTTTTGTATCCTGGTTCTCAGAAAATGCTGCTTTTAGATAGCCAGGAATAATCTGTGTAATTTAATAATTTTGTTTCCTAGTATTTTTTATAAAATGAGTATGATTGCAAACAATTTATTTATGAGTTAAACTAGGGACTATAAATTTGAAAGTTGTTTCACTATTTTCACTGACAAAAATAAACATGTTCTGAAGTTTTCCTGTGGCAGCAAAGATGTGGCTAAGCAACAAACTTCATCTTTCTCAAAGATTTTATGACATGGTCATACTTTCACCAAATTATGGCTGTGGTACACTTCATGAAACTACATGAGATACTTCACCAGATGAGTCACTGATACTTTACAAAGGGGTGAATAGGACATATGGGGGCTTGAACTAAGGGATCATGTAGGGGTATAACATGTGAGCACTTAAAAAAAATGCCTCTTTCAACCCTATGTACCCACACCAGCCTTCCAAGTCTGGTTATAGCACACCCTCACTTCTCCCCAACATCAAGCCTTGGCATTGATCACTTGGCTACACTGCTACAGAGAGTACAGGGATGTAACCATATGATATTGTGTGGCCCTACCCTGTTAGTAGAAGGAGAAGACTATGGCCCAGATATTCAAAAGGGTTGTGCATGGCGCAACAGTGTTGTGCCATGCACAACCCACTGATGCGCCCCGGTGCGATATTCAAAAGGGAAAAGTGCGCCGCACAAATCTCGATGCACCGGAGCACATCAGCAATGTATGCAGGCACAGGTGGGAGGGCATGCCTATGCATAACCTGCACAGCCCGATATTCAGCCTGGGATGTTCAGAGTCATGCATGCTCAACCCCTACCTGTGCCTGCACAAAATTACGCCACAAAAAAAAGGAACAAATGATGGCCACCCACAGGTGAGCTGCCACATTGCAGGGCGCAACACAGCAGCTGCCACCTGTGGGTGGCCAACCGAGTTCCTGCCACACCTGGCGGCGCCCCCCATGCCCCATGGCGGGCATCTGTAATCGAACCCCCCCAAGTCCAATATTCCTGGTGGTCCAGTGGACCACACGGAAGCTCGATCATGGGCATCAGTACCTCATCAAAACCCCACTACCCTGGTGGTCTAGTGTACCCCCACCCGCCCCCATTGGCCAGTAGGTGGCAGCACCCACCCACTGCCGCCCGCCGTACTGACTGACAGCTCGGTGGGAGCTTGCAGCCGATGGTTCACAGCATGAGCCAATGGGTGTGCAGCCCATCGCATATTCAGTCCAGATATGTGAATGAATTCATTCCATATCTGGACTGAGTAGAGAGAGCGCATGCCCATTGGCTCATGCTGTGAACCATGGGCATGCAGCCCTACCGAGATGTCAGTCAGTGGCAGGGGTGGCAGGTGGTGGGTGCTGCAGTCTGTCGGCTGACGGGAAAGCGGGCGGCGGATCAGTGGGCAGGTGGGGTGGGGGTACACTGAACCACCAGGGTAGTGGGGGTCTTTGATGAGGTACTGATGCCCACAATCAGGCAGCAATCAGTCCACTGGACCACCAGGGATATTGGACTTGGGGGGGTTAACTTACAGATGCCCGCGATCAGGCTCAGTGTGGTCCACTGGACCACCAGGGATATAGGACTGGGGGGGACTGTACTGATATCCGCGATTGGGCACATAGGGGTCCACTGGACCACCAGGGATATTGGGTGTTTTTTCATTTATATTACAGGAATGCCCATGATCAGGCTGCAAGGGGCATCGGTCCCCAATGGCTGCTGCCTGGCAGGGTGCCAGACGCAAGTCATCGGGGATCAGCGCACCTGCATGCTAATGGCATGCAAATGGGGCAGTAATGAGATGCAAATGGCCCCCTGTGTGCCTTGCATAAATTATGGCCCCATTTGCATGTCCCCATTTGAATATCGCAGGTGCTGTGCATGGAGCAATGGCACTTGTGCCAGCGCATCTCTATGCTCCACTCTGGCCACTTGCACTGGCACAGTGCCACTGCACCATGCACAGTGGGGGTGGCCAGGGTGCAGTATTCAAAGTTGCTGTGCCATAGCACAGCTCTGTTGAATATCACCCAGGCCACTCCCCTGTGCAACAAAGTTGAGCTGCGCCCAGGCTTGCGCCACAGCCTGGCACAGTTTGAATATCCAGGCCTATGTCTCCATTGTGAGGTGAAGAACACCAGACAAAAATAAAAACATTGCTTGATTTAGAGCAGCTATTTGTAACACTTTGTTTTAAAAGTGCTCTGATGTGTAACTGGATGTGGGTAGAAAAGTGCAAAGGTTCAAAGAAAAGCATTTCACAGTACAGATATTTGTGCAACTATAATGTGCTTACTCTCAATACTCTGAGCTGTTTCTGGATGTACTTTAGAAATAAAATGACTTACCACCGAGCTGGAACAAAGCAACAACAGTGGGAGCATCACTCTTGGAATGCAAACTTAAACATGTAGTCCACAGTTATCTGTAATCAACTTTTATTGTCATGAACAAAATATAATGCACAAAGACAATATGGTCTCCCAATAGTTTTAAGGTGCCAAGAAGTGCAACTTGCAAGTGCTTACTGTGATCCTGTGTGTTCTTTTCTGTAATGGCAAAATTTAAGGTTACATTCACTCTGAGTGATTCAACTGCATGATGTTATTGCTGATGTCAGCAATAGGGCTTTTAGGGTCTGGTGTAGGGCTTCAGACCTACACACAGCTAGTTTAAATTCACCGTAGGGCACATTTTTTTTCTCACTACAATTCATGTTGAATGAAAGAAACTGTTAGATGTCATTGCTGATGTCAAGTGGCAGGCCTTTCAGGGCTTGGAGTCGGAATTCAGACCATGGAACCACTAGTTTTATGTTGCAGTTGAGTTAATTAACTCTGGCAGAGACTTTGAGGCTTCTGTAGGTTTTAATGCAACTTGATGGGAAGCATTCCTTCCAGTTGCAGATACAGTAGTTCATTACTGAACTCCACTGTAGCTGTGTATGAGGGCATCTGCACTCAGAATTCATATAAGTATTGGTGAATTCCTTAATGAATGCTTGAATGTTGTACACTATTTCTTTGTTCTTTCTCTGTTTGCAGTTTGTGATTTAGTTGACGATAGGGCTGTGCTATGTTAGCCCATGCAAAACCAGAAGAAAAACAAAAAGAGAATATTTTTGTTAGATAAAAAGAATACCTTTATTAGGCTAGCTAAAATTTGAAGATGCAAGCTTTGAGGTCTATAGTATTGCCTCTTCTTTGGGTTGTATGTTACAATGTTGTCTGATACATCTTTTGTAGGCATTTGATCCTGATTAGCAATACAAGTAAAAAAGAAAAAGCAGAAGAGATTTGAGTAAACTTTGTGCTAATATCAAAGCAATAAGAAAACAAGCATTTGTCAATGCTGAATGTTTGCTTGCATTCAACTGTATAGAATAAAATTTATTTGTTGGAAAATAAAATGCTGTTGTAAGTATCCTTCTGTGACATGCTGTTATAACTGTAAATGTGTTGATTTTTAAACAGATATTGGTGAAAAGTCAAAGACCAGTTTCAACAGCACATATATCAATGTTTCAGATTAGTAGCAGAGTCACAGTCTGAGACTTCCATTAAAACAGTATCTAGCAAATACAAAATTTCCATATATGTGCAGTCTGTTGACAAAATTAGAATAGCAGCAAATCCATATGTGCAGGTCAACAAATGGACAATTGCCATCCTAGTGTTTACAGCACTAACTCAATTAATTTTGTAATAAATTGTATTTTTTATTCTACATCAAATTAATTTCAATTTCATAGTCATTTACTTACCTAAAAGTGATTAAACAAGTTCCCTCATCTTTAAGAATGTAGTGTATCTTAGCTACTAGTTCAGAACCAATTCTACTCATATACTGTTATTTACTAGCAATGAATATGCTACGTTACACAAAAATATATAGCAATAAGAATGCCTTAAAAATAGTAGCATATGAGCAGAATATCACTGGACTCAATCCCACCACTGAAATACTTTGGCAAATCTATAAATCTGTCCGCCATTGTTTATCATACTAAAACCATTTTTAAAGAACTCAAATAGGCCCAAACATAGACAGAAGACCAGAAACAGAAATCTGCTGACAATGAACTAATAAAATAAAAAAAACAGCCTTTTCTGACAAGACGAGCAAATTAATTTTCCAAATTCATCGATAATAATCAGTAGACACTAGATATCTCTGTGAATTAAAATTTATTCTCTTTGGGTTAAGGTTTGAGACCCGTCAATCATCAGTAAAACCAAACAAACAAAATAACCAAAATTCATTTTTTTGGTAATGAAGCTATGTCTCTTTATTAACAGCGTTTTCAGAGAAATCAGGTAATCTCATAATGGTAGGGCTAGAAGAGTTTCCCTCTAGTTCTTGCTGAAAACTGATTCTACTGAAAATGGTCCCCACTCCGAGTCCATAACCAAGAGATGGCCACACACCAATTACTGTAATTCTTTGGTAATACTGTGAACCACATCATAGTAGCCATGAAACGTTCCTTACATCACTCATCACTAAGCTAAAGTGACGGCATGAAGAGTCCATGAGGGTTCCATAATTTAGAAGCATCTGATCAATGTCAGAGTAACAGGGTAAGGCATGCTATTAAGTAAAAAGGTGTCAATGCAATTTAGCTGCTGTTCATAAAGTAATAACCATCATCAGTGGTCTTCAATAATAAAAAAGGAAAGAATCATCTAAACAAATTGCATTACTGCATATCATAGTCATTTACTTATATAAAAGTGATTCTTTAAACAATTTCCCTATTCTTCAAGAATGTAGTGAATCTTAGCTTCTAGTTCAGAACCAATTCTACTCATATCCTGTTATTTACTAGCGACAAATATGCCATATTGCATAAAACAATGGCAATAAGAATAGGTTAGCAATGATGGCTAGTAAATAATAGCATATGCATAGAATTGGTTGGTTCTAAATGTCTCTATGATGCAGTTCAACAAGAAACACGTCGACCGGTATCACATCACCAGGCTCCATGTTGACCGTGAGTTGCAGTTGGCATGGAGCCACGCACATTGGAGTGTGTGTTTTTATTGGGAGGCTTCATCCCCGAACACCCCATGTGGGGTGCTCTGACCCCTGCACTCCCCGTACTACTGGATTCTAACTCCAGGTCAGAGTTAGTTCTGGGAGGGGGTGCAGGTCAGGGGAAGGGGTTGCACCAGGCCCAGTGACACTTCTATGGTGGCATGGTGCTGTTGTCGATATCAACGCATGCCGCCATAGAAATGTCACTGTTCAGGGGGCATGCCATTCTGAACTAGTAGCTAAGATACATCAAATTCTTGAGAAGGAGGGAAATTGTTTAATGAATCACTGAATTATATTCTGACATGCAATTAAGCAATTAATTGCAGAATTTAGATGAGTTCGAGTTGGTTGAAGCTTAATCCGGATAAGACCGAGGTATTGGTTGTGGGCCCAGGTCATCCTGGGAGGGGTTTGGGTGCGGCACATCCATCAGGCTTATCACTTGGTGGGGTGCCGCTCTCTAGCTCTCGACAGGTGCGAAATCTGGGCGTTATTTTTGACGACGGTTTGACCCTGAAATCCCAGGTGTCAGCTGTTGTCAAAACCTCTTTTTATCATCTGAGGAATATCGCCCAGGTGAAACATCTGATTCCCCAGGAGGACCTTCCGACCTTGGTTCACGCCTTTGTTACAACCCGTTTGGACTACTGTAATTCCCTATACCTAGGGCTCCCAGGGATTGATATCTGCCGCCTGCAGCTAGTGCAGAACGCTGCAGCCAGGCTTTTGACTGGGACTTCAAGAACCAGTCATATTACGCCTGTGCTTCGTGAACTGCATTGGCTGCCTGTGCGGTGGCATATCACCTTTAAGGTTGGTTTACTAACCTTTAAAGCCATACACGATCAGGGACCCAGTTACCTGAAAGATCTTGATTCCCTATCGCCCCCTCCGCCCCCTCCGCTCCGCCAATGAGGGATTGCTAGAGATTCCCAGGGTTCATTTGAAGTTATCAGGATCTCGTGCTTTGGCCTATTCAGCTCCTACCCTGTGGAATTCTCTTCCTCATTGGTTGAGAGAATGCCCGACCGTCGATAGTTTTAAAACTGCTTTAAAAACTTATCTTTTTAACTTGGCTTTTTCTTTATAGTTTGATTGCTTAATGTCGATTTCTGTTTTATTATTATGTACAGCGCCTTGATTTTGAAAGGCGCTTTATAAATAAATACGAATTGAAAAATACGAATAAGCACATTTAGGAGGAGAACACACACCACAGCATGCCAACACCTACCGGCTGATTGCCGGCTGGTTTTATGCAAATGAAACCACTGATGCACTTTCTTACTGGAGCAGTTCAGTGCTTTCAACTATACAAAGTTTCAGCCCAGCAAGCATTATTAGTGTCATGACCAGAGCACCTGGTCATTGGTCTGTACTGCCAAGCCCATTGCAGTTTCAGCTACAATTGGCTCAGCAGTGACACACCTCTAAAATGCCATTTGTGTAACAAAACTTTTCTTGCACAAGTGAACATAAAAAGGTCTCTATTTACATAGTAAATATTTTCACAGTATAAACAGGAAAGTGCTTTTTACTCATGCAGGCAATAATCTACAGAGAGTTTACACTAAGTATAAAGCAACCTTTGTAATTCTGATTTACATCAAACAGGAGCTAAGCCAAAGTTGTTAAGATACAGTTTATGTATAGCCTTTTGTTATGTATCAGTCCTGTGCTGATGTTTATTGAATAGCAAGGGCACTGTTTATCTGTGCTAGGTTCAAAGGCTGTGTTAAGTAGTGGGACATGAAGCCTCTGTCTTTATTGAGGCCAGACACCAGAGTGTGAAAAGTTTGCATAAACATTAACTCTGAGGCCTTTCTCTCCATCTGTGTCCTGAAGTTGCCCCTTCAAGACTACCACTTGCATGTCACCCAAGTCGTGCTCCATGCTAGAGAAATGCTCAGCCACTGGTGTGTCCATGATCTGGTGTTTGATACTGCAATAGTGCAGGTTCATTCACATCCTGGAAGTCTGTCCCATTTCCCAAATAAAGAGTTGTGTTGGGGCATTTTGAGCACATGATCAGTTATACAATATTAATGAAGCAGCAGCTGAATTATCTCTAGGTTTTGTAGTCCTGTTTGTTGTAAGGAATGGGGACTATATCTGTTGTTATGATGTGAGTGCATGTTTGGCATCTTCTCTGTTGGCAGCAGAATGTCCCTGAGGCAGTCTTTCCTGCTGGCATCTTGTTTCAGACAATAAGTTGCCACAGGTTGTGTCCACGGTGGATGCAAGGAAAAAGGGGAAAGACTTTGATTTATGTTAGAGTTAGCGGCTGCTTGGCTACACAACTCAAAACCAGGAATCAAAGGTATAATATGGAGTCTTGATTTACAAAGTGCATAAATTGTTTAATGTTTGTATAGAGATTAGGAAATGTAGAGGAATGTGAATGTAGCAAATGTGTTTTGATAGCAGAACTATTACAAGAAATAAATGAATTAAGAAACAGATGGGAAACTAAGCATGACATAAAGATGCTTGAGAAATTTATTGATACTATTGCTAATGAGTTGGGTTCTGAAACAGAAACTATGGAAGAGGAAGGGGAAGCTGGGCCACAATTAAAAACAGTAAGGGCAAACGTAGAGGTAACCCATTATATAATGTTGCACCTCTGGAATTGAAAAATTCCTTTTCAGTCCTGGATATGGACCAAGCCCAGGAAATTAGTGATGGATGTCCCATGGAAATTGACAAAAGGGAAAATGAATCTTCAATTTTAACATCTACTAAACCCCAGGATAGGGATCAGGCCCAGAAAATTAATGATGGATGTCCTATGGACATTGATAGAAGAGAAATTGAATCTCCAGTTTTAGCATTTACCAAACCTCAGCAACTGAATTTAAATTTAATAAGGGATAATGACACAGTTTACCACAATAGTGAGCAGTTAAATTTAAAATCAAGGGAAATTATAGTATTAGGTGACTCTACAATAAGGGTTACTGATAAAATTGTATGTAAAGGAAGGAATAATAACACAATGGTTAGTATATTTCCAGGAATAAAAATTCAAGAACTTAAACAAGAAATAAAGGGATGTATAGGACAAGTTAAACAACCGTTGGTGATTCTTCAAATAGGAGTGAATGATATAAAGTCAAGTAATAAAGGGAATATTTTAGAAAATTATACTGATTTAATTCAGGAAGTGAATAAATACACCACTGATATTATTGTATCTGGTATCCTAGCTACTTATGGATTGCATCAACACATCAATCATGATATTATTTCTATTAACTGTAGATTGCGAAGGTTATGCCTTGAACATAACATTGGATTTATTGATACTGGCTATATTTTCAGAAATGGATCATTATATAAGAATGATGGACTTCACTTAAACAAGATGGGTGAAAGGGTTCTGGGAAATACATATAATAAAATCATTGAGAAACATTTAAACTGGAAAAAGTGTGTGGGGGGGGTGGAAAATGTACTAAGATAAATTCCACTACCAATAAACAAAATTTTCAAAATAAAGACTTGGAACCAGTAAATTTTTTATTGTCAAATGTGAGAAGTTTGGATGGCAAATTTGATGAATTTAAACTTCTTATGAAGAATAAAAACATCAAAATAGCAATTCTTACAGAAACTTGGTGGGAGAAAGGTGATACATAAGATAAAAACATATTAGGATCTTATATTTATCACAAATCCAGGATACATAGAAAGGGTGGTGGGGTGGCAATTTATGTGCATGAACCTATTTCTAGTATGGAAATACATAATGGTAAATTAAATATTAAACATTTATCTGTTAAAATCATGCCTCAAAATGCTCCAAAAATTATGTTGAGAGCCATGTATCGTCCCCCTTCAGCAAATAGGGAACTAGATGCAGAAATTCTAAATTATCTGGATCATATTGATTCAGCTGAAAATATTATCATAACAGGAGACTTTAACCTCCCAGGTATAGAATGGGTAAACCATACAACATTTAGTTTAAATGAAAGGAACTATTTAGAAAGCTTTAATCATTTGGGACTGGATGAGCTAGTTTTACAAAATACAAGATCTTATAATATATTGGATCTTGTTTTTTCAAACATGGGATCCAGATTAATTGTCACTGAGGTTGGAACACCAATTTTAAATAGTGACCAGTGACTGTTTTCTTTCAATTAAGTGAATTACCTACTCAACAGGGTAGTAATATAAATATTCCCGATTTGAAAAAAAAGCAGAGTTTCGTAAAATTAGACAGGCATTACTTTCTTGGGATTGGAAATCAGATTTCACTGGGTTAATGTTGGATGAAATGTGGAACATCTTAGTGGATAAAATTAGAGAGATTACAGATGTAAATGTACCATATATAAGTAAAAATTCTAAATTGGGTGCTTCCCCAAAATGGATAACCTGTAAAATTAAAAGACAGATAAAAGAAAATCATTAAATGTATAGATTAGCCAAATTTGATATAAATTTACTGCCAAAGTATAAGGAAAAGGTTAAATATGTAAAGAAATTAATAAAAGATGCCAAAACAAATTTTGAAATTAAATTAGCAACTAGAAGTAAAAATAACTATAAAGCATTTTATGCGTACATAAATAACAAAAAAAGGAATAGACAAACAATATGCCCCTTTAAGGATGACAGTGGCAACTTACCAAATGACAAGGAAATGGCTGAGGTACAAAATCAATATTTTGCTACTGTATTTAACCCCAAAGATACAGTAACAACTAATACTAAATATAATGTAAAAAATGAAAAACAAATTAAAATTGATATAAAAGATGTGATTGATAGATTAAAGAGAGTTAATTATAATAAATCCCCTGGACCAGACAATATATGTTCTAGACTGATTTATGAAATAGCAGAGGAAATACCTTACCCATTAACCTTTATTTTTCAGGAGTCATTAGACAGAGGAGAAGTTGTTAGCAAATGGAGGGAAGCTCATGTGGTTCCCATCTTTGAAAAGGGAAAGAAGGACTCTTCTGACAATTATTGACCAGTTAGTTTAACATCTGCATTTGGGAAAATTTTCGAAAGCATAATAAAAGATCATATTCAGGACCACATGATTGTAAACAACCTTTCAGATCGCAGTCAACATGGGTTTACAAAGTCACGATCATGTCAAACTAACCTATTGAGTTTTTATGAAAAAGTTAGTAGTTTTTTGGATCATGGTAGGTCAGTGGATGTAATTCAGTTAGATTATTCAAAAGCTTTTGATAAATTACCACATGAAGAATTAATTAAATTCCTACTTGTGCTAAATATAAATGGGATCCTTGTAAATTGGATATAAGAATGGTTGGAGAATAGGAGGCAGTGAGTGGTAATTAATGGGTTGTTGTCTAATTGGCTTTTGGTTATAAGTGGGTTCCTCAGGGTTCAATGTTGTGCCCCTGTCTGTTCAACATATATAAATATCATCATTACAATATAATAAGGGAAATGTATGTATAACCAAGTTTGCCAATGACTGTAGAGTGGGAGCAGTAATAGATTCATCTTCAGATTATATTGGACTTCAGGAAGCACTCAGATATATTGAGAAATGGACAGTAGACCATAGACTTAAACTTAATGAGGATAAATGCATTGTCCTACATGTGGACAAGAATAATTTGGAATTCAATTACACTATCAATAATAAACAATTAAAACAAGTGACACAGGAAAGGGATTTGGATGTTATTATAAAAAATTACTTTTATTTTACTGCCCATTGTGATCAAGCTATAAAAAAATGCTAATGGGGCTCTTAACTGTATATTGAGACATACAGTAAGTAGAAGTAGAGAGGTTTTGATCCCACTGTACAGATCGTTGGTTAGAACCCACTTGGAGTACTGTTACCAGGTTTGGTCCCCTTACACTAAGGGTGAGATAGTGAGAGTGGAGAGAGTACAGCGAAGGGCTACCCAATCAATAATGGGACTTAAAAATATGATATATGAGGAGAGGTTGGACAATTTGGACCTGTATTCCTCAGCTTATAGAAGATGGAGGGGTGATATGATTTTAGTCTATAGATCATTTCAAGATAATATCCTCAGAGAAGATTTAGTACTTGAATTATTTGTCAGAAATTACAATACAAGAGCTCTTTGTAGACAAATTAAACAACAAAAGTGGAAATCACAAAAGAGAAAACAGTGGTTTAGTCAGATGGTCGTTTCAAGGTGGAATTCTCTCCCCTATGATATCATTAGTAGTCCAACTTCAAATATTTTTAAAATAAGATTGGATGATTACAGTAGAACCAAGTCCTTAGTTTATTAATTAGTTCACTTGTTGATTATTCAATTTTATGCAAGCAGACAAGGACGAAAGTCTATATATGCTTTGTGCCAACTATTATACTAAGAGGTTGTGGGATTACCTATATGCCAGAAATGTGGGTTGTTGAAAGACAGCTTGCAGTCTTATCTCCTTGGAGAATTGGATTAAGATCATTCATGATCTTGCACAGGTGTCCAGTGTGGGGGCTGTATGTGATAACCAGTGATGTGTGGTCATTTTTATATTTTCTTATATTTATTTAGTCAATTATTTATGTGTTTAAAATAAGTAAGCAGGAGTGGCACACTGAGCTGTGGTTCATTTCCAGGTGCAATCCCAGGGGAAGGGGACAGGGAGAAGCACAATTACAAACAAAATGCAGCCAGTCAATTGATGTGGTTACAATGTGGATAGCATAAATTGAGTGCAGTACAGACAAAATGGCAAAATACTACATATGGAGGACAAATGAATTAGCATATAAATCACCTGTGCAAACTGAGCAAACTCAAAGTGCACAGTGCAGAGTGAAGGGAGGCTAAGCTGGTGCTGAAAATTGGATTCAAAGCAGGTTGAAAAAACTTCAGTGAGATTGCTGGAACTATGAAATTAAGGGGGGAGGGCATATAAGGAGTGGCCAAAAGACACACGAGGTTAAAGAAGGATTCAGGAAGAGGGTTGGGAGGAGTAGGGGGAGGAGTTTTATCTGGTATTAAATGGAGGAGAGATAGAGAGAGGTGGGTAGCTGGTTTCAGAGGAAGGGGAGGTGGTATGAGAAAGCAGATTTCCTGGCTGCGGAGTGGGGTTGGGGATAGAAGAATGCACATGGGTCTCTTGAGTGCAGGGAGTAGGAGGAGGATGGGATGGGGAGAGGAGATGGGATAGGTATGTGGGAAGGGACCCAAACAATGTTTATAGATGAGGGAAGCACAGTGAAACAGGTGATGTGAGTGAGATGGAAGATGGACAGTGAGGAGTAAAGGGAACAGTGGTGAGTACAAGAAGGTGAGTTGGTAGCAAAATTGCAAAAGACATTGTAGAAGGTGTCCAGACTGGCAAGGGAAGTGGAGCAGGTGGTTCCATAAACCACATCCACATAGTTGAAAACCAGGAGAATCATTTTGGTGACCAGCTCCTAGTGGACATAGGGAGAAAGGCAGTCCTCATTGTGGTAAAGGACTCCAAGTTTGGGGCACAGTTTGACATGGATGGCATCATTGTGGGCAGAAATTTCAAACCTGCTATCTAGCCACACACCAAGGTACTTAAAAGCTGGGACTGCTTCAAGTAGTGTCCCATATAGTGTGGAGAAGATGGGAAGGGGGAGCAAGCCAGTCCATCTTCTATCTGGTATCGAAGTTCATAGACACCATTTTGCTGTTTGTTTTTTTGTATTGATCCGAAGGTGGTTTGATTAGAACAAGTACAGAACATTGTGAAGTCTTGCTGAAGCAAAACTTCCAGAGATGCAGTTGAGGGACCAGAGGTGTAAAGAACTGTGCCATCTGCATACATATGATTATGTGAGTTGGCACAGGTGGAGGGGAGGTACTTAAGGAAGCTGGAGAAGAGGAATGGACCCAGAATGGAGCCTGTGAGACCCTGGCTTAGATAGGGAGGGATGGGGAGACGACCCCTCCTACCTGTACCAACTGTTGATAGTCCAAGAGGAAGGAAAGGAACCTGTCAGCAGCAGGGGCTGAGAAGCTGCCAAATCTCAGTTTATCCAGGACAAGTGAGTGGGACACTGAACCAAAGTCTTTTGGCCAGATCAATGAAGATGGTGGCTGTTATGTTCCCCTGATCTATCGCTAAGGGGATGCAGTCAATGACCCTAAGTAAGGAGGAGATGATAGAATGATGCTTCCTAAAGCTAGACTGGAAGGGAAAGAGGGCACTGGATGAGTGGAGAAAGTCTGCAAGCTGTGAGTAGACTAGTTTCTCTTGCAGCTTCGCAACAAAAGGGAGGAAGGAGCTAGGGTGGAAGTTGCCAGGAATGGGGGAGGATCACCCTTTTGTGGAAGGGGAGAACCCAGGCAATCTTCTAAGACTATGAGACAGAGCAAAGACTGAAGGAGAGGTTTAGGAGGTGAGTAAGGTGGAAGGCGATGACAGGAGCTGACAAATGGAGAAGTTTATGGTCCAAGCCATCTGGGCTAGATTTGGAAGGGCAGAATAAGGAAAGGGCAAAATGGGTCTCTTAGGGATAGGGGGGTAATCAAACTCCAGAAGGGGGAGGTAGGGAGGAGGGAGGAGTAAGGGGGAGAGGAGTGAAGCCATGGGTGGAATGGAGTGGAGAGTACAAGTGGTAAAAATACTAATTGAAGCGAGTGGCAACAGAGTGAGTGTTCGGGACCAGTGAGCCACTAACCATGAGGACAGGAGGAGAGGAGTGAGCTAGTGGTCAAAAAGACAGTGAAATGCCTTCCAGAATTTGGCTGAGGAGTTAAGATTATTCTGGAGGTTGGCCTTGGAGCAGAAAGGCTTGGCAGTATGAACGGCCTCAGGTGCAAGAGTTCCTAAGAGTTATATTTCATTTTTTTCTGGATATTCTTGTTGCCCTGCAGTTCAGGTTTTCAATGAACCATGGCTGGTGTCTTGATTTGCGAAGGCATCTCTGAGGGTGCTGATATGTCTGTCTCCATCTTCTGTGTCAGAGCATATTTGACTGTGCCGTATAGCTTGACTGTAGATGAGAGAATGTTTTTGTGTGTTTGGGCTTTGATGTGACAAGTGGACAGGTAGATCTCTTCCAGCTTAGCCATGAATATGTTGGCATACTGAGGTGCTATTCTTCTGCCCATAGTTTGCAGGTATGTGTTATTTCCAAATGAGAAGTAGCTGTGTGTGACTATAAATTGGATGAACTGAGTAGCTACATCTATCAGTACAGTCATTTTTTCAGGATACTGTCTTCATGATGATAGTCCATCATTGTGAGGGATATTAGTGTATAAGGCTTCAACATCCATGGTTGTTCGAATTGTTGCCTCTGGTAGAGGGCCAAGAGAGCTGAATCTGTTAATATCCCTCTCACTTATGGTGGATACCAGGGTACTGTTATATAATTTATATTGATATTCTGTTTTCTTTTTTTTGTTATCTATATATATATATTACCAGGCATTTATCTAAATTAAACTTCATTTAATAATTCTTTGCCCAGTCTGTAATTTTGTCCAGCTCTGTTTATATATCTGTTGTTTGTTTGTGTGCTCCACAAGGACCTCCTAATTTTCATTCATTAGCATATTTGGTTTACTGGCTGACTACATATTTTTTTATGTCTGAAATAAAGATATGGAAGATAAATGGTCTGAGAACTGAGCCCTTGGGACCCATTTGTAACATATCCTGGTTCTTATTGTTGTACCCTTTTATTATTGCCCTCTGAGTTATGGGAGTTGGCCAGTTTTGTATCCAGTTAGTTGGGATTTATACAAGACGGTGCATTTTTTCTATCGTTGCCCAGTCAGGAACTAGGGTAAACGCCTTACAGAAATCTATGTATATTATATCAACTTGGATTTCGTTATCAAGTGTGTGGCTGATTTTTTTTCATAGAAGCATAATACATTTGTGGAGCATGACTTGCCATTTGTGAAGCCATGTTGATCTGCATCTATATTGTTTAGTTTTATGGTGATTTTGTTCTTAGTTATTCTTTCTCATATCTTGTTAGGGAAAGATGTGGAACTGATGGCTCTATAAATATTTACATCCTGTTTGTTTCCTTTTTTTGTGACTTGGAACCATGTTACCTGTTTTCTAGTCTTTGGGTACCTTGCCTTCCTTTTTGAATGCCTCATAAATCATCTTTAATAGACTAGCAAATAGGTCTTTCATGATCGTTAGCATTTTACTGGAGATTGTGTCAGGTCCTGGTTATGAGTGAATTTTTTTTAGATTATTTATTCTTTTTTTTCATTTCATCCACACTAATTTCAATTTGTTCAGTTTCATGTATATGTTTAATCATTGGAATCATATCCTTAGGTGCAAACACAGAGCAAAAGTAGTTGTTAGGCGTTCTGGTGACTTCACCACCATGGCTACAGCCTAGGATTGGAGCTCCAATGGCTCCCCCACATCTGACTGAATCCAAGCTTCAGAACTGACATATAGTAAGAAATGCGCATAAACAGAGAAAGGAATGTCAGGACACCAGACAAAGCTAAAAAGGGCACAGCTGGCCCGTCGCACTGAGGGCTGGGTGCTGGACGCCACACCTCACGCCACGCCAGCGACCCAGGTTTGGGAATGAGCCCAGGTTGCTGGGGGTTGATGGGGGGGAGGGGATTGAGCATCTGGAGGACAGCTCTCCTCTCCCAGGAGGGACAGGAGTCCCGAGTCAGTGCTCGGCTGCCCTCTGGCGGAGGCCGGAGATGCAGCAAGTACTGATGACGTAGAGAAGGAGGTAGGGAGTGGCAGACATTGGTTCCATGCCTTGCCATCAGGGCACTGGACACTCCCAAGAAATAGGGGAAAAATGCCCTTCAGCTCTGGAGGAGATGGAGCACTGGAGTTTGCCCTCGATTTGTGGCTGCCCTCTTGGCACCTGACTGACCAATGCTGCAGACTGCTTGGGGTATGGAGGTCCACCTCGTCCCTGCCTGGGGGGTAATCTGAGGCTACATGGGTGACGGAAGACTGTCCAGGTAGGGCGGACCACAGATGGGTGACTCCCTGGTGCTCCTGAGGAGACCGGAGCAGGGGGTGAGTAGGAATAAATACAAAAATAAGAAAAAAAAAGGCCACCCCAGCTGGAAACTTAGAGCCCTAATTGATGATGCAAGGGAAGAGGCTTATGTTGCCCGCAGCAGATCCCCATGCCAGTAGGCACCATCCCTAATCTATTCAATTAAGGTGGACCTCGGGGAGGAATATAAAATCCCGACAGTGACTGGCCAAGCTGTGCAGCAGATACTCAAAACAGTGAATAGAACAGAATCAGCATTTTCTGATTTAAAGATGAACCTGAGGACTATTAACAGAAAGCTGGCAGCTACAGAAAGTAAAGTCATGGAGGTACAGGAAACAGTCTCAGACCACCATAGCCTGCTTTTGTACCTGATGTGGTGAGAGAGGGAGATCCAGGACAGGAAAGAAGTCACTGAGAATTGCTGCAGATGCAACAATTTAAGGAGCCACAGTGTAAGAGGGGGAAACTAAGGACACTGATAAGCAGCAGGAAAATCCGAGCCTTTCCCTACAAAACAGGGTACTAAATGAGAAAAAGACCGAGGTAGAAAGGTCAGTGGGAGATGCTGCAACAGAAGGTAAAGCCATCAAAAAATGGAGAGCAATGAGTACCAATGCCCGTAGTCTGAGTAACAAGCTTCCTGAATTAGTGGCCTTGATGGAGGAGGAACATCTGGATATCATGGCAGTCACAGAAACATGGCACACACAAAACCATGACTGGGACGTAAACATACCAGGATACACTATCTACAGGAGGGACAGGGAGGGTAAATGAGGAGGAGAAGTAGCTCTTTACATAAGGGAAGAAATCAAAGCAACACAACAAAAGGGTAACAGGGAGGAGAAGAAGCACTGTGGGTAAATTTGGAGACAGGCAATGGCACCACAATCCGCACAGGGGTTGTATACAGACCCCCTTCTCAAGGGGAGGAAATGGACAAGGAAATGATAGAAAGTATACTTAGAATGGCAGAAAAAGGGGAGATATTGCTGATGGGTGATCTGAACATGCCAGATGTTAACTGGAATGCAGTTGCAGCAGCCACTTCGAAGAGTGGGGTTATTCTAGATGCCCTACAGGGGGCATGCCTTAGACAACTAGTATTGGAGCCCACGTGAGAGGGAGCAATCTTCGACCTGGTTCTGTCAAATGGAGATGGAGAGAGGATCACAGATGTAGAAGTGGGTAGCCATCTGGGAACTAGCGACCATCGAACAGTATGGTTCACAATAAACACAGCAATAGAGTCAAGCCATACAAAGGCAAAAGTACTGGACTTTAGGATGGCTGACTTTGCCAAAATGGGTGAGTGCCTAAGGAATGCACTAGCAAATGGGCAGGAAGGAGGGTGGAAGAACAATGGGAATAATAAAACTGCCATCACAGAGGTGACAAGCCCTTTGTGTGAAGCAAATAAACAAAATGAACGATGTAAGAAACCACTATGGTTCTCAAAGGAAGTGGCAGTGAAGGTTCAAGAGAAAAGAAAGCATTCAGGAAGTACAAGGAATCACAGAAGGAGCAGGACAGAATTGTATCAGTTAACGCAAAGGAAGCTGGGAAGGCAGTCAGAACAGCAAAGGCCCAAACCGAGGAAAAGATAGCCAAGTCAGTTAAGGGGGATAAAACCTTTTATAGGTACATCAGGGAGCAAAGGAAGACCAAGGGAGGGATAGTGAGGCTTAATAAAGGGGAGGGGGTGGTCAGAGGGTGACTGTGAAAAGAGAGAGATACTAAACAAATATTTTGCTCAGTATTTACAAATAAAGAGGGAATGGTACCTAAACCAAACAATAGAAACACTCTGGATACAGAAGTTGATACCAGCCCATTCACAGAAGAAAGGGTTCTGAAAGAACTCTAAAACTGAAGGGGACAAAGCAATGGGGCCTGATGGGATTCATCCCAGAATTCTAAAAGAACTAAGGGTAGAACTAGACCACTGACTACCCTCTTTAACAAATCATGGGAGGATGGGTGGTACCCGAGGACTGGAGGAGGGCAGATGTGATTCCCTTCACAAAAGTGGGAGCAAGGCAGAAGCAGGAAACTACAGACCTGTTAGTTTAACCTCAGTGATAGGAAAATGACGGAATCACTTCTGAAGGAAAGAACTGTCGAGTATCTAGAGGCCAGAAGGGCACAGGACCCAAGGCAGCATGGATTCACAGTGGGAAGGTCATGCCAGATGAATCTGATAGATTTCTTTGACTGGGTGACCAAAGTAGTAGATCAGGAGGGGCTGTGACATGGCCTACCTAGACTTTAGCAAGGCATTTGACACAGTCCCACATGAAGATTAATATACAAGTTAGCCAGCCTGGGAGTGGGTCCCAAGGTGACAGCCTGGGTAAAGAATTGGCTGGAGAATAGGACACAGAGCGTAATAGTAAATGGAGTCCACTCTCAGAAAGGGGGGTTACTAGTGGATACCACAGGTTCAGTATTAGACTGGTCCTCTCAATGTCTTTATAAGCAACATTGCAGAGGGACTGGAAGGAAAAGTATGTCTCTTTGCAGATGACACAAAGATCTGCAACAGAGTTGATGCACAAGGTGGGTGGAAAGGATGAGAAGGGACTTGGCAAGGTTAGAGGAATGGTCAAATGTATGGCAGCTTAGATTCAATGCTAAGAAGTGCAAGGTAATGCACCTGAAACAAAACTCAGGGAAGAGTACACAATTGGGAGTGAGATACTAACAACAACAAAAATGGAAAGGGAACTGGGAGTAGTCATATCAGATGACCTAAAAGTGGGCAAGCAATGTGAGAGGGCAGCAAGGAGGGCTGGGGGGATACTGGGATGCATGGGGAGAGGCATCACCAGTAGAAAACAGGAAGTTATTATCCCTCTGTACAGACAGCGGGTCAGACCCCATCTGGAATACTGCATGCAGTTTTGGAGACCCAATCTCCACAAAGACATAGACAGGGTGGAAGCTGTCCAGAGGAGGGCAACTAAAATGGTGCAGGGTCTGCACTGGAAGACATATGAAGAGAGACTTAAGGAGCTTAATATGTATAGCCTCGAGGAAAGGAGGGAGAGGGGGACATGATAGAAACTTTGAAGTACCTCAAGGGAATCAACAAAGTCCAAGAGGGTAGCATCTTTCAAAAAAGAGCTGAGCAAGAACAAGGGGGACAATTTGAAGATGGGGGGTGGCCTGAGGTAATTTAAGAAAGCATTTTTTCACAGAAAGGGTTGTGGATGCATGGAACGGCCTTCCAGAGGAGGTTGTGGAGTCAAAAACAGTGAGAATTCAAGCATGCATGGGACAGTCATAAGGCAATTCTAGGGGTTGGGGGTAGGAAGAAGTAGGCTGCTGGTTAACTAGGGTCTGCAGCTTATCCATTAGGTAGGGAAATGGGCAGACTAGATGGGCCAAGCAGTCCTTATCTGCTGTCAAAGTCTATGTTTCTATCTTATCCTGTAGGTTGGAAAATGGGCAGACTAGATGGGCCAAGCAGTCCTTACCTGCCGTCAAATTTCATGTTTCTATGTAACTTTCCCTTAACAATCTAATTTACCCAACCTTTACTCAAAACCACACTGCAGCTCCCAGCTGACCTGCCTTTAACTACTGAGAGAACACATGGATCTCTGGGACCATAACCCATAGACCCAAAGAGACCTTGTTCATGGATTGTAACAATGATACACCACAGATCCAAAGAACTAATGTTAAAGACAGCATAGCAGGCTGAAACAGTGCAGGCTAAGGACCAGAGAACATGTTATTACCAGGATTTGTCATCAGGACTTTAAGAAAAGAGGCAGGTGGCTAGAGGGGGTGATAATGGAGCAGAAAGAAATAAAGAATATCAGAGCTCAGATCCTAAATCAAGTAAGACTGCGTGTGTAGTCAGACACCGGAATAAAGATTTATAAATCCCTGCTGAAGAGACTCCTCTTCTTGAGAAAAGATGGAATACAGTCCCCTAACATGGAGGCAGAAAAAACTGAAGATTGCATGCTGAAAACAGAACTGGCAATGTCGGTAAACAGCAGTATGAAACCCAGAGGAGAAGGAATGCTACCAAGGTACCTGAATAGTGACATAACAGCTTTTGTGATAAGACAACAGATGCAGGTTAAGGAATAAGATATTCTGGTGCAAACAACCTGCTGAAATAAAACTGAGACCAGAATAGGATGGACTAAGTCGGGACTATTAAAAAGTCATAAACCATGAACTTCTGTGCATTTTGCTTGCACTGCAATGAACACGGAATTTGAAGCACGTGGTGCAGAGGTGAGGGTGAACAGATATGATGTGGAAGAAAGAGCTCCTCTACCAGCACCACAGACACAGTAAATGGGAGCAATGCATTAATTTGCAATATGGTAATATTATGCCCTGAAATTATGCTAGACTGGTTGGGAGGGTAATATTATAATACGTTAAAATGTTTAGGGGCTTAAACACAAGAAGGCAGAAGGTGGGGATAGATGAGGGGGAAGTAGGTCATATTAAGGAGTTAAAAAAACAGGACAGGAGCAGAAAGGGAAGGAAAGATTGACTGGTGGGAACCAAGCAGTGCTAAACATGTGCTTTTGAGGAGAGCAATAGTGGCAAAGCATTCATTGTGTACACTGAGATGGTGGCAGTTAAGATTCAAAACAGCTGACTGGAAAGCAATGCCACTATGCAGTGCCAGCAAGGGGTTGAAGGGGGGAGTGAAAGGCAGGAAACAATTACAAGCAATCAGCAAAGGGTGGAGAGCAATAAACAGGAGCAGGAAGAGGAGGCATAAGAAAGAGCAAACATATTCATTTGGGGAATTCCCCTTCCAAAAGTGGCAAAAGTAGATGAAACACTGCGAATGTGACAGAAGTGGGCAGGTGTGGCAAACCATACCAATAGGCTTTAGAGTAGATGTGACCTCACCTGATCCTAACATATAAATGCAAGGGATGGAATGAAGGCTATTCAGGAACAAGGAGGGAAACACTTAGGACTGGATATCAGAATGGGTGAAGGTAACACAAAGGGAGATGCAGGAAAGGTCAAATGAATGGAAAAAGCTGATAAATAGGAACTCTGCATGGTTTGGGGCAGGGATGGTAACATCACAGAAGGACACAGCAGGTGGATGGGGGTTTAGTAGTGTTCTCCATCACACCATTCCAGGGAGATTGCCATTAGACACTGAAAGGGGTAGCCGAGATCTTGTTCAAGGCAGGGGAGACCCAGGTCCAGGACTATAGCTGGACACAAGGGCCCACATAGGAATGGGACCATCCTTAGTCTCAGCAACACTAGGGAATACTCGTTTAGGTCACACTGAAGTACAACCAGTAGATGGTCAACTGCTCTGCATGTAAAGAGTGATAGGTGCATGGCAGGAGGCACACAATGAAAGATTGCTAAATTTACTTTGAAAGTTCTTAAACAGTTTATTTATTGTTTTGCATTTAAAAGTTACAAGTGTGTTAATGTTTACTGTTTTCTTATTCCTTATGTAGTCAACTTACAGTCTGTCATGGATAGGGAAAATAGAGAGGATGTAATGGGACTGGAGCACAGGGGTAAAAAGAAACACAGGACAGATGGGTAGTCTAAACAGTATTCCATGTAATGTCAAGGAACTTAACTCAGCTGTGAAAAGAACCCATATATTAAATGATGTCAAAAATTTATTGATTTATATCTATTTCCAAGGTTTCAACAAGAAAGACATACTAAGCTGGTATCAACTAATTTCCAGATGTGTTCTGGGGTAAGTGGAAGATAGAAGAAGATAACATATACAAAATATAGAGTAAAAACTACATAAAACAGAAATAAGTATGACAAAATAAGACAGTAATGTTTAAGAATAAATTGTCAGCCAGTAAATTGTCATACAGTAAACTGTGGAACTGCCAAAAGAACAATTAAATAGTAATCAGCTTATCCAAATAAGGAACAAGGGGAATGTCTGATACTAGGAAAGTGGGGAAGTGCTGAAGTCAGTGAATTAGGTGAGTTGCAGGTGGATAGAGTAAACCCAATATCAGAAGCAACTGCAGGAGTGAACAGAGAATTCACAGAGGAGAGACTTAAGAGCAGGAAAAGAAGAAGCAGAGCAAATAGAAGGGAGACGAGAACCCCACAGTTTAGGGAAATAAAAAGAGAAGGCAGCTTGGCCAGCAGCATATTTCAATTGAGGGAGAGCAAAAAGTGAGAGCAAGTATTGCGGAGACAGTAAAAGGACAAAGTGGAGAAGGAGAGGAGAGAGACAAGATATGAGGGGAGAGAGCCAAACCAACATTTGGAGATGAAGTGGGTAAGGCACCTGGCATCAGAAGAGCAGGGAGAGGGAAAAAATACAAGGTACAGTGATGTGTATACATGGATTCATCAAGGACAAAGTGACAGACGAAGCAAAAGAGGGGATCTAGTCTAACTACAGTAGACTTTGGAGCAGCACTATAAACAATGCCTCCAATACTTGAAAATGGGTAGAATCATCTTAGTGAAGATTTCTCTGTATGCAGGAAGTGAAATATTTCTTTTATTTCTATATAGTTCCCCAAGCTCAGGGTGGAGCTTCTTGTGTATAGCCAGTCCCCAAGGTACTTGAATGCAGAGACATCTTCAATACTTAAACCACCAAGAGTACGAAAGGAAGAAAGGGGATAGACTCTAGCAAGTCTCTGCCTGGTGCCAAAGGTCATAAAGACTGTTTTCTTAGCATTGAGGGATAACTGATTATCTTGGAACAAGTTCTGGATATTGTTAAAGCCCAGTTGGAGTTGGTTCATGAGATCAGAGGCAGAGGAGTCAGAAGAAAATACATCTTGGAGTGGTTGTTTAGAAAAAGAAGAGAAACTGCCCCATACCGTTATTATGATAAACACATCTAATGGTAAAATAACATAATAAACTTAAAAGTAGTTGGGTCAGACAAGTAGTTGTAGCTTCACACCCAGAAAGGAAAAAAGCAGGAGTAGCCATTTTGATAAATAAGTTAGTCCCACTAGAAATCACACACAAGGATGCAGAAATGTAAGGAAGGCATGTTGTAGCATAGGGAAATATTTAGGAGAGAAAATACATTTAGTGAACATCTACAATACCAATATGGATGCAAAAGATTTTATAGGCAGGTACTGGAGAGGATGACACAACTACAGGGAGGCAACACAACAGTAGGAGGAGACTAAACTGTGTAATGAATCCTCAGATGGAGAAAACATCTTAGAACACTGACATGAACAAAAAGAAAAACACTGACAGCACTACTCACTGAAATGGGCTATGTCAATGTCTGGAGATCCCATGCAAAAAGGGAATACTGTACTAAAGAATAGATCTGTTTTCAGTCCCCAAAAGTTTGTTATGCAAAATTTAAAGAACTGACACATTCCCTATCACACAGTCAGATGACACTCCTGTACACCTGGCATACCAACAGGGGTTAAAAAAAAAAAGAAACAGATGAAGACTTAACACCTCTGCTAATTGATGCAAATGTCTGCTGCACAGTTGAAGTAGAAATTGAGGAGAGCTATAGATTCAATAAGAACTGTGTAGGTCTCCAATCAGATGGTATGGGATACAATAAAGGCAGTAGTCAGTGGGAAATGATTAGCCTAGCAGCAGCAGCTAAGAAAAAAAAACAGAACTGGACAAAGCAAAAAATGCAAGACTGAAAAATAAGGGAACTCAAAGATCAGCATGAGTAAACAAGGATAAGAGCAACCTGAGTGGAACAAATCAATACACCCTCTATCCAGAGCTGAAAGAGCTGCAGGTGAGGAATCTGGGGTAAAAATATTGAAAACTATCAAAGTTATGAGCCTACATTTGTAAAATGTAACACAGGCTCTTAAATTTGTTGTTCTGTAATATTTTTGCACAAAATCTTTAACATAGCCTTGTTATGACTCTGCCTTATGAGGAGGGGCAGATAAAATGTTCAATTCCTGGCCTAAAGGTGATTTCACGCATGGAATGCAAAATCAACTTTTGGAACACAAAAACACATTTGGGGCAGGAGTAGAAAAATGACAGTTGTCACATTCATGAGGTGCTGTAAAGAAATGGCTATGTTGAACATTTGGGGTAAAAATGTTGAATATTACTAAAGTTATGAGCCTGCATTTGTAAAATTCAACATAGCCTCATAACTTGGGTTTTTTAAATAATTTTATGCCAAATATAAATCATAGCCTTCTTATGACCCTACATCATGAATAAAGTCAGAGAAAATTTTTAACTCCTTTCCAAAATGTGATTTCATGCAGGGATAGCAAAATCACCTTTTGGGATGTAAAAAACATTTTGGTTGGGATTTGAAAAATGACAGCTGTCAAATTCATGAGGTGATATAAAGATATGGCTATTTTGAAAATCATAGGTTTCATAGTTATACGGAGCTTTAAAAGACAAGGTCCATATGCTCACCATTTTTTAAGAGTATCCCATTAGACTATTATTTATTAAGTAATAATCCAAATCTTTCTTAAAGACTTCAATATTACTACTAACAATTATTTCCACTGGTAGTTTATTCCAGATCCTAGGCGCTCTTACTGTCAACCAGTGCTTCCTTTTATTTAAATGAAATCTGTCTGTCTTTATCTGAAGTGGGTGTGCTCTAGTATTATGATTATGATCCATGATTTCCAAATCAAGCTGTTCCCATAATACTGGATCATTTAGGGCCCTGTAAATTAAGCACATATCCCCCCTTAATCTTCTAAACTCCAGAGAGTATAATCCCAGTGTACTAAGCCTCTGGTTATAGTCCATCCCCTGTACTTCCTTAATTTTATAGGTAGCTCTTCTCTGGACCCTCTCAATCGAAGCTATCTCCCCCTTTTTAAATGGGGACCGCAACTGGGAGCAATATTCCAAATGGGGATGCAAAAAAGATGTATATAATAGCAAAAGAACACCCCATCTCTACTTTTAACATGTTTATTAGTGCAGTATTGTATGCTACCAGCCTTTTTATTATCTCATTATAATGGGATGTAAAATTCAGATTATGACTAATTTTTATCCCCAAATCACATTCCTCTGAGGTCTCTTTGAGTAATTTACCACCCATATTATAATCATGTAGGATATTGTATTTCCCCAAATGCATCACACTGCACTTATCCACATTGAAAAATGAACCATGATCGTGTGCCCAGACTTCCAACTCACTTAGGGCTGATTGTAATAAATCTGCATCCTTATTAAAGTTAACCACCCTACCTCATCTGGTATCGTCTGAAAAATTTGAAAAACAAATATCAGGAGAGGCCTTCATTGTCCCGATGTAGGCATTAAACAGACAGGGGCCCAATATCGAACCCTGCGACACTCCACTAGTCACTCTCTGCCAGTTGGAAAATTCTCCTCTTATACAAACTCTTGACTCCTACCTGTCAACCAGGATTTTATCCAACAAATGATATTATGGTTAATTCCAATATTGACCAGAGTTTCAAGTGATTTGACATGGGTTACCTTGTCAAATGCCTTGACAAAATCTAATAAGATAACATCCACGGAACAACCCTCATCTAATGCCTGGTTTACTTTCCCATAAAATTCCAATAGATTTGTTTGACAAGACCTCCCCTTAGCAAAGCCATGCTGTGCATAGTCAACATTACTGGTCTTATATTGGTACTCCGTAATAAAATCCTTAATAAATCTTTCCAGTACCTTTCCCAGAACCGAGGTAAGGCTAACGGGTCTATAATTTTTAATCTCTTGTTTGGGGCCTTTCTTATATATAGGTATCACATTTGCTTGTTTCCAATCTTCAGGGACCTCTCCATCAATTATTGATTTCTGAAATAACACTGTAACTGGGCTAGCAAGTTGTTCAGCCAAACTCTTGAGTACTCTAGGATGTATCCCATCTGGACTCTGTGCCTTATTCTGATCAAGTTTTTGGAGTCTTATCATAACTTCCTGCCTGTCCAAAATTACCCCCAGGTCATCATTGGGTATACCACAATTAATCCCCATTAATGATTTACCCAGATTGAAAACTGAAGCAAAATATATATTACTTTGTTCCGCCATACCTAAATTGTCAGCAACTAATTTCCCCTCAGCATCCAATAAAGGACCTATCTTTTTTGATTCACCATTTTTATTGTTAATGTATTGATAAAATGATTTATAATTGTCTTTAACCTTAGTAGCTAACATAATTTCATATTTACATTTTGCTACTTCTATACTTTTTTTGGTGGACTTTAAACACCTTTTATAGTGAGCCCAGCTAGCAACATCACCTCTTAATTTAGCACATCTAAAGGTTTTATTTTTTTTCCTTTATTTCTTTTTTGAATGCTGACATCATCCAAGGGGGGAGATGCATTTTAGTTGTATTATATTTAATCCTGGTTGGTACAAATTTTTGAGTCAAGCTAATGTGGGCTAAAAATATTGAAAATTACCAAAAGTAATAACCTGCATTCACAAAATTCAACATAGGCTCATAACTTCATTGCATTTTAACATTTTTACAGCAAATTTTCAGCATAGCCTTTATATGACCACACCTCAAGAACAAGGGTGGAGACAATTTTCAACTCCTGCCTTAAAACTAATTTCATGCATTGACCGCAAAATCACTTTTTGGGATGTAAAACAACACATTTTGGCCAGGATTTGAAAAACAACAGTTGTCACACTCATAAGGTGCTGTAAAGATATGGCTACATTATGAATTTTGAGGAAAAATCTTGAAAATGATCTAAGTTAGAAGGCAGAAACCTGCGTTCGTAAAAGTCAACGTAGGCTCATAACATGGTTGTTTTATTAATATATTTAAACCAAATTTTCAACATAGCCTTCCTATGACCCCACCTCATGAACAAGCACAAAGAACATTTTTAGCTCCTGCCTGTAACGTGATTTGGCCAGGATTTGAAAAATGACAGCTGTCACACTCATGAGGTGCTGTAAAGACATGGCTATGTTATGAATTTGGAGGAAAAATCTTGAAAGTTACCAAAGTTACCAGATTTTCAACATAGCCTTCTTATGAACCCATGTTGAGCATGTACCCATTTAGGCGTGTCACCCTAAATAGGTACACACTGGGTACACACTCTTCAGGGAATATAGACTAGGGAAAAGAGGGGGGGATGTGCAATCTATCTAACTGACTCACTACAGGGGCATATCCTTCCAAAACTCTCTTCCAGGAATAGTGCTCAGACACTGGCAGTCAAAACTGCGATAAGCAAGAAGGATAAATCACTTACAGTACTATCTGTTTATATCCTCCCTCTAGAAATCACAAGTGGCTTCAGTTCTGTCCCAGTATACATCTCCAACTTGCCAAGTCACTCCAAGGTAGTCTTACTGGGTGATTTTAACATTAATTGGTTGGCCCCTGAATCCGACCCATTCAAGAATGGTGCCATTGCCTTAGACCTATCTCAGCTTGTGACCTCTCCCACAAGGGTCAACTACAAGACTGGAAATAGTACCCTCTTAGACCTTATATTTACTAACCACCCAGAGAGATTCTCAAACACTGAGGTACTACCTGACTCGCTCAGCAACCACTCTCCAGTTCTCTGTCACCGGTCAAACTGCTCCCCCAAACTCCCTGTAAAACCATTGCTTAGTCATAGCCTCAAAATAGGACAGCTAAAGCTGTTCCAAGACTACCTCCTACACTGTGATTAGTCCCGCTGGACTCAGCTAACAGCATTGACCATGCCTTGGCATATTTTATCTCCACTTTTAATATGGCCTGTGATATCTTTGCACCTTTAGAAAATGGGTAATCAAAGGCTCCAGTAATCCCTAGATCACCTTCATGCTTCTTAAACCTATGGTCACATGGGACTACCTCTGCCAAAAAGCAGAGGCCACCAGCAACCCTATGGACTGGCAGAGGTAAAAAGACCACCAGGAATGGTCACACCCATAAGACTCACCTTGCTAAAGTGACCCACTTTAAAGATAGCCTCTCCTCCACCTGGGGGAATGGGATGAAATTCTGGGATGACTTAAAAGATCGCACCAGTAAACCCAACACTCCCCCCCCCCCATCATTGTTAAATACTAATGGTGTCATAAGCCCCTAGCTCATAGCTGACACCTTTAACAAAACCTTTACAGACCTTAGTGGTGTTCTCCCCCCTGACTTCTCTAATCGTCCTATTTCATCTGACTTACATTTGAATCTTGGTCTCACATTTATCCCCCCTTTCCATTTACAGATTGTCTCCCTGCCTGAAGCCAAAAAGTACATTCAGCGAGTTCTTGGGAAATCCAGATTCAGTAGTGATACTTTGGTCCTCAAGCTATTACACCTCACACTTGACACTGTCATATCCCCCCTCACCAAACTACTAAATCTGTCCCTCTGTCTAGGACAATTCCCCCAAAAGTGGAAAGCTGCTGTAGTAACTCCATTCCACAGCAGTGATGATAGGGCCTCCCCATAGCAACTACCACCCAATATCAATCTTTACCCCTCTGTCTAAAGCCTTGGAAAGTATTGTATCTGATCAACTGACTGAATACCTCGCTAAGTACAATCTGCAATGCCACTAGCAACACGGCTTCAGGGAGGGGCACAGCACCACCGCAGCCCTTCTTGAATTTACCAATTTTATCCATGAAGCTCTCAACCATGGTCACATCGTAGGGTCTCTTTACACTGACCTTACAAAAGCTTGTGACATGGTTAATCATGCCCTCCTAGTAGCTGCCCTCCCTGCCACCAGTCTCTCTCAGGAGGCTACCTTCTGGTTCACCAATTACCTAAGTGGGAGAATGCAGCACGTCAAAATCCTCAACACACTTTCCTCCAGCCTACCAGTTCAGTCTGGCGTCCCCCAAGGTTCGATTCTCAGTTCCCTTCTCTTCAGCCTTTTCCTCAACACCCTTCCTCAAGTCTGCTCCAGCAATCTGCTCCTCTATGCAGATGATGCTGTCATCTTTTTCAGTCACCTGAACCCCTTCCCCCTAGAGAACACCCTTCAAAAAAGCCTTGCCAAAACAGAGTCCTAGTTTGCGCTCCATAAACTTATAATTAATTACAAAAAAAACTAGGGTGATGTTATTCACGAACCCCCAAAACAAACATAAGGGATCATGCCTGAACATCCTTAACAGCCACCACCTAACACTGGAGCAAGTTACCAGCTTCTCGGGAAAACCCTCAACATCATGAACATGTTAATCTAGTCTGTAGGGCAGTGAACACAAGAACTGGGCTGCTGTACAGGCACAGGTCTGTATGACCACTGATGCCCTTCGTCTTGCAGTAACAAGCTCGGTACATTCCATAACTGATTATGGGATTGTCATCTTTGGCTCTGCAACTGACACTACACTTAATAGGATTAAGGTTGCCCAAATCAAAGCCTGCTGTCTGGTCACAGGTGTGACCAGGCTCACCCACACCTGTGATCTCTATGACCAAACTAGCTGCCTAAACTTCAAAGGCAGGCTTACCAACCAGTCCTGCCTACTGACTAAAAAGATATGCCTTGGTCTCACTCCTCCCTCAGCACAGAAACTCCTTACTTGGATCGTTATCCCCCATGGTATGAGGAAATCCACCAAAGCCTCATACTAAGTCCCTTTCTGTAGGGCGACCCAAGAGCAGCAGGCACTCATGTATACAGCACCTGACTGACCAAATGGGCTCCCTTCTGATGTCCTGGCAGAACCCAAGCTAGGTACTTTTTAATCCAAACTCCATCAGCACCTACTTGATACCAACAGCTGCAACTGTCTCTAGCCTGGGCAGGTGCCCAGTCTTCCACCCCCCCCCCCATTTCTCCCTTCTATTTGTTACTGGTGACTAAGTCAACTCAGATAGTTTCTACTTAGCCAAGTACTTCCCCTACTATACCTTGTGCACTGACTATTCTACTACTTTCCTTCTTACGTCCTGCATTTTGTCCATCTTTATTCCTTAATCCTCTGTATTTGACAAAGTCCTTTTTAGATTGCTCTCACAATATCCTATTGCCATTTAATGTGTTTCCTCAGACTTTCTCCTTCTGTAGCAATTAGTGTGTTGCTGTTATTGATTCCTGCCAAAGTCTGTATTTTACTATCATTATATTCACTTTCTATTATGTATATCCTTGCTCCCATTTTGTATTCCTTGCCTGAAACCTTTGTGTATTGCATTTTCTGTATGAGCACCCTCTGACATGGAACTTTTGTAAATGAGTCTCTAATGCAAAGGTATTGTAATTCTGAGACTTAAATAAATAACTTATGCCCCCATCTCATGAACAAGGACAGGAAAATATTCAGCTCCTGCCCAAAACGTGATTTCACGCAGGGACCACAACATCACCTTTCAGAATACAAACAAACATTTTGGCCAGAATTTGAAAATTGGCAGCTGTCACACTTATGAGGTACTGTAAAGATATGGCTATGTTTTGAATTTGGGGGCAAAATATTTAAAATTACCAAAGTTACAAGCCTGTGTTCACAAAATTCAGTGTAGGCTCATAACTTCGTTTTTTTTTTTTATATATATATTTTTACACCACATTTGCAACGTAGCCTTCTTATGACATCACCTCATGAACAAGGGCAGAGACAATTTTTAACTTCTGCCTAAAAAGAGATTTTGTGCAGGGACTGTGAATACACTTTTCAGGACAGATTTGCCTAATGACAGTGCAATTGTTCATGAGGTAGGGTCCCAAAGAAGGCATGTTGAAAATTTGGGACAAAAATATGAAAAAAATATCCAAGTTATGGCACTAAGTTCAAAACCCCAATGAAATACATTGTACCACATACCTGTTTCCTCAGTTCATGGTTGGCTTTGAAGAGTGAAAACATGTCTACATTCCAGAGATGATTACGGTATTGGACCCTAGATTGGTAAGTAAGGGCTTGGGGGGGTGCTGAATGGGAGGGTCATGTAGGAGGAGTCTAACAGCTGCAAAATACTTCAATGGACAGTTTAATTTTTAGCAGATATAAAGGAAAAAAGATACAGAGAATATCAGATGGCAACACTGGGGGATTGGGCACCCTCAGTGTCACTCTTATGTTTCTGGGAGGGGGATGGGCACTGAGAAGGATGGTCAGGTTGGGAAAAATGCATAAAAAGAGGATTCTGGATGGTGACACTGGGGGAATGGACACCCCAGGGTCACTCTTATGTTTCTGGGGAGGGTGTGGGGTGGTGAGTGCTGAGAGGGAGGGTCGCGTGGACTATATGAATTAAAAATTTTAAAAAAATGAGGATTCTGGATGGTGACACTGAGGGATTGGGTATCCCCAGTGTCACTCTTATGCTTCTGGGGGGCACTGAGTGGGAAGGTCGGGTGAGGGAATATGGAAAAAACATGGCAGCATCCTCATCGCAACACTGGGGGATTGGGCACCCCCAGTGTTACTCTCATCTTTCTGAGGGTGTGTAGGGTTGTGGGTGCTAAAAGGGATGGTCAATTGGAAGGATATGTCAAATAAAAAAAACTGCGGTCATGGTGGAACAAAATACACTCCACCATGTCCAAAATGGTCATGCACTCTACTGCGCATGCACTACTAGTCGTGCATGCACAATGGAGTGCTGTGGCCATCTTGGACATGGTAGAGTGTGCTGTAACCACCATTTTTATAACTAGACATATCCACCTCCACCTAACCCTCCCTCTCAGCACCCACCACCCCCGCACACCCCAAAAAACATAACAGTGACACTGGGGGTGACCAGTCCCCCAGTGTCACGATCATGACGCCAACAGTTTTTAAGTAAAAAAATGGTGCCATGAGAATGAAGTGCTCCACGGATGCAGAGGCAACTGTGGTGCAACTCCAACACGTTGTTTGGTTGGAAAGAATGCTGAGTCCCTTTTTTTGATGACAAGGGGTATGCAGGCAATGCCCACTGCAGTCCTGAACAAGAAAAGAACTACTGGAAATGTTAAACAAAAACTGTGAAGTGAGGGGGCAAAGCATCACAATTACTAGCTTTTTGTCTACAGAAGGCAGAGGCAGACAGATTAACAGTGAGTCTAAACACCCAAGCAGAGTTAATATGACCCCGCTGGGAACAGCAGATACATTAAGAGAGTTCTATCAGGGTCTATACTAGGAAGAATTTGATGAAACACAGGTAGTGAGAGGTACAAAAAAGTTTCTGAACACATTTAGGCTACCTGAACTCGCTGAAGATGAATAAAAAACACTCTAGACACACTGATCACAACAGAGGAACTTGAGAAGGTTATAAAAGAGGTTAAAAGCAATAAAGCCCCAGGTCCAGATGCTTATAATGAAAGCTATAATCTAAAATTCAAGCAACAACTCAGCCCAATTATCATGAAAGTATTCAGAGCCTGCCAAGAAAGCAATTAAAGCATACCCCCCATGGAAGGATGTGATAATAACTGTTATACCAAAACCAGAGAAATATGAAGACAAATGTGCCTCATAGTACCCCATTTCCCTCCTTAATTAAGATCTCAAACTGTTCACAAAAATAATGTTGAACAGACTGCAGAACATTACTGAGTTTCTAATTCATTATGACTAGACAGGGTTTATAACACATAGGCGCCTAAATACTAACATCAGAAGATTACACAACATAAGATCAAGCTGTAAAACCTGGACCCCATACGTAACCTCATCATAGATGCTGAGAAGGCATTTTATCACCTTAACTGGACATATCTCAAAATACTGCTTACAAAAATAGGATTTCAGGAAGGCATAGGAAATGGACAGAACAGCTCTAAAAGCACCTAAAGCAGGGGTAAGAGCAAATGTCACTCTGTCATCAGCCTTAGAGATCACAAGAGGCACTCACTAAGGATGACAAGAGAAAAAAAAAACAGCTCCACTTCGACGTCTGTGCCTTGGTCAAAGCAACAGAACAGCCAGAAAAACAAAACTGGCACCAGATGCCCCACTATAGCAAAATGACCAAGCTTTATTGGAACATTCATTAGACTGATATACCAGCAAGTAGGAGGGTAAGGTTGCCCAACTGGTTTCGAATGCTGTGTGTCCTCTTGATACTTTTGCTACAGTGTGGCGTCTGGTGCTGGTTTTTCCTTTTCTGACTTGCCAGGGATATCTGTTGTTCCCTTTGCTGTTTGCTCTAAGCATGGAACATCTGGCCAAGGCAGTTAGGAATGAAAACCAAGTACACGGCATCACGATGGAGAGGGTGGAGAATACAAATTTCACTATACTCTCATGACATCCTCATCTACGTGAGAAACCTAGAGCAGACATTACCTCCCTTCTTAACAATCCGAGACAATTTTAGCAAAGTAGCAGGATTAAAAATCAACAAAGAAAAAAATAAGTCTTTCAAATCAGTGGGACTATCCCAGAAAGATTTAAACAGACATCCCCCCTTTAAATGAGTTTTGAACAACAGTAAGATATCTCGGGTTCACTTTCCAACACACTGCAGAACTGTAGAAAGTAAATTATGGAAAGCTAAAACAAGAAATATACAGGCATTTAAAATGATTGAGTTGCCATTCATCTTTTTAAGTAAAATTAATAATAATAATAACTTTATTTGATTAAGCACCTTTCAAATTTGTCAAGGCGTTTTACATAAAATTAATAAAACAAAATAGCATAAAACAGCAGTATAAAAGAGGCAGTTAGTAAAAATCCATTGTTCAATATAATTAACTAGAATAGGCTTGGTGCCGTCAGTAAGTTTTTAATGCCTGTTTAAAGCCCCCCACGGTTGTGCACTCCCGAAGCTGATGGGGTAGAAAATTCCAAAGGGCTGGGGCCACGTATATAAATACACGGGCCCCTGAAGATGTTAAAGATACCTATGGAATCTCTAGCAACCCCTTGTCAGCCGAGCAGAGCCATCACTCGGGGCAATAAGGGGACAGAAGCTCTTTCAGGTAGTCCAGGCTTAGTCTGTGTAGGGCTTTATATGTCAGTAATCCGACTTTGAAAGTGATCCACTACTAAATCGGCAGCCAGTGCAGTTCACCCAGCACCAGTGCGATGTGACATGTCCGGGAAGTCCCCATCAACAGCCAGGCTGCAGCATTCTATACCAGCTGCAGACAGCAGATATCAACCCCTGGTAGCCCTAAGTAAAGTTGCAATAATTAAGGTGCAACGTCACAAAGGCATGGATCAGCAAGGGAAGGTGACCAGACGGAACAAAGTGCTTCATCCTAGCGATGTTCCTTAGATGGTAAAGGATGCCTTGATGACTTCCGACACCTGAGATCAAAGTGTCAGCCCATCATCAAGCATCACCCCTAGGTCCCGCACCCATTCAGAGATAAGGAGCTGGGAGCCCCCCCAGAAAAAGTCCCATAGGCTGACCAGCCCTCAACCTCCCTGTCCAGCGACCCAGATCCACAACCATCACCTCAGTCTTTCCTGAGTTCGACTTCAGCCAGCTGGAATTCATCCAGTCCAATTAAGGCCATAAATATGAATGTGCTACCAAGACATAATACACTGCCTCTTCTGTTCCCAAGAATGACTGGAAAGAAATGCATAAAGCCATTAGCAAATTTATCTGGCAGGGCAAATGCTCCAGAATCAAATAGGAAAGTCTAAAAAAAGACAAAAGGGGGGAGGGTTTGGGCTATCAGATTTACAGCACTACTATGATACTGCGCAACTGGGGCAGGTGATAGATTTAATAAGGAACTAAAATGATACAGGATGGGGACTTTTAGAGGGGTTAGCACACCCAAACACCCTCACAAGAGTATCGAGACTTACCTCGGATCCTTATAAACTGGGGGAGGTAAAACAAATAGAAACAGATGCACCAGGCATACAATAACACACTGAACATCAATGTTAAACACAGAGCACACTCACAACAATGGGGACTGACACAAATGCAACATTGCTCAGAGTTTCAACCAGCAGGATGGACATGACCTATAAAAGATGGGAGAGAGGAGGACTACATTATTTCAGACAATTTAATAGACAGAACTGAAACCCTTTGTACAAATAAAGGTGGAATTCAGTCTGACTGGGACTTATTCCATTGCCTACAGGTAAAAGACTTCCTAACAACACCTGAAAACAAACAAATAGTGGATGCAGACCAGTCAGAAATGATGAATAAAGTAGTCACACTAGTTCAGCAAAGCAGACAAAAAAGAGCAAATATCATATCCAGAGTTACAGGGAAAGTATATATATATTTATACCACGGGGGGTGAGAGTTTTCTCAGTAGGATATCCTGTGTTATTTCCACTGCAGTGAGGATAAATCCTGATGACATCAGCAGAGTGAGGATATCGACATTTATCCATACTCTGCTGATGTCACCAGAGTGAGGATAAATGCACTGCAGCTTGCATTCTAAAGGAAACTGCTTCAGAAAAAGTTTCTCTTTCTCACTGAAGCTGCAACTTACTCAATTAGCTTTGCAAAAGACTCTCACCTATGTCCCATTGTGTTTCTAACATTGCTAGCCCATTAGTGTGCTGTTCTCAGCTTCAAAACAACCTGAATTCTAAATGAAAGTCTTTTGCAAAGCAGGTTCTGTTTCTCAGTGCTCCCTGCAGCAGTTTGTCTTTCTCACTGAGCCTCTGACTCACTCAATTAGCTTTGCAAAACACACTCACCTGTGTTTCTGACTCCCAGTCCATTCAGAACACACAAACACACGCACACACACACACACACTCTGACAGCACACACAGAATGAGCATGAAACGCACAGAATCAGAAAAAAATTCCTAAAGCTCTCACCCCTGTGGTCTAAATCACACACATGATGGGCAGATCATGGCATATGGAAAATATTCTCACTCCTGCCTCAGGAGGTGTGTATTTTCACTCGTGCCTTTGGCACTCGTGAGAATACACAGTTCACTCTGCAGTAGTGAGAATATTTTCCATATCCCACTCCTGCCCATCATGTATCCCCTATATATATAAGGGATATTATAAAAAGGGTCTCAGAAATGCTGCAATCTGATTGGCTGTTAGGATTCCAACAGTCTTACATTAATCCATGTTATACTGTCATGTACAGCCTGATCACCATGGCACATTAATTCTTCTGTCAGCATTCCATCTTCTAGCCCTGCTGAATGTGTGGAATGATGCATTCTGATTTTGAACCAGCATTCTTAAACTGTTGGTGGAAGAACTATTTTATTAAAAATCTCCCTCTAAATGAGGAAAACATTGAAAAGGTATACTTTAAACCCTTTTCTTTTCGTGTGTTTTTTATAATGGCAATAAGGCACTCCCAGGAGTTAGATTAACAGTCAATCACCCTCTAGGGGTAATATGGCACTCGGCTGTGCCTCGTGCCACATTACACCCCTAGTGGGTGATTAACGGACTGTTAATCTAACCCCTGGTCATGCCTTATTGCTTAATACAATGGTGAGTTGTCAGATAATGATTTATCTACACAAGTGTTGTTTGACATTGCGTAACCTCACAAGTGGCGTAAGTCACAAGTGAGTTGTCCGAGGTCAAACAGTACGAGTGTAGATAAATCATTTATCTGGCAGCTCACCATTGTATATTTCATTTGTGCAATAGGGATGCTATCTGTCAGTGCAGGGACATTTGCTTTTGATTTGTTTATCTTTTTTTGCTTATGTTTGTCAAAAAAGTGAACAAAAAATTGCATTGTCTGCTCTTTTTTGCTAATTATAAAAAAATCTATAAGGTATCTAAAAATGAAACACCACTCATTTTGTAGATAATTTTGTGCTGCACAACTTTCATGCTCACAGCACAATGCTATCTTTTTTCATTTTAAAGTTATTTGCATTTGAATATAGTTAGTACTGGTACTGAGGCTGAACATTCTAAATGGGTTCCGCAGTGATTGTGACATATCTACTATGTACATAAATATGTGATGCTGCGTCTACTATGTGTATAAATGTAAAGTTTTGAATTTATCTCATAGTAGCTCAAATGTATCACATAGGATTTATGTCCACGCCTATTGCATAAATATATATATCCAAAAGTAACCCCCAGGGGGCGCTATCCCAAGGGCTACTACCCCTGCCTGCTTTGCCACTAACAGGTTGAGGGCCTGGATCCAATGGCGGGTGCCGACACCCAGAGGTCGGGGTTGGAACAGTCAAACACGACTTGGTCACAGCCCTCTGGGTCACTGCAACCTCCCTTTCCTTCCGCTGGTGGCCCACAAACACTTCTCATCCAATTGTTATGACTTACTCTTACCCCCAAAGTGGAATGACCAACTTGGTCCCATGGACCCCCTGTAAAATAAGATACAGTGACACAATAACCCACGCACAAGACAGGGGCACAAACATACAGTTCAGACAGTGTACCTTGCAAACAACAAATCTGATTTATTGAAGGGGAAGTAACAAGGGCGGGGGAAATCAGGTTGTTTAGCTTACCACTCTACTATATAGGGCACTGTGCATAGGCCAGACCTATAAGTCACTGTCTCTGGGTACCCAGGCAATAAGAGGCTAGCCTATTCAGTGCAGCTGGTTGGGGCCCTGATGGAGAAAACAAGTATTCGATACCCAAATTGCTTAATCAGAGCCAGCAGGCTCAGTTCATGCCGCCAGTGGAGCAGCCAGACAGATCTTGCCCTCAAATGAACATCTGACAGGGAGCTACCCTAATTTAGTACTTAAGACTCCTGCAGAAAGATCCCTCTCACACCACTTGCAGGACATAGCCTGTGATCCAAGCCTTCTCCACACATTTATATGTAGAACAGAGGGGTACCATACTAGGCAGCTGCTTTAGACTCCCGATCACTTTCACTGCACAAACCGGGTGATGCAACGCAGCTTCACTTGTCCTGACAGACCGAGCGTGATTGAACCCGATTCTCCAGTCCTCTACAGGGTGAGCCTGGTAGATAGCTGTAATCATACAGCCTCCTCTGTCTGCACTCCTCCATGGATCTTGTCCCTCCTTACGGCGATTCTGCCACCTGACTCCTTGGTCTGCACACGCGCTTCCCGCACGAAAACATGTACAGCACAGGAGCCAGAGCTCCTTCTCCCTTCACAATCACCAACGACTCTGCCTCTCCAGAACAGTTGCAGGGCAGTTTCCTTTCACCTCCAAAGACTCCGGTTGGCTGATTCCTTCTGACAGTCACAACCTACACCCTCTATTAGTGCAAAAAAGGTACCAGGGTCCAAACTATACTTCCCAGAAGCACCTACCATATATTCCCCTTTTGGCAGGCTTAATCAGAGCCCAAGTTCTGGTTGGCTCTAGCGGTCTCTATTTTAAGGTCCCCCCTTTCCCAATTGGCCCATCTCAGCAGTTCAGATCCAAAATGGAGGGGCCAAATGCACAGAGTCCCAGCTGCAATAAAGGCAAGTTAAACAAACTGCATTTCCCCAATTACGCTACGTATTTCCCAGCAAACAGTTACATCCTTAAATTAGGCTCCCTCTGCTCTCTTAGCGACTGCAGAAATGGAGCAATTTAAACAGCAGCTCGGTTGGGATTCGAGCATTAAACCCACAGCCCACCTTATACAAGCTAATGAAGCCTGCGAGCAGGCAGTTCTTAAAGAGACAGTACCAGCGGCTCTAAAACACTGACAGCGCCCACATTTAAGCGGCATTACACCGAACACCAGTCAGGCAGGGACCACTTAGGCAAGCTCTGGGAAGGCTTTTAGGAACCCCCATTTGTAGGGAGGTTACACCCTTCCTGGCCTGGAAAGAACTTGGCGTTCGTATCAAGTGGTTACCCTTAAATCACTTTAAGGCAAAACAGTTTAAACTTGCATTTCTTTGAAACAAAGACAACACATTAAACCTTTGTTATATACTCTTATACTGTATTACACAGTTTACTATTGGTCATACAACATTACACATACAGGCAATCTTTTCCCTTTCTAAATCAGGTCATTACTTCCTGCCCATGAAATCTGGATAGAGGGGGCCTTTCCCTATCAGGTACTTGGAGGCTAAATGGGGCAGGGGCACCATACAGAAAGGGCAATACCAGCAGTCTGGAATTATTCCCCAGGCTTAGTTTTGGCAATGAGCTCGGGGACACATACACCCCTTTATGGACCACATTCAAAGGCAGATCCACAGGCTGACCAAGGACTCATAACTTAATCTCACTACAGGCCGTACTTCTCAGCCAGTCTGTCTCGGAGTCTTGGGGAAAATTTCTGAAGACTCAGACTCCATTCCAGCCCTACTTGGGATGGCCGGGGAAACCTCTATAGGAGCACGGGACCCAGTGTCCATGGTACCTTCAGGGACAGAGCCCTCTATTTATAAACTCATACCACCTGGCTCAGCTGGGGACATTTCTGGTACTGGCAGGGAACTATCAGGGCACTTAAAATATTCTTCTTGCTCTGACATATCCCCAGTTGCCTCCCCCACATCACTTCCTTCGTCAGAGGAATCAGACAGTTCAGCCAGTCCCAATGAGCTCATATCTTCAGATTTACTACCACTCACTTCTCCCTCCGGGAGCATTGACTCCAGAGACAAAGTTGGAGGCTCAGACAGTCCAGGAAGCCCAGCATCATCCCCAGGGTTGATTAGAGGACTGCCCCTAAACAACTGACTTAGTTAATAAGAGGGGTAATATATAGGATTACACTCACTGTCCTCGGACATAGACTGGCAATCAGCTTCAATGGAGGGGGTGGAGAAGGCCTCTTTAGTTTGATTTCTGGGGAATCATTCGGTCTTAGTTTTTTCTTGGCAGCGGCTCTAGACACAGGCCCGGTGGGGGGGGGGGCATTTGGTGGTTCAGCCTCTATCAGGATCTATCCAGTTGGCAGCAGATGATTTCTGTGTATAGTTTTCACATCTTTTGAGTTGTTCTCAGGCTGCACTTTGTATACAGGTAAATCTTTCAACTTTCCTACAACAATATGAGGGAGGTGATGCCATCTGTCAGCAATCTTACGCTTGCCATGCAGTCCCAGGTTCCTCAATAGCACTCTATCCCCTTCTCTAAGCTCCATTGCTTTCACTTTTTTGTCATACCTTTCTTTATTGGCTAAATTTCATTTTGCAGCCATGGTCTGGGCTAGTTGGTAGGCATGGTTTAGTTGGGCCTTCAGCTTCTGCAGGTACTGCTACGTACGCACGTAGATGATTAGCTGCTTGAACCCCATCAGGAGAAACTCCGAAACAGACATCTACTAGCAGTCTAGCCTCTCTCCCAAACATCAGTCGATATGGGGAAAATCCAGTGGCATCACTTTTGGTGCAGTTATAAGCGTGTACTAGAGTGCTAATCTGCTGGCTCCATCTAGGCTTATCTTTAGGCTGCAGGGTGCCCAACATGTCAAGCAACGTGTGGTTTGTGCGGTTAAACCTCTCAGGCTGAGGATCTCCCTGGGGATGATAAGGAGTAGTTCTTGACTTTCGCACCCCCCACAAGGATAGCATTTCTTTAATCAAGCGACTCTCAAAATCCCTACCCTGATCAGAATTGATTCTTTGAGGGGCCCCATAGTGGACAAAGAAATTCTAAACAAGCACTTTAGCTACCGTGGTTGCTTTCTGGTCTTTAGTGAGGAAAGCTTGTGCATATCGGGTGAAGTGATCAGTAACTACCAATACGTTGCTGATGTTTCTCTGATCTGGTTCTAGACTCAGGAAATCAATGCAGACCAACTCCATGGGGGCACTAGTAGTGATGTTAACCAGGGGGGCAGCCCTCTGGGGCAAGGTCTTTCTTTGTAAACATCGGCTACAAGTCCTGATATGCTGTTCCACATCAGCACCCATTTTGGGCCAATAAAACCAGGACCTCACCAAGTCAAGGGTTCTGTCTATGCCAAGGTGTTCCATGTGATTGTGAAGGGACCTCAACACCAGTTCTCTAAAAGCAGTGGGCAGCACCAGTTGTTGTTTGTCTACTCGCCCTTCTTTATCTACCGTCTCTCTGTATAATAGTCCATTAATCAGTTTCAGCTTGGGACCTTCTTTGTATAACAGGGCAGTTCTCAAGTCAGTGGAATGTAGTTTTTACATATCTCTCCCCACATGCAGAGCCTTCAGAGCAGTTTTTATCATGGGGTCTCGGGATTGAGCCAGCCGGAGACTATCGTCATTGAACTGGGGCAATGTACTAGTGTCTAATGCAGAGAAATTACAATAAGCAGCAGGTATATAGTTCTCAGAGGGCCCCAAACAATCCACCATGCAATCCACAGCATCAGGAGATACCTGTTCCTCCTTGTCAAATTTTTGGCACAGTGCTTTAATGTCAGGTTCTGACATCCTGACCCAGTTGTCTTGGGACACAGGCCTCTGGGAGAGAGCATCAGCATCTATGTGGTTCAGGCCTGCTCTGTATTCATCAGCATAGTTGTAGGTAGACAACGCAGAAAGTCACCTATGGATGGCCAGTGGCATCCATCTTAGCTAAGGTCTGTACATAGGTTAGAGGATTGTTATCAGTCTTCACCAATATCTTAGCACCGTACAAGTAGTCATGAAATTGATCACCAATGGCCCACTTCAAGGCCAGGAACTCTAGCTTGTGCACTGGATAGTTCTTTTCTGATGGAGTGAGGCTCCTGCTGGCAAATGCTATGGGTCTTAGACCACTTGTGTGCTCTTGATATAACACCGCTCCCAATCCTTGTAGACTGGCATCAGTATGAAGAATGTATGGCCTGTAAGGGTCAGCATAGGCCAGCACTGGGGCATGGGTAAGTTGATGTATAATATCATGGAAAGCTACCTCACAATCAGCAGTCCGGTGGGTTCCAAACATATCATTTGGATGGAAATATTTTTTTTCAGTCTCAGCAAGCACAGCTTTCTTATACTTCTTGTGGGTTGGAGGATACCCTTGAGTAAGGTTGAGTAGAGGGCGGATCACTCGAGAATAGTCTTTGATAAACCTTCTATAATAACCACAAAACCCCAGGAACCTTTGCAGCTCTTTCAAATTCTTTGTCTGAGGCCAGGTAGTCAAAGCTTCCACTTTACTGGGGTCAGTCTGTATGCCTTCAGTGGATACTATGAGCCCCACATATTTCACGGATGTTTGAAAGAATTAACACCTATCTATAGACAATTTGAGACCAAAATCTTCCAGTCGATCCAAGACTTTGAACAACCTGCTTTCATGTTCCTCCAAGGAGCTGCCAAACACTATGACATCATCCAGGTAGACTAGACACTCGAGTAAGTTCATATCCCCCACAGCACGCTCCATCAATCGCTGGAAAGTAGCAGGAGCGCCTGAAATCCCCTGAGGCATCATCATAAACTCATAAAAACCTAAGGGGCAAATGAAAGCAGTCTTTTTGCAATCCTCCAGAGCCATCAGGATCTGGTAGTACCCACTGCGAAGGTCTAACACTGAGAACCATTTGCTACCATTAAGGCAATCCAAGGCATCCTGGATGCATGGCATGGTATGCTGGTCTGGTATAGTTCACCTGTTTAAAGTATGGTAATCCACACACATCCGGACAGCCCCATTCTTCTTCTTCACTACTACAATAGGTGAAGCATAGGGGCTTCTGGATTCTTGTATCACCCCAGCTGCGAGCATCTCCTGCAGGTGTCATCTCACATCATCTATATCAGCAGGGGCCAGGAGCCAAGATCACTCATGGAAGGGTCGCTCATCATGTAGCCGAATGTGGTGCTCAGCTCCTTGCACACATCCTACATCCCACTCCTTCAAGGAAAACACCTGCTCCCTCTGAGTGAGCCTTTCACTAATCCTTTTCTTCCATTCTGCTGGCAGTGGGGAGTCACTGAAATCAAACAGATCGGGGTCACTCGGTCACTCCTCCAGGAAGTCTTGTTGTTGGGCAGAACAGCAGTATCCGCACAGTGCACCATGGCCAGTGTGCAACCTTGCTTCACTTGAATCTCTCGATCAGATACATTGTGCACTTGAACCATTACTCTTCTGGCAAAAGCATGGGCTCTAGCAGGCAAAATGCTGGCTTTAACCAGCAACTCCTCTGGCAATTTTCCATTGCCTGGTGCATCCGGCATCAATATTTTATTCTTAACATCCTTTTTAATCTGGACCTCTCCTTGTAGAACACACTGGGCATTTGGGGCTAGCAGCAAAGACTCTGGATCCTTCTTCCAGACAGTACCCACTGGGCCTTCGGGTTCCGCCTGGCTGGCCTTTCTCTGGGTCTCATAGGCCTTCTGAATCAAGGCTGGAATTCTGAGAGCTCGCCCAGTCCTGGACCTCTGTTTTTCAGACCACAGCTGCGCTAAATGACCAAACATATGAGCATTGGTTCCAATTAACAAGGGCACCCCATCATACAATCCAGTGGGGGGACACACTAATGCAAAAGTCTCCACTTGTTCGGCCACCCCAGTCACAGAAGTAGGAAAAGATAACCAGATCTGGATATACCCAGAGTAGGGGTAGGCATTATCGCTCAGTCCCCAAACATGTAGTCTATCTAAAGGCTGCAGGGGCACCTCAGGCAAATGCTTCTGAAACCAGTCCTGAAACATAATGGTCACTTGAGAACCACTGTCTAACACAGCCCGGGTAGGTACTCCATTCACTCTTACTGTGGTTTCTATCGAGAGACCCACCACATCAGACCATTCAGGGGGCATAGTTTTGGAGGTTACTTGGGCATTGGCCCGGGTGACAAAACTCTTCTGAGGAGGCCCTCCTTGGGGCCTGGTATAGGCATTGCGATGCCAGGCTACTATCCTGCTGTTGACCCTCCTTAAGTTCTCTGGTAACCGGCACTCAGTCTGAAAGGGTCCATCCTCCCCATAGTGGTAGCAGAACTTAGTATCTTGGGGGTCTTTGTTGAGAGGGAGATATCTCGCCTGCTGGGAGACATTGGGGGTTCTGGAGGGCTCCTCTTGACTAGGTCATTTGTTTCTAGCTAACTCAGGTTCCCCAAATTTGGAGGGGTTGGCAGCAGTTTGTTTCAATTCTCTCACCATTTCCCGTAAATCTCTAATCTCAGCCTTCAAATCATTCTCCACTAGGGGATCAGAGGAAACAGCATGCATCCCCACTCCACCCTGGGCCTCTGGGGCACAGGAAATGCATCAGGCCCCTTGTTCAATCCCCTCGAGGGGTGGGTCTCATCTGGTTCTCTAGGCTCAGTGGTCTGGCATACAGTCACAACCCCCACATAGGGTTCCCACCCCTTTTCATCAGTCTCAACTTCTCGAATCTCTCTCATCAATTGGCAGTATTCGGGAGGGGCAGCCCGTAGGTCATGTAGTTTGAGCTTCAACAATATCACACTGGAAAACCTGGCAAATTTCAAAATATGATCTAGGCAGACCTGATTTAAAGCAGGGGCAGTTACCCCCCTCGATAAGCTTTTTGCAGTGCCCTTTCCATTCTGGTAACAAAGGCTGACAGTTTCTCATTCCTCCGCTGTTTAGCTGACTTGAACTTCCACAACAAGTCTTCCCCAATTTCTGTACTCCCAAACACCCTCTCTAAGGCAGAAAGGTACTCTGCTGCAGTGGTGTTGGGGCTAGTAGCCCGCAAGAAACAAATGGCTTCCAAAGCTGGGCCCCTCAGGCTCTCTATCAGTCTCTTTCATTTCTCCCCCTCAGAGCACTGTCACTCTCGGACTAAAGGGGTAGCATAGTCCATCCAAGTCTCCAAATCATCTTCTCCCAAGGGCACAGGCACAGTACCAAAGAAAAGTTTCAATCTCCGATAGAAGTCTAGCTGTGTGGGGGGAACAACTATAGGTGGTGAAGCCAGGATGGAACTCTTTGAGGACCCATAAGATGTACCCAGGGACGGTTGGGGGGTGGGATCACTGGAAAGGTCTAACACTTATAGTAATTCCTGAGTGGTTCCCCTTCTGCAGCTAACAGTTTATGCAATTTATCTTTGAAGCTATTAGTCTTGGGGGTCCCCCCTGGGGTGACTGAACTACTCCAGACATGAATGACCCTCCACCCCTTTTGAGTACCTTCCAGTTAAATCACTGGGGGCACCCTCTCCGGGTCTATAATTATACTGCATAAAAGCAGCACCTGCAAGGTCTGGTCCAGTAGGTCAGCCATTCACCCCTTCACCTCTTCCTTGCCTAGACATTTAACATGCTCAACTGCAGAAACAGGGTCAGCGTTCTTTATCCCCAGAGGTACATCCAGTAGTAGCACAATTTTCTGGGAATCCAACTCTTCAGCTTCACCCCACCCCATCAATTTATGCACAATTGTCTTAACAAGGTCTAACTTAATTTTAGTTGTGATATCCCCTGCCAGTTTTTCCTTTAGTTTGGCCATGTTGGGGTATTTCGTCTATTCGGCCACTAGAGGACCTTAATCCCACTGGTGCCTCCAAAATGTAACCCCCAGGGGGCGCTATCCCAAGGGCTACTACCCCTGCCTGCTTTGCCACTAACAGGTTGAGAGGCCTGGATCCAATGGCGGGTGCCGACACCCAGAGATCGGGGTTGGAACAGTCAAACATGACTTGGTCACAGCCCTCTGGGTCACTGCAACCTCCCTTTCCTTCCGCTAGTGGCCCACGAACACTTCTCACCAATTGTTATGACTTACATTTACCACCAAAGTGGAATGACCAACTTGGTGCTGAGGACCCCCTGTAAAATAAGATACAGTGACACAATAACCCATGCACAAGAGGGAAACACAAACATACAGTTCAGACAGTGTACCTTGCAAACAACAAATCTGATTTATTGAAGGGGAAGTAACAAGGGTGGAGGAAATCAGGTTGATTAGCTTAACACTCTGCTATATAGGGCACTGTGCACAGGCCAGGCCTATAAGTCACTGTCTCTGGGTACCCAGGCAATAAGAGGCTAGCCTATTTGGTGCAGCTGGTTGGGGCCCTGATGGAGAAAACAAGTATTCGATACCCAAATTGCTTAATCAGAGCCAGCAGGCTCAGTTCATGCTGCCAGTGTAGCAGCCAGACAGATCTTGCCCTCAAATGAACATCTGACAGGAAGCTACCCTGATTTAGTACTTAAGACTCCTGCAGAAAGATCCCTCTCACACCACTTGCAGGACATAGCCTGTGATCCAAACCTTCTCCACACATTTATATGTAGAACAGAGGGATACCATACCAGGCAGCTGCTTTAGACTCCCGATCACTTTCACTGCACAAACCGGGTGACGCAAAGCAGCTTCACTTGTCCTGACAGACCGAGCGCGATTGGAGCCGATTCTCCAGTCCTCTACAGGGTCAGCCTGGTAGATAGCTGTAATCATACAGCCTCCTCTGTCTGCACTCCTCCATGGATCTTGTCCCTCCTTACGGTGATTCTGCCGCCCGACTCTTTGGCCTGCATGCGCGCTTCCCGCACGAAAACTTGCACAGCACAGGAGCCAGAACCTCCTCTCTCTTCACTAATGACTCTGCCCTCCAGGACAGTTGCAAGGCAGTTTCCTTTCACCTCCAAAGACTCCTGTTGGCTGATTCCTTCTGACTGTCACAACCTACACCCTCTATTGGTGCAAAAAAGGCGCCAGGGTCCAAACTACACTTCCCAGAAGCACCTACCATATATTCCCCTTTTGGCAGGCTCCAGGTGGGAGTCCAAGTTCTGGTTGGCTCAAGCGGTCTCCGTTTTAAGGTCCCCCCTTTCCCAATTGGCCCATCTCAGCAGTTCAGGTCCAAAATGGAGCGGCCAAATGCACAGAGTCCCAGCTGCAATAAAGGCAAGTTAAACAAACTGCATTTCCCCAATTACGGTACATATTTCCCAGCAAACAGTTACATCCTTAAATTAGGCTCCCTCTGCTCTCTTAGCAACTGCAGAAATGGAGCAATTTAAACAGCAGCTCGGGTGGGATTCGAGCATTAAACCCACAGCTCCCCTTATACAAGCTAATGAAGCCTGCGAGCAGGCAGTTCTTAAAGAGACAGTACCAGCGTCTCTAAAACACTGACAGCGCCCACATTTAAGCGCCATTACGCCGGACACCAGTCAGGCAGGGAGCACTTAGGCAAGCTCCAGGAAGGCTTTTAGGAACCCCCATTTGTAGGGGGTTTACACAACAATTACAAAGGAAGTGGGAAACAGAAACCGATAGGTCCCTGCAGGGTAACAGTGGGAGAAAAGATGGCACAATATACATAAAACTAGAGCAGCAAGTAGCTGGAGAGAATTTTGATGGAAAATAGTAGTGAGTTTTTTTTCTCAACACCAGACAAAATAAAACACTAAGGCACAACTAATACAGATTTATGCTAGAGAAACTGTGGACATAGGGGCACAACACTGCATTTTGGGGGGAATGCCTCAAACTCCAAGGGTATTGGAATGCACTTAAATCTGGACCAATGCATTAAACATTACCGACTCTGTCCCATTTTCACACATTTTGGGCCTGATTCTCAAAGTTCCCTGAATAGCGCAAGGGGCTTGCACCACAAGGAATGGGGCAAGGTGTGTCTTGCACCAAAAGAATGCACCAGGAGCAATTCTCAAATGCAGCCTGCAGCAAATGCAGACTGTGGACACCAAAGGAGGCTTGTGCCATCCTTGTGGCACAAAATGAGCTGCAGCACGGCATTAGGGGGCTTATGGCAGACACAAGCTGCCATATCCCCTAATTTAGGATTCTTAAAACCCTCCCAGGGGTCACATTTCTATGTACCGTTAGACCAGCCAGGGCTGTTACATAGATACATATATACATAGACAGTGTCGGCAGATAAGGGCCTATGGCCCACCTAGTCTGCCCATTTGAGCTTGTAAGTTCAGTTTGTTTTCCTAGAAGTCTGTTTCCCTTACCCCTGCCCTCTAGAATTCCTTTATGTCTATCCCATGCATTCTTAATCCGTGATTGTTTCAGCCCCACCACTTCCTCTGGCAGGGTGTTCCACTTGTCCACCACCCGTTCTGTGAAGAAATTCTTTCTCATGTTTCCTCTGAATCGTCCTACCTCCAGCTTCATCCCATGCCCTCTAGTCCTGGAACATCTTTTTCGCTTAAAAATAGTGTTTTCCTGCACCCTGTTCCTCCCTGTAAGAAACTTGTATGTCTCTATCATATCCTCTCTCCTCCTCTCCTCCAGGAGTACATGTTCAGTTCCTTCAACCTGTCTTCATAGGACTTGTGATGCAACCCATGTACCATCTTTGTTGCCCTCCTCTGAACCTTCTCTACCCTGTCTATGTCCTTACGTAGGTATGGTCTCCAGAACTGTACACTGTACTCCAGGTGGGGCCTCACTAGTGTCTTGTATCGGAATTATGACCTCCTTTTCCTGCTGGTGATGCCCTGCCTACCATCCCAGCATCCTATTTGCTTTACCTGATGCCTTGTCACACTGTTTCCCTACCTTGAGGTCATCAGAGATGACAACCCCAAGATCTCTTCTGCTTGGTGCATGCTATATCCTCACCCTCTCAACTGATATATTGTGCCAGGGTTTTTGTGCCCCATATGCATTATCTTGCACTTCTTTGCATTGAATTTCAACTGCCAAACCCTTGACCATTCTTCAAGTTTCTGCAGGTCCTTCTCATTCTGTCTACACCCTCTGGTGTGTCTGCTCTGTTACAGAGCTTTGTGTCATCAGCGAACAGTGAAATTCTGCCTTCTAGATCCTGTGCAATGTCACTGATGAAGATGTTGAATAGGACCGGTCCCAGCACTGATCCCTGTGGTACCACTGGTTACTCTTCCCTCTGTGGAGTGACAGCCATTTACCACCACCCTCTGTGTCCTGCCACCCAGCCAGTTACCTACCCACCACACTACTGTCCTGCCCACACCATATTCCCCAGTTTGTGTAATAGTCTTCTATGTGGCACAGTGTCAAAGGCCTTGCTGAAGTCCAGATAGGCCATGTCCACTGCCCTCCCTGATCCACCTCCTAGCCAACCAGATAAAAATTCAATGAGGTTGGTCTGACATGACCTCCCTGGCGAAACCATGCTGCCTTGGGTCCTGTAGTCCATTGACAACCAGATGTTCCACCAATCTCTCCTTCAGTAGTGCTTCCATGATCTTTCCCACTACCGAGGTGAGGCTGACTGGTCTGTAGTTCCCTGCTTCCTCTTTGTTCCCACTTTTGTATAAGGGGACTACATCTGCTGTCCTCCAGTCTTTGGGTACCTCCCCTGTTTCCAGTGATTGGCTGAACAGGATAGCCAGAGGTTCAGCCACCACCTCTCTTAGTTCTTTAAGGACCCTGGGGTGCACCCCATCTGGCCCCATTGCTTTATCAGCTTTTATTACTTCCAGTTCCTTCAGGACCCTTTCTCGTGTTTCTCTGTTCTAAGGGTTCTTAGAAGTATGTCCTCTGGGAACGTGTAGACACTTGCATCAATGTGCCATATTACCCCCTTCCCATCCCCGATCTCCCTTTTAATAACAGAATTCACATCCCTTTGGCGTTAGCAGACCTTCTCCCTGTCCCCGATCTGCCTGAAGATTATAGAAACATAGAAATTGTCGGCAGATAAGGACTGCTATACCCATCCAGTCTGCCCATAGGCTCTATACATTTTATGTGGCCACTGACCCTATATAATCAATGGCTTTTTGTCACTCCGTCCCCTCTCGAGCTTTCCTTGTGCCTGTCCCAGGCATGCTTAAACTCCTCAACTGTGCTTGCCCCCACTATCTGCTCTGGCAGACTATTCCAAGTGTCTACTATCCTTTCTGTGTAGAAAACCTTCCTCACATTACCTCTTAATCTACCCCTTTCCAATTTCATATTGTGCCCCCTTGTTCTAGTACTTTTTCTACATTGGAAAAGGTCCCCCACCTGCACCTTGTTTATACCCTTGAGGTAAATGAAAGTTTCAATCACGTACCCCCGTTGTCTCCTCTCCTCCAGTGAGTACGTATTGAGGTCCTCTAGTCTCTCCTCATATATTTTGTGGTGCAAGCCCTGCACCATCTTTGTTACCCTTCTCTGGATAGTCTCCACCTTATGCAGGTGTGGCCTTCAGAACTGCATGCAGTAGTCCAGGTGAGGCCTTACCAATGTTTTATACAATGGCATCACCACCTCCCGCCTCCTGCTAATGATATCACTGCCTATGCATCCCAGCATGCCACTGGCCCTCCCTGCCACTTATGTGCACTGCTTTGATATGTTAAGGTCATCAGCAAGGCCACTGGTTTTCAGTTTTTACCAGAAAACCTGGTAAAATTCCAAAATTAGGGCTGCCTGAACACTGGTAAAAACAAAGATTTCATGGAATCTGGCATTTTATACCAGATCAATAAATCTACAAAACTTGTATTTTTCTTATAATTGCTTTCTGTACTATTTTCAATTTGCTTTATTTTTGTTTATTAAAGTCTAGGAATTACAACCCTTTGAGTCAGGGACTCATTTACAAAGGCTCCACGTCATAACAGAAAAGGTACAAAATACAACGAGTAATACAGGAACTTGGTGCAAACAGATACAGTGGACATAACCAGAGGTAGACATAGCAAATTCAGGTAAACATTCACTATAGATACATTTTATTACAGGGAGGAGAAATCAGCCCATGGGGGCATTGTCTAGAGGGCAGAGGTTGGGAGCAATGAATGGGGGGAGGTGGAGGGGCAAGACGGACTATGGGCTGTCACAGTTGGAGCTGGATACAATGTGATCACGAAGCTCTTTTTTGAAAGGCCTTAATCTGGATATGGTAAGGAGGTGCTCTGAGATTGAGTTCATCCAGAGGACAGCCCTATATCAAAAGGACCTTTGGGCAGCATCTGATTTGACAAAGGGGATGTGAAAAACAGTAGTATCAGAATGTCTTGTGGCCCGCCTCTGCTGCTCTGGTTGAAGAGGCAAAAGATGACCAGGAGGGATTTAAAGCTCTGTATATTAAGCCTTCTTTTATTATGATTATACACATACTAAAAGAATGACAGCAGAATCCTGGTAATCCTAAAAGAACTAAGGGAGGACCTAGGGACCTAGTGACACCACTGACCACACTTTTTAACAAATCATGGGAGGATGGGGTGCTACCTGAGGACTGGAGGAGGGCAGATATGATTCCCCTTCACAAAAGTGGAAGCAAGGCAGAAGCAGGAAGCTACAGACCTGTAAGTTTGACCTCAGTGGTAGGAAAAATGATAGAATCACTTCTGAAAGAAAGAATTGTTGAGTACCTAGAGGCCAGCTGGGCACAGGACCCAAAGCAGCATGGATTTACAGCAGGAAGGTCATGTCAGACGAATCTAATTGATTTCTTTGACTGGGTGACCAAAGTAATAGACCAGGGAGGGGCTGTGGATATGGCCTAAATAGACTTTAGCAAGGCATTTGACACAGTCTCGCACAAAAGATTAATAATCAAGTTAGCCAGCCTGGGAGTGGGTCCCAGGCTACTGGGTAGCAAACTGGCTGCACAACAGGACACAGAAGGTAATAGTGAATGGAACACATTCCGAAAAAAGGGGGGTTACTAGTGGAGTACTGTACCTCAGGGCTCAGTACTGGGTCCAGTCCTCTTTAACATCTTTATAGGTGACATTGCAGAGGGTTTGAAGGGAAAGGTATGCCTCTTTGCAGATGACACAAAGATCTGTAACAGAGTTGATACACAAGGGGGGGTAGAAAGGACGAGAAGGGACTTGGCAAGGTTGGAGGAATGGTCAGACATATGGCAACTTAGATTCAATGCAAAGAAGTACAAAGTAATGCACCTGGGAAACGAAAACCCAGGAGAAAAGTACACAATAGCAGGACAGGTACTAACAGCAACAAAAATAGAAAGGGAACTGGGAGTAGTCATATCAGATGATCTAAAGGTTGGTAAGCAATGTGAGAAGTCAGTAAGGAGAGCCAGGAGTATACTGGGATGCATAGGAAGGGGCATCGCAAGTAGAAAAAGGGAAGTGGTTATCCCTCTGTACAGACAGTTGGTGAGACCCCATCTGGAGTACTGTGTGCAGTTTTGGAGACCTCATCTACACAAGGACATAGACAGGATGGAAGCAGTCCAGAAGAGGGCAACTAAAATGGTGCAGGGTCTGCATCAGAAACCATATGAAGAGAGACTGAGAGAGCTTAATATGTATACCCTTGATGAAGGGAGGGACAGGGGACATGATAGAAACTTTCAAGTACCTCAAGGGAATCAACAAAGTCCAGAAGGGTAGCACCTTTCAGAAAAAAAGATGTGTAAGAACAAGGGGGCATAATTTAAAGATAGAGGGGGGACGGCTCAGGGGTAATGTGAGGATTTTTTTTTCACGGAGATAGTGGTGGATACATGGAACCACCTTCCTGGGGAGGTTGTTGGGTCTAAAACAGTGGGAGAATTCAAACATGCATGGGACAGACATAAGGCAATTGTAGTGGGGGGTGGCAGGAAGTAGACTGTTGGTTAACTAGAATCTGCAGCTTATCCAGTAGGTAGGGAAATGGGCAGACTGGGTGGACCAAGTGGTCCTTATCTGCCATCAAAGTCTATGTTTCTATGTTTCTATGGTAAAATCCGGAAAGTAGAGTAACAATCAGTACAATTCCGGAATATGAAGTCTTAAAAATTGAATTTTGTTGTTTTAATCACTGTAAATCAGTGGCCTTGGTCATCAGAGATGATAACCCTAGGTCACTTTCCTCTTTGGTGACAGTCAGCTCCCCTCCCCCCAACCTGTAGCTCTGCCATGGGTTCCCTCTACTCAGATGCATTATTTTGCACTTCTTTGCATTGAACCTCAGTTGACACATCTCTGACCATCTTTCAAGATTCTTCAAGTCCCCCTTCATTTTCTGCAGCCCTTCTGGAGTATCCACCTTGTTGCAGATCTTGGTGTCATCTGCAAACAGGTAGACCTTTCCTTCTGCCCCTCTGCAATGTCTCTAATGAAGGCATTGAACAGGACTGGTCCTAGTACTGATCCCAGTGGTACCCCACTGGTCACCCTCCTCTCCCCAGATTGTACCCCATATACCGCCACCCTCTGTCTCCTGTCTGTTAACCATAATTTTCCCTGGTGGTCTAGTGGCCCCCCACCCCAGCAGGCAGTTCCCCCACCCATCCCACCCCTGAGCCAGTGACTGGCACAGGCCTCCACTCTCCACCACTGTCAACCCCCGACTGAGCTGTCAATGAGTGCATACTGTACACAGTATGTGCTCATTGACTGACATGAGCTGTCATTCAATGAGCCTGTGCTGTATACAGTATGCAGTCATTGTAAGCTCAGTTGGTGGTCATCCATGCTGGGAGAGCAGAGGGATGTGCCAGTCACCGGATCGTGCATGGGATGGGGGTGCGGGGTAGTGGGGCACTGCCTGCCAGGGTGAGGGGTGGGTCCAGTAGACCACCAGGGACATGGTTCATTTTAATGAAATGGGATTGGGGCTGGGGAGTCCACTAGACCACCAGGGACATGATTACTAATATTAAAAGAGGATTGGGGCCGGGGGACTGCTAGATACCAGGAACACCCTAGAGTGGCTGCATGGCTGCCCTGTAGCTTTATGGAAACCCATCCAGATGTGCTGTCTGTTTGGTGCATGGCCACAGTTGCCAGAACATGTGGGACTTTGCCACCAGGACTGTACCGATAGAGAATCGGACACAGGGACCCTGGCATGTCAGCATTTGGTGCAAGCAGCCATTGGCATGGCTTATGACAAGTTTTGAGAATCAATCCCTTTATGACTGCCTCCAAAAAGAGCTCAGATTGGAGACAAAAAGTATATATACAACATAGGTGGCAGTCACAGGGAAAGCAATAACACAGAAAGGCTTTTAGAATGATCCCCTAGCTTAATATATGCAGTAAAATAAGAGAAATGGAGGGAATTACAGCATTATTAAAGTATAAAAAAAGGCAGACATAACTCCAGATGACTCCCACACTATAAGGTAGTAGAGGACAGGGAAAACATCCCTGTTGTATAGTAACTGATATAGAAGGGAAAAGAAACTAGAAAAAATAAAAAAAACACTCTACCAAAGAAGGAATATTCTAAAGGCTCACTTCCGTAAATAGTTCCTTAGGTCCTTTAGGACCAAGCTGGTGTAAAAAAGACATTCACAGTGGATACATAAATTAGCATCTAAACACCAAGAGGAAATTAAACTTTACATGGTTTAAAAGGACCTGTGAAAACTTCAGTGAAAAAGTTACCAACCTACTGAACTATTTGATAAGCGTATCTTTCCGGTGCAAAGCTGTCATACTGTTGGGAAGGAGTGGTGGTGAGTATCCGTCAAATGTAATCAGGAAGCAATGGAGTCAGAAAGGGATGGGGAAAGTATGATGCATGCACGGTTAGAGTACCACTGAATTGTGAGAGGGTAAAGTAATGCATGATGCATGCTAAAAGAAAAGGCTGGGACTTTTTTAACTGTTGACCATATCTTCAAAACCGCACGGGCTGCTATTACTTTGTGGACATTTTTACACAGGATCTGGAAAATCCATTAGATGAATTTGCTATGTGCCAAATACCTGTATAACCTATAACAGAAAAACTATAGTTAATGAAACAAATGTATATGTACTACTTCTGTTCCTTTTGGAGACAGTATAGCATAGTGGTTAAAGGCACTGAGCTACAAACCTGGAGACCTGGGGTTGAATCCCATCTGTCCTGCTTGCATACTGTGTGACCCTGAACTAGTCATTTAACTTCTGTGGGCTCCCAGGTCATACCTGGAAACAAGCTTCAGCTTAGTGTGCCTTTCCTAACAATTTCCCCTTTCCCATTACACTACTTCCATCAGAAGTAAATGCATTGTAAGCTATTTATTTTTTTTAATATTAAGGACTAATAGCCCACTATGCAAATGAATTTACATGTGCTGAACTAATAAGTGATTATGACCAGTCATCCATACAACCAAATTTGTACATTCAGATAGAAGTGACAGTGGTAAAAATAAAAACATAATTGACGCTAACGCCCTTATCCAAACAAAACCTATTAAAGTATCGATGCACCAGTTCCAGCCCAAACCCTACCTCGAGGAGGACTCAGTAGACACCTCTGATTGCCTTTTTATAAATGTAGAAGGCAATTTAGGATGCTCTTCATATCCTAAGTACACCAGCTGGAAAAGTTATACATCTCTTACCCAAAGATACGCAACTGTCAGATAAAGAGTATGTTGTCATAAAATGGATGTCACAGCATTTACCATTTATACTGTTTCATATCATGATTCATTGAAATTAATGTCATCTGCATATGATTCCCCCCAAGAAGTGTTTTGTAAGTAAGAAATAAGCTTGATACATATTTATGATAGCAAGTATGTTAAATATGAAACATATGGTAAATATAATTAAACATTATGGAAGAATGAAATAAATAAATATATGAATCACATAGTCAGAAATGCATTAATATATCATATATAAGCCACCCCGGTGGTGCTGAGGGCTGAGACGCTATACAAGCACCTTACCTTATGTCGTGCTGGTAACCGGAGTTTGAGAATAAGTTCTAATCACCGAGGGTCGGGGGAGGGCTGTGAGAGGATTGAGCAGCCGCTGGGCAGCTCTCCTGTCCTGGACTGGGGTGGCAAGTTTCCTCACTCTCGGCTGATACCTGGTGAGGCTGGGTGTCAGAGCAGAGGTCTTGGGAACTGATGTGATATCAGGTTGGTGGAAGGGGCTGTGCCCACCATGCCACCACAGTTCCAGGATCGGGGGATATAAACATATAGAAAAGCCTATGTTTCTCCACTGCCATATGTGATGGCTCCTGATGCTCTCAGGCCCCACTCCAGGTAGATCTCCACCAGCTTGATGGTGGGGGGAACTGCTGATGGGGCTGGGGGTAGGTGGTTCAAAAGGGCTCAAAGGAAGGTACAATGTGACAGCTCTATAAAAACATTAAAAACAATATGTGTGTATATATATATATATATATATATATATATATATATATATATGTATATATATACAGTGGCACGGTAGTGCTACTATAGTTAGGGTTGAGTACCCTATTTAAGGTTAAAGTGTGAAATTTTGCATCTTAATAACTTTGCCACCATACAATGGATTTGCCTGAAATTTGGCAGGCACAGAGTGGTACCATAGATCTCTGAATCTGCCAAGTTTTGTAATGGTTGGATATACAGTTGTGAAGTTATAAAGCGACATTCCGTAGCACATTTACGCTTTTTTTGTGCATTCTTTGTTCGCGCCTACAGGTAACACGGTTTGCATGACTGGTCTGAAACCTTCAGGGAACATGCAGCCGGGGTCCCCGATGTGTCTTTTTAAGATTTTTTGAAAAAATATTAAATGGTTCAAAAGTTATTCAAAAAACAATTTTCCCATTATAGTCAATGGAAAAAGTTAAAATATTCGACAGTGTCGCAAATGCAGTTTTTAGTGTCACAAATGACCACTGTAGTGTCGTGAGTCAGCCATTCTTTTTTTAAGTTAGTGGTCACAGAAATGCTTGGTATTTAAATTTAGGACCCTCTAGGGACACAATTCTTTTTGCGTTCACCTTGTCAAGCCCTGAGGATTCTAGTCATGTCTTTTTGGGGGGTTAAACACCCCATAAATGTTTCGTGATTTTTTTTTTTGAAAGTGTCGCAAACCACGACACTACTTTGCGAACTATGGCCAAAATAACAGGAATTCTTTGCCACCCTGCTGCAAAAGAATGGTTTGGTCTTTTGGGCTGAAATCTGGAGGGAAGACAGCCAATATCCCACAGATGTGCCTTTTGGTGGTTTGGTGAGAAAATACTGCAGGGATGCAAAGTTACAGTACTCCGAAGTTGACACTTTTTCCCACAGACTAACATTGCAGCGTCCGCCGCGCCTTTCGAGGCCCGTATCTCGGAAATGCTTCGAGATACAGACTTTTCATCAGAAAAATGTAGCCAGGAAAGCCATAAATTATATGATTTTTTTTTCTACGTCACACGGGTTCCTGAGATATAAGCAATTTAGTATTCCAAGTGCTCATTTTCTGCTCCGAGGCCCATTATTATGCATACATTCTGTGTACTCACTGTGTTTCTCTATGCAGCTATTGGGCAAAAACAGGGTGCCCGCTTCCATTACTGTTACAGTTAGCATTCCCACTTGCGTTTCTGTACCTGTTTGTGTTGGCGTTCCTGTGTACAGCACCATGTGCATTTCATTTTGCATTTTCATTTGCGCTTGCGTTACTATTACCATTTGTGTTTCCACTACTGTTTCTGTTTGCATTTCGTTTTGCATCACTCTGTGCATTACCATTTCCATTTGTGTACGCGCTTCCATTTGCATCTGCATCTGCAATTTGTATTTCTTTTGGCGTCATCATTGCTGTTACCATTACCCTTTGCATTTCCAATTGCGTTACCGTGACCATGCGCGTTATAGTTTGCGTTTCCGTACCCGCTTGTGCTTCTGTTTCCTTCACCGTTTGCACTTGCGTTTCTATTACCGTTTGTGTTATCATTTACATTTGCGTCACTGTGTGCATTACCATTTGCATTTCTGTTTCGTTTTGCATCATCGTTGATATTACCATCAGCATTTGTGTTTCCAATTGCATTACCATGACCATGTGTGTTACGATTTGCATTTGCTTATGCGCTTGCATTTCTGTTTTCAGTAACATTTGCACTTGCGTTTCTATTACCGTTTGTGTTACCATTAACATTTGCATCACCATGTGCGTTACCATTTGCGCTTGCATTTGCGTTACTGTTACTTCACTATTTATAGTGTACATTCTCAAAAAGAAGGGAAATTCATAGCAAAAAACTCCGTTTAATGAATCAGTTAGGGTTGTTCCACAGCAACAAAAGTGAGGAAATTCGATGTTAGGGTTCCCACCCCTTGCACCCCATCCCCAACCCCGCCTCCACCAACAGGAATCGAGGTGTGTGTTGGGGTCGTCAGTCCAACTCTCACCCCATTCACCTATACTACAATACCTCAGCTTGTTTACACATGAGATGGGGTGATAGTTAGACTTGATGACCCCAATGCACCCCGATACCTGTTGGTGGGCGGGGTGGGGGTGAGGTATGGTGGGAACTCTGTATCATTCACTGTCGCTGTGAACAACCTAACTGATGCATTAAATGGATTTTTGCCATGAATATATATATATATATATATATGTATATTATAGTGTACGGTGAGTGCCACTATAGTTAGGGTTGAGGAGCCATTTCTATGTTAAACCCCAAACTTTGCACCATAATAACTTTGCAACCGTTTGACTGATTTGCCTGAAATTTGGAATACATGATCAAGAACCATAGGCCTTGGGATCTGCCAAGTTTTGTACCAGTTGTATATACAGCTGCGGAGTTATTAGCATGATCTGTATGCGCGTTTACACTTTTTCTGGAATTCTACGGTCGCACCTACAGGTCGTATAGTTTGCATCGACCAGCCCGAAATCTTCAGGGAACATGCGGCCAGGGTACCCAATGTGCCTTTTGAAGATTTCATGAAAAAATATTAAACAGTTCAAAGTTATTCAAAAAACAGTTTCCCATTATAAGTCAATGGGAAAAGTTAACAAAAAGTTTGACAGTGTCGCAAATGCATTTTTACTTTCGCAAATGGGCCTGTTACTTTCGCAAATCAGCCATTTTGTTTTCAGTTGGTGATCAGAGAAATGGTTGGCATTTAAATTTGGGACCCTCTAGCAACCTAATTCTTTTTGTATTCACCTAGTCGGACCCTGAGGATGCTTGCCATGTCTTTATTTTGTGGTAAAACACCCAGAAATATGTTTTCAAATTTCTGAAAAAGTACTTATAAAATTACTTTCGTGCTCGAAGTGTTGAACTTTTAGCAAAGCTTTTGCAAATTGTGACAGTAGTTTCCATCTGTGGAAGTGACAGCTATTCTTTGGCACTGCTCTGCAAAAGAACCGTTGGGAGTTTTGGGCTGAAATTTGAAGGGAATGGAGCCGATATCTCACAGATGTGCCTTTCAGTGTTGTATTGAAAAAATATTACATGGAGGCAAAGTTAAGGCACTCCAAAGTTGACATTTTTTCCCATAGGATAACATTACGGCGCCCGACACATTACAGAAATCCTTTGGCACCCTGCTGCAAAATATGGTTTGGTCTTTTTTCCTGAAATTTGAAGGGAAGACAGCCAACAGCCCACAGATGTGCCTTTCAGTAGTTTGGTGAAAAAATATTACACGGCGGCAAAGTTACAGCGCTCCAAAGTTGACAGTTTTTCCCATAGGATAACATTACGGCGCCCGACGCATTACAGAAATCCTTTGGATCCCTGCTGCAAAATAACGGTTTGGTCTTTTTTCCTGAAATTTGGAGGGAAGACAGCCAACAGCCCACAGATGTGCCTTTCAATGGTTTGGTGAAAAAACATTACAGGGAGGCAAAGTTATGGTGCTCCGAACTTTTCTTTTTTTCCCATAGGATAACATTACGGCGTTCGCCGCGCCTTTCAGGGCCCGTATCTCGGAAAAGGTGCGAGATACGGACTTTTCATCGGAAAAATTCTTAGCCCCCATAAATAATATGACTTTTAAATTTTTTTTCTACGTCGTACGGTTCCTGACATATAACGTATTTAGTATTTCAAGTTCTCTTTTTCTGCGCCGATACTCATTATTATGCATACATTATTTGTACTCACTGTCTTTCTCTATGCAGGTTTTGGGGAAAACCAGCCTGTGCGCTTACATTACTGTTACTGTTGCCCTTTCCGCTTGCGGTTCCGTACCCGTTTCACTTACCGTTGACGTCTGCGCCACCATGTGCATTATCCTTTGCGTTTTCATTTGCGCTTGTGTTTCTGTTATGTTTTGCCATTTCTGTCTACAGTACTGTTTATCTTTCTGTTTCACTTTACGTCACCATGCCCATTGACATTCTGTTTGCAGGCACCATGTTACTATGTGACAACACATCACGTGGCAGACCATTCCCGTCTACGCCACCATGTGCGTTAGCCTTTCTGTTCTCATTCGTGCTTGTGTTACCATGTGCGCCACTGTTGGCATTTCTGTTTGTGTTGCTGTCCCTTTTAGTATGCCACAAGACATCATGTGGTGGGAGCGCGGGGCCCGCCACCTCATTATGCGGTGGGAGCACGGCACCCTCTGGGCCCCGCGCTCCAGCCGCTACATTACATTCACTAGTTCTCGTTATCATTCTCAAAAAGAAAAGAAATTAGAGGCAAAAAACTCCATTTAATGCATTAGTTAGGGTTGTTCCACAGTGACAAAAATGAGGATTCGCTTGGGGTTGAAAACCCCTGGACCCCGCCCCACCCCGGCTAGCATTGGGGTGCATTGGGATCAGGTCCTAACCTCACCCCATTCTCCTACACTTCTGCTGTTTACATGTCATGGGGTGAGAGTTAGGGCTGACGATCTCAATGCTAATCCAATGCCGGTTGGGGTTGGGCGGGGGTCCAAGGGGTTTCAACCCTAACAGTGAATTTCTCACTTTTGTCGCTGTGGAACAACCCTAACTAATGCATTAAATGGAGTTTTTTTCCTCTAATATATATATACATATCATGTATAATTGTTTATGGATTGGGTTATTGTTATCCTGCGGACCATTCTACCATATCCTCTCTGCTGCATGTAATTGATTCTATCCTCACCAGGATGGATCAGGGAAATACAACCATTGCAATTTTCTTTGATCTCGCCAAAGCTTTTGACTCAGTGTTCCATCTGCTCCTCCTGGATAAGCTGAACTCAGCTGGCCTCTCAATGTCCACTGTCGACTACTTCCACTCACACCTCACAGGCCACCAACAGTTGGTATTGCTGGGCGGTGTTCTGTCTCCCCACCTCTCCATCCAGCTAGGGGCCCTCAAGGTTCCATCCTGGGCTCTATCCTGTTTTCAGTTTTCCTAACTGACCTCCTCTCTGTGTCTCTTTGCATATCCACATGTATGTGGACAACATGATCATTTACACCTCCAGCCCATCGACTTCAGCTGTGGATGGTCCACTCCAGCAGGACTTCTATAATGTACTGGGCAGGTTCCACAACAACCAACTCAGGGTTAACAGCAAGAAGACTGTATGTATGACCTTTGGCACAAGCCTGAAACTGTCCAGGCTTTCACCTCCCCTATCTTCTCCTCTCTTCTCTGGATGGCATCCCCTGGAGGTTGTTCCTGCTTTCAAATAGAATGGAATAGAATAGAAACTAGCAACTGGGGAGAGGGGTGCAGCACCCCATACGTCAAATGGGAAGAACACCCCTCCCCCCTCAGCTAGTGGTCAAACAGGAATTCAGCGTGTTTGCCGTTCATTTGCATCACCAGGTAAGAAAAAAGGTTTGTCTCCCCATACGATGCACAGGGGTAATGCCAAACTTCACCCAACAACTAACACACCAAAATCTGGCCAATGGAAAATCATGTACACAAATGCTCACAGCCTGGGAAATAAGATCCCAGACTTGCAGGCAATAATGTCAGAGCTAAACTGGACATAGTAGCAATTAGTGAGACGTGGTTTACCAGTAACCACACTTGGGAGACTTCAGTACCTGGCTATGTATTGTTCAAGAAGAGACCGAGGTGCAAAAGGGGGAGGAGTGGCCCTGTATGTTAATGAAAATATCAAAGCTACAGAAATTCAGAATACACATAAGGAGCCAGAAGAACTGTGGGTCACCCTGGAAACAGGAAATGGGACAGCCATAAGAACTGGGGTTGTCTACAGGCCCCAGACCAGAGGGAGGACATAGACACATTACTGTTAGAAGATATACAAAACATGACAGCTAAAGGGAGGTTCTGATAATGGGAGACTTCAACATGCCAGATACAGATTGGTCAATACCAGCAGGAACATCTGCCAGAACTAGACTCATAGTGGATTCCTGCAGGGGAGGGCCTCAAACAACTGGTACAGCAACCCACAGAGACAGGGGCTATCCTAGATCTAGTACTGACTAACAAAAGAAGGATCACAGATCTCCAGGTAGAAGGTCACCTGGGGGCCAGTGACCATCACATGGTATGGTTCAATTTGGCTACTACATCTAAATCATCCCATTCCAAGGCAAAAATATGGGACTTCAGAGGAGCTGACTTTGATAAGATGGCCAACAGAGGTAAGCTAGCCCTGGCAAAAAGAAACACAGGTGAGCGGGTACAGGCAAAGTGGGCAAGCATTAAGGATGCAATACTTGAAGCAACATCCCATTGTGTTAGACCGAAAAGGAAGTGCAAAAGAAGAAGGAAACCACTTTGGTTCTCAGATACAGTAGCAGAAAAGGTCAGAGCCAAAAGGCTGGCCTTCAGGAAATATAAGGGAACACAGCGGGATGAAGATAGAGAGGCATACCAAACTGCCCTAAGGAAGCAGGTAAGGCAGTAAGGCAGGCAAAGTCCCAAACTGAGGAAACACTAGCACGAACAGTAAAAGAAGGTGACAAGACTTTCTATAGATACATTAGTGAAAGGAGAAAGTCCAGAGGGGGTATTGCTAAGCTTAATGGAGAAAAGGGAGCATGTGAGGAGGAGGACCCTGTAAAGGCATCTATCCTAAATAGATACTTTTGCTCAGTATTTACTGAAGAGAAGGTAGGGCAGGGCCCACAGCTCAGCATCATGGACACAGGGGGGAGGGAGGTAAGTACTACTCCCTTCACAAAAGAAAGGGTCCTACAAGAACTTGCTAAGCTCAGGGTGGATAAGGCAATGGGACCTGATGGCATACATCCCAGGGTACTTAAGGAGCTAAAGGAGGAACTAGCAGAGCCATTAGCAGAATTGTTTAGTGAGTCTCTGAGCACAGGAGAGGTCCCAGAAGACTGGAGAAGGGCTCATGTGATCCCGCTCCACAAGAGTGGTAGCAGGGAGGAGGCGGGAACTACAGACGGTCAGTCTTACCTCAATAGTGGGCAAGATTATGGAGGCACTCCTTAAGGAAAGGATAGTGCAATACCTGGAATCCATAGGGGCACAGGATCCAAGACAGCATGGGTTTACGAAAGGAAGGTCCTGTCAAACTAATCTCATAGATTTCTTTGACTGGGTAACCAGAGTGGTGGACCAAGGGGGAGCAGTTGATGTCGCCTACCTTGACTTCAGCAAAGCTTTTGACACTGTTCCACATAGAAGATTGATAAATAAGCTGGGTAGGCTCGGGGTGGGTCAGAAGTTGGTCAACTGGGTAGCATATTGGCTGACGGGCAGAAAACAGAGAGTGGTGGTAAATGGTATACAGTCAGAAGAGATGCAAGTCACAAGTGGGGTACCTCAGGGATCAGTCCTGGGGCCAGTCCTCTTCAACATCTTCATTAGTGACCTTGCAGATGGACTAGAGGGTAAGGCTTGTCTGTTTGCAGATGACACCAAGATCTGCAACAGAGTAGATGATCCAGATGGGGTGGGCAGAATGAGAAGAGATCTGGATAAACTAGCAGAATGGTCAGAAGAGTGGCAGCTGGGATTTAATGCAAAGAAGTGCAAAATCATGCACATAGGGAAGAGAAATCCTGAAGCCACCTATAGGCTGGGAGGGGAGTTGCTAGCAGTCACAAAGGAAGAAAGAGACTTGGGCATCATCATCACTGATGACCTAAAATCATCCAAGCAGACCCCCAAAGCAGTAGGTAAGGCTAGGGGTGTTAGGGTGTATTAGTAGGGGTATCACAAGTCGTAGAGGGAGGTAATAATCCCTCTGTACAAGACACTGGTTAGGCCCCATCTGGAGTACTCATGCGCAGTATTGAGGCCACACCTTCACAAGGACATTAACCAAATTGAGGCAGTCCAGAGAAGGGCAACTAAAATGGTGCAGGGACTGCATCAGAAGACTTATGAGGACAGATTAACAGAGCTCAATATGTATACCCTTGAGCAAAGGAGGAGAGAGGTGATATGATTGAGGCATTCAAACACCTTAAGGGCATAAACAAGGTGAAAGAGTCTAACATGTTTAAATATAAGAAAATAGCAGGACAAGAGGACACAGCATGAGATTAGAGGGAGGCCGATTAAGGGGAATGTGAGGAAATTCTTTTTCACAGAAAGGGTGGTGGATGCATGGAATGGCTTACCACAAGAAGTGGTGGCTATGAATACAGTGCAGGGCTTCAAACAGGCATGGGATAGGCATAAGGGAGCAATACAGATGACTATGAATAGATAGGTCACTGACAGAGCAAAGGCCGATGGCACATTTATAAGGTAGAAAAAGAAATGGGCAGACTGGATGGGCCTTGCGGTCCTTATCTGCCGTCATCTTCTATGTTTCTATGTTTCTATGGTGTGTGGCTTGATAGCAAATTTGACTTCTCTGCCCACATCGATGTCATCCACACCAAACTCCACCCTAAACTTGGTGCCATTTACTGCAGTAAAGATTGCCTCTTCCCATAGGTGTGCCAGGAATTAGTAACCAAAATGGTTCTCCCAGTTTTCCACTATGCGGATGTGTTCTATAGCACCCCGCCTCTTCACTTGCCAGACTGGAAAGCCTCAGACATGCTTCTTGTCATTTTGCTACCAGCTCTTCTCCCTATACACACCACTGTTCCCTCTATTCCTCCCTCTCCATCCTCCCTCTACTTGCACATTGCCAGTGCCACTGTACCTTCTTTATTGCCAAATACTGGTTTGAGCCCCTCCCTCCCCTCCTCGCTCTCATCACTCCTCTCCCCTGTCCCCTCCCCCTCTTATTCTCTCCACTCAAGAGATTTCTGTGCCTTCTCTATTCCCCACCCTCACTCGTGTGTTGGGCAAGCTGCCTTCTCTTATCACCTCCCTTCCCTCTGGAACTTTGTCTCCTCTTCCCTACACCTCTCTCCCTGACTTTCTGCCTTTAGATGCCTGATAAAGCATCTTCCTCCTCCATCCTGTACCTGTCAGTGCCCTCCTGACCTCCCTTCCTTTCTCATTTTATTTTCCTCCTGTTTTTGACTCTCTACCCCAAGGTTAGCTTCTACTTTCACCCGCGCTGTATTTCTGTCACCCTAATAGTACTGTCTCCCATCTCAACAGGTACTGTGCACTTTTACTATTTCCTACTCACCCATCCATGCTACTATTAGTCCACTTGACTCATCACAATCAGTCCAGCTTGTAGGAGTATGACAATTTGGTATAATGAAAAATATTGTAAAGTGCTGGCCGTAGAAGGCAAAAGGGTTAATGCTGTTCTAGGACTTTCTTCTTTTCTGTGCTAACGTCCTTGTTATTGCAAAAATTGAGTTCATAGCTAGCACAGCTTGTACAAACTGCAGAGTATAAACAAATTAGAGCTAGCAAGAGCTATGTGTGTAAAACATGCACTATCAGACTGGAAAAACACAGTAATGTACACAGTAAAAGATGACCTTGTATGGAAAAGTGCATATAAGTTAGATTGTGAGAGGCAGAGGGTGAGGAACCATGAACCCTGAAATGAAGTGCTGAAACCTCCGTGATGCCTGTCTGGTTCACCTTCCCAAGGAAGGGTAATTGGCAATTACTGGCATCTGTAAACTGGCCTGCTAGGGCTAAGGCAGCTGTCACAGCGTGTGGGACATAATCTCAGATAAGGCAAATTGTCAAGATTTAAAACACACTTCGTGCCATTTATTTCCAAATTCAAATAAAAAACAAAAATAATAAAGAAAAAATATGCAATATAAATTACCACTTTACTTCAGTGATTACTTGCAAAACACAAATATACAGTCTGAGAATGTAGAAATGCTACAATCTGATTCCTTCTGTATCTCTCAACTCTTAGTCTACCTGCACTGTAGGCCTTTCTCTCCCACCTCCAAGGCTGATCTGCCTGAAGATCTGTGCAGAGAGCTTATATACACTCTAGGTGTAGTCACCTGACTAAAACCCTTAACTTAAAATACAGAACATAAAAGTTCTGGGTTAGTTTATGTAACATTGGTGACCCACCAGAGGTGCTCAGGACATATAGCTTGCTGCCTAAGTAATTAAAAACCAATAAACAATGAATATGGGGTTGTTATTCTCTTTTATGTACTAATTACAGGGCTAATTACTTGGTAACCCGCATGGTGTTGCCCTTGTTACATCATGAGTGACAGTGTGCACACTATAAAACAGGGGGTGTAGAGGGCGCTGTTCCCTAAAGAAAACATGATTTAGAAATCTGCAGCCAGGTAAGGAGAAGGTTCTCTATTTCAGTTTTACCTGGCTAGTTTATATATATTTGCCTACACATTCTCAGAGCCCTATGTCAGTACATAAGTGTTCTGGCAGCCCTCTGATCCTATTTTCTAGGGTGCACCATTCTTCTGGGCATGTATACTCGTGCAGCCTTGGTTATTTATCTGCATAACATAATTTAATACACATGCATATCCCCTCTCTAAAGATACAAAAAGACCAATAGTACAATCTAGGGGCTCTCAAGGCATGAATTGCCTAGTAAGGAATCCTCCTACCCTCGCCACTAGCCTTTGGAGTGGCGGCTGATACTGTCAAATTACTGTACAGTCGCCGACTCCTTTTCTGGTCTGTTTTCCAAGGAGTCCTGAGTTTCTTTTTACTCAAACTTAGACTCCTTTTTTTTATTTCTAACAGCCGCTTCCGGTGTTGACACGGCAGCCTTTTCTTCCTAATGCCCAGTTCGTCTGCAGTGCGAACTGAGCAAAAATACTAACAACTTTCACTTTCACGTTGGGTAGCTGACATCATAAATGCTGCCCCGCCTCCTCTTGCTGAGCTGAGCACTTGCTCATTCTCTGGGGGACAAAACATTCTTTATTTAGGAATAAATGAAAAGTGCCTTTTTGGGTTTCTGCTTGGTTCACTTTAGCAGCGTGAACCGAGCTCTTATACAATTATTTATTTTCTTTTTGTGTCTTGGGGTGGCTGCTAGCTTAGAAATCGCCTTGCCCAAGACCATACAATGTTTACACACAGGGATAGGGTTTTATTAGCATCTATACCTGAATTAGCTACTATAAGCAAACTGGAGTGCAAACAATTCAAAGAATACTGTTTTATAAAAATGGGTGACATTTCAAACTTTCTTCTAAACATTTTAAATAAGACTGTTTTCAAAGTGGGGTTTTTCTAATGCACCCCTGTATAACATCTTATAAATAAACCTAAATGTCAAAGGATCCTTTTTATTCTTTTACCCAGATATTTTTATTCCTCATTCATTGCTATGCCCAAAGGCATAAAACCTTTTAAAACCTAGTTTGTCACTACCAGGAACACCTTCTCAAAGTGCCATCTTTTTATTTTATTACTTAGGGGCTAACAGAAATTAAAAGGAATAAGTAAAGAATTAGGTATAGTCAGAGTTTATAGGAGGATAGTAAAATACTATCCTGGGTCCCTACCTAGAATAGCAGAAAAGAAAACATCAGAATTCAGGGGTATTCTTGCAACAGAAGTTTTTTAACATAGGGTAGTGAAGCAAAAGAGGATAGGAAAGTGTCCAGTAGCCTTAACTCGGGGTGTAGCCAACATCTATCACAGCAGCATATCGCATTAGCTCAATAAACCATGCTTTGTGGTGTACAAATTACTCATTTTCACTGTAATCATTGTCACAAATGCTCAGCAAGCTTCTGCGATGCTGTCTACGTAATGCTGCCTAATAGTAATGCAATCTGTTGTATTGTAAATTTTATACTTCTGTACTCACCTTCCCCACTGCCGCAGGTGGCACCCGGAGCTGAGCCTCTGGCCCAATGTGCCTTTCCTAGTTACAAACTTTTAAATAAAAAAATAAATGAAATCTATATGAACTCATAGTAAGCTGTCCCTAGCACATCTATATCTAGACAATTAGACTTAAATCCAGGATGTTCAGTGACACAGTTGTGAACAGTGTTGCCCTGCATTCCTTGATTTGGGGGTAATGTTGGCAACAGATATTCTCAATGGGGCCTATGCACAGAAGTGCAGAAAATGCACCCAGACACATTGTCATGCCAAAACACTGTTGAGCACCTTATCTACAACTCCACGTGCCATTCACAAATGCATGCACAGTGCAGACCAAGGCAAAAATTGAGTTCATAGCTAGCACAGCTTGTACAAACTGCAGAGTATAAACAAATTAGAACTAGCAAGAGCTATGTGTGTCATTGTGGCATAGGTAACCATTTGCACACGGCCATGTTATGCAGCATGGCACATGAGGTGACAACTCTGTAGGCTTTCCCAGAGGCCAACATCATTATTGCACCGGTGAGATCCAGGCAACCAAACCTCATCTTCGCCACCTCAATAGTCTGCTTGATAACGGCATGGGTCTTCTTGTGCACCTCACTGTATGCCTCCTCTTCCTCACTGTTTGCTGCCAGGAATGGCATCATCAGGTATGGACATAGAGGTATCCACTATCACCTGAGCACTGTGTCCAGAACATAGGTGTTGGTGTGCCACAGCACTGCACCATCTGTGCCACATATGCTACATATCCATACTCATCCAGAAGCCATCCATCGACACCACCACATGCTGCAAGGTGAGCACACAGCCTGGATCCGTCGAATATAGAGGCATCATGACATAACACAGGGTACCTTATACACACATTAGTGATGATTCCACCCACATCATAGACAAGCTGGAAGCCGATGTGTCGAAATTTCTGATCCTGCATGCCACTAGTCCATGTTCAGTGCTATGAATGCCATATGGGTACAATTTATCACACTTAATACATTAGGCATGCCATGCATGGCACAGAATAACTCCTTTGTGGCACAGAACTTTGCCATGGACAAGGGAAATACTATGTGGTGACGCATATGCTGGTCTAAGGTGTCCATGACCTGGTGCAGGGCCCTGGACACGGACAACTGGCTGACACCAGTGACATCCCCAGCAACTCTCTGGAAGGACCCCGATGCATAGTATGACAGGGCACATAGCACCTTCATTTCCACAGACATTGCCTGTGGCTTCCCTTTCTTAGGTGCCAGCTGTGGCCGGAGCCTGTCACAGAGCCCTGAGATTGTTTTATGGTCCAGGCGGAACCATTCCAAGCAATATGTGTCATGGAGCTGCCCCACATTCATCCGTGGTCTGAATATACGGGGCCTGCGGCATCTCCTCAGAGGTCTTTCCATCTCCCATTCACCATCCATCAGGAGAACATTCATTAGTGGGCAGGGTTACATTCTGGGTACCCCTGCGTAGATGCAGTACTATGTGTAAGAACCACATCACCACTCTGCACACACCTCTGTACCATGTATCGCTGAGGTGGCCACAGATGCAGGTCCCACTATAAATGGGTGGTAACCTGGCAAACTAACAGGGTCACACATGTCAGTGGGTGTCAACAGCCACCATACACTTCTGGTGTCCAGAATGGCAGAGGCTGAAGCAGGCAGACCCAGGACAGTGACTGCATCTGAGGTGGGGCACCATGGGGTGTACCCCTACAAGCTGTGGAGTGTGTCCTCCACGGCATATCAGCACCACCTAAATGGGGTCCAACTATGGTAGATGACGGAGCTGGCTGAGGTAAGTGGCAGTACTGTACATAATTTATGCCTGTCTGCTATGGTCCTCTCCATATCCCACAGTCCCTGTCCTTATGTACTTACCATGGTTTGTATACCTGTACCATGCACTGTGCCAGACCTATGGAAATCTGGAAGAGTAATGCCTGTCTTTAAAAAAGGTGACCCAAAGGACATGGCCAATTACAGACCTATAGCAATTCTCTCTGTCCTTAACAAGATCCTAGAGAAAATAGTTGCATCACAGACCATTGACTACCTTACATGCTACAATCTCATCTCAGACACTCAGCATGGTTTCAAAAAAGGTCATAGCACCACCACGGCTCTTCTTCAATTAACTACTGATATTCTGTCCAACATGGACTCTGGAAAACTCACAGGTGCCATCTTCATTGACCTCACTAAGGCTTTCGACCTTGTTGACCATCCCCTGCTTCTCTCCACTCTCCATAAATTCCATTTCTCTACCCCTGTTGTGGACTGGTTCTGTAGCTACCTGTCAAACAGGTTGCAAGCTGTCAAATTTAACTCCTCCCTGTCCAACACGTCTACTATCAACCTTGGGGTCCCCCAGGGCTCTATCCTTGGGCCTCTTCTGTTCTCAATTTTTATCAACAATGCCGCTGAGGTCCTGGAATCCTGCACAGCTATTCTCTACGCTGATGACCTGATCATCTACACTAGTTCTTCTAGTATTGCCTGCATAAACACATCACTTACTTCAGACTTCAATAAGGTCTTAGACTGGCTACTAGACCGTAAGCTTGTACTAAATAAAAAAGGAAAACAAAAGCCATGCTCCTAGGTTCTGCACCAAAGATTAAGACCTGTTCTAATTTGCTGGAGGTTCTTTACCCAGGAGGATTTCCACTTGAAAATGTTACTTCCTTCAAGTACCTTGGGATCCTCCTGGACCAGTCCCTGGATTTTAATCTTCACATTCAGTCCTCATGCAAAGCTGTAAACTCGAAACTAGGAGTAGCTTACAAAACTAGCTACATGCTTACACCCCCGGCCAAATTAGCAATTGCCCGAGGTATTCTGCTCCCAACCCTTACTTTTGGTGCCTCTATTCTTACCTCTGCCCATAAAACCTCCCTACTAAAATGGGACATTTTTTCCTCTTCGTCACCTCAACTCAAACATCACTGCCTTCTTTATAAGGATCTGAATTGGCTCTCACCCTCTGCCAGTAGACAATACTACCTTGGTTCACTAATGGACTCGATCATCCGGGAAAAGAACCCATCCCAGTTGGCGGCGTTGCTAGTTCCTCAACCATCCTCCCATGACCTGCAATCAGCTGACAAATCCTTGCTCTATGTTCCGAGATGTTGGACGACTAAATGCACAGGGGCCTTCTAATTCTCTGCTCCCAAGCTATAGAATGCTCTTCCGCTCAACCTCCGTCTGTCTCAGTCTCACTTTGGATTTAAAAGTGAATATTGTCATTATCTATCCTTAGCTGATGCTTGTACATGCTTTGACCCAACCTGAAGCTCCTGAGATTTACCAGTAATGTCATCCCTGCTCTAATCCAACTCCAAGACTGTCTCCTCTTCCCTTCCCCACATTTTTCCTTCTCTTTGTAAATAACTTCTTGACTACTAGCTCTCTTCCTTCTTGAATCTTGTTGCTGACCATCCACTGTTGTTTTGCCAATTACCACCCCTGACCTTCCTTCTGTCAGTCTTTCTTGTTATGCTTGAACATTCCCCACATTTCTCTCTATATAACCTTACTATCTCATTAACCCTTTCACTCCACAGGTTGGGTCCATGGTTTCTGCACTTATTATATATCTTACTGCCATTATCTGTATAATGCTTGCCATTATTTGTTGTTGTTTCTACCCCTTGTATTTTTGTAGCACTGCTGAACTGTTCCTCTGTTTGTATTATTGTACCCATGTTGCTGTTGTTCAACTGTTCTCCTTTTGTAGTACTCTCCCGGGTCATGCCTGAAAATAGTCATTTTATAGCTAGTGCACCTACCCGGTTAACAAAAACTAAATAAATAAATAAAATAAATAAATGGTGCACCCTCTATTTTGGTGGTATTATGCCTCTTTACACCAAGGGTACTGCTGTCCTGTGCCCTCTGTGGTGCACCATCTGTTGGTCTATGTGTATGTCTCCATGATGTGCTGTGTCAGTAATGTGGTACCCTCCCATTGTGTCTCCACAGAACTACCATAGGCAGTCCAGCAGCCAGACGAGGCAGTGTTGGTGGTGATAGCCCATTGGAAGCATGTGCCCCTGTGCCTGCCATATTTTCTATCATGGCATGTGGGGTCCCAGGATACCTAGTATAAAGACAAATCTGGTGAGCTGTGGGCCATTGAGGAACCGTCCAAGGCATGCACTGCTGGTTTCAGTGGTGAATGTGTGGACAGGCTGTGCACAGTGTTGGCCCGCCATGTTCAAAGCACTTATGGCTGTCCTCTTTGTCCTCTTTTACAGAGGTATCATGACCCACTGTGAAGAATGCTTCTAGTGGAGTGGGGGTAGCCCACACCACCCCAAGGGGTCAAGTGAGGACTCTGAAGATCTGGAGGACTGATGAGAGGCATTATGTTGGCAGGGGATGGGGCTACCCATTGGGCCTGTGTGTGTGCATTTCTTTAATAAAGTTATTTTTTGCTGTACATGCTAGTGTTGTCCTCATTCTGGGTGGTGGTGTATTTTCACCATCTGGGTCTGTGCATGCTGAGATGGGAGCCATGGGTAACTGCATTATACACCTCTGCTGTCAGCCCTGTCACTGCTTCTCACACAAACATACGAACGTACGAAGAAGCCAGCAGAAGAAGGCCATTTGGTCTATCCAGTCTGCTCCTACTGCAGGGTCCTCAACTTTGCTACTAACCTTGGCCTTCCTTCCCTGGTTCTCCCTCTTCTGCATCTGCCCCCCAGCCCCATATTTTCCCCATGTGCCTATCACAGCCTCTCTTGAAGCTGCTCACCGACTTCATGGAGACCACTTCCTCCAGCAATGCATTCCAGCTGACCACCACCCCTATCTGGGAAGAACTGCCTCCTATCCTCCTTCCTAAACCTCCCCCCTTCCAGCTTTAGACTGTGTCTACTCGTGGTTCAGCTGCCACTTAGCTTGAAGAGACCCTCCTTATTCACCCCATTTATTCTCTTCAAGTACTTGAAGGTCTCTTTTATGTCCCCTCTCTCCCTCCTCTCCTCCAGGGAATACATATTCAGGGCCCTCAACCTGTCTTCATATGTTTTACCCTGCTGACCTGCAGTCATCATAGTTGCAGTTCTCTCAACTGTCTCCAGCAGGCTGATGCCTTTCTTAAGGTAAGGACACCAGTATCTTACTCCATACTCTAGATGCAGTCTCACCAGTGACCAGTACAAGGACAGTATGACCTTCTGCCAACTGTTGATTCCTCTTGATATACACCCCAGCATCTTGTTTGCTTTTGCTGCTGCTTTTTTTTGCACTGCATGGATTGCTTCAGGTAGCTAGTGATCATAACTCCCAGATCCTTCTCCTCCCCCAAAACTGCTTCCCGGACCACCCTAGGTGGTACTCGGTCCTTGGATTTCTGGCTCCAATGTGAATAACTTTGCATTTTTTGGCATTTAAGCCAAGCTGCCAAATCTCAAGTTTACTTAGGTCTTCCCGCAGGTCTTGTATTCCTTCCTCTGTGTCCAACCTCCTGCAGAGTTTGATGTCATCCACAAAAAGGCACATTTTGCCCTTGATGCCCTCCCCAATGTCATTGATGAAAACATTGAAGAACACTGATTCCAGCGTCAAGTCCTGTGGGACCCCTCTGGTAACTTTTCTGGTGCTAGATAATTCTCCCCCTACCACCACCCTCTTGGACTGGCCCTCAGCCAGTTTTCTACCCACCTGGTCATTTTCTCCCCAACACTGAGATCCACCAGCTTCCTGATCAATCCCTTGTGGGGTACAGAGTCAAAGGCCTTGCTGAAGTTCAGATAAAGGATGTCCACTGCCTGACCCTTGTCCACTGCCTTAGTAACCCAGTTAAAGAAGTCAATTAGATTTGTTTGACATGATCTCCCTCCCACAGACCTATGCTGTTTCTCATCCTAGAGACCATTCTCCTCTAGATACCCTATCAACCTTTCCTTAAGTATAATCTCCATAAGCTTGCACTTGATTGAGGTCAGACTGACTGGTCTGCAATTCCACTGGACATCCCTTGCATGGCTGTTATAGAGAGGCATCACATAACCTTCAAGTACTTGAAAGGGATAAATAAGGTTGATAAGAAGAATCTCTTTAAGCTGAGTGGCAACCATAACACGAGGAGGCACAGTCTTAAGCTGGAGGGTGGGAGGTTTAGGAAGGAGGTCAGGAAGCACTTCTTCACAGAGAGGGTGGTGGACACTTGGAATGTGCTGTCACAAGAGGTAATCTCATTGAAGACAGTGGGCAGCTTTAAGAGAGGCTGGGACAGGTATAGGGGAGGGTAAGGCTCATGGGTAGGGAGGTTGGGAGGAGTGGGGAGAGGGGGCAGGGACAGTAGCTTAAGCTGTGGACCCTACAACATGAGCTGACTTGATAGACCAAATGGTCTTCTTCTGCTGGCTTCTTCGTATGTTCATATGTGCTGTTCTCCAAACCTGTGACACCATGCCAATCTACAGGGAACTATTGCATAGGCCCACCAGTGGCCCTGCAAGTTCACCCACCAGCTCTGTAAATACGCATAGAACTATGCCATATGGGCCTGGTGATTTGTCCACCTTCAGTGCTAGCAGCTCCTCCCTCACTATATCCTCCTCTATCACCACATCCGTGGTCCCTTCTACCCACTCCCCCCGTAGGCACCAGTCTGTCTTTTTCCCTGGTGAAGATGGAGCAGAAATATTCCTTTAGCACCTCAGCCTTCCCCGTTCTCCTCTGCCCATTCATCTCCTTTCCTAAGCCTAACAATCCTGTCCTTCTTGTCCCTTTTTTTTTCGCTTATGTAATGAAAGGCCTCATCTCCCTTTTTGACTCCCTTAGTTATCCACAGTTCTTCTTGTGCCTTAGCCTGCCACACTACCTTGCTTGCCACCTTGGTCAACCTTAGGTAGTTTTCCCTATCCTCCTCTCTCTTGGTCTTCCTGTATCACCTATAGGTTGACCACTTGTCCCTCACCACCTGGGCAACCTCCGAGCAGATCCACCTGGGTGCTTTGGCCCTCAAAGTTTTCCCCTTGAGTTTAACGCACTCTACTGTGGCAGCCAGTATTCCTTATTTGATGATGAACTATTTTTGGTCCACCCCCATATCCACTCTGATGCCCACCAGGTGCCTCTTTAGCACCTCACCCATCTTCCTGAAATCCACCTTCTTGAAATCCAGAATTTTGGTCTTAGTGGGGATGTTTTCCCTGCCGATATCCAACCTGAACCACACTGTGAGATGGTTGCTACCACCTAGGTGCTCCTTAACCATTATCTCTTGTACGTGCTCCCCATTTGTGAGCACAAGATCAAGGATTACCCCTCCCTGGTGGGCTCTGCAATGCCCTGAGTCAGGAACCCACTCTGAACTGCTTCTAGGATCACCTGACTCCTGGCACAGGATGTATATTTATTTATTTATTGAATTTTGATGACCCACTGGGCCCTCAAAGGTCCCTTTCTCAGGGGCGACCCTGGTATGCTCAGGTCCACTTTGGGTGGGTTAAATTCCCCCACCACTACTAGCTCTCCCTTCCCTGCAGCTTCCAACAATTGTGAAATCAGCTCCCTGTCCCTTTCCTCTTCTTGGTGGAGTGGTCTGTAGACCACCCCCAACTTCACCTTTCTCCCTGTATTGGATTGTAACTAAATTCACAGTGTTTCCAGCCCCACACTCCCACCGTCTCCTTCCTCCATGCACGTTGTCCCCTCTTTTATATAACCCCCCCCCCTTTGCCTATCACCCTGTCTCTCCTATATAGTTTGCATACCAGGACTGTGAGTTCCCAGACATGGTGTGGTGTGACCCAAGTCTCAGTTATTGCTGCCTTGTCCACTTTCCCCTCAGCTAACAGTGCCTGCAGGTCTTCAATTTTGTTACTAAGACTACGAGCATTTAATGACACCACCCTCCACCTTGATTCTTCACCTCCTTCCTTTCCTTCTATTCTTTTCCTAACATTTCTCCCTCCCGTACTCTCCCAACCCCCATTCCCAATTGCCCCACTTCTCCGCCACATCCACCCTTTCAGATCCTTTTTTTTTTCTTAATACAGCTTTTTGCTCCTCTGTTGCCATCTGCATCATACCATCAGGCCCTGTGACCCAGCAGCTCCCCCTATCATCTCACTGGTGGGGATCCACTTGGAGCAGAGTCTGAGAGGGCCTGGGGCCCTCACACACACACAGCAATGGAGAGATAGAGGGTGTTCATGTGTTTTCTACCACACCAACCCGGAGCTGTGACAGCACGGCAAGTGCATGCATGTGGAGGCGTGCTTGCGCTCCCAGAACCACAGTCTCCCTTCACCCTATTGATGTAACGTCAGTCCCCAATGCATTGGTCCAGTCCATATGGCCAACAGGCTCCCGTCTCGTATTGTTCTGTGATTCTGTGATTCTGACCTTTACTCTGACACACAGCCTCCACCAGGTGTCAGCCAAGAGTGAGGAAACTTGCTTCCCCAATCTGGGAGATAAGAGCAGTTCAGCAGCTGCTACAATTATCTCCCAGCCCTCTCTTCCCCCCCCACTAACTCCCAGCGACCTGAGCTCATGCCTGAACCCCGGGTCACTGGCGTGGCACAAGGTTTGGTGTCCAGCACCTCAACCCTCAGCACCACTGGGCTGGTTCCTCCCAACTACTTCTACCAGTTGGGGGAAGGTCTGTTGACCTCCTCATCCAGAAATCTTTGGGCCTGCTGGCCCACTGCCCCCCCCCCAGTAGTTTCAGTTCAGCTTGTTGAGCTATGTACTCCTTGAGTACCCTTGACCCCTCTCTACTGAGGTGCAGCCTATCTGATGAATAAGAGTGTTTTATTCAACCAGGTTTCCCCCGTTCCCAATACATGTGAACCCTTCTTCACTGCACCAGTTCCTCAGCCAGTTGTTGAAGCCATCTATCCTTTTCTTTCTGATTGTGCTGGCTCTGGGAACTGGTATCATCTCTGAAAAGGCCATAGAACTAGTTACCTCCCTGAAGATCTTTGCTAACTCCCTGAACCTGCCTTGCACTACTTCCACCTCCTCACCTGCTATGTCATTGGTTTCCAGGTGGATGACTAAGTTAGGTTTCCCTCTGACCTCCATTACAGTTTCCTTGATTCGTGGTCCCACCTTCCCCACTGTCATCCCTAGAAAATAAACCACCCTCTTTCTTACTTTTGGGTTCCCCTTCATTTCCCAGTGAGTACCCTTAATTATGAAGTCCCCAATGATTACCACACTTCCTTCCACTGCAACTGTGTTTCCCATCCTCCCTTTCTCTCCTAAGATACCATCTGCTTCTCCACTCAGCTGCATCCCCTTCACCCTGGTTGACTTTCTAACACCCTTCACTACTGTACCACCATTGCTTCACTGTCCCACTCTAAGCTCCTTAGTCCCTGGTTAGCCCTGCTTGCTGCCACTTCCGCCACCCATTTTTTTTACCCTGTTCCCTCCCTCCCACCTTATTCTCTGCTCCACCTTGACTACTTCTTCTTCCCTGCCTTCCCAGACTAGACCCCCTCCACCCTTACCTCCAGCCCTTGATTCTGCTTTATCCCAACCTCCTTCCCCACCACCTGATTCCCCCTCCCCTATACCACACAGTAGTGCATACCTGTTCAATAAGGGCACCCCATCATCAGTGCCCTCCCCTGTTCTTCCTCTCCCAGTCCCACCCCTTCCTGCTTCTTTTGTGCCTCCTACCCTTCTACCTCTTCCACCTACCACTTGCCATTCCCCCACCCTAGGCTCCCTGGATCTTTGAGGGAGAGCTATCCCTGGATACTGGGTGATCTTCCCTTCACCCTTCTCATTTCTTCTCTCCAACTCCCCCTGTGCATTCCCCACCTACCACATTCTCCACTGCTCTGCTCCCCTGACTCCCCACCCCATCCTCCCAAGTTCCCATCTGAGCAGTCTTACCTCTGCCCTAAGCTGCTCCAGGCTCCTGCACACTAGACAGACCTCGCTCTAAACACTGTCCCTAGAAGGCCTGCAGCCTCACAACCATTACAGCTCACCACTCTCCTTTCTCTGTCCTGACTACAGTACAAGCTCATATTCCCCCACCTCCTCCCTTCCTAGCTGTCCTGCCTCCTGCACCAACTCCTATTCCCCCACATCCTCCCTACTCAGCCTGCCCCAACCCTTAATTATGTATCTCTGTGTAAGACTCGGTCAGTGCAATTCACAGTCTTCTCTCAAGTCCTCTCTAGTCCCCTAACCCCTCCTGCTTTCTTAATGCCTTAGTACAATGTAGGCTGACCCGAGATGGGGATCAGCTGCATTCCCCTACCACAACTTTCAATGCATCCCTAATCCCCCTTCCTTGTCACCCTATTCAAATGTAGGCTGTCCCTGGATAGGAATGAGCTGCAGCCCCCACTTAAACCTTCTGCAATGTTTTTACCATCTCCCTTTCCCCCTTACTTCATCTACCATGACCAGCTTGGCCTGTGATCCTTCCTGTGGGCATCCAGCCGATGCCCCCAGATGCACCAAGTCAGACACCACACTCCTGCTTTGTGGCATTCATATCTCGGGGTTGCTCACGCTTTGGGGTTACTAGAGATTATGGGAATATATAGGAACTACAGCCTCCCTATTGTAGGACTGCAGCCATGTTGTAACAGCCTCATAGGACTGTTCCACTAAGTAAAATAGGGAAATACAGTTAGTTTTAACATATTTTAAAAATAGGTTGCAAAGGACCTAGATTCAAGTCTTGAGGTAGGTAGGATCTGCCAGATAGGTAAAGGGTGGCCCCTGCAGTGAAATAAAAAGTAGTATCAGTAATTAAAATAGTATTAAATAAATAATAAGCATTTTTAGATAGATTAACTGTCAGAGTCAGACTGGGCAAATCATTAATTCATTAATGGTTATAGTAGGATGTAGCACAGGGGGAAATATGGAAAGGACTCCTGGTCCTGGCTTTTCTTACACACACACACACATAGTTTTATGCTCAAATTTTACAACTGGAAACATTTTTGTACAAAAAGTGTTGTAATTTATAATAAAAATGGTACTTTAGTCATTGGTGGCCAGTGGGCTAGTAACCAGACTGCCCCGGCTACTGTAACATGCACTGGTTGTCCATTGGTTTAATTAGGTCTGTCTGGGTTGCCTATGATATTTGTAATGTTTTTATGTATCTTAAAGATCATTCCTGTGACAAAATAGAAACTGCTATGTTGTAAAATAAAGTAAATGCAGAGTGGCAGCTGTGGGTGCCATACACGCCAAGAAGAGGAGCGGGGAATGTGAGAGACCGAGAGTCGGTCCCACAGCAGAGTGCACTGTGCTCAGTCAGGAATCCCCAGGTCTGCACTTGGAGTGGCCACTCCTTTGCTGCGATACTGGTCACAAGTCAGGCTTCGGCCTGTTGAACTGTTGACTGCTGTGCGAAGGTGGGAGAGGGAGACGCACTAAGGGGCTTCTCTCGCGGGCAAGATCAACCAGATATTCCCCCTTCTAAGTAGTTGTGCAGGTGATAAGCACCAGCAGAAGAGCATTAGGAACTATCTCACATAAATAAATAAAATAAATAAAGATGGGTGCAGTCTGGTTGGGACTTTGTGGAAGTCCCACATACAAAAAAAAGCAGGCATTTTGTAAAAGCTCACCAAGGAGCCATTTTGTAATAAGAAAGGTGTGATCTGATACTAGGAACCAATGGTTTCACAAACTTAAATACATTAAAAACATATATTTCTAATAAACTATGGGGCTGAGGGAAGTCCTGGATAATTAAATAAAGTACATAAATTTCCAGAGATTGTTAATAAGCAAAAATGGAGCAGTTTTAGAGAGCTCTGTACCATAAAAGTGCTTGCAGTCAGAAAATATTGTTTTCACACATGTGGTTTATTCATTCGTGCTGCCAAGCCATTTTTCATTAGATTTACTCCAAACTTGGCAGACAAGTAGAGAAGAGGGCGCTACACTAAAGAAAACTTTTTATGGGATTTAAATGTAAAATAGAGGAGTCACTAACCTTTAAAGGGAGAGTGGGTCCTGCTGAAACATAATCCATGCAGGCAGTTACAAAGGAGGTGGAGCTTAGCATGGGAAAATGAATATTTAATTCCTGAATGAAAAAACTGTTGTGGTCAGTGGAATTAAAGGAGAAACTACTGTTTTCAAAGGAAAGTGAAGAAAAGGCACTCAGAAGTGGTTATTTGATAAGTTTAATGACAAATAAGTGCAAGTCTTAGCGACTTAGCTTTCCTGTGGGTCATTTTGTGCAGAAACAATTCAGCAGAGAGCTAGAAATGTCAGCTTTCTAGCCAGAATAGTGAACAAATGCTTAGACATAAAGAAAGTGCTTATTTTTTCTGACAAAGGAATGCGTACATAAATAGGACTCAGAGTTATAAAAAAGGAAGCCCTAGAATGTTAAAAGGGGAAGTTGGATTTGAAAGCTGTACATTTTATTGTGGCTTATGCTGCTTCATAAAGGATTGTGATTGGTGCTGAGTCCCTGGACAGGTCAGTGTCCACTCAGTGTCCAGTTGTTAGCATATATTCAAATTAGTTTTAGGAATAAAAGTAGCTGCACAGCCAGTGTGCAGTGAGTCCTCCCTAAGCCAAGTGGGTATCCAGTCAGAAGAGGCCTACTGCAGTGATACAGCCTGAAGTGGACAACCTTATTTAATTAAAGTGTAGGATTAAGGGATCACCTGAATCCCAATGTAAGGTCAGATAGGGTAGTAAGTGAGAGTAGGGAGAGAATAGAAAGTCTGCTGCTTCAAGTGCCTGCTGATCCTGTTGTTCCAAGTTTCCTCACAGATAAAAAGCTGCAACCTGAAGAATTCATCGCTTCTGATTTCAACAAGAAAACTGCTTGCTCCTGAGGGCCCTCAAAAGAATTCTTTGTCAATTCCATCAAATAATTTCTTCAGGAAATCCAAAGGAGTGTGGGACTGTAAAAAAAATATTGCTACAAATTGGGGACTGTTTTAAAAGCCAAGTAACATTGAATTAATGAAGACATTACTTCAGTCATTCTGCAGTTTAAGAGACTTTTGTCATCTGAAGGACTAAACAGTTCAAGGACTAAGGGGGATTGTCATAGCTTTTAATGTACCAGTATGTGATATGTTTTATGCCACTGTCATTCCTGAATGTTTAAGGTGAATGTATGTGTAGAAATGTTAAATTATATTTAACTGTGTAGAGTACAGAGTGAATAAGAAAGTAACTGTGTGATAGATATCTGGTGTAAGAGGGAAGTGGGTTGACTTACGTAGGAAAGGCCCTAGTAGTCACTGCTCGCCCTTAAGGCTACAGTTTGAAAAAGATCAGGTATTAAGGTCAGAGAGAGTGCTTATCCTGGGACTAGCTTGGGTGTGCTGGAGGGCTGGTGGGTGGTGAGTGCCTGCAGTCTCCAGGGAAGCATGTTAGTGCGGAGGTGTGCCCTACTGGTAAAGAGAAAGCAAGAAGGTTAGTGGGTTGGGGCGCCCTGCTGGGCAAGAAGAGATATAAAGAAAGTGTCTAATCAAACTGCTAATTTCATATTTAGTTGTTTGTCATTTATGCAAAAGGTCTGTTGTGCCATTTGTGGCTGTTCAAGCTATTTTTTTTTTACCTTTTTAGTAAAATGTTACCTTCTTTTTCAACATTCCAAGTGTTGATGTCCAGTGTCTCACATTCCTGATGGTCTCAGGTCAGTCCAGTGGAGCATCCCCTACTCTTGGCAGCTCTCAGCTATACCAGTTGGGGAGGTAAGGTACGGTATTCAGGTAGTACCCAACTGGAGAGGTGTTGTCAGAGGGGAAGGGACAGAGAAACCATGACACCCACAACTGTGTGGCGTGGTCCAAGCTGTGGACAGAGGTTAATGCAGTAAGTGTCCCCCATCATCACAACGTGGCTCTCTGGTCCCATCACTCAGGCTGGCTAATCTGGTTCAACACCCGCCCTCAACCTTCCCTCTGCTGATGTCCTCTATCCGCTCAATCCCCACAGCTCCCTACTCAAAATAGTTCAAAGATTGGCAAAAAAAAAATTCCATCTCCCACAGGTGACCAGGGCTATCTTTTGAAAACCATCCCCAGTGGTCTCTCAATCCCACCTTCAATCCTGTTCCCCCAAACCATAACAGAAAGCTGTCATCCAGCTAACACTGGTCCTAACCCGGCAGTGTCCTTGAAAACACCTCCCTTTATTACCAAACCCCACATGTCAAACTAACTGGGGAAGTTTCTCCTTACTTGTTGAATCACCCCTTCCCCCAGAGTCCAAGTCCATTATGGGGTACAACAAAGGTTGGTTAAATGCCCCATATCTGATTAATCTATCAGAACCTCCCTCATGCCACAACAATGTGTCATTCACAGTCCCCCTCTACAATCTGACCTCCACCCTAGTTCATGCAACTTGTTAGGCCCAAACCCTCATTCTGTAGTCTTGTTCCTCCCAACCCCTGAGATGAGATGAGATGAGATTAGATGAGATGAGATGAGATGAGATGAGATGAGATGAGATGAGAATAGATGAGATGAGATGAGATGAAATTGATGAGGAGGCAATACAATTCAGTAAGTGGACCAGCAGCAGCATCCCCTTCCCACTGCACACAGTGATTTCATTTAAATGTGAATGTCAGTGTTAGCATACCAGGGAGGGGTGAGCAAGGTCTGCTTATCATCATCCAGTGATGCTAGGCAGATTTTAATAGGGGTCTGTATTGGAGCTCACAGCTGTAAATGCACACATAATTTCCTAATGGTTAGGGTGGGTTACTGGAAATAAAATACATAGTTCCCGAAGTCTGGAGCGTGCAGTGTAGCCCTAGCCATGTCATTAGGATGTAACATATAGAATAAAGTATGGGTCGGGGTGTGTAACGAGATTTTACACACACCCGAGTTGTGGGATGCTACATAAACCCCGAGGGCGAAGCCTGAGGGGTTTGTGAAAAGCATCCCACAATGAGGGTATGTGTAAAATCGAGTTTTACACCCCGACCCATTTTTTATTTTATATAAATGCCAGGTTTCCCTTTTTTGCCTCAGCAATTATATAAAATAAACAGCTCTGTGTACCCTCCCAGTGTATCCTAACATTGGTCCTTTTAGTCCGGTGCCGAGATTTTTATATTTTAAACTGCTGCTTTTTTTCCTGTTTCTTGAGGTTTTCTGTGTTTCCTGGGTATAAGGGGGGAGAAAAGAAAATGACTTACCGCTGTTCTTGTGGCGGTTCTTTTTCCAGTAACACGGAAGCAGTGAACAGTCTCGGCTGGTCGCGCTGCTGCACGAGCATGCGTAGAGGAAGGGAAATCGTGCACGTGTTTGCCGTTATAAACACTCCTTTATAATGGCAAATTACGCCACGGTTTCCCTATGGGAAAAAGGGAGAGCCGGTAATTATAGTCATGTAATGCCTGTTACACTGAGAAAAAAAGAAAAATAGATAGATTTGGTTACCTTTAGGTGCAGGTCATTAGGACCCAGGTTCAAAGCCTGGGGTAGCAGGGTGCTGCCAGAGAGAGAAAGGCTGACCCCTGTAGAGGAAAAGAGTAATTAAATAAATAAATTGGTTAGCTGTGAGCATATCAGTGTTGTTGCAGGTAAGTAGTAGCTAATGGGGGGGGGGAGACTACCTGCCCCTGGTATACACGCCAACACTTCACACAGTTTAATGAAGAAGCTGTCACATTTTAATAAATAAAAATCCAAAAAAGAGATGTTTGTAATTGGTGCTTAGTGGGCTAGTAATTGTATGCCCTGGCTACTGCAGCAAAAGCCCTGGTGGTCCAGTGGGTAATTGGGGGCAGCCTGGGTCTCCTTATGAAATAGTTATTTATTTAAAAAAATGTATTTTGCCTGAATGTAAGCCATGCAGTCTGCTGTTTAAAATTTAATGCAGAGCAGCAGCTGCAGGCACCAAGGGCGCCACTAACAGAGAGAGAAATGGGGAGAGTGAGAAGCCGATCATCGGCTCCACAGCAGAGGGAGGGCGCGCTTGTAGGGGGAATCCCCAGCTGCAGCCTCTGTACAGCTACACTAAACTGCAACTCCAGTCACTAAGCAGACGCTGGCCTGCAGCAGTATTCCTATGTGATCGTGCAAGAGGGAGATGCAAGGCATGCGCTCCTCTCACAGACAGGAAAACCAGTTATTTATTTATTAACTGAGCAGACGGCAGGCACCAGGATGTATTTTTATGGACTGGCTCACATTAAATAAAATGAAAAAGTGGTCACAGGCCCTGGATCGAGCTCCGAGGGAGTTCCTGCACAAAAGCAAGCATAATATGTAAACAGGCTCATGCTGGGAGCCATTTTAGAGCCGCGGCAAAGCTGCTCAGTAAAAAGGGGACTGATGGCATTCATTCGAGGATAAACACAATGAAACACATTATGTTAGACCCCGGAGCAGTCATCAGCAGTTGAAATAGTCAGTTGCAATTCAATGCAGTTGCAATCAGTTGCAATTGCATTGGATTGCAGTCATAAAATAGTGGAGTTGAAATCCACTGCAGTTGATGATTCCATGACCCACCTAGGTTTGTTTTTGTGGTGCACTGCAGTGTGTTTTCTCTTTTTTTCTTTCTGGGGTAGGAGGGGCCCGGGGGGGGCTGTGAATATCTAACAGTCCTCAACCGCCAGCACCCAGCCTTACAGCCAATAAAATGCACCCCAGCTCCTGGACATGAAACGTCCACCAATTAGGAGAGATAGAAGGAGGAGCCAGGAGCTTGAGCATGTCTGTGACTGGCTGCATGAGATGGCAGGGAAGGCATGCCTTGGTAGGAGAGGAGACTGTCAGGAAAAGAGGCATCTGTGTTGGTGTGTGAGCAACAGAGCGAGCAGCGTTTTTCTGCACCAATGAAGTTTGGTTGTTCGGACATTAATTTAAAAATAGGTTAGCTGTGTCCATTGTCCTGATGTGTCCGGTGCCCAGAGAGAGACTAGTGTGTGGCTGTGTAGGTCCCAGTCAGTCCTCCAGTAAGGTCAAGCAGCAATCGTGTGAAGGCAGCAAGTCAGTGGTCTGGTCATGGTCAGGATCAGCCCATGATCCTATCAGCTGGGCCTGTGGGGTGACTCTCACTTAGCCTCAGTCAGGTTTTCAGAGCTGGCAAGGAGAAGGAGTGGTAGGTGTACTAGTTCCACTGCGTGGAGTGCTGGAGTGGGGACGTGGGTCTGGGTTGGGGACTGACTGTGCTTGTTGGGAGGAAGGAGCACACAGCTCCAAAAAATACCAGCACCACCACTGAGTAGAGCAGCAGCGGCAGCCTGAGCCATGGAGCCACCCGCCACCACTGCCGAATCATCACCCAACACCTGACCGAACTGGCAACAGGCTGCTACAGTGAGTAAGGTACTGTATGGGATGTGTATGCAAGGCCCACCAGGGCTGGGCATTGCGTAGTAGGAAGGAAGAGGATGGTCTCTCACAGACTACGGAGTCTGTCTGTGTGTCTGCTGCATGCTGGGCTGGCTTGTCTGGCTGTTTGAGGGCTTGGGGGCACGGGGGCTGAACTTGAAAAGCCAAGGTGATCGATCACCATCGATCTACTGCTGGCGGCTCAGCTGGACTCTCTCTGACTATGGTGGCATTGTGAATAAGTCAGACTCCCCACGAGGTCATGGAGCAGGCCAGGCACAGGTGGTCAGTTGGTGAGTTCCTGGATGAATAGAAGACCACAGCATGCAGCATAGTTGGTCTGGTCCAAAGGACAAAATGTTTGTTGATTGCTACTATAGGAATCAGATAGACTAAATATTAAAGTCCTCACGACAAGATGAATAAAATTAAAAAAAAAACACATTAGTGTAGATGCTGAAAGCCAAAACAAGTTCAGAAATTGTGTCAGAAAATGTTGTTTTTTTTTTTAAATGCATGAATTTTTTTAGCTTTAAATTTAAGCTATGGATACATCTCAGTTCAGGTATACCTGGCTCTGCATGCTGGTTCGACATTCTTTATGTCGACCGGCACTACGGCGACAGGAATCAAGTCGACAGCAAGTTGTGGTCTACATGATTCCTGTGTGTCTCCTGGTCCTGTTTTTTTATTGGGGCTGTTAGCCCCCCAACCCCCCATGTGGGGGGCTCTGCCCCCCCCATCATTTGGATTCTCAACTCCAGTCAGAGTTGATTTGGGGCAGGGGTGCATGACCTGGAGACAGCATGCCCCTGTCTCAGGCACACCAAGACAGCAACCTGACAGCAAAGTGTTGATTTTGCCAATAGGTATGTATTTCGCTGGTTGGTGTCGCTGTAAGGGTGGCATACCAGTATACCATACAGGAGATATTTCTAGGGGTCCTCCCATAAACTGTTTTTAGTCTCACAGATTCTACGACTACTAGTAAACTAACATATATTGATGGTTAGCTCTATTTGCAAAAGGGTACCTTCTAGCTTCTGTGGTGTGTTTAAGAGGCCCTACCTATACAGTATTTTAGACTCACAGTTCTTTTTCTAAGTAACTAGTATTACTGCTGCTTATTTTTCTATACTCTATACTGTTTTACTGCCCTGCTTCAACTTGTTACTTTAAGGGACTTAATATATTCTGTTGTTGTTTTGACTGGTTATTGTGCTTTAGTGGATCCCTGCTGTGTGTAGATTTGTTTCACTGCACTTTGTATTTGAATTTTAAAGAGCAGCCAGCTTCTTAGCTGCTGCTGACTAGTTGCTGCTCCTCCAACATATGCACACCTCACCTGCCCCAGAGTTGAGGGGCATAAAGAATTCCTTTGTTTCTGACCATTTATGAAGTTATAATGCTGCTAAATCCCTAATGCTAAAACAGAGTTGCTTCCTGACCTTAACTCACCAACATGCTCCCACTGGAGGCACATGCAGCCCTGCTTGTGATGTCAGAAGGTGAAGGCTGTAAAAGGTGTCCCCATTGATTTTGAGGGGGAGGACTTTTCCATACATTTTATTAACTTTTATAGTCAAAATTTTAATAAAAAAAAGTTACAAAGTTAAAAAAGTATGACAAACTACTACATAATAAAATTCAACGATGGTGAAAGTTGAAAAAATTGGTTGGATTTTCTTCAGTTAGTTGAAGTCAGAAATGTCAAACTAGTTGAAAAAATCAGTCATAATGTATGGTAAGTCAGTCATAATTGTTTTTTCAACTGACTCCGGGGTCTACATTATGTTATTATAAAAAGGCCATAAGGGGCTAAATAGGAGTTCTGGGGACCACATAAATATAAAAGGGTGCCACAGAAATGCTCAGTTTCAAAAAAAGGAGCAATTTTAATGAGCTCTGTGTGCTGGGAAAGCATGGGGCAGTGAGAGAATGTGCTGGGAGAGAAACAGTTTATTTTAGAAGCATGCTGCCAAGACAGTTTTCATTTTATTTACTGCAAACCTGGCAGGACTATAGATTTAAATGGTCTCAAACACATAAAAACAGATTTTGGTGGCTAAAGTGCAAAATAAAGGAGTTTCTAACCTGGAAATAGGAGAGTGGGTCCTGACAGCATAGTCCATGCGGTTCAGACATACAGAAGGTGGAGCTAAGTGTAGGAAAAAAAGTAATATTTAGATGTTCAACTGTAAACTGCAGAGGGGAGCTATTTAAAGGAGAAATTACCATTTGTGAGGAAATCTGAAGTAAAAAGTCAGTAAGAAAGTATTGTTTGAAATATTTACTGACAGAAAAGTTTAACCCTTTGCAACATGGGGTTCCTGTGGGGGAAGTTTTATAAAAAATATTCTGAAAAAAGCTTGAAATATGAGCTTTCTAGTCAGAAAGGTTTGGAAGTGCTTAAGCCTTGGGAAAATAGTTATTTTTATGTCACAAAAACACATGGAATTAAATGGGAATCCAGGATGACAGGAAAAACTGTCTCGGAATTTTCAGGAAAAGCAGTTGGATTTCAAAAAGCTATTGATTCTATTGTGGCTTATGCTGCTGCAGAAAGAGATTTGATTGGTCCTGAGCCTCTGGACTGGTCAGTGTCCATCCAGTGACCAAGGATTAGTATATTCAAATAATTTTGGGGGTTATAAGGCGCTGCACAGCCAATGTAAGGGGAATTCAACCAGGGACAGCAACCGGGAAGGAGGGACCCATGTAATGATGTAGTCAGAAGAGACCTGCTGTTTGTGATAGAGCCTGAGGTACAGCCCTCAACTAAGTAAAGTGTAGGTGACTAGGGGATTATCTGTATCCCAGCATAGGGTCAGACAGGGTAGTGAGTGAGAGCAGAGAGAGAACAGACAGCCTGCTGCTTCAAGTACCTGTTGACTCCAGAAGCTGTCAAGTTGTCTTCACAGAAACAAAAGCTGCCACAAGAAGAGTTCATCGCTTCTCCAGTATTTGCAACCCCACAGCTGCTCACTCCGGAGGGCCCTCAAGAATCTTCTCCAGCAATTAAAAGGAATGTGGTACAGTAATCAAGAATTCTTGCAACCGTGGGTATTTGCGTAAAAGGAAAAGGACACTGAATTGAACTTAATTTGCCTCAAATCCTTCTTCACAAAAGGGACTACTGTCTAAATGAAGGACTGAATTTTGAAAGACTGAGTGGGGAATTGTATCCTTGAATCAAATCAAATCATATTTATTTATCAAAAGCGCCTTTCTAAAGATCAAGGCACTAGAACATAAAAGCCAAACAGACATAACAATAAATAAAAACAATCATAACAAATTGGTGCATTAATATTTCATAAAAACTGTAGCTCAAGCCAGCCCGGTGGCGCAGAGGGTTGAGGCACTGGACGCTATACATCAAACCATGCCGGCGACCCAGGTTTGGGAATGGACTTGGGCTCTGGCAGGGGGAAGGAGAGGATCAAGCATCCAAAGGACTGCTCTCCTCTCCCGGGGAGGGTTGGGGGGTAGCTCCGCTCTGTAGTGGCCCCTGGTGGAGACCAGGAGTACTATACATAGTGATGCAGGAGGGACCTAGAAAGCCAGAAAAAAACAGCATCAGTGCCACCCGATGACAGCCTTCGTGCTCCATGTTTCCCGGAACCTCCGGGAGCCTCCTCCACCACAGCAATGCCCCCGGACCATGGAAAAAATAGTGTGCTGGGGTTTCCTGCTACCCGGTGCCTTCCCCCTTGGAGGAGGGGGACCCGCCTGGTGACGGGATACGCTGGGGCAACTCGGGGGTCAGTTGCAATGTGTGTGTGTGTGTGTGTGTGTGTGTGAGTGTGAGAGGGAGAGCTCCAGAAGAGGACTGCCGGGGCATGGAGCACTAGGCAGCCCGAAGGAGAGGTGGACGCCGGAGTGTGGGGGAGGTAAAAAAAATCACACATAAAAAAAACTGTAGCTCAATAAATATCAGATTAAATAAACAATCAAGAATCTGAATACGCCAAGCGAAATACAGTAAGTATGTCTTTAGTGCTGTTTTAAAGCTCTGGATGGTCAGGCACTCTTGTACCCGACAAGGTAGAGAATTCCACAGGATAGGGGCCGCAAAAGCAAACGACCAAGCCCCAGATGTCTTTAAATGAACTCTGGGAATCTCTAGCAATCCCTCGTTGGCGGATCAGAGTGGGCGGTGAGCGCAGTAAGGGTGAAGGAGATCTTGCAGGTAACAGGGTCCCTGCCCATGTAGGGCTTTATAGGTCAGCAATCCGACCTTGAAGGTGATCCGCCACTGTACTGGCAGCCAGTGCAGTCTTCGGAGCACAGGTGTAATATGACTGCCCCAAGAGGTGCCAGTCAGTAGCCTGGCTGCCGCATTCTGCACCAGCTGCAGGAAGCGGATATCAACCCCCAGTAGCCCTAGGTAGAGGGCATTGCAGTAGTCAAGGTGGGAGGTTACAGATGCGTGGATCAACATTGGAAGATCATCAAAAGGAACCAGGTGTTTCACCCAGGCTATATTCCTCAGATGGTAAAAAGAGGTCTTTGCAACAGCTGACACCTGAGATTTAAGGGTCAGACCATCGTCAAAAATAATGCCCGGGTTCCACACCCGATCTGAGGTGGTTAGCTGAGCTCCCCCGAGCCACAGCCCAGAGGGCTATCCTACTGACAAACCCACCTCCTGACAATCCTGGTCCACAACCAGCATCTCAGTTTTAGCTGGATTCAACCACAGCTCGCTGGCACTCATCCAGTCATGGATCTCGGATAGGCAGTTGTTAAAGACCAAGAGAATCCCATCCTGTTTGGACACAAAGGACATGTACAGCTGAGTATCATCTGTATTGCAGTGAAAACTCAAATCGTACTACCTCATGATCTCTCCCAACAGCAACATATACACTGCGAACTACATGGGTGACAAAATGGAGCCCTGCGATACCCTGCAGGATAGGGGAGAGGGCTGAAGAATAAATCCCAGACACCACTCTCTGAGTCCTACCCTCGAGGAAAGATCAAAACCATCTGAGGACCATACCAAACAGTCCATAAATGAACCGCAGGTTCTCCAACAACACACAATGGTCCACAGTGTCAAATGCTGCAGAGAGATCAAGGAGGACCAAGACAGAACGAGTCCTCCAATCTCTCACTATAACAAGGTCATTTAACACCTGAACAAGGGCCCTCTCAGTGCTATGCCTCTTCCTAAATCCTGATTGGAGAGAATTATAGACATCGTGGGTGGACAAATGATTGTCCAGCTGCAGCACAACCACCTTCTCAATAACCTTGCCCACAAAGGGTAGGTTAGAGACAAGTCTGTAGTTAACCAGACAGTCCGGGTCGGGATGGCTTTTTAAGGAGGAATCAAACAATTTCCTCCTTTAGGGGGTCTGGAAAGACACCCCTCTCCAGTGACCTCCAGCCAATCTCGGCTAGGACCAGGCCAATTTCATCAGTGCACCCTACAAGAAGGCGCATTGGACCCAGGTCCAAACTACAGCTGGTTGGCAGCAAGGTCCGGATGATCCTCACAATATCAGTGATTTCTGTCCAGATGAAGTCAGACCAAGCACACTAGGTACCCGCCACCTCCTGCTGACCTCCTCAATGCCCAATAGAGGGAGCTGAACAGATCCCCGACCTGATGGTGGCAACCTTATCTGCAAAGAACTGAACAAACTCATCACACCTCTATTGTGAAACAGCTCCACCAGGCTGAAGACAGATTGGACTGCACAATCTGTCAACCATCTGGAAGAGCTGAGCTGGTCGGTTCTGCGCAGTGGCACTCTCCATGGACAGGAACTCTACCTTCTTATAGGTAATTGCTGATTGATAGACTGCATAATTGTCCATCAATCTAAGTTTGTTACACTCCAGGCCCAATTTCCACCAGCATCTCTCTAGCCTTCATCCCACTCTCCTCATCTCTTTCAAGGTCCCATCGAACCATAGGGACCTTGGGTGAAGAGTGAGAGGGAGAACACAGACAGGACCTATGAAGTCCATGGCATCTATCACCTCCTTATTATAGGCAAGCACTAGATTCCCTGTGTCCATGCATTCACTCAGTATACCCGATAGGTCCAGCACCACCATTAGGATATTTATGTGCAAATGCTTTTAATTCTGTGTTACATGCTAATGTTTGAAAACTGCTTGCTATGTGCTACTGATCATTAGCTAAAGTTAAATGCAAAAGCTGAACTGTTAAAGTCTAAGAGTTTTATTTAAAGGTAAACTTGCTGTGTGGGATACCAGGGAGGTATCTGTGGTAAAGGGATGAGTGGGATGACTAAGGTGTTACAAGGCCTGGTAGCCACTGCGCGCCCATAAGGCAATTTCTGTATATGCAGCATCTGAGGTCTGAGGTAGAGCCTAGTGCTGGGCCAGTAAACTGTGTTGGGCAAGGGGTGAATGGGCTGTCTGAGGTGGGACAAGGCCTAGAAGCCACTGTATACCCTTAAGGCTAAAATGTTTAACAAGTTCAGTGACTAGGCCAGGGGAAGGGCATAATTCTGGGACCATTTATGTTATATGGAGTGCTGGTGGATGGTCGATTGCCTGCAGTCTCCAGGGGGAAATTTTGTGGGGTGGATTACCCTGCAAAAGAAACAAAAGAAAGTGTTATTCTGCATTGCATTATGCATATGTTGTTCACTTCTGATATTTTCAACTGCAAAATTTTGTATGATGTTGCCATTTGTGGCAGCAAAACGCTTTACAATTATTTCAGTAAAGCTTACCTTATTTTTTCATTCACGTGTCAGTGTCCTTATTTGCAGTGCCAGTGTCTCACATTCTTGAAGCTCTCCAGGTCAGTCCAGTGGGGCACCTCTCTCTCAGCAACCGTCAGCCACACCAGTTGGGGAGGTAAGGTTCAGGAATTCTGGTTGTACCCAGCTGGAGGGGTGTGGGCAGGGGAAGAGGCAAAGAATCCTACATTGCAGTTGCTGTTACCCCCAGGAATGGCAATTGTTTTCTTATGCAAACTACCTGAGACAGAGCACAGGGTGACACTACACAGTGGGTGTGTGCTGTAGCGTACTGTGAGTGTGTGCCCTACAGTCAAGTGATTGTTGCTAAGTGTGTCTGTAGTGTTTCAAGGTCCTCCCCATACAATGGGAAGGAGCTGTTTGGAAGGGAGAGAGAACATCTGGGGAGTGGAGGAAACGGGGGGGAGTCAGAGTAACCCTCCTCTAGGCAGTTGCTTGTGGACTGTGAGTGGGCTCCCAGAAGCAACATCTGAAGTTGTCTGCATTAGACAGGTCCAAGCTGGATCCAGGTACTAGGGTAGCAAAGTGATAATACCTTTAAAGGAATTGGCCATGGACAGATTCAGATTGGTATAAAATGGAAAATTTGGTGGCTGGCAGCCAGACCCTATGTACACTGGCACTAACACCAGTAACTCAAGCAGTTAAACAAGTAATTAAGAATAAATGGGTAAAACAACATCTGTAGACATTGTAGAAAGTTTGGAAAATTACACATATGCACCTAGTGAACTGGGCCCCCTTTCATTAATCAGATAAGAAGGAGATTTCTTGCCACCAAAACTGGATGGAGGTTATGCAAGGTGAGAAAGACAAGGTATAGAAAGATTTACACAATTTCTAGAGCAAGAAAACTGTATCACTTTTAACAGAGCCGAAGAAGAGTTTGGTTGGGACAATACAGATTTTTTTCGATATGTTCAGGTTAGACATTTTATTAATACACCAGGTAATAAGGAAAAATTAAATATAACATTAACTGAGAGGATTTCCTCTATGGGGTGGTTACCATAGCTGGACCCCCAAATTATGTCTGAGGCATATATAAAATACTACAAAAAGAACAAGGATTCACAATATCCACAATCAAGGCAGCATGGGAAAGGGAAGCAAATATAGTAGTTCAAGAGGCAAACTGGAATAACAGATTAAAACAAACTCTGGCCAGAGCTAATAGGACTGCATGTCAGGAATTTGGGGTAAAAATATTGAAAATTACCAAAGTTACGAGCTTGCTTTAGCAAAATGTAATGTAGGCTCATAAATTTGTTGTTTTGTAATATTTGTACACCAAATTTTAAATAAAGTATTGTTATGACCTTGCCCCATGAAGAAGGGCAGAGCAAATATTCAATTCCTGCCTGAAAGGTGATTTCGCACAAGGACTGCAAAATCAACTTTCAGGAAGCAAAAATACATTTGGGGCTGGAGTCAAAAAATGAAAGCTGTCACATTAATGAGGTTGCTGTAAAGTAATGGCTATGTTGTAAATTTGTGTTAAAAATATTGAACATTACCAAAGTTACGACCCTGCATTCGTAAAATTCAACATAGGCTCATAACTTTGTTGTTTCTTAATATTTTTATACCAGATTTTAACATAGCTGTCTTATGACCCTACATCATTAACAAGGGCAGACAAAATTTTCAACTCCTGCCCGAAAGGTGATTTCAGTTAGGGACCACAAAATCACCTTTTGGGATGCGAAAAAACACTTTGGACAGGATTTGAAAAATAAAAGCTGTCACATATATGAAGCGCTATAAAGATATGGTTACCAGTTAAGGCAGTAGGAAGCAGGGAGGGAAGTCAGAACAGCAAAGGCCCAAACTGAGGAAAAGATAGACAACTTGGTTAAGAAGGGGGATAAAACCTTTTATAGGTACATCAGAGAGCGTAGAAAGACAAAGGGAGGGATAGTGAGGCTGAACAGAATGAACGGTGGGTGGGCAGAGGGGGACAGTGAAAAAGCAGGGATTCTGAACGAATATTTCTGCTCAGTATTCACAAAAGAGGAGGGGGAAGTGCCTAATCCAATTAACAGAAGCACTCTTGATAGGGGGTTGATCCCAGTCCTTTCACAGAAGAAAGGGTTCTTCAAGAGCTCCTAGAACTGAAGGTGGACAAAGCAATGGGGCCTGATGGAATTCACCCCAGAATTCTATAAGAATTAAGGGGGAACTAGTGAAACCACTGGCTACTCTTTTTAATAAATCATGGGAGGATGGTGTGGTACCCGAGGACTGGAGGAAGGCGGATGTGATTCCCCTTCACAAAAGTGGGACCAAGACAGAGGCAGGAAAGTACAGACCTGTCAGTTTGACCTCTGTGGTAGGGAAAGTGATGTAGTCACTTCTGAAGGAAAGAATTGTTGAGTACCTAGAGGCCAGTGGGGCACAGGACCCAAGGCAGCATGGGTTCACAGCTGGAAGGTCATGTCAGACGAATCTAATAGATTTATTTCACTGGGTGACCAAAGTAGTAGACCAGGGAGGGGCTGTGGACATGGCCTAACTAGACTTTAGCAAGGCATTTGACACAGTCCCACACAAAAGATTAACAGTCAAATTAACCAGCCTGGGAGTGGGTCCCAGGGTGGTAGCCTGGGTAAACATTGGCTGGACAACAGGACACAGAAGGTAATTGTAAATGGAGTCCACTCTGAAGAAAGAGGGTTACTAGTGGGTACCGCAGGGTTCAGTATTGGTCCAGTCCTTTTAATGTCTTTATAAGTGACATTGCAGAGGGACTGAAGGAAAAGTATGCCTTTGCAGATGACACAAAGATCTGCAACAGGGTTGATAAGCACAAGGAGACGTGAAAGAATGAGAAGTGACTTGGCAAGGTTGGAGGAATGGTCAGAAGTATGACAGCTAGGATTCAATGCAAAGAAGTGCAAAATAATGCACCTGAGAAACAAGAACCCAGGGAAGATTACACAATGGGGGAGGTAGTAACAACAACAAAAAAGGAAAGGGACCTGGGGGTAATCATATCAGATGACCTTAAGGTTAGCAAGCAATGTGAGAAGGCAGTAGGGAGGGCTGGGGTATACTGGGATGCATAGGGAGAGGCATCACCAGCAGAAAACAGGAAGTTGTTATCCCTCTGTACAGACAGTTGGTGAGACCCCATCTGGAGTACTGCATCCAGTTCTGGAGACCCCATCTCCGCAAGGACATAGACAGGATAGAGGCAGTCCAGAGGAGGGCAACTAAAATGGTGCAGGGTCTGCAAGAGAAGCCATACGAGGAGCAACTAAAGGAGCTTAGTATGTATACCCTTGAGGAAAGAAGGGAGAGGGGGGACATGATTGAAACTTTTAAGTACCTCAGTGGAATCAACAAAGTCCAAGAGGGTAGCATCTTTCAGAAAAAGAGACATGCAAGAACAAGGGGACACAATTTAAAGATGGGAGGGCAGTTCAGAGGCAATGTGAGGAAGTATTTTTTCACAGAGAGGGTAGTGGATGCATGGAACAGCCTTCCTGAGGAGGTTGTGGGGTCTAAAACTGTGGGAGAATTCAAGAATGCATGGGACAGACATAAGGCAATTCTTGTGGGGGGTAGGAAGAAATAGGTTGTTGGTTAACTAGGATCTGCGGCCTATCCTGTAGGTAGGGAAATGGGCAGACTAGATGGGCCAAGCGGTCCTTATCTGCCGTCAAAGTCTATGTTTCTATGTTTCTATGTTGTAAATTTAGGATAAAAATATTGAAATTACAAAAGTTATGAGCCTGCATTCACAAAAGTGACACTCCAAGTGCCCATGCTTGACCCCCTCCTCCGTTCCACACATCGGCCACATCACGGCGGGTACTTACCCCACCACTGCAGAAGCTGGGGGTCAGGATCCAGGAGGAGCATCCTGAATCGGAGGGGTGCGGTGCTGCTGTGCCATCCGTCATGTAGTGCACCAAGGTATTTTTGCATGTAGATCCCCTTTTACTCCCCGGCACGAGCGTGCAATGGCGTTGATGATGCTGTTGTGAGTGCTCCCACACACCACATGTCCGATGCTGCTCGTGCCGTCCCGTCGACCCACCACTGCAGTGACCCTCAGCCACCACCAGGAGCTGACACATAGCCTTCTTATGAATGCACATCACGAACAAGCACAGAGAAAATTGTCAATTCCTACCGGAAAGATGATTTCACACAGGAACAGTGAAATCACCTTTTGGGATGTAAAAAAAACAAACATTTTGGCCAGGATTTGAAAAATGACAGCTTTTACACTCATATAGTGCAGTAAAGATATGTCTATGTTGTGAATTTGGAGGACAAATATTGAAAATTACCAATGTTATGACCCTGCATTTGCAAAATTCAATGTAGGCTTATAACTTTGTTTTTTTTTAAATATTTTGACACCAAATTTTCAACATAGCCTTCTTATCACCCCACTTCATGAACAACTCCAGCCCAAAGGAGATTTTGCTCAGGGACCACAAAATCACCTTTCGGGACAGATCTGCCTAATGACAGTTCAATAGTTCATGAGGTAGGGTCCCAAAGAAGGCATGTTGAAAATTTGGGCCACAAATATGCAAAAATGCCCAAGTTATGCCATTAAGTTCAAAACCCCACAGAAATACATTAAACTTCATACCTGTTTCTTCAGTTCACAGTCTGGCTTTGAAGAGTAAAGATGTGTCTTTGGTCCAGAGAGGAATACAGCATTGGCCCCCCGATGGGTAAGTAAGGGCTTGTGGGGGTGCGGGGTGGGGGGAGTTGAATGGGATGGTCAGATTGGTGGAGTTTAATGGCCTCAAAAGACATTGATGGATGGTTTTCTTTTTACAGGTATAAAAAACAAGGATTTCTGCACAATTCCTGCACTGGGGGAATGGTCATCCCTCAGTATCAGTATTACATTTCTGGGGGGGAGTGGGGTGGTGCATGGGATTTAAAAAAAATAAATAAAACACAACCGCTCATGCATCGTAGTGGACAGGGGGTCACAAAAAAGAGTGACTGCAACACAGGGGGATTGTGCACCCCCAGTGTCACTGTTATGTTGTTTCTGGAGGGTGGGGGGTGCTGAGAGGGAAGGTTTGTGGGTGGATATTTATAATTTAATTTAAAAAAAAGGGCAGGTTCCTGATCGCGGCACTGGGAGATTGGGCACCCCCAGTGTCACTCTTGTGTTTCTGGGGGGGGGTGGATGCTGAGAGGAGGGTCGGATGGAAGGATATGTATAATTTAAAAGAAACAAATCAGTGTGTCATGGCAGAACACAGCGCACGCTGTCATGTCCAAGATGGCCGCCAAACTCTACTGCACATGAGTGACTACTAGCGCATGCATAGTAGTGTGAGGTGGCTACTGGATACGGCGGAGGAAAAGCCGTGTTCCACTGCGACTGCCAATTTTTTTCTTTAAATTATACATATCTTCCCACCCAACCCTCCCTCTTATCACCCACCACCCCACTCCCACCCCAGAATCATAACAGTGACACTGGGGGTGCCCGATCCACCAGTGTCACAATCAGTGGAAAAATCATGCACGACCACTGGGAACAACAAGCTGAGTGCTCCACAGACACGGAGGCAACTGTGGGGCAACTTCAACATGTTGTTTGGTTGCAAGGAATGCGGTGAGTCTTTTTCTCAAAGCAAGAGGTCTGTAGGGCTCCGTCCACTGCAGCCCTAAAAAAGGATGGAAGGTAACAGCTGCTCCCTTATGGAGAGAATTTTATTGGAAAGTATTGGCAGAATATTTCCAAACACCAGCAATAACATTACCAAATGACAAACTCAGATCAGGAACTGGAGTTAATGATGGCTAAACTATGGATAACTAAAGAAAAACAAAAAGAAAGGTGGAATGGATGGACACAGTGGATAACAACAAGAGAGGGTATGCAGGACACAACAGAGGAGGGAAAAGACAATGTGACTAGGGTATAGCAAATACCTGTATATAAATAGCACAATACCTCCAGAAGTCCTAGCTGTAAATTTTTGGTCCTAAGCTAGAGCTGAAACTGGACATAGAAGAACTCTTGTAACATGTAAACCATAAAACAATTGCAGAAATACAAAATGAGCAAGTCAGATTCTTAATTAATTTAGGAGCCATGGTAATAAACTATCAGACAAAATGTATAACAGAAAATAATGCACTGGTGCTTTATATTCTGGGTTAATTGTTATGTTTAACGTTAGATAGTTTTCTCATGGTTTTTAGCATCAGTACTGATAATATCACAGCCTCAAGGAACAGTGTGCAAGAAGACTAGTTACCAAATGTAGAGAATGAAATAACTCCAAAATAAGAATCATAAATCATAAATGGTAATAAGGATAAAAGAGCTGGTTTATGTCAAGTCCAAACATAAATTACAATTGCCAAAATAATAAGGAACAAAAAATGGAAGTGTACTGTGATACACTAATGTAACAACTCTACTTGATGCTTACATGTAATGTGTGCATGCTTATCAATTTATGAATAAAGCTGAGTTTAAAAAAAGAATTGGTCCTGGCAAATGGAGTTGAATGAGAAAGAAAGTTCTCTGCAGGGGTCACCTATAGATACAGGCTAGCCTTTGAGTACTGGCTGGTCTGGGGCATCCCGTGCCACTGAGCTGGGTCATCCTCATGAATCTCACAGATCTTGGAAGTCAGGGGTTTGTTCAGTAGCTGGGGAATGTTCAGGGTAGTCGGTCTGGCATCTGGGTGTTCCTGAACTATTGGTGGGGGGGTCTCCCAGGGCTACATGTCTGTGGCCCTGTAGGAGCAGGCCCTAAAGTGAACCCATATGCGTCTGTCACCTTCAGTACTTGTGTGTGTGTGTGTGTGTGTTTTAAATTATGTAGACCAAACTAGGGTTGTGCCATGTTAGCCCACACAAAACCAGAAGAGAAACCAAAAGAGAATCTTTTTGCTAGATGAAGATAGAACCTTTATTAGACTAATGAACAGTTACAGATACAAGTTTATCAAGGCCTAAAGTACTGCCTCTTCTTCAGGTATGTTACGCAATGTTGACGGAAGCACTTTACAGTATGTAGGCATTTGAGTCCTTTTAACAATTCATGTACCATTTGCTTTGATACTATCAGCACTTCAAAGTTTCTGCAGTTTGTTTAATTGCATTGTTAAAAGGGAACAGTCTGCCGAAAAGGCCTTTGACCGGGTGGATTGGGAGTTCCTGCACAGAACACTGGAAGAAATGGGGCTGGGGCCCAAATTAAGGGATTCCAACCTCTCCCTATACGCTTCTCCGAAAGTCACGGTCAAAGTGAACTGGGTCACATCTAGTAGATTCCAACTAGAGAGGAGCACAAGGCAAGGTTGTCCCCTCTCACCCCTTCTCTTTGCATTGTGTGTAGAGCCCCTGGCAGAGGCTGTGAGAGGAAACAAACACATCCAAGGGATTAGAGCAGAGGATAGAGCCCACAAGATTTCAGCATACGCAGACAATTCCCATTTTTTCCTGACCTTGCCCCAGATCTCTATTCCTGTACTCATGGCTGAATTAGAATCCTATGGTAGAAACTCAGGCTATAAAATTAATTCGATAAGTCCAAAGTGATCCACCTGGCTAACCCCCCTCAGAGACAGACAATCAGGGACTTCCCTTTCAAATGGGCTACTAACAACACAGTCGGATACCTTGGTATTCTTGTCTCACCTAAACTTTCCTCCCTGTTTAAACTCGACTATGGTGATCTCTGGACAGTGATTGAGAAGAACCTGCCCCACTGAGACATACTAGCCCTCTTCCTCATTGGCAGAGTAGACACAATAAAAATGAACATCCTCCCCCACTTACTATTTTTTTTTCAGGTCCTCCCTATTCAGATACCAGAACAATGTTGGAAGAAAGTTGATAAAGCTATTCTGAAATTGGTACAGAAGGGGGGGAAGCCCAGAGTCAGCTGGCGTTACCTGGCACAGCCCAGAGAAAAGGGAAGCTTGGCCTTACCAAATCTCAGACAACACTATCTTTAGGCACAGATAATCCAAGTGATATCCTGAGTTAAACAGGGGAAGGAGAAAGGGTGGAGGGAGATAGAGTCAAACCAGTCTAGACTCATTCAATTGTTCATGCTTCCACATGCCCCCATCACCCCAGTGGTGTGAAGAACAGTACCCAACCCATGGACACGGCATACCCTAAAAATTATGATCAAAGCAAGGAATATTTGCCAGACACCCAAGGGTATAGGCCCCCTCACCTCAATTGTAGGTGACCCAAATTTTGCCCTCCCAGACAGGACACTGGGTTCACCAGATGGAACAGAAACACCCTAGTGAGGTTCCAATCACTGTACAAAAACAACACCCTGACCTCCTTTTCACAACTCCGAGAACAGTATGGTCTACCAAGTGAAGACTTCCACAGATATTTACAAATAAGGCACTACCTGAACGCCAAAGAGATGACCATAGGTGTTAACAGAGATCTCACCCCTCTAGAAAACTTCCTCTACTGGTCAGTTAGAATGGCAGATAGGAACAAACTTACAACAGGGGCCTAAAAGCACTGCATGGATCGGGCGATCAAGTCTTGGAAGGGGCTAATATTGAGATGGGAGGGACATTTGGCAGCTGTGGTCCCAAAGAAGGAATGGGAAAGATCATAGCTGAGGGGATGGAGGACCACAGCCTCACCAGGGTGGAGGGAATTTAGATGGAAATGCCTGTCCCATTTCTTTCACACGACCTCTATTACCACTCATTTTAAGCAGGCCAACACAGATCATTGCTGGTGGGGGTGTGGCCAAAAGGGTATGCACCTACACATTTTCTGGTCCTGTCCAAAGAAAACAAGATTTTGGTCCCAGCTTAGCAAGTTGTAGGATGTGTAGATCCCATTTGAGCCCAACACCCTGGTGCTGGGTCTCCCAGTATGGGAGCTAAGGAGCCACAAGCAGCAGTCATTGCTCTGTATCCTATGCCTGGCAGCACATTAAGAAATCACTGCAAACTGGCTCAGTGAGACCATACCCTCATTTCAGTCTTGGCTATCCAGAGTTACAAAGATTGGAATCTATTCACTAAGTTGTGCAGAGCTGGTGCCTAAAGGAGCACGCAGCTCCACACCCCCAGGAGATCCGCGTGAGGACCGCATTCACGAAGCAGCGGTCCCTACCTGGCTCCCTTTGGTGTCCCCGCCTCCCCTGGTGTGGAGGTTCATAGGTGCGGGGTTGCAGACCTGGGTCAGCAGCCAATCAGCTGTCCTACCTGGGTCTGCAGTGGATCACTTGTGCCAGTATGGTGCCATTTTGCAGGGGATGCACAGAGCACCTGTCATGCTGCCAGGTGGGCATTTGCTGGCTGCCCACCCCTGGCCCAACCACTGTACCCCAGTAGCACCATCCTGTTTGGGTCTGATGACCCTCCATATGCACCAGCAGGTTCGGCGGCTGCATCTGGAAAGGGCACGTATCTGTTATGGCTGCCCTACAGATGCGTAGCTGCCGGCCCCCACATACGGCACTCCGTACTTCTGTGAATGGTGTAGAGTACCAACATGCCCCCCCCAGCAGAGACCCCAGCCTGCCCACATATGGAGCTCCGCGCTCAGCCAGGTATCCGATGTGCAAGGGAGGGAGGTAAGACTTCTGTGCATGCCAGCGAGGGGACACAGTGTGCACAAAAGGGTACAGAGTGGCTACATACCTGAGTTACGCAGCATGTAGCCACCCTAGCCCATTCATGAATACAGCCCATAGAGAGAATGGAAGGCCTCACAGCCCAATTAAGGCTGTCAGCTGAGAAATATGAGAAACTCTGGGCTAAATGGATGGCTTGCATGGGCATGTAGAGCAAGAAGAGGGAAGGGACACAGTAGGGCACGGGGAGGGGGAGCTGGAGAGTGAGGGGGTCTGGACAGGTGTGGGAGTCCATGGCCACTACCTTTGACACAGGAATGCAAATAATATTAAAAAGAGAGGGAAATAGTAGTACCAATACCCCTGCAGAACCCAGAGCAAGTTCATAGTTATAACAGTTAACAGTGCACCACCCTGCAACTGGTTTGTCTTTGAGTTGAGGGGTGTCTGGTGTGCACAGATCACAAGATTTCAGAAGGTATAGAAGAAATGACAAAGGGCTTGCCAGGTTTAATACCGCACACTAAGAATGGATCACATAAAGACCCTGAAGATACCATGTACACCCAGTAGGAAAGAGTGCATGCCTACTAATAGTAGGGAGACCCCCACTTATATACTGTTAAGTTGTAATCTCAAAGACTATTGTATCGCTGTCTTTTACACCACCCAGTGACAAATTGTAACCCTTTTCTCTGATGTGGTATGTATAATGTCTACCAAATAATAAAATAAAGTTTAAAAAAAAAGGGGAGGGGGACAGTCAGCACAAACAGTCCCACAGCCAAGTATTGGTCCGATCCCAAGTTACACTTTGTATGCAAAAACATTTTTTTTTACTTATGGTCTACTACAGTATAGTAGCTTGTATCTGACCTATTCCACTGACTAGTGCGCTGACATTTTCTGTAGCTGCAAATCCCAGAATCCCCTGCAGCTGACAACAGAGGAGCGCTGCAGCAGTGGGAGACTCAAAACCCTGCAGAGAAAGTATTTATAAGCTCTGGGGCCCAATATTCAAAAAACAGCAAAGTGGAGCCCAAAGACTTGTGCTGCACTTTGCCCTTGTCCAGGAGTCTGGGGATGCCACATTCAGTCGGATAGCACTCCGGCGCTTTCTGAGTGAATACAGGGGCATGTTGGTGCAGTGCTAAATCAAATAGTGCAGCCCTGACATGGATCCCTGCTGTGCAGGGAATAGCAGCACCTGACCCAAGAGCACCAGAGTGCTAGGCACGATATTCAGAGGGACCAAAGAAAATGAGCCCATCAGACAGGCAAGGTGCTAAGGGGCCATTTGCATGCCCATTATGGATTCACTTGCATGGGAAGTGGTGGCTGGTGTGCACAGATCTGCCGCACCCAAGTGCCCTATCCTATATAATATAGGACAGTTCCTGGTGCTCAGTGATACCAGGCCTTCTGATCGGTGGCCCGGTAAACCTGAATTGTATCCCTGGTGTTCAGTGGTCCCGTCTCCGATCACCAACCCATACATTAATTGTGACTCCCTGGTGCCTAGCGGTCCCGCCTGTGATTGCCAGCCTGTATACTGAATTGTGACTCCCAGGCTGCCCAGCAGTCCCCCCTCCCTCCAATCACTAGCATGTATATTAAATTGTGAATACTTGGTGCCTAGCAGTCCCCTCCCCAATCACCAGCCTGTATAGTCAATTGATACTCCCTGATGCCAAGCATTCCCCCAAGATCCTGATCCCAAGCCCATAAAATAAATAGGTTCCCTGGTAGTGAGTGGCCTCCCAGTACCCAATCCCCAACCCTGTTCAAGAAATTGACTTCCTGATGGCTAAGGTCCCCAACCCTCTGATAGCTGTCACTTGTAGGGTGAGAGATGTCCTTGGCATCCAGTGATCCCACCTGCTCCTCATTCCCAAGTCTCATCACATTCAACAAAGTCCATGATGTCCAGTGGTCCCCCATCCCCCTCACCCAGTCACCAATCCCCAGCCCAGTAACAAGGAGAACACCCTCCCATGTATATGAGAAGTACCCCTAGAATGCCAGCTGCAATGTACAGAACATCCCTAAATATTCCGTGGTGTCTGTGGTACCCCCGATTGCTGTTCCCCCATGTCACTGAAGTAGTCCCTTGCATCTAGAAGCCCCCCATGGCACCGACAACCATCCCTGCCACCCACCTTTACTTGAATTGTCGGTGCCACAGAAGTCCATATGGTGACCGGCATGGCCCTCCTCACACCTCCTCGGCTGGCCGCTCTTTGCAAAGCCAGAGAGCGTGCATCCTATGCAATGTACAGGGAGCATGGCCTCTACTGTACAGGACTTCACTGCAACTATATAGTAGAGAATACATGCCCTGTACATTATATAGGACACACACATTCTGGCTTTGCATATGACAGTCAGCCAAGGGGGTGTGAGGAGAATTGTGCAGGTCTCTGTGTGGGCTCCTGTGGCACTGACAATTCAGGTAATGGGGGGTGGAAGGGTAGGTGGTCTGTGCCATGGGGTGGAAGGCTGCTAGATGCCAGGTATTACATCTGTGACACATTGATCATGGGGTATCACAGGACACATGGGAATATTTTGGGATGTTCTGTGCACTGCAGCTGGTATTCTAGATACAGTTCTCATATACATGGGAGGATGTTGTCCTTGCTATGGGTCTGGAGATCAGTGACCCAGGAGGGGGAGGGGGACCACTGGATGCTAGGGACTTCATTGCACATGACAGGGCTGTTTATTCAAACCCAGTGGGACCACTGAATGCCAGGGACATCTCTTACCCTACACAGGACAAAAGTCAGAGGGAAGGGGGACCCTAGCCACCAGGAAACTGGGCCTGGGGATCTCATACTGGGGGGGGCACTGGCCACCAGGATGCTGGTTTATTTTATGGCCAGGGATTGGGTACTGGGAGAGAATGATTAGCACCAGGGGGTGTCATCTGACTATACAGCCTAGTGAACGGAAGGAGGGGGGACCACTAGGCAACAGGGATTCACATTTAATATATGGGCTGGTGATCAGAGAGAGGGGGGACCGCTAGGCACCAAGGCTTACCTACATGGGTACTGGTATGATGCTCAGCAGCGGGTACCATGGACCCCCGAGGGGGCAGGAGCTCTCCCCCACTGACCAACATGGTTGTTGGCTACAGTAACTCCAGCAGCAGCTAGGGTTGCCCAGAGTAAGCTGAGGTTTTGTTCACCGATATTTGCATTGCACAAAAGGCTGCACTAACCCATTTTGATCAGAGTAAATGTGCTGAATATGGGGTTGCACAGATATTCCTGTCCCTGCCCTTCTCTTTGGCCACCACATACATTATGTTTTGCATGGGGACTAACCCTGTTTGTCTATGCAACTGACCCTTCTAAATATGACACTCTGGCGCAAAACACAGTTTGCCCAGGCAAACATCCATTTACGCCCATGCAAATTTTTGAATAACGGGCCCCTGATCTTTTGTTTGTTTATCCTGCTGTGTTACCTGGGCTAAGTACAGTTCCAAAATTTTTCTTTCCTTTTCTTTAAATAATAACATACAGTTCCCCCACCCTCTTAAACTGACCCATACCATCCTCCTCCCCACCAAGCCCTACAAGATATCAATACACATAATCCCCCTTCCCTCCACCCATTGTTGCATCCATTAACACAACCCTCCAAATCCCTAGCCTCAGCAGTACATTTGTAACCAACATATACACTGGCACTTAATTATTAAAAAGGATACATTTCCAAATGAACAATCGTTTTCTGCAGTTCCCTGCTAAGGGGCATGCAGACATTTTCTCTCTCTCTCTCTCTCTCTGTAGCAGCAGTAATGTATCTTAAGAGTAAAAATAATGAAATCCATACCCTTTATTTGTACTTAAAGGACTGCAGAATACACTTTTGGCTTTCAAATGCTGTATGTTTCTGATAATTTTGCCTTGGGTTGTTTCTCTGAAATTAAGGTGTTGGAAAAAAGTACATTCTACAACTGTCAGAATGTTTATGGCTTTTTTTATAGTCAAATCACCTGAGGCATCTGTCAGGTATACAGTAAGTAAAGCTGTTATGTATGCTTTCAAATCAATGACTTCATATGACATTGGCTCACAGAGCCAGACATTTAAAGAATATGTATTGCTTTCACAAAATGACGAGAAAGACTAAAACAGACCTATTCTTCTTAGGGATGCAGAACCACAAAAGGTTCCTGAGGTTCCAAAAGGTTCTGATACATCATAAAAGGTTCTGATAGTTAAACAAACCTTTTCAGAACTTTCAGAATCTTTCTGTTTAAAGTACAAAAACTTTTGACCATCATTGCCTACCCTTAAGCTATTGTCTGAGAAAGGAATGGAAACAATCTAAAAACAACCTGGGAGTGGTACCACAGTACCTCCAGCCTCTTTTTGTGTCTTTCCATCACCACCACCATCACCACCAGCCTTCTTATTAGATGAAGACCAGCTTAGGGGGTATATTAAGCTTTAAAATCATGTATTGAAAATTATCAGACCCTGAAAAAAGGTTATGATAAGGTTCTTTCACAGGAAACGGCATAGATTCAGAATGGTTCTGATCTTATACAACCAATCCTTCCATCCCTAATTCTGCTGGAAGAGGGGTTTTATCTCTCGAAAGCTAGTCTTAGAAATAATTTTGTTCATCCAATAAAAGGTAACATATTTGCTGTTTTTTTTCTCTCTACATAGTTCTGCTGCAAATCCAGAATTATAATAAAAATGTATTTCAAAGGCACCAACAGCAATTTAAAGGAGAAAGACTGTTACATAAGTTTAATATAAAAAAGACCCTGGTTCAGATTTTAAAAAGATGAGTCACCTCACCATTTGCAGTTGATTGAATCAAGTATGCTCTTCCTTGTTTTCTTGGTACATGTTATGTGCAGGATTTTATAAGGGCGAAAGGCAGACGCCAATACCTGTGTCAGCATTAGGACTGGGAGAACTTGGTGAAGTTCTGATCCTTATTAAATAAGAACCAGAACACGGGGAAGTTCTGATTATTTATCAATATTTCAACAAATGTGTTAAATGCAAACTAGGGGGCAAAAATCTAGGATTCAACACAGTGGGGCAAAGGGGGTACTTTAAATCATAATTTGTATGAAACATAAAATAGAACTGTTAAAGTGAAAGGGAGGTTGCAGAGCAGACAGACACCTGCTAGGAGTTGGGACAACAGTGACGCACAACACACAGCAGTCTACAGGCAGACACATGCAACCAGCAGCGCCATCTGATTTCTCTTTTTCCCTCCCTCCAAATTCTTCTGGCTTAAATAACAAACTTAACTATGTGGTTAGTTTTGGCCATTGGCTGCAAAAAGCAAAGGCCATGGTGAGGTGTCAAGCAATTTGTTCTTTCATTTTCACAGTTAGATATTGGCTGTGTAATATGATCAGACTGTTCTTGTCTCATTGTCAGATCCAGTTTTTCAAAGGATCACAGGTTTTTGTAACAGTTTCCATTAGAGGTGCGTAAGCAAAGGCAGGCTTAGTTTCCGTGACTTGTGGCAACCTGCATCAAAAAGTGATTCATGCATCACATGTGATGCAAATTAACACAAACCGCATGTGAAGTTTGGATGCTAAAAGAATACTTATTAGGTGGTGTAAGCAGTGTCAGAACTTCACACACAGTTGTGGGATGTGCGTCTTCAGCAGATTTGAAAATTGGGTCCAATGTTTGTAAATTTCTAAATAGAAAAGAAGACCTTTTGCCCATCATGTTCTTTCCCTGCCATCTCACAGAGTGTAACCACCTATTCTTTTTTCTTCTAGGCACTCATGTAGCCTTAATTTGAAGACATAGGGCTGGATTCTGGAATCCAAGCTGTTCTGCCACAATTAATGGCTGATCTACCACTGCCTGCCTACTGTGGGATACAGGACCCCATGCCCTGGCAGTAGCAGGCTACAGAAGTCTGTGCATGACTTGGGCAGACAACAGTTCATGAACATGCCTGAGCACATAGGAGCATTGAATTGCTCCCTGTGCTGTCTACCTTTCTGGTGTAGTCCATGTGCCAGGGCAGGAAACATAGAAACATAGAATTTGACGGCAGATAAGGACCGCTTGGCCCACCCAGTCTGCCCATTTCCCTACCTGATGGATAAGCTGCAGATCCTAGTTAACCAGCAGCCTACTTCTTCCTACCCCCATCCCCCTGTTCTTGTCTCATTGTCAGATCCAGTTTTTCAAAGGATCACAGGTTTTTGTAACAGTTTCCATTAGAGGTGCGTAAGCAAAGGCAGGCTTAGTTTCCGTGACTTGTGGCAACCTGCATCAAAAAGTGATTCATGCATCACATGTGATGCAAATTAACACAAACCGTGACTTGTGGCAACCTGCCACAAGTACTGTGGTACCACTCCCAGGTTGTTTTTAGATTGTTTCCATTCCTTTCTCAGACAATAGCTTAAGGGTAGGCCACTCTGCATACTGCAGCCATCACCCCCAACTGCCATGGTGGCACCGAGCACAATCAGATGGCAGGTAAGCCACACCCAGAATAGCCAATGCCTGTGTATTCTGGTCCAGTGCCATTGGCATCACTGTGTCCAGGTACCCTGTCATCCTATTTTTGTGTTCTTCAGGGTTTCAGGTGGCATGGGGTCAGCGGACATTGAATTTCAAAAACATTCCAACTTCACTTCCATCAGTATGTCCACTGGCTGCCCATCCTGTATATACTGTTCTGTTGCGGAGCACTTGGAAATAAGTCTGGCAGTCCTGAGTGCTGCCTTGGTTGCTACCACTACTGCTGTTGTGGTAAGCAACTCACAGCCCATGACTGTTGATGGTCACCCCATCCTATATCAGACCAGGTTTGGCTGCAGACAGAGGGACAGATACTACCACAATTACCAGCGGTATCTGTTCCTGAATCTAGCCTATAGACTGTGAGCCAAATACTGCTTTATATAGAAGACTATTTCACAAAACCACCACACTTTCTTTGAAATATTTTTGAATAAAATTTAAAAATATTTTTCCCCTAACTGCACACTTATGCTCTCCACTTCTCTTATTTTTTCACACAGTTAGTGGCTTGCTCTGATCAGATGGAGTTATTTCTTTTACCAGTGTGAAAACGATTTATTATACTGCAATCATATCATGAGACAAGAGGTGTTGAGGATGTGACAGGTAGTGTGTAACTGTATGGCCTACACTATTTGGGAACATTCACAATGACAGGTCAGACAGGTTTCGAAAGTTCAAACTACTAAACTCTTTATTATACACTTGATTGGACAGTTTAAAATGAAATGGTATATTTTTCAGTCCCCCCCCCAAAAAAAAAAATCTCTCATCATCAATTTCATTTCATAATACAGCAGAAATTAACCGTCTCTTCCTGATCTTCTCCAGCCTCTAACTCTAGGGCCCCAATTCAGACTATACTGAACTGGTTTTCTCTCTCAGGCCTGTCTTTAGGTTTTCTGGCCACTGAATCTAGTGCCCCAGTTCAACCTATAGTATACCAAATTGGTTCTTTCTCTCTAAGCTTTCACCAGCTCTCCCTACTTTCAAGCAGACTGCCAGGCAGACCTTTTCAACTCTGCCTGTCTCTGGCTTACAGGGTCTTCATTCTATACATTCAGTCACACATTTTTTCATAGCATCTCTTCAGCTCAGTGCTCTGCAAGATTTGCCTCTCCCTGCCTGAATATTCCAACAAAAGAGAAAAAAACTTCACACTGAGAGATGCTTATTTTATTCAGCTGCATCAGCCTTCAGCTGCCCCCCATTATCCAATTAAACTCTGACTGCAAGTTTGTAGGTCTCCCTGCACTGTTGTCTTAAAGGCCAATCTTCAAATGACATATTCTGGCAAACCTTGGTTTGGTTTCTACCACAGCCCCTGACAAAAGCACAATTGGACCCTTAAAAATTGAGGACAGAGTGCAAAGGACAGACCTACTCTGTCACAGAGGGTCACAGTGTATGTCTTGACCCTTTTCAGGTTTGAGGTAGTGCTGTGTGGAATCTTCAAATACATTTCGGCAAATTCTGACTAATTCCAAGGAATCCAACTGGAAGTGGAATGGCAGAATTCTGCCAGCAGAAAGTGGATTATTATGTATTATTAAAAGAACATTTCAAATAGAGAAATGTGATTGACTGATGACATTCTATCAGCCCTACGTGAATCATGAACAAATATGCTTGTATATCTGGATTACCAGAGAAGTGCTTTTAACTAGTCCTGCTTTTAATAAGCGTTCTATTGATGGAACTCAGAGCCACCATTGAAATGCCCTAACACCAAGTGGCCATAGACTTCAGTAGGAATTAGTGTTGATTAATGGGGACCATAGAAATCAAAAACGTAGAATGGAAAGCTGATTATGCTGCATGATGCCACTCAGCAGGTGGTTCTATATAGGCAAGCAAACATCCTAACATTACGTTCCTGTATTAAAAACACCCGCCGCACTCTTGTTTCCTGGTGCTTGCAGTCCTACCCATATGGTCCTGCCATGTGGTATATAACGCAAATGTGGCAGTAAAAATATGCAAGTGAAAGAAATAATTAAAACTTTGAACTTCTATTGGTTCCACTGTTAACATTGTGAGTGATTATGTAGGCAAGTACTGTCAGATCCTAAGTGAGATTTAGAAGGAGTCTGAAACGAAATGAGGAAACCATGGACAGAGACACTAAGTGTGGCACCCAGTGGTGGTTTCTTCAGTTGTGCTCATTATGCCATCATTACAATAGAATTAATAAACAGAACAGATGTTCATCTGCGTGCATACAGCAGGCTTGTTATGTGGGACGTCGTCCACCATCATCACGATTACAGACTTCCATTCTCGGTCTCTGATTTAAAAAACACAGAAACATAGATGACAGCAGATAATGGCCACGTGGCCCACCTAGTCTGCCCAAATTGCCCAATCACCCCGCCCGATTTCTATGATGGGATGGCTCTCCTGGTTAAATAGGATGACTGTCCCACACTTGCTGACTGACTGAATGGGTCCTCTGATTAGGTGAAAATCATTATCACAACCAATGATGACCACTGACATTCTGATTTTTTTCTGCCCAGTTGCAGCCTGAGCATGCCACCCCCTTCCCCCAACGTTCCCAGCTCTTACTCACACAATAGAGAGCTGAAGAGATTAGGAAGTTCCATTTTATTTTTTTTTTTGTCGACATGTTTATTTTTTATGTCACTTACTGAGCTGCATCATTTCCCAATCCTGTTTGCTGGCAGTTTAAGTAATGTAACCCCCCCACACACACACACGCACACACTAATTAGGGTTTACCTTAATGTCTTCCTGGGCTCCTCAATGTCTCCTGCCAGACTGGCGTCCTGTCTCAGAGCAATTCTGTTTATGTCCATGAGAGTGCCCTGTTTAGCCTCCGTGCCTGTCCCTTTAAGAGACTAGATAATCTGTGTTAAGTGATTGGTTTGAGCTGTGTCCAAGTGATTTAGGGCTTGTGACCAGCCAGCTCTGTTATGCAAGCAAGCACATTTTTATTTATATAAGGCGCCCTTCCAAAGCTCAGGGCGCCTTTACACTTATAACATTAAAATCACCATACACCATAAAACATGTAAACACTAAAACGACCATATCAGTTTGAACTCAAAATATCCCTGAAAAAGCCTGGTTATACAAGTATGTCTTCAGACAATTTTTAAACCATCTACGGTCTGGCTATCTCGTATCTTGTGAGGTAGAGAATTCCACAGGGTAGGAGCCACAAAGGCAAAATATCTTCTTCCCAATATTTTAAGGGATATCCTGGGAATCTCTAGCAATCTCTCGCCAGAGGAACGGAGTGAGTGGGAGGGACAGTAAGGATGCAGGAGCTCTTTCAGGTAGTAGTGCCCTCTTAGTGGTGCCGAGGGAGCTTGTATGAGAACTGTGCGTATTTATTGTTTATGTGCTGTTATATTTGAAGTAGAGATGTTTGTTTAACCTCCTTTCTTTGCAGCTGTGCAGTTCGAATGGAAGCCACCATGTTAGGTCAGGGACTTCCAGTAATTGGACCAATCAGACTCTGGGGATCTAACATGGATCCTGGCCAAAGTGCCTCGTGGGAAGGAAAACTGTAGTTTTTGTAGTTTTTTGGTTAGCGCCAAAACTAACCTGGAGGGGAACCCCTAACTCTGACTGACAGCTTTCTCAACCAGCATGGTTCTCGGATTTACAAAGGAAATCCTCAGTGTGACAATAGACATTATACAATGGCAAGAAAATTTCCTGCTCTCTTATTGGTCAGTCTTGGGCTGGACCCATGCTGTTATCCCAGCACAACATCACAGGTCTAGTCTCAGCCTCACTGTGAACCTGGAGATGAGCTATATGATGAGCTAGATGACCTCTTTTTTTGCATCTCCTCTTAAGAAACAAAAATATTTTTCGACACTAAAAAACATTCTTTAAAATTATTTTTTTATTTTATATATAACAACGAGCCATTGTATAATAGCAATAATGCCTTCCAGGGTGTGTGTCATTTGGATAATGTCATGCCTCAGTTATTAGACGCACTTGGCCTGTGGCCTCGTGCCCAACCACCTGAGGCGTGACGCTATCCCAGCACCACACACACCCTGTCAGGCATTATTGCTTAAGTGGATCAGTTAGAGTTGGAGGTTGAAGCGGGAACAGTTTGAGCCTTCGAGCAGCTGCTCCCTGAAGAAATGCAGGGAAATCATCAGGAGAGGCCTACCTTGCCTCCCTGCCATGTTTCTCCTGCCTTTAGACTGCCTATCACAGAAGTCAGAATCATCTGAGTTACGCTTGGAACTGTGGCAAAAAAAAAAGAAATCTTAACCAGTGCTACTTGTGATTTGGACTGAAGATTTGCTCCTGTGAAGTGATTAGCCTGGCTTGTGTGCAAGACATGCTTTTGATCAAGAGGTTTACCTAGTGAAACAGCTGAATTAACAACCAGACTGCATCCGAACTGTTCAAAGTTAGTGCTACTTATTTGAATGTGCTGAATGTGTTTTGTGGGTCGACACTTGCTTGCCTATGACCCAACCTGTTATGCCAGCTGGAGGTTTCAACAACAAGAAGACAAACGAACATTGCCAATTTGGTCATCCTGCCAGGGCCTTTGTCAACCCAGCACAGACCAAATACCCTGCACGAGAGATTGGCTTCAGGGACCCAGTCTCTGCACCACAACAACTTGTAGGTTGCAGCCACCTTGAGGAAAGGCTATGAAGAGGAGGTGTGTCATGTTGGCCCTGTTTCCCCATGCTCATCAGTGAACACCACGAGGTCTCCATACCGCCTGCCTGTCTGCAGAAATCTAGTAGCATGAATACAATCAGGATAGCTTCCTGCAATGAGTATTTAAATCATCTGTGGTACCATCTGATTGCTTCAGTGTTCTGGGTTTACAAGGGACTGAGCCAACCAGCTCAGATTACAAAAAAATCTTTCTATTATTGTGCATGTTAACTGCCTTTCTTTCAATCAAGGGCCCCAACATCAGCTGCAACGCTGGCCACTCCTGGGCAATGTCTATGACTAGCCAGCTATTCCATCATGGGTACCCAGTGTTGTGTGACTGTCAAGTTGGGAGCAAAACCGCATGCCAAAACTGAATCAAATCAGATTGCCAATCATTTGACTAAATTCATGCCCTTCCTTGTTCCTTACACTCCAGCAGTCCAGAGGAGTGCCATGTCATATCTTAGACTATATCCATGGTAACAGGGGACAATTTTACTAAAACAAGTAATACATCACAGAAAATTTTATAAAACAGAATTATAAAGATTATTTTACTGGGCCCAATTTTAATAATAGTATAATTTTAATAATTATAGTAATAAGGTATTCCCAGGGGTTATGTTAATGTTCTTACTTATCACTCCCTGTGGTATGTAACACTCGGCTGCACCTCGTGCCACATTACACCCCCGGGGGTGATTAACTAATACATTAACATAACCCCTAGTCATCCCTTATTGCATAAAAGTGCAGATTAGTGTTCCAGAGTTTTCTTTATGTAATCCAAAAATGAGTGGTCCGCAGTTTATGCAAACTGCAGAGTAGTGTTCTCAGGATTATTTAAACCACAGATTAATTTTCCACAGTTTATGTAAACCATGGAAACATAATCCAAGGTTTACATTAAAAATAAACTCCATGGAGCCGACCAAGTGGTGTGGAGGGCTCAGGCACTGACTGCCTCACCTATTGCAATGCCAGTGTCCGAGGGATGCCATGCTATTGTCCCTGTTTCAGGAACAGATATGGGGCATTTGAGGGCTGACCTGGAGATTGATTGATTGATTGATTGATTTAACTTCATTAAATGGGTGAGTGCACTGGCAATGAGTATCTTTTTCAGGCACGACCTGGGTGCAATAGCACAGACACAGAGGTAGTACATCATAGCTTAGAGGGAACAAAAATGAACAGCATTGGTTTAAGATACCTTTTACAAAAATGTACAAGTGTGGACAGTAGCAGACAATAGGTCTGTAATTTAATACATACAGAATACATACAAAAGGAAAAAAGAAACACTGGCAAAGGGGAGATGGAGGACTGACCGTCCGTAGACAACTCTCTTCCCTCAGGGTGACAGGATTAACGTGTCCAGCTGCTTGCCTGCCATCTTGAGGAATCTGGGTGGCAGCATAGAGGGACCATGCATGGAATGGATCCCAGTAGCAGGCACTGGGGGAGGGGACTCCGTGGAGATGGAGCTCACACTTTGCACCATTGCACACAAAGTGGCCCCAGGAGAGAAAACAGAAAAACACCCCTTCAGCAGGATAATGGCATGAACCCTTGCAGACCCCACACCAGTAACTGGGCACCTCCATAAGTCCTGTGGCAGAGGACAATGAAGAAAGTTAAACCCCGGACAAGCCTGGTGGTGGGGCCAGTCTGAATTGGGCAGTCAGGCAGACCAAAGGAAGACAAAATACTAACTGAAAAAAAAGTCCAAAAAACATTTTGGAAGTGCAATTGCCATTCCATCTGAATTCCCCCAGTGGAATTCCACCCTCCATGCAGTTTCAGTCTGAGGTTGCACAGTTCCTCTGCTCCCTTCTAACATGAGCTACTGCTCATCAAGCTCTCTCTTCCCTTCTATATCCCAGTCTTCATTGCTAGTATTTATTGCTACCCCTGTTTCAAACCAGACCACATTATCAACCTCCTCTCTGCAGTCTCTTCTTGGCTTTAACAAGGGAACTCCTCATCCTAAGTGACTTCAATATTAATTGGATTTCCCTTCTTTGAACATACTCGTCCAAAACATAAAGTTCTTCCAGCTCAGTCAAAATATCTCAGACTCAAGTTGACTTCTTTCAGAGTCTACATGGCTTAATCCTTCTTCCACTAACCACTCCCTCATTGACTGTTTTTGTCTTCCACCCCCACTGAATTTCAGAAGCTGGCACACTTATTGATGCACTCAATGACTACTACATTGTCTGCTGTGTGCAGAAGGTCCATCACCACAAAGTGCCACCTATGGTCATCCAACTCCAGTCTTTCATGTCCCTTAATCTGATAGCCCTGCATGCTGGCTGGTCCTTTATTGCAGTGGGCATCGATGTAATGATGCACGTCTTCATTTTTAAATTAAGTTAGTGGCTGTCTGGGACACAACTCCTCTCTATAAAGTATCAGGGTCAAACGCTGCAACTTTCCCTGAATCTTAAAACAAAGAACACAGCTTGTCGTACCCACAAGACCTCTGGCTCCCATAAGGATCTTGCAAAGTACAAGTTAAATGTTATCTGTATCAAAGCCACCAGGTTTACAAAATCTGAATACTTTGCTTCCAACCTCTACAGCAATATTAATTGTTTACCTCTATGTTCTGGAAGATCATCCACTCCTTCTTTGACTCCCCCCCCCCAGTCTACTAATCCTATCCTCACACTAGGAAGTTTTATTGTCTCTGAACCTTTTCTCCATCAACAATTTTTTGCCACTTGTGCCCTCTTATTCCTACCTTCCTCTTCCTCTGTCCCTCCCCAGTCATTCCCACCCCTTCTTCCTCCTCCTTCTCTTTCTCCCCACCCTCTGTCCATCACTCTAACCATCTAACTGGCTCACAGTCCCCACAATGGGTATAACTCAAACAGGCTTGACCTCAAGCTTAACTATCTTTCTGCTACTGCCATGGTGTCCCCTACTATTATCTTACAATGCTTTCACAGGCAAAGCCTACTAAAGCAAGGAAGAATATGTGTTGCTTGAGGGAGAAACCACTTGGGGTCTGGATGGATCAAAATCTTGACTTCTCTTACATGTGGGTGCCATCCATAAGAAACTTCACCCTAAACAAAACCTGCAACCCACTACTAGCTGGTCGTGAGATTATGATCAAAATGATCATACCAGTTTTTGACTAGGGATGTGTACTGTGCAGCCTCAAAATCTATCCTCACTACCCTGGACCCTCATTTCCACTCATGCTGCTTTGCCCTTGACTGCCCCCCCCCCCCACATACATACACACTCTCATTCCTCACTGCTCCCTTCACAACTCACTCTCCCTCCCTCTCTTGAGGACAGATGCCTTGCCCGCTGTGTTACATTTATCACCAAATTCTGGTTCAGAATCCTCCCTTTCAATCACAGCTCCCTACTCTCCTATCTCCCTCTCATGCACTAAAGAAGCACAGGACATTTTTGAAGCTGTTCAGGGGAGGGCCATGAAGATGATTTGGTGACAGCAGGAACAGACATACGAGGAAAGGCTAGAGATTCTCAATAGGTACACACTAGAGGCCAGGAGGGAGGACGAGGAACATAAGATCTTTCTAATACAGTGGGCAGCAGTGTACTCCTCCCAAGAAGTGAGGGCAAATTAACAAGAGGCCATGGACAGAAACTGGTGGGAGGAAGATTCAGGAGGGCTATAAGGAAGTTCTTCTTTAAAGAAAGGGTGGTGGAGAAGTGGAATACATTGCCAGAAGATGTGGGATATCTGAGTAACACAACTATATCCATGTATACCCATCTTAACCTGTACTCCCATATGTTTTTCTACTGTATGTTATCTCTTAATGTTATTCTCGGGTCACCCCTGAAAAAGGGACCTTTAGGGCCCAGTGGGCTTACCCGGTCATCAAAATTCAATAAATAAATAATAACTAGGCACAGTCAGAATTTAGTGCATAAAAAATGCCCTGAGGCATTCATCAATTTATTCCATCTTCAGCAATCAGAAGGATATATGTGCAGAAATCAAGAAAATCATGAAAGTTAAAACTCAGTTGAGAATAATAAAGAAATAAACTTAGAAATAGGAACCACTGCTTTGCCTCAGCAGGGTCGCATGGCTTTTCTTTCGCAGCCTAGCCAAACACTCTCTGGTGTGAGCTTACAGCACTTGGAGATCTTTCTCCTACCTCCATCAGTACAAGACTGACTCCCTATCTAACATATTTCTGTCCCTAGTGGAAGCTTTTATACTATTTTGTGATTACATCATAATTCTCAGGGGAATTCCCATTTGCTGTGACATTACATAATGGGGAGTTTCCATAGGCCGTGATGTAACATAATTGGGAGTTTCCATATTTCATTTAGTTTAAGGCTTGCTGGCACTTTATTTTATTTTTTGGGGGACATGGTGAACAAGGGGACCAAGGACACCTATCCCATCACTCGGCACCTTCTCCTGAAAGAGGTCACTCTGTCACATACCTCCCTACTTAAGAGGGCAACCATCTGAAGGTTGTCTGATACACATACCCATCACAACCACGGAGTATGGTGGAGTTCTGGCCCTCCCTCACCATGCAGCTCCACCCCAGGGTCCCATAAACAGAGTATGTAATCATACAGCCCCTCACTGATAACATACTTACAATACCCTGGGGCTCTTATTACTTTCATAACATTCACTGGTATTTTTATTTCACTAGCAAGACTAGTTACTAATCATATAGTATAGGTTTCTAAACTTTCATTTGGAATATCTGATACCTACCAATAGCGTATCCCAATAGATATTCCCCCAGAGGTCAATTTCTACTGTAAACCTCCTTGTATCCAGACCAAAAAATACAGAAAAGAGTAAGGAATAGATCAAAAAGACAATCTGATAAGTGGCCAACATATCAGACGAAATAGAAAAAGGTGATAGAGAAGAAGATATATGAAGCACAGACTGTTACAACAGTATTTTCAGTTTTCAGATGTTGCAGATAAGAGTATACCCCTTCTCTCAACCAGGAAGGGGTTGGAGATATGGCCTGTCCTCATCCATTAGCTCCCCCCAGGGTCCCTTAAATAGTGTAATCAATTTAGTGATGTACTATCTACTCACTAACATTACTTTACCCTGGAGTTAAAAAAAAACAACAACAATGGAGATCAATTCAACTTCCCATTTTACCAGTCTACGTGTACTTCCATCAGCACACACGGGGTATGTACTACAACCTTCTGAGGTTTTTATCCCAGAAACAGCTAGTAGTGAAAGTATAACACAGTCCAATGCTAACTACCATCTAGTACCCCTTAACCTATTTGGGTGTGTCCCTCTTTTCCATGGGTGCCATTTCTTTAGGCCCTCCCACCTTTGGGTTCCAACTTCTACCCATCTGTCAGGTACTTCCTGATACACAGCACTGGTTCCTACATAGGCAGCCACCTGCCTATACATTCCTGGCCAGTAATATCTTGAAGTGATTTCACTCAGGATTTCCCCATGGTTTAAGGGCCTAGTGTGCTTGGTGCAAACAGAATCCAACACCTCCCTCCTATAAGTCATGGGTACCACCACCCTGGCATCTACTTGCCCAGTACGGGGATTGGGTTTCATGTGATGCAGAACACCCCCTTTTTGTTCATACCACCACAACTTAGTTCCCCTACCTTCATTTAACATTTTACCCTCATGCACAGAAACATAAGCCTGTAAGTTGTTTAACTCAGCGTCTCCAGCCTGCAACATTTCCCAGTTAGTAGGCGGGTTACTGGTACATACATCAGCTACACAAGTCCTTTTAAGTACTACAGTCTCTTGCAATTTGCTTGCAGTCTTTACCCCAGCACCATCGTGTCCAAACGCAGTCTTACCTGGGGACTTCTCATGGTCCTTCCCTTCCTGAATACTATCCCCCACCAGGTAACAGCTAGGAAAAATTGTCAAAATCTGCAACAAAGATTCAGTCAGGGGGTCCTCCTCTTCTAGGTCCCATGTTTCCTGGTCATCTATGGCCTTCATCAATTCCTCCAATCAGGAACTCTCCAGCAGCACCTGGCGCTGGTCCTCTTCGAGCCATCGTCCGCTGAGCCAGTTTATCAGCCGCATCAGCTCATCCACTCGATCATCGTACTCCTTCCTTGGTGCTTCGCACAAGCCACCAATGTTTTCCATGGCCCTCATCTCTGGTGCCATGCACTTTCTGCCATTACCCTCTTTGGTACCAGGTCTGGCACCCCTGACTGAGTTCTCTCTGGTATCCCTCAGACACTCAGCCAGTATCCCACTTTTGACACCAGCTGTAGTGGGGTTGGGATTTCTGAGTAACACAACTAGGCACAGTCAGGATTTAGTGCATAAAAAACGCCCTGAGGCATTCATCAATTTATTCCATCTTCAGCAATCAGAAGGATATATGTACAGAAATCAAGAAAATCATGAAAGTTAAAACTCAGTTGAGAATAATCAAGAAATAAACTTAGAAATAGGAACCACTACTTTGCCTCAGCAGGATCGCATGGCTTTTCTTTCGCAGCCCAGTCAAATACTCTCTGGTGTGAGCTCACACCACTTGGAGGTCTTTCTCCTACCGCCGTCAATACAAGACTGACTCCCTATCTAACATTTCTGTCCCTAGTGGAAGCTTTTATACTCTTTTGTGATTACACCATAATTCTCAGGAGAATTCCCATTTGCTGTGGCTTTACATAATGGGCAGTTTCCATAGGCCGTGGTGTAACATAATGGGGAGTTTCCATAGGCCGTGGTGTAACATAATTGGGAGTTTCCATATTGCATTTAGTTTAAGGCTTGCTGGCTTTGGGAAATGGTGAACAAGGGGACCAGAGACACCTATCCCATCACCAGGCACCTTCTCCTGACAGAGGTCACTCTGTCACAATGGACTCCACCACCAGTTTCAAAAACAGGTGGGGTAGGCACAGGAGAATGGTTTGAACCAGAGGAAGGAGGGAGGGTGGGCTGTCAGGGAAGGGGGTGAACAGACCAGTGATGCACAACAGTCAGGGCCAACTGTAGACTAGCTCTCATCCAGCATTAGGCTGGGTGTGGATGCAGGCAGCTACTTGGCAGACTTGATGGCCAATTGGGCCTTTTTCTGCCATAGGCCTCTATGTTTCTTTATTTCTCCCCATGTGAAATCTTTCACTGGTCAATCAACTTTCTCCAACAGGTTCTCCCATCTCTGGTCCAACCTTTCCCTGTCTATTCTCTCTGCTCCATCCCCTATCACTCCGACAGCCCTCCTTCATGATTACAGAATCCATGTTAGCAATTACCCATGATTCATAGCAGCTACTTCCTTATTTACTGAGTTTTGTTGTGCCTTATAACCTAAGCATGTTGTTTGCACTTACTGTACATATTTGCACATGAAATTTATCTCTGCTGCAGTACTGTACAATTCTTTTCACTACTTACATTGCACATGTTCCTTTCTAACTGTTGTTTTGTACTGCACTGTACTGAATTTATCTCTCCACTATTTATGACTGCACCATTTTTTAACTACGTTTATATCTTGTGCATTGTATTGTGTTGCTCCCTTCCCTCTCCCCAGGACATATCTGGAAATGAGTTGCTACTAGCTCAGTATGCTTTTCCTGGAAAAAGTAAACCATCATTAAAATTGTATTTGTCAGTCAAAAGTCCATTACAAAATACAATAAAAAACATATGTGGACATACATAATGAATAATTAAAATACACATACAAAAATATATGAGATTTGATAAAAAGCTGGACACAAACAGTTCATTCCACATGATCTCTCCAAACTTCCACCAAACAGAGGATAGCAATTTACTTTTTTTTCATTTTTGACATAGTAGCAAAAAAAAAGTCTTTCAATACTATAACCATCCTCAGTTGTCATAATAGGATTAACAATTTTTTTCTTCTGTTCTCTTGATCAATAGATCAGACAATAGGGCCTAGTCAGAAGACCTTCGCCTCATAGTACCATGGACACTCAAGAATCATATGGCACAGATTATCCCTCCCCCCTCCCTAAGTTCTAGATATACATTTTTTGTCAACAGGATTCTTAGATTGTCTATAGCGAACTTCCAGAATTCCACTGGGAAATTATTAAAATCTATAGTTTATGATTATACAATGGCAAGAAAATTTCTGTGGCTCTGATTGATCAGTGTGTGCCTTGAACAGTGATGTTATCTGAGTATAGCATCACTGTATCAAGTCTGGGCACACACATGACAGACTCGCAAATCATTCTTCCCCTCCACAGGGTAGGGATGCTCTGAGCTGTTGCTGTAAATGACTTCACTACTGCTCCCCCACCACCACTGATGATGTAACAGTTCCCTTGTCCTCTTTCTGTTCTGTTCTCCTCACTGCTACCCATGTTAAAAAAAAGAAATACCTCTCACAGTAAAACATTCCACAAAGCAAAACAGTGCCTAGTAAGTCCCGTAAGTCCCAAAAGTATAGATGATGTAGCGCATGCACAGAAGAGAGCCACGCTCATTCACCCACACACACCTGTGATCCTGAAGTAAAGAAAAACAGTGGTGGAAAGAAAGGAAATACTCAGAAATGAAAACAAAGCCATACCTGTAATTGGCTTTGTTTTTCACAACAGTGCCGTGGCAGCTCCACTGTCTGTTAGTGATTGGCGCATCAGCCATGCTCCATGGATCACACAATAGCACTTTGCCAGCTCCACTCTGTCTCTGCCTCTGCATGTTAAATGTACAACTCAAAAAGCAACCATTAAAAATAAACATAGCCAGCATCTACTATGGCATAGCATGTAACACAGGGACACAGTCAGACCTGTGTGTGGTAACAGAAAAAAAGCTGCAGCGAGGGAAACACAATGTAGAAGATAGTGCCAGCACCATCTAGTGGCCAAAACAAAAACTGTGGACTTTTTCTGAAAACATATACCTCCACACATGAAAAAATGCAAAAAAAAAGCCATAAAAGATTTTTTTTTCTATTTTCTTGTTTTATTAAAAAAGAGCCATTGTATAATAACAATAATGCACTCCATGGTGTGGTTCATGCTAGGATAACATCACTTCTGGGGTGTTAGATGCACTCAGCTTGTGGCCTCGTACCCAATCTCCCCAGTTGTGACATTATCCCAGCACAACCCACACCCTGTCATGCATTATTGCTTAAATAACTTCCTTTTGACAGGATCTGATAGAACATAAAGATAATATCTAAATGTATGTCTGCTATCATCTGAGACCAACCAGCGTGAACAATGAGACTCACTTATTAATTCAAGAGCCCTACAGGCCTAAAACATACTTATTTTATCTTTCACATATTTATTATATTTAACACTAATTGGAATATGTTTTGCATTGTATTTCCATAAAGCAGATAGTTAATAATGTTGTAGCTTCTCATTGAGATGCTTAAGCCAGTCAGACAGTGGACAGTCAATCTTTTCCCAAAATAATTTTTTTAACGCCCATTGTTTCAATAGCCTTTCATCAGGCAACCGCATTAAGATTGTCCAATATTTTATTTTGCTAATGATTGAAAAAGCCAGTACATGAACACTACTTAGTTCAGTCCTCAAATAAACAGCAGGAACTGATTTTGGAACCCCCAGAAGAGAACGTAAAACTGAGCCACAAGTTAATGTGAGGTGTATTATCTCACTTTCCTGAACACACTTCAGCCCTATACAGGGCTTTTGCATTATGTTTAGCACTCAATGAATACAATGCAGGGCTGACAGACGACCTTCCAAACCTATAGCTAAACTTTTTTAGGCCCACTTTTGTTTTCTTTAGTATTAACGCTACATTAATATGTTAAGTCCATAAACAATTAAAGAAAAAGTCATACCTAGATACACACAATCACAAACCGTTCCTACAGTTTCACTCCCCAGTCTCCATTTATAAGAGGTCTTATTAGAGCCAAAAAAAAACTCTACTTGACTTTTTTAGGATTTATGTTGAATTTTAACTTTTCTGACTGATAAGCCAATATATCTTATTTCCACTGTACAAAGAAAATCAAGCCAAATCTTTGGCAAAAGCAACATCAGACATCATTGTTTGCCATATTTTGAAGAGTCAGAGCAGGGATCATCTAGTTTTACAAGCAGATTATTTGTATAAATGCAGAACAGAGTAGGGGGCCAGGATGCAGCCTTGCCTCACACCCTTGTTTGCAGGAAATGTACTGATGAACTCATTTCTAACCCCACACGGACCCTAGCTCAAGTTTCAGTGTATACTGCAAGTCCCAAATAACACTAATTAAGGCTACTTTCAGTGCCTCATTCCTGAATAAGCTGCCAAATGAGGTTTCTAGATAATGAATCAAAAGCCAAGCTACTGTAAAAGCTATATAGGCCACATATAATTTAGGCTTCCTTAATTTGACATACTTCTCCAGAAGATGTTGCAGTACAAAGCAGTTGTCAATAGTACTTCTCCCAGTCCTGAAATCTGACTGGGACTGAGACAGGCCCATTGGCTCAACTATCTGCTATTTAGTCTACCCTGTAGCACTTTAAAAAATATTTGCAATAGTATATCCAGTAGGTTTACAGGCCTATACATTCTGTGGTCGGCTCTATCCCCCTTTTAGGACTGCAGTGGGCATAGCCCTACAGACTTCTTGCTATGAGAAAAGGACGCCTGCAGTCCTATCAACCGAACAACATGTTGGAGTTGCTACACAGTCGCCTCTGCATCTGTGAAGCACTCTTCTCACTGTCTCAATAGCAGTTGCACTGCACTGTTTTTAGTCTGTCGGTGGTCACAGCAGAACACGGTACACTCCACCATGTCCAAGATGACCACCAAACCCTATTGTGCATGTGTGACTGCTAGCGCATCTGCATTAAGGTTTGGTGGCCATATAGGTCACAGCTGACTGTGCTGTATTCTGCCTGTGACTGACAATTACCTTTTTTTTTTAATTATACATATCCCCCACCCGACCCTCCCTCTCAGCACCCACCACCCCACACCACCCACCAGAATCATAACAATGGCACTGGGGGTGCCCAACCCCCAGTGGGGTGTCCAATCCTTCAGTGTCGCAATCATGTCTATGTCCCAAAGGGACTATTATGATGAGTTCTGATATCAGACAGTGGATCCAGTCAATCTGTCTGACAAGACTGTTAAATGGTTAAAGAGTAAAAACTACTCTCTTCCTAACATGTACACTAAACACAGCTCTTGATTTCCATGTTCCTCAGAAGATGAGAAATGCCAGTTAATGCAATATTACTGCTGTTAGATAAGCTGGTCAAAATGTTGAACCTGTACTTCCCGGTGCAGGCAGCATGGTCTGCTGGCTATAACACAGGCTTGTGAACCTGGACACCCAGCTTCAAATCCCACCACAGCCACTGTCTGGCTCTCATCTTGTCTCTTACCCTCAAAATCCTCCAATCTACCCAACCTACTGCATCCCAGTGGGACAGTCGTGAGTAAATAAATGGCTAAAAAAAATACAGTTAAACCTGTTTTTGTTCATATTCCCCACCCAACCCTCCTTTCAGTACCTACCATCCCACATCCTCCCCCAGAAACACAACACTAACACTGGGGGTGCCCAATCCCCCAGTTTCACGATCGTGTTCCCATGATGTTTTTATGACACTGGGCTTGCCCAATCCCCCAGCTTCGCAATCATGTTCCCGTGACCTTTTTTTAATATATATTTTTTTCTCCACCCACCTGATCTTCCCTTTCAGCATCCACCTCCCCAGAAACATTACAGTGACACCCCAGTGTCGCGATCATAGATTCTCAATCCTGAATTTTATTTTTGCCTCATCAGTAAAAAGAAAACCATCCATCCATGTCTTTTGTGGCTGTTCCTTACCCCTCACCTGACCCTCCCAATTAGCACCCATCCACCCCCAAACCCTTACTTACCCATCAGGGGACCAATGCCGTAATCCTCTCTGGAGCACAGACATGTCTTCACTCTTCAAAGCTGGACCACGAACTGAAGAAACAGGTATGCTGTTCAATGTATTTCAATAGGATTTTGAACTTAGTGCCATAACTTGAGCATTTTTGCATATTTTTAGGCCCAAAATCTCAACATGCCTTCTTTGGGACCCCACCTCATGAACAATTGCACTATCATTAGGCAGATCTGTCCCAAAAGGTGATTTCATGGACCCTGTGCAAAATCATATTTTCTCTGCCCTTGTTCATGAGCTGCGGTTATAAGAAGGCTATGTTGAAAATTTGTTGTAAAAATATTGAAGAAACAACCAAGTTATGCGCCTACATTGAATTTTTCAGACATAGGCAGGAAGAAAACTAAACAGTTTAGTATCTTACCAGACTGCAGGACTGCATCTGAGGATTTCTATGCGGATTAGCGCCCTCTGCAGTCCCCTCTTTATACAGCCTTATCTGTCACTCAAAGGTAACTAAGGAGGGACCCTATGTTAGTTGCCAGGCAATTAAGTATTTATGATGTTTTACTAGTATAGTATTACACATAATGCTTGGTTATTTGATTATGCCAATGTGTAGTGTATTATAATGTATGGTGGGTCACCTTGTGATTATAGACTAACCTAGCTAGTTTTCTTTTGTCTTTTCAGTTAAGGATCTAGTCAGGTGACCCCACTCAGACTTTATTTAAACCTTCCACTAGGGCTTGATGTTAGATAGGAGACAGGGAGTCAGTAGGAGACTGACAGAGGTAGGAGAAAGACCTCCCAGTGGTGTGGGCTCACACTGATCATTCTGACTGAAGCCTAGAATCTGCTAAGATAAAAGCAGTGGCTTTTGTTTTGAATGCAACTAACCTTTATTTTGATGTTTTTCATTTGATTTCTGTAAATATTTTCATTAATTTTATGACAAAATAAAATAAATGCCTCTGAACATTTTCATGCACTGTGAGTCTGCCTTGTATTTGTTGTCCTGAATGCCCACACCAGGTGACAATGGACCCTGTGAAAAATTACCTTTTGGGAGGAGTTGAACCTTTTCTCTGCCCTTGTTCATGCAGTGGGATTATAAGAAGGCTATGTTGAAAATTTGGTGTACAAATATTAAAAAAACAACCAGGTTATGAGCCTATGTTGAATTTTGCAAACACAGGCTCCAAACTTTGGTACTTTTCAATATTTTTACCCCAAATTTACAACAATGACATATCTTTACAGCACCACATGAATGTGACAGCTGTCATTTTTCAACTCTGGCCCAAAATGTGTTTTTGCAACCCAAAAGTGGATTTCGAAGTCCCTGCGCAAAATCACCTTTCAGGTAGGAATTGAACATTTGCTCTGCCCTTCTTCATGAGGCAGGAGCATAACAAGGCGATGTTGAACATTTGGTATACAAATATTACAAAACAACAAATTTATGAGCCTATATTACATTTTGCTAACACGGGTTCATACCTTTGGTAATTTTCAATATGTTTACCTCCAAATTCTCCCCATGCAGCCCTATCGGCTCTGGCCAGAGTTTGTTTATATACAGGGACTATTTCTGTGCCCTTCCAAGAATTTGGAACCAATCTACTTGTAATACACTTATAAAAAAAATCCAGAGCTCAGGCTTCCAATATTCTTCTCAACACAGATAAACCTCAGCTGGAATAAGTAGTAAAGACCTTTATTTTTATACAGGACATCCCTGTAAGGTTTGGGCCAGGGCCCTTGTTACATTTTAAAGATCTAATTGCATCATCAACTTCACTTAGTGTAACAGGAACACAATTATCTCTTCTCACTATGGACAGTGAAATAACCTCTGACACTAATATCTGATTTTCTAAAAAAAAAAAAAAAAGCCTTTACTGAAATGTGCAACCCAGTTTTCAGCTGAGATGTATTGTATGTATTGATTTCCTTAGCAGAATTGAATGTTCCTTTGGCTAGTAACAACCAGGATGCCTTAACATCATTTCTCTCAATAGTATCAATCATTTCTTCCCTTTATCTTAAATAGTAAGTTTTATTCATCTCCAAGAAATATTTTATATCTTTTTCTGTTCAGTCTGAAATACAAGAGACTTAGGGGACATTTGTGTATGGTATAAAAAGCACGCAGAAGTATAGATCTATGGGAATGCATGGGTTTAGCTAGAAATAATACATAAAACAGTAGATATCATGACATGTAGTTAAAGGGAGAATTTTTCCAAGACAAATCTCAGAAAAGGCTGGATAAACCAGACAGTGGTTGATATCTGAAACAAACTTCCAAGTAAAGGTTGTGATAAGCCCCACCTTTGAAATATTGAAGTCATCCCTTGAAGATTATATGAGAGATGAGAAATTTGCTTCTTAAGGCATATTGGTCGAGTCACAATGGCCTAAAGCTGCTGACTCATATCAGTCCATGATTCTATGATTCTGCATTCATTCAGGAATCTACAGTTTTCTTTATTAATGTTTCTATTTTTTGTTTTCCTCACAATAGGCAAGTATTTCTTCTTCTGTTTTTTTTTTTTTTGTTTGTTTTTTTTGCCATTATTATTAAATCAATCTTCTGGTCCAGTGTCTCTTCTTGCAATTGACTCATATAGCATAGGTCTAATACCCTCAAATATTAACTCTGTATTATTTAGATATGCCTTTGCTGTTTCTTGCTGAATACACCTTTCAAAACATAATAGGTGAGTCACAATTTTACCCTGGGGGGAGATATCCCAAGATAACTCTTTTTTAAATTATGTATTCCGCTAAATTGTAAATTGTGCTCACCCCCACATGAGTTGTATTTCATTTAGAATTTCTTTTCCTAAGAGAACTGGAAGTTGATCACTTCTCCTCTAGTCTGCATATAGACTATATCCCACCACTCAGTATCACTATCCCACAAATGTAAATTGATTACTAGGGCTCCAGCATGGGAAAAATATGTAAACTGCCTACCTTGATCCCCCTTAATCCTACCATTAAGAGGATACATCATAAATCCCTTTAGAATATCAATTAATCAAAGTCCAGCTTGATGAATTAAAATATCCTGGGACTTTCTTGGGAAATCAGTAGCTTTTTTTTGAAGTCCATTTTGCAATAGAGTATTCTACAACCCCATCAAACAGCAGTATACAGACATTCAGATCTCCTACTATCAAAATTGCTGGCTGAGGAAATCTATCCTGCTGATCAGAAATTGTTAATCTTAATGTGTCGCATACAGCTTCTCCATAAAATTTGAAACTACGAGGGGTAGAGCATAGAAATTAATAGAGATTATTACCGTGCTCCCATTTGCCAGCTTAACTATAATATATTGAACCTCCTGTATTATCTTTTCACATTGCAGTCACACGTCTGTTTTTAAACACATAAATATCACTTCTTAGTAGTATTTTCTCAATTGAGAACCATGCCAGATCAGATCATCTGTCTAAAGTATTTTCCAAGTTGCTGCAAATAAAAATGTTGTTCACTTCAACAGGAATCAAATCTCTTGGGAGTAAAAATTTTATTTTTGTACATTCCATTCTTTATTACTGAAGACATTTGCATGAAAAGAGGCTCTTGGTCCCTAAGACTTCATCTGTACAACCTGCTTTTTCTGCTTTGAAGTCATAACCCTAAGCTTGTGACTTTAGAACCTTGTCTGTGTCAATGTGTTGTGATGTCACAAAGAATGCAACAGATGAAGCCTAAAGGGAAAAGACCCTGGTTTAATGCAATGTCTTCAATATAATCATTGGAAGATTCTGAAAAATTCCAATTTTGGAAAAATTTGTTATAACTGAGCTCTGCTGATGCCAAATGAAAGTTTTTCACTGGAAATCTGGAAAAAAAAGGTGGAAAAAGAACTGCGTCATTCCTACATGAAAATGTTGATATGTAATGGTTTTGTTTCTTCAGGTCACATAGTAGGAACAATATGCAACATGTTGTGGCTTCTTGAGCCGCTTTCTCAAGGTGTGTCCATTTACATACACATTCCCAGGTTGGGTACTAAAAATGAAATGTTTCCTGTTCATGGTTCAATGCTATCTGTCGGGCTACCAGTATTCTTCCTGCAGACCGTTTTTGGCCTGACAGCCCTGCTGGACATCAAAACACCTCTTTATATCCTCACATTCCATTTATTATTTCTGTTGCTTTCTTCTGAACTGCTTTTAGCATGTCAGTTAGGGATGGGCATGGCAACTGTGACCTTGTTCAGATTCCAGCTCGCCTCTACAGGAATTTGAGCTGAAGGATCCAGACCTAGCAGAGGCAGTCTGCCTACAGGTAGGTTGGCAGGATCAAAATCTTAGCTGGAACAAATATCAAGGTTCAGTGTACACAGTCCATTAGTTTCCCTTATGCAAGCCTAGGTAGGAATGACAGGACTGACTGGATGGAGTTTTGTTTTGTATCTCTCCACAACCACTTATGTACTCTAACTATACAAGATTTGCCCTGGATCTTTGGGAAGTTGAGTCAGATGAGTCAAGCCTATCTAAGACAGCCTTTTGGGATAGCTGGGGGAGATCTAACTCAGAACCAATTCATCAATCCCTATGGTGACCACCACTGTGCATTTTTTTCCACAAATCTACACAGAGGCATTATTATACCTTTTGGTGCTAAGTAGTTCTCTTAATATAGGCAAGGTTTTATTTCCTTCATTTAATGTACTATACAGTAGCTGTGTTTTGTAGCACCCATTTTAGTTTTGTGTATACAGTGTCTTTTGCATTAACTAGCCATCATTTCTAAATTTTTAGAATAGTAATCTGAACAATGTATTTTCTTTAGCAATATACATATTCTCACATTTACCAACAGGAACATTTCATATGTCATTTATTTGCCAATCACCCTAATATGCTTAGATATTTTTTTAAATATTTTTTTCTTTGTTTTTCTGTGTGTTAAATTTTTTTAGTGCTTGGGAAAGGTGCTGGATTGATAGCACTGGAACCAGAAATCCTCTATTTATCCACATGACAGGTACAGCATGGGTGATCACAGTGCAAGCTCCTTTTGTTTAGATATTTTTCTATTCTTTTGGTAACCAGGTAAGGCACACTAGGCACAATAGCCTGTTTTCAAGGGCTACCTGGGAGAACTGGGTTGGTTAAGTGACTTGTTCAGAGGCACACAGTATGCAAGTGGGGATTGTGGAAATCAAACCCAGATCTGCTGGATGTACCAAGCTCATTCACAGCTCATTACTCTAACCATTAGGCTATACTGCAAGCCCAGTATAACCCAGTTTGAAAGCTCATTCTAATTGTCTTGTGAACTTACTGATCCACTAATTTTGGTATCATTTCCACATGCAGAAATATACTGTTCCTAGTCAACCCTAACTCTTTTTTTTTTTTGTTAGTTATTTAACCAGGACTAGCACACTCTAGGTCACTTATGAATACATTAATAAGAGTGAGTCACAGCACAGATCCCAGTGGCACCCCATTCATTACTTGACACTATTCAGAAAGTCTACAGCATATTACCACTCATGGTTCAAAGTATATTAGAAGTTCAGTAGGCAATTTGCCTTTAAATGAACTTGTCACCTTAGTCTTCTTTAAAGGTGGATCTCATATTTTTTTATCTCCCATATATTGATGTAATCTATATTTGAAGGTACTGATGTTATTACTTTCTATTGTTCTCTATGGCAGAGTGTTCCACACATTGATGACGCTATGAGTAAAATATTTGCTCCTTTTCCTGGTGTTATTTTCCCCCAGTTAGGCTGTAATTGTGAGATCTAGTTGTTCTCATTACTGTGTGTCCCCTCAGTCCAATAGTTTCCATAATATTCAGATCATGAAATGCCCTATATGTCAAACAAAAAATCCTCTCTAATTTGTCTGTATTTAGTAGAGAATAGTCCTAAATGTTTTAATCTTGTATCATAACTGAGTAGTTTTAGGTCCTTAATTTGTTTGGTTACCTTTCTTTGAACCCCCCTTTATCAAGGTATTCTACAGTTCAACCACATTAAGGGAGGCAGTATAGCGCAGTGGTTTAAGACTCTGAGCTGCAAATCTGGAAACCTGGGTTTGAATCCCACAGCCCCCACTAGCATACTATGTGACCCTGAGCAAGTCACTTAACTTCCCTGTGCTCCCAGGTTGCACCTGTAAACAAGCTTTCAGCTTAGTGTGTCTCACCTGGTTAAACAATTGGAAAATATTAACCCATGTACTTTATTTTCTGTGTAACCCCCACTCAGGTATGCCATTTCTTTCTTGACAGCTCTACCTGGTGGGCTGGGTTTGGGGAGGAATATGTCACTCGGCACATTGGCTAGGTTTGGCTACTCTGCAACAGGGGCACCCAAGTAACTCCAGACAAAGGAAGCAATAACTGTAATATCCAATACCAGAAATGGGATTCAAAAGTGTGGCATTTATTCACATCCAACAGACTAAACAAAGCATAGATGGACCCCCACGGGGCTACACTCCTGGTAATGCAGATTTAAGGAGACCAGAACACATCCTCATCACTTTAGCCCTCAGGCTCTGAAACACACTGGGCACACAGCCAAGACATGCAGCTGCTCTGGGTTTCCCCGAGATCTAGCTCCCTTACCAGCCACTTTGGACACTTTCCATATAGCATGGAAAACATTTACTGGTGGCCCCTAAACCACCTATGAGCACTTCTGCTCCATAAGGGAATCTTCCTCATCATTCCCACATCTGGGTACTTTTCCCAGGCACTGGCCAAGTACCTGAGAGAAAACAACAGGTGTCTCAGAGCAAATCTGTAAAGGGGAATTTGGTTACTACTGATGGGGGGTCTCCTAACTCTCGCACCCATAATTCATACCCGGCCATTTCTCTGGACTGTAACACCTCATCCTTTAAAACACTTTGCTGTGTAGATTCTTTTTAAATGTATTTCACATCCAGTCTACTGTCTTTACATCCCTTTTGTGCTGGACTTGAAAATACTTAATAAGTGGCTTTGTCCATTACTCTAGACCCCGCACAGAGTTAAGCAGTCCAATCCCCACATCTTCCAAACTGTACTTGGCTGTCTTTTCCTGACCCCACAGTAACAGTCCCTTTAGTTTCATCTTGATGCAGGTGAAAACACATGGCCCTTTAGCAGAGCGAACTCACCCTTCAGTTGCAGATGCCCCACAGGCATTTCCTCCTCAAGGAACTCTCTTCCAGAGCTTCTGGTGCCTCAGCATGAACATAAACAAGGCAGCTTCTTTTCCCTAGCTGAACCAAAGTGGTGTGCCCCTGGAAGCAGGCTGATTCCTTCCCCCCATCCCCACAGGGATGGGGTCCTGAACCATTGAATGCGGTCTCCACCACTTCAATATGCTCTTCTTGTGTTCCTCTTCAGAACACACACCTATACCAAAATAATAGTTCTTTTCAGAGCTTAGAGCTCTGAGGGCCTGCTTAAAGCAGAGCACCTGTTTCAGACTACACACACTCTACTGAACTCTACAGACTGACTTCAAAATCCCCAACGTTCTACTCTAACCTCCAACTGCAACATTCCAGAGTGGCTTATGAAGCTGCGACAGTTCTAAATGATGTCATCCCTCAGTCTCGCTGAGACTGAGAACAGAGTGAGACAGTGTGAAATCCATTTAACTGGAGTTTCACAAGCTGCCTTCCCTGCCTACCACTAGGTCTTACTGGGATTCTAGTAACCCCGGGTAACATGGGGTTACATCTGTAAAACTCTGCCCTTTCATTTTTTGAGTAAAAGATGAATATTTATGATAAGTACCCACATAGTTTAAAAGCCTATGAAAAGTATTTTTTAAATGAGGTATTGGGCTTACCTGTAGCTGGCAGCAGTACACATATATATCCTTATCTTAGTCTGTCCTATTTTGATACCACACTGCCACCATTTTTGAAATCTTGTGATGTGCAGGATGAAGCAGTACCTAACGTCAGTGTAAGTAGGCATGCTTTCACCCTCCATTACATCACAAGATTCCAAAAATAAAGGCAGTGTAGTATCAAAATAAGGCAGACTAAGATAAGGACATCTCTGGACTTTTTTAGCTATAAGTAAGTCCAATACCTCATGGCAAAGGAAAAAAGTGGAAATTATTTATTGAATGTAAGAAATTCTATACAGGATTTAACATTAGGACTCTTTGGTTGGATTTATAAATGGAAATTTCCTGTTGACCAGGTTGGTGGGATAGGGATGGATCAAGGGCCAGTGGGATGGGGAAAGGAAATGTATATATTTATTTGTGTCATTGTTGCTTACCTGGTTATACAGTATGGGGAATTCTGGTAGGAATCAGAGATCAGGGGGGTGGGGTACTGACACTTTGGATGGGGAAACAGTGCTAGATATATCATTGGGGGTTTGGGATTTTCAGAGCTCCCAGTACTACACTAATGCATAGAAGTGTAGTTTGCTTCCATCAGGGAAGAGCTTCTGACTGGTTGTCCTCATAGGCAATCCAATGCCTGCACTGTGTGGGGGGATGCATCCAAAGTACTTGGTACATACATTCAAATGTAGACCAGAAAACGCAATAAAGAAGGGAACTGGTACCCAAGACTGCTGGACCACGCACTAATATTGCTTGCATAAACAATTAAAAGATACAGTATGTAGAGTACACAGAGGGAGACTCAAATAATAGAATGGGGGAAATAAAAGTATTACTGACAAATGCAAGAAGCCTTAGAAATAAAATGAATGAACTAAAGTTCAAATTGATAAACTAAACTATAAGTATCTGTGGAATAACTGAGGCATGGTACAAACAAGGAGATTGGATAGAGAACATCCCTGTGTATGATTTTTCACAAAGAAAGAATGGATAAAAAAGGAGGAGGAATATCCCTTTATATTGCCACAACATTAAAATTATATGCATTAACATATAATGAGTAGGACGGTATAGTAACAGAACAAGTATGGGTAAGGCTCCAACTAAAAACAAGGAAGTTAACAATGGGCTCATGTTATCAGTCAGTTTAAGCAGTTTAGAGAACATATGTTTTCTGGATATAATTGAAAAAGTTGATGCTGTTGAAAATGGTGTAGTCATGGGTGATTTTAACTTCCCAAAAATAGATTGGAACAGCCTTACAGGAACAAATCCTGTTGAAAACAAAATGATAGCAATCACATTACATAAAAAATTTGGAACAGTTAGAGAACAAAGCTACTAGAGAAGAAAACATCCTGGATCTAGTATTTAGCAATCTAGAACATTCAATAGATAATATAGAAGTAATTCCCTCCCTGGGAAATAGTGATCATAATATGGTCACTTTTTCAATTAAAGATTCTTGGGGTAAGGTTAAAGGTAAAACTGTAATTAAAGACTATAACAAGGCAGATTATAATAAAATGAAACAATATTTACTAAACTGGGACTGGGAAAATTATCTGTATGGACTATTACTGGCTGATGCATGGGAGCTGATCACAAATAAACGGTGGTATTGCATTGATAAGTATGTACCTACCAGAGAAAAGTACAATGCCAAGAGCTGCATACCAAAGTGGTTCAATAATCACATAAAAAATTATTAAAACCAAAAAAAGGCTTACTATAAATACAGAAAGAATAAAACTCCTGAAAGGCTAGACGCATATAGCAAGATAGTAAAACAATGTAAAAAATGGATTAAAAAAGCAAAAGCTGATGCTGAAATGAATCTAGTAAATATCAAGAAGGTAAAAAAAAAGATTTTAACCATGTGCTGTAGATAGTCTTAAGAGTGGTCAGAAATAACTAGGACCTCTAAGAGAATGAGATGTAGTAATAGAAAACAAAATGGAAATGGCAAACAAAGTTGATAGTTACTTCCTAAATGTTTATCAAGAACAAGACCCATCACTAGGGACCCTATTTAATGAATATTGTGAGGTTAAAAAGAATAATGACAAAATCATTTCAGTGAATGAGGTTCTGACAAAATTAAACAAACTCTGGTCAGAGCCAATATGGTTGTGGAGAGCTTTTGGGATGTTTTTACCTATTATTAATAATGAATTTGCACAGTGCAGATCTGTGGAGAGGCAGTTTCAATGTCGTCTTCCTTTTACACATTTTTACAAAGTGTTTTCCTAGAATATTGCTATATATTTAGCCTAGATAGTTCACAGAAGAAATGACATCTTATTTTCAGTGGGGCTCTACATCTACACAATATTATGCTGCACTGCAAACAACATTTTACATCTGGGGAGACATATTAAGTGCCAGACTGATGCACGAGCAGTAAGCTGCATTGCGCAAAGAGAGTGACCGGTCAACACCAGGTGCACATACAGTGAAGCCCACCAGGATGAAGCGCAGCACTGCAGAATTCTGCAGTAGAGTTACCTCAGCAAACAATGCAGTTTAAATGGGAGTTAATCCCTTTTGTCATGCAGTAAACCTGTCACACTGCTTCATCCTGGCAGGCATCATTGTACCTATTGAAAATGTGACCCTAGACGGGAGTCACAGTGCAGGTGGCCACCAAGACAGGTGCATCCAGGGTGCCCCCAACTGAATACCTCCCAGTGGGAATGTGTGGCACATATCGGTATGCACCGCAGCCCCCATGGGCAATATTCAGCCTAGGAATGCAAATGAGCTAACTGAACATGCAGGGTGCAAAGGGGCCTTATGCATGCTCATTACTGGCCCATTTGCATGTTGGCACAGTGATGAATGTGCCAGAGCAGCTCTTGCCCCCAAGCCCCAACCCTGATTGCTCCCATGTAGGATATGCCCTGACCCTTTGGAATAACTTACAAAAAACTCTTAAATTAGACACCCTTGTCCCTCTGCCCATCTTTAAGGCTGTATACTTGCGTGTTGTAAGCGAAGTCTACAACTGCTTTACTCGTCCCCAAACAGCTCCTACACCACTCGTGGCTCTCCTTCAGGTCTGAACCATGATCACAGCCACCTCTAAACTATGGTGGTTGTTATCGTCCTATCGTCTGTATGTTGAGAAAATTCGCTAAACCCACTTACTCCACACCCCATATGCTGCCCCATTTAAATGCGCTGCCGTACTTCTTTCACATAGCTATGGCTTCTAGCACACATGGGGTCTATAATCCTTACATGCTGTTGTGAAATTATCCTTTGCCTCCTAGCGCCAGCCGGCGTATGGCCTTAAGCATACATGGGGTCTGTAGTACTCGAAGGTTGTTATGCAATTATCTTTTACTGACCAGACCTAACCGGTATCCTAAATCTTATATATTTATGTATATTTGCATATAAACTCAGCTTTGGGGCATTCTCCATACTGTATACTGTAACAAATATATGTCATTTGCATGACCTGTATCCATGTTTCAAACAGGTCCACCTTGAAAAAGAGCTCTGCTCAACGGTGACTGCCTGTATAAATAAAGACTTGATTGATTGATTGATTGATTTCTCTGGTGGTAAAGTGGCACCCCAACCCATTCCACCAGCCCCAATCATTTCAGAGTCCAGGCTTTATCGATTCCATACTGTAGGGACCCCGCTCCCATCCCTGATTGCACCAGAATACACCAACAGTCCATGTCCATAGTGTAGTGGCCCCCGCCCCCCTCAATGGTGCACGGACACCTCCTCTCTGCCCCTCAACCCATCCAATTTCGATGACTGGCACTGTGATGGGATTGTACCACTGTATCAGTAGATGGCAGAGCACTGGCAGTAGGATGCTGAAATGTGTCATATGTAGGCAGGAGCTGTGTGTGGGTGATAACATCAAGTGGCCATGCACCTCTGGTACTCGCAAGTGGATCCATTGTCCCGGTGCCATTGCACTTCTCAGTGCAGATGATAGCCAATGCTGTACCCAGTCACACAGGTCCCGGAATAGGCATGTCACAGCCAACCTCCTGTTCATTTGTACAATTGGGGATCCACAGAAAAACTATCCATAGCCTGGAGCATACACTGCAAATGGCATTGCAGGATACTGCACCCCATGGAACCTGGGATACCTCATCAGTCCAGAGGGTGGGATGCTACACAGGCAAATGGGGGAGAGTGTGGACTTGCAGCAGTGTATGACAGCAGGAAGATACAGCATCGACAAGGCATGCATTGGAGGTATGTCAATTCCCTCTTATGGTTTGCCAGGGACATACACACAGCTGCATACACTGGTGGCTCTGCAGCTTGTGTAGTGCCCCAATGCATAGTACAGCCACTTGGGTCATTCCAGAGTGCAAGTCCCCAGCCCGGGTCCAGTGCAGTTGGCAGCTGGCCATGGCAGAGTGTAGAGGGCAGTGCCAGTCTCTGCAACAGGTTGGATATGGGGGGAGCAAGGGTATCTGTGTACTGGAGCAGTGGATGGGGGTCCTCTGTGCTATGGATATAGACCATGGTTTCCTCTGGTGCAATCAGGTCTGGGGGGGCCCTACACTATGAAGCTCTTCGGGGATGGAGCTGGATTCATTGGGGATGGGAGGGGGGTACCTCTAGTCCACCAGGGATGCCAGGCTGCTGTGCACCTGGGTGCACTTATGCAATCTGCCTGTGGGTGGCTGGCTGGGTTAGGCCAGCTACTCGTAGCCTAACTGTGGGCCACAGTGCTCTGGACTGTGAGGGGCACATTCCCACTGAATATGCCACAGCACAGTATATGCATGGGAATGCGTCCTCAACTTGCATGGCATAACATTTGTGTGTGCCCTGGCTCATTCCCTTGCTGCCAGTGCATCCCATACATTTGAATATCACACTGTGGCGCATTGTTGGAGTTGCTTGGCACACCTCCCTTTTCTGCCAGGATGCACTGCATCTCCTTTGAATATGGGGGGCCTGGACTAGGTACCCTGAATAAATACATTATAAAATGGTAAAATCATGACCCCCACTGAAAACAAGATATTGCATCTAATCTGGGACAGCCTGAGTAAATACAGTGCAAAAATGCGTAAATGAACATCCCTATGACAATGAGATATATAATCTCCTCTACGCTATCCAGGATACAAAATATAGGATAAGAAATATTCAGTGCTCCCAGATCCAAATAACCATTTCCCTGTAACAAGCCCTCATTTTTCTTGTATTTTCTCCACTGAGGCAGAATCAAATCCCTGTATAAATCCCTATAGATTTTTCCATAAGACACTGATTCCTTATTTATGACTTTGTTCTTTATTTATTATATCAGCAGCCTTTTATCAGGAAAATAGCTCTGATTTCAACATAGAAACATAGACTTTGATGACAGATATAAGGACCACTTGGCCCACCCAGTCTGCCCATTTCCCAACCTACTGGATAAGCTACAGATTCTAGTTAACCAACAGCCTACTTCCTGCCACCCCCCACTACAATTGCCTTGTGTCTGTCCCATGCATGTTTGAATTCCCCCACTGTTTTAGACCCAACAACCTCCCAGGAAGGCAGTTCCACGCATCCACCACTCTCTCTGTGAAAAAATTCCTTACATTACCCTGAGCTGTCCCCCCATCTTTAAATTGTGCCCCTTGTTCTTACACTTTCTTTTCTGAAAGATGCTACCCTCCTGGACTTTGTTGATTCCCTTGAGGTACTTGAACATTTCTATCATGTCCCCCCGTCCCTCCTTTCATCAAGGGTATACATATTAAGCTCTCTCAGTCTCTCTTCATATGATTTCTGATGCAGACCCTGTGCTATTTTAGTTGCCTCCTCTGGATTGCTTCCATCCTGTCTATGTCCTTGCGTAGATGAGGTCTCCAAAACTGCACACAGTGCTCCAGATGGGGTCTCACCAACTGACTGTACAGAGGGATAACTATTTCCCTTTTTCTACTTGTGATGCCCCTTCCTATGCATCCCAGTATCCCCCTGGCTTTCCTTACTGACTTCTCACATTGCTTACCAACCTTTAGATCATCTGATATGACTACCCCCAAGTCCCATTCCATTATTGTTGATGTTAGTACCTCCCCTGCTATTGTGTACTCTTCTCCTGGGTTTTTGTTTCCCAGGTGCATTACTTTGCACTTCTTTGCAGTGAATCTAAGTTGCCATATGTCTGACCATTCCTCCAACCTTGCAAGTCCCTTCTCATCCTTTCTACCCCCCTTGTGTATCAACTCTGTTACAGATCTTTGTATCATCTGCAAAGAGGCATACCTTTCCTTCCAGACCCTCTGCAATGTCACCTACAAAGATGTTAAGAGGACTGGACCCAGTACTGAGCCCTGAGGTACTCCTAGTGCCCCCTTTCTTCAGAATGTGTTCCACTCACTATTATCTTCTGTGTCCTGTTGTGCAGCCAGTTTGCTACCCAGGCTACCACCCTGGGACCCACTCCCAGGCTGGCTAACTGTTATTAATCTTTTGCGGGACTGTCTCAAATGCCTTGCTAAAGTCTAGGTAGGCCATATCCACAGCCCCTTCCTGGTCTATTACTTTGGTCACCCAGTCAAAAAATCTATTAGCTTCATCTGACATGACCTTCCTGCTGTAAATCCATGCTGCTTTGGATCCTGTGCCCCGCTGGCCTCTAGGTACTCAACAATTCTTTCTTTCAGAAGTGATTCCATCATTTTCCCTACCACTGAGGTCAAACTTACAGGTCTGTAGTTTCCTGCTTCTGCCTTGTTCCCACTTTTGTGAAGGGAAATCACATCTGCCCTCCTCCAGTCCTTAAGTACCACCCCATCCTCCCATGTTTTGTTAAAAAGTGTGGTCAGTGGTGTCACTAGGTCCTCCCTTAGTTCTTTTAGGATTCTGGGGTGAATCTCATCAGGCCCCATTGCTTTGTTCACCTTGAGTTTTAGGAGTTCTTTCAGGACTCTTTCTTCTGTAAATGGACTGGTGTCAACCCCCTACCCAGAGTGCTTCTATTGTCTGGTTTAGGTAACTCCTCCTCAACTTCTTTTGTGAATACTGAGCAAAGTACTCATTCAAGTATCTCTGTCTTTCATTGTCTCCCTCTGCCCACCTCCCCTCTCCCTTATTAATCTTCACTATTCCTCCCTTAACCTTTCTATGCTCCCTAATGTAGCTATAAAAGGTTTTATCCACCTTCTTAACTGAATTGGCTATCTTTTCCTCAGTTTGGGCTTTTGCTATTCTGACTGCCTTCCCCACTTCTTTCTGCTTTAATTGATACAGTTCCCTGTCGTGCTGTTTCTGTGATGCCTTATACTTTTTGGATGCAGCCTTTTTCTCCTTAACCTTCCCTGCCACCTCTTTTGAGAACCATAGTGGTTTTTCACTCCGCGTTGTTTTCTTTATCTGTTTCATATAAAGGCTTGTTGCCTCTATGATGGCAGTTTTGATTTTTCTCCATTGTTCTTCCACCCCTTCTTTTTGGCCATTTGCTAGTGTATTCCACAGGTATTCACCCATTTTGCCAAAGTCAGCCCTTCTAAAGTCCAGTATGCTTGTTTTTGTATGGCAAGTCTCCATGGTTGTGCTTATTGTGAAGCACACTGTGCAGTGGTCACTTATTCCCAGATGTCTACTGACTTCTAAATTTGTGATCCTCTCTCCATTTGAGAGTACCAGGTCTAGTATTGCTCCCTCCCGAGTGGGTTTCAACACTAGCTGTCTAAGGCCTGCCCCCTGTAGGTCATCGAGAATGACCCTGCTCTTGGATGTGGCTGCAGTACATGTCATCCAGTTAACAACTGGCATATTCAGGTCTTCCATCAACAGTATCTCCCCTTTTTCAGCCATTTTGAGAATGTCCTCTATCATTTTCTTGTCCATTTCCTCCCCTTGAGATGGGGGTCTGTATACAACCCCTGTGCGGATTGTGATACCATTCCCTGTCTCCAAGGTGACCCAGAGTGCCTCTTGTCCTCCCCTTTACTTTTTAGTTCTGTAGCTTTGATCCCTTCCCTTATGTATAGAGCTACTCCACCTCCTCTTTTCCCCTCCCTGTCCCTTCTGTAGACTGTGTACCCCGGTATGTTGACATCCCAGTCATGGTTCCCTGTGTACCATGTTTCTGTGACTGCCACAATATCCAATTGTTCATTTTCCATCAAGGCTACTAGCTCAGGAAGCTTGTTTCCCAGACTACAGGCATTGGTACTCATTGTCCTCCATTTAATGTTGGCTTTATCCTTTTTTCCCCCCATGCCCTGCTCTTTTGCCCTTGTCTATTTTCCATTTACCCTGTACTGCCCTCTGTTGAGCACAGTACCTCAGTGTTTACCTACTACCGTCATGTTTTATGGGGAGGCTTGAAATTTCCCTCCTATTAGCGCCTCCCCCCATGGCTAGTTTAAAAGCTTGCCAAGGAAGCACTTAAACTTGTCACTTAGGATCTTGGTTCCCTTCATGGACAGATGCAGACCATCGTGCCAGTATAGACCTTCATCTCTCCAGGTGTACCCCCAGTCCCCAGTCCCCAATGAAGCCAAAGCCCTTTGCTGTTCAGTATTAATATTATATGTCAAAATGGCTTTTGAATGATTTGGATTTACATGGTATGCATAAGGCATAATGGGGGACTATATGAAATAAATATCACAATAATTATTTCATGAACTATACTCAAAATTAGTAATCACAAGTAAGCCAATTTTTCAAAAGATACTAGTAATGCCTGTAAACAAATTTACTGCAAATAAATAAGAGACATTTCCCCATATACATATACACAGATACTGTTTTTTGAATCTTACATTTGTTAGTTTTCAGACAAATTCTCATAGACTTTTTCTTCTGACCGTCTGATGGAATCTTGAATGAGTTAAGTAAATGTTATTATTTTCTTCAAGGCCCTGATCCAGCAACTCAGTATATACACACTCAGTACATTATATTATAAAATGACAAGAAAAAACGTCTTCTGTTTCCAGCTGTTTGATCAGGACCTTTTACAAATGGTATAGTTATGCACCAGTATCTTGCAAGTTCCCCATAAAGATCTCTGACATTTCAGGAAAAATATCAAGCCCACACAAAACTTCCAAAAATATAAAAATAATAACATAGAAAAACATAAAGGAAACTTACAAGCTCAAATGGGGAGACTGGTTGGGCTATAGGCCCTTATCTGCTGACAGTGTCTATGTATCTATATATCTAAACAATAATTTTCCTCCTAATAAATGGCATGATCGCTTTCATTCTCAAAAATAGCACATTACATATCAAGTCAATATTTCCTCCATATATTTCTTGGCATCAAATAAGATCTTGGCTTGTAAGTGCTGAAATGCCTAAAGTTTGTTGTAATTAATTGAAAACATCTACATGTCTGTCATGTGGTGTCTTTTGATACATTTTGTATATTGCATTTCTATGCTTGTCTTTATGTACATATTCTGTGTAACTATTTGTTTTATACTTGGGACCCAATTGAAAATGAGCCTCGGCTCAATTGGGCTATCCTTTTCTGAATTTTCAGAATAAAAGTTTTACTACTACTACATGTTGTGAGAGAACAAAGCAAGTTAACACATACCCTGGCTATATTATTATCAGACCTCACATTTGGAGATAAATGAAAGTTAGCTTAATTTTAAATGGGCTATATTTGCTGGAGCAAAACTCACTGGCTAAAGGAACAGTGATTCTCCCATGTTTGATCTGAGTGCTCACCCATTGCCTGGCGTTTTTATGGTATTCAGCACTTGGCGTCTATTAGTATGGTCTTTTTCCGACATGCCTGTGGCAATTTGATCATTGCATAGTCCTTAGAGTCTATATAGTTTGGCTTTTCACTTTGTACCCTGTCAAGGGGTGAAACGAAAGATTGCGGTGCACCTGTGTAACTGTGTGGAGGTGTGTGTTTTCGGAATTGCAGTCGAGAAGTTCGCTATTAGCACTGAAGCGCTCAACAAAAAACACATCTCTGAATGTTTTTAAAGAAGGAGAGGAGGTGAAACGATAGCTGCACATTGTTTTTAGGCTCTTTTCAAGCTTTTAAAAGGTATGCCATGGTTGCCTAGGAGTTTGAGCACTTAAACATTTTTCCTGTAAAGTCTGTGTTTACTACGCCTAGAGGAACGCTATTTTTATTTTATTTCCTCAGTGGCTGATGAAACAGAGGGGGAACAGAAGAGCAAACTGGCCAAGCTGAGGTTGAAAACTTTAAAAACAGAATGGAAATTATGATTTTGGCCTATAAAGAAGGACAGTAAGAGAGTTGAATGCATGTGAGACTCCTTTGTTTTTTTCCTGGTAAGAGACCCTTCGTTTTGTGACTACCAGAGAATTGACTGCAGTCGTCTTTCCTCCAGGGCCAGTTTTGCCTATGTTATCCGGAGGGTACTGTCATATATGGGGTGAACTATTTTTCCCTTTTGGGTTTGCACCCACAGTAGATACTGTGAGGATTACAAGAAGTTGCTTTGGATGAAAAATGCCAGCTGATGGTGATGGCTGTGGCAGTTTTCTGCTCCAGCTGTTTATTAATGTTCTGACTTTACAAAACCTCTTTTAAGTGACTCAAGTGACTCTGAGACCTTGGAGAGGATTACTTATTTTAGTCCTGAGTTTGATGCAAAAAATATGTGTTTTATCCTAAACTTAATGGACTTTTGAACGTTAGTGGAGTTTTTGCTATTCTTTAAATTTTAAACTTAAACTAAGGTGCCCATAGTTTATAGCTATTAAAATCTAAAATTAACGTAGTTTAAGCTGACAGAAACTTTTGGTAAGTTTGATAGTAGTGAGTTCAGTGTATTTTATTACAATCATTGCTGGGTTTGTAAAATAAGATATTTAATATTTTTTAGTGAAGCTTTAGGATTGATTTGTGGCCATTTGATACTAGACAGGACATGATAACCCAATGGGGAAGGTACCCTCTCAGTGATATGGAGCCCTAGTATATGCCACAGGGGTAACCAATGGAGTAGCTGGAATAGGTGTAATCATGGGGGCACGGAGCGGCATGCGTCACATGGTGCCTCAGTGGACAGGTTCTAAGGCCAGCGTGTCTAGCTGGGCATCAGAAAGGCATGGTTATGATTGGAGTAGTTAAGGGGGATTGGACTGTGACACAGAGTTCTGCTGTATGCTCAACAGTGGCTGATAGGAGTAGCTGGACAAGAGATGATTCATGGGCATGGAGCAGTATGCACTGCATAGTGCCCAATTGAATGTGCCTCTAAATGCCAGCAGACCCTACTGGCTTCTAGGAAGGATTAGTGCAGATGAGGTGTGATCAGGAAGACCCCTTTGAAACCCAGTCTTACTAAGTGTCCTAAGTATGCCTAGTGGGAGTGGCTGGAAAGGAAGTAGTCCAAAGGGTATGGAGCAGCATGCACTGCATGGTACCTTTTAAGGTTGCCCTGTAAAAGCAGAAATCCAACGTGGTTACTAAGTTGGTAATATTGGGACACGATGTGTGTGTAGGGGTAAACTCTGCTGGGATTGATAGGACTGTTATGGTGATACGTGGCCCAAATTGGTTGTTCCTCAGTTCACAGGAATATTTGTTTTGGGCTTATTATTGACCTGAATATAGAGAGGTAGGTCGGAATATGAAACATAAAGTATGATAAAGTTTATACTGTGCTCCTTTGAACTATTTGGATTTATGAAAGGTTTATAAGAATGCTAAAAGGGGCCTCTTATTGATCTGGATATAGAGTGAATTTTTTATCTGACTTTTAGTGATTGTTGTTTACGTATATTATGTATAGTACAATATAAGGTAATTTGAAACATATAGTATGTCTGGATGAAATTGACTTTGTTGACTATGTCTTGTATGAAATGTTTGTTTATGTCAGATATTGTAATGTATACCCCCAGAGGGCCACCTTGACCTGCAATATCAGGGATTAGTCTCAAAGTTCGGGACCTAGATGTGGAGGGAACTGTGAGGATTTTTCTGGGGAAAACCCTAAATTTCCTATGACCCAGAGCTGGTCAAAGTAGCAGCGGGTATTTCATTCCCATTATACCAGTGTATAGTTGGAGCATGGGACCGCATGCGCGGTGGAATACTTTGTAATAGCACACTAATCAGATGGGTGTTACCGGCAGCCTTTTACCTACTGTAACTTGGATCCGGTAATTAGGTATCCCTAGATAATTTTTCCAAATGGTACCTCCAAGTGTATAGGTTTGACTTGTGACAGTTCCAGATTTGCTGACCAAATGTTAGGCCTTACTGGGGATGAGAGAATACTCTCAAAAGAGATCATCATGGCTATCTTATATTATATGATATATTCGGCTGATATATATGCGATTTATAAGAAATACTAGCTGACATCATCATATTTTATTTATAACTATTTAATTGTGAAATGTTTTGTGATTAAAACTGTAATGGCTTTGTTTCAACGATACTAAAAGTAAGTTATGGGAAATCAGCCAGTGAAATTTCCACTTTGTTCCCAAGGGAAATTTTGTACCTTTCTGGCCGGTCCGAACTGGCTGGCAATGTTTGGTGTTAGCCTCAAAATATTGGACCCACAAGTGGAAGGAATTGTAAGGATTTTGTTGGGGAGAAGTCTAAGTCTTTTAAGACCCAGAATTGGTCATATAATTAGCTGGTATATAATTCCCATCTTACAGGGGTGCAACTGGAACATGGGACTGTATACACAGTGGGATGTTCTGTTTTTAGCACTCCAACTAGATGGGTGTTACTGGCAGCTTCTTTCCTAACTTGGTTTGGAGAGTGGGCTTCCCTGGATAATTTCCTCACATAGTACCTCTAAGAGTAGAGTTCTATTTGTGACTGGCCCATACATGCTGGCTAAGTGGTCTGACCGGGTTAAGGAGATAGTTCTTTATTAGGGAGCATGGGTGGAGTTTACTGGACTCCATTGATTGTAATAAATGCTTAATGTATAGTTATGGTTTGGTATATTATGGCCATTTAGTTTTTTTATAATGTACTGGGGTGGTAGATTTATCTCCCTATAGTACACTGATATTTAAATGACTGGATATTTTGAGTGTAATTGACTTGTTCTATATGTACTTGCATTTTAATGTGACATCAATATGTTATGTGAAGTACTATAGTGCTAAATGTTTAATATTGTAATGGCTTTTTAGCCGAACAATAAAACCTTGATGATGATGATGATGATAACCTCACATTTATTTATAGAAATTATGCACAATTACATTACTAATACTGTAAATTAAAATATTACTGTTCAGACCTTCTTACACTTTAGATTGCTCATTCCAACCACAAACAATACATTTGTGTTCCACAGCTTCAAGGTGGAGGTCCAAAACGCAAGAAAAACTCAACTGTTGTCCCCTACAAATTTCTTTCTCAATTGTTTTGACTAACTGTTTTTATAACGCTGAATGTCACTGAATGCAAAGGAACAAAAAAGGCCAAAGCCCCAAAATAGTTCCAAAATGTAAGTAAAACATAATAAGTTTTCCCTTTGTTGCATATAAATATCTAAATGCTTTTTAAAGGACTCTTTACTTTTACTAGAAATAATTATTTCTAGTAGTTTGTTACAGAGATTGGTTGCTCTTTTTGTAAAACAAGATATTTTTATCAGTTTTAAATTTGCTCATTTTAACTTGTAATGGGTATCCGCTTGTAGTTAAGGTTATGTCTTTATATTCTATAATTCATTCATGAGTAAAGGGTCAGTCTATGTGGGATATATGGGAACATAAGGAATCAGATAATTATACAGACGAATTTCTCACTCTTCTGGTTTGTCAGTAGTTAATTCATTAGATGAGGTATCCCTTGTCAGGAGTTTGACTGGTTCTCCAACACACACACCTCAGTACTTGGCAGGCTCTTATCTGTTATGTGTTGGAAAGTAGGTGCAGCCCTTGCTGTCAGGAAATCTATATATTTAGTCTGGGTAGTTCACTGAAGACCTGGCATATGTCTGAGACACTTCTTATCAGATAGTGTCTTAAAAGGTTAAAGACGGTGTAAATCATTATACATTAGCTGGGAAAGGGTGACATTTATGAGGTATGAATCTTTCTTGAAAGGCAATACATGCCAACAGAAGTTAGTAGCAAAAAAATGTTTAAATGCTAGGTATTTAAATATGCAAGTTGTTGTATTTTAAAGGGGGTAAACAAATCTCCAGTTTAATAAGCAACCAATATTTAACAAGCTGTTTCAATTTCCTAATGGCCATCTGATAAGCAGCTTTGAGTTATGTCTCCAACATTCTAAACAGAAAGAAGGGAGTATTTTATTTTAGTTGGCATAGTGATTTGTAGATTTGGAAGGATACACTGAAAAGTCCAAAAACTGTGTTCCACAATACTCCATTTTCAAGCTACAGATAGCAAATTGGCAGTAGACTTCACCCACGGCCATAAAAACCTATGTGGGAACAAATCATGTGGGCCTGATGGACTCCACCACAGGTTCTTAAAGGAACTCGCATATGAACTTCCTGGCCCCTTTTCTGTAACATCTCTCTGACATAAGGTATAGTTTTACCAGAATGGAAATTAGCTCACAATACCCCAATATTAAACAAGCTTTGGTCAGAGCTGAAATGGCCGTGGAGAGCTTTTGGTATGCTTTTACCCATTATTTCTAATGAATTTGCACAATGCAGATCTGCTGAGAGGCAGCTTCAATGTGGTCTTCCTGTTATGTATTTTTACAATGTGTTTTCCTAGAATATGCCTGCTAATTGCTTCATATTTAGCCTGGATAGTTCACAGAAGATATGGCATCTTATTTTCAGCGGGGCTCTACATCTACACAATATTATGCTGCATTGCGTAAAATCAAAACACACTGAAAACAATATCTTACTTCTGGACTAGGCTACCCTGAATAAATACAATATAAAAATGGTAAAATCATGACCCCACTTAAAACACGATATTGCATGTAATCTGGGACATCCTTCTTCATCATCATGATCATAAGTTTTATTTATATTAGGTGCCCTTCCAATGCTCAGGGCACCTGTACAAGTTACATACATCTTTTAAGTCAGTTCATGCTTTTCAGTGAACACTTTGCTTTTCATGCAAACATGCACAATTTTTGTGTCCCATTTGCCTAATCCATGCTGTTGCTTTTTGCATGTTGCTTTTTAGGAGACACGTGTCTATATTTGGAATCCAGCGGCCATTGTCCTATGCAGTTCATCACAGGGATTCTCTTCAGGCTGTGGCCATCCTGGACTGCACCTTCCCTCAGGTGTTGTGATGCGAGATAACATGCAAACATTTCAGAGTGGTCATCTCTCCACCCTCAGAGCTAGAACATTACAGCAGGTTGAGCTCTTAAATGTTTTTTAGTTACTGTGGTTACTGTAAACAATCCTTTGTTGCTTCACTTTCTATCTTTTTCAGGTGTTACATACCTTTATCTGTATCTTATTGAACCACCTATCTAGTATCTTTGTTCTCTAATTTATTTAAGGTTCTATTTGGTAAAGTCCAAGTAAGGTAATAATATGTATATCTCTCTCTTCATTGACATCATCAAGGCAGCCATTTTAGGATTCTTACAGCAGGATTTTTTAATCAGGAGAGGCTGTGTTTATAATTTTCAAATGCTATGAAAATACATTTATTCTACTTTAAGAAATACAGTTTCAGTATAATGTAAACAACAGCATCTCCTTTACAAGCATATGAAGTCATTTTTAAAACAAACAAAATGTATAAAAAGATGGTTTAGCTGTCCTCTAAAATGTATGCTGATGACATGGTCCTTCTTTTCTTAGTCTATGAACAGAGTGAGGGTCAGAAAATATTTCAACTCAAGTTCAATAAATCAGAAAATTAGCTAATTCAAAATCAGTTACTTTTGAACATTAAGAAAACATATGTAAAGTTTAAACAAGGGGCTGGAAAAAGAGGGACTGTGTCAAGTGAGTGAAATGATTGGAATATATCTATTCTTGGGATGGTGCAGAAATTGTCGAAGTTAATTCTTATATAAACTTGGGTCTTTGGTTTGATTTTGAGCTAAAGCCTGAGGACCATATAAATAAACTTTGTGTTAAAGTTTCCCTTTAGCTAGGTACCCTTAGGAAGCACAGATTTTATATGACAAAAGAAACAAGAGGGGAAAAAATGGCATTATCAGTTGTTAACTATATAAGTTACGATAGTGCATTCTACAGGATGGTTGAAAGGGAAGCCTACAAAAATTGCATACATTGCACTACTGTAGTGCAAGGCTTGTTCTAGGTCTCACAGGTCCACTGGCAATGATGCTTCATTGTACATTGCTTCTGGAAGTAAACTGGACATCCTTGGAAATTCAGAGAGACAGACGTGTTTAATTTTCAGTGCGAATGTATAGCAAAGTCAAGTTCCACCTTACCTATTAGAAAAGTTAACCTCAATCTCCTCAAAATATTCCCTTCAGGAAGGAACTGGGAGGGGTCTTCAAGCCCCAAAAACAAGATCAAGATCAAGATATGGTACAATGTCATTCAGCATGAAATTCATTGCTTCCAAAGTTATGAAATGTAGCCATATACAACACTTTTAAAGTAGCTCTTACTAAGTGGTCTTTTTTTTTGTATGCAACTGTACACGAATAATGTTGTATTTGTTATTTTATTGTGTAAGTTTATATTGTTTTATTGTAACCTTTTCCATTTGTACACAGGACGGTCCTGAATACAGGCTTTTACGTATTATAATTTCCTGTTAAAATGTTAACTTCAAATATACTTCATCTTCTCCGTCCTTCTTGACATTTCTCCCCACTGGTTTCCACCTGTGGCCCTGGTGGTTGTGTTACTCTTTAAATAAATATGAGTTGTCCACTCTGTAGTGTTCTTGCATATATTTCTAGGTTTCTATCATGCCCACTCTCCTGCCCTGTAGTGTGTGCATGTTTAGGTTGTCTGATCTCTTCTACCAGCCCTCTGCTGAATAGTTTCTATCTCTTTGTTATCCCTTTTGCAATCAGGGTTCCAAAACTGCACTTAGTACTCCAGGTTTGGCCAAACCAATGACCTGTATAGCAACAACAGCATCAGTTAGCTTAAACTAAGCTTTAACTCAAACTTAAACAAGAAGGTAGTATAGAGCAGTGGTTTAAGGCTCTGAACTGCAAACCTGGAGACCTGGGCTTGAATCTCACAGCCCCTACTTGCATACTGTGTGACCCCGAGCAAGTCACTTAACTTTCTTGTGCTCTCAGGTTGCACCTGTAAGCAAGCTTTCAGCTTAGTGTGTCTCTCCTGGTAAAACAAAGGTAAAAAAAAAACCTGGGGAAACCCCACCTGATATATCTCAGCATCCTATTAGCTTTCCAATATGCTGTCCTGCATTGAGAAGAGGATTTCAAACTGCTGTTACTTGTACATCCTGTGGCATTAGTGGCCAATGCTGTGCAGCATGGCACATGCAGTGAACACTCTGCAAGCCATCCCAGGGGCAAGCAGCATTGTACTGTCAGTCAGATCCAGGCACTGGAACCTCATCTTTAACTGTCCTACTGTCTGCTTGATTACTATCTGTGTCTTCCAGTGGCCCTCATTGTACGTCTCTTCCTCTGCGTTCTTAGCCTCCAAGAAGGGTGTCATTACTTTGGGGCATAGTGGATCTCCGCTGTAACGTGTGCAATGGAAGAACAATGGCATTAGTACACCCAGGGTCTCTGCATCCACATCAGGGCACTTGTATGGAGTACCTGTACTCACCTAACAGTCATCTATCCTTGGCACCACATGCACCCAATAGGGCACCAAGCCATGAGTTCTCAAATATGTAGGCATCATGACAGAATCCCGAGTATTTGGCACACATATTAGTGATGATAACCGATGCATCCAACACTATTTGATAATTAATACTGTGGTATCTCTTGCGGTTCTGGTAGGCCTCCTCTTCCATAGTCAGGGCCAGAATTGCCACATGCATACAGTCTATAGCCCCCAATACATTAGGCATGCCATGCACAGCATAGAATGCCTCCTTTGTGGCCCATATGTCTGCTTCTGTTATGGGGAATATGTGGTCCTGCACATGCAGTACCAGGACGCTGGTGACCTGGTACAGTGCCCTGCACATAGATGACTGACTGACACCCGCAACATCCCCTGCCACCCTCTGGAATGACCCTGTGGTATAGAATGCTAGGAAACATAGTGCTTTCATCTCCCCTGATCCTTCTTCTGACCTTCCCCTCTTCATCCTGGCACAGTTACAGCCCATCCCTTCTGTACAAGTGTTCCTTGTCACAAAATGACATGTTGACAGTAAATGAGATTTGTGTATTTGTGTATATGCTGTGCATATGTGTTTGTGTTTTGTTGTAGTTATATGTATTTTAGAAGGATCTTGTATTATTGTTTTAGCCTGTATTCCTTTACTGTGCCTAATCAGGACTACCTTGAAAACAAGACCTTCAGGACCTAATGGTGTGTATTCCGACTCCTGTATAAAAATAAAGATTTTACTACTACTACTACTAAAAGGTCCCTATTCTACAGAAAAAAATGGACACTTGCTCTTTCCATACCCTTAGCTAAGGGTTAGTCTAATACTTTGCTGCCATTCCAGTCCTCAGTTGCCCCGAGGAGTGAAGGATCTTGATAATCATCACGCCAGAAAGCTTTCCCTTCAGGAACATCTGTAGGTCTGTGCATTAGCTGCTCATGTCTGTACCTGAGCTGTGCATCCTATGTTTATCATACCAGCATATGCACTGATGGTCTGCTCTTCCCTGCCCACCCTACCTGGTTTGCTTGACCCTGGCTAGCACTTATTTGACCCATGCTCCAGGCACACAAACTACCTTGCCTGAGCTACTATCTTGGTCAAGCAATGACCATTCTACCTCACTCTCTGCCCTGATTATGGAATCCCCAATGGCTGCTACAGTACCTTCTTTACACCACACCAAGCCTTGCTGTGATGATCAGAGCACCCCACAGTCTCCAGTGAGCCTCATGCACTCTCTCTCTCTCTCTCTCTCTCTCTCTCTCTCTCCTCTCGCTCTCTCTGTAAGGCTTTTGCCACTGAGACCGTCTGGTCTGGCATCATTGCTGTCATGGTTTCCTCTTTAGCAAGAGCATATTCCCTAGTGCTCTGGCCCTTTTCTGCCACCTTCTGCCATTCAGACTCTCCACAGTCATGGCCTCTGCTCTGGGAAGGACACTCTCTTCTCTCTCGGATACCTTTCACTGTGCACCCCTTTTATCCAGGTACCCTCCTCTCAGAGATGCATTCACAAACAAACAGTTACTCCAGTCTTTAGGAAAATAACTTATTTATTAATAAACACTGGTTGTGTAAACACAACAGCAATAATCAAGTATAACACTATTTACACATAGTAAAACAACAGTACACATATAGGATTATAGGACAAAATGATTGTATACTTGTGCAGGTATAGTAATTGCTTTTATCTTTCCTACAAGATACAGAGTCTTCTTTCCTCATTATCCACTAGCCTTGTCATCTTAACCTCTCTCTTCAGTCACACAGTCTGACGTCCTCCTTGTGCACACAGGAACCCTAGCAAAAAGAGGCAGAACATAACTGGGTTGTAGTATTTATAACCTCTTCCTTTCTCTTTCCTGGGGCTTGGGCAAGCGAGGCTGTGATGTCACTTCCTTGTACCCAGGTTCATCTGATTAACCGAATCTGCTTCAGGCCTGGAATTTTGGCTGACACATATCTTGTGATATTTACTGTCCTCTGTGTCTAAGGGACCCAACTTCCTTGCACAAATTATTTAGCATCTGAATGTTTGTGTTCAGATGCCACTGAGACAGTGTGTCTCTGAGTCCTTTGTGTACTAATGAATGTGGTGATTTGGCCACTACGGTTATATTGCTGTCATATTTCCTGTAATTTTCTTTATGTTTAATTTTCGAAAAGGCCAGGACGTTAGGTTTGTCAGGAAAGATGCCCAATTTTCTGCAAGGGTGCTTGGGAAGAGCTGACGTGTATTTCAGTGTTTGACATCTCCCTTTGCCTAGGACAAAGGCTTGCTTAGAGGTAAACAGTTACATTTCAATAGGGGATTGACATTTCCTGGTAGCTGATCAAAGGGGAAGATTCCATAAATGACAAGAAATGGAAGGGCCATCTCCTCTGTTTCTAACACTTTGGATTTCAAAGAGAAATAGCTTGACAGCAGGATCCTGCAGACACCCAGACTAGAAAGCTATTGTTAAAGGAAATATGAAATTATTTTACATAGTTAACTGCCCTTCCATTCTTCTTTCCATGCCAGTTATGTATTCTGATATGATTTGATGATTTCTTGATAAATAAATTATCTAGCTTTGGGGTACTTTCAGATCTACATTGAGTTTCACTCTCCTCACCAGCTACTGCTCTTGATTTTCATATTCTGAGACATTCTATGACATCAGAAACTCCTATCCCATGCTATTCATCTGAATGGCCTGGAATGGGTGTTTCTGATGTCATAGAATGTTCAGGCAGTGTGAAAACAGACAGCAGCAACTACTGAACAGAGATAAATATTTGGGGTTACAAAGGCAGTAGAACTAGAATATTAATTTAACAAAAAAGGTCAAAACATATCAGAGTAGTGGGTAGCCAATAAAAGAACAACTAGTGGGCTTCTAGAGGTCTAAAAACTGTTTCACAACACCTTTAAATTCTCTTCTAGCTGCCACAGTCTATTTCCATTTCAGCAGTGTCAGGAAGGTAGTGTAGATCAAAAGCCAGCCAGGGAGGTGGGCTGTGAGAAATCAAAATACTGATAATTCTGGTTCATCTGCAACTTTGGGAAAGAACAAGAGAGTCTCCTGCTGGCCTAGAGATAAACAGTTAGACCTGGAAATATTAAGGCTACTAGCCAGTCAAAGGCCACTTTTGCAGGCTGCAGAAATGACTATATAAGCTCTCTTAAACAGAGACTCTGGGCAGAAGCCAAATTTTCTGACACTCTGAAAACTGCCAGACACCGAAGACCACTGCAAGAAAATATGGGACTTTGAGACACAACAGTGAGAAAGACAGACTTTGCAAAACTCATTTATTTTTGGGACTCTGATTCTCTATAGAAAATGTAGAAATTATCCAGTTAATTCACTAGTTCATTTTGGATGTATTTTTCAACTTTTTTTGCAGTTATTCTGTAACCAAGTATCTAAATCAGTTGTCTGTATGGTAATTATTTAAGTAATCAGTAAAAGCTTTTGCTTTTATTTTAAAGTACTACTGCATGGGAGTGATTTGTTGAGTGTAAGGGTTTTTGGAAGGTTTATTCAATCTGCAGCTCACCTGTTTGTAGCTAAAGTGCCACTCACTACTGAAACTAAGATCATGGAAGAGAATCTGGGGCCCTACAGTAGGGTAAAAGTACACAAGATCTCCGGAGGGAGTTTGAGGGGTTTGAATCAGGTTCCTGCATCCCCGTGGGAGAATACACAATTAGGGTTACAAGAGCAGCCCCGAAGGTCTTGTAACACCTGGGTTTTCCCCCAGCACAGAAACCAAGGAGGGTTCTTACATGGCTGTAGACTCTAGACTATATTTTACTGATACCCAGAGAGAGAGAGGAAGCCCTCAGCCCTCATGGTGAGTGTTCAGTAGTGGAATCAGTGAGCATTCTAAACGGACATGAGGAGGGTATTTCCTGAACCCCCTGTTATGGTTTCACACAGGGGAGGGCACTGTGAACTCAGTGGACTGACCCCTAGGAGTGGATTCATGACAATGAACTTATCCCCATTCCAGGAAGCCAATACAGTGAAAGTCCACACCTCTTAAAAAACCCTGTTAGGTTATTGAGAATCTCCTAGATAGGCCATTTTTTTTACCTTTGATCACTACTTCCTGCCCCCCCCCCACTGCTACAGAGGCTACTAACATCTGTCAAAATATTTCAGATTACCAGCAAAAGTTGTCCGGTTGTCATAGTTGCCTTTTCCCTTTCTTGGCAAGTCAGCTGTTTTGGTGCTTGGACTGCTCCCAGCAGCCTCTGCCACCTGTTGAATCCCCTCAACCTGGCCATATACTGATACCTGTTGCTGTTGCTCATTGAGGTTGGTACTCCTTTATAACCATGCCTGCTACAGTTTATCCCTTCTCCACCTGGTCCATCACCATCTCACAGTCCTTGCAACCCTCAACCAAACCCTACCTGTCCCTGCCAACCATTTCCCCTGGTCTACTGCTCATTTTGATGGCCTCCTTTTCCCATCCTCTGCAGCTGTCTGCTCATCTTGCTGCAACCATACTGCCAGCTGCCACTGCCACTTCAACCTGTCAATGCCTCTCTTAAGAGCATTAACCACCCTGCCGTGGCTGCAGATGTATCTTCCTGCCCTCCATAAACAGGACTGTATATGATGCACAGCTCTAGTAGTGTGTCAGGTGTACATCTGGTCCCATGTCATGGACTCTAGCCAGTCCTTCCTCCAAGTCCTCCAGCTGTCGGCCATCCTTCACCTGCTCCTGCAGTACCACCAATTGCCATTCCCAACTGGAAATATGAGACTTGAGAGCAGCAGCTGACTTGTAGCAGCTGCAGATGTACCCCTTGTCCTCTGCAAGTAGGCGGCATATGTCATGCAGCCCCAGCAGCACACCAAATGCACAGCCATCCTCACTGGTAACCTGACCCAAACACAACTCCCTCACTTTACTTGTCTGTGGGCTCCTACAGAAGGGTCTGGGTGGTCTCACCTTGTCCTCCTAGTCTGTACACAAGATTTTCTTTGGTCTCCTCACCTGCTCTCTTAGCTAACCTGGGGCTCATTTGGCTAATTGGCTCAAGAGGCTGACTGGCCACTCCTGCCACTCACACAAGTTGCTGCTCTTCTAAGCTCTGTGGGCAGTGTTTCCTATCTGATTTATCGGCCTCTCCATACAGCCATCCACCGACTCAAACACTGGTCCACTCCAGTGCTGCCAAGACCTCCTGTGGTGATCAAGTTGTTCTTGATGGCCCCTCTCAGCACTGATGCAAGCCATGCTGGAGAGGGGCCATGAGTGCTGAGGGCATGGTCGGTTGCATGGTGGCACCAGCTGGGTGTGTCGGAAAAGGTACTGCAGCCTGTTCACACGGATGCTTACACTGCTTGCTCCTGAATGCATCCCCATCTCTGCATTGATTCCAGGAGAGGAGTGAGGACTGCTTTACTGTAATTAGGTAAGTGTCCACATGGCCACATTTGCACTGCGGTGACCCAACTGCTTGGATTACTGCAGTGCAAATGTGGACCTGCAAACAGGCCTTATGTCACTTCTCCCTTCACATGGCGTCTTGCTACTTAACTACTTACAATAAATGTCCTAGCCCCTGCTGAAATGCACTAAACATGATTCAGGTTCTTCTCCACTCAGACACCTGCCACCAGGAAGCAATTACTCAGCCGGCAGTGGGTTGTAGTACTCTAAACAGCAAGCTTCACCATGCTGGCTTCTAAAATGTAAAGCACAGTCCAATGCACACTTAAAAGAACTTACTCTTGCCTACCCACACTACCAATTTAGGTATCAAATATGTTTTCACTATAGGTTCTGTGCTTCTTATCAGATTCATGACAGATTTGCCATTACAGGGACTCTTGCTAACTAGCCACTTAAATGCCTTATTCTCTGCTGGAATGCCCTAAGACTGTTCTGCTCTTCCCCAATTAGATACCTCCTTCACAAGCAATAACCACTTAGTCCCAAATAAGCTATAATATTCTTAGCAGTTAAAAGACAAGAAGACTCACACACTCACTTGCTGTGTGTGGATGCTGCACTACCTGACAAAACAAGAGTATATTTTACAACTTGAAACATCAAGCAAATTGCTACAAGAGCTGCTGTTGCCCTATACTCAAATTTCTGCACTGCGTTTATCACCAGATATAGAAGACTGTACCAAAACTACTTCTATGTGCCTGATCTATCAAATAAGTGCAGTGTTTCGTTTTCCTTTTTTTTCAGTTGTTTAACCAGGAGAGGGATACTAAGCTGAAAGCTTGCTTACAGGTGTGACCTGGCAGCACAAGGAAGTTAAGTGACTTGCTCAGGATCACACAGTATGCAAGTGGAGGCTGTAGGATTCAAACCCAGGTCTCCAGGTTTGCAGCTCAGAGCCTTAAATCACTGAGCTATACTGCCTCCCTGTTTGTCCACAGCAAGTGACTGCTGGTCGTCCTGTATTTTTACTTGAACTGTTTAGGCCTTGTGCACCTCTTTTCCCTGGAGCTGGCTCAATTTCCTACATTAAAGTGATTTTGTGAGCTTTGTCATAGCAAATGGGATTAGTAACCTGCAGTAACATGTAGGAGTTGTGATTCAATCTCCTACCATTCAAACTGCCAAAAAGTATTGTTTTCCATTAAATAAATGCCTTTATTTCAGTGCTCTGCTTCATTTCCATAACCCACCCCCTTTTTTTTTCTCAGTGCTGCACCCCCCCAGCATGACATTGTGCAAGAGAAACAACGTTTTTAAGCACTGTTTTGAAACACAGACCTCTGTTGGTCAGTTTTGGTACTGCAGACATCTACACTACCAACATACTGTATACTATATCTCTCAGTAAAGAAATGTTGTCAGCTAGATACTATATGCTCAATGCTTTATTTTGAAAATAAACAAATGAGCTGTTATTGTTGAAGCCACTACAGAAATATGAGACTACGCCTCACAGTAAGAGAATTTGCAAACAACTTCTTATTGTACCTACAATACCTTGGTATGCACATCTACATATTAGGTGCAGTCACCACCACAAAAATAAGGGACTGCTCCTCCAAGTAACTAACATTTACATCAACATCATAATTTACCCAGAATTAATTGGTGCTATATGTTAAACATTGACAGTTCCCTTGCATGACACCATTCTTGGGGTGTGGCCACACACAGAAAACTGGAGGACACAGTGCTGACAAAACATAAATAAAAATGACTGACACAATTTTTTAACAAAACAAATTGCAGCTTCAACATCTGAAGCAAGGGTAACAATAAAATACTATGTGAAGAGGCATCTACAAAATGTTACAAAATCGCTCTAATATTCTTACCAGCTAGTTTCCCTACATTGTCTACTAAAATTTAAAGATCCCCAAATAACTCAAAAGATTCTGTGTGTACTGTATCTACGCTATCACTTTAAAGAGGTAGTGTACAACTTAAAACTAAAATTAATTTTTAAAAGCTATTACCTTTTATATCTGAGGTACTTTTTCTTTTTCCTTTGGTTGATTAGAAGATTTATACCAGATGTTAGTAGGTGTGATGTGTGGAACAGCACTCTGCCTGGAAGCTGAAATCTCTAGTGCCATTCCTCCCACTACATCATCAGCAGTGTGACCTCACTGATAGTGACATCACAACTGCTCAGGAAGAGCCACGCAGTAGCTGCCAGGTCACTCACGTGTGATGTCACTATCAGTGAAGTCACAGTGCTCACGATGTAGTAGAAGAAATAGAATTAGTTATCTCAGTTGCCAAGCAGAGTGCTAGTCTGCACACCCAGTATAATTCTATCACATAGAAAACTTTCTAATGGGCAAAAGGAAAATTATTTCAGAAAATAGGTTACACCTGACTAGTTCCTAATATTTGTAACATATTCCTGTCTGCTATTTTGGGTTCTACTAGCTCTTTAAGAATTAGAAACATAGAAACATAGAAACATAGAATTTGATGGCAGATAAGGACTGCTTGGCCCACCCAGTCTGCCCATTTCCCTACCTACTGGATAAGCTGCAGATCCTAGTTAACCAGCAGCCTACTTCTTCGTACCCCCGCCCCCAGAACTGCCTTATGACTATCCCATGCATGCTTGAATTCCATCACTGATTTTGACTCCACAACCTCCTCCGGAAGGCCGTTCCATGCATCCACAACCCTCTCTGTGAAAAAATACTTCCTTAAATTACCTCTGAGCCGCCCCCCCCTCTATCTTCAAATTGTGCCCTCTTGTTCTTGCACACCTCTTTTTTTGAAAGATGCTACCCTCTTGGACTTTGTTGATTCCCTTGAGGTACTTGAAAGTTTCTATCATGTCCCCCTCTCCCTCCTTTCCTCGAGGCTATACATATTAAGCTCCTTAAGTCTCTCTTCATATGTCTTCCGGTGCAGACCCTGCACCATTTTAGTTGCCCTCCTCTGGACAGCTTCCATCCTGTCTATGTCTTTGCGGAGATTGGGTCTGCAGAACTGCACACAGTACTCCAGATGGGGTCTCACCAGCTGTCTGTACAGAGATAACTTCCTGTTTTCTACTGGTGATGCCTCTCCCTATGCATCCCAGTATCCCCCCAGCCCTCCTTGCTGCCCTCTCACATTGCTTGCCCATCTTTAGGTCATCTGATATGACTACCCCCAGGTCCCTCTCCATTTTTGTTGTTGTTAGTATCTCACCCCCCATTGTGTACTCTTCCCCTGGGTTTTTGTTTCCCAGGTGCATTACCTTGCACTTCTTAGCATTGAATCTAAGCTGCCATACATTTGACCATTCCTCTAACCTTGCCAAGTCCCTTCTCATCCTTTCCACCCCACCCTGTGCATCAACTCTGTTGCAGATCTTAGTGTCATCTGCAAAGAGACATACTTTTCCTTCCAGTCCTTCTGCAATGGCGCTTATAAAGACATTGAAGAGGACCGGTCCTAATACTGAACCCTGTGGTACCCGACTAGTAACCCTCCTTTCTTCTGAATGGACTCCATTTACTATTACTCTCTGTGTCCTATTCTCCAGCCAATTCTTTACCCAGGCTGTCATCTTGGGACCCACTCCCAGGCTGGCTAACTTGTATATTAATCTTTTGTGTGGGACTGTGTCAAATGCCTTGCTAAAGTCTAGGCAGGCCATGTCCACAGCCTCTCCCTGATCTACTACTTTGGTCACCCAGTCAAAGAAATCTATCAGATTCGTCTGGCATGACCTTCCCGCTGTGAATCCATGCTGCTTAGGGTCCTGTGCCCCTCTGGCCTCTAGATACTCGACAATTCTTTCCTTTAAAGTGATTCATCATTTTCCCTATCACTGAGGTTAAACTAACAGGTCTATAGCTTCCTGCTTCTGCCTTGCTCCCACTTTTGTGAAGGGGAATCACATCTGCCCTCCTCAGTCCTCGGGTACCACCCATCCTCCCATGATTTGTTAAAAGGGTAGTCAGTGGTGTCACTAGTTCTACCCTTAGTTCTTTTAAATTCTGGGATGAATCCCATCAGGCCCCATTGCTTTGTCCACCTTCAGTTTTAAGAGTTCCTTCAGAACCCTTTCTTCTGTAAATGGGCGGTATCATTCTGTATCCAGCGTGTTACTACTGTTTGTTTATGTACCTCCCCTCTTCCTTTGTAAATACTGAGCAAAAATATTTGTTTAGTATCTCTGCTTTTCACAGTCTCCTCTGCCCACCCTCCCTCCCTTTATTAAGCCTCACTATCCCTCCCTTGGTCTTCCTTCGCTCCCTGATGTACCTATAAAGGTTTTATCCCCTTCTTAACTGAGTTGGCTATCTTTTCCTCGGTTTGGGCCTTTCTATTCTGACTGCCTTCCCAGCCTCCTTTTGCTTTAACTGATACAGTTCTCTGTCCTGCTCCTTCCGCGATTCCTTGTACTTCCTGAATGCTTTCTTTTTGTCTTGAACCTTCACTGCCATTTCCTTTGAGAACCATAGTGGTTTCTTACATTGTTTCGTTTGTTTATTTGCTTCACACAAAGGCTTGTTACCTCTGTGATGGCAGTTTTATTATTCCCATTGTTCTTCCACCCTCCTTCCTGCCCATTTGCTAGTGCATTCCTTGGGCACCACCCATTTGGCAAAGTCAGCCTCCTAAAGTCCAGTACTTTTGTCTTTGTATGACTTGACTCTATTGCTGTGTTTATTGTGAACCATACTGTTCGAGTGGTCGCTAGTTCCCAGATGGCTACCCACTTCATCTGTAATCCTCTCTCCATCTCCATTTGAGAGAATCAAGTCTAATATTGCTCCCTCTCGAGTGGGCTCCAGTACTAGTTGTCTAAGGCATGCCCCTGTAGGGCATCTAGAATAACTGCACTCTTGAAGTGGCAGCTGCAACTGCCTCCAGTTAACATCTGGCATATTCAGATCACCCATCAGCAATATCTCCCTTTTTCTGCCATTCTAAGTATACTTTCTATCATTTCCTGTCCATTTCCTCCCCTGAGAGAAGGGAGTCTGTATCTAACCCTGTGCGTGTTGTGGTGCCATTGCCTCTCTCAAATTTACCTAAGTGCTTCTTCTCCTCCCTGTTTACCCTTTTGTTCTGTTGCTTTTATTCCTTCCCTTATGTAAGAACTACTCCTCCTCCTCTTTTACCCTCCTGTCCCTCCTGTAGACAGTGTATCCTGGTATGTTTATGTCCCAGTCATGGTTTTGTGTGTACCATGTTTCTGTGACTGCCATGATATCCAGATGTTCCTTGTCCATCAAGGCCACTAATTCAGGAAGCTTGTTACCCAGACTACGGGCATTAGTACTCATTGCTCTCCATTTTTTGATGGCTTTACCTTCTGTTGCAGCATCCCCCACTGACCGTTCTACCTCAGTCTTTTTCTCATTTAGTACCCTGTTTTGTAGGGAGAGGCTGGGATTTTCCTGCTGCTTGTCAGTGCCTCCCCCTTTGACTAGTTTAAAAGCTTTCCAATGTAGCATTTAAACCGACTGCTCAACAGACTTGTTCCCTTCCTGGACAGATGCAGACCATCCTGCCAGTATAGGCTGGTGTCCCTCCAGGTGGAACCCCAGTCCCCAATGAAGCCAAACCTCCTGCACCATTTTTTTCAACCATTCATTAAACTGCATGGTGCCAATTGCCTCGCCTCCCCCATGCTTTTGACAGGCAGCACCTCTGAGAAGAATACCGTGTGTGCTACTCGTCTTGGGTCCCTCCTAACTGCAATGTCCTCCTGCACTGCTGTAATCTCATGATGAGCAAGTCATTTGTCCCTAGGTGGACAATTACGTCCAGCTCGGAATCCCTTGCAGCTGTTCTCGTGATCATGAGGATGCGCTTCCTGTCCCTCCAAGCCATGGCACCAGGCAGGCACCTTACTTCATTTTTTCCCAGCTCCCCCCAGTTCTATACCCCTAATAATTGGGTCCCCACCAGGGCTGCTTCCTTTCCCTTTGGTGCCCTCTGCCTCCTTTCTGTGGGCCTCCTTGTGACAGATATCATCAGTCTTCTCTGCGGGTGCATCCATGGGGAGCTATGCTCCCCAGGTGAATTGGTATGGATTGTGGAGGAACAATTGACTGGGTGTGCCTCTGTTCCACCCTCCTCACCCTCCCTGAGCCCACTGTGGTCCAACTGCTGTGCTTTCTTCGCAACCTCTGAGGTAGTGATAGTGGCGCTAGTGCTCCCTGGATGGGGGAGGTTCCCTTTCTACTGTCCAGTGTGGCCTGGGGGAAGGTTTCCTTACTACTGCCCAGTGCAGCCTGAAGAATGAATTAAATGAATTTTCTTTTTTATTTTATTTTTATTTTATTTAAACAGCAGTTTGGAAAACCTTTGAGCCATAGGCTCATTTACAAAGGTACCTTGTCACAGTAAGACAAACCAAAATACACAGTATAGCAGTACAACACATAAGTATAACAGTTTTTAAGGCTTTACAGTATGCTTCATAAGTTGGTATGTAGGTACTGTAATGTTACATAAGCACAGCACTATATCTGCAAATGTCATTAGAGGTATAGAAAAGAGAATGTTTAAATCTACCATTATGCTATTCTGGTTGGGTTCAGTTGTATAATTAAAGGGAAGGAGGCTGTAAGTTTTTTTAGCCAGTGATTACAGCTCCATCTACTGATGCTCTGAGATATCACAATTCTCAGTGTTTGGGTTTATTTCTTGCATTTAACTAATGAAGTTAATCCCAGGCTGATTCCTAGTGTGTTTGCACAATAAAGTGATCTCTGTCTCTCTTTCTCTGTTCCTCTTTCTCCTTCTCTCTCTAGTAAGAATCCTGACTACAAAGCACCTTGCAACACTACTACATGCTTGGCCTATATAGTCCATGAAAAATGAAAACATGTCTTTTCCAGTTAACACATATACACGAATATTTCTTGCTGGCTATATTTCAACTAAATATGAAGGAAGGAGTTTTAAATCTAGTATGCCCAGATTTGGTGTAAGAGTTGTGAACACTGATTGAGAACTGACAGTGCTGATCAAATTAGTATTCAACTGCTATTACATATTATTTAAAAGACTGGAATTTGGTTGTATGAAACTACATTGTAGTAAGTTTCCATGTTTTTTTGCAAAATTATTGTAGTTAGCAATTGTAGGACTAAATATCATTCTGGAACATTCTCCCACAATCTGAATTTGAAAACATTGACTTCCTTATTACTAGTTCTCATTGAAATGTCAGAATTTAATTTCCATGAGAATCTTTGTGGAATATCATGGTATTCGTGGAATTCTTCAGAACTCTGCCCATGCAGAATCTGCAAAATTCAGCCACTGATCTATGGAAAATAGCAAAATTATGTTGCTTACAGTGATGTCTATTCTGTATGTGAGAAAAAATGTGGAAACGAAAACTGTTTGCATTATTTTTGGTAAACAAAATCTGCTGTTTACATCGATGTATATTTTATTCTACAAGCAAGAAAAAAACACCATGTGTACATTACAAATTCTGGGCCAGATTCTCGAAGCTCTTTAAAATCTTGCACCTGTGGGAAAACCCCTGCACAAGTGGGTTGCCACTTGCAGAGCGGCAGTTTCTCCCGCAGCTATAGTATTCTCAACAGTACAGCCAGTTTATGGCCGGCTCCATGATTTATGGCAACTTGCAGGTGGTGTTCTCATAGAAATCCTTGCAGCTACACAGAAAGGTTACAGCCAGTGGGCTTAGCCATAATATCTTCTGCAGTTGCAGGAGATGAGAATAACAATTGCCTGAGCTACAAAAATGTCAGTCCACAACTGGAGTTGTGGTGTGGGACTTAGCACCAAATCCTTTTGAGAATGCATCCCCCTGTGCATTAGTTTTGTGCAATTTTGTTAAATTTTTAAAAACATTTCCATGAAAAATCCTGGAAAATGAATGGCATGTCTGTGGTCATTCTGCCAGTGGAATTCATTTTGCACAGCTGTTCTTATTACTAAAGATAATTGCATGTAAACAGGTTCTTTGCCTGTCAGACATAATCTAGTTCTTTTCTGTAACAGGTACTGTATGTTGGCCTTCTCAGAAGCCTGTCTCATACAGTATATACATTATAACCAAATCTGTTTCACCAATACATGTATATATACTGCCCTGTGTCTACAGCTTTTGTAATGATGAATGCGAAATCTGTTCCCATAGGAGTTTATCTCTTCCCATGATGAAAGAGCATTTGTCTGAGAGGGGACACCATCTCTTGAAATGGTGAACACCAGTATCCCAGAGGACCATGCCCATGCAAAATTGAAACCAGGAGCCTGCCCTGTCACACACAGCAGTAGATTATGGAATGGAAACCTTACTTAAGAAACTTTACGGTGGACAATGCTGTGTAATAATATCTTGCCTGCAGTACCAGGTGTAAAACATCAATAAAATGAGTTTGGTTCTGACATCCCTGCATACACCAAATACATTGAAACCTCTCTTTCTAAGGGATTTCATTTAGGAACTGCACCTTGTCAGCCCACACACACACTGCTAAAAAAATCATATTAACCAGTTACGTAAGATTTTCATGAAAAATGAGACTTTCATGGACGAGTAATGCAGCTGCGCCATTCAGAGACCCAGAACTGCTTATCTGATTAATACTGTGGCTTCAGAATAAAGCTAATAGAACACTACATGACAGGCGGTAATCTGCTCTCATTTCACAGCTGTTCCCATGCAATCAGTGTCTCCACAAGTTCAGATATACCGTACCTTTGAAAATTCTCATAATGTTGTTCAACTTGTGTCTGCAGGGGCAGTTCAAGTGGGTGAAATGAGAAGAGGGCTAAAATCTTCAGCAAAATTAGGGGTGATGTTCTGCTGATGTTTAGGGTACTTCACGGTGAGGAGCTGTTAAAACAGTTCAACATAGCATAGTTAACCAGATCAACAAACCTGCATTCAAATAATATGCAATTACAAGTCCAGCATGTTAGAACAAACAAAAGGGATAATTATTTTACTGTGCGGGCATGTAGAACATGGAATATGCTATCGCAGGACTTGATTAGTATTAAAATCTTTAACTCTTTTAAGCATGCACTGGATAAATATTTGCTTGGGTCTGGGGTAAATACACCCACTGAGAGTGGGAGGTAGTCTTGATGGGCTTCCATCTGACAAAAAACTAGTAAACCGAGCAAATGTGTAGGGCTCTGGAATGACAGATAATTTCGTTTTTTTCAATGTGGTCTGGTGCATTCTAGTGAAACTGACCTCTTGGGGTATCATCAGTATAACATTTTACTAAAAAAAAACAAAAAAACATTTTATTGTAAAAAGTACTGTGGAACGGTACTGGGTGAATACATTGCAGACAAAATACCACCTTACAAGACAAAGCAGGCTAAACATCGCCAACTACCTTGTTGGCATGGAACGATATCGCCAACCCAAACCCCATGGGCAGTGCACAGAACAAATAGGCAAGGTGCCGACCGAGACCTCAGCCCACTGAACAGTGCCCCAGGCACTGTAACTGCAGCTAGCCACAAAGTGACTGCCGGTCCCCCTACCCCAACCCGCCGTGATGCAGTAGACTACATCCCTGGTGTCCCGTGGGCTCCCCTCCCTTCCCTTACACCACCCTAGCAGGTAGATGCCCACCCCTCAACATACCCCAACAACAGGTGGGCAGCCAGCACAGCCCTCCACACACCACCACGGCTGGTCGCTCCACTGAACAAACTGCATGGGCATATCGTCGCGCTCATTCCAGTTTGTTCAGTGGAAGCAACCAGCAGTGGCAGTGTGGAGACTGTGGCTGCCTGCCCATTGTCGGGGTATGTTGGGGGGTGGACATGTACCTACTGGGGTGATGTAGGGAAGGGGGTTCACTGGACACCAGGGATGTAGTCTACCACATTGCACTGGGTTGGGGGAGACTGGCCATCACATTGTGGCTGGCTGAAGTTACAGTGCCTGGGGCACTGTTTGGTGTGCTGGGGTCTCAGATAGCACCTTGTCTATTCCTCCTGTGCACTGCCCACAGGGTTTGGGTCGGCGATATCATTCCATGCAGACAATGTAGTCGGAGATGTTTAGCCTGTTTAGCCTTGTTTAGCGAAATTTTGTCCGCGATGTATTCACCCATTACCCTGTGGACTACCACTGAAATTAAATGAACCAAAACACATTATAAGGGTCATCATGTCCCACATTTTAAATGCTGATGTCCAGAATTTCACTGACAAAAAAATGCCCTACTCCAAAAAAACCTTTTGCCTCTGCTACCCTTATCTTTCAGATGTCTTGGGTGTTTGTTCCCATCCTCCTCCTCCTCCTTTGGGGGACACACAGCAAGACCGTCCCTGTGGGCTTCAGCATAGTTTACAAATAGATGGTCACAAAATCTTCAGGTGGTGCAGCTGAGTGTGCCCCTTCCTCCAAAAATCCGTAAGTACTTAAGATATTCCCCCCCCCCCCTCAAAAGCAGGTTACAAGAGAGGAGCAGCAGGATCAATACCCTGCAATTAATCAGGCACGGGGAGGGGGAGCAGGCATGCAGGTAATAGGCCGAGTGAAAGTGATGCATTCTGAGAGGGTGAACATGACTTGGGTAAGTACAGTACATCCTTTGTAATTGGATTCCCTTATATGAGTCCGGCCTCCCAATGTATGTCAACTGTGCAAGACTATGATCTGCAGTACAAGCATGCTCCCTTACCCATCCTGCTGGGGACTTTTGGTGAATTTATTTATTTAGCTTTAGAATAGTAAGCAGACATAGATTTGACCCCTCGAAGATTGTGTGACTCTCTTTTTATATTTTTAGTAAAACTAGGACGATTGGTAAAGAGACAAAGTAGAAGAAGGGGGACCTAAAGAACCACAAAATTAAGCCCAAATCAGGTCAAAATGGCTCTGGCCCAGTTATGGAACAACAGATCAGACCAGCTAATACCCGGGTGATCCTAATGCTTAACCAATCCAGACCTGCTGCACCCCACCCCATCCCCATCCATAAGCCAAGTGGCCAGGGAACCCCCCCAAACAATGTAAATTGTAATTGAGGAATTTAACAATAGAAACAGTAATCATATAATTTGAATTAAAGCCAAAACAAAATTGAGATCTAAAATCAATTAGCTATGTCAAGAGTTTTGTGTGGAAAAATAATGTTTTCATCAAAACCTGTGGAAAACAAATGAAAACAGTATTTGTTCCACACAAAAACTAAATGCTAAATGCACAGGAAAATGCTTCAGGTTTTGTCTGTAAAAGAATCAAGTGCGCAATAACTGCAACTGTTGACATAAAAAATAAATCACTTTTAATCTCACTCACCTCATGACCCAGTACTCACAATGACAAAGAGCACTCTTCCAAGGCTGTAGGTCAGATCACAGTCTAATCATCTCCCACACCACACAAAGCTCCTCTCAAGATGGTTGCAAAGTGTAGTACAGACCCTCTACCCATGGGCATGCCAACACTGCAGCTTCTGTTCCCCTGCTTCCTCATGGGTTTCACACTGTACAGGACTCTTGCATGTCTAAAGGGTGTAGGACGAGGTGGTGGTTGATTTCAGCCATTAATGATCCCTTGGGAAAGCAGCTCAAATATGTTTTTTTCTGTGCCATCTGGGCTAGGAACTGCAACACTGTTGCACTATGCTTCACATATGTAGGCATGTGTCCACATACTACGACATCCAAAATCCCCAAAGCAAAGCCAGAATCTATCTGTCTGTCTGTCTACCTACCTATTATTTGCCTATCTATCTGGTCTGTCTGTCTATCTATCCATCTACACTGCCTATCTATCTACAGTGTCCATTTAGGTGTCCTGTCAAAACAGCAAGTGAATTTAAGTGAACGAATAACAGCGAATCAATAATAGTGAATGTCACATTAGTGACATATTCTTTACAACAAATAGTTATTTTAGCGATGTAGGCAGTAATGTAGTTTAGCAATGTAAGCTGGATGTACGGTAAGCCATCTGGTGTGCACTACAAACCCGTGCTGGCAGCGTAGCATAGAGGTTAGTCATTGGCTGTGTGTATCCTTGCTACGTGCAGCAGACCTAGGTTTGATTCTTGCAGTTCCAGCTGTAACCTGAGTGCCATGTACCAGCAGACTACTATCCCTGCCTGATGATCACAAAACAGGTTGAGGGGCCTGGGCTCTGTTCTGGTGACAATCAGGGTTCCTTCCCAAGGATATAAATATACAGCGTGGTGCCTCTACCCAGAATAAAATTATAGTGGGCCAGATGCTTGCAAAGTACAACCCCCTGGAATGCTGTACCTACCCACCTCCCCTTCCAGTCACTCCATACACAGAATGTCACTTTAAACTATAACCCTGTAAAACACATGCAGTTAATAATAGTTGCTAATAAGATGCTCAAAAACAGTTTTAACAGTAATACAAAATCACACATGCCCCCACAATGCAAAGCATCATGGGATGCATATGCAAATCATCACAGAATGTTATGCTGGTCCAACTTCATGCAGAATTGCATGGTGCCGAAAGGCCTCTCACACAGTTTGCAAAGGATGCTAACAGAAGACATAGACATGTGTATCATCCTACCAGGACTCATCAGTATGCCTCATCTGTTTGACACCCAGTGGAATGGACCAGCTACCCCTAAGGCAGTGTACCTGGGATATATTGTGGTGAACCCATTAAAATAAAAAACTATTTAAAAAACAAAGAACCTCTGTGCATAAACACTGAGGCAAGGGTTACCCCAAAGGGCATTTGGCTGGGAAGCCAAGTTTCGAGAAAATACAAAATCACATGGCCCCCACAATGCAAAGCATCATGGGCTGCATATGCAAATCCACCACAGAATGTTATGCTGGTCCAACTTTAAGCAGAATTGCATGGTGCCGAAAGGCCCTCACACAGTTTGCAAGGGTGCTAACAGAAGACATAGACACGTGTTTCGTCCTACCAGGACTCATCAGTATGCCTCGTCTGTTTGACACCCCAGTGGAATGGACCAGCTACCCCTAAGGCAGTGTGCCTGGGATATATTGTGGTGAACCCATTAAACCCTTTGCAAACTGTGTGAGAGGCCTTTCGGCACCATGCAATTCTGCTTAAAGTTGGACCAGCATAACATTCTGTGGTGATTTGCATATGCAGCCTATGATGCTTTGCATTGTGGGGGCATGTGTGATTTTGTATTTTCCCGAAACTTGGCTTCCCAGCCAATTGCCCTTTGGGGTAACCCTTGCCTCAGTGTTTACGCACAGAGGTTCTTTGTTTTTTAAATAGTTTTTTATTTTAATGGGTTCACCACAATATATCCCAGGCACACTGCCTTAGGGGTAGCTGGTCTATTCCACTGGGGCGTCAAACAGACGAGGCATATTGATGAGTCCTGGTAGGACAAAACACGTGTCTATGTCTTCTGTTAGCACCCATTGCAAACTGTGTGAGAGGCTTTTCGGTACCATGTAATTCTGCTTAAAGTTGGACCAGCATAACATTCTGTGGTGATTTGCATATGCAGCCCATGATGCTTTGCATTGTGGGGGCATGTGTGATTTTGTATTTTCTCGAAACTTGGCTTCCCAGCCAAATGCCCTTTGGGGTAACCCTTGCTTCAGTGTTTATACACAGAGGTTATTTGTTTTTTAACAGTAATACTTTATTATTGGGAAAGGGGAATGGGAAAGCAGAGAAAAGGGCAACTGTAATTGTGGATAAACTGGCAAATCCCATCAACAACAACAACAATACAGTGCCCACCCACAACAACAGCAACACATTTACTTTGCCCACCTCTCAACTGGTACCAGTGTCCCTAAAGTCTAAATGGGTACACAGGTTAAGGTGCAGGACTGATCATTGTTGCAGATTGGCTGGGGCACTTGGAATAAATTCTGAATAAACTATAACTTGTTGCAAACTTTAAACTAACTCCCCAGTTCAGGTCAGGCCCTGTTTTACTCATGGTTCTGGAGTCCCGGTTCACAGGGTCTGAAGCAGTGTCTGAAGGCAGGCTGAGGGCTGGGGCCTTGAGTAACAAACGGATTAGCAGCAGGCTTGTTGAATGAGATAGGATGATCAGGCAACACGACACCTTCTGGCTGGCTTACAGGATCTGGCAGCTTATCCCCTTCTGTCTTGCTAGCACAGTCTGGCAGCTTGCCACTTTCTTCCTTGCTGGAGTATGGAAGCACAGCACAAGGCTTCCTGGTTCACAGAGAGACCAGACCCTATGAGTGACTCCACAGTCTGACTTCTCCCAATGGGTCAAGCGTACCCTAGCACTTAGTCAAACGCCTGTGCCTCCACCCCACTTGATAAGGGCTGGCTGGCCCCTTACCTAGCTCTAGAGTGGCCTGAGCACAAACACTTCTGTAGACAATTCGGGATGGCTCCAGGCTGAAAAGCACACAGTCTCTAAATGGAGAGCCCCAGGTTTCAAACAGCAGGAGTTTACAATATACTCAGCTCCCAGACCAGGAGTTCCGTGGGTTTCTTTTCATTTCGGGATTCAACTTCAGTCCAAGTTAGGCAAACTGTAATCTCTGGCAGACAGTTCAAACCTTTCTAACAAGCTGATAGCTCTCTCTGGGTGCTGCAGGATGTAGCAGATGAAAAGATTCTCACCCTGGGGCTTCCAGGTGGTGGTCAAAGGCAAATCTTCCAGTCTTTGGCTGTGGAAGCCTTGGGCCTATTTTTACAATGTCTGGGCCCTCCTGTAACCCTGACAGTGTACCGACACAAGGTCAACACCACAACAGCGAAGTCCAGCACAGCGACAGATTTTGCCTGGTTGCGGCGAGTCGCTGTGCTGGTACACTGCAGACACCGGCGGTGTGGCTCCCGGTGTTGTGCCCCCCCCACCCCAGTCCAACTCAGACTTATATATTTAGAGACCAGAAGGTGTGGGGGCAGAGCCCCCCACATGGGGAATTCTGGGGGCTCAGCCCCCCCAATGTAAAAGCGCTGACATTCCCAATGGTACAATGTCAACACTCTGCATTGTGTCTGTCGCTGTTGGGGATGTCGGCGTGAGCGCTGTTGAAGCGCTATAGTACAACCCTCACTGACAGCCCCAGACAGACTGCCCCAAGCTATAACTGTCTCTGGGGTTTCAGTGGAAAAATGGCAGCTTCCTATTGGCTGAACTTGGCAGTCCATCTGTAGAATTAATAAACATCGAGTCTCTTTAATTTCTGATTGGAGGTTAGTTGGGTGCTAAGAACACTGTTCAAAACTGCTCCCAGAAGTAATTTCATGCTGTCTTTGGGTGCCTAATGTTCTGATTGGCTGCCTCTGGGGGTCAAAGGATCCAACATGTCTGCCAAAGATGCAGTCTATACACAGTTTATATTCTGTTTCAACTTTATTTATTTATTTATTTATTTAGTTTTTGTTGACCGGGTAAGTGCACTAGACAAATCCTGCCTATTTTCAGGCATGACCCAGGGGAGGGGGATACAGATGAATGCCAACTGACCTTGAACCAGATTAAGCTTTAAAGCGCTCTTGCAGCCAAAATACATGGCTCTTTTATTTTATTCCCCCACTGTCCTTTAGCAGCCTCTACCCTCTATCATCTGGCTGCAGAGTTATATTATAAAACACTTTTCCCTGCTGGTCACAAGCTCCTCTTTACAGTATCCCCAGGTGGCAGGAAGGAAGCTCATTAATATTCATATGTGCCTCATTAATATTTATGCCCCAATCCTTTAGCACTTATTGTTGATTTTTAAATAAACACTTCTGTGGCTCCTCCTCTATCTCCCTCATGTCTCCAGGCCCCAATTAGCAGACCACTGGGGTCCAAGAGCACCAAGGGTACTGTCCTTAAGCTGCTACAGGGGCCTGAAAATGGAAAGGCAGTACTGTACATGTGCGGCTCACCACTTGCACATTCCTGCAGCAAGCTGTGTGGTAGTCCCGCATCTTTATTCTTCTTTCCCCTTTCTACAGGGGAAATGATGTGAGGGCCAGATGGAGACCACAAGGGGTACCAGGAGCTCAGGCCTGGTGGCAATGTATAGGAGAATGGGTAGGTAGCACCCGAGGGGTAAAACTAAGATAAGCCCCAACCCTGGGTGGGGTTACACTGCTTTCTTTTTTAAATGTTGTGCCAGGTTTGTGTATACCCCAGTTCTGCCCCGAGTTGTTATATGAAATATCCCTCCCAACTTTGTCCCTCCCTCGAGTTGCACCCTCTGAGTGAGAATATTGAATCTGCCCCTCCTGACTTTGTCCCTCTCCCTAGTTGCGTCCCCCAGAGTGAGAATATTGAATCTGCCCCTCTGACTTTCCACTGCTCCCCAATTGCGTCACCCTGGAGTTAGTTTAATAAATCTTCCCCCACCCTCCCAACTTCCTACTACTTCTTGTGCCATTTGAGTTTTGGTGGTGCTTTCCATCCTATTTGCTGTTTTTACTGTTCGGCATTATGCTTTTCACTGTTTTTGTTGGCACTGAATTTTATGTGCTGTTATTGCCTTCACTGTTTTTCTTTCTCTATTTTTTTTATATATACATTTTGTTGTTGTTTTTTCCCCCAGCTTTTCTCCCATCCCCCATCCCAGCATGAACATGCACATGTGGAGGCATATGCACATCATGCTCTAGACGTCCTCCCTGCATGTCGCCCCCTCCCACCTGCGCCACCACCAGACCTCCACCCGGCAGCGACTGAGCTATGGGGGGGTGGCAGCCTCCCCAGGAGAGGAGAGCTGCCTTAGGTGGCTCTATCCAGCTCCCTTCCTCCCCCAAAGCCGGCTCCCTGGTGACCCAAGGTCATTCCCGAACCCGAGTCACCAGCGTGGCATGAGGTAAGATGTCCAGTGTCCCTACTCTCAGTGCCATTGGGCCGGCAGGTTCGTTCGCTATTTTGATGTAGTACTGTCTATCTGACTGTCTGTCTATCTTTCAATCTATCTACAGTTTCTGTCTGTCTGTCTGTCTTTCTGTCTATCTACCTCTGTTACAGTGTTGATCTGTCTCTCACAGATGCAGCACTATGAACTGTCATCCCTTGGATCAGCTACCAATAAGGCAAACAACTCTGGAAACAAGAAAAGGTAGCAATACACACAGAGAAACTGCTCCAAAAACAATTATTTGTTTATTTAGGACATTCAGCAAAGTTTCCCTGGTGCTTTGAGGGCACAATCCCTCTTTATCAGGCTGACTATCTATCTATCTATCTATCTATCTATCTATCTATCTATCTATCTATCTATCTATCTAGTAGAACACATGAAGATAGTTCTTACATCTTCTATTAAGCCAGCATGTATTGGATGTACACAACACTGTCTTGTATTTCTTGAACAGTTAAAGCGCAGGCAGCAGTACAACATTTTTTGGCATTTTGCATATTTGGCAAAAGGAAATGCTATTGAATATGTTCAGTGTGACTGACTCATGAGTGAGTATGGAGTCTTTAACTAGTGAAATAACAATATTGTCTGAGTGTTACAGCATTAACCTGCGACATCTTCTGAGTGTGACATAAGTGACTTGTGACATATTTTGATTATGACATCATTAAGAAGTGATATCTTGGAATCTTTGATCTTAAGTTAAAGATACCACTTGTCTGTGTTTTTATCTTTTTTTTCCAATTGTTTAACCAGGAATAGCACACTAAGCTGAAAGCTTGTTTGCAGGTGCAACCTGGGAGCACAGGGAAGTTAAGTGACTTCCTCAGGATCACACAGTATGCGAGTAGGGGCTGTGGGATTCAAACCCAGGTCTCCAGATTTGCAGCTCAGAGCCTTAAACCACTGCGCTATACTGCCTCCTCTAGTACTGTACAATCTGTCTATCTACAGGTTTCTCTCTGTCTACAGTACCTGTCTATCCCTCTATACTGTATGTATCAACAGACTGACATTGGTGTTAAACAGAGGTATATTCCACTCTGAGCTAATCAGATTAGAAGCATTTATGTTTATACTATTTAGATGTTACACACTAAATAACCTACACAAATTATACTAATGAATTGATAGTTTTACACTATGAGAAAGGGAATAATAAAAAATCTCATTTCCTGACCCTGATTATATAAATTCAAAACATGGAGATTCAAAGTCCAGAAATAAAGATAAACAAACGGAATTGCTTACACTGATGAGAACAAATTTATTTGAGATAGTTTAAATTACATTTAAGACCCCAGTATTAAATTCTGAATGAATCAATAAATCAATCTATTAAATTTACACAAGCTGGTGTAGTCTTCAGACATATGCTTCTGCTTTAGAAAGGTTGCTTTCTTTATTTTTCATTTTGGTTTTTGCATGCTAAGATTACACTTAGTTTAAATCAATGTTTGCCTTCTTAACCATACTGATAAGGATTACTCGTATAAAATTCAGTGGAATAGATAATGGAAAGCAACATAACCACAAAAGCTGCAAATCAGCATACCTATCAGATTGCAAGCAATGAAATAACACTCCTTTAAAAGGATCTGCAAATAAAGTTTCTTTTCTTTTCCAACAATAAGAAAGAATATGAACATTGCAGATAGCTGATCAGCAGTATTTTATGTAACAAAATGCCCTGATGAATACAATATTTTCCTTGGTTTGTATTATGCACAGTTTTTGTGTTGAGCAGATGTCAATCTTATTCACATGTTCATGTTGGAGAGCTTAATGCTGATCACAAACTGTAGTAAATATATCAAATTCTAAACGTAGGAAAAGTATGCAAAGACTACCTTAACCACACATCACTTTGGTTTTCATGCTGCTTTAAATTCCGCTTAATGCCACACCCACTCACAAAGTGAGTGATGCAGTTGGGTAATTGAAATGAAGTCATGGAGTCATTAGGTCTTCAGCTGGATGGATTAGGCCTGCTTCAAGACCACAATATTATTGGGATTTAGCAGTGGCATGATGCCATCAACTGGAGAAATCCTTTTGACAGAAGCTGTGAGGGTACTGCCTCACAATGAATACATCTGTGAACACCCTCAGTGACAGGGGACCCAACCAGCGTATAGCACAATACCCACATTTTAAACAATGACCATTATCATGCAATACAGTAAACACAATGCAACCCTATAACAGCCAAGGAAGCAGTTAATATGGTACAAACAATAAAGAAGGGCTTTATTAGAGGAACAAGAACAGGATCTGGGGGGGAGAAGGGTAAGATGAAGCAATGCAATAATAAACAATACAAAGACAATCTGCAACACAAATTCTCACCGCCCTGCATCTCTCAATATCCTGCAATCTCTCTTCTAGTGGACCAGGTATTCCCATAGTCCCTAATGGGAGCTCCCACTGTATGTTTAGTTTGCACACAACTGAGGCCGGTTGCAGGCCTGATATGCAGCATTGTGGTACTGATATGTACTGGCTGGTACTGCAGATATTAGAACAATATTAAAACACACACAAAAGTTCTTAAAATGGTTCATCTGCTGGGACAACTTAATTTATGGAGGCTGCTCTACTGGGCATATTGTACTATGCATACAGTCCATGCCCAGGAAACTATTTTACTGTGCTGTAATTATCTAACATAGTTGCAGAGTGGGCCTTGGTACAGTACTGTACCCATACTCAGGTATTTGATGCAGTTATTTTGGAGGATCCTCCTTGGTGATTCTGTGCTGCTGCACCTGCACTAGCAGACCCAGCGAGCCTCCAGTGGTGAAGGGTGTGAGCCATGAAGACTGACTTCTATGAAGATATTCTTCAGTGATCCTCTTCACTCAATGAAGGTCCTTTTCTTCATGAATGTAGGCCATTACGGAGGGCTAACAGGACTGTGGTGCTGATGCCCTCTACCAGGACAAATCCTCGCAGCAGGATCTGCTAAGTGAGGTAGCTGATCTCCCTCATGAAAATGGAGCTTAAGCAAGGCAAACCCTGCTCTATGTACTGACAAGTCCTGGGCTGGCATTTCAGTTCCAAGTTTGTTTTCTGAAAACCCTAGATAGACACTTCTGGCAAGAGCTCATCTAAACTGCTGAGCTGCAGAAAACACAGTTGTAGTCTCCATTGGATCAGGAAGTCTGCAATGGTAGGCTAAGCTACTGGCCACTGTACAGACATCCCACTTATCAAGCTCCAGTATTCTCTGGCTAAGGCAGTCTCAAAGGAAAAAGGAACGCTCTCATTTGTCCAACATTTGTGTACCCTCCTGTATTGTGTTCCATTGTCCAACAGCCCCTCTCATGAAAGACACTTCCTTCGCATTGGCTGTTACCTTGGGAAGATGTGTCCTGGTTGCCTGAGGGCCCCCTGACTGTCTCCACACAATGTGGGCACAGTGGTGACCTATGGACCCTTCTAAAATTGCTTTGGGACAAACGGCATCTAAGGGCAGCAGCACCCATGCCAGTCTGGGCATTTTTATCATTTTTAAAATGATTCTGTCACTTGACATGAGCTCTGGATGTCTATATGTGCCATGGGGAAGTAATCCAACAGTGGCCAGGCACCACTAAACACTTCTGGCCAGTGTTTAGTGGTGCCCGACCACTTTGATTTTAATGTTCCACTCCCAGGTGAGGTATCCCTGCTGTGCTGGCTGCAGGCTCCATGGCAGGGAGCCAAGTCTTTACATTTTTTTTCATCCTTGACATGAGACATAATTGGCCACATGTTGTCCATTGGTTGCAGTCCTGGCAGCAGCGGTAAAGTGCACCAACAAGTACAAAGAACAGGAGCTGCAGGCGTCCTGTGCTGCATGGTCTACAGCTTCAGCCTTGGGGACCAGAAGGAAATCTGTGATGACTGCGGCACCAGTCGTGAAGATGCTTGTAACCCAAGGGGAAGAGTAGAGTCACACTCCCAGGCAGGGAGCATAAAAGTAAGCCCCTTTTTTATTGGGGGTTACAAACTATTTCACAGTCTCAGGTTGCACATCTTTACAATGACAAAATGGTTTATTATCTGAAATTTCTTACATAATGCTGTGAGGGTGTGTACAGTTTTCTTACTTTCGCTTTCTTAGAAATTTGCACAGCTAATTTGTGTATTTTTAAAGCACAGTTCTAATGATATTGTAAACAACAGTAGTGATAATTTCTGTTTTTAAAAATGTTGTAAGTTGACAACATTACAACAGTTTACAGCCTGGATGAAACAGTATGTACTGTAGCACAAATCAAGTGAAGTGTACAGTACTAAGCATACATTTGCCAGTGTCTCGCAGTGTGGGAAAGCAGTGTTCGGTCAGGGGGTATAATCTTCTCTGTTCCACGTCTGATGGGCACACACCTAGTGCCATGACTAACTGTGCTACTGGTTCTGTTACATTCTCTCACACCTGAAGCTTGTCTGAACTTACAAGGAGAGGTAGGCATGTCTTCATATACAATCTGCTTTTGCTCTCTCACTTTGCCCATTTGCTTTGACACTACTTTACCAGCAGTCTGTAACTGGTCATGATGCTCTTGTATCCCTTCTGATTTAGATACTTCTACAGATTCTGTAGACATTCCAAGCACTAAGTCCATAGGTACAGTAGCTGTCCATGACATTCGAACATCAATTAATATGGGGTGTGCCCCATGGAACAGTGGATGGTATTACTGTACATGTATACCAATTCTGTAAGGATAGTGGGCCACTCTAGGTGGTGTGGCTAGAGTCAAGCTCTCAGCATGTTAATAATTATGCAGTTGGCATGTTCACAGAGTCCATCTGATTGTGGGTGATAGGCAGTTGTCTGCATTTTATGACCTTCATACAATGCACTTAGTTCCTCGAAGAGGTGTTGCTCAAAAGTTGCTCCTTGATCTGTCAGAATCTGATTTGAGTACACATATGACTTGACGAGATAATTCCCACAGGTCTCATACTGGGACTGCCACTAAGAATTTGCAATAATGGCTGGTAATCATGAGTAGTTACAGACATCCATCTTTGCTGACATCTAGCTTAAGATGATCCAATGCTGCTAAATCCAAAGGGGTTTTGCTTATTGTGGGTACTAGTGGCACCCATTCCATATTACTGGGATTAAGTTTCATACTACATGCTTCATAGCTTTTGCACCATTGCACAATGTCCTTTCTCATCCCAGTCCTATAGAAACATTCTGTGAGTTTGCTTTCTGTCTTCTTATAGCTGAAGTGTCATACAGAACATGGAATTCTTCCAGCACAATAGGTGCCCCTGGATGGGTAATACTATTTGCATTATGTGTCGATGTATTTTGGGGTGCCTGGTCTTTCTGATCAGCCTCCACTGGTAGAGAATGAATTGCTCCAAGTGTTGGAGTAACTTCACTAATTGTTATACAGCTTTCTCTCATTTTGTTGGCATCAGGACTCTGCCAGTGATCATGAGTTCTTGGATTTGCTGGATGATTTTGCTTTGAGCCCTGAGGGTTCACCTTCTGGTACACCATTCACATTTTGGCTTAGCAATTGGCAACATGCTTGTATGGCTTTGACTTGGGTCTGAGGTAATGGCAGCATCTCTACATTTTCCTACTGAGTTCCATGTTCCTCTGGTTCATCCTGGGCCAGTAGACGAGATAATGCATCTGTGCTGGCATCCATGCAGCCTGAGCAATAACAGACAGTGAAGTCATAATTGGCTAACCATGACACCCACCATTGTTCTAGTGCTTCCAACTTTGCCTTGTTCAACTGAGCCAGTGAATTGTTATCAGTGTACACTATAAATGAGTGGTCAGCCAAGCAGTTCTGGAATTTTTCTGTTATTGCCCACGCTAATGCCAAACATTCTAACTTGAAAGAGCTGTACCTTTCATTGTTCCACTTGGGACCACAAAGTCCACTGCTGGCATTGGCCACAATCCACTCTGTCCTATCCTTCTCTTGTGTTAGGACAGACCCCGATCTTCAGTTACTGGGATCAGTATACTCTCAGAATGGTTTACAGTAGTCTGAGTAGGCAAGAATGGGAGTTTCAGTTAGGGTTTGCTTTAACTGGTTGAAGGCATTCTGCTGTGCTGTGGGCCAACTCATTGATGTGTTTCAAGTAATTCTCTGATTATTGGTTCCTCTTAAGAGCTCATGTAGAGGGATGTAAATTTTGGAGAAATCCTCCACAAACCTCCAGTAAAAACCCATGAATTATTTTTCATCACATCTCGGATAGAGGTCAGGATATACCATTTTTGTACTGCTCAACTCTTTTCAAGGTGACTATGTGTCCCAGGTAGTTGACTCAGTCTTTCAGCAAGTTACACTTAGAGGGCTTTGTCATCAGGCCATAGGCTACCAGTCACTCAAAAAGAACTTCTATTTGGAGTAGGTGCTTCTGGAAAGTTTGTGAGTAGATGATGACATCATCCAAGTATAACAGCACTATTTCAAAGTTTTAACCACCCAGACAGTGTTCTACTAGTCACTGAAACATGTCAGGTGCACTGCATAATCCAAACAGCCTATTGGTGAACTCAGATAATCATGTGGTGTGATAAAAGCAGTTTTCTCTTAGTTAGCAGGAGCAATGGGCACGTGCCAATATCCACTGTCTAAGTCAAGCATCGAAAGCAGTGAGGCTGACTTCAAAGCAGTAAGTGAGTCTTCAATCCTAAGGAGCAGGTAGGCATCTTTGCGGGTTACTTGATTCAGTTTGCAGTAATCAACACTGAATCTCAGCTTACTGTCTTTCTTCTTGACCAAGACTATGGGCACCACCAATGGGCTGTGGCTGTCCTGGATGACCTAAGTAGTCAGCATCTCCTTAAACATTGCTTTCATTGGCTGGCAGGAGGAATAGGCCTGAATCTCTCTTAAATTGGTGAGTGGTTGGCAGTCAGAATATAGTGTTGCACAGACTTGGTGCATCCAAAATCAAAAGAATTCTGGGAGAAAATGTCTTGGTGTCTCCTGATCAGTTCTAAGACTTGTTGTTTCTGGATTTCTCTCATGCTGTCAGTACCTAGATTGATCTCTCCCATCCATGTCTCTGCTGTATTTACATTAGGTATGTCTGTGACCATGGCAGAACAGCTGACATCCAGAGCATCTGTAGGAGTTTTGAGACTTGTTTCAATTACATCATCCAGTTTTATCTGCAGCAGTCAGTCAATGGGCTGGTTTCAGTACAGCCATATTGCAGTTGCTCCACAATTAAGTACTGTCATTGGGCAATCATCACAGGGCTGTCATCTGTACCGGACCATGGTTCCAGCAGTGCAATGTAATCTTACCCTCAAATTCCCACTTTTGCGTGTATAAGAGCACTGCTTCCAATCCTGGGTTCATTTACACTGTCTGTCACCTACTCATACCTTGCCAATCTGTCTTTCTTACATAGAAACATAGACTTTGATGGCAGATAACGACCGCTTGTCCCACTTAGTCTGCTCATTTCCCTACATACTGGATAAGCTACAGATCCTAGTTAACGAACAGCCTATTTTTCCTGCCCCCCACAAAAATTGCCTTATGTCTGTCCCATGCATTCTTGAATTCCCCTGCTGTTTTTGACCCCCACAATCTCCTCAGGAAGACTGTTCCATGCGTCCACCACCCACTCTGTGAAAAAATACTTCCTCACATTATCCTGAGCCGTCCTCCCTCTATCTTCAGATTGTGTCCCCTTGTTCTTGTGCATCTCTTTTTCTGAACTATGGTACCATTTTGGACTTTGTTGATTTCCTTGAGGTACTTAAAAGTTTCTATCATGTCCCCCCTCTCCCTCCTTTCCTCAAGGGTATACTTATTAAGCTCCTTTAGTATCTCCTCATATGGCTTCTGTTGCAGACTCTGCACCATTTTAGTTGCCCTCCTCTGGACTGTCTCCATCCTGTCTATGTCCTTGTGGAGATGGGGTCTCCAGAACTGGACGCAGTACTCCAGATGGGGTCTCACCAACTGTCTGTACAGAGGGGTAGCAACTTCCTGTTTTCTGCTGGTGATGCCTCTCCCTATATATCCCAGTGTCCCCCCAGCCATCCCTACTGCCTTCTCACATTGCTTGCTAACCTTTAGGTCATTTGATATGATTACCCCCAGGTCCCTTTCCATTTTTGTTGTTGTTACTACCCCCCCATTGTGTACTCTTCCCCTGGGTTTTTGTTTCCCAGGTGCATTACTTTGCACTTCTTTGCATTGAATCCAAGCTGCCATACTTCTGGCCAGTCCTCCAACCTTGCCAAGTCCCTTCTCATCCTTTCCACCCCCCCTTGTGTATCAACCCTGTTGCGGGTCTTTGTGTCGTCTGCAAAGAGGCATACTTTTCCTTCCAGTCCCTCTGCAATGTCACCTATAAAGACATTAAAAACGCCAGACCCAGTACTGAACCCTGCAATACCCGACTAGTAGGCCCCCTTTCTTCAGAGTGGACTCCATTTACTATTACCTTCTGTACCCTGTTGTCCAGCCAATGTTTTAGTCAGGCTACCACTCTGAGACCCACTCCCAGGCTGGCTAATTTGTTCATTAATCCTTTGTGTGGGACTGTGTCAAATGTCTTGCTAAAGTCTAGGTAGGCCATGTCCACAGCCCCTTCCTGGTCTACTACTTTGGTCACCCAGTCAAAGAGATCTATTAGATTTTTCTAACATTACCTTCCCACTGTGAATCCATGCTGCCTTGGGTCCTGTGCCCCACTGGCCTCTAGGTACTCCACAGTTCTTTCCTTCAGAAGTGATTACATCATTTTCCCTATCACTGAGGTCAAACTGACAGGTCTGTAGCTTCCTGCCTCTGTCTTGCTCCCACTTTTGTGAAGGGGAATCACATCCACCCTCCTCCAGTCCTCAGAACCTTGTTGGTGAACTGCTGGTGGTTCTGAATCAGGTTAATGGTTGAGCAATTGTGCTGCTTACTGCTTCAGGACATTTACAAGTTCTTGGTACTGTAGCAGTGTTGGAGAAAATTAATTCCCACAATGACGGGCAGTAAGCTGTTGGTTGAGGTGTCACTAACAATAAGCCCTAGGTCCTGGTATGTGGTGTCCCCCAACTGGACACTAGCTTCCAAGTAGCCCAAGTATTTATTTATTTAGTTATTTATGTATTTATATGTTAACCGGATTGGGGCACTGATCCAAAGACCTTTTTCAGGCACGGCACGGGCCAGATACTGGCAAACAACATACAGCGCAAATATTCAGTACAACAGTCTGAACAAACATCAGAAATAAAACAGGGTTCATAACAGGCATAACACAAGCAGGCTGATCATATAGTAGTGGGGGGAGTAGGGAATCATGAGACCATCACTTACAATCAGGGTTGATCCATTTCTGTGATGGCTTCTTAAGTCCTCAACCTATGCCATAAAATATTTATTTTGAACGGTCATAACTTGTGATCCAGTGTCTAAGAGTGCCTGGAACTCTATATCATTAATCTTCACAGGGACTATTGGACATTTCTCCATGAACTTGTGTCTATCAGGAGGCAGGATGCACTGGACTTAGTTCTGCTCTGTCCTAGGGTCGGTCCTCTTCCTCAGGGACCCCTGTTTAAACTCACTGTGGTCAGCCTCTGGTGCATCTTCATTCAATATGGCAACTGACCCTTCAACACCTGCATATGAGGTTACCCTGGGCATCAAATCGAGCACTGGGTCATCTATTGTCTTGTCTCTTCCCGGGGCCAGGATGTCAGTTTTCTCCTTATCTATTTGGTCCATGGTCTTATTCTCTCCTCCAGCCATCTTTCAGGGTCCTCATTTCACAGCATACATCTATCATTCAGAATAGTGAAAATCCAGCACTCACCACCTTAAATGAAAAGCTGTTCACTCCATATGCTTGTGCTGAAAATTCTTTATTAAAGCGCTGGTGGGCACACCACTCCACATGCTTTGACGTGTTTCGGAATCCATTATTCTGGATGTCTTGCTTCTTTCCCGGCACCCAGCCAGGTGTGACCACTGACTTTGAATGAGATTTGCCTAATTGAGTTGGTCAGCATGGGTTATGAATTGAAAGTATTCAGTGTAAAACCTTGTATGCATGCTCATGGTCGCTTCTACAGAATTGTGCTATTTGGCTGTGATTTGGACCACCACGGAGTGACACAAAATGGTTTTAGAATGGACACCGCAGATGGTTTTCATAGAATCTTCACATGACAGTGATCCATTTTTATTTGTTAATGGCTTGCTGGCAGAAGCCAGTGGAGTGAACTCCTTCCTTGCAGATCTTTCAATTCCAGCCGGCCCAAACAGTGGGACTGCCAGTAACTTAATGTAAGCATTTAAGAACTTAAAGAAAACAGTAACAAAGGCAAGAAAGATTCACTGAAATATAACGAACCTAGAAGCATATTTGCAGGTTTAGATAATCCCTCATGGCTTAAGACTTTGGAAAAACCTGACTTTCAGCATTGACGTGGAGCCGTTCATGAAGAAATGGCATGAAATCCCAGATGAGACTTCCAATCAATTAATGAAACTTATTATAGACTATGGAAAAGAAGTAGATGAAATCCTTACCAAAGAAATAAAAGAACAAGAAAAAGTAGTTAACGTTTAAAGACCACACAAATTTTGATCGTTGCAATGCCAAACTGAAGGAAACTGAAGGAAGCAATAGAAAAGCTGGACTTTGAACTTAAAACAAAGAAGCTGACAACATTTAAAAGGGACTATGATGATTAACAGTTTAAGGAGAATAGAAAATTGGAAGACAAATAATAAACAGCCCAGAGGTATCTTGAGATAAGAAAGAAGAGTTTCCTTCAATTTCAATATTGATACGAGGGATTCTGAATTGGCAACATCATTGGATGAGTATGTGGAGCAAACTGAAACAACAGAAACCATGATACCAAGATGAAGCCCAAGACAGAACATTTACCAGGGTTTTCACTTGCCCTATCAGAGAGGGGAAGGGAGGTGTGGAAACAGAGGAAGAGGAGGAAGACAGGGCGAGGGAAGAGGCAGAGGCACAGACAGACCAGAATAGCACAACCCACAACAATACTATCGCCAGGCCCCAATGAACACACAGCCTCCACATCAACCGCAGCAACTGCAACTGCAGAATTATGTACATCTGACTCACATGAACAATTGAAGAAGGTAATTAACCTTTCCAACAGAATTTTGTCTGATGTTGAAATAAAAGTGCTGAGCAAAAGTTTGTCCTTTGTTCCCACAATTGAGATAAATCAATTTGAGACATTTGTTGACTTGCAAAGATCTGCAGAAACCTAAGTTTGAAGTCATTTTTTTCTAGAAAAGAAGCGCAGCACTGTCCTGACTCTGAGAGTGACCTAGAGTCTGGTACCCAGGCTGTACATGATTCCATAGGTACAGATTATGAATATCCACATAAGTTCAGAGGCAAATCTAAGTTTTACCCAGCTCCGACGGCAGCAATAGTTACATTTCAGGATGTATGTGAGAAGGAGCTGGAAGATTTATTTAACAATTTGCCCTCTATAAGATACAATAACATGAAAAAATGTGAGAAAGATGCATTGAGAGTCTTAAGAATGACCAAAGTATTGCGATCAAACCCGCAGATGAGTGTGGGGAGGTCGTTGTTGAAAATGCCGATGACTACATCTGCGAGGTAAAAAGACAACTAGATAACGTTAACTTTTATCGTAAACTGAAAAGTGATTAAACTACTGTTTTTAAGTACAGGATTGATTAATACTGTATGTCTTGTTAGCATTTCAGAATGGGTGGATTGATAATGACACTAAGAACTTCCTCATAGTGGCATTTCCAGTAAGAACAACTATGTATATGCTGCCAAAAACCCACAGTTTGCAGCCCCCAACCCCCAGGTAGGCCAATTTTTTTTTTTAACTTTCTTTTATTCATTTTACAGTGATCATGTAGAAAGCAGTACAGTCAGCGGAGCAAAGTTACACTGGCTCCCATGTTAGGTGCATTGCAATCATTTTAGCCTCAGAATCATTAGTCCGCTGTCTAGTGATACAAGTGGGGTATCATCCTAACATTTTATATAATATTCTACTAACAAGATGTAGGTGACTAGTCACATTAAAAGCTGGGGGGTGAAGATGAAGTTAGGTAAGGTACTTAAGGAATACAATTGCCATGGCCACTCTAGTCATTGTCCCCACATAGTTAGATATCTATGTAAAGGAAAGGTCTACCTTCCCTCCACTACTGAGTCATCACCCGCCAAAAATCAAATACAAAACATTATCTAAAAAAGAAAGAAACCACTCTCTTAATACAAACAGTCCCTAAAACCAGGGATCTTCTGTGTAACTCTCTTGTCTTCCACTTCCGCCATGTGGGATATTTTTGAGTAGTATATACAACTCTCTCTCAACCACTCTGACATAAAAGATTTAACAGCATTTTAGTAAGCTTTGATCACCTTTTATATTAACAGAGTAATGACTCCTGATTTCTAGCCTGAGACATACTAAATGCCTTGTGGTCACAGCCATTTATCTCTTTTGGCTGTAGCAAGTAATAAGCTCATACATTTTCTATTGAGGTCGCAAAGTCAGCCGGAGACATGAACTCATCAGGATAAATATAAATTCTCTCCTTTCTTCGAGGAGGGTGCGATTTAGAATATTTTATTAGTTCAATCAAGAAACACTTTCTTTGAGTTCAAAGTCTCACTGCTAACCAGCCTCCCTGTCAGTGTGGAGCAGAGTGAATTAAGCTTGAAAAAAATGTCAGTTTAACTGCAGGTATTTAATCCTCTTCTTCTTCCAACTCTGAAGGCAGACCTCAGGATTCAGGGGACCTCTTCTGAAACTCGCCGACGATCACATCCACATTCTTCATTGCGTCATCGGGGTCATTAAATTGGTATTTTTTTCCCCCCATATGTCAGGCGCAGTCATGCAGGTGCCAGAAGGTAGTGGGCCACCTCCAACCTTTGCAATTGCTTAGGAAGAGGATCACACATTTTATGTGCTGTCCAGGTGGTGAAAGACCAATCAGGGAAAATTTTTACTTCTTGCCCCTCAATAGATTCTGGGTAATTGCTTCTCGCCCACTGCAGGACCTGATTTCTAATAGCTGGACCAGTGGTGATCAACATAATGGTGCATGGGGTTGTCCTGGTTCATTTGGGCTCTGCAAAGGTTTATTAGGGAAGGTTTGCCTTAGCAAGTCACTGCCTGCAGCTCAAGGGGTAAATTGTCCATCAACCATTTCTTTAGGTACCGTAGCAGGTCTTCTCCCTCGATGACCTCCAGAACCCCCACTAACCTCAGGTTCATTGCCCGCGCTGAATTCTCTATCCTCTCCATTCCGGCCCTTTGGTGATTTATTTATGTGGTTGACTGAACAAAGGCTAGCTCGATCTGGTGGGGGTGGTCATTGGCTTCCTTGGCAGTTTTTGTTGCTGATTCTTTTTTTTTTTTTCTTTTTTAATTTCTAGCCCTCGCTTCTCCTGCAGGGGCTCAGCTCCTGCTCTCACTGCCTCCCCATGCCCTGGCTTACCCCCTTGCATGGCCAGGTGGGTGCCCCCACCACAGGGTCCACAGTAGCTTGCCCTGGCTTACCCTCCAGGGTGGAGCCATGGGAGTGGGGCCCCACCTAGCAGAGATGGTAGGCAGTGGAGGTGGCATAGCAGAGCTTCATGGGGCCAGCATTTTTTGTATGCTGTAATGGGGATGGGGCCGTGCAATGACAGCCAGCATCAGCCCCACCCCCTGCCGATACAGCACCAGTACTGTGGCTCCCACGGGCGTCTGCTAGGGGTCAGCATGCCGGACATACAACGTCCCACCCCTCCGGATAAGGAGAGCAGTCCCAGGGATGCTCAATGCTTCTTCCCCAGCCGGCCCTCTGATGTCCCGAGTTTGTTCCTGAAACCAGGTTATCAACATCACAGACTGATGCCCTGCCTCTGTGCCAACAGGCTGGCAGTTTGTTGCTGCTTCTATCTTAATATCCTGTGCCCCGAATCACTCCAGGACCCTCTCCACCTTCCTATCCATTTCTCTCACCGTGCTCAGGACAGTTTCCCAAGGTGGTGTGTCTTTCACTCTACTCAGGCCCACAGCTTGTTCTGGCCCACCATGTCGATTCTGTGTGGCTTGTGGTGCAGATTTTTGACTCGCGCCAGCAGTTGTTCCTTTTGGTCTGCCCATTACAAATTCAGTATCTCCTAGATCCCTGGCTTATAAGCCATCAAAGGATGTGAGCCGGTTTCTACTATTTTTACTAAAAATTGTGTTTTTTGTAGATATTAGGCAGCATGAGACACGGAGCATTGCAAAGGTACTTCCTGTCATGAAAGCGGCTTTCTAGCGCCCCACCCCCCGGGTAAGACAATAGTTAGCAGGCTGGAGTTCCTTACAGGACCCCTCTCGTAATATGTAGACTGTTTTATCAGACCCTTTGTTGAGCGTTTGGGCTCATACATAAAAGATACTATGGATATTTTACAGACACTTGAGAACATTGAGGTGCATAAAGATTCACATCTCATTACAATGGATATTGAATCTCTATACACTAATATTCCACAGGAAGGTGCCTTAGATAGTCTTGCATATTTCAAATTAGAGAGATGCCCAGTTTGAACCACCCACATGTCTTTCAAAACTTGCTGAATTTGTTTTAAAATTCAATTTGTTTACTTTCTTGGATGAATTCTTTCTGCAGATAAAGGGAATGGCTATGGGGGCAACAACTGCCCCCAGTTTAGCCAACCTTTATGTTGGAAAATGGGAAAATTAAACAATCAGAGAGTCTGATATAAAACCTTTTTTTTGCTCACATAAATTTGTACCCTCACTTTATAGACAATGTGATTATTATATGGAATGATACATTATTGGAATTTGAAGTATTTGTTGATTACATACATGTCTCCAACCTGAATCTTCATTTCTCATACAAAGCCAGCAAACATGAGATAAAGTGTTTGGATTTATGTCCACAGAAAGACATTTTGGGTAAAATCAGTACTGACATATATAGGAAAGAATGTGAGTGAAATACACTCCTCCTATCCTCCAGATGCCATCCCTGCTATATTGTCCATAGCATTCCAAAAGGACAGTTCTTAAGACTGAGGAGAAACTGCAGCACCACTGAGTCATATGATAGGGCAGCAACAGACCTGAGCAAAAGATTTACTGAGAGGGGATATAGGGTGGCTGCAGTGTCACATACATGTCAGGAAGTGAGAACTTAGCAGAAGTTCCACAACACGAATTATAGAATGTTCCAGGTGACCCAAGACAACTAAATTTTATTACAACATATAGTGCACATGCACCGAGAGTGAGCAACATTATTAACAGGAACTGGAATATTTTGAAGGGGGACTCAGGATTAAAGGATTACTACGAACATGTATGGAGGATCCCTACAGGAGAGCTCCTAACTTGAAGGATTACTTAGTTCACAGCAGGCAGGCTAAATTCACACACCATACATGGTTAACCAATAAATACGTGGGATGCTTCAAGTGTTTAAAATGTGTTAAATGTCAGGCCATTGCACAAGAAAAAGAATTCACAACTCCGAACATACAGAGAACCTTTACTATAAAGCAGCTCATTGCATGTGAATCATATCTTTCTTTGACTGGGTGACTAAAGTAGTAGACCAGGGAGACCTGTGGACATGGCCTACCTAGACTTTAGCAGGCATTTGACACAGTCCCACACAGAAGATTAATTGTCAAATTAACCAGCCTGGGAGTGGATCCCAGGGTGGTAGCCTGAGTAAAACATTGGCTGGACAACAGGACACAGAAGGTAATTGTAAATGGAGTCCACTCTGTAGAAAGAGGGGTTACTAGTGGGGTACCGCAGGGTTCAGTACTGAGTCCAGTCCTTTTTAATGTCTTTATAAGCGACATTGCAAAGGGACTGGAAGGAAAAGCATGCCTCTTTCCAGATGACACAAAGATCTGCAACAGGGTTGATACACAAGGAGGCGTAAAAAGGATGAGAAGGGACTTGACAAGGTTGGAGGAATGGTCAGAAGTATGGCAGCTTGGATTCAATGCAAAGAAGTGCAAAATAATGCACCTGGGAAACAAAAACCCAGGGGAAGATTACACAATGGGGGGTGTAGTAACAACAACAAAAATGGAAAGGAACCTGGGGGTAATCATATCAGATGACCTTAAGGTTAGCAAGTGATGTGAGAAGGCAGTAGGGAGGGCTGAGGGCATATTGGGATGTATAGGAAGAGGCATCACCAGCAGAAAACAGGAAGTTGTTATCCCTCTGTACAGATAGTTGGTGAGACCCTATCTGGAGTACTGTATCCAGTTCTGGAGACCCCATCTCCTCAAGGACATAAACAGGATAGAGGCAGTCCAGAGGAGGGCAACTAAAATGGTGCAGGGTCTGCAAGAGAAGCCATATGAGGAGAGACTAAAGGAGCTTAATATGTATACCCTTGAGGAAAGGAGGGAGAGGAGGGACATGATAGAAACTTTTAAGTACCTCAGTGGAATCAACAAAGTCCAAGAGGGTAGCATCTTTCAGAAAAAGAGATGTGCAAGAACAAGGGGACACAATTTAAAGATAGAGGGGGGGCCGGTTCAGGGGCAATGTGAGGAAATATTTTTTTCACAGAGAGGGTGGTGGACATATGGAACAGCCTTCCTGAGGAGGTCGTGGGGTCTAAAACTGTGGAAGAATTCAAGAATACATGGGACAGACATAAGGCAATTCTTGTGGGGGGTAAGAAAAAAATAGACTGTTGGTTAACTAGGATCTGCAGCTTATCCTGTAGGCAAGGAAATGGGCAGACTAGGTGGGCCAAGTGGTCCTAATTTGCCATCAAAGTCTATGTTTCTATATGGAGTTATCTACCAGGCAAATTGCAAATGCAGTGCATTTTATTTCAGAAAAGCCAAACCAAAATTCAAGAACCAAATTGAAGGGGGGAGCATGGTAGGGTAATCAGGAATAAAGATGAAATGCATGCAACAGCACTACATATAGAAAAAGCTGTAAACAAAGCAGATCATTCGTTTACTTTTAAGGCCATACAAAAAGTGTTCCTCTAAGCTCGAGGTGGTGATTTTAATAATTTGGTTTTAAGAAGAGAGGGATTCTGGATATATACATAGAAAGCTTTTGTGTCCCCAGGTCTAAACGGAAGATTTGATTTGTGTCCTTATTTATATAAATAAATGAATAACTGAATAAATTGACAGGCTGGAGAATAGTGAAATAAAAATGTAGAATGTATAGCAATTTCCTGTAGTCTAGGAAATGGAACATAATTTAATAGGTTTTGAGATTAGAAAAATTCTCAGCCTCTAGGCAGCATGTGTGTTAATATGTTTTAACTATATATATATATATATTAAGTTTATAGATGTATGAACATGAAGGCTTATATGTAATTATGGAAAAACAGAATACAGTTAAAATTACATCTTTTGTAGATATATACTTTCCTGAGCTAATCCACTCATTAAATTCTGGTTATGTCTCTTTTCAGGTAACCACATATGTACTGCATTGGGAGAACATCTTTGAGGGAGCCAACTTTGCATGTCTTCGTGTTTCCACAGGACATCATATTATACAACCCAAGGTCTCTCAAGATTTTCTTATTGATACACTATTCCAAGTCCTAGGGGCACCTACCGTCACAGCACTTCATTGCCCCACCTCCTCCCCTCTCCTCCCCACTGGGCATCCATTCCCCTCTCTGTCCCCACCCTCATGCCCCCCCCATCTGCTGATCTTCTAGCCCCATTGTCTCTAACCTTCCTTAAGTCTGTTCTTAACCCCTTACACAGGCATACACTTCACTGTGCTGCAGCTGTGCCTGTTCTCCACTCTGTTTCTCCCCCCACAAGTACTGACTTTCCGACGCAGGCACCTTCTTACCAATGGCATAGCAGTGTCTAAATGTTATACCTTAAGCTAAATGCTAACCCAATCTTGTAATGCACACCAATTTATTGTCTACCTAGCATATAATGTATTGTTTTGTACCAGTGCAATTTTGTACTTGTTTGTAATGTAATGCCTTGTAATTTAATGCTATGTACCTGTTAATTTTTTTCTTGTAACTGACGTGGAGCCTACAAATGAGCATCTGCTCACAGGTGTTCTCCAAGACATCATTAAAAAAAATAAAATAAAGTGCAATACAAAACTATGAAGCTGCTTTTGCATATCATTTGCACTTATTTATTTGCTATGGACTATAGTCTTTTAACATGTATTTTGTACTTATGTGTTTCACTTCACTTTTATGATGTCACATTTTGTGTACATTCATGATGATGTCACTCTCTGTATATAAGACTCATCATGTATCTGCATCACATGCTTTTTGAAAAAGGTCTATTCTGAAACGCGTCAAAGCATGTGGAGTGATGTGTCCATCAGCACTTCAATAAAGAATTTTCAGCACAAGCATATGGAGTGAGCAGCTTTTCATTTAAGGTAGTGAGTGTGGGATTTTCACTATTCTGGATGTCTTCTTCTGTCCCGGCACCCCAGCCAGGTGTGACCACTGACTCTGAATGAGATACATCTGTCATTCGTCAGTTCAGCTAGCTGTTTCTGCATTATCTAAATTCCATTTGGAGTGGGAGGCTTGGCCCTTCTGGTGAATCTTTCTGTTGTCTGGGCCATATGGTGGACAGCAGATTAATTTCTGTCGTGCTCACTTCCTGGACTGTGACGTTCATGAGACTGGGAAAGATGAGTAGGTCCTGTTCCAAACTCTTCACCACAACTCTGGTGTGAAGTATTTCTAGGCATGGGATTTCCGGGCCACATCAGCGGTGGTGTCTTCGCATACTGCTGAATGTCAGTGGCATCTCCATCTGGCCGTCCAGTCCCAAAAACTTTGATTGCCTTCTTACTGAAATCTACAAAGGTCTTGTCTGGGGCTTGCGTGTGGAGCATCCTAAGTTCTCTCCCTAACATGTCACTAAAAATTCCTTTGATTAACTTGTCTGTAAGGACTTTATTGGGATCTCGCACATCTTCAGGGTCCAAATGCTCGATATTGCTCAATGCCTCTTGCAGGCTTAGTGCACAGTCTCACAGAATCTCCCCTTGAGTCCTAGAGAGGAAATGCATATTTAACTCTAATAGTGTCCGAGTGTCGAATGTGCATCCCAGTCTCATCAGGATATGCTCAGCCCTGGACTTCTCTCCTTTGGGCCATGATACTAATTCCCAGTGAGCTGCTCCTTCCAAATGTCTGATGAGAATTTCTACCTTTTGGTGTCCTGGTATTTTTTATAGCCTAAACATGGCCTTCATCTTGGCTCTGAACTCTCCCTAGCTACTGGCAGTGTGATCAGTTCTCCAGTATACCTGGCAACCATGGGGAGCCAAAATAGTAAAGCATGGTGAGAGGTGACATCTGGGTACCAGAGTCTCCTTTTCCTGTCCTTCCAGTGGAACCACTTGCACTCTTTAATCTGCAAGGCATCATTACAGAAATGTTCTCTGCTCTGGACTCCTTGACTTTTGCACCTTGTTCGTTGTGCCAACTTTCATTCCAGTTGTGGTGAGCACACCCCTAGTGATGTAACCAACTGGGCTACTGGTTCCATTACATTCTTTCAGAACTGAAGTTTGTCTGAACTTATAAGGAGAGATTGGCACATCTTCAAAGGTAATCAAAGAATATTTATGTAAAGGGAGGGAAGTGCAAGTGTCACATCTCCCAACAATAAACAAGGCACTGGTAGGATGGTTCCAATTAAAATATCTGTAAAATGCTATACTCTAAGACAATGCTATGTACTCTGTGCAATCTCTAGTCTTTAAGGCAAAGCTAAGATAACTCAAAATGATAGTCTTGTTAACCTTGTTGTGATGACTGGTGATTTGATGACCTGCAGGCTGTGAATTCACAAGACAGAGGGGACGCACCAAAAGAGGTATTCTTTCAAGTGGGGAAGTACAAAAGTAGAAGCTGTGGAGATGCTCCTCCAGGAGAGGCCAGAAGGGCTTTGTATGACAAAGTTGGGACCACCAAAGAGTTCACATCATCCCCTGGATTGAAGAACTTAGTTGCCTGGAAAAGTTTGTGTCAGACCATCAGGCCAAAGGCATTTGAAAACTTTGCATTGGTAAAGATGTAGTGGCAGACCACTGAACAAGACAGGGCAAAACTGATTTCTTTTGTCAGACCCTCTGAGTGTCAGTGGCAGATCAGTGAATAGGGTTGTAATGGAAGCACAAATTGTGATTCAAGGATGTTGAAGCCACCTGGAGCTGGCAACTTTTGTGGCTCCTGAATTTAGCTGTTTTCATTGCTACTGGGTCTGGCCACTTTCGTAGATCCTGAACATGTCCACTTTCATTGGTCCTGAGTCTGGCTGCTTTTATTGCTCCTTGGTCTGACTGCCTTCAAATCACCTAGATCTGGCTGCTTTTGTCATTCCTGAAAGAGAAATTTCCCTCACTGTACATTGGTGTCCTTAGCTAGTGAGCTGGGGTAGTTCCTATACTACCTTCACTTTTCTCAATAAGGATGGGCTGTAGCACTGAAGAGATGGGAAGTGACCTTGCCTGACTACCACACTAACCTCTTTCTCAGTGGCTGACCCTGAACTGAGTTGTGCATGGGACGTAACAGGAAGGATCAAGGCAGTATCAATAAAGTCTTTTTCACAACAGGTGTTGTCCCCTTTATGTTCAAACAAGAATGTCTTTTGTATGGAAACACTCTTTATATCACTGTCAGGTTAACATCATTCATTCTAAAGTGGGTACCCCAATTGGCAGTGGGGCATTTCACAGATTTAGACAGGATGGGCTGAGGCTGGTTCTCCCTGCGAAGTACTGTCCATCTGATGGACCGAACACTGGGCCAATTCACAGAGTTCAGAAAGGGTAGCAGGAAAAGATAGGCTGGCTACTGACAGGTACCACTAGTTTAAGTCAGTTCAGTTAGGAGACTGTAAGGCACCCACATTCAGGCAGTTCAGTATATGCAGAGGACACACAAAGTCAGAAGATTCAGTATATGCATACTGTCACTTTATTTGTATTTCATTAGGCAGGCTGGGATCATCAATAACTTTGCCCTTGCTCTGGCGGTCAGCACTGCCTACAGGTGCAACTACCACACTCACCACCCTGACCTAGAACTGGAGCTGGAGAGGTCCTTGGGGAAGTTGCCACTTCCACGATGCTGAGCCTGAGGAGGCGGGGACCTAACCAGAGATGACGAGCATGGGGGAGAGTCAGAATCACTTCTGCTGGAGAACTGAGGGGCCTGCTGCCACCAGCAGAGTTGCCAGACATCATACTGATGCAATCAGAGTACTGCAGAGAAGGAGGGGCACTGACCAGAGGGAAGGACTGCAGATGGAGCTAACGGTCCCACTTCAACCTATACCCAGGTAAGCCTAAGGGTCACCATTATTCCCTGCATCATCTTCCTTGCTGCTCCTGGTAACAACTGCCCCAATGGTCGATTGGGCACCTTCAAAAAAGATCAAGAAACTAGTCCTCAAATCTAGAGCATGAGTCACAACCACTCCTGTGATTTTCAAAAACAATGCCCAGGGACAGCAGTCCCAGTGCTTGACTTCCTTCTCTACCTCACGCTGCCTGTTAAAGGAGTGGGTTCTAAGTGCAGGCAGTGCAGCAGGAACAACAGGAGGAGAGGAAAAAAAATAAAATGGCCCTGTCTCTGGGCTGCAAGGATGGGATTCCTGCAACAGAGGCACTTTTATATCTAAACTGGGGCGGTACTAGTGCTGGTGGGAAGCTTACTGATACCTGACTACTGGGAATACTGCTGGGGTTGCTAAACAGTGGTCAAAGTGCCCAAACAACCATGCCTTTCCCTCCTACATCCCCATTTTCTGCAATCTGTGCCCATTTGTGTCCATCACTACCCCCTGAGCTTCCATATGGGCTCCAAGAGGTCCCCGGGGGTTCCTGCATCCTGTCTGGAAGGACCCAAATTTGGGACGCTACACACTGTTCTTTGAAGGGTTAGTACTGCTTGCTTGACTACCATTGCTATAACAGTAGTCTCTTTCTCCATGTCATTGTTCTCTTCCTCATCCTCCTCACCAGCCCTATTGTTCCTAGTCAAGGAGGAAATGATGTCCTTAATGTCATCAGTGGGTTTTGGCTGGGGATCACTGTTTCCCAGGCAACAAAGAGCACTGTACTCTTCCAGTTTTAACCCTGGAGGAGGCTTGTCTGTGGGATCTTCAGTGACAGGCAGGTCAGTAGAGTTGGTAAAACCCCCTGTCATGAAGGCACGGGGTCATAATGTCACAAGACATTATGCTGCATGGCAAAATTGCGCTGCCAATACAGCGTGATTTAAGCCATGAGGCATAAGTCTTTTTTTCTGTGGGGGGTTCCGCACCCCCAGACCCCCCCACTAAAGATTCTCAACTCTGGAGGGGGAGTCCAACTCAGGGAGTGCACAATCCCCCAAAAAAAAAAATGTTTCTGGGACTGGGGATCAAACCCAATCCCAGATGCAGTGCCCGGGTTCCCACTGCTGTGGCTCAGTCCTGTGAACCATGGGAGCTGCTCGCCAGAACCCAGTCCCAGCAAAGGTCTTATACTCTGCCTGAGAGACCACTACTGGTGCAATACTGCATACAGCAGTATACACGGTATTGCACTAGTAACGGTATAGTACTACACTGTACCGGGTTAGCCATAATGCCGTACGCTATTAAGCATGCAACATTATGACCCAGTATGATCATGAAGCACCTTACTATCATTTCTTGAGAGACACAATCCCAGGCACTGCATTTACCCGGCAGATTCTAGAAGGTTTTTTTTTTTTTCCACAGTGTGACACTGTCAGATCATTCTCACATTCCAGGACATCAAGTAATTTGCCCGCATCTGCCTCACATAGCGCCATTTGAAACTATAAACTATGCCTTGGTCTAAAGGCTGCACTATGCAGGTGGTTTTAGATGGCAAAAAACAAGCTTAATGTTCCTTAATTTGGCAATAAGAGGGTGATCACTAAAACTGCCCATAACATGTGCAATTTTCCACCACTTTAACTGCTGATCCCAGATACGGAGCCACTCAATGAATACTTCTACCATTATCTATGCAGTGCAGTTGTTGTGATAGATGACAGGCCGGTTCTTGATCCCCCCATATGTGTTCCTGCCTTAAAAGTGAGGGTTCCATATCCAACACAGTGAAAAGAAAGGCCATTTTGTCTGTGTGGAAAATGTTGTGTAGAGTATACTGTACCCCTGTAAAATCCCTGGCCTCAGTGCCCTCTTCATCTGCATTCAGCTTCTTGCCTTGCACTTTTTTCAGGGACCCTGGTTTTCCATTTTTACCGGTAACACCGGTAACAATCACGGAATCCTACTTGGTTTGCGGATTTTGAATTCTTGTACCGGTGCCTCAGGGAAATTGCATGTCACTGCACGGAATCTCTAAGATTTCAGTATCTTTTTAAATTTGGTTTATTTTCTCTTTCTATGTCCCCTTCTCACAGCATTTGTATCCCCTAGCTTCACCCCCAGGTAATGCTCAGGAGCTCCTGTGGGTCTGCCCTATTCTGCCTGGGTTGCTACCCCCAGGTGGGAAGGGAGGGACCCTAGGTCACCCCTCCACACTCCCTTAGTGTGTGTCGTACAGCCCAGTGGGTCCCTCATGAAGCCTGGTTATGAAGTCTGGGTCACCTGGGTCCCTTCTGCCAGTGGCCAATGTGGGGTGATTGTTCCTGATTTTCTGGTCTCTGTCCCTGAGGGCACTGGCACTAGAGATCCAAGGAGGTAGGTCACATAGAGACAAGCCACTGATCCAGATCCTGGCTAGCGTCTTCCCCTCCTGATCACTCTGCAGCACCATTGCACCACCACCCGTGGTCACACTAGTGCTGGTAAAGAAGCAGGACCTGCAGCCCACCCTCCCCAGAGGAGGAGAGCGGTCCCCCAGGTGCTCGATCCTACTCCCTGGCCAGACCTCCAGCGACCCGAGTTTGCTTCTGACCCTGGGTCACTGGCATTGCAAGCAATAGTGCTACTGCAGCACCAGCGGGCTGATCCAGATTTCAGCATCTTAAAATGAATGCTGTTGTGCTCTGCATTCTTTCTGCTTTGCTGCGTATAGAAACAGTAAGGAAATCACCCGCACTGCTTTGTGTAATCAGCCATTCAGTTTAACCACCCATGTTTAGTGGTTAGAGTAACAAATGGTGATTGAGCTGGGTACATCCAGCAGACTTGGGTTTGAGTACCACAACCTCCACTTGCATCCAAGCAAGTCACTTATCCTCCCAAGTGCTTCTAGGTCACTCCTTAAAACAGACAGTTCTGCCTAGTGGGCCTTACCTGCTTTACAAAGAATATAAAAAAAAATACCAATATATGTTTACTACATCATAGAATAGTAGTCAGGGTACTTTGTAATTTACTTGAGTTTTACTTGGGCTGCAATGATTCTGTATAGGTAAAGATAAATATTCACATATGTTTTATAAGCTTGTTTTTAGCCAGGGTTTTATTGTATTCTTTGCATATGAGCATCTAGGCTGTAGATTGCTAAACTAGGATCACTGTTACCAACTAACTTATTCAAGTTTATAATCAGTAGGGCCATCCAACATCCTCAGTTGTTTGAATGAAAACTAGTCTGAATGAAAGTATGTTCACAAAGAAGAAACTGCCTTACTGCTTATGAAAAGACTTCACAGTTAGCACCCCATTTAGGTGAATTGGATCATTTGCACCTTTTCTTCCACCTACTGGTTCTGTCTCTGTGACAACAAAATGTTTTCTGATAGACTGCTTCAACAAAAAGCAAATGTTAAGTATTTAAGAGTACTTATGTTTGGTCAGTGGATTTTGAAAGCACATTCAGTGACATACAGATGGTAAGACCCCAGGGGCTGTATGATGCAGGTGGGCAGAGAAGTGCTCAATTCAGGTCTGAACAAAGACATGAAAACTGGGAGACACCCTTTTAATGGACACCAAGTAGAAAAAAAAAGCATCCACATGTCTGGGAGATGCTTGAATCCATTTGAAGGTCCTCCACTAATCACTTGTGGATTTTTTAGGTGAAAACACTTTATTTCAAAGAAGCAAATTCAAGCAGTTTTTTTTTCTCCCCTCCAACCCCCTGGCCATCCACTCCTTCAGGCCTGCCAAGACCCCCTACCACCGCTGCTGAGTCCCGACCACTATCCACTGATCCTTACTGCTGTGCTACCAGGTAACCCAAAGTAACCCTTAATTGAGTAGGCCCCTACCCCTGTGGGAGGCTACCAGGGGCGGAGAATTGCCCCAAAGAGCTTCCTGTGTATCTTGGGCATGTTGGGGGTCAGAACGGACACATGTCTGGGGCTTCTGGTGTATGGCAGGACCAGTAGCCATCCTTCGGTTGGCCAGAGGGTGTTTTCCCATTTTCTTGGGAGCTTGACAGGCTACATGATGTCAAGGCACAAGCTGACATCCGTCACATTCCTCCCGCAATGAGGACTGACGTGTTGTCGTGCCTCTGGCCTCCACCATGGGCCAGCAAATGCTGAGCCATGAACCCACCCTCCCTCCCAGGAGAGGTAAGTGGTCATTGGACACTCAAGCCTTCACCCACCAGCTGGCCCTACAACACCCTGACCCTGGTCAGTGGTGTCACTGGCAGATATCCAATTCAGGCAGTTAAATTTTAGATAGGAAAAAACAAAGGTAGTCCACCTTAGCGGTGATGGTTCAGATTAATTCACATCTGAGTTCTAACAAGCAAAGAGATCAAGTCATTTGTAACTTGTGCATGTGGGGTGTGAGTGTTGAAAGGGGATCATAGCTGTCACTACTGCCATCACCCCAGAGGGATGTGTACTGCATTGTTGCTACTGCCATCACACCGAAGGGGTGGGTGAGGTAGTGCTTCTATCATCACTACTGGTGGATGGGGAATGTAGGCCTGCTGCCGTCCCACCTGAGGGATGGGGGCCATAGTGCTGATACTGCCATCACACATGAGGAATGATGACCGTAGTACTGCTGCCATCACACCTAAGGGATGGGGGCCATAGTGCTGCTGCTTCTGTCACACCAGAGGGATGGGTGCTGTAGTCCTGCTTCCATCACACCTTAGGGACGGAGGCTGTAGTGTTGCTGCTGCTGCTATCACACCTTGTACCTAAAATAACTTAAAATTGGTACAAGGATGGAAGGAAGTGTAATAGTGGAGGTTAAAATTGCTAAAATGCATGTTAGCAGAGTTAAAAGTTGTTAAATAAAGTACACAAAACCAAACACTGGTAAAACCGGATTTTGGCTTAGCAGACACCGGTGACAATACCATTTTTTACAATGTGCAAAACGGAATATGCCCTTTCTCAATCCCGGTAAACCAGTGTCCCTGACTTTTTTTAAACTCAGTGTAATGACAGTGTTTCCGTTGAGTCAGCCAGCCACCAGAGTGTTTAAAATCAGGTTTTCTGTGAGCATTGACTAACTGATTAGCTTCCTGCAGGAGCAGAGGGCCACTGATTAAAGCTTTATCACCTCTGGCATTCATGACCCATCATAACAGTGCATCCCCAATTTCGCAATCTTTTCCATCTCTTTTTCTTTTTATGTCACGATCAATATAAGCATGCCCCTTACACAAAGACTTTTCTTTCTGTTTTTAGCAGACTGCACAGTGTGGACTTTGGGACCACAAAATCTATTGACAGGTCCCTAAGACTGAACTTGGTTAGCTGCTCTTTTACAGAGAGGAGCACAACTTCATGTGAAAGACTTAATCCACTCTACTTTGATATGATCTGAGGTGAGCTGCTAGCCAAGATATGCATTGTGCAGCAAGGGGAGAGGGTTTTAAGCAGCTCACAACAAGCTAAACTACTGTGAACCTGCTGCTCTATCAGATATTTTTTTAACATATTCATTCTGCCACTCTAGTCCAGGCAGAGGCCTCCTTGTACTTCAGCCACCTTGTCTGTATACCATCCAGTCAAGAACCTTCCACCTATCTGGTTGGGACCACCAGCCCACCCATGACACACTGCTTTGCTGCCCTCCAGCTTGCCTCCCAGAGCCAGGTAAACCTTCAGCTCCTTGGCATTTCTTCCCCACTTGTCTATCTGGCCACCCACGGTGGAGGGGAAGACTGGCAGCATCCCCAGCAGAAGGCGGCTCGGTTCTGGTGACAGACATGGTGGGCCCGTTGAGGCTTCATCCTCCCTGTCCAGCACCTTGTTTTCCCATTTTTCTTTTGTCCTGCCCACCCCTGTAAGAGTGTGCAATGGGACTGGCTTCTGACAGAGCCGGCACAGTCAGTTCACGCACCTGGTTTGAGGGGCCCTCGCTGTTAGTTGCTGAATCCCTGCACCACCACCCATGGTAAACCATGTGGCAGTAGTACAGCATTTCGCACTACCATCCCTCCCTGGAGGAGGAGAGCATCCTGTGGGATGCTTGATCCTACCTCCCCCGGCTAACTTTCCAATGGCCCAGGCTCATTCCCGAACCCAGATCATCTGCGCCATGAATGGTAGCTCTACTGCTGTCTTGGTGGACCAGCTCTCTATCAGGTAATTAACATCTTCTTGTACGCAAATCAGTGAGTCAACAGCGGATATATATGGTGGATTCAGTACACTGTAACCATAAGGAATAAATTGTACCATATAGGAAAAAGTGTCTGGTAAACAGAAAATGTCCGCTATAAGCAGCTGTCTGGACAAATGATGTCTGTTATATTTGGTGTATACTGTACTTTATTTATTGGGGTGCCAATTGTATTTGTGTTATTTGGCTAATTATTTATCACTGCTATTGTTCATAAAAATCTCACCTGTAATGTTTATATATGTTTTGTCTGATGTACAGGACCCTGAGCCCCTGGGAAAGGGTGCCATATACATAAAATTGCCTTGCCTTGCCCATATGAAACTGGAGAGGGCACTCCATGTTAGGACTGTGTGAGTAATGAATATTAATTCCCAAATGCACTAAATGAGAGACATTTTAGGATTTGGACTGAACAACAATTATCAGACCCTATTCATGATATTCATAGTCAGGGAAATTAAAAAAAGAAAGAAAAAACACAGACAAAACCCTCTAAACCTAACTCAAGTAGCCTGGTCCAGCCACTCCCACCCCTTAGTAATATCTAACCCCCAACCCATTTTCTGGTCCACCATTTATATTAAACCCATCCCTCCTGCATGATACCATCTTTGCAAAGCTACCCTTCCCTAACACACACACATAGTCCCATGATCAACAGGAGCAACTGACTCATTCAATAGTTTCACTGCCTGAATACCCTGTTCATCATGAAAGGAGCCACAGGCTATCTTGTCTAAGTGCCTTGAAGGCATATTAAATAGATATCCAGTTGCATTGTACTTCCTATCTCCAGACACCATCATAAATGTGCCTCCATAACCCTACTTCATTAGCCTTGAAGTCAGACCAATAGCATCTTGGCCCCAAGAACCCAAAATCCATCATGTAGGTTGGACGGAGAATGACTGAAAATCATCCTAGCTGCTCAGCTGGTCCCTCATCCCACTCCCCACAGTGACAGCTGTCATCTTATAGGTCTCAGGTGCACAGAGTGGGAGTAATCTGCCTAGTATCACTGAGTGACAAAAGGAAGACTGCAATAGAGGTCTGTATCTAAGCTCATTGGTGCTTCAAGGTTCTCTTTGAAACCAGTACTCTCTGAAGACACCCTGCGTGTATTGCTATCCCTGCAAGGGTAAAAGCTCTGATGGCCTCGACCCTAAACTACTCCACCTTGCAGCCTACTCTATTGCGCGCCCCTTGACCTATCTACTGAACCTTTCCTTCTTACATGCAACAGTACCTGATGCCTGGAAGTCAGCTACTGTAATCCTACTCCCTAAAGGCGGGGACCTCTCCAACCCTGGTAACTTCCACCCCATCTTCCTCTTCCCCACACTGGTCAAGCTGCAAGAGCACCTGGCCCTTAAGCAACTCACCACTTTCCTTGACTACACTTCCTTTTTCACCCCTTTCCAGTCTGGCTTCCATAAAGACCACTCCACCACCACCTCATTCCTTCGGCTCACTAACTCCACTCTCATTGGCATGGATCAGGGACGCATTACCTCTGCCATCTTTTTTGACCTGGCCAAAGCCTTTAACACTGTTTTTCACTCCCTTCTCCTGAGTAAACTAACCACTGCTGTCCTCTCCAAATCTGCCACCTGCTGGTTTTGGTCATACCTCATTTTCTGGTCCCAGTCTGTCAGAACTGGAAACTTCACCTCCCCTCCCAATCAACACAGGTGTCCCCAAAGGCTCAGTGCATGGACCAATCCTATTCTCCATCTTTTTGAAAGACCTCCCCATCACCTGCTCGCCTTCAAGTATCCATATGTACGCGGACGACACTGTGTTGTTTGCGTCCGAGGAACTCCCCCCCCGTGGTGGCGTCCAGCCTTCAGCAGCACTTTAGCAATGTCCAGCACTGGTTTACAGCAAACCAACTCTCAATGAATATCAAAAAAATGGTCTCTATGACCTTTGGCTCCATACAAAAACTGTATAGACTTGATTCCACACCCACCTTTACTACCCTCACTGGTACTACATTGGACAATGTCCCCTCCTCTAAGCATCTTGGACTATGGCTAGACAAACATCTTGACTTTGGGGACCACATTAACGCTATCCACAAAAAATTATTCCCTAAGCTCAATGCTCTGTACAGACACCGGAGCTGCCTATCACTGCAAGCCAAGACAGAAATAATCCAAAAGATTATTCTCCCAGTCCTCGATTTCACTGATACTGTTTACAGCTCTGCCCCCAAAACTACCCTCTCCAGACTGGACACCCTCTTTAATTCCTTCTGCTGCTTCACACTTGGTTGTGCCCCCACTTATCCACCACTGTGATCTCCTCCTAGCACTTTATAGTGTACCCCTCGCTGTTAGTCTACACCTTGCCCTCCTTGTTATTACTTCACGTTTTGCTCATGGTGTTGTTGTCCTGTATGGTACATCTATATGTGCTGTTTTGCCTCCCCATCTGGCTGGGATTGCTTTGCCTTGTACTGTGGGGTACACTTTATGCATATCTTTATGCATTTTTGTATGTTTATGTATATCTGCCTGTATTTTAGCCTGTGTATTAGCCTTGTTGTAGCCTGTGTATTAGCCTTGTTGTAGCCTGTGTATTAACCTTGTTGTATTTGGCCTGGATATGTTTTTACTTACTTACCCTGTTATGTAACCCCTCCCCCCAGGACACTTCTGGAAATGAGCTGTTTACAGCTCATGTTGTCTTTCCTGGTGAAACCTTTTCAAATAAATAAAAATAACATGAACAAACCTCCAACCCAATCCTCTATTACAATCTGTATAGCATCTTTCAGTACACCTGAGACCTATCATCTGATACCTGGCAGACTGGATGGTGGATGGAGCTCAGTTATATTTTTCAGCAGATTCCTTTCTCCGTTATCGGTCGGGGGCACCAAGGCTTTTTTGGGCAAAAGGGTTGGGAATAGATTAATGAGGGCAGGGCAATCAGATATAAAATTTGCCCACAGGGCATTTACAAATGATATCCCACACCATCATGGATCAAGAGTTAAAGGGAGCTGAAGATATTAAATGGGTTAGCTGACCCAGTTGACTATGGAAATGGAGGGGGTCAGATTAGGGAGGGTGCTATTTTACAAAGATTGGGTTGGTCGGGAAGGGGAGAGGCAGGATGCCAGATATCTAATTCAAAGTGAGTTTGTTACAGTACTTTTGGTTGCATTTCAAGAAACATAATATTTAGACACAACTGAGCATATATTTATATATTGTTTGCATTGCTCTTTCCATTTCATCTTCATTACTGGGTTAATTTGCATAGAAACGTGTTCCTTGCCCACAAGAGCTGCTTATTCCTTTGCTGAAGTGACAGTCCTCTATGACATCACAGACTGTCGATATGGAAATTATTGTGATGTCACAAACAGAAGATTATGACTTCAGCAAAGGCTTAAACAGCAAAAGCAGATCAACTGTGGGGCACAGGGATCCTGTTTCCATGTTAATTAACCCAGTAATGAAGAATAACAGAAATAGAAATATAGAAATGCTATAAATTATAGCTGTTTTTTTAAATACTGTTGTTTTCAAAGTTTTCCTAAAAGTCACAAACTCATTTTTAATAGGAGGAGTAGCAAGGGCACTGGGGACAAGGGAGGACTGGGAGTGGCCACTAGACTATCCCTGGCCACCTGGGTAAGGGCTGAATGTTTCTTTTCAAGTGTTTCTTTGACCATATTTTGGCCAGAACACTGGGTACTAAGTAATGAATACAGATTCATGTAATTTATACAGTGACCCGAGTATAAATACTCACCTGCACTTTGCATGAAAGTTACTCACACAGCCCTGCTCCATGCCCTTGGTTCACCCAGCAGCTGAGAAAATACAGACAGCACTCATCATAACTAATCTATTTCACAACTAAATATATGGGCTTCTTGGCTGTGATGTACAGAGGAAGGCTATAATGTGAACATGTGTAGATTCTTGATTTCCAGTATTAGTCGAGGGAAGTGGTGCTGGAGAGACAAGTCTTTCCAGAGGCAAAGCCTGGGGCCAGAGCAGCAAGATGTTGATTATGACCAGTGTATTAAAGACATTCAAGAAACGAGCAGAAAATTAAACCTACCTTGAAACACTTCACCTCAGGTGTCCTGAGAAGTTATGGAATAAGGCACCTTGCTTATACATACAGTATTTCATATTTTGTGGGGGAAATACTTCAGTCTTCATGTTTATTTTTTTGGAGGGGGGGGTGGGCATCATGGAACACCAGCTAGGGAGTACATTACCTGCCTAAAGATGTTGTATATAATGTAAGTCCTTTCAACTTGAAGAGACACTATCAATCCTTTTTGCATCATATATTTTCTTATTAAAAGGAATCATTTTATGATAATCTTCGGTAGGAATGTGTGTTGTTGCTTGTTGTTTTTATCTGCATCCTTGTTTCATTAAAGGGGAACAATCATCGCTAAAAGACCCACATCCAAATGTGGAGCTTGTCCAGAATTGCACTGTGTGAGCAAAAACTGTTTTTTAACTTATTGTTTACTGTAGTATAGTAGATTAAATCAGATTCATTTTGTTTACTTCTAGGTTGACATTTTCTGTAACTACAAATTGCAGAATCCCCTGCAGCTGACATCAGAGCAGGACAGAAGCAGTGGGAGAGTCAATAGCCTGCAGCATATGTTAGAGCTTTTGTAAGCTCTAATCAGATGTTTGCCAGTCCTGCTGTTCTCCCAGGGATAAGAACAGTCCCCTGTGACTGCACTGAGCCCCAGAAGGACAGCAGAACAGGCAAGCAAAGATCAGTACTTTCACTGGGAAAATGTCATGAAGTAAGAAATGTAGAGAAAGAGAGAAAGATAGATAAATAGATAGATAGATAGATAGGCAGACAGACAGACAGACAGATAGATAGATAGATAGATAGATAGATAGATAGATAGATAGATAGATAGATAGAGATCCTGCTTGTACACTTGTGTCAACTAAAGTGCTTCACAATACTGACTGTCTGAGAGGGCAACCTGAACAGCATAGCAGTAGCTATAACCTTTTAGTAATTTCTTATTTAGGAGAAAATTTTGTGACGTGAGAACAGTGAAAAAAGTGGCTGAGGAGGGAGAAAATCAGTCCATGAGGGCGAGTGGACAAGTGATATAGAGCAGCATCAACTGTAGGACTGTAAAGAAAAAAATTCAGGGACCAGACCATTTTTCAGATCATGCTTTTCAAATGCACTGTATTTGTAAACAGCACTGCTTTACAACAACAACAACAGTAGTGAGAGAAGAGAATGATATGGTGCATAAACATGGCAACTGAAAATATAGGCAGACAATAGTTTTTTTTTTCAGAAGGAGAGCACTCAGACAGAAATCAAGATGAGACAGAATCTAAGTCAAACAGAGAGAAAAACAAGGAAAGAGTTTTACAGTTTTTTGTATTTTTAAAACTTTTATGTTTTTTTTTCTCATCAACAAAAAGGGGTGAAAAAACTGAAAGAAGACAAGAGGGAGTATTTTATTGTGTGATCCTGACCCTTGCTCTGGCTGCTGTTCCTGGACGCAGACCATGTGCATCCCCCTCTGACAATTTCCCATGTGACTATCATGGTCTAACACTGTGCTTCCCCCTCACATACCTCTCAGTATTAAAAATCATAGTATTGGCCTTCAAAAATCATAGCAAAGGGCCAGAATGTGTAGTACTTTCTTATTGTAAACAATAGTATGTCCTCAAATAGTGGGCCCCATATAGTTAGTGATAAGGATTGTTTTAGCCAATTTAGTTCAATGAATTAATAGTTTGTGTGTCCAGAAAGAGCTCCAACATTATTAAGAACCTCAGTAAACCTATGTGGAGCAAGGGTAAATATGAGTGTGAAAATCATAGCACCATGCAAAATTCATAGCAGTTGAGAGGTATGCCCCCTCAGCAGCACAGAAAGACCACTGACACCCCCACAACTCACCATCTCCTGTTTTCTTGCCCCCACTGGCTCAGGCACCAGATTTTCAGGTGGGTTTGCTGCCCACTGGTGCCTAAATGTTTGCTCCTCTTCAGGTACCAAACAAGGGTGTTGCACAGCTTGCATTTCACCACACTGTCATTGTTGGGGTCCTGGGTGAAAAACTGCCAAACAAGGGAAGACTTGGGCTGCTTCCTAAAATGGGGATGTATGGAGTCAGAATATGATGATCTGGCATATTGCTCCTCAGGGGGATCAGTCTATGGTGGTGGTACCATGGGAGGGCACAGAGGGCTCAGACTGCAACAATGAAGCTGGGGGAGCTGGGAGCTACTGCACAATTGGGGGTTGCTCCTACTGTGTAACTGGGGGCTGCTGCTGTGACACTGTGGGGGGGGCTACTGGATCACTCCTTCCACTGCCCCTTGCTCCTATGAGCAGACCTGGGGCTGTCTGGCGCAGTTGTATAGCCATGACCAGGACTCCCCCTCTCCTCCACCTCCTCCTCTATTTAGTGATTCTTTTTCTTAATTAAAAACATACAAAATATAAGAACATATATAGAAACTAAATATGAAGAGACTAGAGAGATTCTGACAAAAGAGTGGGAGAAAGCGAGTGAAAGAAGAGTGAGAGAAAGAAAAAATCAGTAGAGAAACAAAGGGAAACAAATGGAAAATAGAGATCTCTAAACAAAGTTCTAACCACAGAAATATAGACAGAATATAGCAGAAACAAAAACTAAAGTACTCCTAAGAGGTCAAAGAATTAAATGAAAATGACAAAATCATGAAAAATAAGCTGTTAAAATAATGAATGTTGTGGATTTATTTCTCCAAAGTAGCTATGAAGTTATCAGGCTCCTATCTCCTCCACTGACTCACAGTACAAAACCAAAAGAGAAACAGACTCATTGTAGAGCTTTACCATGTGATCTGCAGAAGCTCTTCCATGTGACCTCTAGACACTTATTTACCAGTAGCCTCATTCTGACAAAACTTCACGCAAATGTACCCTAAAGGTGAAGTTACAGACCAAGTTGCCATGCAAAGTTGGCAAAGGCGAATTTGCTACTAAATAGAAAAAAATTGTAAATTGATTCACGAAGGCAAATTAGCAAATTTATCTTAACTTTGCCAGTAAATTAAAACTTCACAGCATCTCTAGTATTGAACAATAGATTTCTGTCACTTCTTTGAGGTGTTAAGTCAAACCCTGGCCTTCCACCATCATAAACTGGAGGTGGTTGGCCTGCCGGTTTGCAAAAACTGTTTAAAATATTTCACACTAACATCTGCCATCTCCTCACAACGAGAGATCTGTTCAAGATCTTGGCCCAACAAAACATTTGATGCGTCTTGAATTTCAGTAAGACTTGGTTATCAGTTAGGACAAACATTGGGGATAACATCCTCCCTAGATTTTCAGAGAGGATAAGCGTAAACAAGGAGTTATGCAAAGTTGGCCAAAGCTGGACAAAGCTGCCGATATTGTCAGGTACACATACTATTTATTGTATGTAACTAATGTATTTTTCAAACAAGGGAGCATTTTTTTTTCCTTTATAAAAATAAAGCTTTTATTATTTTACTACTGCTACTAATTACAGAGGTATGTACGGTGGTGCAACCGCACCAGGGACTTGCAGTGCCACATTCAATAGGAGACAGAGTGCAGAGGTCCATGAAGACACGGGGAGACCATCACCTGCATAAGGCTGCTAACACAAAAAACCTTTTGCTGCATAAATGGATGTAAAAAGGGCTCACCCTGAGCTGCTTTCCATAACGAAAGTTCTGATTAGTGAAACACGTCAGGTGACCACACTGTGCATAGGGAGCAGGTGGTAGAGAAGGAGGAAATAACCCCATGTTGTAAGCTGTACACTGTTTTTTATCCTTCTTCACTTTGGATTTAATAAAGGAATTTATGCACCACGCTATGGACAGCAGCTCTGGGTGAGTCCTTTCTATATCCATTTATACAGCAAAAGTTTTTGCATTAACAGCCTCATGCAGATGTCGGTCTACCCGTGTCTCCATGGACCTCCACACTCTACTACTAATTGTCTAGACAGGGATTATGTCATATACAACATACTGTAGGTCACATACAGAAGTGGCAGTCTTGGCTATTGTATGTCGCTGCTTGGATTCAGATCTTAGAGCACAAGCAGTTGTCATATCAGAGCCCTGCTCAGAGTTCTGAGTCCATGCAGTGACACAGTCAAATCATTAAATTCCTGGTTCCATGAAGAGAACTGGGCAGAATGTTGTCCATAAAATGAAAGCAATACCAAGCACATTTATCACATAACAGTTTACGCATAGACCTTTAAGTTTAGTTAAGTTTTAAATTTAAGTTTATTGGCAGGGAGTCTCCATTGAGCATGCTCATTTTCAAGGAGGTTCTGTAAGGACAACGTTAAACAATAGGGTTCAATAAAAGTGATGATATAGCATGCAAGTACAATAATTGGTAGGAAAAAAGTGCATATATGGTCAGTAAAAACAATAATAAAACAGATTGGAATCTGGTTGCTGGTTAAGTAGCAGTGACATACCATAAGGTAACAATAATTGGTAGGAAATACATACAGGGTCAAAGAAAAGACCAATAGTGAAGCATACAGGAACCGATTCATGTTAAGAGGGAGAACAAAAATAGTATCAGTAAGAACTTAAACAATTGCTGTAAGCTAAGAGTGGGGATGGACTAGGGAGGACAGGGGCCAGGGTGGATAGGGAGACTAGGGAGAAGGATACAAGAAGCCACTTGATAGCAGTGGCAGGTGGGTGGCATGATATGCTAGGATCTATGGCAGTGACAGACTACTGGGAAGAATTTGCAGATCAAACAATCAATCAATCAAAACTGTATTGCTTTAAAAGGTAACTTTCTTAAACCAAGGTGCCTGTCCATATATTATCAATCTTCATTAAAACATTAAAACTGTAAATATAAACAATAGGCATCATAATCTAATCAAAGGTTCTGGCGTCATTATCTCTAATCATCGTTCATGAATGCTAGGCTGAAAAGGTATGTTTTTAGTTCTTTTTTAAAACTTTGGATGGTCAGGCAGTCCCTTATCCGGGCTCTGAAGGAAATGAATGAGACAACGCTGGTGAGCCTGAGTGAGGTCTAGATGAGATTCCACGCTGATGGGATGACATAGCTAATGGCACCCTTTCCGAGGAAGGTATGCGTTCGAGGTACATCGAGGAGGATGTAAGTAGATTTCCTAAAGAAGTAGGAGCAATGGGAAATATTAATAAGTGAGGAGATATAGGTTGGTAATTTGTTTGGTAGACTTTTGAGGGTCCAGGTACCTAAATGGAGTAGCCGCCGGGTGGCAAGGGGTTGCCAGACGACTTCTTTATATAAGTCACAGTGGTGTGTCCTGAATGATGCTTTAGTAATAAAGCACAGAGCCTGATGGAACAGTATAACAAGCTTGCAAAGGTTGGAAGCAGTGGCACAGTTATAGATGATGTCATCGAAGTCTAGGAATGTCAGGAATGTTGCCTGTACTAGTCTACGTCTAATGTCAGGGGGAAGGAGCGCTCTGTTTCTAAAGAAAAAGCCGAGTCTTGCTTTCAATTTACTAGAAATGGGAGGCAGTATAGCACAGTGGTTTAAGGCTGTGAGCTGCAAATCTGGTAACATCCAGCAGACCAGACCTGGGTTTGAACCCTGCAGCTTCCACTTGCATACTGTGTGACCCTGAGCAAGTCATTTAACTTCCCTGTGCTCCCAGGTCGCACCTGTAAAAAAGCTTTCAGCTTAGTGTGCTAGTCCTGGTTAAATAACTAAAAAAAAAAAAAAAGAAAGGTAGTCGATGTGCACACTGAAAGAAAGTTTGCTGTCTATCCAAACACCCAGATATTTGAATTGATCAACCACATCTAGTGATTCACCTAGGATAGTCATGATGGGTACATGTGATGTGCTGTGCCGATGAGAAGGCCTATTGCTACTAGGAGCGAAATAAAGGACCTTGGTTTTTCTCATGTTGAGTAGTAGCTTGGGGTTGATTAGGTTGCGCTCTAGTTGTGTGAAGTCAGCCTGGACTACATCACATACCTTTATTCAGGAACATATATGAATATCATTTCCGTGTGTGCTGTAGGATCATTACAAACAGCTACAAATTCACACTCATTTCCTCTCTCCTTTAGGCCACAATCATTTGATTGTGACCTCTTAGTTTGCTGCTGGGGAAATAATTATGATGTCACAGACAGAGAATTGTAGGCCTGACATTTAAAGAGTAGCATCCATGCTAAGCCTATTAGCACTAGTGCTAACCTGGGATTGTGCTAGTGCTCCACACCATATTCAGAGGCATTGGGATCACCCCTTCCCCCCAAATTTGGCCGTGCCAAGGTGCTGCTATACTGCTGCACCTATGCAAATGAGGGGTCCTCTCATGCATATCAGCACGGCAGCATATTCAAAGGTTTGCGGTGGCAGTAAACATTCCCCCTTGTAAAGCTGTTTATGAAGTGGTCCAGTGGTGCCCTCCACCCCCCAATCACCTGTTCCATATAGTTGTAGTATTCCCTGGTGGTTCAGCAGTGCCCTCCACTCCCGATCGCCTGTCCCATACAGTTTCACTATTCCCTGGTGATCCAGTGATGTCTCCCACATCTGAACCACCTGTTCTATATAGTTTCAATATTCCCTGGTAGTCCAGCAGTGACCCCACTCCCAATCGCCTGTTCTATATAGTTTTAGTGTTCCCTGGTGGCCCAGTTGTTCCCCCTACCCCCCCATCGCCTGTTCTATAGAGTTTCAGTATTCCTTTGTGATCCTTCCCTGGTGGTTCAGTGATCCCCCCCACTCCCCGATCACCTGTTCCATATAGTTTCAGTGTTCCCTGGTGCTCCAGTGGCTCCCTCAATTGCCTGTTCCACATAGCTTCCATGTTCCCTGGTGGTCCAGTGGTGCCCCAAATGCCTGACTGTACCAGGACCCCCCCGCCCATCCACTGAGAACCCCCACCCCAACCCCTCCACCAAAGGAGCCATTCCCATAAACATGGTGGCCAGTGCAGCCCTCATCTCACCTCCTTGGCCAGCTGCCTTCTAAGAGTCATAGAGCACATTCATGTGCATAATGGCACTCCATGACCATCACACAGCGGCCATCCAAGGGGTAAGAGGAAGGCTGTGCTGACTGCCATGTCCACAGGACTGACTTCTGGGATGGGGGTACCAGGCAGGGGGTTCTCAGAAGGTGGGCAGGTAGTCTGGGTATGGTCGGTTGGGTTGGGGTAACCACTGGACCACCAGGGAATACTGAGACTACGGGTAATAGGAGCTCGGGGATGGTGGGGAACCACTAGACCACCAGAGCTTTCATTGCAATCATGAAAGGGGCACTAATGGACTGCTGTGCCACATGAAGTTGCACCTATAATGAGCTTGCAGATGACCCCTTAGCACCTTGTATGCCCAATTGGCTCGTTTGCATGCTTGGGCTGCACATGGCCACAGGGCACTTGGTACTATTCCATTTCAGACAGTGCTATATCCTGTGGGCCATATGCAGTCCTGGTCCATGTCAGAGCAGCACAATTTCACTTAGTACTGCACCTACATGGACTGACATCATATTCAGTCAGATAGCACCATTCAGTCAGTGAGTACCATTCTTCTGAAAATCGCAGGAATTTGGGGTAGCACAGGGGCAAGCGAAGAGCAAATAGCTGTGCTGTGCTTGCTTCATTTTTTACATATCAGGCCCTGTGACTTCAACAAAAAACTAAACAAAAGGAGGAAGTAAATCAATTGTAATGGGCAACGATCCTATTTTCATGTAAATTAACAGTGTAGGCTCGATTTGCAAAGAGCCCTTAAACCGTTGCAAATTGTATCACTCTAGGGCTGCAGTGAACTCTGGATGCATCAGGGACCTTGCACCCAAATTTATAAAGGGGGGGGGCCCTGCACCAAAAACACAGGAGTTGCCACAGCTGCAGGCTAGTACCAAACATTTGGTGCACCTGCGGTTACTGCCGCAGGGATCCAGCCTCCCCACCACCCGGTACAACACTAGAGGGACTGAGGGGGTTGGGAGGAGAATCTGCATGCCAGGAGGGGGTCAGGGGTAGAAGGGGCAAAGAGGTGCCCTAGGGTGCATCACAGAGACAGCGGGCATCACAGGGAGTGATGTGGCACCCAGCGGGGGTGCCCTTTGCAGATCGCTGTCGCTGATCAGATGAGACTGCTTTGTGGGGGATTGCCAGGGCCGAATAGTGACATGGCCCCAGGTGGACACAGCCCTGGCAGCTGCCAATAGGTGCACAAAGTCAGAAGTCTGTAGGTGTGAGGCAGCCTGTCACATCGTGGGAGGGTGGGTACTAGGGAACTGTGGCGGTGCCTGGAGAATGGTCCTTCCCCAACCCCCAAACTGCAGATCCAGCTTCCTGCCTACAGAATTCTGACTTTAAGTACATTTAGATTTTCTTGTATCCTCTCCCTGCTTCCCTTTAATTCCTTGCTATTTCAACATAGTTAGGATTGTTTTGTGTGTTAAAACTAATAATATTATACCTCCAAATGCCTGTTTTTTTTTCTGTTTGCCCGTCATGTTTTTGCCTTGGTATAACAATATCATATTTCTAGCATTTTGTAATTTAATCCATCCTGGGTGTGGGGTTTGTAATATGGTTGACCCTTAATATGTTAGACTTTCTCTCATGCAATGAAACTTCAATACAACTGAGAAATATGGGATTTATTATGTAACTCTAAGGTTTTAATAATGTATAAAATAACAAGCAAGATTATATATTATATATAATAAGTTATTAAGAAAGTTAATGTTGGCATATATCAGGGGTTGTTGTCAATATTTCCATTTAGGAAATATTCTATACACTATTAATGGTGGTTTAGATATTATATATATTATATTTTTTAAGGGATTGTCACTTCAAGAAATGTACTTTGAAAGGAGGTCTGTTTTGTCCATTGTATACCACACCCCCTGTGGAAGGCCCACATGGTTGAAGTACCAGGGCTTTTGGTCAGCGTTCTTCAAGGGAGCTTCATTAAAATTTCACCTCACATTTTGTTTAAAGAGTGAGAATCTTTTTTTCAAACAGAGTGCCACCTGTTTGTTGTTTCGAATTGTGTTGGACTAGCAGTCTGGGGCCAGCACTGGTGTAGCTTTCCTGGAGCACCCTGATTCCTTGTTACATTTAGTCACTAGTCTTCAAATTATACAGGAAGCTCAGTGTCCTCTACATTGCAAATGGCTGTCTATCCACTACTCAAACACATGGGGCTCAATTTTCAAAGAGCCCTTAGATCAATGCAATTTGCAGTGATCTATGGCTGTGGTGAACTCCAGGTGCATCAAGGACCCTGCACCTTATTTTGTAAAAATGGGGGTCTCTGTGCCAAAGATGCAAGAGTTGCCGCAGTCACAGAGCTGCGTAAAACATGTGGTGCACCTGCAGGGTTTGTCAGAGAGATCTGTCACCCCACACACACACACACACACACACGGCGCAACCCTAGACAACCTGCGGAAGTTGGGTGGTAGCTATGCCTGGAAGGTGGGGACTGGGGTCTGACAGAGCTCTGGTAGTTCCATGGCAGATAAGGTGGGCACGGCAGCAGTAGGAGGGACATGTGGAGGCAGCTGGTGGAGGTGCCATGCAACTTGGCACACAGCCGATCGAGCCAGGTGGGGGGAGCACAGTTGACCCATCATGACGCAGACCCCAGGTGACAGCAACCCTGGCACCTTCCCCACAGGACCCTAAGTCCCTGCCATTGTAGTCGGGCATCTGTCAACTGCCACACTGGGGGCTATGTACCTGTGGAATGTCCTGCTGCCAGGGGCACACCCATGGCCACCAGATGCACACTGCAACCTGCAGCCTCTGCTACCTGCCACCTTTAGGGGACTGTGGGACCTGTGGGACAGGTGCCAGGGCTGCTGTCACCTAGGGTTTGTGTTATGATGTTCAGACCATGCCCCCCCACCCAGCCTGACTAGCTGTGTGCCAAGTCACAGGGCACCTCTGACTGCTGCCTCCACACATCCCTCCCACTGCTGCCATGCCCCTCCTCCCCCTTATGGCACCACCTAGTCTCCATCACCCCCAAGTCCCCACCTTCTGAGTCCCCCCAATCGCTTCCCTGCCAGACAGTGGCACAGGGCCATTAGATCACCTCTTGGCTGGGCTAAAGTGAGCCCTCACTTGTGACCAGGACAGGGCGTCTGGAATGCCAAACAAGGGGATGGTGCATCCTCACTGTGGTGCAAGCCCCCTTGCTGCTGGGTGCAAAGTTACATATGCCACAAGGGTGGCACAGGGCAGCTTTGGCACATGACATTACAATTGTGATGCAGCCTGCATTTGAAAATTGGGATTGCTGCAAACTTTGATGCAAAGTGCTACTTGCATTGAAGCTCTTTGGTGCTTGCACCTTGCACCAAGGATTTGTCATTGAAAATTGTGCTTCCACCACAGACTACATTGATGTAATATAAGTAACTTCCACAACCAACATCATTGACCTGCATTTTGAATGGTTTGGGCTGCAGAACTTGTGGCAATTTTATTTCTGCCACAGCTGTCATTGCAAATGTGCCAAAATGTTTGCAAGCTAGTTTCAAACATTTTGGTGCATTTGCAACACTGTAGAGCTAAAACATGACACATGCATCATTATTTTAATACCTGTGTCACTTTCGGTGCACAACTTGCCATAACTGCAATGTAACATTTGACCATCTTTTCTGTGGTCTAACAGTCATGTCACAAATAACGCACTTGCAGACAAATAATGAGTCAAATCTTTGAAAATTAATCCCCTCCTTTCTAAACTCAACACCCTTTTCAAATGGCTCTACCACTTTGTGCTCAGCTGCCTTGCATAGACTCATCATTCCACTCATTATGACCACCTGGGCTGGTTCTTCCTTGGTTGTAGATGCTCTCAACAACCTGTGTCTCCATGGATATAACTGCTGGATTAAGACCAACCCCCATTACCATAACAGTTGGCTGACACCTGCTACAACCAGATGTATCTTCCACCTGTGCTCCCAGACCAGAAATCAGTTCCATGCACCAACATGTAAAGGAAGTACAGATTAACTCACTTTCAACTACAAACTGTTGCATCCAAGGAATGACCCCCATCCAGCATCTCATATGCCACCTGCCTCATTTCTGTCAAACGTAATCTAAAACAGCACATTAACTCTGCTTACTCCTGCAAATGACACTTGCTGGTGCAAATACTTCACATATCCTGGGAGGCATCTCAAGGTTTCAAGACCTCCCATTTTTGTCACTCCAGGCAAGATGTACTCTCCCTGTACTGTATTCTGTGTACTACTGTTTCTGTGCATTCAATTGCTTCTATGTTAAGTCACTGGTTGTAATTTAGTATGCTAGAGAATCTTCTGTATGTAAGCAGTAACCTATGATGGGCGTACATTTCTAGAGAATTAATGCACACCCCTGGTGAAATGGAAGACATGAGGCTAACGGCTGACTGCCTTTCAATGCACCCGGGAAATGCAATAATTCTCAAGAAAGGCATATGTTGAAGTGAGTTACTGCACTTATAAAATGGGACAAAAAAATTCTATCCAAAAAGGTTTTATTTTTGTATAGTTAGGCTGTTGCTAGGTAGATTATGTTATGTTGGTGCAAACGGTACACTTACTAGGAATTCATGACTAGCTGGATGATGTGTTTTGACCAATAAAGTTGCAAGGATGCTGGGGAATTCTGAAGGCAGGCTGTTGCTAGGTACATTAGTTTAAGTTATTAACAAAGTTTACATATCTAGGGATTAAATGTATTGTCAGGTGATGCTTTTTAACCAATGGAGTTTCTGGAATTTGTTCTGTGATTGAAAGCCTAATAGTTGATGTCCTTTCCTTCCTAACCCCTCCAATTGCTTACCCCAGGTCACTTCACAAAATGAGGTACCTGTATGTCTCTGTATGCCAATCTGGTAAAACAATGTCAAATAAATAATTAACATGAGGCACATCATCATCTGGAAACCCTGAGCTATGAATTACATAATGTACTGGTATATGTTGTTATTCAAGTGCTATACTACCATCACCCCACAGCCATAAACAAACTATGTTTGAACAGGCTATAAAAATGGTAACCCATTGCATTTTAAAAAGTTCTAAGCTGATGAAATATAAACTGCTGGACATTTACTTAATTCTATGTCTTACTTTGCAAAATCTGTATAGTTCCCAGCTCAGCTCTATTTTGTTTCCATTGCATGGTTGAAAGGAAACTGCACATAACTAATTGCATTCTACCACAGATAGACAAGGCACTGATTAGCACTTCTTTGGTAACAAATCACATTTTCAAACTATCTTTTAATAATTTAAATAATGTCATAAATAGTGTGTCACAACACATAGTTTACAATGCTGCCTGCTGCCATCTTAAGGGAAGCTTCTCACACCCTCATCTGCTATATGTTAATGTGCCCAAATAACCAGTACTTGAGTCAGTACATAATGTAGGCGCAGGGCCCTTTCCATAAAGGTACAGACTAAAGGTGCATAAATAACTACTAAACACCACTACACTACAGAAAAATTACCAACAGTAGAACCATAAAACAACATTAAGGATCACACAGTGAAAGCCAGGGTAGCCCTGCTCAGTGGCATGGTATGCTGAAGCACTGAGTGCCACCCCAGCTGCCAAACTGGGACCCCAGTCTGGGAAAGGAGACACTCAGGCACTGGACAGGGGAGGGAGAATTAAGTGCCCCAAGGACCTCATGACCAGGACCTGGACCTCCCAAGGACCCCACCTAGGGAGGAAGTACACAAGTTCTGCTCATCAGCTGCCACCTAGATGAATCTAGGTGGCAGAGCAGCAGGATGCAAGGGAAAGGGATCCACCCATGTGATGCTGGGATAGGGCATCCCTGCAGAGGCAGAACATGCACAGTGCATCACTGCATATGCTGTGGGCCATGGAGAGAAACACGGCAGAAAAAACTTCAACCATTGCTGGATGATGGCCCAGTCCTCTGCAGGCCCCATAGCAGCAACTAATCACCAGTGAACTTCCTGTGGCAGAGGACAGACAGGAGCATGAAGGTAAGACCCACAATGCCAGGTGATGGGGGCTGGGTGGACCAATGTGGATGGTAGCAGGTTGGGCAAAACGGGATAAACTACTAATTGAAAAAAAAAAAACCAAGGTAGACAGATATGTCTTCAAGGCCTTCTTAGAACCCTCCACAAAGGAACTGTTATGGATATATGATGGTAGAGAGTTTCAAAACTAAGCTGCCACCACAGTGAAAACCCTGTCACCAGATGATTTAAGGTGGGCAAGCAGAAGCTTGAGTAATTTTCCCTGACAGAGCAGAGAGGGTGACATGGAGTAAATGGGCAAAGGAGTTCTTTAATGTAGCCAGGACCTAGATCATGCAAGGCCTTGCAGACCATCAAGCAAATATTGAAAGATATATGTAATCTAACCAGAAGCCAGTGCAGATGGTAGAAGGAGCAAGTAGCTGCCTTGAGACTGTGGCATGCAGCCTTGTAAACAGGAAGTTGCAGGGAATTATTTGCAACATAATTTAAACTATTAAGGAGCAGAGTCCAGCAGGGAGGGTTCGGAGCATCCATGAGATGCTGTCCTCCCGGGGGGGGGTCTAAACCAGCATCACTCCATGAGCGGCTTCTGGTGGCCTGTAACAGTGGTGCACTTGTGCAATGTGTGTGGCCACACGCCACTGGTGAATCCAGTCAGTATGCTACGAGTGTGTGTTTGTACTGGGAGGCTGGGGACATAATAGCTTAAAATGGTCACCTGGCCAGCCAGATGATGGCGACTGGCCCCCCTGTCTGCCATGAAGCCCAGAGGTGTCCACACTGATCCCCTGCTGAGCCCAGTGAGGAAAGGAATGCCCACTGAGCAAGTCTCCCCTCCCAGTCCCTGCCCTGGGAGGGAGGCCCCCTGATACATCTGGTCAGCCGGTGGCTACAGCAGTAATGGGGGTGGCAAGATGGTGATGGGGGGCAGTGGCGGAGTGGCCTTGGCTGCATGAAGGAGTGGTCAACCGTGAGGGCGGGGGGGATAAACAAATCAAACAAAAAAAAGTTACTTTAACCATTTGCTAAGTGCAGTTTTCCTTTAAACTCTTTTGCTAATAGGGGACTGTAACCTAAAGCCAGTCAGCCAGACAGGCAGTGGTCAGCCACAGTCAAGAAAGTAAATGCAATACTGTGACGTATTAAGAAGGGTAAGGAACATGCCAAGGGAGGTGATCCCTCACCCTGTATAAGACCTTGTATTGACCACACTTGGTGCACTGTGTTCAGTTCTGGTCAATGCAGTACCAAAAGGACATTGATGAGCTTGAGAGGATCCAGCACAGGGTCACCAAGCTGATTAGTGGCTTAGGGAGCAAAAGCTACAAGGAGAGATTGGACCTACTCAAACTAATTAAGCTAGAAAAGGGACCCAATTCCAAAAAAAGCCCTTCACACTCTGGGTGTGTCAGGGACCCTGCACCTGATTCTGTAAAATTAGGGGTTCCTGCACCAAAAACCCGAGAGTCACTGCACCCACAGGTTAGCAACAAACAGTAGGTGCACCTGTGGGAATTCCTGCAGAGATCTTACTCCCAACCCCCCAATACACCCAGCGCAACAAAAAACAATTGCCAGGAGGGGTCCAGGGGCAGAAGAGGCATAGGGGATGCATAGCGGGTATTGGAGGAAATGAGAATGGACATGCCGAGGGGGTGATCAGACACCCAGCAGGGGTGCCATTATTGTAACTATTATGGTAATGGTTTATGATTGGTTATAATAATGGCACCCCCACCTGGTGCCCAATCACCCCCTGGCATGCCTGTTTGCTCCCCAACACCCTTATGGCACTCCTCTCTCCCTTCCACCCCTGGATCCCACAAACTGAACCCCCCTTTAATTCCCCACCTTGTTGGACAATGGCACAAGGGGCATAGACCAGCTCCTGGCTGGTCTGACTCGAGCCCCTTGGTGCGCCCACAGCAGGGCTTGCTGAATCCTCAAAAAGGTGATGTTGCAGCCCTCCCATGGTACATGCCCACTTGCGACCTGGTGTACCCAATGTAGATTGCAAGGGTGGTGCAGTGCTCATTTGGTGTGGCAGCTTCCCACTCCAATGCAGACCATGTTTCAGAATTTGGAATACCACAGCTTATGATGCAAGGTGCCAACTCTGTCATTGATGTTTGACGCAGGCACCTTGCTTCAGTCGACGGGCTTTTGGAATCAGGCACAAGATGTCTGGGAGGGGTCATGATCATGAGCACACTAAACCAAAACTTGTTTCAAGGAAGTTAAGTGACTTGCTTAGAGTCACACAGTATGCAAGTGGGGGTTTTGGGATTCAAACCCAGGTCTCTAGGTTTGTAGCTCAGAGACCTAGACCACCGCACTATACTGCCTCCTTCCAAAGGGGAAACATCAGAAAGCATGACTTCACACAGTGGAATAGCAGACCCAATGAGGTCATTGAAATGAAGCGGGACTACACAGATTCATGTGGGAAAATGGCATTGAGGGTCTCACAGAATAAATAAGGGGGATGCTTCAGCTCTTTAGCATGGATGAGTGTCGATACTCAAATTGGGTATAGTCACTGCCATGTAGCAGGTGAGGGTGGACAATATGGACCCTAAGTCCCTTCCATCATCACAATACTATGTTATATTACTATTTGTATTTTCAGTTCTGATTTACTTTGGGTATTGAACACCTTAATTCTCACATGACAGACGTATCTTTTCTCCTCTAAACTGCAAAAGTACCATTTCCATAAACCAAGACACACCTTTCTTATTGTCTGACTTTTCTTAGAACTACAGCTTCAGGTGCTCTTGTGTTACAAATCTATTCCTAAAACATTTAATGCCTCTGACACAGCCAATGCTTTTAGCTCCTGGCAAAAACTAAGGGCGACATAGATCATAATGCCAATGACTTGATTGGTTCTTTAGTTCATTAGTGAAGGTAACAATCTCTGCGAGAGTGCAGAACTCTTTAATTTGCACATCTCGGTGCATTAGCGCATACATTATTTGTACAGGTGATTTTTCTTGTGGAGCATTCATTAACTAGCTTCTAAATTAAAACACTAAATTATCTTAAAAAATCGGCTGTAAATTATACTGTCACTGCAACCCACTGCTATTCTTGTTGCCTGATCAGATGGCCTCCATTGCTAAGCTCGGTTAAACAGAACTTCCAAAAGCATTTTGTCTCACACAATCCATCACAAAACTTAAATGTTGTTTTGGTCATACTGTACATTTGGATACTAAAAGACAGATAAATGTACCCTTGTAAAAACTGATCCCAGGAAGGTTTCTACAGGATGAAACAATGTGGCTAATACTTTAAAATAAACTGTGACTTTAAAACATATCAGACTTGCATGTTCAAATGGTAGATAAGGGTTAAAAAGGGTTAGGCATTCTGATTATTATTATTATTATTATTATTAAATGTATTTATTATTAATGCATACTAAGCATCTTCCCCTTTCAAGGGGAGAAAAGATCTCCTAAAAGCAGTTGTAAATAATATCTATGAAATGTTTTGGTCCAACGTCTCAAAGAAGCGTTTGGTGTGTCATTTCCATTTTGTGAAAAGTCTGATAAGTCTTTTAAAATACCAATCAATCATGTGATCAATAAATAATTGAAAGAGAAACAGACCACTGAGCATGCAGTCATTTACAATGGTGTCCCAATCAGAGTGGGTACAGAATCGTTACATGGTACACACAAAATGACATGCAGTATACAGTGGGTGGGATATTCAAAACTGTGCCAGGCAGGGGTGCAAACCAGGTGCAGCGCAACTGGGATGTGCCAGGGCATGGTCTGGGCAATATTCAACGGTGCTGCGCCATGGCTCCGCACCATTGAATATGGCACCGTAGCTACCCGCATTGCGCATGGCGCAGTGGCACTGCGCCAGCACAAGTGGCCAGAGAGGAGCAGGGGGATTGCGCCAGGTGCATCAACCGTGATATTCAGCAGTGGACATGCAAATGGGGCCATAATGTATGCAAGGTGCAAATGGGGCCATTAGCATGTCATTATGGCCCCATTCGCATTCAGGTGCGCCAATCCCCGGAGACTTGCGCCTGGCACTCTGCCAGGCAGCAGCCGTCAGGGACTGATGCCCCCTGCCCCCACCAGCAATGTGCTCCAATGCCCAATCGCGGGCATGAGTATTAAAATAAACCATCCAATATCCCTGGTGGTACAGTGGACCTCTTCCAGCCCGATCGCAGGCATAAGTATGAATATATAAATGTCCAAACCATCCCTGGTGGTCCAGTGGTACCCCCCTCCCCACCTGCCCACTGATCCCCACCACCTCGCACCCCCACCGGTCAGCGGCGGGTGGCAGCTCCCCACCCACAAGCTGCCCAGCCGCCTGCCGACTGACTGTGTACAGTACGGCTGTATGCCCATTGGTCCACAGCATGGGCCAATGGGCATGCAGACGGTACCATACTACACAGTCCAGATATGTGCATGGATTCATTCACGTATCTGGACTGTGTAGTATGGTATAGTCTGCACACCCATTGGCCCACACTGTGGACCAGTGGGCGTACAGCCGTACTGTATGCAGTCAGTCGTCGGGTGGCCGGGCGGCTTGTGGTGGGAGCTGCCATCCGCCGCTGACTGGAGGACTGGAGGGGGGCGGGGTGGTGGGGCTCAGTGGGTGGGTGGGGAGGAGGTACTGCTGTACCACCAGGGATGGTATGGATGTTTACATATTCATACTTATGCCCGCAATTGGTCTGGAAGCGGTCCACTGGACCACCAGGGATAATGGAGGGTTTATTTTTATACTTAAGCTCACGATTGGGCATGAAGCGGTCCACTGGACCACCAGGGATATTGGATGGCATATTTTAATACTTAAGCCTGCGATCGGGCGTGAAGTGGTCCACTGGACCACCAGGAATATTGGACGGTATATTTTAATACTCAAGCCTGTGATCAGGCGTGAAGTGGTCCACTGGACCACCAGGGATATTGGAAGGTTTATTTCTATATGTGTGCCCATGTTTGGGCATGGTGTGGTGCTACCATGACAGACGGTGCCGCCGGAGCTCGGGTGGCCACCCACAGCTGGCAGCTGCTGTGTTGTGCCCTGCAATATGGCAGCTCACCTGTGGGTAGCCAGCTGTTGCTCCTGTTTTTGTTGGCTCAACTGTGTGTGGCAGAGGTAGGGGTTGTGCCTGCAGCTGCTCAGCACATCCCAGGCTGAATATCGGGAGGTGCGGCACATGCATAGACATGCCCCCCCCACTAGCATACATTGCAATCGCCCAGGCGCATCAGGTTTAATCCACACACTTTCCCTTTTTGAATATCGCGCCGGGGAGCATCAGTGGGTTGCACTAAGCACACCTGTGTAGCGCCATGCGCAACCCTTCTGAATATCCCATCCCATATATATAGACCTGCACTTGCAAATGATGTAATCAAACGCTGTCACTAGTACCTTATTTTTTGCTGATTATTTCTATATAAAACCATAGGATAATCTTTCACTATTTCATTAAATTTTTTTTATTTATATTTTTATTTTTCACTTTGTAACAGGCTAGTTTGCAATATGCTGTGTCATGTTTATCATTGCATGCTGTACATTTTGACTCAGGTCTAGCATAACAGTCCACAAACCAAAAGGGTCTGCTTCATTGCTTCAAAAAATAGTCTGTAAAATACAGGTACACCACCCCTCATAGGGCAAAAAAGGGTGTTCTTTTTTTGAGGGCGGGACGGTGTCCCTGTAATTTATATATGTGAAATTTATTAAATATATAATTTTAACTAGCAAACAAAATATGTTTGGCAGCCTATTTTTGGAGCAATGGAGTGGACCCTTTGGTTTGTGGACAGTGATTGCATTTGGGTTTACACACTGCTTTAATCCAGGAGCATTTTTCTTGTTTGTTTTTGGTTTTTGTCTTTACTAGCTTAACAGTGTCTGTTTCTCCCCACCATTCATCTCCAAGGCATTCATTTAGCAGTCCATGTCTGAACCCACAGCTTCAGCATTGTCATGAGTCCCTTCCTCCACTACTAAAGGCTAATATGGGTCATTTGAAAATGTTTGGCTGACATGTAGTGGCATCACGGCTGTAAACAAAGAATAAAAAACATCTATCAGTCTGTCTCTGTCAGTCTACCTAGCTACTGTATCTGCCTACAGTATCTGTCTACAGTATCTATCTGTCCATCTGTCTGTATGTCTGTCTACAGTATTTATTTAGCTCTCTATCTACATTGACTATATACAGAATCTATGTTACATATCTATCCATATATCTACAGTATCTATCTATCTATCTATCTGTCTTTCTGTCTGTCTGTCTGTCTGTCTGCCCCTACCTGGTTAGAATAATGTGCACTAACACAGCGCGTTCTATATCACGCTACCACAGACAGCGACAGAGGAATTACAGCACCATGCAGGAAGTGCTACCCTGGTCACTGTCCATGTTATTAGTACCCTGCCCTGGTCACTGTCCAGGGTACTAGTACCCTGCCCTGGTCACTGTCCATGTTACTAGCACCCTGCCCTGGTCACTGTCCATGTTACTAGTACCCTGCCCTGGTCACTGTCCATGTTACTAGTACCCTGCCCTGGTCACTGTCCATGTTACTAGTACCCTGCCCTGGTCACTGTCCAGGGTACTAGTACCCTGCCCTGGTCACTGTCCATGTTACTAGCACCCTGCCCTAGTCACTGTCCAGGGTACTAGTATGAGGGTCAAGAGCCAGGGAATGGAGGAGGCTGACTGGGGGAGCTGCTCCTATGGCGTGGAGTGGTAATGCAGGAGCAGCTCAGCTGGAAGGGTGGTAGAGACCAGGGTTCTAATCCTGGTCTCCACAATTTTACTTTTACCCCCGTAATCTAACTCCAACTTGGAGATGATTATTTTAATTACGAGGGGTGCGGGAGAAAGAGTCCCCTGCATAAACAATGTTTTCCAGTGGTAGCGATCATGAGCTGCACTTGCGATCGCTGCCACTGGTGCTGATTTTGTTGGCAGCATTGTCTCGTGCCACTTTTCTTGTGAATGCTGTTTGGATGGTACTGTTTTTGACAGCGCTGTCCATACAGGTGCTCTTCTGACCTAGTGCCCTGTCTACTTACCCAGGGTATTAATCAACCAGAACCTTGATTGTTTGGGCAAAGATAGTACGCAGTTTGCACCTACAAAGACAAGCCTTTTACTGAAGCCCCAGTCTCCAGTAAGGGCTTTTAAAGGAGAGCCCTTACTTCTCCTTTAAGGAGTTTGTATGAATCTGTATTATCACTGAAGCCAGTTGGACTGTATGTGTACCATCACTGAGACCCAGCTTCTACAGCCTATTCAACAAGAGATTATATTTATTTTCTTATGTTTGCCATGCATCTAAAACAACACTTGGTTTCTTTTGATAAACTGTGTCTACCTCATTTCAAGATAATACCACACACTCACAGAAATATAGATCAAAATATGTACAGTAATTTTATTTTGCACAAAAGGGCACAAGACTGCAATCAAATGCCACATCCCAATGGTTTTGCACCAAATGATTTTAGTACTAACTTGTCTTTCATAGAACTATGATGGAAAAACAACCATTACTCATGTGTACAGTATATAATAATTTCTAAACCCTTGTATGTGCACTGTTGTAATATCACTTTTTTTTTATAAAAATACAAAAGCACCACCTACAGGTAAATATGTGTATAACATCAAAGTTTCAATGTGTTTTCAACTTTTAAATATTACCTATTTTGGAGAAAATATGGGGCACAAGAAGTATTTTGATAATGGAAATTTTAACTGCCTACTAGCTAACTTTGAAATAGCTTACCCAAATTGCAGGATGTATGTACACTGACTAGAATTTCAGGATTTTAGATTTGCTCTCAGTTTTTGTGCTGACAGAAATCTTGATTTTATACATAAACGCTCAGTCGGTTTGCAACTGTATGCAAGATACTGTAGATACATACATACATGCATGTAAACACACATTTTTCTCAAACTTATAAAAAATATAAATCAAAAGAAATTGTTGGACTTTTTTTAATGGCTTCTTCGCAAACTGCAATGTTAAAAGAAGAGATTTGGGGTTAAAAAGACAAAAGCAGTGGGTGAGCATGCTATGATCTTTCTATAGTTACAACCATTGTATTAAACAAGGAATTACTTGAGCAATGTGATTGATTCATGTGACTGCAAAACTGTGCAGAAATTGTGCCACAGAATCATACAGTGATCCCTTTAGTCTGATGGGGATTAACATAGAAACATAGACAGTGATGGTAGATAAGGACCACGTGGCCCACCTAGTCTGCTCCTTTTTCCTACCTAATGCAATGCCACAGACCCTAGTTGATCTGTGGCTTACCCTCTCTACCCTATTGTGAGAATACTCTTATGTTGCAATGAATATATATATATATATATATATATATATATATATATATATATATAAAATGGGTAGTGAAATTGCAGCAATATCATTAGCTGACCAGCATCACATGACCGTGCGTATATCAGAAGCGACCGCACCTACTTTTACACCCTCCAAAACAATTTTGACATTTTATAAGATAGATAAACCACTCTGAGGTGTGCGGTCACGCTCTGATATCGCCGCGCCTTGGGCGGTTGGCGCACGGCCTTCGCGCCTCATGCGCGTACAACACACACCTGCGCGTGTGATATCAGAGCGCAACCGCACACCTCAGAGTGGTATATCTATTACATATACACCTGCATATATATTAGGGGGTGTGGTAGCACCTCTATAGTTAAGACTGAGTACAATGATTAATGTTAAACCCTAAGGGGCACATTTTCAAATGGAATGCATGGAGCATCCCTATATGCGCTCACGCACCCCCGACTTGTAAGGGCCATCGGGGGCATGGCAATATTCAGAAGCCCCCAGTGCATCCCAGAAACCCCAGTGCACCCTGGTGTGGAATATTTTGATGCAGGCCTGCAAATGATGGGTACCCATGCATATGTCCCGCAATGCAATATTCAGCTGCACCCTACCAAAGTCACCACCAGAAGTGCCAGCACAAAGTTAGGTTCACAATACCCAGTCCTAACTTTGTGCCAGGCTGGGTGGTGACCCACTCAATGGCCAGTGCACAGCATGTGAATTAATAAATTTCTCATATATAAAATACAGGTACATGACCCCTCACACGCATACAGTATGTAGTATGTGCCCATTGGCTGATGTGGCAGCCAACAGGCATATACTACATACTGTACAGGGAACAGGTGAGCATTAGGGGTGACAACCTCAAGGAAGACCCTATCGCTGATTTGCCAAAACTCCCAAGACCCAAAACCTCAATGTTCCTTCCTTTACTTCATGGGGGTAGGGAGTTATGGTTGGAAACCCTAACACCACATGTCACTACTTTTGTGCTTGAAGTTACCCTAACTCGTGCATTAACAAGGTTTTTACAAATATTTTGTTTTCTTTTCGAGACAGGGAATTGTATCCTCATTCACGTAGTTCCCTTTGGGACCTGTGTGAATGGATGAAGATGTCCTGTGCCAAAGGAAGACTCTGTCCACCTGCAGAAGTGCAGGGCCTTTGAGGGCCTTGCTCTTTCATGCACCAATGGATGTGAAGAATTCATGGGGCTATATGGTAGGTTGTGGAAGCACAGGGCCCTGTGGTCCCTGCACTTCAATGTGGCCACAGATACAGGTGCACAGAGCAAAGAGTGCATCTATCAGCCAATGCAAAGGACTTTCTGACACCCACAGGTGGAGTGGTGCAGGGCACTATGCCAAGAGGACAGTTGTCTTCATCATATGGTAGCCAGGGCCTTGCAGACAATCCTACATCTTTCATGTCCTGGCTGGGGAGTATCGCATAACAGTGCCATCCCCCACCCTCACCCTATCCAACTGGGTCACTGAGCTCACCCCCGATCTCAGCTCACTGGCACAACATCACAAAGCATATTCAGTGGGGTCAAGACTAGCACTACGCACAAGGGGCCAGATATTCAAACTGCGCCATTCTGTGGTTGAAGCCCTTGCGCTGCTCAAAAAAGTTGCACAGGGGTGTGGCCAGGGTGATATTCAACGGAGTTGCGCTATTGAGCAACTTCTTTGAATATCGTCCTAACCACAACCACTCATCTGCAATATAGTGGAACTTGCACCACCACAAGTGGTCAGAGTGGAGCATTCCAGATGTGGGCGCAAGTTCCATTGCGCCATCATAGCTCACGATATTCAAAGGTGACATGCAAATGGAGCCATAATTTATACAAAGGCACATGGGGGCCATTTGCATCTAATTACGCCCCATTTGCATGCCATTATCATGCAGGTGTGCCGGATCCCTGACGACTTGCACCTGGTGCCCCTGCCAGGCAGCAGCCGTCGAGGACCGGCACCTGCAGCCCGATCATGGGCATACATCACTCCCCACGACTAGCCCGATCACGGGCATAACATGAACAACCCCCGACTAGCCCGATGATCTAGTGGCCCCACCCACCCACCCACAGAGCCCCACCACCCGCCCCCCCATAACTGGACTGCTTTATGCGGTATGTGCTGCCGCCATTGGCTCTTGCTCTGAACCAATGGCGTGCAGCCCTACATTTTGTCAGTCGGCGTGAGCGAGCGAAGGCGGTGGGTGCTGCCGCCTGCCAGCTGACGGGGAAAGCGGGTGGTGGGGCTCCATGGGTGGGTGGGGTGGGGGCCACTAGATCATCAGGGCTATTGGAAATTGGGGGTTGACCTTATGCCCACAATCGGGCTGCGGTCACTGGACCACCAGGGATATTGGTCTTTGGGGGTTGCCGTTATGCCCTGCGATCGGGCTAATCGGAGGTTGTGTCACTGTATGCCCATGATCGGGCTAGTCGGGGGTTGTCTGGCGTTATGCCTGTGATCGGGCTAGTCAGGGGTTTGTGTCACTTTATGCCTGCAATCGGGCTGCTGCGGGGAATACTCTGCTGCCGCAATCAGGCTGGGGGTTACTATTATGCTCGTGATTGGGCTGCGGGGGGGCACAGGGAACAAGTGGAGGTCCACCCACAGGTGGCAGCTGCTGTGCTGCACCCTGCAATGCGGCAGCTCACCTGTGGGTGGCCCTCGACTTGATCCTTTTTTTTTGGGCTTAAAGTTGTGCAGGAGCAGGTAGAGGGTTGCGCCTGCATAACTCTGCAAGGCCCGGCTGAATATCGGGCTGTGCAGTTTATGCATGGTTCCTCCCCCTTCGGTTGAGCATGCCTTCATTAGCATTGCGCTGTTGCTCAGCATGATTTGGGAGGCACAACTGCCTCCTGTTGAATATCGCAACCCTATTGCGCATGGCTCAGCTCTTTTGAATATCTGGGCCAAAATGTGTTAACAATTATATACAGTACTGTTTTTAATTTTAACCCAAATTTTCAAGATACTCATTTTATGATGTGCCTTACAAACGTGACATGTACTATTTATACTATATGGGCTGGATATTCAAACTGTGCTATTTTGTGGCGCAAGCCCTTGCGCTGCACAAAATAGTTGCGCAGGGGTGTGTCAGGCGATATTCAAAGGAGTTGCGCCCTTGAGCAACTCCTTTGAATATCACCCCAGCCACAGCCACTGTGCATGGCACAGTGGAACTTATCCACCGCCAAGTGGTCAGAGTGGAGCATTCAACTGCGGTGGCACAAGTACCATTCGCCATCGCCTAAAATCCCCATATTCAAGGTGACATGCAAATGGGGCCATAATTCATGCAAGGCGCAAGGGGCCATTTGCATCTGATTGTAGCCCTATTTGCATCACCGATAACATGCAGATGTGGCGATCCCCGAGACTTGCGCCTGGACAACCTGCCAGGCAGCACCCGTCGAGGACCGGCGCCCTGCTGCCCGATTGTGGGCGAAACAGTGTATAATCCCCACCACCACCCCCCACTGGCCTGATCGCGGGCATAGTTTAATCTCCCACCCCACTGGCCCGATCGCGGGCATAGTTTAATCCCCCCCACCAGCCCGATCGCGGGCAGCATGTAGCTCCCCGAGCGTATCCCTGGTGGTCCAGTGGACTGTAAATCCTGATCGGCGGGATTGTGTATTAACAACCCCACCTCCCGATTATATCCCTGGTGGTCCAGTGGACCAAACATCCCGATCGCGGGATTGTGTATTAACAACCCCCCCACCTCCCGATTATATCCCTGGTGGTCCAGTGGACCGAACATCAAGATCGCGGGATGGAGTGTGCAAACACCCCCAAAACATCCCTAGTGCCTAGTGTCTCCCACCCCACCCACCATGACCTCCCACCTCCTCCCCACAGCGGCGGCGGCACATCCCACCGCCAGCCGCCCCACCGCCCGCCGACTGACTGCCCAGTAGGGCTGCACACCATTGGTGCAGAGCAAGAGTCAATGGGCATGCAGCCCATACCGTACAAGACAGTCCAGATTTGTGAATGAATACATTCATTCATTCACAAAACTGGACTGTCTTGTACGTATCAGACTGCATGCCCATTGGCCTTGCTCTGCACCAATGCGATACCTAGGCTGATCGGCTCGTGCTAGGCACGAGGTAACAGGCGGGTGGGATGCCGCCCTCCTGCGGGAGAAGTGAGGAGGCTTCTGAAGTGGTGGGGTGGGGATGCACACGGCACCAGGGATGTATTTTTGGGAGGGTTGTTTGCACACCCATCCCGCGATCGGATGTTCGGTCCACTGGACCACCAGGGATATAATCAGGAGGTGGGAAGAAGACAATCTCAAGCGATCAGGATTTATAGTCCACTGGACCACCAGGGATATGTTGGGGCGGAGACACTTTGCTGCCTGCAATCGGGCTGGTGGGTGGGGGAATTACGCTATGCCTGGGACGGGTCAGTGGGGTGGTGGTGGGGATATTACTCTCCTTTGCCGAGATCGGGCTGCAGGGGGCACAAGGTGGGTTGAGGGCCAGCCACAGGTGGCAGCTGCTGTGTTGTGCCCTGCAATGCAGCAGCTCACCTGTGGGTGGCCCTAGAGCTTAGGCCTTTTTTGGCTCAAAGTTGTGCAGGCGCAGGTTGTGGGTTGCGCCTGCACAACTCTGCACAGCCCGGCTGAATATTGGGCTGTGCAGTTTATGCATGGTTCCTCCCCCTCCAGTTCAGCATGCATTCATTTGCATTGCGCTGTTGCTCAGCCTGTTTTCAGTGGTGCAACTGCTTCCGGCTGAATATCGCAGAATGGTGCAATTTTGGACTTGCACATGTGCAACCCTATTGCGCATGGCGCAACCCTTTTGAATATCCAGCCCTAAATGTATATATACTTTATTTACTATTTATGACCCCTTCTCTCCGTGGAGGTCTCCAATCTTCAGGGAGCCCTAGGCTGGATGTCCCTCATGCTCCTCCCCAGGTAACTCCTCAGAATGATGGTGAACCGGTCCTCATCATGCCTCGGTTTGCCCCCCTCAGGCGAGGAGGGAGAACCCATCGTCCCCTCCGTAGTCCATCAGTGTACATCGGGTGGTCCAACCAGCTCTCTCAGGGAGCCTGGTTATGGACTACATTGACTGAAATGTCATTTCATTCCAGAAGTGCAAAAACATATTTCATCCAGTATTTAAAAAAAATGACAAACATCGCGTTTACGAAGTGGTGTGGAAAAATGGCTATGTTGAAAGTTACGAGTCAAAATATTGAAAATTAGTGAAGTTTTGATCAATTGTTGAATTACAGCAATGTTCACTCATAACCTGGGCATTTTACTGTGTTTGTACACCAAATTGTCAGCATAGCCTTCTTATTTCCCCACCTCATGGACCCAGTAGGTGAAAAATGTCAAATCCCTGCCAAAAAGTCATTTTGCCCACAGGTGCAAAAATGCATTCTGGTCAGATGAGAAAATGATAGCTGTCACATTTGTGAGGTGGTGTGAAAAACATGGCTACGTTGAAAATTTGGGGTCAAAATATTTAAAATTACCAAAGTTACGAGCGAGCATAGAAACATTTCAACGTAGAAGCGAATTTTGACATTTTTATATACTGTGACCCCAAAATTTCAGCATAGCCTTCTTATGACCCCACTTCATGAATGAGAGAAAAAAATTACTCACCTTAGTAATGTTGTTTCTTCTAATGGAGTCTTGCTGTATTCTGACTATTGCAGTGATCACCAACCTTTGAACTGCCCCGGAGCACAAAGAGTTAACTTTCCGTGCAGGACATGGAACGCTGAGCTCGAGCTCAGTTGAAGTCTCTGTCTGCTGTTGTTTAAACTCCAACTGTCAGATCTTTATGAGCAATACTCACTAGAAGTTCTGTGTGGAAACTGTAAGACTCACACTAGCCAGCTGGCAACTAAATTTATCAAGAAAGGGTTTTTTGGTTTCAAAGCAAAGACTCAAGTCAGGAAACCCAAAAAACAAAAACACAACACACCCAAAATAGAGGAGGGTGAGAAAGGGGCACCTCTAGGGTGCCAACACTGCTCCTGCCCACCCACATCCCAAAAACCAGGTTCTGAGAGGGGAGGCAGGGGGGAGGTCAGAATACAGCAAGACTCCATTAGAAGAAACAACATTACTAAGGTGAGTAATTTTTTCTTCAAACAACATGAAGTCTTTCTGTATTCTGACTATTGCAGACTACCAAGTAGTACCTCAATGGAAGAGGGACAGAACCTACTTTGGGAATAGGCTCTGAAGTACTGCTGTGCCAAACCAAGCATCACTCCTAGCCTGGATATCCAGAGAGTAATGCTTGGTGAATGTATAGACTGTTTTCCAGGTGGCTGCTTGACAAATTTCTAAGATAGGAATATCCCTGGCAGTAGCCAGGGAAGCAGCTGTACCTCTAGTAGAGTGAGCCCTCAGGCCTGAGGGTGGGGCTCTACCCAGTTTTTCATAGCGGAATTGTATACAAGGGGCAATCCACTTGGAAATAGATCTTTTAGTGGCAGGTTTGCCCTTACCGACCTCTCCATATGTGAGGAACAACTTGAGGGACTCAAACCTGTGACCCTCAGTGCGCTCTATGTAGTAGCTGAGGGCCCTTTTAACTTCCAAGCTGTGCAGCCTCCTCTCTCCAGAGGAGGAATGGTCAGTGAAGAAAATAGGGAGAGACATAGACTGATTAAGGTGGAAATCTAAAACCACCTTAGGCAAAAACTTCTTGTTAGTTCTTAGGACTTTATCTCTATGGAAAGAGATGAAACCAGGCTCCACTGACAGGGCTTGCAATTCACTGATACGCCTGGCAGAGGTAATGGCTACCAAAAACACAGTTTTCCAAGTCAAGTACTTAAGCTCTGCAGAGGACAAAGGCTCATAGGGTGGTTGCATAAGCTGAGCAATGCAAACATTAAGGTCCCAAGCAGGAGCAGGGTCCCTAAAAGGGAGATTGGTGTGCAGCAATCCCTTGAAGAACTTACAAAACACAGGATGGGCTGACAGAGGAGAGGGCTTGCCTACTGACAAGAAGGCAGAAACAGCTGCCAGATGCACTTTAAGTGTAGCTTGCATAAGTCCCAAGCCATTAAGATGAACCATATAGTCCAGGACTGTAGGCAACCCAGCAGATTCTGGAGAAATATGTTTATTAGACCACCAAATAGTGAACCTTTCCATTTGGAGTTGTAAGTCTTTCTGGTGGAAGGCTTTCAAGAAGCCTTAAGGATATCTAGAACTCCTTGAGAAAGGTGTAGATCAGCAAACTCTAACTCTTCAAGAGCCATGCCTTGAGATTGAGAGATTTGAGGTTTGGATACCAAATCCTCCGCTGAGAGGATGTCAACAGGTTGTAATTCCTGGGAAGAGACAGGGGAAGGTGGACTGTTAAGAACAGCAACAGTGGGTACCAGGGCTGTCTGGTCCAGTCTGGAGCAATCAGAATCACTTTGCATGGTAGAGACCTGATCTTGACTAGCACTTTGAACAGGAGAGGGAAGGGGAGAAAAGCATACAGGAACTTCCCTTCCCAATTCAGAATCAGAGCATCCAGGGGGACTGAGCCCAAGACTGGGGGTCTGCAACAAAAGAGAGTAAGTTGGTGATTGTCTGGGGCTGCAAAAAGATATATCTGTGGAGTGCCCCATTTCAAGAAAATCACTTCCAAAACTAGGGGATCTAGGGTCCATTTGTGATGGCCCTGGGATATCCTGCTGAGAGCATCTGCTAGGACATTGTCATTCCCTGGGAGGTGAACTGCTATCAGAGAGGTTTGCAGGGAATAGGCCAGAGACCACAACTTCATTGCTTCTGTGCACAAGGCCATATATCGAGTGCCTCCTTGCTTGTTGATGTACCACATTGTGGTGGTGCTGTCTGTTCTGATCGGGACCACCTTGTTCTGTACAGATTTGGAAAAGGCTTGCAGTGCCAGAAACACTGCTCTGAGTTCCAAGAGACTGATGTGAAGCAGAGATTCTTGAGGTGCCCACAGTCCCTGGGTGGTAAGATCCCCCAGGTGGGCTCCCCAGCCCAGCAGGGAAGCATCTGTGGTGAGTATCACTGAATGAGACTGAGTGACAAAAAAGGAACTTCCTGTCTCAAATTGTCCTGATCCTGCCACCATTGCAAAGCCTGGATCAGGGTTTGAGTCACTGGGACTAGTTTGGTAAGAGAATTCTTTCTTTGGGATAAGAAGGCTCTTAAGTGGAACTGAATGTCCCTCGTCTGGAATCTTGCCCCTGGACCACTGCTGTAGATGCTGCCATGTGGCCCAGGAGCTGCAGGAAATGCCTTGCTGGTTGAGACACCTGAAGGGTGAATGAAGAGGCCAGTTCTATAAGGGTCCTTGCCCTGTCCAGGGGAAGGAAGGCTTTTGCCCTTATTGTATACAGCTCTGCCCCTATAAAGGTGAGGAGCTGTACTGGCTTGAGAACTGACTTTGGACGGTTGAGAAGGAATCCTAAGGAAGTGAGCACTTGCTGAGTTATTTGAAGATGTGCCTTGACTTGGTCTGGAGACTGACCCACTATGAGCCAGTCATCCAAGTATGGAAAGATGGAGATCTTTTTTCTCCTTAGGAAAGCAACCACTACTGCCAGGCACTTTGTGAACACCCTTGGGGCTGATGTTAGGCCAAAGGGCATTGTTCTGAATTGATAGTGGCCTGAGGGCAACTCGAACCTGAGGTACTTTCTGTGGGAGCACCTGATGGGAATGTGGAAATAAGCATCTTTGAGGTCCAGGGAGGCTATCCAGTCCCCTGGCCTTAGAGAGGGCAGAATTATTCCCAGAGTAACCATTTTGAATTTTGGTTTGGAAAGGTGCTTGTTCAGATATCTTAGATCCAGGATGGGCCGCCATTCTCCCGCCTTTTTGGGGGTTAGGAAGTACCTGGAGTACAATCCTTTGCCCTTGTGTAGGGTAGGAACCCTTTCTATGGCTCTGAGAGCCAGGAGGGAAGAAACCTCTGCCTCTAGGGCAAGGGTATCTGATGGATTTGCAGGTGGAAAGGATCTGGTTCTCATCTTGGGAAATTTTTTGAAGCTGAGAACCAGTCCCTGGCTTACTACTTCCAGGACCCACTTGTCTGATGTCAAAGACTTCCAGTCCTGGACAAAGTAAACCAGCCTGCCCCCTACAGGTATTGGAGAATCAGCCCGGGCAGACCCATCAGGGTGTCTGCTTGGCAGGGGCCTTAGGCTGAAGGGTGGAAGCAGACCTGCTCATTCCCCGTCTGCCTCTCCCTCTGAAGAAACCCCTCTGAGCATAAGCAGAAAAGAAGGCCTAGGCTTGGTAAAAAGGCCTTTGAAAGGGCCTGCCCCTGCCCCTGGAATGCTGTCTCTGAGGAGTGGCTTGCCTTTCTTTTGCCTGAGCACTCCTATAGGTGGTCCTGTACTAGTCCATCTTCTTCACGTAGTTCTCTGTCTGCTCCCCAAACAGAGAATTACCAATGACAGGGAAATCCATGGCCTTAGCCTGGGTATCCTGTGATAGGCTAGTACATCTGAGCCAAGCCATCCTCTGAAGGGCCACAGATGTAGCCGTTACTCTAGGTGAAACATCATTGGAGTCCACAGCAGCATGAAATTGCACCTTGAATGTCTCAATCCCATCCGCAGCCACCTGCTCCAGCTCCTTGGCAAGCTGCACAGGGCCCTGTTTAGCCAGAGCCAGCACAGTGTCCTACCTGGACTTCTGGTATCTAGCTGTGTAGGCCATGTAGTTAGCCTGCCTGAGTCCCAAATATGCTGCTATGTACTGCTTCTTTGCCATGGCATCAATCCTCCTGGAGTCCTTATCTGGGGGATGTGCCATGGGAATATTTGCCTTATCACAGGCAGCAGCCTGCACTACCCCTACATGGCTGCATTGCTGGGAAAGGAACTCCATATCCAAGCCTGAAAGGGTATACCTCTTGTACATTCTTCTGTCCACAGGAGGTATGGAATTAGGAGTCTTTAGAATTGTAAATATATGTTTCCCAAAAGATTTATGGAGGGGAATATACAATCTCCTGGACTCTAGGATGTCTATCATCTCAACAAAATCCGTCTCCTCCTGATCCTCTACTGCTTCTTCCATTGGAAGATGGAGGGTTTCAGCCACTTTCTTGTAAAACATAAAGTTGGAAGGGGACTCAGAAAGCCTAGAAGGAGAAACAAACACCTGAAGGTCTGTCTGGGGAGATGTCTGGGTCAATAGGCATATCCAGACTTTCATAATCACCATCATCATCATTATCCTCATACTCTTCTTCCTCCTCCTCCGGGTCATAAAATTCTTCTAAAGCATAATCCAGAACCGGGGGAACCGACCAAACCGAGCCCCTGCCAGATGGTGCCGGTTCGGCCGGAACCGAAGTTAGCGACTGAACTATCCTTATCGCTTTGGCTATTTCATCAGCGGTCGGAGAAAGAATTTGTGGATCTGAACCGGATGATTTTTCTCTTCTCTTTCTTTTAACCGGAACTGACTCCTCAGAATCATCTCTCCTTTTGCCCGAAGAAGTTTCGCTCTGGTCAGAGGGCACTCCTTCTGGTTCAGTCGGAACCGAACCAGGCTGGCCATCTGGGTCAGCTGACTTCTTGGCCTCCATTTCCCTCAGTTTACCTACTCTCTTATCCAGGGTAGCTTTGGGAAACTTTTACAAATTTGGCAGTCTGAATCGAGGTGGTCAAACCCCAGACAATAAACACAGGGGATCAGCCTTAGCAAAGGCTTCCCCACACACACTACAGTGTTGAAACCCAGTGGGCCGGTTTTTTTTCTTGGGTTTCTCAGACATGGCCAATCCTATCCAAAACGTACCCTTTTTTTGGCAATCCACCAGGCAAGATACCCCTATTGGTTCCTGACCGTGTTACGGGTCTTGGAAAAAAACATAATTAAATCCATTTTTTTTTAGAACCGATACGGACCGGTTACCACACTCTAATAAAGCCAAAAGTTTTTTAAAACCAATCTGATTGGTTCAAACCGAACCGATCCAATGTTTACAAGTTCCACACAGAAACTAAATGCAAAACCTATCTAGTACCCACGGTACCACAGACAGAGACTTAAACCAACAAGTTCAGTAGCAGAAATTTGGTAGAAACCGAGTGAAAAAACGACACTTTAACCGACTTTTTTGAACCGAGCAAAGGAGAAATCTCCAGAGCGACTGTTCAGTGAGGCAGAGTAAACAATCTGACGGTTGGAGTTTAAACAACAGCAGACAGAGGCTTCAACCAAGCTCACGCTGAACATTCCATGCTGGCCATGGAAAGTTAACTCTTTGTTCTCCGGAGCAGTTGAAAGGCAGGACCTAACTGCAATAGTCAGAATACAGAAAGACTTCACGTTGTTTGAATAGTGAAAATATTAAAATTCCACCTGAATGGTAATTTGGCCAAGTGACTATGAAATCACCATTCAGGCCTTATTTGCATAATTCTACCACCACAGGTCATGAGGTGGTGTCCCAAAAAGGCTATGTTGAACATTTGGGGTCACAATATGCAAAAATGGCAGTCATGCATCAAAGTTCAGAACCCCACTGAAATACATTGAACTGCACTTACCTTAGTTTCTCATATTGCAGTCAGTAGTTCCAGCAGCAAGATGTGTCTTCAATCAGAGAGTGGATCTATTCCATAGGACATGTTCTGGTGAGTCAGGGTATGTGGGGACTGTTGGGGAGGTGGGTGCTGAGTGGGAGATCAGTTGGGGGATCAGATCATTTAGGGACAATTTCTTTTTTGCAGGGGGGAAAAAACAATGAGGGATGGTTTTCTTGTTTACAGGGAACCAGACATGGACATTCTGATACTAGGTATTGAACTACAGCTCAACGGCACCAGAGGTGAGCACACCAGTGCCACCAGCTATAATTTGGGAATGGGGTGGCTGACCTAGAAGGGAGGGGTTAAGACAAGTGGTACCAGAGGTGGGCACCTCAGTCCGCTTAACAAATAGTTATGCATGGAGACAGAGAGAAAGAGAGTGAAGACAGATAGATAGATAGACAGACAGACAGACAGACAGATAGATGATAGATATGTATATGTAACCCCTCACCCCTGCCCTTTTAACAAAATGACAGGTGGCATGCTGTTGAAGCTGACAGCAGTACCTGGTGGGGACTGGGTTTGTGGAGGATGAGGTTTCTCAGCACAGGGAGCCTAGGTTTGGCTACTCTGCACAGGGGCACCCGAATAAATCTGAACACAGGAAGCAATAACTGTAATGTCCAGAACCAGGAATGGGATTCTACAGTGTGGCTTTTATTCACATCCAGTCTGAATAAACAAAGCATAGATGGACCTCCACAGGGCTACATTCCTGGTAATGCAGATTAGAGACAAACAGAACACTTCTTCACTATTTCCAGCCCTCAGGCTCTGAACCCACCAGGCACACAGCCCAGACTTGCACGCAGCTTTGGGTACACAGCCCGACTTGTACACTACTTGGGTTTTCCCCATTGGTCCGGCTCCCCTGCCGGCCACTTGATCCACGGTCCATTTTGGGAAATGAACCAGTTTTCCTGTTGTGGCTCCCCAAACCACCTTACAGCCTTCGACTCCTAGAGGGAATTTTCCTTCCAATCCCATGTCTGGGTACTTCCCTCATCACTGGCCAAGTGCATGAGACAAAGTAGAAATCCACAGAGCAAATCCATAGAGGTGGACCTGGTTACTAAAGATGGGGGGTCTCCCACCTCCAGCTTCCACAATCCAAAGCCGGCCATTTCTCTGGAAACTAAACAACTCTTTTCTTAAAGCTTGGCAATGTAGATTACTGGGTAGACGCATGTCACATCTCCTCTACATGTCTTGACTTCCCATAAGTGCTGGACTTGAACATACTTTAACTTTTGGCTAAGCCTATTACTCTAAGCCTCCCTCTACTTCAGTAGTCCAATCCCCACTATCACACAAGTCCCAGGGTGAAACATGGGCCCTTTAGAAAGAGCAGAAACTCACCCTCCGGTTGCAGGTGCCCCACAGGCGATTCATGAAATCTTCTTGTTTCCCAACAACTCTTGAACAAATAAGGCTGCTTCTCCATTAGTTAAAAAAAACAGGGGGTTGCCCCGGAATATGCAGGACAACCTTTCCTGCCCCATCCCCTGAGGGATGGGGCATTGAAACCCAAATCAGCGGTCTCCACCACTTTAAAAACTATCTTCTGTGTCTCTCTTTTGGTGGAAACGCACACCTTTTTTATGAATGGTAGCCCTATGTCAGGGCTGAGGCTCCAAGAGCCTAACCAGAGATGCTGTGCTGCTCTCTCAGCAAGCTCCAAACTCCAACTGACCTAAAGACTACTGTTCAAACCTCCCAACATTCTATTCCAACTCTCTGCTGCAGATTTCATTGTGGCTCATGCAGCTGCGACAGTTCTGTGGTGATGTCATCCCTCAGTCTCAGCTGAGACTGAGAACAGAGTGAGACAGTGTGAAACCCATTTAACTGGACTTTCACAAGCTGCCTTCCCTGCCTACCACTAGGTCTTACTGGGATTCTAGTAACCCGGGTAACAAGGGGGTTACATATACAATGTATGAAGGGATTTCACTGCTTAAATAAATGCATTATTATCCCAAGACTCTGACCCAAGTGAGAGATAAATGATTTTATTCACCCAGTGGGTAAATAATACTGTTTATTTTTCACTTGTCTACATCATAATCAACTTGATTAACAGCCCATTCTGCTAATCCGACAATGAATTTGCCCTTAATTATCACATAGGATACAGACATTGTGTACACAGAAAATACAATAGCCTGTGTTGAAATATGCCATTAATTTCCATTCGTGAGGTAGCGGGACTTTCATAACTCAATCGTGGCTTCACCACTTGTAAGTTATAGTCCTGCCCCCTCACTCATGGAAATAAATAGCATATATGAACACAGGCCATTGTATATCCTCTATTTATGCAATAAGGGTTAAAGGATACTGGGTTAAATAACACCACATATCTACACTTAGCAGATAAAGAAGATACTGTGTGTATAACAAAGCTACTGTATGGATAAATGGCATTTAACCCCACTCCAGCACATTTATCCAAACAGTAGTGATGTCACACATGCAACTCAATCATTGCACAGGTGAAGCACTCAAACCTTGCCCCCGCCAAAAAAAAACACCAAATCTAAGACACCTGAACAAAGCTCCACAAAGCACATTTGCACAGAGAACTCGCAACATAAATGAAAGAGAAACCAAAAGGACTCACACAAAAAAGAAAACTACAGCTACTATGAAGATACAGACAAAGAAAAACCAGGATGCAGAAATTAAAACTACAAAGACAAAACACCTACCAGCTAAAGGACACTTCAAAATACACAACAAACACCACACAAAACTTAGAAGACGAGATAGAAGAAATATTGACTTTATTCCAAAATTATTCCAAACCACTCCTGGACCCCCAACAACACTCACTAAAGAACAGAAATGCACCACAATAAAGAAATGAAAATAAAACCACCTGAAACTGAAACCACAGAAGAAGGTCCCAAAAAATAAAAACCAATAAATAATCCATGTCCGCACGAATATAGCACCTCCAAAGGAACTATCCAAAATTAAACTAATCCACTGCAACAAAGTTAAGATATGGACAAACCGAAATAAAATAAAAAAACATAACAAGTAAATGACACTAAAACCCAAATAAAGAAAACCAAAAGCAGCCAAAAGAAGCTAGCCTCCCCAACAATAACACACATCAGCCAATCACATCCAGCCTTCTATGACAGACATACACACCTACCAATCTATATCAAGCCAAAATGAGACAAACCCAAGAAAACCATCCCTGAGAAACAATAAATAACACATAAAAATCATACCAAAATGCCAAAAAAACCCACAAATAATACATTGGGGCCCTTTTGTATAAATCGAACATGTGTTGGGCTGTGTTGGAATACATTATTTATCTGCACTCATGCACACTGACCTTGGGAAACATCACTCGTGGCTCCACTATGCTCCACCACTCGTGTGGTTACCCGATGTCAGTGTTCACTCATGCAGATAGAGTATTCCACCACAGCCCAAAACATATCCTATATATATTTATATATATATATATGTCTTGCAAAGCACTACATTAATGCATCAGTTAGGGTAAAAAAGTATGGAAATACGATGCTAGGGTTTGCAACCCTAACTCTGCATTTTCCCCCAAGCAGCCAAAGGGGGCAAGGCAGCATAAGCAACCACAGACATCCATCATCAGGTAAGACAAACAACATATAACTCTTTCCATATGACACAAGAGACATCCATCATCATGGTCCAGCACTTCTGTAGCCATGGATAGACATGCCACAGGTAGCTGAAGGCACTCGGCACCTACGTGCAATCATCTACGTGGGCACAGAAGTGCAGGGTCCTTTGGGCCCTGTGCCTCTGTGGCAGTATAGGTGCCTTTGGCACCTGAGTGAAAATGTCTTCACTTCCCAAGTGGTTGTGGTACTTGGGTGTGCTTCATGCCTCACAGCCCAGCTGGGGCATGCAGTAATTTAGCATTACCAGACACCCTGTTGTGTGTTATTGCTTACTTACAATTTACAATGTGATAAAATGGGAATATTGTATAGCACTTTCCAGGTAGTTGAAAGAAGTTGGCTGCACCTCATGCCTCACAACTCACCTGGGGCATGCAGCAATTTAGCATTGCTGCACACCCTGCTGTGTAGAATTGCAGACTTAAAATTTATAATGTGATCTTATGCAAATTATATATTACACTTCAAAAGATCGTTGAAGGCACCCAGATGTGCCTCATACCTCACAACCCACCTGAGGCATTCAGAATTTTAGCATTGCTGCACACCCTGCCTTGTGGTATTGTTTACTTACAATTTACACTGTAATCCTATGGGAAGTGGATGAAGACACCTGGCTGCACCTCTTGCCTCACAACCCACCTGGGGCATGCAGCAATTTAGCATTAATACACATCCTGCTGTGTGGTATCGTGCACTTAAAATTTATAATGTGATCCTATTGGAATCATATATCACACTTCCCAGGTGGTTGAAGGCACCCAGCTGCGCCTCATGATTCACAACCCACCTGGGCTATGCAGCAATTTAGTATTGCCTCATACCCTGCCATGTGTTATTGCTTACTTACAATTTAAAATGTGATCCTATGGGAATTTTTTTATTGTGCTTCCCAAGTGGTTCAAGGCACTTGGCTGTGCCTCATGCCTCACATCGCATCTGGGTCGTGCAGTAATTTAGCATTATCTTACGCTCTACCATGTGTTATTCGTTAGTTACAATTTACAACGTGACCCTATGGGATTTTTTTTACCACATTTCCCAGGTGGTGTGCAATTATGCATGGGTATCCATGGCTACAGATGATGGATGTCTTTTGTGTCATGTGGAAAGAGTTGTATGTTGTTTGGTTTACCTGATAATGGATGCCTGTGGTTGCTTTTGTTGCCTTGCCCACTTTGGCTGCTTGGGAGGTGGGGATGCGGAGTTAGGGCTGAAAAGCCTAACATCGTATTTCCATACATTTGTCGTTTTAATAGCAGCCCTAACTGATGCATTAATGTAGTTTTTTGTAAAGAAATTCCTTACTTTTTGAGATAGTCTAATCATGTTATTATTTGCCCATCCATCCATAGTTTTTGAGATATAGTACTCGTATCCTTTATTAGCCACTATGAACTTATGGTATGGTGGGATCTGGTCAGAGGCAGCAGCCAGTGGTCTGGGTCCTAACTAACAAGAAAATAACAAATAAATAGAGGTACTACCAACCTCCCAAACCTGTAGTTGTACCAGCATTTTGAAAGTTGCAAATCAGTTAATTTTTCAGTAAACATCATACCCTACCATTTTATACTATACCAAATGCACTAGATTATTTTTCTTACTACTTGGTCCCAATTATTTGCACTGTAATCATCTACTATTGTCTCCACTGTATCTATTTACCTATTTTAAGCATCTAGATAGACATTACTTAGCACTTATGTTACTTGTGTTGCCACTGAATTTGTTCTAACTGTTCTAGGTAATTAGATACACATTGGTCTGTATTCATGCTACTTGCTGTATTGTACCCTCTTCTTCATTTTATTGTGTTGCTTGCACACATGTGCAAGAAACACATTGCGTCACATTTTTTCACAAGCAGGTTGTGGAGGCATGGCAGTGTTGTGCCAAATGGCAGCAGTCCATTCAGGGGCTGGTCTCTGCCTGGCCAATAGAGGAGCATGCCGTGGATCACCACAGTTAACAAGCAGGCCACTAGTTTAAAGAAATTGAACTGCTGCAATCAGGGAGCACCCCGTCAGTATGCAATCAGCTGTTCGTATGCGGGGCCTCCCTGACTGCAGCAGCCAAGCTGCAAGCCACTGCCCCCCATTTAGTGTGCCTTCCTGGTGAAACACTTCAATGAAAAAGAAATGACGGGTAGCCCACTCCCCGCCGCATAATGCCCCCACTTTCAGAAAGTCGAGGGGTGCCCACTCCCTCGGCCTTGCCACACCCCACATACACCTATATGTGCTGACAGGGATGCTCAATCCCCTGTCGGCATGCCCCTTCCTCATCATTTTGCCGATGGGGGAGCCCACTACCTGTTGGCAAAATGCTTCCCCCCAATTTCTTGTGTGCCAAGGGAGGTGCCCAATCCCTCACGGCTCTTGTTCCCCCCAAGCACTCGATATGTGCCGACGGGGGTGCCCAATCCCCCATTGGCTACAGCCCCCCAAAACACTTAGGTGGCACACTGGAAGCCCACCCCAGCATGCCAAAATGAAATATCCCTGTAAAAAAGAAAACCTTCCCGCAACATTTTTAATTTTTTTTTAAATAAACCTGTAAAGTAGAACACGGTCCCTCATCGATTCCAGCAGTCCCTCCTCCAACCAGCGCCTACCCTCTGCGTACCCAACCTCCCCACACACCCCTCACCCCATACTTACCTCCGGAGCCCGGCGCGATAATCTTCGGTGGACCAAGAACACATCTACACTCTTCAAAGCCAACCGCTAACTGAAGAAATGCCGGTAAGCTGTATAATGGCATAAATGTTTTTTTTTTCAACTTTGGTGCATATCTCAGCCATTTTGGGGAATTTTTTCACCAAATTTTCAATATGGGGTTCATGGGACCCCACCTCATGAATTTAGTCACTCTCATTTTGTTATTCAGTCCGGAAAGGCGATTTCGCAGTCACTGCATGGAATCACCTTTTTGGACCGATTAATAAAACGACAGTGTCACAGTTCATGAGATAGCCCCCAAAAACCCTATGTTGAAAATTTGGTGAAAAAATTCCCAAAAATGACTGTTTTACGAGCGTGCGTTGCGCAGTTCCTATGCAGGCTCATAAGTGCAAGCATTTTTAATATTTTCACTCCAGATTTTCAACATTGCCATTTTACCACACCTACTTATGAACAGTACAGCTGTCATTTGTCACATCTCACCTGAAATATGTTTTTCCACATGTAGCGCACAATGGCATGGTTGGTGTGCAAAATCAATGTTCAGGACAAATGATTAAGAATATCACAGTGACAATGTTCATGAGGTAGGCTCTCAAAAACCCTATGTTGAAAATTTGGGAAAAAATTCCCCAAAATGACTGTTTTACGAGCGTGTGGTGCGCAGTTCCTACGCATGCTCGTAACTTTGAGCATTTTTAATATTTTCACTCCAGATTTTCAGCATTGCCATATTACCACACCTCCTTATGAACAGTACAACTGTCATTTTTCACATTTCACCCAAAATGTGTTTTCAGACATGTAGCGCACAGTGGCATGGTTGGTGTGCAAAATCAATGTTAGGGACAGATTAAGAAAATCACAGTGACACTGTTCATGAGCGGAGATCTTAAACTGGCTATGTTGAAAATCTGGTGACAAAACTCCATAAAATGACTGTGTCACAAGCGTACATTGTACAATTTCCACGCACCCTCGTATGTTCACAAATTCGTAATCTTTTTAGTCCAGATTTTCAACATTGGCATTTTTCCACACCTCCTTATGAACAGTACAGCTGTCATTTTTCACACCCTGGCTGAAATGCGTTTTCACACTTCCAGCGCAGAATAGCATGGTCGCTGTGGGAAATCAGTGTTCGGGATAGATTAAGAAAATCACAGTGACACTGTTCATGAGCGGAGGTCCCAAAATGCCTGTGTTGAAAATCTGCTGTAAAAAAACAAACTAATTACATTACGGGTGTGCTTTGCGCAGTTTCTACGAACACTCATGACTTCACCAGTTTTTATATTTTCATTCCAGATTTTCAACATTGCCATTTTTTACACCTCCTCATGAACAGTACAGCTGTTATTTTTCATATCCTGTTCGAAATGTGTTTTCGCACCTGTGGCGCCAAATGCCGCAGTTGCAGTGCAAAATCACCTTTCGGCTAACGAACTGCTAGTATCTCTGTTCATGCAGTAGGATCACAAAAAGCCCATGTTGAAAACTTGGAGTAAAAATACCAAGAAATGCCCAGGATGTTAGGGTTTTCGACCTTAATGCCCTACCCTGTAGGGACTGACAGGTGTTAGGGATGTGACTCAGGATTGTCGACAGCAATGCTCATGCCATTCCACCCCCACCCGCACCCTGCAGCCAGTGACAGGCATCGAGGTGTGCCTTGGACTCTTTGGCCCCAGAATCCATCCCATTCTCCTATACTGCACCCATTTCAGCATATTTCTTTATAGAATGAGATGAGTAAAGCCTGAACACCCAAGGCACACCTCAACACTGGTCAGTATCTGCAGGGTAGGGTGAGGGAAAATGTCATGACCGTTATGGGCAACGACCCAAAGGCACACCCCAGTGCCTGCCCATCTCTGCAGGGTGGGGGTGGGGTTGGCGTCAGTTCAGTACTTCACTGCCATACCTATACTGCATGGGCCCGATTCTCATAGGGGCCTGCGTCTGGCACAAGCTGTGGCAAACAGCACTTTGCACCAATGGCTGGTGCACCAGGGACCCTGCACCTGATTCAGGTAGAGGAGGGGTCCCAGCGGCTAAGTCCCCACACTTGCACTGACCGGAACCCTGCGGCAAACCCCTGACACACTGCACAGGTCCACTGCAGGCCACCAGATACTAACACAGAACCCCTGTCCCACTAGGTAATGGGCATGTGGACCAAACCTGGTGGGTTGATGTCCCCCCATCATGTTTGGTGCAATTGGCACCTAGCCATGGAGGTGAGTGGTGGGATGTGCTGGGCACTGGGGAGCAGTCTGGACTGGTGTACGGGGGATTTGGGCACCACCTGCTGGGGCATGGGTGGGCACTGTACCACCATAAGTTGGTGCTGTGGTAGCACTGATGGGGCAGGCATCGGGGATCAGGACAGCCGCATGAGGACAGGGGTATCAACATGTGAGGGGTACCACTGGACCACTAGGACAGGGACCACACATATGGGGCCACACTCTGGGGTGTATGGTGGGTGGACCATCACCCATGGTGTGCCACACACAGGCATGTCACCCAGGGGAGAATGTCTAAGTCCCCTTACGGCTGCACTGGCTGGTCTAAGGACACTTAGAATTTCTCCCGCCAGGTGATGTCTGTGAATTGCAGGATGCAGCTTGCATCGGCCAAAGTCCCCCTACCACCATGCCACAGTGCATTGCAGGTGCAAGCCCTGTTTGGAGCAGGTGGACTGCAGTCGACGCAGGCCATCTTTGTGAATCGCATCTTGGACCATATCTGTTCACCACAGGCACCTTGTGTCTGATGCAGGGCTTTGAAAATCGGGGCCCCATCTGTCTAACCCCTGCACTTCCACTGCTAATGCCAGCAAGCAACCATTCGGCATTGACAAATGCTTGTGTAGCAAGCTCTGGCCCATAAGAGGCTCACAGGTGACCAGTGGGAATCTCATTAATTAGGAACAGACTGCATCTCCTTTTTAATGTCTTTATAAGTGACATTGCAGAGGGACTGGAAGGAAAAGTATGCCTCTTTGCAGATGACACAAAGATCTGCAGCAGAGTTGATACACAAGGTGTGGAAAGGATGAGAAGGGACTTGACAAGATTGGAGGAATGGTCAGAAATATGACAGCTTGGATTCAGTGCAAAGAAGTGCAAAATAATGCACCTGGAAAACAAAGACCTAGGGGAAGATTACACAATGTGGGGAGAGGAGTACTAACAACAACAAAAATGGAAAGGGACCTGGGGCTATTCATATCAGATGACCTTAAGGTTAGAAAGCAATGTGAGATGGCAGTAGGAAGGGCTGGGGGTTACTGGGATGTATAGGGAGAGGCATCACCAACAGAAAACAGGAACTTGTTATCCCTCTGTACAGACAGTTGGTGATACCCCATCTGGAGTACTGCTTCCAGTTCTGGAGACCCCATCTCCACAAGGACATAGACAGGATGGAGGCAGTCCAGAGGAGGGCAACTAAAATGGTGCAAGGTCTGCAACAGAAGCCATAAGAGAAGATACTAAAGGAGCTTAATATGTATACCCTTGAGGAAAGGAGGAAGGAGGGGGGACATGATGGAAACTTTTAAGTGCCTCAGTGGAATCAACAAAGTCCAAGAGGGTAGCATCTTTCAGAAAAAGATGTGCAAGAACAAGGGGACACAATTTGAAGATAGAGGGGGGCGACAGTTCAGAGGCAATGTGAGGAAGTATTTTTTTCACAAAGAGGGTGGTGGATGCATGGAACAGCCTTCCTGAGGAGGTTGTGGGCTCTAAAACTGTGGGATAATGCATGGGACAGACATATGGTAATTCTTGTGGGGGATAGGAAGAAATAGGCTGTTGGTTAACTAGGATCTGCAGCTTATCCTGTAGGTAGGGATATGGTCAGACTAGGTGGGCCAAGCAGTCCTTATCTGCTGTCAAAGTCTATGTTTCTATCTCTCCTGTCTGCAAGCTCAGCCCAGGCTAATGTACAAAGACTTTATCACATTTCTTATGAGTCTTTCTTAAACATGTTTTATTTGTTTACAGGAGTGCAGCTGATTTGAGGCCAAAATCAAAAGCAAATAGTTATGGTAAAATTTTATTTATACAGTGATACAGCCATTAGGGTTCTGAAAATCCCTGTTCACAAGGCTTACCTGTTTACATTATGCAAAATTATTACAACTATACATTTATAACAATACAGGTTACAGAAAAGTACAGAACAATACATCAGAGTTTACAAACTCATCAATAACAGGCATATTAGCATTTTTTGATTTACATTAATTTCACCTATTACAACGACAACGAAAACTAAGTTTGTGATTCAGGCCATTTTTAAAAACATGATCAGTAGTTGTTAGTTCACGTAAAAAAGGAGTTTATAGTAGCAGCCCCCCCCCCACACACACACACACATACACATGCTCCAAAAAGCTGCTTAAAAGCCTGCAATTCATTAAAATGAATTCCATTTTCTTACCTAGTTGGGGTTCAATGCCAACAAGTATAAAATCATGTACCTAGGGCATAGGAACCCCGATGCTGAGTATAGGATGAGAGGAGGTACTGATACTCACTAGACATGAAAGGGTCCTTGAGGTTATTATATCAGAGGACCTCAAGGTGGCAGTACAGTGTGACAAGTCTATGGGCAGGGCAAACTGGATTCTGGGCTGCATAAGTAGAGGCATCTCCAGTAGGAGGAGGAGGGATTCTGTGCTGCCATTGTATCACTTCCTGGTATACCCCAACTGGAGTACTGTGTCCAGTTTTAGAGTCCACACTTCAGAAAGGACATAAGGTGGAGATTTTCTAGAGGAGGGCAACTAAAATGGTTCAGGATTTTCACAAGAATCCCTACAAGGAAAGGCTGAAGAATCTCAACAGTACACTCTGGAAGAGAGGAGGAGGACAAGAGGTGACATGATCAAGGCCCACAAAGTACCTCACGGGGTAAACAGGGTATAGTTGGGGAGTTTCCTTCAAATGATGATGAGCACCCAAACCAAGGGACATACAATGAAGCTGGAGGGGGGGGGAGTTCAGAATAGATGTGAAGAAATATTTCTTTACTGAAAGGGTGGTAGACGCCTTGAACAGACTGCCAGGAGAAGTGTTGGAAGCTAAAATGGCAGGGGGCATGAAGCATGCATGGGATAAACATAGGGCTATATTAGAAAAAGGGGAAGGAGGGGGTCAATGGAGATCAATAGGGCTACGGAGGTGGAGTAGGTTCAAGTTCATTGCAGGAAAAATCCATTGAGCAAGCTTATTCACAAGGAGATCCTGATGGACGCAGGCAGAATAAGGCATGCAGTAACAGATACAGGCAGGAGTCACAAGTAGGTAGAGAACACTTGGGCAGACTGGGTGGGCTGAGCAGTCCTTTTCTGCTGACAAATTCTGTTTCTATGGCATCATGTGTTCATTCAGGTGCAATGTTTATTTAAAGTTGGGCCTACCATACATCCAGATGTAAGGTACAGTAAATTACCAAATTAGATGCAGCCCACTTACAGTACAAGAAACAGAACCACAGTGCTTCGAGTAGCCTTTACTCTTCATAAGGCTGCTTAAAGAGCTGGGGTTCTATTTGCAGTGTCCACACCAGTATGCTGATCTTAAAATCGACGCCGCATCTGAATGAGTATTTGATTCTTGCTCACTCCTTTTATTCCCCACTTTGAAAGCCGCTTGTCCTGAGTTAGTTTTGGGCTGGCAGTGCCTTGCCTGTGTTGGAAGATGACCAATAAGCAGCACTGAAAGACGTAGACTTCACAAACTGAGAAGGCAGCTGCTCACCCACTGTCTTGGCAAAAAGTCTGTCTACCATCTGACACCAGGCATCAACCAGCATAAAATTGCCTAAAGAAGGAAGTGTGGGTATGTCGTTACTGAAACGCTGGAGATTACAGATTTATAAGAACAAAAAAATATCACACAGAAGCTGGTACAAGTGTCTATAGCAGCTGTCTGCTGCTTCTCAGTAGTTATACCCTTGAGGTACTTGAATGTTTCTATCATATCTCCTCTTTCCCTTCTCTCTTCCAGTGGGTACATGTTGAGGTCCCTTAATTTCTCCTCATAAGTCTTGTGTTGCAAGCTCTGTACCATCTGATTCGCCCTTCTCTGGACCATCTCCAGCCTGTTAATATCCTTACGAAGGTGCAACCTCCAGAACTGCACACAGTACTCCATGTGAAGCCTGACCATGGTTTTATATAATGGCATCACTACGTCCCTCCTTATGATGGTGATACCCCTGCTATGCACCCCAGCATGTCACTAGCCTTCCCAGCTGCCTTACCACTTTGACATTTTCAGGTCATCTGAAATAAGAACCCCCAGGTCCCTTTCCTTCTTTGTGACTGTCAGCAACTCCCCATCCAGTAGCTTTCCCCAGGGTTGCTGTGTCCCAGGTGCATAATTTTGCACTTTTTTGAATTAAACTTCAGTTGCCAGTCCTCAGACCATTTTTCAAGCTTCCCCAAGCCCCTCCTCATTTTCTCCACCCCCTCTGGGGTATCCACTGTGTTACAGATCTTGGTGTCATCTACAAACAGGCAGACCTTTCCCTTCAGCCCTTCTGCAATGTCACTAATGAAGACATTGAACAGGACTGGCCCCAGAACCAATCCCTGCGGCACCCCATTGGTCACCCCTCTCCCTAGACTGCACCCCATTTACCACCACTCTCTACTTCCTGTCTGTTAGCCAGTTTCTAACCCAATTTACCACCCTTTCCCCTATGCTCAGCCTACTTAGCCAGTATATCAGCCTCCTATGTGGGACAGTGTCAAAGGCTTTGCTTAAATCAAGGTAAGCGTTGTCCACTACCCCACCCTGATTTACTTCCTTTGTCACCCAGTCAAATAGATCAACAAGATTTGTCTGACATGACCTCCCCACTGTGAATCCATGTTGCCTATGGTCCTGGGCTCTGATGGCTTCTAGATGCCTCACTATCCTTTCTTTGAACAACATCTCCATGATCTTCCCCACTACTGAGGTGATACTGACCAGCCTATACTTCCCTGCCTCCTCCCTACTGCTGGATTTGTATGGAGGGACCACATGTACCCTCCTCCAATTCTCTGGTACCACCCCTGTGTTGAGTGACTCAGCGAACATGGCTGCCAGAGGTACTGCTATCTCCCTTCACAGTTCTCTTAATATCCTTGGGTGTATGCCATCTGGTTCCGTCGCTTTGTCCACCTTCAATTTAGTCACCTCCTGCAGGATTCTTCTGCCTGTGAATGGACTATTGTCCACCTCTTCATGCCTTTGCTACTGCTGTACTGCTGTGGCCCTTGCCCCACCCCCCCTTGAATACTGAACAGAAAGACACAGCTGATGTCTTTTGGGGGGGGGGCACATGACAGTTCTTAGGCATGGTACTATCACTTCCAAATACCGAAACAGCACATATAAGCACGCAACATTCAGCATTGACAAATGCTTGTTGTATGCTGTCCTACCCAGGACCTCCTTGTGAATGAGCATTGCTCAATGGAGTCTCATCCTAGTGAAATAAAAAAATAATAAATAAATAAAAATAAATAAGTGTGTTTAACATTCAGATGCCCAATCCATAAAGAAACCTTAGTATATGCTCCCCTCTTTGACACAATAATTATCTACTTTATTATGTATTTCCTTTTTGTTTAAAACATGTTTGACATTGCACAAATCCCAAACACTTCTAGCTTATAAATATAGACCATTATAAAAATATGTTGAAATGTCTGTTCCTTTAAGAGAGGACATTAATTTAAATGACTGCTTCTCAATAGGCACCCATGATCAGCAATGCATATGTGCCAATGTAATAACCATTTTCTTTCAATTTTTTTGAAATTCCTGCCCACGAATACTGATGTCCTTTAGATACTAGGGCAATTCTAAAGATAAAATCTAATATTATAATGTTAGTATAGCTTCATCAGACAATTGTGTTCTGATTCCCTGAGTCCAATGGAACAAATAAATATCAGACAGCCGTCAGGAACTTTAATAACAAGGTTCTTTTGAAGTATTCCTTTTCAAACAGTATAAAGTACCTTAAAGAGTAGAAAGAAAAAAGTCCAGTTTATAAATGCATACCATCTTATATATGTTATAAAGGCAGTGCAAATTGTGCAAAACCAAGGGAAGGCGCTCAGTGCACACAGTATTAAAGTGTTAAAAAAAAAAACTCCATCTAGGAATGTGCAATTTGAATTTAACTTTGTGGAGAACATGTTAGATTCTTTTTCCTGAGACAAAGCTGTAAGTTGTTATGCTAAGATAACAACGCACATTGAAATTTATGTAACTAAGTACAGTAGGCCGCTTTTCCAAAGTTTTCAATGCTGAAGTTCCTTTTTGCACCCCATTTCCTGGGCATATTTTATTCACCATTTCAATAACAAAACTCTCCATTTAGGTACAGTTCACTACCTTGGTTTGGAACTGCACTGTCTCTGTTCACAGACCAGTGGGTGGGGGGCAGCTTCTCCCAGAAATTCAATCAAACCACATGAACAACATAAAAACTCCTTCTCTTTTTCTGTGTTCTGTACCAATGTGTTTAATGCTGTAATTCTGTGTTACAACATATTTCATTTCTCATCTCCCCCTCCCCCTCTCTGTGAATGGAGACCCTGTAGTCCCAAGCCAAGGTTGTTGATTAGGCTGTTTAATGTTACCGTGCCACTATAATAAGATTGTAAGGTAAATCCATGAGCAAAGCGGTGTCAGTCAGGGAAACCTACTATGACCACACTGACACTAATGTAGGCTTTGCATCAGCCAGTTGTGCAACACTAATCTTATAAAGAACGAGTGTCTGTCACAGTTTATAGTAAGGGGTGCCAGTTTTCGAACAGCGTTGTGTTAGACCGCTGTTCACGGTCAGTTGACAGCAGCTATCAAGTGAGCGTGTAGCCCCTCAAACTGATCGCAATAAACCCAAACACCACTAACATTATAACTGCTGTGATGGGTCAGCATTGCTGGTCAGCCATCTGAACAGCTGTGGATGCCAGCACAGACATTGCATCTGGCAGACACTGCATCTGACTCAAGCACGCAATTGTAAATAAAGGGAAAAACACACTGCGTGAGATTAGTAAAGTGCAGGTTTATAACATAATATCCTGTCAAAGACGAGGATGCCCAATGAAATGACAGTTGTAAAATTCCATTTGCCATTGATCTTTCTAACGTGCAACATCATGTTAAATGTACAGTACAGCATGTATATCGAATCAGTAGGCACAGTGTAATCACATTAACTCATCCCCTCTGCTGTGCATGTACAGGCAGTCTATCCTGACTCTGGTAGAGAGGACAAGTACGATTTAAAGTAAATGGGGCTGATAAACAAGGTGTACCAACCACATTTCATTCTGTTTCTGCCTGATCTAGTGAGCTCTCTTGGACCTTACATAGCTTAGCCTACTGACCACTGGTAAAAGGGAACCATCCTCCCATACATTCTAGAACCAAATGCAGCTCAGGGAAAGAGTGAAGTGTGGTGCACTACACTCGTGTTGCCCCAAACCTAATTCAGCCTCCATTCCCCCAGCACAGTCACCCAGCCACCAATGGCCCCTACTTTATACAGCCACTGTTATGTCCATGAGGTGGGACAAGTCTGTAGGTGGAATCAGTCTCTTCATGGACAAGAGTGTGGTCACTGGCGGTTGGCTGGATCTCAAAAAGAATGATTGCAAGGGCCACAGAAGGGCTGGCCCCATAGGGGCATAGAGAAAAGAAGTCTTGTAATTTGGATATATGAGTTTGTATCTGGCTGGAGGGCCTGTGCTTCTGTTTACAGAAGCAGTATGCTGATTTCATTATAGAAACACAGAAACAGTCTGTCATTTTCTTACCCACTGTAACACCACAGACCCTACTTGATCTTCTGCTCCCCCCTCCCCACTTTCCTTACCACTAAGGTTCCCTATGCCTACCCCATGCATTCTTGAATCCTGTTACTGTTTTTGCCCCCACCACCTATGCTGGGAGTATGTTCCAGGCATCCACCAGTATCATGGATTCCTATCTGTAGTGACAAGTGAGTGTGTATATTTTGCAGTTTGCATGCCGCAGATTCAAATCCACAAAGGTAGCACATCAGTGCTACCGTATATGTGTCACCTGGAAACAGTTGTATGTTGTTTTTCTTACCTGATGATGGCTGTCTGAGGGTGCTTGTGTGGTCTTGTCCTTTTGCTGCTTGGTGGGTGGGAGTGGGGAGTTAGGATGGGAAACCCTAACATCACATTTCCCAGCTTTTGACATTTTAATACCAACTCTAACTTATGCATCAACATAGTTTTTTGTAATGAATTTCCTTTCTTTTTGAGAAAGTACAATCATGGACTTATTTGCTTATAGGAGGGCCCTGCGCACCCATCAATTCATAAGTGTACATAGATTGTAACTGACCACATTTCCCTGTGCGACCACAGGGCCCACCAGGCCCTGCACTGCCATCACTCTATAATGGTATCCATATGTCTATGTGGGAGCACAGGGCCAAGACCCATGCATGCATATTGTAACTGACCCTCATTTCCATGTGGAAGCACAGTGCCCTCCATGATCTGCACCCCCTTCAGTCCATAGTGAGTGGTAGGAGCACAGGAACCTCGGGGCCATGGGTTCCCAGCCATGCGTATTGTAATTGTCTCTCATTTCCATGTGGTAGCACAGAGCCCTCCATGCCATGTGCTCCCATCAGTCCATAGAGAGTGGTTGGAGTACAGGGACCTCTGGGCCCAGTTTTATTTATTTATTTATTTTGACAAGTTTCACCAGGAAAGGCACACTGAGCTACAGTGGCTCATTTCCAGATGCGTCCTGGGGGATGGAGGAGAGGGGGTACACTATTGATTTGAATACAGAAACAGATGAAATAAACATAGAACTAGGTCTGTACAAAAAGATCAAGGCAACACAAACATTTTGTGAGTTAGTGAAACAGTACTTGAACACATAAATAACTAAGTACATTTATCACCCCATCCATACCTGAGGGCACTGTGCTCCCATCATGCCATGGTGAGTAGTGTGAGCTTGTAACTGTCCCTCATTTCCATGTGGTAGCACAGGGCTCTCTGGGTCCTGTGTTCCCATCAGTACACAGTGACTGGTGGGAGCACAGGGCCCTCCAAAGCAGTAGTGCTGACATGTTGAGAATGCATGCCACAGTATCAGTCACCTTTGCCCCATCCATTACAATTTACCAACAGTTTAAATCAAGGCCTGGAAATATGCAAAAGAACTTAAAGGTGTACTAAGGTGTGAGTCGCAGCGAGTCCGTATCTCAAAGCATTTTCAAGATATAGCCGCCAAAAGATACCCTGACCTGCTATCCTATGGGATGTGCCCAAACTTCAACGTTTTATAACTATGCAGCACAGTAATATCTTTCCACCAAACCACCAAAATGCACATCTGTAGGGCAAGCCCTTTGTACCCTGAAAATTTCAGCCCAAAATTCCAAACCGTTTTTTTGTTAAGAAATGACAAATGTTTATTTACTGTTCAAACAGTAAATGGTTGTTTACCCTTCAAACAGTAAAGTTCAAACGGTAAATGGCCATTTACCATTCAAACAGTAAAGTTCTAACAGTAAATAGCTATTTACTGTTTGAACGGTAAAGTTTGAACTGTAAGTAGTTATTAACCATTCGAACGGTAAATGGCTATTTACCGTTCGAACGGTAAATGGTTATTTACTGTTCAAACGGTAAATGTTTATTTATCGTTCGAACAGTAAATGGTTATTTACCATTCGAACAGCCTGTCTTGTAGCTATCAGAAAAATCATTTAAATTCAAAAAATGGTAATACATTTTCACATCAAATCATCCAAAGGCTCACCCTTGGCACACATCCCATCATCCCTAAAAATTTCAGAGAAAAATTTCATCCTGTGTGGGCTGTAAATGACGGCAAAAAATCCCATGTTATCCTATGGGAAAAAAAGTAATTTCTTCCCTTTTTGACCATTTATATCTCAAAATGGTGGAGGCTGGGGACAGCACACTCCATAGCATATTGGGGTGGAGCTGAGGGCAGACATCTGGAGTGGGTGCGTGCAGACGCATGCACACCCCCCTCCGGCAATGTCATTGTACGTCCTCAGCTCCAGGGCAAAAACAGAGGTGGGCGCCTTGTTGAGCAGCTTGATGGCCGTCTGTGAGCTTTGCCCAGTGGCCGGGTACCCAAGCTGGATCCATGTTCCATGGGGAGTCAGGGGGGGCTCTCTGTGGCCCTGCTGCGGAGGGCACAACCGCAGGGGTATATGGGTGTCAGAGACTGGGTAGAGGAGGACAGTGGCTGGAATCCCCAGAAGGGTTGCGAGGACAAAGAGGGGAGCAGATCAGGGTGGCCAGAAAAAGGAGGAGGTAGAAAAAGAAATTCAAAAAATAAGTAAACAGCATTTCATATTTTATTTGTTTACTAAAAGACTTTTACCAGGAAAGGTGTACTGACTCATAATTTCAAAAAGGTGTTCTGGGGAAAATAAATGAAGTTGTTCACTGAACATGCTCAGAAATTTATCTTTGCATGTGATAATAAATTTCTGAGCATGCTCAGTGTGGTCAAAATGAGAGTGAGAGAAATTTCTTAGTATGCTCACTGACTAACTTGATTTATTTTCCTCATGTTGCCCAAAATAATATGTTTACAATGGCAATTTTATTTTCACACCTAGGGTGGGATATTCAGAAATGCACCAGGAGCAGGCGCAAGAGTGGCACAGCACATGTACACTGTGCAGGTGTGCAGCCAACGTGATATTCAAAGGCTGAGCACCAAGGCAAGTGACAGTGCAAGATGGCTGAATATCGCAGGGATGCACCATAGCGCAACTAGGGCTGCACCAGGGAGCAAGGCAGGAAGCGCAGGAGCATAGCATGAGCAGGGCAAGGGACAGAGGCACATATGCCATGGCACAGGGCCCCTGGCACAGTGTGTAGCACGCCACAAGAGCAGGACACACTGACACCATAGTGCAGGGGATGACCAGAGGGTGGCAAGGCAGGTGCATGGCCGCATGCCCTGACCACACATCCCACTGCAGCGTATGGAGGTGGCATGACACCCATGGCCACTGGCAGGCAGCCATGCACAACACCCATAGGATGGCACAGGACATGGCACCAGGACCAAAGCAGACAACACACAAGCCAACAGCACACACCACACCGGCCACACAGCCCAGCAGGGAACATACACATGCCACAGGGTACACACACACACACACACACACACACACACACACACACACACAGGCCACTGTGCGCGGACCACCTGACACAAACCCCAGGCAACTGCAAACGTACTACACAGCCACCATGCACACCACTGCAGCATGGTACCAATGCCATCTGCAAAGCCAACACGGAACGGATGGCTACCAAAATATAACTGTATTTAAACAACAAGCAATGAATCAAAACTATGTACAGTTGAACAGGGATAGGGGGCAGGGAACAGGGAGGACACAAGCAGGAACGTAGGCTAGGGAAGGGGGTGGGGAGACAGGAGACATGGTAGGCCTGGAACAATGGAGGAATGGGAGGGGTGTCATTGGAAGGGAAGGTGAAGCAGGCCAATGGGCCCCTTGGAAGGTCCTCAACTATTGGCACCTCTGCCGCCTCCTCCTCCTCTGTGGCCAGAACATGGCCTGGCGAATTATGCGTGCTACTGCAAGGGTGGCTGTGGCGACCCACAGGATCCGCTCCAGCAGTCTTGTTTGGGCATCCACCGGTTGGGCTCCTAGAACAAAGGAGGGGACATGGATGAGTGCATGCCCGCATGACCATAGCCCACCTACCATGTGCAGCGGACAACATTGGCATTTGCCTGCAGGGGGCACACAGCCAACCACAGTCTGCATTCCCACACAAGCCGCCATCCCAACTATCCACAGCCCTACACAGCACTGCACACCACCACCAACCAGGCGCAGCATGCCACAGCCATGACAGCCAAGTGAATGGCCATTGTGTGGGGCTGACAGTAGCCTGGCTGGGACCTGGATGCACCCACAGCCCACCCGTAGTGGCCACACACACGTGCCCTGGGCGCAGCATGATGCAATGGACCATGCCGGTGAGGCACGGAATGTAATGGCCATGTACAGGGGGGGATATGGCCCACCCCAACCCCACACAACAAAATACACCACCAAGGTGCCTACCTGCAAGCTGTGGTTCGACTGGCATCTGACCACCTGCACCACCTGGCTGGCCGGCAACCCTCCATTGTGCACCACCACTGGTCTGCTGCTGTCCGGCAGCGGCACCTGCCATCTGGGCTCTTCACTGATCTTCAGACCTAGTAGGGAGACAGTGTGAGACAGACATCAGCACCGGGCAGCAAGACATGGGCCCCCCCCAGCACAGTAAACCCCATGACCCCACGCAGTGGCAGTGCCAAGGCACGGCACACCAGCTGTGTGCTGCCATGTCCAGCGGCATTCCTGGCCACTGCCCACCACCCACAGCAGCATGGCAGGACACCCACTAACAACCCACACAACACCGACATGGCATGGCATGGATGGGGATAAATGTACTCACTTGGCCATGGCTCAGCGCCCCTCCGGACGCGTGCCTGCAGTGACCTGAGCCAGTCAGGATCCCTCCTCCGCAGGCCACTGTACCTGTGGCGGCACTGCTCCTCACTACGGTGTGACCCTGTTGCCTCCTACAGCTCCTCGGCCACCCTCTGCCACACTTCAGTGCGTGGCTGGTCCAGGGGTACCTGCCCATAGAGGGCACCAATATGTGGCTCCACCAAAGCCACTAAGTTCACAAGCTCCACCTGTGTCCAGTTTGGTGCTCTCGGTGTGCTCCTGCATGGCATGGCTCTATCTGGAACCGCAGCAGCATAATGGCACTGGGGAGAGCACAAGACACACGTATGAAGGATGCGCTATACGCCTGGCGATGCACTGGCATCCCCTATCGCGCATCGGCAGGGTATGCGTGATATGCATGGGGCAACGCTGACATGTGCCGCAGTCACCAGGGGGTCAAGAGGCACACGTAGGGGTCAAAGGGTAACACGTGGACCATGCGCAGCAACGCAACAGGGCATGAGTAGCATGGTGTGCAACAGGGTCCAGTTTGCCCCATGTGCCAATGGCGCACGTGCACGACTGGGTGTACGGCGCATGTGCACCACATGCCCAATAGTGGCTGAGTGTCGTGCTGCCTGTAGAACATCGTGCGTGGGAAGTGCCACCAATGTACGTGACATCAGTGTGCGCATACGCTGTACCATGCGGACTGCGCACGTCACACAGATGCCCCATGATATGTGCATGAGCAACCCCACTGTGCAATGTGCAATTCCACAATATTCAGTGGGCATATGCAGATGAGCTTATCAGCATATCGGTGGCGCATCGGAGGCATTTGCATCCCATTACAGTTGTGCACTCCCTCATTTGCATGTGATGCGCTATAAAGGCACCATGTGGAGGCACAGGCACCAGACTGGTATTGCAACCTTCACAGGTAGGACGCCAGGCACTGGGCATGTCAGGTCTGGGGGAGGCCCTCGTGTGTGGCAACCAGCACTGAACTCATGTCCCCACCAACAGGAACAGCATGTCGGAGAAAGAGGAAGTTGAGGAGCAGGGGCCTGCATGGAAGCGCAGGCCCAGTTTCACAAGGGCAGAGTGCGATGCCCTATATGATGCCTACCTTGACCAGGAGCCCCTCCTGAGGGGCTCCACAGGCACCCAGCAAGCCAGAGCGGAAGCATGGGTGGGTGTAGCCAGGGCTGTGAACCTGCAGGGTGTCCATCAGAGGTCGGTGCAGGAATGCAAGAAGAAGGTGGGCACGGACTGCAGGCGGATCAAAGAGAAGGTGGCAGCCATCTGGGCCACATGTGCCACCATGGGCGGTGGACAGCCTGAGGTGCCTCAGCTGACACCACGGGAGGAGCTTGTGGTGGCGACAATGAGGCACAGTTCCGTCGAGGGGGTTCCCGGTGGTGGATTCCAGACGGGGGGGAAGCCCTTCCCTGCATGGTAGGTACAGCAGTGCAAGGGGATGTGGGTAAGGGGTGCATTGGGGTGGGGGTGCGTGTTGGCGGTACTGACATGTATATGTTCCCTTACAGATCCAGGGTGCCTGCACGCTGATGCAGGGGCGGCAGTGCCCACCTTGGGGTGATGTCGGGGACCTGGAGGAGCACCCATCCACCTCCACCAGGGTCCGTGGCCTGGACCCCTGCCAGAGCCACCACACTGTCCGCACAGATGCCTGTGATGTGGGCACAGATGAGGCCCAGGCAGTGTTTCAGCAGGATGCCAGCCATGGCATCTAGTATGCTGTGACAGTGATTGGGGCAGGGTCCGTGTCCGATGACGACATGGCTGCTACCCAGGACAGTGGTGATGCTGTACGGGGAAGGCACCCCTACCATGCATAGGACACGGCAGCACCAATGGTGCACAGGTGGCACTGGCAGACCTGCCAGCCGCACCGCCTGGTGTTGCAGTGGCCACCATACCTGCAGTGCATTCTGGCCTGTCTGGTGGTGGGGGTGCAGCCTCCCCAGCGGCAATGCGTGCACAGCTGCCGGAGAGGCAGCGGCGGCAGCAGGACGGTGCTGAGGGTGGACCAGGTGCAGTGTTCGCTGCCAGTGCACCGCAGTCAGGACAGGCCCAAGAGGGCCCCACTGTGCAGCCCCCACCTGTGCAGGGGGCTGTGCCATGGGGCCACACAACCCCCGTGGGTTGGGACGATGCCCAAGCCCCCCAGGGCGCTGACCCGCTTGACGAGCACACCCGTCTGCTCAGGGCATCCGTGGAGCAACAGATGCAGGTTGTGGCAGGGGTGCGTGCACTCTGCAATGAGCTGCACCAGTCCGCAGGGAGGCATGACCGGGACTTTCAGCAGCTCCTGGCTGAGGCAACACGTATGCAGGTGGACATGACCACAGGTCTGGATTGGCTTACCACTGCAGTCATGGCTGGCCTGGCACCACTGGCCACCCTGGTACAGGGCCATCCACGGCAGTCACCGCAGACTGCATTCTCCACCCCTCGGTCCCGGCATCGTGTGACCCCAGCATTGTCATCACCGGGATCAGCTGTGGGCATCCCAGGCACGCCTGGAGCGGGCCTGTTTGGGGGCCTGCAGATGCCTGCGAGGGCCCGGTCATGTTCTTGCAGCAACATGCCTGGGGGTACATCTGTGACACCCCCTGTGGCCGCCACACAGCCTGCATCTGCTAGACGGTCTAGGTGGGGCCATCCATGTGTCCGTGGTGGCCGTGCACCTGTGCGGCGGACATGATCCGCCGCCTTCCCTGTCCACTGCCTGACACAGCCCTGTATGCACAGAGGTGTGGTATGTGTGTGTACATACCTGGGGCCATGACATCTGTGGCCACACATCATGCCCACCTTGTGCACACCCTCCCGACCGCTGGCCACCATGGCATGTGCATGCTGATGCCATCACAGCACCAGCCACCACAGTGCACCGGTGTTCAGCTTCTGACACATGCCTGCTGGCGGCCTTGGGGTGTGTATGTGTGTGTGCCCATATGACTGTGCCTGTGTTGGTGTGGGGGTGTGGGGCTGTGTGGGTGGGGTCCACTGTTCTGTCAGGGGTGCTTCCACGGTGACTTCTCCTTTGTCGCCATTGCCCCCCTCCAGCCGTGTCTGTTGTGGGGCCCTGCCAGCCATGCCTGTTTACCGTGCCCCGGTTCCTGTGACTTGTGTGTGGACCTGTTCACCTACCTGCATGTACCACAGTGCTCCTCTGCAGTGGTGTCCCTGTGCTGCTGGGCCATCCTGCGCAGCCGGGGCTCCCGTCATCCGGGGGGGGGGTTGACCACCACCATTGGCCCCAGCATCCACGTCGTCCCCACTGCTGTTCCCCTCTTCGACCTTGACAGCTATACATGGTCAGTGGCCATGTTGTGTAGTACACAGCAGGCCAGGAATAGGTCACAGGCCTTCGAGGGGATGTACTGTAGGGCACCGCCGGACCTGTGCAGGCAATGGAATCGTGCCTTCAGCAGTCCAAACACACGCTCGATGATGTTCCGTGTGCTGGTGTGTGCCTCGTTGTATCTCTCCTGCGTTGGGGTTGATGGGCGCCGGTACGGGGTGAGCAGTCAGGGCCTGAGTGGGTATCCACTGTCACCTGTGGGGGAACATGTTGGGTTATCCCGTTGGTCTGTGTGGCCGCCCTCCCCTACACAGCTGAACCCCCTACACCCCATGCATTGCATCAGCCCCCTTGCCCTGCCCTGTTGCGCAGGGCTGCCCTTTCCTGCTGCATACTCACCTACTAGGTGGCCAGTGGGGATGTCACTACTCTCAAACCTGCGGCACAGTGCAGACTGGTGCCAGATGAAGGCATCGTGTGCTCCCCCAGGGCGTGTGGCACAGACATTGATTATGGGCCCCTTGGCATCACACACCGCCTGGGAGTTGACACTGGGGTAGCCCTTCCTGTTGATGTAGGCCACCCCCTCCAGCCCCAGTGGTGTGCGGATGCCTATGTGGGTGCAGTCAATGGCCCCTAACACACCAGGCATACGTGCAACCCTGTGGAACTCCTGCATGTTTGCTGTACATTCTGCCTGTGTGCTGGGGAAGTGGATGAATTCCGCAGCATGTGGCAGCAGTGCGTTGAGGAATTGTGTGAGAAGCCGTGACGCAGCCGACTGGGTTATGCCTGTGGTGTCCCCTGTTGGTCTCTGGAAGGTGCCCATGGTGAGCAGGCACATCACGGCTGTGAACTTGGTCTCCACTGACAGGGTGTGGCTCTGTCTTATGGGTGCCTGCATCTCGTCACTGCACAGCTCACAGAGCTGCCTCAGAATCACCCAGTTCAGGTGGTACCGGCCCACGATTTCAGTGTCGCTGTACTGTTCGAAGGTGGTGCGGGCACAGTACCACCTGTTCCGGGCATACCACCGCCGGGCCCTTCCACGGCCACACCACTCAGCCACCTGCCTCCTCACACCCCTCATTACCGCCTCCATCTGGAATATTGCACTGGCCATGGCCCAGCCTGTCCAACCCCCCCCACAGCTGACTCCTTGGGCTTCCCTGGCTTTATACTGCTGCTTGTGCCCCTGCACTAGGTGCACGTCTGTGTTGGGGACCCACACGCACGGTCTGGCCTGCCCATGGGCTCAGTCTGGGTCAAGCATTCTGTCCCACTGCCCGTTACACTTCCTGCCTCTGTGACTGTCCTGCACCCCTGCCTGACCAATGGCCCTCACCCTGTCACTGTCTCACACTGTCTCTGTCCCTCACTCTGTCTCCCTCTCACCCTCTCTCACTCTCTCACTGCTGATCCCTTGGGTGCAAGCCACCATCCGCTGCTTGCTCCATCCTTTTATAGGCTCAACTTTGCTCTGCGCATGTCCCTGTTGCTCTGTACTTGCGCCATCAGCCTGCTGTTGAATATCACACTGCACTGTTTATTCATGGCTACGCCCCCTGCACTTGCACTTGCATTCATTAGAGTTGCGCATTGGTTTTGTTTGCGCCCACCTACAACCTACATGGGAAGAAGTTGTTGCCCCAGACTTGCAGGGGACATGTGTCATGTCCAAATGTAGTGCCTTTGACAGATCTGGTGAAAAAATATTAAGGGGTTCCAGAGTTATAAGGCTTTAAAGTTTAGTGTTTTTCGACCTGCACATACACAGTAGGGTTTTTCAGACAACGTTCTTCGGCAAAACTAAAAAAATGATGCCACAAATGGCCATTTTGCTTTTGAGCCACTTGTTTGGTGTCTAGTGGCACTCCCACCCTGTGATCATTGTCTCTGGTATCTAGTATCAGCCTCTGATCACTGGTCCCCCCCCCAGCAGCCCATTTTTTTCCATTTATAATGCCAACATTGGGGGGCCCAATCCACGTGTTGGCATTGCAAGCCCCCCCAAGAAGTGTGTGACACTGGAAGCCCACTCTCAGTGTCCTTAAATATTTATTGTACTTGTCCTATGAAAAGAAAACAGTCCCCTGACATCTTTTAAAAAAAAAAAAAAACAGAAAGAAAGAAAATGGTCCCTCATCAACCCTGCCGTCCCCTTCCCCCATTCCAACCCTCACACTGAGCACCCACCACCCCACCCCTTCCCCTATATTTACCAATGGAGGTCATCAGCTGTCATCTTCTGTGGGCTGGGACAAGTCTGCACTCTTCAAAGCTGAACCATGAACTGATGAATGAAGGTAAGTCCCATATAACGTATTTCAACGTTTTGAACTTATGTTAATAACTTTGCCATTTGTAGAACTTTTTTCACCACATTTTCAACATAGCCTTTTTGGAACCCCACTTCATGAACACCATCACTGTCATTTCGTTAATCTGGCCCAGAAGGTGATTTCGCTTCCAAGACTGAATAGCGAAATTCCACCACCAGTGTTCAAAAGGTGGGGGTCCTAAACAGGCCATGTTGAAAATTTGGTGAAAAAATTCCTAAAAATGACCGAGTCGTGCATTCACTGGAATTTTTGGTTCCACCAAGCTGTATCGACAACAAAGTTGTTGAAGTGTGTCGCTGTGAAATCTCTGACACCGACAAGTGAAATTTCGCCTGTCAGTAACTCATGGTGTTTTTGCTGGGGGCTGCACCCACGTACCCCATAAGTGGGGGGCTCTTCCTCCTGCACCCCCCTGATCTCAATATAATCAACTCCAAGTCAGAATTGACTTGGGGTGTGAAACACTGGTGAAAACAGTGCTGGTGTACAAGAAATCTATTACAGTGACAATCTCGAATCTGTTTGAAGTTGTCGCTATAATGGATTTCATTGTAGAATTTTCACTGTTTCAATGGTATTCCAAAATGTTTCCATGCCCGCACATAACTTCAGTAATTTTCAACATTTTGACCACAAATTTTCAACATAGTCAATTTTTCACACCACCTCATGAACAGTACAGCTGTCCTTTTTCACATCCTTTTTAAAACGTGTTTTTGCACCTTGATGCAGAATAGCGTTTTGCCACAGATTTAAACATTTTCAGTTATGGTGTTTATGAGGTGAGGTCATAAGAAGATTATGTTGAAAATTTGGGGTTCAAATATGAAAAAATGCCAAAAATATGACCATGTGTTGTAATTTCATGCAAGCTTGTAACTTTGGAAATTTTCAATATTTTGACCCCAGATTTTCCACATATCCTTTGTATTACCCCATCTCATGTATGTCTCAGTTGTCAGTTTTCAAATCCTGACCAAAATGTGTTTTTGCATCTTTGGTGTGGAATGGTGTTGCAGTTGGGCAGAATTAAATTTTGGTGGGGATTTGAACATTTTCTGTACTGGTACATGAGGTGGGGTAATAAGATGGCTATGCTGACACTTTGGTCATTGTTGTCTTATAAATGGATGTGCAGGATCTGGAGGCCCCTGTGCTTCTACACACACACACACATATATATATCTATGGAGGGATGGGAGTGCAGGGCCTGGAGGGACCTGCTCTCCCATAGACAAATAAGTATACAATTATACTATTTCAAAAAGTAAGGAAATAAGTTGCAAAACACGGTGTTAATGTTCTAGTTAGGAATAATCCACAAAAGTAGGGAAATGTGACATTAGGGTTTTAAAAGCTAACACCCCACACCCACCTTGCACACACCAACAGGCGTCAGGGGGTGCCTTGGGGTTTACGTCCCTAATGCTCACCCCATTCCATAAGTAAATATGCTGAGATGAGTACAGTATAGGAGAATGGGGTGAGTGTTAGGGCCAATGACCCCAAGACACACCCCTGATGCCAGTTGGTGTGTGGAGGGTGGGTATGGGGTGTTAGTTTTTAAACCCTAATGCCACATTTCCCTGCTTTTGTGGCTTTATCCCTAACTAGAGCATTAACATAATTTATATAGTATATATACTGCACAAACTGAATATGCAATGGGGACACCAGTGTGATAACCTATTTATCAGCATGAGACCAGTTTGACCTCGAGTAACCTCACAAGTAGCATAAGCCATGAGTGACATGCCCAGAGTCAAACTGCACGAGTGCAGATAAAAAGGTCATTACACTGGTGTCCCCATTGCATATTGAGTTTATGCAGTAGGGAACAATTAGAAGGTGTAGGAGGATTATTATTTAAATTATTTATTTATATTTTTAAATAGAAGTTAAAGGAGACTTTTTGGTTTCTTAGTGTGTGTACCTGCATCTAGTCAGCTGGCTGCTAAGCACTTGCTATGGAAGCTTGGACATCCTGATGGCAGTTACCTTCCTGACATACATTGCTATTGGTGGAGCAAACAGTCTAGTGAAATTTCAAACACAAGATGGCAGCAGGTCTAAGAGAGCATAGTGGAAGGGAGCAAGCCATGGAGAGTTGTATCCCTTTTATTAATTTCTTTATGCTTCCCATTTTTTCTGTTTTTCCCTTCTCCCCTGCTGTAGAGGAAGGGACATGCAATGGTGCCAGTGGTAGTGCTACACACACTTTCATGCTCTCTGCCCCACTTCCACCACCCCCCAGCATATAGTCGGTATGCCAACCCCCAGCCACTGCTAGGGACCAGGCTAATGCTGGCCACTGAACCTCTCCCTCACCAGAGGAGGACAGCAGTCCATGGGATGCTTGATCCTCCTCCCTTCCCCTCCCCGGCCAACCCTCCAACTCCCAAGGTCGCTCCCGAGAAGCAATAGTTTTTCCCTATGATGTGAATTGTTTGGGGGTTGGACTTGTGGGGAAACTGGCAGCATGATCGTGAGTGTACTGTGTGACTGGCAGGTCAGAAAAAAACATCCAGTTGATCGGAGATGTGCAGGAGAGGAAATGAAGGAACTGTGAGAAACTGGTACAGAGAAAATGCGAGAAACTGTCTTATTAAGGTGGTAACCTGTGAGGAGGGAGCATGGGGAAGGGCGACGTCCACAACAGCGACTCATTCCCCAGTGAATCCCTCACAGCGATGAGAGGGTAGGGTGACCAGATGGGGGGGAGGGCGAAATGGGTGACAGGATGTCTGTATGTGTACACTCGGGGAAGGGGGAGCGAGCATGACAAGCGTGGGCTGGGAGGGGACAGAGAAGCTATGGGGGTGGCACTGCTGTAGATTGCTGAGCTGCATCGTGGCATCGGGGTTGGCAGTGGTTGGGCGGGTGAGGTACCGGGTTCGGGTCCGGGCACTGAGTGCGTTTTATTGCGCCCGACCGAACATTTATGTTCGTCATGTTTTTCACCCCCGACGTACCCCCGGAGCTGAGAATCCTTTAGTTAGGGGGCTGGAAGTGAAGCCCCCTCACGTGAGGTGGCTACACCCAACAAAAACATTGAAAACTAAGTCCCCGCACCGCTTTTCCTGTGCGCTGAGAAAACAGAGTGCCAAAACGCTGCACTTCTGACTTCGGGCGATAATGGCGATCGCTTAGGCTTTTACCATTATCACATAGAATGTATTAAGGTAGGGTTGTTATGTGTAGGTTAGGGAGGGAGTGGGGCTGCAAGTAGATGAGAAAGGCTATGAGAGCGTGGCTTGAGGCTGTGGGGATGACTGTCTTATTCCCCAGGAGCTTGGGGAATAAGATAGCAGAACTTGAGGTTGTCATACTTGAGGAGACGATAGATATAGTGGCAGTAACAGGGACCTGGTTTAATGAAAACTCTGCCTGGGAAGTTGCAATACTGGGGTACGCACTATTCAGGAGGTATAGAGTTGGAAAAAATGGAGGGGAGATTGCACTGTATGCAAAGGACACTATTAAAGCAACAGAAATACCAGGAGACAGTGGGGAGGATGAGATGTTATGGGGTACCACTGGAGGCAAATGGAGGGCCCACAGTAAGGGCAGGGGTTATCTACAGACCCCCCCCATGCAAGGGGAGGAAGTGGATAGGGAAATCGGGAAAGCCACCAGGACGATGTCCAACGGGGGGGGGTGATATTGATGGGGGATTTCAACATGCCTGATGTGAACTGGAGCATCCCAGTGGCATCATCCAATAGGAGTAGGGAGGTCCTGGAGGAGCTGCAGGGCCATTGCTGAGACAGCTCATAGATGGGGCCACACTGGAGCTGGTACTGTCAAAAAGAGACACTGTGACCAAAGTCACAGTGGTGGACCTCCTTGGGGAGAGTGACCACAAAACAATATACTTTGAGTTAAGTATTGGGCAACAAGCATTCCACACCAAAACAAAGGTCCTAGATTTCATGGGGGTGGAATTTAGGAAATTGGGGGAGGGAGTTAGCAGTGCCCTGTCAAGGATACAGAATGGGGAGGGGTAGAGGAAAGGTTGAAGAAAATTAAGGGGGCATTAGAAGAAGCTGCGAGCCTATGTATTAGACAGGTATTGAAGAATATGAGGAGGAGATCATTTTGATTCTCACAAAAAGTTGCAGAGGTGGTCAGGGCAAAAAGAATAGCCTTCAAGCAGTACAAAACAACACACTAGGAATGGGACAGGGTGGTGCATAGGAGAAAAAGAAAAGAAATAGCAGAAGGGATCAGGGAGGCAAAGGCTGTCACAGAAGAGAACATAGAGTCAGTGAGGAGAGTGGAAAAACATTTTACAGATACATCAGTGAAATAAGAAAAACTAAGGCAGGAACAGCGAGAATCAAGGGGAAGGGGGTGAATGTGTGGAGGAGGACCAGAAGAAGGCAAACATACTGAACAAGTATTTCTGCTCAGTATTCACAAAGGATGGGAAGGGAAATGATCCACAGATAAAGGAGAAAGTAATGAACAGTGGGGGAGTGGACACAAGCCCCTTTACAGAGGACAGGGTACTTAAAGAACTGGAGAAATTAAAAGTGGACAAGGCTATGGGACCTAATGGGGTACATCAAATGATACTAAAAGAACTGAGGAAAGAACTGGCTGCGCCCCTAGCAGCCCTGTTCACTCTGTCCTTGGATACAGGGATAGTACTGGGAGACTGGAGAAGGGCAGATGTCGTGCCAATCCACAAGAGTGGGAACAGGGAGGAGGCAGAGAACTATAGGCCAGTAAGCCTGATGTCGGTGGTGGGGAAGGTAATGGAGATATTAATAAAGGAAAGAATGGTGGAGTACCTGACCAGTAACAAATTGCAGGATCCAAGACAGCATGAGTTCACAGGGGAGGCAATCATGCCAAATTAACCTAATCAAGTTTTTCAACTGGGTGACAAGAGTCTTCGACCAAGGGGAGCAGTGGATGTGGCCTACTTGGATTTCAGGAAGGCCTTTGATATGGTCCCACACAGGAGATTAGTCAACAAGTTGAATAGTCTAGGGGTGGGTGCAAAGGTGGTGATATGGGCGCAGAACTGGCTAAGCAACAGGAGCCAGAAGGTAGTAGTGAATAGGGGGAGAGCAGAAGAGAGGGAGGTGACAAGTGGGGTATGGCAGGGGTCAATCCTAGGGCCATTACTATTCAATGTATTCATTGGAGGCATTGCAGATGAATGGGAAGGGAAAGTATGCTGTTTGCAGATGACACAAAGATCTGCAACAGGGTGGACACACAAGAGGGAGTGGATAGGATGAGCAGGGACTTAAATAAACTGGAGGAATGGTCAAAGGTATGGCAGCTGGGGTTTAAGGCTAAAAAATGTAAGGTTATGCACATGGGGCACAAGAACCCAGGGACAACTTACCAACTAGGAGGGGAAGAATGGCAACAACTAACCAGGAAAGGGATCTAGGAGTCATCATAATAGAGGACCTCAAGGTGTCTAGCCAGTGTGGCAAAGCAGTGGGTAAGGAAAGCAGGATGCTGGAATGCATTGGGAGAGGAATAACAAGTAGAAAGAGGGAGGTAATTTTGCCCCTATATAGGTCACTGGTGAGGCCACACCTCGAGTACTGTGTCCAGTACTGGAGGCCCCATCTCAGAAAAGATATCAACCAGCAGGAGACAGTGCAGAGAAGAATTACCAAAATGATCCAGGGCATGCATCAAAAAAATATGAGGAAAGGCACAGGGAATTAAATATGTACTCACTGGAGGTAAGAAGAGACAGCAGGGGGACATTATAGAAACATTCAAGTATGCCAGAGGAATAAATAAGGTAGGGGAGACCAGCTATCTGCATAAAAGAATGAGCACTAGGACTAGGGGTCACAATATGTGGCTAGAAGGGGAGACACTCAGAGGCAATGTGAGGAAGTACTTCTTCACGGAGAGGGAAGTTGAACCCTAGAACAGGCTACCAGAAGAAGTGGTGGGGTCAAACATCGTGGGGCATTCAAGCATGAATGGGACAGACACAGGGGACTATTGAGACTAGGACAGAAGGGGAAGAATGGAAACAGGTCCAGCAGGATCTGACCGAAGGAAGCAAGACATTTCTTAAAGCTAAACCAGGGCAGACTGGATGAACCTGGAGGTTCTTTTCTGCCGACAATTACTATGTAACTATGTAAATAAAGATAGCATGACTGACTGCAGCTTGTGGTTGAGTCAATTTTGGTATGAAAGTTAAAAAAGACAGTAGTTTTTGTTGGAAAGGTAGGGAAATGAAAAAGTAAAAAAAGTACCGTTTTTGTTCACAGGTGGTATTTTCTTTACAGGTGGACACAATAGTGAGAAAAGACTTGGGGAATGGCACACAAGCTGGAGTTCTGCAGCGGATGTGGGGAGAGAAGCATCACTTAGTGTGTGGCTGCAGTTTGTAAAGGAACAAGAAAAATATATTTACATATTTTTTGTTTTGTTTAGTTTGTGTGGGTAGCTGTGTACTAAAGAGGTGAATGCTGCAGTGTGGACATTGAAAGAGATGTTGCAAATGAGAGAGGAGCATTTATGAGTAGTAAAAGAGAAAGTGGAAAAAGAATTGCCAGCAGGTGGGTGGCAGTGATGACATATAAATCAGTGATGACATACATACTATGGCCACGATTTACAAATGTCTGCATGCTGCGAAGGGCAGCATGTAGGCATTCCCATGACTGAAAGCCATGCAGCGGTGCTCTGTGCACCCCCGTGCCATTCACTAATAGGTGTGCTAGCACCATGCGTACTGGATCACTGGCTGGCGCCACACATGGGGCAGGATGGGGGCATGTCAGGGGTGTACCTCCACTGGTGTGTATGCTCAGAGGCACTTGTGTGCCACACCAGCATGGAACATCTGCATGAGGGGGGCTCTGCAGTACCATCCTAGGTAGTTACACCCCCCTCCAATGGTCACAAGCCAGCAGCAGCAGCACCGGCATCAGGATCCCTGCTGCACTGTTTCCCCAGCCTTCTGTGCTGCTTGGGTGGACTGAAGATGGTCATTCGGGCAAATACCAACTGGAGAATCACTGGATGGTGTGCACCGTCCCAGGACCCCCTGCCTGTGCACAAACAGGAATCCACTCTGGGACCCAGGCTGGGCATCCTATTGGATGCCCACTGACATCTGGTGCCCTCCCCCCACATTGCACAATGAGGTGGTGGGTGCTCAGACAGGAGGCCAGTGATTGTAAATGCTGGCCGGTGCACCCTGGTACGGGGGTATGGGGGTATGGAGCAGCGTGTCCAGGTTACATGCATTCCATGCGTGAAACCCACCCTATAGTGAATCACAGCCATTATGAATAAATGTGTGATCTCCGATTCATTCATATAATATATTCATCCTGGCTTTATGAAAATAAGCTGCTACTGAATATCACCAAAACTCAGGCTATACTCTTCGGAACACCTCCCCTACTGCATAGATTAATAAGCATGCCACTATCAGTGTCTGATTCAAACAGCTCTCTTCCAGACACTGTCACAGCCTTCAGACCCCTCCCTTGACTTCACCGAGCATATCTCTACCACGTGTAAGGCTGCAAACTCATGTCTGGGAATGGCCTATCGTGCATGCAATAACCTCGACTCTATTGCTAGGATTCCTATAGTACGCTCCCTATTACTACCAAAACTTACATATGGACTACCCATCTTTGCCAATGCCTTTATACAGAAATGTACAGTGGGGTACAATAACATATGTCACTTTGCTCTGGGGTGTAATCACCTTACACATCACTGTTTGCTGTACAGTAAATTAGAATGGCCCTCTCCCTCAGCCTTCATGGACCTTATGCTTGGGAAATTAGTCCACAGAGTGCTACACAGCCAAATCCCACTCTCCCTTGCCTCATGCCTTGAACCTAATTCCAGTAACTACACCCTTAGATCCTCTGGCACTGATCAAATAAACGTCCCCAGATCACGCACAAGGTATGGCAAAATATCTTTCTTTTTTACAGCCACCAAGCTCTGGAACAAATTATCTATCAATGTTTGACTAGAGCAAAGAGTAAGCTACTTCCAAAGTCACCTTCGAGCCCACATGCTGCAATGCTGCCTATGTATGGGCCCATAATCTATTCACCTCGACTACTCACCCAGACTAACTACCCTATTATTAGTGTTCAGCACATAAACACGCTTACTGCTCTTATTAGAATAATGACTCGATGTATAGTTCTGTAGCCTATCCCTTGTGTATGGTAACAACTTGTTAGTTACTGTTACTATATGTATTCCTAGTCATCTCACCAATGTATATGACCTACATGACTGTACCACTCTCCTAGATACTATGTAACCTCTTGCACAATTCTTAATGTATTGTCAGTTGTATACTCTACCATGCACTTTTAAAAACTGCACTACTGTTCTTCCTGCAACTGTATGCATCTATGAGCATTGTCATGAAACCTTTAATGTCCTGCATGTTTGTTTCTGTAACCCTGTATCATCCTGATGTTGTACTCTCCCGGGTCATGCCTGAAAATAGGCATTTTACTGCCTAGCACACCCTACGCAGTAAAGAAAAACTAAAATATAGATAGACAGACAGACAGACAGACAGACAGACAGACAGACAGACAGATAGATAGATAGATAGATATGAAAATATCACTGTTATTGCTCCTGAGTGCAGTTTGACCTTCTGCCGTAACAAGTGGTGAAGCCATGAGGGATGTAAAAAGGTCAAACTGTACAAGGGAAAATATCAGCAATATTTTCATTAGGACTATGACATATTTGAAATATGACATGCCTTGTATTATGCAGTGGCAAGGTTCCTTGTCTTTTAGCTTGTTTTTATGTTTTTATTGGGCTCACCACAACCCAAACCTTATAGACCAACTTAGAGTAGCTGGTTCATTCCACGGGGTGTCATACAGATGAGGCACACTGATGAGTCCTGGTAGGATGAAACACTTGCCTGTGTCTTCTGTTGGCATCCTATGCAGACTGAGTGAGAGGCCTTTTGGTACCATGCATTCCTGCTTAAAGCTGAACCAGCATAATATTTTGTGGTGATTTGCACATACAGCTCATAATGCTTTGCATTATGGGGGTATGTATGATTTGGTATTTCTTATAAACTTGGTTTCCCAGCCAATGCCTATTGGGGTAACCCTTGCCTCAATGCTTGCGCACTAAGGTACTTTGTCTTGTAGCTTGTTTTTATGTATGTATCTATACACACAGATTATATATATATATATATATATATATATATATTTACAGATATATATATATATGCTATATCTTTGAGGAGAAAAGGGCACATATCAATGATATTTGTAACACTATGGGGACCTAGGGTGACAATATCAGTGTTATTCTCACTGTAGATCCATTTTTCCACACACTAGGTCAATAGTGGCACTAGAGGTATAGTGATTAGAGCTACTCACCTTCTTCATACAGTGAGATTGTACTAGGTTAACATCACTGCTGCAGGAGGCCACTGACCAATAAGGACACAAGATTTGTTCTTGCCACTGTATAATAAAAGGTATGTCATAATTCAAATATGTCATAGTTCTAATGAAAATATTGTTGATGTTTTCCCTTGTACAGTTTGACCTTTTGGCATCCCTCATGGCTTCGCCACTTGTTATGGCATAAGGTCAAACTGCACTCAGGAGCAATAGCAGTGATATTTTCATTAGTGCCATGGCATACCCTATATAATATATGGATGGGAGTTTTTCCCCACAGAAGTGATTAGCAGTTATTTCCCTGTACACCCTTTCATTGTATGTGCATTTGTGATCAAAACTAACAGTAACCATCTACATGTATTATATAAAATAAAAGATGGATAAGTCCACTTTACTCGGCAACAAACCAATTGAGGATGCCAACCAGATCATAATACACTTGCCGTTTGGGCTCAGCACTTTATGATCTGGTTAGTCCCCTTGACGGGTTTATTTCCTTGTATACAACACTTACATATAATTTATTTTAGATTTATATTATAGTGGCATGGGCGCACCCCTATGGTTAAGGTTGAGTTGGCACTTTAATGTTAAACCTCAAATTTTGCACTTTAATAACTTTTGAACCGTTCAATGGATTTGCATGAACATTTGCATGCACAGTCTCATGTGGTAGTTCTCTTGATGTGCCAAATTTTGTTTGGTCAGATTAGCAGATTTTGAGCTGTGCATAGTGCAAAACATTAAATTCTCCTTTTGGGGGGCTTTTGTTGTCATCATGCTATGCCTAGATGGTTTGGGATTTTGGTCTGAAAATTTCAGGGTATGAAGGTCTTGCCCAACAGAAGTACCTTTTATTGGGTTGGTGAAAAAATATTAATCTGTTCCAATGTTATTTAATTTTAAAATAGCGTGTTCTGAGCATGCTCAGTACAGTCTTTTGGATAGCTTCCTGGAAGGAAAATGGAATTTGGTCTCATGAATAAGGATTTTTTTTCACAAGGGGCTAATCCTTTTTTGTGAGAACAAAATTCCTTTTTAGTGAGCTGCCAGCTTGTTTTCTGTTTTAAAAACAAACAAACTTGAAAACCCACAAAAATGAATTCATGCAGAGAGATCAACACATGTATATGCTCATCGGGACTCTATTAGATGAATTCTGAAATTACCTGGTGAAAAAAAGGACCCTGCAAGGCCTTTTTTAGCATTTTAAATCCTTTTTTGTGACTCACTAATTCCTGTTTCATGAGTCCTGTTTTATTCTCATGAAAAGGGATTTCTATTCATGAAAAAGGATTTCAGACTTAGGTTTTTTTATCCTTTTTCGTGAGATAGGATCCTTTTTTGTGAATCATTTTTCATACTTGCAAAAAAGGATCTTATCTCATGAAAAAGGATTTGGGATGTAGGTCTTTTTTAATCCTTTTTCGTGAGATAGGATGCTTTTTTGCGATTCCTTTTTCATACTCATGAAAAAGGATCCTATCTCACAAAAAAGGATTTGGGACATTTTTTTAAATCCTTTTTCGAGAGATAGGACACTTTGTTGTAAATCCTTTTTTGTATTCCTGAAAAAGGATCCTATCTCGCGAAAAAGAATGTGGGACTTTGTGGGGTTTTTTTTCCCCTTTTTCGTGACATAGGATCTTTTTTCGTGAATCCTTTTTTATTCTCATGAAAAAGGATTTATACTCACAGAAAGGATTTGGTATTACTGAGTTTCAATTTATTTCAATGGTGTTTTCAGCTTTGATGCATAGCTTTTCCAATTTAGCATATTTTTATACCAATTTTTCAGTATAGCCTTTTTGAGACCCAACCTCATAAACAATGTTGGTAGAATTATGCAAATCCAGACCAAAAGGTGATTTCTGGTTGTCTAGCAAAATGACCTTACAGTCAGGATTTGCACATTTTTACCACCATTGTTTATGAGCTGAGATCACAAGAAGCATATGCTGAAAATGTGGGGTCAAAATATGTAACAATATATTTTATTTGGTTTTTGTTAACCGGATAGGTGCATTAACCATGAAATTACTTATTTTCAGGCATGACCAGGGAGAGTACAACAATCAAAGACAGGTACATAGCATGAGTACAATAAAATTACAATAGCATAGGTCAAAACAGTTAGTAATGAATACATGCAGCCAGGACAATAACGGTCAATGTAATTCACATAAAGTTTTAGGCAGAGAAGACCTACACAGTCTAGGAAGAGATACCTCAACATAGCAGCAAAGAAATATTGTTCAAATTAGTCACAACAATGAAGATTCAAATAGGCAGTAAAACAAGGTAAGAGCAAATTCCTGACCGGGCAGGATGCATTATCACGGCCTCTGAAACAAGACTCAGATGTGGGGAAGGGGGGAGTTGGGGTAGATTAGCTCTTAAAGAGATAGTAAGGGTAAGAAGTGCTATGAGGTAGGGAGGTTAAAGTTAGGCCAGGCAGCATCTGGTAGGTTAGTGGATTAGGGAGGATTAAAACAAGTGCAGAGATCAGCAAGGGACAGATGTAAACACAGCTCCTTTTTGAAGCTGTCATGGAATCCAGATATTCAAAGTGCTTGGGGGACAGAGTTCCAAAGCTGGGAAGCAGAGTGATTGAAGGCAACAGAGCCTTTTGATGTTTTACATCTAGGTACATTCAGCAGGGATTTATCTACCGATCACAGTCTATAGGAGAAGGTTTGAGGTACCAGCAATGTTGCGAGTGCTGAAGGGGTCTGGTTTCTGAGTATAGAGTCAATCAGGGAGCCAAGAGAGCATTGACGGCAAGCTGAGAGGGATAACCAGCCCAGGTCCCTGTACAGCTGGCAGTGGTGCTTAAGCCGTAGTGACGAGGAGGCGTATCGACAGATATTATTATAAGTGACATCCCACTTATGAAGGATGGTTTTGTGTGTGGCAGCAAAGGTTGGCTTGCCATAGGTGAGGGCAGGGAGTAATATGCCTCTGGCAATAGCAAGTTTAGCAGAGGGAGTCAGCATGAAACAGGACTTATAAGCAACCCCCAGTTTAGCATTCACTGCCTTGCAGGCAGATTGTATATGCAGGCTGAAGTCCAGGGATTGGTCCAGAAGAATTCCTAGGTAGTTAAAAGATGTAAAGCATTCTGTTTCTGTGCCACTGTGGTCTTGCACCAATAGGGGAGTTTGACATGTCCTAAGTTTAGGGGCAGATCCAAGTAACATTGCTTGGGTTTTCTTACCATTAAGTACAAGCTTTACAAGCTTATTTGCATTCTAGATACATATATGCATCTAAGGAAGTATGGGAGTGCAGGGCCCAAAATTATGGATAGTTGGGAGGTCAGGGCCCACTGGCAGATAAGGATGCAACTATACTTTCTCAAAAAGGGACCTAGAGATCACAATATCTGATGACCTCAAAGTCACAGAGCAGTGTGACAAGGCAGTGGGCAGGGCCAGTAGAATGCTGGGGTGTATAGGGAGAGGTATCATAAGCATTGCTGCTATATAGGGAAAGGGAAAGAGGAAATTGTTTAACCAGGAAAAGCATACTAAGCCAGAGCTTGTTTCCAGGTGTGATCTGGGAACAAAAGGAAGTTAAGTGACTTGCTCAGGGTCACACAGTATGCAAGTAGGGGCTTATGGGATTCAAACCCAGGTCTCCAGGTTTGCAGCTCAGTGCCCTTAACCACTATGATATACTACCTCCCTTTAGATATAGGTCATTGGTGAGACCACACCTGGAATATTGTGTACAGTTCTGGAGGCTGCACCTCATAAAACACAGCAACAGGTACTTGTAGGTCTCTATCATGTCCCCTCTTTCTATCCTCACCTCCAGGGTGTACATATTGGCATCCTTCAGTCTTTCATCATATGGTTTGTCATGCAACCCATGTACATTTTAGTTGCTCTCCTCTGGACTGCCCCTACTTTGTTGCTGTGTTTTCTGTGGTGCAGCCTACAGAACTGTACACAATATTCTAGGTGTGGTCTCACCAATTACCTATACAGCGGCAATGCTTATGATGCCTCTCCCTATACACCCCAGCATTCTACTGGCCCTGCCTCTGCCTTTTAACACTGCCCTGTGATTTTGAGTTCATCAGATATTATAATTCCTAGATTCCTTTCCTTCTTATTGACAGACAGTAACCCCACCCCATTTTATACTCAGCTTCTGGGTTTCAATGCCCCAGGTGCATGATTTTACACTTTTTGACATTGAACCCTAGCTGCCATACCCTTGACCACTCTTCAAGTTTCCTAAGGTTCCTTCTCATTTTCTCCCCCTGAGTATCCACCCTGTTGCAGATCATGGTGTCATCCACAAAAAGGCATATCTTCCCTTCTGTAATGTCACTTATGAAGATGTTGAACAGGACCAGTCCCAGTTCTAAACGCTGTGGCATCCCACTGATCACTCTCTCTCATTTGAGTATCATTTACCACCACCCTCTGCTGCCTATCCAATACTTTGCTGAAGTCCAAATAGGCCACATCCACTGCCAGTCCCTGATCTATTTCTCTGGTCAGCCCATCAAAGAAATATATCAGATTTGTTTGATATGACCACACCCTTATCAATCCATTCTGTCTTTGGTCTTGCAATCACCTGAATTCAACATATTCTACTAGTATTTTTTAAAACAGAGTTTACATAGAAACATAGAAACACAGAAGCTGTCAGCAGAAAAGGACCTCTTGGCCAACCTAGTCTGCCCTAAAGTCCCAACCAACTGTGCTACCATAGACCCTAATTGATCTCAAGCCTTATCCCCACCCCGCCCTGTTACTAAGGTCCCCCTGTATCTATCCCATGCATGTTTGAACCCTGTTACCATTTCAGTATCCACCACCTCTGCTGGAAGTCTGTTCCAGATGTCCACCACCCTTTCCATAAAGAAGTATTTCCTCACATCCCCTCTAAGTGTCCTCCCTTGTCCTCAAGCATCTCTTTCGGTGCAAAATGCCACCTTCCTGTACCTTATTGATACCTTTGGGGTATTTGAATGTTTCTATCATGTCTCCCCTTTCCCTCCTTTCCTCTAGAGAGTACATATTTAATTCCTTGAGTCTTTTCTCATAGGGCTTCTGATTCAGGCCAAGCACCATTTTGGTTGCACTTCTCTGTACTGCTTCCACCCGATCTACAGTATGTCTTTCCTTCAGTACTCTAGGTGGGGCCTCATCATCAATCTATACAGGAGTAACACTACCTCACTCTTTCTGCTGGTGATACCCCTTCCTATGCACCCTGCATCAAATATGATGACCCCCCAGGTCCCTTTCCTGCTTTGAGGTTGTTAGCACCCATTTCCCATATGATACACTGCCCTTTGGTTTTTGTACCCTATGTACATAATTTTGCACTTTTTGGTGTTGAAGCCAAGTTGTTTAACCCTTGACCAGTCTTCTAGCTTTTTCAGATCATCCCTCATTTTTTCCACACACACCCTCTCCCCCACCATGTGTCCACTTTGTTGCAGATTTTTGTGTCATCCACATACAGGCATACTTCCTCTCCCAGCCCTTCTGCAATGTTGCTGAAAAAGACATTGAAGAGAACCAGTCCCAGTACTGACCCTTGAGGCACCCCACTGGTTATCTTACCTTCTTCCAAGTGAACCCCATTTATCATCACCCTCTGAGTCCTGTTACTTAGCCAACTTCATACCCATTTTACTACCTTTGGACCCACTCCCAGGCTGCCCAGCTTGTTTATCAATCTTCTGTGTAGAACGGTGTCAAAGGCCTTACTGAAATCCAGGTAGGCCACATCAAACACTCCTCCCTGATCCACCTCCCTGGTAACCCAGTCAAAGAACTTAATCAGATATTTTTTGGGGCAAGATCTCCCTGTGAATCCATGCTGCCTCTGATCCTGTAATCCACTAGTTATAAGGTATTCCCCAATCCTTTCCTTTAGTAGTGTTTCTATAACTTTGTGCACCACTGAACTCAGGCTTACAGCTCTGCAGTGCCAGTTTCCTGCCTCCTCCCTATTCCTACTTTTGTGTAGTGGGACCACAACTCCTCCAGTCCTGCCCGGTCGAAGGTGAAGAGATACCAGATTGTGAAACACCTTGGCCTTTTGCACTGTCATACAGCATTTCTTCAAGAGACCATTTGATGGCCTGTTAGGGGTCCTTATTTAGAAGACAATGGATTGGCCAGGTGTTCACAGCTGGTAACCCTACCTCCGAGAGAGAAGTAGCAATTTTAGTAGCTTTAAGGGTGCATTTTCAAGTGTTGCAATGTATCAAAGATCCTCAGGGGTGCTACATTTTGTTAAGTGGCATGCTTAACCATACAGAAGTCCTCCTGGGATCTGCCTATGGCCCTAACAAAGACACTCCAGACTTTTTCACTAGTTTATCTGTCACCTTAGCTCCTTTTCTTAGATTGCCCATCCTACTTGCTGGTGATTGGACTATAGTTCAGGATCTGTATGAGATAAATCAATCGCCATGTAGAACAGTTTTCTCCCGCCCAGCCTGCTCTTCAAGATTTCAAGGACTCTTGTGGACTTAATGACCCTTGGCATCTCTTGAATCTCACCACTCAGGAATATACATTTTATTCTTCTCTTCATAAGTCCCTCTCCTGAATTATTTTCTGGCTACCAACTCGGTGCTACCTGGCCTTTCAGACAACGGCATTGCTCCAAGAGTCCTATCTGATCATTCTCCCATCTGGCTGGAAGGCGCTCTCTCACCTTACAGTCAGTGAGACAGTTTGTGGAAATTAAATACCCAGCTCCTTCAGGAGGAAAGCACTGTAACTCATATTAAGGGGAGTCATCTCCCAATTTGTTGCCCACTGGCTCTATTCCAGCGGTAGACAAACTCTGGTGTTCCCTGAAGTGTTTCCTACAGGGTGAGTTTATTCGCTCAGCCTCTACTCAGAAGCGTCAGCGAGAAGCCCACTCCCTTTCTCTTCTCAATCTCATACAAGCACTAGAGATGTCTTATCATTCAAGTCCTTCTGAGGAAATCCACGGCTGATTAACCATTCTATGAGATCAGTATGCTGAGAGTCTGAGGGAAAAGGCAGAATACGTTCTATTCAAAACACGTGCTCGATATGTCAAGCAGGGAGACAAAGTGAGTCATCTTTTGGCCTTGAAGTTGAAAAAGCAGGAGGAGTCTCATATAGCATTAGTCCTTTCCTCCTTTGAGAGTAATTACCTCCTTACTGCCCCAAAAGACATCATCCGGGAATTTCAGGCCTACTATCATCACCTTTACAGTCCCCCTGCTCATCTCTCCTCGCTTGAAGATATTCAGAGGTATCTGGAGGACATCCATCTCCCCTCATTGGGCCCTGATCAACAGTCCTTGCTTTTAAGACCCATCTCCGCTCAAGAAATTGAAGAAGTTATTCAATCTCCTCCCCTGAATAAGGCTCCAGGCCCTGATGGGTTTCCCCCTAATTTTTATAAAGGGTTTCAGAAGGAATTAACTCCGCTTTTGTAGCAACTATTTACCTGTTTTTGTGAACATGGTATCTCAGATTCCACGTTGCTGGAAGCATTGATCATAGCCCTCCCAAAACCTGGTAAACCTAGTAACAGGGTGAACAATTATTGCCCTCTATCTATTATGAACTATGATGTTAAAATACTCATAATGATTTTAGCTACTCTAAAATAGCATTGGTTTGGGAGTCTTTGATCAGTCCACAACAGGTGGGTTTTATGAAGGGCTGCTCTTCTGCTGACCACCTGAGGAAACTTTCCCATATTTTCTCCGTCTTCAGGGAGGCTCGTCATCCTATGGTGTTGTTCTCCCTAGATGTGGAAAAAGCCTTTGATAGGGTTAGTTGGCCCTTTCTATTTGAAGTTCTGGTTAAATTTGGCTTTCACCAAGAATTTATCCAATGGATTAGAGTTCTGCATTCTGACCCTAGTGCTAAGGTTTTTTGCAATGGAATCCTCTCGGCCCTCTTCCCACTTGGTTCTGGCACTCGGTAGGGTTGTTCACTCGACACGCTATTATTTAATTTATACCTTGAACCCCTGCTTTTTCATCTCAGTACTTCTTTACTCACAGGTATCCGTATCGGATCCTTTGACCTCAGATTCGCAGCATATGCCAACAATATACTCATTCACCTGTCAGATCCAAGATACACCATCACAATGGTTTTACACATTATTGTGGAATTTGGGGAATATTCGAATTATAAATTTAAATTTAAATTTGGATAAATCGGTGGTAATGCCCCTTAATGTCAGGGTTTTTAAAGCAGATATCCAGGTACTTCAATTGGCCTGGGCCCCTCGTATAAAGTATTTGGATATTATTTTAGCTCCAGTGGTGGTGTAAATGAAAACGTTAAATTTGGATGACCTGTTAAATACGGTTCGGCAAGATCTGGATCAGTGGACTCCTCTCTACTTTTCTCTTCAAGGGAGAATTAGTGTTATTAAAATGAATATTCTTCCCTGATTATTTTATCCCTTATCCATGTTGAATCTATATCTCTCATTGATTTGGTTTAAAAAACTACGTGATATAATCTCTAAACTCCTTTGGTGTAAAAGAAAACTCCAAGGCACTCATATGCGAGGCTGGGAGCCCCTAAATTTAGTAGTAGTCTCAAATTGCCCAATTATTATCACTACTACCTAGCCAGCCATATGGCAAAATATTTTAAGTGGGCTGAAGCTCCCTCTTCCCTAGGGGAACCCAAGTATCTTCCCTTATGGCTGATGTTGGAACGCCATTTGTTATCTGAATCGTCTATATTACCATTTAGTCTCCTTTTTGTTGTTCCAAGGTCACTGCCCCGGCCCTTAGAGATACTGTAATTTTTACTTCCCTTAGAGTTCATGCCCAATTTCATAAAACTCTTAAATATGATTACCTTGAAGATATTTCCCAGCCACTGTGTTATAATACTAACTTTTGTGCAGGAGGTGACATGGTAACTTCCAGAGGATTACCTTCTTTAGCAGGGCTGTCGAGCTAGGACTTGCTTGCTCATGGATAAATAGGTGCCACCTCAGAGTTGCTAATCTAATTTCAGCTCCCAGCTAACTGTGCATTCCGTATATACCAAATTCGGCATTTGCATGTTAGCTGGTTTGGTACCACCTCCTGGTCCACAGATCAGTCTGAATTTCTTCACATGCTTCAGACCCTAGCTTGGCAACCTCACTCTGTATCAGCTATCACCTCTGCCCTATATCCTAAATTTCACCCAGACGTGCAGGGGCAGTCATCTTGCTGGTCCTTTGTGTTTTCCAAAAGGGCATTTCACTGGGAGAAAATTTGGCAGAATCTTTACACCTACACTTCCAATGATCAGCTCTGCCTTACATAGTTTTATATTTCACATAATATTTACTTTACACCCTCTAAACTGGTGGAGATGAGGAAATCACTTTCCCCCCTGTGTTTCAGGTGTGGACAAGACTTGGGAACCCTGTTACATATTATGTGGCAATGGTCCAAGATTATCCCCTATGGGAACATATTAAATCAAAGATGGACCCCTTGTTGGGTCTAGATGACTTATTTACCCCTAAAGTATATCTGGTAGGAGATTATTTGCAGGTACGAAGTAGAGCTAGGAGCTACTGTATGTCCCACATCTCCCTTTCAGTGAAAATTCTTGTGTTACGTCATTGGAAAGATCACTCGAGTGTTTCATATGCTGAATGGCTCAATGAGCTTTTAACCAATCTTCGTCTCGAAAAGGTGATAGCCAGCCTTAGGAATAGGCTATCTCCATACCACAAAAGATGAGATAATTTTCATACGTTTTTGTTAATTTCTTCTTCTTCTTAAGTATTGAATGATATCTACCCTCCACTTGTTGCTCCTTTCATACACCTTCTCTTATTCAAATGTCAATGGGTATTTAGGTTTTGGGGAGTTCTACATGGTTTAAACTTAACTGCCTAGTCCTTTTGCTGCTGGATTTATCTGGAAGTGGCTAATTCTTCTCTTGTTTAGTATAGGTTCTCTATGGGGGGGGAAGGTGGGAGGGTAGTGGGTGGGTAAGGATGGGGAGAAGGGGATGGATTAGGTGGGTTTTATTGTACTGTTCTGGGTATGTTAGTTGTTGTTTGTGGGTTGTTTTACGTGTTTATTGTATTTTGTGTTAAATCCAGTAAAGCATATTAAATTAAAAAAAAAAAACCTCCTCCAGTCCCACAGAACTTCCCCGTATCAAGTGATAGATTGAACAGGGCAGTCAGAGGTGCAGATAGTGCCTCCGTTAGTTCCTTCAGTATCCTGGGGTGAACCTGTCTGGCCCTATTGTCTTGTCTGCTTTTAGTTTCACTAGTTCCCTGAGGACTCACTCTACTGGAAAAGGGCTAGTTTCCACCTCCCTTCCATTAATGCCCTTTTCCCCTGTCTGTGGCCCGTCAGCTACCCCTTTCTTCGTGAATACTGAACAAAAGTACGTGTTCAATATGTCTGCTTTCTTCTGGTCATCTTTCACATTTCCCCCTTCCCTTTTTAGTCTTACTATCCCTACCTTGCTTTTCTTCTTTTCACTTATCTACCTAAAGAATGTTTTATACCCTTTTTACTGACTTGGCAATGTTCTCCCCCATTCGTGCCTTTGCTCTTCTACCTGCTTTCCCTGCCTCCCTTTGTTTCTCCTGGTAACCCTCCCTATCCTCTGCCTTCTGTGTTGACTTGTACCTTTTGAATGCTTGCTTCTTTGCCTTTACTTTCTCTGCTACTTCCTTAGAGAACCATAGTGGACTCTTTTGTCTCTTGCTCTTTTTAACCTGCTTGACACAGAGGTTAGTTACTTTCTCAATGACTTTCCTTATTTTTGCCCATTGTTCCTCTTCCCCAACCATTTTTCCTATTCCTGCTAGGGTTTCTCTGAGGCACTATCCCATTTTCTTGAAATCGGCCCTCCTGAAGTCCAGGACCCTCATTTTACTGTGGTTAGATTCTGGTCCAGTCCTTATGTTGAACCACACCATACGATGATCACTGGTCCCTAGGTGGCTTCCCATTGTGACGTCTGTGACATTGCCCCCCTTTTGACAGTACCAGGACCAGTATAGCCCCCCCAACAAGTGGGTGCTTTAACTTGTTGCCTGAGGAACACCCCCTGTAGAGAGTCTAGGATTTCCTTGCTTCTAACTGTTGCTGCAGCAGGAAGGCTCCAATCCACATCTGGTAGATTGAAGTCCTCCACTAGCAATATCTCACCCTTGTTAGCCATTTCTTGGATGTCTTCTATCATATCCTTATCCCCCTCCTCCCCCTGTGCTAGGGATCTGTAGTTTCTATTAATTTCCCCACCACTGATGTGAAACTGACCAGTCTATAGTTTCTGGCCTCCTCCCTGTTCCCACTTTTATGGAACAGAGCTACATAGGCTCTTCTCCAGTCCCCTGGAATCTTGCCTGTTTCCAGGAATATGTTGAGTAAGGTTGTCAGTGGTGCAGCTAGCTCCTCCCTTAGCACCTTTGGATGTATCTCATCCTGTCCCATAGTCTTGTCTACTTTCAGGTTTGCAAGTCTCTTTAAGATTCTTTTCTCTGTGGTCCTGAGGGTTGAAGCACTGGATGCCAGTCATCATGTCATGTTGGCGATCCAGGTTCAGGAATAAGCTTGGTCCATCAGGGGTCAGCAGCAGTGAGAGAGGATCGAGCATCTGGAGGACTGCTCTCCTCTCTCAAGGGGAGGGAGACCTGCCATCCTGCTCATTGACTGCTGTACCAGCAACACCCATGCAGGAACCCCCTATGAGCTGCTAGGTCAGCTGGCGGTGTGATCCACCCACCAGTCCTCGACCTTTTTGCCACCAACTCCTTCCAATGTCTGTTCCAACAACACCCTCAGCTGCTCCAAACTCTATTCACCAAAACTGAGCCTTCCTCTCTCCATATTGGCTGATGCTGCTGGTGACCTCTGCTGCCTCATGCCCTGCGCTGCCTTCCTGGCTGCCATGTTCTTGGCCATTGACTGCCATGATGCTAAGGCCCTCTTCTTCCCTTGCACCTTCTTCACCGATAGCTGGGTTGCCATCCCAGACCCCATAGATTTCTCCACCAGGATCGGCACTACTGAAGAGGTAGGCTGTGCTGTAAGACCTGATGGCCCTTCTCTCACTGGGTTTTTGAATTCTCCACATGAATTCAGAGAACAAGCCTCCCACCAGACCTTGCCTCTTGCCTGCACCAGTGGCTGTAACTGCCTTTCAAACTCTGCTATATCCTCTGCTCCCCTGCTTTCCATGCACCAGGCATCATGTCCTGCTGACCTGCTGACAGTCCTGCTCACCAGATAAAAAAAGAAATAAACACACAGACAACCTGCTGCTAAAGTCCCAGCTCTCTCTGCACATGGAGCTTCACTGTGTAAAATATAGAATTAATCACACACTGGTATTATTACTTTTTTTTTATATAATGTATATATGTAACCCCCCCTACAGATGGGGGTTCCCAAAAGGTCTTCCTTGAGCTTGCCTAATTGCTCGTTGCCCGGTTGGTGTTCGGCATTATTGCCGTTTAAATGCATTGCCAGTGAGCGCCTTTAAAGCCTCCATGTACTGTCTCTTTAAGTGCTGCCAGATTGCAGATATAATTAATTTGAATGAGGGGTCTGAGTGTTTCCCTGCTCAAGTCCCGCCTGAGCTGCTGAATAATTGCTCCATTTCTGCTATCGCTAATTGAGCAGAGGGAACCCTGTTGAAAGATGTAACAAATTGCTGGTAATCATTAGAGTGGTAGTGACAATGTAGTGTGTTCTAACCTGCCTTTTATGCAGCAAGGGGTTTCTGTCTGGCTCCTCCATTTTGGTCCCAAACTGCTGAATTGGACCAATCAGTACTGGGGGACTCTAAAATGGAACCTGCAACTGAAGGAGATATGAAGCAAGACTCTAGAATTTGTAGTTTTGGACTGTTGGTGCTTTTTCGCAACAGGAGGGGGAGCTCTTAGTTTGACTGACAGCTGAATCAGCCAACCAAATCTTTTGGATCAGAGGGAAATTCCCCAGCTACAAGTAGCACAGGTCAGAACTGAGATGAGCTGAGAGGAGCAGCTGGAGCTGCTGCCCATGGGTGCTGGGAGCTTGGCGGGAAGGCTGAGTCTTGCCTTGCCTGCATGCAGCTCTCCTGCAGGGAGAGAAAAAGGGAGAGTTTTGTTTTCGGACTGCATCTCTGAATTATTTTATTGTGCCCTGAGTTATGGGCACGATGAGCAGAGAAGGACAGAAAGATGGAGATCTGAGTTGGAAGCTGAGAGAGAAGCAGCTGGTGATAGCCGAGCAGTAAACTGCGTAGTTCGAGTGGGAGAATTGTGAAGAGGCTGGAGTTGAGGCCTGCAAGTCTGCTGCTACCCTGAGAGGAGAGAGAGAGAGAGAGAGAATTGTTTCGGACTAAATCTGATCAGTGTGCATTGAAGCAAGCTACTGAATTGGGACTAGGCTTAACCTGTAGAAGACCAAGGATTTTGTTGAACGCGATCGGCCTGTCAGGAACTTTTGCCTGGTACAGTAATATTTTCCTGGTGTATTTAAATGTGCTGTGTACTAAATGGGGATCGCAATTTAATTCCCCTTTTCTATGAACTGTGTGCTGATTACTGGAAGCTGTATCTAGCATGAAACAGACTGAATCCACAATTAGATCCATGTGGCTAGGCCTTGCCATGAGGGCCATGCCAGATCACCCTTCTGCACAGAGAAGAGCCATCAACGAGAGACCTGCCTGGGGAGCATCCCTCCTTCTCCAAGCCTAAACAGAAATGACGCCTTGGTGGACCGTGTGGGCCTTGCTCCTCCTGGCAATCCAGAGAGTTCATCAGCTGTCTCAATTTCATCCATCCTGTCTCCAGTCTTGGGTACTGTGAGTAATATCCAGGGAAGCTCCCTGCAACAGATAGCTAAATCAAAAGTGTGCCAGATTATCTTGTTGTTCTTCTCCATAAACTGAGCCTTCCGGCTCCGGATTACAATTAGGGAGTGTGCACGTTGTTTCTTTCCTCACAGGGCCCCTACCAGCTGCAATGCTGCCCTACCCCAGACAATGGTCCTGGCTAGCCTTTCCCTCCATCCTGGGTACCCAGAGAGTATGACTGTTAGGGACTCTGACTGCATTCACAGTTGTGTGATTTATAGAGCCAGTAAGCAAATTAACCTGATTACCCTCCATCCTTGTTATAGCCCCTGGAATAAATAAGATCTATGTTTTTTCTGCAATTCAACCAGACTGAGCTTCTATTTTGTGTTAAGGTATTACTGTTGTCATTTGTGCTGCCTAACCTTGTTTTACAGGGGTTCCCCAAGGTCGAACTGGAAAAATCAACCCTGGTGATAAGTGTCAATCGTGAAGGTACATATTGTGTGGGCCACTAGCAGGAATTGAGGGGGATTACAGTGTCCCAGAGGGCTGTGCCCAGGCTAGTCTGATTACTACTAACCCTGACCTCTGGGTGAAGGCACCTGTCTCAGAACTCAGGCCCCTTAACCTACTGGTTGTTCAGCAGACAGGGGTAGTAGCCCTTAGGGTAGCGCCAACTAGGGGTTACATATAATTAACCCAGACTCATGGGGAGACGGCCTTGCTGTGGAAGCCTAGCTTTCTACTAATGCTCCCTCCACACACGGACCCATCTGCCCTCTCAGAAGTCATTTTTTTAATTCCACGAATTATTTGTAATTTCTACTGTATTCATAGCAACTGGGAAACTCCTCATCCCCCTTGCTGTTTGCCATGAGTGCAACCTTAGTCCTTAACCCCTCTGAGTCCTATTAAGGCTGATGTTTGGCCACCTTGGGGTTCCTATATGCTGCCAAGTAAGCACCTACCTAAATCACTATCATGACCAGCACTGCCTGCAGACCCATCCCTGCTCTGTCTCTCTTTTTATAGATATAGCTATAGATATATGGATGTAGATATAAATATTGATATAGATAGGGGATATGCAATGAGCTGACTCAGAATATGCAATTTATCTTCAAGTGTGAGGGGGCAGGATCATAACTCACACATGGCAGAGCCACGAGTGAGTTACGAAAGTCCTACCCACCCAAAAGTGATGATAAATTGCCTATTTTGAGTCAGGCTATTGTATTATAGGGGCACGGCTGTGCTCCTATTGTTAGGGTTGTACCGGCACGTCTATGTTAAATCCAAAATTTCACACCTTAATAACTTTTGCATTCTTTGACAAAATAGCCAAAAATTTAGCAAGCGTGTTCATTCTGTCAGTGTCACAAAACATGAAAAGATTTGTGACAGCATCTTGTATGGTTTTTGAGATACAAAGTGGTACAAAACAGAAAAAAACACTTTTTCCCATTGGTTAACATGAGATTTTTTGCCCTCATTTATAGCCCAGACAGAAGGAAATTTTTCTCTGAAATATTCAGTCATGATAGAGGCTGTGCCAAGGGTGTACCTTTGGATGTTTTGGTGAAAAAATATCTTACCATTTTTTAATTATAATGATTTTTGTAATAGCCGCTGAACAGGCAGGTAAATGAAAACCATTCAGACTGTTAATTGTTAAGGATTTACTGTTCGTCCTCAAAGAAATACTGTTTGTGATCTCAGCCATCTTGTCTTTTTTTTCCAGTTTTACCAATATTTTTCTACCCAAGTACTGCCTGGTAACTAATGAAGAAGACCTGTAATTAGGTCTCCTTCACAGACTCTGTTGGATTCTTTTATTAGTATTTTAAGATTGACATTGCAAATATCTGTTAATCAGGCAAGAATAATTTTGCATGTCACTCGCTTAGGCAAGGATCATTTGATTGAAAAATATCCATTCGCAGTTCTTTGCAGTTTGAACGTTACTGTTCGAACCAAAAAAACTGAGAATATTAAAGGTCAATGACAGTTTGAAGTATCATAGCTCCGTGGTTTTAAATGGCACCCTCTACCCCCTGCCCTGATTTCTGTCCCCTGAATAAAATAAAAAGAAAATATTGTATCATCTGGGAATGACTGTGTGACCGAAATGTTAAAAAAAAGTGAAATGTACATGGTGCGGCTGACCAGTCGGGGGCCCCTGTTGGTCTGCAAGTAACCTATAACCTCAGAAGGCAGCATCACTCAGACCCAGAAGGCAAAAACCTGTGAAGTAGCGGGCAAGTTCGAATCTCTCTCAGACTGCTGGTTTGCTCTGTGTCTCAAACAAGTAACTGGAGTTTGCTTCACTTTAGCCCTCCCCAAATGCCTGCAAGTAAGGTGGGAGCAGGTCCCCCACTGAAAAGGAATGTAGCATCTCAGCTGGACTACCCTGGGTAAATAAACTATTCTCATATGCTAAATGCATATCCTGTGATGCCCGACAGATTTCTGTAAATGGGGAAAGGTAGAGGGAGGCAGAGAATGGTGTAATATTTTCCCTGGGATTGCATCTCACAGAGGCTGTGCTCCTGTACTGAGTACCACCAGGAGAAAAGCATTCCGTGTTGCATAGCTTTGCAATGGCAGGTTACTCCAAGATCGGGGGGAAAGCTATCCAGTGACCTATAAACTATTAGACTGGGGTCGTAGGTTTCAACAGCTGCAAGCAGCTTTGAAAGCACTGTTGGTGTAGTGCAAGTTTCTGTTACTGTTACAGTACCTGAAACCTGAGTCCCACAAATAATGAATTCCATAAAATACCCCATGATACCAAGCAGCACTTCTACTTTGCTTTAGGCTAGAGATCGAGAGGGGATCATTATGGTGATCTGTTGAAATACATGCAGTAGAAATGTATTCCCCTATATGACTGCTGCATGAAAACTGTCTCTTTTGTCACTTGCTTTCCATCTGCTCCCACTGCACAACTGTGAGTGCCATCCTAAGGCTGGGTCTGTCTGTGACATCATCATCATCCAACTGTAATGCCACAAGCAGAGCATTATGGCGTCACCTGTAGGTGATGAGACGAAGTCAAAGTGATAACAAGAAATATGGGTTTCACGAACATGTTCCAAATCATACTGCTGAAAGGAGGGTAAGAACATGAAATATAAGTTGAGTTGTGTCTGTGTTCAAATATATTTATTCCAAGGTTGTCCATGTGGCGTCCCCCCCCCCCACCGCTGCAAGCCAGAACAGGAAGTGCAATCTCACGTTAGTGACCACAGTCCCAGTAACAGTAAACTCTTTAGTTTATATGTACTTCTGTTATGTATTTTAACAACAATCAGTCTTGATGTTTTATTGTTGCCATTATGTTCTCCCTCAGACCGCAGCATCAGAAAGCAGAGCTGATTGCTAATTTTACTTTGCCTTTTTTTGCGTCCCAGGTGGATGGAATGAGGAGCACTTCAACAACAGTTTGTTAACTGAAGCTGTTATTTTGTTTTTGTTTCCCTTTCTGAAGTTCATTCTGTCTCTAGGTCAAGGAGTGGCCGGAGTGAACAGGACTCACAGGAATACACAAATACACATGGGACAGTAAAGGGCAGTTTGTTAACTGAAGCTACTATTTTGTTTTTGTTTCCCTTTTTACAATTCGTTCTGTCCCTAGGTCCGGCTTCTGGGAGTTGTAAGCCGGTAGGCAGGGGTACTATTATTGTATCAGGGAGTGGGACCTGAGTGGACAAGTAAACATTGTATCTGGGTAATATAATCAGCTTGGGAGAAGGGGAGGAGGGGGGAGGGAGAGAGAGAGAGAAAAAAACTTTTTTAAGGGTAACGGTTAAGATCTAGTAATATGGAGTAGCCATAATTGGAGTGGTGCAGTGCAGTGGCTGTGGATTGGCAGTCTTGAGGGAGACCTTCTGAAGACTGTGGTGCTGCCCCATCTGCAGACACCTCTCTGGGCTGACGGAGGAGGTTGCCAGAATCAAGGCTGAGTTGGCTTGGGTTAGGAGGACTAGCTCCCCCACTCAGGGACCGCCAAGTCACCTCTGCTTCCTCAGAGGATGCCGGGAAGGAGGAGCTGATGGACAATGGTGGCCTAAGGGAGGGTTAGGGTGGTGGAGCATAGGCACATCCCAAATACCACACCACTACGGAACTCCTATGCCCCACTGGCAGGGTGGGACAGACCCACAGAGGACCCCAGCAGAGGAGGAAGCAACTCCTGATGGGGAACTCCATAGTCTGGGGAGTGGTGTTGGGGACAAGTGTGGGGGGGGAGAGGTTAAGTGCCTGCCGGGAGGCACAGTTTGGAGGGATGAAGAGCAGATCCAGAGGATTGCTAGGGCAGCAGCAAGGAGAGGGGAGCTGGATGTCATTGTCCATCTGGGGACAAATGACCTGACTAGGGATGAGGCAGGCATAGGAAGAGTGCAAGAGGAGTTTAGTGAGCTGGGAAGGGGCCATGAGCAGGTAGCAAACTCTGTGACCTTCTCAGAGGTGCTGCCTCTCCACGGCAAGGGGGAGGCTAGGAATCTCCACACCAGGGACCTCAACACATGGCTGAGGAACTGATGCAGAGAGAAGGGTTTCAGCACCATTGGGGACCCACCTGGAGGGATATGGGCCTGTATAAGAGTGATGCTCCCAGTTATGGAGCCCATATCTTAGGAGGGTTGTGTCTAGAATTGAAGGTATTCAAAGACAGATTACTAAAATGATTTATAATATGCAAAATAAATCATATGACCAACGTATGAGCGAACTGAACATGTACACCCTAGAACAGCGTAGAATAAGGGGCGACTTATTACTTATGTTTAAAATCCCAAAAGATCCGGAACTAATGACAGAACTAGGTATGAATTTTGTATCAAGATCATGTAACCTCAGAAGTCATAAATATCAATTACCACTTACCTATACCAAATGTAACAATGGAAGATATTTCTATACACAAAGGATTATTCCAATTTGGAACTCTCTACCAACATATATTGTAAATTCAAATAATGTAGAGACTTTTAAAAAGATTTGGATAATTATTTACTTGAAGTTTGGTAATTTTGTTTTCCAGCATACTGAAAGATGCACTTATATGGGTATTTTACCTTCTGTGCATCCAACTTTTCCTAGTATAACATCCTAGTATGGCCTGCATCCATCCATGGAAAGGACTGTTGTCCTTAGTGAGTGGCTTAAATGTTTCATGGGCAAGCATTTAAACTAGCTAAGGGGGGTGGTGGAAGAAAGCAGGGAGACTCAAACTGCCCACCACCACAGGTTAATATAGTCAGCAGGGAGGACCCTAAGGTTGGGAAATCACCAATGGTAACCAAACTAGGAAAAGGTACAACGGCAGAGAAAAGGAGAAAGGGGATTAAAGGCAGGGGAGTAATGAGAGAAGGCATGAGGATAAATGGAGGGATGACAGGAGGGGAAGTAGAAAATTATGGAAGACCATGTGTGAAAATGCCCATAGCCTGGGAAATGAAATCCCGGACCTGGTGGCCTTGATGGCAGAGGCTGACCTGGACATTGTCGCTATTACCGAGACATGGTATAATGGGAACTATGATTAGGATGCAGCAATACCAGGTTATACTCTATTCAGAAAAGACAGGGAGAGTAAAAAGGGAGTAGCGGAAGCTCTTTACATCAGGGAAGGTATAAAAGCAACTGAGTTATAGGAATTTCAGAGGGGGAAGAGGCCTTGGGGATCACCCTAGAGACAGGCAATGGCACCGCTATTTGCACAGGCATGATCTACAGACCTCCAGCACAAGGGAAAGAGTTGAACAAGGTTCTAGTAGGAGTCATCCATAAGATGGCAACTAAAGGGGAAGTGCTGCTGGTATGTGACTTCAATTTACCAGATGTTGATTGGAGCATCCCAGCCGCAGCCGCAGCCTCAGCCAGGAGCAGGGACATACTGGATTCCCTGCAAGAGTCATGCCTCAGGCAGATACTGGTAGAGCCCACCAGAGAGGGAGCAATACTGGATCTGATACTTACCAACGGGGACAGAATAAATAAAATCCCAGATCTGGTGGCCTTGATGGCACAGGCTGACCTAGACATTGTCGCTATTACTAAGACATGGTATAATGGGAACCATGACTGGGATTATCATGTAGCTATATCTGGTTAGACTCTATTCAGGAAAGATAGGGAGGGTAAAAAAGGAGGAGGGGTAGATGTTTATGTCAGGGAGGGTATAAAAGCAACTGAGGTGCAGGGATTGCGGGGTGGATGAAAGCCCTGTGGTTCACCCTGGAGATAGGCAATGGCACCGCTATTTGCACAGGCATAACCTACGGACGTCCAGCACAAGGGGAAGAGTTGAACAAGGTTCTAGTGGGAATCATCCTTAAGATGGCAACTAAAGGGGAAGTGCTGCTGGTAGGTGACTTCAGTCTGCCAGATGTTGACTGGAGCATACCAGCTGCAGCCTCAGCCAGGAGCAGGGACATACTGGACTCCCTGCAGGGGGCATGCCTCAGGCAGCTACTGCTAGTACCCACCCATGAGGGTGCAATTTTGGACCTGGTACTTAACAACGCGGACATAATTGCAGATGTCATGGTCACTGGACACCTTCACACGGTGTAGTTCAATATGAGTACAGTGGCAAAGTCAAGCCACACGAAAATGAGGGTCCTGGACTTCAGGAGGGCAGACTTTGCAAAACTTGGGGGTATGTCGAGAAAAGCCCTAGCAGGGAGGGAGGGAGGAGGGAGGAACAAGAGGGGGTAACAGTGGGTCCATCTAAGAAGAGCCATAGTAGAAGCAACAAACCTTTGCGTTAGGCAAATAAACAAAGGCAAGAGAAAAAAAAACACTATAGTTCTCAAAGGAAGTGGCCGGGAAGGTAAGAACAAAAGAGTTGGCTTTCAGCAAGTACAAGGAAACACAGCAGGAGGAGGACAGGGTAGTGTATCTGGATAAGCAGAGGGAGGCAGGGAAAGCAGTCAGGAGCGCAAAGGTGCAAACAATAGCCCAGGCAGTAAAGAACGGGAACAAGACTTTTTATAGATACATTAGTGAAAGGAGAAAGGTAAGTGGTGGGATTGTAAGGCTTAAGGGGGAAGAAGGGGAGTTTAAAAAACAGGACTTGGAAAAAGCAATAATCCCTAACAAATATTTTTGTTCAGTATTCACAGAAGAGGGAGAAGGTGTAGGATCACAATTAGGTGACAGGAGCCAGGAGCAATAAGGGGAGGGAGGGAGGTGGACACCAGTCCATTTACAGAGGAGAGAGTTCTAAAGGAACTTGCAAAATTGAAAGTGGACAAGGCAATGGGACCAGACAGGATGCATCCTAGAATATTAAAGGAACTTAGGGAGGAGCTGGCAGCACCACTGGCAGCCCTGTTCAATGCATTGCTGGAAACAGGAGTGGTTCCAGAGGACTGGAGGAGAGCAGATGCAGTCCTTCTACACAAAAGTGGGAGAAGGGAGGAGGCTGGAAACTATAAGCCAGTCAGCCTGACCTTGGTGGTGGGGAAAATAATGGAATCACTGCTAAAAGAAAGGATTGTGGAACATCTTGAATCCAGCAGAGCATAGGATCTGAAGCAGCATGGATTCACAGCAGGAAGGTCATGGCAAACAAATCTGATAGATTTCTTTGACTGGGTGACCAGGGAAGTGGATTGGGGGGAGCAGTGGATGTGGCCTACCTGGATTTCAGCAAGGCCTTCGACACTGTTCCACATAGCAGTCTTGTAAACAAGCTAGGAAGCCTGGGAATGGGTCCCAAGGTGGTAAACTGGGTTAGAAATTGGTTGAGGGATAGAACACAGAGGGTGGTGGTAAATGGAGCACAATCCAAGGAAAGTGGGGTGCCACATGAATCAGTTTTGGGGCCAGTCCTATTTAATGTCTTCATAAGTGACATAAAGGGACTGGAGGGAAAGACATGCCTCTTTGCAGATGACACTAAGCTCTGCAACAGGGTAGACACTCCGGGAGGGGTGGAGAAAATGAGGAGGGGCCTAGGTAAACTAGAGGAATGGTCAAGAGTGTGGCAGCTAAGGGGTAATGTGAGGAAGTATTTCTTCATGAAAAGGGTGGTGGATGCATGGAACAGCCTCTCAGTGGAGGTGGTGGGGGCTAGTTTGGTAGGTGAATTCAAAAATGCATGGAATAGGCATAGGGGAACCCCAACAATAGAAAATAGAATAAAGTCAGAGATCAAGTAGGGTCTGTGGTTTTTGCAGCAGGTAGGGAAAATGGGCAGACTGGGTGGGCCTAGCGGTCAATTTCTATGTTGCTATGTTATGAGGGGGAAAGTTTAGGAGAGCTGTGCAGAAATACTTCTTCACAGAAAAGGCGATGGATGACTGGAACAACCTGCCAGAGGAGGTAGTGAGGGAAAAGACTGTAGGGAGCTTCAAGCATGCATGGGATAGGTACAGGGGCATATTAGGTAGCGGAACAGGGAGAGGGAGTGACACCTTTGACCAGCTAGGGTCAGTGGTGATGGAATATACAGAAACAAGAGTTAGAATGGATGGGCCCTTTTCTGCTGACAAAAATCTATGTTTCTATGAAAGGAGGCGTAGAGTTTGGGCCATGTGTGGGGGATATTCCCTGAGCTAAAGTTGAAGCAAGATGTTAATGATCCCCTCAGATACAGCAGGTGCGTGTAAAAAACTGCATCACATGCCATATATATTCTAAAAAAATACATAATTTTGTTTTCAAGTCACAAAGAAAAGCAACCTATGTTTCTCAGCTGTGTCTGCCGCTTTTAATTATTTATTTATTTAAAAGTTGATAACCTGGGAAGGCACACTGAGCCGAGACTCATTTCCAGGTGCGACCAGGGGGGAGAGACAAATACAGTGGTGAGAAAGCACAAATGAAACATGACAGATAAAAACAGTTGGTTACAGGAGAATTTAAAGAGCAATATAGAAACAGGTATAAACATAGAACATGATTTTACAGTATAATATAACAATATTTGCATTATGTACATGATAGATGTGTGATTCTACTGAATAAGTGCAGAGCAAAGTGCATAGGGACGATTAGCTCTAGGGCCAGCAAAATAAGGGTTAGAAAGTGAGTGGTAGTGGGCCAGGAAGAGTATGTCAAACCTGGGGGAAAGGTGAGACACTTGGCTGACTAGGAAGCCAGCCTGTGTGGAAGGGGGTGGGGGGAAGGGGGGAGGAAGGGAAGGGGGAGCAGGTACAAGTGCTGCAGGAATGGCACGGAGAAGGGATTTAAGGGCGGAGAAAGTAGTGGTGTGACAGGTGTCCCAAGGGAGCTGGTTCCAGAGGTGAGGGAGCCGGTAAGAGAAAGCAGCCCGACCTGAGCAAGGACGAGGGTGTGGAAGACAGAATGTTCGGGCATCCCTAGAGCGAAGGGAATACAAGGAGGAGCCAACCGGTGAGAGACAGGAGTTGAGGTAGGAGGCGAGAGACCCAAACCAGAATTTGCCGATGAATGTGAGGCAGTGTATATGGCACCAGGTATTTAGAGGAGTGAAGGAGAGAGAGGAATAGAGGGAGCAGTGGTGAGTGGGGGGGGGGGGTGGCAAAATGGTAGAATGAATTTAACAGGGTATCAAGTCTATTTAATGAGGTGGCAGGAGCAGAGGCATAGACAATATCAGCATAGTCAAATATGGGAAGAATAGTCTTGCTGAGTATGTCACGGTGAGTGGACATTGGGAGACATTCTTTGTGCCAGTAAACAGCACCAAGTTTGGGGAGGAGCTTGGAGCAAATATAGTCTATTTGGGCAGAGAAGTCCAGGCTACTGTCCAGTCAGGCCCCAAGATATTTGAAAGAGGTGACAGATTGGAGAGGTGAATTTTCAAGGGTCGAGAAAGTAGGGGAGCACTGAGTTTTGGACCGTTTTCGCCTCGTGCCATAGAATATGGATCAACACTTTAGCAAAACATGCGCTTCTACTAATTTTATTTAAAAAATGGCATCAGCTCAACACTTCTGTAATAATCATATATAATCCCACAATGTGAAATGCAAATATTTCACAAATAGAAATAACTACAGCAATAAAATGATCAAAACCCCTTGAGTAAAATAAACTGTTTAAACATCATGTCAAGAAACATATAGCCTTATTATATCTTATCATCCTTTTATTTTCTCATACGTATTCATGTTGAAATACATGCTTTGAAGCCAGTCCAGTAGCACCGAGAGCTAAGGCGCTGGATGCCTTACCTTACCTTACCTTGCATCATGCCGACGACCTGTGTTCGGGAACGAGCACGGGCTGTTGGAGGTCGGCGGAGGGGAGGGCGCAGAGTGGAATGGAGCAGCCAAGAGGCAGCTCTCCTCTCCAGAAAGGGAAGGTGGTATCCCTTGGCTCTTGACTGCCTCGTGGTGGAGGCCAGGGAGCAGCACAGGTCAAAGAGAGTGCCAGGCACTAGGCCGACGGGTAGGAGGAAGGGCCTGTTACCAGGGCTGTAGTACACAGGCACACCTCCACACGCAAGCGTCTCTACTCCTGGGGCCCCAGGATAATTGGGAGGCAACAAAGAAAATGGAGGAAAAATGGACTCAGCCACAGGATGACGCCCGACCCTCCGCAGGCTCCGCTCCCAGGCTGGGCATAAGGTAAGCCCTGGTAATTCTAGGATGTTGGGGCTGGTGGAAGAGGTCGGGCTGAAGGGGGAGGCCGACGGAGATAAGATAATACTGAAAAAAAAGAAATACATGCTTTGATAAATCTTTGTAATTTCTGAAAGAACATTATTTATTCAGTAAGGAATACCTTTGTATATTCTGTCAAAACACATGTGTATCCATTCTTAATATTATCTTATTGGTACAATATATTCTTTATATAAATTGAATTAACTGGTCTCTGCCTGAACTTATGTTTGTGACTGCCAGCATACTTCTCTAGTCTTTCTGTAAAAGCACACACATTTGCAGAGAGTACAAATGATATTTTTAAACTGCTCTTACTTTTATTATTTATTTATTTATTTATTTTAAGTCGTTGGTACCCGGATAAGGCCAGCTACACACAATTGCCTATTTTCAGGGGTGACCTGAGAGCACTGGGCGGTTAAGTGACTTGCTCAGAGTCACATAGTATGCAAGTGGAGGTTGTGAGAATCAAACCAAGGTCTGGTCTGCTCTGCTGGATGTACCAAGCTCATTCACAGTTCATTACTCTAACCTCTAGGCTATACTGATTTATTTATTTATTTATTTATTCAAGTGTTTAACCAGGAAGGCATGCTGATCAGGCTACTGCTCAATTCCAGATGCGTTCGGGGGGTACAAACAACTGAGGTAGGCAAACAGCGTTTCATACATAGTACATAGTGCAAATACCTAAGTAAGGACAGACCTAAATACAATAGGTACCAAATATAGAGGCATAGAATAAACATGAGAGAACAAGTTGATACAACACAAACAGGTACAGTTTAAATACATACGTTAAATATATTATGAGTAGGTAGGCAAACATTAAATAAACATGGGCTGCGCGACCAAGGCTGTTACACTGTGGGCTGTTAGGAGGCCATGCCGCAAGAGCAGGTAGGGGAGAAGTGAGCGAGAAGCATGGAGTTAAGATGCCGTGGGGAGGAGAAGTGAGGAATGTTTGCTGGGAGGGAGTTCCACATCTTCGGCATGTGGTAGCTAAAGGCTGCCTGTCTCATGGCAGTGGTTCTATGAGGGACAACTAGGATCCATGAATCACTGTTTCTGAGTGAATATGCTTGGGGGCTAGTGTTGTTTAGGGCAAAGGAGAGGTAGTGGGGAGCAGCTGTGATCAGTACATGGCCAAGATTTTGGCACTGTTGGAGTGCCTACGGTTTTCTAGAGATGTAAGATTCATAGATTGGTAGAAGGTACAGTGATGGGTGGTGTATGGGCAGTTCAGGACAAAGCGACAGAAAGAGTGGAAGAGGGATCTAGTCTGGCTAGGATGGACTTGGGACCCTTGCTGTAGACATCGTCACCGTAATTGAAGACTGGGAGGATAATTTTCTACACAATGTCTCTGCCGGCAGAGAGTGGTATGCTGTCACAGTTGCGGTGAAGTGCACCGAGCCTGGGGTGCAGTTTCTTGAGTTTGGAGTTGACATGTGTGGAAAAGTTTAGGTGTTGATCAAGCCAGACTCCGAGGTACCCGAAGGAGGTACAGGTCTCAAGGGGTGACCCATCCAGGGTATGGAATATAATAGAGGAGTGGAGTCTTGAAAGTTTCTGCGTTGTGCCAAAGGTGACTGAGATAGTTTTCTTGCCATTGAGGGAGAAGTGATTTGAGAGTAGCCAGAGCTGGACTTGATCAAAGTCCAACTGAAGTCTGGTCATTACCTCTATGGCTGAAAAGCCAGATGTATATAGTACAGTATCGTCAGCATACATGTGAATGGAGGTATGTGGGAAGGCAGAAGGCAGGTCATTAAGAAAGATGGAGAACAGGAGAGGACCTAGGACCAAGCCTTGTGGTACCCCTGTAGTAACAGGGAGGGGGGCCGAGGTGGCAGAGCTGACTCTGACAGATTGGGACCTGCCTGCAAGGTATGAGTAGAACCACCTGGAGGCCCAGTGAGACAGCCCAGCATTGGAGAGTTTGGACAGGAGGAGAGAGTGGGAGACGGTGTCAAACGCCTTGACCAGGTCGATGAAAATGGCGGCTGTGAGGTGGCCAGCATCCATACCAGAGAGGATGAAGTCTGTGACCTTAAGAAGGAAGAAGGTAGTTGAGTGGGATTTCCTAAAGCTGGACTGGTAGGGGGTGAAGATGGAGGAGGAGTCAAGATAAGAAGACAGGTGAGAGAGTACTAGGCGCTCCTGTATTTTTGCCAATATAGGTTGTAGGGAAATAGGACAGTAGTTGCTTGGGTTGGAGGCATCCCCCCCCCTTGGGAAGGGGGATTACAGTGGCATGTTTCCATTCAGAGGGGACTTCAGCAAGGGAGAAGGATAGGTTGAAAAGGGCAGCCAGGGGTTTGGCTATGGCGGGGGCCAAGAGGTGGAGTATTTTGGAGTCCAACTCTGTTGGGCATTTGCCCTTGTTGGGATTAAGAACAATCAGGGTATTATATACCTCAACCTTGGTGATATGCTGAAAGGAGAACGAGCGGGCAGTAAGTGTGGCTGTAGCAGGGGAGGTCAGGCTAGTTTGCTGAGCGAGGCGAGATGAGGGCAGGAGGGCTGCATGGCAATTTGTGAAGTGAGAGTTAAACTGTGAGGCCACAGCTAGGGGGTCAGAGATGGAGAGCCTACCTACCAGTAGGGTAGAAGTGGAGGGCTATGATGGAGGGCTGAGAAGGGATTTTACAACTTTCCAGAATTTAGCTGGCTGATAGGAGTTGGAATCGAATGAGACTTTGAAATAGCTAGCTTTAGCTTGGCGGATGATCCTAGTGGAAGCATTTCATAACGATCGATAAGTCTGAAGGTCAGCTGGTGAGCTGGAAGACTTATAGGCTTTCCAGGCTTTGTTCCTGCTCCTGAGGAGGGCTAGGATTTTGGATATGATCTATGGGAGGCATGTACTTCTGACTCTGGTAAGCCTGAGTGGGGCGTAGTGATCCCAGACAGCAGAGAACATGGACTTAAAGAACTCCAGGGCCTCATCAATGGAGGTAGATTGGCTGATGAATGACCGGTCAGAATGGGACAAGTCGTTGAGTAGTGAGGTGAGATCCAGGGACTTGTACGATCTGGTCATTAGGATTCTGAGAGGGGTGGCTTTAGGCCTGTGTATTTTTCTTACTGAGTAGATGCCATAATGGTCACTTAAGGCATCTGGTAGGAGGCCGGAAGCTAGGATCCTATGAGGGTGAGAGGTGAGGGATCAGTCCAGGAGGGAGTGATTCAGAGTTTTTTTGGTTTAACTGAGTGGGTACTGAGATAAGCTGGGCTAGGTTTAGGGCAGTCACCTTGTCACAAAGTTTGGATTTTGCCCCAGTGAGCCAGTTCTGGTTAAAGTCACCACGTACATGGAGCTCACCTCCGGAAGCCAGAAAGTTTAGTGTGCCAAGGTGATCCAGTATGGTAGGAGTGTTGGTGTCTGGTGCGCAGTAGGTGCCAGCAATAAAAATTGGAGTTGAGTGGGGGAGGGAGAGTTTTACCATTACTGTGTCAATGGACTCTAAAGTCAGAGACCTGGGAGAACTGGATTGTGGAGGCACTATACATGGCTATGCCGCCCCCTTTTTTATTGCCTTTCTGAATCTTAATCTGTATATGCCATTTTGCTTAAAATGTTCTGCACATATAATTTGAATTTATCAGTCATTTGTGCTATTCTGTGTGTAGATGGGCAAATTTATTGTACAACTTCCTCCTCTCTTGATATGATGTTTAAAACCTGTGAGCAGCAGTTTGGAAGTCACTGCACCAGCACAAACACTTTTCACACAAACAGTGAGATGTGTACTAGTGAACACAGAATGGCCCCACATGGTGGTGTGCGCTGCAGTACAGAGGCACCCAGGTACACATATAAATGAGATAACTTGTGTGCACAGTGAGAGAATGGAAGCCTTTTGCACATGCTAACAGCCTGCTGGGGCAGCACTAATGAATGTGAGCAGAAAGCGCTTTTAAACAGAGCACAATGCACCAGTTACCTTCACCCAACCCCCCTCCCCCCAAGTCGAGAGAGAGAGAGTGGAGGATTCTTTGTGGTCCTTTAATCATGCATCCTATTCCTCAGTACAATGTCAATGTCATCCCTGGCATCTTGTGGTTCCCTTCCTTCACCCGATCCCCAACAGCAAATGCTAATAGCCTACTTGTTATCCAGTGCCCCCCAAATCGATCCCTGACAGCAAATGTTAATAGCTTCTCTGGGATGGAGTAGCCCTCCCAGTTCCCCTCAGCCCACCACCCCCGCCCCAGATGGTGGCTAGCAATTATACCCCCTCACACTCATTTTCCTGGCCATTTGCCATCTGTCCTGCAAAAAAACTAGTGTCACTATACACTTCTGTGTAGCCATACAGGACATGCAGTCTGACAAGCCGAAAAGTTTGCACACTGCCCATCTGTGCATGTGCTTGGGTTTTGCCAGACTTCTGCAATGCTTTTTATGTACTACTAACTTTGGCACAGTACAAGTTTTTTCACCCAAACTTGGATGATAATTTCTGGACCACCCATCATCCTGACCACATTAGTGATGGTCCATATCTCCCATCCAAAATGGGTGATCATAAAGCAGGTGCAGAACACCCATTTAAGGGGGCAGGTACAGACTATTTTGAATGTGCTCAGGAGAGTGGGCGGTCCAGAAGGTTTCACCTAAGTGCATCACATAGGAGCAACATGACAGCAGCTGCCACAGCTGCTTGTGCATGGACACTGATAACTTCCAGTACAATATCCAGAACCCCTGATCCACTGTATGATGCCTCCCAGCCCCTAAATCATGCATCAGCAGCACCAGACAGGGCAGTGCTGCTGCTCAGTTATCTAGTATGTGTGAGGAAGGTGAGTCTTGCTCTGGCATGGGCAGTACTGTAATCTTGTCATCAATGCAAAAATCCCAGTTATTCATGGGACAAGGGGCAGGGTGAGGTATACTAACCTCACAATTCAACAAAAGCAGGTGAGTTGCACTGCCACTCAAGCAGGTTGTGATGGAGAGTGCCAATGAGCTGAAATAGACCTGCCAGTGGGGCATGAGGAGGTAGAGGACGGGTAAGCATGAGAGGAAAAAGTGAATGGGCAGGGGAAAGCACATGATTCATGTGAAAAGGAGGGGCAGGGGGAAGAAGTATGAGAGGAAGAGGACAAGCAGAGAGAAGTATGAGAGAACAAGTACAGAAGCAGAGGAAAGAAGCATAACAGCAGGAGAAATAGGAAAAAACAAATACATGAGCGGAGATGATGAATGAGAGGAGCTTAAAAGTGTAATATCAGTTACAACTAGTGGTGTGTGTGTGTGTGTGTGTGTGTGTGATGCTGAGGAGTGGATGTCTTCATGGGAGGAGATGGCAAAATTAACAAAGCTAATGAAAGAGAAAAAAAAAATAATATCAGGGAGGGAAATATAAATATGGGCTCTAGCCCCCACATCGCCCCACAGTGCTGTAACGCCTGCTACCCTGCCTGTCCATCCCCAGCCACGTCACTGTATAGTGCCTGGAAAAGAGTCAGCTTACAGTCAGCACTCAGTTGTTGATGAAGTACCCCCCACAAGGCCACTGTCAATGAAAAATCAGAGACAGATAGCCTGTCAACGCACCAGTAGACTCACACAGTTACACTAATGAGCCTAGTTCAGAGGGTCGGCAGGGAGACAAGGACTGAACATCCTAGAGAATGCTCTCCTCCTCTGCAGAACGAGTTGTTGCCTCTGCTGCAGTGCTGCCCTCTGAGTGAGCAAGAGTGGAAGTGAAGTGGAGGTAGAGTGGGGAGGGCAGACATCAGGCAAGCTCACAGCTGATGCACCATCATACACACTCCCACCCTTGAGCCTGAGTGCTAACATCCCAGGTGCTAAGAGGAGGAAAACATGACAGGGAAAAAACACACCTGAGGCAGGAAGATGTTGCTTCTGTCCACAGATTCCACATAATCAACTGCAGCAACCATCCACCCGAGGTTGATGGAAAAGTTCTCAAGGGGCCTGGACCAGCCCTGATGACCATGAGCCCTGCTGTGCAGGGCAAGTCATAGGCATGTAAGATAGATGAGGGTAAGTCCTACAGAAGATAGGTGATGGGACTGCAGCAGAGCAGAACAGAAGGGAGCAAACCAGTGAGAAAGAAAAAAAAAATGAAAGACATCTTCTGCAGTATGGGGTATTTTACAGATTACACCACAAATCCAGCAGTTGCAGTGTCTCTTGGATAAAGGCATTAATGTACAGAACTGTATCAAATGGCTCCACACATTCCTGAGTGCCATATAATTGAATGGCTTGCCTGTAATTATGTGGGGGAAGAGCTCCTCCCCCACAGCCTATTTAAATCTACCAGCTGACTTCCGCTCTGCTTAGAGCGAGTCGCACTCACCCACCATCCTCCCCGACACCTCCTCCTTCTGCGGCACTCTTATCCCACTGGGGGGGCTTTCATAATTCTAAACCAAGCTTCCTTCCTACAGGTGGGATACAGAGAAAGGCCAAAAGCATCAAATATTATCAAATGACTCAATTCAAGCATCCAAGTACCTAAGCACAAATCATTCTATTCTACTACCTAGTAAACATTGTCCTCTTAATGCTGGCTTCTGTATCCAACAACCATCTACATCATTCAACTATATGTTACATAAGCACTAAGCTATGAACCACACACAATCTCAAGTTTTGTAATCTGGATATATCCTATGCACCAGTAATTTGTTTTGTAAAGTCCCATTCATGCTGCATTAAAAATATCAATGTGTAATCATGCCTCACAATCATCGTCTCCGGGTTGCCAGTCTTTCTTTCGAGCACTCTTAAATCATGTCGGGTGTCGGCAATGATTGATTCTACCATTCCACTGTTTGCACCAAGTAACGTAGTTCCCTGTACAAATCCACTACATTAATATATCTCTTTTCACCATTGTCCGCAAACTACAACTGAGACGGGGATGCTGAGGCCTGTGGTAGTGAGGTTTCTGGGCTTGGATCTCTCAGATATAAATTTAGAGCCATCAAGAGCGGTGTCACTGGAGGTTGTAGGCCAAAGCAGTCCTAATGGGCTGCAGACTCTAGTCACAATCCCACAAGCATAGCAATCCACTGCAGGGGCACAGCAACACCACCTGCCACAAGGAAACTAGAGTAACAAATAGCCACTGCTGACTGCAGGCTTTTATTATCATGCACCTTCAGTGTGCTTTACACCATGTGAATTGATACATTGTGACCCACAGTAGTTTGACTGAATTCTCAAAACTGAACTGAATTCATGTGGACCACTTCTTTCACCTTCCACAATATACACAAACCTGAAAAAGGATGGCTTGCTACCTCTGACTGCATGGACCAATACAGATTCCCAAACAACTTGCACCCCTCTGATGCCTGGGGCATACACTGGTGTTGCCTAAAGAAACCTAGAGATAAGAAGAGGGGTTGGGATATGGGATTTGTAACCTTATTCTATGGGTTTCGGGCAGTAAAAAATGCATGTGTAAATTTTATCCGGGCCTAGACACCACACTCTGTATTAGGGGTGTGCAACATGTATAACTCTAAGAGTGGAATGCTGATAAAATCTTAACCCTGAATTTTGTAATTTGTACAGAATTTCAGCTCCGTGTCATAACAGTGAAAGCATTATAGTGACTGTCAAAACAGCGAATGCATAATAGCAAATGCAGTTATCACAAATGCCAGTTATAGCACAAAGCACATATCAGCTAATGATACCATCAGACCCGCAACTGAAAATTATATGCCAGGCCTCTCAAGTAGTTGTACCGACTATGGATGTCACACTCCCGAACAATAGCCTGCAACCTAGGCAGTTGTGTCGATGATAATCGGCGCACCACCAGTACACCTTGCCTGCGACCTCCTTCTCCCTTCTGAACAGATATCCACCATAGAGGGCGAGAGGCATATCCTTCTGACTTGTGATATATTCCACAGTCATCTTCGCAAAAGGTACAAGTCAGGGCACTTATCATGCCCACTGATATACCTTATATCACCAGCTGTTCTCAACTGTTGCATACGCGGGGGGCTCTGCCCCCCCCCACTCTCCACAGGGGACTGCACCCCCCCACCTCATGTTTCTAGGATTCTAACACCATGCCGCTTATTGATGGTGGGGAGAGTGGCTTATTCTGATCAATTTAACTCACAATCGCATTTGTGTCTTTCGCTATTATGTGTTGGGTGCTCATATTGGAATCACTATTATTGCCTTGCTATAATTGTTTCACTGTTATGACGTGATACCCAGAATTTCCACTATGCAATTTTTTTTAAAGTTCTAACATGCCAGATTCTGCATTTTCCTCACATAATTCCATGTAGTATGGATTTCCACCCACAAAAATGGCAAAATCAAAAGATTTTGAATCAAAGTGCTTTTTGTAACTTAGCAGAATCTGACTTCTGCCCACTCCCTCAGTTTCAGCCTGAGAAAATAAATGGCATTTTGTGGCCAGCCCAGTGGCATAGTGGCCTAATGCAGTGGTTGCCACACACCACCTACCACACTGGTGACCTGGGTTCGAAAACAGATGCGGACCGCTTTGGGCTGGGTGGGGGAGGGATGATTGAGCAGCCCTAGACAGGTCCTAGGCAGCTGCCCTCCACTGAGGAGGGGGATATAAGTATCTTCCTAGGCATCTATCACCTGGAGGAATCTAGGTGTCAGTGCAGCAGGATGCAAGGGAAAGGAATCCCCCCACAGGATGCCGGTGGGGGGGCATCTCCACAGAGGAGAGGCATGAGTCATTGCATACGCTGTGGGCCCCAGGAGAGAAAATGGTGGAACAAATCCTGACCATGGCTGGATGGCAGTCTGATCCTCCACACACCAAACACCATCATCCTAGCACATCCAGGTCCTGTGACAGAGGACAGTCATAGCATGAGGTAATTCCCAGAGAAACCTGCCGATGGGGCTGGGGGGACAGATCCAGATGGGGGCACATCACGCAATAAAAGGAGATAAAATACTGAATATAAAAAAGAACCATTTAATCTGAAACATATAGGAGGCGTACTAGGGAAAGGGGGAGAAAGGGGAAATTGTTTAACCAGGAAAAGCACACTAAAGCCGAAGCTTGTTTCCAGGTGTGACCTGCGAGCACAAGGAAGTTAAGTGACTTGCTCAGAGTCACACAGTATGCAAGTGAGGGCTGTGGGATTCAAACCCAGGTCTCCAGGTTTGCAGCTCAGTGCCCTTAACCACTATGCTATACTATGTATACTATACTGCCTACTAGTTTAGCCGCTGTACCACAACAGTTCCAAATGAGTATTTTTTTTAATAAAAAGAATGCTAGAAATTTTATCTAACATTGCCATCAGCCAGTCCTCCCAATTTTTTTTTATTCATCTGCATAGATGAACATTGCAGAAAATGACCTTCATAAAACATTATACAACTGATGGGATTATCAAAGAGAATGGCAATGATCAAAATACATTAGTGCCGATAAATTTAGAAAGGGACACAGAGATAATGAAGGAAATCTAAGAATGTCACTATATTGCCTTGCAATTATCAAGAAAAACTCAAAATAGCCTGCATACACAAAAGAGATGTTACATCTTGTTTATAGTATTTTTCCAACAATAGTGACCTGTCATATCTGCTATAGCCCTCATAGGATGTTGGTCACAGAAATGAAATGAAATGAGATGAAATTCAAATCATACACTTAAAAATACAAAGTAAGTGGCACTCCATAGATAGAGCCCATAGGGCAAAGTAAACTTGAAGTGACATTTATGCTGACAGAATCAGAATATAAGATATTTATTTATAATTGGTTGGATTCGACATAACTTTTTTTTATTTTATTTTAGTCTTTGGTAACTGAGTGAGGCCCACTAGGCACAAGTGCCTGTTTTCAGGGGCGACCAGAGAGCACTTGAGGATTAAGTGACTTACTTTGAGTCACACAGTATGCAAGTGGAGGTTGTGGGAATCAAACCCAAGTCTGCTGGATGTACCAAGCTGATTCACAGCTCATTACTCTAACCTCTAGGATATACAGCTATCCCCTGACTGGCATCACAGAAACACAGTAAGGCAACTCCAAGCAGTGTAGGGCTTCAGTCTAACAGACAAGAAAGAGGGAAGGGGTACTCTACATCAACTTTCCCAGAAAGATTCTGTCTTCACTCTGTGGTAACAAACACATCATTTACATAGTATTGCACTATAAAATGTGTTCAGTTTTTCCAGATCAATGAAAGAATTCCTCTCCAAACAATGCTGAACTTGAGCTCTACATCACAGTCTTTGGAAAGAATGAACGGTATTTCATACACATTCTCGTATACATGTATATGCACAAATACTCATGACGTATATGAGACTAGTTTAGGCTCTACAGCAGGTGTTTCAGAAAAAAAGTGCTCAAAAAGTGCAATATACAAAAGCATTTCCACCCATCCCTGTCCACTGCCTGTCCAAATCCCGGTGTGTCGCTCCTCACAAGCTTTTTCCCACTCCCAAATATGACAAAATCTTTACCCTATTGCAGCAATCATCCCCCTTTCATTTCTAGACCATCACTTACAAACAGTTGAAGACCTACTCCAAACTACCCAAAACAAGCATTTGTCAATGCCGAATGTTGATTGTGGCGGTCTGTTGAGCTCACGCAGTGGCCCTCTGTCACTGGCTCAGTCTGTTTGTCCCAGTGCTGCAGGCTGCTCTTTTGTACTGGGCTGCTGCATGCATTGACACCATGTTCTGCTGAGGAAGAAATACGCAGCTGTCCTGACACAGCTCCATTGAGGTGGCTCACTCCCCCTCTGTCACTTGCTCATTCTGTTTCTCCTGGCGCTGCAGGCTTCCCTTTTGTACTGGTCTCCTGCCTGTGTTGGTGGCTTTTTCTACCCACAAAGAAATCCACAGCTGTCCCGACAGAGCTCCATTGAGGTCACTCACTCCGCCTGTCTCACTCACTAATTCTGGTTCTCCTGGCGCTGCAGGATTCCCTTTTGTACTGGGATCCTGCCTCTGTTGGAGCCTTTTTCTGCCCACAAAGAAATCTACAGCAGCCCCGACAAAGCTCCATTGAACTCGCTCACTCCCCTTCCCTCACTCGCTCATTCTGTTCTGCCGGCACTGCAGGCTGCCCTTTTCTACTGGGCTACTGCCTGCGTTGCTGCCTTCTTATGCCCACAAAGAAATTTGCAGCAGTTACAATACAGCTCTGTTGAACTCACTCACTCGCTCATTCTGGTTTTTCTGCCACTGCAGGCTGCCCTGTACTGGGTCCCTGCATGCATTGCTGCCTTTTCTGCCCACAAACAAATCTGCAGCAGTCCCAACAAAGCCCCATTGAGCTCACTGACTCCCTCTCTCACTCGCTCACTTCTGTGTCTCCTGGTGCAGGTTGCCCTTTTGTACTGGGCTCCTGCCTGCATTGGTGGCTTTTTCTGGCCAGAAAGAAATCTGAAGCAGTTCCGACACAGCTCCACTGTGCTCGCTCACTCCCCCTCTGTCACTCTCGCATTCCGTTTCTGCTGGCGCTGCAAGCCAGCCATTTGTAATGGGCTCCTGCCTGTGTTGCCACATTTTCTGCCCACAAAGAAATCCCAGCAGTCCTGACAGAGCTCTGTTGAGCTCACTAAGTCCCCTTGTCTCACTCGCTCGTACTGTTTCTCCCACCGCTGCAGGCTGGCCTTTTGTTCTGGGCCCCTGCCTGTATTGACGCCTTTTTCTGCCCACAAAGAAATCCGCAGCAGTCCTGACAGCGCTTCAGTTAGTTCACTCACTCCCCCTCCCTCACTCGCTCTCTTGTTCTGTTTCCCCCAGTGCTGCAGGCTGCCCTTTTGTACTGGGCTCTTGTGTTGGGGCCTTTGTCTGCCACAAACAAATCCGCAGCAGTCCCGACAGAGCTCAGTTGAGCTCGGTCACTCCTTCCTCTCACTCGGTTGATCATAATCTGTCCCAAACATGGATTTCCCACAGTGACCGTGCTATTGTCCACAGGAGTGCAAAAACATATTCTAGCCAGGATGTGAAAGATGACAGCTGTAGTGTTCAAAAGGAGTTGTGAAAAAATGCCACTGTTGAAAATGTGGCGTGACAGTATTACAAATTTGCGAAGTTACAAGGGTGCGTGGAAACAGTTCAATGTACGCTTGTAACACAGTCATGCTATGGAGTTTCATCACCAAATTTTCAACATAGGGATTTTTGGACCTCTGCTCATGAACAGTGCCACTGTCATTTTCTTAATCTGTCCTGATCACTGATTTCCCACAGTGAGCACGTTATTCTGCGCCGGAACTGTGAAAACACATTTCGGTCAGGATGTGAAAAATGACAGCTGTACTGCTTATAAGGAGGTGTGAAAAAATGGCACTGTTGAAAATCTGGCATGACAATATTACAAATCTGCGAAGTTGAAAGGGTGCGTGGAAAGTGCGCAACGCACACTTGTAACACAGTCATTTTATGGAGTATCGTTACCAAATTTTCAACATAGGCATTTTAGGACCTCTACTCATGAACAGTGTCACTGTCATTTTCTTAATCTGTCCTGAACACTGATTTCCTGCAGCGACCACGCTATTCTGCACCAGAAGTGCGAAAACACATTTCGGCCAGGATGTGAACAGTGACAGCTATACTGCTCACAAGGAGGTGTGACAAAATGCCAATGTTAAAAATCTGACATGAAAATACTGTAAATTCGCGAAGTTATGAGCATACATAGCAGCTGCACGACGCATGCTCATAAAACAGTCATTTTTGGGATTTTTTCCACCAAATTTGCAACATAGGCTTTTTGAGAGCCCACCTCATGAACACTGGCACTGTCGTTTTGTTAATCGGCCCCGAAGGGTGATTCCGCGCAGTGACCACAAAACCACCTTTTGGGGCCAGTTAACGCCATGACAGTTCAAAAATTCATGAGGAGGGATCCCAAAAACCCCATGTTGAAAATTTGGTAAAAAAATTCCCAAAAATGCCCGAGATATGCACTAAAGTTGAAAAAAAACTATTTATTACATTATACAGCTTACCGGCATTTCCTCAGTTCGCGGTCGGCTTTGAAGAGTGCAGACGTGTTCCCGGTCCAGCGAAGATCATCACACCAGACTCCAGAGGTAAGTATGGCATATGGGGTGTTGGGAGGCAGGAGTGCGCAGTGGGTGGGCATGGGTTGTGGGGGGGCAGGGAGACTACGAGGACCGTTCCTTTTTCAGGTACAAAAACAAATAAAAGACTTGTGGACCATTTTTCATTTACAGGGCATGTTTTGCATGGGGGTGGGCTCCCAGCATGCCACGGACTCTTGTTTTGGGGCAGCTATAGTCTCAGAGGATTAGGCACCCCATTGGCAAACAATAAAAGGGCATGTGGCATGCTGGGGTGGGCTCTCAGCGTGCCACCAGAGTTGTTTTGGAGGGCAGCTGTAGCTGACTGAGGATTAGGCACCCATTCGGCAAACAACAAACGGGGAATAGAAATTCATTTCTGCTGATGGGGATTGGGCACCCTTCGGCAAGCAATAAAACTGGGGTTACATTATGCACGGGAGTGGGCTCCCCATCGGCAAATAAACATGGGGTACATACTGTTTGTGAATACGGTGGCAAGCCACCATCATGTTCACAAACAATATCACAGATCCTACATCCCGCCCTGCAATGACGTGGTCAATCCCTCATTGCAGCGGATGGCTAACCTACAATGAGAGGCGGCCCCTGATTGCAGCGGCTGATTTTTGAAAGTTGTGTACGCTGGCTGAACTAGTGTCAGCAGCAGCATGCCACGGCATTGGGGGGACGGGGGACAAGCCTTTGCAGGCTGTGGGGGCACTGGGCACAACAGTGCCACACCTCCACAACCTGCTTGTGGAGAAAGCTGACGCAACTTGTTTCTTGCGCATGCAAGCAATCAACATGAAAAGAGTCCTGGGATGGACAAGATAGAGCAATTCTTCCTAAAAGCTGTATTAATTGCACAAAAATTCACCTCTTTAACCTCTCACTAACCAGTAACAAAATACCCTCACTCTGGAAAATGGCTCATGTCATTCCTCTGCTCAAATTTGGTGAAAAGCAATTGTAACTTCAAGACTTTTTCTATACTCCCAGTCCTAGCTAAGGTACCAGAAAACTTAGTTCATGACCAGCTTGGGGAGCACCTGTACCTCACCTATAACAACATAATTACTCCAAGCCAATCTGGTTTTCAGGCCATGCATAGTACTACAAATCTACATGTCAAGGTAACAGATGACTGTCTTTCTGCCTGGGACTGAATGCTTTTAATGGTAGCTATTTTTATCTCAGTAAGGCTTTCAATACAGTAGACCATCAAATTTTGCTGCATAAACTCTAAAATTGGTATTAACCACCTGTTTTGCCCTGGTTCAGAAATTATCTAACTGATAGGCAACAGCAACTTAAATCTGAAGGCCTACTGTCCTGCTTCCAGATTCTCAAAGGAGTCCCTCGAGGATCTGTGATAGGTCCTCTCCTATTTATGATTTACAAAAATGATCTGGGGGATAACATAGGGGACATCAGGCTTCACTGGTATGCTGATGGTAGCTGCCAGGCCCAATGTACCTGATGTTCTAAGTGATCTGCAGTTGCATTCAATACCCTCCAGTTAAAACTGTTGGCCTCTAAACTTCTCTTTAATGCCTCAAAAACAACATACTTGATTTTTGCTCCTAACAGCAAACAACCAACTGACCCCACTTTCCCTAGTATCCTCACCTTAATGAGTGATAGCTTGGAACTTTATTTATTGTATTTATTTGAAAGTTTGTGACCAGGAGAGGCACACTAAGCCTAGGCTTGTTTCCAGATGTGACCTGGGGGCAAGGGAAGGAGAGTATGTCTACAGATGTAGACTGACTTACAGAACCAAATTAGGCTTTTGGTGGTATTTTTAGTGAATGGGGAGAATTTGGCCAGGATACTGGGGAAATTCCCCTACTCACCTGTAGGGGGAACCTCTGTCCGTTCGGCAGGATGGCCAGTTCCGGAGGAGAGTCCATGAGGATAGATGTGGCAGAGGCTGGGGAAGTGGTCACCATGCCAGCCTCCGTTTTGCAGGAGACTGAAATCTTTTTTGATGCTTCAGGACCAAGGGATATAACCAATATCTCTATTATGGAAACAGACTTTGTCAGGGGGAACTCGAGGACCAATGGTAAAGAACTTACCACAAAGCTCCATGTCAGTACACACAGTTACTGAACTCCAAATACAGCTTCAAAAGGAAGAGGCGTTCTATCATGAAAGGAAACAGGCTTTGAATAGATCTCTATCCACTTTACACGAACAACATCTGGGACCGTGCAGCACAACAGACCTCCTTGACGATAAGACCACGGGCAGTAGTACGCCCATAACAACAGCACGAAAACCTCCAGAAACTACACCCCCTCTGCAGGTACTGTGCTCTCCAACAGGTATTCAAATAATGCCTAATTATCAGGACAATGTTACAGTCTTTACCTTCACTGCAGGAAAAATTTTTTTAGCATGGACAAAAGGAGGCAAGTGGCCTCTCATAAGTCTTCCCAGCATAACCTTTCCACAAACATCGTGGCCAGCAGCCATTGGAATAGTTAAACTGCCAGATCACACTGTATCTCAGGTGACAAGCTCTGGTCTGATCAGCATTACAGCTCTGGTTCAACCAGAAAATACAAAATATATAGAGCTAGTAGAATTGCAAGAGACAACTGTATCCCAGCTTTTCAGGGGCCAAATCCTCTTACAGTACAGCAGTGGGCTTTCTGCATAATTGGCCCCCACCAAGGGAATAATGAGTTGGGAATGGCACATGCAAGGGCAGTATCCCCTGGCCTAAGATTCACACACCACATTAATGACAATAAGAGTACTGCAGAAACTACTGCCAGCACACCAAACATGGTCCAGGAATCTGAATTTGGGGATCAATCAAAAAGTAAACTAGAGGAGAATAATGGCCAGAAAAGAAAAGGGGACGTCTCTCGGAAAAAAAGAGACAGTGTGGTACGACAAAACAGGCATATTGCAGCTAACTCAGCTAACACAATGTTAAATATTTTACGATCAGCAGTGACTAATTAAAATACAGACTTGGCACCCCAGACAACTATCTCAGCACCACCGGCGATTAAAACCATTTTTGGAATTACATTGGAGGCTGTATCAGAAGCAGCCTGGTCAGATCTTGTTCTAAAATGAGCAGGATGGATACAGGATTACAAGGGTCATTGGCTACCCAATCCTACATGGGACCCCACCACTTTTTCTCAGTCAAGTATCACTCCAGACTGGCACCCCCAACTGGAGGAATGTCATAAAGGGACAAACTTGAAGGTTACTACTTCTTCTATCCCAGGACAAGATAATAGCTCACCACAGGATCAGATGGGTCATATTGCCTACAAACACCCTGAAAATATACAAGAGCCCCATGATATTTCCTCCAATAAAACAAACCAAGTAAAGGACTCGGACCATTCCCCATGTCAGGACACTTCACAGCCTCAGGAAGGTACGAAGCCCTCTGATCTTCCTACAGAGCACTCCACTCCACAATCTGCAGATGATCAAAGGCTATCACTCTCTGAATTCTTTAAAAATAACGAATCAGAACCCCTTCCCAGAAGACATGCTGTGCGACTTAAATATAGGGGTGGAATGGACCCCCACCGGGATAGACAATATGTCGGTAAAATCCTATTAAAAGACTCACTCTGTCTCTATCCAGCTGATGTTTTTGCTCTTATCCACATCTTTGAGGAGGACACATTCGATATTAGTTTCTGCACGGCACATCTTCTGGAAATATTTTGGTCCAAGTATAATCAAGTTAAAACCTCCCCTCTCTGGATTCCTTTCGTAGCTATTCCCCTGACCAAACCTCTGATTCAATCTGTCACAGTTATGTTCTAAAATGAAAGTGTCCAAGTAGGGGATATCTATCATTGGCTACAGCAGAAATGCCAAATATTAAATGGACCAGAAGCAATATTAGACCAAGAACAATTTTGGACAGGGGGTGATGTTTTAAAGTAAAGTTACACCAAAACGAAGAAGACATCCTTCACATACCAAATTGTTTCATTCTAGGACATGACTATGGTGTGTGCTTTTACCCCAGGCAGCCTAAGGCATGCTACCACTGTGGATCCAGAACATATCTATCAAAGTGTTTGTGACAAGCTCTGATGCAATTTTTGCAATGAGGTTGGCCATACTAGTTTGCAGTGTACCAACCAGACAAAGTGCAATCTCTGTGAGGAACCTGGTCACCTTTACCAAAATTGTCCTTGGGCAACTGTAAATAGAATTTGACGGCAGATAAGGACTGCTTGGCCCACCTAGTCTGCCCATTTTCCTACCTAACAGATAAGCTGCAGATCCTAGTTAACCAACAGCTTACTTCCTCCTACCCTCCACTAGGACTGCCTTATGTCTGTCCCATGCATTCTTGAATTCCCCCACTGTTCTTAACTCCACGACCTCCTCAGGGAGGCTGTTCCATGCATCCACAACCCTCTCTGTGAAAAAATACTTCCTCAATTACCTCTGAGCCATCCCCTCTTTCTTCAAATTGTGCCCCTTGTTCTTGCACATCTTTTTCTGAAAGATGCTACCCTCTTGGACTTTGTTGATTCCTTGAGTGCTTGAAAGTTTCTATCATGTCCCCCTCTCTCCCTTCTTTCCTCAAGGGTATACATATTAAGCTCCTTTAGTCTTTCTTCGCATGTCTTCTGGTGCAGACCCTGCACCATTTTGGTTGCCCTCCTCTGGACAGCCTCTACTCTGTCTATGTCTTTGCAGAGATGGGGTCTCCAGAACTGCACACAATACTCCAGATGGGGTCTGACCAACTGTCTGTACAGAGAGATAACAACTTCCTGTTTTCTACTATTGATGCCTCTTCCTATGCATCCCAGTATCCCCCCAGCCTTCCTTACTGCCTTCTCACATTGCTTGCCCACCTTTAGGTCATCTGATATAATTACCCCCAGGTCCCTTTCCATTTTTACTGTTGTCAGTATCTCACCCCATTGTGTACTCTTCCTCTGGGTTTTTGTTTCCCATGTGCATTACCTTGCACTTCTTTGCATTGAATCTGAGCTGCCATACATTTGACCATTCCTCCAACCTTGCCAAGTCCCTTCTCATTCTTTCCACTCCATCTTGTGTATCAACCCTGTTGCAGATCTTTGTGTCGTCTGCAAAGAGACATACTTTTCCTTCCAGTTTCTCTGCAATGTCACTTATAAAGACATTAAAAAGGACCGGTCCCAGTACTGAATCCTGCGGTACCTCATTAGTAACCCCCCTTTCTTCACTGTGTACTCCATTTACTACTACCCTTTGCATCCTGTTGTCTAGCCAATTTTTTATCTAGGCTACCACCTTCTGACCCACTCCAAGGCTGGCTAACTTGTGTATTAATCTTTTGTGTGGGACTGTATCAAATGCCTTGCTAAAATCTAGGTAGGCCATGTCTGCAGCCCCTCCCTGGTCTACTACTTTGGTCACCCAGTCAAAGAAATCTATTAGATTCGTCTGACATGACCTTCCCATCGTGAATCCATGCTGCCTTGGGTCCTGTGCCCCACTGGCCTCTAGGTACTCAACAATTCTTTCCTTCAGAAGTGATTCCATCATTTTCCCTACCACTGAGGTCAAACTAAATGGTCTGTAGTTTCCTGCCTCTGTCCTGCTCCCACTTTTATGAAGAGGAATCACATCTGCCCTCCTCCAGTCCTCAGGTACCACCCTATCCTCCCATGATTTATTAAAGAGAGTAGTCAGCGGTGTCACTAGTTCTACCCTTAGTTCTTTTAGAATTCTTGGGTAAATTCCATCAGGCCCCATTGCTTTGTCCACCTTCAATTTTATTAGTTCTTTCAGAACCCTTTCTTCTGTAAATGGACTGGTATCGACCCCCATCTTCAGACTGTTTCTCTTGTTTGGTTTAGGTACCTCCCCCTCCTCTTCCTTTGTGAATACTGAGCAGAAATATTCGTTCGGTATCCCTGCTTTTTCACTGTCACCCTCTACCCACATTCCTTCCCCTTTATTAAGCCTCAGTATCCCTCCTTTGGTCTTTCTTCACTCCCTAATATACCTATAAAAGGTCTTATCCCCCTTCTTATCAGAATTGGCTATCCTTTCCTCGGTTTGGGCCTTTACTATTCTGACTGCCTTCCCATCCTCTTTCTGCGTTAACTGATAAAGTTCTCTGTCCTGCTCCTTCTGTGTTTCCTTATATTTCCTGAATGCTATCCTTTTCTCCTTAACCTTCCCTGCCACCTCTTTTGAGAATCATAGCAGTTTTTTCCTTCGTTGTGTTTTGTTGATTTGCTTTACACAAAGGCTTGTTGCCTCTGTGATGGCTGTTTTGATTACTCCCCATTGTTCCTCCACCCCTCCTTCTTGCCTGTTTGCTAGTGCTTTTCTGAGGCACTCTCTCATTTTCCCAAAGTCAGCCCTCCTAAAGTCCAGTACTCTTGCTTTTGTATGGCTTGATTGTATGGCTGTGTTTATCGTGAACCACACTGTTTGGTGGTCGCTTGTTCCCAGATGGCTACCCACTTCTAAATCTGAGATTCTTTTTCCATCCCCATTTGAGAGTACCAGGTCTAAGATTGCTCCCTCCCGAGTGGGTTCCAATACTAGCTGTCTGAGGCATGCCCCTTGTAGGCCATCAAGAATCACCCTGCTCTTGGATGTGCCTGCAGCAAAGGTGCTCCAGTTAACATCTGGCATATTCAGGTCCCCCATCAACAATATCTCCCCTTTTTTCCGCTATTCTAAGGAAGCCTTCTATCATTTCCTTGTCCATTCCCTCCCCCTGAGATGGGGGTCTGTATACAACCCCCATGCAGATTGTGGTGCAATTTCCTGTCTCCAGGGTGACCCAGAGTGCCTCATCTGCTCCCTGTTTACTCTTTAGTTCTGTTGCTTTGATCCCTTCCTTTACATAGAGAGCTACTCCTCCTCCTCTTTTACCCTCCCTGTCCCTTCTGTAGATTGTGTATCCTGGTATGTTGACATCCCAGTCATGGTACTCTGTGTACCATGTTTCTGTGACTGCCACAATACCCAGGAAACCCTCTTCCATCAAGGCCACTAGTTCAGGGAGCTTGTTACACAGACTACGGGCATTGGTACTCATCACTCTCCACTTTTTGATAACCTTACCCCTTTTAGCCCCATTCCTGTCCTTACTGCCTTTGCCTTTTTTAACATTTACCTCTGTCCTGCTCCCTAATAACTTCTCTACCTTGGTGTTTATCTCACTAATTACCATGTTTTGTGGGGGGAGGCTGGGATTTCCCTGCTCCTTTTCAGTGCCTCCCCCCTTGGCTAGTTTAAATGCTTGCCAATGAAGCATTTAAACCTCTCACCTAGGATCCTGGTTCCCCCGGACAGATGCAGACCATCACATCAGTATAGGTCTGCATCCCTCCAGGTGGCTCCCCGGTCCCCAATGAAGCCAAAACCCTGAGCTCCACACCAGTTTTCAACCCTCATTGAATTCCCTGATGAGGTGCCCTAGCATCACCCTTGCCATAGACAGGCAGCACCTCGAGAAGGTTACCATATGCACTACTTGTCTAAGGCCCTCCCCAACTCTACAAACTCCTCTTGCACTGCTCTGATCCCATTACTAGCCAGGTCATTTGTCCCTAGGTGGACAATGACATCCAGCTCCCTCCCTCGTGCAGCTGCTCCCACAATCCAGAGGATTCGCTTCCTGTCCCTCCAATCCGTGGTGCCAGGAGGGCACCTTACCTCCCTCTCCCCTTCCTCCCCATTTCTACCCCCTAATGATTGGGTCCCCCACCAGGGTTGTCTCCTTCCCTGTGGGGTCCCATGCCACCCTCCTGTGGGTCTCCTTTGTAAAGGTTCCCAGCATCCTCCTTGGTCTCCACTGCAGGTGCCTCCATAGAGGAACCACTATCCTCCAGAAGAGCAAATGAATTGTGAAGAAGTACAGCTGGAGTGATGCAACTCTGTTCCACCACCCTCTCTCTCCCTGAGCCCACCCTGGTCTAGCCTCTCCTCTTTCTTGGCAACCTCTGAGGTAGTGGCATTGGCTCTGGTGGTCCCTGGGTGGGGGAGGAGGTTTCATGAATCCTAACCAGGTCAGCCTGGAGATGGGCAACCTCCTCTCTCAGACCAGAAAGGTGCCTGCAAATAGGGCAACATCGCAGCCTCCAGAATGTCTCCCGGAACACTGCCGCCCCACAGCCATTGCACTGCACCACTCCTATCATGTCTTATTTTGTGTCCCCTCTCCTGTTTCTCTGTATGCTTACTCTCACCTCTCCTTACAACTCTCACCCTTCCTGTTCTGGGACAGCAACTTCCTATCTTCTTTAGTAGCCTCCTTCTTCCTTGCTCAATGTCAGACCACCAGCAGCTGGGGGGGGAGAGTGAGCTACTTTTTCCTTTAAGGTTGACAAAACCAATGTTTCTCTATGATCCTTCCCTTCCTACTGCCAATCAGGAAGTTCCTGTTGACAGTCAAATCCAGAGGCTATAAAAGTAGAACTGGCTTAGGGTGGGATGGAGGGCAATTAGTAAGAAAAAAGGCTAGCAACATGAAGTTGTAATTTGAGTCACCTGCTTTTATAGTGTCTAAGCCACACCCACAATTAAGCTCTCTCTCCTCCTACTGGTTTAGCAAAGTCAGCTGATACAGTACCCTTCCCAGCACAGAACACACACTGACTTTCTTTCTTTTTTTCTTTTTTTTTAACCACAATCCCTGGACCCTGAAGATCTGATTAATAAAGTGCAGACAGATGCACCACCAGATATTGATCCCCCCCCAAGCCAAATACATAAACCAGACAAAAATCACCTGATACGTCACAGACTCCTACAACATCTGATGCCTAGGAACTCTCCATTAAAAAGGAAAATGCAGGAAAACCCACTGAAGACCCTTCCACTAACCCTCTTCTACAGCCTGTTTGTTATACAGACCCCACGGATAACAGTAGCACAAAGGAACAGCTGGAAACTCCACTTCCCTCACTGGATTTTCAGCTACCTCTGAGACATTCTTCCAGAAGATTAAAGAAACCAGAAACACCACACTCAATAGAAACGGAAATTCAATTGAAGTTCTATCGACCACCTCATGGGGAGATTCTGAGCAAGAAGAGGATCAGCAGGACACAATGGAAGTAGATGATTTAACAACTCAACCCCTTGATAAACATTATGTTGGGAAGAAAAAGAGGAGTGAAAAGAAATAACCACCATTAACTGGCTACTATTCAGATTGCTTTAGTGGCATCTCTTAATTGCCGTAGCCTACTAAATAATAAAAAATGTCAGGCAGTATTTCAATTAATTTTTGATTTAAAAGTAGAAATTATTTTTTTTTACAGGAAACGTGGGTGGGAACAATCACACAGCTGACATCCTTTAAGTCAGAATGGATATGGGAACCATCTTATTGGTCCTTCGGGGCCAATGGGGCAGATAGTATTGGATTCCTCTTTTTAGGGGATAGATTCTCTCTCTATCGCCTTATGAGCTTGGTACTGAGAAGACTCCTGGTGTTAGATGGATACTGGGATGGGGATCCCTGTCACCTGATCAACCTGTATGGGCCCCAGTCCAAGGCTGATAGAGTCTCCCTCCTAGAAAAAATTCAGCCATATTTAGCCACAGCAAAATTAGCTATACTAGGAGGAGACTTTAATTGCTCCCTTTCTATACCTAGAACTATAGCATGGGACACAAAAATCCCTGGTATTCAAGCCTTGTGCAGCCTGCAAGGCTCATCGAAAGGCCACCATAGTCTCTTCATTACAGAATGAAGAAGGTGTGATTACATCCTCTATTGCAGAATTTTTTGAGATAGTAGCTAATTCTCCCACAGAGATTGAGGTAGCACAGGAACCTTCTCACCAAGCTATATACCAATATTTGAGGTCTTTGTCTAAATATGATATCTCCCCAGAAGAACTGACAGGTCTAACTCAGGACATCACCTTAGGAGAAATTACAGATGACATTAAAACAAGAAAAACTGGTGTAATCCCAGGGGGTGGATGGTATTCCCTTTGAACTTTATCAGTGTTTTCTTCCAGAAATAGCCTATAGTCTAAGAAGAGTCTTTCAGGTATTTTTCAAACATAACCAGGTCCTGAAATATTTTTCAAAATGTTTGGTAATTTATTTATATAAATCAGGGGACAGAATTAATTTTCAGAACTGGAGGCCAATTAGCCATTTAAACTCAGACTTTAAAATATTATCCCAAATTTTACACCTCCAGCTAAGAACAATAGCCACTTCTATTATTCATCCCATCCAATTTTGCAGACTCCCAAACAGAACAATTCATCATCCACTAATAATTCTCAAAGAACTCTGGGAACACTACCAGAGGCAACATAAAACAGGATGGATCATCTCTTTAGACCAGAAAAAGGCTTTTGAAAAAGTCAACCATAGCTTCTTATTCCAAACATTAGAAGCATAAGGCATTCCAGTTGTATTTCTGGAAAAAATTAAAATGATATACCACCAAGCAACATTTAGCCCAATAATATAGGAAGTAACTGGACCAGATTTTCATATTAGAGAGGGAGTCTTTCAAGGATGCCCCTTAAGTTCATTGCTTTATATACTGTATTCTTTCTTAACCCCTTATTAGAAAAACTTATGGTAAACTCAGCAATACAGGGTTTGTCTGGTGATATTCAAGAGGATGAGGTGAAAGTTCTCACATATGCAGATGACATGTGTCTACTCCTAAAAACCACAGATAGTATTTGGAAAGCCAGAAAGGAACTGTAGAAATTCTCAGAAGTTTCTTTAGCAACACTTAATTTACAAAAATGTAAGGCTATTCCCATGGATTTGGGTCCCCGCCCCATGTGTGTGATTTCCCCATTACCACAAACCCAGGTAATATTCTTGGGCTAACATTCAATACCAAAAATCTAGACACATTAAATTGTAAAAAGCTTTGCAGAATAGTGAGAATAAAGTAAATATGTGGAAAGGATACAAATTGTCAAAATTAAAACATATACATCTCATTAAAAATGTTTGATCTCTAGTTTGCTTTCTATAGGAATCATATTCCCACTTCCAGTCTCTATGGAAGCATATTTATACAGTATCATTTTTCATATGTGATGGGGTGGCCAGTTAAACCCCATCAAAAGAAACTGTACATATCCACCTCGGACAAAGGGAGGATTAGGAATGATAGATCCTGTAGCTTTCTTCCACTCACTATTTTAGTTCCATTCAATAAAAATATATTTGAACAAGTCAGACTCCCTTATCCATAAATGGTTGTTGAACAACTGGAACACCTTTTTCTCAAAATGGGATGATCCCCCCGAAATTTTCTAAATTACTACAGATTCCAGAGGCTATGAAATCCACAGTGCAAAAACTTCATAGATGGAACATTACTAATTCCTTCCTAAACAAAGCTTCTAGGAAACAATTATATCAGCATTTCTTAAAAATAACAGGTTCCCCACAACCAGACTTTAAAAACTGTTCCCCCAGGAAACAAGAAAAAGTATTAGCCCTTCTCAATGAAAAATATATTCCCGAACAGATGTGGGAGGTACTCTGACAATGTACATATGGAAAACTGAATATCAGGGGTAATAACAAACACAAGCCCGTAGAAGAGAGGACATGCCCTTATCTAGGGTGTGGGGCTTTGGAGAAATCCCTAGAACATTTTGCTTTACACTGTACTTATTCCCAAAACTTGTGGGGTTTTTTGGCACAAGTGTGGGGCTTGCTTTAGTTGCAAAAGCTTACCTATGAAGCCCTTATCTTGGGGGATTATTCATACAGATTGAGAAAGTACCATTCTGGATCTCTATCAGTTTTGTTTGCAGTGCTCAAATATTACTAATGGAATGTAAGAGTCCAATGGGTTATTCACCAAAATGAAATGCCATATGAAGTGTTCCAGATTATCTGTGAGAATGCTTTAAATTCTATTTTTTTAAAAGAGACCGAACAATATGGGCACTATACAGTGAAATCATGATGGAGAGGCCTCTTCTTTTTTATTAAATATAAATAACTTTTCAAAGGAGGCAGTATAGTGCAGTGGTTTAAGGCTCTGAGCTGCAAATCTGGTGACATCCAGCAAACCGGACCTGGGCTTGAATTCCACAGCTTCCACTTGCATACTGTGGACCCTGAGCAAGTCACTTAACTTCCCTGTGCTCCCAGGTTGCACCTGTAAAAAAGCTTTCTGCTTAGTGTGTCTCACCTTGTTAAATAACTAAAACAAAAAAAAAAACTTTTCAAAGAAAAATGAAATAATTGACAATGGTACTTAAATGAAAATTAAGGTGATCACTCGAGATAGGAAATTAATACAGGGAGTTTTGTATCTATTATAAAATGGCAATACATTTATTGCTGGTATTAAGTAATATACTTAGAATAATTGTCTGAAATTTATTTGTACATATTGTATATTTCTGGATTTATATTTTGTTTTTTTTGGAATATGGTATTGTACCTTTAATAAAAAATTCCCCTACTCTGATCAAGAAGTGCCATGGGATCTTTAACGTCCACCTGAATAACCACCAGAACAGGCAGATGGGACCTCGGTTTAACACCTCATCCAAAAGACAGCACCTCTGGAGTGCAGCACCTCATTTTGATGTACTATAGTGTCAGTATTGGGATTTATCCCATGTTCCTGATGTGGGTCTAGAACCCACCACCTTCCAATCTTCCAGCTGGTAGCTACACTTCAGATGACATGGCTATGCTTAGACAGTAAGTTCTCCTTCAGCACCCACACTGACAAACTGTGTAAGAAACTACATCTGAGGTTAGACCTTTTTCACAGAAATAAATTCAGTTTCCCTACTGATGCGAGAAAAAGATTAGGTAAGGCTACTTTACTGCCACTTCTTGATTACAGTGACCTATTGCACAAAAGTGCTGCTGCTTCACAGCTAGCTAAGCTCAGTGTTCTGTATCATAGGGCACTGCAGTTTATTTCTGGGTTGCCTGCAAGAACCCACCATTGCAACCTCTACACATGAGTTGGTTGGCCACCCTAACTACCAGAAGGCTAAAAAAATCTGTACATGTGGACCTACAAGGCCCTCTGAAATTATATACCACAACACGTATCAGTCTTTTTTTCATAGAGTCTCTAGCCTTTACAAACTGAGGACAAATAATTCTGTTCTACTAGAGGTCCCCAGGTATGCATCCAGTTATGGAGAAATGGCCTTCAGCTGGCTTGCCTCTATCTCCTGGAATAAATTGCTAGCCTCACTCAAACTGAACTCCTTGGTCAGCCTCCATTCATTCGAACTGTTATTGGAACCTCATTGCATCAATAAGTGCACGTATAATTTGACTCTTTTTTGTCTTTATTGTACTCTGTTTGCTGTATTCCATAGCTTATTTTTTATTCATGCGAGTTCCGTTATTTGCTTTTACTTTTATTACTTGTTACTGTTGTATATCACGCTTGCACATTCCAGTGTGCCTGTTGTTTGGTAAACTCTGTATTCAACGTTGTGATTGATTTACTACGTAATGCTGTTGACAGATATACTGTTTACCTGTCCTAACCAGGACCTCTTGCAAATGAGCACTGCACACTGGAGCTTTTCCTAGTGAAATAAACAGAACAAACAAACAAGTTTGAAGAATCGCCCATTCATTAATCAAAAAACTATTTATGTGTACTCATTGAATGTGACCTCAGGAAAATCAGTCACGGCTCAGCTTTGCTCCACCACTTATGAGGTTACTTGAGATCACTATCAACTTGTACAAATGAATCGTTTAGTACACACCCACCTATTGCATGTACCTTATATATTTTCTGGTGGTCTAGTGCCCCCCCCCCAGTCACTCAGCTTTTATAGTATAGTGATCGCCCACCCCACCTTGATCACCTATCCTTTATGAGTTCATGTATTTCTTTGTCTCTGCTGGTCCCCAACCCCCTAATCACCCATCTTATATAGTTAAAACAGTAATATTCCCTAGTAGTCTAGTAAGACCCCACCCCCAATCACCATTCAGATGCCCCCAAACACTATGGGCCCCTTCACACTACATGAATTTTTCCAAACGTTTTTAAAAACGTCTTATTTAATGTGTTTCAGTCCACTTTATCAGAGCATCCACACTATGCTTCAGATGCTCAATCCTCTCTCTCCCTGTCCCCTGCTAACCCCCAGTGGCTCATGCTCATACCCAAACCCAGGTCGCCGGCATGGTGTAAGGTGTGGCGTGCAGTACTTCAACCTTCAGTGTCACCGGGCCAGCACATTGAGCATGTTCTATGAACAATAGAGTTAGAGTCTGCATAAGTAATATTTGTAAGTAAAACTACTGGGGACAGTACAGGGAAAGAATAAACTTTGAACCATAAAATGTTGTGCATTACCTTGCTCAGTCAAACGTCCACCCCAGCTGTCTCTGTAGCCTGCAAACAAATGCTTCTGATAGCTGGGTGGTTGCAATGGGAGGCAGAGGGAGGGGATGGTTAATTTTATTTTTGTTTAGTTCGAGAGGGGGGAACTGAGGGGGTGAAGTGGATGCAGTGTGACAGGAGGATCAGTCCCATTTAACTGGGATCATTTAATGTCTTGTTTAGTCAGGGCTTTCTGGTTAGGGATGGGGGAGCTTGGTGATTGAATAAGAGGAGGCAGGATGAGGGAATGGTTTCCAAGTAAGTTGGGATAATTTGGGAACTAGAGAAAGGGTAAAAAAAGTAGTATGAAGACAGGATTTGACTTTAATTATTTTAGCCTAGAATTCATAAAAAGAGACAACAGATAGTAAAAGGACATTCAGAAACATTTTAAGTGTTGATGTACTATAACATTTCCTGACACCATTAGCCGCATAGTGTATTCGCCAGACAAAACAGAATGGCAACATACAGCACAGCCTGTACTGTGCAGAACAGTTGATTTGAGCAACATAACACCATGTGCTAGAAAATCATTATAGGCAATGAAAAAAAACACAATCACACTTCAAAGCAGCAACCCTGCCAAGATGAGTGGCGGTTGCCATCAAGCAGATAGTTGAGAAGGTGCATTTAATCACTGAGTGTAACATGCATTCAACAATGTGTTAATGCACCACTACCTCACTGCCACACCACAGCGAGAGGTTTACTGGGTTACCAGTCAACTTTTATTTAACTACCACTGTATCCCAGTGTAGATACTAGATTGATAACTCAGCTGTGAAAAGGGATATTGGGGTCACCCTGTTCAAAAAGGGAAATCAATGTAGTGCAGGGAATTACAGACCAGTAAGCCTGACTCAAGTTGTGGAAAATGTTTTAGAGGCCATTATAATGGTTAGGATCTCAGAACACCTCAGCTATTTCAGGATGCCCAGCATGAATTTACAAAGCATTAATTGTACCAGCTGAAGTTGTTGCTTTTTCTGCAGACATATTTAGGGTTCTAGACCAAGGGATGCCAGTAGCATGCTGTACCTGGATTTCTGTTAAAATGTTTGAAACAGTCCTACATAAGTAGCTTCAGTGGAAGCTAAGTAACTATGGGATCACTGGAAATATAGCTAACTGGACAGCCAGTTAGGTTGAACAATAGGGCCAAATAGGTTGTGTACAAGGTTCTGCCTCAGGCTGGAAACTGGTCATGTGTAAGGTCCAGCAGGGGTCCATACTGGGGTGTCTGCTGTTTAATATATACATTGATGATCTGGAAAAAGGAGTCTCAAGCAGACTGATCAAGTTTGCAGTTGCCACTAAACTCGTAAAGGTGATCAACTTCCACTAGGATAATATGTCGAGGATTTTAGAGACCCTTGGGAATTTGACTACAAAATGGCAGATGAGAGGGCTGGCTCAGTGGCACAGAGAGCTGAGGCATTCCTTCCTTACCTCTTGCCATGCCGGCAACCCGGGCTCGAGAATGACCTCAAGTCATTGGGGAGCCAGCGGGGGAGCAGGATTGAGCTGCCTTGTGGTGGCTCTCCTCTCCTCTCCCCAGGAAGGGGGGGTCACCCTTCTGCAGTCCTACCATCACCAAGTGGAGGTCCAGTGGTGGCACAGGAGGGCATGGGCAACCAGTCCGGTGGGGCATCCCACAGTGCGCAGCATGCACATGCCTCCATACCTGCACATTCGTGCCAAGCACATGAGGTTGGGGGGGTGAAAACCAGGAAGAAAAACAGTAAACAAATAACAGAAAAAAATGGCAGATGAGATTCAGTGCAGATCTGTGCAGACCTCCACTTGGGTTCTTTAATTTCTTCATGGAGGACATTGCAGAAGAACTGATGGGGAAAGCCTGCTTATTTGCAGATGACACAAAAATATGCAATAGGGTAGACACCCAGGAGGGAGTAAGGACTGTGCTGAAGGATCTGAAGAAACTGGTGGAGTGATCAAGGACTTGGCAATGAGGGTTCAATGTCAAAAAGTGCAAAATCATGCATCTAGTTCACAAGAATCACAGAACCGAGTATTACATGGGGAGGAAGTGTTGACAGTCACTAGAAAAGAAAAGGACTTCAAGGTTGCTATACCATAGGATCTCAAGGTGACAGGACAATGTAACAAGGCCGTGGCAGTGGTAGTGGGAAGCTGTGTTGTATAAGGAGAGGCATCACCAGCAGGAGGAGGGAGGTTGTGCTGCCACTGTACCGTTCCCTGGTATGCCTCCACCTGAAGCACTGTGTACAGTTTTGGAAGAACAGTTCCGAAAGGACATTGAAATAATGAAAACAGTCCAGAGAATGGCATCCAAGATGGTGTAGAGGTTGCAGGGTAAGTCCCATGAGGAGAGGCTGAAGGACCATGACGTACACTCTGAAAGATAGAGCAGCAAGGAGTGACATGATTGAGACATTCAAGTACCTCACGGGGTAAACAAGGTACAGGAGAGAAACCCTTTCATGTGAGAATGAGCAGTAGGACTAGAGGGCATACGATGGAGGGATGGGAGGAAGTACTTCACTGAGAGGGTGGTGAAAGTACAGCATCAACTACCATTCAAAGTGTTGGAGGCTAGAATGGTGGCAGTCTTCAAGCATGCATGCATAGGGCTGACATATGGGTATAATAATACAAAAACAGAGAGGAGGGAGGGACCCCAGAAAACAGTTAGGATCTGTGGAGGTACAACTGGTAGGAAATCTATGGTCAGACTGGGTGAACCAAGTGTTCCTTTTTTGCCAATAGTTTCTATGTTTTTAGGTTTCTATAGGACCTGGGAACAAATGCCAGGACTACCACCTGTATCATATGCAGCTAAAAACAGTGGATCAGGAAAAGGACCTGGTCATCATAAGAGACAGGATGCTGAAATTAACACAACAGTGTGCAGGAGCAGTGAGCAGGTTGAACATTCTCAGTTGTATATAAAGAACCATAACAGAGTGTAAAAGTATCATAATTCAACCACTCTACAAGGCATTATTGAAGGTATTTTGGGAGAACTGTATACAGTTCTCATCAACACAGTGAAAAAGGGGCACAGCTGCCATAAAGAGTGAACAGCGGAGGACTCCTAAAATGATCAAGAGAATGGAGAAATTGAGCTATGAAAGGCAATTGGTTAAATCTGGGATATTCTCACTAGAAAAGAAAAGATTGAAGGAACAGAATATGTTCAAAATTTTGAGGGGACTGAAAAATGTGGAACAGGAGTAATTGACCTGGTATTGTACAACACAGCAGGACAAGAGGGCATTCAATGCAGTGGGAGGAGGGACAGATCAAGGACTGATAATCAGAAATGCTATTTCATGAAGAAGTTGTTGCGCCTCTGGAATAGACTACAAGAGGAATGTCTACCACCCTAGACATGTTTCTCCTTGTCTTGCATGATGCCTATGAAAGCATTTCAAGCTCATTTATTGAGTAAGGGTCTATGAAATGTGAGTCAGCTTTATTCAGTTTTCCTTTCCTAAGTAGATACAAAGGAAAAAAGAAATTCAGTGTCTGTCATCCTGTTTGGAAACAGTTAATGTCAATGCACTCTTTTTATGTAGTATGACTTGGTTAGAATAATGAAATTGTACCTGATCTACAACTGATTTCCGTAAGCATGCTGTGACTGTAATCAAATTCTCTCTGAGCCGACTCTGTGGCGCTGAGCGAAGGGGTTCACTTGGCATGCTGGTGACCAGCATTTGTGCCCAGAGTCGGGGTGTCAGGAGCAAAGACCAACAGGGAGGGAGTCCAGAGCATCCACTGGATGCATCCCTACTGGGAGGGTGGGTGGCCCTCAGGCACCTGGAGGTGGACTGGGCAATGTGCCAGGCAGCATGAAGCCTCGACATGCCCCCACATATCCCCATCTCAGGTCACCATCACACTCAGGCCCAATCAGGGTGGAGGGAATGGGGAGGCCAAAAAACAGAAACAGTGCCCCCCGATCAACCGGATGATGACCTCTTGTCTCCATCGCCACAAAGCCATGGAAAGTGCCCGGACCAACCCCGCAGCACCTGGGATACGTAGTTGCACCTGCGGCCACTACCTACCCCCAAAGGGAGGAACCCACCCAACGAAGGGATAAGTAGGGTTACCCAAGGGGCTGCTAAAAGGGGTGGTGGATAGCGGCACGGCATGAGTGGCAATGAGTGCACCTTGGAAGCCCGAAGCAGTGGCCGGTCGGGGTTGCCCGGGGAGGTGCAAAGAGAAAATTCTCTCTCCATTGCAGCACCTACTACAGTATGTCATGAACATTTTCTGAAAACTGAAGTTATACTCAACTACTTGACAAAAGAGCCCATACTGAGGGGTTTAGGAGTCTAATGCTTTTTTTGGGGGGGAGGTTATTCAATTTGTAGCTGGCCATACCCCTTCACAACAACATCACCAGCCCCATTACATGGCTTCTTTTGGGCTTGCCTCAGCTGTGTCCTCCATGGTATACTGTCCCATGGCGGGGTGGTGGGGCTTCCCATATCCCATCACAGCACTGGATCCAGATCCAGAGAAGGGCCAAGTTACCAGTGTGGGGCCTACAGGAGGTCAGATACTGTAGTTAGTCTGGACAGGGCGGGCTTTTCCACATTTTCTGTCCCCTTTCTTTGAGATGCCGGCAGCTAGGGTGCACATGCGCATGTATGAAAAGGTGCATAGTGTGGGGCCAGCTGGCGTCCTCCCTCCCTACAAAGGTGCTCTGATTGCACTGCCACCTCTGGTCACCCAGGCAGCGATATCACAGTGGAGATAGCAGCCCTTCCCCCCTTCCTCCCAAAAGGAGGAGGACAGCATCCTCTGGGGTGCCCTTACTTATCCATCGTGGGTCCACTGCTGTAATTCCCTCTGGACCACAGACAGATCTTCATTCTTCAAAACCAGACCGCAAACTGAAGAAACAGGTATGAGGTTCAATGTATTTCAATGGTGTTTTGAACTTAGTGGCATAACTTGGGTATTTCTGCATATTTTTGGCCCAGATTTTTAACATGTCATTTTTGGGACCTCACTTCATGAGGAATTTTACTGACATCAAGCGAATCTGTCATGGAGGGAGATTTTGCTATCCCTGCACGAAATCTCCTTTCAGGCAGGAGATGAACATTTTCTCTGCTCTTGTTCATGAGAAGGGGTCATAAGAAGGCTATGTTGAAAATTTGGTGTAAAAATATTAAAAAACAGCAATGTTATGAGCCTATGTTGAATTTTGCGAACACAGACTCGTAACTTTGGTAATTTTCAATATTTTTACCCCAAATTTACAACACAGTCATACCTTTACAGCACCTGAATGTGACAGCTGTCATTTTTCAAATCCTGGCCACATTCCAAAATTTGGGTCTGGCAGTATAGCCTAGAGGTTAGAGTAACGAGCTGTGAATGAGCTTGGTACATCCAGCAGACAGACCTGGGTTTGATTCCCATAACCTCCAGTTGCATACTGTGTGCCTCTGTTACCTGGTTGCCAAAGAATAATATAAATATAATGCTTTTTAACATCCCAAAAGATAATTTTATGGTCCCTGCATGACATCCCCTTTCGGGCAGCAGTTGAAAATTTCTCTGCCCTTATTCATGAGGTGGGGTCTTAAGAAGGCTATGTTGAAAATGCTGTGTAAAAATACTGAAAAAACAATGGAGTTATGAGCCTACATTGAATTTTAGAAGGCAGGCTCAAAACTTTGGCAAGTTTTAATATTTTTATCCCAAATTTACAACATAGCTATATCTTTACTGCACCTCATGAATGTGACAGCTGTCATTTTTCAAATCCTGGTCAAAATATTTTTTCACATCCCGAAAGGTGTTTCATGGTCCCTGCATGAAATCACCTTTAGGCCAGGAGTTAAACATTTTCTCTGCCCATTCCTCATGAGGCAGGGTCACAGCCCTCACTTGCACACTGTGTGACCCTGAGCAAGTCACTTAACTTCCCTGTGCTCCCAGGCTGCACCTGTAAACAAGCTTTCAGCTTAGTGTGTCTCTCCTGGTTAAACAATTGGGAAAAAAAAAAACAAGGCTATGTTGAAAAATTAGTGTAAAAATATTACAAAACAACAAATTTATGAGCCTATGTTACATTTTGCAAATGCAGGCTCATTACTTTGGTAATTTGCAATACTTTACCCCAAACTCCATAGCTGCAGCCCTATTGGCTCTGGCCAGAATTTGTTTTAAATTAAGATTAGTTAGATATCTGTAACAGAAGCCACCGACTGTAGACCAGCACTTCTGTAGCCATGAATACACATGCACACCACCTGGGAACTGTGGTAAAATATTCCCATAGGATCACTTTGTAAATTGAAGGTAAAGAATAACACATGACAGGGTGTGTAGCAATGCTAAATTATTGCATGGCCCAGGAGGGTTGTGAGGCATGAGGTAGAGCAGAGTGCCTTCAACCACCTGGGACTTGCAGTATATGAGTCCTATAGGATCACTGTAAATTGTAAGCAAGCAATAACAAACAACAGAGTATGTGAAAATGCTAAATTGTTGCATGCCCAAGGTGGGTTGTGAAGCATGAGATGCAGCTGAGTACCTTCAACCACCTGGAAAGTGCAAAATTAAATTCACATAGAATCACAATATAAATTGTAAGTAAGCAATAACACACAACAGGGTGTGCAGTGCATGCCCAGGTGGGTTATGAGGCATGAGGCACGGCTGAGTGCTATCAACCAACTGGGAAGTGTGGTTGCCTTCACGTAAGTGCCAAAGGCACCTATGCTGCCATGGAAGTGAATGCTAAGGACATGAGAGAATCAGCAGGTGGCTGCTCTGAGGAGCACCAGGTCCCTGGTGTCTTCACCTGGAAACAGAGGTGACATTCCAACTTAAATGGCACACAGCTGAATGACACAAAATGAAACTAAAAAAAGGGAAATGGCAGCACAGTGAGATGTAGCTCTGAGTAGTATGGAGAAGGCAGTTTTCATGTGCACTGAATGAATGCAAGGCAGAAAGGGAAGCGTCCCTCTCAAGATCTACCACCCCACACCCCACCATAAATGTTACACTGACACTGGAGGTGCCCAATCCCCCAGTGTCATCACCTGAAATATAGAAAACCATCCCTCATTTTGTTTTTTGTTTTTAACCCTGTAAAACAGAAACCCATCCATCTTTGTCTATTGCACCATTAGTCCCCCCCACTCGAACCTCCCAGTCAACATCCACCACCCCACATCACCCCCAAGTCCTTACCTACCCACCGAGGGTCTGATGCCGTAATCTTCTCTGGACCATACAGACATCTTCATTCTTCAAAGCCAGATCGCAAACTGGGAAAATCAGTAGGCGGTTCAATGTATTTCAATGGGGTTTTGAACTTAGTGGCATAACTTGAGCATTTTTTAATATTTTTGACCCAGATTTTAACATACCTTTTTTGGGACCCCACCTCATAAACAATTACAGTGACATTAGGCAAATTTGTCCCAAAAGGTGATTTTGTGGCCGCTGCGCAAAATCACCTTTTGGGCTGGGGTTGAACATTTTTTCTGCCCTTGTTCACGAGGTGGGGTCATAAAAAGGCTATGTTGAAAATTGGTGGAAAAATATAAAAAAAAACCATCAACGTTATGAGCCTATGTTGAAATTTGCAAATGCAAGCTCATAACTCTGGCAATTTTCAAATATTTTGACACCAAATTTTCAACATAGCTGTTTGTTTACAGCACCTCATGAATGTGACAGCTGTCATTTTTCAAATCCTGATCAAAATGTGTTTTTGTGTCCCAAAAGGTGATTACGCAGTAGCTGCATGAAATCACCTTTTGGCAGGAGTTGAACATTTTCTCTGCACTTGTTCATGAGGTGGGGTCATATGTTGAAGATTTGGGGCAAAAAATATTACAAAACAACAAAGTTATGAGCCTAAGTTGAAATTTACCACCACAGCCTTGTAAGTTTGGTAATTTTCAATATTTTCACCCCAAATTTGAAACATAGCCATTTCTTTACAGCGCCTCATTAATGTGACAGCTGTCATTTTTCAAATCCTGGCCAAATGTGTTTTCGTACCTGTGGCACAGAATGACGTTTTGACAGGGACTTGAAAATGTTCACCTACCGCGTTCTTTAGGTGGTGTAATAAGAAATCTATACTGAATATTTGGTGTACAAATATGTTAAAATGTCCAGGTTATGCCTGAACGTTAAACTATTTCAGTGTTCACTCATAATTCACTAATGTTCAATATTTAGACTCTGATCTTTCAACACAGCCATTTTTCCACACCACCTCATAAATGTGAAGTGTAATTTTTAAAATCCTGGGCGAGATATGTTTTGGCACCCCTGGTGCATAATGGCATTTTTACCAGCATACTATAAATGGCACATCTAATGTCTATAAGGTGAATTCTACAACAGGTATCTTCAAAATTCGGAGTCAGAATTGCAAAAAACAAATTGTTTAACAAGCAGTCCATGCTCAGCTTCAACAAATGCTTGTCTTCCTTGCATTTAGTCAGTGCACAGTGCCTTCTTCATACTACCCAGAGCTACCTCTCACTCTGCTGCTGTTTCCCTTTTTTTATTTCAATTTGTGTCACTCAGCTGTGTGCCATTTAAGTTGGAATATTACCTCTGCTTCCAGGCAACGGGTCAACCCTGAGCAATTTCATTACCATTGTTGCAACTTCTGGTAACTAGACGTGCTCACCAATAATTCATGAACAGTGTCAGATTGTGGCAAGTGTGGTCCGAAAGTGTCCAGTGGAGGTCCTATGACTGGTTAGAAACTAGACCAGGCCAACCCTAAGCAATTCTGTGACCACTGTTGTAACTTCTGGTAATTAGAGGTGTTCACCAATAATTCATGAATAGTATCATACCATAGTAAGAGTGGTCCAAAAGTGTCCAGTGGATGTCCCATGACTGATTATAAACTAAAGCAGGCCTACCCTGAGCAATTTTACAACCATTGTTGCAACTTCTGCTAATTAGAAGTACTCACAAATAATTCATGAACAGTATCAGACTGTGGCAATAGTGGTCCAAAAGTGTCCAGTAGATGTTCCATAACTGGTTAGAAACCAGACTGGGCCTACCCTGAGCAATTTCATGACCATTGTTGCAACTTCTGCTAATTAGAGGTGCTCACCAATAGTTCATAAACAATGTCAGACTGTGGTAAGAGAGGTCCAAAAGTGTCCAGTGAAGGTCCCATAACCAGTTAGAAACCAAACTGGGCCTACCCTGAGCAGTTTTACGACCACAGTAGCAACTTCTGCCAATTAGAGGTGCTCACCAGTAATTCAAGAACAATGTCAGACCATGGCAAGAGTGGTCCGAAAGTGTCCAGTAGATGTCCCATGACTGGTTAGAAACCAGACCGGGCCTACCCTGAGCAATTTCATGACCATTGTTGCAACATTTGCTAATTAGAGGCATTCACCAATAATTCACGAACAATGTCAAACTGTGGCAAGAGGGCTCTGAAAGGGTCCAGTGGAGGTCCTATTACTGGTCAGAAACCAGACCGGGCCTACCCTAAGTAATTTCATAACCACTGTTGCAACTTCTGCTAATTAGAGGTGCTCACCAATAATTTACTAACAATGTCAGACCATGGCAAGAGTGGTCCAAAAATGTCCAGTAGCTGTACCGTGACTGGTTAGAAACCAGACTGGGCTTACCCTGAACAATTTCAAAACCACTGTTGCAAGTCTGCCAATCAGAGGTGCTCACCAATAATTCACAAACAATGTCAGACCATGGCAAGGGTGGTTGGAAAGTGTCCAGTAGATATCCCATGACTGGTCAGAAACCAGACCAGGCCTACCCTGAGCAATTTCATGACCACTGTTGCAACTACTGCTAATTAGATGTGCTCACCAATAATTCACAAACAGTGTCAAACTGTGGCAAGAGTGGTCTGAAAGGATCCAGTGGCAGTCCCATGACTGGCCATACACCAGACCAGGCCTACCCTGAGCGATTTTGTGACCACTGTTGCAACTTCTGCTAATTAGATGTTCTCACTAATAATTCATGAACAGTGTCAGACTGTGGCAAAAGTGGTCTGAAAGTGTCCAGTGGCAGTCCCATGACTGGTTAGAAACCAAAGTGGGCCTACCCTGAGCAATTTTTTGACCATTGTTGCAACTTTTGTTAATTAGAGGTGCTCATCAATAATTCACGAAGTGTCAGTCTGTGGCAAGAGTTGCCCAAAAGTGTCCAGTGGAGGTCCCATGATTGATTAGAAATCAGACAGGGCCTACTCTGAGCAATTTTGTGACTATTGTTGCACCTTTTGGTAATTAGAGGTGCTCGCCACTTGAGATGTCATCAGGTCAATCAGCAGAGAAACAAGATATAAGCAATATTTCCTGTAAGGGTGTTGCATATTCCATGTATGCCAAACCTCCGAAAAAGTGAAAACAAATTGAATTTCATGACATTTTTTGCTGATTTAAAAAACTCTAAAAGGCATCTATAAATGAAACACCTCTCATTTAGTAGATATTTTTGTGCTGAACAACATTCGTGCTCAAATTACCAGGCTGTCTTTTTTTGTGTTAAAGCTATTTGTATTTGTATGTTGCAACAAGTGAAAAAAAATTACAGAATTTTCTGCTGTCTTTTTTGCTAATTATAAAAAAAAATAAAAGGTATCTATAAATGAAATACTACTCATTCTGTAGACATTTTTGTGTTGAACAACTTTTGTGCTCACAGTACCATGCTATCATTTTTCATTCTAAAGTTATTGGCATTTGAATATGGTTAGTAAAACTAGCATAGTGGGCATAGAGAGAGAGACAGAGGCACACACACACACACACACGGACAGGTTTTTTTCTACTACATCTCACCTGAGCCCCTGCATGTTTTAAATTCCAGGCTTAGTACACACAGCAGTTCTGCTGCTTCATTAATTACCTTTCATCTAGCTGCTCTTGCCATGATCCTCCCTAAACCATGTCCTCGCATAGGTCTAGTCTCACCCCTTAACCATATCTACTCCTAGCCTACCCTTCCTTTCCCTATATCTTTTGTAGCCTCCCATGCCCCCCTTGCAGGGTTCTCAGCATCCTGAAGGGGTCCTTTTGGCCTCAGCTCTCCTTCCCCTCCTCCTTCTCTTTCTTCCCCCTCTTCTTCCCCCTCTCTACCTGTAGTACTAGTTACCAATCTACCAAATTCCTCCCTCACCTTGGCTCTACTTTAAATCCCCCCATTCTCTCCCAGCCTTCCCAGCCCCCTTGCAGGGTTCTCAGCATCCTGCAGGGCCCCCCAGGGCTCGACTCCCCCTCCCCTCCTCCTAGCATCCTTTATAGGGCCCATCCTCCCAGCATATTATATGGGTGCCTTAGACCTGGCTCTCCCTTTCCCCTCCTGCCCCTTCTTCACACATTGCACTTGTTTACCTTCCCTCCCAAACCTCCAGTTCCCCTTGGAAATCCCCACCTCCTCTAGCAGTCCTCGTCCCCTTGCAGGGTTCTCAATATCCTGGAGGAGCCCATGGGTTCAGCTTTCACTCCCCCTCCCTCTATGGCACCTATTACCTACCTGTCCCAGTCCCCCCCCCGGCACTTTATGAATCACATAAATCAAATGCACTTACTAATACCTTTTGCCTTAACTTCTCTATCTGTCTAAATTTAATTGTACCCTTCCTACTAGTTATTTATCATCTGTATAGTTACATGCCTGTGTTGCTCTCTTGTTCCCCTCTCACTTACATTAATTGCCAGTTGTTAATTGCCTACTGTTTTATTCATTATATGTAACTGTTGTCTCTTATACTTTGAATGTATTACTGCTTATCCACTCTGTGCCCCTTCCCCCCCCCCCGGTCATACCGGGTGACGAGCAACTTGTTGTTCAGTGTGTTTTCCTGGTGAAACATTTCAATCAATCAATCAATAATCAATAAAGGAAGGAGCTGACCCAGCAGGAAGGGTCGAGAGGGCTACTGTTTGTTGAAAAGCCCTCCCCAGCTCCCCTCGGTTCCCCAAAGCTACAAGGCTGGCAGCAGGAAGGGTCGAGAGGGCTACGGTTTGTTGAAAAGCCCTCCCCAGCTCCCTTCAGTTCCCTGAAGCTACAAGGCTGGCAGCAGGAAGGGTCGAGAGGGCTACAGTTTGTTGAAAAGCCCTCCCCAGCTCCCTTGGTTCCCTGAAGCTACAAGGCTGGCAGCAGGAAGGGTCGAGAGGGCTACGGTTTGTTGAAAAGCCCTCCCAGCTCCCCTCGGTTCCCCGAAGCTACAAGGCTGGCAGCAGGAAGGGTCGAGAGGGCTACAGTTTGTTGAAAAGCCCTCCCCAGCTCCCCTAAGTTCCCTGAAGCTACAAGGCTGGCAGCAGGAAGGGTCGAGAGGGCTACGGTTTGTTGAAAAGCCCTCCCCAGCTCCCTAGGTTCCCCAAAGCTACAAGGCTGGCAGCAGGAAGGTACACGATCTCAAGACTGTGCTCGGTTTTAAACCTTGGCCCCTTTTTTCTGCTCAGCTCCCTGGCGCTGTAGTACTCGCTGCTGCAGCCACTTTAATCCCAAGGAAATTAATGTATTTTGACTCTCAAGACTGTGCCTAAGACTGTGCCTACGATACACTGTAGCCTGCCTACCTTGATTTAATTAACCTTTGCTGATTCTGGTACACTGCAGCTGCTGTTTTAATTAATTTTAGCATATCCTCTAACACAGCAGCTGCTTGCAGGCTTGAAATTTTCGCCCACCCCCCCCCTCTACCATTATTTCAATACACTGGTAATCCCGCCCACTTTTGTTCCAACCTATAAACTCACTTGGAGGGCAGTCCTACCCCTCCTCCTTGCTGCATCAGTCCTAATTCAAACCAGCAAGGCAGTCCTTTTTTTTTCTTTTCTCCCTCCACTCACTCTTGCCTATTCTCTGTTTGCCTCTGTTCTACACTTATTTTGTATGGAAAAGTAATTCAGACTGAGGGTATCCCAGTTTATCTTTCCCTCACCTTTCAAATTCCCCTGCTCCTGTCCTCCTCATAAACTGCACTCTATTGGAATACCTGCCTCTTGTGAATAACTTGTATAATTGACTGCCAACCTCTGGCCACTAGGTCTCACTCAAACTGCCTTCACTATAGGTGTCACCCTGCCCTTAAGTCACCATTTCTGTCACTTATATTCTTCTCTTATAAGGGACAATCTACTTCTGATTTACAGAGGTTTCATACAAGGCATACATAATGTTCTCTATTGCATGCCCAAGGTCACTTCTGGTGGTATCAGGATTACTACCCACCATAATCATCCTCTCCTATCTCTCATGTAACATACCAGCTGGATACCCTGGGTCCCACTGCCATGAAGAATTCTCCTTTTCTCCAACCTTATATCAACTAGAACCTTGCTCCTTCTCCTAACCTGTACCTCCATATAACTCATCCTTCCAAATTGGGGCATTTCCTTCTCTATCACCCCCCTAGCATGCCCAAATACCTCAAACGCAATTACAGATTCTACAAAGAAGTTTGGGTGATGCTTCTGCGCTTATGCTTTTCAGGAGACATAAAATCTAACCCTGGCCCCAATTGGAACGCCAGGTCCACAGATGACTCCTCTTGGTTTTCCACTAAGGGCATGAAAATTGCCCACATGAATATCAGAAGTTTACCAGCAAACTTTCCTGAACTTGAAGCCTGGATAGCCCTGTACTGTCCGGACATACTTGGACTAACTGAAACATGGCTCAGGCCACAGATGCCTGATTCCATGTACAAAATACCTGGATACAGCTTGTCCAGATTCGATCGCCCCACCAAACAAAAGGGTGGAGGAGTTGCCCTTTATCATAAAGAGCATCTCAATGTCTCTGTACTCCAGTCTTGGATAACACATCACTGTGAAGCTCTGCATACAGTTCTACAACTAGGTGATGATAAAAGGCTAAATCTGATCTGTGCCTACAATCCTCCAAAGGGGGCTCTCCCTGGCTTAAATGGGCTCTTGGATTATCTGGCCACTCTAAACGGTAGATCTAAAGTCATACTTATGGGAGACTTCAACCTAGACCTATCAGGGAGTCACGCCAGTACATATACTGAAGCTCTCACCCGACTTAACCTCGCTCAACTTATCTCTAGCTCTACACGCATCTCTTCCAACTCGGAGCACCAATCTCTCCTGGACTGGATGGCTACAAATAGAACAAATAAAATAATTGCTGCAGGGACCTTTTCGGATTCTATTAGTGATCACCGGCCTATGTTCTGTATCTGGAATGGCCACTGCCTTAAACCCCCCCCAAGAATCATTCACTTGGATTTTGCCAAACTAAACCGAACTGCACTTCTCGAGGATATTAATAATATAGACTGGTCTCCCATCTATCACACTGATGATGTAAACACAGCACTTGAATACCTGATGTCTCAGCTTCTGGCCCTTCAGGATCTGCACATCCCTCTGAAAAAAGGCGTCTTAGGGGCTCCCCTAATAAATGGCTTAAAAAAGACCTCCTTCAAGCCATGATAAAAAGAGACAAGGCCTGGACCTTGGCAAAGAAGTCCCAACAATCAGAAGACTGGGTTAACTATAAACAACTGAGAAATGCCTGCAAAAAAGATATTCGGAAGGCTAAAAGGAGCTACTGCCTTAAGCTTCTCCAATCTTCAGCGGGTGATACCAGGGGTTTTTGGAACCACATCAAAAATCTCATTGGGCAAAGGCCCAAGACGGCCATTACCGACATGACACTGAATGACGCAAACTGTAACAAGTTACCTACTATTGTAATGCTCTAATCGCAATTCTCGGATCTCTCCTAATATACACTGAGAAATTCAACCAACCTCTTCACCTCCTCCTGAGGAGCAACTTTGCATGAAACCCCTTTTCGTCTCACATTAGTCTCCTCCACCGAAGTGCTGCATCTCCTCAAATCAGTATCCACCTATGGATCTGCTGGCCCGGATGGGCTACTGCCAAGCTTCTTGAAGCAGGCAGCCCCTGCCCTTGCTGTTCCTATTGCAAGAATCTTTAATCTTTCCATAATAACCCAAATGGTACCAACATTGTGGAAAACCACTCGCATTGTCCCTGTTCACAAAAAAGGGGATACCAAAAATATGTCAAACTATAGACCAATTGCCATTCTCTCTACCCTAAATAAACTTCTCGAGAAGGCCATCGCTACTCGGGTCACAAATTACCTGCACCTTAACAACCTTATATCCCCTACCCAGCACGGATTCCGAACAGAACACAGCACCACAACTGCTCTACTTCAGCTGACAAATGCAGTCCTTACAGCGATGGATAAGAGCCTGCTCACTGGGGCCATATTTATCGATCTCACAAAGGCATTTGACCTTGTGAATCACTCTCTGCTACTTTCCAAACTGTCCCGCCTTGACTTTGACCTGTCGTCCATTTCCTGGTTCGATAGCTACCTCTCAGGGAGGTTGCAATTTGTCCAAATTGAATCCACTGTCTCAAATCTTTCCCCTACCTCTGTTGGAGTCCCCCAAGGATCTATTCTTGGCCCACTACTTTTCTCCCTTGTCATTAACAACTTGCCCTCCCTTCCCTGCTCCTCCTCGTTAATCCTTTATGCCGATGACATGGTGCTTCTCTCCAGTGGTAAAGAGTCCTTATCAGTAAGAGCACATCTTCAAGCAGACTTCAACTGCTTGCAGGAGTGGTTACTACAGAACAGGCTCTAATGAATGCTAAGAAAACTGTAACTATGCTTTTGGCCCCGTCAAGAATCAGATCTCTTACTCCAGACTTATTGATACATTCTCTAGATGACTCCCTCTTGAATTCATTACCTCCTTCAGGTATCTAGGAGTCACTCTCGACCCATGTCTTGACTTTAACCTCCACATTGCGGCTACATGTAAGACAGTTTATCAAAACTTGGTCTTGCCTTTAAATTAGGTCCTCCTCAATGATGCTGCCGACACTGTGCACAAGGATTTCTCCTCCTGCTCTAACATATTGCTCTCAGGTTTACCTTAAAGCTAGCAAAGAAGACTCCAGAAATGGAGCACCTGCTATAACAGTATATGCAGATTTGCTCTCTCCGCTCACAGACTTACCCATCATTGCCTGCTCTCTCAAAACTAAATTGGCTCTCCCAGACTCGCTCAGACACTATTCTGCAGGCTGTACAATTGATAATATGATCAGAGCAGGATCCCTAAATACCTTGCCGAACTATTAACTCAGCCCTCCCAAGCATACCTCCTCAGGGCATCTGCTCAAACCCAACTTGAAATTCCCAGATATCTCACACAAAAAGGAGAACGATCCTTTGCCATATCTGCCCCCTTCTGGAACTCCATTCCCTCCCACATCAAACTCTCCAAATCCCACAAGGCCTTTAAACTGAGTCTTCGGGCACACCTATTAGAATCCGACTGCTGCTCTTGTGCTGTAACTTGAGCTTCTCTCCTAGCATTTTCTCCTCCCTATGGCACTTATTGATTTCCTACTGGTCTCCAAAATCTGAAAGTTTCCCACATCCAGCAGAAATCCAATTGTTATAATGCTACTTCATATAAGTTTTGTTTGCTGTTTGTTGTTTCAATTTAGTCATTGGTGGATCATCAGATGAAAATAATTAATGTAATGTTATCTGTTTCTCTTTGTCGTTACTGATAATGACTGTACCTGGCTGTATACCGTTCAAATGTTTGTTCTCACCTCATGCTGCGTCATGAAATACTCTTTAATGTTGACTCTGGTCTCCCCTGTCTGTACTCTCCCGGGTCGTGCCTGAATATAGGCAACATTGTTGTCTAGTGTACTTACCCGGTAAACAAAAAACAAATAAATGTCCATGCCATCTCCACCCAGCAAGCCAAAACTCCATCATTATCAGCATGAATGATGCTTGGAGTGCCACTGACATCCCCCTAAAACACTGCTCTGTATTGAAAAGACAGCATCACACCTCTCAAAACCCACCTATAATAGCAAAATGCTCTCTGCACACTCCCGCGCATGCTGATCACACTGTAAAAAGCTGTGGAAAACCAACTCACGGGAATGAGAGTTTAATGTGAATTTTAGCTGGACTGCCCCATCACACAGGAGAGTAAGCTGTAGGGGTAAGGGTTAAGACTTGGATGAAAATGAGGCAAGGAGGTTACACAGTGAATTATGGCAGTGCCGAAGACAAGGGGCACTTAACTGTACATTAAAAATAAAAATAAAAATGTGGTGGAAGAAAACTAAAGGATTATGAACAGGGGGCACCTGCAGCCCCATACTCCCCAAGCCAGGGAAGCTCTCTCTTCTCTTGTCCCCTCAGGCTCCATGGCCAGTCCAGAAGGCTATGGGGGGATGACGCAAAGTTCAAAAGGACAGGGGAGATATATGTCGAATGTCAAGTTAATGGGGCTCTGGTACAGTAGCTCCTGTCAGAGGTCATATGGGGTATATCCCCATAACCAGAGAGGAGAATAAAAAAAGTTAATAAAAAAATATACAGCAAGAAGTAGACCAACCAGTCTGCACTGTGGCAGTGATGCCACCCCAAGCACCAGAAATCCGGGTTCAGGGACAAGCCCAGGAAGGAATGCTGGAGGGCCAGAGGCAGAAAGGAGTATTGACCTTCCTGCAGGATGCTTCCCTACTTTCTGGATAGACAGTTGCTACATTCACTACAACACTGCCACATAGATGGTAAGTGAGGACACTGGCTGGTCTTTGCATCAACAACACTTGCATGCTCACTGTTAGAACCCCTCAAGTGCTGGCATCTTGAGGGCTGTGGAAATAAGCAAGACAAAAACCCAGTGGTAGCAGAATGAGGTAGGGAGCTCTCAGCCCCAACAGACCAACCTGCCATTACAGAGAAATATTCTTGAGATGAATAGCAGACTGACACAGACTTAGGGAAATTTTAGCAGGCAGTCACCTTTCCATAGACAAAAGACAAGGATGCTACACAGAGACAAAAGGGTAAAGGTCTTCAGACTGAGCATGGCAGGAAACTACAAGGACTACTAATTGCTCACTACAGGGCCACAAGTAATGTAAGATGGCTATCTCCAGCTACTTCTTTAAAGTCAGTACCACATCTTCTACACAAATAGTTTCTCACAGCGAAGATTCTGTATAATAGTGCATGGTGGAATGTTGTTCCAACCCAATTTCCATTGCAGCTGAAACAGTGTTGTACCACAGTTCAAAGGTCATGGAATGAGACTGTACCCTTCTGTGGTACAACAGCATTCCAACTGATTTGGAAAGCGCATGAGCCATTCAGTTTGAAAAACAGCTGTGGCAACAGAAACTGCAGGATCAACCAGATAAAATGTTGTGGTGGTGGCACAATCAGTCGCATAAATCCCATAGATGCAGGATCAGCCAGATAGGAAAAAACATGCAGGATCAACCATACACAGTATTTTCACTTATACAAAAAATCCAGTGTTGGCTCAACCAGATATATAAAATTACTCAAAAAATAAAATGCGATTCAGCAAGTGTCCTCTTGCTTAGTGAGAAATATGGCCTCCATTTTTGTTATTTTAAATCCCTCCCAAACACAACTGACAACCAATAGAAGTCTGCGCTATAGATGTAGGGACCTCTGGTCCCTAACAACCAACCGCTGACCCTAGCAACCAGCCTTAAATCCTGGAATAAGACACAGCATTAAATAATTTATTTTTGCATTAAAAAAAGTGATCAAACTTTTTTTGTATTATTTTTAGGGTACCATACACTATAAAAAAATACTGGATGTGCAACTCTATGCACAACCAGTGTGTTCTGCCACCTCGGGGTGCTGATTCCTATGGACCTCTCGAGCTTTGCTCTCGAGGTCAGAGGGAATCAGAACCCCTCTGTGGCAGAACACACTAGTTGTGCATAGTTTCCAAACCAGTATTCTCTATATCTGCATTACAGTGTCTCAGCAACTAGCTGATTTAGTATTTCTGAATGAGTTGTATAAAATGGATCCAGCACAACACCTTGTAAGTTTAAACTCCATTTTGCATTGCACTGTGATAGACTTTGTATAAAGGTAGCTGTTGAACTGGTTAATATTTGAAAAACAAAACAATGTGTATAGCCAGTGCAGTTCCAACTTCAAAAAAGCAATGCAAAAGTAATTAATTGGAATGACAGTTTAATGTGTATTTTACTGTACAGCCTGGCTGGACTGCCCCATCGCCCGGGGGGAGGGGGGTAAGCTGTGGGTTAAGGATTAAGAGATGGAGAAGATGGGAATGAGGCTAGGAGGTTATGCAGTGAATTGTGGCAGTGCTGAAGACAAGGGACACCTAATTGTAAATTAAAAATAAAGATAAAAATGTGGTGAAAGAAAACTGAAGGATAGTAAGCTAGCTTTTGTATGAAAACCAGGTCCGTATGCAAACCATTTCCATCAAACCTACAGTACATAAGGTGCTTGCATTGCCCTTCTGGGCAGTCACATGGAAATAAATTGTCTGTGTGAAGTAAATTGGTATTCAGGCGGGGAAAAAATATGCATGTTTCAGGTCTTAGAATGCCAGAAAATTCTCACTCAATATCATTACAATGCAGCAGTGTTCACAAAACAGAATTTAATTTAATATGCCTTGTGTATTAAACATTCCCTATGATGGCAGGAAAGCATGAAGAATGAATGTCAGCTTAGGAATAATTCAACATCAGCAGTTCCCATGACAATAAAAACTGAGTGGGTTCCTCTATAGAATCACTGGCTATATTTTATGCTGAATGCTTTGGAATCCAGGACAGAAAAATGATGGTTAATAAATATTGCCTGGCAAACTATCATTTATGCTGTCATACTGTTTAAGGTTTGTGTGCAGTAAAGGCAACTGTTAGTTCAGTCGATGCAACTGCCTGAATTAACTCTAGTTCTTTATGTCTGTATTTATCAAAGTGCATCCTTTAAACAGCAAGACAATGAAACAGTCCACAAGCAAATCCACTTCCCCAGAGTCATAGAGTTTTATCTGCCCCATAAAGCCATACCTTGTCCTTTGATTAACTGGATTTAGTATGCAAGCAGTGAGACTTGACAGCATGTTGGATAGACTGAGATCACTGCCCCAACAGGGCTGAAGTAAGGCCTGACGCCACAGAAAAAGGGTCTTGTAGTACCTGGAAGGATGGTTATCTCAGCCTGACCCACATCCTGGGGTATCTTATTGCACTTAACAAACTGGTTAGTGGGCATTTTTTATTTATTTGTTTATTTGTTTTTTGGTCATTTGTTTTTTTATGCACCTTCACACTCTGAGCCTGACCTCCTTCCGATACCCCCCAAGGCTATTAGCATCTCCCTTACCTGACTGACTTCAAATGCCATCCTCCATAGAGCCATGAATTACCTCCTAGGCAGGGATGAGGTGAAGGCCCAGTCCCTCGAGCACTTCTGGTCTTCATCAGGTGTCCGGCTTCGGAGGTTCACGCAGGGAGCTCAGGTGTAGCTTGGGGAATTTCACCGTTGGACTCAGTGTCCCTTCTTTTTTCTCTGAGTTTTGTGACTATCCCCTCAGAAGCCATGCAGTTGAGGGCTGCAAGTGTGCACCATCACCACATGATGTCACACACAACCAACAGCCCAGGTCACGCCAAGCCCTACTATCCCCTGCATCCAGAGGGCAGTGTGGCAGTGGCGGACAAGACTCTCCCTCTCCAGTGAAGGAGAGTGTCCCCTGGGATTCTGAATCCTTCACCTCCAGGTTCAGGCTCATTCCCAAACCTGGGTCGCCACCATTGCAAAATTACCGCTGCACTGATGGGCTGGCTCTGGACATTTTTTTAATTATATAATAAGAGAAGAAAAGAAAGTTTTAAATTAGATGTCACTTAGTTCCTCCAGCTATAGCTGGTACTGGGCGGGCTATCCGGTTTCGTTTCCCATGTTGTTTTGTGGACTGCTCGCCCTTCCTCCTCAGCCTCTCCTCCACATTCCACAAATTACTCCACAAATAAGTTTCGTAAGCTGCCTCCAAAAACCATCTATAGCAGAGTCCTACCTTATGGCAACCTTACTCATCTCAAGACCTGTCTTAGGCAGATAGACTGGTCCTTGATTTACAAAACTCAAGATGTTGACCTAGCCCTTGATTACTTTATTACTACTTTCAACACTGCCTGTGACACCTATGCACCAGTAATAAAGTGCAAAATCAAAGCACTCACAAATCCCTGGCTCACGGCAAAGCTATTGGCACAACTCAAAGTAGGGATCACCTCTGGGCCACTGCAAGAGCTACTGGCACTCTGTCGGACATTCAAAAGTATAAACAGGCTGCAACCACTGTACTAAACAGATCCGCTTGATGAAGGCTCCTACTTCAAGAATGCCCTCTCCAACTCCTGGGGCGAAGGAAATCCTTCTGGGACAACATAAAGAATATCATGGGTCAACAGTCCAAATCCTCTCCTACAATAATGAATGTGGATGGAACCACTACATTAGACCCAGAGATCATTGCAAACACCCTAAATGATACCTTCACGGACCTTAGTGGTGTCCTCTCATCTGATTTCTTTACTGATGCTGACCTCCAATTTCTACTTCTACTACTGCCTCTCCAACCAAACCACCCTTCCATTTCAAACTAGTAAAGGCACATGAAGTCTATAAATATGTAAAGAAGGCCATTTCTAAGTCCCGAGCAAGCAGCGACACTATTGACCTTAAACTACTGTCCCTCACTCTGGAGGAAGTACTGCTCGCCCTCACAAAAATTTTCAATCTCTCCCTCTGCTACAGCCAGTTCCCTAGGAAATGGAAGGCTGCAGTTGTCACTCCGGTGCACAAAAGTGGTGATAAGTCACTGCCTGGTAACTATCACCCGATATCAATGCTACCACCTCTCTCTAAGGCCCTTGTACGCTTGGTGGCGGATCAACTTTCAGACTACCTGGAAAAGCACAACATCCTATGCACTCAGCAGCATGGATTTAGTAAAGAGCACAGCACATCGACTGCCCTACTTGAATTCTCAGGAGCAATCCACAATGCCATGGACAAAGGAAACCTAACTGGAGCAGTCTACATTGACTTAACCAAGGCATTTGATACAGTTCACCATAGCCACTTATCAAACAACTTCTATCCCTAGGGCTCTCGCAGGGTCCTGGTGAATGGGTAAAAAATTACCTTGCTCAACGCTTTCAATCTGTAAAAGTAGCTGGAGTTCTCTCAGACTCAAAACCGGTTCACTCAGGAGTTCCCCAGGGATCCATCCTGGGCCCCCTCCTTTTCAGCCTTTTCCTAAACTCCCTCCCCAAATCCTGCCCTGAACAATTAATCCTCTATGCCGATGATGCGTGATTCTTGCCACTCATAAAGATCCGAACCTCTTCGCCTCAACCTTCAGCATGCTTTTACCAAAGTTGAGATGTGGTTCCTTGAACATAAGCTGGTTCTAAACCACAAAAAAACTAAATCCATGCTCTTCTCTAACCTGCAAAACAAGAAACGGCAAGTCCCACTCACCATTAATACATACCTGGGAAATACCCTTGAACAAGTGCCAATTTTCAAATATCTTGGAATCAACTTTGATCAAGGCCTAACCTTTGCAACTCACATTGATAGTACAGCAAAAACTACTAATCAGCGAATTGGGATTCTGTATCGGAACCAACAGCTTCTTACCCATTCTGCACTGAGGATTGCCATCCAATCGTCTATCATCTCAGTTGTTGACTATGGCTTAGTTATATATGGATCTGCCACTACTACAGCACTTAGTTGCATTACAACATCCCTAAATAAGGCCTGTCAGCTGCTCACTGGTGCACATCGACGTACCCACACATGTGAACTCTATGCTGACTCAGGTTGGTTGCAACTCTCAAACCGGATAAAGTACCTTACCTGCCTGATGGTGAAAAAATCCACTCTGGGCCTCACTCCACCCTGCATCAAGACCTGTTGCCGGCGCTAGCACCTGTTTTACCAGAAGATCAGAACACCAGCCTCTCAAGTCCCCGATGCCGGACTTCTCAGGGACAAAGATCATTTGCCTATCATGCCCCAGCTGGCTAAATGCCCTCAGCACTCATATTACTGCCTCCAACTCTCTAGGTATTTTCAAATCAAGGCTTTTCTCTCACCTTGCCACCTCCAGCTCCTGTGACTGCCCTGATTAAACCTCCTATTTTCTCACTACCCACCCTGTTCCATTATCTGACAAAGACATGTTTGGGAAACCTTTTCTCCTGCTATTGTCTGCTCCCCACACCTTTCACTTAACCTTTCTGTTCTGGACTTTTTCCCTATTTGTTTGTCCTAATCTGGCATGACCTCTTTCTTGTAATAATAATGTGATTATTGATATCTCATGTCCTTTTGCACAAGTGATTTAATATGTATTTGTACATGTTTTCTTGCTCTTGACACAACACAAATTGTTGTGTTATCTATGTAACCTTTTGTACTGTACCTAATTGATGTGGAACCTTTGTAAAAGAGCCTCTGGCTCAAAGGTAGTAATTCCTAGAACAATAAACTAAACTAAACTAAACATTCCAGCAAGTTTTTTAAACTAAATTTTGTCATAGTACTTTATTTTATTAGTGTTTTCTTGAGAGGAAAGTAGTACAGCAGCTAGATGGCATTTAAAAGATTATTGAGAACTGCAGCATGGCTGAGCTGTAAACTGCAGCATGGCCGAGCTGTAAATTGCAGCATTGCTCAGCTGTAAACTGCAGCATGGCTGAGCTGTAAACTGCAACATGGCCTAGCTGTAAACTGCAGCATGGCCCAGCTGTAAACTGCAACATGGCCAAGCTGTAAACTGCAACATGGCCAAGCTGTAAACTGCATCATGGCCAAGCTGTAAACTGCAACATGGCCAAACTGTAATCTACAGCATGGCCAAGCTGTAAACTGCAACATGGCCAAGCTGTAAACTACATCATGGCCAAGCTGTAAACTGCAACATGGTCAAACTGTAATCTACAGCATGGCCAAGCTGTAAACTGCAGCATGGCTGAGCTGTAAACTGCAGCATGGTTGAGTTGTACACTACAACATGGCCAAGCTGTAAACTGCAACATGGCCAAGCTATAAAACTGCAAAATGGCCAAGCTGTAATCTGCAGTATAGCCCAGCTGTAAACTGCAGCATGGCCCAGCTGTAAACTGCAACATGGCCCAGCTGTAAACTACAACATGGCCAAGCTGTAATCTGCAGCATGGCCCAGCTGTAAACTGCAACATGTCCAAGCTGTAAACTGCAGCATGGCCAAGCTGTAAACTGCAGCATGACCCAGCTGTAAACTGCAACATGGCCTGGCTGTAAATTGTAGCATGGCCCAGCTATAAAATGCAGCATGGCCGAGCTGTAAACTGCAGCATGGCCCAGCTGTAAACTGCAACATGGCTGAGATGTAAACTAAAGCATGGCTGAGCTGTAACTGCAACATGGCTGAGATGTAAACTGCAGAATGGCCAAGCTGTAAACTGCAGAATGGCTAAGCTGTAAACTGCAACATGGCCGAACTGTAAACTGCAACATGTCTGAGCTGTAAACTGCAGCATGGCCCAGCTGTAAACTGCAGCATGGCCGAGCTGTAAACTACAGCATGACCGAGTTGTAAACTGCAGCATGGCCAAGCTGTAAACTGCAACATGGCCGAGTTGTAAACTGCAGCATGGTCCAGCTGTAAGGGTGTGCACTGCATGTTTATGAGCAAATGACTGAGCAGCTGAGAGTGGCCAGCTACATGGTTCAACAAATGAGGCACAATGGTATAAACAAATGAAGGATAATTTTTTTCCTAAATTTTCATGTGCTTGTCATAGTGGGAGTGGAAGGTACCTGGGGATGAATGAAGGAGATAGGAAACAGATGAGTAAACCAAATCAAGATTTTTTTTTAAATAAATTTCATCAAGTTAAAAAAATTCTAAAATCACAGATTAATATAGACTGTGATAAGGCAGTCTGACACTTATACTTTTTTACCATGCATTCAGCTGAGGTAAATGTATGGGTGCCAGCCTGTTTCGTCAATCAGAAGCTAGGTTCCCCTACCCATTTTATAAATGTTGCTTGCTAATGTCAAGAACCTAGAGATAAAGAGGGAGAGACACCTGATTTATTGGGTACAAGAGGGACTCTACCCGGGGGGGAGAGGGGTGGCTTGGCCACCTATGAAGATGGACACCTAGTTTGAGAGCTCTGCCTAACCCTGCTCTCAATCCTTCAAAATGCGCCACTATTAACCCTTTCTTGAAACATATTTAGTAGCATAGTGCTTGGAGACTCACCCAGTACTTAGTGCAATGTTTTTTGTGAGTCCTACAGTGCCTAAGATCATTTGCAGGGACAAAAATCAGTGGCCGGCTCCTGTACACAAGGTCCAGGGCAACCCACTAAGGTGGTGACTACTCAGAGCTGTGGACTGACAGATTCAAATATGGCAAACATTGAAGGCATGTTCATCCATATTATGACTCAAATGGCTGCCATGACAGATTCCACTGTGCAGACCCAAAGAGAAGTAGTGGACCTGGGTTTGAGAGTCAGTGCTGTTTTGAGAAAATCATCCTGCACTGATGAGCAGCAATCCTCGCTTCAGGCCAAGATCTGGGATCAAGCACGGATGGTCCAGCTCCTTTGGTCCCAAGTCAAGAATTTCAAGAAACAGAATAGAAGAAACAACCTCCAGTTTGTCAGGTTCCCCGAGTGGGTGGAGGCAAAGGACACCATCAGCTTTCCACAAAGAGTGAACCCAATCCTGTTAAAAGTGTCCACAGAAAAAACAGTTGAAATGGACAGAACCCACCAATGAAGCCAAAACCACTCTTGGAGTGCTTCCTACTCTTTGGGGATAAGGAGAACATCCTCCGGTTGGCAAGACAGCAGGGACACTAACACGGCAAGGCCATAAAATCACACTTTATCTGGACTATTCTGTAGAACTTTCCAGGAACTGTAGGAACTTCACCATCACCAAACAGGGCCGCCACAGTCTCAGTCTAACCCCCTTTCTCAGTTACCCGGCCCCATTGGGGCGACGGTGACTGGACAGACCAGGGTTTTTGATGTCCCGGAGGCAGTGAGGGAATTCGTTCTTTGAACATGGCCAGACAAAGACCTGCAGAAATACTTTGACTGCCCCTCACCAACTAAGCCATCAATGGAGATGGAGGTTGGGCTGGTGGTGACTGCAGACAAAGCCTTGGAACAAAATCCTGATGAGCCTTTGTTACCACAGCAAAGAGACAGAAAAAGGCATAAGCAGCAGATAAGAGCATGCCGGGAAACTGACTCACACAACCCAAGATCCTATGGTTACAACCCCAACAGTCCATCTACATCAGGATCCCCAAACAAGCTGCTGGCACATCACACAATGAACAACTATGCCCCTCCTCTCTCAACCTTCACCCAGTGCTGGTGCTGAAGAGCTAACTCAGCTAAAACCACAGCACCACCCAACCCCCCCCCAAGGACAACCTAAAGTCTTGAGCCTCCTTTGCAGTGGGGTCTACTGATATGCCAGGCTGCTCACCCAATAATAGAGAACCACACCTCCTAGCACAGGGATGGCAAGGAACACTTGAAGGAGAGATGTGAGTACTGGTTGTTTGGCACTCCTATGGTTTAACTGAACTAATTCCAACAGGGATGCTCTGTGTCCATTGTGGGGTTTTGGGTCCAGGGCAGAGTGGGCAGCTGTGGGTCTGTACTATAGAGCCACATTTTCTACCTACTTTCAATGGCTTAGAATATTCAGTAGTCTGCCTGGGATCTACCTGTGGACTTCCTGCCTAGAACCACCACTACCCCCAACCATTACAGACTCCTCCAACAGACAGCTTGCTTTCTCCTTCCCACCTTTTTCCCTTCACCATGTAACCTCAAACATTTGCAGAGGATGCTGTGCCAGGTGAATGTTTGAAAGGTTGTTTTTTGGGGGGGGGAGGGGAAGTAAAACATGTATAAAACCAAAGGTCATTACATGCATATACATATGGAAAAACAGTTTCAAGGCATCTTCTAAGCAGACATTAAAAGCCTATATAACTTTAAAAACATTCTAAAAGCAACAATTGTTTTGCTTTGTAAGGACATAGACAGGGTGGAGGTGGTTCAGAAAAGGGCGACTAAGATGGTGCAGGATGGGCATCAGAAGACATTTGAGGAGAGATTAAAAGACCTCAGTATGCCTACACTGGAAGAAAGAAGGAACACAGGGATATGATAGAAATCTTCAAGTATCTTAAGGGCATTAAGGAGGTGCAGGTGGGTGAAATCTTTCAGTATAGGAGGGATGCAAGAACGAGGGGGCATGATATGAGATTAGAAGGGGGCAGGTTAAGGGACAATGTGAGGAAGTTTTTCTTCACAGAAAGAGTGATGAATGCATGAAATAGTCTACCCCAGGAGGTGGTGGGAGTAAGTATTTGAGATTCAAACATGCATGGGATAGGCATAAAGGAACCCTAGAGGTGGGAAGGAGAGGCTAAAGCTGATGTTAGAGTAGGGCCAGTGGCCATTGATTCAGGTAGGGTATATGGGCAGATTGGATGGGTCTAGTGGTCCTTATCTGCCATCAGTGTTTCTATGTTTCTAATTTGCCGATGCAAATAAAGTGTGTAGACTTTGACTATACACAAGTTTTGAAGATAATATAGTTACATGTTCAATGACTTATTTGACTCACAAGAGAAGCAATCCATTATTCCTTTTCATTTGTAAATATAGGGAATGGAAAGATTAAATGTAGCATTGAAAGTTGTACATCTTGGCCACACAGACAATAATCTAATGTATACTCAGCATTGTCCCAAAACTCTGGTTTGGTGGCATGTTTCTAATCAGTCTCAAGGATAACCTCACAAATGACTTTCTGTGTGCTGACCTCTCACAAAATACCAAATATATAGAAGACTCTCAATTCATTTTAGACTCAAAATTGCATTGATTTTGTTTAAATCTGCAAAATATTTGTTTCAACTGAATTAAAAAGTTGTTTGGATTTATACAAGAAAATGGAGCAGACAGAGGTTATATTCCAAGTTTTGCAGTTTATCATTTAAGCTAGAGAACCCAACAATCTTTAGATAGAGATTGTAAGAATTCCAACCAATGGGTGAGGGTGTCTCTAGAAAAGCCTAACATATATCACATAAAATGTGTATCTTTCCAATCTCTTTGAAACTAGTATTAGTATACCATTCTTTTGACCCACATGAAATTTGCAAATTTACTTTTACATGAAATGATTGACGCACTGCTGTAAGAGAGTCTGAAACAAAATCTCTTGTAGATTTCATGATTTGTTTGCTAGAAAGTATGGTAGACAATTCAATTCTATTTGTATGAGTGGCCCATCCTATGTTTTTGTCAAATAATACCCCAAAGTACTTATAACAATGAACTTCTTTGGTTTCTAATTAGCCTATTTTCCTGGTTTGATTTTGCTTTTCCCAATACTATTATTTTAGATTTTTGTACATTTATTTCAAGACCTAATTTTGCCATGTTATCAAAAGCAACTTAAAAGCTGGTATGATCCCAATTTTAGTCCTAGAGACTGCAATTGTATTGTCACCATACGTTAAAGTAGCGATACTGGTAGCATTAATAACTGAGGAGTGTGAATGAACATTTAACAGGACTTCCATAAGAGTTTCTAAATATAAGTTAAAAAGAATAGGCACCAAAAGACAACCTTGCTTTACCCCACATACAACAGAAATGGAATCTGTCAGGCCCCCATCTCTGGAGATCCCAATTTTGGCAGCTGTATCATAATGTGACAAGCACTGGTCAGAGCCACAACACCTGCTAATGCATTAATGTGATAAGAGATGTATTTATTTCCAAGGACATACTGAGCTGGTAAAAGCTTGTTTTCATATGTGTACTGAGGGAAGGAGAAAGGGGAAAAGATAACAGATACAAAAAAATATGGAATATAAAGTTCAGAGAAATGGAATAAGAGTAACAAAGATAAAGATGACAATTGTGTTAAAGAATAAATTGACAAAAATAAGTTACCAAGCAATAAGCTGTGGAATTGACCAAACATCAATTAAATAGTTATTAACTTATCAAAATAAAAATTAGGGGAATGACTGATACTGGGGAAGAGATATAGAATTAATGTGTCTTAGTTGTATTACTGTGATGTAAAATCCTTCACTGGTCAGGCTGCCTTCTCTTTCCGCTTTCCTAAACTTTGGAACTCTCTACCCCAACCATTAGTTCCATCTCTTCCAAATGCTCTCTCTCTTCTCTGATGCATGACCACACCACTGCCTCCTGTGCCTGCCCTTGAGTCATAGCCTTTCCCCACTCCTCAGTTTACCCTCCTCCCCTCTTTCTCCATGACCATACTGCTCCCACCTGTAGCTGCCCTTGAGCCATAGACCTTCCCCACCCCTCAATTTATCCTCTTTCTCCTCCTCATTGCCCCTCCACCCACCTCACCAACTCTCCTCCCTCTCTTCTTCCTCCATCACTTGTCTGCAGTTTCCCTTCCTATCCCCTCCCCATCTGCACTCCTTCCTTCAGTGCCCTAGCCCCTGGTGCTCTCACCATTGAAAAGTACTATTACTTGAACCCATGCTACAGATTCTCCACCGTTTTCTCATAAAATGTTTGCCTATAATTTTACCTGTCTGATAAACCTCGCTCATGTTCATTTTTTATTGTTTAATTTATATCTCTGTATGACATTTTAATGTATAAGTTAATGTTCTATGCTTTTCTAATCTTGTACAGCATCTTTATCAAGAGGAAGGGACATTGTAATAGTCCTGCAGGGTGCAGGGCTGAGGCAGCTTGTGGAAACTCCTACCAGAGGTGAAGTTGTCCTGGACTTGGTTTTAACTAACAGCAACAGAGTAAAGAATGTAGAGGTGGGGTGCCACTTAGGAAATAGTAACCACTGCATGGTGGGATTTAAAGCAAACACTAGTGAAGACATTAGTCATTCCAAGATCAGGGTTTTAGATTTCAGAAAAACAGACTTTTGGAAGATGAGAGATAGCCTGGCAGAGAGTCTTAAATACAGGGAAGAGAAAGGAGTAGATGAAATGTGTGAGTATCTCAAAGGAGCTATTGCAGAGTTGATAAAGCAATGGGGCCAGATGGGGTGCACCCCAGGGTCCTTAAAGAACTAAGAAGAGTTGATAAAGCAATGGGTCCAGATGGGGTGCACCCCAGGGTCCTTAAAGAACTAAGAGAGGTGGTGGCTGAACCTCTGACTATCCTGTTTAGCCGATCACTGGAAACAGGGGAGGTACCCAAAGACTGGAAGACAGCAGATGTAGTCCCCTTATACAAAAGTGGGAACAAAGAGGAAGCAGGGAACTACAGACCAGTCAGCCTCACCTCAGTAGTGGGGAAGATCATGGAAGCACTACTGAAGGAGAGATTGGTGGAACATCTGGTTGTCAATGGACTACAGGACCCAAGGCAGCATGGTTTCACAGGGGAGGTCATGTCAGACCAACCTCATTGAATTTTTTGACTGGGTGACTAGGGAGGTGGATCGGGGAGGGCAGTGGACATGGCCTATCTGGACTTCAAGAAGCCTTTGACACTGTGCTACATAGAAGACTATTACACAAACTGGGGAATATGGGTGTGGGCAGGACAGTAGTGTGGTGGGTAGGTAACTGGCTGGGTGGCAGGACACAGAGGGGTGGTAAATGGCTGTCCTCCACAGATGGAAGAGTGACCAGTGGGTACCACAGGGATCAGTGCTGGGACCGGTCCTATTCAACATCTTCATCAGTGACATTCGCGGGACCTAGAAGGCAGAATTTCACTGTTCGCTGATGACACAAAGCTCTGTAACAGAGTAGACACACCAGAGGGTGTAGACAGAATGAGAGCGACCTGCAGAAACTTGAAGAATGGTCAGGGGTTTGGCAGTTGAAATTCAATGCAAAGAAGTGCAAGATAATGCATAGGGGCACAAAAACCCTGGCACAATATATCAGTTGGGGGTGAGGATATAGCATGCACCAAGCAGGAAGGGATCTTAGGGTTGTCATCTCTGATGACCTCAAGGTAGGGAAACAGTGTGACAAGGCAGCAGGTAAAGCAAATAGTATGCTGGGATGTATAGGCAGGGGCATCACCAGCAGGAAAAGGGAGGCCATAATTCCGCTATACAAGACACTAGTGAGGCCCCAACTGGAGTACAGTGTACAGTTCTGGATACCTACGTAAAGACATAGACAGGGTAGAGAAGGTTCAGAGGAGGGCAACAAAGATGGTGCATGGATTGCATCACAAGTCCTATGAAGACAGGTTGAAGGAACTGAACATGTACTCCCTGGAGGAGAGGAGGAGAGAGGGATATGATAGAGACATACAAGTATCTTACAGGGAGGAACAGGGTGCAGGAAAACACTATTTTTAAGTGAAAAAGATGTTCCAGGACAAAAGGACATGGGATGAAGTTGGAGGGAGGACGATTCAGAGGAAACATGAGAAAGAATTTCTTCACAGAACGGGTGGTGGACAAGTGGAACACCCTGCCAGAGGAAGTGGTGGGGGCTGAAACAATCTCGGGATTTAAGAATGCATGGGATAGACATGAAGGAATTCTGGAGGTCAGGGGTAAGGGGCAACAGACTTCTAGGAAAACAAACTGAACTTACAAGCTCAAATGGGCAGACTGGGTGGGCCATAGGCCCTTATCTGCCGACACTGTCTATGTATCTATGTATCTATGTAACTGAACAGTGCAACAGAAGGGTGAGCAAGGCAAATAAGAAAAGGAAACCCCTCTGGTTCTCCAGGGAGGTCGCTGCAATAGTAAGGGAGAAAAAGAAGGTGTACACAGAGTTTAGAGTGTCAATGGAAGATGAGGATAAGGAAACCTATAAGGTAGCACAGAGGGAAGCTGGTAAGGCAATAAGGAAGGATAAAGCCCTGACTGAACTTAGGATTGTGCAAGGGGTAAAGGAAGGAGATAAAGCCTTCTTTAGGTACATAAGGGAAAAGAGGAAAACCGGAGGGGAGGTATGGTTAGACTAGTAGATACTGGAGGGACACTGGTAAAAAAAGATTGTGAGAAAACGTAAGTCTTAAACCAGTACTTCTGTTCTCTGTTCACCAAAGAGAACGCAGGGGTGGGCCAAGCCTGCATAACAGCAACACCCAGGAACTGGGGGGGTGACACAAGTCCCTTCATAGAGGCTCAAGTCTTGGAAACTTTAAATAAACTAAAGGTGGACAAGGCCATGGGACTGGATGGGATTCACTCGAGAGCTCTCAGGGAGCTGGGGCATGTACTAGCAGCACCCCTAGCAGAACTATTCACCAAATCACTAGAGAGTGGGTTCATACCAGAGGACTGGAAAAGGCAATAGTGGTCCTGTGCCACAAAGCAGGGAGCAGGGAGAAAGCTGGCAATTACCATCCAGTAAGCCTCATGTCAGTGGTAGGAAAGTTCATGGAGACACTACTCAAACAGAGAATCATAACGTAACTGGAATCCAGTAGGCAGCAAGACCCAAAACAGCATGGGTTCATGGCAGGTAGGTCTTGTCAAACTAACCTGGTCGACTTCTTCAACTGGGTTACAAGGATAGTAGATCTGGGAGTGGCAGTAGATATTGTCTATCTGGACTTTAGCAAAACCTTTGATGTGTTCCACACAGAAGGCTGGTAAGGAAGCTGGACCACATATGTGTGGGCAGGGAGATGGTTGAGTGGGTGAGTAGCTGGCTGAGAAGAACACAGAGGGTTCTGGTAAATGGGGCATTTTCAGCTGACAGGGAGGTGACCAGCGGGGTACCACAGGGTTCGGTACTGGGTCCCTTACTCTTCAGTGTGTTCATAGCAGACATTGCAAATGGGCTGGATGGTAAAGCATGTCTATTTGCTGACAACACCAAGATCTGCAACAGAGTGGACTCCCCTGAGTGCGTGAGGAGTATGACTTCAGACTTGAAGAAACTGATAGAGTGGTCAGAAACACGGCAGCTGAAAATCAATGCCAAAAAGTGCAAAGTCATGCTCTTAGGCAGAAACAATCAACCACAATGCACACCCCCACACCTGTTGGTGTGTGCAGGGCAGGGGTGGGGTCTTAGGAGTTAGAAACCCTAACGTCATAGTTCCCTCCTTTTTATGGTTTGATATCAACCCTAACTGATGCATTAACAAAGTTTTTGCAAAGAATTTCCTTACATTTTGAGATAGTGTAATTGTAGCCTTATTTGCTTGTGGGAGGGCCCTGCGCTTCCACCAGTGTATAATTTTTTAGATAGAGTAATTATAGCCTTATTTTCCTGTGGAAGCCCAGTGCCCTTCGGGCCCTGCACTCCCATCCCTCCATAGATTTTCTTTTTTGTACTTTATTTTTATTGATTTAACTGTAAGCATTACAGTACAAAAGCATATAGGTAGGCACATTGAAATGTTCAGACATTACATTGCAGTGATAAGACTTCATTGTTACAATATGAATAGTATATGCCCCTAACATCTGGTACCACGCTGGGGAGGTTACTAAAATTGTTTAATATGCGTATCCAACATAAAGGTATAAAAAAAGCCCTCTACTGCCACAAGCAGGGATAACTATGAACATTTATCAATTAAAGATCGTACACCCCTTGATATGGGTGAAGCATCCCTTTATCCAATCATAGGGATAAACATCATAATAGATTTATGCAGTGCTCTAACCTTCGAACTGACTAAACTATCGAATGGAACAACATTATGTTGCTAACATATATAAAGATAACAGCATTAGACCATCTATGTAACAATAGAGGGAGACGTGAAAACAGAAGATCTCATTATATAAGTGTTATTTTGGCTGCCTACAAAAAGCATGTAAACTAAACCATGGGAAGTATCAGTACTTTGTATCAAAAAACAGTCATAGATCAGATGCTTCTGGAGCAAAAAGGGAACCATCATTCAACATCAGTCTGGTCCACGTTATATGCACATGTGCAAAAAAAAACATGGTGCCAAAAATTACTGTCCTGGTGAAGAAGACAGGCTCTATATTCATTAATGTGAAGGTGCCATCAAGGAATGCCATTTTGAACCCGACTCCCCTCCCTCGATCTTTATCCCACTTAGCCAGATCTGCACATAGTGAACTTTTTCAATGTACTGTACTCACAGCTGAATATATTTCCTGGCCAAGAGCAAATGGTGATGAGGCAAACATTCAATGTAAATATTCTAGACCCCTTACAGTTTAATCACTGTTCTCAATGTTGTCCTCAGAGACCTGTTCTTTGTTCCAAAACTCCTGCTCTATCTGCTCCACACACCTGGCAGCCTCTCCGGCATCAGCAAATTGGTATGTTTTTTCCCCATATACAATCTTCAAACTGGCTGGCATTAGTAAAATATGATGAACTCCTAATTGCCTTAGTTGGACTCTTACTCCATCAAAGCCCTCATGGCGCTTGCATGTGGCGTAACTCAAATCGGGAAATATATGGATCTACTCTGCCACTCCAAAGTCCCCTGTCATTTAGCATGAAGCAAAATAGTGTCTCTTTCCAATACATTGCTCAACTCTACAAGTAGTGTACGAAGGGGGAAGCTCATTCATGGCTGATTGGCTGCTCCCTCCCCGAAGACTAATATATATTTTCAAGACACTGACTGGTTCATCCATACTTAGGGCATCTCTAAAGAAGGAAACAACAAAGTCCTTCAGATTTTCTCCTTCTGCTCCTTCAGGCATTTCTAGGACCCGAATATGAGTCAATCGGGTGTCATTCTCTAAATTTTCAAGCCTCCTTCTAAGTACTGTATTTTCCTTAGTAAGTCCCAATGAGACCAACAGAGCTGTCTCGGCTGTTTTGAAGGTGGCGTTCATTTTTCCCTCCAACTTTCCCATTTGGGTGTCCAGTGTTTTAAGTTGAGCAGCAAAAGTTTCAGCTCTTGTGTCTAGAGTCTGTATCTCCTTGAGAAAGGTGGCATTTGACAGTTGCTTTTCAGGCTCTTCCTCGGCTACTGGGTTAGATTCTTTGCTCGTGCCTGGTTTGGGATCTCTGGGTTGGGCTCCCTCTCCTCTGACCCCTAGCTTGTTTCATCTGACCATAACTCTGCAACAGAGGATAATAGAAGCTCTAGAAAAACTCCTTTCATCTCTGCTGATGATCTTCTTTCAGGTGAGCTAGATTAAAATGTGTAACATAAAGTCTGAAGGGCTATAATTATTGTTAAGCACTGTTATCTGTAGAGCACTGCAAATTCGCTGTTTGAAGCTTGGCAGTTGGACTTGCCCCCCATCCCTCCATAGAGGCATATATTTAGGTTGCTGTTGAAGGGCCCTGCGCTACCATTTATAGGCCAACAGTGACCAAATTGCCAGCATACCCATCACATTATCCCACCTTATGTACCTGGTACAGAAAATGTTTGAATCCCCACCAAAATGTAATTCTGTTCAACTGCAACACCATTCCACCCCACAGTGTGAAAACACATTTTGACTAGGATTTGAAAAATGACAGCTGAGACATACATGGGGGGGTACTAAGACGTCTATGTTGAAAATTTAGAGTCAAAGTCTTTTAAATTTCCAAAGTTACGAGTGTGCGTAGCAAAATTGCAATAAATGGTCATAACTTTGCCATTGTTACATATTTTAACCCCAAGTTTTCAACATAGCTTTCTTATAACCCCACCTTATGAACAATATGACTGTCATTACACAAATCCTGTCCGAAAGGGGAATTCACTAAGAGACCTCAAAATCACCTTTCAGGTGGGAGTTGCATAACAACATCCCAATGTCAATGAGGAGGGATCTCAAAAATGGTATGTTGAAAATTTGGTGTCAAAATATGCTGAAATGGCAAAGTTATGCACCAAAGTTGAAAATTCCATTGGAATACATTGATTTCCGATATGGAAAAAGATCTTTTTTTGTGAGTCATCATATGAAAGAAGATCTTTTTTCGTATGACGCTGATAGGAAAAAAGAATTTCAATGCAAAATAAAAAAAACATTTTATGAGCATTTATTGAGCAGTAAAGTGCAGAATGCAGCTAAGGGGGTCCCGGTAAGCAAGCTACATGTGTTTGTTCCTCCCCAGAATATCATTTTTGGGGGTTTCCAAATTTGAATTTCTAAGGCAAAACTGAAAACAAGATGTCAGTCATATGAAAAAGGATTTTCCTAAAACGAATAAGGATGATGTCATATGAAAAAATATATATTTTTTCGTTTCATACAACTATCTTTTAGTGCTTACTGAGCATGCTCAGAGACATTTTTTTCAAATTTTGAAAATGCAATAACTTAAAATCGACTTATTATTTTTTCACCAGACTAGCAAAAGGCATACATGTGGGCTAGTTCCTTTCTTCCCTGAAAATTTCAGATCAAGATTACAAACTGTCTGGGCTGTTGGTAAGTTCAAAGAAAAATCCCAATAAAGTCAATGAGTGAATAAATGCTTTTTCACCTCTCTAGACCTAGGAAACTGCACATCAGACTAGAACATAACTTGCCACATCCAGAGATCTACCCTGGGTGATGCTGCATGTGAATTTGCATGCAAATCCATTGAACGGTTGCAAAGTTGTTAAAGTGCAACATTTTGAGTTTAACATTGAAGTGCTTACTCAACCCTAACTATAGGGGTGCAACCACACCTATAATATATCTCTATATAGCTATATATATATATATATATATATATATATTTCATGGCAAAAAACTCCATTTAATGCATCAGTTAGGGTTGTTCCACAGCGATAAAAGTGAGGAAATTCAGTGTTAGGGTTGAAAATCCTAACTGCCCATTCCCCCCCCCCCCCCACACACACACACACACACACACACACACACACACACACACACACACATATACATGTAAGTAGGGAAAGGACCAAGGCAACACAATCAATCACACACAACCAGCAGGAGGTGTATACCTGTGTTACCATAAGAAGTGGAGAAATCCAACTTCAGGTATCATACATTATTTACAAAGTTGTTCTATGAGGTTAGTTCACCTGAAAGTAAAACCATGCTGGTAGTAACGAAAATGGCGTACTTCGCTTTGTTTTCAACATATGGGTGGCGAAAGGCATCATGAGTGATGCAATGTTGGTTCATGACAAATTGCTCAATTTTGAAACAGTGTAACTTTGTCATCCTTAAGTATTTTAGCACCAAAGCAGGAAAGGGCACATCTGTGGGACTAGGGCTTGCCACCCTGCAAATGTCAGCTCAAAGGACCCAACCATTTGCTTGCAGAATGATGGCGAAGATGTGCAGGCATCAGGAGCATACATTCGCAAAATACTTTTGCAAACATGAAAGTGTAACAAATGGAAGACACGAAAGTGTCGCATTTGCGAAAGCATATAAAATAGTGTTGCAAAATACTGTCACAAACATGAAAGTGTCGCAAACAGAAGACACAAAAGTGTCGCATTTGCAAAAGCATGCAAAATAGTGTCGCAAAATACAGTCGCAAACGCAGTGTCGCAGAATGCATAGTGGCCCATGCCACTGTCGACGGCGTAAAGTGATTTTCAAAAGTGTTTCAGGGAATGTGCAAAATCCTGTTTTGGGTCTTATGAACCCCAACATACCATATGTGTAGTCTGTGTTATGTGTTGGTGGCAGTGTGTGGCCCAAAACACCCAGTTGTCCATAGTGATATGTGTTTTGTGGTGCGCGGAATGTCCGGGATCAGAGTTAGCAGTGATGACCCCATGCCACTGCCCAATGGGAGCATGGGTGAGTGGTTTTGTGGTTTAGATAGTTTTATGTTATTTCTGTTACCTGCTGCTGGTTGTGTGTGATTGGTTGTGTTGCCTTGGTCCTTCCCCTACTTGCATGTATGTGTGCGTGTGTGTGGTGGTGGGATGGCAGTTAGGGTTTCAACCTATAATCGAATTCCTCACTTTGTTGCCGTGGAACAACCCTAACTGATGCATTAAATGGATTTTTTTTGCCATGAATTTCCCTTCTTTTTGAGAAAGTGCACTATAAATAGTGAACAGAATGTGGTGGTGCACTCCCACTATGTGAATTGTTGTCACTTCACTGCGCAAAAACTGTATGGCTGACTGAAATGAAAATAGGTAAATGAATACCACAACATGTATAACAAATGTTATCTGAATCTGTTCAACAACTGCACAGCGTTAAGCCAGGAAAATTGTGCAGGAGTGCCACTTCACTACACAAGAACCATATATGCGATGGAACAAAAAATTGGTAAAAGAAGACATGTACCATAGTACAGCGTGTGTCCAGAACTGTGTAAACATCCATTCAATGGTCACACAGTGCCACAAGCAAACAACTGTGCAGGCACACTTCAGCAACCGTAAGTGCCAGCGACCTGAAAACTGTCACAGTCAAAGATCTATTATAAATCTTTCTACATTCCAAATGCCAGGCAAATAGGAATGAGACACATTTTCATTCTTCGGACTGTCATATTTCCGCACCTGTAAATGTTTTACACAGCAAACCACTGCAAGGCACCTCCGTACCACTAGGGCTACCTATGCTATAAATCTCTAGCCAGTAGCACCATGCAGAACACTATGCTCAAAATGTTAACTGTTTTGTACTGCGCTAAGCAAATGCAAAAACACAAACAGTAACGTTAACACAAACGGTGATGGAAACAGTGAGGTAAAAGAAAATAGTAACGCTAATGGTAACGCAAATGCAGGCACAAACGGTAACGCACACGGTGATGCAAACATAAATGATAATGCAAACGGTAAGAGAAACATAAGCGCAAACATAAATGAAAACAGAAATGGTAACGCAAATGGTAAAGCAAATGTTAACGGCAACAGAAACGCAAATGATAGCTAAAACGGTAACGCAACCGCTAACGACAACAGGAACGCAAATGGTTACGAAAACAGTGAAAAAAAATTAAAATGGTAACAAACGCAAGCAGAAATGCAAACAGTATTGGCAATGGTGATGCAGAAGGAAACAGTAACGCACTCGATGACGGAAATGCTACAAAAAATGCAAATGCTAAGGCCAACAGAAATGCAAATGGTGATGAATATGCAAATGGAAACAATAACACAATAGTAAATGCAAATGGTTACAGTAACACCAACAATTATGCCAAAGGAAACACTAGCGCAAACAGAAATGCAAGTGCATACCCAAACACAAATGGTAACGTACACAGTCAAGGTAATGCAATTGGAAATGCAAACACAGTAACACCAATGATGACGCCAAGGTAAACAGTAATGCAAATGGAAACGCAAGAGCATATGCAAACGCAAATGGTAACACACACAGTGACGTAATGGAAACGCCAATGCAAACGGTAATGGAAACATGGAAATGCTAACGGTAGCCATATATCAGATGTAACCCAAAACTGGTAAAAGAAGACATGTACCACAGCACAGCGTATGTGTCCAGAATTCTGTGAACATCTGTTTGACGGTTGCACAGTGCCATGAACAAACAACTTCATAGGCACAGTTCAGCAACTATAAGTGCCAGTTACCCAAAAATTGTCACAGTCAAAGATCTATTATAAATCTTTCTATATTCCAAATGCCAGGCAAATCGGACACACGGTTCAAAAATTATTAACGCAGAATTAACCAAATTTCAGCACCTGTTTATGTTTTACACACCAAAACATTGCAAGGCACCTTCAGACCACTAGGGCTACCTATGCCATAAATTTCAAGCCAGTAGCACCATGCAGAATGCTATGCACAAAACGTTAACTGCGTCACGTAGTATCTCTGCAGCAAATTATTTTTCAAACATGTAAATAGCATAATTCACATCTCCAGGACATCCACTCAACACCCTCCAAATTTCACGGGAAAAGACCAAACCATTCCAGAGATATTCAATTTTTACGTTTATGTACTTTTAAGAAGTCTTCCACCACAAAATAGCGGAAATCATGGCCGAAATGTACTAAAATGGTGGACCTGGTGGCTGACAAATCAGTAACTGTGAAGTGGGTCAACTTCAAATGACAATAACTTAGGAACAGAACAACATTTTTTCACGAAACAAATCAACCACACACTGGCTGTGCTATGACTCATGCAACACAGTGCAGAAGAATAGTGTAGGAGTGCCGAATATAAAATTTTTGCCACTTCACTACACAAGAACCATATATATGATGGAACCAAAAATTGGTAAAAGAAGACATGTACCATAGTACAGCGTGTGTCCAGAACTGTGTAAACATCCATTCAACGGTCACACAGTGCCACAAGCAAACAACTGTGCAGGCACAATTCAGCAACCGTAAGTGTCAGTGACCCAAAAATTGTCTCAGTCAACACTCTATTATAAATATTTCTACATTCCAAATGTCAGGCAAATCAGATACACGGTTCAAAAGTTATTGAAGCAGAATTAACCAAATTTTCATTCATCGGAGTGGCATAGTTCTGCACCTGTTTATGTTTTACACTCCAAACCACTGCAAGGCACATTTAGACCACTAGGGCTACCTACACTATAAATTTCAAGCCAGTAGCGCCATGCAGAACGCTATGTGCAAAACGTTAACTCTGTCACGCAGTATCTCCACATTAAATTATTTTTCCAACATGTAAACAGCATAATTCACATCTCCAGAACATCCACTCAATGCCCTCCAAATAATAGTAATGCTAATGGTAACAGAAATGCAAGCACAAACGGTAACGCACACGGTGACACAAATGGAAACGATAATGCAAATGGTAAGACAAATGTAAATGCAAAAACAAATGGTAATGCAAACGGTAACGCAAGCGCTAACAGCAACGGAAATGCAAATGGTAATGAAAACGGTAACAGAAACGCAAACGGTAACAGCAACGGTGACGCAGAAGGAAACAATAATGCACTCGACAACAGAAACACTATCAAAAATGCAAACACTAAAGCCAACGGAAACGCAATCGCAAATGGTAACGAACACGCAAACGGTTACGGTAACGGAATTTGAAACGCAAACAGTAATGGTAACACCAACGATGATGCCAAAGTAAAAAGTAACACAAAAAGAAACACAAACACAAGCACAAACACAAATGCAAATGGTAACACACATGACGATGCAAAAGTAAACGCAAACAAAAATGGTAAAGCATACGCAAACAAAAACAGTAACGCAAATGCAAGTGCAAATGCAAACGCAAAGGGTAACGCACACAGTGACGTAAATGGAAACAGTAATGCAAACGGTAATGGAACAGCAAGTGGAAACGTTAACGGGTAACTGTAACAGTAACGCAAATGCACGCCCTTTTTTTCCCCAAAAAGGTGCATTCAGAAGCATAGTGAATACAAAGAATGTATGAATAATAATGGATGAAGATAGGGAGGCATACCAAACTGCCCTAAGGGAAGCAGGTAAGGCAGTAAGGCAGGCAAAGTCCCAAACTGAGGAAACACTAGCACGAACAGTAAAAGAAGGTGACAAGACTTTCTATAGATACATTAGTGAAAGGAGAAAGTCCAGAGGGGGTATTGCTAAGCTTAATGGAGAAAAGGGAGCATGTGAGGAGGAGGACCCTGTAAAGGCATCTATCCTAAATAGATACTTTTGCTCAGTATTTACTGAAGAGAAGGTAGGGCAGGGCCCACAGCTCAGCATCATGGACACAGGGGGGAGGGAGGTGAGCTACTCCTTCACAAAAGAAAGGGTCCTACAAGAGCTTGCTAAGCTCAGGGTGGATAAGGCAATGGGACCTGATGGCATACATCCCAGGGTACTTAGGAGCTAAAGGAGGAACTAGCAGAGCCATTAGCAGAATTGTTTAGTGAGTCTCTGAGCACAGGAGAGGTCCCAGAAGACTGGAGAAGGGCTCATGTGATCCCACTCCACAAGAGTGGTAGCAGGGAGGAGGCGGGGAACTACAGACCAGTCAGTCTTACCTCAGTAGTGGGGCAAGATTATGGAGGCACTCCTTAAGGAAAGGATAGTGCAACACCTGGAATCCATAGGGGCACAGGATCCAAGACAGCATGGGTTTACAAAAGGAAGGTCCTGTCAAACTAATCTCATAGATTTCTTTGACTGGGTAACCAGAGTGGTGGACCATGGGGAGCAGTTGATGTCGCTACCTTGACTTCGTAGCAAAAGCTTTTGACACTGTTCCATAGAAGTACTGATAAATAAGCTAGGTAGGCTCGGGTGGGTCAGAAGTTGGTCAACTGGGTGGCAAACTGGTTGACTGGCAGAAAACAGAGAGTGGTGGTAAATGGTATACAGTCAGAAGAGATGCAAGTCACAAGTGGGTACCTCAGGGATCAGTCCTGGGCCAGTCCTATTCAACATCTTCATTAGTGACCTCGCAGATGGACTAGAGGGTAAGGCTTTGTCTGTTTGCAGATGACACCAAGATCTGCAACAGAGTAGATGATCCAGATGGGGTGGGCAGAATGAGAAGAGATCTGGATAAACTAGCAAAATGGTCAGAAGAGTGGCAACTGGGATTTAATGCAAAGAAGTGCAAAATCATGCACATAGGGAAGAAAACCCTGAAGCCACTTATAGGCTGGGAGGGGTTGCTAGCAGTCACAAAGGAAGAAAGAGACTTGGGCATCATCATCACTGATGACCTAAAATCATCCAAGCAGACCTCTAAAGCAGTAGGTAAGGCTAGGGGGTGTTGGGTGTATTAGTAGGGGTATCACAAGTCGTAGAGGGAGGTAATAATCCCTCTGTACAAGACATTGGTTAGGCCCCATCTGGAGTACTGCGGCAGTATTGGAGGCCACACCTTCACAAGGACATTAACCAAATTGAGGCAGTCCAGAGAAGGGCAACCAAAATGGTGCAGGGACTGCATCAGAAGACATATGAGGACAGATTAACGGAGCTCAATATGTATACCCTTGAGCAAAGGAGGAGAGAGGTGATATGATCGAGACATTTAAACACCTTAAGGGCATAAACAAGGTGAAAGAGTCTAACATGTTTAAATATAAGAAAAATTGCAGGACAAGAGGACACAGCATGAGATTAGAGGGAGGCCGATTAAGGGGAATGTGAGAAATTCTTTTCACAGAAAGGGTGGTAGATGCATGGAATAGCTTACCACAAGAAGTGGTGGCTATGAATACAGTGCAGGCTTCAAACAGGCATGGGATAGGCATAAGGGAGCAATACAAATGACTATGAATAGATAGGTCACTGACAGAGCAAAGGCCGATGGCACATTTAGAAGGTAGAAAAAGAAATGGGCAGACTGGATGGGCCTTGCGGTCCTTATCTGCCGTCAACTTCTATGTTTCTATGTTTCTATGGCCCTTGGAGCAGAAAATGAGCACTTGGAATACTGAATTCCTTATATCTCAGGAACCGTACGATGTAGAAAAAAACTTTCAAATCTCATATTATTTATGACTTTCCAGGCTAGTCTTGCACTTAGCCTCCTAGTGGGGGACTAAGCATTCTTCCGACGAAAAGTCTGTATCTCGACACGTTTTCGAGATACGGGTCCTGAAAGGTGCGGCGGACGCTGTAATGTTATTCTATGGGAAAAATCAACAACTTTGGAGTCCTGTAACTTTGCAGCCCTATTATATTTTGGCACCAAAATGCACATCTGTGGGATCTTAGTGTTCTTCCCTCCAAATGTCAGCCCAAAAGACCAAACCGTTCTTTTGCAGCATGGTGACAAAGATTTCCTATTGTTTTGGGCATAGTGTCGCAAAGTAGTGTCGCAAATCATGACACTTTCGCAAATAAAATCATGGAAGTGTCACATATGTGACACTACTTTTTATAAAAAATTAAAAAACATATTTCTGGGGTGTTTTACCTCAAAAAAAAGACATGGCTAGCATCCTCTGGGCTCGAGTAGGTGAACACAACAAGAATTGTGACCCTAAAGGGTCCGAAATTTAAATGCCAAGCATTTCTGTGACCACCAACTGAAAACAAGATGGCTCATTTGCGACACTACAAGGGTCATTTGTGAAAGTAAAAAGTGCATTTGCGACATTTTCGCATATTTTGTTAACTTTTCCCAGTGACTATAATGGAAAACTTTTTTTGAATAACTTTTGAACTGTTTAATATTTTTTCACAAAATCTTCAAAAGGCACATCGCTGACCCTGGCTGCATGTTCCCTGAAGGTTTTGAACCAGCCGCACAAACCGTGCGGGCTGTAGGTGTGAGCAAAGAATGCACAAAAAAGTGTAATTTGTGTGTTTTTCAGTGCTCTGTAGCTCCACAAATGTATATCCATCCATAACGTAACTTGGCAGATCCAGAGATCTATGGTACCACACTGTGCATGCCAAATTTCAGGCAAATCTGTCTTACTGTGGCAAAGTTATTAAGCTGCCAAATTTCAGATTTAACCTTAAATGGGGTACTCACTCTAACTATAGTGGCACTACCATGCCACTATGATATATATATATATATATATATATATACATATATATATGTAATAGATAATCCACTCTAGGGCGTGCAGTCGCTCTGATATGACGCGCCTTTGGTGTGCGTGCTAGACGCATCGAGGCCGCAGGCCGAGTGTTCAACTCACCCAAGGCGCATGTGATATCAGAGCATGACCGCACACCCTAGAGTGGATTATCTATCTTATAAAATGGAAATAAATATTTTTGTGGGACAGCAAAAAAGTAGTCACTGTGTGGCATAAGAATTTAAAAAAAAAAAGAAAAAAAGGTTTGTATTTCTTTTTATTTTGATGTAGTTAGATGGAGGAGAAAGAGTGGGGAACACTGCAGGCAGACACTGAAAGCAAGTTCCTTGGTGTGAAGAAGGAAAGTAACTGCATTTTGCTTATTTTTATTTAGATTTGTGTAAAAGAAGGACTGCATTTTGCCTTATTTTTATTTAGATTTGTGTAAAAGAAGGAGCGAGCTGAGGCTAGTGGCAGACAGGACTTTCAGTTTTATCACTTACATGTAGCGTGACCGAGTGTGGTGAAAAGTGACACCTAATGTGCAGCCAAACAGTGAAAGTAAGTGACACTCTGTAGTAGAAAGCAAAGAAACTCTGCATTTCAGGTTATTTAATTTAAAACCATGTAAAAGCTGCCGTGTGAAGCAGTCGGATAGGCATAGGCTCGAGAGTGTTGGCAGCGTCGGGAGGCGTAATGCAGGGCAGAGCGAGTGTTGCTCTAGCAACTGTTGCTAGAGGAACACCAGCTCTGTCCAGTGTAACGCCTTCAACGCTGCCAACACTCTCGGTTTGCGCTAGTTCTCCGACTGCTTCACACGGCAGCTTTTTTACATGGTTTTAAATTTAAATAACCTGAAATGCAGAGTTTCTTTGCTTTTCTACTACAGAGTGTCACTTACTTTCACTGTTTGGCTGCACATTAGGTGTCACTTTTCACCACGCTCGGTCATGCTACACGTCAGTGATAAAACTGAAAGTCCTGTCTGCAACTCGCTTCAGTTGGCTACTTCTTTTACACAATTCTCAATAAAAATAAGGTAAAATACAGTTACTTTCCTTCTTCACACTGAGGGACTTGCTTTCAGTGTCTGGGTGGTTATTAGGTACCGTATTGACCACTGTCACGCTACATGTCACTAATAAAAGTGAAAGTGGTCCCCACTCTGCTTTTCCTCCCTGTAAAGAGGACGGCTTTATTGTAAGAATAGTAACTGAAAAGAAATAGGAATACAAAGCTCTTTTTTTTTCTAGTCAGTGTTAGTTTGAACTTTGGCTTGTGGGTGACTATCTGTGGTAGATGTGGAATGATGTGAGTACTGGTGAGAAGGTTTTGGAGGATAAAAAGTAGTTCAAGCGTGCGGTCATGCTGGGAGGTGTGCGGTCGTTGGGAAATAATGCACAGTCATGTGATGCATTCTGTCCAATCATGTTAGTGGAATTTCTATGATTTTACCACCCCATTTTATAAATACATATATATATATATATATATATATATATATTCATTGCAAAAAAACTTTGTTATTGCACCATTAGGGTTGAAGCATCAAAATTAGGGAAATACAATCTTAGGGCTCCAAAGCCTAAGACCCCACCCCCACTGTGCATGCAGGAATAGTCAAAGTCAAAGTCAAATTTTATTTATAAAAGGTGCTTTTCCAAAACCAAAGCACCTGTACAATACACTGCTAAAGGCTCTTCAGGTTAAAATCCCAAATCATAGAAATTCCACATTCATGTTAAAGTCAAGTCAGGTCAGGAAATGTCAATTCATATAAATAAGTCTGCAATGCAGACTTAAAGGGCTCAGTGGACAGGCATGCTCTCACTCGATGAGGTAGAAAGTTCCACAGGGTCGAGCCATAAAAGCAAATGCTCTGGCCCCCGAGTTCTTCAAACGGACCATGGGAACCTCCAGCAATCCCTCATTGGCAGAATGGAGTGGGTGGATGGGGCAGTAGGGACAAAGGAGGTCTTGCAAATAACATGGTCCCTGTTCATGTAGGACCTTATAGTTCAGCAATGTGACCTTGAAGGTGATTCTCCACCACACCAGCAGCCAGTGCAGTTCACAGAGCACAGGTGTAATGTGACTGGCTCTTGATGAGCCAGTCAACAGCCTGGCAGCCACGTTCTGCACCACTTGCAGGCAGTGGATATCCACCCCTGAAGCCCTAGGTATAGAGGGTAACCCATGAGGTGGGCGCATGAGGAAGGGTGCCATCCATTATGGCAACTCCTTCCTGGCACAATCCCTCATGGCGATGGGGAGGGTTGGGCAACCGGATGAGGCTGTGGGCGAATTGGGCAGCAACATGTCGCGCCACGTGCACAGAGTGGGGCGAGCACGGCGGCGTGGGTTGGGAGGGGTGGAGAGGCTGAAGGGGGTGGTGCTGCGGTGGCTGGCCAAGCTGCGTCGTGGCATCAGGTGCTGGCGAGTAGATGCGGTGGGAAAGGTACCGGGTTCACGTCCAGGCGCTGGTGCAATTTTATTGCGCCCGGCCCAAATCTTTTTTTTTTCCTGCCTTCACCCCCCAACATGCACCCCCCGGAGTTGAGAATCCTTAAGTAGGGAGGTGTGGGGGGTGAAGCTTCCTGCGAGGGGGGGTGTGGATGGGTGAAACCCCCCCACAGAAAGCAGTAAAATAGTGTCCTGGTGCTGATGTCCTGAGGCGCCAGGGGGAAAATGTTTTTGGCACTCTGACTGAGTGATAACGGTAATCGCCTTTAGGCATTCACCGGTATCACATAAACCCAGTATAGAGCATTGCAATAGTCAAGGTGAGTGGACACAAAGGCATGGACCAACACTGGAAGGTCCTCAGGTAGAAGAAGGTGTTTCATCCAGGTGATGTTCCTCAGATGATAAAACGAGGTCTTGACAACAGCCGACACCTGAGATGTAAGTGTCAGTTCACTGTCAAGTACAACATCCAGGTTATGCACCCATTCAGAGGCCCTCAACTAGCTGTCCCCAGTATAATACCAGATGGCCAACTAGTAGGTAGCCCCACTACTCGACAACCTGGGTCCACCACCAACACCTCAGTCTTCTCCGGGTTCAATCTCAACCAGCTGGCACTCATCCAATCCTGCATCTCAGTGAGGCAGTTGTTAAAGACTGAGATAGCATCATCTTGCTCGGGCACAAAGGACATGTACAGCTGAGTATCATCTGCATAGCAGTGAAAACTCAGCCCAAACCTCCTCAGAATGTCTCCCAATGGCAGCATATGCACCGCGAACAACATGGGAGACAAAATGGAGCCCTGCAGTACCCCACATAATGGGGGAAGAGGGGCCGAGGAAAAAAATCCCTGACACAACTCTTTGAGACCTGCCTTTGAGGAATGAGTTCCTGACATTACGCAGATCAACCGCAGGTGCTCCAGTAATACCCCATGGTCCACATTGTCAAATGCCACCAAGAGATCAAGGAGAGCCAAGATTGAATGGCTCTTCTGATCTTTCACCATCAGGAGATCATTAAGTACCCACACAAGGGCTGTCCCAGTACTATGCCTCTTCCAGAAGCTGGACTGGAGACTATCATAGACATCATGGGTGGTAAGATGGTCCTCAAGCTGCAGCACATCTACCTTATAAATAACCCAGGTTAGAAACTGGTCTGTAGTTTGCGAGACAGTCTGGATCGAGGGAGGATTTCTTCAAAAGGGGTGTTATCACCTCCTTCTTCAAGGGGGTCTGGAGACACACCCTTCTCCAACAAACACCAAACAATCTCAGTCAGGACCAGTCCGTTGACATCCAAACACTCCACAAAGAGGCGGGTTGGACCCGGATCCAAACTACAGCAAGTTGGCTGCAAGCCCCAGACCATCTTCACGATATCAGTGACCGCTGGCTGGTCAAAAGTCATCCAGACTGACTGGGTGACTTTGCCCTCCCACCGACAGTCACAACACTCAATAGAATGTGACAGCTAGACATTAGACCTAATGGTGGCAACCTTATCTGCAAAAATTTGAGCAAACTCCTCACACTTCAACTGCGAAAAATCTCTCCGATTCTGCAGACAGGCTGGATTGCACAACCTGTCCACAGTATGGAAGAACTGAGCGGGTCGATTTCTTGCTGCAGAAATCTCTCTGGACCTGAATTCTGCCTTCTTTCGAGAGATTTCAGACTGATAGTCCAAATAATGGGCCATCAGTCTAAGCTTGTCACCCTCCAGGCTGTATCTCCACCAGCATCATTCCAACCTTCGACCCACTCGCCTCAACTCCCTCAGGTCCCCATCAAACCACAGGGACCGAGGACAAAGAGTGAGTGAGTGAACATGAACAAGAGCTATGAAATCCAGAGCCAGTCCAGGGTGTGTTTTGGGGTTGGGAACCCTAATACTCATCCCATTCTACTATGCTGTACCCATCTTACCTTACTTACCCATGGAATGGGGTGAGCATTAGGGTTCACAACCCCAAAACACACCCCTCATGCCTGTTCATGTGCATGTACAGTGGGGGTGGGGTCTTAGGTTTGGGAGCCCTAAGGTCGTATTTTCCTACTTTTGATGCTTCAGCCCTAATGGTGCAATAAAGAAGTTTTTTTGCAATGAATTTCCTCACTTTTTGAGAAAGTATAATCATAGCCTTATTTGATTATAGGAGCACGGGACCATCTGGGTCCTGTGCTCTCATCAGTCCATCATGAGCGGTAGGAGTACAGGGCTCTCAGGGCACTGTGCTCCCATCCTTGCCTTTTGTAATTGTCCCTCATTTCCATGTGCGAGAGCAGGGACCTCTGGGCCCTGTACTCCTATCAGTTCTTAGTGAGTGGTGGGTGCACAGGGCCCTCCAGGCCCTGTGCTCACAGCCATGCCCATTGTAATTGTCCCTCATGTACGTGTGGGAGCACAGGGCCCTCTGGGCCCTGTGTTCCCTTCAGTGTATAGTGTGTTGTGGTACCACTGTGCCCTGCAAAGCAGTACTGCTGCCATGTTGACAATGCATGCCACAGTATAGGTCACATTTGTCCCATTTGTTACAATTCACCAACAGTTTGAAACAGGGCCTGGTAACATGCAAAACAACTTAGTACACCCAAAGGTGTACTAAACTACTCATAGCGCCGAGGTTGTATCTCAAAGCGTTTTCGAGATATAGCATCTGAAAAGTACCCCAATCATCTCAATGTTACCCTAAGGGAAATCCTGAAACTTCAAAGTATTATAACTCTGCTGCACAGTAACATTTTTCCACCAAACCAAGTCCTTTGTACCCTGAAAATTTCAGCCCAAAAGCCTAAATCATTTTTAGTTATGAAGTGGGACAGACATAAGGCAATTCTGGGGGGGGAGGGTAGGAGGAAGTAGGCTGTTGGTTAACTAGGATCTGCAGCTTATCCAATAGGTAGAGAAATGGGCAGACTAGGTGGGCCAAGTGGTCCTTGTCTGCTGTCAAAGTCTATGTCTATGCCTATGTTTAAACTGACAAAGAAATACATAATCTGGAAAAGTAGTGTCGCAAACTGCAGCAGTACACTAGTTCTTTTGGCAAACAATGTTGCAATTAAGCAGTTCAAACTAAGTTAGCCCTTTCAACATAACTACCCCATGAGATTATGCATGAAAATTTTCATGCACATCCATTGAAGGGTTGCAAAGTTATCAAAGTACAAAGTATGCTAAACTGGAAGACTGAAAATGGGAAAACATGTAAATTTAAGGATGTTTAAGACACAATGGCCCAGATATTCAAACTGCGCCCAAAAAGTGCACAATAGCAGGAGCAAGAGCAAGTCTATTGCGCCCATGCACAAAAGACATGATATTCAAAAACGGAGCAGGCCAAACTGTGCCTACAGCCGACGACTGAATATCGCACCACCTGTGCCATAGCGCAACTAGGAAGGGGAAGCTGAGCAGATCTGATGTGCCATAGCGCAACAAGGGATGTTCAGCTGAGCAGTCCAGAGGTGCCATAGCACAACCAGGGATGCCCCCCCCAGCAGCAGAGCAATGCAACTGCACAACCAGAGAGGTAGGGGCCCAACACCCATGCCACAGATGGGCACAGGAACACACAGCAGAACAGACATCATCCCCCCACACCCCATGCACTGCACAACTGGGGGAGGGCTGGAATAACCACTGGCCCATGGAGACAAGCAAACAACCCACAGCCAGGCCATGGTGCCCCATCACACCTACCGGCAAGCTGTGACTGGCACACAAGGAGGGCTGACCACCCCGTGCCACACCATCCCCCCAATGCAGAGCACACCTTGCACCGTGACCCCCAGACACCCCCATGAGCAGTGACCACCACTGCAGGAAACCCCATGCATGCCACCACCCCCACTGTGACACTGCAACCCTGTGCACCACAGAACCATGCAAGCCAGCCCCACCACGAGCACCCATCAGTGGGTGGCAGCACACAGCAGTGCAACAATGGCAGACACAGTGCCACCACGCACAGTCCCCACGAGGTACTGCGGAGAGACCAACCATGCATCGGCACATGAGGTACCCCACACGGGACAGGGTGTGCCCCAGACAACACCACCAGTGGTACAGCACCCTGCACAGTATTCCAATGACACACCCTGACCCACCACTGGCCACAACAGCCAGCACAGTCACCCACAATGGTGCGTGGAAGCATGCACCACACCGGATGCCACACAGTGTATGGACAGACATCCACCCATACCCAAGGGCACAACACAGGGATACAGTGGTGGGGCAACTAAGCCCCCAGTGTGGGCCCATGTAAACTGTGTACACACAACCCGCAGTCCTCCATGGCACTGGAGTGCCAGCCACCCTGCACAGGCACTGTGGACCCATACACCACCATCATTCACCCGGAGCACAAGTCACAGACAGTGGGGCACATCCCCTGCAACACACACAAGGCACAGCATGGAGGTGGAACAACAACTGTGGAGGCCACAGTGCCACCCAAGGCAGACATGCACCACACCAGTGACAGGAGGCAACCCAGCAATGTGATGGGTACAGTGGCTACCCTGCAGGGACTGCCACCACTGACATGCTAGCGGACTGTGCAGGTCACAGACATGCATGTGTGTCAGCTGCACAGGCCATGGAGGGGCCGATGAGTGTGCCATGGACACAGAGCACGCACCATGGACCACTACACACAGTCATCCAGTGCACAGGGCACAATACACACACCACAGACACTGACTGATAGCTACCCCCACACCATAGTCACCTCCACACAGACACACACACATACCCATGACCGCACCACCCCTGACGCCATACACACCACTGCAGCTGAGCACCTATAGCCCGCTGCAAATCAGAGACCACCACAGTATTCATATCAAAATTAAATGTATTGAACAAACATATCAAATTCAACTATTTACAATATTACGTACAAATTATATACAAGGTTGGGGGGGCTACAAACAAGGTGAGGGTGGGTAGGGGGCAGGGGTGGACAAATGGGATGGGAAAGGAGGGGTGTGAGGGTGGGTCCAGGGGGGTAGGGGAATACAGGGACTGATTGATCCCTAGCAGGAGTGCCTCTCCCCGCTCTGACTCCTCTGAGCTCTGTGCCTCCGCAGGACCACGGTGTCGTCTATCCATCTGAGGATGTCCAGGGAAGCCCTCACCACCAGAAGTATCTCCTGCAGTGCCTCCCTGATTTCCTGTAGATGGTGTGTACCTAGGACAAGGGAGCACAGTTAATAGGTGTGAATGCAAAACCCCATACAGCCCGCCCACTGTGCATGGCATACACCCGTGGAACATACCTCTGTGATGGTGTGTGACCACCCGCAGTGATAACGTCTACATGACCTGCCCACCCAGGCGCATACAGCCATGTGGAACGCTGCACACACCCACCGGCCAAGTCACGCACAGCACCACCATGGCCATTTAGTGACATGGCTCTGTGGTGCAAAGGCAGTGGCACAACCATGTACCTGGTGCATGCATGGACCACCAGTGACGTACTCCCAGACACGCATTGCCACTGGACAGTGTTGACTGTAACAAGTCACGTGCATGGCAGTGGTGTCGATGGATGGTGGCCATACCCCGCTGCCCATCCTGTCACACAGCATGCAATAGTAATCATGGATGTATGGCACTCACCTTCATCGGGCCGGTCCAGTGGGCGGTGAGGGCCCTCGCCCCACCTTGCTGCACCCTGCTCTTCCTGCCGCCACTCTTCATGGGCACGGCGGCGTTCCTCCGGCCTGTGGGGCAAACATGGAGAGAGGAACATCAGTACAATCCCATAGCAAAGTCCCCCTGCCCCCAGATGTGTGCCCTCCCACCCAGCCAGACCCACCCACCCCACACCCCGTGAACACCACCACAGCCAACCCTGATGTCCCTCCCCATGTGCTGGACACATACAACACTGTTACCCATATGGAAGATAAATGTGTGTGAACATAACCCCTACCTGGCTGTGGCACCATGCCCCTCCTGGCACATGACCGCAGGCATGCTAGTAGCTCCGGCTCCCTCCGCCGCAGGTCCCCGTACCGGTGGCGGCACTGCTCGGCACTCCTCCCCCGTCCTGTGGCCTCCTCGAGTGCAGTGGGCACCTCCGCCCACACCTGGGTCCTGGACCTGTCCAGTGGCACCTCCCCAAACAGTGGCCCATGGTGTGGCTCCACAATGGCCACTAGGTTGGCCAGCTCACTTGCAGACCACTGGGCTGCCCTCCTGCATGCCATTCTCGCTGCTCGATATGGCAATATGGCTCTCTGCAGCATGGCTCCCCACATGCAGATGCTGCGTGGTACAGTGCTGCCATTCCCTATTGCGCTGTCACCGAACAGCACGATAGAGGTGCACCCATGCCTGATGCATGGCGCCTAGGGGGCAAAGGTTGAGCACAGGGTCAAGGGTCTCTGGTGCATGGACACGCACAGCGCCATTGGAACCAAATGCATGTAGCGCGATTGGCTGCCTGTGTGCTACCGCCATTAGCGGCCTACCATGCAGTTGGCCCAGTGCGCCTATGATGGCCCAGTGCCACAGCGCCATGTAGTGACCATCGCTATAGCACCACTGGCACAATGCTGGCCATGCCCTGCATTGCCTATCATGCACAGCACATCATCAGCACAGCAGATGCCTGCATCAGCAACCTGGGCATGCGGAGTGAGGTGTGTACTACGCATGTCACAGAACTGCGCCATTGGCTCAGCACATTCAACACAATTGCGCAAAGCGCAACAGCGCGATATTCAGCCGTCATATGCAAATCATCTAATCAGCCATTCAATGGCGCAGCACTGCAATTTGCATATACTTAAAGTTGCGCCTCGCCTCATTTGCATGGGTTGCGCTATAAAAGTGCGACATTGGGCTGCAGTGGCCATAGTCGGTTACTGCAGTCTATTGGTGAGTTGCATGCTGTTTGGGAGTGTGGACTGTGGATTTAGGGACATGCATGGGACTGCACAGTCACAGGTAACAACTGCCATTCTTACAGGCTACATAATGACCGAGCAAGTTGTTGGAGAGGAGGAACACAGTGGTGGGAGGAGGAGGAGGGCCTAACTTTACCAAGGCCGAAACTGAAGCCCTGTTTGAGGCCTACCTGGATCAGGAGCCACTTCTCAGTGGATGGCGGGGAACACCTCAAGCCCGTGCTGCTGCATGGGAGGAGGTGGCACGTGCTGTGAACCTGCATGGCAGCCACCAGCGCTCCGTGCAGGAGTGTAAGAAAAAGATGGGCACAGACAGGAGGAGGATAAAGGAGAAGGTGGCTGCCATCAGGGCAGCATGAGCTGCAACAGGTGGGGGACAGCCAGTGGTGGTACAGCTGACCCCACAAGAGGAGAGGCTTGCTGGAAGTATGCAGTGAAGTGCCATTGAGGGTGTCCCGGGTGGTGGCTTCCAGACGGGTGGTGGCCCATCACTGCATGGTAAATCATGGCCTGTCTGGGGGGGGAGAGGGTAGGTCACATGCAGTAATGCGACTTTGCTTTCCCTTACAGATCCTGAGCATCTGCATGGGTCAGCGGAGGTGGGCCTGTTCACTGAGGACAGTCAGCTGGAGATGGAGGAGGGCCCAACCACCTCCATGGGAATACGTGGATCATTGCGACAGTGGGGCCGCCTGGCTGTCCACACTGATGTCATTGTAACAGGTGTGGAGGAAGTCCTGCCTGTGTCCCAGCGTGCCGGCATCCACAGATGCCAGCATGCTGTGACTGGAGCCGATGCAGAGTCCTTCACCGATGATAATGATGCTAACATCATGGCCAGTGACACGTGTGTGCCACAGGATTGCCACACAGCAGGGCACCTCGCGCCCATGGCTGTGGGTGGTGCTGCCATGGAGGCCTGCGTGTCAGCACAGTCCCAGCCTGTGTCTGTCAGCACCAGTGGGGCAGCACTGGTGTCTGTTCAGGACAGTGGGACTGTTGCGGCCACTGTGGCAGCACCAATGAGCCTTGGGGAGCAGCAGCTGGAGGGGCAGCATCAGCAGTTGGCCAATGGGCTTGGGGGTACAGGGTTCAGCAGTGGTGTCTGTGCACCACCTGTGGACATGCCCAGACCTGGTCCTGGTGCGCAGCACCCACCCTCAAGGGGTGCTGATCATCAGGGCAGTGCACACCCTGAGGGACAGGATGCCGAGGAGGCAGATGACCTCTTGGACGAGCACACCCGCCTACTGCAAGCATCAGTCCAGCAGCAGATGCGGCTTGCGATGTCAGTGGATGCACTGCGTGTGGCTCTGGAGCAGGCAGAGAAGCGTTGCAGCAGGGACACCGCTCTGATCCTGGCAGGGATGGACCATTTGCGGGAGGATGTGACCACTGCCATTGACAGGCATGCACAGGCATTCACTGCTGTCATGGCCACAATGGGCACACAGTCAGGTGCCCATGCATCGTGGACACCATGCAGTGCACTGTCTGCCCCCATTCCCGGCATCGTGCGGCTCCCACCCTGTTGACACCGGGTTCAGCTGTGGGCATCCCGAGCACTCCTGGCGCAGGCATGTTTGGTGTGCTGCAGACCCCTGTACGAGCACGGTTGTGTTCACGCAGTGGAACCCCTGGGGGACCATCAGTGCCACCCCATGAGGCCAGTGGTCAGCCTGTCAGTGCTGGCGGATCTTGGCGGGGCCACCCACGCATCTGTGGCGGCCAGGGCACTGTGTCACGTGACTGACCTGTCTCCCAGCGCAGCTACTGTCTGGTGCTGCCCTGTGTGCATTGTGTGTTTCAATGGGCAATGCACAGGTGGGTACCCAGCCCTGCACACAGACACACTGTCCACCTGCACACCCTCCCGGCTGTTGTCCGCAGTTGCGTGTGCATGATGATGCCTGCATTGCGCTGTACACCAATGTACAATGGTGCTCAGCATCTGACACACGCACATGGACAGGCAGTGGGCGTGGTGGCCTGTGGGCATGTGTGTTGCTAGGGTTGGCGTTCTGGGTCGGTGTGCCTCCTGCCCTCTGTGCACGTTTGGTGTGTTTTGTGTGTGTGTATGTGTGTGTGCGTGTGTGTGTGTCCGTCCACTTGGCATGTTAATCCTCACCCATCCCTGGTTGTGTGTGTGCTTCTGTGCCCTGCCACTTCCCTTGATGGCATGCACCCCTGGTGTGTGTCCATGCGTGTTTGTGGGTTTTGCCTTAGCCACTGGTGCTTGCACATGGCCCCATGACTTACCTGGGTTGACTGAAGTGCTCCTCCATGATGGTGTACCGGTGCAGCTGTGCCAGTCGGATCAGTCGGGGGTCCCATCAGCCAAGGGAGGCTGCCCATCACCATAGTCACCGGTGTCCTCATCGTCCCCATCGCTGTCCCCTCTTGACCTGTCGGCTATCCCACATTCATTGGCCATGTTGCGCAGGATGCAACAGGCCAGGAATAGCCCGCAGGCCTTTGAGGGGCTGTACTGTAGGGCACCGCCGGAGGTGTCCAGGCAACGGAAACATGCCTTCAGCATCCCGAACACCCACTCGATGACATTACGTGTGGTGGCATGTGCCTCATTGTAGCATTGCTGCGATGGGGTCGTGGGCCACCGGTAGGGTGTGAGCAGCCAGGGATGGAGTGGGTATCCACTGTCACCTGTGTGTAGAGGGTGGAGGTTAGTTTGGTGATCAGCATCGCCCTGCCCCAGGCCATGTAGGCCACTACCCATGTCACCTCTGGCCATGCCCCCAGGCCCTATGATTGTCCATGTGGTTTGCATACTCACCCACTAGGTGTCCAGTGGGGATGTCCCCACTCTCGAATCTGTGGCACAGTGCTGACTGGTGCCAGATGAAGGCATCGTGTGCTCCCCCAAGGTGCTCGGCACAGACATTGATTATGCGCCCCCTGGCATCACACACCACCTGGCAGTTGATGCTGGCATAGCCCTTGCGATTGATGTATGGGCCCCCTCGGGGCCAGGTGGTGTGCATATGGCCACATGGGTGCAGTCTATTGCCGCTAGCATGCCAGGCATACGTGCTACCCTGTGGAACTCCTGTATGTTTACTGTGCACTCCGTTGGTGTGCTGGGGAAATGGAGGTACTCCACAGCATGTGGCAGCAGTGCGCTGAGGAAATGGGTGAGGTGGCGTGACATGGCTGACTGGGTTATGCCTCTGGTGTCCCCAGTTGGTCTCTGGAAGGTACCTGTGGCGAGCAAGCACATGCAGGCTGCTACTTTAGTCTCCACTGACAAGGCATGGCTCCGTCGTGTGGGTGCCTGCATCACATCACTGCACAGCTCACAGAGCCACCTCAGAATTGCCCTATTCAGGCGGTACCGGCCCACAATCTCAGTATCAGTGTACAGCTCAAAGCTGGTGTGGGCTCGGTACTGCCTGTTGGGGGCACACCGCTGATGGGCCTTCCACAGCCATGCCCCCCTGCTGCCCGCCTTCTCACCCCCCTCATAACAGCCTCCATCTGGAAGGTGGCACTGGCCATGTCCCTGGCTTGTGTTCACCCCCCCGGCAGCTGTTACTGTATTCCCCCGCTGTCCTCCCTGCTACTTCCCCTGCACCGGGAACACCTGCCTGTGGTGGCCTCTGTGCTGTGTGGCACTTCCCTTCTGCACTAGCTGTGGCTCCCCACCTTCCCTGTGCCTTGTGTGTTCAGGGTGCCCTTTCCTGGCCTGCCCTGTGTTCCCTCCTGCCCTGTCTGTCTGCCTAGAGTTCTGCCTCATGTGGCTTCCCTGTAGCGTTCTTGCGCCTCCCTTGCTCCTTTTATTTTGGCTCCATTTCCACTATGGCGCAACTTCCGCTTGCTTCTTTATTGGCGCATGGCGCAAGTCGCTAACATCGTGACTCGCCATTAATGCATGGTTCCTCCCCTTCGGTTGTGCATGCCTTCATTATCATTAGCTTGTTGCTCAGCATGATTGGGCGCAACTGCCTTCTGCCGAATATCACAGAATGGCGCAATTTCGGACTTGCGCAGGCGCAACCCTATTGCGCATGGCTCAACTCTTTTGAATATCTGAGCCAATATCTCAGAAACCACACAAGCAATGCAAATGAAAACAGCAACATCAACAGACCTACACCACAAAATTATGCATGCAAACGTTCATGCATATCAGATGATGGGTTTCAAAGTTATTAAAGTGCAAAGTATGAAAAACTGGATGACTTTGCGAAAATGGGAAAAACATGTAAATTTAAGGATATCTGAGACACAGTATCTTCAAAACCTCATAAGCAATTCAAATGGAATTAAACACATCAACAGACCAACCCCACATAATTATGCATGCAAACTTTTATGCATATATCTTGTAGGGCTCCAGAGTTATTAAAGTACATATTATGCAAAACTGGAAGACTTAATAAAAATGGAAAAAGCATCTTAGCATAATGATGTTTGAGACCCAATATCTCACAAATCTCACAAGAGGCTCAAATGAAATTTATCACATAAACAGATAAATCCCTAGATTACACAAGCAAAATGTCATGTACATCTAAGGAAGGGTTCTAAAGTTATTAATGTGCAAATTTGCAAAAATGGAAGACTGCAAAAATGGGAATGAAACATGTAAATTTAAGGATGATTGAGACACAGTGCTTCAAAACAAACACAACATATTTGCATGACATTTACCACATGAAGTGACCTATCACCAAAGCTTATACATGCTAAATTACATGCAAATCCATTGAAGGGTTGCAAAGTTATAAAGGTGTAAAGTATGCAAAACTGGATGATAGTGTGCAAAAAGCACTTTCACTTTTATATCTATTTTTTCCCATTGGAAATAGCTGGAAACTTAAAATGATTATAACTTTAGAATGGATTAATATTGTTTCACCAAACCGTCAAAGGGCACATCTGTGACCCACATGCTTTCTACCCTGAACATTTCAGACCACAACATAAAGGCATTTCTGAGACAGGTGGACAAAGAAATGTCAAAAAACTGGTAAATTTTGGATTTTTTGACAGTTTCTTTCTCAATAACCACACAACAGATTCCCACACAAATGGCACATTAAGGGACCTACACCTAGAGATTATGCATGCCAACTTTTGTGCACATCTGTTGGACGGTTCCAAAGTTATTAAGGTTCATAATTTCAGGTTTAACATAGAAGTTTGCACTCAACCCTAACATGTTGGTGTGGGCAGTGCCGTATATATATATATATATATATATATATATATTCATTGCAAAAAGTCCATTAATGCATCAGTTAGGGTTGCTAGCACAGTGAACAAAGTATGGAAATGTGATGTTAGGGTTACTCCATACCACCCCATCCTCCACTCACTAACAGAGTGCAAGCCTGGTTAGTCGCCGGGTTTTGAACTCTCACCCCATTCCATGTGTAAACAAGCTGACATGCTATAGCATAGGAGAATGGGGTGAGAGTTAGGCCTGACACCCCATGACACACCCCGATGTCTGTTGGTGTGGAGAGAGTGGGGTGGCAGGGGTAGGGTAGTAGGGGTGTAACCCTAACATCACATTTCCATACTTTTGTTGCTGTACTATCAACCATAACTGATGCATTAACCTAGTTTTTTTGCAATGAATTTCCCTTCTTTTTAAGAAAGTGTAATGTAACTGGTAACTGGTACATGTTAGTGGGAGCACAGGCCCTCCGGGCCCTAAGCGCCCATCACATTGCCCATTTGTAGTGTAATGGTATGTGTATGTGGGAGTGCAGGCCCTTTGGGCCCTGTGCTCCCACTTACACATAAGTACGGAGCCATACAGCAGCACCATAGTAGTACTCCAAAGGAACCCTTGTAACACGTTTTTGGCAATATCTCGGTAACCGTAGCAAGTAGGAAAAAATTCCACTGTAGGTGTAATCTATGACTTTGAAACTTCCTCATTTGCTTAGGTGGGATAAACTGCAGGTAGTGAAAAATCCAAATCTCACACCGTTTTCAAGATACGGGTGCTGAAACGTCACCGCGGGCACTGCAATGTTAGCCTATGGGAAACGTCTCAACTTCAGAGCACTGGGCCTGTGAAATGTTTTGGGACCAAACCACCAAAAGGCACATCTGTGGGACCAGAGTTTGCCACCCTGCAAATGTCAGTCCAAAAGCCCCAACCGTTTTGCTGCAGTGGGATGGCAAAGATTTGCTGTTTTTGGTCAAAGTACTGTCACAAATTGCGACAGTTTTGCAAAACAGGCACAACACTTTTGTGATTTGCAAAAGTGTTGTAGCCATTTCTATCACAATTTGTGACAGTACTGGGGCTCCAATTTAAAAAAAAGACATTTCTGGGGTGGTCCCCCCAAAAAAGATAGGGCTGTGATCCTCAGAACCTGACTAGGTAAACACAACAGTCAGTGTTTACCTAGGGGGTCCCAAATTTAAATGCCATGCATTTTTCTCTCTTGCTAACTGAAAACAAGATGGCTGCAGCATGACAGTAAAAAGGGCCATTTGCAACAGTAAAATGTAGTGACGGCAGCTTTTGTGAGGCACATATATTTCTTTCCCATTGACTATGATAGGAAATTTGTTTTTTGAATAACTTTTGAATGGTTTAATATTTTTTCACCAAATCTTCCAAAGGCACATCAGTGACCCAAGTGACCCAAGTGACCCAGACTGCATTTTCCCTGAAGATTTCAGACCAAATGGACAAACTGTGCGGTCTGTAGCCACACACAAAGAAATGTGCAAAAACTAGTTTTTTGTTTTTGTTTATGGCTGCTCCACAGTTCTACAACCGCTTACCTGACCATAAAGCAACTTGCCAGATCCAGAGATCTATGGTACCAGACTGCGTATGCAAAATTTCAGGAAAATCTGTCATATGGTGGCAAAGTTATTAAATGCAACATTTGACTTCAGTAAAGCTTTTGATACTGTTCCACATAGAAGATTGATTGATTAATAAGCTGGGTAGGCTTAGGGTGGGTCAGACGTTTTTCAACTGGGTGGCAAACTGGTTGATGGGCAGAAAACAAAGAGTGGTGGTAAACAGTATACAGTCAGAGGAAATGCAAGTCACAAGTGGGGTACCTCAGGGATCAGTCCTGGGGCCAGTCCTCTTCAATATCTTCATCAGTGACACTGAAGATGGACTGGAGGGTAAGGTTTGTCTGTTTGCAGATGATACCAAGATCTGCAACAGAGTAGATGATCCAGATGGTGTGGGCAGAATGAGAAGAGATCTGGATAAACTGGCAAAATGGTCGGAAGAGTGGCAACTGGGGTTTAACACAAAGAAGTGCAAGATCATGCGCATATGGAAGAGAAACCATGAAGCCACCTATAGGTTGGGAGGGTAGTTGCTGGCAATCACAAGGGAAGAAAGAGACTTGGGCATCGTAATCACAGATGACCTGAAATAATCCAAGCAGACCACTAAAGCAATAGGTAAGGCTAGGGGGATGCTGGGGTGTATTAGTAGGGGTATCACAAGTCATAAGAGGGAGGTAATAATCCCACTTTACAAGACACTGGTTAGGCCCCATCTGGAGTACTGCATGCAGTATTGGAGGCCACATCTTCACAAGGACATTAACCAAATTGAAGCAGTCCAGAGAAGGGCAACCAAAATGGTGCAGGAACTGCATCAGAAAACATATGAGGACAGATTAATAGCGCTCAATATGTATACCCTAGAGCAAAGGAGGGAGAGAGGTGATATGATCGAAACATTCAAACACCTTAAGGGCATTAATAAGGTGAAAGAGTCTAACATGTTTCAATATAAGAAAAACAGCAGGACAAGAGTGCACAGCATGAGATTAGAGGGAGGTCGATAAAAGGGTAATGTGAGGAAGTTCTTTTTCACAGAAAGGGTGGTGGATGCATGGAACGGCCTACCTCAGGAGGTGGTGGATATGAATACAGTGAATACAGTGCAGGGCTTCAAACAGACATGGTATAGGCGTAAGGAAGCAACACAGATGAGTATGAATAGATAGACCATTGACAGACCAAAGGCCAATGGCACATTCATAAGGTAGAAAAATAAATGGGCAGACTGGATGGGCCTTTCAGTCCTTACCTGCCATCAACTTCTATGTTTCTATTTGGGGTTTAACATAGAAGTGGCTGTGCAATCCTAACTATACTGGCACTGAATGAGCGGGGCCACTGTATCGGCGTTGTAGGATCCAGAAGATGCCCTGGGGCAAAATGGAACCAAAATTGTGGTCCGCTTTGTCTGGTTTCCATACCCAAGGACACTACCAATTTTGGTAGGCAAGTGGTTCGGGCGGCCCGGGAGGTTTATTCAACTCGGGTAGTGTTATGCAATGCCAGGTCCATTAAATACAAGACTGCAATTATTGCAGATCTAGTTGGAACAGTGGACCTGGCATGCATCACCGAGACCTGGCTGGATGAGAATTCCAGCCCCATATTGGAGGCTTTAACTCCAGCTTGGTACTCAGTGATATACCACCCGAAACTGGATCATGGGGGGAGGGGTTGCGGTCTGTTTAAAGACCGAACTTAACCTCACAAGTGTACCAGTTGAGGAGGCAGAGTCATTTGTGTACCGTGGTAGCAGGTGTAGGTTGTAGGATCGCCCTCATCTACCGTCCACCCAGAGGTGAGAAGCTGTTCCTTCAGGAAGTCGAGGACTTCGTCATCGACATGGCATTTGAGTCGCCCAGGCCGATGGTCCTGGGCGACTTCAGTGCCTGGGTCGATGATGAACTCTCACAATTTGGACAACACTTCCTCCAGCTGATGACATCTCTGGGCCTTACACAGATAGTTACCACTGCTGTCCATAAACACGGTCACTCTCTTGACTTAGTCTTCCTCCTGGGGATAGAAGCCTCTGATTTGGGGGGTGTAACCAGTTGGATGGTCCAATCACTATACCGTGGGGTTTAGTTTTAGTACCCCACTTTGTAGGCCTACCCCTGTGGAGATGGTCAGGTATTGCCCTTTACGAGATGTAGTCTCTGAAGTCCTGGCGGCGGTACTTCACCTATCGCCCCTCCTAGTGGCAAGCAGTGATCCAGAGGCCCTCGTAACAGCCTATAGCTCAGCTGTCTCAGTGGCCCTGGATGTCATTGCTCCTGTCTGGGTTTATCCTCTCTCCCTTCATCCTTGGTCCCCATGGTTTGATGGGACTTTGAAGGAGATGCAGTGATTAGGATGAAGGTTAGAGCGTTGCTGGCAGAAATCCGCCCTTTATGCCGACCGCCTTAGATTGATGGATTATTATCAAGTCTATCAATCCGCAGTCACCCATAAGAAGGCAGAGTTCCTGTCCGGGGAGGTTGCGGCCACTCAGAATTGACCAGCTCAGCTTTTTTGAACTGTGGACAGAATGTGCAACCAAGTCTGTCTACAAGTTTGAAAATAGAGTGAGATGAACTTGCTCGATTCTTTGCATCTAGGGTGGCTGACATCAGGGCAGTACTCCAACCAGCACACTCTATGGCACTGCTGTGGATCGACTTGAGGCCACTGCCTCTCAGCTTTCCTGGAGTACCTTTGACCGACCAGAGTTCATGGATGTCATGCGGATTGTCCAGGGTGCTCGCCCTACATGCTGTAGTTTGGATCCAGGACCAACTTCCCTGATACTGGGTTGTATTTATTCTATTAGTCTAGTCCTAGCACAGATAGTCTGGTGCTCCTTGGAAACAGGTGAGTTTCCTAGCTCCCTGAAGGAGGCGGTGGTAACACCCCCTCTTAAAGAAAGCTTCTTTGGACCCAGACTGCCATGCAAACTACAGACCAATCTCTAACCTTCCCTTTTTAGGGAAGGTGATTGAGAAAGTAGTGGCTGTGCAGTTGGAAAACCATTTGACCATCCATGACATCTATGAACCCCTCCAGTCCAGATTTCGAAATAGACATAGTACTGAGACAGCGCTGGTTCGGGTGCTCAATGATCTTCTGATGGCTAGAGATTGGAAAAAATGCTCCATCTTGGTTCTTCTGGATCTCTCATCAGCATTTGACACTGTGGACCATGGGGTTCTGCTTCATCACCTGAGGCTCATCTGTGGACTGTCAGGCACAGTCCTCAGGTGGTTTACATCTTTTTCTCACTGGAAGAACTCAGAGAGTGGTGTCCTTGGTTTATTCCTTGGACCCAGTCTCTCTGTCTTGTAGGGTTCCTCAGGGCTCAGTGTTGTCCCCCATGTTGTTCGCAGTGCACAGGCTGCCCCTCGGAGACACTGTAAGGAGGTATGGGCTGAGGTTTCACTGCTATGCTGATGATACCCAGCTCTGTCTTTCTTTTGCACCTGACCAAGGTGGAGCTCTCTCAGTCTTTGATAGCTGCCTTGCAGAAATCCAGGTTTGGATGGATTCCAGTTGGCTAAAGTTGAACTCGGAAAAGACTGAGGTGTTGGTTGTGGACCTGGCGTGCCAGATAGGGGGTCAAGGAGTGGGTTCGCCCTCAGGGCTTTTTCTTGGGGGCGTATCACTCCCAACGTCTGAATGGATGTGAAACCTGGGGATAATTTTTAATGAAGTGCTGACTCTGCATTCGCAGGTGTCAGCCGTCATCAAATCCTCTTTTTACCATCTGAGGAATATCTCCAGGATTATGCACCTTGTTCTGTCCAGTGATCTTCCTACACTGGTCCACACCTTTGTGTCCTCGCCCCTAGATTACTGCAACTCCCTTTACCTAGGGCTATCTGGGGTGGAAATCCACTGCTTGCAGCTAGTGTAGAATGCTGTGGCCTGGCTTTTGGTGGGAACTCAACTCCTAGATCCTGTCATATTATGCTGGTGCTGCGCAGACTGCACTGGCTGCCAGTACAGTGGCAGATGACCTTCAAAGTCGGTCTTCTGACTTTTAAAGTCTTATACGGACAAGGCCCGGACTACCTGAAAGAGCTTCTGGTCCCCTACTGCCCTAGACAATTGCTCCGCTCAGCTGATGAGGGGTTGCTAGAGATTCCAAAGGTGTGCTTGAAATCTTCTGGGGCCCTGGGCATTTATGTATGTGGCCCCAACCCTCTGGAATTCTCTACCCCGTCAGTTACGGGAGTGCATGACCATGGAGGGATTCAAACAAGCTTTAAAAACACACTTGTGGGTCCAAGCTTTTGGTGAATGAATAATTTTTGTAACTGGATTAATTGTTTTATACTATTTTATGATTCTGGATATCTGATTTTTTTTTTATCCGTTAGGTGCCTTGATATTTTGAAAGGCACGATAAAAATAAAGTTATTATTATATATTTATATATATATGTGTGTGTATATATATATATATAGATATATATATACATACTGTATATATATATCTATATATATATATGTGTGTAATAGATAACCCACTCTTAGGTGTGTGGTTGCGCTCTGATATACGCACACCTTGGTGTGCGTTGTACACACGAGGCCACAGGCTGAGTGCATCAATCACCAAGGCGTGCATATATCGGAGCCAACGACCAGACATCCTAGAGTGGGTTATCTATCTTATAAAATGGTAAAATAGTTTTGGGGGGTAAAAGTGCAGGTGTGTGGTCACGCTCTGATATACATAGGGTCATGAGATGCTCATGCTCCAATAAAAAAGCAGCAATTTCCCCTACCCATTTTATAAATATATATAATAATAATAATAAATAAAATTTATTTAGTTAAGCGCCTTTCAGAATTTCAAAGCGCTGTACAACAAAAATACAAAACAAACATATATTCAGATACATAAGGTATAAAATCAAGATAAAACAGGAAACATCTTTGCCCATAAAAAAGTATTTAGTGCCTGCTTAAAACTCCCCACCATCCTGCACTCCCAGAGCTGGCGGGCAGAGAATTCCAGAGGGTAGGTGCCACAAATCCAAAAGCACGAGCACCAGATGACTTCAAGTTTACCCTCAGAATCTCCAGCAACCCCTCATCAGCCGAGCGGAGCTGTCGCAGAGGGGTATAAGCCACCAGGAGCTCTTTCAAGTAATCAGGACCCTGACCGTGTAGGACTTTGTAGGTCAGAAGCCCTACCTTAAAGGTGATCCACCACTGTATTGGCAGCCAGTGCAGAGCGTGCAGCACCGGGGTGATGTGAGATCTTCTTGATGCCCCAGTCAACAAATGTGCTGCCGCGTTCTGCACTAGCTGCAAGCGGTGGATATCAACCCCAGGAAGCCCTAGGTAAAGGGAGTTACAATAATCAAGGCGCGATGTCACAAAGGTATCTATTTTTTTTTTTATTGCAAAAACATTTGTTAATGCATCGGTTAGGGTTAAAGCAACAAAAATGGGGAAATTAGATGTTAGGGCTGAGCCCCTAACCCCTTCCCCCACCACCCCATCCTCCACAAACCAACAGATGCTGGAGTGTGCTATGAGGTCATCAGGCCCACATTTCACCCCATTCCATGTGTAAACAGGTTTACATGCTACAGTAAAGCAGAATGGGGTGAGATTAAGGCCTCATGACCCCATGGCATACCACAGCATCTGTTGGTGTGTGGAAGATTGGAGTGTAGGGTGGTGGGGGGAGGGGTTAAGGGCTCAACCCTAACATATTTCCCCACTTTTGTCACTTTAATCCTAACTGATGCATTAACAAAGTTTTTGCAATGAATTTCCTTACTTTTGAAAAAGTGTAATTTAACTAGTAAATAGTATGTATTGGTGGGAGCACAGAGCCAGAACTGCCCATTTGTGTATAATGATATGCATCTGTGGGAGCGTGGGCCCTCCGGGCCCTGCTATCCCACTTACACATAACAACGGAGCCATACAGTAGCCCTATAGGCCTGAAAAGGAACCCTTGCAATACTAATTTGCCAATATCTCAGTAACCGTACAACCTAAGAAAAATATTCCACTGCAATTGTAATCATGACTTCGAAACCTCCATGCATGCTTAGTCCATCTATACATGGACAAAGCTGCAGATAGTGAAAAATTCTTATCTCGCATCGTTTCCGAGATATGGGCACCGAAAGTCACTGAGGGCGGTGCAAAGTTATCCTACGGAAAAAATCTCAACTTCGTGTTGGCATATCTTTGTAACCGATTAACTTTTTAACACCTAAATAGCATAATTCACATCTCTGGGATATCCCCTTTATACACTGCAAATTCAAGCCAAAATACCAAACTGTTTATTTACAGTGCAGTGGCAAAGTTTTTAAAATCCTAGTTCGCGAGGTGTCAAATTCCCCATTCACGAGGCCAATCCTCGTTCTCAAGCTGTCAAAATCCCTGTTTGTGAGTAATCCTTGATCATCAGATTTTGGCCATCTGGTCTCCAAATTGGGAAAGGGGATTTTGTCAACTCGTAAAAGGGGATTGGCTCGCAAACAGGGATTCTGACAGCTCATGAATGAGGAATTGAAAAACCAATCCCCTTTCTTGGGCTGACAAAATCCGTGAGCCGATCCCCTTTTGCGAGGTGTCAAAATCCCCATTCGTAAGCCAATCCTCATTCGTGAGAATAGCCATCTGGTCATGAAATAATGATCAAGGATTTTATCAGCTCACGAAAGGGGACTGGCTCACGAATGGGGATTTTAGCACCTCATGAAAGGAGATTCAAAGACCCAATCCCCTTTCACGAGCTGACAAAATCCCTGTTCGTGAGTCAATCCCCTTTCGTGAGCTGTCAAAATTCCCATTTGTGAGCTGATCCTCATTTGTAAGATATGGTCATCTGGTCCCTAAGTCGCGATCAAGGATTTTGCTACCTCATGAAAGAGGATCAGCTCATGAACAGGGATTCTGACACCTCACGAACGAGGATCGGAAGTGAATCAAGAACAAAGAATTTTAAAATTCATAATAGCCATAGCCATTTTTGGCCAAAATGAAGAAACCCAAAGGTATAGGTTTGTAGAGGGGTCACCCTAAACAAAACCCATGCCTTCTTTCACCAACAAGTCACACTGGAGAAAGCTACAACATTTTGTTTTAGGGGAAAATTGAAAACAAAATGATGGCTTGAGAATGAATATTTTTTTCCCACAACTGGGAATTTTTAAATCCCCATTTGCAAGCTGAAAAAATCTTTGATCGCAAGCTCAATCCCCTTTCGCAAAACATACATATAAATCTTGGAGTGAACTGAGCATGCTTAGAACCTGAGACTTCAAAATTACATCACTTTGGAAAATAATATTTTTTTTAACCAAACCAATGCTGTAGTGTTCTTTGGCCAAACCTCCTTCTACCCTGAACATTTCAGACTGAAATGCCAAATGGTGTGGCCGCAGCGCGATGGTAAAAAATCAGCAAAAAAATGCAAAAAAAAAAAGCAAAAAATGCATTTTCAGCACTTCAATGCACGTAAACCACAAGTCCAACTGAAATGCAACTTGGCAGATTAAGAGATCTACTACATGAGACCGTGCATTCCACATTTTGTGCAACTCCATTGAATGGTTGCAAAGTTATTAAGGTGCACAATTTGGGGTTTTAACATTAAAATGTTTACTCAACCCTAACTACAGTATACTGGCACGACAGTGCCAGTACAATATATGTGTGTGTGTGTGTGTGTGTGTGTGTGTGTGTGTGTGTGTGTGTGTATATATATATATATAGATATATATATATATTCCCACGTATCTAGTGGTACCCCCATCCTCTGATTGTTTTCCCCAAAATATTTCTTTCCCCAGTGTCTAGTGGCACACCCCACCCTCCAATTCCCCTCCACACAAGTAATTTATGTATCCCTGGTGCCTAGTGGCACCCTCCGATGTCCCTCAGAGCCTGAAAAGAACATCTCTGAAGAACATTGCTGAACATCTCATTTAAATCAGCAATGACATACATAATGCTGAACCTAATCTAGACATTGGGGGAATGTAGACTAGCAATTTTTGCACTAACCGCTGAGCCACCTAACTACACTTTCTAATTGTTGTGATACACACCAAACACTGACTAATACATACACACATATATGCATATATATTCCAGTATAATGTAGCAGTGCACTGTCTACACATGCACAGCATTACCAGACAACATTTTTTGTACAGCGGCTTTAAACTCTGGAATTCCATCCCAATCCACCTCACACCAGTAGACAAGTTTATTAGTTTGCATAACATCAAAAAATGACACTTAGAATAGTCAAAAACTTGTTGCCTTGTTATTTACCATCAAACACAGGATGATATTGTTATTAAGCAAATTGATTAAAGTAAATTGTATTACTGTATCATTGTTTGGGATAACACCGTTTAGTGTATGTATTGTTATAAAATGACTTCCTCTCTTCTCTATATGTGTAACACTGTAAGAAATGTTTACAACCTTTGTAATTGTATTTACTATGTGTGATTAGAAAATGGGTATACAAATTCCAGTATTCTGATTGGCCAGCACACTTGCTTAGTCAGGTGGGTATTTTTTAATAAAGCCTGCTAAAAAATTAGTACCCATGGAGGGTGCCCTATTACTTAGTGTATTATTGGGCACCACAAATTTTCAAACGGAGAAGCCACCATGATTTTTCTCTTGGTAACTGACAAACGAGCATCCCGAAGTCACGGTGTAGCCAAACTTCCACAAACACACAGGTTTTTTTTTTTCCAAAAAACAAACTTCCTTTTCTTTGTACCCTGCACTGTCTTTTGCAGACTCAGATACCCTCAAAAATAGCAGCTGGGTTGCTCTCCTCCTCACACCCAAGGCAACCACAAAAAAGCAATTTAGTAAAAGAAACTAGCATTGTATGTCTTAAAAAACATTCCGGTTCCCAAGGTGCACACTGTGTTCAGTGACAAAGAGTGGTATCCCCGACACTACAACTAAGCACCAGAGCAGTGGGACTTTCTTAGTTTCTATACTGCTGATAGATGTCCATCTGCGGTACAGAAAACCAAGAAAATACAGTTCCTCTCCTGCACTGCAGCGGGAGATATCGCTCGCTCTCGGCATACCAACAAAACATTTCTGGACTGTAATGAATGTAATTGTAAACCAATTACATTCAAAACAAGGAGGAAAAAATAATGCTCCACAGAATAAAAAAACATTTGTTCATTTTTTATTGAAATAAATACCTGATGCCCCGATCACACTCAATCTCCCACACTGTGGCTTTCTTCCTCAATCACTAGAGCCCTTGTCTGTGGTATTTAAAAAAAAAAAAACAAAAGGCACTTGGGGGCACCAACAGCATTCAACCAGCCTTTTCTTTTCATTTTCTAAACTACAGCATCTCAATTAGACCAAAGGTCCTCTATTCTAATACAGGCAGAGGAACTATTTAATTAGAAGACTTAACGTTAATTAATTTTTTTTTTATCTTATTTCTATTTTTGCTCCCCCGGACAGCCCCCATCTAACCAACTCCCCCTGCTCCTGTCACCCGGAATTACCGGGGCTTACCTTATGCCCTGGCCAGGAACAGTGCCTGCGAGGAGTCGGTCGTCATCCTGCCGTCAGTTTTTTCATCCACCATTTTTTCTCCCGGGGGCCCCAGGAGAAGGACGCATGCACGTGGAGGTGCACATGCACCTTACAGCCCCAGTAACGAGCCCCTTCCGCCAACCCCATTGGCCTAACGCCAGCTCCCCCAGCCTGTGCAGCCTCCTGGCCTCCACCAGAGGGCAACCATTGAGCGAGGGATGCCACTCACCCTCCCCCAGAGAGGAGAGCTGCCCACCAGCTGCTCCATCCAGCTCTGCCCTCCCCCCCATGCTGACCTCCGAAAACCCAGGCTTGCTCCCGAAACTGGGTCGCCGGCGTGCCATGAGGTGAGATGTCCAGTGCCTCAGCCCTCTGCGCCACTGGGCCGGCTCAAATTAATTTTTTTATTTAAAAAAATTCTCAAGCATTTCTTTTTACTGTGCCCATTCCCAAGTGCAATAATACCCTCAGGGTGGGGATTTATTAGGAAATGCGGACCTTCCAGAGCTATAAGGACCAGTAACACAGCATTATGCCCCTGGGCGGTCCAGTATTTCCCAATAAAGCCCACCCTGTCGGGTATTATTGCTTACGTGTATGGGATCTCACTGAAAATGAGCTTTTGCTCAACTAAGTATCTGATTCATGCTCTTAGATTGAAATGCACTGACTGACAGCTCTGTGGGTGGTAGTTGTGACGTGGACAGCCAGTTCTGAGTGCTGTATCATTTTTTTTTAAATATAAAATGTATTACTGACTGCCTTTGCTGAGAAATCTGGTACTCTTGAAATGATCTCACTCACCCCCTCCCAGGTTTCAGCTGAAAGCTGAAAGCCATGAGAAAGTGCTGAAACAGCATGTGAGATCATACACACACAGATGTTAGATATCAGGTGTTATGTGGAAGGCCTGAAGCTAATTACAGGGTCGAAGAAGCTTGAGTTGTGCATATCCATTTTATGACATTTCCAGAGGAAGAAAAGCAGGTTGTGATGTATTAGTGTGAAATCATAAGATGTTTTCATGTCATGGAAAGGGGAAGCTTATCATGAGATCAAAGAAATGTCATTTGAAGGACATGAGTCATGCTGAGGATTGCAGAATTTAGTTCTTGAAAAATACATCCTGTTTTTTTATTAGACATATTTTTTTATATATTCTGACAGAGGAGGAGCTAGGTGACCTCACCCAAAAAGGGGTTGGCAAATGCAGTTTGCTTTAAGGAATATTTTGTTTTCCTTCAGGACACTTTTATCTAGACTCTGACAAGGAAACATCTGTAAGCACTTTTAAACAGGTATTTAGAAAGATAGACAAAATCTAAATATTGTTGTAGGAATTTGCACTACTTAAACCTTGTTCTTTTAAAAGATTTGTATGTCTTGTGATATAACAGTTCTGTATTTTATGTTTTACATATGTTTATCTATTTTAGTAAAATTATTTTTAGAACTTACTTGGTCTGTCTTTGATTTCTTTTCTGTTGTAAGTGGAGTGTATATGGTTACAGCAGACACTGTGCATAAGCTTGAATGGTGGTACCAAACTGGAAAGGTAAGACTAATCTGAAGTCTTTATTTAAGTTTTTAAGGGTTCATTTTCTGTATACCTGGTCAGGTGCCTGTAGGCAAAGATATCTTGCCCCCCCAAAGACAGAAATATCTGAGCCTGTGCATTGAGTACGATAACAAAAGGTTCACAGTTTTAATCCCTCCAGAACTTGAGACCAAAGGTTGATTCGAACCTACAAAACAGACAAAAGGGTTACCTTGTTCTGTTAAACTGTTCACAAGACTACGCTCGGAGGTTGGCACTTTGGGAGTAGAGGGCCTGACCTGCTGAGTGGGTTTGTGACAGTAGTAATGTGGGTTATAACCACAGTTATCCATATATAAAATATGATGACCAGTAATTAAATATAATAAGAAACTTTAAATAATATTTTATTTTTGTTTTATTTATTTATGTGTGTGTATATATAAATAGAATAATAGATAGGTTCAAGTGAATTACAAGGCAGTAATTCCATCTGAGAGAGTTCTGGGGACATGGTAACCTCGAGAGCGAAGCTCGAGAGGTTCCTGTCCCCAGAACCTCGAGATGGAATTTACGCAGAGTGATTCACTTGTTCCTAACTGTTATTTTTTGTAATATATGGATGCAAGATGCTGACGAGGTCTTACCTCTGGATTCCTTGTGGGACGGTTCTGTTGCTGTTGCTGTCGCCCTCACTCACATCCCCCTTCCGCGCGGAGTCCTGCTTCTCTCTCAAGAATAAAAGAAAAGAAAGAAAAAAAACTATGTTTGGACACTAGAAAAGTTGGTGATCTTAGCGATAGTATTATCGAGGACCGGAGTATAGTATTATTGGACCAGAAGTATAGTATTACGGGACCGAAGTATAGTATTACGGCACTGACTAAGGTATTACCAGGATTTTTGTATGGGTTAGTATAGTATTATTTAAGCATCTCCATATATTACATATATATATATATATATATATATATATATATATATATCCCCGGTGTTTAGTGGTACCCCCTCTGATTGCCATCCCTATAATATTTATTTTCCTGTTGTCTAGTGGCACACCCCACCCTCTGATTCCTCTCCATGTAAGTAATGTATGTATCTCTGATGTCTAATGGCACCCCCACCCTCCCATACCCTACCCTGTAACACTGCACTTTAACTCTGGTGTCTAGTGGCACCCCTCCACCTTCCAATGGCCATCTCCCTTGGTAGTTATGCTTGTCCTGGTGCCTCTAGTGGCACCCCCACCTTCCGATGTCCCTCTGAGCCTGAAAAGAAAATCTCTGAAGAACACTGCTGAACATCTCATTTAATCTAGATAGTGGGGGAATGTAGATTAGCAATTGTTGCACTAACCACTGAGCCACCTAACTGCACTTTCTAATTGTTGTGATACACACAAACACTGACTAATACATACATGTGTGTATATATATATATATATATATATATATATATATATAACCTGTATTAAAATACAAAGTAGGCAAAAAGCCCATTGAATTGTCTTCCACTCCTAGTAGGTGTATTACAGTAAGTAACTTTATTTTGAACCAGGTAGGCATCCAACCTATTTTTAAAAGTCTCAAAAGTTGGTGCTTGAACTATATGATCTGGTAAAGTATTCCAAACCTTTATAGTTCTCACTGTATACAAATTTTGTCTTTTAACAGTTTTTGTTTTAGGAATAAACACGTATATATATTTTACTTATATATTCCAGTATCGCATAGCAGTGCACTGTCTACACACAGAGTATTCCCAGATGACATTTTTTGCACAGAGGCACTAAACTCTGGAATTCCACCCCCATCCACCTCAGACTAGTAAACCAGTTTATTAGTTTGCATAACATCAAAAAATGGCACTTAGAACAGTCAAATAAATCATCGCCTTGTTTACCATCAGCCACAGGATGATATTGTTATTAAGCTAATTGATTAATGTAAACTGTGTTACTGTATCATTGCCTGGGATAGCATCTTTTAGTGTCTGTACTGTTATAAAATGACTTCCTCTTTTCTCTATATGTGTAACACTGTAAGAAAATGTTGGCAACCTTTGTAATTGTATTTACTATGTGTGAGTGTATGGGATCACATCGAAATTGAGCTTTTGCTCAACTTAGTATCTGATTCATGTAATGAATAAAATATTTTGCTACTACTACTACACACACACTAACACACATACACTGCCTTCTATGACATTTATTTACTCATACGTCCAACCCTAACATTAATTGTATTTAGGATAAGCACTGTGATACACTAACACACATGCACTGCTTCATGTGCTGAACAGTGCACACTCTACAATATACCTTACCACTACAGCCATTTGCAAACTGTCCAGGAAAAGGTTAATGTACCTGGAAAGGGTTAACAGAGTGTCACACAGGCACACACACACACACATTTTCCCATATATTTGTGCTTGAAACGGAAAAAGGTCGGAGAAGGCAACAAGAGGGCCTACATAATGGCTGACTTTCTGAGAGGCTAAGGTACTTTTTTCTGAACTTGTCAATGGGCTAAAGGGTTAGCTGAGAGGGGCGGGGGCACACAAATACGTCTTGACCCACAACACCAAATGGTGGCCTATCAGGGCTGGATCGAGAGGAGCTCCCCACTCTGCCTCTCCTTCTACCTGCGAGTGCTTCATCACGCGCTTGAGGCCTCTAGAGCACTGGGCCTACAGTCTGAATTATCCAACTTAGACTCATTCATTTGGATTTGATATTGCTGCAGGGAGCTTGTTCTCATGTTCTCATTTTGGATCAGTGTTTGGACTAGTTGGACTAAGTTCTTAGACCCTGGACATTCACAGTTCTGTTTTTAGAATAATCTGTCTAACTTTGTGATTCCCAGGTAATCTTTAATCATTACTAAGCAGTATTCAGTGATTATTTAGTCTTGGCATTTAACTGTTGAGTATGGGGGCAGTGAATTGGTCCCCTCAGATTGACTGAGTTTCCCCGGGGACTCTTAATCTTTTTTTGTTAGGCCGTTGGAGCAATTCTGGATAATCTGCACTAAATATAATTGCCGGGCAGAGGCCTCTTCCTAAACTTGGAGCAGTGGAGGTCCTCTTCTTGGGGGGGATCCCTGAGAGTGCTGGTTTTATCGTCTACATTTGAAATTGGGTGCGGGGTGCCATGGCGTACCCTCCCCTGCCCTCTTAGGGGGGAAGAGAGCCTCATTCCCCCTTGACTTAATGGGAATGTAAAAGAGATCTTATGTTTTAGTAAATGTTATTTTAATTTTACATATGCAGTGGATAGAGTGCTCTATCCACGAGACGTAGAGGGTGGTTGTAATGACTGGTTCTACAGTTGGGGTTAGGGAGGGGAGAGTTAATTGCAATCAATTCGCTGTTGTTGTTTTTTTGGCTATTTCTCACCTGGCCTTTGCTTATTTTAACTCTGGCAGTTTGTCCACTGTATTGTGTAACACATTGGGGGAAATTAGCCTGTGGTTTTGACTTGCTGGGAATTTGGGGGGACTTGTTTAAATTTTACTGAGGGAGTAGAGCAGTCAAGGATGGGTACAAATATCATGATTCAAATGTTTTTGGGACAAAAGAGGTTAGAGGGCCAAAGGGGGAGATAAAATCGTTAAGGGGTGGGAACATGCTGTTTTCGGGGGTGTTTGGTGTAAAATCTTACCCAGAGTCCAACAATACGAGGAAATATTTCAAATGTGGGCTAGCAGAGGTTGCAGAAAAATACACTTTGTCAAGGAAGAAGGATAATATTTATTTTATTTCATGGAATGTTAACAGTCTTAAGACAGGTGGTTAAGAGGAAGAGGGTGTGGAATCAAATAAAAAAGTTGAAGGGGGACATCGTGTTCCTCCAGGAGATCCACTCTACTAAAGAGGAGGCATCTCATTTGGCTGCCTCCTGGGGAGGTTCTAAACTAGTAACTCTCAACTCATTCTTTATTTATAAAAAAACACCTTTCCAAAACCAAGGCGCTTGTACGATAAATAGTTAAAATATACCAAAAAATAAAACAATATGGTAAAACCGGTCAACATAGCATCATTAAAAATCAGGGTAAGCTAGGCTAAATAAATAAGTTTTCAAGGTTGCTTTAAAACTTTGGACAGTCAGACAATCTAGCACCTGATGAGGTAGAGAATTCCACAGGGTTGGGGCCAGCAAACTGAATGACTTGGCCCCCGATGTCTTCAAACGGACCCATGGAATCTCTATCAATCCCTCGTCAGTGGATCGGAGAGGGCGGGGAGGACAGTAGGGGTGAAGAAGATCTCACAGGCAACTAGGTCCCTGGTCATGTAGGGCCTTATAGGTCAGCAAACTGACCTTGAAGGTGATCCACCACTGTACTGGCAGCCAGTGCAGTCCGTGGAGGACAAATGTTATATGACTGGTCCTAGAAGTACCAGTCAAAAACCTGGCCACCACATTCTGCAGTAGCTGCAAGTGGTGGATATCAACCACCGGTAGCCCTAGGTAAAAGGCGTTGCAGTAGTCAAGGCGGGAGGTAACAAAGGCGTGGACCAAAATTGGAAGATCGTCAGAAGGAACCAGGTGCTTCACCTGGGCGATATTCCTCAGATGGTAGAAAGAGGTATGGACAACTGCCGACACCTGTGATTTAAGGGTCAGGCAGTCATCAAACATAATGCCCAGGTTACGCACCTGGTCTGAGGTAGTTAACTGGGCACCCCCAAGTCAAAGACCCGAAGGTGATCCTGTCAGCAAATCCGCCTCCCGATGACCTGGGTCCACAACCAACACCTCAGTTTTTTCAGGGTTTAGCAGCAACCAGCTCACACTCACCCAATCCTGGATCTCGGTGAGACAGTTGTTAAAGACCGAGACAGCATCACCATAGCCAGGCACAGAGGACATGTACAGCTGAGTATCATCTGCATAGCAGTGAAAACTCAAGCTGTACCACCTAATAATCACTCCCAATGGCAACATATAAACCGCAAACAACATGGGTGCCAAGATGGAGCCCTGTGGCACCCCATAGGATAGGGGGAGTGGTGCGGAGGAAAAAATCCCAGACATCACCCTCTGAGTCCTACCCTCGAGGAAAGATCAAAACCAACTGAGGACTGTACCAGATAGTCCACAGATAAACCGCAGGTGCTCCAACAGCACACCATGGTCCACGGTGTCAAATGCCGCAGAGAGATCTAGAAGGACCAAGATGGAACTGGTCTTTCAATCTCTTGCTATTAGGAGGTCATTTAGTACCCGGACAAGGGCCATCTCGGTACTATGTCTCTTCCTAAATCCAGTCTGGAGAGAATCATAGACATTGTGGCTGGTCAAATGATCATCTAGCTGTGACGCAACCACCTTCTCAATAACCTTACCCACAAAGGGTAGGTTAGAGACAGGCCTGTAGTTGGCCAGACAGTCTGGGTCCATGGAGGACTTCTTAAGAAGGGGCTGAACCACGGCTTTCTTCAGGGGATCTGGAAAGATCCCCCTCTCCAAAGACAACCAGACTATCTTGGCAAGGACTGGGCCAATTTTAGCTACACATCCTACTAAAAGGCATGTGGGGCCCGGGTCCAAACTACACTTGGTCGGTTGCAACGACTGGACGACCATCACAATGTCATTGATTGTGGGCAGGTCAAAATCAAACCACACAAACTGGGTGTCTGACATCTCCTGCCGACCACCACAACTCCTGTTTGAGAGAGTTAGGAGGAGCTCAGACTTGATTGTGGCAACCTTATCCGTGAAGAATCGAGCAAACTCCTTACACCGTTCTTGTGAAAAAACACTTCCGGGCTGAAGGCAGATTGGATTGCACAATCTGTCCATGGTCCAGAAGAGCTGGGCTGGTCGACTCTTCATGGCAGCAATTTCCCTGGACAGGAATTCTGCCTTCTTACGGGTAATTGCTGATTGATAGACCCAATAATGGTCCATCAAACTAAGCCTATCGCACTCCAGGCCCAACTTCTGTCAACATCTCTCAAGCCTCAGTCCCACTCTCCTCAACTACCTCAAGGTCTCATCAAACCAAGGAGCCCTTGGGCAAAGAGTGAGGGGGTGAACGTGAACAGGAGCAATGGAATCAAGGGCTCCCACCACTTTCTTGTTATAGGCAAGTAGCAGGTACCCAGGATCCATGCATTCACTTGGTAGACCTGATAGGTCCTGCACCGCCATCAGACCTTCCGGAGAAACACCCCTCAAAGGGCGGTACCAGACCATCTCCGAAGGGGCCAGCCTACTGGGGGGCCAGGAAACTGAACCCAATGGTGTGATGGTCAGATTACCCGACTGGTTCCACCACCAAGTCAGCTATCTCCATCCCCAGGAGAAACACCAAGTTCAATGAATGACCACCTATATGGATCGAGGAGGAAATAACCTGTGTGAAGCCCAGTGAATTCATTAACTGGAGGAAGTCCTGACCAAAGTGCGAGAGTTTGTCATCGACCCAGGCATTGAATCCCCCAGGATCAGCCATCTGGAGGATCCCAGTGTCAGGTCAGCCAAAAAGTCCGCAACTTCTTGCAGGAAAACATTCCCATCACCAGGTGGACGGTAGATGAGAAGAATCCTGCACTCAACACTTTCACCCATGATACATTCAAAGGAGTTGATGGTCCCCACTGGTACTTCTACCAGGTTCAGTTCTGATCTAAAACAGATGGCCACTCCCCTACCCCTACGATCCAACCTCAAACAGTGTATCACTGAGTACCCAGGTGGTAGAGCTGAAGCGAAAACAGGGCCATCATTTTCATCCAGCCAGGTCTCGGTGATGCACGCTAGGTCCAAGGACCCAACAAGATCAGCTATTATAGCAGTCTTGTTTTTAATGGACCTGGCGTTACATGACACCATCCGAGTAGGATGAGTCACCGGTGATGACCGAGCTGCCTGCCTGCTGCAAGCAGAACCCTTGGGTATGGGAATCAGGCAGGGAGGACCCCTCTCCTGAACCCATTTCACCCCAGGGCATCTTCTTTTCCCCACTGTCTCAATCCACCCACTCCTTTCCATTCCCCCACCAGGCCCTGTCCCGGCCCTCCTCCTCCTCACGATCCCCAGGGCCCGACACCATCTATGTACCTCTGGGGACAGTGGGGGACACCTAAAAGGGTGGAGGTCTTTAAGCCTGGAGGGGGAGTAATGTCTGACCATCCCAGCACCTTCCCAGCACATCTTCACACATTCAACGAGCACCCAAAATAAACTACCACACCAACACCACTAATTCACACCACACTTATACACCCAACCACTCAACTTTCCAGTCATACACCACACACCATTCAAATTCTGATTTTTTTTTTAACAATACAATAAATAAACATAAAATATCAAACAAACAGAGCAGGTAATAAAATAGTGAGTTAATTAAAAAGAGATTGCCACAGTTCTCTCCAACAAGTGACTTACAACCTCTGGGAGCTCTCACCTCACCAGAAAAATAAAAGAAAATGTCTCCCCAAACCTATCTCTCACTTTGGTTGAGGATACATCAAGTCAGTTTTAAACTGTTTACAACAAAACAGGGCACTCTCACTGCCCATCAGGCAAAAGAACAAAATGAGGGATAGTCTAACCATGTGTCCAGGAACAATCTTCTGGGTTGTAGATTCCAAAACAGATTTCAAGCCATTCTGAGCTGTTAACTTCCTAGAGTTCATCTAGACCTCCAGATAGGATTTTACTCCACTCCAAGCCACCAAACCATCCCCCGAGAAGAATGCTGCCGGGAGATCTAAGTGCAAATAGATCTCAGCGTGGGACAGGCTCATCAGCCCCCCCCCCGAGACCAACAAGGACTGCCCGCCGTACGCTCGTCCTCTGACAGCCACAGGCCCAGTCCTCCGCACCACCAATCACCCCAGAAGCACTCCCTGGGTTCAGGTCAGGGCAATATAGACAGCAACAAATCCCCTCTTAGTCCCCTCATAGAGTGGACGACAGGGCGCTGCAATTAGCAAAGCAAAACCACCACAACAGCCTCGCTGAAGACCACCAGAAAGTCCACCAGGATCCAAACAGCCCAACCTTGGCAACAACACCACCACTCCACTTGCAGTCCACAGCTCAGCTTGAATCCAGCTGTTGCAAGCAGCCAGAGGCAGCTGCAACTCCTCTTCTTTATCCCAGTTGAAGCTCCACAAACTCAGACCACACAGACGGCTCCTCCCAAAATCTGCTCGTCCTCAAACCTGGCCCAAATTCAGAAATAACCAGGTAATATGAATCAAAACAGCTGGATATTTTAATGTAAAAACCCGGAAAACAAAACAGAATAACACAGGGGAAGGAGGACTAGCAGATTAACCATGCGGTCCTCACAGTATGTGGCAAAAGTTATTTACTACATCAAACAATACCCGAAAAAGACGTTACTAACACTACAACACTCACTTCTTCACCCCTAACTAACTGCTCTATAATGAACAAATGAAAAATAAAATAAAAATACACGAAACAGATAAACTAATGTGCTTTCTATGTAGAGTGTGCTGACAGTTAGCCCAGCATGGCCGCCATCTTGAACATTAAGTCCAGTGGAGGTCCATTCTTGGTGGCTCCCTTCACTTCCAAGGCTCGGGGGGGGTGGTGATCTGGATCAGACCCAATGTCCCTCACAAGGTTCTCTCGGTTCTTGCAGACCCCCAGAGCAGGTATGTGGTATCAGTGGTGGAGTGTGGAGGGACCAAATTTACTTTAGTCTCGATTTATGGCCCAAATTTTGATTCCCCAAATTTTTATATGCACTTAGCTGTTACCCTGGCTCCTTCCCCAGACAACCTGATATTGGAGGAGGATTTCAACACGTATTTGGACTCCCAACTGCACCACTCCAGACGTAGAGACAGACCAACCCCCTGAAGTGTTTTGGCATTACACCACCTGGTGGAGGGTAGGGCCCTAAGTGAAGCCTGGAGACAGTGTCACCCAGATTCCAGGGAATTCTTTTTTTCACACGCACACAATATGTACACCAAACTAGATTATTTATTTCTACCTTCCAGTATGGTAGGGAATATAGAGGAGACCAGTTATGGTCCGTTAATCATTTTAGATCATGCCCCTTTAATAGTGGTGGTTCAGGTGGGTGGAGGGACTGCCCCCACAGTGGAGGATGGACCCTGCTTTACTCATGGACTAACAATTCAAAAACAAGTGGAAGAACATATAAGAGAATTTATTAGCTTTAATCTCCCAGAGGAAACAAGTAGCAATAATGTTTGGGACACCGTAAAAGCTCTTGTGAGGGGGGAGGCAATATCTTATTCGGCCTTTAAAAAAAGACCCTAAAGAAGGAGGACAGGGATTTGGAGTGGGAAATCCACAGCCTAGAAAGAGAAACGATGTTCTCCATGTCCACAAAATGTTTCCAAACTTAAATCATTAAAGGGCAAGTATAATCAGTTGTCGGCCAGGAAGCTTGAGAGAGAACTCATTATCACAAAATCTCACTCCTACTTTGACAGAGATAAATCTGGGAAATGGTTGGTGGGGTTGGTGAAGGGAAAGAAAGCTGAAAGGTCTATTTTGGGAATCGAAACCTTAAACGGGGAAATCTCTTTCGATCAGAAACAAATAAATGATACCTTACGCTCCTTTTACTCTTCCCTTTATACTTCAGAGTACCCTCCTGAGGCGGACCCGGTGGACTTCCTTGGGAATATCACTCTCCCCTCCTTGGAGACTAAGGATAGGGATTCCATGGACTCCCCCAGTAAACCTTGAAGAGGTAAGGGCAGTGGTGTGGAGATATAAAAAGGGGAAGGCCCCAGGCCCTGCTGGCATCCCGGCCAAATTTTACAAACTAACCTGGGGCACTCTGGGACCGCTAATGCTTCAGATGGTGGAGGGGGGGTCCTGGAAAATGGGGTGCTTCCACCTTCCCAATGCCTCACCACTATCACGGTCCTCCCCAAGGCTGGTAAGGATCCCTCTAAATGTAGCTCCTACTGTCCAATATCTCTCCTCTGTACCAATTATAAAATGTTGGCCAAATTTTTGGCATCTAGGCTGGAGGGTTTCCTGCCCAGATTAACGCACACCGGCCAGAGAGGGTTTGTTAAGGGAAGACAGGCAAAACATAATCTTAGGAGGGCTATCAACATCATCCACAATTCGTCCCAGAGGGGAGGTGGGGGCGCTTTTAGCCCTTGATTCTGAAAAGGAATTTGATAGAGTGGAGTGGCCCTTCATGATGGCGGTCATGGGGAAGTACGGGCTGGGCCCCAGAATGCTGAGCTGGATCCACTTCCTCTATAGAAAACCACAAGCCCAAATGTTAAGCAAAGGTTTGCTGTCTTCCCCCTTCCTTTTGACTCATGGTACACGTCAGGGCTGCCCCCGTCCCCCATCCTATATGTCCTTACAATTGAAATTCTGTCTCAATCCATTAGAACACATAAGGATATAAGGGGCTTTGATTGGAAGGGGAGGAAGCAAGTCATTTCACTTTTTGCTGACAATGTTCTCCTGTTTTTTCATTCCCAGAGGGATGCACTTTCAGCGTTATCGAAGATATTTGATGTTTATGGTCCCCTGTCCAGCCACAAGTTAAATTGGGGGAAGAGTGAGTGGCTCCCTTGGGCGTAGACTGCCACTTGATTTGCATTACTCAGACCACTATTCCACCTTCAAAATAAATAAATATTTGGGCATTTCTCGGACCTCCAAGCTCTCAAAATTAGTTAAAAGTAACATGACCCCTGTTATAAAAAAGATTAAGGAAGACTGCCTTGCTTGGAGGGCATTACTTTTAACCCTTCTTGGCAGGGTGAACCTGATTAAAATGAGTATTCTCCCCTAGTTCTATATCATTTCCAATCCCTTCCCCTGTCAATTCCAAATAAATACATTAAGGCCCTGGAGGGGGCCTTCACTCAACTTTTATGGCAGCGGGAGACCTAGAAACAAAAAATATTCTGCAGTTGCCAATGAAATGAGGGGAGTTGGGCCTCCCTAGTGTAAAACACTATTACTTAGCAGCTCAGCTGGCACACGTGCAAGATCCCTTGGGAAATATTAAATCCTGCCCAGCGTGGGTGGATTTGGAAGAGGCCGCACAAACCCACTGTATTATCATACTCTGGTGGGGAACCTGGGGGAGCCACCTCCTCGGAAGATTTTCAATGCCTGTACTAGAGCTACCTGGAGGGTCATTCATGATATTCTACATCATGGGCCCCAGATTTCACCAGAGTACCCCCTGGGCCTTCTTTTATGAAGGAGGAGTGGGTTGACGCCATGGGAGGAGAGGGCTCTTGCAAGATGGAGAGGTGGAGGTTCGTATCTCCTACATCACATGATGGAGAAGGGGGAGGTTAGGCCCTTCCATGAGCTGGTAAAAAAATGTGGATACTGGCTTCACACTACTTCCTTTATTTATGACTTAAAAACATAATTGAGGAGGCAGTAAACCTGAAAGGGGGGGGTAGGGTCCCATTCACCCTTGGAGGAGCTGTTTCTGGGACAACACTATGACCCTGCATTTAAACCTTTAAGGAGAAATTATGGATTGCTGTTGGGGGCTTTGTCAGACCCCCTGGAGGGGGTAAGGAACAGATGGGAAAAAATCTCCACCCAGAGGGTCAAACAGGGAGAGATTGGGCCTGTATCATTAAAAATATATTCAGATGCCAGCGACCCGGGTTTGGGAACAGACTCAGGGCTGCTAGGGGTCGGAGTGAGGAGGAGAATCGAGCATCCCAACAAATGCTCTCCTCCTCCTGGGGGGGGTTTCTGGGATGTCCTGAACACCCATCGCACCTATGCCTGTGGAAGCACAGGCATCAGTGCACAGGCGACTCTTCGAGAGTCGGGGATGGGAGGACGTTATGGGCATTTGACAGCGGTGTGTGCCTGCAAGCCATCTGTCTGGACGTTCTCCCTACAAGCTGATGCCCTCAGAGGAAGGAGGGACTAAGGGAAAAAAATGAAAAAAAAAACTCTCGGTCCAAGATGACAACCGATCCAAGCCTTGGATCACCTACCTGCAGGACAGACCCCGTTGTGCAGGCAATCCAAAGAGAGAAGGAGTAAGATAGGAGGGACACCAGAATAAGTCTGGCACTCTAGGGGCAGATTCTGTGGGAGGGATCTATGGGAATGATCAGGGTCTGAAGGAGTAGAACGAGGGGGCAGTAAGGCGGGGATAAAAATGAAAGCGTAAAAAAAAATATAAAGATGCTCAGTTAACAACAGGCTGAGGGCAGTTCAATACAATGTATTCATGAGATCCTATTTTACCCCTGTTTTAGCTAACAGAATTGATTTGTCGGTCTCTGGCCTCTGCCCGAAATGTGGAATCCTCGAAGGGTCCTTTTTCACTTAATGTGAGAATGCCGCTGTATCCAGGAATTTTGGAAAGGTATACTTTCTCTTATGGCCACTTTACTTAAGTCCCCCATGAGATTGGACCCCTTGGAGGTTTTGTTGGGATTACCTTTGGGGGAGGGGAAGGGGTACAGACTTAATTATGGCCTGTTGAGACTGGGTACTGTGATTGGCCTGCGTGCCTTGGCTCTGTGCCGGAGACTTTCAGAGACCCCAACAGTAGCCACTTGGATCAAGGCCCTGATGGAAAGTATGAAACTGGAGAGGACTCAGTACTCAGTCAGGAGTCAACTTAATAAATACGGAGAAACTTGGTCCCCAATAGAAGAAGCAATTCAAGCCGAGTGGTTCCCTTTGTTTTGAGAGAGACAGCTCTCTCTTACCTCACTACAGGTGACTACTCCCTGTCGGCATACACCCAGCAGGTGGTAAATATGTCTTGACCTCTGTCTTAACCAAACTTGTTCTTTTTGTGACTGTTTTACAAAGGCTGTCTGAATGTAACCCTACTACCTGATTTATAATATAATCAACTGCAATGTATGTAACCTCTACCATTTGTCTGGCTCTGCTAATTAAAATGAAGTTTACAAAAAAAGATTGAAATACATGTACTGTTAGTGATCATTATTTCCCATCAAAACTTAAAAACACAGTCAGAGTGAAAGAAAAAATGTTTTTTTCAGACAGAGAAAAAATAGTATGGTGTAGGGACACACCAGACTGTCTCTAGTGGTGTAATTGTAATGCAACTCAAATTTTATGAAGTCCCTTCAGAATCTAATGAGCTCCATTTTTCTACTTTGATAGCAAAATGTTTGCAGAACTCCGCCCTGCAGCCATAACAATTCCAAAATATTTAACAATCTGATATTGATATTTTTTTTCTAAAATAGACTATGGTTTCTGCCTATTCAAGCCTATTCAAGTTATCAAAGGCTCACTTGATATCTATAAAAGCAATAAACAGATGCTCCTTCTTTTGTAGTACATACTTATCAATGGGGTACAGTATCTCAAAACAAACATAAGGTCAAAGTGCTAAAGCCAGAACAGAATCCTGCTTGAAACACAATAGGTTGTCTTTGACTACCTCATCTTCAATTCTACTCAGAATTATTCTAGTGTACATTTTCTAGTGTACATTTTATGAGCTACACATAGAAGGGTGATAGGTTGGTAACATGACAGGTCCAAAATATCCCCCTTCTTAAACAGTGGCACCATCTCACCTAATGTCTGGTCACATGACTGAGCCATTAATTACAATAAACAGCTTAGCCAGTCTTGGTGCCCACCAAAGAGGGCCTCTCTAAAGACTTCAGCCAGTATGTTGTCAGTGCTGAGGGCTTTATTTTTCTGAGCCATAACTGCATTTACCACTTCTTTCACTTTATCTGGTGGCCATGAGGGACAGTGTTCTCTAATTGTAGTGGCTCCTTATCTGTCATTCTTCTACGAAAATCGGAGCATTATTCATACCTGGTTTTGGCATGAATCCGACATTCAATATTATTTGTTCAATTACGAGTACCCAAGGCTACCAGATTCTAGAAGGTTCTGGAATCTTTGTCTCCGATGGCCATCAGGAGATTCCCCCATAACTGTTCTTTATAGGAAGTTTTTTTTTCCTTTTAAATAAGTGTTTATACTTTTTTTTTAGTTCAGTTAGGGATCTCTTACATTCCATATTTAAATTTTTCAATGTTAATTTGCCAATTCCCATTAAAGCCCTTTCTTAGCTGTCAACATTCATTATCAAACTATTTCATTTTGTTTGAGGCACCATCCTAGGAGAACAGTTTATCCTGTTACCATAACTCCTCCATTGTTGTTCTTTTTTTGTGTGTTATCTTTTTCCCTCCTGTAACTCTCCGGCATCTGCCCTCCTTCAGGCTTTCCTAGCTTTCTCCACTCCCAGGCCATCCTCTAATCGAGTGCTGCCTATACTCCACATATCGCAGCCAACCCTCCGAGTCATCCCAGAGTAACCCATCTCTGGGTGGCCCCCCTCCGAGGGGGAAGGCACCAGGGAAGGGGAAACTGTATCACTCTATTGTCCTTACTGACTCAGGGGTGCTACTGTGGAGGGGCAGGCTTCTGGAGTTTCTGGGGGGGTGTGGAGAATGCGGAAGCCATCATCCGGTGGCCGCCGAAGTTGTTTCCACTTTTCTTGGTTGTCCCTCCTGCGCTGCTGCATAGTAGTGCCCCTGGTCTCCACCGGGGACCGCTACAGGAGCAGGGCTACCCACTCAACCCCCCAGGAGGGGAGAGCAGTCCTCTGGATGCTCAAACCTCTCCTTCCTCGGCCAGCCCCTGATGACCCGAGTCCATTCCCGAACCCGGGTTGCCGGCGTGGCTCGAGGTGTGGCATCCAGCGCCTCAGCCCTTTGCGCCACCGGGCCAGCTTCCATTTTTGTTCTAATAATTGTTTCATAATTATAAATACATACAGACAGTTCTGTATCCATGACTTCAACAGTAGTGGAGACTTACATAGGAAGCAAGAGACGGAAGTCAGCATACCACCTTAAGACCTGAAAACAGAGTCAATTTAATTTTGTTTTTCTAATTTAACACCATCATTTTATCTGCTATATACTTCTCTTTTGATGAACAATGTCAGAACTGGGATCCATTTAACCATAACATCTTGAGAGATAATGGGCAGTGATCACTGTTCCAGACTTGCATTAGTTTCTTATTAATGGAAATGAAAAACACATCTACCAGTGCAAGACCTATAACCAAGCCATGTAAGTGATTTTCCCAAAAAAATCCCCAGGCATTCTGTCATTAAGAATTCTGAATAATTTCTCATCTGTGAATTTTACGAGCCGTTTTCCTCTCTAATTATAATATGAATCCCTTGAGTTCCTTAGTGGTATCCCAATTGTATTATCTATTCAGGTGGTAGAGTAACATTCTAACAAATTGGTTGTTCTAGCATTCACAATCTCCATTATAAGTACTGGAAATTTGTCATGGCAGCTGTTAATGTCTGACAAAACCTGACTAAAAATATTGAACAAAATATATTCTTCCCTTGATTTTAATTTAGAAGGCACAAATATGTTAATGACAATAGTCTTTCTGTTTTGACTGACTGCTACTAGTGGAAGATATGGGGCCACTGATTTAACTAAGGTACTGTCATCATACTGCACTCTTCTTTCTTCCCTCAGGATACCACCCCTATGCCATTATCGCTTCAGCCATTCCATCTCCTTCATATCCAGATTCTGGTTCAACCTGCTCTACTCTTACCTGGCAGAGAGGCTAACACCAGCTGCCATTTCGCCATACTCACTGTGTTCAAAGGACTTTCGCTCTTTCTCCCTCCCCAAATCTTACCATCCACTGGCAAATCCACCTTCACCTACAGACTCCCCTCTTCATGGAACCAACTTCCACCTCTCCTAAGAAACTCACCCTCTCACAACTGCTTCAAATCCACCAACTTCCACTCCCCACCTGCTCCTAGCCAATCACAGGCCCAGTCTCATGCCAAATATTTTTTGTGGATGGTCATCTAATCCTCAGAATTGTATGATACTACTTGTATATAGTCCATCTGAATGTATAATACTTCACTGTATAACTTATGCAACTGTATATTTATCTCATGTATCTAGTATGTATTTTCTGCTTTATATCCCTTTCCCCCTTCCCTGGCTCACACCTGGAAATGAACCTCTGTTCAGTGTGCCTTTCTCAGTTATCAAATGTTTAAATAAATAAATTGTAGACCGAGGTGGATACTAGACTAAGTATACCATCCTTAGCTCAACCAGACAATGAATTTCTAGCTACACATATGCCAAAAATAGAGTAGCTCTTCACTATATTCTGGGGGATATCTGTGTGGCAGGTGCCCCTTGAGGAGGGCACAGGTCCACTAAGCAAACACAGATATTAAGAGGGACAATAAGGGCTCCCACAACCCCTTTTTTGCCATCTCCCCCCCCGCTTTGAATTAGTGCTGTGACGATCAAGCCAGGGTACACACCTACTCTACGTTACAGAAAATATAACTGTAAAGCAGCCTACTTAGACTCAGCAACTTACCTCAGAATAATAGACTAAATGTCCCTGGAGGTTGTCTTCTCCATATAAATTCACCTGTAACCTGGTCTGTTTGGTATCTGACTACACACCTATGTATTACCACTTCATATACTGTGAGGTTGTGTTTCATAGACTGTATGCATTACTGCTGTAGACATTGTGATGTGTTCAATTTCTCACTGAATCATGTATGTTCAGTACTGGTGCACACACCTCAAAAAGGACATTAACCTGCTGGAGAAAGTCCAGAGGAGGGCTACAAAGATGATAGCAGGTCAGCAGGGTAAGGCATATGAGGAGAGGTTGAGGGCACTGAACATGTACGCCCTGGAAGACAGGAGAGAGAAAGGGGACACGGTTGGGACCTTCAAGTACTTGAACGGGATAAATAAGGTGGATAAGGAGAGTCTCTTTAAGCTGAGTGGCAACCATAACATGAGGGGGCACAGTCTTAAACTGGTGGGTGGGAGGTTTAGGAGGGAGGTCAGGAAGCACTTCTTCATAGAGAGGGTGGTGGACACTTGGAATGCCCTGCTGGAAGAGGTGATCTCATTGAAGACAGTGGGCAGCATTATGAGAGGCTGGGATCGGCATAGAAGGAAGGTAAGGATCATGGGTAGGGAGGATGGGAGGTGTGGGGAGGGCAGGGACAGTAGCTCAAGCTGTGTGCCCTGCAATATGAGCAGACTAGATAGACCAAATGTCCTTCTTCTGCTGGCTTCTTCATATATTCGTATGTTGAACTCAGTTCTTTTAAAATAATAAAAAGAATTAACTGCAGAAAATATGAGCTATTTCATATGATTGGGCTGCAACATTTCAGAATGTGGAACTACATGAAATTTTGTAATGTGGTGTGGATGTGTAATTTTGGAATCTTGTGGGGATGTGCAATTCCTGAATGTAACAGGAAGGCACAATTTGGGAATGTAGTAGGGACATGCAATTTCTAAATATTGAGAAGATGTGTTATTTCAGAATGAAGGAATGCAAATTCTGAATGTGATAAGGATATGCTATTTCTGAATGTGGTGGGGACATACAATTTTAGAATGTGGGAGGCACATTATTTTGGAAAATGGCAGGTGTCACATAATTTCGGATCACAGGGGGACAGAAGTGTGGAAGGTGGCAGAGATGTGCAATGTTGGAATGAAAGATGCACACTTGCCCAAAATGTGTCCAAATACAAATATGATATTATATGCTGATGAAGCAGTTTTGTGTATGAAGAGTAAAGAAGCTGGTGAAATTAACAGGAATTTGCTTAATGACTTTGTGTATTTGAAACACTAGCTTATTCAAAATAAGTTAACTTTAGCTTGCCCAGTGGCACGGAGGGCTGAGACACTGGGCATCTTACCTCCTGCCAAGTCGGTGATCCAGGTCCGTGAATGGACCTGGATCGCTTGGTGGCTGGCCAGGGAGAAAGCATCGGGCATCTGTAGGACAGCTGTCTGCCCTCAGGGAGGAGGAACTGCACATCCCATGTCTTGCCTGCCACCTAGAGGACTCTAGGTGGCAGCACTGTGGGACACCATAGGAAGGAACCCCATGCCCAGATGCCAGGGCATCTCCACTGAGGCAGAGTGCACACATGCATCATTGCATGTGTGGGGACTGATAGGGGAGAAACGAAAAATTTACTCACCATAGTAATATTGTTTCTTCCAAGATGTCCTTTAGTATGCTTGACAAATGCAGAATACCAGCTGGGTTCAGCTGACCCAGAGGTTGAGTCAATGGTAATAAGCCTAGAGAACTGACCAATGAGGAGAGAGCAAGAGGGCGTGCAGCCAGCAGTCAACCTAGAGGGCAGCAGAATTATTTTGAAGCTGTAAGGGGCAAAACAAGGCCCATAGTATGAACTGTGACAACAGGAATAAAAATTATCTAAAAATACATTATCAATAGAAAACACCCAAACTATAAAACACTTTGCTTCAAAGCAACAGACAGTATCAAATTGGGCAAACATAGAAGGGATGTAGAGCCATCCTCAGTCAGGTTATGTAGGGAAGGATGGGCAGGAGGTCAAGCATACTAAAGGACACCTTGGAAGAAACAATATTACTACAGTGAGTAATTTTTTCTTCTCACCCCTGGGGTCCTTTAGTATGCTTGACAAATGTAGACTATAAAGCAGCACAGTTGGGACGTGGGTACAGAACCTACTTAGAAAAGAGGCTCTGCAGGACCACTCTACCAAATTTGGCATCTGAGCTGGACTGTATATCTAGTCAGTAGTGCTTTGTGAAGGTATGTACAGTTTTCCAAGTGGCTACTTTGCAGACATCAAGCAGGGGAATGTCCCTTGATGCTGCCACTGTAGCAGCAGTGCTCCTAGTAGAATGGGCCCTGAGGGAGCTATTTGCCAGCTTTGCTGTAACATAACTAAATACAAGAGACTATCCAACATGAAATAGTCCTCTTGGTGGCTGGTCTTCCCCTGCCTACCTCACCATAGGTGAGAAAAAGCTGAGTATGGGAGTCCCTGAACTGCTTGGTGTGTTCCAGGTAGTAGGTTAGGGCTCTTTTTACATCCAAGTTGTGAAGCTTGCATTCAGCTGGTGTGAAACTTTCTATGAAAAAATCTGAGAAGGTGATGGGCTGGTTCAGATGGAAATCACAAACTACCTTAGGCAGGAACTTCCTATTTATTCTAAGTACTACCTTGACCCTGTGGGCAATACTGTAGCTAGGCTCAGTACACAAGGCCTGCGACTCTGAAATCCTTCTGGCAGAAGTGATGGCAACTAGAAATACAGTTTTCCAGGTGACATACTTCAAGTGAGCAGTAGCCATAGGTTTGAAAGGGGGTTCCATGAGCTTTGCTATGCACAGATTCAAGTCCCAGGGAGGGATAGGCTCTCTTAGTGGGGGTTGAAGATGCAGCAGGCCTTTGAAAAATATCTTGAAAATTGAATGGGAAATAACAGATTTCTCCTTTCCAGCAGAGAGGTAGGCCTATATGGCTGCTAAACGCACCTTAGGGGATGAGGCCTTATGGCCTGATGACTGCACATGAACTAAGTAGTCCAGCAAGGTAAGCGCAGTGGCCCTGAGAGGGTCTAACTGATTAAGTCCACACCACAGGGAGAACCTTTTCCACTTGGAAGCATAGATTTTCTTACTGCTGGGCATTTTAACCATGCAAAGGATTTTGAGCACTTGCTCCGAGTACTGAGAATCAGGATACTCTAACTCCTCAAGAACCGACCTTGAGGTGAAGAGACTCTATGCTTGGATAAGCTACCCCCGACTGAGGCAGAGTCAGAAGACTAGCTCAATGGCAGGTGGATTGGCTTGGTGACCAAGAGAGACAGGTGTAGGCAAGCTGTCTTGCCCAGTCTGGAGCTACCAGAATCATGGTGGCTGACTGATCTCCGAGTTTTAGGAGAGTTCTGTGTATCAGAGGAAAGGGAGGGAAGGCATAGAGGAACTTCCCTGTCCAGTCCAGAGCCACAACATCTAATGGAAGTGTACCCCGAGCTGGGGGCCTGCAACAGTAAAGTGGGAGCTGTTGGTTGAGGTTGGAGGTGAAGAGGTCCACCTCTGGGGTGCCCCACCTCCTAAATACTGTGGCCAGAATTTGACTGTTTAAGGTCCATTCATGATGGCCCTGAATGATTCGACTGAGGAAGTCAGCCAATACATTGTTTTTGCCTGGAAGATGAATGACAGACAGGTGCATGTCCAAGGATAGGCCAGGGACCAGATTTTCATGGCCTTTGTACAGAGTTTGGTGGTCCTTGTGCCACCCTGTTTGTTGATGTAGAACATGGCAGTGGTGTTGTCTGTTCTGATCTAGACAGTGACCCTTCCATTGTGGAGTGAAGGTCCTGATAGCCAGGTACACAGCTCTGAGTTCGAGAAGGTTGATGTGAAGAAAGGATTCCCTGGGGAACCTGGTTCCACTTAAAGACTGGTCTGTCAGATGAGCACCCCATCCTAGGAGACAGGCATCCGTTTAACAATCCTGGAGGATTGTTTCTGCTGAAACGGGACCCCTACCCTGAGATCTCCCTTTTATTTCCACTAGTACAGGGCCTAAAGCAAGGTTCTTGAGACTGGGATTACTTCTGAGAGGGAGTCCCACTTTTGGGACCAGTGAGCCCTCAGGTGATACTGGATGTCCCTCATTTGAAACCTGGCACCTGGGACCATGGCTGTCATAGAAGTCATGTGGCCTAGTAGTCTGAGAAAATGCCTGGCTGGCCTTGGCTGGCCAAAGGCAAAGGCATTTGTCAAATGTAGGAAGTTCTGGACCCTGCCCACAGGAAGCATGGCTTTCCCTTGTATGGTATTCAGATCTGCTCCAATAAAGTCTAGTACTTGAACTGGTCTGAAGTGGGACTTTACTTAGTTGATGATGAATTCAAGGGAATCCAGAGTACTGATTGTTAGGCTGAGAGCTTCCCTGACCTTGTCCAGTGACTTGTTCACTATTAGCTAGTCTTCCAGGTATGGAAAGACTGACACCTGTTGCCTCCTTAAGTGAGCTGCATCTACTGCCAGGCACTTTGTAAAGACCTGGGAGCTGAAGTGATACTGAATGGTAGGGCTGCAAACTGGTAATGTCCGAGTGGCAGCCTGAATCTGACAAACTTTCTTAAGGATGTGAAAATAGGCATTCTTGAGATCTAGGGAGGCTAGCCAGCCTGTTATGAATGGAACACCAGAATCAGAGTGATCATTCTGAACTTGGGTTTCAACAGATGTTTGTTCAGGTATCTTAAGTCTAGAATGGGTCACCATTCCCTATTTCTCTTTTGTGTGAGAAAGTATCCGGAATAAAGGCCTTTTCCCCACTGGGGGAAGGGTACTCTTTCCACTGCTTTTGTGGACAGAAGAGCTTTCACTTCTAGCTTCAACAACAATCTTTTTGTTGGAGTTAGGGGATTGGAAAGCTTGGTGCACTGCAGAGAGACAAACTTTTTAAACTGCAGAGTCAGCCCCATATCAATCACCTCTAGCACCCATTTGTCTGTGGTTATGAGGTGCCATTGGTGGAGGTAGTGGGTCAACCTGTCACCTATAAGGAGAGGGGAGGTGACCTGGACATTGCAGTCAGGAGACTGGCTTGGACTGGGTGCTGGTGTAGGAGAGGAGGTGGACCTTCTCTGAGCTCTCCTTCCTTTCCCACGAAATAGCCTCTCATCTGAGAGTAGTCTAGGGGCACAAGCATAGGGTAGAAAGCCCTAGGATAGTAGCCCCTGCCTCTTATTCCCTTATTCTGAGATTTCTGGGAAGTAGAACAGGCCTTTTCTTTACTAGCATTGATTTGATAGGTGGTTTTATATTCCTCCACCCTTTTCCTGTAGGCTTTAGTTTTGTTCCCTAAGAGAAAATTTTTCTCACAGGGGAAATCCGTGGCCTTGGACTGAGTGCCCTGTGAAAGATTAGTGGTTCTCAGCCAAGCATAATGCCTCAGGGAGATGGCCAGTGCCATGACCCTGGAAGCAGTGTCATTAGTGTCCACAGCCATATGGAACTGGTATTTAGTAGCCTCTAACACTGCCTTTACAGTTTCTGCCAGATCTTGGGCCATTCTATCTGGGACCTGTTGACTTGTGGCTAAAACAGAGTTCCAGAGGACCTTTTGATATTGAGCTGCATATGCCATATAGGTGGAAAGGCGAAGCAACAAAGATTTCTTGCTCATTGAGTCCAGTTTTCTAGACTCCTTTTCAGGAGCTTGGGAGGAAAGTGGGACTTTGGCTTTGTAGCAAGCTGCAGCCTGCACCATCCCCTCATGGTCTGGATGCACATAAAGGAATTCTGCATTAGATCTTGCTAAGTGGTATTTGTTTTCAAGTTTTTTATGTCAGGGTGGCTCAGTTGGTATCACATCCACCTCTGGACCAGAAGGTCATGGGTTCTTGTTCCACACCGGGATTGGACTTGCACCTAAAATGCTGACATCCGAGTGCAGTATTATGGGGGTGCTGTACTGTTGGGGTGTGCCATCCTTTGGATGAGATGTTAAACCAAGATCGCTTCCACCCATATTGGTGCTGTTCTGGTGGGTGTCCAGGTGGAAGTAAAAGAACCCAGGGCACTCTTTGCAAAGAGTAGGGGACATTCCTGGTGTCCTGGCCAACATTCCCCTTCCCATAAACTGGTTCATGCAATTATCCAGGCTGTGTGTGGATGTTGATGTGTGATATGGCCAACACTACACATTCAGTCACTGCATTACAAGTCTAGCATTGCTTGTAAAGCACTTTGGGATACACTGTGTATGAAAAGCCCTATATACATGCTGATTCTTCTTCTTCTTCTTTATCTACTCTGGGAACAGAAGTGGAGTTCTGGAGGAGCTTAAAAGTTGTTCTGCAAAAGGATTTGTGAATGGGTAAAAACAGCTTTTTAGCAGGAGGAAGACCCAGCGTATCTAGATAGTCTGTGTCCTCCTCTTGATCAGTGGTCTCCTGGGTCGTGAAGTCCAGGGTGTCCACTATATGTTGCACAAAAGTGAAATGAGAGGAAAAATCATCCTGGTCATTAGAGGAATTGCCAAACTCTTGGTCAGGAGATACATCAGGTTCTATAGGTCCACCCTCAGGCTCATCATAATCACCCTCAAAGTAATAAAAGCCCTGGGAAAGCCCAGGGTCTAAAGTATGAGGGACATTAGGATCAGAGGGGGCATTAAATAAATTGCCTATAGTCTGCAAAGTCTGATATATATATATGCTAAGCTTTAGCCATTTCTTCAGCTGAGGGTGTATCTTTTTGTGTCACTGGCATCTCCCTTTGCCTTTCAGCGGGAGGGGCAGTGATATGCTTCTCTTTGTATTTCTTTTTAGCAGGCACCGAATCTGGAACCTGCTTATTAGATATTTTTTTAGCTTGGTCATTATTATTATTTTTATCAGACTTATTCTCTAGGGGGTCCTTAGAGGACCTGTCTTTAGCTTTACTATGAGAAGGAGACCCCTCTTCAGCACTTTTGTTAGAGGGTGAGACAGACTGAGACACCATAATTTCTAATCTCTTAGCCCTCTTTTTTACTCTTTTTGAACAAAATTTAGAGCAGAGCTCACAGTTATGGTCTTGACCTAAACATCTTAAACAAAGAGCATGGCTGTCTGCCTTAGCTACTATCTTACTGCATTTTAAACCATTTTTAAAACCTGTTGGTCCAGTTCTCTTTTTGGATCTTTCTGACATGCCAGTATGCAAGAAAAATCACTAAAAATGTTATTCCCTATTGGGAATTGAAGTGAAAATGGTCAGTTCCTTCAAAGAATGGAACTGCGATAAAGCAATTCCCCAATAACAAAAAGTAAATTTTTAGTAAGAGAAGATGCAGTTCCCAAAGAAACAAACTCTGGCTAGAGTCGATAGGGCTGCAGGAGAGGAATCTGGGTTAAAAATATTGAAAATTTTTTATTAAAATATTTGTATACCTAATTTTCAACACAGCCTTGTGATGAACCTGCCTGATGAAGAAGGGCAGAGAAAATGTTCAACTCCTGGCCTAAAGGTGATGTCATGCAGGGACTGAAAAATCAACTTTTGGGCTACAAACACTCATTTTGGGCAGGAGCTGAAAAATGACAGCTGTCACATTAATGTGCCACTGTACCAAAATGGCTATGTTGAAATGTCATGGTAAAAATACTGAATATTACCAAAGTTATGAGCCCGCATTTGCAAAATTCAACATAGCCTCATAACCTTTATTTATTTTTTATTTATTTGTTCTAGGATTACAAATACCTTTGAGCCGAGGCTCTTTTACAAAGGTTCCACGTCACTGGTACAATTTAGACAAACATAAGCAAAGATAATAGTTTATAAAATAAAAAAAAAAAACAGAGTCTTGTAGAGGAAAAAAGAACAATAAGGTGAAACTTTGGGGAGAGGAAATGGAAAGGAGGAGGGTGAAATCAGGGAGACTAAGTGGATGGGAGAAAAGGGAAGGTAGGTGGGGGGAACAGAGGAGGGGAGGAGAGGAGAGGTGGAAGATGGGTAAGAATAGACGTAGTGCAGCCGGGTGGCATTTGTCATGGGCCAGCAGGGGAAGTGAAGATGGGGTGGGGCATGCTGGCAAAGTGCAGTAGAGCAGCAGTGCAACAATCTAGTGAAAATTTTGACCTATACTTTTTTATGCTAGTTTAGATTGCCACTTACCTCCTGACTTGCATCATACCCTTCTTTCCACAATTTGAGTCTTCGTGAGTACTTTTTTTCATGTCTGAAATAATGAAAGAAGTAATCATTTTAATATGGCTTGGACCAGGTTTTATCAGTATTTGTAGCTGTTTTTGAACAACTATTTTTCTGTAAGATCAGAGAGCACTGCCTACTGCATAATAATTAATTTTAGTCACAATAGAAGTGATATATAAACAACAGATGGACAAAAACAGCTGAAAATACTGATGAAGACCTGGTCCACACCATATTAACCCACAGGCTGTTAAAAGAATTAGAACATATAGGAATTTTGGACTGATATATCAGTCCATGGCACAGCAAGGGTTAAAAGAAGTACCCCTTTTATTATTTCAGACATGAAAAAAGTACTAAAGCAGACTCAAACTGTGGGAAGAAGGGTATCATACAAGTCAGAAGGTAAGTGGCAATCTAAAATGGCATAAAAAAGTATAGGTCAAAATTTTCACCAGATTGTTGCACTGCTGTTTTAATAGATGAACTTACTAGAATCATAGAAAACAATAATATGCAAATTGTAATAACACCCCATATTAAATTTATTCAAAGCCAGGGAATGCATTGCTAGTCCTTTTTTTTTGGCATTGAAAAAGTTTAACTTGGTCCACAGGAAGGAAATTTGGATACAGCTTTACTTAATCAAGCCCTAAATATAATGATATCAGGGCAGAAAGGGGGTTAGGATGCATTCAGATGGAAGTGATGATAAGGTAAAGAAAATTTATTTTGGTACTATAGTCTATAAAGGTCCTGCCGAAAGAATGCAACACATATGTCCTAAAGATGCACGCTACGTGCAAAACCGGTCGAGGTGTGTCCGACCTGTGGGGCAACTGCTTGCTTTGAATTTGAGCATTGGAGCACTTTCTGAAAAAGATTAAAGATTTTCTTGCACAGTGACTATGCGGTGGCAAGTTTTTGCATGTGAACACATATGTCAAGCAGACAAATACCAGCTTGGCATAGATGCTGAATTCTTTGGTGCGGTCTTATAGTGCAGCAAGTTAAATTGTGTCCGTATTCATTTTTGAGTGGGAAATTGTGAAAAATGTCAGATGGTTGTCTATTCTGACCCACCTTTTTTCTTCTTTGATGACAAAACTGCTTCTTTAGGAAAATCAGCTATGTAGACCATTATGATCCATCATATTTTCAATAACCCCAACTTTTTACACCCTGTGAGTCACTGTCCCACATAGGACATAGAGTATCATCAGCTCAAGATGCGGCCACGCTGGGCTGCCGTCTGTAAGCTCCCTAACCAGTTGCTGAATTTTAGGAGAATACGTTTATTTTATTTTTTTTGTTTAAGTCCTAGTCCTAAGCTTACTGTTTACTGTGTATTGTTACGGTCTAAAGTTTAAGTCGACCATCATTTATCTCATACCTGTAGAGACTGGCATATTGGAGCTGTAGGAGGTCGCCTCTGCTTGCTGTGTGTTCGACTGCTTGCTCGATTCGCCGAGGGAATTCTATGGTTGGTGGTCCAGTGGAGTTGTTTTGAGGCTGTGGAGAAATCGGAGGAACGGTGGAACGGTGAGGTGGAGTGGTGGTTTCCGTACGGGATGGGAACACAGCCGGACTGTACGTGGAGGACGTGGCCGGGTGTCTGTGAGAGAGGACCAGCTGGAGGAAGAGGAAGCCCTGAGAGAGGGTGCGCATAGCGTGCAGTGAGGATTTCTGTGCGTTTTAAAAGAGGTTGGGTTCCTCGGTCCAGACGGAGGGATGGTTGTCACTGCCACCAGAGGGTAGTGGTGCTAATCCAGTTCCTTAGGTGGAGTAGGGGGACCACCGAAGGGTGATCTAGCCTGCCTCACCGTGGTGAAGGATCCGGTTGAGCTTAACCCGAAGGTGAAATTTACATGCTGCCTGCCTGCCTGCCTGCCATCGTGAAGGATTCCTAGGGAGGAAAAACCACAACGTGGGAAGGAAACTGGGACTTCCTGGACCATCTGTTTGGTGAAGTACTCTTAATTTCTGTTTTTGGGCCAGCGTTTGCTATATCTTTTGTAAAGATCAGAACTGGGTTCTGTGGGATTGTTTCAGCCTCGTGGGAGGAGGCTGGCATAATTCTAAATTTCCTATCCTAAAGTGGTGAGAGCACACAGGTGTGGACATTAAAAGACCTTGGAACTCTCTTTTCAATTTTCAAAGGAAACTGTGGTACTGGTTATTGGACTAGGAGGCCTTCTTTAATATTAAAAGCCAGCTTTAAGTTAGGGGCCTGTATAGTTTGTAAAAGCTCCTTTCCCCTGCAGTGGTGAAAGCATTGTGGGTGAGAGCAGAGAGATAAAATGAAATCTACAAATTAAAGATCTGAAGGCACATTTTGGACACTCAATAACACGAACTCTGATAGGATTTATTTATTTATTAGACGTTTGAATTAAGAGGCATAGATTTGTGAAATAGATATTATATTTTATATTTAGTTTTTAAGTTATTTGGTTATTGTGTTTATTAGATTTATAGTTTATTAATTGTATGTTATTTATTGTAGAGTAGTTGTATTTACCTAAGTGTTTTGAGGGGGGTTAATAATTGTTAGATTGTTTGTTGTAGTGTTAATTATGTGCTGGAACAATAGTAGGACAGTCGGGTACTATTCCCCCTCCAGGCTCAGGGACCTTCGTCATTTCTCCTGTCCCCCCCTATCACCGGAGGTCTATAAAAGATGTAGGGCTCTGGGGATTGTGAGGAGGAGGAGGAGGGCTGGTGCTGGGTCTGGAGGAGGAATGGAAAGGAGTGGGCGGATAGAGATAGTGGGGACAAGGAGATGCCCTGGGGCGAAATGGGCCTAGGAAAGGGGTCCTCCCTGTCTGGTGCCCATACCCAAGGGTTCTGACTATAATCAGCAGGTAAGGCGGTCATCCTCGGAGGCTCATCCTACTCGGCTGGTGTTGTGCAATGCCAGGTCTATTAAAAACAAAACGGCTATTATAGCTGATTTTGTTAGGTCATCTGACCTGGCGTGCATCACCGAGACCTGGCTGGATGAAAATGCTGGACCAGTTTTGGCAGCAGCAGTTCCAGCCGGTTACTCAGTGATACACTGCCCGAGGCTGGATCGTAGGGGCGGGGATGTTGCCATCTGTTTTAGAACAGAATTGGGCCTAGTGGAGGTACCAGTGGGAGTCACCAGGTCTTTTGAGTGTATCCTGGGCGAGGGTGTGGGGTGCAGGATACTTCTTGTATACCGTCCACCAGGTGTCGAGAATGTTTTCCTGCAGGAAGTTGCAGACTTCATTGTCGACCTGACATTGGGGTCCCCCAGATGGTTGGTTCTGGGGGATTTCAATGCCTGGGTCGATGATGAACTCTCACATTTTGGTCAAGACTTCCTCCAGTTGATGATTTCACTGGGCTTCCACAAGTTATTTCCTCCTCGACCCATATTGGTGGGCATTCATTGGACTTGAGTGTTCCTTCTGGGGATGGGGATATCTGATTTGGTGGTGGAACCAGTCAGATGGTCGGACCATCACTCCATTGGGTTCAGTTTTGAGGCCACCCCTATTAGGTCAGCCCCTACGGAAATGGTCTGGTACCACCCATTAAGGGGTGTTTCCCCGGATAACCTGATGGCAGTGCTGGACATATCAGGCCTACCGATAGATTGCTTGGATCCAGGAGACCTGGTACATGCCTATAATAAGGTGGTGACAGGGGCCCTGTATTCCATTGCACCTGTTCGTGTTCATCCTCTCACTCTTCGTCCCAGGTCTCCTTGGTTCAATGAGACCGTGAGGGAGTTGAGGAGAGCTGGACAAAGGTTGGAGAGGTGCTGGCGGAGGTCCGGTTTGGATGATGACAAACTTAGATTGATAAACCACTATGTGGTCTATCAATCCGCAATTTCTCGTAAGAAGGCAGAATTCCTGTCCAGAGAGATTGCGGCTGCACAGAATAGACCAGCTCAGCTCTTTCGGACCGTGGACAGACTGTGCAATCCAGTCTGTCTTCAGCCCAAAAGAGCCTTTTCTCAAGAATGGTGTGAGGAGTTTGCTCTCTTCTTTGCAGATAAGGTTGCCAAAATCAGATCGGACGTCCGCTTGTCCTTCTCCAATGGGAGTTGTGATGGTCGGCAGGAGATGTCAGACACCCAGTTTGCATGGTCTGACTTAAGCCTCCCCACAATCAATGACACTGTGATGATCATCCGAGCACTGCGACCGACTAACTGTGATTTGGACCCTGGTCCCACGCGTCTTTTAGTGGACTGTGTGGATAAAATCGGCCCAGTCCTGGCTGTGATAGTCTGGAGGTCCTTGGAGAGGGGGATCTTCCCAGATCCTCTTAAGGATGCTGTAGTTAAGCCTCTTTTGAAGAAGTCCTCCTTGGACCCGGATTGTCTAGCAAATTACAGGCCTGACTCTAACTTACCCTTTGTGGGTAAAGTTATTGAGAAAGTGGTTACAGCCCAGCTGGATGATCATCTGACCAACAACAATGTCTATGATTCTCTCCAGTCTGGATTTAGGAAAAGGCATAGTACCGAGACAGCACTTGTTCGGGTACTAAATGACCTCCTAATAGCGAGAGATCGTAGGACCTGTTCCATCTTGGTACTTCTTGATCTCTCTGCAGCATTTGACACTGTTGACCATGGTGTGCTGTTGGAGCGTTTGTGGTCTATCTGTGGATTGTCTGATACAGTTCTCAGGTGGTTTCGATCTTACCTCGAGGGTAGGACTCAGAGGGTGGTGTCGGGAATTTTTTCTTCGGCATATCCTGTGGGGTACCGCAGGGTTCCATTTTGGTGCCCATGTTGTTTGCAGTGTATATGCTGCCGTTAGGAGTGATTGTTAGATGATACGGTCTGGGTTTTCATTGCTATGCAGATGATACCCAGCTGTATATGTCTTTTGTGCCCATCCAGGATGCTGCCATTCCGGAATTTAACAACTGTCTTGCTGAGATCCAAGACTGGATGAATGGGAGTTGGCTGCGGTTGAACCCTGAAAAAACTGAGGTGTTGGTTGTGGACAAGGGTCGCTGTGAGGTGGATTTGTTAGCTGGATCGCCCTCGAGCTTATGGCTTGGGGGTGTCCAGCTGATGACCTCAGACCAGGTGCAGAATCTGGGCATAGTATTTGACAATTGTCTGACTTTTAAATCTCAGGTGTCAGCGGTGATCAAAACTTCCTTTTACCATCTGAGGAACATCGTCCGGTTGAAGCACCTGGTTCCTCCAGAGGATCTTCCAACGTTGGTCCACGCATTCATTACCTCCCACCTTGACTATTGCAATGCCCTTTACCTGGGGCTATCGGGGGTTGAACTTCGCCGTCTGCAGCTAGTGCAGAATGCAGCAGCCAGGCTGTTGACTGGATCTTCTAGGTCTAGTCATATAACGCCTGTGCTCCGCGGACTGCATTGGCTGCCTGTTTTCTGGCGAATCACCTTCAAGGTCGGTTTGCTGACCTATAAAGCCCTACACGATCAGGGACCTACTTACCTGAAAGAGCTCCTTTGTCCCTACTGTCCTCCCCGCTCTCTCCGATCCACTGACGAGGGATTGCTAGAGATCCCCAGGGTCCGTTTAAAAACTTCAGGGACAAGATCATTTAGTTTTATGGCCCCGACCCTGTGGAATTCTCTACCTCGTCAAGTGCGAAATTGCCCGACTGTCCAAAGCTTCAAAGGAGCTTTGAAGACATCTTTTTAGCAGAGCTTTTAATGATTTATGACAGTTTTAATCTTGTTTAATTATTTATTGTTTTATGTATTGTACAGGCGCTTTGGTTATAAGAAAAGCGCCTTATAAAAATAATGAATGAATGAATGAATAGGAAAACTGACCTTCTCACTGCTCTCTGACAGCAAACCAAGACCCCTTTTTGTGTTGACAAATCCCCCCCTTCCCGTCTGCCACTTGCTTAATGACCATGAATTTATGTAGCACTTTTTATTTCTGCATATTTATACAGTCGCATAAAATGCCAACTGACACCCTTTGTAAGCTTCCCTCTATCGGTTTCTTCATATTTCCTCCAGTGTTTACATTTACTGCAGCAGTAAAGAGAATGGCCCAGATATTCAAAAGAGATGTGCCATGCGCAACAGAGATGCACCAGCACAAGTACGAAAATACGCCATTGTGCGATATTCAGCGGGAGGCAGCTGCGCTGCACAAGTTGCAATGCGCAAGAGCGCAATGGTAATGAATGCATGTACAACTGTAGAGGGAGGAACCATGAATAAATGGCGCAGTGCGATATTCAACAGCATGCGCCATGCGCAATAGGGGAGCTAGTGGAAGTTGCGCGATAGCAGAAATGATCCAAAATAAAAAGGAACAAGAGCGAGGTACAAGAATGCTACAGGGAAGCCAGAGGTGGGAGCGAGGTGACAGCAACCAGAAACAGGGTAGCAGTGAGTGAGACTGTGCAGGAGCAGGACAGGGCACACCTGGGAACACACAGGAACAGGACAGACATGGGGAGCCTGTGCTACTTGTGCAGAAGAGACAGGGTAGTGCCACAGCGTACTGAGGGCAGTGGCAGTAGGCAGGACAGCCAAAGGCCGGAAGTGTACCCGGTGCAGGGGGAGCATCACAGAGGACAGTGGGGGGAACAGGATAACAGCTGCCGGGGGGGAACATCAGCCAGGGACATGACCAGTGCCACCTTCCAGATGGAGGCAGTAATGAGGGGTGTGAGAAGGCAGGCAGCAGGGGGGTGCGGCCGTGGAAGGGCCCATCGGTGGTATGCCCCCAACAGGCGGTACCGAGCCAATACCACCTTCAAGCACTACACCGACACAGAGATTGTGGGCTGGTACTGCCTGAACCGGGCGATCCTGAGGCGGCTCTGTGAGTTGTGCAGTGATGAGATGCAGGCACCCACACGACGGAGCCATGCTCTGTCAGTGGAGACAAAGGTGACAGCTGTCATGTGCCTGCTCACCACGGGCACCTTCCAAAGACCAACAGGGGACACAACAGGCATAACCCAGTCAGCCGCATCACGCCTACTCACACAATTCCTCAGCGCACTGCTGCCACATGCTGCGGAGTACATCCATTTCCCCAGCACACAGGCAGAGTGCACAGCACACATACAAGAGTTCCACAGGGTAGCACGTATGCCTGGCATGCTCAGGGCCATTGACTGCACCCATGTGGCCATCCACACGCCATCTGGCCCGGATGGTGCATCATACATCAACCGGAAGGGTTTTGCCAGCATCAACTGCCAAGTGTTGTGCGATGCCAGGGGACGCATAACCAATGTCTGTGCCATGCATCCTGGGGACGCACAAAATGCCTTCATCTGGCACCAGTCTGCACTGTGCCACAGGTTTGAGAGTGGGGACATCCCCACTGGCCACCTAGTGGGTGAGTATGCACATCACGCAGGATGACATGGGCAGCTGTGGGGGGGTACATAGTCAGAGGTGCCATGGGTACCGGCCTTGATGGCCCATGGCGGAGTGACACAGACCACCATACTAATGTCCACCCTCTACACACAGGTGACAGTGGCTACCCACTCCATCCCTGGCTGCTCACACCATACCAGCACCCCGCAACCCCATCACAGCAATGGTACATTGAGGCACATGCCACCCCACGTAATGTCATCAAGCGGGTGTTCGGGATGCTGAAGGCACGTTTCTGATTCCTGGACACGTCTGGTGGTGCCCTACAGTACAGCCCCTCAAAGGCCTGCGGGCTATTCCTGGCCTGTTGCATCCTACACAACATGGCCAACAACTGTGGGATAGCTGTAGAGGTCGAAGAGGGGGACAGCGATGGGGACGATGAGGACGCCGGTCCAGACGGTGATGGGCAGCCACCCCCTGGGCGAAGGGACCCCCACCTGATCTGGATGGCACAACTGCACCGGGACACCATCACAGAGGAGCACTTCGGCCAACATAGGTAGGTCATGGGGCCATGTGCAACCACCAATGGCAAGGGCACGACCCACAAACAGGCATGGACGAACCCCAGGGGTGAATAGCGGCAAAGGAATGGGTCTGAGTGTGGAACCACACACGCCGTCAGGGATGGGCAAGGCCAAACACGACACGCACTCACGCACACACACACACACATACACCACAAGACATGCACAAGGGGTAGAAGGCACATCAACCCTGACTGCAACCCCTAGCCACACACAGGTCCACACACGACCACACCCAGTGGCCATCACTGTGCATGTCTCAGACAATGGGCACCATTGCACATTGGTGGACAGCGCAACGCAGGCATCATCATGCCCATGCCACAGTGGCCAGCAGCCAGGAGGGTGTGCACATGGACCGTGTGTGTGCAGGGCTGGTACCCCTCCCATGCATTGCACAGTGCACAACACACTGCACACAGGGCAGTGGCTGACAGTGGCCATGGTGGGAGACATGTCAGTCACACGACACAGTGCCACGGCCACCACAGATGCGTGGGCAGCCCCACCGAGCCCTGCCAGCTGTGTAAGACTGACCATTGGCCTCATGGGGTGGCACCGACTGTCCCCCAGGGGTGACGCTGCGGGAGCGCGACCGTGTTCGTGCAGGGGTCTGCAGCTCTCCTAACATGCCCACACCAGGCATGCTCAGTATGCCCACAGCCAAACCCAGTGTCGACATGGAAGGTGTCGCACGATGCCGGGAATGCGGGATGGATGTGACACTGCATGGTGTCTGTGGCGCATGGGCAATGAACTGGGTGTCCAAAGTGGCCATGACAGCAGTGATTGCACGTGTCTGCCTGTCAATGGCAGCGGTCACATCCTCTCGCTGCCGGGCCATCTCTGCCAGGAGCAGACCATGGTCCCTGCTGCACCACTCCTCTGTCTGGCACAGAACCGCACTGAGTGCATCCACCGCCATCACAAGCCGCAACTGCTGATCCACTGACGCCTGGAGTAGGCGGCTGTGCTCATCAAAGAGGTCATCCGCCTGATCAAAATGCTGTCCCTCATGGTGTTCCTGGCCATGCCGGGCAGCACCCCTTGATGATGGGTGCTGCACACCAGAGTCATGTTGGGGCACATCCACACACAGTGGACTGACGCCGCCACCCGACACTTTCCCCCTGTCACCATGGGCCGACTGCTGGCACTGCCCCGCCGGCCGCCAGTCATCAGGGCTCACCGGTGCCACTGCAGCGGCAGCAGCAGCCCCACCAGCCTGGACGCACACCCGTGCTGCCCTACTGGGGCATACAGGCACAGGCTGGGACTGTGATGTCACACAGGCCTCCACGGTGGCACCATCCACAGCTATGCCCGTGCCGTTCCCTGCTGTGGGACCGTCCTGCATCCCACACGTATCACTGTCCGGGATGTGTGATGCATCATCATCGGTGCCTGATCCGGCACCAGTCCGTGTCCCAGCATGCTGGAGTCTGTGGCCGCTGTCACGCTGGGACACAGGCAGGGCCTTGTCCGCACTGGCACCACCATCTTCAGTCCAGACAGACAGGCAGGTATGCGGTGGTCCTGACCCTCGGACACCTGTGGAGATGGATGGGTGCTCCTGCATGTCCAGGGCCTCACCCATGGTGGATGCACCCACCATCATTGACCCATGTAGACGCTCAGGAGCTGTAAGGGAACACAGTAGTGTTAATGTCTCTGCCCTAGCCTGTGGCATTCCCCCCACCTCCCACACAGTGACAGCACAGGACCTACCATGCAGTGACAGGCTGCCACCCGTCTGGAAGCCCCCACCTGGAATGCCCTCTATGGCACAACACCGCATGCTGCTGGCCATCCGCTCCTCCTGTGGTGTCAGGCGTGGCACATCCAGCTGTCCACCACTGGTTGCAGCACATGCTGCCCTGATGGCAGCCACCTTGTCCTTAATTCTCCTCTTGTCCGTGCCGACCTTCTTTTTACGTTCCTGCACAGACCGCTGGTGGCTGCCAAGCTGGTTCACGGCATGCGCAATCTCACCCCATGCCGTAGCTCAGGCCTGTGGTGTTCCCCACTGTCCGCTGAGCAGCAGTTCCCTGTTGAGGTAGGCCTCGAACAGGGCATCTGATTCCACCTGGGTGAAGTTGGGCCTCTTCCTTCTCCAACATCCCTGTTCCTCCTCTTCCTCATGTTCGGTCATTATAGAGCCTGTGGGAATGACAGGAGTTACCTTTGATTCTGCAGTCCCATGCATCTCCCACACACCACAGTCCACACTTCCAAACAGCATGCAACCCACCACAATAGACTGCAATACCAAACTATGTCCACTGCAGTCCCATGTCACATTTATATAGCGCAAGGCATACAAATGAGGTGAAGCACAACTTTAAGTGGATGCTAATGCAGTAGCTGTGCCATGGAATTGCTGATGAGCTGATCTGCATATGCTGGCTGAATATTGCGCTGTTGCGCCTAGCGCAATTGTGTTCAGCGTGCTCAGGCAAAGGCGCAGCTCTGTGACGTGTGCAGTAGGCACCACACGGCACATGCCCAGGGTGCTGACGCTGACACCTGCCATGCTGATGACATGCTGATTGTGGGAGGCAGTGCAGGGCACGGCCACCACTGTGCCAGTGGCACTAGTGCACTGTTCATGCGTATGGCGCTCGTGCCCTGGAGCGCCATAGGCACCATGGTGCCACAGTGCGGTAGACCACTGCAGGGCATCACACACAGGCACCCTACCACGCTACATGAAGGGAGTCCCAATCGCGCTGTGGTGGTCCATGCACGACAGACCCTTGACCCTGCGGTTGACCTTTGTCCCCTAGGCACCATGCGTCCGCTTGGGTGCACCCCTATTGCGCTGTTCGGTGACAGCGTGATGAGGAATGCCAGCGCTGTACCACGCAGCATCTGCACATGGCAGACGTGCACTACAGAGCGCCATTTTGTGATCCTGGGTGCAATAGAGATGGCACGGAGGAGAGCAGCATTGTAGAGCCCTCTCGAGCTGGCCAATCTGGTGGCCATTGTAGAGCCCCATGCTGTGACCTTGTTTGGGGATGACCCCTTAGAAAGGCCAAGAAGTGCTGTGAGGGAGGAGGTGGCAGAGGCACTGGAGGAGGCCACCGGGATCGCCTGCAGTGCTGAGCAGTGTCGTCACCACTATGGGGACCTCCGTTGGAGGGACCCAGACAGGCTTGCCCATCTACGGGCACGTGCCAGGTGAGGTGCAGTGCCACGTCCAGGTAGGTGCTCCATCCATACACTGGTAGCATCTGTCTGAGTATCGTGGTGGGCATGTGTCCACCACATGGGGGGCCGTCCAGTGTGGCTGGTGGTGGTGGTGGTGGAGTTGCGGCATGGCTTGGCTGTGCGGGATTGCAAACACCGGGGGGGGACCTTTGCTGCTGCTTTGTACTGATGTTCCCCTCTCCATGTTTGCACCCTTGGACCTGAGGAAAGGCGCCAAGCCTGTGAGACATGGGTACAACGTGCAGAGGAAGCTGCCCGGCAACAGGGACGAGCTGGCTGGCCCATACCACATCAGCGCCCAGATGTTGCAGATGCAGGTGAGTGCCTTTCTTCCAGGAAATTCTGTGCATGCTGTGTTGAGGGGTAGGCGGTGAGGCATGGCCACCAGCCATTGACACCACTGACATGCACACCACACGGTACACTCAGCACTGTCCTGTGGCACTGCATGTGTGGGTGTATGTCGCTGGTGGTCCATGCATGCACTGGGTACATGGCTGTGCCACTGCCTTCGCACCGCATAGCCATATCACTGTACAGCCACGGTGATGCTGTGCGGGACTTGGCCGGTGGGTGTGTGCAGCGGTCCGCATGGCTGTGTGCACCTGGGTAGGCAGGTCTTGTGGACACGATCACTGTGGGTGGTCACACACCATCACAGGGCGTGGCCCACAGCTGTATGCCATGCACAATGGGTGGGCTGCAGGGGGATGGACATTCACACATATTGACTCTGCTCCCCTGTCCTAGGTGGAAGATGATTGATGGCCATTGAGAGGGGCATGCAGGAGCTGCTACAGCTGGCAAAGGCATCCCTGGAGTTCCTCCAGTGAATGGAGCGGCACGGGATCAGGAGGCGGAGGACACGTAGGCGCCACAGAAGTGGAGAGAGGGGCAGACAATAGGCCCTCCATGCCCCCGGAAACACCTTACCCCCCCGGACCTATCCTCACACCCCTTCTTCCCTCTCCCATTTGTTCACCCCTGCCCCTTACCCGCCCCCACCTGGTACGTGGCCCTTCCCCCATTGTAAATATTTGTAAATAGTTTTGTTTATTACCTCTTTTTAATACATTTGTTTTCTTATGACAACTGTGGTGGTCTATGATTTGCAGCGGGCTACAGGTGTTCAGCTGCAGTGGTGTGCATGGTGTCAGAGGTGGTGCAGGCATGGGCATGTGTGTGTGTCCAGCAGGGAACCGCCTATGGTGTGGGCAGGGAATCAGTCACTGTCTGTGGTTTGTGTGTTGTTCTCTGTGCACTGGATGCCTGTGTGCAGTGGTCCACGGTGCATGCACTGTGTCCATGACACCCCTGTCAGACTGTCCATGGCCTGTGCAGCTGACACCCTTGCATGTCTGTGCTATGCACAGTCTGCTGGCATGTCAGTGGTGGCTGTCCATGCTGGACAACCACTGTACCCGGCACAATGCCAGGTTGCCTCCTGTCACCGGTATGGCACACGTCTGCCTTGGGTGGCACTGTGGCCTCCGCTGTTGTTGCCACCCCATGCTGTCGCTTGTGTCTGTTGCAGGGGATGTGCACCACTATCTGTCACTTGTGCTCCGGCCGCATGCTGGTGGTATACGGCTTCATGGTGCATGCACAGGGTGGCTGGTACACCTGTGCCATGGAGGGGTGCTAGCTGTGGGTACACGGCTGCTGTGGCCACATGCCAGCAGGTTTGTTGACCCACTACTGTGTCCCTGTGTTGGTGTGCCCTTGGGTATGGGTGGGTGTCTGTCCATGCACTGTGTTGCATCCTGTGTGGCGCATGCTTCAATGCACCACTGTGGGCATCTGTGCTGGCTGTTGTGGCCAGTGCTGGCTGTTGTGGCCAGTGCTGGGATGGGGTGTGCCCTTGGAAGGGTGTGCAGGGTGCTGTACCACTGGTGGTGGGGTCTGGGGCTGACCCTGTTGCATGTGGGGTACCTCATGTGCCGACGCATGGTCAGTCTCTCAGCTGTACCTCGGGGGCCATGCAGGGTGGCACTGTGTCTGCAGTTGTTGCATCAGTGTCTGCTGCCACCCACTGCAGGGTGCTCATGGTGGGGCTGTCTTGCATGGCTCCATGGTGCACAGGGTTGCATTGTCACAGTGGAGGTGGTGGCATGCATGGGGTGTCCTGCACTGTTGGGCACTGCTCCTGGGCAGGGTGTCTGGGGATCACTGTGCAGGGTGTGGTCTGCATTGGTGGGATGGTGTAGCACATTGTGGCTGGACCTCCTTGTGTGCCAGTCACAGCTTGCCAGGGGGGTGTGCTGGGGCTCCACGCCCCAGCTGTGGGATTGTTGCTGGTGTCCATGGGCTGGTGGTTCTTCCAGCTCTCCTGAGGTTGTGCAGTTCCTGGGGTGTGGGGGGTGATGTCTGTTCTGCTGCGTGCTCCTCTGCCCATATCTTCCATGGGTGGTGGACCCCTGCATCCTGTCCCTGATCATCCCTGGTTGTGCTGATGCACTGCTACCCTGCTCCACTGCACATCCCTGGTTGTGCTATTGTGCATCAGACCTGTGCCACTGCGCATCCCTGATTGCACCATGGCGCAGTTGGCGTGATATTCAGTTGTGTGGCGCAAGCGCATCTTGGCCTGTGCAGTGTTTGAATATTGCACGTGTTGCGCATAGGCACACTGAACTTGCTCCTGCTCCTGCTATTGTGCTACTTTGTGGTGCAGTTTGAATATCTGGGCCAATGTGTTTAGTACTAAAATTAAAAAGAAATTTGCTGGTGGGCTTTCTGTTTAGATACCACTGATAAGGGAGAAGCTGCATTTTTAAAACAGGAATACCTGGAAGGATCTAACAGATAATATCCACATTTATGTTTACTAATAGTTGTTACCACCTTCTCCCTGTGGAACAAAGCAAAATGGATTCGGAGCAGCAGGACAGGTAATATATTGCTCCACGATGAAAAAACTAAAACAAGCAAAAGGATGAGGAGCACCCACATATGCAGAAAGCACCAGGACTTCAAACATATTATTCAGAGTTCTTTATGTGACTAAAGTACATAGTGTACGCACACAGTGAGCATAAAAAAGTGACAGCTGAGCCGCTCTGAAAGTTATGCTTCTCCCAGCCCCTGCCAGGCACCATCAGAGTGAATCACTCTGATGATGCCTGGCAGGGGTCAGAAGAAATGTTTGTTGCAGAAAAGCTCAGCTGCCACTTTTTATGCTCACTATGTGTGGGTACACTATGCACTTTAGTTAAATGAAGGACTCTGAATAATATTTTTGCAGTCCTGGTGCTTTCTGCATATGTGGGTGCTCCTTATCCTTTTGCTTGTCCCTGTGGAACAGCAGGCTGAGATGGGACATGAGCTCAGTCTTCCCATTCTCAGGGGTATTGACAGGATTGAGCATATGGATATGTTCTCCAGCAGGACATAGGGACATGCTCTGAAAGTCACAGATGGCAAGTTTAGGGGTAACATTAGGAAGCATATTTTGTCCCACAAGGTGATGGCCTTCTGAACTGACCTGCCAATAGAGACTGTGGACATGAAGACAGTAGAGCGGTCCCCAGTGTTGCCCATCCCTTAGCTTTTACCAGCACTGAGCCGATACAGCTGTGAAGAGATTTTAGAAGTGGCAAGAGTGTTGAAAAGAATATGCAGTGCTCTCACCACACCAGATTCAGATATAACTGATACTGCTGCGATTACAGAACTGAGCATGTGTAATACTTGCACATACACAGTTTGCCCCATAGTCAGCCGTAACATGGCAGCACTGACAAGACTACATATGCACCATACTCACATATGCATAGTTTAAGTCAGCACTGGTAAAAGTAAGACCCAATTGCAAATGAGATACTGCATCTTAGCCAGGCTAACCTGTATCAGTACACTGTAGAAGTGGGTAAAATGAGGATCCCTCTGAAAATGAGATCCTGCATCTCAGCAAAGCTATCCTGTGTCAGTACATTGCCAAAATGGATAAAAGTATGACCCCACTGAATATGACATCCTGCATCTCAGCCAGGCTATCCAGCTGTGTCAGTGCATTGTAACAATGCTATAATACCATCAAGAGGTTCTGGAGACATGTGAACATTGAGAGCAAAGCTTGAGAGATTCCAACATTTTTCCAGAGCCTCTGTGATATGTTGCAGGTGAGTTTTGCCATTTAAAATAAATAAAAAGAGCCTTAACATTTGTTATAGTACAGGCATAATGAAGTCAGTTGTGTACATGTATTGATTTAATCATACAAGAAAATGTTCAGGAGTTTTGTCCCAGTTTTACATGGAAAATGTGGGGAAAAGGAGGATGCCCTACAGGGAAATGCTTTGTTCAGTCTGGGAACACTGCAGTTGACACCACTATCATTCTTTGTAATTCCCTAGGATGCCTCTTGCAACCTCTGAAAACCCCTAAAACATTAGGTGCCTAGCATTTATTTACCCTTTCTACAAGTATAAAACCATGAGAGTTCCAATGCCACTAATTAGGTCCAGAAAGGGTTAACATAAATCAACTCTTCAGCAGAAATACTGTAAATCATTGCTACACACACACACACACACACACACACACACACACACACACTCACTGGGAGAGATGACCAAGACTGTAATTTGAAACTACTCTGCAGTTAGATGCTGTTATCTGCATTAGCTCTAAAAATGCTGTTTACCAAGTTGGATTCAAAAGAAAACATGTGTTTCTTGTACTCACTGAAGCACTACAAGGTTGGAGAGAAGAGGGGATTCTCCAGAGCATTTGTTTCTTAATACCTAGGCTGCTGAAAGAACTAGAAAGAATCTATTTGATTGAGCTCTGGACAGATGCTCAGTCTGCAGCACTGCAAGGGTTAAATTGAAGGGCTGTAAAGACACTGAAGGATCATTCAAAAACTCCAAAGGAAGTGTTCCACAGTCTGAATCCGGTAGGTCATTTTTAGAGCTGATACAAGAGAGCTGCTGGTTCCGCCTACCTGCAGACCTAAAAATAGAACCGCTAATGTTTAAAAATGGTTTGAAGTAAACCCGTGTTTTTTTTTTACCTCAACCCCGATATATTTAACCTCAGGAAAAAGGCAGGAACTGCTAGAAGGAACCACAAATAAAGCAAAATTCACAGTTCCATGGAACCGAAGGGAACCACGAAAAAACAATAAAAACAGTAGAAAATACATCTAAAATCACTAAAGGCAGCACAAAAATTAAGAAAATAAACACTCCTAAAGAAAATAACTTTCTTTGAGTGAAGTAAAGAGAGAGCACTCTGAAGCAGTGTTGCTCAGTCAGCGGAGAAATAATTCTGGTGTCCTCTAGGCTGACTGCAGGCAGCACACACTCTTGCTCTTTTTTCACTGGTCAATTCTCTAGGCTCATTACCATTGACTCCACCTCTGGGGCAGCTGAACCCAGCTGGCATTCTGCATTTGTTAAACTAACTAAAGGACCCCTGGGGTGAGAATAGGAGGAAAAATCCTCTGACTGATCCACAGTGACAGCCCAGTCTCCCGCAGGCCCCAGACCAACCACTTGGTGCCTCCGATCCAGGGTCTTCTGGCAGGACCACTGGAGAAGGTAAGTCCCAGAGAAGTCGAGGGAATGGGGCCAGAGAGACCAGTCCAGATGGAGGCCAATCAGGATGCTGAAGGAGATAAACAGGGCTGCTAAAAAAAAAAAAAAGTTAATTTTAAATGTTAAGAAAACTAAGACAATGATCTCTGCGTGTTCAGGTAGACTAAGGAAAGATGGCACCAGAATCAATCTCAAGATGCTGGATAATGTACCTGTTGAAATGGTTAGTACTTTTCATTACTTTGGAATAATGCTAGACTGCACTTTATCTTATACTAGTCATATCGAAAATGTGGTTGTAGTGACTAACAAATGGTTAGGACTGTTGTATCATAACAGAACTTGCCTAACATCTGAAACTCAGAAACTGGCAGAACACAGTTTAATTTAATCTCTCTTAGATTATGGGTTTCCAATTTACAGAGCTAGAGTCAAAAACAATTTATCAAATATCGGTGCTCTTTATAATAAGCCCTGTCACTTTATCTTGAATACACTCCAAAGAACACATCAGTGTTGCTTCTATGCAAAGCTGAATTGGCATCCCACTGAAGCAAGAGCTAGTTACTTCAATGCTCTAATTTTATGGAAAGCAGTGCACAGAAATACCCCACAGATTGTGCAGAATATGATTATCTACCAGCCTTAATAATCTTAGTGCTACTGCTATCGTAAATTGAAATGGTCTTTCAAAGATAGTTTTATGACAGCAAGCTTTTTCTTCCCATGCTATTAGTTTTATGAAAAGTGAATTCTGGAACATCAGCAGTGTCAGTGACTCAGCAGGTTGCACACTTGCCTCTCAGGCTGGAAGATCAGAAGGTTGTAGGTTCCATCCCCCCACTGGGAACTTGGGGCTAAATTCCAATACTGACACTGTATTGCAGCATGAGAGGGATGCTACACTCCAGATGTGCTGTTGCTCAGAAGAGATGTTAAACTGAGGTCCCGTCTGCCTGTTCTGGTGATTGTTTAGGTGGATGTTAAAGATCCCATGGCACTTCTCGAAAAGAGTAGTGGAATTTTTTTGTAATAGAAAGATAGCAAACATACTGTACAGAAAAAAAATGAATGCAAGAAAAGAAACAAATAAGAAAACCAGAATCAATCCATTAGACTGTTATAGTAAATACACACACTTGGTGTCCAAATTAAGATCGAAATAGGCAAGCAAAGTGAACGACAGGAAAACAAGCAAAACAAACAAAAGGCATAAAGAAACTGCACAAATTCAATAGTACCACATTCTATCAATGGAAACCGTCAGGCATTTAGCATTGCTAGTTATTTTGAAAACATGTAAAATATTGGTAATATTGCCTAAATCGTGTTGGTGCCAGTGAGCGCTGTTCAGATGTATGCTTTCCTCAATAATGTCACTATTTATAACATCACTTACGTGGAGGTTAACTCCTTTTGCTGTAAAAGGAGTACACATTTGGCCTAGCATAAGTAAAACTTACAAGCTGCAAATATAACTCTGAAAGTACTGGTGTTATATTTCCATAGTCCGGGGGGATAGATCCCCAACACCAGAATGTTATATGTGATTGGCAGCAACTGTGCTTCACCCTTTCTATGTGTAAACAAGTCCCAGAAATCTTGAGCAAAGGGACACTGAAGAAAAAAATCTTCTAATGTTTCTGTAGTCTGACTGCAGGATTGCCTGGGGCACATGCGATCATCAATGGATTTGTGTTTCAAAGAATTTCTCACTCCTAACCATCCATGGCAGGTAAGCCAGCAGACATCCCACATTTGATAAGGTACTCTAGTGTCAGTTAATTGTTGACAAGCTTCAGCCATGTGGGTGGCTGCGCACCTCAGAAACAGGGGGACTACATGAAGTGTCTCGTACATAATACCGGAATAAAATTGCTTCTGGATTTGGAAAGTATGTAAGCCTGTGTTATTTACCATTGTCGTAATTTAGTAAGGCTGGGCTTCATAAGGGGTGGTAAATCCTTAATATTAGTGGTTGCTGAAACAAATATGAAGCCTTGGGTCCATTTGTCACAAAAGGGGAACCATATGGCTGTAATATCCTGCAAAAAGGTATGAAGGCCTTGTAGTAGACTAAGAAAATTGCTATCAAGAAAAACACTATGGAAGAATACAGTGGGGTTAACCATTCTGTTACCACCTAAGTCATATTAATAATATTTGAAAGTCCTCTTTATGGGGTTTAAGTGGTTTTCCAAAGACCTTGAAAAAAATATGTTACTAATTTGAGCTTCCGTGGCAAAGGGTATGGGATATACATGGGCTACATATAGAAATTGCGGAATTAAAGATCTAGTGTACTGCTTGGAATTAACAGTAATTTTTAGATGCAGTCAGCTATCACTTCCAGTATCTGAAGTATTTTTTTTTTATTTTCCGTTTGCTAATTAGAAGATTTTCCACCTGGCAGTACTGGGGTGATGGGTGGAGCAGCGCCCTGTCTGGAGGGGAAAAAAATCAGTTCTGTTCCTCCTACTACATCATCAGAAATGAGACCCAATATCTTGAGGCACCACAATCCTTGCAGCCTGAGCAGTGACTATCACAAGCTCCCAGTCCAAATGCAGGAAACTGACATCACTAGTAACCAGGGAGAGTCAGTCCCTGCTGCTTCACATGAAAGTGAAACCTGGCAGTGAGATATGTTTCTCATTGGTTACTAGTGATGTTATAGTCAGTGTGGTTTCAGTGTTGATGTAGTGGGAGGAATAGAACTGTTTTTTTTCCCTCCAGACAGAGTGCTGCTCCACACAACACCCCAGTATTGCCAGGTGGAAAATCTTCTGATTAGCAAACAGAAAAGAATAAATACTTGTAATATAAGAAGTGATAGCTGACTACATCTGAAAGTTACAATTAATTGCAGCCAGTTTCCAGGCAGTACACTAGGACACGGATATTCAGACTGCGCCTGGCAGTGGCGCAAGCCTGGGCACAGCACAACTGGGATGCACCAGGGTCAGGGCCAGGACCAGGACCAGGACCCGGTGATATTCAACGATGATGCACCATGGCACAGCACCATTGAATATGGCATGGGCAGTGCATGGTGCACTGGCACTGCACCAGCACAAGCCACAGATAGGGAGCACGGGGATGCACCAGCACAAATGCAGTTGTGCTGGGTGCATCACCCATGATATTCAGCAGAGGGCATGTAAATGAGGCCATAATATATGCAAGGCACAAATGGGGTTATTTGCATGTCATTATGGCCCCATTTGCATGCCTTGCACAGGGCAGCCCCTCGAATTGTGCCTGGTGCCCTACACAGAATGACATGTGCAGAGGGGGTCCCAGGGCATCACCCGCCCCATAGCTGTGATCACCGTTGAATGTCCTAAGAAATTCCCTGCTGGTCTAGTGGTAACCCCTTCCCTCCCATTACCCCAATCTCCGTTAAAGTACTTTAAATCATTCGCTGGTAGACTAGTGGTAACCTCCTCCCTCCCGTTGCCACGATCGCCAGTGAATATCCATAAAAATCCCCTGGTAGTCCAGTGGTACCCCCCCACTCCAGCCCTGATTGCGGTAAATCACCATATGTAAAGTCCCTGGTGGTCTAGTGGTACTCCTACCAGCCGTTGCCACAATCATGGTAAATCGCCCAATGTAAATTCCCTAGTGATCCAGTGGCACCCCTCCTACCCACACAGAACCCCTTGTTCACCCCGCTCCTTCCCTGTCATCGGCGGGTGGCTGTAACCCACCTGCATACCGCCCAGCCACCCACCGTATGACAGAATGAAGTCATTCATATATTAGGGACTGTCTAGTACAGTATGCCCTGCAAGCCCATACTGTACCTGTCAGACGGCGGATGGACAGGCGGTATGTGGGTGGGTTACAGCCGCCTGCCAATAACAGGAGGGGAGTGGGGTGGGCAAGGGGTCCTGTGTGGGTGGAAGGGGTGCGGGGGTGCCACTGGATCACCAGGGAATTTACACTAGGTGATTTACCGTGATCATGGCAATGGGCGAGGGGGGAGTACCACTAGACCACTAGGGACTTTACAGATGTCGATTTACCATGATCAGGACCGGGTTGGGGGGGTACCACTAGACTACCAGGGAATTTTTAAGGACATTCACTGGCGATCATGGCAATGGGAGGGAGGGGGTATCACTAGACTACCAGGGTATGATTTAAGATACTTTAATGGTGATTGGGGTAATGGAAGGGAGGGGAGTACCACTAGACTACCAGGGATATGTGGGTGCTTGTGGACAGTGTTCTGGGTGGACGGGTGGCCACCCACAGCTGGCGGTTGCTGTGTTGCACCCTGCAATACAGCAGACTGCCAGTGAGTGGCCAAGAGTTGTTCCACCGATTCACAGCCTCAACTTTGAGCCCCCCTATGCAGTGTAATGCAGGGTTGTGAAAGCTTACGTGCCGCACATCCCGGGCTAAATAATGGGATGTGCCGCATATCCATTGGCATGCCCCCTGCACCTGTGCTGCATACATTTACATTGTGCCCTGGCACATCGGGATTTGCGCTGCACCAGGCAGCCTTTTCAATATCCCACCGGGGCGCAATGCGGGATTGCACCGGCACAACTGTGTTGCGCCATGCGCAACCCCTTTGAATATCCAGGCCTAGCTCTTTAAAAACTTTTTGATCAAATAAACTCTTTTTTTTTCATCAAATAAACTCTCTTTTTTTTTTTTCAAAATGTTTTTATTTTTCCACATTTGGACATATCCATGTGACTGCCTGTTCCCAGTTTATTTTAGCGTCATCATGGGCTCCCAAAACAATGCCAAAAATTTTAATGGGATCTGAAGTAATTTGTATATTTGCAATACTAGCAATATTTGTAAGCCTCCTGTTGGGGTCTATTTGCAGACCCTGACATTTCCCATAATTATGTTTGGCACCAGATACACTCTCATAGCGGGAAAGCGCTTGCAATATTTCTGGGCCTACTAGCTCGTTTTGTATACATAAACCGATACATCAGCATAGGCACAGATGTTACTAGTACTTTGCTGGTCAGAGGTTTTGATACCCGGAATGTTGGGATTGTTCCGTATTTTTCTTATAAGGGGGGGTCTATAACAAACAAATACAACAGGCTGAGGGGACAGCCTTGTCAAACTCCTTTGCGGATCTTAAAACTGTTCCCCAGTTTCCCATTTATGAGCAGCAGGACATAAGTATTTGTATACAAAATCCTTAACCATGAGATAAATAGCTCTGGAATTCCATAACCTTTGAGTACATTAAACAGGTAAGTATGACTGACCCTGTCAAATGTTTTTTTCTGACCTAGTGATAGCAAAAAGCCCAGACTTTGATGTTTATTCCCTAATTCTATGAGGTCTCTTAGATATTGGAGATTGTGAAATATGGATCTGGATGAGATAGCACAGGTTTGTGCCCAGGAGACGGGTTCTAATGCTACAGTAGATAATCTTTGAACAGGGATACTGGACAAGATTTTGTAGTCAACATTCAAGAGACTGATAGGTCTCCAATTTCTAATATCCGCCGTGTCCCACTTTTTATATAAGAGGGTCATGATAGCTTGGGTTATATCAGCAGGGAGATAAGAAGAGCTGAATAGTGCATTGTATAGCATGGTCAGTGCAGGACAAAGGCAGTCAATAAATGTCTAATAGAATTCTGGCATGATACCATCCTGTTCTGGGGCTGTATTATTATGGAGGCATTATACAGCAGTTTTGACCTCCTCTTCAGTGTTGGCAGTTACCAAAGCTTGTAAAGTAAGAGGCAGGATTTGAGGAATATCCAAACCCCCTAAGAAAGAAGTGTTCCAGTGTGCATTTGGGGGGTCCAAACATACATTGCAACAGTTTTGGGTGAGGCCCATGATTTTCTTTGACAAGTGTATTTTTTATTGTCATTTGGAACAGATAAAACTGTTATATTGGTTAAAGAGCTGCTGACGCCTCAAAGAAAACTTTGAAAAGCATGATATTTAGGTACAATTCAGTTTGCATTCCGTATATATTCTATAGCTGTCTCCTCCCTATTATTTATTACTGATTAAATTTATGTGAATACATGATGGCTGTCCCTCAGAGTTCCCTTAGAGTTCATCTGCCTCTACAGCTTACTCCCTACTTCAAGCCATAATGATCTGTAGTGACATCACAATCTGTTGCCACGGGAGTAAATGTGATGTCACAAGCAGTACATTATGACCTCAGGTAGGGAGAAAGCAACAGGAATAGATTAACTCTTCAGGAGTAAAAATCCTATTTTCATGCAAATTACACCAGTAATAAATAACAGAGAGGAGAAATATAGAACTAATTTGAAATACAAGCTGAACTGTGTCTAAATAATATGTTTTGTTAAAGTTCTCCTGAAGGTGTCAGCTGCTCTTTAAGTAAACTCTCTGCACAATTTTTAAAAATATCTAGGGCTGGTTTTCGGCCTTGTGCTCCAAACTGAGCTTTCATTTTTAAACTAATGGACTTGTTATGTTGATATTGAAACATTTCCTCTTTGAGTTGTTTGACTTGTGTGTCTAAATTTAGTTTTTGTTCATGGACTAGAGAGATTAAGTGCTGTAGCTGGTCTCTTAGCCTTAAATACTGAAAATATTGATTCTGACCTTTCCATGTTGCATGTTTAATAAAAAATGCCTTAAAGTCTTTTTTGGAATCAATCCACCACTCAGCCACTGTATCATATGCATCTGTAATAGAGAACCTGGCCTGAAATAGGTGTCTCCATTTCTCTAAAATTTGTGGGTCAGATAAAAGATTGTTATTCACCCTCCAATGGATGTTTGAATGGCAAGTAGCATGCAAGTCCCAAATACAAACACAGGAAACTGCCAGATGAGCTGAGATTTCAATGGGCATAGTAATAGCATTTTGAACCTTAATCTGTTTTGAGAAAAATAAATAACCAATCCGGGTAATTAGTATGCCCTTGACAAATGTTTTTGTTCCAACACGGTTTACTGTGGTATTCCAGACATAGGTCACATCTAGGTTCATCACAGGAGGTGTTCAAATGTGTTTTGGCCCCACATTTGTGGCAGGTTTTGGGCTGCCCTGGGTAGAAACAGAGGCCTCTATCCCTGCCTATATAGAAACTACTAAGTAACTGGTGTATCCCTGCATCAGTATGCTGTAGTTTGACTTTAATTTTCCACCAGTCTGTCCAGACCATCATCCAATATAAGAATAGGCCATTGCAAAATATCACATTTTTGATTCAACCAATACTGGACATCTCCAAAATTAATCCCCTCCTTCCTGAACAATAAAATGATAGTTTTTAGTGTAAGCTTGGTTAAAGGTACAGGGAAAAACATTTTCAAGCTGGAGTATGTTTAACCAAGTCAAACTTTTGTCCTATAGAAGTTGGTGCAGGACAAATTTTCTGTCCAGAAAAAGTTCCTCTGTGCCAGTATATTTTAACCTAACAGTGTTCCTCTGTTCCACAGGCACGCCAACTCATTTAAATAAGTCAGCCATTCGAAATGTGTCAGTTAAAGGTTCCTCAGTATTTTGTAGGGCTGGAGTGCCATGTTTGGGTGCCAAGTTATCGGGGATTGAAGAAATAGTCTCGGGCTGTGGAGGAGCTGAATCCTTAGTATCAGGCCTCCCAGGATCAGAGTGAGGCAGTTCCGAAACGAGACAAACCTCTGTTCCAATATATAGAGTATGGGCTGAAGAGACCGAATGTTCATGAGTATCATGTTGCTGGTTATGCAGAAGTAAAGAATAAGAAAGATCAGTACTTCCAGAGGCAATGATGCTGTCACCCTGTACTGGCTGCTGCTCAGTTGACACCCCAGTTGAAGGAGTGAATGTTTCAGCTGCTGCAGTCCATTCGGCTACTACTGTCTGAGTCTTTCCAGGCACCACAAGTGGTAAAGGCTTTTCATTTGCAAGTTCTAGCTTAGCAGTACGAATAATATCCTTGGCTGAGACAGGTCCAGGAGATGTCCAGCCATTACCATCTGTTGTGGAGACCTAACCCGCAGCACTCAGAAATGAAGCGGGGTTCCATGTCTCAAGCGCAATGCTTGGGAAACTGTTTGCAGGCCAGCCTTTACAAAGGTTCAATGACTGTGATTGTGCTGGTTCACGGTTATCAGCAGTGGTGTGAGCCAGTGTGGGTTGCGACAAAGTAGACGGGATATCGTCAGAGGAATTAAAGGAGTAGCAGTACAAGGATGCTCATTGAGTTGTAAAGGTGTCGCACATGGCAGTTTGGTTCCTGGTTCTGGCCTCTGTGTCAGTGTGGGGCTGGTCCGTAGTGTCTCCACCTGGAACAATTTCCAAAGTAATGCCTTGTTATTATGCATAACTGATTTTGGTAACAATGCATCCTGATCAGATGAAAAAAGTCATCCTCCAGAGGTTGTGGGATGTTTAGCCACTGTTGGCTGCTGACTTCCAGCTGTGGTATACTGAAACTGCTGGGGATCATCTGAGGTCTCTGGTACAGCCTAATTTGTAGCATCCATAAGAAGCTCCATAAATTCTTCTATTTCCTCATCTGGTACAGTAGAAAGTAGCTGAACTGAGTTTGTAGCAGGAGATAATACACCAAGAAAGGCTCCCCTGCAACCTTCTCCCTGCTGCCTTTTGCAGCCACGTCTGCCATCTTGATCTGGCCGATGAGGGTTCCCCCTACTGCAAAAGTAGGAGAATTTTCCCAAAGTCCTGGCCAAACTTACCCCATTCACTAAAAATACCACCAACAGCTTAATCTGATTCAATGTGCATACCCCCCACCCCACCGGGTGAGGCTGAAACTATGCAGAATTACCTAGTCTTCCTTTCCTGGTTAACAGAAATTATAGTGTCAGCTTATTTACACATGGAACGGGGGAGAGTTGGGCCTGATGACCCCATGGCATGCCCCAGTGCCTGTTGGTGCCTGTAGGGTGGGGTGGTGGGGTGGTAGGGGTGCTAACCCTAACATCAAATTTTCAAACTTTTGTCGCTACGACATCAACCCTAAATGATGCAGTAATGGAGTTTTTTTTATACACACACACACACACATATATATATATATGGAATCAAATATCAAACAGTATTCAAAATAGCAAATCATCATCTATGTTTATGCAAAATTTTAAAAGATTTTTATTTGAATGTGAAGTCATAGATGCATAGAAATATAGAAACATAGAAACATAGAAGTTGACGGCAGATAAGGACCGCAAGGCCCATCCAGTCTGCCCATTTCTTTTTCTACCTTATAAATGTGCCATTGGCCTTTGCTCTGTCAGTGACCTATCTATTCATAGTCATTTGTATTGCTCCCTTATGCCTATCCCATGCCTGTTTGAAGCCCTGCACTGTATTCATAGCCACCACTTCTTGTGGTAAGCCATTCCATGCATCTACCACCCTTTCTGTGAAAAAGAATTTCCTCACATTCCCCTTAATCGGCCTCCTCTAATCTCATGCTGTGTCCTCTTGTCCTGCTATTTTTCTTATATTTAAACATGTTAGACTCTTTCACCTTGTTTATGCCCTTAAGGTGTTTGAATGCCTCGATCATATCACCTCTCTCCTCCTTTGCTCAAGGGTATACATATTGAGCTCCGTTAATCTGTCCTCATATGTCTTCTGATGCAGTCCCTGCACCATTTGGTTGCCTTCTCTGGACTGCCTCAATTTGGTTAATGTCCTTTTGAAGTGTGGCCTCCAATACTGTACATGAGTACTCCAGATGGGGCCTAACCAATGTCTTGTACAGAGGATTATTACCTCCCTCTTCGACTTGTGATACCCCTACTAATACACCCCAACACCCCTAGCCTTACCTACTGCTTTAGAGGTCTGCTTGGATGATTTCAGGTCATCAGTGATGATGATGCCCAAGTCTCTTTCTTCCTTTGTGACTGCTAGCAACTCCCCTCCCAGCCTATAAGTGGCTTCAGGGTTTCTCTTCCCTATGTGCATGATTTTGCACTTCTTTGCATTAAATCCCAGTTGCTACTGTTCTGACTATTCTGCTAGTTTATCCAGATCTCTTCTCATTCTGCCCACCCCATCTGGATCATCTACTCTGTTGCAGATCTTGGTGTCATCTGCAAACAGACAAGTCTTACCCTCTAGTCCATCTGCGAGGTCACTAATGAAGATGTTGAATAGGACTGGCCCCAGGACTGATCCCTGAGGTACCCCACTTGTGACTTGCATCTGTTCTGACTGTATACCATTTACCACCACTCTCTGTTTTCTGCCAGTCAACCAATTTGCCACCCAGTTGACCAACTTCTGACCCACCCCGAGCCTACCTAGCTTATTTATCAATCTTCTATGTGGAACAGTGTCAAAAGCTTTGCTGAAGTCAAGGTAGGCAACATCAACTGCTCCCCCTTGGTCCACCACTCTGGTTACCCAGTCAAAGAAATCTATGAGATTAGTTTGACAGGACCTTCCTTTGTAAACCCATGCTGTCTTGGATCCTGTGCCCTATGATTCCAGGTGTTGCACTATCCTTTCCTTAAGGAGTGCCTCCATAATCTTGCCCACTACTGAGGTAAGACTGACTGGTCTGTAGTTCCCCGCCTCCTCCCTGCTACCACTCTTGTGGAGGGATCACATGAGCCCTTCTCCAGTCTTCTGGGACCTCTCCTGTGCTCAGAGACTCACTAAAATTCTGCTAATGGCTCTGCTAGTTCCTCCTTTAGCTCCTTAAGTACCCTGGGATGTATGCCATCAGGTCCCATTGCCTTATCCACCCTGGGCTTAGGAAGCTCTTGTAGGACCCTTTCTTTTGTGAGGAGTAGTGCTCACCTCCTCCCCTGTGTCCATGATGCTGAGCTGTGGGCCCTGCCCCACCTTCTCTTCAGTAAATACTGAGCAAAAGTATCTATTTAGGATAGATGCCTTTACAGGGTCCTCCTCCTCACATGCTCCCTTTCTCCATTAAGCTTAGCAATACCCCCTCTGGACTTTCTCCTTTCACTAATGTATCTATAGAAAGTCTTGTCACCTTCTTTACTGTTCGTGCTAGTGTTTCCTCAGTTTGGGACTTTGCCTGCCTTACTGCCTTACCTGCTTCCCTTAGGGCAGTTTGGTATGCCTCCCATCTTCATCCCGCTGTGTTCTTTATATTTCCTGAAGGCCAGCCTTTTGGCTCTGACCTTTTCTGCTACTGTATTTGAGAACCAAAGTGGTTCCTTCTTCTTTGCACTTCCTTTTCTGTCTAACACAATGGGATGTTGCTTCAAGTATTGCATCCTTAATGCTTGCCCACTTTGCCTGTACCTCCTCACCTGTGTTTCTTTTTGCCAGGGCTAGCTTAGCTCTGTTGGCCATCTTATCAAAGTTAGCTCCTCTGAAGTCCCATATTTTTGCCTTGGAATGGGATGATTTAGATGTAGTAGCCAAATTGAACCATACCATGTGATGGTCACTGGCCCCCAGGTGACCTTCTACCTGGAGATCTGTGATCCCTTCTTTGTTAGTCTGTACTAGATCTAGGATAGCCTGTCTCTTGTGGGTTGCTGTACCAGTTGTTTGAGGCCCTCCCCTGCAGGGAATCCACTATGAGTCTAGTTCTGGCAGATGTTCCTGCTGGTATTGACCAATCTGTATCTGGCATGTTGAAGTCTCCCATTATCAGAACCTCCTTTAGCTGTCATGTTTTGTATATCTTCTAACAGTAATGTGTCTATGTCCTCCCCTGGTCTGGGGGCCTGTAGACAACCCCAGTTCTTATGGCTGTCCCATTTCCTGTTTCCAGGGTGACCCACAGTTCTTCTGGCTCCTTATGTGTATTCTGAATTTCTGTAGCTTTGATATTTTCATTAACATACAGGGCCACTCCTCCCCCTTTTGCACCTTGGTCTCTTCTGAACAATACATAGCCAGGTACTGAAGTCTCCCAAGTGTGGTTACTGGTAAACCACGTCTCACTAATTGCTACTATGTCCAGTTTAGCCTCTGACATTATTGCCTGCAGGTCTGGGATCTTATTTCCCAGGCTGTGAGCATTTGTGTACATGATTTTCCATTGGCCAGATTTTGGTGTGTTAGTTGTTGGGTGAAGTTTGGCATTACCCCTGTGCATCATATGGGGAGACAAACCTTTTTTCTTACCTGGTGATGCAAATGAACGGCAAACACGCTGAATTCCTGTTTGACCACTAGCTGAGGGGGGGGGTGTTCTTCCCATTTGACGATGGGGTGCTGCACCCCTCCCATTTGCCGGTTTAAATATTCTGCAAAGACGCCAACCTTCTGCCCCAATGCACTGACTCCTCTTTAGTCAGATGCAATCCATCAAATTTAGAACTTTCGCTCCCAGAACTGTTGCCAGTTCCTACAAATCTGTGTCCTTTTTCTGGCACCAGTCCTTGAGCCACGTGTTTAGCTCCCCTATCTCTCCTTTCTGACCTTCCGTCCATCTGCTCCCTTCTCCCAGACTGGCAGGATCTCAGAGAAGGAGATGCCGACGAAATAGATGATAGTTTGTCACCCAGCCTAGTCAGGTGTTCCTTGGTCTCCACAACTGACCGGTGGCAAGATCATTAGTCCCTTGTGTACTAGGACATCCATGTTTTCTCCTGCTTTGTGAACAATTTTAGTAATGCGTCAGTGTCTCTCCATGCTGATGTACCTGGAGACATCTGACCATCACCCCTGGCTGGAGATGGGTATCAACTCCCCGAATCATGGAGTCTCCTATGATCAGAAGTTTTTTGGATTTCCTTTGTGCTTGTTTAGTTTTGGTTCCTGATTTGGGTGAGTATTGTGCTAGCTCCTGTGCCGCAGTGTCCTGCTCTGCAGTGTCTTCTGCCTCTTTATATGATTTCAGAGATAGAGGCAGATACCTGTTTGTAGTGTTTATATGGTTTTTGGAGGTAATGTGTTGGAGAGCAGAGAGTGATGGGGCACCTGATTTGCTCCTCCTAACCACCTGCCAACCTCCTGGACCAACTACCCTGTGCGGTCGAGGTTTTTCTGTTGGATGCTGGGGAAATGGCGGGTGGTTCTTATAATGTATTTCCTCTTCAATATGAAATTTGAGGCGTGCAATCTCTGCCCATGCTGCCCGGAGCTGAGACCTAAGATTCCAAAGGCCCAGCATGTAGGACAGTGTCCTAAATCCTGTAAGACTGTCCTTCTGAAAATTGTTCCACAGTACCTGCAGTTAATGAAATCCATTCCAAATAAGTTGCTGGGTTTGTAACCTAGTCAGAGTAATTAGAAGGAAAAAGAAGGAAAAAATGCAAGTAATTGTTTAATTGTGCTTTGTTTAACTTGTTATAACAAGTTAAATTACTAGTGCCCCTGTAAATGAGATCATCTTGTGGAGGCCCCACTGATCCACCCCTTCCTGCTCTGCCACAGGAAATGTCACAACTGTGGTACCCTATAAAAGGAGTGTAGCGTGGGGTGGTTGGGGATGGGGTTGGGATGCATATATATTCACTGCAAAAAAAACTTTGTTAATGCACTACTTAGGATTAAAGTGACAAAAGTAGGGAAATGTGGCATTAGGGTTTCCAACCCTAACATCCTACCCCCACCCTGCAAGCAGCAACAGGCCTGGAGTGTGCTTTGGACTTGTCAACCATAATGCTCACCTCATTCCATAAGTAAATAAGCCGAGGTGGGTACAGTGTATAAGAATGGGGTGAGCGTTAGGGCTGACAACCCCAAGGCACACCCCAGGCCAGTTGCTGCCTGCAGGGTGGGGTTGGGGTGTTAGGGTTGGAAACTCTAACTCCACATTTCCCTACTTTTGTTGCTTTAACCCTAACTAGTGCATTAATGAAGCTTTTTGCAATGAATTGCCCTTACTTTTTGAGATAGTATAATCATATCCTTATTTGACTGTAGGAGGGCCCTGCTCTCCCATTCATCCACTATTTCTGAGAGAGTATAATCATATCCTTTGTTGTCTGTGGTTAGGACAACTGCAACAGCCACCAAATTCTCAGTATAGCCTTCTTATTATCCAACCTCATGTACCTGGTACAGTAAATTTTGAAATCCCCACCCAAACGTGATTGCACACAGTCACAACGTCATTCTAAGCCACAGGTGCAAAAACACAGTTTGGGCAGGATTTGAAAAATGACAGCTGTCATGTCCATGAGGTGGTCAAAAAAATGTCTATGTTGAAAATTTGGGGTAAACATATTTAAAACTACCAAAGTTATAGGTGAGCATAACAAAATTTCAACGGAAATGCATAGCATAACTTTTCCATTTTTACATATTTTGAGTCCAAATTTTCAACATAGCCTTCTTATGACCCCACCACATGAACAAGGGCAGTGAACATTTTCAGATCCCGCATGAAAGGTGATTTTCCCAAGTGACAACAAAATCACCTTTCAGACTGAATTTGCCTAATTCCATCATCATTGTTCATGAGATGGGGTCCCAGGAAGGCTATGTTGAAAATTTGGTCTCAAAATATACAAAAATGGCTAAGTTATACCACAGTGTTGAATACCCCATTGAAATACGTTGAACCACATTTACCTTACTTTCTCATATTGCAGTCAGCAGTTCCAGCAGCAAGAAGTGTCTTTGATTGGAGACCGTATTACCTGTTCAGGTGAGTGAGGGTGTGCACGCAGTGGTGGGTGCTCTGAGGGAGGTCAGTTGAGGGGGGTCAGAGCAGCAAGGGACTGTTTTCTTTTTTATAGGAAAAAAAAGACAGTGAGGGATGGTTTCCTTTATTTCAGCTAGATGGGGATGGGGGGGTGCCAGTAGACATCAGGGAAACTATTAAAAGTACGGGGATAGCAAGTGCAAGGGTGGTGGATGCCACTAGACACCAGGGAAAGTATTAAAACTATGGGGATATGATCAGAGGTGTGGCAGGTGCCATTAGACACCAGGATACTACGAAAAGCATGGGGACGGTGATCGTATAGGCAGGGGGTGCCACTAGACACCAGGGAAACTTTCATAAGGATGGGGAGGGTGATCAGAGGGTGGCAGGTACCACTAGACACCAAGGAAAGTGTACAGAACTATTGGGACAGTGATCGGAGGGGTGAGGGTTGCCACTAGACACCAAGGAAACTATAAAACTATGGGGAGGGCTATCAGAGGGACGGGGGCTGCTACTAGACACCAGGGAAACTTTAATAAGAATGGGGATGGCTACCAGAGGGTGTGGGGAGACACTACACAACAGGGAGAAATATTCAAATATCATATGATTTAAAAAAAAGCACAGGGAGATGCCTGCAAACCGGAAAAAAAGGATTTTACTGTCATGAAAAATTATTGTTTTTCATCACTTGTGCTACGAAAAAAGAATCTTTTTTTCTATTACACAATACAAAAAAAGATTTACAACCTTAAAAAAACATTTTCTGAGGGCATTTCTTGAGCAGTTAAGTGCAGAACCCAGCTAAGAGTGTCCCGATAAGCAAGCTACATATGTTGGTCTCTTTCCATAATGTAATTTATCTCGTTTTTCAAATTAGAATTTTTGGGAAAAACGGAAAAAAAGGTGACAGCCAAATGAAAAAGGATTTTCCTCTCAGGAAAAAGGATGATGTCAAAATGAAAGAAGATTCTTTTTTCATTTCATACAGCTATTTTAAAGTCCTTACTGAGCATTTTTGAAAATTTTAAAACTTAATACACTTTGAAATAGATTAATATTTTTTCACCAAACCAGCAAAAGGCACATCTGTTGGCGAGCCCCTGTCTACCCTGAAAATTTCAAGCCAAAATTCCAAACCATCTGGGCACTAGAGGCGTCAGACGAAAACCCATTTAAACCAGTGTGAAAACACTTACAAAAATGTACTTTTTGTACTATTCAGAACTTGGAAACTACACATCCAACCAGAACGAAACTTGGCACATTCACCGATCTACCCCCAAAAGATCACACATGCAAACTTTTGTGCAAATTCATTGAATGGTTGTGAAGTTATTCAAGTGCAAACATTGGCATTTAACAGAGAACTACCAGTACAACCTAACAATAGGGTTGTGACCACGCCTTTGTAATATAGATATATATATATAAAGATTTTTATTTGACTGTGAAGTCTGTAAATGGATAGATAGATAGATAGACAGACAGATAGATAGATAGACGGAGATAGAGATATACTGTATACGTTATACACACATATATATATACATATATTAGAGGCAAAAAACTCCATTTAATGCATTAGTTAGGGTTGTTCCACAGTGACAAAAGTGAGGAAATTCGCTGTTAGGGTTGAAAACCCTAACTCCGAATTCATCCCCCCCAGCACCACACACACACAGACACACACACACATTCAAGTATGGGGGAGGACCAAGTCAACACAACCAATGACAGTCATCCAGCAGCGTGACAGAAATAACAAACAATTGTCTAAATGTACTACGAGACATCCCCACCCACCTGACCAGGTACTGCATGCTCAGTGGAGATCAACAGCAAAACTGAGGCCATGTACACCAAACGTACACATCCCTGATTGCAGCTGCACACAACGTTCCACACTTAGTAGTTGCATGGCCTTATCTACCGATGCCCCACACCACACCACAACTGGTACTGTGCCGTTATTCAATATAAATGCTGAAGGTGCATGATGACAGTTGTATAAAGGTTTTAACACTAGTGAGTATACATTAATTAAGAGAAGCACATAAATTAACTACAAGACACTAGCATGCTCAAGATAAAAGTAGTGATACATGTAGTAGGTGATTTACATAGTAGTACATTTACTGCAATGGTTTACTCAACATAGAGAGGCTGATGTAAATGTATGGAAAAGCATTGCCTGTTCAACGCCAGAAATTGCGACTGCCAGTATCACATGCATCCTTACTGATGAAGGTGTACTGCTGATGTACATACATAGACCTTCAGTGTGTTTCAATACTAAAGATGCAGTAAGTATTCTTTGTAAGAAACATTGTAATTGCATGGATCAGGCCAAGCAACTTCTAAATATCATAGCACTACTGAGCCAACAATGATGTACCTGTATCGGGATGTATATAGGATAGATTTTCCTGTAGGCACTTACTGAGTATGTTGTACCTGATAAAGACAATCTCATTGCATCTGTGATGACTAACTTATTCAAATAGTAATACATTTACTATTGTTGCAATGAGTGATCTATGCCACTTATGGACACAGTGTGATTTTTTTTAACAGTTGTTTCATACTCAGGCTGTATGCTCTGTTTGGTTTGCCACTCTGTCACTGATGCTATCAAAGTGATAACTATGTTAATTGTGGTACAACAGGAATCAAGTAGGTATGGTGTAGATATAAACAGAATGTCTTTTAGTATTGATTTAACTCACAATGGGGTAAGTGTACTAGGACAGCAGGGGTTATCCTCTATCACTGACTCTGTCAGTTATAATCACACTAGGGTTTCGATGACTGTAATGATCTAATTACACTGTTCATCTTCATGAGTTCATATTCACAGCCATTCTCCAGTAACTAGACAGTGTATGGTGTAACTGGGTGGGACACTGTGTTGCAAGGCTGCTGCAGTGCCTAGCAGAGGAAGAGTATCTACTCATAAAGACAATTAAGCAATAAGGCATGACCAACAGTTATGTTAAATGGTCTGTTAATCACCCTGTAGGGGTTTAATATTGAATAAGGCATAGCTGAGTGCCACATGTCGCTAGACAGTGATAAACTGATTAACATAATACCTGGGAGTGGCTTATTGTTATCATAATAAAACTGTTTTTAAACAACATTAAACCATGTTCATCATATGGTTAGGCTCTACATGTATGTTAATAAAAACTAAACATAAGGCTGTTACAATGTTTACAGTCAATTAGAAAGCTGCATTTCTCAAACCCTTGTTATAATCAGAGATATTATACCTGTACAACTCCTTGGTTTTGCTGAACTCTGTTGCTCAGGTGGCCCACCACAAGTGGTGTGGTCTGGTGTGGGGCATCGGTAGGTAAGGCCATGCAACTACTAAGTGTGGTACGTTGTGTGCAGCTGCAATCAGGGATGTGTACGTTTGGTGTACATGGCCTCAGTTTTGCTGTTGATCTCCACTGAGCATGCAGTACCTGGTCAGGTGGGTGGGGATGTCTCGTAGTACATTTAGACAATTGTTTGTTATTTCTGTCACCTGCTGCTGGATGTCTGTCATTGGTTGTGTTGACTTGGTCCTCCCCCATACTTGAATGTGTGTGTGTGTCTGTGTGTGTGTGGTGCTGGGAGGGTGAATTCGGAGTTAGGGTTTTCAACCCTAACAGTGAATTTCCTCACTTTTGTCACTGTGGAACAACCCTAACTAATGCATTAAACGGAGTTTTTTGCCTCTAATTTCCCTTCTTTTTGAGAATGATAATGAGAAATAGTGAATGTAATCCGATTGGCGGGGCGCGGGCCCAAAAGGGCCCCATGCTCCATCACATATGTCTTGTGGCATAGTAACAAGAGCAGCAATGCAAACAGAAATGCTAACAGTGGCACACATGGTAACACAAGCGCAAATGAGAACAGAAAGGGTAACGCACACGGTGGTGTAGACAGAAACGGTGTGCCACGTGATGTCTTGTCACATAGTAACATGGTGCCTGTAAATAGAAATGTCAATGGGCATGGTGACGCAATCTGAAACAGAAAGAGAAACAATGCAGTACACACAAATGGCAAAAAGTAACAGAAACGCATTAAGTGCAAATGAAGCATAAAGGATAGCGTGCGTGGAAGCATCTGGGTGTGCATTGGGATCATCAGCCCTAACTCTCACCCCATGACATGTGTAAAGCAGCAGAAGTATAGGAGAATGGGGTGAGAGTTAGGACCCACGATCCCAATGCACACCCCAATGCCGATTGGGGTGGGTGGGGTGCAAGGGGTTTTCAACCCTAACAGCGAATTTCCTCACTTTTGTCGCTGTGGAACAACCCTAACTAATGCATTAAAGCGGAGTTTTGCCTCTAATTTCCCTTCTTTTGAGAATGATAGCAGAAATAGTAATATAATGCAGCGGCCGGGGCTGTGGGGCCCAGCACATGTGTTGTGGCATACTAACAGGGACAGCAACGCAAACAGAAATGCTAACAGTGGCACACATGGTAAATACAAGCGCCGAATGAGAACAGAAAGGGTAACGACATGGTGACGTAGGACGGAATGGTCTGCCACGTGATGTGTTGTCACATAGTAACATGGTGCCTGCAAACAGAAATGTCAATGGGCATGGTGACGAAAGTGAAACAGAAAGATAAACAGTACTGTAGACAGAAATGGCAAAAATAACAGAAACACAAAGCGCAAATAAAGCGCAAAGGATACTTGCATGTGTGGCGCCAGATGTCAGCAGTGAAGTGAAACGGGTACGGAACCGCAAGCGGAAAGGGCAACAGTAACAGTAATGTAAGCGCACAGGCTGGTTTTCCCCAAAACCTGCATAGAGAAAGACAGTGAGTACAAATAATGTATGCATAATAATGAGTATCGGCGCAGAAAATGAGATCTTGGAATACTAAATACATTATATCTCAGGAACCGTATGACATAGAAAAAAAATTTAAAAGTCATATTATTTACAACTGTCCTAGCTAATTTGGATCTTAGCCCCACTATGGGGCTAAGAAATTTTCTGATGAAAAGTCCGTATCTCACACCGTTTCCGAGATACGGGCCCTGAAAGGCGCGGTGAACGCCGTAATGTTATCCTATGGGAAAAAAAGAAAAGTTCGGAATGCCATAACTTTGCCTCCCTGTAATGTTTTTTTCACCAAACCACTGAAAGGCACATCTGTGGGCTGTTGGCTGTCCTCCCTCCAAATTTCATAAAAAAGACCAAACCGTTATTTTGCAGCAGGGATCCAAAGGATTTCTGTAATGCGTCAGGCGCCGTAATGTTATCCTATGGGAAAAACCATCAATTTGGAGTGCCGTAACTTTGCCGCCGTGTGATATTGTTTCACCAAACTGCTGAAAGGCACATCTGTGGGCTGTTGGCTGTCTTCCCTCCAAATTTCAGGAAAAAAGACCAAACCGTTATTTTGCAGCAGGGTGCCAAAGGATTCCTGTAATGCGTCGGGCGCCGTAATGTTATCCTATGGGAAAAACGTCAACTTTGGAGTGCCATAACTTTGCCGCCGTGTAATATTTTTTCAATACAACACTGAAAGGCACATCTGTGAGATGTCGGCTCCGTTCCCTCCAAATTTCAGCCCAAAACTCCCAACGGTTCTTTTGCAGCGCAGTGCCAAAGAATCGCTGTCACTGTCCCACAGATGGAAAACTACTGTCGCAATTTGCGAAAGCTTTCGCAAAAAAGTTCGACACTTTCGTGAGCACGTAGCACTTTATGAAAAGATCTTTTTTCCAGAAATTTGAAAAACATATTTCTGGGGTGTTTTACCACAAAATAAAGACATGGCAAGCATCCTCAGGGTCCGACTAGGTGAATACAAAAAGAATTAGGTTGCTAGAGGGTCCCAAATTTAAATGCCAACCATTTTTCTGATCACCAACTGAAAACAAAATGGCCGATTTGCGAAAGTAACAGGCCCATTTGCGAAAGTAAAAATGCATTTGCGAAAGTGTTGAACTTTTTGTTAACTTTTCCCATTGACTTATAATGGGAAACTGTTTTTTGAATAACTTTTGAACCGTTTAATATTTTTTCACGAAATCTTTGAAAGGCACATCGGGGACCCTGGCCGCATGTTCCCTGAAGATTTTGGACTGGTCACGCAAACCGTATGACCTGTAGGAGCGACCGTAGAATTCCAGAAAAAGCATAAACGCGCGCACAGATCACGCTTAATAACTCCGCAGCTGTATATCCGACCACTACGAAACTTGGCAGATCCCAAGGCCTATGGTTCTTGATCATGTATTCCAAATTTCAGCCAAATCTGTCGTATGGTTGCAAAGTTATTAAGGTGCAAAGTTTTGGGGTTTAACATAGAAATGGCTCCTCAACCCTAACTATGGTAGCACTACCGGCTACCATAATATGAAGTTATGAAATCAAACAAACAATATTAGAAGTAGTAAATCAGCATCTATGTTTAAGCAAAATTTTAAAAGATGTGTATTTGAATGTGAAGTCTGTAGATGCATATACAGTAGAATTGTATGCCTGGTTTGTCCTTCTATTTTATTGTTACATATGTTATTATTTGTGACAAAGGTTTTTCCAGGACACTCTTGAAAATGGGCCTTGGCTGAAATTTTTTTTTCTGGTTAACAATAAACAAACAAAACAAACTTTCAGAATTATATTTGTTCTGCCTGTGCTTACTGTTATTGTTTGTATTTTTTAATGATTAAATATTATTATTTTATATTTTATGTGCTTGAATGATCCCAGGCCATGCCTGTTAAAGGAATTTGCTTCAGTGTACTTTCCCGGTTAACAAAAGCACAAACAAACAAACAAACAGCATAAGTGGGGGCATAACATTTCATACTGGGTAAGGATACTCAATTTTGGAATGTGACAGGAATGTGCAGTTTTGGAATGTAGCAGGGACACGCAATTTACGAGTGTAGTGGAATGCACAGTTTTGGACTATGGCAGAGACAAACAAATTAAGAATGTGATGGAGATACCCAGTTATGGAAGGTGGAGTAAATTTCAGAATGTAGTGGGAAAGCGCAGTTTTGGAATGTGGTGGGGATGCACTTTTCGGAATGCTCATTCTAAAATTGCAAGTCCTCCTCCTGGTTCATAAACAACTGCATGATCCTTAATTCAACAATAGTAATTCTATTGTGCTTGGATCCCAGAACACGCTAACTCAATCAGCTGGTCCACTTGTAATCATAACGCAAGATGGCAACACTATTGAGCAAGTCAGCGTATTCAAAAATTTAGGAATCTGGCTTACTGTCTCTCAGTAAGCATATTCATCACATCTTAACAACCCTTGGGCCCAAGCTCAACTTTCTTTACAGATCTAAATATAGTTTCAGTGTGAATAGAAGAAAGCAGGTGGTCTTTCACTTCCCGCCCCTTCCATTGACAATACAGATGTCATATACGCTGTGGAAAACAAAACCACTCTGCTGCCCCTGGATTGTTTTTACGAGCTGTGCAGGTTCATCCTCTCCTGTGGATAGTTTACTCATCATTGTCTGCTATACGACCAGCTTAACTGGACAAGTCACTCAATCAGGCATGACCACCACTGTCTCTCTTTGTTGTACATCTGTGCACAAGGAAAAGCCCATGAGTATCTCCTAGCCCACCTTACACAGTCAAGCAGTCCCTACTCACTCCATTCAGCAGCGGCACTTACCTTCTCAGTTCCCAGAATGAAATGCGATTTTGGTACAGAGGCCTTTGCATTTGTATCACCAAACACCTGGAACAAACTCTCTTTCCATCTGAGGAATGCTTCTAGCTTGCAGAAGCAGTATAGCGTAGTGGTTAAGGGCACTGAACTGCAAACCCAGAGACCTGTGTTTGAATCCCATCAGCCCCCGCTTGCACACTGTCTGACCCAGATCAAATCACTTAATTTCCTTGTGCTCCCAGGTCACACCTGGAAACAAGCTCTGGCTTAGTGTGCCTTTTCTGGTTAAACAAGTTCCCCTTTCCCTTTCTCTTGCAAGTGTTCAAGGCTGGTCATCAAAGTCACCTTAGCACTCCCTGTATTTGCTGTGGTCCAGAATCCCCCACTCCCTGAATATGATCATGATGACCATGTGCCTACTGATGCTCATGCTCTTTGTTTACTGGGACTCCACTTTGTCAGCTTGTTTTGGTTATTGTTTGATGTACAACAGTTACCTTTACAGGTTTTATTCCTGCGTATATGTTAGCCTGTACACTGTTCCTGCTGGACTGTGCTAACCTGTTTACTGCTGCTATCCTCCCTGGAGCCCCCATGAAAATGAGATGCTGCATGTTATGGGGTTATCCCGGTTGGAGTAACTTCAAATAAATACTGTAAATCCCAATTACATTCTAAAACTGCACATTAAAGCTACCTTTTGAAATTATGTGCCCCTACTACAGTCCAGCTATGGAATCCTGCTACATTTCAAAACTGCATACTCATACCATTCCTAAACTGCAAGTTACTGCCATATTCCAATTTATTTTGTTATTATTTATTTTAAAAAATTCTACCAGAAAATAATCTTACATGCTTTATAGTCCCAGCAGAAATACCCTTGGAATTTTCACCCTGGCAATGAAAAGTGAAGCTCTAGGGAGAGAGTAATCTTGCTATCAGAGCAAGGCTATGGAGGGTTAGGGCTGACAACCCCAAGGCACACCCCAGGCTAGGACACCTCTGACTAGGGTGAAAGCAGACAGATATTTTATTAGAAGCATAGGTTCTGCAGAGCAAATTGGGTCTTTCAATTAGGGTAAAAAAATGCACAAGAGTTAGTGTGCTAGTCTGATTTGGGGGAAGGGAACTGTTACCATCTTTGCAGTTAGCTGGGTGAGGACAAGAGCTGTAAATTGTGGGGTGTGGCTAATGTAGAAGTAAACCAAGTAGCTGCAAGGTAAATTGGGATCTTCAATTAGGGTAAAAAGGAAAAAAATACTCACCATAGTAATGGTGTTTCTTCTAATGGAGTCTTGCTGTATTCAGACATAATGCAGTTAGCCCCAGAACTTGAACTGCCCTGGACAGGAAAGAGTTAACTCTATGCAGAAGCACAGAACATTGAGCTCGAGCTCGGTTTTCAAACCTCTGTCTGTGGTACTTCCCAGTGTAACCGTCAGATTCTTACGAGCTAACTAGTATACTAAAGTATGGAAATTGTTCAAAATATAGCCAAAGGGCAAAATATTTATTTTTGGGCCCCAAAAGACTGAAGTCGAGAACCCAAGAAGGAAAGGTAGTGACAATATTTAAGTAATACACCAGAAAAAATAATAATAATAACATCTACCCCACCCAAGAGGGAGGGTACAAGGTACACCCCTGAGGTGCAATACTGTACCTGCCAGCCCACTTCCCAAAACCAGGTTCTGAGAGGGGACACAGGGGTCGAGGTCTGAATACAGCAAGACACCATTAGACGAAACAAAATTACTGTGGTGAGTAATTTTTTCTTCAAACAACATGAAGTCTTGCTGTAGTCAGACATAATGCAGACTACCAAGCAGTTCACTATGGAGGAGGGAAATTGAACCTACTTTGGGAAGAGGTCTGCAGTACTGCTATACCAAACCTAGCATCACTCCTAGTCTGGATGTCCAGGGAGTAATGCTTGGTGAAAGTATGTACTGTTTTCCAGGTGGCTGCTTTACAGATCTCTAACAAAGGTATATCTCTGGCTGCAGCTAGAGAAGCAGCTGTACCCCTGGTCGAGTGAGCCCTCAGGCCTGAAGGGGGCATCCTACCCAACTTGTCATAACAAAATTGTATACAAGAAACAATCCACCTGGCAATAGTTCTCTTAGTGGAAGGCTTACCTTTTCCCACTTCACTGTAAGTGAGAAACAATTGAAGACAGTCATTTCTATGTGCCTTAGTATGCTCAATATAGTAGCTAAGGGCCCTCTTAACGTCCAGACTATGTAACCTTCTTTCACCTGAAGAAGAATGGTCAGTGAAAAACACAGGGAGAGATATAGACTGGTTCAGATGAAAATCTGATACCACTTTGGGCAAGAACCTCCTATTGGTTCTGAAGACCACTTTGTCCCTATGGAAGGAGATGAAGTCAGGTTCCACTGACAGAGCATGTAACTCACTAATCTGCCTGGCAGAAGTAATAGCTACCAGGAACACAGTTTTCCAGGTCAAGTACTTCAATTCAGCTGAAGCCAGAGGTTCAAAGGGTGGGTGCATTAGCTGAGCTATGCAGACATTAAGATCCCAAAGCAGAGTGGGTTCACTAAAGGGAGGGTTAATGTGAACCAGACCTTTGAAAAACTTTCTGAAAACAGGATGAGATGCCAGGGAAGAGTCCTTCCCTCCTGAGAAGAATGCAGAGACAGCTGCTAGATGAACCTTCAGAGTGGCAGGCCTAAGGCCTAAACCATTGAGATGAACTAGATAGACTAAGGTTGTGGAAATGTCTGCAGAATTGGGCAGGATGCCTTTCTGAGGGCACCAAATACTGAACCTTTTCCATTTGGAGTTGTAAGTTTTTCTAGTGGAAGGTTTCCTAGAGACCTTCAGAATATCCAGAAAGATGTAGAGCTGCATATTCTAACTCTTCAAGAGCCAGGCCTTGAGATGGAGAGACTGGAGATTGGGGTACCAGATCCACCCCTGGGAGGAGAACAGGAGATTGTATGTCCTGGGAAGAGACAGGGGATGTGACACTGACAAGGACAGCAGTAGAGGATACCAAGGCTGTCTGGCCCAGTCTGGAGCCACCAGTATCACTGTGCAGGGTTGAGTCCTGATCTTGATCAGAACTCTGAACAGTAGAGGGAAGGGAGGGAAGGCATAGAGAAACCTGCCCTTCCAGTCCAAAAAGAGAGCATCCTGGGGAACTATCCCCAGGACTGGAGGTCTGCAACAAAACAGAAGAAGTTGATGATTGTCCGGTGCTGCAAAGAGATCTATCTCTGGAGTGCCCCACCTGGAGAAGATGACCTTCAGGATGTGTGGATCCAGGGACCATTCATGCTGTCCCTGTGAAATTCTGCTCAGAGCATCTGCTAGTACGTTGTCTTTCCCTGGAAGGTGAACTGCTACCAGAGAAGTCTGAAGAAAACAGGCCAGAGACCACAGCTTCATGGCTTCTGTGCACAGGGCCAAGGACCAAGTGCCTCCCTACTTGTTGATGTACCACATTGTGGTGGTGTTGTCTGTTCTGACTTGGACCACCTTGCCCTTGACTGAATCCGAAAAGCTCTGCAGGGCTAGGAAAACTGCCCTGAGTTCCAGGAGATTAATATGAAGGAGAGACTCCTGTGGAGACCACAGCCCTTGAGCTGTCATGGCTCCCAGGTGGGCTCCCCACCCTAGGAGAGAAGCATCCATAGTTAAAACTACTGATGGGACTTGAGGGAGAAATGGAACCCCTTGTCTGAGGTTGTCCTGGTCCAGCCACTACTGGAGAGCTTGGACCAGAGTCTGAGCCACTGGAATCAGTTTGGTAAGTGAATCCTTCTTTTAAGACCAAAAAGACCTAAGATGAACCTGAATGTCCCTCATCTGGAACCTTGCTCCCTGCACCACTGTTGTGGAAGCTGCCATGTGGCCTAGGAGCTGGAGGAACTGTCTTGCTGGGTGGGAGACCTGAGGTAGAAAGGAGGAAGTCAGATCCACTAAGGCCTTTATCCTTGCCAGGGGAAGGAAGGCTTTTGCTTGTACAGTGTCCAACTCTATGCCTATAAAGGTGAGAAGAAAAAATTACTCACCTTAGTAATGTTGTTTCTTGTAATGGAGTCTTGCTATATTATGACAATAGTAGTTTGATCCAGCTCTAGAACTGCCCCGGAGTGAAATGGTTAAAACCATTCCAAAATAGAATTTTGGCCACGAGTTCTAAGAAGCAGCTCTATCTGTGTTATTTCAAACCTGAACTGTCAGATCTTTACGAGCCAAACTCACTAAGGTCTGTGTGGAAGCTGTAACCTACACTAGCCAAATGGTTACCTAAATAATAACAACCATTGCTGGACCCACCACCCAAGACTCAAGTCAGGGGACCAGAAATACTAACACAATTCTAATAATATGAGAATGAAACATAAGTAATATAAAACACACACACACACACACACCCAAAGCCCCAAAAGGGGACAAAAATGCTAACAGGGCATAAAATAGTGCCCACACTAAGTTGCCGCACCCACCCAAGTAGAGGTTCTGAGAGGGGCAGGTTGGGGAGGTCTTAATATAGCAAGACTCCATTAGAAGAAACAACATTACTAAGGTGAGTAATTTTTTCTTCAAACAACATGAAGTCTTGCTATATTATGACAATAGCAGAATACACAGCAGTACCTCCATGGAGGAGGGGCAGAACCTACTTAGGGAATAGGCTCTGAAGAACAGCTGTGCCAAACCGAGCATCCCTCCTGGCCTGGACATCCAGGGAGTAATGCTTGGTAAAAGTGTGTACCGTTTTCCAAGAAGCAGCCTGGCAAATCTCTAATATAGGGATGTCTCTGGCAGCAGCTAGAGACGCATCTGTACCCCTGGTAGAATGAGCCCTCAAACCGGGGGGGGGGAGGCTCTGCCCAGTTTCTGATAACAAAATTGGATACAAGAGACAATTGGTCTCTTAGTGGCAGGTTTGCCTTTCCCAACTTTACCATAGGTAAGGAAAAATTGGAGGGATTCGAACCTGTGACCTTTGGTACGCTCTATATAGTAACTAAGAGCTCTCTTAACATCCAGGCTGTGCAACCTCCTCTCACCAGAAGAGGAGATCAGTGAAAAATACTGGAAGGGAGATAGATTGATTAAGATGGAAATCTGAAACCACCTTAGGCAAAGACTTTCTATTAGTCCTAAGGACTACCTTATCCTTGTGGAAAGAATAAAGTCAGTTTCCACTGACAAGGCTTGCAACTCACTTATGCATCTAGCAGAAGTGATAGCCACTAGAAAAACAGTTTTCCAAGTTAGGTACATAAGCTCTGCAGAAGACAGAGGTTCAAAAGGGGGTTGCATTAACTGGACAATGCAAACATTAAGGTCCCAAGCAGGGGCCGGTTCCCGAAAGAATGGATTAGTATGGAGTAATCCCCTAAAAGACTCGGAAAACACAGGATGAGAGGAAAGAGGGGATGACTTTCCTGCTGACACAAAAGCAGATACAGCTGCCAAATGAACTCTCAGGGTAGCTGGTCTGAGACCCAAGGAATTAAGATGTACCATGTAATCTAACAAAATGGGCAAATCAGCAGATTCTGGGGAAATATTTTTCCCTGCACACCAAATGGAAAACCTTTTCCATTTAGAACTATAAGTAGCCCTAGTGGAAGGCTTTCTAGAAGCCTTTAGGATCTCAAGAACACCCTGAGAGGTGTAAATCAGCAACTCTAACTCCTCAAGAGCCAGGCCTTGAGGTTGAGGGATTTGAGGTCCGTATACCAAACCCTTCCCTGGGCACAAGTCAAAAGGTTGTGATTCCTGGGGAGGCAAAGGGGAAGATGGATTGTCAGTGACAGAAGGAGTGGGTACCAGGGCTGCCTGGCCCAATCCGGGGCAATCAGAATCACCCTGCAAGGCTGAGATCTGATTTTGACTAGTACTTTGAATAGGAGAGGGAAGAGGGGGAAAGCATAAAGGAACTTCCCCTCCCAATCCAGAAGAAGGGCATCTAGGGGAACTGAGACCAGCAATGGAGGCCTGCAACAGAACAGAGGAAGTTTGTGAATGTCTGGGGCTGCAAAAAGATCTATCTGAGGGGTGCCCCATCTGGCAAAAACTATCCCCAGTACTAGAGGATCCAGGGACCATTCGTGATGGCCCTGAGAAATCCTGCTGAGGGCAACCGCTAGGACATTGTCCTTCCCTGGAAGGTGAACTGCTATGAGGAAAGTGTTCAGGGAATAGGCCAGAGACCACAATTTCATTGCCTCGGTGCACAAGGCCGAAGACAGAGTGCCACCCCTGTTTGTTGATGTACCACATTGTTGTGGTGTTGTCTGTTCTGACTTGTATCACCTTGTCGTGGACAGATGCAGAAAATGCTTGAAGAGCTAAAAAGACAGCTCTGAGATCCAGCAAATTGATGTGGAGCAGAGATTCCTGGGGGGACCACACTCCCTGAGTGGAAATGTCACCCATGTGGGCTCCCCAACCCAGAAGGGAAGCATGTGTAGTGAGAGTCATGAGTAGGGGGAATGAAGGGAACCCCCAATCTTAAATTACTCTGATCCTGCCACCACTGGAGGGCTAGGATCAAGGTTCGAGTCACTGGGACAAACTTGGAAAGGGGGTCTCTTCTCTGAGACCAATAGGTTCTCAAGTGAAACTGAATGTCTCTCATCTGAAATCTTGCTCCCTGCACAACAGCTGTGGATGCAGCCATGTGCCCCAGGAGCTGCAGAAAGTGCCTTGCTGGTCGAGAGACCTGCAGAGTGAAAGAGGAGGCCAGAGCCACTAAATTCCTTACCCTTTCTAAGGGAAGAAAGGCTCTGGCTAGCTTTGTGTCCAATTCTGCCCCTAAAAAGGTGAGTACCTGGACTGGTTCCAGAACTGACTTTGGTAGATTTAGCAGAAAACCCAGGGAGGTGAGAAGCTGCTGTGACCTGCAGGTGAGATTTTACCTGTTCTGGGGACTGGCCTACAATGAGCCAGTTGTCTAGATAGGGAAAAACAGCAATCCTCTGCCTCCTAAAGTGGGCCACTGCCACTGCTAGACACTCTGTGAATACCCTTGGGGGAGAGGTAAGGCCGAAGGGCATTGCTCTGAACTGGTAATGACCCGAGGGCAGTTCGAATCTGAGGTACTTTCGATGGGAGCTTCTGATTAGGACATGGAAATAGGCATCCTTAAGGTCCAGGGAGGCTAGCCAGTCCCCTGGCCTTAGGGAAGGTAAAATCATTGCCAGAGTTACCATTTTGAACTTTGGTTTCAAAAGATGCTTGTTCAGATATCTGAGATCTAATATGGGCCACCATTCTCCTGTCTTTTGGGGTAAGGAAGTATCTGAGTACAGACCGCCCTGATGCAGGGAGGAACCCTTTCTACTGCTCTGAGAGCTAACAGGGATGAGACCTCTGCTTCTAGAGCAAGGGTCTCTGAAGCACTTGCAGGTAGAAAAAAGTCTGCTTCTCAACTTGGGAAACTTTTTGAAGCTGAGAACCAGACCCTGGCTTACTACTTCCAGAACCCACTTGTCTGAGGTTAAAGAAGCCCAATTCTGACTGAAGTAAGCCAGCCTGCCCCTTCCGGTACAGGAGAATCGACCCTGGGCACCCCATCAGGGTGCCTACTTAGCAAGAGCTTTAGGCTGGGGGGTGGGAGCAGGTCTGCCCACCCCTCATCTGCCTCTGCCTCTGAAGAAGCCCCTTTGAGCATAGGTAGAGGAGGCCTGAGTCTGGTAAAAAGGCCTGTGAAAAAGCCTACCCCTACCCCTGGGGGTATGCCTATGAGGAGTGGCTTGCCGCTCCTTAGCCTGGGCACTCTTGTAAGTAGCCAAACAGAGAATTTCCCACCACAGGAAAATCCATAGCCTTAGTCTGGGTATCCTGTGACAAACTAGTACACCTAAGCCAGGCCAACCTACGAAAAGCTACAGATGTGGCCATGACCCTAGAGGAAACATCATTAACATCCAAAGCAGCATGAAACTGAACCTTAGAAGCTTCAATGCCATCAGCAGCCACCTGTTCTAGTTCACTAGCCAGCTGGCCATGGGCCTGCTTGGCCAATTGCATAACAGTATACCATCTACATTTCTGATACCTAGCTACATAAGCCATATAATTTGCTTGCCTGAGTCCCAGAGAGGCTGCCATATACTGTTTTTTTGCCATGGCATCAATCTTCCTGGAATCCTTGTCAGGAGGATGTGAAGCCAGGGATTAGCTTTATCACAGGCAGCAGCCTGACTACTCCAACATGACTGCATTGCTGAGAAAGGAATTCTGTATCAGGACCTGACAATGTGTACCTACTGTCCATCTTTTATCTACAGGAGGCACAGAATTAGGGCTTTTAAAGTTTTTATTGTTTGCTTCCTAAAAGACTTATGTAAAGGAATAGACAATCTCCTAGACTCTGGAATATCCATCATTTCTACAAAATCAGGCTCCTCTTGCTCATCCACAGCCTCTTCTAAGGGAAGCTGGAGGGTTTCAGCAACTTTTTTGTAAAACATGAAATGAGATGGGGACTCAGACAGCATAGGGGGAGATTCTAAAGGTCTGTCTGGGGAGATGTCCGGTTCAATGGGCACACCCAGACCTTCTCAGCCACATTCATACTGTTCATAATCCTCCTCCCCCTCTTCTGGTTCATAAAATTCCTCAATATCATAATCCTGAACCACTGGGACTGGACGAACCAACCTTTTGCCAGATAGTGGTGGTTCGGACGGACCCTGAGACAGTGACTGGACAATTTGTATGGCTTTTGCTATCTCTGCAGCAGTTGGAGAAGGAATTTTGGACTCCAGACCTGCTGATTTTTTTTTTTACTTTTCTTTTGCCCGAGGAAGTCTAGCCCTGGTCAGAGGGCATTCCCTCCGTTTCGGTTGGCACCGAACCGGGCTGGCCATCCGGGTCAGCGGACTTTTTGGCCTCTCATTCCCTAAGCCTGCCCAATCTTTTTTCCAGGGTGGCTGCAGGGAAATTCTTACATATCTGGCAGACTGACTGGAGGTGGTCAAACCCCAGACAATAAACACATGTGGTGTGTGGGTCAGCCTTGGCAAAGACTTCCCCACAACATCACAGTGTTGAAACCCAGTGGGCCCGTTTTTTTCTTTTGGGTTTCTCAGACATAATGCCAGCCTAACCAGAAAACTTGCCCTTTTAACGGCAGTGCCAGGCAAGACACCCTTATCGGTTCCTAACCGTGTCACGGGTATTGGAAAAAACCGTAATAAATCCGTTTTTTTTAGAACTGGTAAGAACCGGGACCCGCACTCTAAAATATTAATTTTTAGTTTTAAATGAGTTTTAAACCCAACTGATCGGTTCAAAACCGAACCGATAACTTACAAGTTCCACACAGACAAAACCTTCAATTTACTTACGATTACCACAGATAGAGCTTGAACCTAACGGTTTTATGGTTAAATAAAACTACCTCGTTAAATCCAACCAAGAAAACACTTTTTAAACCGAGAAATGAACCGAGCAGAAGGAGAAATCTCCGGAGCGACTGTTCACTGAGGCGGAGTAAAGAATCTGACAGTTCAGGTTTGAAATAACACAGATAGAGCTGCTTCTTAGAACTCATGGCCAAAATTCTATTTTGGAATGGTTTTAACCATTTCACCTCCGGGGCAGTTCTAGAGCTGGATCAAACTGCTATTGTCATAATATAGCAAGACTTCATGTTGTTTGAAGTTGAACTGGTTCGAGTACATACTTTGGAAGGTTGAGAAGGAAACCCAGGGAGCTGAGTAGGTCCTGGGTAGTTTGAAGAGTTGACTTGACCTGTAAAGGTGACTGACCCACTAAAAGTCAGTCATCCAGATACGGGAAGATCGTGATACCCTGTCTTCTGAGGTAAGCCACCGCTACTGCAAGGCACTTTGTGAACACCCTTGGAGCTGATGTTAGGTCGAATGGCATGGCTCTGAATTGGTAATGGCCTGAAGGCAACTTGAATCTGAGGTATTTTCTATGGGAGCACCTGATAGAAATATGAAAGTAAGCATCCTTGAGGTCCAGAGATGCTAGCCAATCCCCTGGCCTTAGAGAGGGAAGGATAATTCCCAGAGTTACTATTTTGAATTTGGGCTTTGAAATGTGTTTGTTCAGATACCTTAGGTCTAGGATGGGTCGCCACTCCCCTGTTTTCTTTGGGGTAAGGAAGTACCTGGAATACAGTCCTTTTCCCTTGAGCTGAGTAGGAACTTTCTGTATAGCTCTGAGAGCTAGACGAGAGGAAACCTCTGCCTCTAGGGCAAGGGTTTCTGAGACTGATGCAGGTGGAAAAGACTTGGCCCTTCTTTTTGGAAATTGTTTGAAGCTGAGGGTCAGTCCCTGGTTTACTACTTCCAGGACCCATTTGTCTGAGGTTACAGACTTCCAGGCCTGGAAGCAGTAAGCCAGCCTGCCTCCTACTGGAAATGGGGAGTTGACCCGGGCTGACACATCAGGATGTCTGCTTGGCAGGAGCCTTAGACTGAGAGGAGGAGGGAGCAGCCCTGCTCATCCTCCCCACCCCTCCCTCTGAAGAACCCCCTCTGTGGGAAGGCAGAGGAGGCCTGGGCTTAGTAAAAAGGCCTTTGAAAGGGCCTGCCCCTGCCCCTAGACTGCTGCTTGTGCGGAGTGGCCTGTCTTTCCTTGGCCTGTGCACTCCTGTATGTGGTCCTGTATTCATCCATTTTCTTCATGTAAGCCTCTGCTCCCCAAACAGAGAGTTACCTACTACAAGAAAATCTATGGCCTTAGTCTGGGTATCCTGTGAAAGACTAGTACATCTGAGCCAAGCATGTCTTCTGAGAGACACAGATGTAGCCATGACTCTAGATGCCACATCATTGGAGTCCACAGCAGCATGTAATTGCATTTTGGAAGCCTCAATTCCATCAGCAGCCACCACCTCCAGCTCCTTGGCTAGCTGGGGAGAGGTCTGTTTAGCCAGTTCCAGAATCGTATCACATCTGGATTTCTGGTACCTGGCTGTGTAGGCCATATAAGTAGCCTGCCTGAGTCCCAAAGAGGATGCCAAATACTGTCTTTTGGCCATGGCATCCACTTTCCTGGAGTCCTTATCCAGGGGGTGTGAAACCAAAGGAATGTTAGCTCTGTCACAGGCTGCAGCCTACACTACCCCAACATGGCTGCAATGACTATAAAGGAACTCCGCAAGTTGAGCCTGATAACAAATACCTCCTGTCCATTCTCTTATCCAAAGGAGGTATTGAATTAGGGGTTTGTAAAATTTTCTGCGTCTGTTTCTCCAAAGATTTATAAAGAGGAATAGACAGCTTTTTGGACTCTGGGATGTCCATCATTTCCACAAAATCAGGCTCTTCATCCTCCTCTGCAGCTTCAACCAAGGGAAGCTGCAGGGTTTCTGCCACCTTTTTGTAGACCAAAAAGTGTGAAGGGGACTCAGAGAGCCTGGGAGAAAAGACACCTGAGGGCCTGTCTGGGGAGATGTCTGGTTCAATGGGCACATCCAGACCCGCTTCATCGTCATCATCATCGCCATCATCACCAGGATAGTCTTCGTCTCCCTCCCACTCCTCATAATAAGCATCTGGGTCATAATCCGGAGGAGACGGATCTGACCGAACCAACCGCCGAACCGGCGGTATCGGTTCAGATGGAACCGGTCTAAGCGATTGGACAATACTAATCACTTTGGCTATTTCGTCCATGGTTAAGAGTGGGATACAGGATCTGAACTGACAGACTTGCGCTTTTTCTTTGATGGAACTGACCCCTCAGGGTCGGCATTCCTTTTGCCCGAGGAGGTATCGCCTAGGTCAGTAGGCACCTCCTCAGGTTCGGCCACAACCGAACTGGGCTGGCCATCTGTATCTATGGACTTCTCTGCCTCCCTTTCCTTCAGCCTACTCAGTCTTTTATCTAGAGTGGATTTAGGAAAGTTTTTACAAATTTGGGAGTCTGACTTGAGGTAGTCAAACCCCAGACAATAAATACAGATGAGGTGGGGGTCGGCCTTAGCAAAGGCCTCCCCAAACTCAGTACAGTGTTAAAACCCAGTGGGACCGGTTTTCTTCTTGGGTTTCTCAGACATGGCCAACCTAACAAATTACCCTATTGCAGCTTTCAAGCCAGGTAATAAAACAACCGATCGGTTACAAACCGTGTCACGGGCTTTTTAAAAGAACCAGCAAAAAGTCCAGTTCTTTTGAAACTGATAGGTACTGGAACACCACACTAATCTCAGAAAGAGAAAAAAATTTAATTAAATTAAATTAAATTTAACAAAGTCAGTTCCAAACTGGACCGACCGGGCAGAAACCGAAGAAAAGACAATTTCCACTCTTTTTAGCAAAATAAAACACAGTCATTACCTATCTACATACTACCTGCACCATAGGCAGAGGCTAGAAATCCGAAAATAACAAAAAATATGTGGTTGGCCGGCCCGTTAGCACAGCGGTGGGATTTCTGCTTGCGACGCCAGCGACACGGGTTCGGGAATGGACCGGGTCGTTGGAGGGCCGGCCGGGGGGAAAAGGATGGAGCGTCCTATGGACTGCTCTCCTTCTCCGGGGGGAGGGTGGAGGAAGCGCTTGGAGTGCTGAGGACTCCTGGCGGAGGCCGTGAGATCTCGCGCTGCCGACGCTGAATCTCTGGGAGGCGGGGTGGACGCTGGCGTCATTGCATGTCCCCACCTCCGTGAGGAAAAAGACAAGAAATATAGGGTGGGCAAGGGCCACCGTCTAAATGAAGCCCTCTCGGAAGACCTCGAGCAACCACCATCGCTGCGGGTCCCTCGACTAGATACTGGTTCCGTGGTCACGGACGAATGTGACCATGGCCCTGCCCTCTGGGGGGCAAGCCGTGGGTGACTGGGGGACCCCGGCAGCCATAGATGGTGGCAGAGACTTCCGGGGCCGTGACCAGGGCCAATAAAGTGACAGGGTCCTGCCAAAAAAAAATATGCGGTTTAAACCAAACGCTTTTTCTTTTACCGAACCGAGCAGAGGAATCTCCAGAGCGACTTCACTGTTAGGTGGAGTAAAGAATCTGACGGTTACACTGGGAAGTACCACAGACAGAGGTTTGAAAACCGAGCTTGAGCTAAACATTCTATGCTTCTGCATAGAGTTAACTCTTTCCTCTCCAGGGCAGTTCAAGTGCTGGGGTTAACTGCATTATGTCTGAATACAACAAGACTTCATGTTGTTTGAAACACACACACACACACACACGAGTTAGTGTGCTAGTCTGATTTGGGGTATGGAACTGATATCATGTTTGCAGTTAGCTGGGTGAAGAGAATAGCTGTAAATTGGGGGGGACTTAGGAAGAAGTAAACCAGGTGTCTGCATTTAGACTTCCCTGTAGTTTGCATTTAGTCTTCCCTGTAGTTATACCAGGGGAAAGCAGACAGATACTTTATTAGAAGTGTAGAGTCTGCAAGGTAAATTGGGACCTTCAATTAGGGTAAAAAAATCACACACATGAGAGTTAGTGTGCTAGTCTGAGTCAGGGGGAGGGAACTGTTATTATGTTTGCAATTAGCTGGGTGAGGAGAAGAGCTGTAAATTGGGGTGTGGGGCTTAGGCAAAAGTAAACCAGGTGTCTGCATTTACACTTCCCTGTAGTTATACTAGGGGAAAAGCAGACACTTTATTAGAAGTGTAAGATCTGCAAGATAATTGGGACCTTCAATTAGTGTAAAAAAAACACACACATACAAGAGTCACTGTGCTTATCTGAGTTGGGGGAAGGGAACTGTTATCATCTTTACAGTTAGCTGGGTGAGGAGAAAAGCTGTAAAGTGGGTGTGTGGCTTAGGCAGAAGTAAACCAGGTGTTTGCCTTTAGACTTCCCTGTAGGTAGGGAGAGAACAATCTTGGTATCACAGCAAGGCCAAGGAGGCAGCTGACTAAGGCAGCTGGCACTTTTCTGCTGGTACACCTCTGACTAGGGGGAAAACAGACGGATATTTTATTAGAAGTTCAGGGTCTGCAAGATAAATTGGGACATTCAATTAAGGTAAAAAACAAACAAACAAGAGCTGTGTGCTAGTCTGAGTTGGGGGAAGGAAACTGTTATCATATTTGCAGTTTGCTGGGTGAGGAGAAGAGCTGTAAATTGGGGGGGGTGGCTTAGGCAGAAGTAAACCAGGTTTTTGCATTTAGACTTCCCTGTAGTTCTGCTAAGGGGAAAGGAGACAGATACTTTCGCATTGGCGAGGCTCCCCTCGTGGGTGCAGGTGGTCGTGAGGGATCCTACTCCCTCCCCAGAGCTTAAAAATTAAAGAAGGGACCGCGGCAGTATTGCAAGGGACCCGCGTTTTGACCTCGTGGAAGCCATGAATACAGAACCATTGGCGAGGCTCCCCTCGTGGTTGCAGGTGGTCATGAGGGATCCTAATCCCTCCCCAGAGCTTAAAAATTAAAGAAGGGACCACGGCAGTATTGCAAGGGACCCGCGTTTTGACCTAGTGGAAGCCGTGAATACAGGTAGAGTGAGGAACACAGCCTGAGCGCTCTCTCTTCAGCCGTTTGAGGACTTTAAATTTACTGTCCCCACACATGTGGAGTTTTTTTCTCTCTAAGGAAAATCTCAGAAAATGTCAAAATTGTCACAAATTCCATTGTTACTTTAAGAACTTGTCTCTAGCTTGCCTTTTCTGTATGCACAAACAAATTCATATTGTATTTTTTTACTAGGCTTGCTTAACAACTGAATCTTTCAGTGGGCTAAAAAAGACTGTTTTTTGTTAAAGCTGAATTGTTTTTGCCTCCTGAGCCCCATAGCCTTTGTTAGCAGATCATAATTAACAGCGTACCTAGTGGGCTCCATTTTTAAATGTGACTAAGAGTCTGCTTGTTTCAAACTGCATTTTTGCCTCCAAGCCCCGTAGCCTTTTTCTTTAAAAGCAGATTAAGTACTTCACTAGGCTTGCTTACAATTGAATCTTTCAGTGGGCTAAAAAAGACTGCTTTTTGTTATAGCTGAATTGTTTTTGCCTCTTGAGCCCCATAGCCTTTGTTAGCAGATTGTAATTAACAGCGTACCTAGTGGGCTCCATTTTTAAAAGTGACTAAGTGTCTGCTTGTTTCAAACTGCATTTTTTGCCTCCAGCCCCGTAGCCTTGCAAGCTTCCTCTTGGGAAACTCTGTCCTACATAGTTTCGAATTAAGTTAAGGCACACTGCAGTACCTCGCTCCCCCCCCCCCAATTCACCTGTATTTAATCCTTGCTGTCTCCTTTCTTTCCTTGGCAGAACCATTGGCGAGGCTCCCCTTGTGGGTGCAGGCGGTCGTGAGGGCTCCTACTCCCTCCCCGGAGCTTAAAAATTAAAGAAGGGACCGCGGCAGTATTGCAAGGGACCCGCATTTTGACCTCGTGGAAGCCGTGAATACAGGTAGAGTGAGGAACACAGCCTGAGTGCTCTCTCTTCAGCCGTTCTAGCCCCGCTGACGCTGCGCGTCAGCTGTCCCGCCGCCCCCACCACCACCCTTGGCCGTGTTTCTCCTTATATACTGAGAGGTGAGCTGTTTTGATTGGTGAACAGAAAAAACCTATCAGGCAATTTCTCCACTAGCAGGTTATCAGGACCTGCCACTAGAAGGCTACCGTTGTTCTCGTAGCCTTTCTTGCTCTCACTCTCTGCTTTACTCCTGCATTGATGATCTCATGGTTTACCCCTTGGTGTGAGTAAAAAAAAGAAAAAAAAATCAAATGATGTTGCTAAAAGCATGGCTTATCCTCCTCTTTTTAACCCTCTCCCAACACCCACTACCCTCCTACCTTCATCATACTTGTCCTAGTGCTACCCTTCCCTCTGCACCAATTTTACACACGGCGTTAACCCGACCAACAAAATATCCCTCATCAGTTACTATGTCTTATATCCCTTCCCCTCCTCTTCTGCCAGGTCGCCCCACCTCTGAAACCAAGACTACCCCATTACTTTATGATCTGGAAATATTACGCTTTACGTGCTCCTGTATTTCAAATATGCCACACCATCATGGGGTCACATGTCGTCGCGCCTCAAAAAAGATCAACAACACTATTCTAACAAGGACAGCAATCATCAACCTGCTACTTATGGGTAATATCCACCCTAATCCTGGTCCCACTCTCCATACCCCACGGCCACCAGCTAAACTAAAGGGACTGCGGCTGGCCACCATTAATGTTAGTAGCCTGCAAAAGAAACTTGCCTCATTTCAAGCCTGGGTTTGCCTCCACTGCCCTGATGTAATTGCGGTTACTGAAACATGGCTCTCTCAGCATATCTCTGACTCGGCTGTAAGTGTACCTGGTTACACACTGTTCAGGTCAGACAGACTTAATAAACGGGCCGGGGGTAGTGCTCTGTATCTTCGTGAGCACCTACATGGAATAAACACTACTACCATAAGCCCCTCAGAAGGTGTACAGTCTCTCACGGTTAGGGTTGAAGTTGGGAACTCGAAAAATTCCCTCTACATAATGTCCGTTTACATACCCCCTCGTAACCAAAGGGATGCCTTCACGTCCATACTAGATATAATAGAACAACTCCCAAATAATTCAGAAGTCATAGCCCTAGATGATTTCAACTCAAACTGGCTTGCCCCCCAGACATCCGCCCTCAGGGATGCTGCTGCCGCCCAAAATCTGTCTCAAATGGTCCTCACCCCACTAGAGTAAACAAAAATAAGTGCCATAGCTCCCTCCTGGACCTAATACTTACAAACCACCCTGAGCATATACTGGATGTTCAGGTCCTCTCGGACTCTATCAGTGATCATTCCCTGGTAATTTGTCTCTGGACAAATAGCTGGAAGCCACCCCCACCTAGGATCTCCATGTGTCACCAACTCAAGAGGGGGGCTCTAAAACATCTCAGAAACCTACTCTGGAATCTGGACTGGTCCCCTCTTGATCACCTGACGTCAGTTGACGCCGCTTTGTCTTTTTTCACAAGTTCCTTCCAAGCAGCCTGTGACATCTTTGCCCCCTATGTCAAATGAATTGAAAAGTCTAAATCATCCCCCTGGGTAACTAGAGCCTTACTTGATCAAATGAAGATGCGTAATGACCTGCGGCTCAGAGCCCTTCGGTCAGGTAAACCCGCCATACCGACAACGTTACTGTGCTGCCAGAAATACCTGCACCTGGGAGATACGGCTGGCAAAGGCTGCTTACTACAAAAACAAACTCACTACCACCTGGGGTGATGGTAAGAGGTTCTGGGATAATATTAAGGAACTTAGTGGAAAGTCTCCCTCCCCTTCCCCTGCCATGCTTATCCTACATGGTATCCCTACCCAAGAACACAGCAAAATAGCAGATGCTTTCAATAAAGCACTCTCAGACCTAAGCTCTATTCTCCCCCCCGACTTTTTCAGCACCGAAGCGGTAAATTTCCTGCCACCCCCCAGTGCGCCACCTTTTCGTCTCAAAACTGTCTCCACTAGTGTTGCCCGCTCATATATTTCCAGATTCCTAGGAAAGACTAGACAACTAGACATAGCGGTGACTCACTAGACACTAAATTACTGTCTTTAACCCTTGATACTGTTCTAATACCTCTTACAAAAATTTTCAACATGTCCCTGTGCCTAGGACAATTCCCATCTCTATGGAAAAAGGCAAGGATTATGCCAATACATAAAAATGGTGCGTGTACAGCAACTAGTAACTACAGGCCTATCTCTATACTTCCTTCACTCTCAAAAGCACTGGAATAAATCATGACTGATCAACTTACTAACTACCTAGACTCACAACACCTAATCTGCAAACAACAACACGGTTTCAGAAAAGGTCACAGTACCACCACTGCTCTGCTTGAACTCACCTCCTTTGTTCATGACGCTCTTGACCAGGGAGATCTGGCTGGTTCAGTCTTTATAGATCTCTCCAAGGCATTAGACACCGTCAATCACACCATGCTCATAAACTCCCTCCTCTCTGTCGGCGTCTCCAAAGAAACCACAAGCTGGTTCTCCAGTTATCTCTCTGGCCGCACTCAATTGGTGATGATAAGAAACACCCTCTCTGCTAACCTTCCCGTCCAATCAGGTGTCCCTCAAGGTTCTATCCTTGGTCTGCTCCTTTTCTCTCTCTACCTGAACTCACTACCTCTGGCCACCTCTGGGCAGCTTCTCCTCTACGCTGACGATGCAGTGATTTTCAGTCGACACACTGACCCCACGTAGCTCCTAGAATCCTTGCAGGGCTCTTTCACTCAAATTGAAGCCTGGTTTTCCTCACACAAGCTCGTACTCAATAGAAAAAAGACAAACGTCATGCTATTTGCCCACCCACAGCATAAGCACAGCACTACAAAATTAGCCATACACAATGTGATAGGCTCCACGCTGGAACCTGTTTCCATTTTTAAATATCTCGGGGTTACTCTTGACTCGGCCTTCACCTATCGTGAACATATTTCATCAACTTGTACTGAAACAAACAAAAGAATCGGTCTCCTCTACAGGCTTAGGTCCTGTCTACCTATGGAGGTGCTATGCTTAGCTATCTCTAGCTCCATCCTCTCACTGGTAGACTATGGCATAATCATCTATGGGGCCTCTTCTGACACAGCTCTGTCTGGCATTAAATGTGCCCTAAACAAGGCCTGCAGATTGGCCACAGGATGTGATCGTCTTACACACACCTGTGACCTCTATCTACACTCATCATGGCTAAACTTCCAGGGCCGACTAGTTTATCAGACCTGCCTATTGGCCAAAAAAATTCAGCTGGGCCTAGCCCCCCCAGGCTGTCTTAAGCTCCTCCAAAAAAACTTACCGTCCCGTCCCACTAGACACTCAGAAACTGCCACTTTCCGCGTCCCCTTTGTAAAGATCACTGCTGGCCAAAGATCCTTTTGCTACAGGGCACCACTCTGGATGAACGCAATCCCTGACCCTGTCTTATCAATCCCCAGGCTTGGGCATTTCAAACAGGAGTTACTTAAATACATTATGTCAAACTCCCACTGTGACTGCAGATGAAACTTAGAAAATGTTGAATGCACCATTATTTCAAAAATTACTGTCGTTCCATTGTCTGTGTTCATTATAATTTTGTACTGTCATTTTTTCTGTACCAGTGCTGTTGTCTATATTGTATTTTCTATGTAACATTGTGTTCTAATCCATTTATGTAAGACGTGGAGCCTTTGCAAATGAGCCTCTGACTCAAAGGGGTTGTAATTCCTAGACCTTAAATAAATAAATAAATAGAAATGTTGGGTCTACAAGGTAAATTGGGACCTTCAATTAGGGTAAAAAACAAGCAAAAGCAGACAGATACTTTATTAGAAGTGTAGGGTCTGCAAGGTAAATTCGAACCTTCAATTAGGGTAAAAAAACACACACAAGAGCTAGTGTGCTAGTCTGAGCTGGGGGGGGAAGGGAACTGTTATCATCTTTGCAGTTAGCAGGGTGAGGAGAAGAGCTACAAATTGGGGTGTGTGACTTGGGCAGAAGCAAACCAGGGGTCTGCCTTTAGACTTCCCTGTAGGTATGGAGACAACAATCTTACCACCACAGCAAGGCCAAGGAGACAGCTGACTAAGGTAGCTAGCACCTTTCTGCTGGGACACCTCTGATTAGAGGGAAAACAGACAGACACTCTATTAGAAGTATAGGGTCTGCAAGGTAAAATGGGACCTTCAATTAGGGTAAAAAACACACAAGAGTTAGCGTGCTAGTCTGAGCTGGGGAAGGGAACTGTTATAATTTTTGCAGTTAGTTGGGTTAGGAGAAGCGCTGTAAATGGGGGAAGCGGGTGGCTTAAGCAGAAGTAAATCAGGTGTCTGCATTTAGGCAGAAGTAAACCAGGTCTCTGCATTTAGACTGCCCTGAAGTTATCAACTGCCCTCCCACCTGCCCCTCCACCATCCCACCGTTAGTCAGTTCCACTTTTGTAGGCAGTGGATTTGACTGACAATAGGAACTTCCTGTTTGAGATCAGGGAGGGGTCACCAAGACACATAAGACTCACCATCCTTGAAGGAAAAGAATATCTCTCCCCCCAGCTGCTGGAGGTCTCACTGTGAACAAGGAAGAAGAAGACTTCCACAGCACATAAAGACTTGACTCGGAGGAAGGAGGTAGGGAGAGAGAGAAAAGGGAGTAGAAGGGATAAAAGGAAAAAAACAGTAGGTAGCTCTAAAGGGAGTTTGTGCAAATAGTGCCACTGGCAGTTGTTAGCCTATAGGTTAACTACTGGATCAGGTAAATTTTTAGGAGGTAGTAGGTAAGGTGTAGATATAGGGAGTAGCTATGATGGGAGTGGTGCAGTGCAGCGGCTGAGGGGTGGCAATCTTCAGGGAGACTTTCTGGAGACTGCAGTGCTGCCCCATCTGCAGGCACCTCTCTGGGCTGAGGGAGGAGGTTGCCAGACTCAAGGCCTAGATGGCTTGAGTGAGGAAGACCTACTCCCCCACTCAGGGACTACCAAATCCACCACCACTTCTTAAAAGGGTGCTGGGCATGAGGAGCGGTTAGACAATGGTGGGTTCAGAGACTGTTAAAGTAGTGAGACGTAGGCACATCCCAAATCCCATACCACTACGGAGCTCCTATGCCACATTGGCAGGGTGGGACTGCCCCACAGAGGCACCCAAGGTAGTGACTGGGATGGATGTGGAGGAACTCCATGGTGGAGACCCCAAGGGTGGTGACCGAGGACCCCAGAAGAGGAGGAAGTGAATCCTGGTAGGGAACTTGATAGTTAGGGAGATACAGTTGGGGATGGGTAGGGATGAGGAGGGGGTGGTAAGGTGTCTTCCTGGTGCCACAGCTCGTAGGGATGGAAGGAGGAGCCTAAGGATCACCTGGGAGGCAGCGGGGAAGAGAGAGCTAGATGTCATTGTCCACTTCAAGACAAATGATCTAGCTGGAGAGTGACAAGATGCAGTTCAGAAAGAGTTCAGGAAACTGGGGCGGGATCTTAGGCAAGTAGTATAATCTGTTAGTTTCTCAGAGGTGCTACTTAATCCATGACAAGGGGAATGATAGGCAGCTCCGTACTATGGACTTCAACTTATGGTTGGGGAAGTGGTGCAGAGAAGAGGGATTCAAATTCATTGGGGACTGGGGCTCCACCTGGAGGAGTAGAGGCCTGTACAGGGGCGATGGCCTACATCCCTTCAGGAGGGGAACCAAGATCCTTAATGAACAGTTTAAATGCTACATTAGGCTACCTTTTTGCTAAGCACAAATGGAAAGGTGTGCAACAGGTAAGGATCCGGACTAAAAGAGCCGCAACAATTTCACCTCTTTAAAAAGATTTATTATGCAAAACAACATATGTGTGAACAACTGTGCAAATAAGCATAATCTCACATCACTTCAAAGACCTTACCCCAGTCCAACAGTCAGCTGCCATTAACCCCATTTAAAATAGCCAAGGGGGAGGCAGAAGAAAGCAGGAAGACATAGTCTGCCCCCCCACATGCTTGCAGAGTCAGCAGTGGGAATCCTGAGGCTGGGAAGTCCCACAGGGAACAAACACAAATAGGAAACTAGGAGGAAAAGGGAAGGGGAAAGAGGAAAGATAACAGTGGAGAAAAAGGGGAGGGGCAAAAGGGCAAGAAGAGGGGAGATGGCAGTATAAAATGGAGAGCCATCTGCGCAAATGCTCAAAGTAGTGGTAGCAGTAGTAGTAGAGTTTATTTATTTTGGGCGCCCTTCCCTGTAGACTCACGGTGCCCTTATAAAAAATAGATAAACAGCATTAGGAAACACATAAATTACAAATATATAAAAAAAATCCATAAATACAACTCATTAAAATGTTGTACAAGCTAACTCCCATGCTGTCTAGTGGTTTCAGGTGTATTTCTCAAGTCCCAATAGCCTGTTTGAAGCGGAATGTTTTGAGATTTTTTTAAAGACCTCTAAGGAGGGTACCTCATGGAGGTACCATGGCAATGAGTTCCAGAGAACCGGGGCAGTCATCTTGAATGCCTGGTCCCCGGCAGATTTCAACCTGGCCCTAGGAACCTCCAGGAGGGCCTCTCCAGCCGATATAAAAGAGCCACTCAGAGTGTAGGGACACAAAAGCTCCTTCAGGTAGCCCGGACCCAACCCATGCAGGGCCTAACAGGCCAAAAGACCTGTTTTGAAAGGTGATACACCAGCACATTAGCAGCCAATGCAGTTTGTGCAGCACCAGTGTGATATGACTGAACCTCGAGTGTCCAGTCAACAACCAGGCCGCTGTGTTCTGCAAAAGCTGCAGGCACCACATCACACCTCCTCTGATCCCGAGGTAAAGTGCATTAGAGTAGTCGAGCCTCAAGGTGGCAAACACATGTACCAGCATGGTCAGGTCATCAGAGGGAATAAGAGATTTAATTTGGGTGATATTCCGGAGATGGTAAAAACTGTTCCGGACAACAGCCAAAGTAATGTTGGTTATGTTGCATTGTGTTTGTTATATTGGACTTGAGCCTTCAGATTTCTTCAAAGAGTTTATTGCGGTTCATTCAGAGTAACATGCATGTTCATTCTGGTCAACAGTTTGGAGCTGAGCTACTCAGCTTACATACAGTGTTTTTATAAACTAAATTCTACAATTCTTATCTTGAAAAATACCAACATTTCAGTATAAGCCAATCATAAAACAGAATAACAAGTTGATACCAAGGTGTGGTGTACTTTTTCACAGCTTACTTCATTTTTGTTACCCAATATTTCTTGATACATATGCCAGTGGGTCAATCTGACCTAAGTAAAACAATCAGTTTCACTCACACCATAGCAACGTACAACAACTTAAGGCTTGATTTTTCAGGTTGTTCGAAAATTCAATGCCTAAACATGCTGTTATCTTATACTTTGCCCAAGCATGTTGTTATCTTATACTTTGCCCAAGCATGCTGTTTGATAGGGCAAATACAGACCATCCTCAGAAAGATTCTTTCTAACATTTTAATATTCCTTCTTAAAGAAGGTGATTACAAAACAGTTAATGGAAATATACAGAAATACTGCAGTGCATGGAATTTTCCACTGTAAAGAAATATTACACTACAATCCTTACATATTGTGAACTTACATATTGTAATATAAAAGGTGAAAGCTAAATATTATAAAATGTGAAATATTACAAATATAAAGGTGATTAAATATTATATTACAACCACCCTTTGTGACTGTCTAATTGGAGCTCACATGAGACGTTGTTGCCATTGTAACATTTGTATTTGGCAAATCATGTGTTTCATCTTACAATACAAGAGCACTTGTATAATAACAAGAACACAGATTACTGCAATACTGCCTACTACTACTATTAGGGTTGAACTAGTACCCAAAACAGCCATACCCCAATCCTCCCAGGATATAATAGGGATATAAGATGACTGCCTTTTTACCTCTTTAGTAGAGGCCTTTTGTGAGAAAATAAGTCCTTTAGTTTGTTGACGATACATCATGGCACCAAGTGTCATTTTATCAATTTTGGGTAATGCGTAACGAGGTGGAGTTGCCAAATCAGTGAGTGAATCCAAGGCTATACTGTAACCATCATTATGGGTAACATTTGTTCGGCTATAGGCAGGATGTTCCCAGAGGGTCCAATTTGCAACCCACCAGGTTTTGTCACTACACCCCTATACCTTCCAAGGTTGACCGGCAATTACACACCATGATTGGTTCCATCTCATAGCTTGGCGATATTTATTTGCTGATGTTAGAGTAAATTTACATTGATCAGGAAACCATGGGGTGGTTGATTTCTCTGACCCACATATCAAGGTTTCATATTCTTGTACACACTGTTGTTTGGGTAATACAACATATTTATTGTGTACTGTGATAATAGTATCACCTGGTATTTGGAGTCTCATGATCTGGTCATGTATTAATACTCTCACATTACTGATTTGCCACAATATTTTCGGTGGTTCAAAACATACAGATATTATCAGTAGTATGGGAATCACATGTCACAGCACTTATGCATATTGATTTGGTGAATTCCATACTTTAATCATGGCCAAGGGTGGCAAGATCACATTGGGATGATCCAGTAATCGAGTCACATTATCCTTGCCTATGCCTAAGCGTAACCTATCAGTCTCAATTCTATTTAACTCATTAACTAGATAAGCATGTGCTTCGGCAGCTAATTGAGAGCAAGTTAATTCTACATCTCTAGACATATTAGAAAGTGAGTTATAAAACCGGGCTGCTAGTTGAGCAATAATTTTAAAATTCTGTAAGGTTTCTTTAAATGCAAACCAATCAATCTCTTCATTATCAGCTGCTAATTTCACAGTAGTTGATAAAGGTCCAGTAGCCATATTTTTTAAAGTCGTTTTCAAAGAACAAATATGACCCCTTAAAACCATTGAATCGACACCATTAGCAATTCCTAATCCTGAGCCTAACCAGCCCCACACGTCTCTTTTATGACAAGATAAGCCTGGTGATGCTTGTGCAGGAATTTTAAACGACCACTTTCTGTGTCTCTCATGATATTGATTCAAAGTATTGTTATAATACTGTTGCCACAACAATACTGAAGTCCGATCTTCACATTGTATCAGTAATCATGGAAAGGGAAAATGTAGCAAAACATTATAATACTCTAATTTACATGGATAATATACAAGATATACATTCTGCGTTAAAATAATACCATCAGATGAGGGCAAGAATTTTTGCCCTGATATATCTTGTTCTCGATATATTATATTCCATGCAGCAAAACTGCACCATGATGTTAAATTAACATTACAGGACATTTCAGGCCATTGTGCATTGGTAGTACATGTTAACAATGGATATTTATTTGTTAACAGCAATACTGTAAAAAATAGATTTTATCCTACTGTATAGTTCGCTACAATAGATGTATTGTATAAAAAATGCCACATATTACATCTTGAACCATAAGAATTATTTAACGCAGTTATATTTGATGGATATTGTAATATGTCTTTTAAGTTCATTCACAACAAGTCTTGTTCTTTTTTTGTTAAATTAGTCGTATCCCCCAAAGTAGAGTGGATATAGATGCCTTTTTGGGCTGTCGTGTTGACCACACACATTGCAGTGCCAGGCCAGGCTTCTGATGAACATCCCCATGTCGCATATTGACATTGTCCATAACAAATAAAGTACCATTTCATAAGAAGATAACCAGTATGATCATGCCGTTCTCCCAACAATACTGGAATACCCCATACAGTATGATTAGCATAGTTCTTGTTGCATAAACTGTTCCATATGTGCCCTGGTCATCCATTTTGGTCAGAAATTACCGGAATCAATAAGGCACCGCTCAGTACAAGCAAAGGAAACATCATTGTCTTTCGCCTATTGGGAAAAACAGAGCAGTATCAGTTGTTATCACTTAAATGCTGATTCAATTTACATTGGTCCACATGGACCCATTTGGTCTCTGTAGGCCCTTGTGGAATTCGACAAACTTGAATAACCCATGGCCCTAATACATCAATAACCATATACGGTCCCATCCAATTAGCATCCCATGGTCCTTTTTGACCAAAATTTTTAATCATGACATGAGGACCCCTTTCAATGGGCGGTATCACTTTTTCATCATGTCTCTTTTTGTTTTTCCAATGAATCTGTGTCATATTTCTGGCAGCATGTGGCAGGTACAGATTTAATTGTTTCTGCAACTGTTGCAAAACCATATCAGTTTTGATACGGTCTAACACAGGTGTAGACAAATCTGGATCTGAAGGATAATACAGCTGCATATCTCGTCCAGTCATCAATTAATATGGGCTATAGCCAGCACTCTTGTTTTCCGTACCTCTAATACCCATTAGGATTCCTGGTAAGTGTGTCACCCAACCTTTACCAATATCCAACATTACTTTTTTCAGTGCATTTTTCAAAGTGTGGTTTAACCTTTCTACCATACCTGAGGATTGTGGATGGTAGGGTAAATGCAAGCATTGAGTGATACCTAAGATATCACACAAAGTTGTCATTATTTTAGTTGTAAAGTGAGTTCCTCGGTCACTTTCAAGGATTCTGGGAAAACCTCAATGTGATAATATTTGTTTCCACAATGCTTTTGCAGTAGCTGTAGCACTATCACTTCGTATGGGCAATGCTTCTACCTATTTGGAAAATATGTCAGCAATGACTAATAAATATCGGAACCCCCTTTTGTGGTAGGCAAGGGCCCCACATAATCAATTTGTAAGCTGGACCAAGGATCATCCACCAGGGGTATACGCCCTAATAGAACCCTTTTTCCAGGCACTGGAGAATTCATCTGTGCACATATGAGACAAGCCTCCAGGCATTGTTTGACATCTTTTCCCATTTTTAGCCACCAATATTTTTGTGCCAACATTTTACAAGTTTTATGGAGCCCACAATGGCCCCAATTCTGTGACTGTCCATGATAATATCTTTTCTAAATGAAGCAGGTGGGATCCATTTCCTAAACCCTGGTTGTCGTTCCTATATTATCATATCTTCCCATATGATAACATGTTTGGTGGTACACTGTCCTGTATCTTTCCATTGTTTCTGACAACCAAGAAGCCAAGCATCAGTATCTTGGATTCTTCCCAAACTAGGGACTTGTGATAATGCTGATATCCATTTTGGATGATTTTTATCATGCTCTTCAACTTCCCACAATTGTGTGGAGTCACCTCCTAAAGGGTCTACCCATAAGTTTGTTTCACAGTTATTTGAGCCAAATTATCTACCAAATTATTGTTTAGTTCATGGATATCTTTCGGATTCTTTTGGTGAGCTTTGACTTTAAAAATAGCAATTCTCGATGAGGTTTGCGCTCCTATATCCCATATATGTTGTAATATGGGGGCAAAAGCCACGGTTCACCGGTGGCTGTTCGCATGCCTCTTTATGTCCAAATAGGAAGAAAATCTAACAAGGAATTGACAACAAAAGCACAGTCCGAGAAGATATTAATGGCTTCCTTTTGATACACCATAATAGCTCTGCGTACTGCCTCCAATTCTGCTCGCGGGGCAGAAAACGATGACAGACATTGTACTAAAGTTTCCTGATTTGTTTCAGGGGTCCAAATAGCATACCCTGTATGGAAATGGCCATCATCCCAAAAGCAGGAGCCATCTACATACACATCAATACTCCTAATATTAGGTTCAGCAGCAAAAATTGGTTTATATTCAATTCCCATGACTTCCCCACAGTCATGCTCATCTCCTCCCATGCCATTAACTCTACCAACATGGGGGAGGTACATTTTCCTACGGTGATATTTTTCTCTTGTAGGGCCAATGCCCATTTTACCAGTCTCTGAGTGGATACGTCCCGTACATCCCTTTCTAAGAGAAATTTTACAGGTGTATGTGAGGTTTGCAATACAATGTGATTAAACCCCACAATATGTTCAGTAGCTTGTATTGCCCAATATACAGCTAATAAGTGTTTTACACATTCTTCATAGGTTTCCAATACTGGAGTTAATACTCGAGAAAACTATCCCACTGGATGTAATGTCCCTGATTGCTTTTGTAACAGGACGGCATTGATCACTTGATCAGTAGCATGTACCTGTAGTACAAAATCTGATGACTCAGAAGGGCTAATGAGGGCAGGAGCCGTCATTAGTGCTTGTTTTAGAGCCATAAAAAAATGCTGATCCTCTGGTCCCCACTGGAGGATATTTGTTTCTTTTCCTCCCTTTAACAAATTGTATAGTGGTTTGGCCATACTAGAAAAAGCTTCTATAAAATCCCTATAGAAGCCTACCATTCCCAAAAACTGTCGGAGTGCTGTCTTCATTTTGGTCGTGGTAACTGTTGTATGACCCGATTCTTAGCTGAATCTACAGTACGTCCTTCCTGATTAATACAAATCCCTAAAACTGACTTGTGACTTGTGATTGCCCAATTTGAACTTTGCTCGGGTTCAATTTTAACCCTCCTTTCTGTAGTACAGTTAATAGTTCATCTAATAAACTAACATGTTCCTGATAAGTATCAGTTTGTAACAACATATCATCCACGTATTGGATTATTGCTTCAGGGTGTGAAAATCCCTACAGTATCTCAGCCAGCCACTGATGGAATAAAGTTGGGGATGAGTGGAAACCCTGTGGTAAACACTGAAAAGTGTACTGTTTATCCTGAAAAGTAAATGCACATTTATACTGACTATCAGGATGGATAGGGATGGACCAAAAGCCATTTGACACATCTAGTACTGCATAAATTGTAGCTGTAGGGGACAGCCAAGAGTTCAGATCAGGAAGCCTTGCTACCATGGGGGTGACCAAGGGCATGACCTTATTCAGCATCCTATAGTCCACTGTTAATCTCCAGGTACCACTGGGTTTGCATATCGGCCAAAGGGGACTGTTCACCGTGGAACATATGGGGCTAATGACATTTTGTGACTGTAACTGTTTCAGTATTACACATATTTCATCATATGCTTCCTTGGGGAAAGCATATTGTTTTTGTGAAGGGGGTCTGGTCCTTCAATTTGGACTTCCTTATTAGACACCCTGCCACATTCTGTAGCATTTTTAGCCCAAATTGTTTCTTGTTGCTCAATAACATGTACTATCCACTGAGGTATATGCTCCCATAATTCCTCCAAATGGTAGATTTTTAATGATTTCACAGTATATATACTATGCGAATCATCCACATTTGGTCCTGGATTAGTAGTACTTTCTTTCCATAAAATCACATTACTAAGATCTACTACTAAGCCACGTTGTGCCAGAATGTCCATACCCATGATGGTACCTTCATGGGTATCACATATCCAGAACATACATTTCAAGTGTTCTTCACCAATCTGGACCATGACTGGTTTTGTTAGATATGCTGTTAACACCCCTCCCCCCCGAGAAGCCCTGCAAACTTATTTTCCGCTTCCCATGGGTTGTTAAGGGCATATCACTATCTGTAATGCTAACTGTAGCTCCAGTGTTGACCAATATCACAGTTTGGCAGCCCCTGACCATAGCCGACATAGTAGGATGACCCTCCCAGTCCTCTACCAATTTCCCTAGGACTTGTAAAGTGGGGGCTTCATCCCGTCATTGTCCTAATTGTATTAGTTCTTCTTCATCAGGTTCCTTTTTAATCGTTGCCACAGCCTTAGTATTGATCAAATTACTGAGCATTTCAATACATTTTTGCAAGTCTGCCTTACCACCTGGTTTAGCATTATCACCAGGATGTTGTGCTCGTCTCCTTTCCAATACCTGTTGTTGTTTTCCCTCCATGTCTCCACCTATTGCCCAACAATCTCATTTAAAGTGTCCTACTTTATTACAATTATTACAACTATATCTACTCTTACCTTCTGTTTTGACAATAGTGGCTACTCTCCGCTTGTCCTTTCCCTTTTCTGGGCTTTGATCATCTTGTTGCATTCACCACCAATTGGTGACCAGTTCTTCCTTTTCTTCGCATGTCTTGACTCATTTACATAACATGCGAATCGATGAAGGGACCAATGCAACCTGCTGATCGATTAAACGCAGAAAAGGTTCTTTATCCTTACCAAGGTCTGCCACACCCCCATAAGTGGCATATGCAGCATATAATCGATTAATGAACATGACTGGGGACTCTCCTGGGAGTAATTGTACTTCATAGATCTTACCCCAGTCGTTGTGGGACACTCCATGCATTGACTGTATTGCTGCTTGAATTTCATCTATAGTTGCCCAAGTTTTGTTATTTTCAGAATTAGCCTGTGTACCGATCATATTAGCTGGAAGGCTCTGGAGTAACACAGCAGGTAGGGAAAATGTTACTACTTTACATGCATCTGTGTTAATCAGACTAAAATTGGCTACAAGTGTTTTTAACTTGGAGCAATAAGGCACTGGATTTCATCCTGGCTCCCACTTGCCTAACTGTTCTACCAATTGCATAGATTCCTGAACGGTCAAGTCTCATTGTGAGAATTTTTTGACCATTTCTACCTTTTCAATAGCCTTTTGTACCTTCTTTTCTAGGGTTTGTGCCTCAGGATCCTCCTTTAACCTTTCCATTTTAGCCTCTTTGTGCCTTTCACACTCTGCCTTTTTCTCCTCTAACCTTTTCTTATCCTGCACATTTTCAGCTTTCTCAATACGAGTTGTGTAGTTTTTAATATTTACTGTCAGTAGCCTTATGTCCTCCTCTAATTCCTCCCTAACCGTAGGAGTTAACTTGTTCATCCGTTTACTTGGGCAGGGTAATTTTTCAGTTTCTTCTTTTGTTTTAACACTAAAAGGAGCCATTTTTTCTTTTCGTTTTCAAGGTGGCTCTTCCTCACTCTCTGAACTACTAGAGCTTGAACTCTCTTCAGTCACTGTTTCACAGCCACAGTGATGCTTTAGTTGGAAGGGGTGCTTCACTTGCACAGGAGCCATTTTATATTTTTGGACTTCTGCGCCCAATGAGGTAATTTGTTGCCTTAATTCTAGGGAGATTTGGCACTGTAACTGTGCTTCTGCTTGTAATGTATACAAGGACTGTTCCTTATATGAGAGGTCTTGGGCTTGTGCTTGATTAGCATGGCCTAATCTTTCTAGTGCCTGCTGTAATTGCCTAGTCAGTTCATTAATTTGTGACTGACTATTTACAAATTTAAGATTCTCTTCTAATTGATTATTTTTTATTTTTAACCCACAAACCTCCCCTTGAGCCACAGTTAATTTATATTCTATGTCTTTTACTTCAGTGGCACATTTTTGCATCTCTTTTAAGTGGAGAACTAAACTTACATTATGTTTTTCTTCATTTTCTAACATCTGCCTTTGTATATTACACATCCTAGTTGTCATTTCACACTAAAATTGCACATACATTTGACAGATGTTGGCCAACTTGATTTTACCTAGTTTAACTTTTTCTTTTCTGTCTGTACATTGCTTAGTAAAACATAAGTACACATCTTCCTGTTGTTCAGAAGAGCAGTGCAGACCTTCCTTTATATGTGTTTCTAAAAATTTATGTAATATGGTATCCATACTTACATCTATCTTGTGGCTGGCAAATCATGTCTGATTTCACACCAGTCCCTCATGAGTCCCTTGTTCGACTCCCTTCTGTACCTGATTGATCAGATCAGGTGCAATAAAGTGTTCCCCATAGTTTGGCCCCTTCAGTTTGTTAATGTCTTCAGCAACCATATAGACTGTCTTCAGACATCTGAGTCACGGCACCAATTGGAATGTAGCGTTGTGTTTGTTATATTGGACTCGCGCCTTCAGATTTCTTCAAAGAGTTTATTGCAGTTCATTCAGAGTAACATGCATATTCATTCTGGTCATCAGTTTGGAGCTGAGCAACGCAGCTTACATACAGTGTTTTTATAAGCTAAATTCTACAATTCTTATCTTGAAAAATACCAACATTTCAGTATAAGCCAATCATAAAACAGAATAACAAGTTGATACCAAGGTGTGGTGTATTTTTCCACAGCTTACTTCATTTTTGTTACCCAATATTTCTTGATACATATGTCAGTGGGTCAATCTGACCTAAGTAAAACAATCAGTTTCACTCACACCATAGCAACGTACAACTTAAGGCTTGCTTTTTCAGGTTGTTCGAAAATTCAATGCCTAAACATGCTGTTATCTTATACTTTGCCCAAGCATGTTGTTATCTTGTGCTTTGCCAAAGCATGCTGTTTGATAGGGAAAATACACACCATCCTCAGAAAAATTCTAACATTTTAATATTCCTTCTTAAAGAAAGTGATTACAAAACTGTTAATGGAAATATACAGAAATACTACAGTGCATAGAATTTTCCACTGTAAAGAAATATTACACTACAATCCTTACATATTGTGAACTTACATATTGTAATATAAAAGGTGAAAGCTAAATATTATAAAATGTGAAATATTACAAATATAAAGGTGATTAAATATTATACTACAGCCAACATCTGGGCTTCAAGTGTCAGCTCATTGTCCAGAACAATGCCCAAATTCTTCACCATAGGGGAGGCCTCCAGTTCAGTCAAACCAATAAAAATCCCCAACCTATCCCCAGAGGCCCCATCTCCTACCCTTCAACCCAGTTCAACTACCAGCACTTCAGTCTTCTCCAGGTTAAGTCCCAGCTAGTTCAATGATGTCCAAGCCTGAATCTCAGTCAAGCAGTCATTCAGCACATTGACCATGTCAGATCTTCTGGGTGTGTAGGACAGGTAGAGCTGAGTACGATCAGCATAGCAATAAAAACTCAGCTCGTATCACCTTATGGCATTGCCTAGGGGAAGAACATACACTGTGAACAACATGAGAGAGAGGACAGAGCCTTGGGGTACTCCACAGGGCAGGGCCTTCAGGCCCGAGGAATAATTCCCCAGTATCACTCTCTGAGACCTGCCCCGGAGAAAGGACTCAAACCAGCTGATGACCTTGTCAGTGAGTCCTACATAATCTCTCAGCCTGTCCAAAAGCACCCCATGGTTCACAGTGTCAAATGCTGAGGACAGATTGAGGAGAAAAAGAATCAATTGCTCTCCTCTATCCCTCACCCTAAGTAGGTCATTCGACACCCTAACCAGTGCAGTATCCATGCTGTGCATAGCCCTAAATCCAGACTGGAATGGTTCGTAAATCTGGAAGTCCGTGAGGTGACTCTTGAGCTGTTCCATGACCATCTTCTCAAGAACCTTCCCCAAAAGGGGGGGCTTCGAAATAGGCCGGTAATTCGCCATGACGTCAGGGTTCATAGATGCTTTTTTCAGCAGGGGTTTAACCAGAACCTGTTTAAGGGACTCTGGGAAATTCCCACCACAAGGGAGCTCCAAACAATCTCAGCAAAAACTGGACCCAGGACCCGATGCAACCAACAAGTAGTCACGTTGGACCCAGGCCAAGCTTGAAGAATGCTGATTTAAGCCCTGAGATCACCCCACAGAACTCCATCATCTGGGCAACAAGATGGTGGATGCAGAGGCCACCATGGCAGCAGGAGACCTGGACATTGTAGCAATTACAGAGACCTGGTGCAATGAAAACCAGGACTGGGAGGTAGCCACACGAGGGTATGTGCTATTCAGTAGGAACAGGGTAGGAAAAAAGGGAGGGGAGTGCCTTTATGAAAGAAAAGGTCACAGAAACACAAGGAGGGACAGAGTAAAGTGGCGATACTGTGGGTCACCCCGAAGACAGGGTGGGGGCCACTATTAGGATAGAGGTGATCTACAGACCTCCAGCACAAGGACAGGAAGGAGATAAGAATATGATAGATGAAATACAAGAGATGGCTAACAAGGGAGAGGTACTGTTAGTGGGGGCATCAATCTACCAGATGTGGATTGGAGCCTACCTGCTTCAGCATTAGTTAGAAGTAGGGAAATCCTAGACTCCTTGCAGAGAGCATTCCTCAGGCAGTTAAAGAACCCACTAGTGAGTAACATAATAACATAGTAACATAGTAGAAGACAGCAGATAAGGACTGCTAAGCCCACCTAGTCTGCTCATATTCGCTGCCTGTATTAGCAGCCTCTGACCCCACTAGATCATTGGCTTCTGCCTCTCTTTCCTACCTCTGGGATTACCTTATGTCTATTCCATGCATGTTTGAATCACCCCATTATACTAGTTCCCACTACTGCCTGGGGTAGGCTATTCCAAGCATCCACCACCCTTTCTATGAAGAAAATCTTCCTCATGTTCACCCTTATCTGGCCCCCCTCCAATCTCATATCATGACCCTCATTCTTTTATAGCTCCTGTACTGGAAGATGTCACCCACTTGCACCTTGTTCAAACCCTTAAGAAACTTGAAGGTTTCAATCATATCACCCCGTTCCCTCCTTTCTTCCATTGTATACATATTGAGGTAATTCAATCTCTCCTCATATGTTTTCTGATGCAAGCCCTGCACCACCTTTGTTGCCCTTCTCTGGACCACCTCCACTCTATGTCTTTGCGAAGATGCAGTTTTGTAAACTGTACACTGTACTCCAGACGTGGCCTCACCAGTGTTTTGTACAGTGGCATCACCACCTCCCTTCTTTTGCTTGGGATACCCATTCCTATGCATCCCAACATCCCACAGGCCCTCCCACAGCCTTGCTACACTGTTTGGCCTTGTTTAGGTCATCCAATATAATTATCCTTAAATTTCTTTCTTCCCTGTTAACTGTAGGCAACTCCCCCCAACCCCCATTCTGTAACTCTCTGCAGGTTTTTTCACCATAGGTGCATGATCTTGCACTTCTTAGCATAAAATTTTAATTGCCACAATTTGGACCATTTTTCCAGCTTTCCCAGATCCCTCCTCATTCTTTCAAAACCCTCTGGTGTGCCTACTCTAGTGCAGATCTTGGTGTCATCTGCAAATAGGCAAACCCTCCCCTCTAGTCCTTCAACAATATCAGTGTGTAAAGACACTAAAAAAGGACTGGCCCCAGGACTGATCCCTGTGGCACCTCACTGGTCACCCTCTTATCCTCGGATTTGATCCCATTTACTACCACTGTCTACTTTCTGTCCCTACATCAGTTTCTAACCCAGTTTTCCACCTTGTGGCCCACTCCCAGGCTGCCTAACTTGTTAACCTGTCTGCTGTGTGGAACGGTGTCAAAGGCCTTGCTGAAGTCAAGGTAGACAATATCCACTGCACCTCCCTGATCCACCTCCTTCATCATCCAGTCACAAAAGCCTACCAGATTTGTCTGACATGACCTTCCTACTGTGAATCCATGCTGCCTCAGATCCTGAGGGGGGCATTACTGGACCTGGTACTGTCAAACAGGAACAGTGTCAGTGACGTCACAGTGGGAAGCCACCTAGAGGCCAGTGATCATTGTATGGTGTGGTTCAGCATAAGAACAGGGCCAGAACTGAACCACACTAAACGAGGGTCCTGGACTTCAGGAGGGCCAATTTCAAGAAAATGTGAGAGTGAATCAGAGAAGCCCTAAGCAGGAATAGGGAATAATGGTGGGGTAGAGGAAAGGTGGGCAAGAAAAAAGCAGGCCATTAAGAAGGCAACAAACCTCTGTGTCAAGCAAGTTACTAAGAGCAAGAGAAGAAAGAGACTGCTACCGTTCTCCAAGGAAGTAGCAGAGAAGGTAAAGGAAAAGAAGCAGGCATTCAAAAGGTACAAGATGACACAGAAGGAAGAGGATGGGGAGAGTTTTCAGGAGAAACAAAGGGAGGGAGGCAGGGAAGGCAGTTAGCAGAGCTAAAGCACAAATGGAGGAAAACATTGCCGAGTCAGCACAAAAGGGAGATAAAACTTTCTTCAGGTACATAAGCGAAAAGAAGAAAAGCAAGGCAGGGATGGTAAGACTAAAAGGGGAGGGAAGGGTGGAAGTGTGGAAGAGTACCAAAAGAAAGCTAACATACTGAATAAGTACTTTTGTTCAGTATTCATAAAGGAATGGGTAGGTGACAGGTCACAGATAGTAGGCAAGGGAATTATGGGAAGGGAGGTGGACACTAGCCCTTTTACAGAGGAGAGTCCTCATGGAACTAACACAACTAAAAGTAGACAATCTATGGGGCTGGACGGGGTTCACCCTAGGATGCTGAAGGAACTAAAGGAGGAACTGTCTGTGCCTCTGACAGCCCTGTTCAATCTGTCACTGGATACGGGGGAAGTTCTGGGGGACTGGAGGAGAGCAGATGTGGTCCCACTACACAAAAGTGGGAATAGGGAGGAGGCAGGAATCTACCGACCTATAAGCCACACTTCAGTGGTGGGTAAGGTTATGGAAACTCTACTTAAAGAAAGGATTGGGAATACCTTAACACCAGTGGATTGCAGGATCCGAGGCAGGATGGGTTCACAGGGGGTAGATCTTGACAAACAAACCTGATAGAGTTTTTTGACTGGGTTACCAGGGAGGTGGATCATGGAGGAGTAGTGGATGTGGCCTACCTGGATTTCAGTAAGGCCTTCAACACTGTTCCAGACAGAAGACTGGTAAACAAGCTAGGCAGCATGGAAGTGGGTCCAAAGATAGTAAAATGGGTACAAAGTTGGCTAAGTAACAGAACTCAGAGGGTGGTGGTAAATGGAGTTCACTCGGAGGAAGGTAAAGTAACCAGGGGGATGCCACAGGGGGTCAGTACTGGGACCGATCCTCATCAATGTCTGTATTAGTGACATTGCAGAGGGGCTGGAAAAGGTATGCCTATTTGCAGATAACACAAAAATCTGCAAGAGAATGGACACACTGGGGGAGGGTGGAGAAAATGAAAGAAGAGCTAAAAAACTGGAAGACTGGTCAAGGGTTTGGAAACTGGGCTTTAATGCCAAAATATTTAAAATTATGCAAATGGGGTACAGAAACCCAAGAGCAACATGTCATTTGGAGGGGAGGTATTAACAACAACAAAACAGTAAAGGGATCTGGGGATCATCATATCTGATGACCTGAAGGCAGCAAAGCAGTGTGATAAGGCAGTAGAAAAGGCTAGCAGGATGTTGTGGGGGCACAGGGAAAGGTATCACGAGCAGAAAAGGGAGGCAGTGTTATATAGATCAATGATGAGGCCACACCTGGAGTACTGTGTTCAGTTCTGGAGGCCCCACATCAGGAAGGACATAGACCGGGTGGAGGTGGTACAGAGAAGGGCAAACAAAATGGTGCATGACTTGAATCAGAAGCCCTATGAGGAAAGACTCAGGGAATTAAATATTTACTCGCTGGAGGAAATTAGAGAAAGTGGAGACATGACAGAGTCTTTCAAATATCTCAAGGGTATCAATAAGGTACAGGAGGGTGGCATACTGCACAGAAAGAGATGCTCAAGGATGAGGGGACATGATATGAAGCTGGAAGGGGGAGACTTGGGGGGGATGTGAGGAAATATTTATTCACGGAAAGAGTGGTGGACACCTGGAATAGCCTCCCAGCAGAGGTGGTGGGTACCGAAATGGTAACAGGTTTCAAACATGCATGGGATAGACACAAGGGGACCATAGTAACAGGGCTGGGGGGGTAAGACCAGAGATCTATTAGGGTATATGGCAGCACAGTAAGCAGGGACTTCAGGGCAGACTAGGTGGGCCAAGAGGTCTTTTTCTGCAGACAGCTTCTATATTTCTATGTTTCTAACCTAGCGCACTGAATGCAACTTGGTAAAAATGGTCAAAGCTATTCCATAAAATGTATCTTGAGGCAGAGTTACCAATGGGGGTCACCCCACGTTTCCAGCAGAAAGATAAATCTGAGGCTTGAAAGAGCAAGATTTTGAGATTTAGGGGAGGAGATATAGCTCTAGCAGCAACAGTGGCCACAAATAAAAAACGTTATTTGGGTTTACAGTGGGGAGTTTGCTTCTGTTTTTGCAATATGCTCAGCACTTCTAGCACTTTTTGAAATGTGTATTAAAGCATTTTAAACTTACTATTCTGTTTTGAGCCTTATCTGACTCTTTGGGTAATTTCAAGTGCAAGGTTTCTAGGTCTGACTAAGAAACTGTACCTAGCAACTCTGCCAACTTTGCTCTTGTGAGACTTGTTTTGTGCAGCCTTTCTCTCTTTGTGAGAGTGGTGGTATCCTGTACATGTTAAGATCCCTTAATCTTTTCTCGTACACTTTCCCTCCAGCCCATGGATAATCTTGGTCGCCTTTCTCTGTACAGCCTCCATCCTATCATAGTCCATCTACAGGTGTGGGCTCCATGACCTCACACAGTACTCCAGGTGAGAATCAACCAGAGACCTATGCAGAGGAAGGATCATCCCCCTGCTTGTGCTACTGGTCCCTCTTCTTACGTACCCCAGCATCCTGTTTGCTTTCCCCACTGCCCTGTTGTACTCCACCATAGATTTAAGTTCTGAGCACTGGTGAACTTGACTTTTATATTCCAAGTCTAGCAGAATCCCCCTATGGAAAATAAAAATCATGGTGCAATAGAGCCAGATGACATTCTGAGGGCACAATACCCCTCAACATCAATGTGGGGCACAAAGCCTTACTAAAACTATCTTCCATACTCATTGAATACATTCATGAACCAAAGTTTATTGTCTTCATATACAGGATAAAAACTCACCCCCTCCCTCAGATATAAGTGCACATTATATTTACTGATGTGTCTTACATGGTGTGTGATTGGGCTGGTGTGTTAGTATTTTAACATTTTGTGTGTATCTGTGTGTTTTTGTTGTGTGTGTAGTGGTGTGAGTGGTGAGTGTGACTGTTAAAATGACTGTTTCCTTTTGTCATGGCACTTTTGTACTCACATCTAGTGCTCTCTCGGCTCTGGTCCTGCCAGGCAGGAGATGTGCTGGTGCTGTGGCCTCCCCCTGTATCACCTATGCTGCCTCTCGGCTCCATGGACTTCATCCCTTTACTGACCTCCCAGTTTCTGTAATTGCAGCGATGCGCTGCAGGGAGGTCGGTATTACTACGAGGCATTTGGTTCATTGAGTGCTGAGGGAAGCTAAGGGAGGGGTGGTGAGCAGCACTGAGGTTGTTCGGTGCAGGAGATGCCCTAGGTGTAAACAGGGCCTAGGGAGAGGCCCGACGTGTTTGATTTCCATACCCAGCATTCCCACCGAACCATGTGGGCAGGTAGCTAAAGGACTGGCTGCATCCTCTAATCCTCTTTGGGCAGTGCTTTGCAATAACAGGGCAATGATAAACAAGACCGCTATTTCTTCAGACTTGATTTCTTCCATCAACATGGCTTGCATCACAGAGACCTGGCTGGGTGATGACACGGGAACAGTTTTTGAGGCCGCCGTCCCCACTGGATACACCATAGTGCACTGTCCAAGGAAGGATCACAGGGGTGGGGGAGTGGCCATTGTTTTTTGATCCAGTATGGGCTTCACGGTGCACTCAGTTGGCAGCACCCAGTCTTTTGAGTGTGTCGCCATGCATGGGGGTGCAGGTTGCAGAATTCTTCTCATTTGCCATGGGAAGGGGGAATTCCTGCAGGAGGTAACATACTACATCATCAACCAGGTGTTGGAGTCCCCCAAGTGTTTAATCCTAGGGGATTTTAATGCCTGGGTCAACGACGAATCCTCACGTTTCGGTTACAACCTCCTCCAGTTGATGCAATCACTGGGCCTGTCTCAAGCAGTTGCTGCTGCTACCCACCAACATGGCCACACATTCCATCTGGTGTTCCAGCTGGGTCTTGAGATTGATAACCTCAGGATTGATCAGATCAGGGACTACCGGTGACGTCACGCTCCCAATGGCTGCCTAATCAAACAGGCTCCCAACTCGCCCCAGGTAATCCCTCCAAAACTATCGATTTTTGTGACCAATATTTTATAGAAGCAACGGAGGACACGCATAAATGCCACAGAGAGGTGACCACAGCATCGTAAAGCCCGATGAAGAGCGGGATGACAGCAGCTTCTCAGAGGGGGATTCGGGCAGCAAGGGCTCACAGGCCTCGGTCTCATTGTGCCATGGTCGCCCACAGTCAAAACACATGGCCCTGACAGCACTGCAAAGGCAGATGACTCTAATGCTAGTAGAACTAAGGGACTTTAGGAAGGAAATGCGGTCGACAGCTACAGTGCTCCACACTGATATTTCTTAACTGTAGAAACAACACGAGGCCCTCAAGACTCAAGCCACAGAAGTAGGCCTGAGGGTAGATAGCTCAGAGCATGCTATCCTGCAGCTGCACCAGACTGTACAAGGGCTGCAGGCGAGAGCCAAGGATACCGAAAGCCGTAATTGGCGAAACAACGTTCGCATCTTGGGGGTGCCGGAGGGAGCAGAGGGCTCCGACATGTTTTCCTTCATAAAACAACTACTTCAGGATGCCATTAAAACACTGGATACCCTTACGCTGGAGATAGAGAGGGCTCATCATACCCTGGGCCCCAGGCCTGCTCCTGGAGCATGACCCCGAACAATTCTGGTACATTTTCTTCATTTCCAGGAAATGGAAACTGTACTGCAGTCTGCATGGAAGCAAGGAACAGTTATGTTCCAGTCCCATAGGTTATACTTGGAGAACGACTATGCCCCTGAGATCATGAACTGCCGAAAACAATACATCCCGGTGTTGAGGGCCTTAAAAGTAGCAGGTATCCACGTTAGAACACCATATCCAGCTCGTCTGATGGTGCACTTTTCTGAGGGGGCCCAGACCTTCGAGTCAGCAGCAGACGCAACTGAAGAACTAAAGAAACAGAATATAGAGGTGGCCCAGGGGCAAGCTATGCAAAAACCAATGATTGCTTCAAAATTGTCACAACATGTTTGGATCTCAGAGCAGCGTGATACCTGAAGACGACAAGGGAGGAAGGGAAGCCATACAGCAGATTGCAAGTACCCTGTGTGGCCAGACACAGGCACTGTCTACCGTGATCCCCACCACAATGCTGACTGGTCCCAGACCACCTCAACGAGAACTGCACAACCGAATGGACAAATAATATGTAGGACTTTCATGGAACTGGAAGTTCACTTCATGAGACTCGACGTTGATGGAGGGGGCCAGGGGTCGGAACTGAACATTCCAGAACTCTCTACCCTTACGCCCCAACTGTATTCAACATTTGAATCATACCCTTCTCTGAAGACCCTCACAGACAGTCCTATGCACCCATCCAAGCACCCTGGGGAATCAGCGATCAACTGTTCAGATAAGTCCCAGTCTATGCTAATTTTCTTACTTTTGTAACCAGAATGGTTTCAAGCTGCTTCCTAAATGTATTGTTACATCATCACTAATCTCACTAAATTACCTATCCCCATTTACCCATATGTCATTACACCCTTCTAATGCAGACTCTCCCTCGGAATGAGGGAGCCTATCTCTAACTTTTCTTTTTCAGGATCCCACCTGTCCATGCTGGACTTGCCTGGTAACTAAACTAGAAGTCCCTAATGGTAAGGGGTCCATAACTCTTCATCTATCAGACTGGGACAACTTTAATTAACAATGCATGTTTATGTTTAACTAAAGTGGAGGACTACTCAACTGGGGGGTGGGCGGGACAGGATATAGCGAGCAAAATCATTTTTAAGCAAAGACTGATGTTTCTGTAGGTAGAACTTATGTACAAAGAAGGAAAGAGGAGCCTTATGCATAAATGAGTTGAGAGGACCGGACCCCATTGGGGGAAGGCATGTGTTCCCGGAAGGAAGCGTACCCTGGATGGAGCACTTTCACTCTGTTGGGTAGGGCAACTCTTGACCATGTCCCCGGCGGGTGACAGCGGTAACCTCCAGGCAGTGGACCCTGTGCTGCCCCCCCCACTGCTGAGTCAGCAGAAAGCATGCCCTTAACAGTGCTTTTCTCCCCATCCCTCTACCACAGTACACTGCCTGAATAAAGGGGACGGATAGGGGAGCATCTGACGTCCCAAACCCATCACCCCCTTTTCCCATTAACACTAGAAGTGTTTCAAGGTCCTCTTGCTGTTAGGGGATATACATCAGTAGGCCTTGAGCCTACTTCCAGGTCATGAGCATTGACCCCACTGTTGAAAGTTCCATAGTTTGGTTATGGCTTAGGTTAGTTCTAGTGGGCCAGTTAGCCCTAAAGTTTGCCAGCAACCACCAGATGTTGGAGGAGACCTTCCTCCCCAGCTCACTGGTTGAGTACCCCATCTTAACACCAGTTAATATGATAAAGTTTAATATTTTGCGTTGAATGACACCAGTTATGGATGCCCTGTTGTTTAGATCCCTCCCCAGTTCCAGCATGGAGGGCGTGCACCTCTGGATGTTAGCAAGCAGTCACAAGGTTTATTCAATGATGGCAGTGGTTGCATTGGAGTCAGAACTAGCTATGATGAAAGATACACTGTGTATTTGCAAGTTTTAAAGATGGTTAGTAAGCACTTAAAATTATATTCTTTGAATGTGAACAGGCTAGGTAGCCCTATAAAGAGGTCCAGGATTATTACCCTGTTAAAGAAGACCACAGCTGAGATTGTTTGCATGCAAGAAATGCATATGACTCCTGGGGAGCACAAGAAACTGAAAAGAAGGGGATTTACACAAGTCTTTTCTCAACAATGGAGGGAGGGCAGAAAAACGGGGGTCACCATACTTATCTCTGGCCACACTCCCTTCCGAGTGATAAGGGAATGGGTGGATCCAGATGGCTGACTGGTAATTGTTCAGGGGGTTCTGCAAGAGCGGGAGGTAACATTAGCAAACATATACCTCCCACCTGGCTCAAATTCACCAACAATTCAACTTCTGCTCGACAAGGTGCGTGAAATGACCAAAGGGACTTTGATTCTGGCGGGAGATTTTAATATTGCCCCAAGCTCCTCCTTGGACACTACTAAGGTGTCCATGGGTATACAACCAGCACCACACAAAGTTTTCAAACAGTTTGTTCGTGAGGTGGGCTGGCTGGACGTATGGTGATCGCTCCACTCAAGGGACAGAGGGTACTCATATTACTCAACAGTTCACGGCACCTATACTCGAATAGATCACTGCTATATGCAGAAGAAATGTTTGGGTTCATTGGTTAGTGCCACAATGGGTGCTATTGCACATGTAGACCATGTGCCAGTGATAACCACGTGGGATTTAGGCACAGAGAGACACACAACACTAGGTGGAGATTCAATCCAACCCACTTATAAAAGTGAGGTATTCTGAGAGTTTCTCAAAGAGAAAATTGAGGAAATAATTGCAGATAATTCATGCACAGAAACCCCTGCAACTATCCTCCGGGACACGCTGAAGGCGGTACTGAGAGGCCACCTAATCAAACATACAGCCATGCTTGCCAAAGCACGTAAAGAGGGACAAACACAACTAGAGCAAACACTACAAGTCTTACAGGTGGCAAATCAACAGGGTGACCACTCTGTACTAGCCCAGATCAAACAGACCAAGAATGATCTTGATACCCTCTGCATTCAGCAGACAGAGATGACACTGTCATTCCTGAGACAGAAGTATGGCAAGATAGACCTGAGGGCATCCCTCCTATTGGCATACCACCTCCGTAAACAGAGCAAAATGTCCACCACTGTGGTAATACAAGACCCTATTACAGGTGCCCACCATACCCAACTTAAAAATATTACCCAGGCTTTTTGCCAGTACTATAGGGATCTGTGCACTCCAGAGCTAACAGTGGACCCCGCTTCTGCGGGCTCCTTTCTGTCAATCCTGGACCTACCCAGACTCACCTCAGACCAGCTGATTAGCCTGCTGACCCCTATTACCCTAGTGGAACTTGAGGCAGCCATCGCCAGATCCAAGGCGTTTAAAGCCCCAGGCCCTGATGGGTATGGGGCAGAATTTTATAAATACATGACACAATCCATTAGTCAATTACTGCTGAGTACACTTATTGAGGTAGTGCAGGGAGACACCCCCCCCCCCCAGCTGGTCATATGCGACAATTTCGCTCATCCTTAAACCTGACAAAAAAAACTTTTCTCCGACTCACTTGCGGCGATCTCAGTCCTTAAAATGGACTACAAATACCTTATGTCTATTCTGGCTCAAAGAATGGATGCTGTCCTCCCAACCCTGATAAACCTGGACCAGATGGGCTTTGTAAGCTCCAGGTCTACTATGGACAACACCCGCAGAGCTCTACACCTAGTACACGAAATGCATACCCATAAAGATCCATCTGTCCTTCTCAGCCTAGATGCTGAGGAGGCTTTTGATCTCATATCCTGGCATTTCCTCTTCTCCACTATGAACACAATGGGTTTCCCCGCCCCCTTCATAGCCAACGTCCAGGCACTATACTCCTCTCCCCAGGCATGTGTAAGGTATCTGGGCAGCACTCTGATTATTTCCCCCTCTTCAGAGGAACGCTTCAGGGGTGCCCCCTGTCCCCAGGGCTCTTCGTCATTTTATTGAGCCATTGGCTCAGGCAATAAGACTCGCCCCGGAAGTCTCGGGGGTCCGGACGGCTGAAGCAGAACATTGTATAACTCTCTATGCAGACGATGTACTTCTCTTCCTGACAAACCCCATACAATCCATTCCTGCAGCCTTCCACATTATAGAGGAATTTGGGGCCTGCTCAGGGTACCGGCTTAACATGAGCAAGACAGATGCCCTTGCCTTCCACTTCAATCCTCCTAGGGTACTCAGGGAGAGATACCCATTCCTTTGGGATCTTGATAAATTGAAATATCTGGGAATATACCTGTGTCACAAGGTAGAGGACGCCATGCGCAACAATTGCCACCCTTTCTTCTCACAAATGAAGCAGGATCTCGATAGATGGAGTGTTCTCCCCTTGAACAGAGTACAATGGTGGACAGTTTTAAAAGGGCCTTAAAGTCCTTTTTATGGAATAAGGCTTTCCCTGTTATACCGTAATTGGCTTTTTATCAGTTATATTTGTTGTTTTGTTTTATTGTATTCTTTGATGTTGGTGTTTTATGCTTTTTGTACAGCGCCTTGAAAATTTGAAAGGCGCTTAATTAAATAAATTTTATTATTATTATTATTATTTAACATTACTCAGAGAATCGAGGCGGTGAGGATGGTGGTTCTTCCAAGGGCTCTCTATCTCTTTCAAAATGTCTCCCTCAACCGGCCGACTAAACTGTTTCATTCCTGGAATGGGGTTTTCACCAGATTTATTTGGGCAGGGAAGCGCCTAGAGTTAAAACAAGTACCCTCTCACTCCCTAAAACACAGGGGGAACTTGTACTCCCTAATCTCAAACTATATAACTGTGCCCCCCACCTGTCATTCGAAACCCAACGGTATATGGGGGTTACCCCGGCCCACTAGAGGGAGATAGAGGAGGGTGCTCTGCCTCCTTCTGAGCTGATAAGGACCACCTTGTACCAAAATCCACCCCAGTGGGGCAGACCACCTCAAACCCCTGGATTACCCACCAAAACCGGGCCTGGTACTCCATCTGCAGGTCCCTAGAGCTTACCCCATTCCTGATGTTGCTTTGCTCGATCGGACTTCTGGAAAATTTCAACCCAGCTGTATTTGACCACACCTTCCATGACTGGATGCACCTCCATGTCACAAACCTTATGCAGTTTTTAGCAGGAGCCCACTTCAAAACATTTTGCGAGGTCCACCGGGAGTTTAACCTGCGACAATCGGACCTCTTACGATAGCTACAGTTACGACACTACTACGGCACTCTCCTGCAGGCCATATGTAGCCCTGAGGAGCACCCACACTTGGTAAAGTTGTTACAACAACTACTCCACATCAATGTGCTGCCCCATGCTATTTCGGTCCTCTACAAATCACTGATGGAGACAATCAGTGATAGCACTAGGTCAATAATGGAGAAATGGAATGTTGAGTTGGGTACTCAACTTACCCCACAGCTGTGGGGCACTATCTGCCTCACAACCTCTAGAATTACCTGCTCTCATACTTGGTGGTAGTTTTCCTGGCAGCTGCTCATAAGACTCTTCCATACCCCAGCCATAACCGCGCATTACTACACCACCAGCTCAGCAGCATGCTGGCGCCAATGTGTCGAAACCACTACCCACCACACCCATGTGCTATGGTCATGTCCCAAGTTACAACCATTCTTGCAGGGTTTGCAGGATGAGCTGGAAGAGCTCTTCAGGCACATGATACCTCTAACTGGGGAGCTTTTTATTCTGCATGTGTTCCCACGGGGAACTAAGAAACTCCCATAGTCGCTACTTAGTCGGGATATTTCTCCTCGCCGCTAAGAAGGCTATCACTAAATGCTGGTTTTCTACAATGATTCCCACAATAGCTGGGTGGAGGGACATAGTCAACCACATATATAGGTCAGAGAGAATCACATATAATCTGAATGATAGATCAGAACTCTGCTCTACAAGGTGGAACAGGTGGATATTGCACATTATGGCTAAGGACCCAAATTTTGTGCCCTAGAGCCGTACAACACCCCAATTACACAACGACCTAGACTGGTCCAGTCCCCTCCCCTTAATAATCAGAGCCAGGTGGAGATGCTCACCCTACCAGGGGGTGGGGTTCTCCGCTCCAGGTGATGGAGGAGCATTAGGTGATATTGAACAGAAGGGGTAAAAACAGGGACAAATAGGGGCACCATGGAAGAGGAGTGGATATGAGCAGGAGGAGGTAAGGAGAGGAGATGGGGAAGGTAGGAATTTAAAAACAATAAGGGAATGCTGAAGTTAATGGAACTAGTGCACTGACTGCCTTATCTATATTATTGACACTATATATGAAATGTAACCCTGTCATCACAGAACTGTATAAATAAGAAACTGTGACTGTTGGAAAATATAAAAACTGTTGAATAAAAAATAAAGTTACAAAAAAAAAAGATTGATCAGGCAATTTGGTCTTATCACTGCACCATGGAGTTCAGCTTTGGGACCCTCTCTGAAAGTCCCTCCCCTGTAGAAATGGTCGGCTATCACCTCTTAAGGGGTGTTGACCCAGAGGGACTGTTGGGATTAGCTGACCTATCTAGGGTTGATGCAGCATGTGCAATTGGCACTGGAGAGGTGGTAGCCACCTATGATAGGGTGGTTGCCAAAGCTCTAGCTACCATCGCACCAGTCCATATACGACCCAGGTCCTCTCACTTGAGATCCCCCTGGTTTGATGGCGATCTCTAGGTGATGAAGATCAGGGGTCAGAAGTCAGAGTGTTGCTGGTGGCAGACCCAGCTGAAGGCTGACAGGCTGGCCCTATATTCTCAGTATGCTGAGTACCAGGGGGCAATTTCCTGTAAGAAGGCAGAACTTCTGTCCAGGGAGGTTGCTGTGGGGATAAACAGACCATCTCAGCTTTTCAGACCGTGGACAGGCTTTTACATCCTGCCTGTCTTCAGCTGAAAAAAGCTTTTTCAACCACTTTATGTGAAGAGTTTGCTTTGTTTTTCTCTGACAGAGGGTCGACCATCCGGTTAGGGATTCTGCCAGGGAGGCTTTCACCTCGCAGTGATTGAGCTGGGAATTTCAGTGGCACTTGGTTTGTCTGGGAGGAGTTTAGGCCAGTGGAGGTGTCTGAAGTGACTAAGGTGATCTTAGAGCTGAAGCACACCTTTTGTGAACTGGACCCAGCACCAACACGTTTCTTAATGGGATGGGTCAATGTCATCGGCCCGGTGTTCACCAGGATTGCCAGGTGCTCAATGGCAGAGGGGGGTCTTTCCACTTGCTTTGAAAAGAAGCACTGGTGAAGCCCCTCCTAAAGAAATCTTCCCTCAACCCAGACGTCCTGGTGAATTACTGTCCAATCTCCAACCTGCCTTTTTTGAGCAAGTTTGTCGAGAAATTGGTGGCACAACAGCTTGAGGATCACCTGGTGTCCTCGGATATCTATGAGCCTTTCCAGTCAAGTCTCTGGGCCAGACATAGCACTGAAACTGCTCTAGTGAGAGTGCATAATGATCTGCTCAGAGCTAGAGACAGAGGGGACAGGTCAGTTCTTTTTCTCCTCAATCTCTCCTCAGCTTTTGACACTGTGGATTGCATCATGCTCCTTGATCAGCTCTGTGAGTTTTGTGGACTCGCCAGTACTGTCATCAAATGGTTTGAGTCCTATCTCTTGGAAAGAGTGCAGCGGGTGGTAATAGGAAATTTCTCCTCCTCCCCAATGTCTCTGTCCTGTGGAGTGCCTCAGGGTTCGATCTTGTAGCTGATGCTGTTCACAGTGTACTTGCTGCCCCTGGGTGAGATCATTCAATAATACAGTGTGGAGTTTCACTGATATGCAGATGACACCTAACTGTATTTGTCTTTTGTACCTGGAACATCGGGAGCTGTCGATGTGCTTAACAGCTATCTGGCTAAAATCAATGACTGGATGACTTCTAGCTGGCTGAGACTCAACCCAGCTAAGACTGAGGTGCTGATGATCGAGCCTGATCGCAGGCATGATGGGTTGCCACTGTGGGCTGACTCTGGACTTATTCTGGGATCTACGCTGCTGGTGGTTTCGCCAAGTGTGCGAAATCTGGGCGTGATCCTTGATTGCAGATTGGCCTTTGAAGATCAGGTATCATGTGTAGTCAGCAGTGGTTTTTACCACTCGCAGAACATTGCCCGGATTAAGCCCCTCATTCCGCCCGAGGACCTGCCGACACTAGTGCATGCCTTTGTGACTTCTAGGCTCAACTACTGTAATGCTCTGTACTTCGGGGTCATTGGAGGAACCCTCCGCAGACTGCAGCTAATGTAGAATGCAGCGGCCCAGTTGCTGACGGGCCTCTCGAGGTCCAGTCATGTGACTCTGGTCCTGTGTGCCATGCACTTGCTGCTAGTCAGGTGGATGGTCCTTTTCAAGGTGGGTCGTCTCATTTTTAAGGCCCTATACAGGCTAGGTCCTGGTTACCTGTCTGAGCTCCTGACACCGGTGTCCCCCTGCTTGTTCCCTCCGCTCCTCCTCGAGGGGCCTCCTGGATGTTCCCAGGGTTCGGCTCAGGACCTCAGGAGTTTGTGCTTTTAGTATCTCTGGGCCAGCCCTGTGGAACTTAGGGCTTATTCTTGATGAAAGTTTAACCTATGAGTCTCGCACTGATTTGGTTGTAAAACAGGTTCATCAAAGGCTTGGTGCTTTATATAGCATTAACTCACTGCTGGTTCCCACCACCCAACTGAAACTGTCCCAGAGCTTTTTATTACCTATAGTAGACTATGATCTACTTTTCTATTACTCTGCTAATCAGAGACTTTTGAACAAAATTAGGGTATTGATCAATCAAATAGCAAGATCTGCCTCCCAACTACCGAAACCAACACACCATTGTAATCTCTATAACAGACTTGGATGGTTACAATTAGATCAGAGATTTCAACTTCAGGTGTGGATTATGGCTAAAAAGATTGTTCTTAACAGGGTTCTGACATGCTTTCATATTTATTTTCACAAACATTCAACATCAGTTCAGGTACATACCAGATCTTCACACCATTTTAGGTTTTTTGTGTCAACTATAAAAACATCATTAGGTCAGAGGTCTCTGTTATATAAATTTCCATCTGTTTTTAATGATCTCCCAACTGATCTGAAAAGCTCACTCTATTCTTTGGCTGTTTTTAAGTCTAACTTAAAGAAATGGTTAGCTTCTACAAGCGTTTGTGAATGCAATCATGTTTGATATCTTTTATTTATTGATTTGTAGAAACTGTTAGTTACTACAAATGTTTGTGAATGTACTTTTGTATGATGTTTTATTTACTGATTTGTATGTTTATACCTGTATATCTCTTTTTTGTACTGTTATCTGGTCACCCATGCAAATGGGTCTTTGGCCCTTGGACTTTTCCAGATTTTAAATAAACAAACAAAAACAAAAACTCGCTTCTACCTGCAGTTCAGGAGGCTCCCTCGATTGAGGTGTTTAAGGGGAGGCTAAAGGCCCACCTCTTCAGCCTGGCTTTTGACTGCTGATGCCATCTTTAGTTTCAGCCAGTCCCCTGAAGATTGACCTCTGGAAACCTTTCAATGTTGCTGATTGTTAAATTTGTTATGATTTTTCTGAGGTTTTATCATGTGTTTTAATTTACCGTTGTGTGTTCTTATTTATGTTTGGTGCCCAGAGTCTCCAGAAATGGGTGCCTTATAAATAAAATTGCCTTATCTTGCCTTGCTATACAGGAGATGGCCTGAAGCAGCTATGATATCTATACGTTCATGTAAGACAGTTCAATATATACAATGTGCATTGATATCTGTGGAAGGGGCACATTTTACATTCAATATGAAGAAAATAAACTATTCATTAATATATTAAAGAAGTATAGAGGAATGTGTATAGCTCCATAGTTCTCACTGGATTCTTATCTTTTTTTATAATTGCAGTGCCAGTTATTTGGGAGCTGGCACCAGAATAGACATTATGTCATACAGAGTACTGTAAAAAGTATTTTCTGGTGTAAGTTCTCCTAGATCTTTGTTTGACATCTTAATCTATCTCCCTTTTGTGCCACAAACTTGACAGGCACAAGATCCATCAAGTTCTGTGCTGCACATCTGTAAAGGTTATATGGAGACAGACATTCAAAACACTTGCACATGCAATTTGGTTGTTCTAGCAATAAAATACTTTGTGTGGGGTAGACAAATGCTTGCTCAGAATCTGTTGGTGGAGGAGAACACCAGGAAAACTGATGGCTACCATTTTTCTACCTAAAAATAACCAGTTTTTGTTAGCTTCTGGTATCAAATCTACTCCGCTGGTCAGAAACCTTGGTAACAGACCTATTTCAAACTCAGAGGGAGCCTGAGAAGAGAATCCCGATCTTTCAGTTTCACTTTTCTTCCCCAACACATATACACAGACTCTCAAGTTACATGGGTGAATTGCCTATGAAGTGGGTGTTTTGTACTGTGAATACTGACTAACATTTCAAACTGTAGCAGGATCAAGATCTAGCCATTGGGTGGCAGTGTTGCACCACATGTTGAGTTATTGAAAAAACTTGTACCAGCAAGAATGGGCTGATACTTAAAGATCTTGTCACTCTGTGGCAGTGGTGAGTGCCTCCTTTCTTTAAACTGGAAAACAGAGTTTTCCAAACATACAAGACGAGTATACTAGTCTTTCCTCTACAAGTGTTTATATCTGCAGACTGTGGAGTAGCAGAAGGTCTATACCAAACACACTGTACCTCTTAACTAGCCTATATTATAAGGAACATTTACCTCTCAAAAGCCTACTGTACAGCAGCCTACAATGAGATTTCAAAGCAACCTTAGAAAATAATCTTGGTCACTGACTGAACCAGATCCAGTCTCATGACATACATGGTTTCTGAAAAAGTGCCCAATGTAAAAACAAATAATCAGGCAATAGTTTAGTAGAACCAGGTAATAGTTCAGTTCAGTTCAATGCTTCACTGTTTGGCAATTTAATGTTGTTACAATTTAAAAACAGTTATCATGATCAATGAAAATAAAAAATTTAACAATCAGTTCATTTGCATAATATTTATACATCATGTATTCTCTATACATAAAATCTAAACTTTAGATACAGTCAGACACATAGAGCATTATATTACTTTAAGGGCTCTTTTGTAATGTTTACCTTTTCTTACAATTATTATTAACATTGCACACTTTCCCTTGTATTAGTAATCAGTAGTGCCTTATTACTTGCTTTCTTCTCATTTCTTTGTAGCCATCAACCTGTTATCACTGCCCTTATTTGCTAACTATCAGATGTAATTTTTTTTTTTTTTATGGAGAGAACCAGGTAATAAAAGTTCATATGGATCAGGGAACATTTTTTTTGTCAACTATTGCCTTTTCTAGTCCTTGTAATTCAGACAAGGTTTAATAAAACAGATACTGACCAGAGTTATTTTGGGATAATGTGGGAACATATAGACCCCTCTGGATGACTTATTGCTTTCCAATAGCCTTAATGCCCTTAGCCTCAGGCTTCAGGCAACAGTTCAACCCTCAGTGTCAAGATTTTCTCACTCTTTCTCCTCTCCTCAGGTCAATTATTTGTATAATGTTGCCCCAAAGAACAGCAAATAGGCACAAAAAGGCATTACTTTCCAAAATGTACGGAGTTTCTATTGCTACAATTTGATAAAGTGCTCTGCATTTTGCCTCTTTATCCAAACATTTTGAGGACAGCATCCCACATTTCAATAATGAAAGCTGAGAAGTACGTTACCAAATGGTGAATGGCAACAGTGCTACAGACAAGTACTTTATGTACACTGTCCTAGAAACACTGTCCTGCTGTTCACAGTGCAAACTTTGTATTGAGTGAAGGGGAAAACAATGTGCAGCTGGGCCGACAGCATTAAAAATTCCTTCCAAAAATTAAGGATGCTGTGTTTGAGTAAGAACTAGAATCACACAGCAATGTCAAAACATAAAAAAAAAAACTCTGGCCAGAGCCGATAGGACTGCACCTGAGGAATTTGGGGTAAAAATATTGTTAATTGCCACAGTTACAAGTCTGCATTTGCAAAATGTAACATAGGCTCATAAATGTGTTGTTTTGTAACATTTGTACACCAAATTTTCAACATAGCCTTGTTTTGACTCTGTCTTATGAATACGGGCAACAAAATGTTCAACTTCTGGATTAAAGGTGATTTTGCGCAGTAACTGTGAAATCTACTTTCGGGATGTAAAAACACATTTTAGGCAGGAGTTGAAAAATGACAGCTATCACATTCATGAGGTGGTGTAAAGAAATGGCTATGTTGAAGATTTGGGGTAAAAATATTGATCTTACCAAACCTACCAGCCTGCATTTGCAAAATTCAACACAGGCTCATAAATTTGTTGTTTTTCAATATTTATACACCAGATTTCCAAATGATGCCTTCTTATGACCCCACCTCATGTACAAGGGCAGAGAAAATGTTCAACTCCTGGCTGAAAGATGATTTCGCACAGTTCCACCAAGCCACATCAACAATGAAGTTGTCGAAATGCAACTTGGCGAAATCCACAGTGTCGACAGGCAAAATTTCGCCTGTCAGACATTGAGTGTTTTTGAACAAACTCCAAGTCTGAGTTTGTTCAAAATGGGAGAGGAACACAGTTAAATGGCGAAATTCCAAAACGGGAACCATTATAGCGACAACATCGAAATCTTGGTTTTAGTTGGTTTACTTGGTATAAAGGGACAAAAGGAGGCTGAAGCCCATCAAGAATATCCCACACTCACTGTGGGACTTTAGAATTTGGCAGGTTACCTATAATACAATTGTCTAGTTTGTTTTTAAATGAATTAAAGGCGCTGGAATCCGCCAGCTCCTGTGGTAGAGTGTTCCATAGTCTAGGTGCTCTTATGGAGAAAAAAATTCCCCTTTTAATAGTTTTGAATGATTGAACCTCTAGCTGTTTGTTTGAAATCAGTCTAAGTTGTCGCTGTAATGGTCTTTGTTATCTGAATTTCGTTGTTTTGTCGGTATACCATTTCACACAGGGATCTCAAAATCATCTTTCGGGATGTAAAAAAAATATGTGCCAGGATTTGAAAAATGACAGCTGTCACATTCATGAGGTGCTGTAAAGATATGGCTGTGTTGCAAAGTTGGGGTAAAAATATTGAGAAGTAAAGTTACGCGCCTGCGTTTACAAAATTCTACGAGGCTCATAACTTGGTTGTTTTTTAATATTTGTGCACCAAATTTTCAACATACCCTTCTTATGACCCCACCTCATGAACAAGGGCAGACAAAATTTTCAGCTGGTGCCCAGAAGGTGATTTTGCACAGGAATCGTAAAATCACTTTTCAGGATTAAAAAAAAAAAAAACATTTTGCACAGGATTTGAAAAATGACAGCTATCACAGTCATGATGTGTTGTAAAGATATGGTTATGTTGTAAACTTGGGGTAAAAATATTGAAAAGTACCAAAGTTATGAGCCTGCATTCGCAAAATTCAACGTAGGCTCATAACTTTGTTGTTCTTTTTCTTTATACCACATTTTCAACATAGCATTCTTATGACCCCACCTCGTGAACAAGGGCAGAGAAGATTTTCAACTCCTGCCGGAAAGGTGATTTCATCCAGGGACTGCAAAATCACCCTTCAGGACAGATCTGCCTAATGACAGTGACATTGTTCATGAGGTGGGATCCCAAAGAAGGCATGTTGAAAATTTGGGCCAAAAATATGTAAAAATGCCCAACTTATGGCACTAAGTTCAACCCCCCATTGAAATACATTGAACTGCATACCTGTGTCTTCAGTTCGTGGTCCGGCTTTGAAGAGTGAAGATGTGTCTGCGGTCCAGAGAGGATTGTGGCATTGAGCCCCTTATGGGTAAGTAAGGGCTTGGGGGTGTATGTGGTGGCATGTGCTGAGTGGAAGGGTTGAGTGGCGGTAAGGGACAACCACAAAAGAAATTGATGGGCCGTTTTTTTTTACAGGTGACAGAAACAAAATTAAAAAAAGAACCGAGAATCCCCGATTATGACACTGGAGATTAGGCACCCCCAGTGTCACAGTTATTTCTGGGGGTGCTGAGAGGGAGGGTTGGTGGGGGACATTTTTTAAAGAAAAAGGACGACATCGGGAGAACATGATCACGACACTGGGGATTGGGCACCCCAGTGTAATTGCTATGTTTTGGGGGGTGGTGCTCGGAGTGGAGGTCATGCAGGGAAATTTCTAATATAATAAAAATAAATGAATAAATAAAATAGGCGATCACAGCAGAATACAGTCCACTCTGCTATGACTAAGATGGCCACCACATGCTACTGCAAATGCACGACTGCTAGTGCATGTGCAGTAGAGTGCAGCAGCCATCTTGGACTTGACAGAATGTGCCATGTTCCACCGTGACTGCCGGCACTGTAAAATAGTGCAGTGCTGCATTGGTAGGGACAACATGGGCAGACTGCTCCACGGATGCGGAGGTGACTGTGATGCAAGTCCATCATGTTTGTTCGGAAGGAATGCGGGGTAATTTTTCTCATAGCTAAAGGTCTGCAGGGCTCTGCCCACTGCAGCCCTAAAAATCAGATGGATAATTTAGGATCCACAACAGAAAACATTACTTGACATGTTCCACGTCAAATTCTAAATTGTATTTCAAATACTGGCACTCCACACTACTTGTAAATAAAAATGTAATTAGAATATTCACTGGTGTTTTTATCTATATATAACAATTATTTATTCACAACATCTTTTCCATCTCATTTCCCTGCAGATCTCTAAGAAGCATGCCATGCAAAACAAGGGACCAGATCTTTCCTTTTTTTCATGTTTAGGCATACAATGGGTATGTGTACAAAGGTTAAGATTTTTTGTTTTGAATGTGTAAATACATAAACTGTTAGTACTTTACTTAAAATGTTGGTGGCTTTAAATGTTGGGTATGATTTAGGTGAAAACACTTGTAATAGGCCCACTGGTGGCTAAGATCAGCTGACTGTTTGATTTTAGCATTTAAGTGGTGTTGGTTTAATCTGCAACTTTATTCTCTGATGAAACCTCGAGTGGGAGGTGAAACGTAAGGATATTGGTATTGCTTGGTGTTATGGAATATTTGGCAACAATAAGCTAGTCGGCTGCCTAAAAGAAACTGTGCTTCATATCCTCATTGACAGGGTGAGTGCATTTTTTCATTTTCCTGAACTATAAACCTTTTAAAAACAGCACCACCATCCATGTGCACCCATCAAACTCTGACTGTAATTATAATCTGGGTGGCTCCAGGGTGTGCACTGAGAAAGGATGAGTGACTCTGGGATTCCCAGGTTCCCAGCTGTCCTGGTAGCATAGCTGGTAGTGCAGTGAAACTATATTAAAAGTAGGCCTGGGTTCAAATCCCAGCTAAGGTACTTATTTCTTCCATACTTCTAAACTGTGTTGCATACCAACTCCTGAACTTATGATACAGTAACACATTGCTTGTAGGCATGTTGGCACTAACCAAGGAAACCTCAAAAAACACTATTTAAGCTGTCAAGGCTAAAGCAAGACTAAAAGCCGCCAGAAGCAGGATTCCTTCCTATATTATTAGCAGATTGATGACTGAGCTTTGCATTAGGATTCCTTTATATAAAAAACGAGACAGAGAGAGAGAGAGAGAGAAATTCTATGTATAGTACTGTAGCACTCCACCATCCCTCATTATATATGCAAATGAGGCATCCCTCATTTTTTTTTCTGTTTTATCACGCAGAAGCCCTGTGTCTCACATGGACAAAGAGCAGTCCCACAACATACACTGGGGCTCTGGGCACCAGCAAAAGGCCGCCCAGTCAGAACCAGCAGAACTCAATTATACAACGTTCCCCAAAAATTCAAATGTCATCTCACTGAGTTTGTTGTTATTAAGGACAGCAATAGGAAAATAGGATTGTTGTCCTTTACAGAGTTCACTTACAGATGAGTCTTATTCAGAATTAGTGCCGGTCAAAAATGTTATTATGTTTCTGAAATCACACATAATTGCCAATTTTGTATTCACAAACTTTTCACGAAATTGCACCGAAATCTTGTGGAATTTTGCCAATGCTTTTTTATTCAAGGAGCACAATTGTTTTCCAAATTATGAAATTTTTAAAACATATGTGTTTTTAAAAACTGCAGAATTTCAGCAAAAGCACCATTATTTCCAAACTGCACATTTTTTTAAAAATAGGAATTTCATGGCATTTAAACAAGTACTTATTAAATATTCCATCTTTTCAGACTTTAATTAAAGAAAGGCCCCCACAAATAATTCAGGATAACAAACATATTGATATTAAACCTGGGACCCTTTGGGATACACTCAAAGTTATATTAAGGGGAGAGATTATTAAATTTGCTGCTCATTACAAACGAATGCAGGCAGCCCAAGTGGAAATGCCACAGACTCAACTGACGGACCTCCAGGAGAGACACGCTAATGTGGACAAGGCAGTGGCCCTCTTTTGGAAGCCACACACCAGAAAATACAGGCCTCACTAGATATAAAAACAGAACAAGCACTGCAATTTTTGAGGTAAAGATATTATGACAGCAGACCCTGTGCTGCCTGCAATCTTCTCCGATTCTGGAAGCCTTTAAATCTTATTATAAAATCCTGTTCACCCTGGATACTCACCAGGATTTTCAAGAAATCTCTGCTTATTTGCAGGGCTTACATCTGCCTAAACTAACCATGGCTCAGACAACTCTCCTGGATGCCCTGGTAACCTATTCAGAGTTAGAACAGGCAGTAACCTGTCTGAAAATGGGCAAGACCCCAGTCCCAGACAGATATTCTGGGGAGTTTTATAAATATTTCAAGGACCTCTTACTCCTTCAGTTACTCCCAGTTTTTCAGGAGATATTTGAGGGCACCCCCACTTGGCAACATGCCACCATCTCCAGTACACCAAAACAGGGTAAAGATCCCATGTAGTGCTCATCATATCACCCTGTTTCGGTGCTTAATGTTGACTATAAATTGTTTACAGCCATTATGGCTAAAGGGTTAGAGGGGATTTTGCCATCCATTATAAATGAAGATCAATGTGGCTTTATCAAAGCCAGACAGACACAGGATAACATAAAGAGAACCATCCATGTATTGCACCATGCCACCGGATCGAAGAGTCCCTTTCTATTATGGTAACCCGTGATATGAGCGAACGCAAAACAGCGAGCCCATATTATTGTGACAACATTACGGAGAGGACCAAAATGGCAAAAATGCTTCTCCTCCACCCCAAGGTGCTGCAACCACGAAGTTGGTTAACTTAGTAAGGGGGCTGGGGGGGCAAAGTCCCCTGCAAAGGGGGGTCCTGAGGCAAAGTCATCTGCAGAAAAGCATGTTCATCATTTCACCCCACGCTTTAATGTAGTCGCTCATATGGGCTAGCTGTTATGCGATTGACTATTACATGACGCCTCTATTACTTAGTTTATATGCAGAGAAGGCCTTTGACCCAGTGGCATGATCTTTCTTAGCCACTACCTTGAAAAGAATGGGTTTCTCTGAGCAATTTGGGCATTGATTAACAACTATTTATGACCACCCCATGGCTTATGTCAAAATTAATGGTTCTATATCCAGCCCCATTGCCTTGGCACCCATCAGGGATGCCCTTTGACCCCGCTATTTGCTGTTTATCTGGAGCCTCTTGCTCAGGAAATATGGCAGACTGAAGCTATTGCTGGCCTTGACGTGGGAGGTAGGCAACAGAAACTAGCATTGTATGCCAATGAATTATTAATATATCTAACATCACTGAATCACTCAATTGGGGGTACATCTAACAGGGGACCCTCTCCAAATTTATTCTTGTAACATGGACCCCTTCTTCAACAACTGAGCACTGATATGGAGAGGTGGAAATCTATTTGCCTTCCCTTGATTCAATGAATTGACACAATTCAAATGAATCTGCTACCAAAATTTTTATATTTAGCACAGACTCTCCCAATCATGCCTCCAGATGGATTTTTTCAGGAGCTCAATAAGAAAATCTCCAGCTGTATTTGGGACTCACAATGCCCAATGGTCCAATTCTCCCTTTTTTGCCTCCCCAAGAAACTAGGAGGTTTAGCATTGCCAGATCTACACAAATATCACCAAGCAGCTAAAGTCAGTACAGTTTTTCTACAGCTAAATCACCAATATAGAGCTTACTGGAAAACACTAGAGAAGCAGGAGGAAGATTTGCATCAGCTGAATCGTGTCCTGCTAACTCATCCCATTTCCCCAATACGAGATATTAATTTAAACCCTTACACAACTACCACACTTAAATGTTGGAGATCTCTTTTGGCTTCTATGTCTTTATGCAGCACAAGGTATTTATTGTACTCCATCCCTTATTTGACAGATTTTGTGCCGGCTAGGATGGATCCTGGTTTTAAACATTCAGAGAGGTTAGGTCTCCACTTAATAATTCACATAATAAAAGAAAGCTGCCTGCGATCATTTATTTATTTATTTAACTTTGTTGGCCTGGTAAGTACACTGACAGCAGAAGCCTTTTCAGACATGACCCTGGTGCAAATGCACAGATAAAAATAGGAATACAAAGTGTGGAAGTGTGGCAGTATATACAGTCATCATATACAATTACAGCAGTTGAAGAAGTAACTATATATACAAAGCGATATTTACATGATATAATAACAAGCCGTCATGTACAGCAGGAGAAGAAATAACAATATTCAGGCCAATATTCACATGATTCAAATTACAGAAAGTAGAAAAGGGTGAGACAATATGTTGGAGGGCAGTTTCATTTTAGGAAGAAAAGAAAGGAATATAGGAATAAATATAAAAAAGAGTACAGGTAGTACAAGGTAACAGGATGAGGTAGGGTGGATCTGGGTGAGGTTGGTGGAAGCATTGACATGTAACAGAGGAGGAGTAACGGGATTTCTGAAGATTTATTTATGCAGGGGGAGAGGTAGTTTTTCTAATAGGAGGGGATATTGAGTTCCATATGGAGGCAGCATAGAAGGAGAAGGACCAGCGGCCCATGCCGGTATGAAACAGCGGGACGACAATGCTGTTGTGAGAGGCAGATCTGGAGGCAGGGATATTAATGAGGGGGATCTGCCTACCTAAGTATGCAGGGTTCCGAATATGCAAAGTTTTGCTGATAAGGGAGGCAAGAGCAAGGTTTGCTCTGAGTTCAGGAGGTAGTCATTTGAGGTTGTTGAGCACTGTGCAATGGTGGGTGTTGTGACTGCAGCCAGAGGCAAATTTAACTCTATTAAAATAAAGAGTGTGCTTTTTATGTAGAGCAGTTTTACCTGCAGCATTGATGACAGTTAAGCAACAGTCAAGCACGGGAAGGAGATTAGCCTGAGCGATCTGAGGAACTAAAAAAATAATTATGACATTAGACATCAAGATAGGTTCAGATACTTACAGGTAACTGATTTTATTAAAACATTAATATCACAGGCTGTAGATAACGTCTCAACCCCCCCCCCCACCACCACCATAATAGAGATTTTGAAGATAGCAGTTGAGAAAAGGGCACCTTTAATCCCCATTTGACTTGTTCATAGAGTTTGCAAGTATGAGTGAGCTTGCAAAGGGTTGCAAAGTGTTTTGGGCACTCAGAGAGCACAATGGTAAGTCTGGCTGAGTAAGGAGTCTGAAAAGTACATTGTTGGGCCAGGAGTTTTTTTAAGATGGGAGAGTAGGTCATTCTGTGAGACAAGATAGTAAGTGAGAAGTCCATCGAAATACATTTGTTTCCCTTTATATTGTACCTGCTTCATATGGCAGTCCTACATTAAAACATCCTGCTTAGTAGCAAAGCTGAGGAATTTCATTAGAATAGGGTAAGGGTGTTCCTCCTGACTAGTAGGCTTGGGTGCAAGGGACAGATGTGCCCTCTCGATGTCCAGGGGGAACTCTAGGTCTAACTGGAGAGTGTCCATAAAAAACAAAACATAGATGCCATCAAGTCCCTACCTTCTTTCTCCTCAGGAATTCCTAAGAGGCAGAGATTATTTCTTTGTGACCTGTTTTCCAGGTCATCACACTTATCTTGAAGTTGCTGGCATTCATCCATGATGTGGACAAGGACCCACTCAAGCCTGTCTGTTCTGGCATCCGTTTCCCCTGCTTGTTTTTTCTAATTTCTGCATCTTAGTTTTGAACACGGTAAAACTGGCTTGAAAGTTGGTATGTATGGCTCTGACTTCAGTGCAAAATACCTTCAGCTTTTCAAGGATGGTGACATTTGTTAGATTGGCTGGGGAAGGAGAGGCTGCCTCTGCCATTGTAGTAAGTGGTGCCATGGGCTTCAGGGGTTGCACTGATGATCTTGCCACTCCGTCCGCGGTTGCTTTGTTTTTTTTCTCTTTTTTGACCTCCCATTAGCTTTAGGTGTTCCTCTGGTGCTGTAAATAGGGGTAGTTCTTTGATGTGTGGGTTAGGAGGAGCAGCTATGAAGATCAGGAGATGGAGCTGATGTCTCAGGCTGGTATTGCTCTTGGTGACATCGCCGGGAGACCACTGACCCTATTAGTTTGTGCAGAAAATGTAGTAACAAAGTCCAGTGGTTCATGTCGTGCTGTACAGGAACATGTCATAGTGTTAGTCTCAATCCCATGTGTATCCTATATATTCTGATCAACCACAACATTATATTGAATTTCCCTTTGGGAGGTATTCAAAGTGCATTCATAAATAACGTCTGCCTTGTGAATACTTGCTGTTACCCTTTGGAGTAAATCATCTCTCCATTGCTGGGGGTTGCCAGACAAACATTCATGTTGGGTACCTACCCTGTCTGTTCTTCCTGGGATTCTCATAATTCAAGGGAAACATAAACAGAGACATGCCAAAAGAAGGAGATGCAAGAGTAATGAGATGCAACTGAATGAATACCTGTGTAGACTAGCTTTATTGCTGCTGCTGATCTTGGGCAATATTCATCCAAACCTTGGCGCTCCCCTCAATCTTGCCTTCCCCTCGAAGACTACAGGGTTTCTTACTATTGCATCAATTAACATTCACAGCCTCCTCTCCAAACTGGATGATTGAAATACCTGGATCTTACAGCACAACCCTGACATTCTCTCCATTGTTGAGACATGGTTCTCTCCAAAGATTGCTGATGCCTCCATTTCTATACCCGGGTACACTGTTTTCCAGCAGGATCATCTTACCAAAAGAGGTGGTGGTTGTGCATTATGCCTCAGAGACAACCTTCAGGGTCTGGCCCTGCCTCTGCTGAATACTTGTACTGGTATGCAAGTGCTTGCCATAAAAGTGCTTCTTGATACACATAAAACCCTCACTATCTTATCAACTTACATTCCACCTAGGCTATCGTCATCATGCCTTGATTCTCTCCTGGACTGCCTAGGTGCCCTAAACATTAACTCAGAAGTCTTAGTCCTGGGAGACTTCAATGTCAACTGAATCTCCTCCGATGCCAACATCTTTAAAGATGCAATCTCAGCAGTGCACCTTACCCAATTGGTCAAGGCACCTACAAGATGTAACTATAGGACTGAAACCTACGCCCTTCTGGACTAGGTACTTCCAAACCATCCTGACCACATATCTGACATCACTGTACTACCTGACACGATTAGTGACCACTGCCCTGTACTATTTCACTGGTTTAATAAATTCTCCAAGCCCCCTGCCAGAATAATAAACAGTAGGGTCCTCATCAGTGGGCACCGGGTGCTACTAAAATCTGATCTCTGGCAACAAGACTAGTAAACTGTCCTCTCCACCTGCAATGTTGATACTGCCCTTGACTAATTCATCCACGTTTTCAATATGGTGTGCGACAGACATGCTCCATTTAAAAAAAGGAAAATCAAAGGCCACTGCAACCCATGGATCTCTCCCGACCTACTCCTACTTCTTAAATCCAGGGACCACCTTTGGCTTAGGGCTCGTGCACCTGGTGACATAGCTGATATCCAGCTGTACAAAAAGTCTAGGAACAGCTGAACCAGAGCTATACACAGGGCTAAGGGACAGTATTACAAAGAAGTCCTCTCTCGAACTTGGAATGACGGCAGAATATTTTGGAATAACCTTAATGAAGTCACAGACAAGGGCCTCAAATCTGCCCCCACCATACTCTACACTGATGGTGAACCCGTGCTCAATCCCTTATGTATTGCCAACACTTTTATTACCGCCTTCTCGGACCTAAGTGATGTCCTCCCCTTGGACTTTTTTAGTCCCCCTACCACACACTCATGTGCAGGGAAAGCTGAAGCCTCTCACCCTCCTTTCCAATTCAAAATCATCACAGCTGCTGAAGCTAGGAAATACATCCTCAGAGTTCTGGGGAAATCAAGATCTAGCAGTGACACCCTGGATCTTAAATTTGTTGCACTTGCTTTAGATGAGATACTGGCTCTTCTCACCCATATAATGAATCTTTCCCTTAGGTACTCGCAATTCCCACAAAGATGGAAATCTGCAACAGCGACCCCTATACATAAAAGTGGGGATCGTACTATGTATTGAAACTACAGACCGATCTCCATTCTACCTCCTCTCCCTAAGGCCTTGGAACATATGGTGGCTGACCAGCTAATAGACTACTTGTAAAAATATCAGCTTCAATGCCCACAACAGCATGGCTTCAAAAAAGGCCATAACACCACTACTGCCTTGCTTGAGTTCACGGGCTTTATTCAAAACTCCATAGACCATAGTAACCTAGTTGGGGTGGCCTTCATCGATCTTACTAAAGCCTTTGGCACAGTTAATCATGTCCTTTTGGTAAACCAACTTGCTGGTTTAAGTCTCTCCTCTGACATTTTTGGCTGGTTTCAAAGCTACCTGCATGGTCACTTGCAGCAGGTGAAGATTGGCAAAGTCCTCTCTGACAACAGACCTGTCTTATCAGCAGTCCTGCAAGGATCCATTTTGGGACCTCTTCTGTTTAGTGTTTTCCTAAACAAGCTCCCAAACTCCTGTCAGGGTCTCACCCTGCTGTATGCAGACAATGTTGTCCTTCTTATCAGTGATCCTGAACTGTTTGTACTTCAGACTCATCTTCAGCTCAACTTTAAGCACATAGAAAGATGGTTCAATGAGCACAAACTCAGAATGAATTACAAAAAGATGAAGGTAATGATTTTCTCCAGTCCTCAAACAGGCACAGATACCACTTGCTCGCCATCACAAATAACACAGGATCTCCCTTGAAGCAAGTCGAGCATTTCAGATATCTGGGGCTAACGGTTGACAGCACTCTGTCATTTTCCCAACACATTGATATTGTTGCTAAGGCTATCAACACCCATATTGGTCTGCCGTATAGGCATAAACACTGCCTGACCCTGGATGCTCTTAACCTTGCAATTCACAGCTCAGTTGTCTCCCTCATCGGCTACGGCTTAGTAATCTATGGGTCTGCCACTGATACAGCCATGCATCGCATCAAAGTAGCTCTCAATAAAGCCTGTGGGCTCCTCACTGGGTCCTCTTGGCAAACCCATACTTGTGACCTTTACACCCAATGGCACAATCTCAGTGCCAGGCTTACATACAAAACCTGTCTGACTGCAAAAAAGTACACCTTGATATGTTGCCCCCTGGGGTTCATAAGCTTCTCATCTCATATGAAACCCCTCGCCACACTAGAAGCTTCTCGGGAACATTATCTTCAAACACTCTGGTGTCGTAGTGCCCTAGCTCAGAGATCCTTTGCTTACTGAGACCCATGCTGATTTAAAGATCATGTACAACGGTTTTTTACATATTTTTTTTTTAAAAGCTTGAAAAGCTGAAATTTAAGTCCATGTGTCATGATTAGGGTTTCCTGAGAATTTCATGCTCTTTGGTTTTGTAATTTTTTTTCAAATCAGCATTTTTTTAAATTGCCCTACTGTGGCTGAAAACAGTGTAGTTATTTCTGCCCTCTCAGCCAAGCTTAGAGAGTGATGACATCATTTTGGAGTAGCTTGCTGTTTCAGATTTCCAGTCAGAGCAGCACTCTGTAGAGTTAGTGGTTTGCTGAGCTCTCCAGGTTTCTTACAATCCTAGTCTCTGGTTTGTGTTTAGATAGATCAGCTTAAAATCTATCATTATCTTATAAAAAGCTGATCATTTCAGTTTCAGTGCTAAACTGAAGTAGTGGGAATCTTTCTCTGTGAGAAATCAGCTTGTCTGTACCACAGCTCTCAGTTCTTTCTAATCAAAACTCTGATTTTTGCTAACTATAACACTGGGCTGTTTAATGAATATAAAATAAATCTAAATGTTGTTCATTAACTGAAACTTCTTGTCCTTGATATAGACTTCTTAAATACATTCATGTAAGAACATTTTTTCATGTCAGATTGACAAACAGGTGCCTGTCACACTCTGCTACAGTATTTCAAGCACACGTATTGGGGAGGTAGTATAGTACATTGGTTTAAGGATCTGAGTTGGAAATATGGAGACCTGGGTTTGAATCCCACAGCCCCCACTCGCATACTGTGTGATCCTTAGCAAGTCACTTAATTTCCTTGTGCTCCCAGGTCACACCTGGAAACAAGCTTTAGCATAGTGTGCCTCTCCTGGTTAAACAATTTCCCCTTTCCCCTACTTCCTGGACTCACACATTTCAGTTCTTTGGTGGTGACAATACATAATGTATGTGTATAACTAGAAACACTATATGGTATCATGGTGTACCATGTCTCTGCCCCACCGCTGAGGCAGCTGCAGTCTACTGCCCTCTGTCTTCTCACACATAGTCAGGGACACCACACCTGGGATTGTGCAACCTGTCCTCTGACCCACAACCCCCGTCTTCTGCTCCACATTCGAGGCTGCTGCATCCTGCTGCCCTCTGTCTTCTCCCACACAGTCAGAGATTGTGCAACCTGCTGCCTCTGTCCCCTGCCTAAAGAATCAAGGCTGCTGCCCCCTGCCCAGACAGTTGGAGTTGCTGCACCCTGCTGCCCTCTCTCCCCCACCATCACAGTTAGGGATGCTGCACCTGTTGCCCCCTGTTCCTGCCTCCACAGTCAGGGCTGCTGTACTGTGCTAAGCCCTAGAGTGCCAAGTTCCCTGCCTCTACAGCTGGGGCTGCTGCACCATGCAACCCTAGCCACCAGAGGTGGGTCTTTTGCTGCACTCTGCTACCCACTTCCATTACCCATGGGCTGATGCACCACATGTACGCCATCTCACAGTCAGGGCTGCCGTACCCTGATGCCTCTGTGTCCTGCACCACAGCTGAGACTTTTGCACCATGCTGTCCTCTATCCCCTGTCACCACAGACAGGGCTGCTGCACCCTGCTCCTTTCTACACAGTTGGAGTTGCTGTGGCCTGCTGTGCCCTAGAGCCTCATGCCTCTGCAGTTTGGGCTGCTGTATCATGCTGCCACTTGCCACTTGCCACAAGATTCAGGGCATTTGCTGCACCCTGTTGCATGCCCCCACAGTTAAGGTAGTTGAACCCTGCTGTCCCTCTTTCACCAGAGTCATATCCTTTGCTACACCCTGCTGCCCATGTCCCTTGTCCCAAACAGGCATGGCTGTTGCACCCTGTCCCACAGTTTGGGCTGCTGTATCCCAATGTCACCCCTATTTCCTGCTCGAACATTCAGGGTTGCTGTACCCTGCTGCCCTCCATCCCAATCCCCACAGTCAGGGCCATGGCACCCTGTTACCCCCTGTTCCTATCTCCACAGTCAGGGCCGCTGTGCTGTGCTACATCCTAAAGTCTCATGCCCCCTGCTGCCACAGTTGGAGCTGCTGAACCCTGCTATACACTTCAATTGCCCCAAATAGGCTGGACTGCTGCACAATGTGCACCCTGTGCCATTGTCAGGGCTGCTATACCCCGATGCCCACCTGTATCCTGACCCACAGTCATGGCTTCTGCACCATGCTGTCCTCTGTCCCTTGCCACTACTGTGCTTTGCTGCACCACAGAGTCCCTTGCCTCCACAAGCAGGGGACAGGGTACAGCAAATGCCCTTACTCTTGTACTGCACCCTTCCCGAACAGTTAGAGTTGCTGCACTCTGCTGCCCTCTATCTCCCACCCTCACAGTCAGGGAAACTACACCTGTTGCCCCCCGTTTCTGTCTCAGCAGGGTGTACCAAAAGATCTGACTCTGTGACAGCAGAGTTCAACTGCATCAACTGTAGATTCATGCAATAGGGTGCAGCAAATGCCCAGAATCTTGTGGCATGGTGCAGCAGCCCTAACTGTAGAGACATTGGGCTCTAGGGCACAGCAGGCCACAGCAACCTCAATTGAATAGAAGGGAGCAGGGTGCAGCATTCATGTCTGTGTTGACAGGGGATAGAGGACGGCATGGTGCAGAAGCCTTGACTGTAGGGCAGGACACAGGGGCATCAAGGTACAGCAGCACTAACTGAGATGGGGTACCCATGGTGCAGCAGCTCTGCCCATTTGGGGCAATGGAAGATGGTAGCAGGGTGCAGCAAAAGCCCCACCTCTGGTGGCTAGGACAGCATGATGCAGCAACCCCAGCTGTGGAGGCAGGGAACCTGGCACTCTAGGGCTTAGCACAGCACAGCAGCCCTCACTGTGGAGACAGGAACAGGGGCAACAAGTGCAGTGTCCTTAACTGTGAGGGTGGGGGGGGGGAGAAGGCAGCAGGGTGCAGCAACCCCAACTGTCTGGTCAGGAGGCAGCAGGGGGCAGCAGCCCTGATTCTTTAGACAGTGGATGAAGGCAGCAGGGTGCACAATCCCTGACTGTGTGGGAGAAGACTGTGGGCAGCAGGGTGCAGCAGCCTCAAATGTGGAGCAGAAGGCAGAGGGCTTGTGGGGCAATGGACAGGTGGCAGTAGACTGGAGCTGCCTCAGCTGTGGGGCAAAGACATGGTATATCACGGTGCCATATAGTGTTTTTAGTTGAGCACATACATGATGTATTTTCACACAGAGACCACCAAATAACTAAAATTTGTGACTTCAGACAGTACATGTGCTTGAAATACTGCAGCAGAGTGTGATAGGCACCTGTTTGTCAGTCAGAAATAAACAATGTTCTTACAAGAATGTGTTTATGAAGGCTGCATCAAAAAGAAACTGTTTCTGTGAATGAACAACATTTAGATTTATTTTATATTCATTAAACAGCCCTGTGTTACATACAGTCGATTCCGGATGTGTGCACCTGCCTGGGAACTCACAAATTTGTGCACGCATCCGAAAATGCACACAGCCGAAAATGGCATCTGGAATCCCGATTTGCGATCGTGAGATCGCGGTTAACAAGTGATGTGGTGAATAACAGAACTTTAAGCCGAAAAGATGTTAAGAACAGTTATGTTTAATTATAAAACATCACACACAATATACTGCACTGTAATATACTGGTAATGCTTCTACATTTACACCCTTAAAACAACGTGGCTTTTTGGACTTGCCAATGACCAGTAATGGTAGTTTTTCTGTCCCTGTGCTATTAGCACAAACCATCACAGATAATTGTTTCTTTGCTTTTTTGTGGCCATAAATCAATTCTTTTCTAAATGATAGTGTCCCGTCTGGTGTCGCACGAAAGAGCAGTGCTGTTTTATCAACATTAAAAACATCTTGTGGGGCAAAATCGGAAGTTATTGCAGGCACCACCTCCCTTAGCCACCTCTCAGATGTTTCAGCATCATTCTCTGACTTTTCACCATGGACTGTCTTGTAACCAATGTTATTGCGCTCCTTCAAGCGAGATAACCATCCCGAAGAGGGCTCAAATTCGATGCCCATGTTCGTGGCTAGACTTTTTGCCTTCTCATGCAATATCTGCATATATGCAATGGCACTCCGTGGTCACGGGCGCCAGTAAACCATCGTAAAAGGGCGTCTTCCACACGGACATCTTTTTGTTACCCCCAGCACTCCATTCCAGCAATATTGTTTCCCTTTTTTAACAAATTCGCCCCACACAAGACACATCAACTGAAAACTCAGATGCAAGCTCCTTTCTTGTAACACCAGGCACAAGCGCCTTATCGAGCAGCAAAACTTTTTGTTCGAGAGTTAAAACCGTTCGTGTGACCTTATCCATTGTGACTTCTGATACCGAATGGTTTGTTGGCTGAATTTAATGTAGCAGCTGATTAACCTTGATTAAGCTGCTTGATTAGGCTGCTGTTTAACACCTGTGTGACTGACTGAGGGGGAATAACAATACAAGTGAATAAATTAGGCTTACAAGGCTGTCAAGTAGCTGACAAGTAGCTGCCAATTAATGACAATTATCTCAGAAGTGCTGCTGAAATACAAATTTACAATCTGAAGTGTGTGCACACAACCAAAAAACAATGTGCACAGAACCGAATTCTTTAACAGGAAAACGAATAGAAAATGAAACGGGACAGCGTGATTTTGTGCACTTAAGCGGAATGTGCACACATCCGAATGGCACACAAATGGAATTGACTGTAGTTAGAAAAAGTCAAGAGTTTGATTAGAAAGAACTGAAAGCTGTGATATAGACAAGCTGATTTATCACAGAGAAAGATTTCCACTACTTCAATTCAGCACTGAAACTGAAATTATCAGCTTTTATAAGCAGATAATGATAGATTTTAAGCTGCTCTATCTAAGCACAAACCAGAAACTAGGTTTGTAAGAAACCGGGAGAGCTCAGCAAACCATTAACTCTACAGAGTGCTGCTCTGACTGGAAATCTGAAACAGCAAGCTACTCCAAAATGATGTCATCGCTCTCTAAGCTTGATTGAGAGGACAGAAATAACTCCACTGTTTTCAGCCACTGTAGAGCAAATTAACAAATACTGATTTAAAGAAAACCACTAAACCAAACAGCGTGAAATTTTCAGGAAATCCTAATCATAGCATAGGGACTTGAATTTCAGCTTTTCAAGCATTTTTCAAAAATATGTAAAAACCATTACACATGATCTTTAACTCACTCTGATCTGATATTTCCATAGCAACTATGCTGGGCTCGTTTAAACACAAGCTCATGCAGCTGTTAGTGACTGATGCCAGTTGTGACTGTTTCTCTTAATGAATCTCTCATGATGCCTGGCACCTATGAGTGATGTCTACTTGTCTGCCCGTTCCCAGATTGCAGCACTTTCCCCTCCCACACCCCACAACTCCTTCACCCCTCCCAAATACCTTCCCTCCTGCCTCTCCACACCTCTCTCTCCATTCCCTGCCCTCCTACTTCGACGAAGCCTCCTGGGCTGATCAGTCTTGTCTCTGCTCAGTCCTTTCCCCCTGTCCTCCCTTCTACCTTGCCTTTCCCCCAACATTGTCATATTTATGCCCTTTACTCTTGGCCCCAAATGGAAGCACTCCCCCCCCTTACAGCAACCTCGTCACCCCTCCAATCCCACTGTCTCACTTCCCTCTCCTCACCTCACTCATACCTACTTCCTTTCATTTCTTCTTCCCTTTTCCCACCACCCTGTTGTGATTCTTTGTTATTCTGTTCTTTCTGCCCTCCCCTCAACTTTGCCTCCCCACTACTGTCTCATCCCCTGCCCCTTTTTCACCATCACCCCCCTTACCTCCCACTAAACCCCAGGGCGGTTATGCCGCGTCACTGCTCTCCTCCATTCCTCCATCCCCCTCTGATTAATTAGCCTACTGGTGATTTTCTCTCCTCCTCCTTACCTCACTTGCTCTCTGTTTCCCTGCCTGACGACAAATCCCCTTGATTTGCATATTAACAACTATGTTGGCCTGTGTACTGTTCATTGCCATACCCTGGTGCAATAGTAATGGAAATTTCCACTGCACAGTTATGAATTCATGTATTTCTGTTGACTGTATGTTTCCTGTTTTATCTGTCCTTTTAATGCAATGTTATTTTCCTTGTCTTGACGTGGAACCTATATAAAGAGCTTTCAGCTCAAAGGTTAACGAGATACTACAAATAAATAAATATATCGTAGGTATATGTTGATATACTTGTGATATGCATTCACATCAGGGTTGCGAATAAACTGGTCTTCCCACTCACCCATGTATTAATTTGTTTATTGAATCTTGGATTAACAACCTATGAGCAATACTGCTCCTTTACAAAAGTCCCATGTCATAGGAATACAGGTAATTTGGCAATAGAATCACAAGATACATTTCATACAACACAGAAGTAAGGAATAACAATATTACAGGGTTAAAAGAGTAGGCATACAAGATAACAATATAATTACAAAGGTACAATAAATATAGTGTTACAAGAATTAGACTCATAGTGCAAGTACCAAAACTAGGGAAGATTGCCCTGACCAGGAAAATGTATATCTTGGAGTAAGTTAATGCCAAGGAGGCGCCCATAGCAATGCCCTTCTTTTCTAGGTAGACCTCATCAAGGAAAGGGAAGGCATTACATTTCAACAGCTTCTGAATCAGTTCAAGAATGAATCCCACTCTGGACAGTGTGCTATACACACAAAGTGCCTTACCAAATGCGGTCAGGCCACCTGTTTTAAAAAATTGGTTCTAAACAAAGAGTCTACATAGACACCCTAAAGAGTACGTTGGGCTTAAATGAAATACGTGATATTTTGCCACCTGGGGAACAGGGACAGCCACCGAGGGCTGAATAGGTCTCTGTGCAACCCCCCCCCCCAACGGCAGAATCCTCCCGCAGCACACTCGCTCCACCTGGGGAACAGGGACAGCCACCAAGAGCTGAATAGGCCTCTGCAACCCCCCAACAGCAGAATCCTCCGGTAGCACACTGAGCTCCACCTGGGGAACAGGGACAGCCACCAGGGGCTGAATAGGCCTCTGTGCAACCCCCAACAGCAGAATCCTCCTGCAGCACACCCACTCCACCTGGGGAACAGGAACAGCCATCGAGGGCTGAACGGGTCCCTGTGCAACCCCCCCCAACAGCAGAATCCTCCCGTAGCACACTCACTCCACCTGGGGAAGAGGGACAGCCACCGATGGCTGAATAGGTAAAGACCCACCTTCTCCTGGCTTGTTTCTTGAGGGGTGTTGTATTTAATGCCCTCACACAATGATAGATTGTTTTTCCAGCTACCAAACAACCTCTCAGACAGCGGGGATTTCAGCTGGATTCACAGGACACTTTAAGGGACTTTAATCTGCATTGGCATTGTAGGGAGTGTGCACAGAACCTAGCGATTGCATTTGCCTGTTCTAGCTCCTTTATATGTAGCCTTTCCAGCCGTATTTGTACAGCATTTAGTGCTCTCTGACACAGTTTATTTTGAAATGTTTGAATTGCTTACCTCGGAGCCTCTCTAGGGCACGATTCCTCACGCATGTGCACTAAGGGCCATATCCCGATACATAGACTAAGTCTGTGCGCATGCGCAGTGAGGTTCTCTAGGCCCTAAGCCTCCCGCTGCATACTAATCAGGTTTTCTTTATTCTCCTCCCTTATAGGTCCCTGTGCAACCCCCCCAACAGCAGAATCCTCCTGCAGCTCACTCGCTCTACCTGGAGAACAGGGACAGCTACCGAGGGCTGAATAGGTAAAGACCCACCTTCTCTTGGCTTGTTTCACGAGGGGTGTTACAGCACCACGTCGACTGCCCCGCCCACCCCAGCCACCCTCCAACCGAAGCTCGACCCTTAATTTATACTCCTTTTTCTGTCACGTTACTTCCTGTATCTGCCAGAACTATCTCCCCACTTTCCCATTTGCAGCTTTTTGTTTGTAACCACCAGAGGGGGCACCCTTTGCTCCACTCTGTTTTCTCTCCTATGTTCCCTTACTCTCCTCTACTCCTAGGCACTCTTGCCCTTCCAGCCACTCCACTGCCCTACATCCTGGCCTGTACCCCCTGTACCTCCCTCCATCTCCCAGCCACTAGTCTCCCTGTCCACTCTCAGCTTTTTTCACTCCCCCCCCGGCCATTAGCAGCACCTGGTGCAGCCACTAGGAGTCACTATTTCCACCCCCTCCACGCACCATCCACCTGCACTTTCTAGCCCCTCTCACACCCATATCCACTCTCTTCCTAGGCCCTGCAAACCCCCCCCACAGGGGATTTGAACCATGTACCTCTGACTCCAGAGGCAGCGGTGCCACCTCTGCACCATAGCAGCAGCCACACCTCTACCCCCCTTATATACCGGGCATCTCTCAACATTGGGCATACAGACTCTCATGCTTAATCTTCTTACAGTCATCTTGCTCATTCATTCCCCACCCTACACAGCCCTACATACTCCCACCCTGAACCCCACTCCTCCTATGCCACTCCCCAACTTCCCTCACACACTGGAACACCATATCACTCCACCACACCCCCCTGCCAACCCACACTCCCATCCCTCAACCCCTGGTTAAACTGGACTCACCCTATCCTGGCCATACCTGCCCTTAGCTCCCTATCCATCCCCGGCACCCTTACCACCAGATCCTCACACCAGCTCCAATATAGCAGCACCAACCGTTGCAGCCCACTGCTCAGACTAATCACCCTACTTCTTCTGCTCTCTGGGAATGTTCATCCCAACCCTGGTCCTTGGTCATCTATCCCCCCCACCCCCTGCTGGGTGTGGCCTATACATTGCCTCAATGAACATCTGCAGTCTTCCAAAGAAGACTGCTGCACTCCAGTGCTGGGTCGTACAACACAGGCCTGATATCATTGCCATAGTGGAGACCTGGCTCTCTGCATCAACCCCTGACTCAGCTGTCTCCCTCCCTGGCTTCACCATTTTCAGAAAAGATAGAGTTGGGAAGCGTGGGGGCGGATGTGCAGTCTACCTTTGTGACTCTCTCCTTAGCCATGCTCTCCTTGCCCCCAAGCTCAGTCATGGTGCACAAGCCATCTCTATAAAAATCTCCCCTGACCAGGGCAGGGGCCCTCTCTACCTCACTACCGCATACATACCCCCACGGGACCAGGGACCAGCAGTCCACTCCCTTACTATCTATCCACCCTGCTTCACAAAGCCAAGCAGCTCGTCCTAGGTGACCTCAATGTCAACTGGCTTGGCTCCACTACTACACACATAAAGGACTCCTTTACTGCCCTTGATTTAGCTCGATTAGTCACACTTCCTACCAGATTTAATCTGTCAAAAGTGGCACCAGCTCCCTCCTTGACGTAATTCTTTCCAACTGCCCCCACAAAATCAAGAATGTTAATGTCTTAGCCAACTCACTCAGCTACCACTCCCCTATCCTTGGTCACTGGTCCTCACCCAAACAAAAACCCACGTCCCAAGCCACCTCCTGCAGCCGCTTTCACCCAGAGGGCCTCAGTAAACTGAGGCAGCACCTAGCCCAACTAGACTGGTCCCCAATCTCACTCACGACCGATATAGACACTGCGCTAGCCTACCTCACCAGTACTTTCTGCAAGGCCTGTGACCTCTTTGCACCCTTTACAAGCACTCTCCGCAAAAGACAAAATGCCCCATGGATTTCCCCCTCCCTTATTCAACAACTGAGGCAGCGAGACAATATATGGCATATCGCAGTTGAGTCAGGTAGGCCAGCAGACAGACAGGCCTATAATGACGCTCGTAACCAATGCACCTGGGCTATACTGCAAGCAAGGGCCAAACACTACCAAACTACCCTGGCCTCCTTCTGGGGCTCTGCATGTCCTTTCTGGGACAATATTAAGGAGCTCAATGGAGAAACCCGCTCCCCCCAGCTCAAATATCTGTAAATGGCATTATCACCACTGACCCCCTACATATTGCTGACTTCCTCAACACAGCTTTCTCTGACCTCAGCTCAGTCCTTCCTGTCCACTTCTTCGACCCTATCACTACCTCAACCCCCAACCCTGAATCGCCCCCCCATTTCTCCTCCACACCATATCCCTCATGAAGCCAAACCACTCCTGCTAAAACCCCTCTCCAACTACAACCCCAATTGTGACCCCATTGACTCCAGGATTCTCTGTCTAACTCTAGATGTCATGCTAGCCCCTTTCACTGACCTGCTAAACTGGTCTTTATGTCTTGGTCACTTCCCGAGTGCCTGGAAATCAGCTGAAATCACTCCAATCCATAAGAATGGAGATAGCACAGCACCTAATAACTACAGGCCGATCTCCATCCTCCACCCACTCTCTAAAGCCCTCAAAAAAATAGTCTCCACCCAACTCATGGAATACCTTACTAAATACAGCATACTGTGTCCAGAGCAGCACGGCTTCCGCCCTGGACACAGCACTACATCAGCTCTACTAGAGTTCTCACAGCACATACACTTTGCACTTGACTCTGGCGACTTGCTGGGGCAGTGTTCATTGACATATCTAAGGCCTCTGACACTGTGTGTCACCCCTTCCTGCTCGACTCCCTCCACCAACTGGGTTTCTCATCTGGCCTCCTTGCCTGGTTCTTCAGTTACTTCCATGACAGATCCCAACAGGTCAAGATAAACGGTACCCTATCAACCGCTCTACCTGTCTGCTCCGGTGTCCCCCAGGGATCCATCCTGGGCCCTACTCTGTTCAGTCTCTTTCTCAACACCCTTCCCAGCTCCTGCTTAGGCAGAATGTTCCTATGCGCTGACGACACGGTTCTCCTCGCCTCCCACCCTGACCTCATCACCCTCCAGGACTCCCTTCAGCTCGTCTTCAGCCAAGCTGAAAAATGGTTCCTCAACCACCGTCTGGTCTTGAACCTCAAAAAGACAAAATCCATGCTCTTCACCCACCGCCAGAGTAATGCCAGAAATGCCGCCCTCCTCATCCACCCTAACACCCTACACCCTACTGAACAGTTACCTGCATACAAATACGTGGGCATCACCTTTGATTCAGCACTCACTTTCCACTCCCATCTTAAAACCCTGTCCACTGCCGTAAACACCCGGATTGGACTCCTCTACCGCCACAGAGACTGTGTCCCTCAGAATGCCCTCCAGCTGGCTATCACCTCCTCCATCCTGTCTTTGGTTGACTGTGGACTTCCTATCTGTGCTGCGGATGACACCACCGTCCTCACCAAAGTCCAGACCTCAATAAACAAGGCTTGCAGGCTCCTGACTAGTGCCCCCAGCAGAACGCACACATGCCAGCTCTACTCCTCCTCTAACCTACTCACCTTTGATAAGTGCCTACGCAGCCATACCTGTATATTGGCCAAAAAATCACTACTTGGGCTCTCCCCTCCTGGGGTTACTACATCCCTAAAACTGGCCTCCCAGTCGGTCGCCACCCGAAGCACAGCCAAGGCCACCTTCCTGATTCCGAGAACCAGGACCTCTCTCGCCCAAAGGTCCTTTCACTACAGAGCCTCCTCCTGGTACAACTCCCTCCCCCCTCATATCACAAGCATCCCCAAAATCGTCCCTTTCAAAACTGCCCTCCGTAACCACCTCACTGACACACGGAGCTATAAGTGCCCCTGACTGCCCCAAAGCCTGAACTCTTCTGGCCCTCTGTAACAGACAACATCCTTTCAGACTGCCTCCTCCCCCTTCCCCCTCAGCAACACTGGTCCCCTCACTCTCCCCAGGTATTCGCTCCCTAGACACCTTAGAGCATACCTTATAATTGATATGCATGTTAGATCAAACTGTAGCTAATTACAAGCCTCTTGTACACCTATGTATTATTGGAATTGCTTTGTGCGTTCTCTTTTATTATATCTCACCTGTATCATCACCGTCAATTGTTGTCTACCCTCCCTGCGACGAGGTGCCTTTGTAAATTAGTCTTTGACTCAAAGGTTGTAAATCTGATTTATGAAATAAATAAATGTTAATATGTCTTTTTCTTTCCACTGCCTGTGGTCTTTTTTGGTACTGGACTGTCCTGTTCGGCAAGCCTTATATTTGTGATAGCAACAAAAGTGACTGGAACCATAGATTGCAAGAACACTGATATATCCAGCCCTTGAAGAAAAATATGGACTTGCTATTAGAATACTGCAGTTCTTGATCACGCATTATTAGCACTTTAGGAATGAAATATTAGGACTGGCGAGTCCAGAATTATGTACGAACATACAAAATTAGCCAGCAGATAAAGGCCTATCAGTCACTTAGAAACACAGAATTTGATGGCAGATAAGGACCACTTGGCCCACCTAGTCTGCTCATTTTCCTACCTGATGGATAAGCTGCAGATCCTAGTTAACCAACAGCTTACTTCCTCCTACCCCCCACTAGGACTGCATTATGTCTGTCCCATGCATTCTTGAATTCCCCCACTGTTCTTGACTCCACGACCTCCTCAGGAAGGCTATTCCATGCATCCACAACCCTCTCTGTGAAAATGCTTCCTCACATTACCTCTGAGCCGTTCCCCTCTATCTTCAGATTGTGCTCCTTGTTCTTGCACATCTCTTTTTCTGAAAGATGCTACACTCTTGGACATAGTTGACTCCCTTGAGGTATTGAAAGTTTCTATCATGTCCCCCTCTCATTCTTTCCTCAAGGGTATACATATTAGCTTCTTTAGTCTCTCTTCATATGTCTTCTGGTACAGACCTTGCACCATTTTGGTTGCCCTCCTCTGGACAGCCTCCACTCTGTCTATGTCTTTGCGGAGATGGGGTCTCCAGAACTGCACACAGTACTCCAGATGGGGTCTCACCAACTGTCTGTACAGAGGGATAACAACTTTCTGTTTTCTCCTGTTGATGTCTCTCCCTATGCATCCCAGTATCCCCCCAGCCTTCCTTATTGCCTTCTCACATTGCTTGCCCACCTTTAGGTCATCTGATATAATTACCCTCAGGTCCCTTTCCATTTTTGTTGTTGTCAGTATCTCACCCTCCATTGTGTACTCTTCCCCTGGGTTTTTGTTTCCCAGGTGCATTACCTTGCACTTCTTTGCGTTGAATCTAAGCTGCATACATTTGACCATTCCTCCAACCTTGCCAAGTCCCTTCTCATCCTTTCCACTCCATCTTGTGTATCAACCCTGTTGCATATCTTTGTGACTTCTGCAAAGAGACATACTTTTCCTTCCAGTTCCTCTGCAATGTCACTTATAAAGACATTAAAAAGGACTGGTCCCAGTACTGAACCCTGCGGTACCCCACTAGTAACCATCCTTTCTTCACTGAGGACTCCGTTTACTACTACCCTTTGCATCCTGTTGTCCAGCCAATTTTTATCCAGGCTACCACCGGGACCCACTCCAAGGCTGGCTAACTATATTAATCTTTTGTGTGGTACTGTACCAAATGCCTTCCTAAAATCTAGGTAGGCCATGTCCACAGATCCTCTCTGGTCTACTACTTTGGTCACCCAGTCAAAGAAATCTATTAGATTCATCTGACACGACCTTCTCGCTGTGAATCCATGCTGCCTTGGGTCGTGTGCCCCACTGGCCTCTAGGTACTCAACAATTCTTTCCTTCAGAAGTGATTCCATCATTTTCCCTACCACTGAGGTCAAACTAACTGGTCTGTAGTTTTCTGCCTCTGCCCTGCTCCCACTTTTGTTAAGAGGAATCACATCCACCCTCCTCCAGTCCTCAGGTACCACCCCATCCTCCCATGATTTGTTAAAGAGAGTAGTCAGTGGTGTCACTAGTTCTACCCTTAGTTCTTTTAGAATTCTTGGATAAATCCCATCAGGCCCCATTGCTTTGTCCACCTTCAGTTTTACTAGTTCTTTCAGAACCCTTTCTTCTGTGAATGGACTGGTATCATAGAAACATAGATTTTGATGGCAGATAAGGACCGCTTGGCCCACCCAGTCTGCCCATTTCCCTACCTAATGGATAAGCTGCAGATCCTAGTATCGACCCCCAAATCAAGAGTGTTTCTCCTGTTTGGTTTAGGTACCTCCCCTCCTCTTCCTTTGTAGATACTGAGCAGAAATATTCGTTCAGTATCCCTGCTTTTCACTGTCACCTCTGTCACATTCTCTCTCCTTTACTAAGCCTCAGTATCCCTCCCTTGGTCTATCAAGTATGCTCGGATTTTGCAGCTAGCCACCCTACTCCGCAGCTACCTCCCTCCTCCCTCCCTCCTTCCTTTAACCCTCCCTCTTACCCTGACCCAGCCCCTTTGAAGCAGCTCACTGTTCTGCAGGATACCACTTCTGCTGGTAGTGCATTCCAATTGGCCACCACCCTCTCTGTAAAAAGTGTCTCTCATCTCCTCCTGAACCTACTCCTCCCCCAATCTCACAGCATGGCCTCTATAGTACAAGTCACATTAAACTGTTCCTCCAATGAGTTGTTTTAGTATTTCTGGATGTTCTTATAGTGCCCATTACCATGCTGTACAATAGATCCCTGGGCTTTTGCCCAATTCCGGCAGTTTGGAAGCAGGCCCTAGTTGTGCCAGTGCATAAAGGCGTACAAGTCTCTGGTAGCCAACTACAGACCCATCTTTATCCTCTCCCCTGTCCAAGGCACTGGATAAGATTGTGGTGGGTCAACTCCTTCGACTACCTCAATAAGTATAATCTACTATGTCCCAACCAGCATGGTTTCAGACAAAATCACAGTACAACCACTGCTCTGCTGGACTACACGGACTATGCACATAAGGCCCTGGATGAAGGTAAACTGGTGGGGTCTGTCTTTATTGACCTCACTAAAGCCTTTGATGCAGTCAACCACACCCTGTTACTGGCCCAACTGCAAAACATGGGTGTGGCGCCCAATGCCCTCTGCTGGTTCCAAGACTACCTGATACGGAGAAATCTATGTGTCAAAATTGGGAAAACAGTATACAGAAACATAGAAACATAGAATCTGACGGCAGATAAGGACCGCTTGGCCCACCTAGTCTGCCCATTTTCCTACCTAACAGATAAGATGCTGATCCTAGTTAACCAACAGCTTACTTCCTCCTACCCCCCAACTAGGACTGCCTTATGTCTGTCCCATGCATTCTTGAATTCCTCCACTGTTCTTGACTCCACAACCTCCTCAGAGAGGCTGTTCCATGCATCCACAACCCTCTCTGTGAAAAAATACTTACTCACATTACCTCTGAGCCGTCCCCCCTCTATCTTCAGATTGTGCTCCTTGTTCTTGCACATCTCTTTTCAAAAGATGCTACCCTCTTGGACTTTGTTGATTCCCTGGGTACTTAAGGTTCTATCATGTCCCCCTCCTCCTTTCCTCAGGGTATACATAATAGCTCCTTAGTCTTTCTTCGTGTCTTCTGGTGCAGACCCTGACCATTTTGTTCCCTCCTCTGGACAGCCTCCACTCTGTCTATGTCTTTGCGAGATGGGGTCTCCAGAACTGCACACAGTACTTCAGATGGGGACTCACCAACTGTCTGTACAGAGGGATAACAACTTCCGTTTTCTACTATTGATGCCTCTTCCTATGCATCCCAGTATCCCCCAGCCTTCCCGTACTGCCTTCTCATTGCTTGCCACCTTTAGGTCATCTGATATAATTACCCCCCAGTCCCTTTCCCGTTTTTATGTTGCTTGCGCATGTGCAAAACATAATGCCATCATCCGAGTTTTTCGGAGGTGTGTCAGCCTGTCTTCAATGCAGTCAGTGTGTTTTGCAGGCGTGGCCCCAGTTCCCCAATCACTGCTGCAGCTGTCTATGACAAGCTGAAAATGCAGTGGCATACAGTTGAAAGGAAGCTCCGCTTGGTGAGGCAGAGCTCTCCCCCACACCTGCGCGCTGCGCCGCACACTGCATGCTCATTGCCTTCCCCTCACTGTTGGCGGCTGGGGTGCCCAATCCCCATCGGCTCCACGCCCCCAGCATCCAGGTGCCATGCTGGGGAGCCCACCCCAGCGTGGCAAAATCATTCATGGCCGCGAGGTGCCCAATCCCCGTCGGCTCCTGTCCCCCAGTACAGGGTGCCATGCTGGGATCCCACCCCAGTGTGGCAACAGATTCATAATAGCAGGGGTGCCCAATCCCCGTCGGCTCCACTGTCTCTCCCCATGCTATCGCGATGGGGGTGCTCAATCCCTCGGCTCCACTGTCCCAGTACAGGGTGCCATGCTGGAGGCCCACCCCAGTGTGGCAAATGTCCCCATCGTCATTTAAAAAACTTAAAAAACAAAGCGGTCCCTCGCAGTGTCCTGCACCACCGCGCCCACCACTGTGCCCTGCCTCCCACACCCCCTCACCCCATACTTACCTCCAGTCTGGCGCGGCTGATCTTGATGGACCAGGAACATGTCTGCACTCTTCAAAGCCGACCGCGAACTGAGGAAATGCCGGTAAGCTGTATAATGGGATAGATAGGGTTTTTTCAACTTTGTTGCATATCTCAGGCATTTTTTGGAATTTTTGCACCAAATTTTCAACATGGGGCTTTTGGGACCCCTCCTCATGAATTCTTGCACTATCATGGCGTTACTCGGGCCCGAAGGGTGATTTCGAAGCCACTGCACAAAATCACCTTTCTGGAATGATTAATGAAGCGATACTGCCAGTGTTCATAAGGTGGGCTCTCAAAAAGCCTATTTTAATTTGGTGGACTTTCTAAAAATAACATTTCTGGACGTCGTTGTGCGGTTCTACGCACACTAAATGTTCGCAATTTTAAATATTTTCACTCCAGATTTTCAACATTGCCATTTTACCACACTTCTTATGAGCAGTATAGCTGTCATTTTCACATCTCACCCAAAATGTGTTTCCGCCCAAGTGGCGCACAATGGCATGCATCGGTGTTGAAATCAATGTACAGGACACATTAAGAAAATCACAGTGACACTGTTCATGAGCAGAGGTCTTAAAATGGCTATGTTGAAATTTGTGAAAAAAATTCCTAAAATGACTGTTCTGAATGCGTTGTGCAGTTCTCTATGCTCGTAAGTTTGTAAATTTCAATATTTTCACTCCAGATTTTCAACATTGCCATTTTACCACACCTCCTTATGAGTAGTACAGCTGTCATTTTCACATCTCACAGACGTGTTTCGCCCATGTAGCGCACAATGGCACAGTCGGTGTGTGCAAATCAATGTATAGGACACATTAAGAAAATCACAGTGACACTGTTCATGAGCAGAGGTCTTAAAATGGCTATGTTGAAAATTTGGTGAAAAATTCCTAAAATGACTGTTTTCACGGTGTGCATGCGCGGTTCCTCACAGCGTGTAGCTGAGTTACAATTTTCAATATTTGCACTCAATGACTTCAAAATTCCTAAACAGCACATAGAAGCAAGCAACATTCAGCACTGACAAATGCTTGTTACTGTTGTCAGTATCTCACACCCCATTGTGTACGCTTCCTCTGGGTTTTTGTTTCCCATGTGCATTACCTTGCACTTCTTTGCATTGAATCTGAGCTGCCATACATTTGACCATTCCTCCAACCTTGCCAAGTCCCTTCTCATCCTTTCCACTCCATCTTGTGTATCAACCCTGTTGCAGATCTTTGTGTCGTCTGCAAAGAGACATACTTTTCCTTCAGTTCCTCTGCAAGGTCACTTATAAAGACATTAAAAGGACGGTCCCAGTCACTGAACCCTGCGGTACCCGCTAGTAACCCTACTTTCTTCACTGTGTACTCCATTTACTACTACCCTTTGCATCCTGTTGTTTAGCCAATTTTTTATCCAGGCTACCACCTTGTGACCCACTCCAAGGCTGATTAACTTGTGTATTAATCTTTTGTGTGGGACTGTATCAAATGCCTTGCAAAAATCTAGGTAGGCCATGTCCACAGCCCCTCCCTGGTCTACTACTTTGGTCACCCAGTCAAAGAAATCTATTAGATTCATCTGACATGACCTTCCCGTCGTGAATCCATGCTGCCTTGGGTCCTGTGCCGCACTGGCCTCTAGGTACTCAACAATTCTTTCCTTCAGAAGTGATTCCATCATTTTCCCTACCACTGAGGTCAAACTAACTGGTCTGTAGTTTTCTGCCTCTGTCCTGCTCCCACTTTTGTGAAGAGCAATCACATCTGCCCTCCTCCAGTCCTCAGGTACCACCCCATCCTCCCATGATTTGTTAAAGAGGGTAGTCAGCGGTGTCACTAGTTCTGCCCTTAGTTCTTTTAGAATTCTTGGGTGAATCCCATCAGGCCCCATTGCTTTGTCCACCTTCAATTTTATTAGTTCTTTCAGAACCCTTTCTTCTGTAAATGGACTGGTATCAACCCCCATCTTCAAACTGTTTCTCTTGTTTGGTTTAGGTACCTCCCCTCCTCTTCCTTTGTGAATACTGAGCAGAAATATTCGTTCAGTATCCTGCTATTCACTGTCACCTCTACCCACATTCCCTCCCTTTATTAAGCCTCAGTATCCCTCCTTTGGTCTTTCTTCTCCCTAATGTACCTATAAAGGTCTTATCCCTTCTTAGCAGATTGGCTATCCTTTCCTCAGTTTGGGCCTTTGCTATTCTGACTGCCTTCCCAGCCTCTTTCTGCTTTAACTGATAAAGTTCTCTGTCCTGCTCTTTCTGTGTTTCCTTATATTTCCTGAATACTATCCTTTTCTCCTTAACCTTCCCTGCCACCTCTTTTGAGAACCATAGCGTTTTTTCCTTTGTTGTGTTTTATTGATTTGCTTTACACAAGGCTTGTTGCCTCTGTGATGGCTGTTTTGATTACTCCCCATTGTTCCTCCTCCTCCTTCTTGCCTGTTTGCTAGTGCTTTTCTGGGCACTCTCTCATTTCCCAAAGTCAGCCCTCCTAAAGTCCAATACTCTTGCTTTTGTATGGCTTGATTGTATGGCTGTGTTTATAGTGAACCACACTGTTTGGTGAGTCGCTTGTTCCCAGATGGCTACCACTTCTAAATCTAAGATTCTTTCTCCATCCCATTTGAGAGTACCAGGTCTAAGATTGCTCCCTCACAAGTGGGTTCCAATACTAGCTGTCTGAGTCATGCCCCCTGTAGGGCATCAAGAATGACCCTGCTCTTGGATGTGCCTGCAGCAAAGGTGCTCCAGTTAACATCTGGCATATTCAGGTCCCCATAAACAATATCTCCCCTTTTTCTGCCATTCTAAGGAAGCCTTCTATCATTTCCTTGTCCATTCCCTCCCCTGAGATGGGGGTCTGTATACAACCCCATGTGGATTGTGGTGCCATTTCCTGTCTCCAGGGTGACCCAGAGTGCCTCATCTGCTCTCTGTTTACTCTTTAGTTCTGTTGCTTTGATCCTTCCTTTACATGAGAGCTACTCCTCCTCTTTGCCTCCTGTCCCTCCTGTAGATTGTGTATCCTGGTATGTTGACATCCCAGTCATGGTTCTCTGTGTACCATGTTTCTGTGTCTGCCACAATATCCAGGCAACCCTCTTCTATCAAGGCCACTAGTTCAGGGGCTTGTTACACAGACTACAGGGCACTGGTACTCATCACCCTCCACTTTTGATAGTCTTACACCTTTTAGCCCATTCCTGTCCTTACTGCCTTTGCCTTTTTATATTTACCTCTGTTCTGCTCCTAATAACTTCTCTACCTTGGTGTTTACCTCACTAATTACCATGTTTTTGTGGGGGAGGCTGGGATTTCCCTGCTCCTTTCAGTGCCTCCCCCTTGGCTGGTTAAATGCTTGCCAATGAAGCATTCAAACCTCTCACCTAAGATCCTGGTTCCCTCCTGGACAGATGCAGACCATCACACCAGTATGGGTCTGCATCCGTCCAGTAATCCCAGCCCCAAAGCCAAAACCCTGAGCTCCACACCAGTTTTCAACCACTCATTGAATTCCCTGGTGAGGAATGCCTAACATCACCCTTGCCATAGACAGGCAGCACCTCCGAGAAGGTTACCATATGCGCTGTTTGTCTAAGGCCCTCCCCAACTCTACAAACTCCTCTTGCACTGCTCTGTCCCATTCTCAGCCAGGTTATTTGTCCCTAGGTGGACAATGACATCCAGCTCCCTCCCTTGTGCAGCTCCTCCCATGATCCTGAAGATTCACTTCCTGTCCCTCCAACCCATGGCGCCAGGAAGGCACCCTACCACCCTCTCCACTTCCTCCCCCATTTCTACCCCCCTAATGATTGAGTCCCCCACCAGGAGTTGTTTCCTTCCCCTGTGGGGTCCCATGCCACCCTCCTGTGGGTCTCCTTTGTGAAGGTTCCACCATCCTCCTTGGTCTCCACTGCAGGTGCCTCCATACAGGAACCACTATCACCAGAAGAGCGAATGTTGTGGAGGTACAGCTGGAGGGATGCAACTCTGTTCCACCACCTCCTCCTGAGCCCACCCTGGTCCAGCCTCTCCTCTTTCTTGCCAACCTCTGAGGCAGTGGCATTGGCCCTGGTGGTCCCTGGGTGGGGGAGGAGGTTTCATGAATCCTAGCCAGGTCAGCCTGGAGACGGGCAACCTCCTCTCTCTCTGCAGAGCAAGAGGTATCATTAGGGGTACCCCAGGGATCAATACTGGAGCCCCTACTCTTCAGCCTCTTCTTAAATGACCTTCCCACAGCCTGCAACACCAAACTCATACTATACGCAGATGATGCTGTGCTCCTGAGCAGCAGCACATCTCAGGCTGCCCTACAATCTGAGCTGCAGAACTCCTCCAAACTCGAGGACTGGTTCTGTAGTCATAAGTTGTTACTAAACAACAAGAAGGCCAAGGCCATGCCTACATCCATAGAAACATAGAAGTTGACAGCAGATAAGGACCGCAAGGCCCATCCAGTCTGCCCATTTCTTTTTCTACCTTATAAATGTCCAGCCCCCACAACAAAAAAAAGCACCACTACCCATCATCTCCAACTCATGCAGTCAGCCACTGGAACAAGTCTACTTGTTCAAGTATCTGGAGGTCATAAGCAAGCAATAATACCTGACAGGGTGGGCGGTATTGGGCAATACCCGGACCCTCAGGGGCTGATGAGACCGCTGCAAGCGGAGGCCTTATAGCCCAGGCGGTCCAGTGTGCCCATACCACCACCTGGAGGTGGTATTATGACATAGAAAATGGGCAGCTGTATTTTATGTTTGTAAAAAAAATATTTTTATGTGTAGATGTTAAAATAATTATTTTCTTTTTGGGGGGGGAATAAAATAGTTCCTCCACCAACCTAGTTGTCATATTCAAGCATCCACCATTTTCACTTTTTCATGGTTAGGTGTCTCCCCCTCTATACACACAAACACACACACACACACACACACACACACACTCACACTCACTCACTTGTGTGTTAAACCCATGTTTTTTTCTTTCCAGTTAAAGTTTTCATTTTGCGTTTCTGTTTTCTTTCTCTCCCGTACCTCTACAAGTTGTCATCCATTGCGGCCCCCCCTACAATTGCAGTAATTCTACTGGCACGGTAGCACCTGGAAGATCATCTCTTTCCTTCACACTATTGTGTATACTTTTAGGGGTAGCTGTTTTAGTAAGAAGAGGCTGATAATTTAAGAGAGATGTCTAGCTAGTGAATCGCTGTGTTAGTTGTAGAGGGCTGGGAGAGAAAGCAAGAAGGCGAGACACTTTTGAATGGGGCGAGCTTTACTGGGGCTTCACTTTAGGAGCACAGAGTCTGTGGAGAGCTGTGTCACTGAAAAGTTGATCTGAGAGCTTAGATAGTAAGAATATTTTTTTCTTTTCAGTTGAGCAGTTAAAATGTGTGGCGATGTGAGAGCGAAAGATCGGGAACTGACATGCGGTGTGTGTGCGAGCGAGCGAGAGAGACAGAGAGAGACTCTGTGGATGAACCATCGGGGACGAGAAAAAATAAATAAATAAATAACACACGTAGCGAGAAATTAGCTCAGGGGAGGTAGTATGAGGTTTAATCAGGCAACTGGCACTGAACTATGGAGACATGGAGTCAGTTTCTTCCCTAGGCGAGAGAGAAAATAGGGCAATTTAAAATTGATTAGGTGCTTTCCACCAATGAGAAAGCAGACTGGGCACAAAGATACTTGAATGGGAGAAGGGGCACTGGGGCTGGCACTTTTGTTTCCTAGTCGTCTATTGAAAGTTAATGTACCTCTGCCAGAGTTATCAGCCAATCAGAGATCAGGAAATAAAAGCCAATTTTCTAATAGATGATACCCTCATGTTTCGCACCATATTGACTCTCTGGTCAAGACAGTCAATACCAAGATTGGTGTCCTGTACAGGCACAGGCAATACCTCTCTCCGGGGTCCCTCCACCTCTCAGTCCACAGCTCCATCATATCTACTATTGACTATGGACTAGTGGTCTACGGGGCAGCAATAGATATAAGCTCAGAGGTTCAGACTGCACTCAACAAAGCCTGCAGACTCACCCTGGATGCTAGGCGTGGCATGCACACCTGTACTCTGTCTGAATGCACAAACTGGCTGTCATTAGAAACAGGGTCAAATTCAGACTTGCATCCTAGGGAAGAAGGCTCTATTGGGTAAACACTGCCTTGTGTAGGCAATTTGATCAAGGTGGCCAACTCACTACAGGTCACCAGGGGGAGGACTAGAGGGGCCTTGACTATCCCCTTCCGTCGCACCTCGCTTGGGCAATGTGCATTTGCCTACCAGGCCCCCCTGTGGATGAATAAACTCCCCGGGCACCTCTTGGCTACCATTTGTCTGGCCCAATTCAAAAGTGACCTCAAACAGCACCTATTAACACTAAGTGTGCCTGCCCCTAAGTCCAGCCACACCCGCTCTCTCTACCCCCCAGCAACCACTAAGCAGGCCTCAGGTACCCCGTCCTTCTGTCCCTTCTCATGACTTGCCTCAGCAATCAGTTCACTTCATGCTCCTTCGGCACCCACCACCCCACCTTCCTCCCTCCCCCAACTCCCAGTCCCATGAGTTTCCCCTAACCTAATGCAAGCTGCCTGCCCATGCCCCCTCGCACCACACTATTTACTCTAGCCGTCTTCTCTGCTCAGCCTCCCTCACCCCTCCATTTCTCCCTATACCTTTTAGCCTTCTTCCCCTACCCTTCACCTCCACACGCAGTACCTCACAGTCTCTCGTGCCTCCTTTCTTCACCCCACTACCAACTATCCCCATCCTCTGAACTACTGACAAAACACCTTGTGGCTGCTTATTCCACCCCCATAAAGTATTTTTCTTGTTATTTTAACTTGTACCTATGTTTTGAGTTATTCTGTAAGTTCTGAATCAAGCTGTATTCTTCATTGTGATGCACCTTTGCTTTCTAGTATTGTACTTTGTTTTGTAATCTATCCGTGGAACCTTTAAAAGAGCTTGCGCTCAAGGTCTTTTCGAATCACTAAATAAATAAAATAAAAAATTCATAAATAAATTAGTTGCATATGTGTTTGCTGGATACAGTACAAAGCCCTGCACAAACCGTTTCTTAAGAGTTAAAACTCAGTTTTGCATTGCATTGTGACTGGACTGATGTGAAAAACAATGCTAAACCAACTCACAGGTGGAACAGTTTAATGCAACTTGTACTGTAGTATCCCTCCCTTCCTTTGCTTTGAAAAGCCCCTCTGTCCCAGACTTGTTTATGCCTTTCATGTACTTGAAGGTCTCTATCATATCTCCCCTGTCTCTCCAATCCTCCAGTGAGTACATGTTCAATTCCTTCAGTCTGTCTTTGTATGGTAAGTCCCCTAGCCCCTGGATCATCTTTGTTGCCCTGTGTTGCACCCCCTCCAGTAACTTAATGTCTTTCTTCAGCTATGGGCACCAGAACTGCACGCAGTACTCCAGGTGTGGCCTCACCAGCATTCTATACAATGGCAGAATAACCTCCCCCACTCCTTAAGGATATACCCCTGGTGACACAACCCAGTATTTTATTGGCCTTTGCAGCCACTTTCCTACATTGAGCTGAGTTGTTCATTGATCCCGTTATAAGTACCCCCGATCCTTTTCTTCCTCAGTCATGGCAAGCTGTACCCTACCCAGATGGTAACTCCTTTTGGGGTTTTTGGCCCCAAAATGCAGCACCTTGCACTTTTTGGCATTGAACCCCAATTGTCAGATGTCCAACCAGGTCTCTAGCTTTGTCAGATCCTCTTGCAACCCCTGCCAGCCTACTAGGTCATTCACCATTGCTCCCATCTTGGTGATATCTGCAAACAGACTGATCTTGCTTTTGATGCCCACCGAAATGTCTGTAATGAATATCCCAGATAACACTGGCCCCAACACTGAGCCCTGAGGAACTCCGCTCATCATCACCCTTGGTGATGAGCACTCCCCAACCCCCAACCACTCTCTGTTGCCTTCCCCCTAGCCAGTTTCTTACCCATCCCACCATCTTATCACCCACCCCTGTGTCTTCTTGCTTATTTCCCAACCTCCCATGTGGCACAGAGTCAAATGCCTTGCTGAAGTCCAGGTACAGGACATCTACTGCATGGCCCCTGTCCAACTGTCTAGTAACCCAGTCATAGCAATCTACCAGATTGGTCTGACAGGATCGGCCAGTGACAAAGCCATGCTGTTGGCAGTCCTGCATCCCATTGGCCTCCAGAAGAGCCAGCAGCCTCTCCTTCAAGATTGTTTCATCAGTTTTCCCTACTATGGATGTGAGGCTCACTGGCCGATAGTTCCCTGGTTCATCCTTGGGCCACTCTTGTGAGAGGTACCCGTGAGCCATCCTCCAATCCTGAGGACACACCCTGGGTCCAATGAGGCACTGAACAGGTCTGCCAAGGGCCCTGCCAGGACCTCTGTCAGTTCCTTCAGTATCCAGGGGTGGAGACCAACTGGCCCTGGTGCCTTGTCCACCTTCAGTCCCCTCAAGCCCTCCAGAACCCTACTTTCTGTGATAGCCCTTTCTGTCACCCCTTCCCCCTCTGTACCTGCCTTCCCTCCCCCCTTAGGTATCCCCCTCCTTTCTGTTTAGTAAATACAGAGCAGAAGTATTCGTTAAGTGCTTCTGCCTTTTCCTCCCCCTTTTCCACCCATCCCCCTTGCTTCCTAATCCTTACTATCTGGTCCTTACCAGCTCCTCCTTTCCCTGATGTACCTGAAGAATTCCTTCTCCCCCTCCTTAATATCTTGCACTAGCCTGAGTTCCTTGGTTGCTTTTGCTGCTCTTACTGCCCTAGTCTCCTCCCTTGCTTCCTTCAGGTACTGCTCCTTGTCCTCCCCACTCTGTTGTCTTGTATCTCCTAAAAGCTGCTCTTTTTCTCCTTACTTTTTCCATAACACCCCTGCTCATCTAGCTTGGCTTTTTTGCCCTAGCCTTCTTACTCCGAGCCCAGATGCAGGATTTGGTTGCCTCCCCTATCCCCTTCTTTATGAGCTCCCATCTTTGGTTTGTGTCCATCCCAGGCTGGTTTCTGGCTAGGAACCCTTTTGCCACTTTCCCCATCCTCACAAAATCAGCCCTCTTGAAGTCCAGTATCTCTGTGTAGGATACTACTCCCTCTTTACCCGCATTCAACGTGAACCATACTGACTGGTGGTCACTCCCCACAAGAGGTTCATCCACCCTCAGCTCCCTCACACATTCCCCACTTGTCAGTACTAGGTCAAGGGTGCTCACCTTCCCCCCCGGTTGGCTCACTGACCATTTGTATCATGAAGCTGTCCTGCAAAGCATCCAGCAGTACCTGCTCCCATATATTGTTGGTGGTTGGGGTACCCCAATCTACTCGGCAGGTTGAAGTCTCCCACAACAACCACGTTCCCCTTCCTGCATGTCCTTCTAATCTGTTCTGCCAGTTTCCTGTCCAACTCCTCCATCTGGGAGGGTGGCCTGTAAACCACTCCCATCCAGAGAGTCCTATTCCTGGAATCCTGGATCAGCAGCCATAATGACTCCGTACTGCCCTCCTCCCCCTCCTCCGCTACACATTTCAGTCCTTCCCTTACATATAGCACCACCACCCTCTTCTCCCATTTGCCCTATCCCTGCAGTATAACATGTGCCCTGGTACCACCAGGTCCCAGCAATGGTATTGGGTGGCCCATGTTACAGTGATAGCTGCCATGTCCACCTCTCCCTCTGCCATGATGGTCTGTAACTCCGTCATTTTATTCCCCAGGCTTCTAGCATTTAAGGTGACCACCTTCCATCCCCTTACCTTCCCCCTACCCTTCCCTTCTAGCAACCCCTCTCACACTTTCTCCTAATCCCTTGCCTTGGTTTTGGGGGGTAAGCTTGTGTGACTTCCCATTGTTTGGCCTCTGCATGCCCTCTCTCCTCCTGCCACTCCCGCTCCTAGTTTAAATTCCCTGCTACCTCAATGTACTCCCCAATCCTTTTCTTCAACACATCCTTGTCCTCTTCACTTAAGTGTAGTCTATCCTTAGCGTAAAGGCTACTGTCTTACCAGGTCCTGCCCCCTCTCCCAACAACTCATACCCTTTGGCATGACACAATACCCCTAACCATATGTTAAATTCCTCGATACTCTGTTTTCTTGCTGTGCTTCTCCTTGGGTACTAGTAGTACCTCTGAAAAAGTTACTGATCTTCCTGCTCCCTCACATAATGTTCCTAGCTCCTCAAAGCTCTTCTGAACTACTAATGTTCTATTTGCTAGGTTGTTTTCCCAAATGTAATATTAAATGAGGTTTCACCCTTCCCTTCTGGCATACTTCAGGACTGACTGCCCCACCTTTTCTGCTGTCATTCCTGGCATGGACTCCACCAGATATGACTATGCCTTTCACCCTCACTACTCCACTTGACACCCTTAGTATTGAATCCCCAGTACTAATAGTCCCCATTTCATATATGCTTCCCTTCCCCTCTCTTCCTCTCAACTCTTTCCCTCCTGCCCATTTTCCCCATGTTGCAACTTCCCTATCAGTAATTCCCCTCTCCCATTTTCATTTTGGACATCCTCTTCCTCGCTGTGTGCATCTTCCCCCCCACCCGCAATTGTGCCATTGTTGTCTGAAGACCCTACTCCTATTTCTCCTACCACCTTATCCATGCTAGCTCATCCTCTCATACCAAGTCCTTGCCTGATACCTCCTCCCCTTCTCCACCCATTTCCTGCTTTCTCCTTCCTACTATCATCTGCCCCTCCATCTTTGTTCCCCTTACTTGGTGCCCCTAGACCTGGGTCCCCTTGACTCATTGACCCCTCCACTAACCTATATCCTCTTCCCTCTCTGACTGCACTAAGCTACCTCCCTTCTTCCTCACCTTCCTCCTCTCACTACTGACCTATAACCTCCAATTACCTGTCGTGCCTGCCACAACTCCCGTAGTTCCATGATCACTTTTCTGAGGTATCCTACTTGGCTACATACTAGACAACCCCCATTCTCCACGCAAAGTTTAAGAAATATTGGTGTTCTGCAGCTGTTGCATCCTACACGCATCCCATTTCCTCTTTGCCCTATGACCCCATGCTGTGCCATTTAAGGATCCCGTGTCTCCCCATACCACCCTCTCCCCATTCTCTATCCTTGCTAATCATGTTACATTATAGCAATTTTGCAGATATTGAATGCAAATGTTTTCTAAGCACCCAAAGATCCAGCAATACACTGTATCAGACCTCTCCCTCTGTAGTATTTAAATGGTGTATCTAGAAAGTCAACTGCCCAGAAGCAGGAAGTTGATGCCTCATATCCTGTTAGACCCTTTAAAAAGGCAGGATAGCCTAGGGTGGGCCTATCCCCTTGCCCCTTATAAGGTGGGTAGCCTGGGAAGGTGGGCCTATCCCCTTGCTCCAAAATCAATCTAAAAACACAGAAAACCTTTCCTCTTTTACTCACCCAGCTCCAACATTATTGTGCAACTGATTTAATGCCCCTCTGTTTATCAATCGCTACTCCCTCACGGTCAGTCATGCTCAGTCTACTGCTACCCTCTTCCCCTGTTGCAGCACTCACCCCAGAAAAAGCCTGTCCTTCCCCCAAATAATTCATAAAATAAAAACACTGGAGCCCCAGCTAAAGGCTGGAAAATTAATCACCCCACAAAGGAGAGACCACCAAAATGTTTGTGCAGCTTTACTTGGTGGTAGATTCTCACTTGCACCTTTATCTGTAACAAAATTAAAATGCTCAGCACCAGATGGACTACAAGAAAAACAAAGCTTTCAGCTACAATCCACCTGTTACCCTTCCCTGTCATGTGATTTACTCCTCTGAGCTCTAAACTTAGTAAATCAAGCTGCGGCAATGGGCACACTCTCCGAGAGAGATTCCTAGAAATCATGCAGCCTTTACAGGAGAAAGTAACAAAATCTCAGACAACCTGCAGCAAATTAAGACCTCAGTTCAATCTTTAACTACCGGGTGGAAGCACTAGAAGACAGATTGACTTCCTGGAGAAAAAACAAGACAGGAGTGAGATATCAGGACTCAGTTCGCCAGAGGTTTAAGAAGCTTGAAGAACAAATTGAGGACTTGAAGGGTAGAAGCAGGAGAAATAATCTCCTTGTTATTGGCATACCTGAAAAGGAAGAAGGAGCAAACCCTATACGTTACCTTCAGAATCTGTGTGAGAAGATCGCAGGGCCATCACCGAATGGAACAACCTACATAATTGAGCGGACCCATCATGCCCTCCTCCCTCCACCACCACCTAATTCTCCACCCAGACCCCTTATATTTAAGCTGCTAAACTTATTGGATAAACAATATATCCTGGTAAAGGTTAAGGAGTTACAAGATGTCTTATGGGAGGGGTGCAGAATCAGGATCACCCAAGATCTGCCACAATCAGTCAGAGTGAAAAGACAAGAAATTCATCCGGTTGTATCAAAGCTTATTGCTGCTGGGAAACCATTTCGAATGAAATATCCGGTGGTGACTCAAGTGAAAACCGATGATCAATGGATCTCATTTTGATTTTCATGACCAGGCTGTGCAGGAGCTCAAAGGCCTTTTTCCTGATATTTTTAAATGAAGAGATCTCTGAGGGTATGTGGTTCCACCTTGTTTTTCTAAATGGTGTGTAGAGCTGATACTTCTGATGGTATTAGTGAGAGTTTTGAGACAGTGACTTGTATCTGCGAGTGCTGTACACTGTATTTACACAGCAGCTTTCTGGGGCTCCAGTCTAGCATAACACGTGCAGCGCCAGCTAAAATCTGTTTTCTTTTTGTATGGCAAACCAGTCTCCAGCAATTTAAAGTACCTGCTATAAGGCAATGAACAAAGACTGGACTGATCTTAATTAGCACCTCAGATTCTTTTCCCTTTTGTAGCTATTCATCTGGTTCATCAATTTGGTTGACATCTAGAAACTGGCATCGGCCCACTGTTTACCGACAATCATACAGTAACTTTTGCAAGAAACACCCAGTCTGGAGTGAAAATCAGGGGTTATATCATTTTATTTTGTTACTAGACATTCCTGATTTATTTGAAACATTGGAACTTTAATTATCCACAACGTACTTTCTGGATGGTCCTGATGTGGATGTAGAAGAAGAGATTTACTTTCCCCAATGCTGGACATTTTATTTAAATAGTTAATTTATGAGATTTTAGTCTGGTAAATTCTGAGCAGTATTAGTTATAAGGTGAGGTGCTGAATCCGAGATAGAATTTATTTAGCATCAAGGAATGTCCTCTCCTTAATGTCTCAATTCATTTGCCTTTTTTCTACGATATTATTTGGCATGCCAGTTTGGTACCAGAGGGCATTCTCCTATGACCTATTTACAGGCCCGTCAGAAATCCTCATGGCCTAAGGGTTCATTAAGGAAGGAGAGGGTGAGTTTCTCTCCCTCTTTTTATGTAATGGGGAAACTACCATGAGGTCACAAATATGAATGTTTAGTTGTATATACTGTTTCTCTTAATTGGTTTGCAGCATTTAACAAAATTATTGTAATGCTTGTATAAGATTGGATATTTCAAACCTACTGATCGTAATTGATGTAGCAGGAAAGGGTGAGAGTGGGGGGTTCTGGTGCAACTCATTCTTGTGCAAGACATCACTCACCAGAGTTGATATAGTGGTATGGTTTAATGGAACTGGGGTTTTGGGAACATTGAACAGAACAAAGGTTTGTTTTGATTAGTATAAGGGTAGGGTTAAAAATATAAATGAGGGTAAGCTTCCTTTAATAATTTATATGGTTTTTGGGTACAATAATATCAAGTGTGTTAGCTTAGCCTACTTTTGTAGAACTCCTTTGGTTTTCAGACAGATAAACGCTATGGGCTATATTAAGCTAGATAGATTAAAGATACCTACCATTTCTCTTTAAATAGTTAGAATGAGTGAACCCTATAATGTGATAAGCTGGAATGTTAAGGGGGCCCGAGATAGGTGCAAGAGGCAAGTCATCCTTCGACACATTTTTCAATTAAAAAATGGGATTGCTTGTCTCCAAAAGACACATCTTCAATGACAAGAGGTGAATTTATTATCTAAAAACTGGGCAGGGCAGGTATACGGAGCAGGGAAATCCATGTGCAGTCAGGGAGCGGCAATACTAATAGGAAAGAAAATCCCCTTTAAACTAGAAAAAGAAATCTGAGACACTAATGGTGGATATATTATACTTTATGGAACTCTGGCCACTCAGCAAATAATCTTGGGGCTGTATATGGGCCAAATATTGAATCCCCTCATTTTTTCACACAACTGTTAGGTCTTGCAGTTACTACTCCACCTGTAGTGACCATTTTGGGGGATGATTGGAACATTGTTTCGTATACACACATTGATAGGTCTGACTCTCGTAAAATAGGACTATCACCCTCACAAAGGACTCTACGTGATCTGATGAGAGGCGCTGCTCTTGTTGATGGGTGAAGAGTGTTGAATGTGGGGTAACGTCAATATACTTCTTTTCACCGCCACATAACACTTTCTCAAGAATTGATTTTCTACTTTTGAGCTCCTTCTCCCTTCTTGGGATAATTAATGCAGATTTACATACGAGGTCATCTCTGACCATTCTTCTATCTCCTTACTACCTCCTAGGGCCTGGAATTCGAAAGGATGCTATTTGGCAATTAAATAATCAGCTGCTCCAAAAACCAGATTCCTTACAGCAGATTAAAACTGTTCTTACTAGTTTCATGATCAACAATAGGGGCTCAGTAACCAGAATTGATATGGTCTGGGCAGCCTTGAAATGCTCCCTTAGAGGTGAATGTCTTCAGATGGCTGCTGCGAAATACCAGCAATTTAGATGTCAGCAACATACCTTGCTTAGAGCCATCCATCAGTTAGAACGTAACCTTAACCACCACTCTCCAGATGCTGATTGGGCCAACCTACATGGTTTATAGGCCCAATATTCGGCCCTTATGTTCCAAAAAGTGGAGTTCTCGTTAAAACATACTAAAATTAAATATCTAGATACAGGGGAAAAAGCAGGCAAGTTACTTGCAATTAAGCTCAGGGAAGCTGTAGCCTCTCAAATCATCTGAAGTATTAAATATGACAAAGAGAGTCAACTTGTCACTACACCCAGAGGTATAGTTGATGTTTTAAAATCCTACAATCAGAGGCTGTATACTGTAGACCCATTTGATTGACCCACAGATATAGCCATCTCTGGATATCTCAATTCTATTGATCTCCCCAAATTACTCCCCTTTCAAGTGACTTCCCTTGGCAAACTAATTAGTGTCTAAGAAGTCAATGTGGCGGTTGAACAGCTTTCAGCAGATAAATACTCTGGACCAGATGGTCTCTCTAAGAATTTATATAAGGCCTGTTAATCAGAAATTGCCCCTCTCCTAGCAGAGGTGTATAACTTCTGGTTTGCTGAAGGTATGTCAGAACCAAATTTCCTTAATGCATTAATTACTCTCATACCCAAATCAGGTAAGGATCCCCTTTATCCAGAAAGTTACAGATCCATTTCATTGATTAATTCTGATGTCAAGATATTGGCCAAAATTTTGGTGAATAGGTTGGGATCTGTATTGCCTAATCTCATTGGCAGGGAACAAATTGGTTTCATGACCGGTCAGTCATCAGTAGATCATATACATAAGCTGATGCACATCATCTCAGCTTCAGGGACACGGATCTTCCTGCAGTGTTGGTGTCCCTGGATGCGAAAGTTGACAGGGTTTCATGGGATTTCCTCTTTGCAACTTTGACCCACTTCGGGCTTCCTTCAGGCTTCCTTAGGTGGGTCAGATTATTATATCCTTCACCATCAGCTCAGATCTGGTGCAATGGCCTGTTGTCTGATCCCTTCTTGCTTCAAAGAGGAACCAGACAAGGATGCCCCCTTTCCGCACTATTGTTTAATCTTTATCTAGAACCTCTGATCAGAAAATTAATAGCTTCCCCACGACTTCAGGGAATTAAAATGGGAGATAAATATTATACTGTATCTGCTTATACAGATGATCTCCTTTTGCACCTTGAGAACCCCATAACAAGTATCCCTTCTCTCATTGAGGAGATTAATTGTTTTGCTACTGTCTCCCACTACAAACTTAACCCCTCTAAAACAAAAGTTTTTCCACTGAATAATAAAACCCACCATTCAGTCATAAATAATATTACTCTTTCATGGGAACCCCACTGCTTCACCTACCTTGGAATTCAAGTTGTTAGAGAGATCCCCACTATGCTTAAACTTAATCTGTCTGATTTACTAAATACAATTAAAAAATATTTAGATAGATGGGGTAGTCTCCCCTTTCATTATTGGGTATAATAAATACAGTCAAAATGAATATTTTACCCCTGGTGTTATACCCTCTTGGAATGCTGGGTGTTTTTCTGTCCAATAACTGGTTTACTAAATTACAATCCATGCTAACTGTCTTTTTGTGGAAAGGCAAGGGCATCAGAGGCTCCTACCTAAAGCTCACTGTGCCAAAATTGCAGGGAGGTCTAGCTACACCCTCTTTTTTGCCTACTATTGTACCCACCATCTCAGTAGACTGGCATACTAGTCAAAGGAGGTACCAGGCAATGAGTCACAGATATATTTCCCCTGTGACTGGACAGTGAAATCATTAGCTGTTAATGTTGTTGTGCTCTCCTTCCTTTATATTTGCCACACCCAGAACACTTCCTAAAAACCACTCCGAGTACCCCAGTCAGTTGGTCAGCTCAGGCATACACTAGCTGCAAATGCATTTGTCATGTAATTGGCATCTTTCCTTGACCATTCTATTATGGGCAATCCCATTTCAAAATTGGACCTAAACCCATTTCTTCAACTTTCTGGCCTCCTTTGCTCAATAAAAGATATCAGATCTCTATGCTGAAGGGAAAATAATCTCCTTCCCTTTTTAAAACTCAATTTAGCATGCCAATAATAAGCTTTTTAAATATAAACAGCTCAAGGAGGCTATTACTGCCCATTTGGGACATATAGGATGCAAGCAGGGTCTACTGATATCTTAAACACCCTCCTGCAATGAGCTGGACAACCTCAGGCAGTATCTGCAGTATATAAGGAAGTCCAAATACTTGACTCAAATTTGCCTCAAGGAGTTTGTTACAACTGGTCCCAAATATTATCTCTTAGTGCCGAAACTAGCTTCTGGAGGAATTTGTGGCAAACAGTATATAAATTTGTGAAGCAAAATAGATTGTGTTTGATACAATTTAATATCACGTACAATCTATATTTTACTCTGCTTAAACTTCACAGATTAGGTCAATTGCCCTCCCCTGATTGCTCTAGATGTGGCAGTTCCCCAGGAACGTTATATCATATGTTATGGGAATGCTCGATGGTCCAGACCTTTTGGCAATCTATTAGACAAACACTTGATCCATTATTGGATCTAGACTCACTTTTTACTCCAGAAGCCTGTTTAATTTATGTTTTTCTGACAGGCACTCCTAATCTTAGAAAGGCACACTTGGCCCTGATCTCGACCACAGCCAAGTTAATTATTATGAGACACTGGAAGGATAATATACTTTTGTCAGTTTTTGAATGGCATAAGGAATAGTTATTTGCTCTCCAATTAGAAAAGCACATCCATTCTCTGGCAAACTGGTCTCAGGTCTACCTCCTTAAATGGGGACCATGTGATGCCTTGCTTAGTACATGGGAACCGTAAGTGACTAAAGTCTACATTGTTCTACATGTGTACTCCTACCAGAATGAACAAAGACAGAGTTGATATGGGGTGGGTTAGGAGGGTTTTGGGGGTAAGAATTGGAATCTGGGGGAAGGGGAGAATGGGGGTCTATCTCCAGTATGTAAGTCATTGTATTCCTGTATCAGATAATGGATGTGAACATTCTATTGGGGTTGATCCTCCTGATTACCCAACTGCTACCCAGATGTATGTAATATTAAGCCATTTTTGGAAGAAAAAGCTAAATAAAGTTTACTGAATAACAAATAAAAAAAAAAAAGAGTTACCTCAAATACCCACAAATTCAAAATCTGAGTTGATGGGCGGGTTGGTGGTTAGTTGGTGGAAATGGTAAATGAAACTGGCATCAGAATTCATAGCTAACCACTTTGGGGAACCACTTCTTAATTTAGGACATATTTAAAGACATCATTGTTAAAGGGGGCATTATTTAAAGAGCTAGTATACTGGCTGGAATTAATAGAAACTCTAAGAAGTATACAGATCAAGGTAGGGTTGTAGAAGCAGTAGCACCCAAATCTTTAATCTGAAGTATGTTTTTTCTTTAGTTTTGCTAATTAGGAGGTTTTATAACTGACAGTACTAGATGTGAGATTTGGAATAATGCTCTAGCTTGGAGGCTGACATATTTTTTCACCTTATCCATGATTAGTGTTGTGACCTCACTGACTGTGACATCACTAGTAATCAGGAAGAGACAGTCTCCCATTGCTTGACTTGTAACTTGTGATACATGCTATCAATCAAGCAACCTGATCTGTGATGTAATGATGACTGAGATTACATGTTGATATAGTAGCAAAAATATAGATTTACTGTAGATAGAGTATATGCTTCCAGGAAAAGCACTGCTTTTCACATCCAATATAGTAAGTAGTAAACAATCTAATGAGTACTTTGCAACATGAAAACACATCAGAAGTAGAAAGTAATAAAGGACTTCTTTAAAGGATTTTTTACATTTTATTGTCTGCTATTTGCTGGCACAACTAGCCCTTTAAGACCAGCCACATCTGTTTAAAGGGCTGCTTTTATTGTAGGAGGAGGTTTATTTTAAGAGGGGAGAGTTTTATCTGGAAGGGTGTTGGTGCTTAATAGAGACAAAAAACTGAGTATAATCCAGTCTGCATTAGACTCTCATACCATTCAGTTGCTTTAGCATTTCTCAAGTAGTTGCATAATCACTGATGGATCCAACCTAAAGCCATGTAAAAATGGTTGCCTAAGAGTTGCAATTAAGTTTTCCATTACACTGCAACAGAATTGTAGATGCATTCCAGTCTTGTTGCAGGAAAAATGTTGTAATAGCTGCTCTTAAGCTGGTGAAGTGTTGAAAACAACACAATATGCATCACCATTGCATTATCGTCTTTTAAAAAAGCAACTTAAAACTGACTCATTGGCATGGCATTTTATAAAGTCTAATGCATGGCAACTATACACAAGGCTGTGTTTCCATAGAGTGGTTCTGATGACATCATATGGACCTCTCCAGTGAAGCTCAAGAGGTCCCTGCTGTGATCAGAATGCCTGAAATGAAAATACAGCTGAGTTGTGCATGGTTGCCCACATTTTATTTTGTATAGTTTATAGTTTTTAACAGAAAGTAAAAAAGTTGCATTTTTTTTCTGTCCAAGAAGCTTTCTGTTTAATTTTTAAACAGAAACCTACCCTCATCTAGCTGCAGAGAACACACTTGGGTGATGGTAGATTCTGTTTTTTTCAAATGCAGAAACAGAAGACTTTTTCTTAGTGGAGGAAGTGGGCTCTGGAGGATGGTGTGGGTTCTGAGTGTAGGGGGAAATTAAATTAAAACAGCAGGAGGAACAAGTTTACATGCTAATTAAAAAGTGGTTGTGCCACAGAAGGGTACAACAGCATTCTATGACTTTTGAATTCTGATACAACAGCTTTTTATTTGGGATAGAAATCCATGCACAACAAGGGATAACCATATACTATAATGTGTATTGTATGGTACTGACTGTCTAATTTAATATGTCATAAGTGAATAGCTAAGTGATGCAGATGCCAGAAAAATTACCAGCAAATATTTTGTTTTTTTTATGTCTATATGTATTTATTTATTTATTTAAGTCTTTGCTAACCATGTTAAGTGCACTGATCCAGGGAACCATTTTTAGGTACGACCCGGGCCACACAGGTGGCAGTTACAGAGGTAGTCACAAGTAATATAATGAGTACAAGCCATGTGGATAGTCAGATATCATTGGTGAAGAAAGTGGAAATACAGACATCATTGGCAAACAAAGGAAGTCACATAGGAAAGAAAATTAAGGAGAGGCTGACAAAAACAAGTACATCATGATAAGCAACAATTATTGTACAATTATGTACAAAGGATAAGTGCAAATTAATGCATGATGTAAAAAAAAAATAAAACATACAAGATGATAGCCTAGAGGGAGAGCCCAAGAAGCAGACAGTGAGGGATGTAAGAACGGAGCCCAAAGAAATGAGACAGGGCAGGGGAGGCCAAAGCAGCCCAAGATGGAAGAGTCAGAAAGGTGTTGGTGGTGGGGTTATTCAAGCTAGCAACATCATGTGACCTTATCAAGCAGCCAGGATTTGAGTTGTGTTGCTAGTCTTGTTTGTAGAGCAGAAAGCAGCTAACTAAAAGTTATGTAACCTGTTACTTGATAGGGGATGCTGTGTATGTATATCTGAAATTCTACCTGTTCTGAGAGCAACATCTACCATGACACAGAAAATCAAAGCCCTAAATGAATGGCTGAGAAAGTGGTGTTTTAAGCAAGATATACCCTGTATTACCCACTGGGAATCATTTTCAGACCATTCTTCCTTGTTTTGCTGGGACGGTTTACATCACAGTCGTAGGGGTAGTACGGGGAAAAGTATCACTAAAATCATAAATCATTGTTTAAACTAAAAACAATGGGGGAGACTGGGTCTATTCCCAAGTCTCTAAATACTTACCAAAATATTATTACAACTAAATGTAAATTCCTAGCTTTGAATGCAAGATCTTTAAACCAACTCAAATTAGCAGAACTCAAAGCCAAATGTAAAACTTTAAATATAGGTGTGGTGGGAGTAACTGAAACTTGGTGGGATGCATCCTCAATTTGGTCCAGAGAATTCCAGGTTATAAGTTATATCATAAAACAGATTAGATAAGCAAGGCGTGGAGTTTGTATGTACATAAGAAATGATATTCTTTCTTTGAAGTGTGTTCTCCTTTCCTTTGGAAAGTATATGGGTTAAAATCTTATTGAAGGAGCAGTCCTATATAACTATTGGTAACATCTATCGACCTCCATCTGCCAATTTAGATTACACAACTGATATGTTTAAAGAAATTACACATTTTTCAGAATCTCAAGATACTGTAATATTTGGTAACTTTAACCTCCCTCATATTAACTGGGACTCATTCTTGGGACAGTCCTATGCTGAGAAAGGACTAATAGATGTGGTAGTTAGTACTGGATTACAACAACTTGTTACTGAACCCACTCAAGGTCCTAATATTTTGGATCTATTATTTACTAACATAGAGCAACAAATTAGCAATTTACAAATTTGGGATCCACTTGGGACCAGTGATCATTCATCTATTCTTTTTGAAATTCTACAGTTTAAAACTACACAAAGGAAGTTATATTGTATAAAAAACTATAATAAAGCAAATTTTTCTAAAATCAATGAATAATTACAAAACATAAACTAGAAATCTAATCTTCTTAATTGTACAACACAACAAGCTTGGGACTTTTTTAAAAACATTGTACATTATTTGGAAAATACCTTTATTCCATCTAAGAAGAAATTTAATAATAAAGGAAAAATTCCCTTGGTTCAACAAGACAGTTAAAATCAGATTAAAATAAAAATTTAACTTTTAGGAAACTTAAGAATAGTTCTGTTCCATTTAAAACTACTCTATTACATAAATACAGACTATCTGTGAAAACTTAAAAATTCTATTAAATTGGCAAAAAATAAGCTAGAATTTAAACTAGCTCACACAAAAGACTGTCAAAAATCTCTTTTCTCCTATATAAATAGTTAAAAAGGTGTATCAAGGACCATTGGTCCCATTATAACCAATGGCTCTTCTCTATCTGATATAGAAACCTCGAATCTCTTTAATAAGTACTTTTGTTCTGTCTTCTCTCAAAAATCACCTATTAGTACATTTGAAGTTCACCACTTAGACTATCGTAGGTTCTATCCAACTGACATTATACAGGCTATCAAAAAACTAAAAAAAAATACTAGTCCGGGCCCAGACGGTATTCATCCATGGTTTCTGATCGAAACCTCTATAAATATTTCAATACCTTTGTCAATTATCTTCAAGAGATCCTTACAAGAAAGCATTGTACCAAATGATTGGCGTTCAGCAATAGTTACTCCCATATTTAAAAAAGGCAATAGAGGTTCTGTGCAAAATTATCGTCCAATTAGCCTGACCTCAGTGGCTGGTAAATTAATGGAACAAGTAATGAAGCTCTAATAGATCAAGATTGTAAAAAATTAGGAATTTATGATTCAAATCAGCATGGGTTTACTCCTAAGTATTCCTGCACCACCAATCTGATATCTTTTTACAATAATATAAGTACTCTACTAGTTGTGGGTATCCCTACTGATGTAATTCTTTTGGACTTTAGTAGAGCATTCGATAAAGTCTCACATGAAAAACTCATTACTAAAATGCACAATCTAGGTTTATCACCTGATATTGTCAACTGGGCTTTAAACTGGTTGACAAATCGTTCTCAGAGAGTCATAATTAATGATAGCTTGTCTGATTCGGGTAGTGTGACAAGTGGTGTACCACAGGGGTCAGTCTTGGGACCAACATTGTTTAATCTCTTTATCAGTGATTTACAAACAAGGCCAAATAACTTCATGGTTAAATTTGCAGACAATACTAAATTGGGGGGCAAGGTTAATAATTAAGAAAATATTTCTGCATTACAGAAAGATTTGGAAAAATTAACACTTTGGGCAAATGAAAATCATATGCAGTTTAATCAAGACAAATGTTTAGTAGTGCATTTCGGTGTAAATAATCCAAAAACGATATATTATATAAACGGACTACCACTTCACTCATAAAATTGTGAAAAGATTTAGGATATATGTTAATAATAAACTTACGCCAAATGATCACTGTTTTAGAACTGTTTGCATGACCAACAGACTTTTGAGGCAAATAAAATGCACTTTTGTTAATCGCACTGAACAATGCCTTATTCCATTGTATGGGGCATACATTAGACCGTATCTAGACTATGGCTCCCCTTTCTGGAATCCAAACCAAAAAAAAAGACATAGCAATTCTTGAACAGGTTCAAAGGAGAGTAACTAGAATGAATCCAAGATTAACAAACCTGGATTATCAGAACAGATTAAAAGCTACTGGTCTCTTCTCTCTTCAAACTAGAAGATTAAGAGGTGATATGCTTATGGTTTTTAATTTAATAAATTCACCATATCTAATGGAAAAATGTCATCTAACACTCTCCAAAAGGAGACATGTTCCAAGACTGCATAATAAACAGCTTGAAGTAAAAACTTATAAAACCAACAAAAGGGGGAAACTTTTTTCCAATAAGAGCATCCATTGTATGGAACACCTTGCCACAAGAATTGGTAGAGGCAACTAGTGCCACTGTCTTTAAAAACAAACTAGATGTTTGGTTGAGGGATAATAGATAAATAATGTCCCACATAGTGTGGGGAACAGTCTCGATGGGCTCTGGCCTTCTTCTGTTCTTTCATACCAAGTAATACCAAGTAGTAAAAGTGGCATGGGAGTCCAGAGAGCAGATGAGCATGGGGATTCTGTTCCACAGAATAGGAGCAGCTACAGATAACCCTCTGCTACCCATAGCCGAGGAGACTTTTGGGGTATCTGGAGGGACGGTGACAGATAATGCACACAGACACCTTGAGGGAGTTCTGGTTTTGAGGAGAGACATATAAGGGGAGGCTTCACCATACCTGATGGCACTGTTCAGGAGGTGGCCAAGTGCTGATCAAATCTGCAGTGAAGTGGAGCCAGCCAGGAGTCTGGTAGAGATGGCAGTGGTGAGTGGAATATGGTGCAAGGAGAGTGAAATGACATATGTTGTTGTAATTGAGAGAAGTACTGTTAGTCAGATCTAAGATTTGATTGGTGACTGCTTCTACAACCCTACATTGATCTGCCTACTTCTTTTTACAGAAGGATTAGGATCCATTCTCACAAATAATCTTGTTTTTATAAATTGAAAGAATCTATATACTGAAAGTTGTAGTTTTAAATCATTCCTACATCTCAGTCACTGTACTACAGACCATAATTTTGCTCTGGTTCAAAAGACATAGAGTGCCCCATGAATGAAAATTAAAAATACTCAAACTCATATAGCCAGTCAGAGGTATTTGGTAAACAAACACAATAAACCTTTGGTTAACCCCTGAAAACTTACATGTAAGTCTTCCTGCTGAAATTTCTACAAGAAATAACAGTTTTATTTGAAATTTTCATAGTGTCTTGGCCAACATTACTTCATCAATAAAACAAGTTCATGTAAATAAGTAATCCCATCAGCCTGGCAGAAAATCTACCACTCACAACACCAGATGCCATTGTCTGGAAATGAGCTCAAAAACAGGGGCAAGCTGAGAGGCAGGAGAATCAAGAAGCCCACTTGAAGCTTTCCTTCTCCAGGAGGGAGAAATGCCATCTTCCACTGCAATACTACCACCTGGGAAACCACTGACAGTGCTCATACATCTCAAGGCATTTGAAAACATATTTATTTTAACAAGCGTTTGTGGAGTATTAGTCACTTTTACCCCGAGCACATCCTAAATTGTTAAACTGTTATATTGTTTTACTGTTTCATATGTAGAGAATAATGCCTGTGCAGGTGTGTGTTATGAGGATTTTTGAAAAATTCTCATAAAATAAACTTTGCATGACGATTATTTTTTATAATAACTTGTGCAAAGTTTCAATGGGGGAAAAACTGAAAGCAGTATTTGTGGGAGTGAGCATGTCCCTGAGCAGCCATTGTACTCACACAAATACAATGAAGTGAGAGCATGAGGAGGAAAATGCTGTAATAACCCACTATTTAGTAATTATGGAATTCAGTGGATTACTATGGTGTTTTATCAGGTCTGAAAATTCAGTCATTATAGGGGGTCACCGGTTATTATAATCTATTTATAATTATGTATCTATTTATTCCTCTGGTTTTAAAGTGGATGGGTTATATGTATTTATGGTTCCATGTATCGCCCTGGTATATTGTAATGGCACCCTGAGACTCTAGGAAAAGATGCCATAAATAAAGACTAGTGCTACTATCACTACTAGTACTTCTGAAGACTAGAGCAGTTTGGGAGGGAGAATGTCAGCTGGCTCTGCATGTTGTCACACCACTGCATGCATGCATATGCTTGTATTGGGGGTACTTATTGCAGGAATCTTTGTGTGATTGGAAAAAATTATGGAAACACCACTGGCTGGCAGGTGATGCCTGGTGCACTAGGTCCCTACTCTGCCTCCCATACCTCCATACTCACCTGCACTTTGAGTGGAGGCCCTTTACCTCTATGGATGGGGGTAAGCTGCAGAATTAAATGAAGGCAGCAGGTATGTGTGGCAGGGCTCAGTATTTAACTTGGTTTAACTTGGTGTTGTGAGACAAAGTAGGCTACTTGCTCATTAAACTGTTTTCCACTTATAGTGGGTTAATTTGACAAGTCCGTTGCACAATAAGAACTCATCCAACTTTTTTTTAAACTTCCCAGCAATGGCGCATTAAAAATATGATTTGGTAATGCATTCCACTTTCAGGCAGTATGTATATTGAAATAGTTGAAACGTTTAATTGTGAGTACTCTCAGTATCTCTCAGTCTTTATTGTGTGACCTAAGAATGTTTCTTCTATTCAGGCAGCGTATGCCACATTGATTCATCAGTGAAGAATCCTTCATAATTTTATACATGAGCAAGAAATCTCCCCGAGTTCTTCTAGTCTCTAGTGAGAACAGTTTGGGTTTACTCAATCTAACACTACAATGTAGGTTCTTTAGCCCATGAATCAATTTGGCCGATCTCCTCTGTATTTTTTTAATTAAATTAATGTATTTTTTAAGATAAGGACACCATAGTGGAGTTCCGTAATCTAGGTGAGATATAATGTATGTTTTGTAGAGTTTTAGAATACAGTCTTCTTCCCTAGAGAGAAAGGCTTTGTTTATCAAGCAGATGAGTCAATTAATGTTCAAGGCAAATGTTCTGACAGTGCATTGAAGCAGACAAGTTACAGTCAACCCATACCCCAAGGTCTTTTTCACTTGTAATGGATCTGAGTACCTTTCCATTGAGATAATACTTATAACCTGGGTTATTTTTGCCAAAATATATTACAGAGAATTTTATTTCATTAAATTTCATTTTGTTTTCAATTCCCCATTGTTCAATAGCCTGAAGATCTTTATAAAGTAATTGATGTTTATGGTAGGAATATACATCTCCACCTATGTTTGTGTCATCTGCTAATTTGGAAATGACACTAGCAAGCCCTTTACTCATATCACTTATGTACAGTCCAAATAATACTGGGTCCAGAACTGATCCCTGGGGTATTCCACTTGAGGCATTGCTATCTTCAGGGTAAACTGAATTAATTTTCATAGACTGCTTCCTGTCTATTATCCATTTGCTTATCAATATAACTATATATTTATTTAGTCCCAAGTTACATAATTTCATAATGAGTTGGTCATGGGGAACTGTACCAAATGCTAGGGGGTGAAAGGGTTCAGAGATTGAAACAAGCTGTCCCTGCCAAGTGTTCCTTTCCTGGTCAAAAGTTGAAAATAAATAAAACAGAATGAGCTGTCAGAACACAGTTCTGTAGAAAAGTAAACTCAATATTCAGCACCTCTGGATTTGTTACTCACATGTTCCTAAAAATGAACAAGGCTGAGGCATTTCCTAATTATGTGCTGCTGATGCCCAGCATTGATTCACAATGTCCTTTCCAACAAGTTTACTGACATGAACACTTGCCATGGATGTTGCCATGGGTATGAGATTAAGGAGCTCACCTTCCACTCAGGGACCTCAGGTTCAAATTTGGAGTTTGTAATTCCAAAAAGCTGTGAGAAGAGGTATTAAAGCAGTCTTTAGGATGATTTCTCCTCCTTGGGGTTGGTCTCTCATGTTCATTGCAGAATATATCCCAGGTGGTCATAGGGGGATGGGTACCCATTGTGCCATGAATGTCCTTATCCCAGCATCTGTATGCTGATGTGATGGAAGCCCTTTTGGTCAAGAGTGTGGAGACACCAACACCAGGGTCCTGGTCTGGAACTAGATGTGAGGAAGAATGTCCTCTTGGACCATGGACGTATTGGCAGGACTGTGGGAGGTAGGAGAAAAAGGGGAACATTTGAAAACTCTAAAATAGAATGATTAAAAAAGTGCCCATCTTAGCTTGAATAGATGTCATTAGAAACCAGAAGTTTACCTTCTTCACACATTATTTCCAAAGATGGGAACTCATAGACCTTAAGGCATTTGCACACATATCTGAACAGGTACAGGGTGCTCCTGTTAGAAGTTGCCCATTCAGGTAGTTTGGCACTAGTTATGCTAATGCGATGTTTGTGTACAAGAGACTGCAAAGGCAGTGTTCAGAAAATTTACCAGACCAGACACTGGGGAATCAGCCAAAGTATCCATACATTAATTGAGAAGTTAACCCAGGTCCCACTCTTACTATTTCTGGTGGCTGTCCAGTTGGAAGTTAAAGTTCCCATAGCACTTATCAGAGCAGGGAATTTCCCCAAGTTCCCTACCCAACAATCCGCCCGTAAACAAAACAGGTCCATGTAACTCACCCCCAGAACATGCCTGGAAATGAGCTGGCACAGCTCTGTGTACCTTTCCTTGTCAAAATTTACGAACAAATAAGTACAGACAAACAAAAACATTTGGCAGCCAGAAAATGACCAAAGGTCCATCCAGTCTGTGCTGATCCTATTTACTACTGCTCCAGCCTGTTGCTGGCAGGCTTCTAGACTTGACATGTACTAGTAGCACAGTCCTTTTTTCGCTGTGCCCCTAACTCTCCATCCCCAAGTCGCACAGTTACAAACTCTTATATTTATTGCATTCTTTTATGAAACCCTACATTGTCTTTTCATCAGCCACTTTTCTTGGCATGATATTTAGGTGTGGGAAAACTGCAGATTACGCTTCTGCAAAAATTTAGAATTCCACGATTTCCACAGAATTTCGACACAGAGATTCTCCTTTGGCAAAATTCACACTTTCCGTGGAATTTTCTCTGATTTGCTGAATAATTAAGTGTACTGCAGAAAATATATAATGAACTGTGGAAAATATTTATTACAGAAAAACACCGCCAGAAGTGTAATTCAGAAAATGTATTCTGCAAGGTATGTAGTCATGTGATTTCTTAATTTAGTCAAGAATTGAATTTGCAAAGCACTGTTTCTTACCGTTCTTGTCTCTTTCTTTAGTGATACTCTCTCTTGTTCAAAGTTAAATTTTATATGGTATAATTCAAAACTGTAATTTACTATAACTTCATCAAAATTCCACGGTATATCCTAAAGTACGACATTTGTTAACATTTTCATGGAACACCCAAAAGTTCCTAAGCAATGCTGTCACCTGATATTTTTGATTAGGCCCTACCCTTGATCAGGACCTCAGTTACTTCATTAAGGGCTTTAGCTCCATTTGTGACATCTATGCCCCACTCAGGAAAAGAAAATTTGGGGACAGGCAAATGGCTGGATTGATGGGGAGCTCTCTTCCACCTGAAAGAAAAGGACATACTCTGGGAGAAGGCCAGAAACACAGGTAGCAAGCATGACTACCAGTGCTACAGAACAGCCAAGAACCATTGCAGCAAGCTAATCCAGCTTGCTACTAAACTAAAGAAGACCAAGGCCATGCTTATGTCCAGCCCCCACAACTAAAATAATCACCACCCCTCATCATCTCCAACTCATGCAGTGAGTCGCTGGAACAAGTTCACTTTTCAAGTATCTGAGGGTCACAATAAATGATACCCTCATGTTTGCTCACCATATTGACTCTCTACTCAAGACAGTCATTACCAAGATTGGTTCCTGTACAGGCACAGGCAATACCTCTCTCCCGGGGCCCTCCACTTCTCAGTCCACAGTTCAATTATATCTGCTATTGACTATGGACTAGTGGTGTACAGGGCTGCAACAGATACAGCATTCAAGAGGGTTCAGACTGCGCTCAACAAAGCCTGCAGACTCACCCTGGATGCTGAGCACATTCCAGGTGCTGAGACGGAGTTGCTCATATCTGAGTCGCTCAATCTCAATTGCCCTTTTAACGGTATAACCTCTGCTCGACAGTTTAACAGCAGGTATTGAAGAAGAATGATTTGAAGCTCTTTGTAACATACTTTTGTAAATCAAAAAATATATATTTCAAAGCACTTTGTGGCATTTCTTATTTGTGACAATTTTTCTGTGAAATCTCTGATGATGTTTTCAGTGTTTTTCTGCCATATAATTGTTAGCTTATTGATTTTAGATGTTCTGAGATACTTATTTGTTTGCACACTGGTGGGTGATGAGCATACCTCTTAACTGTCCCTAATTTTCAGGTATGTCCCTGATTTTACCTCAGAAATGTATTCTGTCCATCCTAAGTTTGGCATTTTTGTCACCAAAGACTAGGGATTTGAATCACAAAATAATGCCTGCCATTAGTGTTACAGTCTAGTTCTCATTAAGAAAATGCTAGTCATGCTAAGAAGCATGTTGTACACAACTTCTGGAACTAGTATTACTATCTTTTCAGATGTGTCCCTGATTTTGGTCATTTGTCCCTGATCATTTTAAGTCTTATCCCTGATTTGTGATGAGGGAGGTTGAGAGGTATGGCGATGAGAGAAAATGGTTCTTGTGGTGGCAGAAATGTGGGGAAAAAAGATGTGTTCAGCATCAAGCAGTAGTGGTGATGGGCATGGAGGTGGTGCTGGCACCTTCTGCTTAGTGTCAAATGTTCCCACAATTGGGGGGGGTGCTTAATCAGCTGGGGCCAGCATCAGTATTGTTAGTTTTTTATGGGACAGGATGTAACGCTAAACCAAAAGGCAGTAATTTCTATGTCAAGCACAAAAATAATTCAGGCAAGTCTGTGAAAGCTGTGACAGCACTAATGCTGGACTCAGGAGATGTTGGGTACTTATGGAGGTGAATGCAACTGAAGCAGCAATAGTGACTAAAACATAAGCTATTGCCTGAACGATGAAAGAGGAATCCACAGTTTGCAGGATATTCTGAGGTTTACATAGGCCACTGCTTTTTTAACTTTCTCTTTATAATTCTTTCCTGTCTCTCACACCTGCCTCCTTCAGGAACTCACAAGGCACGCACAATCCCCTGTACTCCTACCTGCAATGACCACCCTCCATGGAGACCAGGTAGTTGTGGAAAGTGGCATTTTTAAAATAATTATTTGCCTCAAAAGGACTTTTTTTGAACAACTATATCCTGTCAGAATGCACCAAATATCATTAAAAAGAAGCATTTATCGTCAAGCTCTTAAAAGCAATTTTTACTTTAAATGTATTTATTTATTCATTTATTACTTTGTTAACTGGGTTGGTACACTGATCCAAAGACCTTTTTCAGACATGGCCCAGGTCAGAAATTGTCACATACAGAAAGGTCACAGTAAGGACAGGTAAATACACAGTGTTCTACAGTAACAAACAGCAGACAGCATAGATCTAGTAGCTACACAGTGTTTGGCAGCAATAGCTGAAGCTCAGAGTTAACATTGACAGATAATGAGTAGTACTTGACAGAAAATATACATACTACTTACAAATTATAATTTATGGGTTTATTTACAATTTGCAGGTAGCAAGCAGCTGACTCCTGTGTAGGGTGCTGGCCAGCAAGCTAGTCCCTAGGTACAAGAAGAAGGAGATGGCAGGGGGCAATGGAGGCCTAGACAGATTGAGCAGGTGAGCCAGGAGCCTGGGGACAGGAACAGGTCATGGAGAACAGGAAGTGGGTTTTATGGGGTATGTAAATTTAGTGGGGGGGTGGAATGCAGTGGGGGCAGAGGAGGTCATTCAGAGGAGGCACAGCAATGGAGAAGGCCCTTTGACCCATCCTGGTGATAATATGTGGATGGATGAGTTGAGGTGGGATGAGTGGCAGAGAATGCAGTTATGAGTCTTGGGCAGACTAGATGAGATAGAGGGGAGTATGATGGGCAGAAGGTGGCATCCCCAATGGTCAGGACCAGTAAATAGAAGTGTCAGGCTTGAGGAGGAAGCCAAGGCAGGGAATGGTAGAGACAGCAGTCTTGCATGAAGTAAGAGGCACAAATGATGAAGTGGCAAATCTGGCCAGTCTGTGTGCTCTTAGACCTTAAAAGAACTTAATAGCCACTTGAACCTGATGAGGACTTTAATGCCAGCCTGCATTTCTTAATAAGACCTTAGCTCACAAGCCCAGTAAAGTTTTTATTTTATCTTTTATAGTGATTTTTCTCCTTCCTGCCTGCATTCACTCTGTTCTTTAAAGCATCACTAGCCTGCAAACCCTAAAAATGGATGTAATAGCAGCCTGCATTCCCTAATCCCTGAAACGTTTTTTTTTTTATAATTTTTCTCCTTCCTGCCTTCATGCCTCTAGTCCTTAAAAGGTCTTTTGTTAGCTCCTGAGCCCTGCAAAGGGCTTTTTAAAATGAATTTGATGCTTGCTTGCCCTGATACAGTAGGTCCTTATAATTATTTACCCAAGTCCTTAAAAGAGCTTTTAACTATATATTATACAGCTCAGCAGAGGGTCCCTAAAACACCATATCAGTAGCCATTAATAGGATTGTTTGTGAGTACTGATTTTAAGCCCTTAAAGAGATGTTTTTCTGTGTATTGCCTGCTGCTCCGACAACCAGTTCAACTCCCCACCCCAACATGTTTTGATGGGCTGAATAGCACACACCAGCAACAATCAATGGGGGAAGGATCAGTGCCAGCAGAAGCCAATTAATGCCTCCACTCCTAACTGTGATCTAATGCCTAGTGAGAGCACCAGATGCTCCTCACCCCCTATGAAAGTGCTTGCCCCACTAGAAGCTTCTGGAGCAGTGTCCTCAAGGTCCCCAGATGCTGTACCTAGCAAGAATAAAGAGCATTTGCCCACCGCATGCCTAAATGGATTAATAACCTGCCACCTAGTATCACTTCTAACTTAATGCTAGGACCCTTTAAACATGACATAAGAGCTCACCTGGCTGCTAATGCTGTCTGCAGCTGTTATCAATAGGGCCCTGTACCACCCGCCTATAGCCCTGCCTCACCCAGCCCCTCCTCCCCCTCCATCTCCTACTCCTCCCCATCCCTTCCTTGACCTTCCCACATCCTCTTTTTCTTCTCCCTTCCTGAATCCTTTCTTCTTCCTCACCACCTCACTCCACCCCTCCCTCCTGCCATGACCCACTGCCTGCCTCACCTCCTCACCTCTTGAATCTCTCCTGGCCCCTACCTTGGGCTCCTCCCATCCTTGAATGTCATGTACTGCTAGTTAATCCCCTGTATCTGCAACTTAGCACTTCCTTTGGTTCCCTCCCTATCCCTTAACATCTTGCACCACTAGTTAATCCCATATACTGGCAATTTAGCACTTGCTTGGACCCACCACTATGCCAGGCTCCTGACATCTCACATGACGTGGCCCACCCCCTGGGCTGACTTTAGTTGTATTCTCCCTCCAGCATCCTGTCCTCCCTCTCCTGCTCCTCTGTCTGGACTAATCACCTCCTGGTTCATACCCTCCACATCAACCCTTTTTCCTTAAGCTTTGTCTGTTTCTAGTAATTCTATGGTGCCTTCCTATTACTTTAATGTTTACTGCCCTATTACCACTTTTTGTTTAATGCCTACACTTTAGGCCCTTCACCAACTCTTGGCTCACTCTGAATCCTGTATATATTGTAATATTGTATTTGTCTTTTGTTGTTTACCATGATGTAGAAACTATGAAATGAGCCTGTTCTCAAAGGTTTTAATCTTAGATTCTCAATAAAATAAATAAAACCTCTTATGTGACACCAGCAGCGTGACTGAGTCGGCATGATTCTCAGTGCACAGACATTGTGGTCGCATGACAAGCTCTCCACCACATTGCTCCTTCCTGGTCAGGGTTTCTCCACTGCACCTAAGGTAAATGCTCTGATGAACTTAGTCATGCAATGCTAATGTTGCACCTTCACAGATGGCACAGGCACTTGGGAGATGGCGGGCTGGAGAGATGAAAAAGGTAGGAGTACAGGAGAAAGAAATGAAGATACAGTACCACTAATGCCTCAGTTGCACCAGTGGCAGACACTGAGGGCTGCAGATGTCTTTAGACAAAAGTGCTTACCTTGGGGCACCTAAAGTATAGGAATTTTGTACCCTGGCAGTGTCTCCTCCTAGCTGAAATTGTTTCTCGTCGCAGTTCTGTTAGTGCATCCCACAGTATTCCCAAAATTACACATATTTCACCATTGCTTATTATATCTGTCTCATCCCAGTTACTCCAGTTTCTACTCCCAATTTCACCAGTAACAGTTGCAACAGGTTCACCTCCCAGTTATTCAGTTTCTCTTCCAAGTTACACCAACATCTCCACTTCCCAGTTGTGGTCTCAGAGTCCCAGTTACACCAGCTTTTTTACTTACTATGTAAAAGATAAAGGCAATCAGTTCTCTGGAAATATTTTCTGCAGTTCATCATATTATTCAGCAATACTGTACATGCCAAAATTCTGCAGTTTAAGGTGGAATTTCATGAAATTGTCCTCCTTTTTTGTGGAATTTTGTGGAAGTGAATTCCGTATTTTATAAGACTTCTACTGGTGGAATTCAAATTTCACACAGCCCATATTACATCTGTCTGCCACCTTCTCTGTAGAAACCGAATGTGATGCTGAGTACCTCTAACAGCAAAAGTGATCTTTATTAGTAATTCATAAAAATGCAAATGTTAATATCAAGGCAGCCCTTTAACCTCCCATATTGGTCTGATTTTTCTTCAGCTTAATGGATAGAGATACTACCTTAGGTACTCAGATACTCAAGGCCGTAGCTTAGATTCCCTTCAAGAACTGGAGAAGCATCTGCCTCAGTAGTAGGGACACTGGCTTTGATTTATACCTCCTTTGTTATTTCCTACAGGTACAGCTCATCCAGATCCTTTCTCATTCTCCTTCTCCTTAGCTTTCCCTGAACACTCAGCAGTTTCTGTCATTGCAGCAACATTCTCCTCTTGATTCAGAGTCTGAAGTTTCATCAGCAGTGAACATCTCCTTGTTCAGGTCCATAATATATTTTTCCCAATCCTTTGTTTATGCCTTCTGATTGCTGGTCAGCCCCATCTGAATGACCCATTCATCCTCATCACCCACCATCTCCAGGTACGCAACTCAGCAACCTTTGTTCCTCCATGGATTGCTCCCCATGGTGAGGTCCACAGGCAGTACAAAAGTACTGAATTTGATCAGGGAGGTGGGTTCTTTGCCTGGGGTGCTGGGCTTTTGGTGGATCAATCACCATACTGTTGAATGGTGAAGTTCTCCATTATTGTCTCCCTGGGGCATGCTAGTATGCAATGATGTGATGTGCATGTATGCAGTGACACGCAGGTATATATTGGCATCTGGTGTCAGACCTCCACAGAGGACAGAGTCCTCCCTCCCTAAAGGAGTAGAGCCATCCCTTTGGACACTTAGTGCTGCTTCTCTGGCCAGCCTGCTTCAGCCTGTGTCCATTTCCAAACCCACTATTTCCAGTTCCATGTCTCCAGAGTAGCAAGTAAAATACATAGAGCTACTCTACTTGGCTAGCTAATCATAATATCTTCTTAAAGTGAGTTTGTTTAATTTAAAAACACTTTCAAAAACATATTATTAAGAGACAACTCAGCTTATATTTTATATACTGTCAGCATTTCTTTTCCATTCATTCTTCACTACTGTGTACTGTGCATGAAAACAGATCCCTGACAAGTCTAGTTCATCTGCTAGTGATGCTTATTCCTTTGCTGAAGACAAAATCTTGTTTGTAGCATCACAGTGTATTGTTGTGGAAATAATTATTAGGGCTGCGCATCCCCCGAATCTAATTTTCCAAATACCACGAATAATGGGCTATCCGAATATTCGGACCCGAATACCGAATATCCCACTATTTGAGTGGTATTTGGTATTCGGCCAGGGGATTGCCTAAGATGAAAAAATAAAGCCTTTTTTGCCCGCCCCCGGCCAACAGTAGTACAACAAATATAATCCCTGGTGTCTAGTGGTCCCACCCATTGGTGCCAGAACAGTTTGAAAAGTGGTAGGGCCAAAGATGTAAGAGGTAAATTCTCCCCTATTAAATATATTAACGTGACTGTGAAAACTGATAGGGCCACTTAAGAAAGTGGTAGGGCCATGGCACAAGTGGTCCCCCCGTTCCGGCACCTATGGTCCCACCCCCGGCTGATCACCGACCCAAACCTAAGAATCCCCCACCCCACCAAGATTGCCATCAATTTCCTGGTCCCTATAGTTTACAAATAAAAAAAAATTCCTATCTCCCTGGTGTCCAGTAGACCACCCCACCTTCACACCCTGCCAACAAATATAATCCCTGGTATCTAGTGGTCCCACCCCTCCCGGCTGATTACCGGACCAAACTTAAGAACCCCCCCCCACCGAGATTTCCATTAATTTCCCGGTCCCCGTTGTCTACAAATATAAAAAAAAATTCCTGTCTCCCTGGTGTCCATTGGACCTCCCATCCTGCCATCAGAAAAATTTCAGTGTGCACACACCCCTGCACCCCCCAGGACCCTGAGTGGGCTACTGGCACAGCCCTCCACTCATCTCTACAGCTGGCAGCCCAACTGAGCACTTCAAAGAAGGAGCACGTAACACGCTCATTCATTGAAGTGCTCAGTCGGGCTGCCGGCTGTGGAGGTGAGTGAAGGACTGTGCCGGTGGCCCGCTCGGGGTGCTGGGGAGAACTGAGGGTGTGCACACTGAAATTTATCTGATGGCAGGGTGGGAGGGTAGGGGTCCACTGACACCAGGAGACAGGACATTTTTTATTCTTAGACAATGGGGACTGGGAATTGTTGAAATCTCAGAGGGGATTTCTTAAGTTTGGGCCGGTAATCAGTGGGGGGGTGAGACCACTAGACACCAGGGATTATATTTGTTGGCAGGTGTGAGGGTGGGGGGGTCCACTGACACCGGGAGACAGAAATTTTTTATTTGTAGACAACGGGACTGTGAAATTGATGGAAATCTCATCGGGGGATTCTTAAGTTTGGGCCAGTAATCAGCCGAGGGGTGGGACCACTAGGCACCAGGGAATATATTTGTTGGCAGGGTGTGAGGGGTCCACTGGACACCAGGGAGAGAGGATTTTTTTTATTTGTAGACAATGGGGACTGTAAAATTGATGGAAATCTTGCGGGGGTCACTAGACAACATGGATTATATTTGTTGGCAGGTGTGAGGGTGGGGGGTCCACTGGACACCAGGGAGACAGGACTTTTTTTATTTTTAAACAATGAGATTGGGAAATTCATGGCAATCTCTGCGGGGGGTGATTCTTCAGTTTGGGCTGGTGATCAGCAGGAGGTGTGGGACCACTAGACACCAGGGATTATATTTTTTTGTTCTACTGTAGACCAGGAAAGGAGGGGCTCTTTTTTACATTTCAATCAACCTCCCTCCTAGCCACAAATGCTGAATACTGAATATTCTGGCCCGAATACTGAATATTCGCCAAATATTTGAAAAGGTATTCGCACAGCCCTAATAATTATGATGTCACAAACCGAGGATTATGACCAGAAAATATTTAAACAGTATGAACAGAGCAACTGTATGACACACTGATATAGTTTCCACATAAAAGAAAAGAAACAGAAATAGTGAACATCTATCAAAGTTAAGCTTTAATTTTCTATTATATTTTTAAAGTTCAATGTTTTGTTCTTCTATAGTTGTTTAAATTTAGTTTTACGTGTTTATAAGTGGAGGTACATAATGGGGCTGAAAATGTACACATTCAAATTAACTCCTTTTTGGAGATCAGACAAATCATAGCAATCCAAACTTTAATTGACACACCTGCACCCCAGGACCCCGAGCAGGCTACCGCACAGCCCTCCACTCATCTCTATAGCGGCAGCCTGACTGAGCACTTCAAAGAAGGAGTATGTAATGTAATATTCAAAAAGATATTCGCACAGATCTAATCGATTATGATGTCACAAACCGAGGATTATGACCAGAAAATAATTAAACAGTATGAGCAGAGCAACTGTATGATACACTGATATAGTTTCCACATAAAAGAAAATAAATAGAAATACTAAACATCTATCAAATCTAAGCTTAATTGTCTATTATCTTTTTTTAAAGTTCAATGTTTTGTTCTTCTATAGTTGTTTAAATTTAGTTTTACATATAAGTGGGAGGTACATAATGGGGCTGACTCAGAAAATATTTATCTTCATGAGCGAGTCGGCTGGACCATAACCATACTTGAGTTACAGCGTGAAGGTCCTGCACCCTCACAAATAATGACAAATGTCAAGTCAATACATGTCTGGTTTATAACACACATTTTAAAAATGTACACATTCAAATTAACTCCCTTTGGAGATCAAACAAATCATAGCAATCCAAACTTTTATTGACTTTTTCAATTAATAAATAAAACACATAATGTAAACATCATTCTGGGTTCAGGTAAGTACATTAGTGAGGATCATTACTAAGGAAAGAATGGGAGCTGAAGAAAGTATGATCCCATCATTCACCCATAATAACTTATTTTGGGGTTAGTCTGACTAAAAACATCCAGTCTGTTTTTAAACATTTCCTTAGTACTGCTGATCACTACATTTGTGGACAATAAGTTCCATGGTTTCATGATTCTCTAAGAGAAATATAAACCTATTTTTATTACATAAATAGCAGCATTAGTAGAAATCATTTGAGGTGCAAGGCTAACAAGCCTCTATACATTTATCCAGATGCTCCTATAAATCCAGCTGAAAATAAGTTAGAAATCCTTCCATAGTAAGACTTATGCTGTGGAGTAGGCATTAAAAACCTATAAGTCTTTGTGTAAAGTGCAGCTGATGCCTTCCAGAGAACTTTAACAAAACATAGAGAATACTGATGGATAACTATGCACAATCAGTGTGTTCTGCGACAGAGGGGTCCTGATTCCATCTGACCTTGAGAGTGAAGTTTGGAGAGGTCCAATGGAATCAAAACCCCGAGGTGGCAGACCACACTGGTTGTGCTGCATAAAGTTGCTCATCCTGTATTTTTTATAGTGTATAGTACTGTGTGAAATGTGTGCATGTCAGTTCTTTCACTTTCAAAATAAAACTGGCTCATGCTGTCTCTAAAGGTTTCAGCATGCTGTTGTACCACACTAGGGTACAATCACATTCCATGACCATTGATCTGTCGTACAACAGCATTTTGAAAGGGATGGAATTCTATACAGAACAACACTCTACTATATACTATATAATATTTAGATACTGTCCAGCTTATGTTTCACATTAGTTTTATATTTCTCCATCCAATTATTTATTATTGAGGTTAGTTGAATGAAAATAGGATATTTGTTTCAGAAGAGTTTATCTATTGTTGCTGCTTTCTCCCTACCTGAGGTCATGGGGCCCCATTCTAGAAGGGTGGTGCAAGTTGCTGCTGAATGCAACTTGTACCACCCGCAACTGTGACAGTGACCCTGCACCCTATTCTAGAAGGGGCAGGGTCTCCTCAGCTAAGTCCTGCAACTTGCGACATGTGGCCAGGTACACCAAAATGTGGGCGCACCTGGCGAGCATATCACAAGTCGTTCTGCAGTTTGCAACTGTCACCCCTGCCCAGCTTGCCACAAGGGTGCCCAGCAGGGCTGCCCACCCCCTGCCCCCAAAGCACCTGTAGGTAGTTGCCCTGAAGGGTGGTGCTGCCATCCCCCCACCCTTGCCCTGACCCCCAAGTCACCACCCATCCCTGGTAGTCTAGTGGCCCCCACGATCAGCATAAAATAAATACATATCTCCAATGCCCCGTAGTCTAACACCCCTGATCAGTATACCATAAATTAATATCTCCAATGCCCTGGTAGTCTAGTGCTACCCCAATCAGTATATAATAACATAAGAACTCCAATTCCCTGGTAGTCTAGTGGCCCCCAATCAGTATAAAACATATTAATACCTCCAATGCCCTGGTAGTCTAGCAGCTCCTGATCAGTATAAAATAACATAAGAACTCCAATTCCTGGTAGTCTAGTGGCCTCCGATCAGTATAAAATATATTAATACCTCCAAAGCCCTGGTAGTCTAGCAGCCCCCCCGATCAGTATAAAATAACATAAGAACTCCAATTCCCTGGTAATCTAGTGGCCCTCCACACATCACCCAGCCATGTCAGTCCACCCAGAACTCCCCCACCTGTCCCCAGCCTGCGACTGGTGCAGCCCACTTAGCTTTAAATGGGACCAGTAGTTCTACTTAGTCAATCTGGCTATGCCAAAAGAGAAGGGGGATAGTCACCCAGTGAGGAACAGCAGGGCTGCAAAAAGCTCAGCCCAGCTTATCAAAAGAAGTAGTGATATGTGCACTGTTAATGTTAAATTCCACAAAAAAATTCTGGATGCTTCATCTACAGAATATGCTATCATAAACATGTGAGAAAATGTTACTAGTCATTTTTGTTATTCAAAATTAAACTGCTTAACCAATTTATCCAGTTGTGTTAGACACCAGGATACATGGACTATGGATATGCATGTAAAATATTAACTCTATGAATGCAGGAGAGAGAGAAGTTACAAACATTCACATTTTGATAGTTTTCAGAAAGTTTTGCAAATATTTACATAGTAAAGTTCTGAACCCCTGTAACTTAAAAATCTCTTATCTAATTCTCCAGATGTAGATCATTCTATAAGTATTACAAAAGGTTTTCCACATTAATTTACACATGTCTAGCTCCAAAGGTGCCTGAGTTATATGTAGAGGATATATTTTCATGAAATTTCCTGAAAAAAATAATATGACTGATTTTGAGCACATATAATTTTGAGATGATACATCGTATTGTCATGAAATCTGGCACATTGTCAGAGCAGCTATCATCAAGAAATCAAGCCAAATTTAAGATCCCTGACCCAATATATAGTTAAGGTATATGCAGATAAAAAATGTTCATGAAATTTCACACAAACAATAAAATGACAACATTTGAGCACCTATAATTTTGAGACTATCCCACCAAATTACAAAGTATTTGGTATGTTTGTGACCATCATCCCATACAGTACATAGTCTAAACTTCAGAGCTCTAGCTTGAACAGTTGTTGAGTTCTAACCAAATCACTAAATTTTAAAAATTCTGTGAAATTCTGATGAAATTCTGTGACGTTTCGCAGAACTTTGCAAAATTTTGTTGAAATTCCACAAATTCAGAATTTTCCCATTCCACACAGTTCTAGGCATTAGCAGCTCTTTAAGTCAAAAAAAAAATTGTGGTCTGACTGGATTTATAAATCTGAATATCTGTGGTCTGAGGCCAAGCAATCCAAATTGAAAACTAGAGACTGTACTAGCCATGTCTAAAGCTGCATGCTGCACAGTAGTACAGTTCCAAACCTCGATACTGCAACATAGCATATATAGTTCCATAGGTGACATCTATGAATGATTAATGAGAATAGCTGATCAGTACAACAACCATACTGCAGTACCTATCAGTTTAGCACCTACCCATTAAATCAAGTAACCTGCTTTATACAATATACATTAGCATTTATTATCAAAGATAAAAATGCAGTCTCATCCACTGAATCCTAGCTAGCTAGATACATATTTTATCTTGCAAGTACAATATGCCATTTCATTTATGTTATTAACTGGGTATGTCACAGAAATAAACATCATAGAAGCACATCATATATCCCCTATATATAGTGGACAAGATTTTCAAAGGGCCCTTTGACTGATGCAAGGTGCATCAAACAACCACATGGCATCAAATCCACGTGTACCATCTACTGTGCACCATATTTGCAAGAAAATGCTTTTCTGTTCAAAGTCCACAAAAATCATGCAAGAAGACCAGTGCATCAAAAATATTGCATATAGGGTGAGAATGATGCAAGCTGAGAATGACACAAATTGAATCAAAAACAAAAGACATGAGTGAGATGGAGCAAACATGAGAGAAGTTGAGGCAAAGATGTGATGCACGAGTGAGACGGAGCAAAAATGATGCAAGCTGAGTCAAAAACAGGACGCATGGGGGCATGGCTTAGCACTGAAAGAAAATGGATGCTTAGTCTCTGAGCACCAGCATCCATCTCCTCAAAATCCTTCAATTATCCAACACTGGCAGCTTTATTCAGCAAACAGCCAACCTGAAGAGCCTATGCTAGCATCACAGAACAAAAATATTAACTTTTCACAGCTGAATCTGTACACTCACCTTGGATCACCGAGCCCCCTAGGCTCACAGGCCTGCATCCTGCAACAGCATGGTGATGGAGGCGATGAGAAGCATGGACCCTGATGCCATGAAAGACATATTCACCCTGCTGATAATAGAAATGGACCAGGTCATGGATGCATCAAATAAAAGTTTGTGACCGGGTGAGGCACACTAAGCCGTGGCTTGTTTCTGGGTGCGACCACGGGGCAAGGGAAGGGGAGTATGTGTACAGATGAAGACTGACCTACAGAACCAGATTAAGCTGTTGGTGGCATTTTTAGTGAATGGGGGAAATTTGTCCAGGACACCAGGGAAATTCCCCTACTCTGCCTGCAGGAGTTTTGTTACTTCTTGTGGATGGGATGGAGGGACCCATTTTGGAGCTGGATGCAGGAGGAGGAGGAAGTGCTGATATGGGAGATGGCCTCCTCCTCTTCCTCAATACTGAAAGAGACTGCAGAAAAATGGGAGGAGAAGGAGGAGGAAACCGGAAAGGAAAATGAACAAGAGCAAGGAATGCAATATGTGAACCAAACAGAAAATGAATGGAAGATTGTTTTGCCAGCAGAGAATGAAAGGAAAAACAAACTGTGAGTCAGAAAAACTTTTACTATTAAAAGAAATAGAAAAGAGGAAGGAGTTTTGAAAACAAAAAAGCTGCTAATAAAAGACTTAGAACAAAGAAACATGGAGGACAGTAATACAGAGGTAGCCTGTCTTGAAAGGCAGAAAAGTGATGATGTAGCAATAATAAGGAAGGCATCTGATGCAACTGAAAGGCCAAAAGGGAAAAAGTTGCACTGAAAGTTAAAAGACGTGGCCTAGGACAGGCAACATCTGGAAATACAAAAAAAGGTAAAATGGTTTAAAAGGAAAACAAGAAATCTTGAAAGTTTTGAAGGTTGCCCCAGGAAAATAATCAGCAGCAGCCTTAGAGAAAGAAAATACATCTGTACCCACAGACACACCAGAATGGGTTGTTACAGCTGTCAAAAATGCTGGATGGAAACAAAAGGATGATGGATGAGGGTGGGACCTAACAGGCCTGTTTTTTTCTGAAGAAACCTGAGGCAGAAACAAAGAAAGAGTCAGTAACTGGGTCTGAAAATGCAGATGATACTAAGATTTAGAAGAACAATTAGAAAATGATATTGCAGAGACCTCAATGGAGGTTGAACAATAAACCAAACAAACAGAGAAAGAACAAAGTGGGGATGAAAGATGGAAAAAGAAATGCCTGGACAAGGAATACAAGAGAGAAATTATTCTCCCAAGAGCAAATGAAGAAATGTGGTACGTTTAAAATCCAAAGGAGCTACAGCAGATGCACCAGACAGAATTTACATTGGAAGAAACTTACTAAAAGAATCAATGAAATGTTATCCATATGAGATTTATGCACTTATACATGTGCCTGACAGTTCCAAATATGATATTAGTTTTAAGCATCCAGGAGGCCTGATCGATTTTGGAAATTATTTCATCAATTAAAAACCACACCTCAATGGAATCAGTTTTTTGCAATACCTTTAACCAAACCTACTTTCAAGATTGTGAGGTTCTCTTTAGAAATGAGGGTGTAAATGTCTCTGATATAAATTTCTGGCTAAAATAACAATGTGTGGTACATGCCCCCCCCGAACCTATATTAGATGAAGAATGCATATGGACGGGGTGGAAATTTACAATAATGCTGAAATAGCAAGATGGAGAAATATAGCATTTATCAAACTGCTTTTATTTAGGCAGAGAAAGAAGAGTGGTCTTTTATGCAGGCCAACTAAAAGCCTGTTACCGGTGTGGTGATAAGGGTAATTTAAGCAGTGTATGCTAGCACGTGAAATATGGTTTATGTGGTCTTATTTGACATTATGGAGCAGACTGCAAAAACAAGATAAAATGTAGTCTTTGTGAAGAAGATGGGCCTTTTTTCAGAACTGTCCTTGGGCAGCACATAATAGTTAAGACACAGGAGAAACTAAATGTTTATCTAGCAGTAGCCCAGAAAACAAAAGGGAAAGAAGATGCTATAATATAGGAAGCAAGAAATAAAGAAAGGCCTTTCCATAATCCTTAGAAGGCAGGAGAAACATAAAGTCAAAAAGAAGTGGTAGAAGAAAAGCAGGAAGGGAAGGAGGGAAAGAAAAAAGACAAAATACCAGAAAAGTTAAAAAGACAGTCAGAGTTTAAAATGGTTACAAGGTCCAGGAAAAATCTACACTCAAAACCACAGAAAGAATTACAAGTAGAAAAAGATAGAGAAGGCATTGAACTTAAAAATAAATATGCCTTATTTCAAAATAAAGACTGTGGAGATATAGAAGATGTTTCTGGATCATCACATATAGAAATATCTGACCTAGAAGATTCAGCAGAAGGAAAAGAAAGCAAAAGGATGGTTAGGGTACAGTTAAAGGATAGAGAAAACAAAAATCCTTTGGACGACATGAGTTCATTGGCATGTGTCTCATGCAATGTTAATAGTATAAAGGACAAAAAGAAAAGAACCATTACCATTAATATTTTAAGTGAACTTAGGAATGATGTAGTAATGTTTCAGGATACACGTTTTTACACCTTGGATGAAATAAAACAGGTGCAAAAAGAATGGAGATAGAGGCCATCTTTGTGGTCAATAGGAGAGGAAAAGTGTTCAGGAGTGGGGATTGGATTTATGTCACAAGAAATTAAAGTTATAAAGGTGATAGATTTAGTTCCTGGTAGGGTTTTTATAGTGGGTGGGATCTTAAAAAACATAGATATAAGGAATATTGACATATATAATCCACAACTCAAATCAGAAAGGAGTAAAATTATGGGTTTGATTGAACCATATGTACACTCATCCAAATTAGTACATTGGGGAGGAGATTTTAATTGTGGGCTCACAGGGAAGGATTGGGGGAGACAAACAAAGAGCATTTTTTGTGACACACATAGGTTAAAAAATATTTTAAGGAAGGGGGGGGGTTAGAGGATGCTTATAAAATAATAGGGACGGAGCCAGAACACACATATTATAGAGGTAAACTATCAACTAGAATAGATTTTTGATGGTTAAAAGAAAAGTAAAAATACAAGATATCAGAACAGTTCCTATAGAAACATCAGACCATCTAGGGGTTCAAATTAGGATAAACTAAGGAAACATATGAAGTTTCATAAAGGATACTGGAAAATGAACACAGAAAGACTGCAGGACCCATACTATAATGAAAAAATATTAGAGTTATGTAGAGCTAGGCAAACAGTTATAGATTTATATGATGCAGCAACAGAATGGTAGGAAGATACACAATATGATTTAAAACAACTAATGTTAGAATATTCACAAAGGCAGGAAATGACAAAATATACAAATATTTAAACCTAAGGGCAAGTTTATACAAATTATTAACAAGGCAAGTAAAAACTAAAATGGATGAATCAGAACAAATAGCAGAAATGTAAGCAGGAATGCAGAAAGTTCAGTATAATCAAGTTAAATCTTTGACAATGACAAAGAAAAGTGGTACACAATGGTTTAAATGTCATACAAATTCATTAGATAGCAGTAAAGAAAGAGTAAATAATAGAATAATGTTTGAATTAAGGGATCAGGAAGGTGTCATACAAACAGATATAAAGCAGATAAAACAGATAGTGCAAGGTTATAAAAAACAAAATACCAAAAGAACAAGGAACTAAAAGAAAGGAATTTTTTAGAAATGGTAATGTGCCTAAACTAGAAGAGAAAGAAGCTATAGCTTTAGAAGCGAATATTTCAGAAAATGAAGTAAAAGATGCAATTAAATCTTTAACTATTAACACAGCACCAGGTATAGAGGGTATACTCAATTATTTTTATAAAAAATATGAAAAAGTGACTATTAAGGCCTTAACTATGGTCTTTAATGAAATCTTTCAAACTGGAAAAATGGCAGATAGTATGAAACAAGGTGTGATAGTTTTTCTTCACAAAAAAGGGGATAAAAAATATATAAAACACTGGAGACCTATACGCCTCTTGACATCAGATTATAAAATTCTAGCAAAAATAATTAATAAAAGTTTATCAGCTTTTGCAGACCTTCTAATATTGCAGACACAGACTTGTGCCATTCCTGGTTGAGATATTAGGCAGAACTTAATTTATGTAAGAGAATTAATGAATGAAGTGCAAGAAAGTAGGGTAGAAGGATATTTCTATGCTAAACATCAAAAAAACAGCTTTCAATACTATACAACATAAATACATGTGGGATGTTTTAGAAGAATATAATATACCAGTGCAGTGTATTAAATTAATTAAAACACTATAATTAGAGGCACAAGTATGCCCTATGATTAATGCTTTTTAGAAATACCAACTTATATATTGAATGGGGTTTGACAAGGATGCCCCCTAAGTCCTTTACTATATATATATACTATGTCTGGATCCTGTTCTAAGAGCTATTGAAGAAGAAAAACACATTGAAAAATATTATTTGGCAAGCGGAAACACTCCCAAAAATCTGTGCATATGCAGATCACTGTGTAGTAACAGTTAAGTATCAACAATCAGGAGAATATATGCTTAAATTAATCCAAAACTTTAATGACTATACAGGTATAGGAGTAAACAGAGGGAAAAGTAAGGTATTCCTTTGGGGAAGGTAGGTAGAAGTCCGGAAGGTGAATTAGAGTTAGTTCAGGGAGAAATAAAAATACTAGGAGTAATATTTGGAGATAAGTGGAATATTAAAACTAGGAAGAGAATAGCGCAAGAGAAAGTGACAAAATGAAAAGATTGGGACATGACAAAAGAAAAAAGGATTTACCTTTTAAAAACCTTTGTAGTACCTATCTTTTTGCATATTTCTTATATTTTTCCACTACCTATGATGTTTCAGCCAAAGCTTTTAAGTCTTTTTTTTTAAACTTTTATGGGGTACTAGGTTAAACCCAATTAAACGAACACACACGCAGACCAATTAAAGAAGGTGCACTGAATTTGTTGCAACCTGTTGTCTTCTTTATTAGTATATATTTTATATACAAATATTGTTCTGATACTAGTTAAAAAAGAAACACTTTTGAGTTTATTTGCAAATAGATGGAAGCAAGGTTTTTTTGAAAACATTGGGAAACTGGAATATGAAGCAAAAAGCTGTGTTACCATACTACATAGAAATCTGTAGAAAATATATCATACACTGGGGACTAAATAGAGGGCCGGATTTTCAAAGGCCTTAGACTGACTCAAGGTGCTTTGCGTCAAACAGGTCTGACTCAGAGGCACCTTGCACCAAGAAGCTGAGCCAAGTGTTATTTTCAAAAGGCAGCCTGTGTCACCCAGCAGGCTGCCTGTGCCAAAGTGTGCCAGTGCCCGCCTTGCACCAAGAAAGTGGCTACAGCATGATGATAGGGGGCTTGCGGCAGCCCTCAGATCCGGAATTTCAAAGACCTCCCCAGGAACTACGTGCCAAGTACCCTTAGACCAGTGAAGGGCTGGCCTAAGAGTACTTAGACAGCTTCTGGGAGGGTCGTCCAGTATATACCACTGTGTGACCTGCTCAGTCCATCCATGATGGGTGCTCCCTGGAGATCCAGTGACCCCCCCCACCCTGACTGTCCATGTGCTGGATGTTATCCCCCTGGTGCCCTGGTACCCTGGTGCCCCCCCCCACTCGGCACATAGTGCCCATGACCCTGCACCCCATCCATACCCCAGATTTGGGGACTGGCACGGCCATCCTCACCCCACCACGACCGGCAGCCAAATGTACTGTCAGTGTGCGTACTGTATACAGTATACAGTAAACACACTGACAGTTCATTCAGTGGCCGGCCGTGGTGGGGTGAGGAGGGCTCTGCCAGCTGCCATATCAGGGGGCCGGAGGAGGCATGGTGGTGTCAAAGGGGATCTAGCCTGCATCATGCCCCCATCTGTGGGTGCCACAGACACCCTGCTGCCGTTGCAGCATTCCAGGTGGGTGCACCATCCATTTGGCATAGCACCACCTTTTCCACATGCTGCTGGACTTTGGCACCGGGACCCTGTGGAAAAAAAATTTGGGTGTATGGTCCGGGATGCAACCGCACTCTGAGCAAGCTGCCATTGTTGCAGCTTGCATCGGGCTTTGAAAATCCAGCCCAGAATCTCTAAGACAAAAAAATAGGAAACTGATTTATAAAGAAATAGTAGAAAGACATTATTATGAGGAACCTGTTTTTAATGTAAATGAAAATTTACAAATAGAAAGAATATTAGAAATGACTTTGGAAAAAGGATTCCTAAGAAAATGAAGGAGATGTTTTGGTTATGTAACCATGAACAACTTAATATCAAAGGTAACCAAAAGCATAAAAAGAGAGAAGAGAGAATATGTATGGAGACTTCATGTGGATGGTGGAAGAAAGTATGAAACATCTGTTTTTGAATGTGTCCATATAAAATCCTTTTGGGGAAATCTAGCAAAACTCTGGGATATGGAAATCTTTGCAAAATGACATATGAAATTTTAATATATGGGCAGCTAACAAAGATTGGGATAATATAAACAGGGGACAGTATATGCGATCCAGCTATTATAAAATGGAGTATATGGCAAGTTAGGTGCCAAAGGTTCTTACAGCATAATGAAGTGCAACAAAATGACTTGTTACTTAAAATACAAATGGAACTAGACAAACATATCAAAATGATTGTATTATTTATGGGAGAAAAAAGAGTGAAAGATCTGTGCAAACATGTAGCTGGTATAGGTTAAACGCAGAAAAAGATATATGGATGGAATAAATAAGCATCGTTCTATGTTCTGGATATCTATGTAAAGAGTATTATTTCTTGTAATGTTTTGTTTTTGTTTTTAAATAAAAAATTCCCCTACTCTTATCAAGAAGTGCCATGGGATCTTTAACGTCCACCTGAACAACCACCAGAACAGGCAGACAGGACCTCGATTTAAAGTCTCATCTGAAGAACGGCACCCCTGAAGTGCAGCATCCCCTCATTGATGCGCTACAGTATCAGTATTAGGATTTGTACCACATTCCCAGTGTGGGGCTAGAACCCATCACCCTCTGATCTTCCAGCCTCAAAGGCAAGTGTGCTACCTGCTGAGGCACTAACACTTCCGCAACAGAAGCCATCCAAAATATCAAGTCCCATCTGTTCCACATAGAAAGGAAGACACAAGCACATGAAACAGTGATACAGGAACTCCAAGAAGGAATCTGAGAGCACCACACACTTACTGCTCAACAAGGTCAGTGTCAGTATTAGGATTTATCCCACATTTCTGGTGTGGGGCTAGAACCCATCACCTTCTGATCTTCCGGCCTCAGAGGTGAGTGCACTACCTGCTGAGCCACTGACACTGCATTGGCAACAGAGGCCATCCAAAATATTGAGTCCTGCCTGTTCCACATAGAAAGGAAGACGCAAGCACATGAAACAGTGATACAGAAACTCCACACGGATCCGAGAGCACCCTAGACTTATACACTTACTGGTCAACAAGGTGGATGACCTAGAGTACTGGAGTAGGTGCAATAAACTCTAGTTCCTAGGATTTCTTGTGGGGGCTGAAAGATCGGATACCGCTGGCTTCCTGCACTCTGTGATCCCCAAGTTACTCCACTACTAAGGGCTGACCACACTGCAAATTGAGAAGGCCCACTGAACCATAACACCATGGCCTAAGTTGGGAGAAAGGCCCAGACCAATGCTCGCTAGGTTTCTGGACCATTATGAAAAAGATGCCATACTAACTGCTGCCCAATCAGCCAGTCTGTTGTACTGGCAAAACAACAGGATCTCCATATATGAAGATTACTCGAAGGACCTGGCTGATTGGTGGAATGCCTATACAGAAAACAATAGCATATCTACAGGCTCAGCATCACATTCTCCCTAAGGTACCCAGCCACCTTGCGGGTGACTCACAACGGGATCCCCCTGGACTTTGATACACCAGAGCACCTCATGGATTTCCTGTGAAGGACTTGGCCCAGGAGATGAGGTGCCCTGGATCACTTAACCCTGGTAAACGTGACACTCAAAATCACATTGCTGGCCCTTCCAGTGTTAATCAGCAGGAGAATCAGCTCACCCAGAAGGAGCATGGTCATTGCCTCCACGGAGTAGCAAAGTCAGGCCCCAAGCAACTACATCAGAGGACTACTCGACTTCCAGCCAGGAACCTACAAGCCAAGGAAGGGAGACTCCCACAGGAGAACATATGAGGCCAAGGAAGAGCAGATGTGAAGGAACAGATACGCATCACTTCGTTCTCCCTCTCTGGCCCCAATGGACATGGATCTGACTGCACCGGAAGGAGCGATCCTCCCAATCAAACTGACAGGACTCAATGCACACCATGGGGAGAGAGATTAAAGATGAGCCAGCACCTGAAAAGGACTTTGAAAATCATAGGTCACCCATGCATAGAGATGCAGTGAAATTTAATTTCACTGGTGATATTCCGGTGAAATCAGGAATTTTGCAGATTGAAACATTTCGTGAAATTCATGCATTTTGCTGAAATTTCATCCATGTGAAATGCAGAATTTCATGTGGGTGCTACAAGAAAACGTGCTTTCCAATCCACATCTCTGGTGTCTAGTTGTTCCCCCCACCGGCCGATTGCTAGCAAAATAGAAAGACCCCCAAGATTAAGACCCTTCTTTCCATTCGACATAGTTTCAATGAATTTTTTCTGGTGTCTAGTGTTCTACCTCTGGACGATTGCCGATTAATAATAACAATGATATCTCAAGAATTTCTATACAGATTGTTTCTTATCTGCTGTTCAGTGGCTTGTGCCCGGCCCATCATGCTATTAAAATATTTAATTTGGTGTCTAGTGATCTTTTCACTCCTGTCTCGAGCAGTATCCTCCTCGCAACCCCTCGCCTCTCCATGGGGACACCAGCACAGTTCTTCACTACCTTCCTGGCTGGTAGCCCAACTGAGCTGTTTTGCCAAAGAGTTAGAGGAGCCCCCACTTTCAATGAAAGTGGGGTTTACCAGCCTTTGGTAAAAGAGCTCAGTCGGCTACAGGCCAGGAGGTGAGTGAAGGCTGTGTCGGTGGGCCATGGGGGATACTTGATGGGGTCTGCAAGGTGGGGGGATACTGTTACCGACAGGGTTGGGGGGGGTCCACTAGACACCAGGGCAAGGTTGCGTGTGTGTTTTTTTTAATGACATAATGAATTGGGCTGCAAGCCTGCACTTTGGACAACGGGAAGGTGGTGAATCCCTGTGGGTAGGGGGATCATTGTTAATATGACTGGCAATTGGCTAGGGGTAGGGGCCATGACACCAGGGAAATTATTTAATTTGAAACTATGTGGATGGAGGGACAGGACTTAATCTTGGGGGATTCTTCAATTTGGGGGTGGCAAATAGTTGGGGGACCACTAGACACCAGGGATATGGAGTCACTTTTGGGAGGGGAGAAACATTTTTTTTTTCAGAGTTGTTCCACCTGGCTCTGATTGAAATGAGGAATTTCACCTGTGGGTGGTGAAATTCCTACATTTCACAGGCAGAATTATGCATTTCTCTCGGGGTGGATTTCATATTTCTCATTCAGTAATATTTTGGCGAATGCGATGATTACGCAAAAATAATTGTACACAACACTACCCATGAAGGAGATCCACTGCACTGCGAGGGAGTCCTCACCTCCCCCAACCTCACCAACTCCAGAAAGCTCCACACAAGGATCACCGCAGAGGGGATGACCTTTTGAGAACAGCAACATCAGAAAAGTACCAGGATAGGACTAATGTGTTGGGGAGGGAGGGGAGAGGATCTCTGGTAATTTAGTGCATGGGACTAGCTTCACAATGCTGCCTAGGTCTTCGCCACCAGGTCCCAGATTGGGGCAGTGGTAGGCCTTGCCCCCCACCGATGTTCCATCTTGGTCTCCCATGGCCAGACTCAAGGGATACCTAACTCAAGTGGCAAGCTTAGTAGGCCACAGAAGGTCATTACGAGTCGGGTACCTCATCAACAAAATGCAGGACTGGAATGCTGGTTGCTGGAAACATGTATAAATGCTGGTCTGTACTCACTTCATAGCCCTGCATAGCTCGAAATTAGGCATTTATAAATTTTTTGCAGGGAGCACGAGCAAGCTGCATCTCCTGCATCTCCTCCCCAAGGTAATCAATAAACCTGTTCCTCCCCCCTCCCCATGACATAAGCTGGAGGCAACCCCCTTTCTCCCTGCCCCACCCCTCTCTCTTTGGCTTATCTATCAATGTTTGACCCACTATATAGCAGTAGGAAAGGGGATACTGCACCAGAGAGGATTATATCAATAAATAAATATGAGTCCAAGTAAGTGTACTAGGGGTAAGCACAGGAGAATCCAGTGACCCTTTCTAAGTCCCCTCCATATAAGGCCATAGAAGAAGAACTGTCTACCCCCTGCAGATACCATGCCCCTGTCCCTGTGGGAACCCTCTCAAGAAGGCAGTATCTACCCACCGTGTAAGAAACCAGTGATTTCCACTCCTGTAGGTTGCAGATGCCCCTCGTTCTCCCCCTGTGAAGATGACGTTGTGACAGGCTGTCAGATGGCATGCCCCAGCCAACATAGGCAGGCTGTTGCACCCTTTTAATAGCTGCAAATAAGATAGGTGGGGAAACCCAGAAGGAAACACCTACCACTCCACACCTCTCTCAGTGCTGTTAGGTATGCACTATAACACAGTATGCTCAGACACCTTGCACTAAAGAGGTAACCCACCCCAGGAGAGAGCTGATGGGCCCTGGGTGGCAAAGGCCATCTGGCCACGAATCCCTCTACTCCCAATGTTGTCAGCTGTTCTGGCTTGTGTAAATAGTTTTTTCTGTTTAGTAGTGAGTAGAAATGTTATGTTTTTGTCTATGGTATTGCGAAGTACTGATTGCACATGGTAGTTGTACAAATGTGCATGGTTTAAAGATGTAATACTCTCAAAAGGGACTTTTGGTCTGAATATATCAATGGATGGTACAGGGGGGCTGGGTCTGACTCCAGTTTTTCTTCTTTTGTTCACATGTTGTCAGTATAACCTTGTTAGAACTGGTAATGAGTGAGCTTACATGCACCACTTGGAATGTAAGAGGTCTCAACACACCCATAAAGTGTAAGCAGGTACTCTCTCACCTAAAAAAGCTGAAGTCAGACCTGGCCTTTCTGCAGGAGGCCAAGTTAAATGCACCAGATCATGCAAGATTAGCAAGCGACTGGGTGGGACAGGTATTCCACTCCTTAGTCCCAACATGCAAAAAAGGGGTAGCCATTCTAGTTGAGATGGACCCTGAAAAAAATCGGAGGCAGACATGCTGGGCCACTGGGTTTTAGCCCTGATGGAGACTCCACAGGGACCCTTACTATTGTGGAATATTTATGGCCCAAACACAGATGACCCTGAGTTCTTCCATACCCTGGCCCAGAAAATATACTCTCTGGCCCTAATGCCTACCCTGATCCTAGTAGGAGGAGACCTAAATCTCACTTTAGATTCCATCCTAGTCAGAAGCAGGAGCCAGACAGAGCTGGATAGAGCCACACCATAGAGGGGCGGCTGCCCTCTCACAGCTGATGAAAGATGCGGGCCTTGTGGATATCTGGTGGACCTTCAACCCAAGAGACCATGACTATTCCTTCTATTCCTCTTTGCATGGCTCCCATAGTCAATTGGACTACTGGCTGTCCTCTGCCCAACTCATGCAGTCCTCACTGGGCTAGGAGATAGCCCCTATAGTGATATCTGGTCATGCACCGGTGCAACTGCACCTCCTGTGGGGGTCTCCCACTGCAAGTCTCCCCATCCTGGAGACTAGATCCAATTCTCCTGAGAGATTCAGAATTTATAGAGTGGGCCTGTAAGACAGCCATACTCTTCCTACTGGACCCTAGAATATACCACTGCCAGAAATACCTGGCTGGTGATTAAAGCCACCCTTAGGGGGATATAATGGGATATGTCACTGCTAATAGACATGCGAGGGGGAAAAGAAGGTGGCAAACCTAGAAATCCGCTAAAGACCACAAAGCAGACTTTTAAAGCTGCCCCATGACCTAAGGCAAACTCAATGTTGGTCAGGAAGATACTGACGCTAACAATGAACATCAATGACATCCTTTCTAGTAAAGCTGAACGCTCAATACTGAGGTTAAGGCATACATATTGGGAAGAAGGGGAAATGGGAGGTAAGGTTCTGGCTTACAGATTAAGGAAGCAACAGGCCAAAAGTTTATAGTAGGCCTCTAGGATGCCAGTGAACAAATCCAAACCAAATAATGTAATGAAACTGTTCTATGCTGCCCTGTACTCACCCTCCCCCCAAACCCAGCAGGGTTGAGGCCTTTCTGTCACTTCTGAATATCCCTCAACTTACAGTCCAACAGGCAGCCCTATTGGATGCCCTCATTATGCAGCAGGAAGTTGCCAAAGCTTTAAACATCTTCAAGGCAGGGAAATCCCTCAGAGGGGATGACTTCCCAGTGGAAGTATGGAAACTTCTTTCTCAAGTGATCCCCCCCCCCCCGCTGAGCCTATTGTACACTGAGGCATTAGAGAAGGGCATGTTTCCACCCACTCTTAGGGAAGCAGTGATAACCATCCTCCCAAACAGGGAAAGGATCTGACCAGCCCAGCCAGTTACAGACCTATATCCCTGATTAACATGGACAGCATGGTGTTTGCTAAAATTCTTGTCCTCAGACTTAGTCCCTCTACCCCAGATAATACATCCCTTGCAGGTGGGGGCATCACATACTTAGGTATTCGATTTATGGGGGACATATCCTCATTATGGGATCTCAACCTCACACCCCTTCTATTCTAAATTAGGGGTGAACTGGAGGGATGGAAGCTGCTTCACCTTACTTTGGTGGGGAAAATTTTGGCTATTAAAATTATAACCTCCCCCAAACTCCTCTTTATCATTTCGCATCTGGCAACATACCTCCCCCAAGATGGTACAACCAGATCGACAAGCTTATTGGAAACTTTATATGGGAAGGGAAAAAACCCAGGTATAGCCAAAACAAGCTGAGGGCACATTGGAAAAATTGTGAATGGAACTTGCCATGGTTCGAGAGATACACAATGGCCGTTCATGCAGCACAGACCCTCAGGTGGTTTACCCCCCCCCCCACTCCGCCATCTCTCCACAATGGCTGAAGATGGAGAATGTACAGGCAGGAGTACCAATACTCTCCTCCCTACTGTATGGGCACCAGACAAATAATATGAAGGACATCCAAATATAGGGCATTCCATGAAATATTGGAAGCTGATACATAATAACATGGCACCAAATCCACCCCTTGACTTATGCCATCTTATGGGGAACCAGCTCCTTCAAGTGGGCAATGAGCCAATACTCTGGCCACACTGGGAAAACTGCAGTATGTCCAATGTCCAACAGTTGCTGGACCCCAGAACCAATCAAGTGGCTCAATTCCAGGATGTACAGTAGCAATATAACATTCCCCAATCTGATTTTTGGAGGAATTTACAAATCAGAAGTGCAATACAGCAACACCTCCTTCACTGCCCAAGATCCCCTAAACCCAGCAACCTGCAAGGGTGGCTGGCTGCGGAAAGAGGAGTGGCCTGCAAAATATACACAGACATTAGAGAGGGCATCCCAAACCAGTCAGACAGCTCCAAGATAAGTGGGAAAAAGCTCTGGGCATATACATCACTGACCAATAATGGAAATCATATTTAATGACAGCCCACAAAGTGTACCCTGACCCCAGAAGCCAGATGATAGAAAACAAAATCACACACTCATGGCACAAAACTCCCAGGGCACTGTCTGTGACAACACTTCTCCCACATGACCGCTGTTGGAGATGTTCAGGGTCTCTTGGAGACCTCCATCACATTATATGGTCCTGCCCTAACATAAAACTATTGTGGGTGCAGGCCCTGGCACTGGCTGAAGAGACCCTACATAAACATGTGCCACAAACACCAGAATTCTGTATACTGTGAATCCCCCCAGACACCATACATTTCTTCCTCTGAGAAAAGGTGGTTGTCCCTCTTCAGTATGCAGGTTAAGCACCTCCTGCTTATTAAATGGAGGTCCACAGCCATACCCAGTATGTCAGAGTTGCTCAATTCCCTTGCTGTAATAGCAGCCCTGAATAAAATGACTCATAGGATAGGGGATACCATAGCCACTTACCACATGTGCTGGGCACCCTTCATGGCATATCTGTGTGCCAAAGAAGGTGTTGGATGAACCTCCGACTGCTTCCTTGCTATACAACCCTGAACAGTCTGTGTCCCTCTGACAGGAAAGATAATGAGTATGTGAGACATTAAGATGCCCAGTTGTTGCTGCATAACATACATAATATGGGTCTGGTATAATCGCCCAACTCCTGACTGCCTGACATAAATTTGCCTGTAACCTAGTTCCCAATCGTACTATCACTCACTATCATATTGCCATCTATTCAGTTTCCTGACTAGGCAGAGAAATGGCGAACAGTGCAGTCTTTTAGAATTACTGATTAGAGCCCCACTCATTATTTTAGACCTGTCAGTTCAGCATTGTACACACTTATCCCATAGAGCCCTTTCTCTTTTCTCTCCACAGTGATTGCTTACCTCCCCACTCAGCTGCCTTGCCGTCAAATCCAATGAACTCCCCTGATATCCTCTGGTCTCCAGCCACCTCTGTATTTACTCCTATTCTCTTTCCACATCACCACACGTCCGATATTTTCTGTCCCTTCTCATCTCCTGGTTTCTCATCTCTAGAAAGGAGCAGCAGACAACAACATGCTGAACTGGTGGTGAGACTCCAAGGATACAGTGCCCTTTTCTCATGATCCCCGTTTCCATGATGAATCAATTTGTTTTCATGCTGTTCCCATTTATTTCTTTTTTTATTATTATTATTATTTAATTCTCCAGAGTGTTTGGTTCCATTTGGTTTAGCTGCAGTTTATAAAGGAAGCTGCACAACATAATCTCAGTTTTACTTTTTATTTTAAAGAGTTGACCAGAAACAAAGATCAGCTCTGCTTTTGAGAAGCACACCTTTGTCAGGAAAATGGCAGTCGGCAATAATGCATCATGGGCAGTCAACACTGGCGGGTAGTTAAATTCGGCATCTTAGAGTTGGTCAGTTGGGGAGTCGGGCGATTGTATGGATCCCCATAATGTTGGCTACCTTGATACTTTGTGGTCCCCTACATCTCTTTTCCAGAATGGAAGAATAAATTGAGAGAATAGACAAGTCACTGATGTGGACCAAGATGCCATGACAACTAACCACCTAACCTTAGGTGAAGAGATCCCCCTCCCCTGGTAAGTCCATATCTGATATACAAATTTGATATAATCATAATCCTACCTAATGTGATAGCGTCACCACACCTGTCCACCACCAATGTAACTAGTGGGAGGTAGACAGGAATAGTACTTGCATGAATACTGAACATGACTGTATGTTATTCTTCTGCACTGTTTCAAGTTGGAAAAAATAATAAAAAGTAAAAAAAAAAACAGATACATGAATGAGATGGAGCAAAAACAAAGCAAGTAGAGTCAAGCATATGATTCATGAGTGAGATGGACCAAAAATGATGCAAGTTGAGTCAAAAAGACAATGCATGGAGCAAAAAATTATGCAAACTGAGTCAAAAATGATGGTGTATGAAGCAGCTTCTGGAGACAATATTTTACATGCTGCAAACAACATTATGATGTCTGCAATGCAGGAGCCTTGCAGCAGAATGAGATGCATAGTACAATAGTTAGGTCTGCCCACCTGTTCTGGTACTCTGTCTATGCACTAGTGTGAGTTACAGCTATGGCTAGTATAACAGCAGCATGCATCTTTGATGCAGTGTTAACAGTTTCCACCTTAGAAAGTCCAAACAAAGGGGACGGTGCATCATTTTTTTTGACACAAGCCCCGTTGCAACACGGCACACTCATTTTTGGGACACAAGCCTGATGCAAGCCACTTTGGAGCAGGCAGCTCAGCTTTTGATGCAAGTAGCATTACAAAATCAGAACAGATGCAAGTTTTGATGCATCTTGCTCCTCGTGTCATTCTTTTCTGGTGCAAGCTCCTTGCATCATTCTTGGCCCTCTGAAAATCAAGCACAACAGTACGTTTAAGGTTAATTTACTGGATTTTTTCTCATGTTAATTGTGCATACAAATGTACAACCAATAAAACTAGAAATAACAAAAAAGTTCACATTTTAAAACAGGTGCAGAGCATTAATTCAACCAAAGTGACATTCCCTTTATTCAGTATAAATCTAAAGCTCTGTGACTCTTTTTCTTTATGTAAAGTGGAGTTGATTCTGAAAAAAATTAGCATGCGGAATAGGAGATAGCTCTATCAGCAAATGCCACCTCAGCTATTTTAATGGAATACATTTTCCGTGCTGAGCCCAACTACTTCTTAATTGATGGTGTTTTTTTTTTCAAAGAAAACACATGCTTCCAGGAGGCACTAAAGAAGACAATGAAAAATTAACTTTTAGATGTTCAAAACAAGAAGGTAAATTACACTGCTTTACTAAGGATTTTTTCTCATGCTTTCCAATAGTCTAAAAAACTATCAAGTCAGACTAGAAAAATGCATGTGTGCTTAGAAATTAACAAATAAAGTGCATGAAATGATGGAATGTTTCTCTGAATGATAAATCCATCTGATATTTACATTCAGTTGCTTCCTCCTCCCACAGACACACTTCTCAAGCTTGCCCCCCCGCCACTGTTACATTAGATCAGCTTGTGTAATGTCCGTTCCAAGCAGGAGGGTGCTCAAGCTGCAGGTACTAAGTGGTAACCAGAAGATATGAAGGACCTGAATGTCTTGATTAATGATTTTACAGTTCACTCTGTTAATGCTATAACAATCTAAGGGTTCTATTTGATTCATTGTTGTCATTTTCTAACCAGACTTCTGTTGTAAAAGCTTGTCATTATCTGCATTTCAATATTTTCTGTATTCATAGGTTTTTTGTTACAGACTGCTGCTAAGACCCTTGTCCTGTATTTGCACTCATGATATCAAGACTGGATTACTGTAACTCTTTATATGTAGGGCATTCAGTATCTATTACTCGTCCACTTCAATTAATCAAAACTCCGCTACTGGGTTGATTTTGGATCACCCCATGCGTGTTTACATTACTCCTTTATTTTATGATTTCAACTGGATAAGGCTTAGCAGTAGCACAATTATTATACTGATGATTTTAATCTTTAAGGATTTGTAGTCATTGGTTTTAATCTTTCAGGCTTTGTGGTCAGTTCTCCTGTTTATTTGCAAGAGCATCAAATTTATACCCCATCTCATGCTCTGCATTTTGCTGATGGTCATTTACTGTCATTAGTGTTACAATGAAATTTAATTTCTCCAGTGAAATTCTGGTAAAATCATGAATTTCACCATACAAAATGTTTTTGCAAAATTTGCACATTTCAACTGTGAATTTTGTGGTGCATAATGTGAAATTCCACCGGCGAAATCGCAGAGTTCACCTGCAAAATGCAGAATTTCACCCATGAGCAGTGGAATTTCACCAGCAGGTGGTTCAATTCCACAATTTGCAGGGGAATTTCATGATTTTAACAGTGGAATTTCGCATTTCACACTTGCAAAATAATTTGAGAAATGCGCAAATTTTGCAAAATATTTCGCAGAATGAAATTTACACATTTCACACATCTCTGTCACTCACTAATGCTGGTTCTTGTAGAGCTAAGCATCAAGAGTTTATGCAGTTAGTCCACCTGTTTGAAAAATTCAGGGCTGGATTTTACAAGCCCTGCATCTCACCTGTGGCAGCTTGGATACTTAGCATCCAAATGTGAATGCTGTAGTTTCCTGCAGCCAAACTGTACCATCAGAGCAGGCAGAACACATGTTTGTGATGGCCCCTGCCCCACTGCACACAGACATCCTGTAAGATTTCCACCTTAGTATGGTTACCAGTCTGTATATATTTATTTATTTAGTTTTTGTTAGCTGGGTAGGTACACTAGACGGCATAGCTGCCTGTTTTCAGGTACAACTCGGGAGATTACAACAAAGGGTACATAAACAATAGTAGATGCAAGAAAATATCATGGGAACAAGTAGAAGTCAGACATAGTACACTTATTTTCAGCAATGACAGTACATTTTCAGGAATCTATATGTAGTAACAAAACAGAAATATAAGTGCAAATAACTAACAGTCATAAGTCATACAACTAGTGAGTAAGTGCTAGAAGAGAGGAAATAAGATTTCCAGGTAGGTTTGAGAGTAGAAGAGGTTGGAACCGGTAGGCAACTAGGAGGAACCAGTACAGGAGTGGGTGGATAGAGGACAGGAGCAGGGTTCAGAGCTTAGAAGAGCCATACGAAGCTGCTGTTTGAAGCTGTATGGAGAAGGAGAGATTCTTAGACTTAGAGGAAGGGAGTTCCATAGTTTAGGGGCCCAGCTAAAGAAAGCATTCTCCCCCATTTTGGTTTTACATCTCGGTTGGACAAGAAGGGATTTGTCAGCTGATCTCAGTGGGTAGGCAGAGGTCACAGGTTTGAGCAGTAGAGCCAGTTGTTCAGGTATCTGGGAGGAGATTATATTCTTTACAAAACAGTAGGAAGTAAACTGTCAGAAGGCTGACGGGGTAAACCATCCCAGACTGGAGTATAGTGTGCATTGATAAGTAAGTTTGGGCAAAGACAAAGCAAAACAGCAAATGCTGTTGTAGCAGACATCCCACTTTCAGAGGAGCCCTCCCGTTGTTGCCGGAAAAGCTATTAACCCATACACCAATTTGGGTCTCAGGATCCACTGTGCAATGGCCATCGTCGCTGTGGATGTTAAGCTATGTCTCACCTTGTATGCCAGTCCAAGTTGAATATTGACAGATTTAATGACTGAGGCTAGGTACAGGTCAAAATCCAAGGTGGAATCAAGGGTTACTCCTAGGTATTTAAAAGAGGTAACTGTGTTAAGGGGAGAGCCATCTAGCGATCTGATACTTAATGGTTGAGTGCAGAACCGAATTTTTACCTGAACCGAAGAGCATGGTCATCGCTTTTATTTTTTATTTAAGACAAGCTTGTTTTGCAATAGCCAGCTCTGAAAGGTATTGAAGTTACTATTGAGATTCAGGTTGATACTGGTAAATAAAAATGATTATGTTTATTACTATCTGAGGTAGTCACTCTTAAGATACCTTAAGTTGAATGTTTTATTGAAATAAAAAAAAGGTAAATAGTAAAAGCAGTTGAACAAGAAACATAGTACAATCAAAAATATAAATGAGTAACTTTACTATAACACTTAAGATGCCTTTTTTTCAAATTTGAAACACTGGTATGAATATTTATTGATGGGCATGAACATAAGCTTTCCCTTTTGCAAATGTCGGTGTTATTGTATTGGTGAGGTATGTGGTTCCATGTCAGATGAGTGAACCAAGAAGGATGACTGACAAGGGGGTGCAGGAATGAGAGCGCACGGCAAGGCAGCAAAGATGAGGGAACTCTGACCATCAAAAAAGTGAACAGTCAAATAAAAAAAAAGTGACCAATACCACCACAGAAATGCAAAAGAATGGGAAGTCACCCGGGATGCCGGGGGAAGGGGACATCCAGGAGTGCACATGGGGGACAATGCAATAGCCACACAGGAGGCTTAAAGGACACAGCTGGATGGGTGGATGGAGGGGCCCAGGGCACAGAGGTGGCACAGTGAGAAGGGGGTGGGCAGGATGATAGACAACAAATCTGGGCACCATGGATGGGGTGTGGGGGGTGTCATGCACAATGCAGACTGCAGGACGTGTCCTGTCACAGGTGGAAGCAGGGCTGTACAGACTTTGGGCAATGTAATGATGCCCACAGATGGCACAGGCATGGGCAGGTGCTGCAGCAGCTGGTGGCACAGTGCACAATGGGCAGCAATGGAACTAACCTAGATGACAGCGATAGATGGCGGGTGGGGTGGTGGCACAGCATGCAGAAATGAATGGCTACACCTGGAGTTGGAAGTTGTATGCAAGACCCCTTAGGTAGTCGGCCATTCTGTGCTGGTTGTATTCCTCAACAATGCCCTCAGTTCTCTGGGTCAGGTCTTTGTACTGTAACTGTTGTGCTGCTAGTATTGCTTGCCTCGAGACAATCAGCTCTATGAGGAGCTCAATGAGCCTCTTGTCCACGTGGAGGCAGTTGATGAAATGCCAGATGCCTGAATGGGTGAACTGAGCAGGGTGTTGAAGCCACAGTGCCAGCATTTGACCACATTATTCATATGTGCCAGTCCAGCATGGCTGACATTGTACACATTCCGTGCCTCCAGTGGGAACAGTGGGCAATGCCTAGCGGTCCAGCCGATGGACCTGTCAAGCCATGTCTCCTCGACATTGTCAAGGATAAGCCACAGTAGTTCCTCATGGTCCTTGTAGTACAGCATGTCACAAAGAGTGCAATAGGCATCCACCATCTCTCCCACTGGCATGAAGGCAAGCGTGTGCTCCATCCTGATCTGTATTGAAAATTCCTCATCAGAGGAATAGCATTGCTGCAACTCAGGGAAACACTGAACACAGCACCACACCACTTGGCAGAAGTGAAAAAAGCACCTCCATGGCCACCCCCTCAAACACAGTGGAGAAAACACACCAGGCTGCCCTCTTGAAGTCCATCAGTGCCGTCCTAGTGGTACAGTCACCCACCAGTAGCTGCACTTCACTGAACACCCAGGTATATGCCTGCTCCCTTAGGCCACACATCAACACGTATACAATGGGCACCATGATGTCTGCATGCAGTCTGTGGATCGAGTAGAGCTGCCCAAAAATGGGTGGTGAGGAGCTAAAGGTGCTGTCAAACCAATCTTCACAGTCACTTAGGAGGCATAGAGACTGCTGTGTGGCGAACAACAGCACTCTGTCATCAGTCGGCCACTACCATGCAGGAGGAAGGGCTCCCCCCCCGCAACAGTGACACGGTACTCGGGTGGGATGATTAGTTCCTTCACTATGGCTGGGTAGCAGGACAGCCCTTGCAGTCTGCTACACCCGCTGACTGTCTGTTTCAGTAGTGGTGGGATGGGCAGCATGCCCACCACAGCATCTGATACTCCAGAGGTACACTAAATGATGATCTACCCTGAGCTCTCCATGCTAGTCCTGGCTCTGGCATGGACCTCCGTCACAACCCTCCTCACGCCTATCTCCCAGCGCTAGACATGATTGTGGTTGGCGCTGGTGCACAACATGGTCCGTATTTTGTGCAGGTGGGCAGGGCACCAGAACTTGTTGTACTGGCTACAGCATCAGTACACTTTTCTTCTGACTTCCTTATCTCTTCTGAAAATATATCCCACCAGGGATAATAAGGGTATCCCCTTCTGGCTTATCAGAAAAGTTGGTGTGTCTATCCTTCCATTCGCCGTCTGTGTGAGATGGCCCATGTTGTTACTGGGCTGCCATTATGCTTCTGTATATGTCATGAGGTGGACTTGACAGATGGGGCATGCCTGCGGGGGACCACCCACCATGTAGGGCGTGGGGTCAAAAGGAGATGCACGTCCCACAGTGTGGGTTCAGCAGTTTCTGCTCAGTAGCACAGCTGGCATGTCATGAAGAGTTTTCAACTCACTGTTTGGTATTGTCTGCTGAATTTGTGCCTACAGGCTCTTAAGATGTGTTTAGAGCATTTTAACTAAGTTTTCAGTTCTGCATAGTGTACCAATAGTCTGTCTGATTCTCCTAAGACTTGAATATTTAAGTAGTTCTTTAATGTACTGCTTGCTAGGCACAGTATATTGTATTGCTTTATAGCATAGTGCTCACTGTGGAGGCTGGTTGGTATTGCTGCAGGCCGACCTCTTGGTTGAATTTCTCCAGCATTTACTCAAGGCCATTGTCAGATCCTTTCTCTCTTTCCCTCTCCCCTGCAGGCTGCTAGTTTGCACATGATCACTAGGGCCTGGCCTTCTCTCTCTCCAGCCAGACTCCTAATCCACATTCCTTTTGTTATCTCTCCCTATTACAGGCTGCGGGACCCTACTCCCCAAGCACACACAGGCAGTACACAGCACAGCACCTGGAGAGCAGAGTAGGACCATGGAGCCCTAAAGGTAATTCAGAAGCCTCCTGGAAGAGCTCCTTTATGAGGGGTGTTAGCCCATCGATGCTACACATCAACTACCCCACCCATCCCCAGCCACCCTCCCACCCAGGGCTGTCCCTTAATTTCAGGACCTACCCTGGTTACGTGACTTCCTGCCTTTATTTTTTCTGAGTCCCTACTTTGCCATTTGCAGGTTATACTGATCCTCCACTTGAGGGAGGTATTGCTGGTTCCTGCTCTTCTCAGGCATTCCTCTTTGTCTAGCCTCTCTGTTTTGTCTTCAAACTCTCTTTCACTGCCTCCCATCCTACTTACTCACCTCTCTTTCCACTCCCACTTCCACTCTCTGTCCTCACCTATGGTGCTCTTTCTTTTTTAAACACTAGGAGTCACTATTTCTACTTCTTTTTTCCCTTTTCCCACGCCCTCACCCTTACTTCCTTGCTCTTCTATCTTGCCTTGTCACTTTCTCCACCACCGGGATCTGAACCGTCGACCATTTGCACTGCAGTCGGTGATCTTGCCACTGTACCATCTGGTCAGACCTGTTGTTCTGATCTCTTTTGTTCCCCTTTTATTGCTTCTTCTCATAGCTATCATGGTGTCTTATGCTCCTCTCTCTCACATTACCTCCCTCTTCCTCTTTCCTGCTTTGCTCCTCCTCTCATTAATCCCTTCATCCTCCAAGCAATCTCTAGCTATAACCCTCCCTCCCTCTCTCTCTCTCTCTCTCTCTCTCCTAACTCTTCTCTCCCCTCTAACACCTCTCTATACCCAATTCCCTCTCCCTCTTCTCCACCATCTCTCATCCACTTGTTCCACCTGCCTGCCCACCCCTACCATCTCACCCACCACCTCTGTCACTGCCCCTGTGCCCACCCTCCTTGCTTTCCTTGTGCTTCACTCCCTCCCAACCCTGTCACTACCTCGGCAATTTCTCCTCTTGCACCCCCTTCTTGCCACATGCAATACCTGGCCACTTAAGGTCCTTGCTCTCCTCCTCATGCTCTCTGGAAATGTTCACCCTAATCCTGGGTCCCTTCTATTAACTCCTTACACTCCAGTGCCCCTTTCACTGAGCTTTGCATCCATGAACATATGCAGTTTACTAAAGAAATTCCCTGACTTACAGGGTTGGACTGCTCTACATCAGCCTGATATCTTGGCCATTGTTGAAATCTGGCTTTCCAAGGCCACTCCTGATGCTGCTGTTGCCTTCCCTGGGTATTCACTTTATAGGGAGGAGCAGATCTCTAAACATGGTGGGGGTTGTGCCATATACCTCTGCAACTCAATCCAAGGGGATGCCCTCCCTACCCCTCAGCTCAGTCACGGAGCCCAAGCCATCTCCCTCAAACTTACCCCTGACCCCTCTAGAGCCCCTTTATATCTTACTGCATCCTACATTCTCCTAGGCACCAACACCTTGTCTTCCAATCCCTCCTTAAATCATCTTACCTCCTTGCCTCCCAAGATGGAGCCAATCTTACTTGGCTACCTAAACATTAACTGGTTTGTTGACTCCAACTCCCAGGCTAGGAATGCCGCTGCCACCCTAGACCTTACTTAACTTGTTACCTGCCCACCAGATCTAATCTGGTCTCTGGTGCTTCTACCTACTGGATCTTGTTCTTTCCAACAAATTCCACATGATCTCTAACCTCACTGTGCTCCCTGATGTACTCAGTGATCACTTTCTCCTAGTAGTGCATGATGCGAAGTATTCGCCAAAACTGTCCACTCATCATCTCTTATGCCGTGGTAAACTTGCCCAACCAAAGAGTACCTTGCTGGTTGTGATTGGTCCCCATTGATCGTGCCCCTGACATTGACTCTGCCCTTCTATTTTATCCAAGTTTTCAACAAGGCCTGTGACACCTTTGCTCCCCTTTTCAAAGTTGTCTTCAAGGACCGTGAATCTCCCTGGGTCATTCCATCTCTGCTTGGTCTCATGCACCACAGAGACAATCTTTGGCACAGGGCTGTTGAATGCGGTCAGACTCGCGGACAGGCAAGCTACGTGCTACTAGAAATAAATGTACCTGGGCTATCATAAAGCTAAGGATGAACACTGCAGGTCCACCCTTGCTTCTTCCTGGGGCTCGTCCCATAATTTCTGGAACAATATCAAGGAACTTAATGGCAAGGCTGAACCCCCACCTTTCCATCTCTTTGTTAACGGCACCTTGTCTACGATCCTATGGCTATGGCTGTTGCTGACTGTTTTAATAGTTCCTTCTCTGACCTCTCAGCTGTCCTCCCTCAAAGTGTTTTCATCCCAGTCCCACTCCCTCATCCAGTCCAGTTGCTCATTCCCCATTCTACTTCAAAGCCTCCCTCATGAAGCAAGGCCTACCTGCTCAGATCACTTAAGGGCATGGGTCATAGCAGTGACTCCCTCAGCACCAAATTGCTGTCCTTAGCCCCCATACCAAATTGCTGAACTGCTCCTTCTGCCTCAATCAATTCCCCTTGCCTGGAAAACAGCAGTGATTACACCTTTTATAAATCTGGAGACCAGACCTCCCAGCAACTATCGCCCAAGCTCCATCCTCTATCCTCTCTCCAAGGATCTGGAAAAATCATGGCTAATCAGCTCTTTGACTACCTTTCCACCTATAACCTCCTCTGCCTTTAACAACAAGTTTTACATTGAGCACACACCACTGCCGACCTTATTGAATTCTCCAATTTCCTTCATACTGCTCTTGACAAAGGTCATGTTGCTGGCTCTGTCTTCATTGACTTGTCGAAAGCTTTTGACACTGTCCACTCCCTTCTCCTCTCTTCTCTCCAACCCCTCGGTCTCTTGCAGGGTGTGTTGAATTGGCTCTTCAACTATCTTTCCTCCAACACACATTGTGTCAAAATCTGGTCTACTGTCTCCTGCCCCCAAAAGGTATGTTCTGGTGTTCCCCAGGGCCCCTTCCTAGGACCCTTGATTTTCAGCCTCTATTTGAATTCCCTCCCCTCCTCTTGTTATGAAAACCTTTTACTTTATGTGGACAACACTGTCCTGTTTGACTCACATGCTGTACCTCGCCTCCTGCAGGACTTCTTCACCCAGGCTGGACACTGGTTCTCTAACCACAGGCTGGTTTTGAACTTAAAGAAAACTAAAATCATGCTTTTTGCACATAACCATAGTAAACATAAAGATTATCTACTCCAGATTTTATCTAGTACCCTCTTTCCCTTTGAATAAACCTCCTCCTTCAAATGTCATGGTGTTCTCTTTGATCCTTCCCTATCCTTTCACGACCACATCTGCTCCCTTTGCTACGATATCAACTCTAGGATAGACCTACTGTATCGCCATCGTGACTGTCTCCCACTGAAGCACTAAGGCTGGCCATCTCAACCTCGGTACTGTCCCTCATGGATTATGACCTGCTTATTTATGGTACCGCTGACAACACTGCTCTGCACAAAATTAAGCTATCCTCAATAAGACCTGCCAGCAGCTTACAGGTTCACCACTTCTTACCCATACTTGCATACTGTATTCCTCTCTAACTTCCTTAATCTGGAGGAAAGGCTTTTATCAATCTTATTTATCAGTTCATTTATTTATTTGAGATCTCGGACTAACCATTTGAGCTCAGAGCTCTTTACATAGGTTCCATGTTAGTACATTTAGAACAAGTAGGTGATTATACAGATGACTGAGACAAACAAGACAATAGAATTAGAATGAGACTATTTAGGTGCATTTGGTCTTTAAATAAAGGAATGCAAAAGATACAGTGAAAACTAAAACTAGAATAAGTAAACAGAGTCAGATACGTACAGGAACAGACTAAATAACTGTGTCCAACAGGGAGCCTGTTAGTTGTCAGCAACACAAGAGGATTAGTGCATAGAAGTGCTGGAGAGGTGGGTGGGGGTTAGCCCCAAGTGCAGGGAGAGAGAGAGAGAGATCTGTTTGGCAGAAGGGCAGATGGTAGGAGATGCCTTTTTCAGGTGCTAGTCATGGCAGACACATTGAGATTCCTGTATTAAATGGTTCTTTATGTTCTTTTGAAGGTCCACAGAGTGGGCAGGCTAATAATGTTCTCATGGAGGGAGTTGAACCACAACGGTGCCTGATAGGCAAAGGACCTTTGTCCTTGAGATGTCCAACATTTTGGAGTCAGGAAGGACTGCAGTTCTGAATTTTGGGTGTGCCTTGGATTAGTGCTGGTAACTAGGAGTTGTTGGACCCCAGTCGGGAGCTGACCAAGGCAGATCATTTTGGCCAGGAGGCAAGATTGATATTTTAAGTGACCAAAGAGCATTAGCCAGTGAGCCTTTGCATAGCGATCGCAGGTGTGGGTTAGTCGGTGTGCCCCAAAGTGAGCCTGCAGGCATTGCTAAGGGCAGTTTTTATATGTCAGAGGGCAGTATCTGTGGCAGAGCCATATATCAGAAGTCTATAGTCCACTAGGGAGCCCACTGAACTGTGGACCGCTATGCTGAGGGCTACAGAGGTTAGGCTCTGCCTATGGTGATAAAGTAGCCCTAAGCATTTGTTGATTGCTTTAGCTGTGATGTCTATGTGGACGGCATAGGAGAGCTAGCTGTCAAGAGTGATTCTGAGATATCTGAAGTGATGAACACGTTCAAGAGGAACACCACCCCATCACACATTGATAGCGGGTAGTTTTTGTGCTTGTTCTTAAGGCTGGTGAACAGCATGGTTTTGATTTTTGTAGTTCATTATCAATTTATGATTTTTGAACCATGACTTAATGCTGGTGAAGTCACGTTGTAGCTGTTGCTCAAGAGCAGTGGGGTCAGAGCCATTAGAAAAGATAACCGCTTCATCCGCGTAGAGGAGGATACGGCACTGACTGGTTAGGGGGAGGCAATTCAGAAATAGGCTAAAGAGAGGAGGCGCATTATTGCTCTGTGGAATGCCTGAGCACACAGGCTTGGTGTCAGAGAGAAAGGGATCTACCCTGACTTTCTGTGAATGGCAGTGTAGGTAGCTGTGGAACCATGCAGCCCCCTATGGGGCAAGGCCTATAGCAGTGAGTTGATCAATTAGGAGGGCATGGTTGACTGCATCAAAGGCCTTTGTTAGGTCAATACAGATAGCCCAGATGAAGCCTCTGTATTCTAGGAGGGCTGCAGTGGTGCTATGTCCAGCCCTAAAACCATGTTGCTCTGCCCATAGGAGCATGTGCTTGTCCAGATAATTGACAAGTTGGTCAACAATGATTCATTCAAGGGCCTTCAAGACTGGTGGTAGTATTGAGATGGGTCTATAGTTCCCGGGGAAGGCACAATCCCCACTCTTGTACACAGGGGTGACTACTGTAACTTTCCATTTTTGGGGGAATACTGCGAGACGGAGTGAGAGGTTAAGGATATGTGTGAGAGGGGACAGGATTTCTTCAAGTGAGAGTGAGATTAGATTCAGGTCAAGGTTATCCCCACTGAATCTCCCCTTCCCAAGCACTTTGCGCAGATATTTCCTGGCTTCTCTGAAGGTAATAGTCTTGAAGCAAAAGGAGGGATGTGATGGGGATTGCGAGGGCGCAGCAGGGATGGTGGGGGAGAAGAAGTCGGCTGGGAGAACATGCTGCAAGTCGGTGAAGGCATTGTTAAAGGTATTGGCAATAGAGTTAGGGTTATGGATGGGGGAGCCATCATTGCAGAGCATGGATGGGGCAGTTTTGGGTTCTCATCAGCTGACCTCATCTAGGTAAGCCAAGAAATTTGCCTCTTGATCAAAAAAATCACTGCAGGTCTAACTCCCCCTGGCCTGTCTTCTGTCATAAGCCTATCTACCCCCTCCCTCTCTACCCGCAGCGCTGTTTACTCCCCTAGCAAGTCCCCAGAGTAAGGACCTCCCTTGCACAGAGGTCATTCCATTACTGTGCCTCATCCTGGTACAACTTCCTGCCTGTTGCTGTTGCCTCCCTACCAAGATTGGGGCCTTTTAAAACTGCTCTCAAGAATCACCTCCTCTTCTCCCGCTACTGTGACTGCCCTGGTTGAGTTTTCCCCTGCCTGTACTCCTCTCAGTCTGCCTATTTTTGACTCTGCCCTTCATTTGACTCACTATAGCCCACATCATTGTTTATGTCTGTTTATTATTGCTAATTTACCTTGAAGTGGGGCCTTTCAAACCAGCCCTTAATTTTGACTGTTTGCTTTTATTTGAGCTCATTTACTTTGTTTTCTATTGCTTGCTATCAATGTATTTGTCTTCCTGATGAGGAGCCTTTGTAAACGAGTACCTGACTCAAAGGGTTGTAATTCTGATTACTTCTTAAAATAAAATAAAACACATGGTGCAGGTGGTGTGGTGAGTAGCTGGAGAGTACCCGTTGTAGCTGCCTTTGGCGGACTGGCTCCACGTCTCCAGGAAGGTGAGTGTCATTTCTCATTGTTTCACTGTTTGCTGACTATGCTGCACATGCCTATGGTGCATATCTAGTTGCCTCTGTGGGGCTCTGAACCACTGACCTGCAGCAGCATTCATCCCTACACTACCTGTTTGACCAATGCCTACCACCATAACCATGAGAGCTTTCTGGCTGCAGCACGTTGGTCGCTGCATTCTGTGGCTGTGTTGTGCTGGGAGGTGCCCGTGCTGTGGTCCCTCGAACTGCTGGGTGGGGGAGGGTATCAGCAGTGGTGTGCCTGCATGTCCAGTGGTGCGCGCAAGGTGGGGATTGTGTGTGTCTCGCCGGACCCCACTGTGCCACAGGCATCTACAGATGGCAGACATGGGTGTGTGTGTCTGTGTATGTGTGTGTGCACACACGTGTTTGCCATTTTAGGAGTCACCCTTTTGACAGGTCACCCAAATGGTTTGTCACCCTTTTGACACATTGCCCATATGATGCTCACTATTATGCCAAATCGCCAATGTGCATTATGGCCAGGCTTGCATGTTCAACATCATGCTACTTGTCCTTGTGTACAAGCTGTATTTTCAATCACTCTTTTTCCATTGCTATTATCACTGGATACCGGGTAGATGAAATGAACTTTGGATTACATACAGTATATGCAGACTTAGGAGCACATATTATCTTATAAACATAGAAACATAGAAATTGTCATCAGATAATGACTGTCAGGCCCATCTAGTCTGCCTCGAAAGCCCTACACTAGTTTGTTGCCTCTGACCTACCTGGTCAATGGCTTTTCACCCTTCATTCCCACCTCCAAGGTACCCTTACGCCTGTCTCATGCATGTTTAAACCTCCACTGTGCTCATCCCCACCACCTCCTATGGCTATCTATTCCACATGTCCACCACCTCTCTGTGAAAAACATCTTCGCATTTCCCTCAGCCTGCCACCTTCCACTTTCATATCATACCCCTCATTCTTGTACATCTCTTATATTAGAAGATGTCTCCCTTGCACCTTATTAATGCCCTCAAGGTACTTGAATATTTCTATCATGTACTCCCAATCCCTACTCTCCTTCAGCGAGTACATACTGAGGTCCTTTTAGTCTCTCCTCATATGTTTCCAGGTGCAAGCCCTGTACCATCTTAGTTGCCCTTCTCTGGACCATCTCCATCCTGTTAATGTTCTTACGAGGTGCGGCCACCAGAACTGCACACAGTACTCTAGGTGAGGCCTCACTAGCGTGTTTTACAATGGCGTCATTACCTTCTGCCTTCTGCTACTGATATCTCTGCTTATGCACCCCAGAATGCCACTGGCCCTCCCTGCAGACTTTTTACTCTGTTTAGACACCTTTAGGTCATCAGACATGATAACCCCCAGGTACCTTTTTCCCTTGGTGATCGTCAGCATCCCCCATCCTATAGCTCTCCATAGGGTTACCTCTTTCCAGGTATATTATTTTGCACTTCTAGGAATTTGAATCTTAGTTGCCACACTTCCAACAATTTTTCAAGCTTCTCCAGGTCCATCCTCATTCTCTTCACCCCATCCAAAGTATCCACCATATTTCAGATCTAGGTGTCATCTGCAAACAGGCAGACCTTTCCTTCCAGTCCTACTGCAATGTCACTAATGAAGACATTAAACAGAACTGTCCCAAGGACTCATCCCTGAGGTACCCCACTGGTCACCCCCCTCTCCCCTGATTGGATCCCATTTACCACCACTCTCTGCTTCCTCTCCATTCGCCAGTTCCTAATCCAGTTTACCACCTTGAGCCTCATACTCAGACTACTCATTTTGTTGACTAGCCTTTTATGTGGGACAATGTCAAAGGCTTTGCTAAAATAGAGGTTGGAAATGTCTACCACCCCCTCTCCAGATTTACTTCCCTTGTCACCCAGTCAAAAAAATCTATCCAATTCATCTGACAAGGCCTTCCTGCTGTGAATACATGCTGTCTGGGATCCTGGGCACTGCTGGATTCAAAGTGTGCCACTATTCTTTCTTTAAGTAGTGCCTCCATGATCTTACCCACTACTAAGGTGAGGCTGACTACATGCGCCCTCTTGCATAAAGCCTCTCTTAATTCTTACAGCTTGCAAGACTTTTTGTTGAGCAATAGAGGAAAAAGTACATATCACATATCTTGCTGCCATTTGATTTTCCTGACTCATCACAGAGTCTTTGCTTACACATCTTAGAAGGACAACAGACTGACTCCAGAACTATAGGCTGCTCAGGCGTGAGAGCCAAAGTAACAGACTTCTTCACCTCTATCTTTAACTCCAAATTCGGAACTTGTGCGGACAGACCAAAAACCTAAGGTTTTTCATCAATAGAGTGTTCTCAATTTTTCCAATTTTGCCATCGTGTTTAACTGCACATGCAAGGAGACATTAACAGCTCCTTCCACAGTGAGGATCCTTTGTGAGAATGTTTCAGTGTTTTTCTCAGAATTCATTCTTTCCTCTACCTTACTCATTTTTCCTCAATTACTTGACACTGAGTGTTTATATCGTTAACTGAGTTCTGTATTTTCAAAAATGATTGTTTTGTGCCTCCCTGGAATTCCAATAGGAAAGCTTGACTTGTAGCCAGTGTAGATTTTTCCAGATGCTTTGTCTTAATGCCCAATTCTGGATGCTGAGATGCTAAGAAAGCCATTTCCCCACTCTGGTATGGAGAACCACTCGTCCACCATTGCGAGGCCAGTTTCTCTGTTTTCAGGGAAAACATCTTGTCAATAAGCTCCTGCTGTGAATCCTTGTTGCCTTGAATCCTGGGCACCGCTGGATTCCAAGTGTGCCACTAATCTTTCTTTAAGTACTGCCTCCATGATCTTAAGCACTACTGAGATGAGGCTGACCGCTTATAGTTCCCTGCCTCCTCCCTACTACCACTTTTGTGTAGGGGGACTACATGTGCCCTCTTCCAGTCCTCTGGAATCACTCCTGTGTTGAGTGACTCTGTGAACAGTGCTGCCAGAGGCACCACTAGCTCTCTTCACAGCTCTCTTAATATCCTCGGGTGTATGCCATATGGCCCTATTGCTTTGTTCACCCTCAGTTTTGTAAGCTCCCCCAGGACTCTCTCCACTGTGAATGGACTTGTGTTTACTTCTCCCCTCCCACTTCATATCTGTTACCCAGCTGTGGTCCCTGACCCTTCCCCTCTTTAGTGAATATTGAACAGAACTATTTTTATCAGTATTTCTGTCTTTTCCATGTCTCCTTCCATACACTCCTCTGTATCTCCTTTGAGCCTGACAATCCCCCCACGGTCTTTCTCTTTTTGCTAATGTACCTATTGAATGCCTAGTCTCCTTTCTTCACTGTCTGTGCTAATCTTTGCTCTCCTAACAGCCTTCCCTGCTTCACTTAGGTTCCTTGGTTAGACCTCCCTGCATCCTCCTCTTGACTCAACAGAACTTATATTTCCTGAAACCTGCCCTATTGACCATTACATTGTCTGCCACATCTCTCAAGAACCACAATGATTTCCTTCTTCTATTGCCCTTATTTACCAACCTGTTGCATTGGCTAGTCACCTCCACTGCTCCTCAGCTCCCCCTCCTGTCTCCCTTCTCACCAATGCCTCTTTGATACAACTGCCCATTTTATCAAAATCCACCCTCCTAAAATCTAAGACCTTTACTTCGTGTGACTAATCTGTGTCTCAGTATCTATGCAAAACCACACTATGTGATGTTTACTGGACCCCATTTGACCTTCCACCTTGAAGTCTGTGATTCTGTCCCCATTTGTCAGTACTAGGGTCCAGAATATCCCCATCTCTGGTGGAATCAATCACTAGTTGTCTTAGGCCTGTGCCTGTAGAGAGTCCAGGATAACGCTACTCCTGGCTGAAGCAGATGATGGAATGGTCCAGTCCATGCCTGGGATATTGAAATCACCTAGCAGTAATATCTCACCTTTTGCTGCCATTGCGTGAATTTGATCCCCTAGATCCCTATCCAACTCCTCCCCCTGTATGGAGGTCTGTAGATCACCCTTGCTCGGATTGCTGTGCCACTGCCTGGCTCATGGGTGACCCACAGTGCCTCAGCCTCCACTGTCTACCTAGTACCTCCGTGCCTTTCATGCCCTCCCTAACGCATATGACCAACTCTTCCCCTTTTCTAACCCCCTGTCCCTCCTGAACAGAGCATATCCTGGTATAAAAACATCTCAGTTATGATTTGTGGTGTACCAGGTCTCTGTTATTACTGTTATGTCCAGGTCTACCTCTACTGTGATTTTATTCCCCAGGCTGCAAACATTTGTAACCATGGTCTTTCATGTTTTGCTGCCTATCTGCTCTCTACTCACTCCATTCCTCCTCTGCTTTCTTCCCTCCCCCATTCTACCTTTTTGTACTGCCTTCCTACCTCTAGCTTTCCATCTTTGTCTAATTTAGGTGATACTGTCTGCATTTTGCCTTCCTGTTCATTACTGTCTTCTCTTTCTTGTGGGGGTGGGCTGTTAGAGTCTCCCTGTTCCCACTGCCCCCCCTTGGCTAGTTTAAATGTTCAGGAAGGAAGCAACTAAACCATTCATTTAGAACTACTTTCCCCTTCCTAGACAGATGTAGCCCATCACTTGAGTACAGGGCTACATCTTTCCAAGTGGGTACCCGGTCCCCAATGAAGCCATACCCTTTCTTGCTGCACCAGCCCTCTGCAGACTGGCAGCAGCCTGCCTCCACATGGGGGGGCTGAGTATCAGGTGACTGCCACAATGCCCAGGAAGCATTCCCCTCTGCCACTTGAATCCCACACCCTGCAGCCACTACTGCCCACCTACAGTGTTAGGATCAGTGGCACCTATGCAGCAGGTTCTAGGACTGTGTCCACCTGTGGCAGGATCCCAGTCTGTCACTGCTAATTCCCCTTCTTCCTGGGCCAATTTGCTGTCTGCACTTGTGCCTGGCACCTCTGCAAGGTGCCACCACAGTGCCCTAACATTGCCGCGGTGTCCCCATCACTCCCTAAGCTACACTTGAGCTCCTTCTGCCCTGGCTCCCTCTTTGATGCATACTGCCCCTTCACCTTTACTGCCTCTATAGGGTTGCACCAGGTGGAAGCAGGTGGATCAAACCCTGGTGGTGTGCAACATGTTTTGCACAATGCTGTGACTTCAGCAAATCTCAGGTCTTTGGCACAAGGACCCCCTTTTAATAAAATAGGGCGCAGAGTCTCTGATGCACCCAGAGTTCACTGCAGCCTTAGATCACTGCAAACTCTGGTGCTCTAATGGCTCTCTGAAAATTGAGCCCCATATCTCAGTTCCCTGTGTAAGAGTAAGTGTTCCGCTACACAGAGAGCAATCCAAATGGGTTTTATGAAATTAGAAACACCTTTTTGTTAATCACTCTTACATAGATAACATAGATGTTGTTGGCAGATAAGGGCCTTGTGGCCCATCCAGTCTGCCCTATCCCTCTTTCTAATACTTAAGGTACCCTAGTTGCTACAAGTCTCCCTCACAGCTTGATAATTCCCAAGTGCCTGTCCCAGGCATTCTTGAATCCCTGAACTGTTGCTGCCCCCATCACTTCCAGGGGGAGACTGTACCATCTCTCCACCACCCTTTCAGTGGAATAGAATTTCCTCAGTTCCCCCTATGTTTTCCCCTTTTTAGTCTCATGCTGTGCCCCCTTGTTCTGCTATTTCCCTTCATGTGAAAGATGCTTCCCTCTGGTACCCTATTGATCCGTATTGATTCCCTTTAGATACTTGAAGGTCTCTATCATGTCTCCCTACTCTCTCCTTTCCTCCAGGGAGTACATATTAAAAGCTCTGAGTCTTTTCTCATATGATTTATGCTGCATCCCAGATACCATTTTTGTCACTCTCCTCTGTACTGTCTCCATCCTGTCTGTCTTTTTGGAGATGGAGCCTCCAGAATGGAACACAGTACTCCAGATGAGGCCTTACTAGGGAGTTGTACAATGGTATCACCACTTATTTATTTATTTGCTTTTGGTAACTGGGTGAGTTCACTTGACATGGAGATGCCTATTTTCAGGCACAACCCGGGAGGATACATTTGAGTACAATGCACACCATGTGACACAGCACATGGAAAATTAGTAGCACAGTAGGAAGGGGTAAATATACAATCAACTTTGGGATTGAGAGAAATACAGTATTTAAACAAAATTAGGATACAAGTAACACAGTTTGGACAAATTCAAAAGATATATATTGAGACAAGTGTAAACAAGTGGGTAACACAGTGCAGTAATAAAATGACTAAAATGTTACATGCAGCAAAACAATAAGTGCCATTAAGTAGCTATTAAGCTTTAAAGAGTAAGGACAGGGATGAGGGAGAGGGTGTGGATGAAGAGAAGAAAAGAGATGAGTTATGAGACCATCAAACAGTGTGGTTCACGCTAACCTCAGCTACAGAGTCAAGCCATACAAAAGTGAGGGTACTGGACTTTAGGAGGGCTGACTTTGCAAGATGGGAGAGTGCCTCAGAAAAGCACTAGCAAACAGGCTAGAAGGAGGTGGGCAACAATGGGGAATTATCAAACTGCCATCAGAGGCAACAAGCCTTTGTGTGAAGTAAATAAACAAATCAAAATGAAAGAAAAAGCCACTATGGTTCTCAAGAGAGGTGGCAGTGAAAGTCAGGAAGAAAAAGATAGCATTCCAGAAGTATAAGGAAACACAGAAGGAGCAGGACAGAGAGCTGTACCAGTTAAGGCAGAAAGAAGCAGGGAGGGAAGTCAGAATAGCAAAGGCCCAAACTGAGGAAAAGATAGCCAACTCAGTTAAGAAGGGGGATAAAACCTTTTATAGGTACATCAGCGAGTGTAGAAAGACAAAGGGAGGGATAGTGAGGCTGAATAGAATGAACGGTGGGTGGGCAGAGGGGGACAGTGAAAAAGCAGGAATACTGAACGAATATTTCTGCTCAGTATTCACAAAAGAGGAGGGGGAAGTGCCTAATCCAATTAACAGAAGCACTCTTGATAGGGGGGTTGATCCCAGTCCTTTCACAGAAGAAAGGGTTCTGCAAGAACTCCTAAAACTGAAGGTGGACAAAGCAATGGGTCCTGATGGAATTCACCCCAGAATTCTAAAAGAATTAAGGAAGGAACTAGTGAAACCACTGGCTACTCTTTTTAATAAATCATGGGAGGATGGTGTGGTACCGAGGACTGGAGGAAGGCGGATGTGATTCCCCTTCACAAAGTGGGACCAAGACAGAGGCAGAAACTACAGACCTGTCAGTCTGACCTCTGTGGTAGGGAAAGTGATGGAGTCACTTCTGAAGGAAAGAATAGTTGAGTACCTAGAGGTCAGTGGAGCACATGATCCAAGGCAGCATGGGTTCACAGCGGAAGGTCATGTCAGACCTAATCTAATAGATTTCTTTGACTGGGTGACCAAAGTAGTAGACCAGGGGAGGGGCTGTGGACATGGCCTACCTAGACTTTAGCAAGGCATTTGACACAGTCCCACACAAAAGATTATTAGTCAGATTAACCAGCCTGGGAGTGGGTCCCAGGGTGGTAGCCTGGGTAAAACATTGGCTGGACAACAGGACACAGAAGGTAATTGTAAATGGAGTCCACTCTGAAGAAAGGGGGGCGGTTACTAGTGGGCACCGCAGGGTTCAGTATTGGGTCCAGTCCTTTTTAATGTCTTCATCAGTGGCATTGCAGAGGGACTGGAAGGAAAAGTATGCCATTTTGCAGATGACACAAAGATCTGCAACAGGGTTGATACACAAGGAGGCTATAGAAAGGATGAAAAGGACTTGGCAAGGTTGGAGGAATGGTCAGACGTATGGCAGCTAGATTCAATGCAAAAGTGCAAAATAATGCATCTGGGAAACAAGAACCCAGGAAGAATACACAATGGGTGGAGAGGTAGTAACAACAACAAAACAGGAAAGGGACCTGGGGATAATCATATCAGATGACCTTAAGGTTAGCAAGCAATGTGAGGCAGTAGGGAGGGCTGGGGTATACTGGGATGTATAGGGAGAGGCATCAGCAGCAGAAAACAGGAAGTTGTTATCCCTCTGTACAGACAGTTGGTGAGACCCCATCTGAATATACTGTGTCTAGTTCTGAGACCCCATCTCCAAGAAGGACATAGACAGGATAGAGGCAGTCCAGAGGAGGGCAACTAAAATGGTGCAGGGTCTGCAAGAGAAGCTGTATGAGGAGAGACTAAAGGAGCTTAATATGTATACCCTTGAGGAAAGAGGGGAGGGGGACATGATAGAAACTTTCAAGTACCTCAAGGGAATCAACAAAGTCCAAGAGGGTAGCATCTTTCAGAAAAAGAGACTTGCAAGAACAAGGGGACACAATTTAAAGATAGAAGGAGAGCGGTTCAGGGCAATGTGAGGAAGTATTATTTCACAGAGAGGGTAGTGGATGATGGAACAGCCTTCCTGAGGAAGTTGTGGGGTCTAAAACTGTGGGAGAATTCAAGAATGCATGGACAGACATAAGGCAATTCTTGTGGGGGCAGGAAGATATAGGCTGTTGGTTAACTAGGATCTGCGGCCTATCCTGTAGAAATGGCAGACTAGATGGGCCTAGCGGTCCTTATCTGCCATCAAAGTCTATGTCTATGTTAAGAAAGAAACACACAAGGGAGGGAAATAGAGAGAGGTAAGGAAGAGCTAAGAGGAGAGAAGCTACTAAGGGAGGGAGGGAGGTAGAAAGGATGATCAAGGTGGATGAAAGCAAATGCTTGGAGTGAGGCACGAGGTAATAACGTTGAAGTTTCTTGAAACAAGCATGGGTAGGGAGCTTAACCAAATAGCATGAGGTACAGTGTTCAATACTTCAGGGCCATGTGAGAGAGAGCCGCGTGCTCCCATGGTAGTTTTACATCTGGGTATATAGAGATGGGTTTGTTCAGTAGATCGAAGCCCAGGAGGGTGGGTTGGAAGGGGAAGTATGGGATTGGGGAAGGTGATCTGGCTATCTCAATTAAAGAACCATATGACTGGAGTCGATTGGCAGAGGGGCTTAGGTCAATTTAGGTCAGCATAGAGCCGACAGTGGTGTTGACCATGGTGACGCCCGAGGCATAGCAGCAGATGTTATTATAGGTGGTGTCCCATTTGTGGAGGGAGGATTTGTGGCTCCTAAGTAGGTGACTGCACCATAGACCAAGGCTGGGAGCAAGAGGCCTTGAGCAAACCATGGAGCCTAGCTGATGGGGTGAGGGCATAGCTAATATGGTAAGCCCTCCAATTTTAGCATTGACAGACTTGCAGGTGGTGGTAATATACAGATCAAAATCCAGAGATTCATCAAGAAGAATACCCAGGTATTTAAAGTAACTTGTGTTAACCAGAGGGGAACCATCAGCACACGATATTTCGAGTGAGTTACGATTTTCTTTAAGTCTGGCTGATGAGCCAAAGAGCATGGAGTATGTTTTGCTTGCATTGAGAATAAGATTGTTGTCCATTAACCAGGATTGCATGCTTCCCTCCTTCTACTTGTTATACCCCTCCCTATGCACCCTAGTATTCTGTTAGCCTTTCCAATTGCTTTGTTGCACTGTTTAGCCACTTTGAGGTTGTTTTCTAAGACTACCCTAGATCCCTTTCCTTTGTGGTGGTCTCTAGTGTTAGCCCATCTAGTTCATACTCAACCCTAGGATTCCTCTCTCTAAGTGCTTAATCTTGCACTTTTTGCATTGAAACCCAACTGCCATTTCTTGGACCAGTTTTCTAGGCTCATACAATCTCTTCATTTTTCTTTATTTTCCTGTGTATCTACCCTGTTATACAGCTTTGTATCATCCACAAACAGGCTAACCATCCCTTCTAGACCCTCTGCAATATCATAGCAGAAGACATTGAAGAGCACTGGTCCCAGCACAGATGCCAGGGATATGCCACTTGTTACCCATCGCCTCCTGTGAGCTAACCCCATTTACCACCACTCTTGTGTTCTGTTACTCAACCAGTTTTAACCACGTGACTACCTCTGTCCCACTCCCAGATTTGCCAGTTTGTGGATTAGTCTCCTGTGTGGGCTGTGTTGAAGGCCTTCCTGAAGTCCAGATAGGCCACATCTACCACTCTGCCCTGGTTTATTTCCTTTGTCACCCACTTGAAGAACTCAGTCAAGTTGGTATGGCAAGACCTCCTTGCCATGAATCTATGTTGCCTTGGATACAGCAGCCCCCTTGCCTCTAGGTAGTCCACCAGCCTTTTCTTAAGCAGGGTTTCCATCATTTTACCTGCTCTCAAGGTAGTTTCCTGCCTCCTCCTCATCCTTGCTACCATTTTTGTGCAGGGGTACCACTTGTGCCCTACTCCACTCCTCTAGAACCATGCTTGTTTCCAATGATCCACTGAACAGCTTAGCCAGTGATTTAGGCAGTTCCTTCTGGAGCTCCTTTAGGATCCTCAGGTGTATCCCATCATGCCCCATAGCTTTATCCACCCTAAGCCATTCTAGTGCTCTTTTTACTCTGTCCTCTGAAAAAGGCCTAATGTCCACCCCTTCTCCACATTTGCCCTTCTCCATTGACTTTCATGATTATGACACCAGGTTGTCATTTTCCCATGGTGACATTGTGTTATCTGGCCACTTTTCAATGAGTCATTTTGGGTATAAATGCAGGGCTGGAGATGTTCAGCCTGCCTGCATGCTTGCATTTAGAGCAGAACACTATGATGGACTGTGAGCCAGTAAGCTTTATGCCTTATGCCTTAACTTTAAAGACTATTTCAACTGCTGCAGTTTTGAATATGTTCTTATATCATGAATGTGTATGTATTTTAGATGAAACTTTTAATTAATTTAAAATGTCAAACAGTATAGCAGGAAAAGAAATCTGACAGTTTAAGGCACAGCACACACTCTTTTTGAGTCCTTTTTTGAGTTTTTTGAATGCTTTAACTTCGATAACTGAATGGAGTGGATGTTTATTTTGCAACTGAGCTAGAATTATTAAAATGTCTAGTAGGAAAGGAAATTGAAAATGGTTGTTGCTGATACAACGTATGTTATTTTGGGAGTGTTTAAGAGCTTTATTAACTGCACAGAGTTTTACCACTTAAATAGAAAATATTGTTTTCTATCTTAATATTGTGTCAAACATGAGATGCTTCAGAGCTATCTTTATAACTTCTAGTTACCAGGAACCACAAAAAAGTGAGAAATCAGGTAAACTGTAAGCCTATCAGCGTCAGTGGCTCAGTAGGTAGCATACTTACCTCTGAGGCCGGGAGATCAGAGGGCTGTGGGTTCAGTTCCCACATCTGGCACTTGGGTTAATATCCCAGTACTGACACTGTAGTGCAGCATGACAGGGGTGCTGCACTTCTGAGGTGCCGTCCTTTGGATGAGACTTTAAACCGAGGTCCCATCTGCCTGGATAGGTGGTAGTTTAGGTGGATGTTAAAGATCCCATGGCACTTATCAAAAAGAGTAGGGGAATTTCCCCGGTGTCCTGGCCAAATTTCCCTCATTCACTAAAAATACCACCAACAGCTTAATCTGGTTCAAGGTCAGTTGGCATTCATCTGTATCCCCCTCCCCAGGGTTGTGCCTGAAAATAGGCAGGATTTGTCTAGTACACTTACCCGGTCAACAAAAACTAAATAAATAAATAAACTGATCTCATACTCAGGAACTTCCCTTTGTATAGGGATATTTCAGCTGTTGTAAAGAGCTCTGTTATGTAGATATGCAAATTATTATGTTAATTGATTTCACCTTGTGTGATTAATGAAAATAAATATCAAAGGCAGGAGTTTTGAACACTGGTGAATGCCCAAGGCCTGGTGTGCCATATACACCATGTCTCATGTAACAATTGTCACAAGCTAGACCAACTTTTTGTGGTCTAGCTTGTGGCAGTCCTGAGAATCTTTTACAGGGCCTGCATCAGATATGTGGTGCAAGCTGCTGTAAATAGTGGAAACTGTCGCAGCTGGGCCCAAGATTGTAAAATCAGGTACATTTGCAGCTAATGGGTATGGTGCACTGCCAGAAACTGCCATGGTGCAGGGTTTATCGCAAGCCTTACACCATGCTTTGAAAATCCTTCCCCAAGGCTTTATAAGTGGCCCCTCTAGTAGTGGTGTATTGAGGAATTTAGTTCTCACATGATTTGTCCTGTTGAATTTGATTTATTCAGGATATACTAATTTTGTTATTCTTGTGATTATGATTTTTTGTAGTTCTTACTGCAATTGCTGTAATGAAGAGGCCTTAGCCTCAAAACTTTTTGCACTATTTCACAGTGATTTTATTGTGAACACTTGGCAATACTTGGGTCATGACAAGATTTTTTTTTTTTCAAAACAGAAGCTTTATACTTGATTTTCGGTGAGTGTGTCTCATCTTTCTGTACCAGTCCTTCTGCATCTTGGCCTTTTAGGGACAGACTCCTGCCAGTGTTTTTTCTTTCTGCAGGGGCCATCAACAGCAAAATGGTTCCTGAAGATAACCCTGAGGCCTACCCTATGAGTTTTGAGAGGGTCACCTGTACTACTGCCTGGCCAAGAGAAAGCTGGGCTATTCGCATTGCACCGTACCTGACAGAAGATGCCTAAGCTGCATACAGAAGCCTAACTGGCACTGCCACCAGAGACTATGATCAGGTAAAGGCAGCTATTTTAGACCAGGTCAGAATAACTGAAGAGAGTTACCAGTGGAACGTCTGCACCCTGGGTTTCAAGATTGAAATGTGACCTAGAGTTCTGGCACAAAAATTACAACACTTGTTTACTAGGTGGTTAAAACCAGAGGTATGCATTAAAGGGGAGATTATGGATTTGATTTTACTGAAGCAGAACCAGAACAATTTACCAGACTGACACCATGATTGGGTAAACTAACATGAACAGACCACTCTGGCTGTACCAGTGAAAATTATGGAATATAAACTTGAATCTGAAAGACCAGAGGTCACTATGAAGAGTGTAATCCATGATGAACCTTGCGCAGCAACCCAAGACGAAGATCCCCACAGAAGAGGGGTGAAAGGTTATATCAGTACAAATGACCTAGCTAGTCCCTCTGTGGAAGAAACTAAGCAAAATCTTTCACAACTAGGAGATAAAATAGCTTCCATTTTGTCCAGTGTCTCCTTCTCAGACATTTTGCCTGTGTAGGTAAAGGGAGCCAACAGGCAGAAAATCAGAGCGAAAGACATCGGTGAGCTTATTACCTGGCTTAAAAATTGGTGTCAGGAAAAAGGCCATAGCTATACCAGGAACTGTCAGAACTTCTGGTAAAGAGAGTTCTTTAGATTTGATTGCCTGCACCTTACAAAGGAGGGGACACGAGCTCTCAGACAAAAGTTTGACATCTTTGTCAGCCATTTAAACTAATAGGTGGGGAAGGGGCACCTGCACCCATCATGTCATATGGGCAAGCAGATGCCCCTCCCCCATCAAAGATTACTCAGTCAGAGCCAGAACACTGCATCACAAGCAGCATGTGTGACACAAGTTGCAAAATCCTAAAAAGATGTTCTAAATGCATTAGGAACATACAGTATGCTATGGACACACAGGGAAAAAAAAGAAAACTACTCCACGGAAGACAGAAGAATTATGGAAAGAGGCAATCTCAATGATCTGGAGCCAAAGAGTTCCATCACAGAAACTACAGAAAGGTGGACTTCAGATAAAAATCACACTTGTAAAAAGAAGGACAGTAGCACAAGGAAGGGAATGGTAACTAATGCTAGAAGCCTGGCAAACAAAATTGCTGACCTTAAGTTCACTATAGCAGAGGATGGACTAGACTTAGTGGCTGTGATGGAAACTTGGTTTACAGGAAGCCTTGGATGGGACTTGGCCATTCCTGGATTCAACATGTACAGGAGGGACACAAATTGGAAAAAGGAGGTGGATAGCATTGTACATCAATGAGGAAATCAAAACCACAGAAATGCAGGGGACACTAGGTGACACTGGTGCAGTGTGGGTAACAGCTGAGATGGGGAATGGGGTAGCGATTAGGTTAGAGTTATCTACAGGCCCCTGTCAGAGGGTGAAGATGGGGACAAAGAAATATTTGAGATGATATATAAAAAGGCAGACAAGGGAGAGGCAATTATAGTAGAGGACTTTAATTTACCAGACATTAACTGGGGTTCTCACACATCATCAACAACAAAGGGCAGGGAATTTGTAATGGCCCTACAGGGGGCAGGACTGAAGCAACTTGTTGATTCACCAACTGGAGGTAGAGCTCTCTTGGACTTGGTTCTGACCAACAGTGAAAGGGTAGAAAGGGTTGAGGTAGGGTGCCATCTCAGCAACAGTGACCATCATATGGTAGGTTTCCAAATCAACACAACCATGGATACCAGCCATTCCAAGATCAGAGTTTTGGACTTCAGAAAAGCAGACTTTTCCAAAATGAGAATCAGCCTAGCACAGAAAATCAGGCACGGGGGGGTGGAGGAAATGTGGGATAACCTCAAGGGAGCTATCAATGAGGTAACAGCATACAGCATGCTGACCCAGCATGTCACAGACAGGAAGACCTCCAAAGTCTTGCTGTACAATGTTCATGAATCAAACTTGTGCACAACATAAGCATGTGATCACAAAACAGTAAAGAATAGGAAGATAGCATACTATACAATGGTATAATACAACATTACAATGGTAAACTAACAGTTATGCATAGCACTCCAGGAATCCACCATGGAACAACATAGATCTGCCACCATCCCAGGGGCAGCATATGTGCCCTTCAAACAGGGGCCCATAAATGAGCATGCGGTGGCACATCTGCAAAGTGCTGGCTGGCAGTCACTGCTACAGTAGCATGTTGCTGGCACACATGTGGCACAGGTCCATCATATGCAAAACATGCCATTTTCCACAGTGCTGAAGCAGGACAGCAGGCTGACATACCCAAGGAGAGTGTGTGTCTGTGTAGGAGGATGCAAAGTGCATATTAACTGTAACAAATGGGCTAGGTAAGCCTAGCCCACCATGATGCATCAGTGCATGGCTGACAGGTGCACACAGGCCAACACAGTAAAGGACAGCAGGCTGTGGGGTCAGTGAACACATTGCCCAGGCAGACTATGACGCAAGTCACCGTAGAGTTCAAAGTGACTATGCAACTGGTTTCATGCTTGTGTAATGTAAATAATCTTTGGCTGGTCACTTCTCTATCCAAGAAAAATACCACCCTGTAGAAGTATTGAAGGCAGGGAACCCTAGGAGGGTCTCCACCTCTTGCGTGCCACTGGAGTAATTCCCTTGGCTAAAGGTACCTTAGGAAGAAGCCCACAGGATAGAGATGTGTGCTGCTGGAGGAGGAGGTGTAGACAGAGGGGCAAGGAAAAAATCCTTGTGTGTGGAGTGAGAAGAGCAGCCCTTAAATAGACCAAAGGTGTGTGGCCAGTTGCACCACCCTCTTGAACTACATGCTATAGTCTTCCAATTCAATGTGCCTGTGTGACTGGTTTCATGCTTGTGTAACGTAGATAATGTTTGGCTGATCACCTCTCTATCCATGGGATATACCACTCTGTAGAGGTGCCACAGGAGTGATTCCCTTGGCTAAATGTATCTTAGGAAGAAGCCCAAAAAGAGTGTCAAACAATGCATACAAGTTAGTGAACACTTATTGGGGTCAAGGACCTGTAAGTAGGTCGGTTGGTAGTATGGGTTCAGTTGGCAGTATGTTTGAGTAGAGTAGGCAGGAAACAATAGGTGAATAGTGACCCACTTGGAGGTCTGACTGTAAGGTGTGGAGGCTTCCTAATGAGAGAGAGAAAACAGCCAAAGGGGGAGACAGGACTCTTACAGGATGGCCACCCGCTTTATCCATCAGCAGAAACCTACTTACATGATCTAGGGATTATTGCCTAAAGCTAACTAAATATTAGGAATTGTGGCATGGAGGAGAGAAAAATGCTTTGAGGAGGAAATCTCTTGGGATCCAAGGCCTATGTCACCTTCCTCCAGGCTTGGGATGTTTTTGATTAGTGACAGCTCTCCTGCTGAAATTTGAAAACTCAATGAAAGAGGGTGGAAAATACTCAAATTTTGAGGAAAACTTCCTCTATCCCTCTAACTGGAACACCTTGAAGGGTTGCAAGGCTAACTCTGCAACACTGCTCCTCCAAGGCGGAAGGAGGAGGAGAGGACGACTGCTGAAGCGCCAGCTAGTCTACTGATCTAAAACAAACCAGGTGAACCAGAGACAGTCATATGGAGAATAGCCTTGAAGGGTGCCTCTGAACCTGCTTGGCAGCTAAAGGCCCTTCATGAGAGCCCCCCTTTACTGCTGAAGCCTTAATGCTACATCAAGAGGTGCCATTGGTACAGTTGATACTGAAGGTTCACCTAGAGCGAGGGCATTCCCAGCTATTGTCCAGGTGAGAAGGACCTTGCCCCAAGCTTTGCATGCTCAAGATGTGGATTTCAGGGTACAGAGTGAGACCATCAGCTGCAGGGCAAACCCTGTTCCATGGTAACTAATTGTCGAGGCTGGAGTACCTCCACGGAGTGCTTAAAGGAGTGCTGAGCATTGTAGGCCTTCACGTAGGTCAGACATGTTTTATAGCAAACATATAGCAGAAAACTTCCATGTAAGCAATGACTGGACCTGCATGTAGGCCTGTGAGGCAGAGAAAGCAATGCACATAGGTCAGAGAGGCAGCAATTCTCATAACTTGCAGAAAGGCAAGTCACCCAGTCCCATTAAGGAAGCCAATTAAATGTGACATAAATACTCAGAGGATTTTTGTGGTGGAGGTACGATTCGAACATGAGGAATTTGGACCACATGGAGCCACGACTTCACCACAACTCCCAGTCCCTGCCATAGGAAAAACAAGGAAGCAACAGTAAAGCGATGTGACCCACAGGCACATTTTAAAACTTGTTTACAGCAACAGCTGTAGCTATGCTGACCTCCAGAGTATAATGAAGCAGTATATAAAGTAATAAGCAGCATCCAGCAGCAAATAGTTATAGCTTCTAGGAGCAGCCAAGCTAAACAAACAGTGGAATTGCAAGGAGAGGCAATGTACTGAAACAACAGCAAGGATTGTTTGGTGCAATTGCAAGAAAGAAGGTTTGAATGCCATGGGCTACCTTTGCAGTGTGAGCCTACACATGTCCAAACAATTAAGGTTGATAAGCACTGAGGCAGCAAGCAGGGAATCAGGAACTGAGCTGAAACATACAGATAACAATTGCAATTGCACTGAAGATTTGCTGAACGCTAGTGAGAAAATGGAAGCCAGATAGCACCAGTACAGAATTAGCATGATACAAACAAGTGAACAAGAAGCTAGAACAATAGAAAGCCCCCAGAAAGGAAAATGCAAACAAAACTCAAACACAGTAGGACAGGAACAAGTAGCACAACAAAAGCACACAGCAGCTGGAGGCAAGCAATACTAACCAAAAAGCAGGAGAAGACAAAACAAAAGGCCAGCAGAAACCAAGCAGCCTACAACACAGCAACAATGGGGGAGACTCCAGCAGGTTCCAGGGAAAGTAAGACTGACAGAGCCTCAGGCAGCAAGAAAAAATGATTGTGTGTAGGAGGGACAGCAGCCCTTAAATAGGCTAAAGGGTGTGTGGTCAGTTGCATGCCTGTTTGAACTACAGGATGTGCCTTCTAATGTGTGTTGCATGGTAACACCACACTGCAGCAGGGTTGACTGAGTGGTATTGCAACCCTGTAGATGGTGGCATGGATGCCATTGAAGCAATGCCAACATACAACACACCCTAAGGGACAGTGAGCATGGTCCACAGCAACACAGAAAAGGTCACTGTGTCCCAGGATCATGGCACCCCAAGACAGCAAACATGGTGTGTGCAATGCACCAGTGGGTGACATGGACTGACAGAAACCTGACCTCAAGCTAAGCACACAGCCTAATATGACATAGCAGTAAACATGGAGCTGCAACCAATGTTGTGCAGTGAGGACTGATGTTCTACAGCCTTTGCAACTGCAACATAAAGTGAACGGGAACATAATACAATAGGTGTTAGAAAGGGTAGGAGGTGGGATAACCACTGAACCCGAATGAACACAATAGTGGAGAGACCAGCAGTCACCAAATCAGGCTACACTAGGCATGTTTCAGTGCATTCTCCCAAAGCCAGGGATGTAGGTCAAACAGTCAGCACAGAGATGACCCTGTGTGAGGCCTTGTAACACAGTGGATATGGGTCACCTGCATTGGACTGTATTGGTGGCCTGCCCATAGTGCAGGGATAACTGCATGCGGTGTTAATGTAGCAGGCTTGGAACTGTGCTACATGGGGGATGGATACACCACATACCATCAGGGATGCACACACCATTGAATGTATGGCCACACAGGACACACATGTTCGTGGTATGTGGGACACACAGTGGGATGGTCCTGGTCTGGGTTGAGGGGCTTGGGAGAGCCAGGAGAAGGGCGGTCCAGCTTTGGGATGTGGGCCAGGGCTCCTCAGGTCTCTGTCACCTCCCTGAGTCCACCAGGGATTTTTCTTGAATGTTTGTCTCTGGAACGTGGCATGCAATGATTCCTGCATGGCTTCCTCCACTTCTCTGCCACTGGAGTCTGCCGTTGTCCCACTCCTGCAAAATCCCAGTGCACTGTGCTTCCTCCAGTCTCCACTAGAAACTCCCCACAACTCACCCCAGGAGAGGAGAGCAGTCTTCCAGACACTCAATCCTCTCCCTCCCATGCCAACCCCCAATGACCAAAGTCCATTCCCAAACCTGGGTCGTCAGTGGCATGAGTTGTGCATCTAGCACCTCAACCTCAGCCACCGGGCCATCAAGATCTGCCAACATAGCTGTGAAAGCACACAACATCAAACAACACAGAACACTACAGGCACCTAACTAGTGACAGCACTGCATGGAGCCATAACCCCAGGACACATCACATACATAAAAGGTCACTTTCCCTGATGCACAGGGACATACCACAGTGTACACCTCATAAGTTGTCTGGTCCTCATCTATCCCACACTGAAATATTGTCACCTACAAAGAGACAGTGCTAGTCAGTCTGCTGATACAGCAGACAGTCATGGTAGCATACTATTCCAGCCTAGAACCAATCTGTTACATGTGTTTTCAGCCTTTATATTCATGTATGAGGATGTGTCCCACATTATGAGTGTCCCTGTCACATATTAGCCTCCATGGCTAGAGTCTAAAAAAGTACAAGGCCAACATGTCAGGAACACATGCTGTAGAGGCATGCACACATACACCCATGGCTGGCCCATGGACACACTATACTTAATGCCCCCCAGATCCTGCCAAACTCATGCCCATGAACAATCATGCCATGCACATGAACACTTATCTGGTCTGGGTATGGTTCCAGCCTATCTTGATCCTTCCTCAGCAGGTCCACATATCATTGACGACATTGCTCACTTGACCAGGTGACCTCTGTCTGATTGGTCAGGTGGTACCCCACAGAGGCCCATACCTTACACTGTTGCCAAAAGAACTCCTCCACCTCTCTGAAGAGTTTCCTCTCTCTCTCCCTTGCCACCACCAACTCCATGATGTTGGTTACCTCCACCTCCCCCAACCTCTTGACCCACTGCTGGATGGCCCTGGTGCATGTTCTGGAGGACATTACTAAACCTCCTGTGCAGACTGTGGTGCACTGCCCTCAACAACTCTGTAAGAGTGGAGGCTCAACATCTGAAATGTCTTGTTTTGTTGCAACAATACATTCAGGCATCTAGTTGTAATTCAAGTATAGCTAGGGAACTTTTTAAGAAAAAAATTACCTTTAACCCAGTTGTCTTTCCTGTTCATTTGATCCTCTAGTGACAGGGTGTAGGGGCAACTGCACTAGTGCAGAAAATGAACACACTGCCTTGTGGGTAGGTGAGTCACTGGGGGGGTCTAAGTATAATTATAGTTACAGAGGTAATGGGGAGGGGTCAGCAAAGGGTGGGGGGTACACAACTTATTGGTAGCTAGGTAGGAGCTTAGAGGGAATGTCTGCCCAAATGGCAAGCTACTTACTTTAAGAAACTGAGAGGTAACAAGAGCAGGTTCACCTGTACTAATTTGCATCTTCCCACAGTATACCTTGTTGTGCAGTTACAGTGAAGGCTAAGACAGCAGACAAGGTTTGTCATGTGTGTAGATGTTCTTTTTATCATTTCAACTCTTGAACTTATAATAGTAGAGCCAGCAGTTGGTGGTCCTGATACAGGCAAAAGAACGTGCATGGTTGGAAGTAGTTTACAGCTACCCAGGTGGACATGATCTGAGGGCCCAGAGCAGTGCCATTTACTGCAGCCCAAGCCAGTGATCCCAGTGACAGCAGCCCCACAAGAATTGTGTGCCAGCTCAACAGACAAGCAAAGGAGGTCACAGAATTTCAAGCAGGACCCTTCAGCTCCTGCACTTCCTCAACTGGGTATACCTTATTTTGTAACATGGGGGAGGAGGAGGAGTCAAGCTGCTGTACACTGCCTCACTGAGTACAGAGGAGAGCAGGAATTGTGTAAGGCTCAAAAAAGTCTAGAAAAGGTATGTCACCATTGTCTTGAGCTCTGTACATGTCTAAGTACACAGTTCTTTCCAGTCAATCTTGTACAACTGGTTTTGTATGTCTTTCTGTTGTCATCTCCTTCTTCCCAGAACCGGAGCTTGGAGGTAGTGTAGCCGGAATTCTGTGGTGGAAGAGGCTAAAGGAAACCCCGTGGGGGGTTATGGCAGTGGAAAGAAGATGGCCTGAGCTGGGAGCAAACCAGGAGTATATTGAGTTATCCCAGGTTACAGAACACAGGCTGCAGAGATTTCTCTTTTTGAATTCTCAGAGAAAACTACAATTTTTGTTTCAAGGAAAAGCCAAGGAGTGCAAGATATTTTGAGGGCAGTAAAGTGTTCTTTCATTTTATGGATTTCAAGAAGTTCTAAATATTTGTTTTTTAATGGTAAAGGAGAGAAAGAAGTATTGTAACAGTAGCAAGTAGACGAGAATCTTTTTGGAGTAAATACTATAATTTAGAAACTATTTTGGAAGAATATAGCTTTTTATATTTTTGCGCACTTGTGTTGATGATGTACGCATGCTAAAGGCATGGCTGTGCTCATTACTATGTATGCGCGGCATTTGCAGAGGAAGAATCACTATTTTGATGGGCGATAACTGTCGAGTTGCAGCTCCCTGTAACTCCCTCGATAGTCTCTGATACAGGGTCACTAAGAGCACTTATGTATCAGATCGAGTTGAGGTTTTAATCCCCTGGTTGTAGTAGCAAAATGATGATTCATGGGAGAACAAGAGCATGCTCGTAAAGATCCCTTAAAGACCTGTGGTTTTCTAATAGTCATGTGCACTTCAACAGATCAACTATCAGTAAGTGTTCACATAGTTATAGTAGAACCTGGGAGCAATTTACTTTATTTATTTGGCAGTGTACCAGGAGTGACTGTGATTGTAAACACTTGTATTTTATTAACAACTAAATTTCCCCTTTTGGGGTATATATCTATATCTATATCTATATATATATATATATATATATATATATATATATATATATACATATACAGGTATATACACACACAACTGATTTATTGGTCTTCTCACCTTCATTCACCTCTTTTTTTTATTAGTAGTGTTTGTTGGGAGAAAGGAGTGGAGATGGGAATGTTTCCTTATTGGCAACTCAAGCTATGTGAAGCACAGCTTAAAACTGAAGAACATTATGTTGAAGAGACAAATTAGAGCCACAATATTACTTGAAAGGGTCAACTGCACAGAAGCACTGTGGAAGGTACTAATGGACATTCCTGAATAGAGATCTGAGGAGTGTTCGTGATTTGATAGAGGGAACTGTTTTACAATGGAGCTATTTACTGACTGGTGAAAAGGGAAGACAGTACTATGCAACAGCCATCGTGCCACTATATGTCACTGATGTCTACGCTGAAAGCATTTTATTAGAAATTTCCATGCAAAAGAAGAAACATTCTAAATATGAGTGACTTAAATTAGTTTTGAAAGCCATTTTTCACTATTTGAAGTAGTAGAGTTGTTGAAACTGGGATATGTGGGATCTATGGATTTACATACACATTTTCTTTTTTGCTTCTTTTTTGTTTTTACATGTCATTACTTTTTCTGAGGAAGTTGTACTTTTATCAAAGGACTTGTAATCTTAGACCTTGAGTTTAGACCTTGAACTTCAGTAGTTCAGCTTTAATTTACTTGTGCTGTATCTCCATCTACGTTATCTTTGAGTGGACAGTTATTTTGCCCCTTATTAGTATAAAATGGTCCTCACTAGAAAACAAGCCTCCGAAGTGGGCACAGATACAGAGAGGGAAGCAGAGCAATCAGCTAATTATAGTAAATTGATTATTAATTTGAATAATGAAGTGGAATCTGTGATTAAAATCACAGCGTCTCCAATACAAAAGGGGAAAACAGTATTAAGAATAATAAAAAGAAAAAGGAAAAAAACAGAGATAAAAGCAAAGAAGTCCAAGAAGGGTAAAGTTAAGACTCATAAGCATCAGGGAAAAATAAAACAAAGATTAATGATCACTTTAATAGAGTAAGCCCAGTTGAAGTAGAAACCTCAGTGATAACAATCTTATTAGCACCAGGTACACTAAGTAATCTGACGCAGAGTGGAGATATAATGAGATCTAGTCAGGAAATCACTAGACTATCATCTACACCAAAGCTGTTTGAAAGCATTCATGATCTCTGTAGCTGATGAATATAGTAATCTTTATAATATTTCAGTAGAAACAGTAAACAAAAACATTTAAAGATAATGTTTCAGGTAATACAGACAATAAACAAAACAAGCATTTGTCAATGTTGAATTTTGTCTTGCTGGCATTGGAATTGGTAATGCAGGAGTTAGAGATGCATAATAGGAATGGCAGTGAAGTATTGAACTGATGCCAACCCCACCCCCTCCCTGCAGAGACTGAGAGGCATTGGGATGTGCCTTTGGGTTGTCAGCTATAACGCTCATGCCATTTTACCTCACCCTACCCTATAGACACTGACAAGTGTCGTGGTGTGCTTTGGGGTCTTTGAGCCTTATACTTACCCCATTTCATAAGGAAATACACTGAGATGGGTGCAGTATAGGAGAATGGGGTAAACTTTAGGGGAGAACACTCCAAGGCAGACCTCGATGCCTGACACTGGCTACAGGGTGGGAGTGGGGGTGGAATGGCATAAGCATTGCAGCCAATGATCCCAAGTCACACCCCTGATGCCTGTAAGTCTCTACAGGGTGGGGTGTTACAGTTGGAAACCCTAACGCCATAGGCGTTTGTTGGTATTTTCACTCCAAATTTTCAACATAGGCTTTTTGTGACCCCATCTCATGAAGAGCGGCACTATCAGTTTGTTAGCTGAAAGGTGGTTTTAACAGCAGCTATGCCATTTGACAATACAGGGACAAAACACATGTTGTGCAAGATGTGAAAAATGACAACTGTATTGTTCATGAGGAGGTGTAAAAAAATGGCAACGTTGAAAATCTGGAGTGAAAATATGAAAAATTGGTCAAGTCACGAGCATGTCTAGAAACTGTGCAACACACATCTGTAACCCAATTATTTTTGAGATTTTTTTAACTACATTTTCAACATAGGCATTTTGGGACCTCCCCTCATGAATAGTGGCACTGTGATTTTGTTAATCTGTCCCAAAAGTTGATTTCCCACAGTGACCACGCCATTGTGCGCCACAGGCAAGAAAACACATTTTGGGCAAGATGTGAAAAATGACAGCTGTACTGTTCATAAGGAGGTGTGAAAAATGCCAGTGTTGAAAATCTGGAATGAAAATATTGCAAATTTGCAAAGGTACAAGGGTGCGTGGAAACTGGGCAATGCACGCTTGTAACACAGTCATTCTATGGATTTTCATCATCAAATTTTCAACATAGGTATTTTAGGACCTCTGCTCATAAACAATGTCACCATCATTTTCTCAGACTGTTCCAAAAACTGATTTCACATAGCGACCGTGCTATTCTGTGCCAGACATGTGAAAACACAATTTGGCCAGGATATGTAAAATGACAGCTGTATGTTCATAAGGAGGTGAGGAAAAATGCCAATTTTGAAAATCTGAAGTGAAAATATTTCAAATTTACAAAGTTACGTGTGTGCGTGGAAACTGCACAATGCACTCTCATAAAACAGCCATTTTTTGATTTATTCCACAAAATTTACAATATAGGCTTTTTGAGAGCCCCCCTCATGAACAGTGGCACTGTCATTTCATTAATCTGTCCCAAAAGGTGATTCCACACACTGACCACGAAATCACATTTCGTGACTGAATAACACCAAGACAGTGACTGAATTCATGAGGAGAGTTCCCAGTAACTCCATGTTGAAAATTTGGTGCCTAAATTCCCCAAAAGTCCCAAAATATGCACCAAAGTTGAAAAAAACCTATTTATGCCATTATACAGCTTACCGGCATTTCTTCAGTTCACGGTTGGCTTTGAAGAGTGCAGGTGTGTTCCGGGTCCACCGAAGATCGTCGTGCCATGCTCCAGAGATAAGTATAGGGTGAGGGGGGTGTGGAGAGGCAAGGTGCGCAAAGGGTGGGCGTGGGTTGGGGGAGGGCCACTGGACTCGATGAGGGACCATTTTCTGGTTTGCGGTTTAAAAAATAAATAAATAAATCACAGGATGGTTTTTGTTTTACAGGGGCATTTGGCACACTGGGGTGGGCTCCCAGTGTGTGACATGAATGTTTATGGGGTGCTGTAGCTAACGGGGGATTGGGCACCCCATCAGCACATACCGAAGGGGGGACAAAAGCCGAGGGGGATTGGGCACCCCTCTCGGCACACAACAAAAGTGGGGGGAACATTATTCTGATGGAGAGTGGGCTCCCCATTGGCAAATTAAATGGGGAAGGGGGACTGAAGCTGATGGGGATTGGGCCCCCTGTCAGCAAAGAAAGACTGTTTGGGGGGTGCATGATGATGAGGGGGATTGGGCACCCCCTTGGCATACACTTTAAATGGGAGGGGGGCATTATGCTGATGGGGAGTGGGCTCCCCTGTCAGCAAATGAAGTGGGTTGGGGCATTCTGAGTGGCGGCAGTCAGTGCTGCCATGTTTATCGAACTGCTTCACCAGGAAAGGCACATCAGTAGGTCATGTTATTGTGCTGCTGCATGACGAGTTTGCTTCTCATTGCAGTGACACTTTCCTTAGATCTGATGGCCACTTTACGTATAGCTGGTGTCAGTGCCTGCATGCTGCCTTATTGGGGAATGAGGGCACACGTCATGATGAGTGCCCTGCATTCACCCACAGTAACCACACTCCAAATCTCACATTATGCAATATGCTGGCTGGTGTGCATGCACGAGCCAACAAAAATAAGGTCTCAATTGACCAGTATTACAATTAATTTTCAAGCTTATCTGATTCACTGGATTTTTCCCCTGAGCCTTTCAGTCTGATAAACATTCCAAATGAGAAATGGTGCATTGATTTAAAGAATATTACTGTGAAATTAAAGAAAACTATTAGTGGGTTAAAGACAATTAGATAAAGTAAGAGGATCTAGCAAGGTAGCTAGTTCCAGTAAGCTGATTCAAGAGAAGAACCAATCAATAAATGATTCTGTAGGAGCCCATCCATTTAGTCTAAAGTGAGATTTAAAAAAATATGAGAAAATCTTATGCAGCACATCTTCTGATCCTGGATCAATTGGTAGCTATGCATAATGAAATCGACACACTCAAAGAGAATATTGGCGTGAACGGATTCAGGATGGATGATGTTCTGACTTAGCAAGACAAAATAGTTCCTCAAACTGGTTCACCTTCCTTGGTCATAGAAAATACAGTACCGGGTAGGCTAGACTTTCCCCTCTGTCTGTATACCTGAATCAGAGAAAAAAATTAAAGAAGACAGTAAAAAGGAAAAAGAAAATAAACAAATAGGATATCAAAAAGTCCATAGCAGTAGCAACACCAGACAGTGGTGAACAAGCTGCTCAGCATACTGAAATAGGGCATAAGGACAATACAAGTATCGAGTCCCCTGGGAATCTATCCCTTTGTATGGATCAGAACATAGATCAAATAACTGTAAAGGCTTATGGTAATTTAAAGGACTCCACCAAGGTAAATAAGAAGTATAACAAATTTAATAATAATTTACTACTGGAAGTTTTATCACATCAAATAAACATGTTTAATTCAGACCTCACAATATTTAGGGAAGAATGGTTACAGTGGTGTAGCATTTCATCTATAAATCCAGCTGTTACTCCAAATGAATCAAAATATATTCATTTAGCTCAGGTTAGGAAATATAGGAATTTACAAGAACATAACACTGAAAAAAATAGACAAGATATACATTACTGAGTGTGCTATTTGGAGGCTGTATGGCTACAACTGGGTACAAACAGAATATGTGTTGTTTAATAAAAGTAAGATTGTGCACCTTCTGAGAGCAGCTACTGGTGCTGATATCAATTTGTCTGACATTTTTTTAATTATGGAGAGATAAGGATTCTGATGATGTCAACTGTGTATTCCTTTTCTGTGCTGCAGTTAGGGTGGCTAATCAAGTTTGGTTGAACAACAATGCGCTGGTGAAATATGGGTGTATGGAGGATTTTATTAACAGAAATGTTATAAATAGGAAGCCTCAGAGTTATGATAGACAACGTAGTTTCTTTGGGCTTAAATCTATACGCAGTGAGAGCCCTGGTAAACTTAACAGTGCTATAATAAATCTCTGCAACCAAAATTTCCCCATCAGAAATCAAAATCTCTAAAGTATGCAGGCACTGCTCTAGTAATAGGTCAGGACAGGTTGATGTGGTTGTCATAAGGGATGAGGTGGCTGAAAGAATTTTCCTAAAAGCCTTAGTATTGGACACAGTGAGAGTCCACATAGTTGACAGTAATATACTGGCTGCTTCACTAAAAGTTCAAAAAGACTTGGGTCACAAACCCCAAGTGTCAAAGATCTTGTTCCTTTATGGACTGAGTAGAGAAAGACGTCAGCTAGAGGGGGTGTGGCATAATGTTTTAAAACTCATGCTGCTCCATCTATGCTAAGAGGAACATTACACTGCAGAGGCATAGGGCTTTAAAACTTGTACTGCTTCATCTACACTAAGAGGAACATTACACTGCAGAGCAGCACCAGTCATTCACTTCAAGAACTTTTCATCTAAGAGACTGTGCTACAGATAACTTTATTGCACTGTTGGCATGTACTGTGAGCGACTGAATTGCATGTTAATAGAGCAGAATTCATACTGCTCTGTCCTGTTGAAATCATTCCTGCATTCCTCAGTGTTTTCTGTGCTGACATGCTTGAGGGGGCTCAGTGATGAGCCAGAGTGTAGACGTCAGCTAGAGGGGGTGTGGTATAGTGCTTTAAAACTTGCACTGCTCCACTGCACGAGCGCAGTGAGTGTGAGCAGGAGTGGTGCTCAGTCACCATTTTTGTGTTTGCGTGTATTAATAATATGATTTTATTATTTTAGAGTTATATGGTACTACAGTCCAGGTACAAGGAGGTTGTTTTTAAACTGAGGTTAGTGCATATTTAGGTGATGATGTAGGTAAGTTACAGGTGCAACAATATTGACTGTATTGACTTCATCCATGTGTTTTACTGTAGCACCTCTAACCAGTTTATAGTGAGAGTATAGTTCTTTCCTGGTTTTTGTGTTAATCTTAGAATGGCTGCCCATAAAAATATTTACATGTTGAGTCTGTTAACTTTATTGACAAAACTAAGCTTGGTTAACTGCTTTTGGAAGCATTAATGAGTCTTTAAATAAAGAGGGATTGCACATAGCAGCAATTATGTAAATTAGTGTATATCACCACACTGCATGCCCCCAGGTCTACAAAGAGAATTAACTAAGATGGTGGGTTTGTATTATGGGCCAACTACTAAAGAATGTTGTAATTTATCCATTTTCAAAATAATTAAGCTGGTGTTAGAAAAGGGGTGCACAGTAATTTTATTGTGGTAATCTCTTTATTGTTACTGTGTGGGGACATAAATAATAACCCTGGGCCACTACATATGGAAGTCTTTAGTGTGCATACCTTGAATAGTAAGGACTTCTCTATAGTGCCCTTTAACATGTGTAGCTTGGGTAACAAAATGGATGCTCTGAGAGAATGGGTTCTGGAGAACAAACTAGATGTAATTGTATTAACAAAACATGGTTAGGTTATAGGGACCCATCCACCTTTTATGGAATAGATGGCTATCAATGTTTAGGCAAAGCTGAAGTAAACAAGGAGGGGTATAGCAAGTTATGTTAAATTACAACTGGACATAAAAATGGTTGATGAAGAGGTTAGCTATCAAGGTATAGAGGTGTTATTGGTGGTGTTAAAACTTCCATTTATCCAACCCTTATATCTTACGGGAATTTATAAACTCCCCAAGGTTCACTCATTAAAATTTCAAGTCATGCATGAACATTTGAAAAAAATTTTAACTAACACATGAGTTATTATTAATTGGTGACTTAAATGTGAATTGGGAGGGCATGGAACCTGAACATGAATTATTTAATATGTCTTCAAGTCTTGGATTAAGTCAACTGATTAATGGAGTGACTAGGATTAATAATAGAAATAGTGGGGCATCATCAACACTGGATCTGATTTTTACATCCAGGAAAGAAAATTACAAAAGGAGTGGGGTGTTATTGGACACTTTTAGTGACCATTAGGGAATTTTTCTCATTAGGTCAAAGGACAAAAGTATAAACATGGGATGCTGGGAGTTTAAAAGAATATTTAAATATTTTGATTATGTGAATTATATGCTGACTTTGGAAGGGGTTGACTGGGAAAGGGTCAATTTAGTACCTACAGTTAATGAGGCATGGCAGCTTTTAAAATGGAGTTTATGAAAAATATGTAACAGACACTCACTTCTGAGAAAGGCATACCACAGTGTAAAAATGCCCTTTGGTATAATGGTAACTTGCATACTTTATGGAAAAGGAGAAATAAGCAGGCAATGAGCCAAGAGACTCATGAATCAACATGAGTGGGACAAATACAGAGTGTTAAGGAATAATTACTTAAAATAAGTTAGGAAGGCCAATTCAGGATACTACAGGCATGTACTTGAAGAAATTAAATGTTCAAATCCTGGTAAATTCTGGAATCTAATTTCTAAATTACAGAACCCCAGTAAGATGGATAACCTAAAGCCTTTAAAATAAATGGGAAGGAGGTGGACATTGGATTGGAAGTTGCTAATAATTTCAATGAATATTTTGTAAACATGGGGGCAACTGTAAATGAAAATAAAAGTGACAATCAAGAAGAACAGGCTACTAATTGCCCCAAAAAAGGGAAGAGAAAGAAACTTTAGTTTTCATAAAATCCTCATTAATGAGGTAATGACTGAACTCCTGAGCATAAATAAAAAGCTAATGGTCCTGACAAACTATTCAGTAAATTACTGAAATATGCTTCGCCAGTCATGACTTACCCACTGGACGTAGATTTTAATTTATCCATTACTACTGCAGAATTGCCAGATGAATGGAAGCTGGTGAAAGTAATCCCTATTTTAAATCTGGTACTAAAGGGAGATTAATAATTATAGTCCTACCTTGATAATTTCTGTAGTGACTAAGATATGTGAGAAAATGGTGGCACAGCAGATGAAGCAATACTTGAATGAACACAGAATTTTAAATAGCAATCAATCAAGTTTTACAGAAACACATAGTACACAAAGGCCCTAATAAAAGTAACAGGGGTTATACAAATGGTTATGGATGATGGTTTAATGGCAGGTGCCATACTAACAGATCTGTCTGATGGCTTTTCGACACTTTAAATCACAACATTTTATTAAATAAACTAACTTATCTAGGCTTTTCATTAAAGTAAAATGGTTTAGCAACTACTCATGCAGCAGAAAGCAAAGAGTTTGTCTGAGCTCATGTTATTCAGAATATAAAGGGAAATAAAACAAATGGTATCCCAAGGCTCAAAATTGTGGCCTATTCTTTTCAACTTGTACACAAATGATCTGGACTTTAATTAACCAAACTTATAATATCACCAGTATGCCGATGATACAATTTTGTACTTGTCAGGTTTTGATATAATTGGTATACAAAATGGTCTTCAGGTGGCTTTTGATTATATTCAGAATTATTACATCAATAATAAATTAGTACTGAATAGAGGTAAAACCAAAATCATGTTATTTGGGCAAAATAATAGGGAGCCATACATTGGGAAAACCCTGGAGATTATAGTAAAAGAGGGCACACCATTACATTCAGTTGAAGAATATAAATATTTAGGACTATGGCTGGATACTTGTTGTAAGTGGAATATACATATAAATAAAATTGTGAAAAGATAGGGATACTCCATAAAATTAAAAAAAAAAAAATTCCCCAGGAGTTTAGAATGCACGTTGTCAACACTATGCTGATACCAGTAATAGACTACGCCCATGTGGTTTATGGAGTGGCATCAAAAACAGAGTTGAGGAAAGTAGATATATTGTATAATGGGTTGGCCAGATATGTATTTGATGCACACAGACAAAGACGTCATTGTGACTTATATAGGGTATTGAATTGGGCGCATTTGGATGTTAGACAAAACCAACACACAAGTAAAATTAGGTACAATACACTTAAAAGTAAGGTACCTGATTACATTGCAAATGAATTAAAAATAAAACAGCCAATCCAGAGATTAAGATCATCTCAATCAATTGAATTTGAAGTTCCAAAAAGTGAATTTTAATTGGATGCACCTCCTTATTCTACAGAGGGCCCAAAGTATGGAATAGCCTGCCCACAAGTTTGAGATTATATGGTTCCACTATAACTTGGTATCAAATTAAGAAATGGTTCCAGAACAGCCATGGTACACCAAGGGATTGTTTTACCATGACAGATCTTGGTTAATTATCAGACTAGGGTATTAAAGTTAGTTATTGATGTGTATTGCTAAATGTTGTTGATTGAGATGGTGGATAAAATCATGTGTCATTTTCTTGTCTAGTTTGGGGTCCTGGATTGATATGTATGTTGACTAATGAGTTAAGTTAGATTCTGTATGATTATGCATTTGCACTTTATGATTAATGTTTAATGATTAATGATGTGTATTCTATAAACTGTATTTTCCTTCCTTGTAACCAGGTACTGATTTTTATATGGTACCCCTTGTAAATGAGTGTAATCTTGTACTCAATGGGTGTAAACCATGTTCATTTTATAATGAATAAATCAAACAAACAAAACAAGGAAAATGACACCAAATTAAATCAAGTTTTAATGAACTTGTTTGAACAACTATTAAATATATCCATAGAGGATCCAAATGCTTTATTGGTGACAAGAGTTGGTAATGATCACAACTGTGATCAGATTCAACTCACAGTCAAATTCAGCAGTGTGTATAATAAAATATTGAAAAGTATGTCTACTTTGGATACCATGGGAATTCACTTGGTTATACCGCGGGATATAGGTGTTTATTGTCCACAAAGGAACTTGGACCTGCCACAATGGAATAATAGGACTGCAAACAATCCCCAAAATAATATAGAGAGCACACTGAGGTACAATGTCCCCCTCAGCAAATAAATTTGAAATACTGAATAAACTATCAGACTGACTGCCTAAAAAACGAGAAGCCGAAACTACTATTCAGAAGCATTACTCATTACCTACAACCATGTTATCCTGGAATGTGACTGAACTGCTGCCCAAGTTTGCAAATAGGGAATGTATAGATTTTATTAACCAATTCCTAATAATTTGTTTACAGGAAACATGGCATTTCCCAGATAATGATGTTTCTCTTAATGGGTATTCCATGTTTCAGGTGCCTGGTCTAAGTGGAGTAAACAAGGTAGGCCATTGGGTGATCTTGTGACCTGGGTCAGGAATAAGGAAGGGATTAAAGTGGAACAGATACAGTGCAATCCTAATATGCAAATTTTTATTGTTCAGTTGGTAAGAGTGAATTCCATCTGATGAATGTCTATGTTCCCCCATGTAATTCCAAGTATTATTGCGATAAGGTCTGGCTGAACATAGAATCTACATTATATAATACCTGGCCAACTACAGCTCAGAAAGCACACTAATGTGTGGTGATTTCAATACCAGGGTGGCCAGTTATGATGGCTACTGTGACAGTGATATACATAATTGGTGTTTTAAGAGGTATTTAGAAGGCCTAGGTCTTCAACTGATTTAATAAGTGATAGGATGGGACACAGATTAATTGAGGTTAGCTAGACCCATAACATAGCCCCAGCAAATGGAAGGATAAAGGGAGATGCACAGGGTGAAGAACCCCATTATTGTTCTAGAGGACCATCAGTGATTGACTATTTCTTCTGGAATGGAAATATGGATTCTTAGGATAGGTGTGAAGTAATTCAGAAACTCGATAATGACCATTTTTCTTTGGCTTTATTGCATAAGACTGAGGGGAAGATAGATATGGAGACGATATCATAACCTCAGTTTGAAATAAGGCAAACAATTAAAATCACATGGAATGACATGTGGCAACCTGATATAGGGCAGCTAATTCAGACAACTTTTTCTTCCCTAACCTGTTCAGTACAACAGGGACCAATACTGATGGAAACATTAGATATATGTTTTCAAAAAATTAAATCTGTATTAACAGTAAATGTTTCAAAGAACACTCAAAAAATGTCCCAGACACTAGGTTAGACAAAGACTGTTGTGCTGCTAAAAAAAACATAAATCAGCTTATAAGACACACTAAAGTAAAAAGCTCCCAGAGTAGTTTTAAAAATTGAATGAGGCTAGAGAAGAATGCAATGGTCTTCTAAAATATAACCAAGTGGAATTTAGAAGGAAACAATGGGAGAAAATGCTGACAGCTATAAATAACAATGATGCTCTGGCTTATGGTAGCTAAAGGTACTAATAATGTTAGATATGAGATTGACTCCTATATCTCTTTGGACACATGGGTGGAGCACTTTACAAATATATTCTATGATGCAAACCAATCTGTATGTAGACTACAACCTGTAAATGATATCGCCTTCTTTAGATTTTTTTTGGTGTCTGAAGTTTATCTCTCACTGGCAGCCATGAAAAAGAAAAAGGCTCCAGGCCCTGTTCAAGTACAAGCAGAAGTCTTTTTGCTAGCCCTGGCATTTTGGGCACCAATTGTCACCTCAATATTGAATTTTTGTTTGTTAAATCTTAAAATTCCAGAAGGGAGGAAGGGAGCTAAGATTATTTCTATATATAAAAAAGGGAACAAAAAAGACCAGCTTATGTATTGACCCATATCACTGTTGGATAATTTTGGTGAAGTATTTGCCAAACTAATTTTGAATAGGCTGTCAGAACAAATTCAAAGTCTAGGTGGACTATCAGAATATCAAACTGGTTTCCCTGCTGGATACTCTACGACTGACAATTGCTATGTCCTTATGCACCTATTCAAAAAATATGTCAAATTACGGAAGCAAACGCTATATGTAGCAAATACTGACTTTAGCTCAGCTTTTGATACTATACCGAGGAATTTATTATGGGTTGAGATGCAGCAAATTTAAATTCTGCTGGTAAAGTGAACACGAAGTGGGCACTTTGCATTGCACTCTCTATGCAGAGTGGGCAATGCAAAGTGCTCACTCCTCCTTGTCATTACCACTTCATGATAATGCGGAATGGCAATGCTGGCAAGGCGAAGTCATTGTTTTAATGGACTTTACTTTTCTTCATTATGATTCTAAGTGACCCACTTGGTGTTTCAGATTTGCAGCCCCCCCACACACACATCACATGGCTTACAGTACTGTAAGTCACATGCTTTTTAGCTAGGCAGGAAGAAAGTGAGTCATACAAGCAGACACTTTTACTTTCTCCTAGCCGAACGGAGAGAGAGTAGTGTGTTTGTGACTACTGATACTTTGAGATCAGAGCGAGAAGGAGATTTAAACTTGATTTAGACCCAACAGCTTTTTAAAAGCTACATTTCTTTTGTATTTTCTGTACCTTTTTACTTAATTTGCTCTTTCTGTAAATTTTTTTCTTACCCTTTTAAGTAGTTAGTTGTGTGTCTGTGTGACTGTGTGTGTGTGTTGTGTGACAGTGTGAGTAGTGATTGCTCAGACTGAGGGAGCTCAGTGGGAGAGATGGACCAGGATGAGGGAATGTCTGGGGTGGGGGCAACTCTGGGATAGCATGGTAGTGGTGAGCGTCGTACCGTGTGCATGTGTGGAGGGCATGGGCACCCATTCCTGTTGGACCACTCAAAACTTGTGAGTGTCCCTCCCCCAGAAGCAGGACCAGCACAGCCTCCTGTCCTGACTCTGAGGCAGTTGAACCACCACCACCACCACCACCAACTCCAGCACCAGGTCCTCTGGAGCAGGATGTACCTGTTCCCCACTGGCCCAGGTGTGGATCCCCTTCCTGTTCAGTGCCATGACCAGCTGGCTGCCAGTTCATCTGGACTTCCCCTGCCTGTGCCTGGTCCTCCTGCACCTCCATTGTTTGGCAGTTTTTTGACTGTGTTGGGGGGATAGCAATGTGTTCAAGTGCCACCTATGTGAGGTGGAGGTGTGCTGTGGCCCCCAGGGGACTCACCTGGGGACTTTGGGCCAGCACACCCATATGATCAATCACCAGCAGTTGGAGTGGCAGGCTGACACAGAACGGACCATGCCTGCACCTGCTGGCCATTCTGTGGCAGAGGATGCAGCTGTGCATTGCGGCATCCCTAAGAAGAGGAGGGCCACAGCAGCACCTGCTGCTCCACCAGCACTCCCACCCCCACCACCACCACCAGAGGTCAGCCTGTAGAACGTGTGGACCCCAGAGAACTGTTTGTAACACAGGCTGACTTGGCAGTTCTCTGGAGTGCTGTCGAGGATAACAACAAGAAGGTGAGTGCTGTGGAGCTACGGCTGGATCACATGGAGGGACATCAGTTGCAAATTATTTCCATGCTGGAACTACTGCTGGTTCACCATGGGATCCCACATTATTTTTTTTTCCTCACACCATGTGCCCCCCAACACCTTCCTTGTTGTGTTATAAAATGTAATCCTCCACCATCCCCAACACTTGTATTTAATTATGCCCTTTTTTGTTGTCTTCCACATGCGTGACACTTTGTATTCTGAGCAGTGCAAGTATACTGTACTAAACTGCATGTGTGCAGTCAGTCTTCTTTCCAGTCTGTGTATGTACTGCAGACACTGTCCAACTCCCTGACTTAAAAACAAACATTAATGAGTACAATGGTGGGGTGGTGAAGCATGGAGATGCTACAAAACAGGCTTACAATACATCCAAGTAACTATTAAAGAAAATGAATGTTGTGATTCATGACATGATCGTGAATCGTGATTTGTGACTGCATTTGTGACCGTGATGATGAAGAAACATGAATGCCTACTGCCTACGGCTGTACTTCCCCGATGAGCTGTAGCTTAAAACTCACAGACTTACAAACACTTTTCATTGAGTACAATGGTGGGGTGGTGAAGCATGGAGAGATACTACAAAATAGGCTTACAATACATCCAAGTAGCTAGGAAAAAAAAATTAATGTTGTGCTTCATATCGTGAATGATCGTGAATCATGATTTGTGACTGCATTTGTGACCGTGATGATGAAGAACATGATTTGTATCACAAGTGACTGATGATGATGGTCCTGACTTAAAAACACATATTAATGAGTACAATGTTAATGCAGAATTAAGCACCACACCTGTCCAGTACTCTGAAGGGAAGCCAAAGAAACAACTGCGACTTAAGTTACAGATGGAGATTGGGCCCTAAAGAGATGCAAATGCACAGACAGATTAAGATTGTGCTGTGCACTGAAGAGATGCAGACACAAAGGCACAACACCTAACCAGTGCTCACCATCAGAAATTCAAATTTGGAAAAGAATACCTTTTCCAGTTGGGGCGGGCCATGGGGGGGCAGTGTACTCCACTGCTGCAGTAACAGTCACTAGTACTAGTACCAGTAAAGATACCACAAAAAAGTACAAAAATCACACAGTTGCAGTGGATAGCAGCTTCACATTGCTGAAATTATTATGTGACACAATAAAAGGTGTCTGATTTGATGACGCGTGTCACACACATACTCACACACACACTAAGTAATGCATAGCAAATTGAAAATGTTAGTAATGTAACCACATATTTTAAACAAATTAAAATTATGCACTGCTACACTACAACAATCAGCAAAAAAATGGCATGAAATATTGAAAGTATTACTGTGTGTACATTAACACAGTTATACAAGAAAAATATCACCAAAACAGAAAGCACTGTCTTTTTCTTCAAGTTAATCTACCTACACCACAGATACCTCCCCAAAGCACACTTCTACTGTCTCTCAGTAAACAGACTGAATGTTGTACATTCAAAATCCATACACAAACAATAAACACTCGATGATATGAGAACAGAAGGGTTTCCTATAATCGATAAACTAAAGTTTCAGCAAAAAATACTCAAAAGGCTTTTTAACAGCTTTTTGAAGGTTTGAATCGTAGAGAGCTTTCAGAGCAGATCGTCTCCACAGCTTCCTACACACACTACCCCAAACTGAGGCTGTGCAGAATAATCTAGAGCCCATGTGACCTGAAATCCCATGAATCACTGAAAAATTTGCCTTTGGAGCTTAAAAACAAAGCATAGTGAGGTGAAGTACATTGTTTTCAATGTACTTCACCTAAAGATTTGGAGGAGTCGTGGTTTGGGAAGGCTGAGTAATGCAAAGTCAGTGTTTACAATGGAACTCGTGTTACCCATTAATAACGCGAAGTACTCCGCTTCATGTTGTGGAGCACTCTGCGAATTCATCTTCACTCTACGAATGACTCCGTGGAGTGAATTGGGGCCACTTCACCCATCACTAATTATGGGCAATGATGAATGAATGGAGCATCAGCCATGAGATTATTAATATTATCAGAGAACTTTACACAGGCACTTGGGCACATATTAGGTATGGGAACATAGGACAAATATCCTCAAGAATACCCACAAACAGAGATGTCAAACAAGGATGTGTCTTGCCCCCACATTGTTTTGCATGTATATTAATAAATTACTTATTTCTTTGGAACACTCGACATCAGACTCCCCAAAAATTAGTAAAAAGACTTGTGCAGCTCTTGCTTATGCTGACGACCTCTCCCTTAACTCATTATAAAAGTCAGGCCTCCAAGCAAAGCTAAATTTATTAAATTCATTTGCAGTTAAATATGAGCTTAGAATTAATGAGAAAAAGCCAAGTGATGATTTTGGGGTCTAACAAAATAAGTAATAGATGGAGAATCGGGAAAAGAAACTAAGTGCGTTAAATGTTATTCATATTTGGGACTGCAAACCAAATGATGATGCTAGGCAAAACATGTAAAGAATTTGAAAATAAGACTAACTCAAATGACAAACTCCCTGAATATGTTCAATGTTAAATATATGGGTAATACTGTCAGATCCCTTATTAAGGCAATTAAATCTAAATATTTCTCACAAGTACATTACCAAGTTGAAATACGGGAATGTGAAGATCCCAAAATTTAGAAATTCCAGTTAATAAATTATATATAACCACTCTGGCCTGAATGAGTCAGTTCCCGCCTCCCTGGTAAGGGCTGAACTGGGTATCTCTAGAATCAAAGCATGCATGGATGCCAGGAAAGTTAACTACTGGATTAAATCAATGTCCTTGGATAAAAATAGATTCCCTCTCCTCTGTTTAGAGGAGGAAAATATATGGGAATTAATAAGCTGTTTAAGGTCAAAATGGCTTTTAAAGGTATTTAAGATATTGACTGATATAGGACTGAGTTTTCTGAGAGTGTATCTGGCTAAAAATATTAATATAAGCTTGAAGTATAAAGCCTATGTCACTCAGAAAATTATTAATCATTATAAAAACATAGACATAAATATAATCTCACAATTAAAGGTCTCATCATGGGTAATACAAAATGAAATTTTTTCTGCTATAGAGGCTATCTTGATGTTCTTACAAAGCCTAAACAAAAGAAAACTGTATACTAGGTATATATTTGAAATATTTCTAAGCAATGTTTTAGTAGCCAGATATGAGAAATCTCAGAATGCACAATCAGGTTACTGTTCTTGTTCAAACTTACATGTTGAAGACTTTTTCTATGTTATTTTTATATACCCATGGTATGCTAAACCCAGAAAATACTGTTTAGTACCAATCTGGGATGGAATAAACTAAGGTCAATCAATCAATCAAAATCTTTATTTAACCAGGCAAACACCACTGAGCAATGCTCATTTTCGAGATGGACTTGGACAGTATACCTAATGATTAAAAAACACAGAGTTTACAACAATACCAACCAATACAAATTGAGCCAGTATCAAATACAATATACAAGATGACTAATAGTTAAAAAAAAAAGCATAGACCATAGTATACACAATAAAAAAAGCATTTTTGTAATTAAAGTCAACATTTACACAATAAACCTGGGGCATACCAAAAGCCAGAAGAAAGGATCCATGAATTAGGTATGGGAGTATATTGATGATACCAGAAGGAGGGAAGGGGGGAAGGGGGAGAAGTGTATAAGCAGTAGGAGGGAGGAGTACCCATGAGTAGACACAGAGTATTGAGGACTGAAGATACAGGCAAATAGTGTTAGTGCAGGCTCCAAGTTGGGGGTAGTAGAGGTCATTCAAAGGGAATAGGAACAATGTGCAGGCTACAGTCACAGTTCCTGGACCTGAGGCAACTAACTGAAAAAGAATATAGGGTTACTAAAATGTGGTTGGCCTAGGGAGAGATGGGGGCAGGATATTAATGGGACAATGAATGGGAGACTTAATTTTCAGAGGATAAGGCAAGGATTGAGGGGGACACAAATTTCTAGGGATAAGGCAAATATTAGGAGAAGCAATTACAGGATTCCTTGAGGGAACAATCATAAAGTGTTTTGAATGCTGCTAAATTGATGGGGTGGAGCAGTTTCAATATTTTTTGCAGCTTATTCCAAATTGGGTGTGGTACACAACTTATGGATGCCTGACCAAAAGCGATTTGACCTTGGGCACAGTTAAGAGATATAGGAGGCACTTCTCAGCACATACTTGCCTACCGTGCTTATTGGTAAACAATTAGAAATATATCGAGGCAGCTTCTTAGTGATGGCTCTGAAGGTCTAGAAGGCACGTTCTCTGCTGTCTGTGATTTAGGGACAACGAGCCCACAGCAGTGTATAAGAAGCAGTGATGCGTAGAGTAAGGAAGACCAGTAATAAACCTTAAAGTTCTGTTGTAGAAGGTATCAAGTTTAGCAAGCACAGCAGCGGGGCCCTGACTATAAACGAAGTCTGCATAGTCTAGCAAGGAAAGGAAGGTGGTTTGAACCAGTCTATTCTTAACATCCTGTGTAAGAAGGTGGTTAATCTGTAAAAGAGACCAAGTCTCTGTCTGAGTTTTTTATCAGTTCTTCAATGTGGTCATTAAATGAAAGTTTATGGTAAATCCAAACCCCCAGGTAATTGAACTTGGTTACGTATTCCAATAGTTCACCTAGTAATGCAGTAATCTGAGGCAACATTCCATGGATGGCTGGATTCATTGCATGAACATGGGATGAAAAGAACATCACCTTAGTTTTTTTGACATTTAGGAGTAGTTTCTGGTTTAAGAGCTGTAGCTGCAACTGACTGAATTCTTGCTGAAGTTCACTACATGCTGCTTCAGGGGTAGGTCTGCTGACATAAAGCACCGTATCATCTGCAAACAGATGTATGTTAGCATCTTTGATACTGGCATCAATTCTGTTAATATAAATTGCAAAAAGCAGTGGACTCAGTATAGAACCCTGTGGTATGCCTCTCAATAAAGGTTTTTGTTTTAATAGTTCTCATTCCGCTTTAACCTGTTGAAGCTGACCTGTGAGGTAATTAGAGAACCATCTCAGTGATAAGTGGTCCAGGCCAATGTTCCAGTGAGAAGATAGGAGCAGGATGTGGTTGACAGTACTGAAAGCCATGCTAAGGTCTAAAAATACTACGCAAACAACATTCTTGGTATCCAATTCACACTGCCAGTCGTTAGTCACCTTAGCAAGTGCCGAGATGGTACTGTGTCGTGGTCTGAAGCCTGATTGTAGAGGGTTAAGCAGATTTGCAGACTCTAAGTAGTTCCTGAGCTGAGTACTCAAAATTTTTCCCAGCAGTTTGGACAGAATAGGGAGTAGGGAGATAGGCCTGTAATTATTGAAGTCACTGGGGTCTCCAGATTTGAAAAGGGGATCATATGGGCTGTTTTCCCTAAAGAAGGGATATCACCCTGTGAGAGAGATAAATTAAAAAGGTGCATAATTGGCACGCAAGACATGAAAACTGATTTTCAGGAAAAAGGGTCTAGGAGGTTTTCACGGCATTTTCCTGGTGTCTAGCTGCAGCAGAAGGTCTTCGACTTCTTTCAGGGATGCAGGCTGTGCTAGTGACAGGGACTACATGGTCCTGTATGCCAGGTTGTGAGCAAAAATTGCTGGCAGGGGTGGTATCAAAGGTTAGACCTGTGGTAACAAAATGGTTGTTGAGAGAGTCGAGGACTGCCAGCCTATCAGAGACTGTAGAGGTATTAATTGTAATTTTTATAGGTAAGGAATTTCAGGATGTGTGACCTTCTATGTCCTATAAGGTTTTCCAAAATTTGGAGGAACACTTTGAGCAAGAGTCAAGTTCTGCATGATAAAAGTTTGCCTTAGTCTCTCTGATCATCTTAGTGCAAAGATTCCTCGCTCTCCTAAATAGAGCCCAGTCAGATTGAAGCTTAGTTTTCTGGGCAGTTTTCCAGATCAAGTCTCTATTCAGCAATACAGCCTTCAGATCCAGCAGTAAACCACGGCATGATTTGTCTCAGCCTGGACTTTAGCCAATGGCGCATGCTTGTCCAGTGCCCCTAATACAATTTCTTGGAAGATGTTGTACGCTGTGTTCACTGACTTGCTAAGTAAAAGTCTTGCCAATGCAAAGAATCTCATAGATCAGAGATAAAAGCATAGCGATCAAAGTTATGACTTCATAGTGAATTTAGATGCAGAAGACAACTTTGGGTTAGATCTTATACAGACAATAAAACAGTGATCACCAATATCAGAGAAAGGAACATCAGCATGGGAAAATGTATTTATTGTCTTCTTGGATTGATACCTTTGAGCTAACTAGCTTGTTTAAAAAGGTTCCACGTTGGTAAAATACAGAACATACAATAGACAAATACACACAGATTACACACAAATTACAACTGCATTATAATCTAAGATACAGGGAGCAATAGGTAATTTAACAAGTAAACTCAGTTGCAATTAAGAGCAAGAGTTTCATCATCCAGGAAATTACATATAAGAAGGCTATAAGGAGGCTGACAGAGCTGTGAAGGGGTAGTATAACCTTGACCAAGAAGGAGCCAGGGATATGAAGGAGGGAGAAGGGGTCAGAGAATAGGGAGGTGAGGGATTAGAAGTTGGAGTGGTTAGGGGATCTAACAAGAGGGTTACATTATTAAGAGGGTAGTGAGAGATCTTTACTGAGAGGGAGATGGAGTGCAGGATTCACCCAAGGGGTTTTGATAGGGAGGATAAGGAGTATGGGTGGACTTAAGATGGATGGGGGAGGGTAAGGAAATAGGGAATGAATCCAAAAAGTGGGGAAACAATGGATAGGTATAGGTGTGGAGACAGCCTAAATGGGCAGAGAGGTGAGTTGGAAAGGGATTCACTGTAGATAATGAAAGGTGAAAAGATACAGGGGAGGTAGGGGTAGAGAGGTAAGTGTGCTGTTAAAGGATATGAGTGAGAGAACCTAAAGGATGTTAGTGAGTGATGTCGCAGTCACATGCACCGAGGGCTACCAGGTGCACCTGCAAATTGGTTTTAAAGGGACAAGTTTTGGTTCGGTGACCAGTTCAGTGCTGAGAGAAATAAGCCAAAGAGGGGATCTGTTCACAAAGGATTTCTGTCCTAGCAATATGCGGCAAGAAGGGATATGAAAGCTAGCATTACTGGAGTCCCTGTTTTTGGGTGGAGGAGGTGGAGTGGCTAAGAGGTTTCTCCACTCCAGGTGGTACAAGGCCAAAAGTGGCCTTTTAGGCTAACAGACACACCTGATAGTGGATCTTGTTGTTCAGGTTGAGCCAACCTGTATTCAAGTAAAGCTCATATGTGTGAGCTAACTGGTGTGTCCCCAATACAAGTCTGAATGCTTTATTGAGGGTGGTCTTAATTCTCTTGAGGGCAGTGTCAGTGCTTGCCCCATAGACAACGAGGCCATAGTCTATGATTGAGAGTACAGAGCTGTTTACTGTTAGTTTTATTAGTGACTCTGTGAGGCAGTGATGATGCTGAAATGGTTGGCCAATTCTAGCATTGACAGCCTTAGCCACATGGTCAATGTGTAGGCCATAAGAAAGGGAGCTGTCAAGGATGATTCCCAGGTACTTAAAGTTACTGACCATATCAAGTGTCTTGTGTTTTTGTTGTTTATTTTGAGGGAGAAGGACTTACAGTGGTTTTGATGTGAGGCAAACAGCATCATTTTCATTTTTTTTATAATTAAGCAGTAGTTTAGAGTTCAGGAACCAATCCTCTATTGCACAAAAGTCGGCTTGTATCAATTCTTCAAGAATAGCTGGGGCAGAGTGAGAGGTGTAGAGCACAGCATCATCAGCATACAGAAGGAACTTGTGCTGGCATATTTTAGGGAGATTATTTATAAATAGACTGAAAAGCAGGGGGCCTAATATGTAGCCTTGTGTCACCCCTGTGGTGACATCGTGATGGTCTGATAGAACATCTTGTATCTTGATCAGCTGTGTCCTGTTGGAGAAGCAACTCCAGAACCAGCCCAGTGATTCAGTGGTGATCCCAATTTTGGCTAATTGGCAGAGAAGCAATTCATGATTGACTGTGTCAAAGGCCTTGGTGAGATCAGTAAAACAGATGAGGTTTGCTTACTACAATAAAGTTCAGCAGTGTGCTATTATTTGGATTATTCTTATTGTGATGTGTAGTTTCAGTAATAAGTTGTGACAACCCAAAGCAGTCACAGATAAATTTAAAGGAAGTGAAGGCACTGGAAAACCAGTCCAGGTTGAGGTCTCCTAATACGATAAAGTCTGAGGGCAAAGATCACAGAGAATTACTTAGGTGGTTCAGGAGCTGAAGTCCGACCGATGGAGACCTATAGCATCCTATTACACAAAGAGACACAGTGGGGGGAAATCTCAACTTTGAGAGACAGACTTTCAAATTCTTTATGAATTGAGGTTCAGTCAATGACTGAGGCAGAACATTTATCCTTGACATATATGGCAACTCCTTCTCCTCCTCCTCCTCTAGTCTGCCTGCCAGTTCTAAGCAGGATGTAGGAAGAGATATTTACCTCATGGTCAGCAGTTCCTGGTCTAAGCCACAACTCAGTGACCACCAAGACATCAGGTATGGTATGACAAACCCAGGCCTGAATAGAGGTAATTGTTTTTAATAGGCTACATGCATTAACGTGCATGAAGCTCACACCTTGAGACTAGATAAGTCTGCAGGGGATGTGATAGCTACTGGAGTACCAGGGTTGAGCTCGACATTGCCTGAGCACAACAATAGAAGGAGCAAAAGTTTCTGATGGCTCTTATGAGTAACCTATGAGTTCTAGTCCATTCTCATTTCCATGGATTATTAGCTGGAATTAGGGGGTCCTAAAATGAGAGCCTAGTGGACCTAACACTGCATAGTTAAGAACCCTCATTGTAAATAGCAGAGAAATCTATAGTATGTGGGTGGGGAAGATAATGTCATACCTCTATTGCTGATACAGTAAGTGTTCCAACCTGCCAGGGTAGGTGTATAACCAGTTTCAATTTGGGGAACTTGAAGGTACATGTATACCAATCGGGGTAGTCAAAAGTACCCTGGCTGTCTACTGTAGTTCTAGATTCAAAAGCACCAATGGAAGGTAACTGGGTGCTCATATAAAGGTTGATATGGCATAGTAGGAGGAAGGATAGATAGGAGAACAAACAAACTGCCCACATACTGGAGCCTAGTCTCAACGCATGCTGTAAGGCTTATACTAGCCCTGATTCTTAAACCCAGAAGAAGGGCAAACTATAGCTTTTCTTGAGTGCTTTCAGTACATATGGGTGAATGTAGCCAGTGTTACACTTCCCTGGTCCTAAAACAGTATACAAGTTGACAAGGCAGAGCAGCTCTTCAAGCAATGTTCAGTTCATCATAAGGAGCATGGCTAATAAGTCATAACAGATCTACAGACCTAGCATTTGTGGTGTGTTCCTTAAGAAGATCACTAGTGGTACTGTTGGCAATAATGGATTTGCACAAGGAAGTATCAGGGGTTAATGTGCATTTAAGGTTGCCTAGGGAGGGGTGGGGAGGCCAAAACCCAGAGGGCTAAAAGGATGCCTGGAGAAGAGAGGGACAGACAGGGATTAGATAGCACAGGAGCAGTGGGAGGGTTCAAGATTAACAAAAGGCACAAAAGAGCTGAATCACTAATTGTACCTAAATCGGGGGGTGGGTTACAGACAGTGAGCGAGGCACCAACTGGGTCTGCAGAAGAGAAGTGGAACAATATTCTCAGTTGTCGGGGGCAGGCAAAAATGAAAAAATTAAAATAACAAGAAAATTTAGCAGGGAGCTTCAGCTAATGCCTACAAATGGTGATGAAAATTTGTTATCAACTATTCTCTTTACATCTAATGATGAACTAATTATACAAAGAACAGCATGTTTTCTCAAGACAATTTTAAGAATCAGAAAAAAAAACTAGTAACTGCTTGGTATAAAAATGGGGTATTTTTATTATAAACCTGGCTGCCCTAAATATGCAATATGGATTAACATTTTTAAGTAGCCTGATAAGTACATAGGAATGATGTCACAGTCTAAGAAAGGAGATGCAGTGATTATTTATTGTATTACCTTTCATAACTTCCTTGGAAATTGTATTTATGTTTTTATGTCTATGTAATCTATGTATATTTGAAGTCTATGTTTTGTAATGGCCATAACCTGAACAAAAAATATTACTACTTTGTAATATGTCTAATGACAAGTTGAGGAACTTGTTGCGGAAAACATTTCAGGGTTCCACACCTGGGGGTCCTCTGTCTAAAAGGCCCTGGAAATCTTGTAAGGGGATGGCAGAGCCAATTGGTCTTGAGGGGTGCCATAGCCGATGCTGCCAGCAGCCCAACTCCAGGTCCAGTTCCTTTTTCCCATGGCAGTCAAGCTCCTATGCCTTTGGCCTTCCCAATGGCTCCTCACCGGCCATTCCCAGCCCCAATCAGACTGCTGCCAAGGCCACAGCCATTGCCCTTGCCCTTGCCCATGTCTGTCCTGTCTCTCTCTCTATCCTCTGTGTCCAATAATGGACACTCCCCCCGTCATGTCAGCAGCTGACACCATTGACAGTGCCAGTTCCAATCCCATTTGGCCCAATGTCAGCACCACCCCTTCCAGCTCCAGTCTCATTTGCATCAATGCCAGTGCCATAGCCATTTATTACCACTTCTATTCCACCAGCCCCCCATACCACAACCAAGCAATCCCCCCTCAGCCAAGGGAACTTGTTCCACTGCCACAGAACCATTAAGCCAATTGGTAGATTATTTAAAGTCTTTTGTGTTCCAACTTCATTCCTATATCAGAGATACCAAACATGCCCTTAACATCTTTGAAGATCTACATGTTGAGGAGAGTGACTTATTTGTCACCCTCGATGTACAGTCTCTTTATACAAACATACCTCATAATGAAGGACTTAAGACATTAAAATGTTTTCTAGATAAAAGAGACACCAATGTACTACCATCAGAATTTTTAGTAGAACTGTCATATTATGTTCTAGAATGCAATGCATTTATGTTTAAGGGGAAACATTATCCCCAAACAAACAGCACAGCGATGGGAGCATCGTTTGCCCCAATTTTGTCAATCTTTACATGTGTAGGTAGGAGGAACAATTCATCTATGATCAGGAGGTTAATCCATATCATAACAACATTGCAATCTATAAACGTTATATTGATGACTGCTTTATGATTTGTCAAGGTGGTGAAATGGAATTATACAATTTTGTTCAATATTTGCAATCAGTCAGTTTATGTACATAAACAAAGCATTTCTTTCTTAGATGTTACTGTGATAAAGGGCAAAAATAATGGTATTGCTACTTCCCTTTATTGGAAGGCTACTGACAGAAACACTGTACTAGTAGCGAGATTGTGCCATCCTAGGCACACTGTCAGAGCTATACCTAAGGGACAATTCATCAGTGTGTGTAGAAACTGTAGCAAGATTCTGCTTTTAAAAACTGTGCTGATGATTTGGAACGATGATTTGTGCACAGCGGTATAATCATTGTGATGTTCTTGAAGCTGGAGAGTATGCCAGTAATGTGGACCTGGGTGTAATTATCTAGAGTGACCTGAAACATCTGGCACACTGCAGGAAAGCTGTGGCCAAAGCAAATCAGATGCTCCTCCCACCACTGGAACATTTTATTTTCAAAAGTCCAGGAGTTGGGAATATGGCGGATGCTGCACGGTCCATTTAGTTTAAACATGTGCTGCACACTGCTCACTTCAATACATTTCCTAGTGGGGGACCTTTGGGGTTGGGCTCTGTATTTGGACAGCTTCTTTAAAGAAGATATCAATTTGTTGGAAATGGTTCACAGAAGGGCAAACCAAAATGATTCAGGGCCAGGAAGACAACACCTATGAGGAGAGACCTGGGGCTCAAGGACAAATGGGACAGAGGAGACACGATTGAGACCTTCAAATACCTTAAAGGTATAAACAGGCTGTGCACTGAGGGCCTCTTCAGCCTTAGTGGAAACAAGACCACTAGAGGGAACAACCCAAAGCTGGTGGCGTGGGGGAAGGTTCAGAGGGAAGATGAGGAGGCACTTTTTTACCGAGAGAGTGTTAACTACGGTGAATGAGTTACCAGAGGAGGTGGTAACTTTAAAAAGAAGGTGCACAGTTTCAAGAGAGGTTGGGACAGGGTGAGGGGGAAAGTTACAGGTAGAAGGGGAGGAGGGTATTTGACAGTGGTCAAGGGGATGGGGGTAATCCCTCTGTAAAGACACTGGGAACTGTATACTGAACAGACTAAAATGACCATAAGGCCTTTATCTTCTGGCACAGTCATATGTATGTTCATATATGAATCAACCCTTTAGAATATTCAGGTGCTCTAGAATTAGCGAACCCATATTTTGGCACTTCTTTCAGCAGCCACCCAAATTACATCATTAAATCCCTAAATCTGGCATTTGGACCATCCAAAAACCAGTTTAATTTTCAACTTTAAAATGCCTCCGGATGGATTTTCAGCCAGCTGCAGCACAAATCTTCCACACCTGTGACTCTTGTGGCAAGACTGCTAGATCACCAAAAACATGGTCCATCTTTTCTCAAGTGCCACAAGTTGCGCACTGAATATGACATTCCAAATATTTGACGATGTGTTTCACTGTGAAGTGTCATAAATGCAACAGAATGTTTATAAGTCACACGCAATCATTCTGGTGCACTTACATGGTGTAGCTGTGGCAGTACAACTGTCACATGTGTTGTATTCAGCCTTTGAAATGCCAGGCCTTTGTCTTTGTTGATTTTCAAATGCATCTTATTATAGATCTAGCTTGATAAATTCAAAGGGCAAATGAGATGCACCCTAGGATCGTAGTGAAACTTAGGGAGCAACTGGCAGGCCACTTGTATTAATCTTTCAGGAGTCTGTTAAGGACAAACATAGTGCTGGAGGACTGGAAAGTGGTCCATGTGGTCCCAACCTTCAAGAAAGAGGTTAAGATCTGACCCATGCCACGACAGTCCTGATGTCAATTGTGGGCAAGCTCCTGGAAGCCAATTGCAAGGCTAGAATGGAGCACTTGCTCGAGCCCCAGGTTCCTGCCCCCTCTCAGCACAGCTTTATGAGCAGAGGCAGTGTGGTCTACTCAAATAGTTAGAACAACGGCTTAGGGTCTAGGACTCGGGAGGTCAAAGGTTCAAACCCTGCTACAGCCAAATACTGTAAAGTACACCCGTGTGGTATACATGAGGCACATACAAGGTGGACTACTAACTGGCCTGGAGGCAGGAAGAAAAGGCGTGATGAAGAGGTACCACTCAAGTGGAGAGATACACTCAGTGGTGACCGCCATGGATTTGTGCCGCACCACTGCTGTTCCAACATTTTCTTCAATGATCTGGAGGCAGAGGTCTCAAACAGGCTGCTTTAAGTTTGCTGATGCCACTGAACTGTCCAGGGCAGTGGACTCCCTGAGGACTGGAGAACTGAGAATCGATGAAGAAGTCTTTTCTTTAGTACCAGTCCTTCCTTACAAGGCCCTAATTCTAGCCCCACCTGGAAGGTAATGCACGCAGTTCATGACTCACACTACAAAAGGACAAGTCAGTCGAGAGGGTACAATGAAGGGCCATTAAATTTATCAAGGGGGAAGGACTGGTACTAAAAAGACTTCTTCATGGATTCTGCTCTGGGACGGAAGTCAGAGTGAAGGGTGGCGTTAGTTTCTGCTCAGTATGAGATGTCCTCCCAACCTGAGCAGACCAGACGGACCTTTGGTCTTTTTCTGCCATCACTGTCTATGTCTGTGCCTATGATGACAAAAGTTATTAGGAGCCCCTTAAGTTCACATTGGATAAAAGGAGGCTGCAGGGAACATGAGCACAGTTTTCAGCATACACACGGGATATAGGTAAGCTTTAACAGACAGATGTTTGATCTTGTGTTCCACAGCAGGACACTGGGACATGTTCTGAAGCTTAGAGGTGGTAAGTTCAGGAGTAATGTTAGAAAGCACTATTTCTCCCAGAGAGTGAAGAACCAATGAAACAACCTATCACCATAAAACGTGGACATGCCTTCAAGGTATGCTCCGACAAATTTCTGCTGATCAAGAGAATCAATGGACACCCTAGGCAGTAAGGGGGTAGGTAATCAGTACGTATTTGCACAGCATAATTATTCTTAACTGCTTATGAAGCAGGGGGTGGACATGATGGTCTCAAAGTCCATTCTGACTGTTTCCAACTATACATACTGTATGTAAGCTAAATAGCCTGTCACATTTGCTGCCGCTACTGCTGTTCCAGATCTATCCACAGAAATCTGAGGGCCCCTAGCTATAATAGCGATGTTAAACAGTTTGCTGGTTGGTCCTCGGTTGTAAGCACACTGGGCAGTGACAAATACCTCGGCCTTTATCCACAGTGCCCCGTGCACCTGTGAAGTCAGACAGCCACCTTACCTTAAAGGAAACCTACTGGCAGTCTTGAAGCCCCAACCATTGCACCGATCGGGGCTTCAGTAGCCAGATCCCCCCTGCAGTCACAACATACACCAACGTATTAATTTACCTGAACACTCGAAAAAAGCGTAACAAGCTCCCATTAGCCAGCATTTTCTAACATCGCGCTGCTCCCCGAGGCGGCGCTGATATAACCGCAAGATAACACGGCCTTTTTCCTCTTCTATAGTGTCGTTATGTATGGAGATTATCTCCAGATTTCCCCTTGTTTAACTTTCACAAATGGTGCCAAATACCAAGGCAACATTTGTGAAAATAAAGCAGGCATGGGAGGTTATGGACAATAATCCCATACACAAGGGCACCATCATCTTGCAGTGTTAGCAGCGCATCCGCGTGGAGCAGCGAGGTTAGAAAACTCGCTGGTGCCATTTTATAACTGTGTGATGCAGTTTACCCTGAACCATAGAGTTCTCAATGAATTGTGGCAATGGAAGTGCTAAAAACACAAACAAACAAAAAAAAAGATAAAAACTACATGACCGTTCTAAAATAAAAATTTGCCACCAAAGTGCAAATAAGAAACACCCACTGAATTTACTACAAGGCTAGTACAAATGCAACAATAAAAGAATATTTAGTTTGTTTCTGTTTACTGGGTAGGTGCACTAAATACAAACATGCCTATATTCAGGCACGACCCAGGAAAAATACAATCAGAAACTCATGACGAGAGGAGGTACCAAACGATTATACAGGATGACATACAGAAAAATGGTTACGGTAACAGCAGTACTGAAAATATACTGAAGAACAAGTTATATTTAAGCAATAATAACTGAAGAGCCGGTCATTTCCTAGAGATTTACGACCGCTGGGGGGGTGCTGAGGCTGCCACCCAGCCGTCGTAAAATCTCTAGGAAATGACTGGTTTACGATCATTATTGTGATTATAAGTCTAATCACAATAATGATTTTATTTTTTTTAATTTTTTTTGTGGCGCTGCTGTAGCAGGAACAGCTGAGCAGCTGCCATGCTGGTCGCTTCTAAGAGATTTCAGACCGGCACAGCAGCCAATCAGCAAGCTACATCAGACCATGAATAATTAAGACTTATAACTGATGTAAAACAATTATAGCTATATTTGCATATGCGATACTTGCGCTAAAATAAAATGACGCTAATTTACATATTTTGAATGGGCATAACATTAGGAGCCAACTGCAAATCATGAAATAAAATTTGTGCAATTGAAGCCGATTAGCGCCATGCGCTAAATATTACTTGTGAAAGACTAAACAGTTCTACAGCATACAGTGCATCGTAATACAGATTATGAACTGGACAGGAGAAATCCTGAAAACTCACTGGATGGCAGCATTATCTATCTGCGTATACACTGAACCATAAAAGTACGGTTGAAAAAAGCTCCTGCTAACAGTTTTTTTAATTTATTTATTTCTATAGTACTGAGGGCTGTGCGGTACACTTTTTCCAAATATTCTGTATTAGGCTGCCAAATATTCGTATTCGGTCATTAACATAATGAATAAGAACTAGCCTCATTTCTCCTCTCCCAGCCATGTAATCAGTGGGAAAAAAAAATAAAAACAGCCCTCCACCCTCTGTCAAAAAGCATACCTCCCCAGCACCCAAAAGTTTTTTTTTTCCTTCATATTAAATGCCCCCATAAAATATTAATAAAAATTGCAGGTGACCGGCTCTACCCGCCTGCTTCTATGTTCAATCTGTAAAGTTCTGAAGCTTTGACAGCATCATGAACTACCTCCCCCACCAACCCACAGCACCCAACCATGGCACCCACCCAGTCAAGCATCCAGGCAGTAACTCAAACTGAAGCCAGAAGGTGCCTGCCAGCAAATCCTCCTCCTCCACGTCCAGCTACCTTTGTAATGAATGAAGCGCTTCTGCGCTTGAGTTGCTATACAAAGTAACACCAGCTGATATGAACCCCACTCATTTAGAGCATACTATTCTGGCATTTATCCGTCATATTCAGGTTTATCCAGTGAAATCAGGCAGTCACAACCTCCTCTTCCACGGCTACCTTGTAATGAATGAAAGCGTCTGTTGTTATAGAAACCAGCTGATCACGTGATCAGCTGGTTTTACTATAGCAACTCAGGTGGCGTGAGTGCCTCATTCATGACAAGGTAGCCGGGCTGTGGAGGAGGGAGGTTGTGCCATGCGGTACCTTCTGAGCTTCAATTTGTATTACTGCTGGATGCTTGACTGGTGGGTGCCAGTCGGTGCTGTCAGTGGGGGGAAGAGAAATGACTGTGGAAGCAGGCGGTAGAGCTGGTTAACCGCAGGTCTTTAATATTTTATTGGGGCATTTAATATAAAAAAAAAAAAAAAAATTTTTTGGGTGCTGGCAGGTATGCTTTTTGATAGAGGGTGGAGGGTCATGGTTTTTGCTACTTACATAGGTAGGGATAGGAGGAGGGGCCTGTTCCGTCTTTTAAAAATAGTTTCCCCAAATACCAGACCAATAGTGAACTATTCATTATTCGGTATCCAGATAACAAATAGTGCATTATTCGTGGTACTCGGGAAATAATATTTGGGCTATGCACAGCCCTAGTACTTGTCTCGAAGTACCTTTGCCAGCTCCTGTAACAGCGCCACCTACTGGCCAACCCATGAAATTACATTTTTTTTTGTATTTTAAAAGTCCCCACACCTTTTGTGTTTCTTGCGCATGTGCAAAACACACTGCGTCAGCAGTTAGGGAGCATACCACAATGCATCAAGAAATTGGAGCCCGCGTCACCATGAATCAGCTGTTTTGGTGCATTACAGCTACCAAAACAGCTGATTGCATTGTGTCCTCATTGGAGACGGCTTCTTCATCTGCCTCTCACAGTCCCCAGGAAGTCGAAGGAGAGCCGCCGCCTCAGTTCAGTGTGCCTTCCTAGTCAAACATTTCAATAAATAATTAAAAAAAAAGCCGACAGGGTGCCCAATCCCTGCCGGGCGTAATGCACCTCCATGGCTCATGTGTCCCCCAGCACATTGTATGGCCAACGGGGTGCCCATTCTCCCGTCGGCTCCACTGCCCCCAAACTTCCATCTGCCACGCTGGAAGCCCACCCCAGTGGGGCAAAAGTCTCCTTGGCCAATGGGGTGCCTAACTCGTCAGCTCCACTGCCCCCCAAACAACCAGTCTGGTGCCACGCTGGGAGCCCACCCCAGCGTGGCAAAAGTCCCCTGTCGCTCTTAAAAAGACCTAGAAGAAGAAGAAGAAAAAAAAAAAAGAAGGTCCCTCATTGATTCTCTTGCCTCCTTCACCAACCCGTGCCTCACTCTCTGCGTGCACTCCACCTCACCCCCATACTTACCTCCGAGCCCAGCACGCAATCTTCGTGAACTGGAACACGTCTGCACTCTTCAAAGCCGATCTGCGTAACTGAAGAAATGCTGGTAAACTGTATAATGGCATAAATGTATTTTTTTCCAACTTTGGTACATATCTCGGCCATTTTTGGAATTTTTTCAAATTTTCAACATGGGGTTCTTGGGCCCCACCTCATGAACTCAGTCACTGCCATTTTGTTATTCGGTCCCGAAAGGTGATTTTGCGGTCACTGCGTGGAACCACCTTCCGGGACCGATTAACGTAACAGTGTCACAGTTCATGAAGTAGGCCCTCAAAAACCCTATGTTGAAAATTGGGTGAAAAAATTCCCAAAAATGACTTTTTCGAGCGTGCACTACGCAGTTCCTACGCACGCTCGTAACTTAGAGCATTTTCAATATTTACACTCCAGATTTTCAGCACTGCCATTTTACCATGCCTTCTTATGAACAGTACAGCTGTCATTTTTCACATTTCGACTGAAATGTGTTTTCGCACATGAAGCTCACAATGGCACGGTCGGTGTGCAAAATCAATGTTCAGGACAGATTAAAAATGTCACAGTGACTGTTCATGAGCAGAGGTCTTAAACTGGCTATGTTGAAAATTTGTGACAAAAGTCCATAAAATGACTGTGTTACAAGCATGCACTGTGCAATTTCCAAGCACCCTCGTAAGTTCACAAACTCTTAATCTTTGTAGTCTAGATTTTCAACATTGGCATTTTTCCACACCTCCTTATGAAAAGTACAGCTGTCATTTTTCACACCCTGGCCGAAATGTGTTTTCGCGCTTCCGGTGCAGAATACCACAGTCGCTGTGGGAAATCAGTGTTTGGGACAGATTAAGAAAATCAGTGACACTGTTCATGACCGGAGGTCTCAAAATGCCTATGTTGAAAATCTGCTGTAAAAAATCCCAAAACTAATTACATTACTGGTGTGCGTTGCGCAGTTTCTACGCACACTCATGACTTCACTAGTTTTTTTACATTTTCACTCCAGATTTTCAACATTGCCATTTTTTACACCTCCTCATGAACAGTACAGCTGTCATTTTTCACATCCTGTTCGAAATGTGTTTTCGCACCTGTGGCGCCAAATGGCATAGTCGCTGTGCAAAATCACCTTTCGACTAATGAACTGATAGTGTCACTGTTCATGCGGTGGGATCACAAAAAGCCCATGTTGAAAATTTGGAGTAAAAATACCAAGAAACACCCAAGGGGTTAGGGTTTTGGACCATAATGCCATACCCTGTAGGGACTGGAGTATGTCAGGGTGTGACTTGGGATTGTCGACAGTAATACTCATATGCCATTCCACCTCCACCCGGCAGGCATCGAGGTGCGCTTTGGCCCCAGAGTTCACCCCATTCTCTTATACGGCACCCAGTTCAGTGTATTTCCCTATGGAATGAGGGGAGTGTAAAGTCTGAACACTTCAAAGCACACCTCGACACTTGTAAGTGTTTGCAAGGTAGGGTGAGGTGAAATGTCATGACAGTTATGGGCGATGACCCAAAGGCACACCCCAATCTCCATCTCCAATGTCCATCTCTGCAGGGTGGGGTGGAGTTGGCATCAGTTCAATACTTCACTGCCATTACAATACTGCATCTGTCTCAACTCCTGCAGTTCCACTGCTAATGACAGTAAGCACCACTTGGCATTGACAAATGCTTTGTTATTATTATAATAATTAACACACAAATGGATCTGGTTCATAATCACTATAATACACTCAAGGGTGTGCTTTTCAGGTGCCTAAGGCACTCTGCTTCACCAGCACCTTAAGCGTGCTGATATCCTATGATGGTAACTGGTGACCCACTATAATGCCTGGATTTACAGTCCTCATAAAACACTGTAAGAACCTGCTGAATTCTGTAATAACTTGATAGTGGGCTATTACAGTGTTTTCTTCCTCACGCTCTCACTTCACTATATTTGTGAGTGTACAGCAGCTGCTCAGAGATGCATGCTCCCTCACATAAATACAGCCACAGTTTTTCTGTTGAAACCTTGCACCGGTTATTATGAAAAAAATAATGCCTATGCTGGTGTGTTGAGAGGATTTTTCACACACACTCAGTGTGTGAATCTCAGACTCCTTGAGCTTTGCTCTGGGGCTTATGGATTATCACACACCTCGGTGAGTGAAAAATCATAACACACACCAGCACAATCATTATTCTCTATATATGTAGCGGTGGAATGTGGTTTGTATGTAAAATCCATGAACCACAAAAAGTCATTCTGCTTCAGTAGCGACGCCCTTACTAATGGAGAATGACTTTTCGTTCTGTGTTAGTGAGGATGTCACAATGCAACAGCCCACTCCAGTCCCATTCATAGGACAGGGGGCAGTTGGAGAGTACGGTGCACAAGATGGCCAGCGGGGTGAAGAGAAGAGCAGTGCAGGTCTCTGGCAGCAGACACTGCTTGGAAAATGTAAGGGATCCTGTTTTGGGGCACCATACACTATATAGAAACAGTGCACGGACTCCCAAGCAACTCTTCCCCCTCGTGTTTTCTACGACGGCAGAGCAAGGGACCTCTAGAGCTTCGCTCTCAAGGGCATTGGTCGTCACTGAAAACACTCGGGTGAAGAACTGCCTTGTTGGGTAAGGGAGGCCATACACGATTATATATTGCACGCCTTGTTGTGTATTATAGAGGATAATGCAAATTAGTTTATTATGCACGCTGTAATCACCCTGAAGCGGTTGCCAGGAGAACTAAGTAAACCTCGCGAGTAGCAGCTTGAGAGGTTTGCAGTTGTCCTGGCAACCTAAGAGGTGATTACCTCGTAACAATCACTTCTTAGGTATTGTCTTTATAGTGTATGGAGTGTGCATCTTTTAAAAAATACCCAGAAATAAGTCAGCATTCAGACTGAAAACGCCTAAAATTTACCATGCTGTTTATTTCATGGTCTCTCAACAATAGTCATGTCAATGGATGAAAGCGTGACATTTGTTTTTATTTTAAAATTACTAATTACACTGCTAAAGGGTTAACATGAGTCTGAGCTGCATCCAGCACATTTGCGGTTGGCCCATTTGCGTCATGTGGCTGTGCGCGACGTAGTCATCTGCGACTTCACCGCTTGCTGTGCGGGGTTCAACAGACGTGGACCTTGTGGGGGCAGCACAAACATTTAGGTAGGCCTTGGGGGAATCAAGGAGAAAGCCTGTCTGTCTGACTGTGGGGGACTTTACTACTATCCATTGTGATGTGTGCTGCGGCAGTTCAGGGACTGAATGAGTGGGGCTGCTGATTTTTTGAATGCTAACAGATTAGCGTTCCATGTTTGGAACGGTCACCACATGTGGTGTTCTATTCTGTAATCCCATCGATATGAGGTCCCAATGCAAGGTTTACAGCATGCTGACGTCATATTGATGGGATTATCAGGTTGTTAGACTGCAGAAAACACAGGTTGACTGTCTCCGTACATTATACAGTATGAATTAGCTACACATTTGAACCAGTACTGGAAAAACACAAGCTTGCAGGTTTAGTGAATTTCTCCTTTATCATTATGCTATACCATACTGCACCAACCCTCTCAGTTGTCCTTCATTTTATCGCTCATTAGAGCTTGGTCACATATCTGTCCCACAATGCAAAATGCTGCCCACAGAGAAAAAAGAAACAAAAAACAGTAACTAATGCAGAACTGTTTAATTTTGCTTTGGTACCCCAAAATGCTAAGTTCTGGACAACAAAAAAGTACTCATATCGTCAGTGCTGTGAGTGAGCTTACATTTTGTAGCCGAAAATGTGTCCCTCATTTCAGTGACAAAAGTCGACAGATATATGTATTGCACCTTGTGGGAGGCTTTGCTGATATTAGTGCGAATTGTCAGTTTTTGTAGCTCTCCCTGACCCTTGTCCTAAACGCATCTCAAAGTGTCCAATGTGACTTTCCTGGCAACCACATTTTAGATAACTAAAATTCTGTTTCCTAAAGAACTAGGAAGCACTTCCGCGTATGCTCGACAACGACTAAAATATGTAGCTCTGATTTGTCGCAGAGCTCATACCTAAATAAGAGGTCACTGCCTCTAGATGGCTGGAAACCGTACTTGGAGGACAAGCGGAAAGTCAATCGGTGTCAAGCCTGAGGATATACAAGCAAACAGAAAGAGTAGTGCGCGCCCCACCCCATTTTTTCCCCAGCAATAAACATTATTAACTGCAAAGGAGGTGACCTTGAAAAGGAGAACGAGAACTATTTCTGCGACAAGGAGAGCAGGTCTGCACCTTCATTATATGATCCGGTATTGTACTGCCCTACAGTCAAGTCACATAACCTGGCAAGATGAGAGGGGTTCAATCCGCAATACACCGAAAGCCCCTCTACCGGGCTACAATGCGAACTCTGCGTTCCAAGTGGAATTCGGATTCCTGAAACCGACTACAGTGACACGGCCAAGGCCACGCGGATCCCTTTTCACCTTGGATGCGGCGTGCGTGCATACAGTGCACACTCGGGCATCCCTTGTTGCGGCATGCAGAGCGCCAGTAGCAGCCAGAGTGACAGTTCGAAAACGAACAGCAACAGCTTAGCTGTTAGGTGAAGAAGTCGCCTTACCTTTACTTGAATTGCACTAGAGACGAGAGATGGCCGCGCTGAGCTGCCTGCTTGCCGGTGAAACAAATCGTCTCTGAGCGTCTGAGTCAAGCTGGGGGTGGAGTTTAAGAATGGGTGTCGGTGTGAGTTTGGCAAGCGGGCTGTGAGGAAACTCTTTATCAATGTCACTGTTCTCACTAGGGCATTTGAAACGGTTCCCGGCGCTTGAACCGTTTCAAGTAACTACTAACACAGATCGCGCTCGCACTAGCACGCGTGTAAATCGGAATTTTATAAGCGTTCTCAAACCCTGATCGGACTTGAGAAACGAGATTAGGCCTGAGTGGGGGAGGGTTAACTGTGCTCGGAGCCCACTTAATGTATGGGTGGGATTAAAAACACGAAAAAACTAAGTGATCAGGGACTACATGTACGTTGAGCTTTTCTGATTTTGTGTGGTAGTTTTCTGTTCTGCTGAGGGGCGGGGCAGCACAGTTATAGTACCTCTCAGCATTTAAAATCATAGCACAGGGCCAGAATGTGTAACACTTTCTTATTTTAAACATTAATATGTCTACAAACAGTGGGCCCTATTCAGTTAGTGATATGTGATTTATTTAGGGGACTTGAACAAGGAGGGCATAATGAGGTTGATTGGCTTAAAGGCTAAATCAATCAGGAAGTCAAGCATGCACTTCAGAGTCCCTGCACAGTAACACACTCTGGGTACCCAGGTGGGAGTAAGGTGGACTAGCCTGGAATGTTGCCCGGGGTAGGCCGGCGTCACCGCTGGTTGGGGCCCTGTGATGGAAGAAAGCAACATACACAACCACACACAATTTGTAATCAAGAGCCAGATGGCTCAGTTTGTGACAAGAAACAACAAGTGAATCAGATGGCAACACTTTCTGATTTAGCTGATGTTGCAGGGAACTACCCTGGTGTTTACTCAAGATACCCAATACAGGACAGAGGAGGGACGAAAATGAAACTGCAGGTTGATGAGCTGGAGTGCCAGGAGAAGCAGGGCCCACACAAATCACAGAGGCGTTGTTCCTGTTCAAGGCGTTTTGCAGGGGGCTGATCCTCAGGCAGGTCTCTTGTTGATGGTTTTCTCTGTGGCGTGAGTAGTCTGGCTGGGCCAGTGTGACAAGGCCCAGACCAAGGGACAGTTCGGATATGAGTCCGAGAAAGCTGGATGCAGCCTCCAGCAAGCAGGGCACAGTTAAACACACAGTGGGGAACCAAATCATGACCCACTAGCAGCACACAGCACATTTATAGTAAAGTAGACACCACTATACAAGGCGGATGACAGTCCAGTCGCAATCATAGAGTCTCTGCACAAACCCGGGAGTTCAGCGGTAAATGCAGGTCCTGACAGGCCGATCGTGTTCAGCAAATCTTCGGTCTTCTTCAGGTTTCAAGCCTGGTCACCAAGTCAGTGGCTTAAATCTCTCACAAACTTTGGAAGTCGTCTGATTCTTCAGAGAGCTCCTTCCCAAGGGACAGCAGAAGGCAGACCAAGACTCGGCCCTTCCACAGTTCTCCCACATGAACTACACAGCAGCTGCTGCTCGAACCTTTCGAGCTGTTCACTCTTTCAGTCCCCAACTCAGACTGACTCTCTGCTGCAAGCAGCCTGGGACTTTCCCCAGGATCCCAAAGGTTCAGTTGGCTGATCTATCTGTCAGTCAATACAAGGGCTCCCCCTCCAGGTCCATTTGGGCACCAAAGTCTCAAAACTACAATTCCTACAGAATTTTGCTCCCACAAGACCCCTGGGGACAGATGCCATTTTAGGGTCCCCCAAAGGTACTGATTGGTCCACAGTAGCAGTCCAACACCAAGATGGTGGTGCAATATTGAAATGTCTGTGTTGCAAAAAAGGCAGGTTAGACAAACTTCCATAACATTACTAATCTGATAGATAATCAGCAAATAAGTACAGCTTCTAACAGAGCTCACTCTGTGCAAATAGCGATGGCAGAATGGAGTGATTATCTGGCAGCCCAGGTGGGACTCGAGCATAGAAACACTCAGCCCCCTCCCAGATTAAATAAGCACCATGTTATTGGCAGCTCTTAAAGGGACAGAGCACAGGCACTCTCACACAAACTCTTTTAGGCGCTAAGACACAGGATACCAGCCTGGCCATGGGCATTTGGGCAAGCTCAAGGAAGACTTTTCGGGAACCCCCATTTGTAGGGGGGTTACATGTGGAATGTTTCTATCAACTTAGTTCAATGATGTAATAGTTTACGTGTCCAGAAATAGCTCTAACATTATTAAGAACATCAGTAAACCTATGTGGAGCAAGGGTAAATTTGAGTGTGAAAATCATAGTGCTATGCGGAATTCATGGCAGTTGAGAGATATGAGCGCAGTTAAAATGCACTAGGTCTGGAGTAAGACTGGCCCACTCTTGGATACCTGAAATGTCCAGGTGGGCCCCGCTCATTGGGTACTTGGCCACCTTCTAAACTCTGAAAATCTTTGTATTTTCCATCAGTTTTCTAATTAAATTGGTATCTGCAGGAAGTCGCAGACTTCATTGTCGACCTGACATTGGGGTCCCCCAGGTGGTTGGTTCTGGGGGATTTCAATGCCTGGGTTGACGATGAACTCTCATGTTTTGGTCAAGACTTCCTCCAGTTGATGTTATCACTGGGCTTCACACAGGTAGTTTCCTCCTCGACCCATATTGGTGGGCACTCATTGGATCTGGTGTTCCTTCTGGGGATGGGGATATCTGATTTGGTGGTGGAACCACTCGGATGGTCTGACCATCACTCCATTAGGTTCAATTTTGAGGCCACCCCTATTAGGTTAGCCCCTTCGGAGATGGTCCGGTACTGCCCATTAAGGGGTGTGTCCCCAGATGACCTGATGGCGGTGTTGGACCTATTGGACCTTCCGATAGATTGCCTGGATCCAGGTGACCTAGTACAGGCCTATAATAGGGCGGTTATGGGGGCCCTGGATTCTATTGCACCTGTTCGTGTTCGTCCGCTCACTCTTCGCCCCAGGTCTCCATGGTTTGATGAGACCATGAGGGAGTTGAGGGTAGGACGAAGGTTGGAGAGGCGTTGGCGGAAGTCCGGTCTGGATGATGACAGACTTAGTTTGATGGACCATTATACGGCCTATCAATCCAGCAATCTCTCGAAGAAGGCAGAGTTCCTGTCCAGGGAGATAGCGGCTGCACAGAATAGACCAGCCCAGCTCTTTTCGGACTGTGGACAGACTGTGCAATCCAGTCTGTCTTCAGTTCGGGAGGGCCTTTTTCCACAGAACGGAGGAGTTTGCTCTTTTCTTTGCAGATAAGGTTGCCAAAATCAGATCGGATGTCCGCTCTTCCCTCCAATGGGGGCAGTGATGGTCGGCCGGAGATGTCAAACTCCCAGTTTGCATGGTCTGACTTCAGCCTCCCAAAATCGAGGATATTGTGATGGTCATTCGAGTGCTACGACCAACTAGTGTGATTTGGACCTAGCCCCCTGCACCTAGTGGATTGTGTGGATAAAATCGACCTAGTCCTGGCTTTGATAGTCTGGAAGTCTTGGAGAGGGGATCTTTCCAGATCCCCTTAAAGAGGCTATAGTTAGGCCTTCTGTTAAAGAAGCCCTCCTTAGACCCAGACTGTCTAGCAAATTACAGACCAGTCTCTAACCTACCTTTTGTGGGTAAGGTTATTGAGAAGGTGGTCGCACTGCAACTGGAGGATCATCTGACCAACAACAATATCTACGATGCTCTCCAATCTGGATTTAGGAAAAGGCATAGTACCGAGACAGCACTCGCTCTTGTACTAAATGACCTCCTAATAGCGAGAGATCGTAGGACCAGTTCTATCTTGGTACTTCTTGATCTCTCTGCAGCATTTGACACTGTTGATCATGGGGTGCTGTTGGAGCGTCTGCGGTCCATCTGTAGATTATCTGGTATGGTCCTCAGGTGGTTTAGATCTTACCTCGAAGGTAGGACTCAGAGGGTGGTGTCGGGAATCTTTTCCTCGGCATCAGTCTCCCTGCCTTGTGGGGTACCACAGGGCTCTATTCCCTGGCGCCCTATGTTATTCGCGGTGTATACTGCCGTTGGGGAGCGATTATAAAGACGACACAGTCTGGGTTTTCATTGCTATGCCGATGATACCAGCTGTATATGTCTTTGTGCCCGGCCAGGATGCTGTCTTGTCGGTATTTAATAACTGTCTTGCAGAAATTCAAGATTGGATGAATGGGAGTTGGTTGAGGTTAAACCCGACAAAGCGGAGGTGTTGGTTGTGGATAAAGGTGGCTGTGGTGGTCTGCCAGTTGGATCGCACTCTGGCTTATGGCTTGCAGGCGTTCCACTGACAACCCCAGATCAGGTGCGAATCTTGGTAATAATTCGACGACCACTTGACACTTAAAGCTCAGGTGTCAGCGGCCGTCAAAACTTCTTCCATCTGAGGAATATCGCCAGGGTGAAGCACCTGGTTCCTCCAGAAGATCTTCCAACATTGATCACGCCTTTGTTACCTCCCCGCCTTGACTATTGCAACTCCCTGTACCTAGGGCTATCAGGGGTTGTTGAGCACGCCATCTGCAGCTAGTGCAGAATGCGGCGTGAGGTTGTTGACTGGTTCTTCTAGATCCAGTCATATAATGCTTGTGCTCCACGGACTCCACTGGCTGCCAGTATTTTGGTGAATCACCTTCAAGGTCGGTTTGCTGACCTATAAAGCTCTACATGACCAGGGACCAACTTACCTGAAGAGCTCCTTTGCCCCTACTATCCCTCCCGGCTCCCTCCGATCCACTGGCGAGGGATTGCTGGAATTCCCAGGAGTCCGTTTAAATCTTCAGGGGCTAGGTCATTTAGTTTTATGGCCCCGACCCTGTGAATTCTCTACCTCGTCCACGGCGAAATAGTCTGACTGTCCTTGGCTTTGAAGGAGCTGGAAAACCCACTTTTAGTATAGCTTTTAATGATTTATAATAGTTTTAAACTTTGTCTATTTACTGTTTTATGATATTGTACAGGCGCGTTGGATTTGAGAAAAGCGCCTTTTTGTAAATAAAAGTTGATTGATTGATTGATTGATTGTGTTGGTCCAATAAAAGGTATCAAACCATTTGCTTCTGGATCTGTTCTTACAAGGACCAGTGCAGCAACTAATCTATTTCTGTATGTCTAATTAAATTGGGTATTTTGGGTCGTGCAAGTAAATGTAAGATGCAAACTCAAAGCTAGGACATCAAATGTAAGTGGAATATATATATAATATGTATACTGAGGGGTGTCTGTTACGGGATAAGAAAGTTATCTTGTGCTGTTTTGGGTGAGAGAACCGTGAAGCTGACTGAGCCCCTGAAAAAGGGACTGTTTGGGCCCAGTGGGCCTACCTGGTCAAAAAAATGAAATAAATAAAATGAAGCAGTGGAACTGCCTCAAGCCTGAAAGGCCACAGATTTTTGTGAAAATGTTCATTTTATTTGTGCCCATTTTTCTGGTCTCCCCCCAGTTGCTACGTTTCATGAACGGTGTAATGGTGGCCATATATTCATGGTGGTGGGTCTGACTTTGGCCAAAAAAAAAAAACTTTCAGTTATTTTGAGCTGTTGTAGTATGTTTTGTATTGTGTATTTGGTGTCAGTATGTTTTTGACTTTGGATGTCAAAACGGAGCATCGCTTCTGTGGTGGTGTCGGGGAGGAAGCGTGGATTAAAGCTTTTAATTTTAAAACGTTTTTGACATTATGGCAACATCTTTGAGGTTTGCCATCAGCATTAACGAAACAACGGTTTTACTGCAGGTAAAAGTTTGTGCTTCAATACAGAGATTTTTTTAATCGAGACTCGTCTTTCAGCAGATTCTGCCGTAGCGACTCTGACAAGAACTACTATGAGAAGCCAGAATCACTGCAGCAGGTATTAGATGTGTGGAGCAGCACGAGGCAGAAACTGTACACTCAATAAGAGGTACAGTAATGCTGCACTCAGATTGGTGGAGGCAGGTCCACTGCTTTATAATACTGATATGAGTGTATCACCCTGTGCCCCCCTCTATTGATTTTTCAGGTGGGCCCACTGGACTCCAGTCTGACCTTGACTACTTCTTTTTATTACCTGTTTTGTGCAGTTATTTTCATTTGACTCCAGCTTAGACCCACTCCTGTAGGTGGGAGCCCAGAGACTTGGATAATGTTAAAAGCTGGACCCGCCTGCACCAGGTCAGTTGTCCTGCTTTTTAGTGGCCTGGTCTGGTTTTCACCAAGGCCCAGGTATGGGAGAAAACAGATTGCTGGAACCAGTCCAAGTGCCAGATATTCAAAACTGTGCCTAGTGAGCAAAATGATTGGCGGTATGCCCAGGGTTTGCACCTGAGCGCAATATTCAATGTGGGCCCGTTGCGTGTGTTAAAAGGGTTAGTGTACACACAAAAATAACTGCGGTGGGCAAAGGGAGGGGTAGAAACAGGAATATTGGCAGTGCAATAATAAGTCGCGTAAGTGCTGTGCTATGGGGAATAGTACAGGTCACCTTGCACTGCACAGTTACTGCCGAGATGAGCCTGTCTACTCCCGGCAACCCTAGCAGCCAAGGAGGCACTGCAGCCAACAACCACATTTGCAGCTGGGGAGCACACCTGCTCCTAGGTGCCTAGTGCCCTCCCTGTCCTGCAATTGCCGTCCCATAGAATATTAAAATGTTCATTGGTGTCCAGTGGTCCCTCCAACCTCAGTTGGTGTCCCCATTAAATGGCAGAAATGTCCCTGGTGTCTAGTGCCCCTCACTGTCCGATCACCGTCCCTGTTAAATGACAGAAATGTCCTGGTGTCTAGTGCCCCCGCCCTCCGATTGCTGGCCCCAGATCAAATCAGAATCAAATATTCCTTGGTGTCTAGTGGCATCCCCCACCCATTCACTGATCCCCATCCCAGTGGAAGCTTCCCTGGTGCCTAGTTGTCCCCCCCTGCACCATGAGGACAGCCAACCCACCCTGCCCTCCCTTACCCCAGTTGTTGGTGCGTGGGAGCCGTTATGGTGACTGGCATAGCCCTCCTCCTCACCACCTTGGCCCAGCCATAACTAGCACATCCCCTGTAATCTAAAGGGCATGCATACTATCAACAGTAGACTGGCGTGCTTCCTGTCATCACATGATGGCTGACCAAGGTGGTGAGGAGGGCTTTTGTCATGCTGAATGGGCTCACGTGCTCCGGTGTTAGGGGGGGCAAGGTGGGTTGACTGGTGCCCACGATGGGGCTGCTAAATGCCATGGAAGATTACGCTGGGACTATGGATGGGGATCATTGAGTCGGGGTGCCACTAAATGACAAGGAATATTTGATTTGATCTGGGGCTGGCGATCGGAGAGCGAAGGACCACTAGACAGAGACACTTTTGTTATTTAACGGGGATGGCGATTGAAGTGTGCGGGGACCACTGGACACCAGGGATATTTTTTTTTCATTTACTGGGATGGCGATCAGAAGGTGGGGGTGACAATTAGGCACCAGGGACTTCATTTTCCTGACACAGGGCTGGCCGTTGGAGGATGAGAAGGACTACTAGGCACCAGGGACATTTTCTTCATTTAACGGGGATGGCGATCGGAGGGCTTAGGAGACCACCAGGCACCTGGGAAAGTTGGTACATTCTACGGGATGGGGATCGGAGGTGGGGGTGACCACTAGACATGAGGGAGTATATTCTCTGTTACAGGACCAGGCAGTCGGGTGGGGGAGGGCTTGTCACAGAGGCGTAAACCTGCCACAGTTTCCCATGCTAATGTGCTCATAATGGGCATACAAATGGCCTCTTAGTGTCATGGATGCCAAGTGGGGTAATTTGCATGGTGCCATCTCAGTACCGCGTAGGGAGCTACCGGCACTATTGGGTCTGGGGGCAGTGTTCCCTGCACTGCTAGGATCCATGTAGGGGCAGCGCTACTCAGCGCTGTACCGACATGCCTCTATATTCAGTCGGATAGTACCGGTGCACTATCCAACTGAATATAGCATTCTTAGGGTCGTGGGTAAGCGTAGCGCAAACCTTTGCACTCCGCTTTGCCCATTTTTGAATGTCTGGCCCTTGATTGGTAAAAGCCAAACCAGTGGTTTGGTCAGACTGGCCGAACCAGCAGAATTTTTGCAACTTGTGCCCTGTAGGTTGGTCTGGCTTTTACCGATCTGGTCCTGTCGAGATCTGGTGGTTTAATTTTCATCCATACCCTTAGTATAGCTGAGAAGACTGAAGGAGAGAAGAGAGGGGGCAAAGGATATGCCCAAGGTCACAGAGTGAGTCAGAGATGTAGTGATATTCAGACCCGAGGATCTCCTGGCTGGCATGTTGGAGTGAGCTGTATCTACTAGGCTACACTGCCTTCCTTCTCTCTGTATTTTTAAGTGAAAATAGTGTGCACTACTTGTTAGAGCACTGAGCTGGGAACCTGAAATCCTAAGTGTGGATCCCATAATAGCCACTGACCAGAAAACTCTTTGTAAAGCCCCCATGGACTGACATGGGTTCTGGTTTAAAAAAAATCTGAAGTAATAAGACTTTTTTTTTTCATCAGCTTGCATATAATTAAAACAAGTGGGCAGCTGGCAGTGAGATTCAAACCTGGATCTCCAGATCTAACCAACAGGCTGCACTTTGTCTCATCTGAAAATAAATCCTTTGGCCTTCGTCTTGTGCTTTAAATTCCTCAGTACAACTTTATCAGGGTTTCCTATGTTAGAAACCTAGAGATGAACTAGCTGAGATACAGTATCCATTTTCAGTGGCATCTGTTTTTATGTAATTTTACAGCCAGGAAGTGAAGCAAGGGAGATTAAAGGGAAACATTTATTTATTTTTATTTTATTTAGTTTTTGTTGACTGGGTAAGGTGAACTAGGCAGACATTTGCCTATTTTCAGGCACGACTAGGAGGTTACAAAGGCAGGGTTTTACACATGATATTGATGTATAGGTTGTTGACATGGCTTGCAAGCCCAATGGAAAGCTTCTTTAAATGAGGTGTTGGCTCACCTGTAGCTGGAACCGTGCCAGAGATGTAGGTCACTGAGTCTGTTCAATATAATTCTACATTACAGTCATTTTAGAAGAACTAGAGGGACATCACGTGAAGTGCTAGGGCTTTCATGCAGCCAAATGCAAGTGGCCTATACTATGTCTGTGGGTATAATATGCAAATAAGTGGAGGGTCATGTGATGGCCCCTCTATTTATCTATATAAATAGAATAATAGCTAGATAGATGAGTATGTATTATAAGGCAGTGAGACCATCGAGAGGTTTTCGGGACTTGGAACCTCGAGAGCGAAGCTCGAGAGGTTCCTAAAGTCCCCAAAACCTCAAGATGGTCTGACTGCCTTATATTACGTACTCATTTATTTGTTATTTTTTTGTAATATATGGATCCCATTGTAAAAATTCACTGCTTTTTTTCATGTGGATTCTGTGAAACGGGCTGGCCCCCCCCACTGAACACGTGCTGTCTCTCAACCGCCTGCAGCACTGAAGACTGTCCCAGTGCTCATTTTGGATAAGATTTTATTTGTTTGGAGTTAGTAGGCAGTCCTACCTTTTAGGTTTTTTCATTGGTTGACGATTGCAGGATCAGCCAGATAGTCCATTGTATGTTTAAAAGGAAAAAAAAATTGAGGAAATGAACTGGACACATTCCTCTCGCTAAGCGAGAGGAAAAAGATGCCATGTTTTTCAGGCTGTTCTGCCTACTCACAACAGAAAAGCTGCCAATGGGGATGGACGCCATCAGTACGGTTGTGCAGGAGGGGACGTGGCACCATGGCAACTGGGTTTCTTGGCAGGCAGATTTGGACATGCTCTGTGGCATTTAGTGAGCAGGATGTATGGCAGCAATGGTGGCAGCATGGCATGGGTCAGGACAGCCCAGTGGCACACACCACAGTTGAACACCAGTGGTGCATACAGCCTGCGCAGACCCACACCACCTGGAACCACAGACATTTCACTGATGCCATCCCTGCAATGTGACAATGCACAGGGCCCTGGGTTCAGGTCACTGTGGTGTACTGGTAATGGGCAGTGTACAACTGTGAGCAGCGAGGGCAGGGTGGCACCACCTGTGGCCTGGACGCAGAAGGGCATGCCCTAAGGACACCGGACCCTTCCAGTGCTGTGCATGCAGCCACCTTGGGCACAGACATGGCGATGAGTAGTAGCACTGCAAACCTCTCAACTGTCACACAGTACGGGCTACGGCACTCATGTTATCACTTAGACACCCTCTGACCCACATTGTGTGAGTGACATTACACACCAACCACTAGGACTGTTATGCAGACTTGTATGATACTATGAGATGATAGGTATCAGCACACAGTAGCAACATTGGTGCACCTATTTCCACATTCTTCCGAGCTTGCACTGTCGTGTGCTGCTGTGTCACACATTCTGACAAGTTGTCACACACCTTGGCACACATTTGGGTGCTACAGGATTAAGGGGATGGCAGTGTACCAGGCCAAGGTAGTCCACCACACTCATCTATGCATTCTCACCTGCCTGCTAGGCTGCAGTACCTCCTGATCACCTTTGAGGAGCGGTGGTGCTGCCCTGCAGTGCTGGAACTGCACATGCCAATGGTATGCAAATGGCCAGAATACATTCCAGTAATTAGATGCAAATGTGCTGTTTGGGCGCTGACTGTACATTGAGGCCATTTGCATATCCTGGCTGAAAATTGCAAATCTGTGCGCCACACAAGTGGCTTTACATCGCGCACTTCTGTATGCTCCCCTGTGGGCTCTAGGCACCTGCCACGCTGCACGATCGCACATGTTTGGGATACTCAGCCGCACATGCATGATCGCATATTGTGGCGCATCATCTGAATATACCATTGTTTTGTACTGGTGCAGTTCAGTTGCGTGGTACAAGCACTTGTGCAGTGCAGCCTGCCACTTTTGAATATGGGGCCCCTAATATTGGACAGACACGGTCATCAATATCTGTGGACTGCTTCTAACTACAGATGAGCCCAGTATTTTGTTTGAAAGAGTTTTTCATGATCATTTCAAACTATGATGGTCAATGGGTATGAATGTGTCCCTTTAAGTGGCATCTTAGGGCTACAGTGTGTATCTGGCTCTGGTGAGATTCTAACCTGGGTTGCATGGTTCCCAAGTCTGTGCTTTAGTCACTAGGCAGCAATATCTCTAAACTTTGTTATTTCTATAGGAAGATACATTTTTAGTAACTGTTAGTCTTGAAAAACTCTAAAAAGTTTGATACCTTTTATTGACCCAACACACAGAAAAATGTATTGGCAGCCATATGCAACAGGGCTGTGTTTCCATCGAGGGGCTGACGTGACAGCATATTGACCTCAAGAGCAAAGATGAAAACATATGCAGAGTTGTGTATATTTGCCCATATTTGTATTTATGTAGTACATGCTTCCCTTCCCCCTCCTTCCGGGGTCACAGAAGTAAAAACTTTGCAGTTTCTTTGTTTATGAAAAAATCCTCACCCCAGATCCAGGTGCTTACTACTCACCCCTGTGCACAAGTTGTATCTTTTAATTTGTAGAAGTTTGTAATTCAGTTTGTTCCTTCTTCCTTGACCCGGTCGGCTCTTATCCATAGGCGACCCACCCAGCCTCATCACACCCTGTCTCTGGGACTTGACCCCTTACCGCCATTCCTCCACAACTAGCTCCCTGTTGCAGAGACATTGGGGTTCCCCAAGTCCTCAGAATGCTTAGCACGGTTGGAGGCAGGGTGCTCAGTAGGCAGTGTGGGGCCCGCAGTTTGTAAGTTTAACCCCCTCATCCTTCTCAACTCTGCTGGCCCCTATCCACAGGTGCCCTCTCCCCAGCCTGGGTCACCGTATCATCCTGCATGGTCCGTGCAGTATTTTCATGTTCTTCCCTGAAACCCATGGGCACTCGTGGGCACTAACAGCAGTGGTGTGAGGTACCACCCACTGCAGATCCTGCTTGAACCATCACTTCTGGTCAGCCAGGTGGCAGCAGTGCAGCAAAGCTCACAGTCCTCCCTTTCCACTGGAGAAGAGTGTTCTGTGGGGTGCTCAGTTCTCCTTCCCCGGGCCATCCCTCAACGAGGCGGGCTCGCTTTCAAATCCAGGTCACTAGCGTTTCGAATGGCAGTGCCAACGCTGCACCAATGGTCTGGCTATAAATTAATTTCTGTCATAGAAAATTTCTTTGCTGGATGACTGTCCTGCAATATTAAAGCAAAACACCACATACTGCCCAAACTTCCCCTGTTGCATCCCAAGTCCCCAATTTTCATTTGAAGCATAAAATGAAATTATTTTTTTTTAAATACTTTCAAATAGAGTTTTTTTAACTTAATGCTGTGTGTGTGTAGCTTCGGTTTCAAAGAGCGCTTGTGGTCATGCTTTTGGTTTGTTTGCATTTCCCCATTATTTGTAGCAGAGTTTTCCAATAATTGTTTGACAGGCGGGGAGAGAGCGAGGGGTTTGTCTTTAGGGGAGAGAGTGAGTCATTGTTAGATGGAGCCAGGGAGAGATATTTTGCGCAAGTGAGATTTCGGTTTTTGAGCAGGAGAGAGAGCAAGCAGTTTGATATGTGAGCGCACAGATTGCAGTTTTTATTATGATATGTTCTAACAGACTATTCAGGAGGAATAGGGGGAGTAAAAAAAAGGGGGGTGGCCATATAGGTCAGGAGGGTATAAAGGCAACAGAGGTACTGGGTAGGCAGGGGAGGCCGAGGCACTGTGGGTAACTCTTGAGTCAGGAAATGGGCCAGCAATCTGCCCAGGGTGATCTACAGGCCTGCAAGACAGGGGAAGGAGGTGGATAGAGATATAGGGGATCAAATTCACGAGATGGCAGCAAAGGGGGAGGTTTTACTGCTGAGTGATTTCAGTATCCCAGACGGGGGTTGGACCATCCCAGCAGCTGCCGCAACGGGAGCCAAGACTTCCTGGATTCCCAGGGAGCAGGCCTCACACAGCTAGTGATTGATCCCACCAGAGACAGGGCAATTCTGGACCTAGTACTGACCAGTCGGAACAGACTCACAGATGTCCAGGTGGAAGGTCAACTGGGATCCAGCGACCACCACATAGTGCAGTTTAGAATAGGAACAGAGACACAGTCTAGTCACACAAGGGCAAGGGTCTTAGATTTTAGGAGGGTGGATTTTACTGCAGTGGGGAGGTGTATCAAAGAGGTCCTGCAGAGGAGACACAGCAGGGGGAGTTGAGGAGCAGTGGGAACATCTGGAGGGAGCCGTAGGAGAGGTGACAAACTAATGCATCAGGATGGTAAACAAAGGCAAGAGAAGGAGGAAACCACTTGGTTCTCGAGAAAGGTGGCGGACAAGGTAAGGGCCAAAAGGGCGGGATTCAGGAAATATAAAGAGACACAAAGGGAGGAAGATTGGGAGGTAAATTTAAGAAATCTAAGGAAGTGTGGAAGGCTGTAAGGGAGGCAAAGGCAGACTGAGGTAAAGTTAGCAAACAGTGAAAAAGGGGACAAGACCTTCTATAGGTACATCAGCGAAAGAAGAAAAGTCATGGGGATTGTAAGGCTCAGAGGGGGTACAGGGAAGTGTAAGGAGGGAGACCTGGAAAAGGTAGAAATACTGAACAAATACAGTATTCACTGAGGAGGGAGAGGGCCAGGGACCACAGCTGGGTAGCAGACAAGAAGGGGGGGAGGTAAACACAAATCCATTCACAGTGGAGAGAGTCCTGGAGGAGTTCACAAAACTGAAGGTGGACAAAGCAATGGGGCCAGATGGCATACACCCGAGGATATTAAGGGAGCTGCAAAGAGGAACTATGGCCTTTCTGGCGAAGCATGTTCACGAGTCTCAACACAGTGGTTCCAGAAGACGGAAGAGGGGCACGTAATCTCTTTACACAAAAGTGGGAGTAGGGAGGAGGCAGGAACTAGAGGCCAGTCAGCCTCACCTCAGTAGTGGGTAAGATCATGGAGGCACTGCATAAAGAAACTATAGTGGCACACTTGGAATCCAACGGTGCCCAGGATCGAGGCAACTGGATTCACAAAGTAGGAAGGATGTGGTCAGACAAATTTGATAGATTTTTTTGACTGGGTGACGAAGGAAGTAAATCAGGGTGGGCAGTGTAGTCTGGGCATGGGGCACAAGGTGGTTAACTGGGTTAGGAACTGGCTAATGAACAGGAAGCAGAGGATGGTGGTAAATGGGATCCAGTTATGGGAGAGGGGTGACCAGTGGGTTACCTCAGGGTTCAGTCCTTGGCCAGTCCTGTTTAATGTCTTCATTAGTGACATTGCGGTAGGGGTGGAGGGAAGGTCTGCCTGTTTGCAGATGACATCAAGATCTGCAACAGGATAGATACTGCAGATGGGATGGAGAGAATGAGGAGGAACATGAGAAAGCATGAAGAATGGTCTGAGGTGTGGCAACTGAGGTTCATTTCAGAGAAGTGCAAATAATACACCTGGGATGAAGGAACCCTGGGAAAGCTACAGGATGGGGATGGGGGTAGTTGCTGTCAACCACCAAGGAAGAAAGGGACCTACGGGTTAGCATTTCAGATGACCTAAAGGTGTCTAAGAGTGCAAAGGCTGCAGGGAGGGCCAGAGGCATGCTGGGATGCATAGGGCAGTGGTATCGCTAGCAGAAGGCGGAGGCAGTGATGCCATTGTAGAAAATGCTGGTGAGACCGCACCTAGAGTACTGTATGCAGTTTTGGAGGCCACATCTTTGTAAGGACATTGACAGGGTGGAGGTGGTCCAGAGAAGGGCAAAAGATGGTACAGGGCTTGCACCAGAAAACATATAAGAAAAGATTAAAGGACCTCAATATGTACTTACTGGAGGAGAGGAGAGATTGGGGGAACATGGTAGAAATATTCAGGTACCTTAAGGGCATAAACAAGGTGCAGGGGGTGACATCTTCCAATATAAGAGGAATACAAGAATGAGGGCCATGATATGAAATTGAAAGGTGGCAGGCTGAGGGGAAATGTGAGGAAGTTTTTCTTCACAAAGAGGGTGATGGACAGATGAAATAGTCTGCCACAGGAAGTGGTGGGAGCGAGCACAGTGAAGGGATTTAAACATGCCTGGGTCAGGCATAAGGGAACCTTAGAGGTGGGAAGGAGGGGTGAAAAGCCATTGACCAGTTAGGGTCAGAGGCCGCAAACTACTGTAGGGCTTCTGGGCAGACTAGATGGGCCTGGCGGTCCTTATCTGTTGACAGTTTCTATGTTTGCAAGACTCACAGTCAGATTGGGAGTTGGTGGTGTTCTTGCTACAGTGGGAGTGTAGCAAGAAATGGAGGTAACTGTGCTTTTAAAAAGAAAATATTTTGAAGTTGAACAGCTGCAGATGCTGAGCCAGAACAGTGGTTGTTTCACTGCCATCATATCTGTGGTCGTGATTCTCAGGTAGTGCTAGCTCTGGTGTTTAGGGCTCATTTAGAGAAAAAGGCTTAGAGAGCGTTATATGGCTGGAGTGCAGCTTGAAATAGAGGTTACAGTGTTTTTTTAAAACATAGAAACATAGGATATATCGGCAGTTAAGGACGGCTTGGCCCACCTAGCCTGCCCTGTTTGTTCCTGCTATACTGTCACCACAGGACCTATCCAATCTCTGGCTACTTCCCCCTCCCCTGCTTTTCTACTCCTTTGTGCCTCTCCCTGTTCCTGCTTGAAGTGCACCACGGTTTTTCACTCCCACCACTTCTGCTGGTAGACTGTTTCAGTCCACGTATCCCCCACTCTTTCAGTGAAAAGTACTTCCTCACATCCCTCCTAAGCTTTCCTTTTTCCAGTTTCATTTTATGCCCTGTTGTTCTGGAGCACCTTCATCTGTGAAAAATACTGCCCTCCTCTACCTTGTTCACCCTTGTTGTCTACCTTGTTCACCCTGTGAATTACTTGTTATGTCTTCCTCTCTCCTTCCTTTCCTCCAGGGTATACATATTTTGATTCATCAGTTTCCTAAGTAGGGCTTTGATGAAACCTGACACCATATTAGTTTCCCTTATAGGGGTTTTGATGAAACTCAATACCATTTTAGTTGCCTTCCTCTGGACAGCCACTACCCTGTCTATGTCCTTTCTGAGATGTGGGGCTCAATTTTCAGTTGGCTCTTAGAGTGGCATAAGGTGCACCAATGTATGGCTGTGGCAACCTCCCTTATTCTCTAAAAATGGAGGGCCCTGTGCTACAGTCCTGAGGGTGACACAGCCGAGGGTTGCGTCAAACATGGCGCACCTGAGGGGTTTGACAGAGGGTCCCATTAAGCCTCCTCCTAGGTGCAAGTGTAGATGAGCTGTGGAGGTTTGAGTGGGTTTAAAATGCTTGGAAGCTAGGGACGGGGCGATGGAGCAGTGGGGGATGCCATGGGGGCGGCGGGTGCAGCGGCAGTGAGCGGAAGCTGAGGAGCCACCAGGTCGGGGTGCCATGCTGCAGTGTAAGTGAGCCTGTTGGTTCTGGAGGAAGGTTAGAACGATCGAACCATCAGAACACGGAGCCCAGGTGACAACAGGTGACCCTTTAGTGGTCTCTTATTTCCTCATGTTTTTGCTCACTTCCTCCTCACAGAGGTTTGTTAGCTTCACTATGCCTTCCCTTAATTTACCTCACTGTACCTCTACCCCTCCCAGCAACCCTCCCTGCTAGGTTGTCTCTGATGCATTCAGCATTTTTTTTAAATCTGCCCTCCTGAAGTCCAGGACCCCTGTCCTTGTGTGGTTTGTCTCTGCCCTTGCGTCTTTATATTAAACCACTCAGGAGATTGCTGGTCCCCAGGTGACATCCACCATGGCGTGTGCAACAGTGTCTGTGTTTGTGAGCACCAGGTCCAGTATTGCCCATCTCAAGTGAGTTCTTTAACTAGTTGCCTCAGAAATGCACCCTGCATGGAGTCTAGGATGGCCCTGATTCTAGCCGAGGCTGCAGCTGGGAAGCTCGCGTTTGCATTTGGCAGATGGAAGTCTGCAACCAGTGACACCTCTCCATTTTTTACCATTGTACTGATGGCTTCCCCAGTGCCTTATCCATTCATTCTCTCTGTATATCACCCCAGTGCACATAGCGGCTCCGGCTCTAGACTCCAAGATGACCCAAAGCACCTCCAACCTACCCCTAGGTTTCCTTACACTTATGTCACTCCGATACCCTCACTTACATACAGCACAATCCTCCAACCTTCATCCCTCCCTATCTCTTCTGAACTGAGTGTTTCCATGGCCATGTCCCGGGTATGGTTCTCAGTGCACCACGACTCAGTTATGGCCACAAGATCCAGGTCTGCCTCTGCCATAATGGCCTTCAGGTCTGGAATTTTATTTCCAAGATTCCTTGTGTTAGCACACATGGCTCATGTTCATAAGGAAGCTGAACACCTGCAGATGCCAAGCTGGAGCGGAATGGGGTGGGGAGGTGTTTTGGGTGTGAGTCTCAAAAGTGGGCTAGCTGTGGGGTTTAGGACTTGGTTACAAAAACAGCCTGAGAGAGCTTTTTAATGTAATGCGGATATGAATTACCGGTATATTAAAATATGGGGATACAGATTACTATAAGGTGAAATGAGATGGCGTGAAGTGGAAACTTAACAAGGATGCGGCCAAACAATGTACTATTGACTGAAATGCTTGAAGTATGGAATGAGTGATTTTACTGGATTACAGTAAAAAAGGATTCTTTGTTGATCTAATGGGTGGAGCTGTTAAATTGATGAGCCTAGGTGAAAAATAAATGTTTTGACATTGTAACATGCAAAATAAATGTGTTTTTTCCACCTAGGTGCCCCTATGTAAATAACTGATTTATTTGGAACAACTTGTGGTTTATATATGGTATATATTAGGCTGACCGAGAGTTTCTATGTGAAACCCCTAACTTTGCACCCGAATAGCTTTGGGGGTATTCTACAAAATTGCCCCAAGTTTGGTATGCTTTGTCTGGGAGGCAAGATCACAATATGTGGAACGTTTCGTGACGGAAACTTCTGTGGTTTCTAAGATCTGCACGTCATTTTTAAATTAAAGGCTACATTTTTTTCTATAATTAACACACTTTTTCTTTGCACTCAGTTATAGCCAGCTATAGCCTAGACAGAAAGGAATGTTTTATAGCCTAGACAGAACAGAATTTTTTTCTGAAACTTTCAGGGTGGAAGCAGCCTTTACCAAGGTAGTGTTTTTGAAGGTTATTACACAGTTCCAGAGTTATGAGGATGTGTTTTTTCCTGAGCATACTCAGTAGGGCTTTTGGATAACTGTCCGATAACGACACAAAAAATTTAGGGTTGTGACAGCTTTTTGCTTTCCTAACATTTACTTTTCACAATCAAAATATATCTTTTTTTTTTGGCCCAGTGGCGCTGAGGGTTGAGGCGCTGGGCGCCACAACTCGCCTTCGCCCGGTGACCTGGGTTGAGGCAGGCGGAGTCGGCTGGGGAGGGAGGATGGAGTGTCCCAACGGATGCTCTCCTCCTCGGGGTGGAATGCCTGGGGCGCTGTGGGCGCCCGACGTCCTGAGAGAGTTGGTGGAAGCACTGATTCTCAAGGGGCTCGGCAGCTTCACCTACCGGAGCCAGGAAGGGGGGACATCGTTAGGTGTTTGAGAGGAGCGTCGTCCAGCACGTTGACTCTCTGGACTTACGTCCTACTCGCCGGCGTCTCAGGGGGACGGGGTTAAGGGAGGGATGAACACAACTCGGAGGAAAATGCCCTCCAGTTGCCTAGATGAAGTCCTCCGGAGCCAGTCTCACCACTAGTCGACCAGGGCAGACCCTACTGTGCAGCTCACCACAGGGGACAGAGGGAGGTAAGCAGAGGATCTCTTCGCCCCTGCCTGGGGGTAATCCGGGCCATCGCGCCCGATGGCAGTGTGGCACTCTAGGGGCAGACCCAGTTGGTCGGTAAGGGTCGGGAGGGTGTCAATCCATGAGGACGGAAGGAGTGGTGGTGGTTGGAAGGGACAGCAGGAGTGGAAAAATAAGTAAAAAAATATATATATATATATATATTATCTTTTTCAGGTTGTGATGTCGGCTATCTTGTTTTTTTCACTGTCAGAGAAAAAAAATAGAAAATACATAAAAATCATTTATTTTTAAAAAAACAAACACCTGACTCTAGCTAAATTGGACCTGTTTAGCTAGATTCTGGTATTTAGTTTGTAAAAAGTCTAGCAGTATTTTTTCTAACACCCCAGAATCCAGAGTGCCCAGCTTAGTGAGAGGAGCCATTCACCCATATCTCTGTATGAGTACAACGGGACTTTCTTGACATTATCTATCTCTCAATTTATCTATTTAAGTTTTTTATTTCCTTCCCCTCCTAGCTCAACTAGCCTTCCTCGTGTTTCCGACACTGAATAAGAATTATTAAAAGAAGAGTGGGTCGGGTTGCCCACCCCTGGTACCACTTGCCAAATCCCTCCCCTCCAGGTCATCTGCCTGACCTCGAATGTATAGGGGCACCACCAGTGCCACCATGGAGTTATGCTGACATTGGGATGCCCAACCTCCAGTGTCGGATCCTATAGTGATTTAAACCTGCAAAAAAGAAAACAGCCCTTCAGTGTCTTTTTTTTAAAGTAACCTATAAAAAAGAAAGCAATCCCTCGCCAGTCTGACCCCGCCAACCCCACTCCGGAGCCCCATCTCAGCAACCCCCACACACCCTCACTCACCTGAACATGTCTTACAGTATAGATCCACTCTCCAATCAGCAACACGTCTTGCTGCTGGACCTGATGACAGCAATATGAAACAAATTCTGGGCAGACCCAGTATAGCTGCAAATGATGTTTCTGGGTTCTCCATTTAGAAAATGGCCGATTGTGACCCAAGTGACCAAATAATGTATAATAAATAAAATGAAATAGTGCCTTGTGTTTAGAACTTGCTCTGTGAACACTAGGGTTATGTAATATTAAATGTAACATTATGGTGAACAAAGGAGTTCCAAAGTGTTTCAACTAAACAACAATAAAACATCCCACAGAGGAAAATGTCTTATAAGAGTAAAGAAAAAGACTCATGTTTAACAGTTCAAACAGCTGGTTTCATAGTACATGCACTAAAAGTCAGAAACCAGCTACATCCTAAAGTGGGAGTAGTATCGTTGACATCAGTGACTGCCTGCCGCCCCTTCAGAATAATGTAACTTAAGGCAGCAGCTGTCATAGAAACACTCGGTCTGACAGGAATGTATTCTGTCAGTCTGAGGCACTGGAAAACATAAATACAGGTTCCCATCCTCCCCCTCACCCTCTTGGCCTCTTTACCTTACTTACCTGTTCTACCTCTCCTCCACAACTTTTCTATTTTTTACTAATTCCACCACCCTTTCTGCTCCTCCTTGGCTTGCTTTTACCCATAGCACTGACTGGATTTACATTGAGCAGTGCTGAATCTGCTTCAGAAGGTAGTAGCTTGACTACCACTCCTTCACCCCTTGTCCCCTCTCTCCTATTCTATCTTTCCCTCTTGGCTCTTCACCTTACTCACCTTTCTTACCTCTCTTTTCCTTCACAACTTTTCTATTTTTACCTGTTGCACTTCTCATCTGTCTCTCCCTGGCTTGCTTTTACCTATAAGCACTGGCTGGGTTTACATTGAGTAGTGAAGAATCCACTCCAGAGGGTACTAGCTTGCCTACGTCTCCCTCACTCCTTATCCCCTCTCTCCTATTCTGTTTTGTTCATAACTACTTCTGCATCATGTAATTGTGTCATCGCTAGATTTTCTGCTCCAGTGTGTTATGGTCCACCTCCCTGTATTTTAGGTACAGTCACCAGCGTTTCTGTTCTCCATATACCCCTGAATGTACCTACCCCATTCGCTGTATATACCCCTGCGGGGTGTACATCCCAGAGGGGGGAAGAGGCGTAGGTGCACTGCACTCTTTCTCCCTCTCCCCATCCCCCCGACTGGCAATTGTCTACACATTCTACTCTAGAGCTAATCCAGCCAAATGTATTCAATGGTAATGTGTTGTCATGTATGTCATTTATGCTTATATTTATGTTATTTGGGAGGGCTTAGTTTATTTTGTTTAGTTCATTTATTTCTTTATTCTTTATTTCAGTTATTTGTCTATAGATTTATTTAAATTTAACTATTTATTTAATTATCTTATCTTACTTTATATGTGTGTTGTATGTAAACTCCATTTATATACTTAGTCTTTATCTGGCTGTTAAGTGCTACTATAGCTATACCACAATATGCTTGGATAATTTTAATTGTACAGTATAGGTTATATGTTCAATGCTTAATTCTATGTATATGTACTTTGTTTTATTATACAAATGTATTCCTCCCTTCCCCAGGATGCACTCTGGAAATGAGCTATGTAGCTCAGTATGTCTCTCCTGGAGAAACTTCAAATAAATAAATAAAAGAGAAAGAGTTTAATTTAACAGTTCACAGAGCCAGTTTTACACTTTTAATATGGGAGAAGTTTCCTATCTGCACCACACATAATGCGTAATGGCACACAGAACCAATAGTGGAGATCATGAAGTAAAAGCTGTGTGATTCAAAATAGCCCACAGAGAAACACTGGGTCATAACAGTAAAGGAAACAGACTGTAGTTTAACTGTTTAAATAGCCAGTTTTGCAGTGAATGCAGTAAAAGTCAGAAACTGGCCACATTGTAAAATGGAAGTGGTAAGATGACGTCACTGACAGTGTGGAGCCCATTCACAAAACTAGCTGAAGCCAGCAGCTGTCAGAGAAACAATTGGTCTAAAAGGAAAGTATTTTGTCAGACTGAGGGACTAAGAAACATCAATACAGCTTTCTTTACTTGAAAGGAAACATGTATTTATTGTTTTGGATCCTCAGACTAATAGGACACTTTGGTTTCAGATTGATAGTATGTGTGACATCTACTGGCTTCTGCTGCAGTTTTTTACGGCTGCATGGGCGGAGCCCTGCAGATGTTTTGCATGTAGAAAAGGGCTGATATCATATTTTCCATCCGTGGAACTGTTTTTCCTCCGCCTGACCCTCCCCCAAGAAGCAATCCGCCCATGTTGGCCCTATGGACTGCAGCACTGCACTATATCACAGTGGGCGGTTTTTTTTTTTGTACATTTCTGCAACCCTGCCATTTCTGTCCCTTCCCCTTAACAGCAGTCAGGTACAGTCCCGGCACTGCAGCAGCAGCAGCAGAGATTATGAACTTCCTTAGACAGGAAATCTGCTCACCCCATATAGCTTGCGTGTGTTGGGGGGTGTCACGTGTATGCGGCTTGGAGTCTTTCGGCTTTTGCTATAACCACATTGCAAAGGACTACTCAGGACTGCCAGCGCCCGCTGCACGTTAGCACACACACCAGTCACAACCGCTGCTTCCAGCAGGCATGCGCGACTGCGCACGGGACAGGCTGGGCACAGATCTCATTACTATATTCCGAATTTCATGTGCGGGGATTTTCTCCATCTGGCTAGCCATTCACCCACTCGCAGTGTCTGAGCCGAAGCAAGGCTCCGCCCCTCCCTCCGTCGGCATTGCTAGGCCTGTCTCCATGGACTCTTGCTGTGGTTAGTGTTCCTGTTCACATGGATTTGTTTTTGTCGCAAGATAACTTCTTGTGGGGGAAAATGGTAAATATGCTTCCAACGTGTTTGGTAGAAGATACATGGGGGACATGTTTGGAGATAGTTTAGTTGTGACCTGCCCTCACAATGTACTAGCGACCCCCACCCAAATAAATAATTCAGAGCAACATGGCCTACAAGAGAATGTCTCACTGGGATCTCGTATGACCAGCACTTATGCAGTAAGTAAGCCTGATTGCCTGCTAAGCCTGCTCGGGGAAAAGAAACTAGACAAACAGATCCTGGTGGTCTTGTCTTTTGCGATACTACTCTAATACGGGAAGGCTGTTTTCACTTTGGGGTGGCATCTGCCTCATCTTTAGCTCAATAAATATCTGAATCCAGCTTGATAGAGACAAATAGGACGCATAAAAAGCGCATTAGTAATTAAGTGCTTCTCAGATAGGTAAAACTAGTCTGCTCATTTTCTTCACAAACTTCATTATGTAGCCGTGGTGGATCAGACAAGATTTTGTTTGAATAGGAGCCAAGCTGTCAGTGGCGTCACCTTGCATGTCCGACTTTACAGTGTGGCCAGTTTCTGAATTTTACTGCATTCACTGTGAAACCGACTATTTGAAGAGTTAAATTATAGTCTTTCCTTTACTGTTATGTCCCAGTTTTTCTCTATGGGCTATTTTCAATCACATGGCTTTTACTTCATGATCTCCACTATGGGAGCTGTGGCTGGTGCCCTTTATGTGTGGTGCAGACAAGAAATGTTTCCATACTAAAAGTGTAGTTATTTAAGAGTTTATTTATTTTTTTTTAAATTGCAATTTTATTATTTCCTTTTTTCAAATGACAGATTACAAACAAAAACAAAAATGGGTATACATGAGGAGGCCAAATACATTCGCTAGATAAAAACAGAAGGATAAGCAGTACAGCCCAAACAATTAATCAGGCCTACTTCTATCTAATACAATCAATAAGAACTACGCTAGCTACTGAAGCATATAAAGACTCCCAGAATTTTACTATAGAGTTCAACTACATTTAAGGTCTAGCTTTAGGCCTCCAACTTAACACAAAAGGAAAGGGGGGGGACTCCTCCCCACCCTCTAAACATAGGGGTGGAAGGGCAGGAAAAAACACACAACAAAAAAAAAAAGAAAAAAGAGTAACAATACATACAGAATACATAAAACCCCCAAACTACCGCCTCATTTGCCCCCCTACCTCCCTCCCCCACCTGAGAGAGAAATCCTTCCCAAGTTGCCCCAAGGTACAAAACTGTTGTCTAACTAGCCCTGCCCCATCCAATGGTCCAGGAATCCATCCTCAGGTACCTTAGTCTAAGACTTCTCTGCCAAAATTTCTAAGGTAGTAACTCCCTCCTTTCCACTCAGGTACTCAAAAAATGGAAGCCAGCGGGATTTATATAGCTGTGGTTTTAGGTTCAGGTTAGCTGTAAGTCTTTCCATTTCCTTAATTTGGTTACAACACGACAGCCACTGTTCTTCAACCGGGGGGGGGGGGGCGGTTCTAGAGAGCCACAAATTAGTAATGGCCTTCTGGGCTGCAGCCAACAAGATCGGGAACAGGTAATTGGCTTTATGGCCTACCAAACCCTGAGGGGGTTCCCCTAATAACAGATGACGGGGCTGATCTAAATTGGCTGCCTGAAGGATCTGCTTCAGTCCAAGACTGATATCCTCCCAATAATTTTTAATTTTAGGGCATCCCCAAAATTATGTTTGTGCGTCCCTGCCTACCTGCAACCCCTCCAGCATCTATCCGAGCAGGATTGACCAAAATGTTTGGTTAATACCGGTGCCCTAAAAAATCTTGTGAGTACCTTCCACCTAAACTCCCTCCATGAAGGCGAGGCCGAAGTTCTGTGTGCCATCCTCCAGACGAGCTCCCACCTGATCTCCCCCTCTCCCAAGTTCAATTCCTTCTCCCAGAGAGTCTGGATTCACAGTCTGGATAGTGGATTCGCTGGTTCACCTGCCGCATACAATTTGGAAATAAGGTGAGTCACCTGTGGGGACTCCCTTAGTAATTACAAAAGGAGGTCCATAAGCGTACCACCGGCCTTAGACCTATGTTCCTCCCCCCATTTGCAGTTAGTGTCTGATTTGTAAATAGGCAAAGAAATCAGAAGGCGGAATTTTGAACTCTTGTTGAATCTGAGTGAAACTTTTCAAAATGTCCCCACTGAATAATTGTGAAAATGTACCTAGCCCCAGCTTCATCCACCTCCGAAAGACTGGATTCTCCAACCCTGGTTTGAATTCAGGCCTTTCAAGAATTTTCCCCTGCCTTAACACTAGTCGCTGAGTCCCTAATTCCTTCACCATCTGCAACCAGAGCGTGACTAGCGTTTTGAGCCCAGGAGTAGGCAGGCCCTGAATCACCCTGGGATTCCTTTTATTGAAAAGGATTGATGAAAGGGTATAAGGGTGCAAGAGCTGCTTACCCATTCTGGCCCAACTCTGCACTGGAGCAGGGGATGCATAAACTGCCAAATACTGTAGTTGAGCTGCCTATAATATCTTTTAAAATCTGGAACTCCCAGGTCCCCTTTTCCTTAGACAACTTCAGCAGGGCTCAGCTAACCTGGGTTTCTTACCAGCCCAGATGAAACTGCTTAACATTTTTTGAATATCCGCCCAAAACTTTTTCGGAGGACACAGAGGGATAGCATCAAACAAAAACAGCATCCTTGGAAGGACGTTCATTCTTACTGACTCCACCCTGCCAGAAATAGTGAGTGGCAAAGTAGCCCATCTAGCACAGTCTTCCCTCAGGCTTTCCAGCAATTTGAGATAGTTAACCTGGAACAACTTACCCATATCCTTAGGGATATGCAGTGTTCCCCACTGTCTGAAAATATAGGGTGGTGGCAGTGATGATCGAGTCCAAAGGTGCATTATTTTTCTGGACCTTCTATATGCACTATACATGTGCAAAAGTGGATTTTAAGTCAAATATAGTGGACTGGTATCAGAACAGGGTAATACTGCAATAAAGGATGAGAATAAAAGACAACTTTGGAGGATTTTGTAACAAACAATCAGTAATGGATAAAAATATAGGGTGGTGGCAAGAAAATATAGGGTGGTGGTGAAAAATATAGAGTGGTGGTGAAAAAATATAGGGTGGTGGTCCATTACGCATAAAAATAATGAATGGGGAACACTGGATATGTACACCCAAGTATTGGAAACTAGTTGTGTTCCACCTTAAATCAAATCATACTCCTATGAGGGTGGAGCCCCACCCCAAGGGAACAATCTCCGATTTGGATTCATTAATCTTAAACCCCGAAATAGAGGCAAAGTCCCTCAGCAAGTTCATCGCTGTTGGCAAGGAGAATTGAGGGTCACTCAAGTACAGGAGGGTGTCATCCGCATACAAAGATATGCGGTTGTCCACCCCACCCACTGAAATCCCGTGATGCCTTCATGCACCTGAAAGCTCCGGCCCAAAGGCCCATACTTGGGGCAAAAAGAAGGGGCGAGGGGGGCAGCCCCTGCCTCGCGGCCCCTTCTGATGGAAAAGGTTGGGAGAACAGTCCATTCAATCGCACCCTCGCTGAGGGATTAGAATATAAGATGTCCACCCATGCTTTAAATTTGGAACAATCCAAACCTCTTAAGGACTTCACTAAGATATCCCGTTCAAGGCGAGCAAGGCCTTCTCTGCATCCAACGTAATCACTACCGCTTGCTGTCCCCTCCCCCAGGATCGAACATGGGCCATTACTGTAAGCAGCCTTCTGACATTATCATGGATATGCCTCCCTGGCATGAAGCCCGACTGATCTGGGTGTATCAACTGAGTCACCACTGCCTGGAGTCTGTTTGCTATCATCCTGGCAAAGATCTTAACATCCAGATTTAACAATGAAATAGCACGATAGCTGTCGCACAATGACGCATCCTTGTCCGGCTTCAGGAAAACAGATATTACGGCTTGTGCCCAAGTATCTGGGGCCTCTGAGGGAAGATGGGCCTCATTGCAGACTTCGAGAAGCAGAGGGGCTAACTGGTCACTAAATCTCTGGTAGTATTCTGCTATATAGCCATCCGGCCAGGTGCCTTATTGTGCTAAGTTGTTTAATTACCCTTTCAATTCCAGCAGGAAAACGGTTTATCTAGTTCACTTCTAAGACCGGCAGAAAGTTTAGGTAGTTGGAGACTGTCGAGGAACTGCCTAATCAGGTCAGGGTGAGAGGCCCCGACCTCTGACTTCGTACAGGTCCTCACACAGAATCTCCTAAAGCATTATTATTTGGAGAGCTCTGATACTAAGCTTCCCAGGAGATTTAGGGTCCTGCACCCCTGAAATAAACCTATCAGCTTCTTGTTTCCTTAATCTGAAAGCTAGCGGTTTGCCTGCTCTGTTGCCTCCAGTATAATATTTCTGTGCTGTAAATCTGAGGGCGTTCTCAGTTTTTGTCCCAAGGAGGTGTTGCATTTGTTCTCTTGCCAGTAACAACTCCCTAAGTATACTGCGGCCTCCTCCTTTTTTATGAATCTTCTCTAGCTCTTTAATTTTTTGTTCTAATCTGACCTGCTGCTGTTGCCTGGCCTTCTTTTGCTGTGCTGAGTATGAAATCACTTCTCCCCTAACCACTGCCTTTAGCCCGTCCCAGAGGAACCTCACCTTCGACACCGACCCAGTGTTTTCCCGGAGATAATTTTCTATCACATCTTTTATCTTGGAAATGAAAACCTTATCCTTAAGGAGCCCAGCATTCAAACACCATAAGGATTGCTTATGTTGCCCTCCAAGGGAGATCGAAAGACTGACTTTTGCATGGTCTGGAGAGGTATATAGGATATATCTGCTGATCAACAATAGAGTCCACCAGGATTTAGGCATAAAAATCTGTCTAATCATGAGTATGAGTCCTGTGGGTGGGAATAGAAGGTGAAGTCCCTACTGGAAGGGTAACTATCTCTCCACGTGTCTACCAGTCCCAGCTCCTTTCGGAGATGGGTTAGTGTCTTAGATCCTGCCCCCTTCTCCCTGCCACCCTGGCTTCCTGATCTATCTAACCTCCCATCCTCTATGCAATTCCAGTCACCCCCTATGACTAATTGGCCTTCTGGGAGTGTAGCCACTACCCCAAGCGCGTACCTAAAGAACTCAGGGTTGACCGGCATAGGGGCATATACATTGACAATATTAATAACCTTGTCTGCAATCTTCCCCATGAGGACTACCAATCTGCCCTCTTCATCAGAAAAGGTGTCCAGTGGGACCAAACCTAGGCCCTTTCGCACTAAAATAGCCACCCCAGCCTTTTTTGAATTCTTGTGCGACGAGGCAAAAACCTCTCCCACCCACAGGCGACAAAGTTTCTTATGTTCCAGTGCCGAGAGATGGGTTTCCTGCAATAGGTCAATATCGCACTGTGTTTTCGCTAGATCTCTCAATATACTATGCCTTTTTACAGGCGAACCCAGCCCCTTGACATTATACGTAACCAATTTTAGGGTCCCCATGTTAATCCCTTCTTTAAACTTCTCAGCCCCTCCTTGGTCCCTGTCCGATGCCCCCGCCCAGTCTCCCCGCCCTGGAGGATAGCACAGAGCACCTCTTCATCACAAAAACATAGTCACCACAGGTCACCTCCCCTTTCCCCCATAAACCCCCAGTTCCCTTCCCCCAACATCCCCCAAAAACTATACACATACAATTCCCACAAACTCTCGCATTTTCGCGAGTGAACTATATACATTACAGTCCATTAGGACTACGCTCGGAGTGAAGCTCCCTCTGCCCAGGAGCATGAGCTGCTGCATAGCCCTAACCCCCCCCGAACAATAGATGGTAAGGAGGATAGTCTCCTAGGGTAGGCTTTCAGCGGGAAGGCTCAAACCCTTAGCAGGCGTCAGCACGAGTCGAGGAAGGCACAGAAAAATAACCCCCGATCGGCTGACCTCCGCAGGGGTACCTATCCCCTGAATCGGCTTCCGGCGTTGGTGGTGCAATAATTAAATCAATCCAGGCTAATGGGTTTACAGGAGCGTGGAGAATCATCCCGGCCCTCCCCATCCAAATGTAACTTAAACCGGTGCTCACCTCATCAGATGAACATGAAAAACGAGAGGGTGTGGGGAACAAGTAGGGGCTCCCACCTGGCCTTCTCTAGGCCGCTCCTCAGGTGTATTGGGCAAAGCCTCGGAAATCTGGACACCCAGCCCAGCAGAGAGCCCCCACCCACCCAGGGAAACTGATACTCCCTTGCGCCTGCTGTATCAACAGGAGAAGAAAAGAGGGAAACTTTACCAATGCAGGGCTAGTCAGCACAAGTCGCTGGGTTAGACATGGATTCCACCAGGTCTGGAACCACCACACCACCTAGCTTCGCCTCCCACTAGAGAAGGCTCACCGGCCATCCAGCGAATTCAGACCCTCCGCATGTTAGTCGGAAATCTTACCCCTGAGGTCCACCCGGATATCCAGGCCCAAATCCTGAACGCAGCTGACTGGCCTCTCCACTCACCCCCTTCCCTGCCAGTGCTACCCCTGCCCAAAGAATTGGCCGAGAACAACCACAGGTAGCTAGATCATTAAACTTTACGTATGAGTAACCAGATACTTTAATCCCCTTAGTCTGTTAATAGCAAGGAGGCAGGAGAGCAAACCAGTATGTTCTGCCTGGCTGTCATCAGTTCACTTTCCTGGCCTGCAGGATTTTTCCCAACTGACAGAGGTCATTACACAGCTGCTCATCTGGGCCCACAGTTTTGAAACTCTCTCTTCTCCTGGGACCTTTAGGTGTCATCGACCAGTTCAGGTGCATCAGAGTCTGTTCTGAGATGTCTGGCTGGAGGTCCGGAGGTCAATTCCGGCTTTCTGTAATGGTTTTTGGCTTGCAGGAGTTATCATACAGCTTACTGCCTGTGGACCAGTGCACTAACAGTCTTGCGGATATCTGAGAAAGGCCTTTATTTGCTTCTCCCTCAATTGTTTAATGACCGTGAGGACCCGCTTCCTCTTCTGCATAGTAACCGGGGGGAAATCATGATCTAGGTGTACTCGCTTTCCATTCAGATTTAGATCTCTTTTACCCCATGCCTTACGCAATACCATCTCTTTAACAGGGTACCTAGTGAATTTAGCCAGGATTGAGCGAGGGGGGGCATCTTTCTTCAGCTTCGGGCCTAGACCCCAATGAACTCTTTCAAGCTCCAGAGGTTCAGTGCTGGGATGTCCAATTCCTGATGCAGCAAAGACTTGACAAACTCAACTGGATCATCTTGTTCAGCTCCCTCTGGAAAGCCATAGATTCGGATCGTCTTCCTCCTTCCCTTCGACTCCGCATCCTCCGCCCTTGCTGGTAACTCTCTCTCCCTTCTGGCTAGATAAATGACTGCCCTGCTAAGCCACAGAGTCTTTGCAGAGCTCGTCTAGGCCCGACTTGAGCTCCAGCGTCCGTCTCTCCAAATGCTTTAAATCTTGTTTGATATCTTTAATATTGCTATCGATCCTCTGTAGCATTTTAACAATGTGGGCCGTCACCCGGCCATCGATGGAACTCCCCTGGATACTGTCTTCTCATCCTTTCTCTCTCCGAGCCCGCGGCTGATTCTGAGGCCCTAGACATTGGGACACTCGAGCTGTGATCCAATCTCGATCTTCGGTTCCCTGAGGATTTCTTAGTACTTCTGCCCCTCATTTTTGCAGGCTGGCTCATTCTTTAAACTGCAGGCTTGACTTAAAATTAATTCGGTTGACTAACCACACCGGACTAACGGCGATTTTGCACCACCACCAAGGAGCTTAGAGCTATGCTGCCATTCGGTCGGATGACGCCACGGAAGTCAGAGTTTATTTGTTTGACTATATAAGTCATTACAAATTGTGAATTAAAATACAATACATTACAAACACAGTAAAGCACAAGTGCAAAATGATACAAACATTGCATTCAACATCCATACTAATAACGAGGGTATGGAATATATGTAAGTAATAAGCCATAACGGTGTGCATTTCAAGGATTTTTAATGCATGCTCAGGGCGGCTAAGGCAATTTAGACTGACAGTCGGTGTTCATATGCTCTGGGAAGTCCATTAAAATCCTTGAAACGCACACACTGGAGTGGCTTGTCACACTTATAAGATGGACCACCATCATAAAAGAATTGGGTTGAGTCACTCTGATAAGGATTAAAACGTCTTCACTATTTTCAAACAAGTGTACAATACAGTAACTCTGAAACTTTTTTTTTTTAACTTTAATGTTTATTCAAGTTTTAAGTTGCACACAGGTCATGAACAACTTCAAGTTACTGAAATTCAAGGCTCAGGATACTTTCCAACATTAACAAGTTATATTATTATTACATACATGTATAGACAGTAATGGAGAGAGCTAAATGTGTCTGCTCTGGGAAGAAGGTTCTGATGCTAATAATATAGAGATTCCCAAGTCCCATCAAATTTTTGAGTAGGGGGCCAAGAAAGTAAAGAGTACTGGGAATGAATAGATCAGGCTGTCTTAGGTTCTGTGTGTGATCCCTCCTGTCCAAGAAATTATGGAAGCAGGTCTGGCCTATGAAAGGCCATGTAAACGAACCAAGTGGTCCAATGATTCATCAAAATGGGGGGTTTATTTTGAATGCATGCTGTCAAACTTTCCATTATGTATATATCATATACTGTGTCTTCCCATCCGCGAACAGTAGGCGGAGTGGGTTGTAACCTGAGTCTAGTGATAGTTTTCTTCACTGCTGCCAAAAGGATACTAATAAGATATCGGTGGTGTCGATATCTCACCTGTCAAGGTAAGTGCAGCAGGACAGCTGTTTCAGGGTTAAGGTCCCCAGATCAGGAAAGAGGTCTCCCAACACCCTTCCCACTTCCTCCCCAAATTGTGTAAGTACAGGTCAATACCAAAAGGCGTGCGTGTGTGGAGACCTCACTGCCGCACTGTTTCCAACAGGAGGAGTCATGGGACGAGGTATCTTTGGCTGTGATCTGAGGTGTGTGGAAGAACTGCACTACTACCTTCCAGGTGAATTCCTCCAGCCATATGAGCCAGTTGTTTGGTGTTGTCAATGCCAAATGCAAACTCTAAATCTTTTAAAACTTGAAAAATAGTCCCTATTAATGCAAAAATAGCATATTTGGCAATAGATTAACTAGCATTTGCAGTAAAAGTATTTATTAGTAGTGTTAGTTGAAAATATATATTTTTTCTGTAACATGTAAATTCTCATATAAATGCACTACGACACCTGTAAATTTGTAAAAATAAGCAGTGTTTAAAATGTTATTTTTATTACACTAGTCATATAGTTTCTTTGAAGGCAACATTCTCTTTATTCTTAGGATTGAGGTGAAGTGTTAGTAAGAAAAAAAACGTGTTACTTTGCATTTCAAATCGGGACAGATACTGTCTCTTAATGGAAATGTGTTGAAAACTTTAAATCTGCCAGGTTGCCTTTTTTTGGTGGGGGGTTGATAGATTTCAACTGAAAACACCCATATATGGTTCAAATGTACATGCTTTTATAAACTTCAGGAATGTTAAGCAGTTTGGGTCTGCCTCTGCCTATGTAACTGTATTTTTCCACCTTATCTCTTTGTTTATAAAGTATTATTGGCTGTTTTCTTCTTCCGTTTTTTCCTCTGTTTTCCCCACATTCAAGATATTGAATTTTTATCATGGAATGTTTAACATGGAACACAGAGATTCAAAATGCTTCTCTTTCCACTGGCAGACTGTTCCTCTCCTAACATACTATACACAGACACAACAAAGGCCTCTTCTACAGCCAGAGACTCAATTATCTCACTGTCAGGGCAAGCAGAGATATTTCCTGGTGAGCATGGTAAAGATAGATGGGGATTTTCTACTGTCAGCAAAGAAACAGTTGTAATGTTAAAGGGACACCATCAACACCCTTAGGCTTAAAGTGTCCCGTGTTTAAAAAACACATTTTATGATTGTCTGCCAACATTCTATAAAGATTGTTGATGTAGCTAGTAGTTTGATTCTGATTATTTTTTCTTTAAAAAAAGTATAAAACAGACTGCCCACCATACTGGTGTTACTGCACAAAAACAGGTTTGTTTACATTCCTTGATCAACTCCCACTGCATCTTTCCTGGATTTGGGAACATCCACAGCATAGTCTAGTCACTCATGATGCAGTGAGAGTTTAGGAGGCTATTACATCATGAGCGACTGCACTGTGTGTGTGTTTCTAATGTTCAGGATGTATTCAGTAAGAACAGATCCAGGATTGTAAACAAAACAAGGTTGTTTATAAATATACATTAGCATGCTTTCAGTTCTACTAAACAAGGAGATAGACAAAACAAACAGCAACATCAGTGAATTTTAGTAGAGAAGGTAAGCAATCATAAAATTGAAGTTTTAACTAGAAATAATATGATGCAAAAAGGTTGACAGTGTCCTTTAACTATAAACAATTCTTAATGTTTCTAATTTGTTTATGTGTGTAAGGAGAGTGTGATGATCAAGAAACAACATTTAATTAATTTGTTTTATTTTTTATTTAAGGTAGTTTTGTTTTAGGGCCCTAAGTTGAAGGCTGTTACAGTGTAAAGGTAGCAGCCATGTTTGTGATGGAAGATCAGTTCTAGTTGTAGGGGGACTGCTGGAAGATAGTTCTGGTCGTAGGATGACTGATTTGCTCATTGTGTGATGTGGTTTAGGACCAGGATGACTGTGCGTTTATAGAAATTTAATGTATGATCAGTTGACGTTTTTTGGCCAATGAGACTTCTAGATTTTTTCTTGCCATTTTATAATAGTATGTAATTTATCCAAATCAATTAATGAGGATAGCAATTCATTCTATTTTCTCATCGTCCATAGTTAAGCATAAATAAACAGTGCAAACTATTCTGGGCTTTTAAAGTGCAGACCATATACAATTATATTTCTCTTAACCATTTTATTTAGCTGGTAGCTATAGGCCCATTCTTTTGTTTCACCCCAACCAGCAATGACAATTATCCATAGCCATGGAAATTATGAAACAAATGTCCAATGTTAAAGTAGAGAGACTTCAATGAACATACCTATGTTACAATAATAAGATTAGCTCCTCTGTTACTCTTCCAGGACACAATATGTTAAGGAGTTCTTAGTACAATACCTGGACTCCCATATATAAACAGGGGCTCAAACTATTCCAAAAAGGACCAACTCTTCTTGGTCCATTAAATCCCTTGAGAGGTAGCACCAAATTAGACCAGTGTACTAGTTCTTTCTTGGGTCAGATACCCAGACAGACTTTCCAAGTAGGTCAGTCATGGTCCTAAACCTCCAAACTTTAGGGAAAGGGACCTTGGTTGGCCTGAAGGCTGCACGGGCACAGGACAACTACTAGTCCTGTCCCAATATTCACATTTAGACTCTATAAACATTACTTTGCCCCACAATTTCCAGATTTAGCAAACTGCTTCAGTAACCTCTAGCGTCCAGCTAAAGGCACCCTCCCTTGCCTTGAGCAGAAATCATAACATAACCCAGGCATGCGTGAACTACTCTCAAAGGAAGAACCAGATAACAAACCAGGGCTAATACATATACAATAATGTATGGAGTGAGTGCATAATGAGACATTATGTGCACCCAAGGTGTGAATGCTACATAAACCCGGGTTTTCTTCATGTAGGCTGCATGTTTGGTGATATGCAAATTAGCCTTAATTTTTTTGCCTGTTGCCTTGCTGATATGCTGATTCTGCTCTGTCATCAGTATCTGGGCCATTTCTATGGAGAGAGAAGACAGAAGGTTAGTTAAGTAGTTAGGGTGTGTGTGTTTTACTAGGTAGGAAGTGTTTAGTGAACTATGGTAACTTTGTTATGGTGCCGTTGGTTTGCCCACAGCATTCGAGCTGTGATAGGATTTCTGTTGCAGGTGTTTCCTGTCCGAATGTTCCACCTGGAGCAGAACAAGTTAGGGGGAGCAGGACATGTTGTGTGTTCACCATTATAACGCGTGGGTTATAATGGTGAATTATGACTTGCTCTCCTATGGAAAAACAGAAGTGTCAGTTATTATAAACCAATTACTGTACTTAGTGCCAAAAATAATTTTAAATAAATCTAATCCAGTAGCCCAGATAACTACCAAAAATTTAAATCTAATCTAAATACTAACAAAATGTATTTAGAAATATCACAGTTCATTATGCCACTGTTGCTTGAATTACTTGAGTTTTAAACACCATAACCTCTGAGCTTGCATATGTCAAAACACTTTAAGATACAGATCATCTTTTATAATTATTTATAAAAATGTGAAAGTAAAAATAAATAAAATATGAAAATGTGTTGCAAATTCATGACATTCTCATAATGTTCATGGGCATGGCAGTTTTGTTCCTATATAAAGTTTTTTTTATCCACTTTAGCTATCTTTCAAGCTTTGGTAGAATTAAGAAGGTTCTAGAACTGCATTAATTTCCTCCAAACCTCATGAAGGCAGAATCAACATTTTCCTGGGGCTTACATTTATATTCACAGTCCTTTGAAAACATGTTCTTTTGTAATAATGCCAATTTAGAGGTATCTTTGGCTTGCAACAATTAATAGCCTTTTAATGTTTTTACTGCACAAGACCTTTTTTTGTGGAACAGAACCTCTAGGGGGAAAATCACCCAATCCATTAGGTGGGAGTTAAAAAGCTCTGTCAGAGCGCTGTTTAGCAAGACCAGTAAGGGAGTCAGAGCTATGTGTACCTTCCTTCTCTGACAGTGGCTACACATGTAAACCCTCTCCATAGCTAACAGAGAGAAGTCCAATTCGGGTAGAAATGATAAGATCCATTTTCCACTTTAAATTGATTGACTTCTGTGCAGCGATGGATGTCAAGAGTTCATGGGGCTATGTGGTGGACTGCGGAACATCGCTTTCATGTAGCCATAGATACAGACGCACAGTTCAGAGTCCATCTCTCAGCCAATGTACTGGGCTGTCTGCCACCCACAAATGCAGAGGTGCAGGGCCCAATACCAAGAGAAGAGTTGTCGTCAAAGAAACAGAGAATTTGATGGCAGATAAGGACTGCATGGCCCACCTAGTGTGCCCATTTCTCTACCTACATAAGCTCCGGATTCTAAATGATCTGCAGCTTACCCTGTCTTTCCTACCACTATGGTTTCCTTCTGTCTGTCCCATGCATTCTTAAATTCACCTGTTGTTTTGGCCCCTACAACCTCTGCAGGTAGACTGTTCCATGCATTCCCACCCTACTTGGGGAAAAAATACTTCCTCAAGTTTCCAGTCCCCCCATCCTCCTGCTGTGACCCTTTGTTCTTGCACTTCTCTTTTCTAAAGATGCTTCTCCATGATCCTGTTTATCCCTTGAGGTACTTGAATGCCTCTATCATACCTCCTCTCCTCCTTTCCTTAAGGGTATACATATTGAGGTCTTTCAGTCTTTCCTCATATGTATTCTGGTGCATTCCTTTCATGATTTTCATTGCCCTTCTCTGTACGCTTCCATTCTGTCTGTGTTCTTCCAGAGATGTGGTGTCCATAACTAAACACAGTATTCCAAATGTGCTCACCAATTGTCTTTACAGTGGCATCATCACCTCTTATTTTCTACTGGTATCTGGGCTTGTGTGACAACCCTGCCCTTTCTTTCCTGGCTTGGGGAATGACACCTGTGACATTTTCCTCTGCCTTCATCCCGTCCCAGCTGGCTTACTGAGCTCTCCCCTGAACCCAGCTCACCTGCATGGGATCCCAAAGCACTACCCCTGGGGAAAAGTCTACACTACACACAACATTCCTAAATAATTATAATTTCTAGGGACATGGATATGTTGTTCATCCACACTGTCTGGCAGGTATCCTTGCCACTTTAAATCTTGCCGGAAGGTCTTCAAGCTGGCTCCTCCCACCCACCCGGGTGGTAAAACTCTCGGCTCCACCCCATGACGCCAGATCTTCCTTACCGCTTGGAAGCTCAGGTTCCCGCCTTAACGCTCTGCATATAAGACTGGTTCCTAATTCTTCGGTTTTCCGAATTTAAAAGTTTTTTGCATGTATAGACTTCAGTCTTCTATCCCTCGTGGCTGCGATGGACAAATCGACTCCTGGTTTTCGGAGGTGCCCTTGCGGGCAGAAGATGTCTCGGACGGATCCGCACTCCACGTGTGTCTACTGTTTAGGCCTTGAGCACGACCCGCAGGCTTGCGACCTGTGCTCTTCCTTCTCAGCCTACGTCCTCGAAGACCGTGCTGCCTATTTACAACTGGGGCGCCCTGAGAAACGTTTTCCTCCGGTGAAGTCAAAAGAGGCCCGGTCAGCGGTTTCTGTGGCTTGGCGGATCAACTAGAGCAGATGATCGCCCTCGAAGAGGAGGCGGCGCGGGCCGCATCTTCCTCGACCACGGCATTTATCCGCTCTCCTGGGTTCCTCTTACACAGCTTCCTTTAAGGGTTTTGTCTGTCCCTCTCCACTGAGGAGAGGGACCAGCGTCTCTTCTTCTCGGTCCAAGAAGAAGACAAGGTAAGTCCTCCGTTGGCGCTCTTGGGGCCGGGAAGGTCCCTCTCCCGAGTTGTCGGCCGCCGACTTGATTGATCGTTCAGGCTTGACCACTGGTCTCACTGTGTCCCCGTCAGGTCAGTTGACCGAGACTCCCGTCGACGCAGTCGAGATCTTTCTCGACCCGTTGGACGGGTTGTCGACCGGTGAAGCTGAAAATCCCCTCTCCCCGGTTCCCCCGGTGGGAGTTGAGGATCCCACGGGCTTGCCAGTGCCTCGGTTCCGGGCCTCGGGTGAACCCTCCCGAGGCCGAGGGAGGGCGGTTCCACCGTCCTCTCCCGCACCGTCCCTCGGAAGGCCGAGGTTCTCGGTCTCGGTCTCGGACTTCTTCAGGTCCAGCCAATCCCGCCGTCTTAAGGCGGTCTCGGTCTCGCTTCCGCTGCAAGCAGCGCCGCGCTAGTCCTCTTCCTCCTCCTCGCGGATGAGGAAGCTTCGGCGTAAGTTATGTCGACGATCACGAGGACCTCATGTGGCAACAGCTCCTTCTGACGGGAAGCAAGCTGGCGTCACCTTCCCCGGCCATTAAGTGGCTGTCACGGGCGAGCGAAACAACCCCTGTCTTACCGAGGGCCTTTTCTCAGGCGGTTGTTCGTCCAAACCAGCTGCTCCACCGATTCTGGTGGAACCTCCGCCTCCACAGCCACTGTTTGGGGCTCTGACCAAGAACTCCGTCGGCTCAGGGTCTGCCCCATAGGCTGTCGGTCACCCTCACTCACGATCGCCTCTGGCAGGTGGAGGTGGCTCAGGCCAGGCAGCTCTTTGCGGACTCTTCTGAGTCCGACGACGATTCCTCCCTCTTCTCCAGGCGAGTGGACTTGGAGTCCTCTGGAGATCAGTCGCTGGACGACAGCCCTTCGTCCTTCCTGGGTTTGCTCAGGCTCATCTCGGAGTCCACCGGGATGCAGCTCGAGCCTGTATCCAAGCGGGCCAAGTATCCCCTCACGGAGATATTGGACCAAGGGGATTCCCCTATGGAGGCCTTTCCTGTGGCCGAGGCCATTGTGGGCCCGGCCTTGGAGCTCTGGCAGCACCCTGCTTCCTGCCCTGCACCTTCGGCCAGGATGGCCAGGAAGTATGCGGTCCCTACCGGTTCCGTGTCCGGTTTCTCAGAACATCCCTCAGCCGGGGCTATTTACTGACAGCGTTTTCGGCGTGCGGACGCTGGGAACGTCGGACAAACCTCCGACAAGGAGTCAGAAATTGGACTATGCCGGGCGAAAGTCTATGCTGCGTCCTCCCTTGGCCTTCATCAGGCCAGCTCGGCCATGCTTATGGCACATTCTCCCTATGCCCTGTTGGGCTCCTGGACGAGTAGTCCCTCATCTCCCGCTGACCTGCAGACCACGGTTAGGCAGGTGTGGGACCAGGGCAGAGCGGTGGCCAAGCAGCAACTTCAGACTGCTCTGGACATTGGAGACTCATCGCCAGGTCAGTCGGCGGCGCGGTGGCTATGCGCCGCTGGGCATGGCTGAGGATATCCACTTTCTGGCGGATACCCAGCACAAATTGGCGGATGTCCCTTCCTGGGGACCCGACCTCTTTGGCCCTGGGTGGAAGGCCACCTCCAGAGGATCGAAAAGTCCAATGCCACTTTGGACTCAGTCTCATCTGCTCAGAGGGACAAGGGCCGCAGACCGCAACCCAAGCCCTTTCATCCGTCCGCGCCTGCGGCACATTCGGCCCAGCAGCATCAGGGCCAGCAGGCTTGCGCTTGGCATCCCAAACCCAAGCCCGCGGCTTCCTCCTCCATGAAGCAGGGAGGTAAAGGCCCTGGAGGTCCCTCGGCCGGTCCTTCCTCCAAGCCTGCCCAATGGCGGGTTGAGGGTGTCGCCCCAACCCGTCGCCTCACCCAAATTGCCCCGTGAAGTGGCTCTGCCACTTTCTTTCCGCCTGGTCCGTTATCACCACAGACGGTGGGTGTTGGAAGTGGTGGGAAGGGCCTGCCTCTGGAGTTCGAGCAGGCTCCACCCTTCAGACCGTCGCACCTCAGGGTCGAAGCCTCGCTGTCAGCTCGCCCGACCGACATCACTCTCCTCCTCGAGAAGGAGGTGATAAGAGAGGTGGCGGACTACCCCCAAGCCTGGGGTTTGTGTCCAGGTACTTCCTGGTTCCAGAAAGGAGGGGCTGGCACCCCATTCTCGACCTACGACCTAAACAAGTTCCTAAGGTCTCGAACCTTCAGGATGGTCACTCTGGCTCAGATAATACCATCCTTGGAACACGGCGTGTGGTTCTGCTCTCTGGACCTGCAGGAAGCGTTCTTTCACGTCCTTATCCGTCCGTCACATCAGAGGTTCCTTCACTTTAGAGTAGAGGGATCCCTTTTTGAGTTCCAAGCCATGCCCTTCAGCTTATCTCCAGCTCCCAGGGTCTTCACCAAATGCATGGCAGTGGTGACAGCATTCCTGCGGCACCGAGGTCGGGTTTCCCTTACCTGGACAATTGGCTGATAGCAGCCCCTCCAGACAGGAGGTGGAGCGGTCAGAATCTGGCCCTCCAGGTTTGCTCTCAGGTCGGCCTCCTCCAACGAGGCCAAGTCGGAACTCGAGCCGAAGCAGGTGATTCTTTTCATCAGGGCAGAACTCGACTCTCTTCGAGCCAGGGCACGGCTCCCGGTGGACAGGGTCGAGGTTCTTTCCTCCTTTGCCCAATCATTTCTGGTTGGGCAATTGCACCCTGCCCGGGACTTCCTGCGCCTCCTGGGTCTCATGGCGGCTTGTACCAGCGTGGTCCGTTGGGCCTGCTGGAACATGCGCCCCTTCAGTGAGGGCTGCCCAGCCAGTGGTCCCAGCGCTGGATCCATTGGACCAGCTAGTGACGGTGACCCAGGGGATGTGGGCGGCTCTCCAGTGGTGGACCATTCCAGTTCATCTGCAGGAGGGCATCCCTTTGTCCGCCCGAGCCGCGGTCTCTCTATCGACTGATGCCTCTCTGATGGGATGGGGTGCCCATCTGGGGAACACCGAGCCACGGTTTCTGGTCCCGAGGGTCGATGCCACATCAACCTGCTGGAGCTCCGAGTGGTCCGCCTGGCTCTCACCATCTTTGCTCCGTTTCTTGGGGTCAAGTGGTCCGGGTCCAGGACGGACAACACCACGACCATGTACTATCTAAACTGCCAGGGTGGGGCGCTGTGCTTCTATGCAAGGCTTCTCTGCATCTGGTCACTCGTCTCGCAGCCTGGGCGGATCTCCTAGCCATTCATGTGGCAGGGGCCTCCAACACCCTGGCCGATGCCCTAAGCCGGATAGGGGCTGCGTCCCACGAGTGGTCTCTCCTGCCGGAGGTAGTACAAGATCTATTCTCATATTGGGGAACACCTCAGGTGGACCTGTTTGCCTCCAGGGAGAATGCGAAGCTGTGGCTGTTCCATGCCCGCCCCCCTCAGCAGGGATCGCCGCAGGGGGATGCCTTCTCGAGGCTATGGACCCCGGGCCTCTTCTACGCCTTTCCCCCGTTCCCCTTGATGCACAAGGTGCTGCTCAAAGCAAAGAGGGACAAGGCGCAGGTGATTCTGATTGCCCCAGACTGGCCCGCCAGTACTGGTACCAGATCTCCTCAGCCTTAGCTCCAGGCTCCCGAGGCAGCTTCCAGCTCGCCCGGACCTGCTCTCAGTCAATCAGGGGAAGGTGTTCCATCCGGATCTTCAATCCCTGCACCTGACGGCCTGGTTCCTGAGCGGCTAGAGTTCCAGGCCTTGGGTCTTTCCGACGAGGTCCTCAGCTTAGTTGAGGCGTCCCGTAAGGAGTCGACCAGAAAATGCTACGCCTTCAAATGGAAAAGATTTTCCATTTGGTGTCAAGGCAGGGCCTGGACCCTTCCTCCTGTTCCTGGTTAGCATATTGGACTACCTTGGTCCCTTCTCAGCAAGGCCTTAGGGCGCCATGACCCTTACAGGTGCATCTGGCAGCCATCTCTGCCATCGGAGCACGGGCCGGAAGCAGTCGATGCGCAGGAGAAGGTGGTCTACGCTTTTCAAAGGCCTTGATCACATTTCTCCGTGCGAGAACCCTCCACCTCCGTGGGATCTACTGCTGTACTGGCAAAGCTCATGGGCAAGCCATTCAACAAATGCACAGGTGTGAACTCTCTCACCTGTCGTGGAAGACCGCATTTTGGTGGCTATCACATCAGCCAGAAGGATGGGAGCTCCAGGCGCTCTGCATCGAGTCTCCTTACCTGGTCTTCCCACAGGGACAAGGTTGTCCTCGCCCCCACCTGAAATTCCTTCTGAAGGTGGTGTCAGAGTTCACCTTAACCAGGTGTTGACTCTGCCGGTGTTATACCCCAATCACCCTCGGAGGCCGAATGTGGCTCCATACTCTGGACCCTAGAAGGCCTAAGCTTACTATAAGGGCGCACAGCTGAAATTCGGGAGAGGTTCGAGCTGTTTGTCACCTATGCTGAAGTCGCACCTGGCAGACCTGCAGCCAAGCGGACGATAGGCAGGTGGGTCACCTCCTGCATAGATCTCTGCTATAAGTTGGCGGGCATGGAGCCTCCCAGAGGGATAAGAGCTCATTCTACCTGCCATACTTCTGCATCGGTGGCTGCTTCCAGGGACGTCCCTATCCAGGAAATCTGCAGGGCTGCTACCTGGAAGTCAGCACACACCTTCATCACCCATTACCACATCGACCTTGAGTCATGCCGGGATGCTGGTTTTGGGGCCTCGGTTCTCCAGTCTCTATTCCCTAAGTAGGGGGCGTGCGCTGCCTCCCTCCTCCCGGAGAACTGCTAGGAGTCTGGCAGACAGTGTGGATGAACAACATATCCATGTCCTAAATACAGGTTACTCACCTGTAACAGGAGTTCTAGGAATGGATGTTGTTCATCCACCATTCTCAACCTCCAGCCGGCCTTGCTACCTGAGCTTCCAGCAGGCCAGATCTGGCGTCGGGGGCAGAGCCGAGAGTTTTACCGGCTTGAAAACCTTACGGCAAGATTTAAAGTGGCAAGGATACCTGCCAGACAGTGTGGATGAACTACATATACCATTCCTAGAACTCCTGTTACAGGTGAGTAACCTGTATTTTTTTTATTTTGTCCCCAAATTTTCAAGATAGCCATTTTATGGCTCCCCTTATAAATGTGATGTGCAGCATTTACAGTATATTACAGTGTAACCCGCTTAAGTGCATACCCCTCGGACAGACTGATTTTATGCAGTTAACTGAGCTATTCTCTAAAACGAAATACCGACTTGCTGCATTGTTTTAGTTTGGTAAATAACAGACATTATTCAGATGTAGCGTAATGGTTTTTATAAGTAATGTCACCAAGTACAGTACATTCAGATATTTAATTTATGTGCAAAACACTGTTTAAAAACATTTACTGTAATATTTAATAAATTTAATAACTGAAAAAAGCAGATGCTTATGCTGGCGGGTAATTTGCAGCTATCATCTCTGTTATAGTGAGCTGTCGTTTTTTTTAAGATGCACAGATTTGTACAGACATCTTCTAGTTCATAATATGGTCTAAATCCCCTCTGCTGCTGCATTTACCTCAAGAAACCGCCAAAGCAGTCATAGGCAGCTCTGTGCTTCTGCATTTGTGGGTGCATGTCCCCCCCCACACACTCATCGTCATCCTCCTCCTCCTCTTCATCTTCTGTTGTTTGTGCTGAAAGAACTTGGGCCGCAATGTCATCCTCTGTTGATTCCCCGTAACATGGAGTGTTGTCATCTGCTGTAACAAATTTATTGAATGTCTCTGGGTCCATATCAGGCGGATGGATGGCTGCCTCCATAACTTTGACTGCTTCGTCTTCTTCGAGTTCACTGGCATGCAAAACAACAAAATGTGCCTTTCTAAAGCAATTTTGTATAGACACTGCTTTGACATCACTCCAGGCTTGATGAAGTAAGTGGATGGCATCGAGAACTGACAAGCATCTTGCCATCTCTGTGGGGTTTTCTATGTCACTGGAATCGTACCCAGATAGAATTTTGTCCAGCAGTCTGTGCCTGTACAGTGCCTTTAGGTTATTTATGATCCCCTGGTCCATAGGTTGGATAAGTGATGATGTGTTTGGGGAGAAACACTATTTTTACATTAGCAAGGTCAGAGTCAGGTGTGCACTGCAGTTATCGAGCAGGAGGCAAATCCGTTTATGTTTTCTTCTCATCGCTTGTCTAGATCCTGAGCCCACTCAGAAAATAAGTTAGCAGTCATCCACGCATTATGGTTAACTCGACAGGTGACTGGCAGCCTGCTCACATTAACATCCTTGAAGCACTGAGGATTTTTACTTTTCCGATAATTAACAGCTTCTGCTTATGTGAGCCACTCATGTTGGCACATGTTAACACTGTAAGTCGATCCTTTGCTTTTTCCCACTGGCTATTACATCCAATTTAAAAGTAAAGAGTACCATCAGGGGTAGCAGAGTAAAAAATTCCAGTTTCGCCCACGTTATAGACAGTGTCAGTGGTGTAATCGACAAGCAGATTTGGTAGGACAGTTCACACCCAGTCATCAGCGGACGGGGAGTCCGCATCCTTCTTTTCCCCATGTGCATGTTTAAAAACAATGTTGTGAGTTTTGAATCTGGAGAGCCACCCATTAGTCGCCTCAAACTCAGGTTTTCTCAGGGCATCAGTAAGTTTTTGCCTTGTGCTGCAGCAGGGGTCCAGAGGCTGGGATGTCAGCAGCTCTGGCTTGCTCAAACCATAGCAGAAGGGCTTCATCAACAGTAGAGTCTTTACCCTCCCTCCTCTTTCTTTTCCAGTTGTTGCTGTGATCCTTCAAACTCGAGCAGGATTCTATCTTTGTTTCTCTGTAGACGGCAAATCTGAGGTTGTGAGACACCCCAGTGCCGTGCCACCACAGACTGTGTCATTCCAGGCTCGGACAGCATTTTCAGTGCCTCAGCTTTTTGAATTAAGGTGAGTTCTTTGTTTCTCTGCCAAGGGCTGTCGGGCTCCACACTACTCGCCATTGTTTGCAAGAGATGATTGTGATTGATTGTGTATGGGGGATTTAAAGTGTTGATGACACTGTAACAGGCACTAGAAGCACCATTAACACCTGGTGCAGTTAAGTCTTGTAGCCGTTAATGGGCTGTACATTGTACCATTGTCAGCAGAAGCAATTAGGCACTCTACCTAACAATGAAACTAGCCTGACAGCTGAGAGAAGGCAGCACTCTATTCAAATTTTTTAATCCACTTAAGCGGGATTCCTAGTACAGTTAACAGGTTCTTTTAAGCTGGAAAGTATAGCAAAAAAAATGGGACCGCATAATTATATTTGTTTAACCGAAATATACGCTAAAGCGACATTCACTTAAGTGGGTTCGACTGTATTTGCAAAAAACTTTGTTTATGCACCAGTTAGGGTATCTTAATGCCACAAAAGTAGGGAAATGTGGCGTTAGGGGTTTCAACATTAACTCCCCACCCCCACCCTACAAGCAGTAAAAGGAAAAAACATTAGGCTTTTGAGTCTCTGGAGTCTTGGTGAGTCAGTGGTGGGGTCTTCCCTTGGGGTTCTCTACCCAAATGCTTATGTACCCTCCAGTCTGAAGCACAAGGTACAGCTCCAAGCCAGTGTGTCATAGTGATACACTCTTCTAAGGTAGAGAAGTATGTCTCGCCACATGTTGCCAACACCATTTGTTGCAGCTGTCTTCACGCAATCACGTCTGATGTTGTTAACTCAGGGAATGGAGTGGGCATTAGGGTTGAGAACCCCAAGGAAGACCCCTCCACTGATTCACCAAGACTCCAGAGACCCAGTACCGTAATGTTTTTTTCCCTTTTGCTGCTTGGGGGGTGGCAGTGGGGAGTTAGGTGTCTGCATTCCTTCTTCCTTTTTCTGCTTCCATCCTGGCTTTCTTCTGGTCTGCCTCTCACTGTCTTCTGCCTCTCAACCCTTTGATCTCCTCTGCATCTACCATATATTGCTTTTATCTCTCCTCTGCATCTAGTTTTGCTGCATTCATTTTCAACCTAGCAAATTCTAGTGTCCTATCCTTCTGCCTTTCTGCAGTGCAAGCTAATTCCAAATTGGTTTTCAGGGCTGTCTCAGACCTTTTACTCCAGCTACTGGAGTCACCTAGGGCCTCTTGTTCAGCTGTTTCCAAAGTCTGAAACAGCGTGTCCCTTTCAAGCCTTCAATTGGCATGCCTCTCTCCTCACACAGCTACTGAAGCTCTGGCAACCTCACCTCATTCTTCTTGTCTGGCATGTCTATCTGAAAACTTTTTGTAAACCTGGTAAGAAAAAGAAAAAGTTGGAAGTGAGAGAAGATAGAGTTGTAGTGTTTACTGTTGTATACCTGTTAATACTGCTTAAATTTGTGATGGCCCCTTAGGTACTGACTATAAACTGCTTTTGTGCAATTAAGTCTCATTTTCTCACTACTACCGCTGCCACCATATGTGACGATCAAAGCACCTCAGCTGCTAGCACAACTACGTTTGGGCCAGAAGGTTGTGAGCTCTAGTCCAACACCAAAATTGGGCTAATACCATAAGTTGTGGTACTCGACTGTGGTACTGCAGGGTGCTGTATTGTTGGGGTATGCAGTCCTTTGGATGAGACTTTAAACTGAGGTCTCTTCTGCCCATCTCTGGTTTTGTCCTGGTGGATGTCCAGGTGGAAGTAAATGAACCTAAGGCTGTTTTCGCAAGAATAGGGGACTTTCCCAGGTGTCCTGGCCAACATTCCCTTTCCCATAAAACCAGTTTATGCATTTGTCCTAGACTGTGTATGGGTGTCGATGTGCAAAATGGATGCCATTTCACATGTACATTCACTTCACTACCAGTCTCATATGCTTGTAAAGCACTTTGGGATATAGTATGTATGAAAAGTGCTATTTAAATACTAACCTTCTTCTTCTTCCCTACAAGTTACAAGGTAGTGTTAGTGGCTCAGTAGATAATACACTTGCCATGAGGCCAGAAGAGCAGAAGGTGATGGGTTCTAGACCCACACCGGGAACATGGGATAAATCCCAATACTGACATTGAGGTGCACCATGAGGTGCTGTCTTTCAGATGAGATGTTAAACTGAGGTCCCGTCTGCCTGTTCTTGTGGTTGTTCAGGTGGATGTTTAAGATCCAGTGGCACTTATCGATAAGAGTAGGGGAATTTTTTATTTTATGAAACATGACATCAGTTCAAAAGTACAGAAATAGAACCAAAAACAAATAAAAGAAACAAACATTCACAGTGAAACAAAGCAAAAACATACACAATCCAGGAATTTTTCAGTTTACATTCCCAAACCCAAATAGCCCCTTTTTCCCCCTCCTAAGCTCCCTCCTATAACCCATCCATGTCCCATTCTTAATCTATTATGATATTTGTTTTATTGTAACTATTTAAATACTTATTTTCCCTTTTTTCCCTGTTTTAAATCCACAAAATTAGTGTATCACTTTATCCAGTATATGTTCTTCCAGAACTTCTGAAGTTTCTTTACCTCTAACAAGGATTTTTCTGTCTCTTGTTATTTAACAACAGCCGCTTCAATCTGCTTAATCAATACCACAGTTGGCATATTAATGTGCTGGAGGGAAAATTGACCCCTAGTTTGCCACATGTAATATTTAATACAGGCAGATATTAAATTTAATGTGCTTGGATGATACCGTGACAGAAACCCAGAGTATTCCCCCAAAACCAGACTATCATACGTGACATGTTGTGCAGGCCCCCACTGCCACCTAGTGGCCAGATCGATCCAAAATTGTTTAGCGTAAACACAACCCAGATAAAAATGTTCCATAGATTCTTCTTTACCTTCACGCTTCAATCTAATAAACTGTCTTTCTGTTACTGGTTTATGTTTTAAGTTTCCTTTCACACCTAGTTTCACGTGACAGCTTAGCCATTGTACATCCCACATTGAAACTGGAATTCTTTTAGCATTCAGAATTTTTAAAGCATTTTCTAGTTTAGAAGGTACACATTTTGGAAAATATATTTGTACTGAAAAATTTCTTTCCATTATATCTGTATAAAGGGCCCTCCTCTGAAAGTCCTGTATATGTGTCTTTTTAAGTCCCTATAGTCTCAGTTTTTTTCCCAGGTCCACCTCGAAAATGAGTTCTGCTCAATGGTGATCGCCTGGTTAAATAAAGATTTTGATTGATTGATTAATAGCCAGTACAGCATACCCAGGAACCTCCAAAGATGCATGCATTCTGGGAATTTCTTCTCCCCACTTTTGTACAAAAGGCCGGAAGAGGGCTGCCGTCCATTTCTCCCGTTGCCTGATGCTATTCACCTCCTTCTCAAAAATGTTTTTGAAAAAGAAAGAAAAATAAAAGACAAGGGGGTGAATCATTCCCAAACCTCCTGCCTCAGTGTTAAATAAGTAAAATCACTTTTAATCGGGTATGCTGCTCCCCAGAGCATCTGAAAAAAGCAGCTAGAAAGTCTTCTGTCTAAATCTGGTTATGGGAAAATGGCACTGATATATAAAAATATTGGAAGTATGAATTTTTAATGACCATTACCTTTTTTCTTTGAAAAAGACCAAGCTTTCCATATTTGTACCTTTTGTTCCCCCTACTTTGAGTTTCTCTTCCCAGTTGAGGCCTGCTAAGTCCCCATTCCGAAAATAGCACCGAATATTTTAACTGTACCACCCAAGATTTTTATCTGTCCAACACCTGAATCATATTCCCTTCTCTCCTATGTATACCCTGTGCTTTTTTAGGTTTATTTCTGTCTCTACTAATAATCATAACTCTCTAACACTTTTATTGCTTTCATCCCTGATTCCTTATTTTTTACTAGGAGATAAATGTCATTTGCATAAACCGCAAGTTTTTGGGGTTCTAACTCTATAGAGGGTGATAATCCTTGTATGGAACCATTGTTCAATATTTCCCTAATTATTGGATCCAATATAAAGGTATATAATAAAGGGCCAATTGGGCACCCTTGTCTCACTCCCCGTTTAAGCTATAATGCCTCCCTTACCATCCCATTAACTGTTGGGTACATTATAGCTTCTTTATATAAAATTTTAAGTCAGGATCTGAATTTAGGTGAAAACCCATAGTTCTCCAAAACTTGATGTAAAAATTTGTGTGAAACTTTATCAAAGGCCTTTGTTTGCTCCAAAGCCAACAAATACCCTGCCAATTTCTTTTGTTTTCCATCTTTGCAAATATCTCTTAAAAAGGGAGATTTTGTTGAATGTTTCTAGATGGGATAGAGCAAGTTTGTACAGGGTATATTAATGAACAAGCTGTTTTTTTACAACCTATGGAATAGAATAGCCAATAATATCTTGTAGTCTGTGTTCAACAGACTTATGGGCCTCGAAGTGCCCAAGTCCTTTTTCTCCCCCTTTTTTATGCAAGAATATCACTAATGCAGCAGAAAAATTCTTGCACAGAACTCCAGTATCTAGAATTTCATTAAACACATTTTGTAATATTCCGCACCATTCCTCTTGTAAATGTTTATATAATTCATTTGTGAGCCCGTCTTCCCCTGGGGATACCCCTAATTTCAAACGTGTTATCTCCGCTCTAACTTCTTCCTTAGTGATGAGTTTTTCCAAATCCCTACCCCCTGCTACAGTTATTTTTGGTGGTTCAAAAGTCAGAATATCATTCCAATCTACTGACCTTTTAAAAGTTTTCCCATGCTGTTCTGTTAAGGTATCCTGTATGATATCAAGCATTTCTACATTTGTATATTTAAGCTGCCCTATCTTATCCATGAGTTCCTCCATTAATTTACTTTCTACTCCTTGTTTACACACAGAAAAGGATCCGATGTAGAGTTTTGTTTAGGCCATAATTCATTTCCGCCTGTAAGGAGGCCACCCTATCATATTGGTATATCCTCATTTGAGTTTTAATTTCTCTCAATTTGCTCTTTTATCTTTACATCCACTGCATTAGGTGATGACATTAATTTGTAGTACTGGCTTCTATATTGTAGGCATGTTATATTATCCTTATTACTTTTTTCCATCCCTAAAGTGATAAAAAATTTTTTTTTACCTCAGTTTGTGTCTTCCCACCATTGCACCCAGGTATCATACATCCCAGCAACTGATTTCCTGACATTTAGTAAATTTAACAGATTTACTTTTATCTCTTGTTCTTCCAGTAAGGAGGAATTTAATATGCACCTTGTTGTAACCGCTGGAAAACTAGGAGGAACTTTTGACAAACCCACTCTGCATATTATTACTGAATGATCAGAGAACTCACAGGGCTGCCGTATGCAACTAAGTGTAAATAAGAATTTTGATAAAAAGAAATAATCAATCCTGTCGGAGAAAACACTTCTCCTTTATGTAGCTCCAGGGTCTTTATGAATTTCTCTGTAGGCATCTTTAGAGCAGCCTTTTTAATACATCTTGTAGGGCATGCATATCACAGTACACTTTCTTTTGTGCGTCATCCTTAAATTTTACATCCGAGCTACAATTCAGATCCCCACCACACCACCTGCTTTGCAGTGTACAAATAGGGTTGTATACTGTGAAACAAATCCACTCTAGCTGATTTGACCTGGGGTGCATAGATATTAAGTATCCTAAGTGTGAAGCCCTTGTAAATACAATCTACCAACAAAGCCCTTCCTGGAAGAATATCTACCGGTCTTGTTACCTGTACTTTTGTGCTATTAAAATCCCCACACCATCCATCGCATCCACCCCAGAAGACCAAAAGGATGGACCACTTGTCCACATTTTTTTGCTTGCCTTATGTCTTGTAGGGAATTGAATCTAGTTTCCTGCAAAAAGATTATGTCTGCTTTTAAACCTCTGCAGAAATGCAAGCATGCCATCTTCTTTTATGGTGCTTGATACTGCAGGCATTTAAAGATGCTGTATTTAGAGTTGCCATTTTCTACCTTACCTCAAGATTTCTGTGACCCTTTTTTCCTTTGCCTACCTTTTTTCTTTTTAGTTTCCAGTACCTCTGCCCCTCCTCTTCTTCACATTCCTTATCTGAAATTGCCTCAGACCTAATAGAAACATCAGACTCTGACCCCCCTTGTTCTTAGAGAACCTGATAAGTATTTTCTGTAGGAGTTTCAAAGCTCTGGAGTAACTGCCTACTAGAGGTCCTAGTTACTCTTTTTGGGTGGGGTGTTTGAAATTCTGGTATATTGGTGGGGGGAGCATATCTGTAGGCTTAGTGTTAGATTGTGAGGTACTTGCTTGATCCTCTGTCCATTCTGCTCCCAGAATGATTACCGCTGGGAAAACTCCTTGGTCTGTACCATTTGTTTCTTCTCTTGGGCCTTATGCTTTGCTCTGGTTCTGCTCTGGGTGTGTCACTGTTGTTTGTGTAGGGCCTATGCCTATCCTGTGCCTTATTGATCAGGTCCTCTTTGTTTAGGCCTCCTGCCTGTTTTGCCCAGCCCAGGGACACTGATGATCAGGTGTGTCCCTGCTCCTCACACAAATTACATATAAAATGTTCCTACACGCCCGCTGTCATGGTCTAACTCCCCACATAGAGCACACTTAACCTTATCACATGCACTGCTGAGGTGTCTTCTGCTATTGCACTTATAGCAGGCCTTGGGCTGTCCTGGGTAGAAACAAACCTCTGCCCCCAAAAAAAGCTGTTTGGAATGAGTTGTACATCATTTTCAATTATATGCAGTTTGATTTTAAATTTCCAGCTCCCAGTCCAGATACCTTCCCACAAATTATTGTGTCTGGGAGCCCTAGAATGGTACATTTCTGCTCCAACCAAAAGAGGATGTCCTACATTTACCCCTTCATTTCTAAACATTATGTTGATGTTTTTAAACAAAGGTTTATTGATAGGAATTGCTCAAATAGGTGTCCACAAAGGCTGTGTTTTGCATCCCTCATATTGTTGCCAGAATTTATGTAAACTGAAAAAGGTTTGAAACTTATATCAAATGTATCTCCCCCCGCTAACATTTATTAAAGCATAAATATCAGAAGCTTGAAAGTTCATTGATTCTTTCAATAATTTCCTAGCCACATAAAATCTGTCTGGGTGTTCTTCCAAACCACCCCAATATCTTAGGTGGACCGCGTTTCTTCTAGGAGCTTGCTCCAACTTGTTATTTTTAAATAAGTGTGAAAACCGTGGCCCAGTTCTTTGTTTGTCTCTTCTAGGAGAGGGAGGAGGGGAATGGGTAGGGGAGTCCATCTGTGTCCCATTTTCAGTGAAGCTGTCAGCCCCAGCATTTAAACCCCCCCCTTCATTGCTGCATTCAGTCTCAGTTGTTTTCTGACCTGCACTCGTTCCTTGAGGTGCCTCTGATTGTGTTTGTGTGTCCTGTGAAAACAAAATCCAAGTCACATCTGGAATCCACTTGCTGTTTTGAAACGTCCAGCGTGCATCCTGCAAAGCTTTCTCCTTTGTCCATTCGGTATCAGGAAAGCTAGCACTGCTTGCATTTCCCTTCCGCACATTCCTTTGGTGTTTGCGTCAGTCAACTGACTCACTCCGGCTGTCTCGGCCGCTTCCAGCCTGTGACAATCAGCTGTTCCAACCTGTATTTCCAAAAAGGAATCTGCAGACTGTGGTAAGCTTTTCAAGCTTTGTTTCTTGATTTGAGCACTTTTATCACTCTTGGATGTGGTGGTTTCAGCAATTTCAGGGCTCACTTCTTGGATTGAAGCTCCTGCTGCATGGTTACCACCATGCACATCACTGCTGTACTCCTGCTGAACTGCTTCATACGTTGCTTTCTTCTCAGCTCCTTCACAAGCTGCAGCCAGTGTCGGGGTTGAAACCCCAGGCCGCTCACTCTCCAAAGCGTCCTTCTCCGCTGGTGACCTGGCGCCGTCTGCCAGTCTCAGGATAGAACAACAGCAGCTCCCCCTACCAATGAGTAGGAGAAGTAAGAAAAGAACAGTTCTAGAGTTCCTCTGAGCTCTATAGCATGCACCAAGCTTGGTTAGGTTCAGATCGTTGATCTGGCTCTCTTCTTCTGTTCACTCAGCATCCCCACCAGTGAAAAGAAACAAAGAAGAGCTGTGTTAAAGAATTTATGTTCTCTCTCTCTCTCTGTCTCTCCCCTCCCTTCCCTTCCCTTCCCCTCGGTGCCTTGGTTGATCAAGGCTGTGATATAAGTTCTCTGTACCCAAATTCATCCGACTGGCTAAAGCTGACTTGGACCTAGAATTTGGGTGATGCCTACCTCACAATATTATCTTACCAGCCTGTGTCCCAGGAGGCAACTTCCTGTTGAATTTTGGGACGTTCTCAGAATGAAGTTTTAAGCAACTGTTAAGATTTACTGGGTTGCTAAAATCCCCAGAAATAGGTCAGGCTCTTGTCACAGTTAATTAATGCAGCCTCATGATATTAAAATTTTGGCCCCCACACTTGTACAGAGACTAAACACTAAGGTTCATACTAAGGTAGCTTTAGAGCAGAGAATCAGTCAATAAACAAGAAATAATTCGGAAAATACAAAGTGAAAGTATTTTGTCACCACCCTCTGTCTTGACTCATGCTCAAATAAACAGAAAACAACAAACTTAATTTTATTTAATTTTACTGGAGTATTGATGTTCTCAGTAACAGCCTGGGAATACAACAAATTCTTTGTTTTAACTGCGGGTGCCTGCTCAGTGGTGCCAGGCCTGTGGGAGGGCTGTTTTCATCCCGCATGGCTGGGTGATTTTCCTCCAAGTTTTTCTGTCTCTCCCATTGGCATGCAATGATACTCTGCATTTTGCCAGTGCCCCACCTTAGTGGAATTCCGACTGCCCTTGGCTGTCAGGTGTGCTGCAGAAAGCATGACCTATCTCTCCAAGAGAGGAGAGCAGTCCTTCAGATGCTCGATCCTCCTTCCCTCCCCAGCTGATCCCTAGCGACCGCGATTTAAGCTACAGACCCACATTAAGCTGGCGTGGCAGGTGGAAGTGCTACCACCATGCCACTGGGCTGGCTATGACAAATTCTGTTAACATTTTAGGCATTTTAAAGGGCCATAAGGGTTCCCAGAAGATCATGTTATGGTCTGACAAGCCAAATGGTCCATAATCTGGGGTTTATCAAAATATGGGAACAAGTTTGTTAGAATCATATCCAATACAGAATCACTCCTTGTAGTGGCCTTAACCACTTGAATTAGACCATAAAAATATTTGAAATTATAGCACAGTGGTCTAAGGCTCTGAGCTGCAAATCTGGTGACATCCAGCAGACCAGACCTGGGTTTGAATCCCACAGCTTCCACTTGCATACTGTGTGACCATGAGCAAGTCACTTAACCTCCTTGTGCTCCCAGGTCACTCCTGTAAAAAAGCTTTCAGCTTAGTGTGCTATACCTGGTCAAACAACTAAATAAAAAAAACTAGTCAGAGAAACATAGAAACATAGAATTTGATGGCAGATAAGGACCGCTTGGCCCACCTAGTCTGCCCATTTTCCTACCTAACAGATAAGCGGCAGATCCTAGTTAATCAACAGCTTATTTCCTCTTACCCACCCCTAGGACTGCCTTATGCCTGTCCCATGCATTCTTGAAGTCCCCCACTGTTCTTGACTCCACGACCTCCTCAGGAAGGCTGTCCATGCATCCACAACCCTCTCAGTGAAAAAATAATTCCTCACATTACCCCTAAGCCGTCTCCCCTCTATCGTCAAATTGTGCCCCCTTGTTCTTGCACATCTCTTTTTCTGGAAGATGCTACCCTCTTGGACTTTGTTAATTCCCTTGAGATACTTGAAAGTTTCTATCATGTCCCCTCTCTCCCTTCTTTTCTCACAAGTATACATATTAAGCTCCTTTAGTCTTTCTTCGTATGTCTTCTGGTGCAGACCCTGCACCATTTTGGTTGCCCTCCTCTGGACAGCCTCCACTCTGTCTATGTCTTTGCGGAGATGGGGTCTCCAGAACTGTGCACAGTACTCCAGATGGGGTCTCACCAACTGTCTGTACAGAGGATAACAACTTCCTGTTTTCTACTATTGATGCCTCTTCCTATGCATCCCAGTATCCCTCCAGCCTTCCTTACTGCCTTCTCACATTGCTTGCCCACCTTTAGGTCATCTGATATAATTACCCCCAGGTCCCTTTCTATTTTTACTGTTGTCAGTATCTCACCTCCCATTGTGTACGCTTCCCCTGGGTTTTTGTTTCCCATGTGCATTATCTTGCACTTCTTTGCATTAAATCTGAGCTGCCATACATTTGACCATTCCTCCAACCTTGCCAAGTCCCTTCACATCCTTTCCACTCCATCCTGTGTATCAACCCTGTTGCAGATCTTTGTGTCATCTGCAAAGAGACATACTTTTCCTTCCAGTTCCTCTGCAATGTCACTTATAAAGACATTAAAAAGGACGGGTCCCAGTACTGAACCCTGCGGTACCCCACTAGTAACCCTCCTTTCTTCACTGTGTACTCCATTTACTACTACCCTTTGTGTCCTGTTGTCTAGTCAATTTTTTATCCAGGCTACCACCTTGGGACCCATTCCAAGGCTGGCTATCTTGTGTATTAATCTTTGTGGGGACTGTATCAAATGCCTTGCTAAAATCTAGGTAGGCCATGTCCACAGCCCTCCCTGATCTACTACTTTGGTCACCCAGTCAAAGACCCAAACCGAAGGCTGTCTACTGTCATAGGCTGTCTACTGAACTCATCTAACACAACTATTCCTGAATAAGGATGTTTAGCTTTAATATGATCCAGGAAAGTCGACAAATATTTGTCCATGTTTTTCTTACAAGCTCCGGGTGGGGGGGGGGTACAATAACTCTAACTATCACAAGATTTAAATTTGTAGGTGACACCATCCACCCACACCCCAGCCAGCACCTCTCTTGCCTTTGGCTGCTGCAGAACTCCACCCTGGTTCACTCCATCCAGTATTCTGCACCCACAATCTATTGTTTTCAAAGGCAGCTCACTCCAGACACATGGAGCCTTTGAGCCTAGTCACCTGTCCTCTGTATCAAGAGGTTGGTAGCTCGAATCCCTTGGTGGATTTTGGGTTTGTCTTATCAAACGTTATTCAAATCCTATCAGATCAGGAAGGATTCTGTATCTCACATTACTTAAAATATATAAGCATGTCCCTTTGGAGTGATGGCTGCCTCAGAGGTTCACAATACCATCTTTAAAATGCACCACCAGCCAGACTGTTATCATAAATGACTCTTAAATCTCCTCGATGAATTCTCATTCACTCCTGTTGCTTGTGATATTGGGATAGACTTCTGTTAGCTGCCCAGTACCCTACACTGACACAGCACATCCCTCTCCCAGTCATCATCACTTCCTGCTCTTTATAGTTTGTTTTGTTGCATATTGTTCAGTGTTCTTTCACTTGTTCTGAAATTTGCGTATGGCAATTTCATTCTTGTATCATTTTCTTGTAGTTTGTTGAGTTATGCTTATTTCTATATTATAATATTATGTATATTGTACTTTATATTTGATCTGTTTCCTACTCCTCCCTCCCCCAGGACACATCTGCAAATGACCTAATACCAACTCAGTATGTCTTTCCTGGTAAAAGTTTAAAATAAACAACAAATAAATAAATAAAATAATAAAAGCTACTTTATTTACACAATGTATTAAGCATTGGCAAGAACCAAACCAGCTGCAGTTGCTTTGTACTGTGGCTCTGGGCCAACCTTAAAAAGGACCTTTGGCTCTGCTTTTCATCCAGTAAACAAATAAAATCAAATGAAAATGAAAGTGCTTACAGGAGAAAAACATGCAAAAGAAAAAGATACTTATACAGAAATGCAAAATGATGCGTTCCTCATGCTAGGTACTTTCTTAGGGGGAAAACAATAAATCGTACACTCTTTCAGAACATTACCTCAAAATTCCTCAGCCTTTCAGAGTTCCTGACCATTCTAGTATCATACCTTCTCTCACACACAGTAGGCTGACACCCTCTCTGTTCTCTAGGACCCAGGCCACCCTTCTATATACCCAGTCTTGGCCAGGTCTCATTAAACATCTATTTTCTCAATTGCATAGATTGACTGGTTCTTACAAACAAAAATAGGTAGTGCATTCTGCTTGCAAACAGAAATGGGCCATGTAGTTGGTTGCAACCAGAACCTCTGCTGAGTAAGTTTTTACAGTTTGGTACCATAAATACCCAGGAACAAGATTTTTTTTTCCCCAAACAGTGCCCATCTACTGCCAGTTAACCCCTGGCCTCCCTATGTCTGTGGGGCACTGGCTCAGACAGCCTGGCTTTAGTAAAACAAACAAAAATTGCTATATCCTGATATTCCAAAGTTACTTTTCCAGACTAATCCAAATCCAGTGGCTTCAACATGATCTTCTGCTACAGACTTCTGTGGTTGAAAGGGACATAAATTACATCATGCAGTTCTAACGTGGTACCGACAACCAGTGTGTAAATCAGAAACACCCACTGAATTTACTATAAGGTCAGTAAAGACATAACAACAGAATGGAACTGATATATGAAACAGCTTCTGTAGGAATAATAAATGACTTACACGTTCAATGCAGTTCCCCTTTAACTAGCACTTGGTCAGTGGATGTTTTTATTGTCCAATTGGCTGTTCTTTCATGTCTTTATTTTGGGCCTTTTTGACTAAATTATACATAACTTTTTGGAACCCTAATTCACATTTTGTGAGTCAGCTGCCTACAAATTGACCTCTTCATTCAGTACAGTACTATAGGACAGTTTTGTTTTCCTGAGCAGACGGCACTTAAATGTTTTAGCTGAAAATCACTGAGCAGCTAACAGCCTTCTTCTGTTTTATCTCTGTTTAAAGCTTGTATATTTCCCTGAAACATTTGTGGATCTAAGGAGGAGGCTCCCAGGAGGGATCAACAGATTTGGTTGGGGACAAAGACTGATAGATGTGTAATATGTATCCATCATGCAAAATTGGAGTCTCCCATCTCTACACTTTAGGTTACATTATGAGTCCTTCAGATGGGAGGTTAACCTCTCTCTGGTCCCATCTGTCCATTTCTGATGGCTATGCAGTTGGAAGTAAAAATGTCATGCTGCTTTTTGAAAGAGTAGGAACTATCTTCTGCTATACCTGTCTTGAGGTGCAGCATGTCCCTATAGCACCCAGCTACAGTATTTAACCAACTACTCCAAATTGCTACTGCTTAGCCTTGCACTTACCAGCCTTTTCTCCCCCAAATTGGTGGTGGCAGCCCGCTCGGGTGGGGTTTGAGGGTTCAAATCTCAGAGCCTCCAGACATGGTGGCATCTGACAGTTTTGGTTCATAGCGGGAGAAGTGCAGGCAAAATGTACCAGAGTCAGTGGATTGTGGCATGCTCCATACCTGACTCTTGAGTACAGCTGATTGGAACATGTATCACACCAGCTTGAAGAGAACACCTTGTTTGGGCCAGAGCAGTGAGTTCCATCAGAGTGTTTTTAAAAATGTGTTTTCTTTCCCTTGGATAAAAAAGCCTCTTTTTTAATGTGCGCAAGACTCTGAAAGACTGTCTGAGGTGCATCACTTCCCCATAGCACTCAGGTACAGTATTTAACCAATTGCACCTGCCTCACCTTGCACTTACCAGCTGAATCACACTTTCCATCCCCTCTGATTGGGGGAGGCAGACCACTTTTGGGGGACTTAGGGTTCAGATCTCCTGGCCTCCAGACATGGCAGCATCTGACAGCAGAAGCTTGTAGCAGGCAAAATGTACCAGAGTCAGTTGAGTCCATGGATGGAGTGGGGCTGTGGCAAGTTACTTTGTTGTTGGTTATAACAAGTGCTGAAAATGTTTACCGTTGGATTTTTATTCATATGTGGCTTGTGGAGAATGCCTTAGGAATGACCTAGCAGGAGTGGGTAACCTAGGTGGGATGGAGGAACAGTGGGTGAGAATGAAAGGGAGCATAGTAAAGGCAACAAATCTTTAGTCAAACAAGTGAGCAAAGCAAGAGGAAAAAGAGACTGCTATGCTTTTCGAAAGAGGTGGCTGAAAATGTAAAAGCTAAAAGGGTAGCATTCAGAAATTATAAGGAGATGCAGAAGGACGAGGATAGGGAGGTGTAGCGGGGGAAACGAAGGGAAGCAGGGAAAACAGTAAGGAATGCAAAAGTGCAATCTGCAGAGAGAATAGCCCAGGAGGTAAAGAAAGGGGACAAGACATTTTTATGGCCATCCTGCTTTCACTTGAAAAATGGTGTTTCCATGGAACACATCTTTTAGAAGTTTTCAGTGTATCTTTCCATTCTGCAGATCTCTATAGCAGTTAAAAAAATGCTTCCTTCTTTCTGCTTAATTAGACTGATGGACACAGAACTCCAAGCTGCTTTTCTCTGACAGCAAATATGCACACCTTCCAAACAAATCTAAATATCTTTAAAACTACTCAAGGTGCACAAAAACAGCCAGTGTGAAAGTTGTTCAGGGCAAAAAGACTTTTCTCATGAGGGTAGTCACTAATCTGTATTCTTCGCATTTTGTAAAATATGGTCTTCCAAACAACCTCATTTTTTTCTGTCTGAGTAAACACCATAGGAGTCATGCCAAACAAATGTAAATACATCAAAAAGTATACAAGTTACCAATATACAACGAGTAGGACAAAATTACCTTTTAAATGAGTGTACTCACTAATCTGAATTAATTAGATTTATTTAAATATAGCCATCCATCGAAAGGTGAAAATTGTGAAGAAAAAATGAAAATTCAGGTAATCAGATGGCCATAGTTTAAAAATATCATTCTTGCAGTTTAATGAATAGGTTAGTTTGAACAGTCTTGTTGTCCTGAACAACTTTCATACACATTTATTATCTGTAAGCTGTATACTTTTAGAGATGTCTACATTTGTTTAGCATAACTGGGATAGGTCACCCTATCACTATACCCCAACTAAAGGGAACCAGTTCTTGCAAAGGACTGGTTTCCAACTAACTTCAGAGGCTTTATTGATTTAACTAACCTGGTACTGACTTTTCAGATGGAACCTTTTTATCAGGACCACCAAATAAAAGCTAACCTCCACCAGGTCAAATATCTCATAACAGCTCTAAATGGGCTACCTACACCTCAAAAAGGGTGAGCAAAATGCCCACCTACCCAGTTTCAGAGTTTACTTTCACAGATCCCAGTTTTAGTACCATTAGCATTATTTCCCATCCCACAAATTACTTTTCCACTTCCATTTTATTTGCATCCCTTTCTTTATTAATAGAATCATTACCTTTCTTTATGTTCAGGTATGACAACTCAGCCAACTGACTGTACTATTAATAGACAATTCTACAACATGGTAATTCCTTTAACCACATCTTCCTACTCTTGAGTCTAATACCCTCACATTCCTTTGCTTTTTATCTATAAGTACTCATTTGTTTAATCCAGCTTTCAATCTCAAATCTTTTCCCCACAGAATTATAATATGATAAAACATTTCTTCAGAACACACATTACCTTTTATACTTAGAGAAACTATATCTAGGAGGTACTTCCACCTCCAAGAATCTCTTCCCAGTCTTAATGTCAAATGGATATAGGACTCCACCCATCCTGACACCTCCTACCAGAAAATTCATTTTTATTCCTTGCAACTATTCTGGCTGCCACCCTAGTGGTTGCCACCACAATCTGACATGTTTTACAGGTCTTGCAGAACTTCACAACTTGTTTAATTATCCCTGGCCAGTAGAAATAGGATAAAATGTGATTTCACATCCCATGGCGTCTCAAATGCCCTTTCTTGGGATCAAAATATGCTGCCTGAAGAACCTGCAGTTGAAGAACCCTGGGCACCACCAACTGGTCTTCAGTACATTTTTCCCAGAATTTCTTGTGACGCCTATACAGGACCCCATTCTTTGTAAAGTAAAAGGGTCTAGCACTATCCAGCCTTTCAGCATTAATAGGCACATTATCAACCATGTTTACAAATGCAAATAACCTACATACACAGGTATCATTCATTTGGAGCGTACTCCACATTTGAAAATCAGTATTAGTTTTAGGCATTAAACATTCAGTCCCTTCTGGTCTTAAAAGGACCACTGGTTCTTCATACCTGCAATCTGTTGAACTTCCAGGACCCTTCTGGATATCAGCACACAAGTCCTTAAAATGTTCACATAGCTGACTCGGCTCTTCCTCTCACCTTTCAAGCTCTTTCCAGTTCAGGCAGTTGTACCTGCACTCTCTGATCATCATCCAACTCTGGCCCTCCACATTTTCCAGAACAGCCCAGAAATCTGCAGGGAGTACACCACAGGACTGCTCATCTGGGACATTGTCATCATTCTCCTTAGCATAATTAGATGGCACTGTTCCTTCCCCATCAGCCTCATGGTTCCCAAACAGTGCTTGGTTAACAGTCACAGCTTCCATCTGCTCCAGTGTCTGGAGTCATTGCTCTGCCACAGAACATTGTTCCTCAGCCTCTAGCCACTTTTGAGTCAGCCATTGCACCATCTTTGAGAGACTCATCAGCATCTCTCTCTCTCAGACAGCGCCTCCTCTGGTTCACTCTGTGAGTTCATTGCTGCCAACTCCACCAAGGACTTCACTTTCCCATGCAAAATTAACACAGGATCAGTTATTCAGTCATCAAACTGTTCAGACTTTTAGCTCTAGGGGCTTCCTGCACATCTCTCTTTTTTCAGTACCAGCACATCTAGTACGTGACCAGCCACACTTCCCCCCTGTTAGTGTGTTCTGGCATCCCACCACTGCCACCATATGTCATGGGGTTCAGTTAAGGAAGACAGCAGGAATCATAAAATATTGTGCAAAACACCCTGAGGTGTTGTTTTATTGCCAGTTATGTACAGGTGATATTTTCAGATGCAAACTTGTCAGGTTACTATAAGCAAAACAATAAAGAGTATGGGCTGGGAGCTTAGCTGGGAGACCTCTCACTATAACACTGCAGTTGGACCTTACAATGCCCTCTAGAGACCAGGAACTGAACCCATCGCATGGTATGGTCACCTTGCCAAAACTCCCTGGGTTTCTGCAAGTTCCTCTGCAGTCTGAATATCTGCAAACTCAGGCCTCTGCAGCTTCTCACCAGTCTGAGTCCTCTCCCTTTGGTAAACTATAGGTGAGCAGCTTCTAGCATCCAGGTAGCCCAAACCTGACCTTTGGAGGTCCAAGGCCAGTCCCAGGCCACAGTGGTTCCTCCTTGCTTTTAGGCTTTACAAGACTTTCAACCTAAGCTCCACCTTAAGCTTGCCTCACCTTCACCCTTGGGTAACCAAGATCTCTCTCACATTTGGCTGCTTCTCTGGCTCCACACTGCTTCTCTGGCTCCACACTGCTTCTCCCTGAGGTTCCTCTCTGCTTCCCAGCTCAAAATAAAAGAAAAACTGACTGTAGGTTACCTGAGCAGCCCTTATATACTGCTCAGGTGTAACATGATTTGTCAGTCATGTTCTATTAAACAATTAATGGAATGCAAGATTTATAATTCACACAGCTGCATTATTTTCAAGGAAATATACAGGATATATATAATATAGGGGCAATTGTTACACAATGCTAAACCCCTTACATAAGCATAAACACAAGAAAATACAAAATAATCTCCTTTACAGAAAGTTCATCCCTCTAAACTACTCATTTCCTGGCAGGACAAGACCCAAGCCATCCCTATATACTAATGCAATTAAGGGCCAGCCCTTCCCTAAGGGAACACCTTTCTAAAATGTCTGCAGCTGCTGAGGTAGCAGCAGCAGGAACACAGACCCAGGAGCTTCTGAACTCCCAGCTTCCAGGTACAAACAACCTTTAAAAAGCATAGATTCTTCTAGAGAAAAACTCAACCTATTTTAACTGTCATCCTGTATGCACTTTTATAGTTTATATATAACCCCTAGGTGGCGCTATCCCAAGGGCTACTATCCCTGCCCTTGGCTAGTATCAGGTTAAGGGCCTGAGTTCAAGCAGGTGCCTCCACGGAGGTCAGGGTTGGTTGTGGTCAAGCTAACCTGGGCACGGCTCCTCCGGACACTGTAACCGCCTCTTTTCCTTACTAGTGTGGCCAGAACAATACACAATAATCACTTTCACAATACCCTGATACACCACACAAGTACTCACACTGTTTGCACTTACCACCAGGGCTTTCCTCTGGCCCGGCCCTGGGGACCCCTGTAAAACAAGGTTATACACAGCAAATAATAGTAGTACAGTACTATTGCACAAACTGGAACCACAGTCAGGGTAAATGCAAAAAAGAGTTAGAGCTGATTTATTTAAGGGACTTGAACAAGGGAGGAGCATAATCAGGTTAATTTGCTTAAAGGCTGTATCAGTCAAACAGTTATGCATGCACTTCAGGGTCCATAAACAGTCACACACACTGGGTACCCAGATGGAGAATGGTGGGCTAGCCAGGAACGTTGCAGCTGGTTGGGGCCCTGTGATGGAAGAAAACAACATGCACAACACACACTATTTGTAATCTGGAGCCAGAGAGCTCAATTCATGAAAAGAAAACAACAAGACAATCAGGTAACACACTTTTAGATTTGGCTGTTGTTACAGGGAGCTACCCTGATGATTACTCACGATACCCAAGACTGGACACAGGCTGGCCAAAAATCGAGACAGCAGGTGGTTAATCTGGAGTGCCAGGAGAAGCAGGGCCCACACGATTCGCGAGCATCGTTCCTGTTCAAGTGTGGAGCAGGGGCTGATACCCAGGCAAGTTTCTTATCGATGGCTTTCTCTGTGCAGTGGGGTGGTCTGGTAGGGCCAGTGTGGCAAGGCCCAGGCCGTATGGAGATGAACAGATTCAGTCCGGTCGAGGCTGGATACAGCTTCCAGCAGACAGAACACAATTCATAGTGGGGAACCAAAATCACGACCCACTATAAACACACAGCACATTTACATGTAAGGGATTCTACTATACCAGGCAAACCACTCTCCGGTCACAATCATAAAGTCTCTGCACACACCGGGAGTTTAGGGGTAGCTGGAAATCCTGACAGGCCGATGCATTCAGCAAATCTTCGGTCTTCTTCAGGTTGATCCTGGTCACAACTCAGTGGCTTACTTCGTTCTCACAAACTCGGATTCTCTTCTCCCTCTCAGGGGCAGCAGGCAGACATACTGGCCACAACTCAGGCCTTTCCACAGTTCTCCCAGTGAAACTACTCAGGCGGCTGCTTGACTGTCTCAAGCTGTTGCCTCTTCAGCTCCCAACTGAGATCTGACTCAACTGCCAGCAAGCATGGGAATTTCCCGAGAATCCCAAAGGTTCAGTTGGCTGATCTGTCTTGCCAGTCACAACAAAGGCTCCCCCTTCAGGTGCAAAAAGGTGCCAAAAGCCCAAAACTACAATTCCTACAGATTTTGACTCCATGCTCCATTTTAGGTCCCACCAGTACTAATTGGTCCAATTCGGCAGTCCAGGACCAAGATAGTTGAGATAAACAAAACAGTCCTTGCTGCAAAGAAGGCAGGTTATACAAACTACATTATCATTATCACTCTAAATGATTTTCAGCAAATAGTTACATCTTTCAACAGATCTCCTCTCAGATTACTTATGACTGCAATCCAGGCAGCTCTTAAAGAGACCGTGCACAGAGGCTAACAGGCACTCTCTGGCAATCACATTTAAACTGCTAAAATGCAGGACACCAGGCTGGCAGTGAGCATTAAGGCAAGCTCAAGAAGACTTTTCAGGAACTTCCATTTGTAGGGGGTTACATATAGTTTTTACAAATCTCCTTTTCTAAAGCTATCAAATGCTTCCTTATATCATGTTTTGTTTCACAGAAAGATAGCCTCAGCTGTTTCCTAAAATCAGCAGCAGCCTGAAAACCACAAACTGTTTAGCACAGGTATATTTGCTTGTATTTATTACTGCTCAACACTTTGTTTATACTTGTACTGGGGTATCCTCCAATTAGTAACAAACTGCCATGCTCACACTCAAAGAGTTTCTACAGCAAGGAGAGCTTTATTCATTTAACTGGCAGGTTATAACCCTTGGGCAGTTTCTTTTAACTCTTATTTAAAAGCACAGCCCTCATTTAATGCTTCTTATGGTGATCTCTATAGATCAGCATGCCACATTCTTGGGGGGGGTATTGCAGAACACAAACTAGATAGACTACCTGGTAGTGGCCAGCTAGCAAGGCTCAGAGATGAATAACAAAATATGAAGTACTAACAGACTCACATAGAGGAAAGAAAAGGTAACTACAACTTTATTTTTACTCCAGGGACTACTTCATGCCTTGCATATCCCTAATTTGGCACTATGGGGTAAACTTTGTTGAAGCTGAGCTACTTTAACCATCACTACAGTTTTTCATCTGGGATAGGGTCACTGACCCTATCACAATAACTCCTATTATACCTCTAAACAGCTTCAGCTTTGCAAATTACTACGCCAAGACAGGATTAGTTTAATCAAAGAAAGCTATCCAAAGGTCAAATTTCACTGACTTGAAAGTTCACTCCCACAAGCTATAAACCAAGTGAAACTTCATTTTAAAACTGTGTGTGTGTGTGTGTGTGTGTGCTAGCATTAGTAAGTGACAGGGATTAAAAACACAAGGACAAATAAGCTTAAAGAGCAGCTGACACCGTCAAGAGATTTAACAAAACATAATATTTAGATAAAGTTCAGCTTGTATTTCACATTAGTTCATTATTCCTCCTCCCCATTATTTGTTGCTGAGGTCATTTGCATGAAAACAGGATTTTTGCTCCTGAAGAATTCATCTGTTTCTGTTGCTCTCTCCCTACCTGAGGTCACAATGCACTGCTTGTGATATCACAGTTACTCTCATGGCAACAGATTGTGATGGCCGCAATGAGCATTATGACATGAAGTAGGGAGTAAGCTATAGAGCAGATTAACTTTAAAGTAACTGCAAGGATAAAAATCATGCATTCATGCACATTTTCTCAGTAATAAATAATGTGGAGGAGAAATCTAGAATATATATAGAATTCAAGTATAGTTTTACCTAATTATGAAGTTTTCAATTAATCAATCAATCATTCAAAATCTTTATTTTGCCAGGCAGAATATCATTAAGACGAGCTCATTTACAAGATGGACCTGGGGCAGAACAATTGCCAACAGGGTTAAGACATAACAGGTTGAGTGAATGTACATAACAATTACATAGTAATAATAACAGCATAATAACATATAACCATCACATGTAATAAGATACTTCCACCAGAACATAGCAATAGGTTCAACAGGAGGTAGTGCCATTTAAATACAATTACATAGATACAGATATATGGATGTAAGGTAATGAGCTAAAGTTTATACAGTAAACATCATTGGAGGAGTCATAGTGAGCAGGAATGGCAGTTCCTCTAGCGTCAAAGTGCGAAGAAGATTGAGGTGTAAGAGTCCTTTGATAAGTACTGTAGGCATGGCCTGGGAAGTGGGGTGGGAAGGGGAGGGGGGTATAGGGAGTGAGGAGGGAAGGTCAGATGAGATAGGAGAGGGTTGGACATGATGGCCTAGGGAGGAAGGACTGTTCTAAAGGAGAAACACAACAGATGCCACAGGCAGTGGTTGGGGTTTAAGTCCAATATTTGAAGCAAAGACAGATCATGATGTTGGGACTTTGATTTGTACAATGACAGAAAGGGAGGACTCAAATGACACCTCAGGCAATGGTTGAGGTTTAAGTCCAGGATTTAAAGCAGTAACAAATCCTGATGTTAAGACCTTGACTTGAAACAATGACAGACCTTAGAGAAGGTCATCAGGAACAAGGATTTGAAGAGGGAGAACGTGACAGGGGAAGTGAGCCTTAAGGTCTTCTGGATCTTATTCCAGAGAGTAGGTAGAGTGAAGCTTATTGAGGCTCTACCAAAGCATGTTTTAACTTTAGAGATAGCCAGAGATAAGATGGTAAGACTTCTGAGGAATAGGCACTAGGATGCAGGAGTTAGGCAGCTTGTGAGGTACTGAGGTAATTTATGAGTGATTGCCCTATATGTCCATAGAATAGCATTCTTTTGCCTTCTGAAGCTAAGGGAGCTCCAGCCTATGGAAGAATAGAGGATGCAGTGGTATGTGTCATAAGGGGCATCTGAATGAACCTAAGGGCTCTGTGGTATAGGGTATCAAGCTTGGAGAGAGCTGTGCTAGTACTATGGCCATATAGGAAGTCTACATAGTCTAGGAGAGGCAAGAAGGTAGCTTGGACTAGGAGTTTTCTAGCCTCCTGGGTTAGTGAGTGCTTGATCCTGAAGAAAATACTAAGCCTTTGACACTGTTTCTTAGTGAGTTCTTCAGTGTGATCAATGAAGGACAATTTGTAGTCAATCCAGACCCCCCAGGTATTTGAATTGTTCCACGAACTCCAGGGCTTCTCCCAAAAGGGTGCTTATGTGAGATCACAGTTATTTTAAAGTTTCTTTGAGGTGTCAGTAGCCGTTCAAGCAATACATAGTAAATAATGTTAAAAGTCTTATAAATATAAAAATATATACGTTATGTAAAAAATAGGTTAGAAGACAACCTGCCCTATTGTAAGTTAAGCATTCACCAGCTGTTTCACACAGTGGTGTCAATCAAATTTACACAGTGTATTTATCAGATGCATTTTCTTAAACTCTATGTATAATAAGTCCATGTTACTCATGAATAGTCAAACTTATACTATTTTAAACTTGATACATCTGCAATTCTGTAACAAGTGAGTAGTATATGTGTACATTCAAAACCCAAACCTAACACAGATCTCCTTCTAACCGAGATATTGTTATTCTAATATGTCCCTGTATCAACATGTGTCCATATGTACCTAATCTGCTGTTGTATTAAATAACAGTTCTATAAATCTAAAACCAGAACAAAACGCAACTGACAGCTTCAGCTTTGATTGTCACAGTTAAAATAGGGATCCTTTAGAGGTATGAATATAATTTGTAAAAATAGAGACATTTCAAACAGCTGCACATAAGTAATCAATTCCTGTCCCCTTTAACTCAAGGGGTCATTTCTAAAATGTACAGATGAGCATGGGGACCACATTTTTCAGAGCATGCCACCACTGGCAGCAGCCACTTCAAGACTGCTACTACCTTCTCCTAATACAGTCAGGGGAAAACCAGAAGTAGTCTACCAGCACTGAGATCAATATGGTTAAGGCACATTTACCAGAAATTACTGCTTAGAAAAGAATGAGAAGGTAACTGTGATGACGAGCAAATCTGAGGCCAGATCTTTAGTTTGTTAATAGTCTCCTCCTGAGACTGATTTTCATGGTTGTGTGGGCCAAGCTCCATAGATGTTATGCCATCCTCAGATTTGTAAAAGAGCACTGTGGAAGCATGTAACTGGACCTCTGTCTGATGTTCTGCCCCAGTGCTGCAGCATAGTTTCCAGTAATTCTGCTTAAGCAGCCCTTCCCCTCTGCAGGCTGCATAAACATACCCACTTCCTGGCACACTACTTTTCCTTTCCGCAAGTGTGGACGTGATGGCCACCATGTGCAACATGGTGGCTAGGACTTAAACTGTACATGCATGAGTATTGTGCATATGTATGTAACCCCACACCATCTCTTTGGCTAGCTGGCACCCCCTCAAAACCACTGACAACTACATGGCATACAATTTCTTTTAGGCAGAACTACACTCATGGTACCACTCTAAGCTGGAATATATACCAGGCTCATTATCTAGAGGATGGAGGCTGGGGTACATATTAAAATGGACCTTTTATTTACAACTAGGTCCAGGAGAGGATGCTAGGCATATGCTATACCTAACTGCTGAGGAGCCCCAATAATGTTCACACTAGAAGCATTAGGCGGAATGTCCAAAGCAGTAACTGGGATTTTGCAGTATGACTTTATTTACTGATGTTATGGGTGGTCCCCAAATGTTTATCATTGCAATACAGGCACACTCTCTTTTGCAGGACACTTTGTTAGTCAGTACTGTTTTCCACAAAAACATCTCTATCTCTCTTCCAAAGTATATATGTATGGGATGTGCCACACACTTTAAACATTTTCCACACATTTCCATTTCCAAAGTGTATATTTATGGGATGTGCCACACACTTTAAAATCCTCCAGGTGCATGGCGTTGCTCAGGGAACAGTGGTACCTATACATGAACCACTTAGCCCTGTCTGAAACTTCAGATGGCATTCCTCATTCTTTGCCCCAAACAACCTCTGCCATTCCTTCAGGGTTACACCAAATGAGTCTCCAGTCCCCAATGAATTGCTAAAGACTCCCAGCTTTAACTTTAAATTCAGCACAGTTGTGCTGAAAGGGGTCCTGACTGGTGTGATCTAACCTTATCTAGGGCACACACCTCAGACAACTCCCTCAGAGAACAGTCTCAAATACTGTACACACAAATTAGTTGTTCCTTCCTCCAGTCATGGAAAGAACAAAAGGCACCTTTCTTACTCTGGTAGCCATCAGATTCTACTCATTATTCTTCCTTTATGGCAGCTCATGAACTTCAGGAGGAACCTCAGGGGACTGCTTGCCATGATCCACAAGAATGCATTACCTCTCACTTCCCTGAGTGAAACTAAAGAGTCCTGCAGACAAACTGAACATTTTACCAAACTAAGGTAAGAAATACCAGGGCTCCTTTGACAGAGCCCCAATGGCAGACCTCCTACCAGTCTAACTGCCACACTTGAACTTACTGATGAACATTCTAAGCTCCCCAAGGCAGCTGACTCAAAATGGTTTTGCTGCTGTGAGAGTTCTAAATGACATAATCATCTTTCTCTCAGGCTAGCTGAGTAAACAATGTCATTATGTAGAAAGCCTGTAATGACCTCCCCACCAGTTGCCTTTTCCTACCTGCCCAAGGCTAGTACAAATGGAATTCTAGTAACCCAGGGGACTGGGTTGTTACACATAGTTACATCGGCACCACCACATTAAGCAAGGCTAACTTCTAAGTAAACTGCACATGTGCGTAGTATCACACATGTGCAGTACTGTAATCACTGCAGTATTAGCTGACTCCTGTGCAGTGAGAGCACAGCATATTCTGTTCCTGCTCTTGCCGTTCCTAAAACTCTCCACATCCATATTGGCTTTGACCACAGCTTGTTTAGATGTAAGGAAAGAAGGAAGACCAGGGTAGGATTGTAAGGTTGGAAAGTGAAGGGGAGACTGTGTAGAGGGGACCAGAAAGGCAGACATCCTGAACAAATGCTTTTGTTCAGTGTTCCAGAAGGAAGAAGGAGGGAGGGCCACAAAAAGTGACAAAAGCTTTGTAGGGAGGAGGTGGATACTAGTCCTTTTTGGAGGCGAAGGGACTGCTAATCTGAAGGTAGACAAAGCAGTGGGGCTAGATGGGGTGCATTCAAGGTATTGAGGAAGCTCAGGTTAATACTGGCTACACCTCTAACAATTTTATTTAACAGCTTACTGGAAATAGGAGTGGTTCCAGAGGACTGGAGGAAGGTGGATATAGTCCCACTACACAAAAGTGGTTGCAGGGAGGAGACTGGCAATTATAGGCCAGTCAGCCTGACATTGGTGGTGGGAAAGTTAATGGAATTACTGCTGAAGGAAAGGATTGTGGAATATCTTGAATCCAGTAAATTACAAGACCCAAGTCAGCATGGTTTCACAGGATGAGGTCATGTCAAACAAATCAGATAGATTTCTTTTACTGGGTGACCAAGGAACTAGATCAGGGTGAAGCAGTGGATGTGGCCTACCTAGATTTCAGTAAGGTGTTTGACACTGTTCCACATAGGAGATGAGTAAGCAAGCTGGGTAGCTAGGAGTGTCTCCTAAGGGTAAACTGGATAAGAAATTGGTTAGAGGATAGGCAACAGAGGCGGTGGTAAACAGAGTTCACTGCAAGGAAGGGAGGGTGACCAGCAGGGTGCCTCAGGGATCAATGGTGGGACCAGTCCTCTTTAATGTCTTTATAAGTGACATTGCAGAGGAGCTGGAAGGGAAGGTCTGCCTCTTTGTGGACGACAACAAAATCTGCAATAGGATGGACACTCTGGGTGGGTGGAAAGGATGAGAAGAGACCTGAGAAAAATAGAAGAGTGCAAAGTCAGAAAGAAAACACCTTCTCAGTCACCAGTCCAAGAGAATAATAATCTTAATTTTATTTTTATTTTCCACTGTGATTTCACGTATAGCTTACGCTCCTTAAATAAATGTTTTTTTTTTGTAACATTTCTGAACATTGGTTCCTTCATCAGACTGTGGAGCTTTTCTCTATAAATATAAAAAAAATCTTTAATATTCTTTGTAGGCAAAAACAATTTTTGCTCAAATTGGCTTAAAAAAGGACAAGATGCTAAACAAACAGGTAGAACTAACCTGAAATTTCTGTATAAATCTGTGAGTTTTTAAATCTACAAATGTGCCTGCTATGGGGGCAGGGGTACTCTCTCTTGAGTTACAAGTCTCAGTCCTATGTTAAAAAATAAAAAATCAGTTTTAGGTTTTATAATTAAATAACAAATGGAGCATCTTATATTTCCAAAATTTCTAATATTTACCCTTAGGTTAACTTAGTCAATGAACATATGTTTTTATAGTTCACGTGATTTCTCCGTTTCCACTGTTAACCTGTAAACGAAATGGCACTATATATTCTTGGAAAAAATCAGAGCAACACACCAATGTTTTTGATTTAAATGAAACCTATACTTCTCCAGGTACTTCAGACTCAGACAGTTTTGAACCACACATTAATAAAGATTTCTCAAATAGAAGATTTTTTAACAAATGCAATAAGCGCTTTAATAGGCCTTATAGAAGGTTTTTACACCTAGGGGATATTATTACAGTGTGATTATTATGATGATAGTATGCAAGAGTGGCAACAAGCAGATAGATCATGAGAGAGGATTTTCAGAGGGTACAGAGCAGGCAGGTCCTTCTGGTTTACAAAAAAGAGAAAAGGATGTAGGAGATGGAGGAAAAGAAAGAGAAAAAGAAAAAAGAGAAAAGGATATAGGAGATGGAGGAAAAGAAAGAGAAAAAGAAAAAATACACAAATTCAGGTTGAGACAACATCAAAATTAATTGTCTTTAATTTATCATCATGACCCCTTAATACATTAGAAACTAAGGTACTAAGTTTGGGCCTGTCTTCTAGTTTAACTGAAAGATTGAATTCTTTTCAGTTAAAATTAGATCTTAAGAAATTTTATCGTAAGATCCATTTGAAACATTTCTTTGGAACACGGACACAGATATTGAAAATGAAAAGGAAAAGAGGGAGAGATACCTGTGACATAGACAACCAGCTGTGAGTGCAGTATCATTTCTTTTTAATATAAAATGTATTACTGAATGTCTCCTGCTGAAAATCAAATGCTCTAGGAGTGACCTCACTCATCCCCCAGATTTCAGCTGAGAGATGGAAGCCATAAAAAAATGCCAACAGCATGTGAGTTCACACACACTCAGTTTTAGAGACAATGTGTTACATGGAAGACTTTAATCAAGGATCCTGTTTCTCTGAAGTCAATTACAGACTTGTTTAAGTTAATTTTGTTAGAGAGAAATCATAAAGAAGGTTTATGACATTGGAGGAACCTAGGTTATTACACAGGGTGCAAAGTTGTAAATGCTCCTATGAAGCCTGTGTGAGGGAGGATGCAGCATGGGATCAAACAACGTGGCATTTGAAGGACATGAATTATGCTGAAGTTGCAGAATGTACTACTTCTGTATTAGATATATATTTTCATATATCCTGACAGGGAGGAGCTAGGTGACCTCCTGAAAAGAGGTGGGTAAAAGCCAGCTTTTAATTTAGTCTGTTTTACTTCACAGAGACACATTTTACCTAGACTCTGACCACGAAACATCTTGGGAGCACTTTTAAGCAAGTATTTAGAGACTTAAGTACTGAAGTAGGAATTTGTACTGTTTAAACCTGTTTTGTTTAAGTGATTTTATGTCTTGGGCTACAAGAGTTCTGTATTTTGTGTCTCACATATTTTTAACTATTTTAGTAAAATTATTTTTTAAACTTACTTGGTCTGTCTTTGACTTCTTTTTATTTTGTAAGAAAAGTACATGGTTATTGTAGATACTAAACATAAGCTTGAATGGTGGTACCACACTGGAAAGAGAATGTTTTAAATCTGAGGTCTTTATTAAAGTTTTTAAGGGTTCATCTCTGTATTAGCTGGTTAGGTGCCCATAGGCAAAGATATCTGGCCCACAGACAGATATATTCTGAGCTGTGCATTGGGTATGCTAACAAGAGGATAACAGTTTGAATCCCTCCAGAACTTGAGACCAAATGCATACATGTGATATGTCCAACTTGCTTAAGAGGGAGATTTGGGTCAAATCAGGAGGGAGATTGGCCTGCTAGTAGGGAGATGCTGTAACGTCGTGAATTTGTCCTTAAATGGCATCAAAAAAATAAGAAAAAAGTCATTACAAAAATTTAATGTATTTCATTTTGTCAAGAATAAGCACTAAAAAGAATAAACAACTAGTTATATAAAGTTATCAGATACATTGTTCATTACTGATTTAATTTTTATGTGTCTTTATCTGCCCAAAAATACTGGATATTTTGGACAGAATTTTACTTAAGCAGGAGATTTTGTTTTCCAGGAGGGAGGGAGGAGTTCAGTCAAAAAAACAGGAGTCTCCTGCAAGAAGAGGGAGATAGCACATGTATGCAAATGTTGATCTGAACTCACAAAACAGACAAGAGGGTTACCTTGTCTGTTACACTGTTCACACGACTGCGCTCAGAGGTTGACACTTTGGGAGTAGAGGCCTGACCTGCTGAGTGGGTTTGTGACAATACCTTTTAAAACAAGCTTTAGGTACAACGTCACAGTTTGACCCTGGGGTCTAACACCAGCAAATATAATAAGTTTTATTGAGAAGGTAAACATGGAAATAGAGAAAATAGTTTCTCAACGTAAAACAGTGTACCAAAATACAATCTCACCAAACAGGAGAAAGAAGCTTTGGATAACCTTAACAAAGATGAAAATATTATAATTAAACCAGCAGATAAGGGAGGGGGAATTGTGATTATGAATAAAGAAGATTATAGAACAGAATGCCTACAACAACTCTCAGACAAAGCTACTTATGAAAAAATTAGAAATATACCTTTTACTGATTTGAAAACAAAATAAGGAAATAATTATGGGGAAAATGATAGGGTATAACTGAACAATGGATTATGGAAGAATTGATAACTAGAACACCGAAAATTCCCATATTCTATTGCCTACCTAAAATAAATAAGAGTATGGAACAACCACCAGGAAGACCAATAATATTGGGTATAGGGCCAATTATAGAACCCCTGTCAATTTTTGTTGATCATTATTGTAAACATTTAGTAGCGAACACCTGGTCCCATCTTAAAGACAGTAAACACTGTATTCAGATCATAGAGAAACTAAATAAGTCAAACAGAGATCTAAATAATATAAAACTAATAACCCCGGATGTAAAAAGCCTTTATAATAGTATTCCCCATGATGAAGGTTTAACAGCTTTAGATTATTTTCTTATTCAAAGAGAATGTAATGCACCTGACAAAAACTTTCTGTTATAACTAACTTGATTAGTTTTAGAGCAGAATTATTTTATGTTCGAGGACCAAAATATTTACAAAAGAATGGATAGTCATGGGAGCCACTATGGCTCCCAGTTATGCCAATCTTTATATGGCTTATTTTGAAAAACAGCACATAGAATCAGACAATAACCCCTTTCTATTACATATTGTTTTATTTAGAAGATTTATTGATGATATATTGATTTTATGGGATGGCACTGAATGACAAGCAGTAGAAGTCAAAGAGTATTTAGAAAGAATGAATAAAGATTTGACATGCACAGTGATTTGTGATTCAGTAGAAATTCCTTATTTAGATCTGAAGATTATTAAAGAAGGTGGTCAGTTATTTACAGGTTTGTATAGAAAAGAGACCACTAGAAATACTGTTCTTCATGCAAAGAGTTTTCATCCCAATAATCTGAAACAAAACATTCCTTATAGTCAAATGTTAAGAGTTAAAAGAAATAGTGGAACACTACAGAGGTGTGAAATTAATTTGGAAGACTTATCGCAAAGATTTCGGGAAAGAGGTTATACAGAACAAGTAGTGAATTATGCAAGGCAGAAAGTGCAGAGAGTAACACGAGATGATTTGTTAAAAAATAAGGATGCAGGTTTGAGTCCCAACACAGAGAAGATTACTATGTCGACTCAATACTCTGAAAGCTTTGGAGCTATAAAAAATATACTTTCTAACTGGCATATTTTACAAACTAATGAAACTGGGTTAAAACTCTTTGAGAATAAACCATGGGTTACAGCACATAAAACAACTACTATACGTGATAAATTAGTAAGGACTCAGCACTGGAAACAAGAAACTGGGGTTCCTCTTGGTTAAAAGTGATGTTAAGGATTTTTCCATGTGGTAATTGTGTTCAATGTAATAATGGTGTCAAGAAGAAATATATAAAGAGCACTTGGGATGATAAAAATACAATATCAAAGATTTTGTAACATGTAACAGAATATGTTGTGTATTGTATTTATTGTCCCAGTGGTCTGTATTATGTTGGTGAAACCACTAGAGCTTTAAAACTGCATATACCACAAGCCCCCTCCCAAGCTTATCTATGCCAGAGTTATGAAACAAGGGCACCTCCAGCTGTTAAAATCCCATCTAACCAGGCTGAACTGGGCAGTGCTTGACTCTCAATGACACCAACAAACTCTGGACCTATTTATCCAACGCTTCAACAAAGCCTGTGACATCTATGCACCAGTGAAAAGATGAAGGTCAAAGGACAGACCAACCCTGGTTACTACTGACCTTTAACTCTGCTCAAACACAGAGACCAGCTCTGCATTGTGCTTGCAACTCGGCCTGAAGTAAACATACAGTTATACAAAGCAGCCAGAAATTATTGCACTCGAAGAACGGAATGCTAAACGCAGCTATTACAAAGAGGCTCTGACCAACTCTTGGGCCAGGGAAACAAACTCTGGAACAACATGAAAGAACTCTCAGGCAAAATCCTAAAGCACCACCCACTATGCTCAACCTTCATGGCACTCCTACACTCGACCTAGGCATCATCACCAGCACTTTTAATAATGCATTTACAAACCTGGACAGTGTCCTTCCACCAAATTTTTTCGACCTCCTCCAGCTCCTCCCAAGTTACCCCCAACTAGAACATACAACCCCAAAGTTTTTTAAGGCGGTCCCACCACAAGTAGCTAGAAAATACATTAAAAGGCCAATATACGGATTGGACTACTACACAAACACAAGCACTGTATGCCTGTGGATGCCCTTAAACTAGCCATCTACAGCTCTGTCACCTCTATCATTGACTACGGCCTTGCCATCTATGGCTCTGCCCCAACAAGTGCCCTCCACAGGATCTCAGTTGCTCTTAACAAAGCCTGTAGACTACTGATGGGTGCAGCCTGACAAACTCACACCTGTGACCTCTATGCACAGGCCAGCTGGCTACCCCTACGCAGCAGAATACAATACCAGACCTGCTTACTTACCAAAAAGATTCTCCTTGGTCTCATGCCACCTGGTGTTAGCTCACTCCTTACTACCTACAGTGGCACTCAACAAACACGTGGTGCCCAATCTCTAACCTTTCAGGCTCCCAGATGTCATACCTCCATGGGTCAGTGGTCCTTTATCTATAGAGCCGCTCAATGGTTCAATTCCCTCAATAAAGAAGCACTTTCCTCTACTACACTTGGACCCTTCAAAAGGAATCTCAAACTTTACTTCACCTCTACTACTCAATGTAACTGCTTCTTTGAACAGAGATCTCTCTAAACACTTCCCAGCTCACTCATGTCTCACAGCCCGCCCCCTTTCCCAATCTCATTCCCTCTGGCACTGGGCCTTCCTTGTAACTCCTTTCCTGCTTCACATCTCCACTGGTACAAGACATTTTCCACCACCATCGGACAGTGGCCCATTAGCCTGCCAACTTCCTCTCCCGGTCGCATGCCTGCAATACTAACTGCCTATGGTGCCCTCTATCTCTTATTGTTACCGCAGCCAGCTGCCTACTCAAGTTGCTCGTTTTATGAATATTATCTCAAAGTATGTTATAACTGAGTATCTTTAATTTTTATTTTAGTTGTTTTGGTTGTTTATTGTGCATTCTTTTACTACCACTGTATGTATGTTGACCCTCATCCTTTGATGTGGAACCTTTGTAAACGAACAGTTTCTGCTCAAAGGTATTTGTAATCCAAGAATTTAATAAATAAAAACAACGCATTGAACATAACGTTTTTTTTAATATTTCTAGAGAAAAGCTCCACAGTCTGATGAAGGAACCAATGTTCTGAAACGTTATGAAAAAACATTTATTTAAGAGGAAAGCTATAAGTGAAATCACAGTGGAAAATAAAAATAAAACTTAGATTATTATTCTCTTGGACTGGTGGTTGAGAAGGTGTTTCTTTTGACTTTGCAACTGTATCCATTTCATCACCTTCTCCCTCATTTGAGGCTTTATTATGTTTATATTAAAAGGAACCTTGGGAGACTTATTTGACTGACAAAAATAGAAGAGTGGTCAAGGTGTGGCAGTTGGGTTTCAGTGTGAAAAAGTGCAAAATAATGCATTTAGGGCACAGAAACCCAGAGTCAGAAGTACAAAATGGGCAGAGTGTGTGTGACCACCAAGCAGGGAAAGAGACCTGGGGTAATCGCTAGGATGACCTGAAGGTGGTCAGGCAGTGCGCAAGGCAGTATGGAGGGCAAGTGGGATGTTGGGGTGTATAGGAGGTATCACCAGCAGAAAGGGGAGGTGGGGTTGGCTCTGTATAGATCACTGGTAAGATCCCACCTAGAGTATTGTGTCCAGTTCTTTTTTTTTGTATAATATTTTTTATTAATTTTTCAAGCAGAACAGATAGGTGTACAGATTACACAATTTTGCATCTTACTTCTTCAAATTGATGACATCAAGACTTACATACATGGAACCATCAAGCACAGAATAACATTAATTTCTCCTAGTCCCCCCCTCAGAATTATAGCCAATAGGTAATAATTAAGCAAGTTAATTAATCATCTGTATTCATCCATTGCACTTTTTAATGTGCAAAATTATGCTCATGGCCTAGTGTAAAGTACACCCTAGAGGTGGCAGAATGCCATGACAGTTGGAAGAGAAAGAAGATAGAAAAAGATATGGGGGAGAGAATATTCATTCTGCCATTGGACAAGTTGTGCTTTTCTTTTTGGTTTTGCTAGTGATTTTAAAGTTTATATATAAGTATGGTATGATTAGAGTAGCTTTTTCCTATATGTAATGCATGCGCCCTGGCTCACACCTTACCGGTGAGTTTACATCCCTCACTACCTACCACCCTCATGCAGGATCTGTGATTCCACCACTGTGAAGGATGCAATAAAGCCTGCCCATTCTGTTAGGAATCTTTCTTCCTTGCCTTTCAAAGCATATGTTAGCCTATCCGTAGCTAGAGTGATCACCAATGAGTCCCTCCTCATCTGGGATGTGGGTGTTATACCCAAAACCCAAGTGTTGAGAATCATCTGCCTAGCCACTACTAGGGGCCACCCTCAAACATCTGGGGTAAAGGTCCCATTCCTCTTCCTCTCCTACCTCCATCCCAAAGAGGAGAGAGATGGGTGAGAATCCCACCCCTCTATTCCAAATCTGAGATCCCTCATGTGTGATGTCTCTCCAATAGGACTGTGGTTTCGGGCATGCCCAAAAGTAATGAAAGCATGTGCCCTTAGATGTTATGCATCTCCCACACCTATCTGAAACTCCCAGATAAAATCTGTGAACCACACTCGTTTGGTAGTACAGTCTATGGATAAATTTATATTGTGTTTCCTTAAACCTGTTGCATAATAATAGGCCCCCATGTGGGATGAGATTATTGTATTTCAATTCCATCTATTATGGGAATCCCTAAATCTGCTTCCCGCTGAGACCTGGTTTTCCTGGAATGGTCGTGGAAGTATACTCTGTCCAGACTGGCAGCTCTCCCTACCAAACCCTTTTCCTTCAATCTTGCTTTGAGTAGTTCTTGCTCCGTTGCTACTGTTCTGGACTTTTCCCTGGTTGTCCTGTTTAGGCTGCTATGATAATTTCTGACTTGTAAATACCTGAACAGATATGCCCCAGGTAGCCCCAAGGCCTCCTTCGCAACCTCGAAGGTATACAAACCTTCTTTGCTCTACAGATCATCTATGCATCGAATGCCCTTTTCTTCCCATGCTGCAAAGTCTGTGTCCTCGAGGCCTGGTATGAATTCTGGGTTTCTAGCTATTGGTGTCAGCAGAGAGTGTTCTCCTGCTCCTCCCCCTCCACCTCTTGATTGCCTCCCCAAGTATCCAACACTGGCAAAACTGGAGGAATTGGGTTAGGGAGTTGTCTGTAAGCACTGTACCCCGTCTTGGTCAAATATCGTTAGCCTGCCAGGCAACCTTCTTCCTCTAATTCCAACCAGCAGTCAACCTCCCTCTGTTGACCCAGTTATGAAACTATCTATACTGGACAGCCAAAAGTTCCCCTAATGTCGAGAAAATCAAGTCCACCACTCTCTTTAGTATGCTTTAGCCTATCCAGCTTCATTCTGACCTTTTCCTCTCCAAATAAAGTCTGCAAACCTTTTTCTAACCTGTGGATATCTCAGGCTCTTTGGGACATCGGACCATCTGCAGGATGTAAAGTATTCTCAGTAATACATTCATTTTTAAGTTAATGCCACTAAGCCACGTATATTGGGAGAGCCCTCCATCTTACGAGGTCCGCTATAACTGTATCAAAAGGGGTGTAGTTCCAACAATATAGCTTAGTTAATGTCTCTCCCACCTTAATCATTAAGTAAGTACAATTACCCTTCATCTTTTTTAGACCCCATACATGACTGGAGACTCTGTCCATTTCCTCTCCCAAAAACATTATTTCAGATTTTTGGAGGTTAAGCTTGTATCCCGAGAAACAAGCAAACTCATTAATAATTTGGAGGAGAGCTGGTGTAGATTCTCTAGGGCATATAATAAAAAAACAACAGATCATCTGCATAAGGAGTGATTTTATGTTGACCACCCCCTTATTTCCTGGGATCCCCTGTATTTCCCTGCTCTCCCATATCTTGATAGCCAACAGCTCAATAGCTATAGCAAAAAGAAGAGGGGAGAGGGGGCACCCCTGCCTAGTACCCCAGAACAATTCAAATTCCTCTGAGGGCATTCCATTTACTAACACCTTTGCCCTTGGTTCCACATATAACATCTTTACCAGGGTCACAAACCCATCTCCAAATCCATGCATGACCTTAAAAAAGTAATCCCATTCAGTTCTATCGAACACTTTCTCTACGTCCATAGTCAGCACACAGGCCTGGCCAAGATGCCAAGTACCCCACCACACTACATTAAGTAATCTTCTCATATTATGGTAGGAGAGCCTATCTTTCATAAACCCCGACTGGTCAGGTTGCACCACATCAGGAAGCACCCATTCCAGTTGAAGGCCAATACCTTGGCCTTGATTTTGCAGTCATAATTGAATAGGAGATGGGTCTGTATGACAAGCACTCTGTACCATACTTGCCAGGCCTCATCAGCACACATGTGTTTGCTTCCAGGCATGTTTTGGGAGCCTCTCCCTAGCCTCTTCCATGAGTGCTCTCATCTGTTCCACAAGATCTCCTTTAGAACTTTATGGATATTCTACCCCAAACCTGTCTGGTCCCCTGCTCACCTGGTTTAAGGCCACTTATTGCCTTCACATAACTTCTGGGTAGTGATTTTTGCTCTGAACATAGCGTTCTCTCTGCCTCATTTAAACTAGGGATATTCATGTTCTTCAAAACATTTTGTGTAAGTTCTTTTGTGCTTTGCATTCTTGATATAACGCACTATAAAAATTCTTAAGCACTCCCAGATGCTCTAGCTGTCATGCACTATCTCCCTGTGAATTTCTGATGGTCACTACTTTGTGTCGAACTCTCCCCTTCATGAGTTTTACAATAGTTTGTTTGTTTGTTGCCCCATTTGTATATTCTCTGTTTGGCGAAAAAGTCTGGCCTGGGCCTGTCCTGTATAGCACCCATTTAAGGATTCTCTAGCTAGTGTCAGCTGTCTCTTCTCCTTTCTCCCATCTTTCGACCACCAGCTGTCCTAGGTCTTTTACCAACCATTCCAGGTCCTCAACCTTCCTACATCTTTCCCTTTTTATTTTAACCTTGTAACTAATGATTGCTCCACTCATGTAAGCTTTACCAGCTTCCCATAAGGTCCCCTGTGATTCTACTGTCCCTTTATTTGCTGTAATATAGTTCTCCCACTGCTCCTTTAAGTAAGTTCTAAATTCCTCCTTCACTAATAAGTATGTAGGGAAACTCCAGCCACCTCTGAACAGCTCCTTAGTCCCTAACTTTAATTCAAACTCTACCATATAGTGGTCAGAGATGCATATTGGGCCATGTGATACATCCATTACCCTTTCATATGATGTACTAGGAATATAAGTATGATCCAGTCTAGGCCACGAGCCATGGGGCAAGGAGTGAAAGCTTTATTCTCTAGCACCTGGGTTTGCTGTCCTCCAACTATCCGCTAGGTCTCGGTCTATCAGTCCCCTCGCCTATGCTTTCGTGGCCCTATTAGTTAATTTCTTATTGCCTGAATAATCCATGTCCACGTCCATGATACAGTTAAAGGCCCCCCAATTATCAGATTGGGGAATTGCTCTCTATGAATCAGGTCTAGTACCTGCTGGTAAAAACCAGGTTCAGATATAGATGGTGCATATATACTACCTAACGTAATTACCTGTCCTCTTACCCTCCCTGTAACAAATATGTATCTGCCTCCCAAGGTGTCTCTCACCACTCGGGTGACCTCTGTGGGAAAAGTTTTATAAAATAGTATTTCCACACCCCATTTGTGTGATGTGTATGAGGCTGCATGGCGGGCTCCTACCCATCCCCCTGCTAACTTGGCATGCTCCTTTAGGTTCAGATATGTTTCTTGTAATAGAGCTACTTGGGTGGATTTTTTTTTCTCTAGGGCTGCAAGAACCTTAGCCCTCTTTATTGGCGAGGTGAACCCCTTGACATTCCATGAAATGATTGCATCACCTCTTAGGGTGGCCATTTTGATATGTTGTCAGGTTCACTGGGCCATTCTAGCCCCTGTAGTTGCCCTTGAGTACCAACCATATTGTTAGTCCAAGTGCAGTAAAAAAACATTGGCAGAATGATGAAAGAGATATCTTAACAGTAACATTAGGCAATGAAGATGCCAAAACAGACAAAACATTTGGAAACTTTAACCCCAAAAAACAATCCCCCTTTCTCCCCCCCCATCTAGAACAGCTTTATATAGAATTTTCATCTGATCCTGTGTATTAGCTTTGACTTGACCTCCTCCTCCTCCCTTAATTAGAAACCTTCATATGAACTCACTCGTGACAGTTCTCTCTAATACCTCATCGCCCCCTCCTCCACACCACTTAACCTTATGACTTTCCAGCCCTCTAATAACGTCCTCTAAAAGTATTGACTTTTGTGTTACCCCATAAGTCCCCTGGTTACCCTGGGCTGGCAGTATAGCCTAGAGGTTAGAGGAACGAGGGTGTGAACGAGCTTGATACATCCAGCAGACCAGACCTGAGTTGCATGTTGTGTGACTCTGAGCAAGTCACTTAACCACCCGGTGCTCCCAGGTCGCCCCTGAAAACAGGCACTTGTGCCTAGTGGGCCTTACCCGGTTACCAAAGACTAAAATAAAAACAAAAAAAAGTGTCTCACTCCCTGGTGTGCTTATGCACTCCTTTCTGCCGCTCCCCCTGGTTCTGGGCACTAAGGGACTGATTGTGGCCTCAGAACCATTAAAATCTGACCCTCTGTCCCCCTGTCCTCCTCATCAACTACGTCTGACCCCAGCAGCCCTCTTCCCTTCAAACCAGCTCCCCATGATTACAACGTTATTGCTAGATATTTTCCCCTCTCCCCTTCCCGCACTCCCAAAATTTGATTCTTTTAGCTGTATTTCTCTCCCCCTCTTTCCCCGAGGCCCAGGGCCAAAAAGGGGAAGAGGCTCACACACCAAAGAATTCTACTTGTCCCAGTCATCGATGAATCTTTTAAGCTTCTCTGGCTCCCAGAACGAGTAGCTGGTGCCTTCTAGTTTCACTCGTATCACTGTGGGAAAGGCCATAAAGAACTCAATTCCATTCCTGGAGAAGATCCATGCAAGGTTGAATTGCTGCCTTTTTTCCTGCACTGTTACTGAGAGGTCCTGGTGGATGTGAGCCTAGCCCCATTGTAAAGCAACTCTTTTTGGCCCCGGCAGCCATGGACGGCCTGGCGATCACGAAATGGTGCATCCTGAAGATGATTTGTCTCGGTGGCTGATCTGCAGGAAGTCTGGGTGCTAGGGCTCGATGGGCTCTCTCAATTTTAAGCCTCCCTCCCTTTACAGTGTAGTGTATTGTAAAGGCTCCCTGAGCTCAGGAAGGGCACCTTATATAAATAAATTTTACTTTACTACTTTACTTCTATTCTGAGCAATTTTGGCAATTCTTCTGCACAGAATTCGAGAGTGCTTTCCCCTCTTTGCTCTCTAATAATCCTCATAACCAGAGATTACTTCTCCAGTTATAATTTTCTTGATAGTTGAGGGATTCCTTCAAGGCCTCTAGTTCCCACTCGAGCTCGCCATTTTCTCACCAAATGTGGTGTCCTCCAGATATGAAATTCTTTGCTGCAGCTCCAGGACTTGTTCTGATTGCTGCCCAAGTTCTGAGGTGAGAGTGCCAGTTTTATCCTTGAACTGATCTTAAGAGACTTGGACCCTTCAGGTTCTGTTCCATAGTCCTTCCAGACATGAGTTCAGCTGCCGATAGAAATAGAGCCCATTCTGCCACTCACCACACTGTCTCAGGACTGTTTTTTTTTTTTATTTTAAGCGGATTGTTAGGATGATTTTCCTGAAGCCAGGTATTCATCATATTCACCAGATGAAGATGCACTGATACTACCAAAAAGTTTTTAATACCGCTGGAAACACAACATTTTTAACTTTATGATGCAGAGCGCAGAAGGTGTGCATCTGGTTTGTTCAGTTGCTCATGAGCACCCCCGTGTCCAGTTCTGGAGATGACATCTGTGGAAGGGTGTAGATAAATTGGAGGCAGTCCAGAGGAGGGCAACTAAAATGGTCAGGGTCTGCATCAAAAGCCCTATGAGGAGCAACTAAAGGACCTCAATATGTACACCCTGGAACAGATGAAAGAGAGGAGAGATATGCTAGAGACCACTAAATACCTCACAGGGATAAATAAGGTACAGGAGGGGAGTATTGTCCTGAAGAAAAGGTGCTCAAGAATAAGGGGACATGCTGTGAAGCTAGAGGGGGTAGATTGAGGAGAGATGTGAGGAAGTACTTCTTCACAGAAAGAGTGATGGCTTTCTGGAATGGTCTTCCAGTGAAGGTGGTGGGGGCAAAAGCAGTGGTGGCGTTCAAGTATGCATGGGATAATCACAAAGGAATCATAGTGGAAAGGAATGGGGAAGGGAGAAAGTGCTGTAGATTGGGCACAGTCTAATGTAATAATGTAGGTAGGGAGAAATGGGCAGACTGTATGGGCCAGGCCGTCCTTATCTGCCACCAAATTCTATGTTTTGACTAAAGTGTATTATCCAACTACCAGAGGAACACTGATTTAAATTTAGTTTTCTGCAAACACACTTACGTATACCAGTGTTTATGTTAAGTGCATTAGCTTGTTTGTTCTATAACTGAGCAACCTGATTCTTGAGGGTTGTTACAGGCTACAAACTTCCATTCTGTTTTGGAGTGGTAAAATGCTCAGTACAAAAAATTACCTACTTTTTTTTTTTTTTATTTGGTATGCTTTATGGGACATGAGCCACTGAAGGCTCAGCCCCTACCCTCTCTGGTTTCCCACCTCGCCCCCTCGGACTTTACCGCCATGGATGATCCTCCTGGCTTGCCCTCCAGGGTGAGTCTGTCAAACCAACGTGGACCTTCATCACCATCGGTACAAAAGTTTTAACGGGGAGTGCCTACTGGTATTGCCTCTCTGGCTTACCCCCCTGGGAGGGGTGTGGGGCCAGGTCAGGCAGGATGGACAACAGTACTAGGTCGCTGTCAGAGTGCCACAGTGGGCGATCGAGGCTGGAGGAACAGGGCATCATTAATGGTGGCTGGGATACTTTTAGAATAAGGGATCCCATGGGGGGAGGGGGAAGAAGTCGTGCGCAGTGATGTGGGAGCACTGAGTGCTGACATCCAGCACTCCTCCTCCACACCATCTAGGCCTTGGTAGCTGCTGATTCTCAGCCTCTCAAGTGTCAGACATGCACCAAGTGCTCTCCCACCCTCCCCTTGGAGAAGGAAAGCAGTCAGAGGGACTCTCAATCCTTCTCCCCTGGCCGGCTCTCCACCTCCGAGTCTGTTCCCAAACCCAAGATGTTGGCGGCCAAATGGAAACCTTACTGCTGCACAGGCAGGCTGGCCTGAAATGATCTACTTTGTTTGAATCAGGCTAATAAAGAATGGTTTCAGATATTGTTTCTGCTTCTGGCAGGAAATATTCAGCTAAATCCTGGCCCTGATATTCCATGATATTACTAAAAGTGGTTGTGACGCTAGATTAACACATACACTGTCTTTTTTAAGCAACAATATTAGGAGCTTGCTTCCTGTGATTGACCATTTTTGGACTTGGTTCTGTAGCAATGCCTTCGACATTGTTACAGTGTTGGAGACATGGGTATCCAATAAAGTTTTAGACACAGAACTTGAAATAGATAATTATAACCTGTGAGGTTCTTATCTTTAGTAAATCTAATTTGTCAGTGACCCTGGATCAATTTAAAAATAATTATTTAACTTGTGATTTCCTTCCAGTTAGTTTGCATCGGGGTTGGGGGGGTTGTTATTATATTTGTTTGGCTACTTTTCACATCCCTCCAGCCCATTTTAATGAAGACCTCTCACTGATATCAGAAAATAAAGCCTCAAAACACAATGCTAAAGAACTTATTCTAATGGGAGCTGCTCACATTAGTAGGAAGGATAAATCCAATTTGAAAATTAAGGATTAGTTAGTCTAAACTTATTTCAAGTTGTTACCTCATCAACAAGACATGACTATAAAGTTGGTACTGAATCTTTGATAGATTAGGCGTTAACAATGAGATCAGACAGAATTCTGAAGGCTATCCCATACAAGATAGTTTAAGTGATCATTGCCCTATAATTTACTTATGGAGTGCCTGAAAGCCTAGAGCAGCTACTATTACTATCACATCTAACTCTATGAAAATCTTAATTTTGAGAAATTTAGGGCTGTAATAGCCAGTTTTGATTGGTCTTACCTATCTGTAATACCAAATGTTGACCTCATGCTGGATTTTGTTGCTCAGGAATTTACTAAGGTTTTGTTAGATTTACCCTTTTGCATAAGCTCTGTGTTAAAGAGCATTGCCCTAGTTTTCTCCATCCATGTGGCTGTGCTACATTTTGCTATGTTTGTCAGAGAATCTACACTCAGATAACCATCACATTCTGATATCCATCCCTGACAGTGGGAACAGATGGGATCAGATATCTGAATGCTGACTGCACAAAAGGCTTAGGAAAGGGAAAGGGAAATTATTTAACCAGGAAAGGCACACTAAGCCAGAGCTTGTTTCAGGTGTGACCTGGGAGCACAAGGAGTTAAGTGACTTGCTCAGGGTCACACAGTATGCAAGTGGAAGCTGTGGGATTCAAACCCAGGTCTGGTCTGCTGGATGTCACCAGTTGCAGCTCAGAGCCTTAGACCACCGCGCCATACGCTTAGAAATCTCTGCAAGCAGCTAGTCAGGGGCACAAAATCTGAATACCTTCTAAGATTTCAGTACACCAGCCTGCTGGTGCAGCGTAGTACTAACACTCACAACAACAGCGACCCAGCTTCGGAAATGAGCCCGCATCATTAGAGGGCCACCAGGGGAAGGAGGGAGGATTTAGCATCCCACAGGGTGCTGTCCACCCTGGGTGGGAGGGGAGATCCACTACCACCATGCGACTACCAACTGGGTGACCATAGGTGGCAGTGCAGGCCGGAGTACGTGCTGCAGCAGGGAGGGATGCCATTCGCTGAGATGAACAGACGCCTTGGATTCCACCAGCTTCATCTTGCATGTTCCTTGGGGGGAGGGGTCAGAAAAATGGAGAAAAACTCTCCGTCTGCGCAGAATGACAGCTACACGAGCTTGCAGACCCTGCTCCCACTGACCCAGGCTGTCTCTCTGCATACAGCAGTGGCTTCTCTGAGGGATCTGGGCCAGCCTGAGGACCACCACCATGGGGAGAGGATGCCATGGGTGTACAGGAGGGAGCAAGTAAGCCCTGGGAAAAGTAGGGTGATCAGATTGGGGCCTGTGCGGCCTGAAGAGAGCCTGAGGCAGACTGAGAATTGAGGGGAGAAAAATGTAAGCAAAAATCAGTTTCCTGTGACTATTGGTCAACAGGGTAACTGGAAGGTTTTAAATAATCTGAGGAGGGGGGATCTTCCACTACAAAGGGTCCGCTGTTATGTACTGAGGGAGGAAAACTCTGTCACCAGCTTGACATCACCACTAAATTTAATGTTCTGTGATGTTGCCAAGATGGCTCCATCGGCGGATATCATTCCTTTTGATCACTGTAATATTGTTGATGAAAATGTTGGCCCTAAATTTAAATTTGAGAATCTGTCGGTGGAAAAAACCTTTTGAATATCATAGGAACATGAAGCTCAAATCTAGGAGTGGTTCTGATAATATTGATTTATGGTTACTTTCATGCGTTATTGATTTGATAGCCTACTCCCTGAGTGTTTAATTTTTCATTGTTAACAGACAAAATACCTCAGCTATGGAAGCAGGCAACCGTGATTCCAATTTCTAAATCTGGGGATCATACCCTGGCCAGGAATTATTGTCCCATCTCATTATTGGCCCTGCTTTCCAGGGTCCTCGAGAGATTCTAGGAATGTCATGACTCTGTTTCAGCATGGCTTTAGGGAGAATCGCAGTACACTACCCTTACTGCTGTGCTGAAAGTTACAAACTTTCTTCATAGAGCCTTGGACAGTAGAGGCTTTTTTTTGTTTTGTTTATTCTTTGGTAACTGGGTAAGGGTCACCAGGCACAAGTCTGTTTTCAGGGGCGACCCGGGAGCACTGGGGTGGTTAAGTGACTTGCTCAGAATCACACAGTATGGAAGTGGAGGTTGTGGGAATCAAATCCAGGTCTGTTGGATGTACCAAGCTCATGCACAGCTCCTTACTTTAGCCTCTAGGCTTTCTGCCAGCCCATAGTTGATATGTTATTCCTGGCCTTATCAAAGGCTTTTGATTTGATACACCACGGTCACGTGCTTTTCAGGCTCCGGGATCGTGGTCTTTTAGTTACAGCTGTCAGTTGGTTTCAAAATATTTGTCCAGCAGACAACAGTAAGTTGTACTTGGCTGTACTGTCTCTCCCTTGATTGACACTGTCATGGGAGTTCCCCAGGGCGCTATCTGGGGTCCCATTCTTTTTAGTGTCTTTTTTTAACGCTCTCCCAAATAGTATCCATGGCTCAGAGATAGGTATTTTTTATGTATGCTGATGATATCCCCTTTATAAAGGTGTCTGCCACCCATGATTGGATAAAATTGGTAAACATCTTCAAATGAACTTTGATATAGTCCACAGGTGGCTATTGGATAATGGACTGTTATTGAATTCAACAAAAATAATGTATTTTGGCTCTCAACAACAACTTAGACATTTGCAATCTCCACACACTGTTTTTGGTATTATAGGTAAGGAAATAGAACTGGTTGAAAATTTTGAGTATCTTGGACTTATAATAGGCAGGCTCTGACATTTCCAGCTCATATTGACCCTTTGATTAAATCAGTCCATATCTGCCTGGGCCAACTTTAAAACTTAAAAACACTGCTTGTCACTTTACTCAAGGAAAACACTGGCACAGTTGCTCGAGTTGTCTTTAGTAGATTATGGCCTGCCCTTGTATGCCTTAGCCCCTGTGACATCCTTACACACAGTTAAAACCTTGCACCGCTTTATCTTTTGCGTTGTAATGGCAGGTACATGATTGCACACCACTGTGTGATGTTTGAGAAGCCAGGATGGCTATTTTTGAACAATGAATTGACTGTTTTCCTATGATTACTCTGAGAAGAGTTTTTTAAGTCTCCAATTCAATTCACGTTTGTGTCTAAATTGGGAACTAATGCTTCTTAGTATTTCACCAGATATTTATTTATTGTATTTTTATCAGATTTCATATTTTATTTATTTGATTTTGTTAATCAGGTAAGCCCACTGAGACTAAAAGTCCCTTTTTCAGGGGCGACCCGCATTTAGTTAACAGGTAACAAGTCATATGAATGTTGTATACAAAGTAAATGTACAGGCAAAGCAGACAACAGTTTATAGAGGTAGGAATAGGTGCAAGAGGCAGTAAATAAGTACATGTTAATAACATTATGATCAATCACGAATCACAGGATTGGAAGGAAAATTCTGAGACAGGAAACATACCAAGCATGAACCAGATTTTTTTACCAGTAGCACCTACAGTGACTCCTCCCCACATAGAGTTTGACACTATTTTTGAAACTTTTTAAAGTTCCACAGTCTGGACTTTTGGAGGAAGGCTGTTTCAGATTTTTGGAATGAAGCAGGCAAAAGATGTGCTACAGAACTGGATGTGGATTGGAGAATTCTCTGCTGCGGCTTTGGCTTTAGGATGTCCTGCAGACTGGGAAGAGAGGTACCAACCACTAGTTTGTGAGTAAGGCATAGAGAGGAATTCCAACGTACATTCTAAGGAAGGACAATTTAGTATGGGGAAAACGCTACATTGGTGCTCCATGCTAGAAACACCAGCAGCAAATCGCCCAGTCTTAGTTAAGATAATACTTTGAGCCTGTTGAGCTCAAGTTCTCTCACTGGGCTCCATATACAGTAGTAGTCTGTGTAGCAGGATACTGTTGCCAATGGTTAACTGTGCAAACTTGGTAAGGCCCCTAAGCTGGAACATTAGCCCAAGCTTTTGGAGGACAGAGTTTGACAGTTGTTCAGCATGGGTCTTCAAACTTAATTCCTGGTCGAGGTGGACACCCAAGCATTTATTATGTTTACCCCCTCTCTGAGAGCCAGACATGGAAAATAGTTGTGGTATATTACTTTACCTTGCTAAAGTTACATCAGAGGGTAGGGTCACCATAGATCACAGAAAACTGACTGGAGCTGTCTTTGTTGATCATTCCAAGGCTTTTGAGCTGGTAGACCATAGACTCCTTTGCTTTAAGCTACATTCTTTTGGATTGTCAGCCTCTGCACCTGCCTGGTTTGCAAACTACCTACAGGGTAGGCAGCTGTTAGTCAGGTACAACAGGGTGTTCTCTGAGTTCATTTCTGTCAAGGTTGGTGCCCCCACAGGGGTCCATCATGGGACCCATCCTGTTTTCTTTGTTTAATAATGACTTACCCCAGGTGCCATTCTGTTGTAGTCCCATCCTTCATGCGGATGACCTGGTGTTACTAACTAGTATCCAGGATATCAAAGTCATCAACTCACAACTAAAGGCTGACTTCTGCCAAATACAGTCTTGGCTTAGGTTGAATAAATTAATCGCAGGAAAACACAAAATATGCTTTTTGGCTGTTGAGCCAAAATCAGAACTTGTTTTGAACCCCTGGATATTATTAGTATTACGGATCTTCTGTGACTATTGCCAACTCTTTCAAATATCTAGGAGTCACTCTTGATCCTCAGCTACCTCTCCTCTTGCATATCCTTTATGTACCTAAGGCAGTAAATTGTAAGCTGGGCCTTGATTCTAGGGCAAAATGCATCCTCACACCAACTGCATGTCTTGCTTTGCTAGAGGAGTGTTCCTTTCTACCTTAACTGTGGGTTCCTTACGTTTACTCATGCTGCTAAATCCACTTGATCTTTGTAGGATATACAGTAGCTTATGACAATGTATGTTGGTTTGCTGTCTCTGCCACTCATCTCACACATCACTGTGAATACTATAATAAATTAGAATGGTTGTCCCCAAGGAATTATCGTACCTTTGCCCTCAGTTGCTTAATTGATAAAGTTGTCAGAACTGCCACCCCTCCTGTCTTGGCAGTGCAATTAAGGACTGTTAACTCAACTTACCTACTCAGGTCCAGTGAATCATCTTTGTTATCTGTTCCAAAAACTCTCATCTATAGGGGACCAAGCCTTTGCCTTTGGTGCACCTAGGGTATGAAACTCCCTCTCAGTGCCTGTTCGCAGTGCCACCTTCCACTACATTTTTAGAATGTCCTTATGGGAACACCTAAAATCTGACTTGGCCTGAAATTGCACTTAATCCTGGTATACATTCTCCCCAATGTTTGGTAGGCTTCAGTGCTTGGCCTGATCCATTCAGGGCAATTCTTGTGTATAACAATGCCATATGCATATACTGATTAAATTGCTGTGATCTTTAATCTATTGTTACTTTACCTATATGATGTTGTCTTTTCACTCTTAAAGTTGCCTTGCCTGTAGATCTTTGTAACTTCCCAGGTTATACCTGCAAATAGGTATATATTTTTCCAATGTGCTTACCTGGCCAATAAAAGTTAAACAAATAATAGATAAACATCAGCTCTCAATCTCCTGGTTCCAAACAACATTGCCTTTGTCTTTTTTGTGTTTAAGACCAGCTTATTGCTTCTGAACCAATCTTCAAGCTCATTGAAATCCTCTGCCAGTCCAGAATTTAGGAATGCAAGATCAGGATGGCTTCTATATAGTACTGTATCATTCGCATATAAGTGACTTAGCCTGCCACGGTTTCCAGATAGGTTGTTTACAAATACTGAGAGGAACAAAGGGCCAAGCATAGAGCCCTCAGGAACACCATCTGTAACTGATCTAAGGGGGGAATAAGCAACCTCTCCATTTTACTATGGGAGTCCATCTAGGCCTAGGATTTTGAGTTTAGCTAGGAGTATATTGTGATTAACCAAATCAAAAGCCTTTATCAACTTGACAAAGATGGTACCTGTTGCAAAACCAGAGTTCATTGCCCTGAAGATATCATTGGTCAGTCGGAACAATGCAGTGTCAGTGCTATGGTAAGCGGATACCGTGCTGAGCAGCATTCAGGATGTCATGTGTTCACTAAACTGCTTTTAGTTGGTTAAGGATCAGCCTCTCTTGGTTTTGATGGTGGCCAGAAGGCTGAGAAGAGAGATTGGTCTATTGTTTTCAACAGACCCTTTGTCACCAATCTCATTGACCGTCACCACAAAGGCTACCTTCCAAATTGCTGGTACCATGCCCTGAATCAGAGATTTATTAAACAGGTCCCTAATGCAGAGGCTATGTACAGGGCAGCCAATCGAGCAATGTGGGTTCAATGTTGTCATAATCAGCTGAAGAATCAGTCTTCAGTCTATTAAGTTGTGTGAAGGCCTCTTTTCTGGTTATTAATTTGAAGCAAAACTTAGCGGGAGACCCGGAGTGACAATGCTGGGGAAGGGGACTGTGGATGCTGTGGATGCTGGATCTTTGAATTTATCCAAATCAGTGCAGAATATATTAAAAGCAGCAGCAACAGAGGAGGTAGAATCTGGTAGTACAATTCCACCTTGAGAAATTTTGTTTGTTTGGGAGCCCGAGAGACCCTTCCAGAGACTGTTTACTTGACTCTAGAAGCATTTTCGGTCTGTGAGGTTCCTATCCTGCAGGCTTTTAACATGTTTAATTTTTGTTTTTCTGTCTTATTCAGATAGTTCCAAAATCACTTAGTCTGCCAACCGTTTTGCAAGACCTCTGCTGGTCACCTTTAAGGCCCTACATGACCTGGGCCCTGGTTACCTGAAGGACCTTCTCATTCCTGCTGTCTCAGCCCACTCCCTCTGCTCCTCCTCTAGGGCCTCCTTGTGATTCACAGGATGAGGTTAAAAACAGCAGGCAACAGAGCATTTAGCGTTGCCGCTCCTGTCCTGCGGAATTCACTCACTCCAGCTGTTAGGGAGGCCCCTTCTTGTATAATCAGGCCTTCTCAGACTGTGTCCTGTAGTCCTTACTGTTTTAGAACCTATGTTAGGTTAGCCCTGGCTCTTTAGGCATTGGCTATTACTGCCTAAGTTACTGTATATATATATATATATATATATATATATATATATATATATATATATACATTCTGTTTTTGTTGATGTATTGTTTTATATCTGACATATTGTTATGTATTCTATTTGATAATGTATAGTATTTATATTTTTAAATGTTCGTGCCCAGAGCCTTCGGATTGGGAGTCTTTTAAATAAAATTTGCCTTGCCTTGCCTTCAGCGGTCCTTTTTGTTCTGCTCTGTTAATCTGTGGAATGCACTACCAGTCACTTTACAGAATATTGTTCACATAATGTTTTTAAGATCTCTTTAAGATGCATTGTCTTGCTAATCCATCTTGTACACATGTTTTGGTAATTTCAGATTGTATTTTGTATTTCTACTTGTCTTACTATCTGTATGTTTTATTTGACCTTCGGGTTCCACTTGAAGATGGGTATTTGATGCTCTTAGTGCCTACCCGATAAACACATTTTAAATAAAAAATACTTGGTTAACATTCCCAAAACAGACAAAAATCAATTTGCAATGTAGTATTGAAGAAAATAAAAATCTAATTTAATGAGGCAAAGTATAAACATGGAGCAGCACGACAAAAGCTCTTCTTTGTCCTACAACTCTGTATGTGTACACCAATTAAATGATTTTTGTGGTATTGAAGAAAAGAAAAATCAAATTTAACGAGGCAGAGTGCAAACAAGGAGCAGCACGACAAAAGCTTCTCATTGTCCTGCAACTCTGTATGTGTACTCTGTTTAAATAAATGATTTTGTCTTCCTCCCTCAGCTACACCATTTTGTTTTCCAGATTCTGTTCTTAACTTCTTATATGACTTTTCTCTGAATCCATCCACCAATTTTCCTTCCTACAGATATACCTTGTTTTCTTCTTACTTCTGCACTAAATTTACTTCAGCATTGCCATCTGTCAGGAAGATGTGTTGACAGTATTAGTAGATTTGAGCGTCATCCTGTGAATTTGGTTCTGGATATCTGTCTCTTAAACCAAACATTATATGTATTGTGCTGCATCTCTCACATCACCTCAGTAAAGCTGAGTTAAAAAAAAAGTTCCCATCCATGGATGAGGCAGAAACCAGATGCTGAAAATCACCCCAAACTCTGCCACTAGCTCTGTGCATTCGACTGATGATTGCATTGCTTAGGTAAAAGCCTACACTGATTCACTTGATTTAAATCCGATGACCACTGATATTTCATCATGCAAGCTTTTGTCAAATTATGTCGTAATTACTTTTTGGGGAGGTTGTTTAATTTAGATTTATATATTTTAGTTTTCATTTCAATATGGGTTGAGGCTGGGTGGGGGGGATGGAGGGTTGTGAAGTACCCCCCATGTACACATTTTAATTCACACAATGTAATTAGAACAGCAATGGTGGTGATTACAAATCTCATCTGCCACTGAAAGAGGAGTCACTGTTTGTTGTCATTCTTGTTGCTTCTCCTCCAAAGCCATTTATAGTGTCAGAGACTTCTTTAAAAGTAATAGGAAATAATTTCTGCAAGATCAGTTTCGATGGATTCACTCTTCAATATATGTTTTTTTAAATATATAGTTTTTTCCATACAAAGAAGTCATCAAGGATGCGGTGACTGAAGAGTTTAGACAGTGGTACTATCCGTGGATGGATTTGCCCCTAAGGAGGGAGAGTGGGATGCTTGGGTGCATAGGGAGGGGTATCACCCGCAAAAAGAGGGAAGTGGTGTTGTGTTGCCTTTGTGCAGATCACTAGTAAGACCCCATCTAGAATACTGCGTCCAGTTCTGGAGCTTATGTCTCCAGAATGACATAGAGTGGAGGTGGTTCACATGAGGCAATTAAAATGGTGCAGGGTCTGTGACAAAAGCCCTATGAGGAGAGACTAAAGGACCTCAATAAGTACACATTGGAACACAGGAGGGAGAGGAGATATAATAGAGACCTTTAAATACCTCACAGAGGCTAATAAGGTACAGCAGGGGAGTATTTTTCAGAAGAAAAGGTGCTCAAGAACAAGGGGACATGCTGTGAAGCTGGAGGGGTATAGATACAGGAGAGATGTGAGGAAGCAATTCTTCACAGAAAGAGTTGTGGATTCTTGGAACAGCCTTCCAGTGGAGCTGTTGGGGGTTCAATTCAAAGTTTATTTGTTTGACATAAAACATTTCATTACCAAGTTAAAATCAATACAGAATGTATGTTTATTTCTTTACATATAAAGTTAGAAAAACAAGAAAGAGACAAAGATTCCTGGGGAACACTAGTTAAGCAACACATTTTTAAAATCATCCAGATAATAATAGGCTAAGAAGCTGTTGGTTTCATACCGTAACTTATATTGCAAAACATTGTATGTTATTATCTCTCCAGCAGTTCACAGCAACCTTGAGTACAGTACATGATGTTACAGAAATGCAGATACAGTATATGCCGAAAGGGTGAGAGAGAATGAGAGAGAAAATTACTTTGTGCAATGTGTGTGTGCCTGTGTGTAAATGTACAGAACATCCCCTCTCAGACTGACTGGTTTACATACAGTGGTCTGTATCACATAAGTACTTGCTTGTAACCTGAACATGCAAGAAAAACAGTGCATGATTTGATAGAATCGGTCCAGAGAAGGGCAGCGCAGATGATACAGGGGAAGCCCCATAAGGAGAGGCTGAAGGGCCTCAACATGTATACTCTGGAAGACAGGACAGCGAGGGGTGACATGATCCTTCAGGTACCTCACAGAGGGAGCATCTTTATGTGAAGATGAGCACCATGTCTAGAGGGCATGTGATGAAGTTGGAATGCAGCAGGTTCAAGAGGGACGTGAGAAAATACATCTTGATTGCGAGGTGGTGGAAACATGGAATCAACTGCCGGAATCAGCAGCCAAAGTGGTGGTGGTTAGATTGTCAGCATGCTTCAAGCACAAGTGGGATAGACATATGGGCATAATAATACAAGCACATGGAAGGGAGGGACCCCAGGAACTAGTTAGGGTTTGTGAAAGTTTGATCAGACTGTGTGGGCCAAGTTGCCCTTTTCTGCCAACAGTTTCTATGTTTTCTAGGAATGATTCTTACAAGTACTTAAGCATTTAAAATGGCTCAGAAACTGGACTACTTCTGAACAAACCAGATGACCAGATACGTACACCAAAAATTGTATTACCTGGTATAGAACCAGACAAGTGACAACACTCTTTTCCTTAATTTTCTCTTTGTAGGTAATTCCTGAAGAGAAAAGACCTATGGTCAAAATGTAGATGTTAACTTTTTCTATTTCTAGTGTGCATTTAATATTACCTTATTGTTTTGTTTTCAGCCCACACCATGACATGGAACTCTGTTTTTTGTTGTTCTTAAAATGGCCAGTGATCTTTTGTAGCACTGTGTTACATTTGTATATGTTTGATTGGTGTTGAAGATGCTCTTTTAACCACAACCTTTGTTATGTGACATGCCAACCATATGGAGTTCTGATCAGTTCAGTGTTAAAGGGCTTAAAGATATCCTATGGCTCAATACAACTACTAGACTATAGACTCAGAGTTGTTGTCATACACATAACTGGACTGACCAGTTTAATTCTTTTGCAAACACATTTCAGGAAGTTAGGGCTGTAAATGTGACTCCAAGCCCACTCAGTACAATACAGATTTATTTTATATAGTGCCTTTCCTGGCAGTTATCACGAATATGCTTTCCACTGGGAGAAAGGTCCTGTATGGGATTGATCAAAATATGTAGACCAAGCCCCTTCAGTGAAAGGTATGGTAAATACAAAGTAAGCAAAGCAAGCATAATGAAACACAGATAAAGCATAAAGCTGTTAGAAGAGGTGAAACACAGTACCACTTGGAAATGGTAATTACCCTTGCTCAGTAATTCCTGGTTACACATTTAAAAGTGGCAGAATAGGACTTAAAATCTATTTTTAAGTAGAGTATAGACTGGAAACAGAAAGAGACAGGAGGCAGTATAGCTCATGGGGTTAAGTATCAAACTGTGAACCTGAAGACCCAGTACACCAGGGTTTTAAATTCAGAACTGCCACTTTTATGCGGTGTGACCCTGAGCAAGTCACTTAACCTCCTTGTGCTTGAGGATACACCTGGAATCAAACTTTGACTCACTGTCCTTTAACTCAATGTGCCTTTCCCGGACAAAAATTAAAAAAAAACAAAAACCCACCAACCAATCCACCACTGCTTTCAGATGACTTGGGGGGAGTCTTGTGAGCAGAAATACAGGCTACAGACAGGTATGGGTAGCCCAGGTGCTAGCTTGGTGCAGGACACTGATATAGAATGTGGACCATTATGCATCCAGTCCTGTTCAAGTGAGTGCCAGTTGGAGAGTGGTGGGTGGGTCTGGTCCTAGTCCACTTCTGACTTGCCAGAAAGGTTGTCCATCATGGCCTGCACCCTGTGAAGCTGGTCATGGATGGAGTCAAAAATAGGTGCAAACAGTGGTGGTGCTCTGGTGTATGATGTGTCTTTGCTGTCCCTGCCCAGTTGTGGCACCCAAACCCTTTGTCTCACTGTATGGTTGAACATGTTTCAGCTGGCTCTGCTCGCAGCCAGCTGGCCCCCCACAGAGTTGCAAGTCCAGGACAGTATATGAGAGGCTATATCTATCTATCTGTCTGCCTGTCTCTGTCTGTCTGTCTATCTGTATGTCTATCTATGTTTATCTCTAGTTATTTATAGTATCTGTCTAAAGTTGTTTTCTGTCTACATACAGTGTCTCTCTGTATGTCTGTCTGTCTGTGTATCTCTCTAGCTGTCTGTCTATCTCCAGTATCTATTTAAAGTACTTTTCTGTCTATATACAGTGTATGTCTGTCTGTCTGTCTATCTATCTATGTCTGTCTACCTTTTTTATTACTAGGAGACATAAAGGTACAAAAAGGAAATATATTGAATTACAGGCACATTTCAATGTCCACATACTGAATAAATTCATTAACAATAGCTTTTGTTGACATACATCTTTTGAATATGAAAACTGGTTATAGTTATATTGCTGCCTGTCTATCTGTCTATCTATTTGTCTATCTATCCGTATCTGTCTGCCTTTTTTCATAAATAGGAGATGTAAAGGCACAACATGGAAATATATTGAATTACAAGCACATTTCAATATCCACTTGCTAAATAAATTGCTTTTAACATATTAAATATGCTAACTGGTCACACTTATATTGCTGTCTGTCTATCTATCTATATTTGTGTGTCTAATACCTACAGTATCTGTCTACCTTCAGTATATGTCTGTCTGTATCTATCTACCTGTATATTGTTTCTGTGTGCCTGTCTACTTTATTTCATTAATAGGTACTATAAAGGTACAAAATAAGGTTGCAAATAAACAACGTGAATAAATACACAATATTCAGCATAACGAATGGCATTGTCTGTACTATAGAATTACTGGCATTTCAATATCCACATACTGAATAAATTTACTAATGATAGCTTTTGTTGACTTACAGCTTAAATATGCAAACCAGTTATAGTTATACTGTTGTCTGTCTATCTATCTACAGTTTCTGTGTCTAATATCTACAGTATCTGTCTACCTTCAGTGTCTGTCTATGTGTATATCTGTCTACATATCTATTAGTCTATCATGCCTGTCTGCTTGTCTATCTTTTTTTTTTCAATAATAGGCATTATAAAGTACAAAAAGGAAACCTATTGATTTACAGGCACATTTTAATATCCACATACTGAATAAATTCATTAATAATAGCCTTTGTTGACATACTTTTTAAATACACAAATTAATTATAATTATATTACTGCCAGCGTGTCTTTCTCTGTATGTGTGTGTTTGTCTGTCTATCTATCTAGCCTGTCTGCCTAACGTTTTTGTCATTAATAAGAGCTATAAAGATATAAAAAAGGAAAAATATTGAATTACAGGCACATTTCGACATCCACATACTGAATAAATTAATTAACAATATGTTTTGCTGACATACGTCTTAAATATGCAAATTGTTATAGTTATATTGCTGCCTGTACAAAAATGAAAATATATGGAATTACAGGCACATTTCAGTATTCACATACAGAATACATTCATTAACAATAGTTTTTGTTAACATACATCTTAAATATGAAGATTTAATACAAACACAGAAACATAGAAATTGTGGGCAGAAAAGGACCACTTGGCCTACCAATCTACTCAGATTTCTCTGCCTATTCTGTCTCTGCAGACCCTGCCTAGTCTCCATTGACCCTCCCTGCCTATTTACCAATTTTCTCTTATAATTATCCCATGCATGTTTACAGCTCCTCAGTGTTTTTGCTCCCACCACCTCTGCAGGTAAACAGTTCCAGGCATCCACCACTCTTTCAGTGAAGTAGTACTTCCTCACAACCCTCTTAAACTTCCCCTTCCAGGATCATTGCATGCCGTCTTGTCCTGGTACATTTCCTTATTTGAAATAGACTTCCCTCCTATGCCCTATTCACCCTCATGAAGTACTTGTAGGCCTCTGTCATGTCCCCCCCTCCTCTCTTCTAAGATGTGCCTGTTGAGATCCCTCGGTCTGTCCTAGTAGGACTTTTGATGTAACCCCTGCAACATTTTAGTTGCCCTCCTCTGGACTGCCTCCACCCATTGTCCTTTCTGACATTCAACCTCCGGAACTGGACACAGTACTGAAGTTCAGGTCTCACCAGTGGCCAATACAGTGGTAACACCTTCACCCTCATCCTGCCGGTGTTACCTCTTCCTATGCACACCAGCATCCCACTGGCCCTGCCCACTGTCCACATGTGATGACGAGAAAACTTATGCCAGTAGTCTGAAATATTTTGTCAAATGCTGATACCTTCTGTAGCAGTGGGGGGCCAGGAGGTATTGATCAAAGGCAAGAAAACTGGCCTATTTGGGAGACTCTCACTAACCTAGCAGGGTTTCTTAAGTGGCGTGGACTTTCATTGTACTGGCTTCCTGAAAGGGGGCTAAGTTTGCTGTACATAAAGGATTAAAGACTGGCTGTTTCAACTCACATTCAGATGCTAAATATCTGCGAGAAGATGTTGGGTCCCTGAGCCACAGAGGACAGGTAATATCGCAAGGTAGGTGTCACCCAAAATTCCACGACTGAAGTGGTTTCAGTCACATAAGGGTAAGTGACATCACAGCCTCGCTTGACTAAGGCATCAGGAGAGAGAGAGAGAGAGAGAGAGAGAGAGATGGAGAGGGTATAAATACTTCAACCCAGTTATTTTGTGTCTCTTTCACTGGAGTTCCTGTGTGTCCAAGGAGGGTGCCAGACTGTGTGTCTGCAGAGAGGAAGGGCAAGATAAGGCTAATGAATAGTGAGGTAAGAAGGGTCTCTAACTTGTAAGAAAAATTGAAGCATTTACCTGCACAAGTGTGCCAACATTCTTTTATAATCCTGTATGTGTACTGTTGTTTTATTTTTATCGCATCTATCTTCCTCCTATCCCATATGGCCCTATCTGACCAACTCCCAAATTCCGTCCCCAGATTATCTGGGCTTATATACGCTTGGTCAGAGGTGGTGCCTGTTGGTCGGTCGCCATCCTGCTGCTGGTGTTTTTATGCTTTTCTCACATTTTAGCCCAAGGACCCCAGGAGAAGTATGCATGCATGTGGAGACATGCATGCTTTACAGCCCTCTGGTAACAGTCCTCCTCCACCTGCCCCATTGGCCTATCACCAGCACCTTTGATTGCGCAGCCCCTCGGCCTCCACCAGGTAGTTGCCATGAGCAAGGGTTGCCACCCACCTCCCCAGAGAGGAAAGCTGCCTTGACGGCTGCTCCATCCAGCTTCACCCACCCTCCCCATGCCGACCTCTGATGACCCAGGCTCGCTTCCAAACCCAGGTTGTCGGCGTGCCGCGAGGTGAGACGTCCAATGCCTCAGCCCTCTGTGCCACTGGGCCGGCTGTGTACTGTTGTTTTAGTAAGTGTAAATAGTGTTGCACCTGATTAGTACTGTACTGTTCAATTTACCCAACCAGTTTTTCTAAAGACTGGAGTATGGTAACTGTTGTTTGTGTTGCATGTCTGAGGAAGAGTACCTGGATAAAAGGGTGCATAGTAAAAGTGTCCATGAGAGTAGGGTGTGTCCTACCCAGAGCAGAGACACTCACCACGGGAGTCTAAAGGGTAGAAGGAGGTGGAAAAGGACCATCAGAGAACTGGGGTCCAAGCCTTTGCTAAAAAGGGACAGTGAGCGTGGTAACACTGGTCCAGACAGTTTCAGTGGCAAAGGCCTGAGAGATAGAAAGAGCTTACTGGTGACCATGGGGTGCCCTGTCTGCCACACCACCATTTTTAGGTCATCAGCTATGATAACCCTAAGGTCTCTTTCCTGCTTAGTGACCATCAGTATCAACCTCCACCCCTTTTATACTCAGTTCTTGGATTTCTATGTCCTAGGTGGCATGAGTTTGCACTTCTTGGTACTCAATCCCAGCTGCCATGCCCTCAGTCATTCCTTGAGTTTTCTAAGCTCCTACTCATTCTCTCCACCCTCTCCTGGGTATCCAGCCTATTACAGATTTTGGTGTCATCTGCAAAAGGTATACCTTCCTTCCAGTTTTCTTCAGTGTCACTTATGAAGACATTGAAGAGGTCCGGTCCAGTACTGAGCCCTGTGGCACCCACTGGTCACTTTCCCCTCACTAGAGTCTGCTGTTTAACTCCACCATCTGTTACCTATCTAGAAACCATTTTTCTCCCCATTTACCACTTTGGATTCCACCCCTAGACTGCCCAGTTTCTTAATCAGTCTTCTCTGTGGCACAGTGCCAAAGGCCTTGCTGAAGTGCAAGTAGTCCACATCCACTGCCCTACCTTGATCTTTTTTGCTGGTCACCCAGTCAAAGAAAATCAGACTCCTCTGGCATGACTTCCTACCCCTCGTGAATCCATGCTGCCTTTTTGTCTTGTAACCCATTGGATTCAAAATACTCTGCTAGCCTTTCCTTTAACAAGATTTCGATTAATTTCCCCACCACAGATGTGAGACTTACTGGCCTATAGCGGCTAGCCTCCTCCCTGCTGCCTCTCTTATAAAGTGGGACTTCATCTGCTTTCCTTCAGTCCTCTAGAACCACTTCTGTTTCCAGTGTGTAGCTGAATTAGGCCATAAGTGATGCAGCAAGCACCTCCCTGAGTTCCCTTAACACACTTGGGTGTATCCCATCCATTCACATGGCCTTGTCCACCTTCAGTTTTGCAAGTCCCTTCAGGACTCTTTCCTCTGAACATGGACTTGTGTCCACCTCCCCCCACCAATATTCCTGCTGCTCCTTGGTGATCCATCCCCCTCTCACTCCACTGTGAAGACTGAGCAAAAGTATTTGTTCAGCATGTCTGCTTTTTCCTGATCCTCCTCTGCGGAGTCACCCTCTACTGTCCTCCTTATCCTTACTATCCCTCCCCTTGTCTTCCTAAGCTCACTTATATTGCCTATCCCTCTGTCTATCTATCTATGTCTGTCTATTTATCTACAGTGTCTGTCTGTCCAATGCCTACAGTATCAGTCTATCTTCAGTGTCTGTCTATATATCTATCTATGAGTTCAGATATAAGCATTATAACTGTAATCAATTTGCATCTCTAGCCTAGGGCATGTCCGTGCTGAACCACTTCCAGCACCCATGCATCTGCAGTGATCTCCCTCCACTTTGGTGGAAAGAGGGAGCTTCAGCCCCCCACCAGGACTCCCTGGATAACCAGGGATAGAGGAAGGGAGGGGTAGAAGACACCAGGGTTGGTGGGAGTGCCGCTTATGCCGGTGCCTTTGGTGAGCCTTGCATGGGCACTGAGAGGCAAGCTGGCCTGAGGGGAGACCTGGGGATGTTGAGCGCTATGGCTGGGACCCTTTGAGTAACCCCTACTAGGGCAAGCAGAGGGTCCTAGAAAGGAACACCTGCCCCATCCTCAGGGTTTAGGATTCAGGGTGTGTAGAGAACTCAGAGTCATTTTCGATGATTGGAGGTCCCTTAGGGCAGACTCAACATCGGTTCAGAAAAGGTGCTTTCCGCTAAAGGGAGCATTAAGGGCCGATTGTTGGACATTAGAGACAAAGCCAGCAATGTGCAGTCTGCTGGACTACTGGTTTGTTAGGGCCATCAAGCAACTTGTCAGCCATTATAGCCACAGATTTCCACAGGCAATTCTGATATTTAATAATATAAGCCTGGTAATTGGCAATGCAAAGCCCAAGCAACACTAAAATGTATGTCCCTTTGCCCATGACATCAATCTTCCTTTATTCCCTTATCAGGAGACGATGGCTCATATGTTTTGGAGCCTTAGATCTGTCATGGGCAGCCATAATCACCACTGAATCCATTTCTGGTTGAGAGAATAATATGGTTTACCAGAAGGTGCTGGGTATTGTTTTTCCACCATCCATGGTACCTCAGGCAGAGCTCAAAGCCTGTGCCAAACAACTAAAGTGGCATCCTCTGAAGCCAAATAGATCAGAGGGATAAGTACTGTAAAGGAGGTAGACACCTCTAAGGACTCATAAAGATTTCTCTTAGTGGAATTATCCTCTTCTGCCTCAAATCCTAGTTTTGACTGAACCTGCCTTAGGAGCTCCTGAAAAAAGGCATCTTCAGAAGGAGACTGTGGAGCGTTCTGGATACTGTCCTCATTACAGGAGGACAAAGAAGAAACAGAGCCTACAACATCTAGGGGGTCCAGTCCTTTTTCCATTTTTTCATACCAGTCCTCCATGTACTCTGGATTGTATTCCAGTTCAAGTTCATCCTTCTCATCAATGGTCATTGGCAGCAGGTCAGCGGATGTAGGTGACTGTGAAGGGGGTACCATCGATGGACGTATTGTCAACAGAGGACGATCCATGCCTGGCATTACGGCAGGCATAGGGAACTCCAGCATCGTTACTGAGGCTGATGGTGGTAATTCAAATGGAGTTAATTGGACGGTGTCATGACTAAGTCTTAGGCAGAAGCTTCTGAAATAACTTGGATATTGTCTGGCAAAGCATCAACATGAAGACTGGCACTGATGGGGACATTGACAACAGAATCATTGATGGGACAGTGCCTGACAGTGTAATTGGCTCAGAATCCCTGAAAGGATTAGAACCAGTGCCAGACCCCCAATCTTGGTGTCTGAGGAGATGGTCAGGGGGCAGCAGAAGCTGTGGCGTTACCTGAGTCATGTCTTTGTGATTTACTCTTAGGAGAGCAGGACTGGTCAGGAGAGGCACCTTTTCCTTGTGTCTCATCTCCTTGTCTGTGTGGTGGTTCTTGTCTACCAAGCTTAGCAGACTTATCATTCTTCATGGAATCAGTGGTGAATGCTGTCTATTGCAGAGACCAGCGGGTCACTGGTGAACCTAGGAGAGAGAGGGAGTGGGAGACAATGGTGATGCCACCTTGACAGCTGCACTATTTCTCCTCCATGGCTTTGATGTTAAAATAAATTTCAGAGGCCTTCTTGTGACATCTGCAACTGGCCTTGTTAAAGCCCTAGCAAATGCTGCGAGCCTTCATGATGTGAACTAGGCCCAATCAATGGAGTGCATATGGAGTGGTTGTCATCTTTGTAGATCTTTACACAGTGACGATAATGGAACAATGGTTCCTTTTCTTTCAATGGTGACATAAAAGATTAAGTAGTTTAAAATAATAAAGAAGTAGTAGCTTTAGCGATACTTGCAAAGTTTGATGGTGTTCTCCAGCAGCAGTGGACCAATGAGTGGTTGAAGCAGGAGAAAGAACTGAGGCATGTTGGGGCCAGCCACATTATACAAGCAGCAACAATGCACCCCAGTTAGCAGACTTTTCCAGGTGGTCCTGATACCAACGGCTTACAGTTTCCTGATGTGGGTTAGTGGAGGAAAATATCTTTGAAGAAGATCATTTGATCGTCTGATGTTATACCAAATCATTACATCTCTTGAACTTCCAATGGAGTTAGGTAAGTAGAGCATACAACAACATTCTGCCCATGCTATATCTGTTATACCTTATAGATACATACCATAGATACATTACAAATTCATGTAAGGTTGAAAGGGACCCAAGTTCCATCATGACTGCCCGTCTCGGAGTCTGTAAAATTAACATGCATAACTCCTATCTTTTCTTTCCAGCATGGTCTTCTCCTGTGGACAAAAATATAGAAGCATAGAATCTGACAGCAGATAAAGACCACTTGGCCCCCCTAGTCTGCCCATTTTTCCCTACCTACTGTATTACCGCAGCCCTACTCGATCTCCGGCTCCAGATAAGATTTTTTGGGATGAGTATGGTACTCCTTATTTTGAAAGTGAGGTGATGCAAATGTCTGGACAGAGTGGAGTGAGTACATTTTTAAAAACAATGTAGTTTTTTCCTAGATAAGAATTGATAAAAGTGCCAACAATACTCCAGATAACGTTGGCAGGTAGGAATAATTTACTCACCAATTTCAAAATATAGTGAGTAAAACAAAATTGGGATGCATGCGAGTGCTGTAAATCTGGGGCAAAAAAATGGTCCTTTTGAATAATCAGTTATGAAGTACCATTCTTTGGAGTGCGGAGTGTTTACAAATGTTGGATGAGTACTGGTACAGTACTCCATTAAAAATATTCTGAAGAGTATTTCCTAAAATGAGGTGAGTAAAACTGGTCGGTACTCCCTTATCTGGAGCCCTGTCTGTCTCTACCCTCCCTTGCCTTACCACTAAGGAACCCCGCTACCATCTTTGGCCCCACCACCTCTGCTGGAATGCTGTTCCAGACATCCACCACTATTTCTGTGAAGAAGTACTTCCTCACATCTCCTTGAGTCTACCCCCAATTTCCCAGAATGATCCCTTGTTCTACAGCATTTTTTTCCTGAAAATGCTTCCTCTTGTATCTTACTTATACCCATGAGGTATTTGAAAGTCTCTATCACATCCCCTCTCCCTGCTTTCCTCCCGGATGTACATATTGAGGTCCTTCAGTCTCTCCTCATAAGACTTTTATGCAGAACCTGTAACATGTTAGTTGCTCTCCTCTGGACTGTCTGCACGTGCCTATGTCCTTCCAGAGATGAGGTCTCCAGCACTGGACACAGTACTCAGATAAGGTCTCCCAGTGATCTATACAGATTTAACACCACTTCCTCTTTCTGCTGGTGATATGTCTCCCTATGCACCCCATGATCCCACTAGCTCTCTCACCTGCCTCGCTACACTGCCTGGCCATCTTTAGGTCATCAGATTTGATTACCCCTGGTTTTTCCTGTTTGGTGGTTGTCAGTACCACTCCTCTCATTTTGTACTCCATCCCTGGGTTTCTGTGCCTTAAGTGGATGATTTTGCACTTTCACATTGAAACATGGCTGCCATACTTTTGATCACTCTTGTAACTTTCTCAGATCAATCTACTTTTTCTGCTTCTCCTGGAGTTTCTACCCTGTTGCAGATTTTAGTGTCATCTGCAAAATGAAGACCTTTCCCATCCAGCCTCGCTGCAATGTCATTAATAAAGACATTAAAAAGGACTGATCCCAGTACTGATCCCTTTGGCACCCTGCAGGTCACCCTCACACACTGTCATACAACTATGACATAGCAACACAAGGAAAAAGCATCTGCAGTTTACAAAATCCCTCACTAGAAACCTGGAAAAGGGAGATTTTTTGCTATAAAGATAACAATCATGGTATGCTCATTGGCCCGGTGCCATTTACCCTGGTTCAGTAGCCATTTGAGTCACTAGAGTCAGACAGCTAGGTTAAGTAAAACACAGAAACACAGAATTTGTTGGCAGATAAGGACTACTTGGCCCACTTAGTCTGCACATTTTTCCATGCCAATACTGACACTGTAGATGCTACCTGATCTCTGGCTAACTCCTCCCACCAATATTCCTTTTATCTATCTTATGCACGCTGAAGCCCACCACTGTTTTCACCACACTCTACACCTCTGCTTGAAGATTGTTCCAGGCATCCACCACTCTTTCAGTGAAGTATTCCTTACATCCCTCTAAATTTGCCCCCTTCCTGCTTTATTGCATGCCCCTACACTTGTGCACTTTCTTATCTGAAAATACTCCCCTCCTGTTCCTTACTTACCCCATGAGGTATTTATATGTCTCTGGCATGTCCCCTCTCCCTCCTCTCTTCCATGGTGTACATATTGAGATCCCCAGTTTCTTCTCATAGGGCTTCTGATGCAGCCTTTGCACCATTTTCGCTCCTTCCTCTGGACCTCCTCTACCCTATGACCTTCCTGAAATGTGGTCTCCAGAACTGGATACAGTACTCCAGGTGGGACCTCACAAACAATCTATATAGTGGTAACACCACATCCCTCTTTATACTGGTGATACCTCGCCCTGTGCACCCCAGCATCTGTCTGGCACCACCTACTGCCTTGTCACACTGCCTCGCTGCCTTGAGGTCACTTGACATGATTACTGCAAAGATCCTTTCCTGTTTTGTGACCGTCAGTACTTCTTCCCCATTTCATACTCCATCTCTGGGTTTCTGTGCCTTGTGAGCATGAGTTTGTATTTTTTTGCATGGAAACCCAGCTGCTATACCTTAGACCACTCCTTGATTTTTTTCAGGTCTCTGCTCACTTTCTTTACTTCCTTAGGAGTGTCCACCCTGTTGCACATTTTGGTGTCATCTGCAGATAGGCATATCTTCCCGCTGTTCTGCAGTGTCACTTATAGAAGACATTAAGAGGACTGGTCTCAGTACTGAGCTCTGGGTACCCTCGCTGGTCACCCTCCTCCCCCAAATTAGTGCCATTTACCATTACCCTCTGTCTCCTATGCAGCAATCAATTTGTACCCAGTTTTCCACCTTAGGACCCACCCACAAGCTGCCCAATTTATCAGCCTCTTATGTGGTATGGTATCGAAGGCTTTGCTGAAGTCTAAGTAAGCCACATTCACATCCCTATCCTGGTCTATTTGCTACCTCCAGTCGAAGAAATATATATCAGGTTCATGTGACATGACCCCCACGAATTTGTGCTGCCTTTGGATCTTGCAACCACCGAATTCAAGATATTCCACAAGCCTTAAAGTGTTCCATTGACTTCCCCACCACTAACATCAGGAGTGACTAGCCTATAGTTGCCAGCCTCCTCCCTACTACATCTACTCTCCTCCAGTCCCCCCAGAACCCTGGATGTATCCTGTTTGGCCCCATACTTTAGTTCAATTTCAAATTCACAAGTCCCTTCAGGACACTCTCCTCTGTGAATGGACTTGAATCTACCTCCCTCTCTCCAGTGTCTCTCTCACAGTCTCTCCAGTAACATCAGCAGATCTGCCCATCTTCACAAGCAAAGTTACATAAAACAGTCAAAACACAATATTTATCCTTATGTTTGTGACAGTGGCTACCCATAGAGACCCTGGATCATGATGCCTCTAAAGACCCTCAGCACTGTTGGTGAGTAGTAGTTGCCCCTTCAGTGCGACACCCTGACAGTGAATCCGAAAACAGACCATTACAGTAACTGTTGCTGTAATGGTCTGTTTTCAGGTGATGCCTTTCTCCCAGTGTTCTGCCGTCCCCATAACAGCTCTGATCTGGAGTTGATTATATAGAAATCCGGTGGGTGCAGGGGCATAGCCCCATCAAAACACTCATTTGGGATGGCACAATACTGGTGTCAGTATTGATGCTGCCGCTGTGTCTGAGATTGGCAAATTCACTGTTGACCTCCAGTGGTGCTTCCGTGAGTAATAATAGTAGTAGTAGTAGACATCAGCATTGACAGGGAGACCAATGGATGTACTGTTCCTGGACTTCAGCAAGGCATTTGATTCGGTCCCTCACATTGACCTAAGGGAGAAGCTGGGGGAATGGGGTAGGTCCATTGATGGTTAGGTAGATTGAAATTGGCTTTCAGGTCGCACTCAGTGGGGTAGTGGTCGGAGGGAGGTGTCGCTCCCAGGGAAGTCATAAATGGGTCCCACAGGGATCAGTCCTGGGGCCTCCTGTTTAATGCCTACATCATTGATATTAGGAAGGTATCGGGTGAAATGAGACTGTAAGCTGGAGGTGGTGGTGGAGGGGAGGAGAGGAGGGAGGGGAAAGTGGCCCTGCAAGAGGATCTGGATACTCTGGATAGGTGGTCCTGTACCTGGAAATCGAAATTTAACTCTCCAAGTGCAAGGTGCTAAACCTAGGGCGGAAAACCCCAACTAGTGTACACCCTTGGTGGGATGAGTTGCAGGCCACGGCAGAGGAAAGAGACCTAGAAGTCTTGGTGGATGTTAACATGAATAATTCAGAGCAGTGCAGGAGGGCTGTGGTCAGGGCAAATAGGATGCTGGGATGCATCACAAGGGAGATTACCTCAGGGAACAGGGAGGTGATTTTGCCACTGTACAACAGCCTGGTTAGACCACATCTTGAATACTGTGTGCAGTTCTGGAGGCTGCACCCAAGGAGGGACATCCAACTCCGCTGAGAGGGCTCAGAGGAGAGCAACCAGAATGATCTGGGGCCTGGGGATATGACATATGAGGAATGATTAGGGGAGCTCAACCTGTTCTCGCTGGAGGATAGGAGGGATTGACGGGACATGATTGAGGTCTTCAAGTACCTCAGCAGAGTAAATAAGGTGAGCCGAGACAGGATCATTCGACTGAAGGAGGGTGGAATCAACAGAGGACACAGTTGGAAGATTGACGGTGGTAGGATTGGGGGAAGGAGAAGGAGGTACTTCACTAAGACAGTGGTGGAGCTGTGGAATCTGTTGTCCAGGAGCTGGTACAGGCAGATATGGTGGAGGATTCAAGAGGAGGTGGGACAGGTATAGGCAAGGGGTGAAGCAGAAGCTGGTTTGCCGGGGCAAGACTGGGGATGGATAACAGTGGAAGAAGACAGATAGAGGGCTATGGTACCCAATCAGGGTGCTGAAGCACAGCAGACTTGATAGACCAATAGGCCTACTCTGCTGGCGCCTAGTATGTTAGTAAAATGGTTTATAGTTAGGCAGGATAAAGCACTTATGCCCTAGATGAGAGCCTATTTACAAGGTTATCCAGTAAACAGAGTCCATTCCGAAGAAAGGGGTTACTAGCAGGGTACCGTAGGGTTCAGTACTGGGTCCGTCCTTTCTATGTTTTTATAACTGACATTGCAGAGGGACTAGAAGGAAAAGTATGCCTCTTTGCAGATGACACAAAGATCTGCAGCAGGGTTGATATACAAGGTGGGGTGTAGAAAGGATGAGAAAGTACTTGGCAAGGTTGGAGGAATGGTCAAAAGTATGGCAGCTTAGATTCAATGCAAAGAAGTATAAGTAATACACCTGGGAAACAAAACCCAGGGAAGAGTACACAATGGGGAGGTATTAACAACAACACAAATGGAAAGGACCTGGGGTAGTCATATCAGATGACCTAAAGGTAAGCAAGCAATGTGAGAAGGCAGTAAGGATGGTTGGGGGATACTGGGATACATTGGGAGAGGCATCACCAGTAGAAAACAAGAAGTTGTTATCCCTCTGTGCAGACAGTTTTGTGAGACACCATCTAGAGTACTGTGTGCAGTTCTGGAGACTCCTTCTCTGCAAGGACATAGACAGGATGGAGGCAGTCCAGAGGAGGGCAACTAAAATGATGCAGGGTCTGCAACAGAAGCCATACAAAGAGAGAAACTAAAGGAGCTTAATCTGTATACCCTCGAGGAAAGAAGGGAGAGGGGGACATGATAGAAACTTTGAAGTACCCTCAAGGGAATCAACAAAGTCCAAGAGGGTAGCATCTTTCAGAAAAAGAGATGTACAAGAACAAGGGACACAGTTTGAAGATAGAGGGTCGACGACTCAGGAGCAATGTGGGAAGTATTTTTCACAGAGATGGTGGTGAATGCATGGAATGGCTTTCCTGAAGAGGTCAAGGTCAAAAGCAGTGGGGGAATTCAAGAATGCATGGACAGACATAAGGCAATTCTGGTGGGGGTAGGAAGAAATAGGCTGTTGGTTAACTAGGATCTGCAGCTTATCCAATAGGCAGGGAAATGGGCAGACTGGGTAGGCCAGCGGTCCTTATCCGCCATCGAAGTCTATGTTTCTATGTCCTGGCAATAAGGCAAGATATTACAAATAGAATAATAGATAGGGACTGTGTATTATGAGGCTATAAAACCACTGAAAGGTTCTGGAGACATGTGAACCTCGAGAGTGAAGCTTGGGAGGTTCCAACATGTTCCCAGGACCTTGAGGTGGTATTATAGCTGAGTAATCACTGTCCCCTGTCTTTTATTTTTGTAATATATGGATCCAAGGAGTTAAAAGTACAGTATTCTCCAAAATGTGCTGGGAGTCTATAAATTGTAGGTGGTGAAATGTGTCTCCAAGTGAAGTTGTTTTTTTTCTCCTGGTGTCAGGCAATGCTAAGATGCCGCAATATCCACATGCCTCTGACACACCCAGTGTGTGTTTCTATTGGTGGATTTTGCATTTTCAATCAATCTATCAATCAATCAATCGGTCTTTATTTGTATACTGGAAGGTATTGAGCAAAAATGCCCATTTTCACAAACGTCAACCGTAAGAGATACCAAGAAGGTATGACAATACAAGACAGAGTCTAACAGAAACAAGATCTATACAGAGGAAACAATCCAAACAAGTGCTTTAGATACATAGAACAATGTCAAAGACTAACAGTTGTCTAACAGTTACAGCAGTTTTCATAAACTGAAAAACAGGAGGCATCGATTACAATAAAGTAAAAAGAGAGAAACACACAGAACGGCCCAACATTTACATGTATAACATATGGAGAGCAGGAAAGAGAAGGGAAGGCGATAGAGGGGTCAGTAACCTAAGTGCTAGAGGTGGGGAAAGTGCAAGTCTTTTGTGGTTGGTTGTAGTCGGGTCCATGATTGAAATATGAAGAAACCTAGGCTAGAGGTGGGTGGTGGAGGAAAACTAAGTTGGGGGGGCAAAGGATGGGGGATGGTGTGGGGAGGAGAGGGAGAGGGTAACAGGACTAGAGTAAAGCAAGGAGGACTAGAGATAAGCAAGGTGGAGAGCGGCTGGGTTTAGGGAGGGCTGGCTGGGGCAGATGCAGACACAAGAACTGAGTATGTGAACTTTGAGGTAGGAGTTGAAGGTGTGATGGACCTACAGGCTTGGATATTGGGGGCAGTTGGTTGTACAGCTTAGTGCCCTTATAGATGAACGAGTTCTGGAGCTTGTTTAGTGTGGTAGAAAAGGGTGTCGAAACCATACCTCGAGGCCCCTCTTGGTCATCCATATACAGCGGTAGTAAGGGAAGAGGGTTATCACGCTGGGCAACAGCAAATTCAGGTGTACCATATGGGGAAGGAGAGCATTTTGTGTTGGAACCGTCCCTTCAAGTGTGGGCCAGCTAAGGAAGGAGTAGAGGATACAGTGGTGAGTTTCCATGGTAAACCAGTGACTAAATGGGCAATGTTGTTGCAGGCTGATCTTAGTTTGGAGTAGAGTAGAGATGTTGTGGGGGGAAAATGATTGATCGATAGTCAGTGAGTGGCAGGAGAAGATAGTTAGCTAAGTGAAGCCTGGTTGCAGGGATAAGGAACTTTATTATCCTATAGAAGACCAAGCCTGTTGTGGGTCTTCTGTATAAGGTTGTTAACATGGAGATTAAAGGAGAGATGATGGTCCAGGAGGAACCCAATGTATTTAAATTCAGACACCTGTTCAATTGGGTAGCCAGAGTTATCAACTAATGTAAGGCCAGTGATGGTGGATATTCTAGGCCTGAGAAGACCATAAACCTGGTCTTCTTAGAATTTAGGACCATACCATTTCTGGAGAACCAGAAATGCAACTTCATGAAATCAGACGGTTGATTGCTGAACATGGTGACGGGGTTGATGTCTCTACTGTATAGTGCCATGTCAGCGGTATAGAGGACAAGTTGTATGTTAAGGCAGCTAGAGGGAGATTATTAATGAAAAGTGAGAACAAGAGGGGGCCCAGAATTGAGCCCTGGGGACTCCATATTTGATCAGGCATTTGACAGAGAGATGACCTTCAATGGAGGTTTTATGGGATCACCCGAAAGGTAGCTTCTGACCCAATCTATGACACTGATGGAGAGGTGCAGATCTTTGAGGGCGCAAGTAGAACTGCATGGTCCACAAGGTCTAATGCCTTAGTGAGGCCCACAACACCGACCCAGTGTATTGGCCTTGTCATTGGACTTTAAGGATGTTGCTAGTGAACCTGACCAGGCAGTTTCTGTGCTGTGACCAGATCTGAAGCCATGTTGAGCACAGGAGAGTAGGTTGTTGGCTTCAGACAGGCAAAAGTTGAGAGTGGACAACTTTCTCAATGATCTTTGATAGGGGCGAGAAGGAGATAGGACGTAATTACTGACCTCTTCTGGACCCGATTTGAATAATGATTTGATGGTTTTATGAATAATTACCTCAGAAATATGGTGATGTCTGTATATGAGCCTCAGGAAGGAGTCTGTTAATAAAAAAAGATTATTTCTTTGGTTGGGGCAATGGAGAAGTAAATATGTGCTACACCGCTGACCGTTATTGGTGTGTTACAGAGAGAGTAGAGGTTGGGTGGTTGGGCAGGTGGAAGCTGGACTGAAGTGGAGACAGACCATTAGTAATTTGACACTTACAGTATCTGGCTGCAGAGGAGAGAGTGGGGAGAGGATTTAAGAAAGATACTTTAAAGAGCTACTGACCTCAGAGAAACTTTGAAAACATAATAATTTGTACAATTCAGCTTGTATTCTAAACATATTTTATATATTTCTTCCCCATTATTTATTACTGAGTACATTTGTATGAATACATGATCTTTATTCCTTAGGGTTCCCTTACAGTTTATCTGCCTCTGTAGCTTACTCCTCATTCAAATCATATTCTGTGTTGTGACATCACAATCTGTTGCCATCAGAGTTACTGTGATGTCACAAGCAGCGATTATGTCCTCAGGTAGGAGAAGGAAACAGGAATCGAGGAACTCTTTAGGAGCAAAGATCCTGTTTTCATGCAAATGACCTCAGTAATAAATAATGGGAGGAGGAATGCAAAACTAATGTGAAATACAAGTCGAACTGTGTCTAAATATTGTGTTTGTTAAAGCTTCCTGAAGGTGTCAGCTGCTCTTTAACAAAAGTATTTGTAAGCTGAGTCATTATGTCAGCTATATGACGGTTTAGGAATGGCAGCTGGACACGGAGCTATGTGTGTGTATAAAGATGGCTCACACTGAGCACGAGTGCAGACATGGATCGGTCTCAGTATACTATCGCTCAGAGCTTGGAATTATACTATTATGAGCTCTGAACAATAATATTACGGAATTCCAACAAGGGTATTATTGGATTGAAAGGATTTTTTTTCCATAGAGTTTTTATCCCTTGAGCCTGGCAGGTGGCTATGGCCCTCCCTTAAGGGATTCATCCTCTGTGCCTGATATGACCCACCTTCAACTGACCCCCATTATTCCCTGGGCGGGGGAGGAGGAGCACTGCCTTCTCTCCCTCCAGAGCATAATCCAGAAGTCGGGGTGGCCATGGGGACACAGCTGGCCATCTTGGAGCCTGCCAGCTCCCTTTTGCATTTTTTCTCCCATCCCCCCACTAACGTAAGAACGCCTGGTTGTGTGCCTCCTGACCTGTACTGTTCTCCAGCCACAGCCAGAGGGCAGTCAACGAGCGTGACGACAGAACATCCTCCCCTAGAGAGGAGAGCAGTCCTCCGACGCTCAATCCTCTTCGCCTCTGCCAACCTCTGGCAACTCAGGCTCATTCCTGAACCCAGGTCGCCAGGTGTGCGGGTAGCGACCAGTGCCTCAACCTCCGGCGCCACCAGGCCTTATGGGGAATTGTTTTTGACGATTTTTTATAGTATTATTTTCATTATCCATATACTGTATTGCAGTAAAATACAATATAACTTGCCTGGTTTAAATATAATAAGTGTAGTACACAGAATGCAAACAGAAATCACAGGTATCTACAAAATGAACATCTGATGAACATATTATACTGCTCGATAGTCATAATGGAATACCATATGAATCAATATGAAATAAATTTATAAATAGATCGATTCATTACAAACTTGCAGAATCTAAGCATTATAGTAGACTATCATTACAATGATGCTCAGGCCACACACATAGTCATCGATCATATCTTTGCCATTCTGAAGCTGATCTTCTGGTGCCTTGACTAGTCCAAAGTGTCTCTACAGTATAGCTCCATCAAGGCCTACAAGATATTCCTTGCATGTTGTCTGCTACACAACATTGCAGTGACTAGTCAAATACTGTTCCTGACCAAGGTGCTGATAAAAATGGTTCCTGACTGTGTTGCAGACCAGAGGAGCCACACTTGTAGGGGAAAGACTGTTGGCACCAGACAGTCATCCCAGGGGACTGAGGCCACTAATCATTGCTGAAAGCCTGCAGCCAGGAGTTGAGCGATGAACAATTAAGACAGCAGCAATATTGCAATGGTGCAGTCGGTCAGTAGCTACATAGTAACACAGTTATTTAGTGTCAGAACAGGCTCTATGTCCATCAGGTCCCCCCACCTCATACGCAGTCATTAATAAGTATTCTGTGCAAACATGTTTGATCAGCATCATTGAACTGTACAAGAATATCAGGGTGTAGCAATCCATACAACATGCCAACAAAGGGTAACAGCGAGTGGAACCTATGCCCAGATATTTATTTATGTATTTATTTGTTTGTTTATTTATTTATTTCAAAAGTTCTACCAGGAAAGACATACTGAGTTGATAACAGCTCATTTCCAGATGCGCCAGTAGGATGGAATGGAAGACAGCACAAGCAGAGGAAAAATAAATAGCAACTAATAGTATCACAAAACTAGTAGTCAGTCAGCCCTGAACTGAGGGTTGAGGTGCTGGACCCCACACCTCACACCACGCCGGCGACCTGTTTGAGAACGAGCACAGGCTGCCGGGGTTGGCAGGGAGGGAGAGGATCGAGCATCCGAGGACAGATCTCCCTCCTGAAGAGGGAGGACTGGTGCTCCTGCTGAATGACTGCCCCTGGTCAAAGCCTGAGGGTAGAGTGAGACTGTAGGCACCATGGAAGGAGGGTGCTGTGGGACTTTCACGGACACGCCATTGCCTTCATGTGTGCACATCCCGGCGTGTGCTCCAGCAATGGGAAGGAAGAAAATAGAGAAACAACACCGCCAGCTGCAGATGATGACTGACCCTCGCAGGCTCCACACCCGGTGACTGGCCAGGCTCTGGGTAAGTCCCGTGTTACTGGGGTTTTGGGGGCTGTGGGGTCAGTTAGAAGGGGCAGTTAGCAGGAAGAGATAAATGTGTATGTTAAAAAAACTAATAGTCTATACAAGCAAAACAGTATATCAAAAGGAGTATAATGTTAAGCATTATATGTCAAAACAGTACAACAAGGTACATGCAATAGATAAAAACTGAGCTTGGATGGGCAAGTTGAAATTACCCCAACAGGCAAAGCTGGGGGAGCAATATGGCCATGGTAATATGAGTATAGGGGAGGAAAATCAACATGGTAGGACCATGGACAGTTGCAGGTGGGAGTAGAAAAGTCATGAGAAGAGACTTACAGTAGAAGAGAGAGGTAGAGCAGGTTGAGAGGGGAAGAGTGGGCTAGAGTTTAGGAAAGTGATATGAGAAGGCAGTTTGACTAGCAGTAGTTTTCTTGGATGGAATAGAAGGGAATGGGAAACATTGATGCGGAGAGGGTAGAGGAAGGAGGGGAGAGGATAGGAGGGACGTGAAGGTAAGAGGGCAGGGAACAAACCAGAGATTTAGATATAAAGTAGGTAGAGGGGAAAGGCACCTGTCTTCAAGAGAGGGGAGAGAAGGCAGAATAGAGAGTGATGGGTATGAGGAGGACAGCCTAAGGCAAAACAACAACAGGGGTGAAAGAGGGGTCCAGTCTAGCAAGGAGGATTTGGGAGCTCCAGTGTAAACTATGTCACCACAAAATAGGAAGAATCCTCTTTAAAACAATCTCACCCAACAATGGGAGACAGTGTAGCGAGTGGTTTAAGGCTCTGAGCTGCAAATTTGGTGACATCAAGCAGACTAGACCTGAGTTTGAATCCTACAGCTTCCACTTGCATACTGTGTGATCCTAAGCAAGTCACTTAATTTCTCTGTGCCCCAGGTTGCACTGCGACAAAGCTTTCAGCTTAGTGTGCTACTCCTGGTTAAACAACTAAAATAAAAAAAAAAAATATCTCATGGTGGGCAGGAAGGGATACTCACTTTGTTCCTGTATAATGCATCAAGCATAGTGTGGAGCTAATGGTTCTGGTATCAGTATGTACTGAGAAATCGAGAAGATGGTCCAACCAGACCCTAAGGTACTTAAAAGAGGGTACGTCCTCAATTGCAGTACCATCAAGGGTGTGGAATAATGGCAGGGAAGTGAGTCTGATAAGCCTCTGTCAGCGCCCAATGTCATGGAAACTGTTTTTTTTGGCATAGAGGACAGTTGGTTTGAACAGAACCAGCACTGACTATTGTCAAAATCCAGCTGTATCTGGGTAGTAAAGTCTTGGGAAGAGGAGCCTGATGCAAAGAGCACTGTATTATCAGCATACATATGAATGGATGCAGAGGAACAGAGGAAAGGTCATTTAGTAATATGGAAAGAGAATGAGGTCCAGGACAGACCCTTGAGGGATGCCTGAACAGATGCACAAATATTCATGAAACAATAACACAATAGTATGGGAAAAGGCACAGAGATGCGAAGATATGCCCACAATGCCCATGGAGGGCTCGAGAGGCATGTCATAGCTAGACCAGGATTCCATTAGGGTCAGCTACATATTGTGAGAAAAGCAAGTACTCTGGTATTTCAGAATGGTGGGGGTAAATAGTTTCCAGTTAACTTAGCAAGGCATAATAGCGTAGAAATTTGCGTGGAGATAAGCATGAAAAGTGCCTGGATTATAGCGCAATGCATAATAGTGCTATCTGGGGGTCTGTCATGCAGGTGGAGTGGAGAAGGGCCAGGTGTATGCCATCTGACCAAGATGCTATCTTGCTAGTGGCTATGGTCACAGGCCGCGTGTGACTGACCTGAGTTCTAGTCTTGCCTGTGTCAATTTTTTTTTTACTTACTATGCTTTTAATCTTCCAGTGGCAATCCCTTTCAGCCTCCCTGTTCCCATAAATGGACCCTGGAATCTCGCACCACAGTGCCCACGAGCCCAATGGCTCTACTCTGGAGGTGCAAAGTTATGATTGCAGTGGAGGTCCAGGCCCGCCCTGGGGTGAGGGCTTCATTTCTTGCACACCAGAGGTCTTTTTCCTTGTTGTGTGTTTGTGGGGGGATGTCAAGAGCATGCTGCGATGCTACCACGTCCATGTATCTGACATGCCCTCCTAGTGTAACATTAGTTTGGTGCTCTGGTGATGGTGCATCCTGCGTCACCCAGGACAACCGGAGACTGGAGTCACTCTACCCTCCCCGAGGGTGGAGAGCATGCTATGGCTGCTCAACCCACCCCACTCCAGTTGGCCTTCGAGCAGCCCAAGTCCGCCTCCCAAACCTGGGGCACCCACGTTGCAGCAGTAAATCTTTCCACTGGGCTGGTGGGCTGGCACCTGTGTCAATTTTGTTTTTGTTAGGTGGCTTTGTTGCCATCGCCCCGGACCTTCTCCCGGACCGCCGCTTACTGATCTTGGAGTTGATTATCATCCTGTTGGGTGCAGAGGGCATAGCCCCTCACAGACACTTGTCAAGCACTGTCCGTACTTGGTTTAGTCTCACCCCCTCGGCTTGCCTCAGCACAGAGTTTGTGAGCGGCTGTGTGGCAGCATGGAGGTGATCGGCACTGTATTGTTTTTTGGATTTTTTACCACGCTATGTGGTCTTCGATATTTTAACATAGAACTAGGCAAGTCATAGTAGCATAGGTAGTTAACCCTGTACTCTAAACCAAAAGATGGACTAGTAGGAAGAGGGATATGTACCTATGTTGAAGAATCTGCAAGGCTCCCCTGACACTTTGGGTCAGTGGTGTGGTAAGATACAGAGTCCCTGCATGGCCATGTGCAAATACATGGGGGTGAAACTTGTCTAATGCGCACTATGACCTACCACAGCCCAAGGTGGTGTACACCACCTCTGAGCCTGTCCCCAATGGCCATCCTTACAGTCCCTGGCTATTATTATGTTGAATGTACAGTAGTCAGGGGTGATGATAATTTTTAGGGCTATGAAGTGTTTACTGCTGTATTTTTCAACCTGTTAGTATTTTCAGCTGACAGGTAGCAATGCCATCCATAGGCCTATCCCAACCCCCCACCCACCTCTCAAACCCACTGGGCACCTGCACAGTCACTGGCTCACTTTGCCTGATACTGCCATGGAGTCTTAAGATGCTGCGGATTTACTCAGTTGCCTTGTTTTTTTTCAAACCATTTGCCAGGTTGCTACAGCCCATCTCGACAGCCAGTGAGAAACTCCTGAAACTGTCTCCTGCACTGTGTACTCAGCTGATAATCTTTCTGTCCCTACCCCTACTGCTTCCACTTGTAGCATGTGATGCCATGGCTTCCATCATTGCAAGGACCAGTTCTGACAAAAGCAACACACTTTAAATGTACAAGGTTGAAAACAAATTTGAACCGACATTGTGTGTAACTCATACAAAATGGGTAGCAAAATACCTCTACTCCTTTTTCTGTTCCCCTGGTCTGGCATTCCTTCACTAAACAAAACACACTGTAAATACTCATCTGTTAGGCTACATGTATTGCCAGAAGATATCTCATATGCAACCATTGATAGTGTATGTGTGTATACATAGGGTGCATAGACAGGCCAGGATGTAGACATAGCCTTATGGATATGGTTCCAGCACTGATGCGCTGCTGGACAGTGACTGTGTATACGCAGTAGTGTTCTGATGGTGTGTATGTCAGTTGTGCTGCTGGTTTTGTGGACGTGGATACTAGAAACTGGACTGAGACCACCACAACTCATGTCACATAGACCACTGAACCACTATCAGATGATAATGGCCTCATCTCACTCTCAGATTGACTTGGGTCAGATTCAAACCAATACCCAGGGAGAGACACTATTTAACTCTTCTGTTTAAGAAGATTTGAGAAGAACTTCACAGCACAGGTGATTTATTTTATTTTATTTGTGGTCTTAAATTTTCCAAGAGAAAGATTGTTCCATGGTTTCATAACAAACAGATTGATGTGACCAAGTCCAGAACCAATAAAAGGCAAAATTACTTCACTGTAAGAGCCCCTAGACTGTGGAATAGTCTGCTGCAAGACTTGGTCAACAGAAACTCCTTTTATTCATTTAAAAGAGGTCTGGATCAATGAGTCTACTAATTTTGGTGTAACTTTTCCCAGTGGTGGGGACAATCTTGATGGGCCATGGCATTTCTTTTGTCCTTCAGAACCAAGTGAACCAAGTATTTTCATCAGACTTAAAGGATTTGTGAGGGAATAAGCAGAAGTGTTTGGATCAGTGTTTTTTTATTTTTAAAAGTTCTGTAACTCTTAGTAGCCAGGAAAGGGGCTGCTGTAGTTGGCACAATATTTTGCAGTCCCTGTTGCTTTGTGCTGATTTCTCTCACCAGTCACAGCATGCGCCCCGAGAACTGTGGGTCACTAGGAGCGGAGGACACAGCAAGGATGAAAAGGAGAACAGGAGCAAAGTGATTGATTGTTTTTTTTTTCTGTAGCAGGGAAACACCAGAGAAATCTGACCAGCTCTCCCATCCCACCCACCCCAGGGTCCTTCTCCTTTTATAGGCACAGGACCAGGTAGCATTCTGCAACTTCCTGCATAGAGACAGGAAGGGAGAGAGATGAGAGAAAGGAAAAATCAAAGGGTATTGCAGTAGAGACTGCTAAGGGAAAACAAATTTACATAGCAGCTGCAGGGGAAGAGAAACTAACAACTAGGCTAACCGAGTCAGTAAACAAGGGCACAGCCCTCAGAGAAAACAGATAGAAGAGCAGTAGGGTCAAGACAAAGCACAGCTTCTCAGGTAGAGGAAGATCAGAACAAGAAGATGATGTGAGTGGTGCAGTGCAGTGCAGTGGATGCGGGTGGCAGTTTTCAGGAGGACATTCTGGATGCTGCGGTACTGCCCCTGTCTGCCAGCACCTCCCTAGAATGAGGGTGGAGGTTCCCTCGGCTCCGAGCTGAGCTGGCAGGAGTACTGGGAACTTTCACCCCCACCCAGAGGCCACCATGTTCCCAGCCACTGCTACCACGGTTGCCCGGGCAGTGGGCTGGATGAACTACAGTGGGCTCAGGGAGATTGAGAGAGGTGGGTAAGATACATCCCCATCCAGTCCAACTTAGAAACTCTTATGCTGTCCTGCAGGAGTGGGAGAGTCCCATAAGGCAACCCGAAATTGTGACCAGGAGGATGAGCCGGTCCTCCAGGAGGGAGACCCAGGGGTGGGAGGAAGAGGACCCCAGAGGAAGAGGAAGCTACTCCTGGTGGGGGACTCTTGTCCAGGGAATGGATTTGGGCACAGGTAGCGTGGTGGAGAGGCAGGTTGCAGGTTGCTCCAGGAGGCACAGTTTGGAGGGAGGGGAGCGGATCCATAGGATCGCTAAAGTAGTAGCAAGGAGACGGGGCTGGAGGTTGTTGTCCACCTGGGGCAAATGACCTAGCCAGGGAGGAGGCAGGCATAAGAGCAGGCAAGAGGACTTTGAAGAGTTAGGAAGGTGGCTTGGGAGGTAGCATGTCTGTGACATTCTCGGAGGTGCTGCCAGTCAACGGCAGGGGGGGAGGCTAGAATCTTCGTATTAGAAGCTTTAACACTTGGTTGAAGGGCTGGCATGGGGAAAACGGTTTTGACTTCATTTGGGACTGGGGACCCACCTGGAATGATGAGAGCCTGTACAAGGGTGATGGCCTTCATCTATCCAAGAAGGGGACTGCAGTCCTCAATGAACAGTTTAAATACTTCCTTGGTAAGCATTTAAACTAGCCAAGGGGGGAGGGAGCAGGAGACTCAAGCAGCCCACCCCCACATATTAGAGCAGCCTGCAAGGAAGACCAGGAAGTTAAGGTATTGACAGGTACACCTGAACCAGTTACAAGGGTATAGAGGAGGAAGGGAAGCAGCAAAAGAAGAAAACTGGGGTTGGAGGGAAGAAACAAGAAGGCAAAAGCAGGAATAGAAGGTGGACAGGCAGTAAAGTGGTAGCTATGTACACAAATGCCCGCAGCCTGGGAAATAAAATCCCAGACCAGGTGGTCCTTGATGGCAGAGGCCGAACTGGACATAGTGGCAATAATTGAGACGTGGTACACTGTAAATCATGACAGGAGGTGAGTTTACCAGATTATGCTCTATTCAGGTGGGATAGGGAGGGATAAAGGGAGGAGGTGGCCCTGTACATCAGGGATGGTATAAAGGCAGTTGTGGTACAGGGCAGACAGGGGAGGCTGAGGCACTGTGGGTCACCCTGAGCCTGGAAATGGCACAGCAATCACACATGGGTGATCTACATGCCTCCAGCTCAGGGGAAGAGGTGACAGATTGCTAGTGGAAGAAATACACAGATGGCAACAAAAGAAGGTACTACTGCTAGGTGATTTTAATATGCCAGATGTGGACTGACCATCTTAGCAGCCTCGGCCAGGAGCCGAGGCATCTAGACTTCCTGTAGGTGTCAATATTCAGGCAGGTAGTGCTAGAACCCACCAGGGACAGGACAATTCTGGACCTAGTACTGACCAGTGGAGACAGAATCACAGATGCCCGGGTGGAAGGGCACCTGGGATCCAATGACCACCACACAGTGTGTGGTTCATCATGAGTACAGGGTCACAGTCAAGCCACACAAAGGCAATGGTCTTGGATTTCAGGAGGGCAGACTTTGCTAGGATGGGACTAGGTATCAAAGAAGCCCTGGTAAAGAGGGATACAAAATGGGGAGTTGAGAGCAGTGGCACATTCTAAAAGGAGCCATAATGGAGGTGACAAACCAATGCATTAGGCTGAGAAATAAAGGAAAGAGAAGGAGCAAACCACTATGGTTCTCAAATGTTGTACCAGAGAAAGTAAGAGCCTAAAGGAGGGCCTCTCACAAAATACAAGGAGACACAAAAGGAAGAGGATAGGATATATCTAAATTGTCTGAGGGAAGCAGGAAAGCTGTTAGGAGTGCAAAGGTGCAAACAGAGGAAAGATTAGCACAAACAGTGAAGAAAGGGCAAGACATTCTATAGGTACATCAGTGAGAGAAGAAATGCTGGGGTGGGATTGTAAGGCTCAGAGGAGAGAAAGAGGAGTGTATGGGAGACCTGGAAAGGTGTCAATACTGAATAAATACTTCTGCTCAGTCTTCACTGAAGAAGAGGAAGGAGTGGATTCATAGCAGGAAGGTCATGTCAAAAAATCTGATAGATTTTTGAGTGAGTGATGAAGGAGGTGGATCATGGGGCAGCAGATGTCACCTACCTCGATTTCAGCAAGACCTTCGCACTGTTCCACATAAAAGACTAGTAATAAGTTGGAAGCTCTGGGCATGGCCACAAGGTGGTGAACTGGGTTAGAAACTGGTTGGGAACAGGAAGCAGAGGGTGGTAGTAAATGGATCCAATCCGAGGAAAGTGGGGTGACCAGTGGGTACTTCAAAGATCAGTCCTGGGCCAGTCCTTTTGATGTCTTTATTAGTGACATTGTGAAGGGCTGGAAGGAAGGTTTGCCTGTTTGCAGATGACACCAAAATCTGCAACAGGGCAGAAACTCCAGATGGGGTGGAAAAATGAGGAGGGACCTAGAAAGCTGAAAAAATGGTCTGAAGTGTGGCAGCTGAAGTTCGATGCCAAGAAGTGCAAAATCATGCTCTGAGGTGCAGAAACACTGCAGAGAACTGCACAATGTGGGGGAGTTGCTACAGTCACCAGGGAGGAAAGGGATTGGGATTATCATCTCAGATGACCTAAAAGGTGGCAAAGCAGAGTACAAAGGCTGTAGGGAGGTCTGTGGCATGTTGGGGTGCATAGGAAGGGGTATACCAACAGAAGGAGGAGGTGGTGATACCACTATACAGAACACTAGTGAGGCCTCATCAAGTACCGTGTGCAGTTCTGGGCCACACCTTCATAAGGACATAGACAGGTGGAGAACCAAAATGGTGCAGGGCTTGCAAACAGAAGACATATGAGGAGAGATTAAAAAGACTTCAATATGCATACACTGGAAGAGAGGCTGGAACGGGAGATATGATAGAAACCTTCATGTATTTTAAGGGCATAAACAAGGTGCAAGTGGAAGACATTTTTCGTACAGGAGCGGTACAAGAACAAGGGGTATGATATGAGATTGGAGGGGGCAGGATAAGGGTAAAAGTTCTTTTTCACAGAAAGGGTGGTGGATACATGGAATAGCCTGCCCCAGGAGGCAGTAGGAGCGAGCACAGTGGCTGGAATCAAACATGCATGGAATAGGCATAAGGGAATCCTAGAGGTGGGAAGAAGGTAAAGCTGATGGCCAAGTAGGGTCAGGCTGCTGATACAGGTAGGGTATACGTGCAGACTGGATAGGCCTAGCAGTCCTTATCTGCCATCACCTTCTATGTTACCAATCCAGTGAGCCTTCAAATACACTAACATGAATTGTTACAGGTGTAGTATGTGTGTGCATGATAATGTTTGGTTTTCATTAGTGAGGTGATGGTATTGCACTTGGCATCTAGGAGAGAGCATAATGTTGCTGCACTGGAAATGAAGGGGACAGTGACAGGAACATAAGACTCAGACATGAAAAGATCAGTGCCACCAGATCCAACAGTTGTTGGATTGCACAGCTGTTCTCTGCAACAGCCATCATAGGAACATAAGATTTAAAAGACAGAAAAAGTTCAAGACATCCTCTGGTCCATCACTGTGCCAACTCAGCAAGCATACAGCTTAAAATCTGAGCACTTGCACTGCTGCCAATACTTGATTTTGGAGGGCCAATGGCAATTTATATGAAGCCTGAAATAAAAAAATGTAGCTATCGGTACATAACTTTTATGTTGATTGCACAACACAAGCCAAGAAACATGTTGCAGCAGCTTTTGCAAAGCAGGTTGTGAAGCATCGGCACTTTGTGGCCAATGCCCCCACAGGCCTTTAAAGGCTTGGCTGTCTATTCATGTTGTGGCATGCTGCTGCTGACACTAGTTCAGCCAGCATGCCACAACTTTCAACGCTTTTAGCGTATGCAATCAGGGTAACTTAGTCATTGCAGCTCATCTGCTGCAATGAGCGACCCTCATTGCAGGTTGTTGCTGAAGGGAGCCCAGTCCCTGTTAACATGTCCCCTCCCCACTTCTTGTGTGCTGGAGGGGGTGCCCAATCTCTCAGCTTTGTTCAACCCCCTTCTGTCTTTGCCGATGGGGTGCCCAATCGCCGGCATGATGTGCCCCACATCCTTTTGTTGTATGCTGACGGGGTGCCCAAATCCCCATCGGCTGCAGCTGCCTCCCCAAAAAGAGTCCATTGGCACCCAGCATGCCACATGCCCTGAAAGGAAAACTGTCCCACAATGGGTTTTTTGTCCCTGTAAACAAAAACGGTCCTCGCCATCTCCTTGGCCCCTGTCGCAACCCGCACCCACCCACTGCGCACCCTGCCACCCCACACCCCCACCCCATACTTCTACTCTGGAGTCCGCACGACGATCTCAGTGGACTGGGAACATGTCTGCACTCTTCAAAGCCGAACGCAAACTGAGGAAATGCCGTAAGCTGTATAATGGAATAAATAGGGTTTTTAGATTTTGATGCTATCTCAGGCATTTTTTGACTTTTGCGCCAAATTTTCAACATGGGGTTTTGGACCCATCCTCATGAATTCTGTCACTGTCATGGCGTTAATCATGCCCCAAAAGGTGATTTCGTGGTCACTCGCGTGGAATCACCTTTTTGGGACCGATACTGAAATAACAGTGCCAGTGTTCATGAGGCAGGCTCTCAAAAGCCTATGTTGCAAATTGGTGGAAAAAATCCAAAAATGACTGTTTACTAGCCGCAGCGTTTGAAGTTACACGACACTCATAACTTCGCGAATTTGCAATATTTTCATGCCAGATTTTCAACATTGGCATTTTTCCACACCTCATTGTAGAACAGTATAGCTGTCATTTTTCACACCATGGCGAAATGTGCTTTCGCGCTCTCTGGCGCCAAGAATAAGCGTGATCACTGTGGGAAATCAGTGTTTGGGACAGATTACGAAAATTACAGTGACACTGTTCATTAGCAGAGGTCCTAAAATGCCTATGTTGAAAATTTGGTGCTAATACTCCATAAAATGACTGTGTTATGAGCACGTGTTGCGCAGTTTGCATGCACTCCGTAAGTTCGTGAATTTATAATATTTTCACCAGATTTTCAACATTGCCATTGTTCTGCACCTCCTTAAGAAAATTACAGCTGTCATTTTTTCACATCCATTGAAATGTGTTTTTGCACTTCCGGTAGCAGAATAGCACTGTCGCTGTGGGAAATCCGTGTTAAGTGACAGCCATAAATGACAGTGACACTGTTCATTAGGAGAGGCCTAAAATGACTATGTTGAAATTTTGGTGACAAAGTCCTTAAAATGAGAATTTTCTGACGTCGTTGTGCAGTTCCCACGCACGCTTGTACCTTCGCAACCTTGCAATATTTTCATCCAGATTTTCAACATTGCCATTTTGCACACCTCCCTATCAACAGTGCAGCTGTCATTTTCACATCTTGGCTGAAATGTGCTTTTGCTCATCCGGCGCACAATAGCACGGCGCTGTAGTAAATCAGTGTTTGGGACACATTAAGAAAATCACACTGACACTATTCATAACCAGAGGTCCTAAAATGGCAATGTTGAAAATTTTATGATGAAACTCCATAAAATGACTGTTACAAGTGTGCATTGTACAGTTTCCACGCACCCTTGTAACTTCACAAATTAGCAATATTTTCACGCCACATTCTCAACAGTGGCATTTTTCCACACCTCCTTATGAAAAATACAGCTGTCATTTTTACATCCTGGCCAAATGTGTTTTCGCACTTCTGGCACAGAATACCACAGTCACTGTTGGAAATCATTGTTTGGGACAATTTAGGATTGAGTGAGTGGGGGAGGACCCGAGCTCAACTGAGCTCTGTCAGGACTGCTGCAGATTTTTGTGGGCAGAAAAATACACCAATGCAGGCAGGAGCCCAGTACAAAAGGGCAGCCTGCAAGCGTCGGGAGACACAGAGCGAGCGACTGGGGTGGGGAGTGCGTGAGGTCAACGGAGCTCTGTTGGGACTGCTGCGATTTCTTTGTGGGCAGAAAAAGGCAGCAATGCATGCAGGGCCCAGTATAAGAAGGCAGCCTGCAGCAGCAGAGAGAAACAGAACGAGCAACTGAAAGAGAGGGTGTGAGCGAGCTCAAGGAGCTCTATCATGACTGCATGATTTATTTGTGAGCAAAGGGCAGCAGCACACGCAGGAGCCCAGTACAAAAGGGCAGGCTGCAGCGCTGGCAGAAATGGAATGAGTGAGTGAGAGGGGGAGTGAGTAAGGTCAACGGAGCTCTGTCAGGACTGCTGTAGATTTCTTTGTGGCCAGAAAAAGGTGCCAACAGAAGCAGGAGCCCAGTACAAAAGGGCAGCCTGCAGTGCCAGGACAAACAGAATGAGTGCATAAGATGGAGGGAGGAGTGACTCAACGGAGCTCTGTCAGGACAGCAGCAGATTTCTTTGTGGGCAGAAAAGGTGCCAATGCAGGCAGGAGCCCAGTACAAAAGGGCAGCCTGCAGCTCCGGGAGAAACACAATGAGCGAGAGTGAGAGAGGGGAGTGAGCGGCACAACTGAGTTGTGTCAGGACTGCTGCAGATTTCTTTGTGGGCAGAAAAAGGCAGCAATGCATGCAGGGCCCAGTACAAAGGCCAGCCTGCAGCAGTGGGAGAAACAGAATGAGGCGAGTGAGAGAGGGGAATGAGCAGCCTCAACAGAGGTCTATCATGACCGCCAGATTTCTTTGTGCGCAGAAGAAGGCGGCAACACAGGCAGGAGCCCAGTACAATAGGGCAGTCTGGAGCAGCAGCAGAAATGGGACAAGCAACTGAGAGGGGAGAGAATGAGCTCAAGGAGCTCTGTCAGGACTGCTGCAGATTTCTTTGGGGCAGAAAAAGGTGCCAACAGAGGCAGGAGTCCAGTACAAAGGCACCCTGCAGCGCCAGGAGAAACAGAATGAGTGAGTGAGACAGGGGGAGTGAGGACCTCAACAGAGCTCTATCGTGACTGCTACAGATGTCTTGTGGGCAGAAAAAGGTGGCAACGCAACCAGGAGCCCAGTACAAAGACCAGCCTGCAGCGCTGGCAGAAACAGAATGAGCGAGTGAGAGGGGAAATGAGCAAGCTCAACGGAGGTCTATCATAACTGCTGCAGATTTCTTTGTGAGCAGGAAAGGCAGCAATCCAGGCAAGAGCCCAGTACAAAAGGCCAGCCTAGAGCACCGGCAGACATGAAAAAGCGAAAGACAGGGGGGAGGAGCAACTCAAGGGAGCTTGTCATGACTGCAGCAAATCTGTTTGTGGGCAGAAAAAAAGCCGCCAATGTGGGCAGGAACCCAGTACAAAATGGCAGCCTGCAGCAGCGAGAGACACAGAATGAGTGAGTGAGGGTGGGGAGTGGGTAGGCTCACTGGGCTCTGTTGGGACTGCTGATGGATTCTCTGTGGGCAGAAAAGGCAACAATGCATGCAGAGGCCCAGTCAAAAGGGCAGCCTGCAGCGAGGGAGAAACAGAATGAATGAGCTCTGTTGGGACTGCTGCAGATTTCTTTGTGGGCAGAGAAAGGTGCCAACAGAGGCAGGAGCCCAGGCACAAAGGGCAGCCTGCACTGCCAGGAGTAACAGAGTGAGTCGTGAGACAGGGGGAGTGAGCGACCTCAATGGAGCTCTGTCAGAACAGCTGGGTTCTTTGTGGGCAGAAAATGGTGCCAATGCAAGCAGGAACCCAGTCAAAAGTCCAGCCTGCAGTGCCAGGAGAAACACAATGAGCTAGTGAGAGAGAGGAGTGAGTGAGCTCAACGGAGCTGTGTCGGACTGCTGCAGATTTCTTTGTGAGCAGAAAAGCCCCAGTGAATGCAGGAGCCCAGTACAAAACGGGCAGGCTGCAGCAGGCGGAGATGAGCCCAGTACAAAGGGCAGGCTCCAGCAGTGGGAGACCTGAGAGATGAGTGAGTGAGGGGAGTGAGTGAGCTCAGCAGACTCTGGTGAGACTGCTGTGGATTTCTTTGTGGGTAGAAAAAAGGCAGCAATGCACTGCAGGCGCCCTCAGTACAACAGGGCAGCCTACAGCGCCAGGACAAACAGAATGAGCAAGGACAGGGGGGAGTGAGCGACCTCAATGGAGCTCTGTCGGGACAGCTGTGGATTCTTTCTGGGCAGACAAGGGCAAATGCAGGCAGGAGCCCAGTACAAAGTGGTAGCCTGCAGCGCCGGCAGAAATGGAATGAGCGAGAAGAGAGGGGAGGAGCGAGCTTAACGGAGCTCTATTGGGACTGCTGCTGATTTCTTTATGGGCAGAAAAGGGCAGCAATGCAGGCAGGAGCCCAGTACAAAGGGCAGGCTGCAGTCAGCAGAAATGGAATGAGCAAGTGCAGAGGGGAGTGAGCGAACTCAACGGAGCTCTATTGTGACTGCTGCAGATTTGTGGGCAGAAGAAGGTGGCAATGCAGGCAGGAGCCCAGTACAAAGGCCAGCCGGCAGCACCAGCAGACATGGAATGAGGTGAGTGAGAGAGGGGAGTGAGCAAGCTCAACGGAGCTGTGTCAGGACTGCTGCAGATTTCTTTGTGGCCAGAAAAGGTGCCAACAGAGGCAGGAGTCCAGTACAAAGGACAGCCTGCAGCGCCAGGACAAACAGAATAAGCGAGTGACACAGGTGGAGTGAGTGACCTCCAGCAGGCTCTGTAAGTGACTGCTGAGGATTTCTCTGAGGGCAGAAAAGAGGCAGCAATGCAGGCAGGGCCAGTACAAAGGCCAGCCAGCAGTGCAGGCAGAAACAGAGCAATGACTGAGAAGGGGGGAGGAGTTGACTGACTCAATGGAGCTATGTCATGACTGCTGCAGATTTATTTTGTGCAGAATAAGCCACCAATGCAGATAGAAACCCAGTACAAAGGGCAGCCTGCAGCAGCGGGAGACACAGAATGAGCCACTAAGGAGGGGAGTGAGTGAGCTCAACAAATCTCTGTTGGGACTGCTGCAGATTTCTTTGTGGGCAGAAAAAAAGCAGCAATGCACCCAGGGGCCCAGTACAAAGGGCAGCCTGCACATGGTAGAAACAGAATGAGCAAGTGAGAGAGGGGTGAGCAACTTCCAACTGGAGTTCTCTTGACTGCTCGGTTCTTTCTGGGCAGAAGAAGGCGACAGCAGGCAGGAGCCCAGTACAAAGGCCCGGCCTGCAGCGCGGAAGAAATGGGGTGGCGAGTGACAGAGGGACTGAGCAACCTCAACAGACCTGTGTTGGGACCACTACTGTTTTTTTTGTAGGCAGAAAGCCACCAACACAGGCAGGAGCCCAGTACAAAAGGCCAGCCTGCAGCACCAGGAGAAACAGAATGAGGAGTGACACAGGGGAGTGGAGCCACCTCAACGGACCTCTGTCGGGACAGCTGCAGATTTCTTTTGAGGACAGAAAGGTCCAATGCAGGCAGGAGCCTGCGTAAACTAGCAGCTCCAGCACCAGGAGAAACAGAATGAGGAGTGACAGAGGGCAGTGAGCTAACTCAACGGACCAACACGATCAACATTTCGCATTGACAAATGCTTGTTTTTTGTTACTGTGGGTAGACACCCTGTTTGCTCCAACCCCTTTTGTTTCTCACATCTGTGCTCACAGGATCTGTTGTGCACACAACCCAGAGAAGAGGACATGGTTGGATGTCTCCTCCAAGACCTCTTCAAGTCCTAATTGTCTTGCTATAGGGGTTGTTGCAGAGGGATGCAATCTAGCTCCTCCTTCCTTCCATGAGACAAGGGCATAACTGCAGCTAACCCAATGGGCAGCAGATGCTAGGTCCCTTCTGAACCAAGGTCTCCCCTGTAGCAGCACAGAGCTCCCTGCTTTTAACCACTCAGGGTGGCTACAGTGTGCATTCTTCCATTTCTGTTTTGTCATTTTGTTTTGATTTTCCCAATTCCACCCACCCACCCACCCAACAGTTGTGGCCATTTTAGCTGCACCTTTCTTCTGATCTGGAGGGCAGATAAGTTTGCAGCCTTTACAGCTAATTGCATTACTGCACTATAGTCATCTGGCAGGGGTTCAGGAGTTAAGCAATTATGCACGTTAGTGTGTGCATTGATAGGATAATGTCCTCCTTGCATGCATTGTAAGTCACAATGCCACAAGCTGAGTACCTTCCGGGATTACCGCTGTTAAGGTGCCGCGCTGTTAGGGTGCTGCATTAAGACAGTGCCAGATTTTGGCGACTGTCTTTACAGTGACCTCTCTATGCCCTCCCTAGAGTCCACCCCCCAGAGTTGGTATATAGCAGTAAAGTACAGACCCACACAAGGGCGTGTGAGGGGGACGAGCCCCCTACACAGAGAGGCTGATCTAAATGACAGTCACCAAACTCTGGCGCTTATTTTGACATGGCTGCCCAAACGTGGCACTGAGATATATAGATCTGTGCCTTCTCCCATAGAAACATAAAACATGTTAGCAGAAAAAGACTGTTATACCCTATCTAACCTGGGGACCTATTGACTAGCTCTGAGGTTTTGCCCACACCCCTCCCACCTTTGCTCTGCCCTACTGCTAGTCCGCTGAGTAACTATTAAGCCTTTTACTTGGTCTTAGCTATGTCTGAAACCATTACTGGTTCTTTTACCCACCACCTCTACTAGTAGGCTGCTCCATGGGTCAGACACTCTCTCTGCAATAAATAGCTTTCTCATGTCCCTCCTGGATCTCCTCCCCACAGCCCCGCCAGCTTCCCTCATGTCCCCCTGTTTTTGGTTTGCCATTCCTGCTGAATGTTTCCTTGCAGTCTACCTTGTTCATTCCTTGCAGGAAAGTGGGTCTCTATCATGCCCCCTCTCTCCCTTCTTGCTCCGTAGGCACATGGTTCAGAGCCTTAAATCCGTCCTCATAGGAGCTGTCCTGCTGGCCCTGAACCATTCTGGTTAGCCTATGCTGCACCATCTGTAGCTGGTCTTTGTCTTTGTCACTACCTGAGAAGTAATGCTATCCCAGCGGCGCAAATCCTGAAGTGTCTTATTGGGATTATAAAATGGATCCACTTATGCATTTACAGTCAGAAGTAGGCAGTTTTATGGACATTAGTTTCACCTGCAAAGCTGTACTGGGATACCATCATGGATGAAATGGGCTCTCCACCAGTCATCTTTCAGCATTGTTCTATCCGTTTTATTATTCTGAGCAACCCATGCTCTCCTTCCTGGGAGCTGATGCCTTCACTTCAGGGAGATGTCTGATGCAATGTATTCCAGGACTGATATGTGAACCTCGGTTTCTTATGTGGCAAGCACAATGTGCTGCTACTATGCTGCTGGCTGGCTCACAGTTTTCAGTTTAAAAGGATTTCTCATTAGCTGCAGCAATAAAGATTTAAAAGGAAACACCACCCTGTTTCCAGAGTTATCGGAAGAGGCATTTGACTTCACATAACACAAAAGGGTCAGATTAAATGCAGTCTGAAATACAAAAATATAGTTAGACTCTGCTTTTCAGCCATAGGTCTTCTTTTCAGGAATGATCTATAATGAAAATGTACAGTATGCATTGTCATAACTATGTTTATTTTCTTCCTTATAGATCATTCCTGAAGAAGGTCTATGGTTGAAATGCCAATGTCTCATTATTTTCAATCTTCAGTTTGACTTTACTTTAATGCTCTGTATTATTTCCAACCAGCATGTTAATGCAGCAATCTGTTTTTTTTTTTTATTCTGATACACCTATTCCTTTCACCTGCTCCTCATGTGTCCACCCCTGCTCTACTTCTCTATCTCTCTCTCTCTCTCCTGCCCCTTCCCACTCAATGTGCAGTACTAACAGAGGTGTCAGCCAGTATGTTACACTGTGAGTTATCATTTGAACATGAGAGGATGACTTTGCCTGGATTCCAGTTCAGTAGTGGCCTTGTGGTAGCAGAGGGGCCCTACACAGTCGCAACTCTCTTGCCTACTGCTATCATGTGACACTGTCTGTCTACAATGTCCCTCTCCCTACATCACGTGCAGTGCCTCATCCAGTGGCGCAGGTAGACTTCTCAGGCAAGGTAAGAGATAATATACATTAGGCAATACAAATAACCATATGTAATAGAGTCTTTTGGGGCTGTGTTACAAAATCATCAACTAGACACTGAAGAATGATCTTTCATTGACTAATGGGAGTGTGACCTGGCAGCATATTCAAAGTGTAAAGGATAATGCTGGTGAACGTGTGAGTGAAAGGGGGGCGGGAGTCTACATTTGATTATAAATAAAATACCAGGTATCAAAATATAGGTCTGTTTTGAATCATCAAGTATTTATAACCCTCATAGGATTTCTGCAAGATGATCGCTCCGACACACTCTGAACTTTTTCCTTTAGCAAAGTGACCCCTTTAAAAGGCTTAATATTCTCATGGGGAAATGATGGAAAAAAGGTTTCCGACACCTCTGGAGGTAAAGACTTAGTGGAATCCCATAGCATTAATATTAATAGGCTTTTCAGGGGATGCGCTGAGGATGGCAGTCAGTGGGATTGTCTTGCACAGAGGTTGTGGAAGATAATAGATCACATATCAGTTCACTGAGTCTGCATCTCTCTAGTGATGGGCTGTTCATGGAGCCTGGCCCAGGGCTGGCTAGATTGTTTGCCACCCAATACATTTCAATGACATGCCCACTTGCTTCATTGTTTGACGAGTAGTACTAAACCCCGGCATGGCTTGGTATTTCCTTCCACAGCTCATGTTCACATTCCATAACTGCAGCTGGCAGACTGAAGTCACCAAGCCTGATTTCTCTTCTCATGTAAATCGATCATTCAGGAGGCTAATTGTTTCATTATAAATGGCATCCTAAGTTGTTAACCCTTAAAGAGGGCTCTGCTCGCCAACAAAAGAATTACAGTTGGCATCTGCAGAACTCAGTTGCAAAAAGAATTTTGAAACTTTAACTTGAAGATATTCTTTTTATTATTAAAGAGCCCCTGAAAGAAATGTAATAGACATAATTCATCTTATATTTAATATTTTTTCTGTAATTTTCATTCATATTTCTTTGTTACTTAGGACAGTTGCATAATAACAGAATTTCTGTCCCATCTGCTCTGCTGCAGTCTACACCTGACATCACAGTTCTGTGTATGACATTACAATCTGTCACCGTGGAGATTATTATGATGTTATAAACAGGGGATTATCCTGTATTAGGCAGACAGTCAGCCAAAGCAGATTAGGTCTAGGAACAGTTGCCTTGTTTTCATGAGACTGTCTTTCAGCAATAAAATAGGAAAATAATCACAAAAATAAATTAATTATGATTTTTTTTTTATTCTTTGGTAACCAGGTAAGGCAGACTAGGACATCTGCTTGTTTTCAGGGACAGCCAGTAGCACTGGGGAGGTTAAGTGACTTGCTCAAGAATCACACAATTTGCATTAAGTGGAGGGAGGGGACTCAAACCTAGATCTGCTAGATATACCAAGCTCATTCATGATTCATTAATCCCTTGACTATATTGTTTCATTTATTTAGTTGTTTAACCAGGTATAGCACACTAAGCTGAAAGCTTTTACAGGAGCCACCTGGGAGCCACAAGGAGGTTAAGTGACCTTGCTCAGGGTCACACAGTATGCAAGTGGAAGCTGTGGGATTCAAACCCAGGTCTGGTCTGCTGGATGTCACCAAATTTGCAGCTCAGAGCCTTAGACCACTGCGCTATACTGCCTCCCAATATTGCCAGCCCTATGCAGGCTATACATGAATTGTATTGTATCTAAACCTTATATAGTTCAGAGTTCTTCCAGTGGTGCCAGGGGCTCTTTAAAGCAACAGTAGGTTTCAGAAAGCAAACCTTTTTTTTGCAAAATGTATTTCTGACATCCTTAGCTTCATATCCTGTATCTTTTTAATTTCAATCAATCAATCAATCAATCAATCAATCAAAATCTTTATTTATTCAAGCTGAACATCATTGAGCAAAGCTCATTTACAAGATGGACCTGGTGGTCATACAAATGAGGATACAAGTATTATTACATAGATAAGAATAGAATAAATAGCAATACAATGGCATGAAATGATTATATACAACAATTTACATATATACAAGTAACAGTAGAACCATTTAGCCTGTAGGAAAAAGGGACAAAGGGTATAGCAGGCATAAAATATAAATTATATGGTCTAACTAGTTTTATGAGAATATAATAGGTGATTCGGAAGAAAGAAATTGAATTAATATAATGGATGGAAAAAGGAAGGTGGGTCAGATAGGTAGGGGATTAGGCTTTATAAAAGCAATTGCAGAGCTCTGGAAAAAGGGCGGAGAACAATCTTTTGAAGGATGCCAGAGGTAGTAGGCTATCTAGCTTCATGGATTTTTGAGAGAGTTCCATGCAACTGCTAAGGAATAGCTGAAAGCAGCCCTCCCATACCGGTGCAGGCATTGGGGACCTTTAATATGATGAGTTTACTGATCCTTAAGGTGTATGGCCTAGTTGTAATTTGGGCAAGCAATCAGTGATATAGGTCGGTAGTTTGCCTGTTAACGCTTTGAATATCCAGATAACAGCATTCCTATTTCTTCTGTGTTGCAATGATGTCCAGTTGACTCCATATAAAGGAGCAATGATGGGTGCTGGAGGAAGGTCAGTAATAAATCTTATGGATCTGTGATACAGGGTGTCCAGTTTATGTAAGAGATAACTTGAACAATGGCAGTAGAGAAAATCAGCATAATCAATGAGGAATAGGAATGAGGCCTGAATTAACCTTTTTGGAATCACTGTTTAGGTAATGTTTTATTCTAAAAATAGTCCGAGCCTCTGTCTTAGCTTTTAAGTAGCTCTTCAATATGGACAGAATAGTCAAGCCTGTTATCTATCCAGACTCCAAGGTATTTGAAGTTATCAACAAATTCAAGTTTCTCCAAGTAAGGTGGATAAATGTAGGGTGTTGGATGCTGGGGTAGTGGTAGTGCAACTCTTGTGGCAAAGAACATAGCTTTGTTTTTTTGCATTTAGAAGTAGTTTTTTGTCAAGTAGATTGTGCTGCAGAATGGAGAATTCGATTGTAACAGTTCACAGGCTTTGGAAGGTGAGGGATTGCTGACATATAATACAGTATCATCAGCAAACAGATGAATGTTAGATTGAGTGAGGTTGGCATCCATATTGTTTATATAAATAGCAAAGAGGATAGGGCCAAGAATAGAGCCTTGTGGTACGCCTTAGCAGTGGTTTTGAGGTGGATAGGTAATTTCCATTTCTAACCAGTTGTGACCTATCTGAAAGGTAATCCTTAAACCAGTTGAGTGATAGGGAATCCAGGCCTATTGAGTTAAGGGAGGTGATTAATAAGTCATGATCCACTGTGTCAAAAGCTTACTCAAATCCAGAAACACAGCACAGGTAAAATTTTCTTGTCAAGTTAGTCTGCCAATCGTTGGTTACCTTGGCTAAGGCAGTAATGGTGTATGCTTTGATCTAAATCCAGATTGTGCAGAATTTAGAAGGTTATTGTTATCCAGATAGTCCCTTAACTGAGAGTTTACTAGTTTTCGAGCATCTTAGATAGTACTGGTAGGATGGAGATAGGTCTGTAATTGTTGAGATCCCTAGTATCACCAGATTTGAGTAATGGAACTACTTGAGCTGTTTTCCAAGTAGATGGAATGGATCCAGTAGTTAGGGAAAGATTGAAGAGATGAGTGAGGGGGAGATAAGACATGGAAGCAATTTTCAGGAAATAGGGATCCAGGAGTCTGCACTTGCACTCTTAGTGGTGTCTAAATTAGAGAGGAGATCTTCCACTTCTTTCACGGATATTGGGATGAAGGAAAAAGTTGAAGTGGCCATTTGTCCCACAGTAGTTTGCAGGTTCAAGGAAGATCTCAGGATATTTGCAGGTGATGAGTCAAATGCTAGGCCAGCAGTGGTGAAGTGAACATTGAAGGTATTTAAGATTTCTTGTTTACCTGTAATTTCTGTATCATTTAGTAGCAGTTTGGTGGTTAAGGCAGGAGTAGAATTTTGGCCCAGAAGTCCTTTTATTGTACCCCAGAGTCTGGATGGGTTATTGTAGGAGGCATCCAATTCAGCTGTATAGTAGGCAGTTTTGGCAGTACTTATTTTTTGTACATGAATTCCTTGCTTTTCTGAAATTTAGCCAATCTCTGGTGTCCTTTGTTTTTCTTGCCTTTTTCCACAGCTTGTCTCTGGTTCTCAAGGCTGCTTTAAGCTCAGAGGTGAACCAAGGGCAGGATTTTACCTTAGTTCTGATACTGGTGATAGGTGCATGAATATTGAGAGCATTGGTGATAATATCCTTTAAAGTCTGGAGAGCTGTTTCAACAGAGGTTGTAAGATAGAAATCTTGCTAATATATTGTAGTACTCAGGTCATGGAGGTAACCTGAGATATTGAAATTCTTTTTTGACCTTTGAGGATAAATTCTGCAGGATTTGGTGGTTTGAGTGTGGATCTTATGCCAGCTATAGGGTAATGGTCACTCACATCACTCGGCAGTACTCCTGCATGTGAGTATAAGTGAGGCTTGTTTACCAACATAATATCCAGGAGTGAGCTGTTGCTGGAATTTCTTAGGTTGATCCTAGTTGGTCTTTAATTAGCTGTGTGAATCCATAGGTGTCACAAAAGGTTATCAAAGGCAGATACATTAGACAGCCAGTTTAAATTCAAATCACCAAGGATGACGGTATCTTCAGGGCCTAGGTTGAGAATTGACCTTAGGTGAGAAAGCAGTTTAAGGCCTGCAGAGAGGGGGCCTATAGCATCCAATCAGTTTAAATGAAGACTAATTAGGAAGGGATATTTTGATTGATAAACATTCAAATTCATTTGGCTCAGATGTGTTGATGAGGCAGTTGCAGAGATGGTGTCCTTAATGATATGGCTACCCCACCACCCCTGAAGGGGCGATCTGCCTGAAGAGCTGGTAATTGGGAAGGTTTACAACACTGTCTTTGTGTAGGCCTGAGCCAAGATTCAGAGATGACCAGGAAGTCTGGAAGAGTATGTGCCACCCAAGCCTGTATTAAGATGAACTTTTTAGGAGGCTGCAAGCATTGAAGTGTATGGAAGCTTAGGCCCTTTTATGGTAGTCAGATCAGCAGGGAAGATAAACTTACTTAAGGGGCCAGGATTAATCTCAATGGTGCCAATGCATAAAAGGAGGTAGAAGATTAATTTGAGTAGGGCACCAAGGGATAGGGATAGAGAGTGATCAGAGCATTTCCTCTTAGTCCTAGATGCCCACTGTGTAGTGGGAGATGGTCCTGTTATATAGGTGTGTCTTTATCATAACATAGGAGTCTGATGGACAGGCATAGTGGGTTTTATAAATCCAGGATACATGTAAGGGCTAGGGGAGTGCCATGTTAGAGAGGCTTATGTGGGATACCCCAGGGGTTGCAGTGTAAGAGTGGTTCAAAGTGAATAAGGAATAGATGGTTGTACATTGTGGATGGCAGTGGGAGCAGAACATACTCATTAACTTATTCAGTCATGACAGGGGTATATATGATTATCATAATGGAATGGGGAGATGAGAGGGTAAGGAGCAAAAGGAAACAAGTTAGCATTGTGCAGGGTAGGTATGTTAATAAAGAAGGAAATAGATGTGGGCGTATTAGAGAAATGCGGAAAGAGTGTATAAATACAATCAACCAAGAGGGGAGGGGCGGGCAAAATTTTAGTGGCTTTTGCCTGCATTTTCACACTGCTTCTCCCGCCTCCTGGATCTCTGTTCTGCTGGGAGGTCGCCACGCCCACTGGCGGCCTCGGAGCCCTCTGTGGTTGGAGCTGAGGGCTGTGCCGGCTGCAAGTCAGGGACAGAGGAGAAGGCAGTGAGAAGGCAATTTATTGCAGGCAATCTGCAATTAGGTGCAAGAAACAAGAATCTGCACAACAAAAGACTGGAAGGGTTTGGGGTTAGAAGCCGTCCTAGCCCTACAGATCACCAGAAAAGGCTGAATCACTAGCAAACATCACATCAATACATGTTTAAATTGCCCACAATTTTAAGTAAAAACAGCTCTTTTAAGGTAATTAATACAAGTTACAGCTAAGCAGAAAAATCCCATCCAGAATAATGTTGCAGAGTCCAGCTAAAGTCAATGGGAAAGGCGCATCAATCAGAAGCAAGGCAGAGACAGCGGTCGCTTCCTGATTGGTTGCTTGGCTTCTGTACTCTTCACACTGTCTCCCGGCCTCCTGATCTCTGTTCGGCTGGAGGTCGCCACCGCCCACTGGCAGCCTCGGAGCCCCTTCTGTGGCTGGAGCTGGAGGGCCAGCCGCTGCAAGTCAGGGACAGAGGAGAAGGCAGTGAGAAGGCAATTTTATTGCAGGCAATCTGCAATTAGTGCAAGAAACAAGAATCTGCACAACAAAAGACTGGGAGGGTTTGGGGGGGTTAGGCGCTCAAGCCGCCTAGCCACACAGATCACCAGAAAGGCTGAATCACTAGCAAACATCACATCAATACATGTTTAAATTGCCCACAATTTTAAGTAAAACAGCTCTTTAAGGTAATTAATACAAGTTACAGCTAAGCAGGAAAATCCATCCAGAATAGTGTTGCAGAGTCCAGCTAAAGTCAATGGGAAGGCTCACCAATCGGAAGCAAGGCAGAGACAGCGGTCGCTTCGATTGGTTCTTGACTTCATTCTTCACACTGCTTCTCGGCCTCCTGGATCTCTGTTCGGCTGGAGGTCGCCTGCCTGGCGGCTCGAGCCCCTTCTGTGTTGGAGCTGAGGGCTGTGCCGGCTGTAAATTTCCAGACTTTAAAAAAAAGCTTTACAACTATTTTGTAATTAATAACCAAGTTACAAAGCTGGCTACGACTTGCAATTTTTAAAAATCTCTTCTGTTGAGGGTACCTTTGACTGAAAATACCAGATTTATACTGTGGATGTATCATGATGGAGCAAACACATGATTTGATGGCAAATAGCACCACATGATACCAAGATGTTTCATTTTGTCTTGGCAGGCATGGCAAGGAGTGAGAACCTTTAAAACTTCAGAATCATGCATCCCAGTTGTAGAATGAAAAGAAAAACTGGGAAACTGATGTTTTTGCCAGAAATACTATTATTAAAACAAAAATAAAATCAGCAGTGCAAGATACAGTGATTTTTATTTTTTCTCAGATTTATTGTAAAGTTAAAAGAGAAAGGACAGTACAATTACAGGTACATTTCCTTAATTGGAAATACAATCAGTGACAAAGTTTCATTACACAAACTTATTATTATATGGTTTTAGCCTTAATGCACTGTCACCTGTAACAAATCTCTTCATACAGAGTATTCAGCCAATGATCTCAACCAAACTTTAAGGTCATGACAAATGTAAGAAAATTGCCCAAGAAAAACATGACTTAAAATAAACCTGTTGGTACTAAATATTAACATTGTTAGTAATCCCCAGATTGGTGTCTGTTCTGGGGTGGGAGTGGAAGTGGAAGTAGGGATGGGGTGAGTCCCAAGGTTGCCTACTGAGTTTGAGAAATACTATCACTGTGACAAGTGTCATATGCCATTTACCCTTCCCATATTACAAAGCGTGCCTGATATATTTTTTTCCAATACGGTTGAACTACTGGGCAAGCCAAGAATATATGACACTGTGCCTATTTCACCGCACCCTCCAACACAGATTGGAGTTTCCTGCTTTGAAATTATATGTGATTGATGGATATAGAAACCTAAATATGCATGTCAATCAACATTTGTGCCACCCAGGTGAGGCTGGGACTCCCTTCTTCCAAAACCTATTCCCACCTCTCATCCAGATGGGGATCCATACCTCTTCTTCCCTTTATTTTGTATGTCTATGTTACTGTAGCTGCATCTCCCACCAGGGCTGTGTAGCCCCTGAAGATGTGCCATTCCTGCCTGTAACATGGCCGCCCAGTACATGAAGTCCTCAAGGGTAGAGGTCTCTGACTATGTTAGGAACTAGGTTTCAGAGGTGAGGTAATGCCGCACTTGAAGGAGCCTGGAAAAATCTTGTTTTAGTAAGCAGGATCTGCCCTGCAGCTCCACAGAGGAGGTGGATGAGTCGTTTTTGATAAATGTGGAGTGTCTGGTAAGGGACAGTCTATTCCATCTTCAGAAATAAGGTCAACCTGGGGGGTCTGGGTATCCTGTTATTATCAAGAGGGGTCAATTTCATTGGGAGTTTGTGTCAGTTTTCTAGCACTTGCCAAGATTCTGAGTGTGTTTTAACCAAGATTTGAGATTGCAGACCAAAATTTTGAGGACAAGCCTATATGTGGTAATGCAAATATAGGTGTAAGCCCCATGTAAAAACAAGGCTTATATTCCCATTCTTAGGCATCCCTTTCCCTGCTCTAGCCCTCCAGCTAGGAAATGGGTTTAGTGCACTAGGGATATTGCTCTGGATGCCTCAAGGTGGCAGCAGAGAGTAGGTTCAGAGGGTATATAAGGGGACTTACAGGAAGTATTGGGGCCTTTCCAGCCTGGGCATTAGGCCTAGGGCTGAAGGAGGAGGCTGGCTGGGAAGTTATGAACAGATAAGTGGGCAAGTGAGGAAATTTTGAGGTCCAGGAGGCCACTGGGAAACCCACCAAAAGAGTACAGTCAGGACGGCTTTCCATGCACCATGGTCAATGAAGAGGGAGTATGGAGCTCCATGGGGAAAGTTGGGTTACCAGGTCCTGCATCATTGGGGGCAAGGGCTGGAGGCTTTAGCAAGTCCAGAGAGTAGGAGCCCTTAGGAAACCCATTGGATGTAGCACCCCAGGTCATCAGGGATAGGGAGGGCAGTGGCAGGGCTCTCCCAGGAGGGGAACCCATGGCAGTGGTTCCTCCCGCACCTGTGCATGGCAGGGTGGCTCTGGGGATAGAGAGGGAGTTAGGGGACCTTTCACCCACGACATGGGGCCTACTTGGAGAGGCAAGTCCTGGGGTGCCAGTACATTAAGGTCTGGGCGGGTCACAGTCTAAAATGGCAGACCTGGGAGGTAGTTCCGTGCTGGAGCTTAATTCAAGCCCAGGCAGTGAAAGCAGGGATGTGGGCCTGGCAGGGACCCCCAAGAACTGCAACCAGTGGGAATCCCTGGATGAGTTTTGGGCCATGTGTGGTAAGGCAGGTACTGAAGCAGAGCTGAGTGATAGTGGCAGGTTGCTTGGCACCTGGGATAATGCCAACTGATGTAAAAGGTCAGGGCCGGGTCATCAGGAAAGTTCCTAGTTGCCCCTGGCTTTTGCCAGAGCCCAGGGGTCCAGGTGGGAAGGCCGCTCACTTTTCCTCACCAAAGTTAAGGTGGGGATAACCAGTGCCAGTGTGGAAGAAAGTGCCCCCCAAAAAAAAGAAGGTTGGATTACCAGATCCAAAGAAGCCAGGAGGGATCTGAGTTCAAGAAGGTCCTTGCAGAGCACCTGAGTGGGATAGTTGGCATCAGGGAACTCTTGCTTGTTGACTGCCTATCCATCATTGCTACTGCCTTATTTCATCCAGCCAGTATTTGTAAAAGCTTGAATAGCCCCATGGAGCTGCTTTAACTATTTTATAATGAAGTCTGTGACTCTGTACTGCTTGGAATCATTTGCTGTACAGGTGCAGAATAAAAAGTCAATTTGGGGAGGAAATAGTGGTTTGTGCATTATTTGACTGAGAGGAAAGCAAATGAAATGAAATTCTCCTTTTCCCCTGTATCTGTCATGTGTAATTAATTTTTCCATGAGTTGCATTCTAGTGGCATTATCCATCCAGCCTGGTGGGGCCGCCAGAGCTCTGAGACAGCCAAGGTGAAGAGGGAGGTCCTGGTCTGGTGGACAGCATCAGGAGAAAATCAAATTTTGAGAGAGAGAGAGAGAGAGGAGGTAAAGTGCACAGCTGTAGAAGATGCTAAGCAGGTAGGAGACCAGCTGTTTCCCTACTGTTCTGAGGTGCACAGGTCTCAAATGTTGGCGCTTAGGAGTGCTTTCCCTTTTCTGCCCAGACCATCAGCGATTGAAAGTATGCCCCTAGACAAGGCAGGAAGTGGGGGTTACACTGTGGGTGCTGGGTCTCCTGCATGTTCCCCAAACCCCAAACGCTGCCAGACCCTGACTGAGCCTTGCCATTCGTGCATTGCCAGGCTTCTTGGCCTGGCTGGGCCTTGTTGTGCAGTAAAAATTGACATGGGAGTAGGCCTGGAGCAGGCATAGGCCTGGCCTGCTGGTGTGATGTGGTGCATGACTTGCTGGTCACGTGACTCTCAGGCAGGGTTCCATTGGAGGATGGGTGAGAAGAATCTATAGCAGCTGCAAGCAGAGGCGCATCTTAGAGACATCGGAGCAAGTGAAGCTGAAGGAGCGGAGACCAGCAGTAGCAGGAGAAATATTAGGAAGTAGGAGAAAGTAAGATACTATTTTTCCTGAGACATTTGTACACAGGCAAGGAAATGAGCTGCACATATTTAAGCAAACAAACTTTGAACTTACTGTGAGTGAGAACTGGGAGGGAAAAATCGAATACAGGCATCCACCATGAACTGGCAGCAGGAGGTGGAAGCAGGCGGAAATGTAGAGAGACCTGAAGGCGACCTCAGGAGGAACCCCTGGCTACAGTTCCTGCCTCCACTGCTCTCCTGCCTCTGGAAAGCTGGGGAAAATGCAAAGGACATGAACACTGTGTGAGGTGTGGGTTCATGGGGAGGCAGTAACCAGGCTGTCTATATGTCCTTATTGTATAGACAGTCCGCCAGTCCCTGTTAGGGAAATGTATGCCCCAGTTTCACCACCAGCTTATTTTATACCCATGGTCACCAGCCAGTGGGGATTCAAAGGGTTTGAGAGACTGTCCCTGCTAGAAAGCATCCATGCCCAGGTGGATGAGACCCAAGTGAATCCCGGATGTGGTAGTGGAGGCTGTGGAGAGAGAGGTGCAGGTGCAGAGGAGGGAAAAGGTGACAGACAGCACAGCCATCTGCCCCACTCCCTACCACCAGCTACTGGCTATCCCACTGACAGAGGGATGGGCAGGGCCTCAGACAACCGGGTTGTGGATCCTCCAGCGCTTGAGGACCCTCACCACAGCCCTTGTCCAGCGGTATCCCACAGGATTTTATCAAGCAAGTCAGAGCATGTCTTGGGAGCCAAGTTCAGAATTAAAGCTACGGGAGAGTGACACTGAGCCTGGGCCTGCACCAGTGTCAGCTGGAGGAGTGTTGGTGGCCCACAAGATATAAGGAGTTGGATGAAGAAAAGTATGTTGGCAGCCAGTTCCAGTTCCAGGACCATATGGTGGTCAGACCAATCCCTAGGCCTTACCACCAATCAGTTATCATTTTTGGAGATAACAACCCACAGCTCCTGGTCTGGACTAAGACCCACCAGATCTGGATGGATGGGTTGAACCCAAATGACCCACTGAATCTGAAGTATTGACAGGGATATGGCTAGCAATGGGACAAGCCAGGAGGACTAGTGAGGGACCTGCCCAAGTGGAGTCAGGCGAAAGGTGGGTCTGTAGGGGCCTAGGTAGAATATCCCAATTTGAATTATCATTTTGTGCCAGAACGGATTTGGGACATCATTGAGGAAATGAGGGAGGACTGGATTTTCAAGGAGCAGGTGGAGTGGTTGAAGAATCGTCCAGGTGGAGGAGGTGCCCCAGCTCAGCAGTTGTTCCAGCAGGCACCGTCGATGTGTCACACAGGAACCTGGTCTGGATTAACTCTATTCAAGCAATTTGCTATGGTCCAGGACTTAACTGGGACTTCCGGACCAGTACTACCTTTGGACCAGGATTCCTTTGCAGATGTGACTAGCAAGCCAGATCCAGCATTTTACTTCCTCCAGGTGGTGGGGGCTGCAAGACTTATGGACTGCACTAGGACAATTGTCTAATGGAGCTGGATGTGGTGACTGTGTGTACAGTTTTCTTAAAATCAAGCTCTTAGACTTGTTGGGGGGTAGATTTTATAATGTTAATGTTTATGATCCTGATAAAATATGTTTGAGACACTGGTGAGAGGAAGTGTGTGTGAGTGAGTGGTCTGGGTGCACACAGTGAAACTTATTTTATAATTTGGTGGAGGGTATTTGGGGAGTGACTAAACAGTTTCTACCTCATTATCGCTGTTAGTGAATGCTTAATCAGAAAAATTTTGAAATGTCTAATCATTCTGAAAAGTGATTTATTTTTTTTACTTTTCTATTTATACTCCTCCCTGCCCCTAGACTCCGACACTTCAGGAGTCACCAGTTGCATCTTCCCACTTCACCTTACCTGGATCCATGGTAGTCCCTCCATGTAGCTCTTGGATTGCCCCTCGGCAGGAACAGAGATGGGGACCTACACCCCAAACCATGTCCATTCATCAGGGCACCAGACCGGGAAAGCAGGTGGGCTTGTGGGGTCTGTGCTAGGATGCTCCACCTTCCAGGAGCCTGAGGGCATTTTTCCAGTGTTCTGTGCATGGAGTGTGTCCCTATGTCAAGGCGTGCCTGCCGGCGTCTGCCATGCATCTTCCCCTCCGATGTAGGGCAGCAGGCGTTGCCCTCAGGCCTCCGCTAGAGGGCAGTCAGACTCCAAGCCAGGACCTCCCTCCCGGGAGAGGAGAGCTGTCCTCAGACGCTCAATCTCTCCTCCCCGCCGACATCTGGTGGCCTGGGCTCGTTTCAAACCCGGCTTGCCAGTGTGGCATGAGGTGTGGATCCAGTGCCTCAACCCAGAGCACCACCAGGCCAACTTGAAAAGTGATTTTGATTGATGTTTAAAGAAATAACGAAGGTTGTGGCTGGCACTTGAGATTATCTCCTGGTGCAGGTAGGATTTAGTGATTACTAATTTTCTTTTTCAAGGTATCTTGACTAGGCAGGTAGGGTGGGTGGTGCTTGCTGGCCAGGTATGGTGTGTCTATTCTCGGAAGGCTGGGAGTGCACATGCTCAGTCTGATGGGAGAAGACCATCACTGGCCCCTTGCCATCATTCCCAGAAAGGAAAGATTTCCTGGGTGGGGAAAGTGTATGCCCCTGTAAAAGAGGGGCTTATATTCCCATTCTTTGGCATCCCTTTTCCCATCCTATCACTCCCCGAGCGCTAGGAAATGGGTTTAGTGTTCTGGGAGCTATCATGCCTAGATGCCTGAAGGTGGCAGCAGAGAGTAGGTTCAGAGGGCGTAAGGGACTTGCAGGAAGTATTGGGGCCTTTTTCATCCCGGCATTAGGCCTAGGGGCTGAGGGGGAGGCTGGAAGAGTAGAGTTAGGAGCAGTTAAGATGGGCAAGTGAGGAAGCTTGGTGGTCCAGGAGGACCAGTGGGAAACCCCAAAAGAGTACAGCCAGGACAGCTTTTCCATGAGCCGTGGTCAATGAGGAGAGGGGTATGGAGCTCCATGGGAGAACATTGGATAGCCAGGTCCTACGTCATTGGGGCAGGGCAGTAAAAAGCTTTAGCAAGTCCAAAGAGAGAGAGAAGCCCTTAGGAAACCTGACGGATGTAGCACCCTAGGTCACCAGGGCTGGGAGGGCAGTGGTGGTTTTCCCAAGAGAGGAAACTGTGGCAGTGGTTCCTCTTGCACTCAGTGTGGCAGGGTGGCCTTGGGGGTAGGAGGGAGCTGGGGGCCTTTCACTCAAGGCATGAAGCCTGCTTGAGGGGCAGGTCCTGGGCACCAGTACATTGATGTCTGGGAAGGTAACAGGCTGAAAATGGCAGACCTTGGAGGGTAGCCCCTGTGCTGAAGCTTAATTCAGGCCTAGGCAGTGAAAGCAGGATGTGGGCCTGGCAGGGACCCCTGAGAACTGCGACCAGCGGAACCTTGGAGTAAGTTTGGGCTATGTGTGGTAAGGCAGGTACTGGAGGCAGAGCTGAGTGAAAGTGGCAGATTGCTTTGGCACAGGATAGTGCCAACCGATGTAAGAGGGTTAGGCCTGGGTCATCAGGAATCTTGGTTGCTCTCATATGAGCTAGCTAGCACCAGCCAGAGTTAAGGTGGAGACCACCAGTGCCAGTGTGGAAGAAAGTGCCCCCTCAAAAAAAAAAAGAGAAGGTTGGCTTACCAGATCCAAAGAAGCCAGGAAATTGCAGGGATCTGATTGCAAGAAGATCTCGGTGGAGCACCTGAAAGGGACAGTAGGCATCGGAGAATCCTTGCTTGTTTTCTGCCTGAGTCCATTGTTTCTGCTGCCTTATTTCGACCAGCCAGTATTTGTAAAACTTAAATAGCCCCATGGAGCTGCTTTAACTATTTTATAATGAAGTCTGTGACCCTGTACCACTTGGAATCATTTGCAGTACAGGTGCAGAATAAAAGTCAGTTTGGGGAGGAAATAGTGGTTTGTGCATTATTTGACTGAGTTGGAGAAAGCAAATGAAATGAAATTCTCCTTTTCCCGTATTCGCCATTTAATTAATTCTGAGCGAGAGAGAGAGAGAGAGAGAGAGAGAGAGAGAGGAGGAAGTGACAGCTGTAGAAGATGCTAAGCAGGTAGGAGACCAACTGTTTCCCTACTGTTCTGAGGTGCACAGGTCTCAAATGTCAGCACTTAGAAGTGCTCTCCCATTTCTGCCCAGACCATCCTGCGATTGTGATAGTATGCCCCTAGGCAGTGGGGAAGTTATAGGTGCTGGCAGAGATTGTGAGGCCTTGATCTCCAGCCACCCTGTGTTGCCCTTGTTGCTTGGCCCAGGTTATGACCAGGGCTAATTGAGTCACTACATAATATTATTTTAGGTCAGGCATTGCTAATCCCTTGATCTTTAGGAAGAGACAGAATTTCTTTTGCTAATCTCTGTGCCTGCCTCTACCCAGATAAATTGCCTAGGCTTTTTGGCACCTAGCTTAGTCATTCTCTTGAGGTTGCAATGGGGAAAGCCTGAAAGAAGAATAAATATCTTGGTAGTATATTCACTTTTAGGGTTCCTGTTCTTCTTCCCTGGGAAAGAGAGAATAGCTTCCAGCATGCAGTATCTGCCTTCACCTCTCCTTACAGCTTCTCATAGTTTAGTGCAAATAAGTAGGTCTCGTTCAGCCGGATCTGACCCCAGGTAGCTCACCACATTGTTGTTAGCCAATTTATTTATTCAGCTTTCATGACCAGGTAAGCACACTATACACAAACAGATGCCTATTTCAAGTGTACCGAAGATTACAAGAAAATACGGAGGCAATTTACAGAAAGGACTCTCTAAACCCAATGAAGCAGGATACACTCAATCTAATAGCCTCTGATTTGTCAAGACTGAACTGATACCCCAATATCATTACATATTCCTGAAGCTCTCTCAATACGCTGGCACAGAGGTTTCAAGAAAAGTAAGAAAGAACAGGAATTGTTGGCATAAAGTGAGATTTTATGATCCCCCCAATGTCAGCAATTCCTTTATTCTGGTATCACAGCTGTTTACCAAGGGCTCAATGCAAAGGCCAATAACAGTGGGTGCGAGGACACCCCTGTCAGTACCTCTGGTCACAAGAATATCTTGATTGCATCCCATTAACCTTATAGGTGGTCTGAGGTGATGCATACAGAGCCAGCACACTGTCTCAAATGCAGACCTGGCTGCCATCTCCTCCAGGGTTCTGTGTGGAATCTCCAGTCCACCTGGTCAAATGCCTTCTCAGTGTCCACGAAAACTGCGGTGACAACTCAGGCCTGTGCTTCTTCCTGAAATCAAGTTTAATAATCTCCAGATATTAGCATGGATAAGCCTGCCATTAATAAAACCAGTTTGATCTGGGTGACCAGAGATTCCATGCAGCCCTGCAGTTGAGATGCCAAGACTGAGGTAAAAGATTTTTGATCTACATTGAGGAGAGCTGTTGGTCGGTATGATTCACATGGTATGGGATCTTTACCTGGCTTTTAAAGGACAGACAGTTGTGTGTACTGTCGTCCCCATCCTCCCCACAATACCCTATACAATCTGATATAGATGTGGCACCAGCTCTTTTCCAAAATATTTTTGCAAAATTTGGTGCTATGACGTCAGGGCCCAGGGTTTTCTCACCTTCAAATTTCCCATGACTCTGTGGATTTCCTGCATTGGGATGGGATTACAGTGAAAATTTGATCTCTATGTTTTCATTCTAGTTTAAATTGACCCTTATTCCTGTCTTGTACAATACACTTTTTCCCAATTTTGAGTCTGTTTTAGCACCTTTTTTAAACATTTTTATACTTCCTTATTGTTATCCATGTGATACATCCAGCAAGATTATCAGCATTGTACGCATATTACATGTTATGACAACTGCAGGATCATGGGATTTGGCATTCAGATATCTATCAATGCAAAGCAATGGCCAACCAAGTTACTCACCATCTTGAGACTTACGATATTATGTGTCCTCAACAGCATGTATTTCAAGGAATCATGGGACTGGAATGGCCTCGGTCAGGTTCTAAACTCCATCCTCAATTGGTTTTAGGAAGAGTGTATGACAAGGACAGTGTTTATGAACCTGACCAGAGCGTTCCATCTTATCGATCATGTGTAGGGATGTAAGTTTGTCATGGCAGTCATACACATCATTGATTCCATGACATTTGATCTTTATTCAGGACTTCCATGACTTTCACTAGTGTCATCAGAATGTAGCAATAATGACAGTGCCACAACATTTACTACTGTTTACTAATGATTTCATGAACAAACAGTGAGTCATTAAAACCTCATCCATGACAAACTTACATCCCTAATCATGCACTTTGCAAAAAACTGAGGGAAATGGGTTTTTCTGTAAATGTGGTGGACTGTTCAGGAACCAATTAACCTGATTAATCTCAACTTACCTGTGTGGAATCGCTCAGTCCAATGCCTGGATTTGAGGTGTGGGTTCTCACAGGAGTACATTTTGGGACCTGTGTTATTTTCTTTTATTAACCAACTTCCATCACTGTGTAACTTTGTCAAAGTCTCTTTATGCAGCTGATTTGTTTTCATAGAAACAGATTTGACAGTAGATAAGGACCACCTGGCCCACCTCGCCAGCCCATTTCCCTACCTACTTAAACTTCGGATCCTAAATGATCAGCAGCTTACCCTCTCTTTCCTACCACTAGGTTGCCTTCTCGTCTATCCCATGCATTCTTGAACTCACCAATTATTGTAGCCTCTATGACCTCTGCTGGAAGGCTGTTCCATGCATCCATCACCCTTCTGTGAAAAATACTTCCTCACATTTCCCTAGGTCTTCCTCCCATCTAGCCATATATTGTGACCGCTTGTTCTTGCACATCTCTCTTTTGAAAGGTGCTGCCCTCCTGGACTTTATTGATTCCTCTGAGGTACTTGGATGTCTCTAGTCAAATCCCACTCCACTCCCTCTCCTCCAGGATATACATATTGAGGTCTTTCAGTCTTTCCTCATATGTTTGCTGGTGCATTCCTTTCACTTTTTACTGCCCTTTTCTGGACCACCTCTATTCTGTCAACGTCCTTCCAGAGATGTGGTCTCCAGAACTGAACACAGTATTTCAGATGTGACCTAATCAATTGTCTGTACAGTGGCATCACCACCTCCTGTTTTCTACTGGTGATGCCCTCCCTATGCACCCCAGTATCCCTCTGACCCACACACTGCCTTTTCACATTGCTTGGCCACCTTCAGGTTGTCTGTTATGTTTACCCCAGGTCCATTTCCATTTTGTTGTTGGTATCTCCCTCCTCCCCATTTTGTATTCTTCTCCAGGATTCCTGTGGCCCAAGTGCATGACATTGCACTTTTTTGCATTAGTTAAGCTGCTGCTCTCTGACCACTCCTCCAATTTGCCTAGGTCTCTTTAATTTTTTCAGCCCCGTCTGGAGTGTGTCTACCTATTGCAGATCTTGGTGTCATGCCCAAAGAGGCACACCTTCCTTACAGCCCCTCACGCAATGTCGCTAATGAAGACATTGAAGAGGATCGCCCAGAACTGAACGATGTGGCACCCCACTGGTCACCTCCTTTCCGGGATTGAACCCATTCACCACCACTCTCTGTGTCCTGTTGTTCAGCCAATTTCTGACCCATTGTACCACCTTGGTACCTACTCCAGACTGCACTCACTAGCCTCCTGTGTGGGACGGTGTCAAAATGCCTTGCTAAAATCTAGGTAGGCCATGTCCACTGCCCCTCCCTGATCCACCCCTTGGTTACCCAGTCAAAGAAATCTACCAGATTTGTTTGACAAGATCTCTGGCTGTGAGTCCATGTTGCCTCGGGTCTTGTGCCCCACTAGCCTCCAGATATGCCATAGTCCTCTCCTTTAACATGGATTCATGATTTTCCCACCAATGAGGTCAGGCTGACTGGCCTGTAATTTCCAGCCTCCACCTTGCTCCCACTTTGTGTAGTGGTACCACATTTGCCCTCCTCCAGCAGCACTTCATCCTCCAGTGATTTGTTAAACAGCACTGACAGTGGTGCCCCTAGTACCTCCTCGCTTCTTTCAGTATTCTGGGATGCATCCCATCTGGTCCAGTTTCTTGTCCACTTTTAGTTTTGAAAGTTCCTTTAGGACCCTCTCCTCCATAAAAGGACTGGTGTCCACCTCTCCCGTGTGTGTTTCTACACTCTAATTTTGGTCCTTCCTTCCTTTGTAAATACTGAGCAGAAGTATTTGTTTTGAATTTCTGCTTTTTTAAGTTCCTCTGCACACCTCCCCCACACTCAACCTTTACAATTCCTCCATTGGTCTTCCTTTCCTGATATACCCAAAGGTTTCAGCCACCTACTTACTATTTTGCTATCGCTTTTCTTCAGTTTGTGCTTTTAGCGCACCTGACTGCCTTCCCACCTCCTTTTGTTTTGCCTGGTACACTTACCTGTCTCATTCCCTCTGTGTTTCCTTGTATTTTCTGAATGCTTGTTTTTCTTTACCCCTCGCAGTGTCTATTTCACCAGTGAGGGTCCCCACAGCAACTACAGCGCCTAGCCGCAGTGTGAGACTCACTGGAACCCTGCGCTGCCATCGGGAGTCCTGCACCTCCAATCAGCTCCGACTGGAGTTGAGAACTGTAAGTGGGGGAGGGGGCTGAAAACAGCCGACTGCAGAATGCGGTTGACCTGCCGGTGTCGCTGACAGGGTGTTAGAAATACTGTTGACTCCTGTCGTGGATCCCCTGTTTTTTCCCCTGATCTTCCCTGCTACCTCCTTTGAAAACTATAGTGTTTTTCTTTCTTTGTGCTTTATTTATTAGCTCTACACAGAGGTATGTTGTCTCTGCTATGGTTCCTTTAGTTTTTGCCACTGTTCCTCCAGTCCTCCCTCCTCCTCCCTCCCTCCCCTTTGCCAGGGTTTTCCAGAGGTGTTCCCCACTTTTGCAAAGTCTGCCCTCTTAAAGTGCAGGACCTTTACTTTGAGTGGCTCGACTCTACTACTGTCTTTATCTTAAACCACAGTGTGTGGTGATCGCTGGTCCCTAGTTGGCTGCCCACTTATAGATCTGTCATTCTGTCACCATTTGTGAGAACCAGGTCTAGTACTGCTCCCTCCCATGTGGACTCCTTCACCAACTGTCTGAGGCACGCCCCTTCCAGGCATCTAAGATGTCTCTGCTCCTGTAGTGGCTGCTGCATATGTGTCCCAGTTAACATCTGGCATGTTTAGGTCCTCCACCAGCAACACTTCCCTTTCTCTGCCATTTTGTGTATGGTTTCCACTAATATCCTGTCTATTTCTACCCCTGTGCTGGGGTCTGTAGACAACTCCATTGGTGGTGCCATTTCTATCTCTAATGTGACCCATAGAACCTCTTCCCTCCTGTCTTTCCTCTATCTCCATTGCCTAGATCCTCTCTCTGATGTACATAGCCACCTCTCCTTGCCCTCCCTGTCTCTCCTGAATATTAGTACCCTGGCATGGTACCATCTCAGTTATGGTTTCCTGTGTACTATGTTTCAGTGATCATGACAATGTCTAGGTCTTCGTCCACCATCAAGGCTGCTAGGTCTGGGATCTTGTTTTCCAGGCTCCAGGCATTTGTACACAGGGCTTTCCACGTTTTGGTCCTCTGCTTGCCAGCTCCCCCCATCCCAATCCCTATGTCCTCCCATCATGCCTCCTCTGCTATTTCCTTCCTTTGTGTTTCCTTTTATTTGCTTCTATGGCCCTGGTATCCAGTCTGTTTGTCTACCTCACCCTGTGGGGGAATTATTTTCCTGTTGAATTCCTCACCCCCTTGGCTTGTTTAAATGTTCCTTTCTCTGCTCTAGTATCTGTCTGTCTATCTTAACTTGTGTGGGGAGGCAGTTGGTATTTCCTTGCTTAATTCTCGCTACCCTCTGGCTAGTTTAAATGTTTACCAATGAAACATTTAAACCTCTCACTAAGGATCTCGCCCCCCAGATGGATGCAGGCTGCCCCTCCTGCCCCCAGGTGGTCCCCAGTCCCCAGTGAAGCCAAATCTCTTAGCTCTGCACCAGCTCATCAGCCATTCATTGAATCCACTGGTATGGAGTACCCTGGTCTCCCCTTGCCATAGACAGGTAGCACTGCCAAGAAAGTTACCGTGCATGCCACCTGTCTAAGACCCTCCCCAACTCTGAGAACTCCCTCTGCACTCCCTCACCTCATCCCTAGCCAGGTCATTTGTACCCAGGTGGACAATGACATCTAGCTCGTCCTCCCCTATTGCTGCCCCAACAATTCTTTGGATTTGCTTCCCATCCCTCCAAGCCATGGTGCATGGTAGGCACCTGACCTCCTGTTTCTCGCCTCAGGACTACCCCCTAATAAAAGAGTCCCCAATAGCAGTTGCTTCCTTCTCCTCTGGGTTTCATGCCATCTCCTGGGGTCTCCACTGTGGAGGATCCCCATATCCACCTTGCCCATCACTGCAGGTGTCTCATTGAGACTGTCCTGCTCTGCCAGAACAGCACAAGAGTTGTGGATTGGAACCTCAGGTTGGATGCACCTCTGCCCCACTTCCCTCACCCTCCTGAGCTCTCCTTTGTCCACACCACCTCATTTCTGGCATCCTTGAGGCAGTGGGTGTGGATTTGGTGGTACCTGGGTGGGGAGAGGCTTCTCAAACCCTAGTCAACTTGGCCCGAAACGCAGCAACCTCCTCCTCAACCCAGAGAGGTGCCTGCAGATGGAGCAGCACCACAGTCTCCAGAATGTCTCCTTGACGATTGCACCCCACAGTCACTGCATTACACCACTCCTGACGTGACTATTGTTTACTTTTTTTCTCTCTCTCTCTCTCTCTCTCTCTCTTGCTCGCTACTCCTCCCTGTTTTACTCTGTCTTAATGCAAGAGTGCAGTTCCAAAGGTCTCTAACTTGTGGTTGTATGTGTGCTGTACCTCTACCTTCCAGTCCTGAAGCAGGAAGTTGAATTCAGTATGATGGGTGTATGCCTGTAAAGGAAGACTAGGCAGGGTAGAGTGGGATGCAGGAGGGTAGGGCAGGGGCAGCCCAACCTCTGTAAGAGCTTTAGGAAAAACAATCAATTGAACTCCCTGGATTGTGAAATTCAAACTGAAATGCAAGTTACTGAAAGTAGATGAGTTGTTTGTCCTTTTCAATCAAGCAAAATCAATTTCTCAGTTAACTGCTTGATTTTCAAGAGGTGTGTAAATAGTTTTCAGCTAATTCATTGGTTTTGAATGTAAAAAAAAATCGGTGCTGTTTGGTTCTGCACCTATGTTGAGAGAGAATATAATCTTGCAGGTTTATGATCTAGGTAGGACTGCAATTGAACAGGTGTCAGAGTTTATGTACTTAGGTGTTCTGCTTGATTCTGGGATGACATTCTTTCATTAAGTTAAAGCAGTTAGCAGAATTATCAATAGTAAATTGGGTATTCTGTATAAATTCAGGATATATTTTTCTTTGAAGTTCGTCGATCAATTGTCATTGGTTCTTTATTACCACATTTTGATTACAATTCTAGTCTCTATTACAATTTGGGTGCAAAGAGATTAATATTCTTACAGTTGCATACAATAACATATGCCGTTTTGTCCTGGCCCTCCCTGCCCATACCCACCATTGGTTATTATATTCCCAGTTGGGTTGGTTATCCCCAGTTGTAAATTTGGTTATTTTCTGGGATGACAAACTTTTCAGGCAGTTCATAGCAAGTTTTGTTGCCCTCTGTCTGATCTGATTACTATTCAAGCCCCAATATATAATTTGAGATCTTCATCTGGTGTTTTGCTTAACATTCCATATCCACCAAATCTGAGTCAGGTTGTCGCTCCTTTCAATTGCAGCCCTCACTTTTTGGAATGCTTTACTGGTAGATTACATGTGGATATGTCTCTGAGGTCTTTTAAGTTTTCTTTTTTTTTTTTGTTCATGCCCCCTTATCTCTGTGGCTCACTTTGGGACTACCATGGCAGAGGGAAAACTCAAACCGGTCCTTGGCCCCTGTCCTGCCTCAGTTTTTCCTCTGGGTGGGAAAGCGGGGGCTGTCCCCCACTTGCACCATGAGTCAGGCCTCCACCACCGGGTCCAGCTTTCCCCACCAGCCCCATAACTAGGTGAACCACAGGCCCATTTTTCCATTTTTCTCCCCATGCACCCAAGGATGTTGGCAGCTGAGAGGGTCCATGGAGACATGGGAGCACGCTTGAGACGTGATACCCCTCTGACTCCAGCCAATGTCCTCCCTACCGTGTGATTCCCCCACTGCACCTCCACCCATGTGCACCCAGGTGGCAGCATTGCAGTGAAGTGGCATCCCTCCCTCCTCTCTCTCTCTGGAGGAGGAGAGCCAGAGTGCCCCTAGGGTGCTCGATCCTCCTCCTGGCCAACCTTCCAGCTCCCTGGGCTCACTCCTAAACCTGGGTCACCAGCGTACAGTGATAGTGCTACCGCTGAACTGGCAGGCTGGCCTTTAAGTTTAAATTTAAAGAATATTTACTTTCTAGGATGTTTGTAAATGTGTTTTTGTACGTCTATTTTCTATTTGTTTTTTTTTCTTCTTCTTGTTTGTCAATGTTTGATTATTTGATTATTTGTTGTTGTTTTGTGTTGGGTCAGGGCTGAAAAGGACTTTTGTCCAGTGCTCTTACCGGTTAACAAAGTTTAAATAAAATAAAAAGCAATCTATTAAACACAACGTTAAAAACTCATAAGCAAGTAACCAAAACAGGTTAGAGATTATACACATATGTTTACTAATAAACCCTGTTGTGAAACTAACTTTGCTTGGCTACATAGGAGTTTGTCTGGCGAATACACAAGGTGGAGTGGGGCAATGTTAGGACCTCTTCCTGGTCTTTCTCTTTTGTTTCTTTCTCCCTCCCCTTAGAGAATATAAGTGTTAAATTAATAAGATTCTTCCTCCTACTGTCTGAACATATCCCATCTGGTTCAGCCAGTAGTGAAAACTTCTTGTCTGTGTTGTACTAGGAAGGTTACTTTTTCCATGGATTGTAAGTGGGAGATGATTTTAGCCCACTTTGTAACGGTAGGGGTTCCTCTTGTAACCATTTTTAGTAAGTGCCACAGCTATAGAGACTATTAAAATGTTCCACATATATATTCCCACTCTTCCTTTTAAATGTTTAGCTTTAACACCAAGAGCAAGTGACAGTATGCGAGAGGCTGTGCAAGGCTTATATATATAACATATTCTATGTTTTATGTCCTCCCATTATTCCCACAACTTAGGGGCAAGGCCAGAATATGTGGCATGTGTTGCTAACATCTCCCACATTGTCTCCAAAACTGTGAGGGCTGGCTGGGTCCCCCTTACTCTTAATCTGAGGCACTAGGAAGTAACAGACTTGCACCTTCCACTAAACTCCCTCCATGTAGGCACTGATAAGGTACATACCCTCCGACATCTTATCCTGGTCTTTTCAGGGAGGGATGTTCAAGTCTTGTTCCCATTTAAATCATATATAATTAGTAGAGTGTCCCAGGTCCTGTATATACTGTATCTAGAAAAGAGTAGAGTATGGAGATGGCCCTTACCTATACTGGAATCCCAAACTATTGTGTGTTCTGCTATTGGGAGCAAATTAAGGGTGCGCTTGAATTTGCTTTTGTAAATAGTCTCTAATTTGATATAGGAATATATTTCTCCAATCAAAATGTAGGATACAGTCCTGAAAGGAACACACTGCACCCACTGTAACAGTTGCCATAGAATACATGGGTTCCAGGTGGCTTGTCTATGGAACCATGGGTCAGTTTTAGCTGGAAGGAAATTATCATTCCACACTTTCCATTTGTGTAACCTAAATAACTCCCTTGTAATTCCACTCCAGTTCTTCTCTTCCACCCTCCAATGCTGTGGTCATTCCCCTAGGCAAGCTGTAACAGTTCTAAGGTTCTCCAGAGTACCTGGTCCAAAAGCACTGGTTCGCAGGCGACTCTTGTGACACGCTGCCAGGTCTATCTCATTCAAATGTGCTTTTGAACCTCATAGCAGCACAATCTTTACTTGTGCTGCTACCCAGCATCCAGCTAGTACTGGCACCGCCAAGCTGCCTTATGTTTGAGAAGGTGCAAGATTTTCTTCTAATTCTTGTTCTCTGCTCCTTGCCAGATAAAAATTGTGTTTGCTTTTGCCACATCCTCAGTACTTTGAGAGGGCTATATGTGGGACAAACTGGAATAGATATAAATGTCTAGGTAAGGCTCATTTTAATGGACTTAATTCTAGAATAAAATGGTAAGGGAAGTAGGGTCCACCTTTTAAAATCTGCAATCAGTTCTTTTCACTAATGGAATGTAACTGTCTTCAAAAAGAGACCTGATTGAAGACCCAGTACTATGCCTGAGTATTAAGTTTAACAAGGTCCCATTTCATCAAATAATGTAGCTGAAGCTGTTGAGATACCTGATGGAAAATACAAGCCCTCTGTTTTGGAGGTGTCAGGGCGACTCCTGACAATTTAGGAAAAGTATTACATTTCTAACATAACCTTGGGAAATGATTTTTCTGGTTCCCCAAGTACAGCAGGACATCATCAGCATACAGGGCTATCTTTGTGTTATGTCTTCTGTATGTAAATACCCAATCTCTGGGTTATCTCTGACACTTTGAGCTAGGGGTATCTTTATTTATTTATTGATTGATTTAAAAGTTTAACCAGGAAGTACATACTGAACTGAAAACAGCTCATTTCAGATGTGTCCTGGGGAAAGGGGAGTAGGAGATCACTAACAATAAAAAATAACAAGGTAAAATACAATAATACAGTTTTACAAGCAAAATCAAAAACATTATAGGCAGAATAGTAAATGAAGGCATCTAGAAAATAACATACACCCTAATATATACAGAAAGGAAAACAGCAGAACAGTAACAAGAGAGCAAGACCGGAGAATGGGGAAAACGTGGAAGGGTCACAAGCAGCTGCAGCAGCATGACAAAAGTCAGAAAGAAGAGACTTTTGGGAGCAAGGAGAAGAGGCAGAATGAATAGGAAGGAGAAGGGAGGACCAAAGTTTTGGAAAGCGGTAAGAAAAAGCAGATTGGCCAAAGATTTTCTAGAAGAAAAAGAGAGAATGGAAAGTATTGTTGCAGAGAGGGTAAGAGGAAGAAGGAGTAGGGGAAAGAAGGATTTGAGATAAGAAGGAATAGTGTCAAACCAGAATTTGGATAAAAAGAGACACAATGGGAAAGGCGCCTAACAACAAGAGAGGGAGGGAAAGAGCTGAATAAAGAGAGGCAGTGGTGAGTATGAGAGGAGCAATCTAAAGCAAAGTGGCAGAAAGAACAGAAAAGTGGGTCCAGTCTGGCAAGGGAGGATTTAGTGGTACAACTGTAGAATAACACCGTAGTCAAAAATAGGAAGAACTATTTTAGGAAGGTTTCTCTGTCAGCAGGGAGCAGTATACTCGCTTTATTCCTGTACAAAGCACCAAGCTTAGGGAGAAGCTTTTGGTGAATTGCATCAATAGCACAGAGAAATCAAGATGCCAGTCAAGACAGACCCCGAGGTACTTAAAGGAGGAGGAAACATCTTCAATATTAGCACCATCAAGGGTATTAAATAGGAGGGAAGTAAGTGTAGCAAGCTTCTGACGAGTACCAAAAGTCATTGAAACTGTTTTTTGTTTATTTGGTGGGGGTGGGGGCATTAAGAGACAGTTGATTATCCTTGAACCAGTAGTGAATGTTGTCAAAATCCAACTGAAGTCAGGAGGTAAAGTCATGGGGAGAGGAGCCAGATGCAAAATGACCCATGTCATCACCATACATATAAATAGACGCAGATGAACAGACAAGTCAAACTGAATGTTCTGGAGGGTGACTCCTTATTGAGGAAGTAACCAGATGAAACCCAAAATGGTTTTAAAGAGGAGCTAACCTAAAGGACAAACTTTCCATAGTTACCAACCAGGCAATACGCAAGATATGGCTAGGGACAGGGTAACAGAAAAGCCTTGCCAGCAGGAATGTATCCCTGTGGTAACTGAAAATGTTGTAGTTCATTTTAAAGTGCAGGACATTTACCAGTTGCAACAGTAATCATAATTTTGAAATCAGGGACTTTATAAATTGTGTGACTGAAAATGTTGTATACTTGCAACTTGCCAGTGTGGCTCATTTTATGTGGGTAAGACCACCAGAGTATTAAAACAGCGTAGTAGGTGAACACATTCAGTCCATTGAGAATAATGACACATGGAGTGCACTGGCAATTCACTGCAGGGCAACCAGACAGAAAAATGTACAACGTGACTTTAAATTTTGTTGTAATGAGAAGGTTTCTCTGGGTCGTGGGGGTAATCTAGCTGACAAATTAAAACAGAGGGAGTCATACTGGCTTTCACGTTGGGGGCCCTATCACCCCTGGACTAAATGATAAGATTGACCTGCTACCACGATAAGCAAATTATGTACTTGTGGTTAAGTGTTATAATTTCTATATGTCCTTTACACGAAAAAATTTTCCCTAGCTGTTTGGCCCCCATTGCCTTGCTAGCTTGAGCAGAGCTGCTTTATTTCTGTTAAGTATATGACAGATGTCCTCTTTCTCTTACAGCACTGAAATGAATCACCTTGCCATCCTCCAGTATAGGACCCCAGAGAGACTTAGATTGAGACATTAGCCAGCACTACAAGATGTGATAGAAGTAACATTATTCCTTTTTCGCTGATATCTGCTGTTTTTGTAAATACAATGTATTTTGTTCATGGTGAGGTTGACTATAGATGTAATGACAATGTATTTATATTCAGGTGTTTTTATGTATCTTATGTAGTTTGATCACTTTGAGTACTATGCACTTTGTATTTACAAAACATTCACACTGTCACTTTAAATTCTTTTGTGATTTAAGACAATATGATCAGATATTCCTGAACCACCCTGATGATGTACAGCATACAAAACCGGTCTGGTTCTTGTAGTGAACCAAGCCTGTTCATGAAATGGCAGTATGTTTTTAAACTGTTACAATAAAGCCTGAAAATTATTTGTAGCTAAGGAGTGCAGTTGTTTGCTTTGGCACATTTGGCTATACCAATCAATACTCTAACCTCTAGGCTATACTGCCTGTATTGAGTGGAAGGTTTTCTGGCTTCCAGAAGGACAGTGACACCTCAGTGATGCCTAAATGGTCGACCTCTTCATCCTCAGAAGCCACACATGGAGCAGCAGCGACAAAGGATCAGGTACACAGCTTGCCCTTAAACTTTCAAAACAGCAGACCTGCACTGATGCGTAACCAAAACAGGGCTCCAAAGCCATTTCCTATATTAAATCACATTTAAAGAGGCAACAGAACCTAAAATAGTAGACAGGAAAATGTTAGAAATGTTAAGTAGTCAGTTGTAATTTTTACTTGAGGAATGTTTCTTTTCCTTTTGCTCACTAGAATGATTTCTATGTGACAGCATATGCTGGATGTGGAACAGCACTCTGCCAGGCAGCTCACATATCAGGTCTGCTTCTCCCGACAACATCATCAGCACTAGAAGTCACTGACAATGACATCCCAGGTGACTGACCAGACAATCCTCTGAGTGACTCTTCCTGAGCCATTATGATGCTCACAGTCAGTGAGGTCACACCGCTGATGATGTAATGGGGAGAAACAGCTAAATATGTCTGTTTCCAGGCAGAGTACTGTTCCACACATCACACCTACTACATCAGGTAAAAAAAATCTTCTAATTGACTGAGGGAAAAGAAAAGTACCTCAAATATAAATGGTAATAGCGGTCCTGCTTGTGTTGCTAGCTGGAACCAACTGAGGAGTGAGCCTGCCTGGAGCCGGTAATGCCCTATCAGAAGGTGAGTTTGAGGTTTCTACAAAGTACAGAGAGACTGGACTGTGTATTAGTGGGCTGTGTCAGAATTACACCTTTGCTGAAAAGACTGTTCCTCTGAAAGGAAGCGAAGTGTGCTGCTCTAGTAAGTGTGTCACAGCTGCCAGCCTGTGTATAACCAGAGACTATGCATGAGTACCGCTGTGTGAAAGCTTGCTTCAAGATTGCTGACAGTTGTGGTGATGGCCAATCTTGGGAGATCTGCAGGTGGTCACATGAATGAACAATGAAAATGGTGGGAGGAGCCTCTCATGTGTTGCTGCACTAAACCACAGACCACTGCCTATCAATGATGTGTTCACAAGTTCTAGTTCCACCCCATCTGTACAAATAATTGAGGTACAATGTAACACCTACTGGTCACTTCAGAAGAACTGGATGGAAGACTTTAACCACACAGCAGGATCTTGGGTACTGGATCACCATGAGGTTGGGCATCAGGTGCTGGGTCCCTTGATGTTGTACATCGGTGATGGATCACCTGGAGCTGCACAATCTGACTAGGACCATCGTTGCTGTATCACCCGACAGGGACCTTGGGTGCTGGATCATTAGGTCATGAGGTAAACTGCAGAATCTTGCAGTACCTTTAAAGTGATACTAGGCTGTGCTAGAGGAGCAGATGGATGTTGTACTGTAAAGTGGAACTGGAAGAAGTAAATAGGAAATTCTGTGGTAAAGATCAGAAGGAAAGACATTAAAAGAGGTGGGGTAGTATTTGTAGCCACGTGGGTTCCTCGATACAGCCAGTCACTTGATGTTAGGCGTCAGATGCTGGATCACATAGTACTGTAACCTCAGATCTCCTTATTCTGGAACATTGGGTGCTAGATCACTAGATGCTGGAATCTCAGGTGCTGGATCATCTCATTCTGGAATCTCAGTTGCTGCATCACCTGATGCTGGGACCTCGGTGCTGGATCACCTTATGCTAGAATCTCAGTTGCTGCATCACTTGATGCTGGGTCCTGGATGCTGAATCACCTTAGCCTGGAATTTCAGATGCTGGATCACCTGATGGCAGACCCTTGGGTGTTGGATCACCTGGTGCTAGAATCTTTGATGCTGGATCATCTAATGCTGGGATCTCAGATGCTAGATCACCTGATTCTGGATCCTTGCATACTGGATCACCTAATGCTAGAACCCAATGGGTGTTGGATCACCTGATTCTGGATCATCAGGTGCTGGATCATCTGATGCTGGATCCTAAAGTACTGGATCACCTGATGCTGGAACCTAGGGTGTTGGATCAGCTAATGTTGGAACCCATGGGTGCTGAATTACCAGATGCTGGAATATTGCAGGTTCCAATCACTTGATGCTTGATCCCCTGATGTTCGGCTACTCTAATGCACAAGAAAATGCTTTAATAAGTTTGTAACAGATTTGCCCCCTGCCTCATATTTCAACCCTTTCACACTCTACTTGAAGTGCTCTATATCTGTTTCTACTTCTTGGCAGGCAAGGTTCACTTCAGCAACCTATCAACCAACCACCCACACAACCAGAGACTACTAGTTCAGGCTCACCTGAAGCTTCCTTAAGGGACTGCCAGCCCACCCCATATCATAGCTTTCCTGCTTTGGTAGTGATTCACTTCTCACAGAGCTCACCTGGCTTTATCAAGTGTCCTCAGCCACTGCATTATTCTCTGGCCATTACAGTCCAGGGGCCCAATTTTTAAAGGGTGGCACTGGGGCTTGCATCAAACCCTGTGTTAAACTCCTTTGTCCGGTGCAGTTGGGCCAAACACCTTTACCACAATGGCACCCAATTTTCTATTCTTGGCACAGTTGCAATAGTTTCACTTTGCAGGCTGCACCAAATATTTGGGCGTGATGCCTCAGAAACTGCCCCCTGAATGGTGCAAGCTAGACCAGGTGGAGCTGTCTAACTTGAGGCACTTGGCAGGGGAATGAAATCAAATTGCCTGCTGGGAGAATGCCATAAGCCCTGTATGCCATATGATTGGCACACCAGAGGCTTGTGGCATTCTCAGAGGCTTTGAAAATCCAACTGCAGGTCTCCCGTCATAGCTCCCTGAACCTGCCGCCAAGCCACCCCAGCAGCCGTCCTTTCCCAGCCTTGAAGACATTAACTACTTCCTCACAGTTTATCACACTCTGACAACTACCCAGCAGATGCCGATTGCCTAACGCTGGCGGGTAACCTTCCCAGGTCGAGGAGAGGAACCATGCTAGCATTCACAGCTCACCAATTCTCTCTGCTGTGATGCTTTCTCCTACGGTGGGGTACCTTCTCCTGCATTATCAGTGGAACTGTGAAATGACACTCTATGCACAAATTTTGTTGGTTTCTGGGTTTTGTTTTTGTGGGTTTTTTCAGTTTCCTACAGTAGTTCATCTGTCTCATATAAAACTGTGAAATTGAACTTTTTTTAAGTCTCTTCTTTGTCGGTATACCTCTTGGCTGATTTGTTAAAGCATTTATCTCATCACTGTTTTAATTTTCTAATTTAAGTTTTATTTCCTGTCCCATTTTCTTTCAGTACATCATGTAATCTCATTTGAATACTGTTTTATTCTACTTCAGTTTTCTTCTACTCTCAAGTATTGTACCTTAAGTATGCAGTAAGACACACAGGGGTGTAATTAAGGGAATAACTACACAGCTCGAGGGTGGTGTTAGGTAAGAGGTACCTGCACTAAGTGCCTTTAAACACCAGAGAGCAAAGCGCAATTATTTCCCCATAGTGTCTTATCGCCACTTACAACAGGGAGAGAAAAATGTTCTAATTTTATACAAAACTGTGATACACTGTGTTAATGCAAGTAAATGGTAAATTTTTGCAAGACTGACAAAGCAGTCCTTTCAACAGTAAAGAAACTTGAAGCGCTATAAACAGCGACTGGACAGTCTGACTGGCACTTTAGGCACTGTGGAGTGTAGTGATTTGATGTGGTACACAGGCTCTTGGTCTGAAATAAGTACAGGAATGTAATTATGGTCTCATTTTACACTCCTTTACTGATCTCTCAGTCAATCAGAATGCTTACATTTTTCTCACCATTTTATAACTCCATCTTGTTTTATTACCCATCTTCTGTTGCTGCCTTTCCTTAAAGAACCGCTGACAGCATTAGCAAAACTTTGAAAAGTAAGATTTATATTCTGATCCATCCCATTTTCTTTAGTACTTCATATATTTTCAATAATTAATTCACCATTTTCTTTATTACTGAAAGCAGTTGCATAAAAACAAGATCCCTGTTCCCTAGACTCTATTTACTCTGGCTGCTTCTCCACACTTGACATCACAATCTCCTGTTTATGACATCATAATTATCTCCACAGTGACATATTTTGATGTCATGAACAGAATTATGATGTCAGGTGTAGACAGGCAACCAGAGCTCAAAGAACAGAGATACTGTATTGATGCAAAATTCCCTAGAAAAGGACACATATGGGTGAGAATTATATAATAAAATACCAAATATAAGCTACAGTTATGTCTGAATATTACATTTTTCAAAGTTGTCTCAACTGTGTCAGGTGCTCTTTAATGGGTTTTCTGTTGCTTGTCAGTTTCAACAGATACTGCCCCATGATTGGAACTTAGATTTTAAAGCAGTACCATGCTAGTAACATACTGCTAGTTCACAATACTGCTCTCACAGAGTTACACAGAGTACAGTCAGTTGAGTTCAAAACAGTTCCATGCTGAACATTATGGGAAGCCATTCAATTCAAAATTACAGTTTTCAGAATATAATTAATAGTGAAATGTCTACAACAGCAAGTAAATGTTTGCAGCATAGTATTATGAGAATGACAAACATGAAAATGAGTATATCACACACAGAAATGGTTATGAGACCTTCTGGAAAGGGTATTACCTATACCAAAATGTGTATGACACACACTAAACTGGATATGACAATGTACCAAGATGGATATGACATACACCAAGATAGAAATAACACTTAAAATAAGTATAGCGTATATCAAAATGGCTAGGCACATACTGAAACAGGTAAGGCGCATACCAAAATAGATTTGACACACAAAATGGGTATGGCACAAAATGAAATGGATATGCTGTACTAAAAGGGTATGATGCATAAAGAAATAATTATGACTCATATATTAATGGATATGGCCTATTTTGAAATGAATAAGACACATAGTAAAATGGGTATGACATACCAAAATGGTTATGACACACACCAACATGGTTATAGCAGAAATTGACACGCCGATATGACATACACCAACCATGGTATGACAAATACTGAAATAATTATGACACTTGCCAAAATGGATATGTCGCATGTTGAAATGGGTATGACACATACCAAAATGGGTAAGACACACATCAAAATGGGTATGACATGCACCAATATAGGTATGACACATACTGAAATAATTATGGCATACATGAAAATGCACATGACACAAATTGAAATGGTTATGACACATACTGAAATAAATATGATACATGCTGAAATGGATATGACCTATACTGAAATGGATATGACATAATAATAACTTGTGTATAACACATACTAAAATAATTATGACACATGCCAAAATATATATGACAGATACTAAAATGGATATAACATACAATAAATAGGGTATGACACATTCTAATATGAATATGTAACTTTCTGAAATAGATATGACCCATACAGAAATGCATATGACACATACCAAAATTAATAAGAAAATACTACAATGCATATAACATACCAGAATGGATACAATACACACTGAAATGGATATGAGCCATACTGAAATGGATAAGACTCATACCAAAATGGTTATCACATGTACCTAAATCATTAAGATAATTTCTTAAATTATTAAAATGTATACCAAAATGAATAGGCACACACTGAATTGTAGATTATATTTATTTCAATATATCGATACTCTTGATAAATGTGTGCTGTAGTAAGTAAATAAAATGGTTATGAAGTATTGAAAACACAATGATATATTAAAATGTATATGTTGCACACTGAAATGAGCATTTAGCAAACTGAATTGTTGCCAGACTTACAAGGCATAGACTGAATAGAGTGTAACATGTGCCAAGGTGTCGATACACCAAACTGGAAATGATTGTGATATACTAAGATGAGTATACACATACCGAAGTGAGTATAACACACACTGAAAAGCACATGGCTTGTGTAACTAATCAGAGTGCAGCATCACCCCTGAGATTCTGCAGGTAAGAGCTCTTAAATTGTGTGACTCGAATATGCACAATGTGTATTATTAAATTGTTGTTTTGCTACTGTACCAGTTTTAGGTTTTTAGTTTTTCTTTTAAGATGACCTTGTATTCAAAAGTTTTATTTGGCTTTCAACAAACAATACTGGCCAGGATATTCAAAGCCGATGCAGCGCAACCTGAGATGCGCCAGTGCAAACCAGAAGGATGCACACGCAAAGCGATATTGAAAGGACATGGATGTGCAGCTCAAAACTAGATCGCCCAAGTGCAAATATAATGTAAGCGGCGATGTGGAGGGGGTCATTCCATGAATGTGCCACGCAGCCTCATATCTCAGCCAAGATGCTCCACATCCACGGTGCATCATGCAGATGCACCACACAAAGATAGGCATATGAAAAGCATGCCTAAGTCCAGTCCACCCACAAGCACAGAGCAGCATAGCACCGAAAGCAGCTATGGATAGGTCTGCATTTCTGATGGCAGAGTCATGAGGGAGTGAGAAGATGGGAGGAACAACAATGTGGACATGGAAGGACCTGTAAGAAGTATGCCAGCAGAGAAGGTACCGTGCTATGCCACATTTAAACAGCTGAGTGACATAGAGATCGTGGGCTGGTACTGACCCAACAGGGCACTGTTGAGACAGCTCTGAGCTGCTCCATGATGACCTACAGGCACCAACACAGAAGTCATGCCATGATGGTGGAGACAAGGTGACAGCAGCAATGTGCCTGCTCACCATGGGCACCTTCCAGACACCGGTGGGTGACACCACTGGCATCACACAGTCTGCCGTGTCCGTCTCACACCCAACCTCACCGCTGTGCTGCCACATGTCTCTGAGTATATCAAATTCCCAAGCACACAGGCGGGGCGGACAGAAACCATGCAGAACTTCCACAGGGTGGCACACATGTCAGGCATGCTAGGGACCATAGACTGCACCCATGTGGCAATACACACACCACCTGGCCCTGAGGGTGTTGCATATGTCAACAGAAAGGGCCACCAATCCGAAAACCGCCAGGTGGTGTGCAATGTCATGGGACGATCACCAGTGTGTGTGCCATGCACCCGGATGTACACATGACACTGACATCTAGCACCAGTCGGCCCTGTGCCACATGTTTGAGAGCAGGGGATACCTAGTGGCCACCTAGTTGGTGAGTGGGCTGGACAATGGGCCCACACAGCACACAGTGGCACACAATACAGCTGGTGGAACTGCTGGGTGAGACACTGACAGGGATCACCATGGCCAAAAGGCATGTAGTGCCATAGCCCATGCGTGTCCACTGCACCCGAGAACCACATAATGCAGAGGGCTGTGCACTGGGGGCAGGCGGACACACACAGCATGCACACACATCCAGGCATGCGATGACACAGGGCCTGTGCCTGATACAGGTGCCGTGGTGGCTCACAGAACCACAGCTGAACAGGACAGGGACAGCGTGCCACGCAGGGGCAGAGCATGTACAGCATGGCATGGCTGTGTGTGGCCATGGCATGCCTGACATGTGCCCTGCATGCAACACACATGCAGTGCACCACCAATATGATGATGTGGGCATGGCTGGGGGTGGCATGAGGTAGGAAGAGTCAGTGTGGGGAGCCACACGGATCTGTGGCTGACATGCATGTGCATAGGGATGTAGCACACCTGGGAATGCATGATGTACACTAAACACTGTTCTTCTCTCACAGGTGACTGTGCATACCCCTCGGTGGTTGCTCACCCCCATATGCCAGCCCTCATCTGAGGTGGAGAATAGGTATAACGAGGCACATGCCACGACATGCAATATCATCGAGCATGTGTCTGGCATATTGAAAATGCGATTCAGATGCCAGGACAGTTCTGGTGGTGCCCTACAGTACAACCCAGAGAAGGCCTGTGGCATATTCCTGGCCTGTTGTATGCTACACAACATACGAACATACAAAGAGCCAGCAGAAGAAGGTCATTTGGTCAATCAAGTCTGCTCAAATTACAGGGTCCACAGCTTGAACTACTGTCCCTCTCCTCCTCCCACTCCTTCCACTCTCCATTACCCATGATCCTTACTTTCCCCTATGCCTATCCCAGACTCTGCCCACTGTCTTCAACAAGATGACCTCTTCAGCAGCACTTCCAGTGTCCACCAACCTCTCTGTGAAGAAGTGCTTCCTGACCTCCTTCCTAAACCTCCCACTCTCTAGCTTAAGACTGTGCCCCCTCGTGTCATGGTTGCTACTCAGCTTAAAGAGACTCTCCTTAACCTTATTTATCCCTTCAAATACTTGAAGGTCCCAATCATGTCCCTCTCTCTCTCTCCTGTCTTCCAGGGAGTACATGTTCAGTGCCCTCATGAATCCATGTCCAGGTCGGGCAAGTGACAGCTCTGAGGAATGAGGGACCACCAGACAGGGTGGGCAGGAACGACATGACCATAGAGACCCATGGCTGGCCACCAGGGCATGGCGGCACAGGGACACGATTAAGGAGGAGCACTTCAGAGACCACAGGTGGGTAACAGATTGGGACAATGGGGGATGTGCAATGGCGGGTTGGAATGAGGAGAACACATACAGGTCAGCTGATGCAGCATGACTGACAGGTCCACAGTGGTGGAGGAACACACCCAAGCAGGTGTGCTGCAGTACTGTCAGGTCCAGGGTACATGGGGTTACAGTGGTGCATGGCATGGATCAGAAGACACTGCCTGCACACATGAACAGCGGACACAGAAGGCTGCACTCATCATGCCCATGCCAAAACAACATAACAGTAGTGCCCCAGCACAAGCCCGATACCGCATGGACATGCAAGCCAGGCACATGTGTGTGCCCCTGCAGTGGACCTGGGCCCAGCCAGCAGAGTGTGTGTGGGCCAATGACACCTGGATGGGGACTGTGCCATGATGACTGCACACAGGTGGCATCACTGTGTCCTACCACAGCTGCCACGGACACACCCATGACAGATGACCCCTCTGGTGTGTCAACCACTCACAGGGGACCCAACTGTGGAGCAGGGTAGACCCATGAGACTGTGATCGGTGCTCATGGGGTGTTTCGTCCAAGTCCAGATCAGACCAGGGTGTTGGAAATACCTGAGGCAGGGGATGGCATCAAAAGCAATGGGGCCACCACGATGCCATGAGGCGGAAGTGCTGATGTCACTACGTGTTGTGTGGTGGGCACTTCTGTGGTTGCAGGACACCAGAGCCACACAGCCTACTTCAATGGCTCGTGCTATCTTCTCAAAGCCTGCCATCATGTCCAACCGCAGTTGGCAAATCTCGCCAACCATGTCCACCCGAGTGGGCATATCTCACCAACCAACTGAGAGCACCCGCAGATGCATGGTCATCCAGGATGCCCACCTAGACACACAGGCCCTGACACACCTCCCTGAGCACAGTCTGCTGCTCCACGGATGCCCACAGGAGCTGGGCATGCTCATCCAGCCTGTCAGCAGGGGACTTGTCATGTGGGGTTGCTGAGAGGCGGGTGGTATACCGGCCTGCAGTGCAACATCCACGGCCTGTGGACACGCATGGCGGCCGATGTTCAAGCAGGGACCGTGAGTGGGCAGGCATAATGGGACCTGGTACAGGCACATCATGAGCATGGGCAGCACATTGCTGATGCAGCACCCTGCCGCCCCAGGGGATAGCCCCAGTCCCGCAGCCACACCCTAGACTTGGCCACCCACAACTGCCACAGGTGCGGTCAGCATAGGGGCAACTGGCTGGGGCCGCAGCATGGGGCAGCGGGTGCCCCACCCCGTCCGTTGTTGTCCATGTAGCCACCTGCACTGTGGCTGTAACACTGCTGTGTGACGTCACCACTAGCTGTGTGGCATCATTCTCACATCATCCTCCTCTGTGGCAGATGCCAGCACCGTGAGCTCATCAGGCAACTGTAGGTCAGACAGGGCATTCAGAACCACAAAATCCATGAGGTCCTGGAACATGGGCTCCTGCCTGCACCTGCCATGGCCCTGGCTGATGTAGATGGTCTGGGTTCCTCTTCACCTCCTCCTCGGCCCTTTGTCTGCAGCCAGCCTACTGTACACCACCACTGAGGTGTGATGGTGCTGTAAGGCAGACTTGAGTGCATGGTCAGGTATCATGGCCATGGGTGTCCATTGACCAGTGTACATGGGGCCATGCGCCATGAAGCACTGGTGTGCTGGCACTGCCACACTTGGCATTTACGAACTGTGACCTGTGTCACCCCACCACCATATGGTGTGTGCAATGCATGCCGCTGGGCTGAGCCCACCGGTTCCAAGTATTGGAAAGCCATTGGGCCTGGGATGTGCACATGCCCCCAGGGCAGGGGCACTACAGCTGGCATGTGGGCACACCGGCAACAGTGACTGCCCACTGCAATGCATTGCACCAGCATGTGTGGATGTACACAGACATGGCACATGAACACAGGTGGCCCGCTAAGCAGGCCTACATCCCGTTGACAGAGACTCAAACGGCAGCACCCACTGACTGCAATGGGGCCACTGCATGCCATGGAGGGACCATACAATGGTGGATGCACTGCACAGAGGCATGGCGACTGAGTATGCATCCATGTGTGGCATTCCCTGCACACCCAGGAACACAGCACACAGCCATACAGACAAAGTTACACATGCATACTCACAGTGCTGTGAGGACTCCGCCTGTCTGGAACCCACCTCCAGGGACACCCTCCACAGAGGCATGGGTCAGGCGGATGCAAGCAGCTCCTCACGGGATGTCAGTGGTGGCACAGTACATGGCCTACCTCCTGTGGCCTGCAGGGGTGCCTGCATGGTGGCCAGGCACTCCCTGGCGCTGGTCCTCTCGCTATTCATCCATTTCATGCACTCCTGGGAGTGCAATTATACTCCCAATGGTCATTCATGGTCTGTGCCACCACATCTCATCCCTGTGTCCTCTCCTGCTGCATGCTTGTCTTCCCTGACAGGAGGTCCTCCATCTGCACATAGGCCTCAACTAGGGTCTTCAGCTCATCCTCAGTGATGTTGGGACATCTCCTCCGTCTCACTTCCTCCTCCTCCACCATTCTAGTGCCTGTAGGGTGGAAGGGTGACAGGTGTCAGCATACTACCAAGTTCTGCTGCACAGTTCCCAGGCATGGTGTCTGCATGGCCAGACACCCTTCAACAGTGTAGCTGTAACAAACAAACCTTCAAGCTGCAGTACCTGCAGTCACCAGTGTTGTGTGATGGTACAGAGCAGCTCATTTATGGCTCAGCACATGCAAAGGAGGGTATGTGCATCCTGTAATGAGATGCTAAAGTGGGGATTTGTGCTGTTATTGGGCAATGGGGCAATCTGCATATCCTGGCTGAATATGGCAGATTGGCCCTAGCCCATCTCAATTTGCTCTACGCATGTATTTGTACTGCACACTTCTGCAAGGCACATCTCGAGATGTGCGGTTGCTGGTACATACCTGCAGCACAGCAGTGTATCCTGCCATTCCCTGGCAATGCATTATGCATCACGGTGCAGTGCATCTTGCACATGCGATACGCTGCAGTGTGCATGCCATGTGGTGGGGCCCTCATGCTCTAGGTATCCCTGCATCACGCATTGCTGCTGTGTACGGGGCTTGTGCGGTCGGTGCACAGCACGTGTCCATTCCATTGCACGATGCCGCTGACTGCATAGTGTGCATACTGCAACCTTCTCCAAGATGGCCACCTGTCAGGTCAGCTTATGCACATTGCGTGATAGCATAACCCTATCCTCCCACCACCTAGCATTCTGGCACCACGATGCACAGTGTTGCGCCATTGTCTGTGTATCGCATCAACACTGAGCATCTGCATGCTGCATGGGTATGCTTGCAGGCCTATCACGCATCGGATGTGGCAAGGGTCATATGACACGTGAAGGCCAGCTGTTTGGCAATGAGGCCTTACAGGAAAGCCAGGCCCAGGTCTGGGCCAGGGTGGCTGATATAGCTGGTCAGGAGGATGAGGTGCCTTGCATGGAGAAATATGCAGGCACCACTTTGGTGACCTGAGGAGGGACCTAGAGGCTGCAGGGCTGCAGAAGTGAGCCCGCAGGGCGTGCCATGGCCAGGTATGTACACATTTGCATAGTCTACCATTGCCTGCATGTTGGTCCTGCAGTTGTAGGGTGGTGTCATGATTTTATGTGGGTGCTGCGGCGTTCAGGGTGGGTGGGTGTGGTGGAGTTCTGTGTAGTGTAGCTGAGGGGTGAGGGGATTGTGGGGTGGTGGCAGCATGCTGCTCATGTTTCCCTTCCATTCTTTTCCCTTGCAGGCCTGAAAGAGTGCTGGTGCATGGCAGACAGGGGCCACACTAGAGGAAGGGCCAGGCTATCACAGGCAGCGGGTGCTGGGATGTGTCGTGTGCCATCACGGCCTGTGGAAGGCAGGTGTGCCTTTGTGTTTCTGTTCTTTGCTGGTTGTGGTGTGGGTGGGGATGTGGGTTCCTGTGCCCACCACAGCCCCTTAGCTGCTAGCTGTGTATGCCCTAGGTGTGCTGGTCTGCACACTGTGGATGTTGTCCTGTCACCATGTGGCAGTCTCGCTGTGCATCATGCCCATGTGTGTCCATCACATTGTTTGTGTCCCATCAGGACTGTGGGTGCCTGGCATTACATGCAGGGTTCCATTGGGCCTCAGACATGGTGCACATGGCTACTGGCACTATATGATGTAGCGGGCATGGCATCATGTCCTCTGGCAACATTTATTGTATGTACATGCTGACATTGCATTGCCCTGTGCCCATTCCAGTAACTGTGTGCCCTGTTGCACGGCATTCTGCTGGTCTGTCATGTCGTGGTGCATTGTTGGGCCTGTGCATGTGTCCCATCAATGTCCAGCATGTGATCACTCCCAAAGGGGAGCATGGCCTGTGTAAGACAGTGGTACTGAGTGCATGTCCTCTGTTTCCCACACACAGGTTGTCCTTCTGAGGTAGTGCCCATGGATCGGGCCGAAGAGGTGGGCGTCAGGTGGGGCCAGTGACAGCGCTCCAGAGACCCTTAGTTGATCTATAGGAGACAGGGAGCAATCTTCCAGAGGCTGGGAGCCATATTGAGGGCCATTTGAGAGCAGATGGTGGTGCTACATGGGGTGGGCTTTGGAGAACTGCCCTCCTGAAGGGGACCAACAGGGCATTAGGCCTGTGTGGCCATTGGACTTTGTTGCTTTGCCTTTTGATTGGCACCAGTGCATTCCTCCCCTCACTCTGTTTCCCACCCGTATATGGTGGCCCTACCTGCATTTCCTTTCCTGTCCATCCCTTCCCCACTCTCGTTTGGACTTTTGCTGTTGTTACTGTTATTGATGTTGTTTCCTCTTTGTATGTTTTCAGACTTTTGTTTTCCAGTAAAGTCTTTTGTATTGCACTTTCACTGTGTCTGTGGTCATTCCTGTGCTGTGATTGTGGTCTGCTGTTCTGCTGCTTATGTTGCCCACTGCCCTTGGGCTGCAGCTTGCCTGTTTGTGTCATATCACGCACGCTCATCCTGTCCACCCACATGCCCACACTCTGCTTGTCATTGGCATCCCTATGCTGCATCTGTGCTGTCACCCTGTTGCCCACAGTGGCATGCTTAGTGAGACCCTCTCCCAGTGCTGTGCATGCCAATGATTTTGCCGTCATGCCATGCTGCGCTGCTTGCCATCACATGTGCCCCTGGACATGTGCACCCTGTGTGGCCTACACCATCTGGCATGTTTGGCTCTTAGCACTGTTGTCAGGGTGCCTGTGGTGGCCATGCTATCCATTGGCACCTCCAGTGTTGTGGCTTTTCATCCATGCCTCTCTGTGTGTGTTGCCCGTCCTGTGCCCCTGGTGTGCTGTGCAGTACACATCCTGCAACATTGCCATGCCACTCTGTTCATCATGACCGTGGCTGCTGCATTCCCTGTCTGTGCACTTGCACACTGCTCATGGTATGCCTTGGGCCCGACATGTTGCTCCAGTATCAGGCAGGCTTGCTGCACTTGCTGTATTCAGTCCTGCCCTTCTGTGCAGTGCATATGTCGCTGCGCTTATAGCGCATCTGTGGTATATTCAGCCATGGTTGACCTAGCGCATCTTATGGAGCATCTGCTGAATATGCATTATTTTGGAGCGGTGTATCTGAGTTGCGCTGCAGGCACTTGCACTATGTGCCTGGGGGCTTTGACTATCTAGGCCACTGTTTTATGCTGTGTTTGTAATGTTATACTTATTACCAGATAAACCCATCCGGCATTTCTTCCAATGCTTTGCAAAGTTATACAGTACAGTATGTTGCTTTGTATATTATTTTCTTTGCCCTGTAAAGAGGGAGCATTACAAAAATCTGTAGATCCAGGATTAGCTCATTCCCGTGTGTTTTAACTGAATTTCACCAACTTACTGAAGGTTTGAGTTTTTCTTCGCTGCCTTCTGAAAACTAATGTCAGTATTTTACCACTTTTATGAACAGTAAGGAAATTAATTAGCCATTTACTCTGTAACAATAAGTGCTAGAAACACATATTTTATACCACCGGAAAGCCGAGAAGCTCATCTTTCTAATACTATAAACCAGTTGTTTGTAGCTTGCAAACAGCCCTATTATTTATTTATTTATTTATTTAGAAATCAAATTACAACCCTTTGTGTCATAGACTCATTTCCAAAGGCTCCACGTCAGAATAAAACATGAACATTCATACAGTACATAGAATAAATGTGGGTGAGCAACCATACACAGTATAAGTACAATGAGCACGGGGTAATGCCTATACATTTGGTAGCTAAAACAGGGCAGAGCTATTGACATATTTACCTAATGAGCGGTTAAGACCTATGCAATTGGTAGCTAAAACAATGCATGATATGAGTTGGTATTAAGCACGCCTTAGGAGGCCTTGTCTTATACATAATACAATGCATTCATAGTCCAGTGCAACTATATTGTAACTGAGAGGTGAGAGCCTGTAGGCTAGAAACAGTGAGGCTCCCCACTGCCTGGCCAAGGGTGGGTGAGTGGCCTAGTGGCGTGGTGCATGATCCACAGGTTACCGATTACACTGGCATTGACATGAGTAGAGGAGATATGGGCCCTTAAGGCAGCTTTTAAAAGGACCTAGATTGGTGATTGATGTGACAGCCAGAGGGAGGGCATTGTACCAGGATGGAGCTCTAAGGAAGAAGGATCGCTGGGCCAGGGTGGTCCTGACCCTAGGCACCTTCCAGATAGTTTTGGGGCAGCCTGTGTGGATGCTGAGATGGTGGCTGCCTGAAGAAGCCATGACACCTATTGGGGTTAAACCCAGGTGGATTTTTGGGTGAAGAGACAGTTCTGGTATAGTAGTCTTTCCAAGAGAGAGGATATTGGTGGCGTGTCTAGGGTGCAGTAGTGTGTATTTCTGTTGGCACCAGAGAGGAGCTGTCAGGCCTTATTGATGACTACTTGTATTTGATGAAGTGCCGAGTTGGTGGCAGCATAGATTGTGAGGCCATAGTCCACAGTGATAAGACTGAGGAGGTAATGGCTAAGTGAAGTGCTTCAGGTGGCAGGCAGCCTTTATGTCTGTAAAGAAACCAATGTGGGTGTTGGTGGCGGAGGTGAGGATTTTTAATGTTCATGGAATGAGAGGTAAGAGTCAAATGTAATACCTAGATACTTATACTTTTGGACCTGTTCCAGTGGGATGAGAGAGGTGGAAGTATATCAGGGAAATCTTTTGATCTGTTTTGGTGGTGGACATGAAACATCGTCTTAGTTTTTTAATGTTGCCTAACAATCTGTGTTCAGCAAACCAGTGTTCAATCTGAGAAGGAGTTTTGAAGGTATGCTGGAGAGAGGAGGATCAGGATGTGCGGTATAAAGAACAGCATCATCCACAGAGGAGAAGGTTGCGGGGTGGGATTAAGGCAGGGTGTTAAGGTAGATGCTGAATAGCAGGGGACCCAGGATAGATCCTGGAGAACCCTGAGCATACAGGCAGTATAGAAGATATGGTATTATTAATTTTAGCACATTGGGTTCTAGATGAAGATAGCTGGAGAACCATGAGAGTGGACAATGAGACCTCAATTTGTTGTAATATGTTAAGAAGGAGGACGAGAAACCATGTCAAAGGCCTTTGAGAGATCTATAAACACACCCTGTGAGGTGCTCCTTGTCAAGTGTGGAGTGCAGGGGTTAGTGAATTCTGTGAGGGCAGTCGTAGTGCTGACCAGCTCTGAAACCTGCTGCTCCCTACACTGTGGTTGTGTGCAAGGGGTTTTCATTATTATTATTATTAATTATAATTGTGGCGCAATAGCTAGGTTCTGATCGATTGGATGATACTATATAATATAATAATATGGTGTGTGATTGTCACAGTAAGCTCCATTGGGTGCCCCCACCAGGATTCAGTAAAATGACAGGATATATATTAAACCAGGAGGTCCCTGTAATGTAATTAACTTCTAAGAAGTTGCATTTTATAGCCTTTTATGACCTCCTGCCTCTAAAGCTCGGAAACTAAAATATACATTTAATGATTTCAGATAAGCTGATTCCTGAAAGCTGTATTGCACCTAGGTGAGGGATTGCAGGGTTGTAAATCTACAAAGGAACCACACAAGATAAAAGAGAATGTTTAATTAAGGGTCATATTTAGGAAATGTCTTTTCCTGCTGATGTCGCTTATTTAATATACCTCCTGATAGGACATTGTGTTTGTATTTTGTTTATATTCTAAAAGGAGGAGCTAGATGACTCATGGAAAGGGGTGTGGGCAGGCACAGTTTAAATTATACTGTGGCTGAGTTGTTTGATATATTCCATCCTGGGAGAAAACACACAACTCTCTGATAAGCACTTAGAGGTAATACAATAGATAGAAAACTATCTAACTGTATGTTGGTGGGAGTTGTAGTTTTCTTTGTTTTCTTCTAAGTGGTTGTATGCTGTTTGATATAGTGTTCTGTGTTTACATTTTACATATTTTTATCATCATTTAGTAAAATCATTATTTTGAAAGCCTGCCTGGGTGTGTCTTGAAGTTCTTTTGCATGTGATGTATACGTGGTTAAATCTGACAGCTGTTCTAGGAAGCTTGATGGTGTTACTAAACTGGAAAAAGGTAAGAATATACCTGAGGTCTTTCATAGAGTTTTAAGGGTTCATTTGGATACCTGGTTAAGTGCCCTTAGGCGAAGATACCTTGCATCCCCTAAGAAGAAGATTATCTGAGCCTGTACATTTGGATTGCTTGCATAAGGTTCACAGCTTGAATCCCCAGAACTTGAGACCAAGGTGATTCAGACTCACAAGCAGACATGAGGGTTACTCTGTCTGTTACCTGTTCACCACTAAGCTCAGAGGTTGGCACAGTGGGAGCAGAGGCCTGACTTGCTGAGTATGTTTGTAAGAGATTTGGTTGGCAGCAGTTCAGATAAAATTGGTAACACAAGCTTTAACTGTTCAGTGTCGACAATATTGTACAGCTTACTTGCAAAAATAAGGCAGTGATTTATTTTTAAAAAGGAAACAGAACTATATCATTTGCTTACAGTCAAGGTCCTACCTGTTTTATTCTTTTTTTCCAAAGTGCAAGTTGGAGTAGCAGTAGTTGGGAAGAAGATGGCTTCCAACTACAGCGAGTACACTGCAGACTACTTGAAGCAGTTGCACCAGGACAGAGGAGTCCTACACAAGGTGAGAAACCACTGAGCAGAACCAGTGGATGCCCTGATGGCAACAGATGCCCAGAGCATCGAGTCATAGACTGTGACTGTAAAGGACCAAACCTTGGGTGTGATGGGGCAGCGGCCAGTGCAGTGTCCAGATCCGGTGAGGATGACAGCAGGGCCAGTGCAAGTGAAGCGCCACAGCAGCAATGGAAGGTCATCAGCATTCTGGGCCAGAAGCAATCAGGCTGCAGACTGAGTTCGCAGAATGGAGCTGGAGTTCCGAGAGACACTGAGCAAGAGAAACAAACCACAGAGGAGAAGAGGTAGCGAGAACAGCAAGAAGTTGAACATGAACAGCAAGAGGCGGACCGTGAGGAACATGAGCACCAGAGGCAACATGAACTGGAGAAGCTATGACTCCAACCACCAGCACCAGAGCAAGTAAGTGGTTTAAGTTTAACTGGAACACCAGGACTGGGTTACAAACTGAATTCCAAATTGATAGCTGAATTTAAAAGGGAGGAGGATAAGGATGCCTTTAAATTCCTTTGTAAAGTTGTATTCAGGCTAAAATTCTAGAGGGTCCTGGAGCTTCCAGCTATCCCACTATTTACCAGAGAGCCCGGGATGCATTGGGTCAAATGGACAATGAGGGACAGTAATGATTAGAGCAAACTTAAAGCTGCATTTTTAAAAAGATTGATTTAGCTGCTGAAGCATACAGAGCTAAATTCAGTAAGCTCAGGAGAAGCCCAGATATGAGCTACAAGGGCTAGCCACGAAACAATGTCAATGTTTAAACGTTGGTGGGAGGAATTGAAGCAAACTCTGTAGATAACACTGAAAATGCTAGTTTGTTAGAACAGTTTTCTGGGCATGCCCAGCAGAGCTGAAAACCTGGCTGGAGGACCGAGATCCCAAAACAGTACAAGAGGCTGCTGAACTCTCAGACCACTATGCCAAGAGCAGACCTGCTCTGAGAGTGAATGGGGTGGGCATGGCAGCGCAGAAAGAGAAGTGCACCTTCAGGGCGGCTAAAACCTTCACTGCCTCCACCGAAACCAGTTAGCTCCAGAATTCAGAGAAAGAATTTCTCTGAGTAAAGAAACAAATGTTGGGTCTGTAAAGAAACTGGGCATATTGCCAGACAGTGTCTAAAAGGGTGAGCAATATGCAGAATGGGGCTAGAAAAGAAGTGGGTTGTTTGTGTGTCCCTGGAAGCATGCCTGTGAACATGAGGGAACACATGCACCCAGTCACACGGTGAATGGGTCAGACACAAGGGTTAAGGGACACATAGGCATCCCTGGAGCTGGTAAAGGGGATCTGGTAGAGCCTGGTCAGCTTATACCCAATGAATTTGTAACTGTCCAAGGGTTCACTGATGAGGAGACCACATTGCCACTCATTAGTGTTCTCTTATACTGGGGCAAAACAGGGGAACTGTGCAACAGGTGGTTGTAGCCAAAACTTTAGCAGTTGACGTCATCCTTGGCAACAATCACAAACAGGGGATGGTGTGTACAGTTACCTGTAGCCAAACAGAAAGGAAAGTGTAGTTCCCGGACCCCACAGAACTCAGTGTGGAAATCACTGGGAGGCTGATTCCCCAGCCTGTGTCTCCTGATATGGAGACTAATGAAAAGAGAGTAGAAATTTCCCCAGTAGTAGTTAACCACACAGCTAAGGAGGTTACTCTGAAGAAGGAGGGTGACCCATTATCAGAGGTTAAGGATGACAGTCATCCTGAGAGCCCTGACACTAGTGCTAGGAACCCTAGTTTGAGAGACTGAAGGGACCTGTCCCATGCTTTGGGAATGTGTAGGAGCTTGCTGCTGCTTGGGCAGACTCTGGCCAGAGCACTGGGAGGTGACAGTGTAAACATAAGGTTTATTGGAAAAATGGACTGATGTATACTCAGGCTGTGAAGACAGAGAGAGGGTGATAGGCAGGCAGCTTGTCGTTCCTCAGGGGTATCATGAGCAGTTGCTCAAGATTATACATGATATTCCTTGTCTGGTCATCTGGGAATCATGCGCACTATGCAGCGGTTAGCCCAAATTTCTATTGCCCAACTTCACCCAGCAGGTGAAGGAGGTATTACAGGTCTTGTCACCGTGCCAAGAAATAGGGAAGGCAGGTAAAAAACCCAAGCCAACCCTAATTCCATTGTTCAGTAGTGGAGGAGCCATTCAGAGGGTGAGAATGGATATTGTAGGGCCTTTAAATATCCCAGCTCCTCCAGGAAGAGGTTCATCCTGACTGTGGTGGATCATGTCACCGGTACCCGAGGCAGTAGCCCTATCCTCACTGAGGACAGACAAAGTGGCAGATGCCTTGGGATTTTCTCCCATGTTGGGTTTTCGTAGGAGGTTATCACCAATCGAGGGGTTTCTTCATGTCGGACCTGATGAAATGTTTGTGGGAAGTGTGGGGTGGTGCAGGGCGCATGACACCTCATCACCTGCTAGCTAATGGGCTTGTGGAAAGATTTAATGGTACCCTGAAGTCAATGCCCAAGCGTTGCTGAACAGCATGGGAAGGACTGGGAATACCTTCCCAACTGTTGTTTGCATGCGGAGGTGCCCAAGAGTCGACCCGGATTTTTCCGCTTCAAGCTCTGATATGAAAAGCACAGTCGTGGGTCCCTAGACTTGATCCGGGAGGACTGGGAAGGCAAGCATGCCACCAGAGAACTCCCATAGTGGATTACATCCTTAAGTTTAACAAAGGCTGAAGGAGCTTATGGAGACAGCCCAAAGCAACCTGGCAGCTGCCCAAGAGAAACAAAAGTGTGCCATGAGCATGAGCTAGAGCTCACTCTCATGCAGTGGGTCAGGAAGTCATGGTCCTTATTCCGGTCTGGAAAGACAAGCTGCAGGTTGAGTGGGGAGGACTGTACAAAGTAGTTAGGAAGGTAAATGACGTGAACTATGTCATAGAGTTACCTGAGAGAAGACATACAGAAAGAATTTACACTGTCAACATGATGAAGCCATATGCTAATACTGCTGACATGCTGTTTGCAGTATGTAGTCCTGGGAGGGGACAGACAAAGGAGACCTCCTTCTGGACTTCCTGGAAGAAAGCAAGCGGGAGTCCTCTGTGGAGGCAGTTAAATTGTCTTCCCAGCTGGCCCGGACAACATCCAGGAAGTAAGGAGGTTTAGCAGACTTTGCCCACTGTTTAGCACAAAGCCTGGACTAACCCCATTAGCAATGCATGATGTGGAGACAGGACCACAAATGCCCACATAGCGGACAGCATATTGGGTGTCAGAGCTGTCAAAAGGACATTAGGGAGGAGGTGGAGAAAATGCTGGATTTGGGGTAATCAGAAATCCCACAGTCCCTGGGCCTCACCATGAGTCCTTGTGCCCAAGCAAGAGGGCTCTACTCATTTCTGTGTGGACTATCAGTCAGACACCCACCCGATGCCCAGGCGGACGAACTCCTGGACAAGTTGGGAGGGCGACATACCTTATGACTATGACCTGACAAGGGGTATGGGCAGGTTGGAGTTAACTGACAGAGCTAGGGAGAGGTCAGCCTTCATCACTCTGATAGGCTTATTTGAATTTAAAGTAATGCTGCTCAGAATGAAGAACGCCCGGTTACTTTCAAGGTTGGTGAACCAGGTGTTAAATGGTGCTGAGGTACACCATGGCATACCTGGATGACAACTGCCATCTTTAGTGCCAGCTGGGAGGGAACACCTGTCCTACATGGGAAGTGCTGGCCAGGAAACAGAAAGGCTGGGCTCACTGTCAAAACTGCTGAGAAGTGCCAGGTGGCCATGGCTGAGTGGCATACCTTGGGCATGTTGTAGGCTGGGGACAGCTCTGTCCCAACCAAGTAAAAATAGAGGTGATCAGGCATGGCCCAGACCAGAAATGCAGAAGCAGGTCAGGAGTTTTCTCGAGACACCCAGGGTACTATGGGACATTTGTATCAATTACAGTGCCCTGGCTGCTCCCTATCTGACCTGGTTAGAAAAAGAGTGCCAAATAAAATACTTGTGAATCATCCTGTGAAAAGCCTTTACCAAACTGAAGGAGGCACTGTGCAGTGCTGGGTGTATTGACACCTCCTGACTATAGCAGACCCTTTATAGTCAGACTGATGCCTCAGATGTGGGTATTGAGGGCAGTACTGAGTCAGACATCCAACCAGGAAAGATCACCCTGGTGTACCTAAATAAAAAGTTACTTCCAGGAGCAGACTAACTCTACTGTGGAAAAGAGTGTCTTGCCATAGTGTGGGCCTAAAGAAGTTAGAGCCTACTTATATGAGCAGCATTTTGAGGTAACAAATGGACAACAACCCCTGGTTTGGCTGACCAAAATGGGAAAAACTAATGGTAGAACTATTAAGATAGAGTCTTGCCTTGCAAGGTATGACATGATGATCTTACATAGAGCTGGAGTGACCAGTCAGAACACAGATGGCTTGCTGCGTCTGTATGAGGAGTGAACAGACTTGGAAGCTTATCCCATGCAGGGGACCAGAGCCCCAAATTAATTCTATGTGGGGGAGGTGAGAGCTGGCCAGCTGGTTATGATTGTTGGATGATATTTGTAATATAAAAATATGTTGTGTGATTGTCACAGTGCTTCCATTAGGTGCCCCAGGTTTCAGTAAAATGACAGGATATATGTTAAACCAGGAGGTCTCTGTAACGTAATTAACTTCCTTAAGTTGCATTTTATGCCTTTTATGACCTCCTGCCTCTAAAGCTGGGAAACTAAAATACACATTTATGACTTCAGTAAGCTGATTCCTAAAAGCTGTATTGCACCTAGGTGAGGGATTGCAGGGTTGTAAATCTACAAAGAACCACACAAGATCAAAGAGAATGTTTAATTAAGAGTCATATTTAGAAATGTCTTTTGCTGCTGATGTCATCTATTTAATAAACCTCCTGATAGGACATCATGTTTGTATTTTTTTATATTCTACAAAGGAGAGCTAGATGACTCATGGAAAGGGGTGTGAGGAGACAGAGTTTAAACTATATGGGGCTGAGCTGTTTGATATATTCCATCTTGGGAGAAAACACAACTCTCTGATAAGCACTTAGAGGTATACATTAGATGAAAAGTATATAACTGTATGTTGGTAGGAGTTTGTCTGTAATTTTCTTTGTTTTCTTCTAAGTGGTTGTATGCTATTTGATACTAGTGTTCTGTGTTTACATTTACAAATTTTTATCATCATTTAGTAAAATCATTATTTTGAAAGACTGCCTGGGTGTGTCTTTGAAGTTCTTTGCATGTGATGTATCGTGGTTAAATCCTGACAGCTGTTCTAGAAAGCTTGATGGTGTTACTAAACTGGAAAAGGTTAAAGATACCCAAGGTCTTTCATAGAGTTTTAAGGTTTCATTTTGGATACCTGGTTGGGTGCCCTTAGGTGAAAGATATCTTGCATCCCCCGAAGAAGATTATCTGAGCCTGTTCATTTTCTAGATGCGCTACCATAAGGTTCACAGTTTGAATTCCCCAGAACTTGAGATCAAAGGTGATTCAGCCCACAAGCGAACAGGGTTGCCTGTCTGTTACCTGTTCACAACACTGCGCTCCAGAGGTTGGCACTGTGGGAGCAGAGGCCTGACCTGCTGAGTGCGTTTGTGAAGAAGATTTGGTTAAGCTGGTTCAAATAAAATTGAGTAACACAAGCTGTTAACTGTTCAATGTGTTAAAGCTAATATTATTCAACTTACTTGCAAAGATGAGGCAGTGATTTATTTTAAAAGGAAACAGAACTATATCATTTGGCTTACAGTCAAGGTCCTACCTGTTTTTTTTTTTTTCAAAGTGCAAGATTGGAGTAGCAGTAGTTAGGGAAGAAGATGACTAACTACAGCACAAGGTACACTACAGAATACTTGAGAGCAGTTGAACCAGGGCAGAGAGTCCTGCAAGGTTAGAAAGCCACCAAGCAGAACCTCGTGGATGCCCTGATGGCAGCAGATGCCGAGCATTGAGACATACACTGTGACTGTAAGGGACCAAACCTTGGGTGTGGAGGGCTAGCGGCCAGTGCAGTGTCAGATCCGGTGAGGATGACAGCACGGCCAGTGCAAGCAAGAGCCACTGCAGCAAGGAAGGTCATCAGCATTCTGGAGCAGAAGCAGTCAGGCTGCAGATTGAGTTCACGCAGAATGGAGTTGGGAGTTCCAAGAGACACTGAGCAAGAAAAACAAGCCACAGAGGAGAAGAGTTAGTGAGAACAGCGAGAAGTTGAACATGAACAGCGAGAGGTGGACCGTGAGGAACATGAGCACCAGAGGGTCACATGAACTGGAGAAACTAAGACTCAACCACCAGCACCAGAGCAGTAAGTGGCTTAGGGTTTAACTGGAATGACAGGACTAGAGTTACAAATTGAATTCCAAATTGATAGCTGAATTTAAGGGGGAGGATATGGATGCCTTTTAAATTTGAAAGTTGTATTCAGGCTAAAATTCCTAGAGGGTCCTGGAGCTTCCAGCTATCCGCTATTTACCAGGAAGCTCGGGATGCATTGGGTCAAATGGACAATGAGGACAGTAATGATTAGAGCAAACTTAAAGCTGCACTTTAAAAAGATTGATCTAACTGCTGACAGCATACAGAGCTAAATTCCATAGCTCAGGAGAAGCTCAGATGTGAGCTATGAGCAGCTAGCATGAAACAATGTCAATGTTTAAAATGTTGGTGGGAGGAATTGAAGCAAACTCTGTAGACAAAATTGAAAATGCTATTTTGTTAGAACAGTTTTGAGGGCATGCCCAGCAGAGCTGAAAACCTGGCTGGAGGACGAGATCCAAAAAACAGTACAAGAGGCTGCTAAAGAACTCTCTGGTTGGCAGCTATGCCAAGAGCAGACCTGCTCTGAGCAAATGGAGTGGGCGTGGCAGTGCAGAAAGGGAAAGTGCACCTTTAGAGCAGCTAAAACCTTCACTGCCTCCACCAAAACCAGTTAACCCCAGATTTCAGAGAAAAGATTTCTCTGAGAAAAGAAATGAATGTTGGGTCTGTAAAGAAACTGGGCATATTGCCAGACAGTGCCCTAAAAGGGTGAGCAATATGCAGAATGCGGCTGAAAAAGTGGGTTGTTTGTGTGTCCTGGAAGCATGCCTGTGAACATGAGGGAACACATGCACCCAGTCCGGTGAATGGGGTACAGACACAAGGGTTAAAGGACACATGGGCATCACTGGCTGGTAAAGGGTGATCTGGTAGAGCCTGGTCAGCTTATACCCAATGAATTTGTAACTGTGCAAGGAGTTCACTGGTGAGGAGACCACATTGCCACTCGCTAGTATTCTCTATACTAGGAGTAAAACAGGGAACTGTGCAGCAGGTGGCTGTGGCCAAAACTTTAGCAGTTAGCGTCATCCTTGGCAACAATCTCAAACGGGGATGGTGTGCAGTTATCTGTAGCCAAGAAGGAAGGGAAATGTAGTTCCCTGGACCCCACAGAAGTCAGTGTGGAAATCACTGGGATGCTGATTCCCAGCCTATGTCTCTGATATGGAGACTAATGAAAGGGATAGAAATTTCCCAATAGCAGTTAACCACACAGCTAAGGAGGTTACTCTGAAGAAGGAGGGTGACCCATTATCGGAGGGTTGGGATGACAGTCATCCTGAATGCCCTGCTAGTGCTAGGGACCCTAGTTTAGAGACTGAAGGACCTGTCCCATGCTTTGGGAATGTGTCGAAGTTTGCTGCTCTTGGGCAGACTCTGATGGAGCACAGGGAAGTGACAGTAAACATAAGGTTTATTGGAAAATGGACTGATGTATACTCAGGCTGTGAAGACAGAGGGAGGGGTGATAGGCAGGCAGCTTGTTTGTTCCTCAGGGTATAATGAGCAGTTGCTCAAGATTGTACAGATTATTCCTTGTCTGGTAATCTGGGAATCCTTGCACTATGCAGTGGTTGGCCCAAATTTCTATTGGCCCAACTTCACCCAGCAGGTGAAGAGTGTTACAGATCTTGTCACGGTGCCAAAAAATAGGAAGGCAGGTAAAAAATCCAAGCCACCCTAATTCCATTGCCCATAGTGGAAGAAGCCACTCAGAGGGTGAGAATGGATATTCTAGGGCCTTTAAATACCTCCAGCTCCACAAGGAAGAGGTTCATCCTGACTGTGGTGGATTATACCAGTACCCGAGGCAGTAGCCCTATCCTCACTGAGGACAGACAAAGTGGCAGATGCCTTGTAGGTTTTCTCCCATGTTGGGTTTCACGAGGAGGTTATCACCAATTGAGAGGGTTTCTTCATGTTGGACCTGATGAAATGTTTGTATGGGTAGTGTGGGGTGGTGCAGGCACATGACACCTCATCATCCCGCAAGCTAATGGGCTTGTGGAAAGATTTACTTGGTACCCACAAGTCAATGCCTCAAGCGTTTGCTGAACAGCATGGGAGGGACTGGGAGAAATACCTTCCCACCAGTTGTTTGCATACAGAGAGGTCCAAGAGTTGACAGGTTTTCCCCTTTGAGCTCTAATATGAAAGCCGGTATGCAGCCCTAGACTTGATCGGGAGGGACTGGGAAGGCAAGCCGCCAGCCAGGAGACTCCCATAGTGGATTACATCCTTCGGTTTAGGAAAGGCTGAAGGAGCTGATGGGACAGCCCAGAGCAACCTGGCAGCTGCCAACAGAAACAAAAAGTGTGGCACGACTGCAGAGCTAGAGCTCACTCAGTACACGGTGGGATAGGAAGTCATGGTCCTTATTCTGGTCTGGAAGAGACAAGCTGCAGGTTAGTGGGCAGGACTGTACAAAGTAGTTAGGAAGGTAAATGACATGAACTATATCATAGGATTACCTGACAGAAGACATGCAGAAAGAATTTACAATGTCAACATGATGAAGCCATATGCTAATAAGGCAAGACATGGTGTTTGCAGTATGTAGTCCTGGGGAGGACAGGCAAAGGAGACCCCTTCTGGACTTTCTGGAAGAAGGCAGCGGGAGTCCTCTGTGGAGACAGTTAAATTGTCTTCCCAGCTGGCCCTGCACAACATCCAGGAAGTAAGGAGGGTTTTAGCAGACTTTGCCCACTGTTCACCACCCAAGCCTGGACTAACCCCTTAGCAATGCATGATGTGAGGCAGGGACACAAATGCCCATATGGAGGACAACATATTGGGTGTCAGAGGCTGTCCAAAAGGACATTAGGAGGAGGTGGAGAAATGCTGGATTTAGAGTAATCCAGAGATCCCCAGCCCCTGGGCCTCACCCATAGTCCTTGTGCCCAAGCCAGATGGCTCTACTCATTTCTGTGTGGACTATCAAGTTAGACACCCACCCAATGCCGCGACGGACAACCTCCTGGACAAGTTGGTAGAGCGACATACCTTCGACTATTAACATGACAAGGGGTATTAGCAGGTTGGGTTAACTGACAGAGCTAGGGAGAGGTCAGCCTTCATCACCCGGATAAGCTTATTTGAATTTAAAGTAATGCCTTCGAATGAGAATGCCGTCACTTTCAAAGGTTGGTGAACCAGGTATTAAATCATGCTGAGGCACGCGTGGCATACCTGGATAACACTGCCATCTTTGGTGCCCATTGGGAGGAACACCTGTCTCACCTTAGGGAAGTGCTGGGCAGGATACAGAGGGCTGGGCTAACTGTCAAAGCTGAGAAGTGCCAGGTGTCCATGGCAAAGTGGCATCCTCGGGCATGTTGGGCTGGGACAGCTCTGTCTAACCAAGTAAAAATAGAGGTGATCAAGGCATGGCCAAGACCAGAAATGCAGAAGCAGGTCAGGAGTTTCTCGAGACAGCAGGGTGCTATAGGAAATTTGTTCCCAATTACAGTGCCCTGGCTGCTCCCCTATCTGACCTGGTTAGAAAAAAGTTTACTAAGAAATTGGCATGAATCATCCTGTGAAAAAGACTTTACAAACTGAAGGAGGCACTGTGCAGTGTTGGTGTATTGACAAGTCCTGACTATAGCAGTCCTTTATAGTCCAGACTGATGCCTCAGATGTGGATTGGGGCAGTACTGAGTCAGACATCCAACCAAGGGAAAGATCATCCTGTAGTGTACCTAAATAAAAGTTACTTCCCAGGAGGCAGGCTTACTCTACTGTGGAAAAAAGAGTGTCTTTACATAGTGTGGGCCCTAAAGTTAAAGCTATACTTATATGGGCAGCATTTGAGGTACAAATGGACCCAGAGCCCCTGGTTTGAACCCAAATGGGAAAAACTAATGGTAGACTATTAAGATGGGTTTTGCCTTGCAAGGTATGTATATGATGATTTTACATAGGGCTGGAGTGACCAATCAGAACACAGATGGCTTGCTGCATCTGCATGAGGAGTGGACTGACTTGGGAAGCTCATCCCATGCAGGGCATGAGCCCCAAATTCATTCTATGGAGAGGAGTGCAGCGCTTGGCCAGCTGGTTATGATTGTTGGATGATATTTGTAATATAAAAAATATGGTGTGTGATTGTCACGAGATTAGCTTCCATTGGGTGCCCCCAAAGGTTTCAGTAAAATGACTGGATATATATTAAACCAGGAGGTCCTGTAATGTAATTAACTTCCTTAAGTTGCATTTATAGCCTTTTAATGACCTCCTGCCTCTAAAGCTGGGAAACTAAAAATACATTTGATGACTTCAGATAAGCTGATTCCTGAAAAGCTGTATTGCACCTAAGTGAGGGATTGCAGGGCTGTAAATCTACAAAGGAACCACACAAGATCAAAGAGAATGTTTAATTAAGGAGTCATATTTAGGAAATGTCTTTCCTGTTGATGTCACCTTATTTAATATATCTCCTGATAGGACATCATGTTTGTATTTTTAATATTCTAAAAGGAGGCTAGATGACTCATGGAAAGGGGTGGGAGACACAGTTTAAACTATACTGTGGCTGAGCTGTTTGATATATTCCATCTTGGGAGAGAACACATAACTCTCTGATAAGCACTTAGAGGTAATACATTAGATAAAAAGTATCTAACTGTATGTTGGTAGGAGTTGTCTGTAGTTTTCTTTGTTTTCTTGTAAGTGGTTGTATGCTGTTTGATATAGTGTTCTATGTTTACGTTTCGTATTTTTATCATCATTTAGTAAAATCACTATTTTGAAAGAATGCCTGGAGTGTCTTCGAAGTTCTTTTTGTAGAGATGTACACGTGGTTAAATCTGACAGCTGTTCTAGAAAGCTTGATGGTGTTACTAAACTGGAAAAAGGTAAGAATATACCTAAGGTCTTTCATGAGTTTTAATGGTTCATTTTGGATATCTGGTTAGGTACCCTTGGGTGAACGATATCTTGCATCCCACCTAAAGAAGATTATCTGAGCCAGTTCATTTGGGTATGCTAGCATAAGGTTCACAGTTTGAATCCCCCAGAACTTGAAGCAAAGGTGATTCAGACCCACAAGTAGACATGAGGGTTACCCTGTCTGTTACTGTTCACAACACTGTGCTCAGAGGTTGGCACACTGTGGGAGCAGAGGGCCTGACCTGCTGAGTGACATTTATAAGAGATTTGGTTGGCAGTGGTTCAGATAAAATGGTAACACAAGCTTTAATTGTTCAGTGTGTCAGCTTAATATTGTACAGCTTACTTGCAAAATAAAGGCAGTGATTTATTTTTAAAAAGGAAACAGAACTATATAATTTGGCTTACAGTCAAGGTCCTACCTGTTTTATTTTTTTTCCAAAGTGCAAGTTGAGATAGCAGTAGTTAGGGAAAATGGCTTCGAACTACAGCAGGTACACTGCAGACTACTTGAGCAGTTACTTCAGGACAGAGAGTCCTGCACAAGGTGAGAACACCAAGCAGAACCTCATGGATGCCCTGATGGCAGCAGATGCCCAGAGCGTCAGGTCATACACTGTGACTGTAAGGACCAAACCTTGGATGTGGAGGGCTAGCGGCCAGTGCAATGTCCAGATCCAGTGAGGATGACAGCACAGCCAGTGCAAGCGAAGGGCCACAGCAGCAAGGGATGGTCATCAGCATTCTGGAGCCGAAGCAGTGAGGCTGCAGATTGAGTTACTGAGAATGGAGCTGGAGTTCAGAGGCGCTGAGCAAGAGAGAACAAGCCACAGAGGAGAAGAGGTAGTGAGAACAGCAGAGTTGAACATGAACAGCAATAGGGGTGGACCGTGAGAGACAAGAGCACCAGAGGCCACATGAACTGGAGAAGCTCGACTCCAACCACCAGTACCAGAGCAAGTAAGTGGCTTGGTTTAACTGGAGCGATGGGACTGGGTTACAAATTGAATTCCAAATTGATAGCTGAATTTAAAGGGGGGGATATGGATGCCTTTTAAATTCCTTTGAAAAAGTCTGTATTCAGGCTAAAATTCCTAGAGGTCCTGGAGCTTGCAGCTATCCGCTATCTACCGGGAAAGCTCAGGATGCATGGGTCAAATGGACAATGAGGACAGTAATGATTAGAAGCAAACTTAAAGCTGCACTTTTAAAAAGATTGATTTAACTGCTAGAAGCATACAGAGCTAAATCCATACAGCTCAGGAGAAGCCCAGATATGAGCTACAAGGAGCTAGCCACAAAACAATGTCAATGTTTAAAATGTTGGTGGGAGGAATTGAAAAACTCTGTAGATAAAATTGAAAATGCTATTTTGTTAGAACAGATTTTCAGGGCATGCCCAGCAGAGCTGAAAACCTGGCTGGAGGACCGAGATCCCAAAACAGTGCAAGCTGCTGAACTCTCGGACCACTATGCAAGAGCAGACCTGCTCTGAGAGGCGAATGGAGTGGGCGTGGCAGAGCAGAAAGGGAAAAGTGCACCTTCAGGGCAGCTAAAACCCTCACTGCCTCCACCAAAACCAGTTAGCCCCAGGTCTCAGAGAAAATATTTCTCACAAGAAAAGAAAATAGATGTTGGGTCTATAAAGAAACTGGGCATATTGCCAGACAGTGTCCTAAAAGGGAGACAGCATATGCAGAATGGAACTAGGAAAAGAAGTGGGTTGTTTGTGTGTCCCTGGAAGCATGCCTGTGAACATGAGGACACATGCACCCAAGTCAGTGAATGGGGTACAGACACACAGGTTAAGGGACACAGGGGCATCCCTGGCGGCTGGTAAAGGGTGATCTGGTGAGAACCTGATCAGCTTATACCCAATGAATTTGTAACTGTGCAAGGGTTCACTGGTGAGAGACCACATTGCCACTCGCTAGTGTTCTCCTATACTGAAGCGAAACAGGGAACTGTGCAACAGGTGGCTGTAGCCAAAACTTTGTAGTTGGCGTCATCCTTGGCAACAATCTCAAACGAGGGATGGTGTGCAGTTACCTGTAGCCAAAACAGAAAAGAAATGTGTTCCTGGTTCCCACAGAAGTCAGTGTAAATCACTGGGAGGCTGATTCCCAGCCTGTGTCTCCTGATATGGAGACTAATGAAAGGGGTAGAAATTTCCCCAGTAGCAGTTAACCACACAGCTAAGAAGGTTACTCTGAAGAAGGAGGGTGACCCATTATCAGAGGGTTAGGATGACAGTCATCCTGGGTGCCCTGATGCTTGTGCTAGGGATCTAGTTTAGAGACTGAAGAGGACCTGTCCCATGCCTTGGGAATGTGTAGAGGTTGCTGCTGCATGGGCAGACTCTGGCGGAGCACAGGAGGTGACGATAGACATATAGGTTTATTGAAAAATGGACTGATGTATACTCAGGCTGTGAAGACAGAGGGAGGGTGATAGGCAGGCAGATTATCTTTCCCAAGGGGTATCATGAGCAGTTGCTCAGATTGTACATGATATTCCTTGTCTTGTCATCTGGAATCCACACACACTATGCAGTGGTAGGTTCAAATTTCTATTGGCCCAACTTCACCCAGCAGGTGAAGGAGTATTGAGTCTTGTCACGGTGCCAAGAAATAGGAAAGGCAGGTAAAAATCCAAGTCACCCTAATTCCAGTGCCCATAATGGAGGAGCCATTCCAGAGAGTGAGAATGGATATTGTGGGCCCTTTAAATGCCCAGCTCCTCCGGGAAAAGGTTTATCCTGACTGTGGTGGATTATGCCACCGGTACCCCGAGGCAGTAGCCCTATTCTCACTGAGGACAGACCAAGTGGCAGATGCCTTGCTTGGGATTTTTCCCCATGTTGGGTTTCTGCAGGAGGTTATCACCAATCAAGGGGTTCCTTCATGTAGCCGGACCCGATGAAATGTTTGTGGGAGAAGTGTGGAGTGGTGCAGAGGCGCATGACACCTCATCACCCGCAAGCCAATGGGCTTGTGGAAAGATTTAACAGTACCCTGAATTCAATGCCCAAGCGTTTGCTGAACAGCATGGGAGGGACTGAAGAAATACCTTCCTCACCTGTTGTTTGCATACAGGAGGTGCCCCAAAATTGACAGGATTTTCTCCTTCAAGCTCTAATATGGAAGTTGAGTACTGGGCCCTAGACTTGATCCGGGGAGGACTGGGAGGCAAACACACCACCCAGGAACTCCCATAGTGGATTAAATCTTAGGTTTAACGAAAGGCTGATGGAGCTTATGGGGATAGCCCAGAGCAACCTGGCAGCTGCCCAACAGAAACAGAAACTGTGGCACGACCACAGAGCTAGAGCTCACTCATACACGGTGGGTCAGGAGATGTCATGGTCCTTATTCCGATCTGGAAAGACAAGCTGCAGGTTGAGTGGGCAGGACTGTACAAAGTAGTTAGGAAGGTAAATGATGTGAACTATATCATAGAGGTTACCTGACAGAAGACATACAGAAAAATTTACAATGTCAACATGATGAAGCCATATGCTAATAGGGCTAACATGGTGTTGCAGTATGTAGTCTAGGGAGGGCAGGACGAAGGAGGATCCCCATCTGGACTTTCTGGAGAAAGCAAGAGGAGTCATCTGTGGAGGCAGTTAAATTGTCTTCCCAGCTGGCCCTGGACAACATCCAGGAAAGTAAGGGAGGTTTTAGAGACTTTGCCCACTGTTTAGCACCAAATCTGGACTAACCCCTTAGCAATGCATCATGTGGAGACAGGAACACAGATGCCCATATGGCAGACAGCATATTGGTGTCAGAGGCTATCAAAAGGACATTAGGAAGGAGGCGAGAAAATGCTGGATTTAGGGGTAATCCAGAATCCCACAGCCCCTGGGCCTCACCAGTAGTCCTTGTGCCCAACCAGATGGCTCTACTCATTTCTGTGTGGACTATCGAGTCAGACACCCACCCGATGCCCCCAGACGGAATGATCTCCTGGGGCAGAGTTGGTAGGGTGGGCATACCTACGACTATTGACCTGACAAAGGGTATTGGCAGATTGGGTTAACTGACAGAGCTAGGGAGAGGTCAGCCTTCATCACTCTGATAGGCTTATTTGAATTTAAAGTAATGCCTTTCGAATGAAGAATGCCGGTCACTTTCAAGGTTGGTGAACCAGGTGTTAAATGGTGTTGAGAGGGTATGCCGTGGCATACCTGGATGACACTGCCATCTTTAGTGCTGGCTGGGAGAAACACCTGTCCTACCTTGGAAATGCTGAGCAGGATAGAGAGGCTGGGCTCACTGTAAAATCTGAGAAGTGCCAGGTGGCCATGGCTGAAGTGGCATACCTCGGGCATGTTGTAGGCTAGGGACAGCTCCGTCCTAACCAAGTAAAATAAAGATGATCAAGGCATGGCCCAGATCAGAATGCAGAAAGCAGGTCAGGAGTTTTCTCGGGACAGCAGGGTACTATAGGAAATTTGTTCCCAATTACAGTGCCCTGGCTGCTCCCCTATCTGACCTGGTTAAGAAAATGTTGCCTAAGAAAATTACTTGTGAATCATCCTGTGAAAAGCCTTTACCAAACTGAAGAAGGCACTGTGCAGTGTCCGTGTATTGACAAGTCCTGACTATTGCAGACCCTTTATAGTCCAGACTGATACCTCAGATGTGGGTATTGGGGCAGTACTGAGTCAGACATCCAACAAGGGAAAGATCACCCTTGGTGTACCTGAATAAAAAGTTACTTCCCAGGTAGCAGGCTTACTCTACTGTGGAAAAAGAGTGTCTTACCATAGTGTGGGCCCTAAAGAAGTTAGAGCTATACTTATATGGGCAGCATTTTGGTACAAATGGACAACCCCTGGTTTGCTTGACCAAATGGGAAAAACTAATGGTAGACTATTAAGATGGAGTCTTGCCTTGCAAGGTATGACATAACCGATCTTACATAGGGCTGGAGTGACCAATCAGAACACAAATGGCTTCCGCATCTGTATGAGGAGCGAAATGACTTGGGAAGCTCATCCCAAGCAGGGATAGAGCATCCAAATTCATTCTAGGTGAGGAGGAGTGTGATGCTTGGTCATCTGGTTATGATTGCTGGATGATATTTGTAATATAAAAATATGGTGTATGATTGTCCTAGTGATTCCATTGGTCCCCAGGTTTCAGTAAAATGACAGGATATATATTAAACCAGGAGGTCCCTGTAATGTAATTAACTTCCTAAGAAGTTGCATTTTATAGCCTTTTATGACCTCCTGCCTCTAAAGCTGGGAAACTAAAATATACATTTTATGACTTCAGATAAGCTGATTCCGAAAAGCTGTATTGTACCTAGGTGAGGATTGCAGGGTTATAAATCTACAAAGGAACCACACAAGATCAAAGAAAATGTTTAATTAAGGAGTCATATTTAGGAAATGTCTTTTCCTGCTGATGTCACCTTATTTAATATACCTCCTGATAGGACATCATGTTTGTATTTTTTATATTCTAAAGGAGGAGCTAGATGACTCATGGAAGGGTGTGGGGAGACAGAGTTTAAACTATACTGTGGCTGAGCTGTTTGATATATTCCATCTTGGGAGAGAAACATACAACTCTCTGATAAGCACTTAGAGGTAATACATTAGATAGAAAAGTATCTAACTGTATGATGGTAGGAGTTTGTCTGTAGTTTTCTTTTAAGTGGTTGTATGCTGTTTGATATAGTGTTCTGTGTTTACAGTTTACATATTTTTTAATCATTTAGTGAAATCATTATTTTGAAAGACTGCCTGGGTGAGTCTTGAAGTTCTTTTGCATGTGATGTATCATGGTTAAATCTGACAGCTGTTCTAAAAACTTGATGGTGTTACTAAACTGGAAAAAGGTAAGAATATACCTAAGGTCTTTTATAGAGTTTTAAGGGTTCATTTGGATACCTGGTTAGGTGCCCCAGGCGAAAGAAATCTTGCAGCCCCCAGAAGAGAAGATTATCTGAGCCTGTACATTTGGAGTACGCTAGCATAGGTTCACAGTTTGAATCCCCAGAACTTGAGACCAAAGGTGATTTGGACCCACAAGCAGACAGGAGGGTTACCCTGTCTGTTACCTGTTCACAATACTGTGCTCAGAGGTTGGCACTGAGGAGCAGAGGGCCCAACCTGCTGAGTGCATTTGTGACAGTAATTATTTTTATTATTATTATTAATGTTCTAGGGTTTTTCTAAAAATGGCAGTTTGTGAATCTAGTTATCGATCAAATTATTCATTTCCTGCCTTTCCTTCCCAAGTTTACTGACTTTTTGAAAGAGATGTTGCATGTTTACAGGCTTCAGTACATGTGCTGAACTATTGAATCATTAAAGGCTTGAACAGCAGCCACACCAGGTTAGTGAGCTAGTGTTTGCCTTCAGACTGTATAGTTAAGGATAATTATTTATAATGCTGCGCAGTATGTTTAGTTGGTTACTCATTTGCTTACATTGCCTGGTTTGTTGCTATTGTTATCTTCATTTCATTGTGAGCAGCATATGGGTGGTAGTGGGGCAACTGTGTAGTAAATTTGTGAGGTGGTAGTTGGTGAAAGACTCTTTATCTTTGTTTTCAGTCTCTTTTAAATTGGGTGTGTTTTAGTTGACCTTAAATTGTTAACTGAAGGTTAGATTTTTGCTGACTTTTAAAACTAATTTCAGCATTTTGCCACATTTAATGAAAACTTTAAAGTAAATTATTTTGCCATTTACTCTGTAACCATAAGATGTGTTTCTAGTTTATGCCACTATGGAGCAAACAGCCTCTATCAAGGTTCTGTTTTTTCCTAAAACAGCAGCTAGTAAAAGCCAGCTATCCAGCATTTATCCATTCCTGCTCATTCCCCAGATACAGTCTTCTGTAAGAAGAGTCTTGCATGTTTCACATTGCATTACATGTGCTGAAGTAGTGAGTTATTAGAGGCTTGAGCAGCAGCCACACTCAGGTTGGTGGCTTTGTGTTCCTCTGCATACCGTATTGTTAGGGATAGCTATTATTTTATGACTGAACATACTTTTTGAATTTTTCTATACAAACAGTCAAACAAATAAGGATAATCCTGATAACAAACAAAAGAAAAGAGTAACAAAGATACAGCTAAAGAACAACCCCTCCCCTCCATAGCCTGCACTCTCACATTCATAGCACAAATAAACCAGTTGCTGTTGGAGTCAACAATATTGAGATCTTAAGAATACAGTAAGAGCAAACTAATCCAACAACAATGTACTAAACAACAAAACACAATACATTAAAGCATCCAAATATATGCAAATGTGGGGGTCTACAGAAAGGGGGTTAGCATAATAGAGCACAATTAAAGAGAAAAGTGCAAGAAGTAAGATAAACTTAAATGGATATTAAGATCAGCATTGCTTTTTATACTGCTAGGGCAATATATTTCTTTGGGTCTTTTACCCTTTGCTTGGAGACCTGATACAGTAGCTTGGGATTTGGCTCCCAGCCATGTCACTTGCTGATTCTGTATTTGTCTTGTAGATCAAACAGGTTAAGAGCAGTCTTGATAATTTACTTGAGATGTATTTTTCAGCAGCTGGAGGGCCCACGAGTAGCAGCAGTTCCTTCCCATGGGGGTTGCAGAATGGTACAGAGGTGTGCATGGGGTGTTCCAATGACTGGGGACAACATGGTTAGCATTCTTTGTCTTTCTTTAAATATTCGTTTGCACCCTTCGCCTGCAGAGTTAACAGATGTACCGCATTTCAGGAGTCCCATGGTTGGTGCTATCATGCAGTTGAGGTGTTTGAGGATTTACCCTAGTTTCTCCTTGCCCTTCCCTGTGAGGGTGCCCACTCAGGACATATGCCCAGGTTGTGTGTGCTCATACACAACTCAGCCAAGCATGTAATGGTATCCTTCCCTCCCTCTGCCACTAACCCTGTACTACCACCCATGTATCCTCAGGTGGCAGTGTCAGAGTGGTGTGCTGGCCATCCCTCCCCCATATAAGGAAAGCATCCATTTCCCAGCATCTTAAACAATAGTGCTACTGCTCTGTCGACAGGCGGCTGATATTCTTCTCTCTCTTATGGGCTCCTTGAGATAATAAGCTATTGTTTGGATCAATCTCATTTTGTCCTTATCTAATTGTCACTTTAAGTAACATACATTTTGTGCACATTATTTACTTAAAGTGATTTATGGAACTAGGAGGTAAACTCACTTAAAATGATAGGTCATGCTGGTAATAGCCCCTTCTGTAATTTTTATTATTTGTGTACTGTGGTAATTTAATGGGAAGAGAATGCAATTTGGTCTTGGCAGGGTGGCCAGCTGGTCCCTTCCACTTCTGTATTCATTTCCACACTCCCACGCATGGAGCACATTATGAGGTGCAGCAAGGGACAGCACGGGATCAGACCCCATCGAAATGAAGGGAGTATTTTGTCATTACTATTTTACACCTTATGATGGTGAGTTGGAGTTTAGTGGAGGCCACTGCTTGAACAACAAGGCCCTTGATGGTTGGTGGTGACCTCTATTAATCTCCAGCTCACCATCATAAAGACATAAAATAGTAAGGGAAAAAATACCCAGTTCTTTTCAATGGGAAACACCCTATGCTCTCCCTTGCTGCACGTCATAGCTGGGGACAGTGGAAATGAATAAGCAAGTGGAAGGGATCGCCTAGCCACCTTGTCAGGTCCATATTACAATTCTTTCCTGTGAAATTACAGCTGCAAAACATCACCAAAAGTGATACAAGGAGACTATCACCAACATGACCTATCATTTTCAGTAAGCAGTCCATTTACTTTTCAAAGTGTACAAAATCATTTTAATGGTGTATACAGAACACAAACTTTATATTGTTGTGAAACTGTAGGTTTCAGCTCTTCAACAATATGTCATATATTCCAAGGTGAGCTGTTAAACAGATAATGACTCTGACATAACATAATTTTTTTGTGTCATTTTATGTTGGCTCGCGCTTGCGTGCCAACCAACATATTGCATTAAGTAGCAATTTGAGGCGCTGTCACTGTGGGCGAATGCATGGCATGCATTAGTAGGTGCGTCCCTCATTCCCCAATAAGCCAGCATGCAGGCTCCACACCAGCAATGCATAATGAGGTGAGCACATCTAAGAAAGGTCTGCTGCAATGAGAGCCAAGCTCGTCATGCAGCGGCACCAAACTGCAACCTCACATGCCTTTCCTGGTGAAGCCCTTTAATAAAATGGCGGCACTGACTGCGCGAGTGTGGAAGAGCCAACTTCAGGGGTGCCTAATCTCCCTGTCGGCATGCCCCAACCCACTTCATTTGCCGACGGGAAGCCCACTCTTCGCCAGCATAATGCACCCCCATTTAGAGTGTGTACCGAGGGGTACCCAATCCCTCGGCATCATGTCCCCTTCCCAGTTTAATTTGGTGATGGGGGCCCACTCCCATCGGCATACTGTCCCCACATTTGTTGTGGCCGTGAGTGCCCAATCCCTTGGCGGCTACAGAACCCCCAAAAAACACTCAGGTGCTTGCAGCTGGGAGCCATCCCAGCATGCCAAATGCCCTGTATAACAAAAATGGTCCTGCAATGTTTTTTTTTTTACAACCTACAACTCCTTGTCAAGTCCAGTGGCCCTCCCCAACCGCGCCCACCCTCTCTGCACCCTGCCTCCCTACATCCCCTCACCCCATACTTATCTCCAGAGCATGGCGCGATGATCTTCAGTGGACTGGGAACACATCTGCACTCTTCAAAGCTGACCACAAACTGAAGAAATGCCGGTAAGCTGTATAATGGCATAAATAGGGTTTTTCAACTTTGGTACATATCTCGGCATTTTGGAATTTTGGCACAAATTTTCAACATGGGGTTATTGGGACCCCTCCTCATGAATTCAGTCACTGTCATGGCATTATTCCGTCCCGAAAGGTGATTTTGGGGTTACTGACACTGTTCAGGGGGAACATAAAGCCTCGTTGCAAATTTGGTGAAAAAATCCCAAAAATGGCTGTTGTTTTACAGTGTGCATTGCACAGTTTCCATGCATGCTTGTAACTTCGTGAATTTGTAATATTTTCACTCCAGATTTTCAAAATTGCCTTTTTCCACACCTCCTTATGAACAGTACAGCTATTATTTTTACATATCCTGGCAGAAATATGTTTCGCATGTCCAGAGCAGAATAACGCAGTCGCTCTGAAATCAGTTTCGGGACAGTTTGAGCAAATGACGGTGACACTGTTCATGAGCAGAGGTCCTAAAATACCTATGTTGAAAATTTGGTGCGAAAATCCATAAAATGTCTGTGTTACAAGCGTGACTTGTGCAGTTTCCACTCACCATTGTACCTTCACAAATTTGCAATATTTTCATGCCAGATTTTTAACACTGGCATTTTTCATACCTCCTTATGAACAGTACAGCTGTCACTTTTCAGAGCCTGCCCAAAATGTGTTTTCACACCTGTGGCACACAATGGCATGGTCGCTGTAGGAAATCAACTTTTGGGACAGATTAACAAAATCACAGTGCCACTGTTCTATGAGGGAGGTCCCAAAATGCCTATGTTGAAAATGTGGTTAAAAAATCCCAAAAATAATTGGGTTACAGCGTGTGTTGTGCAGTTTCTATGCATGCTCATGACTTCATCAATTTTTCATATTTTCACTCCAGATTTTCAATGTTGACATTTTTGACATCTCCTCATGAACAATACAGTTGTCATTTTTCACATCCTGTCCAAAATCTGTTTTCATCCTGTGTCGCTAAATGGCAGAGCCGCTGTACAAACCACCTTTCAGCTAACAAACTGATTTTACCGCTGTTCATGAGGTGGGGTCACAGAAAGCCTATGTTGAAAATTTAGAGTGAAAATACCAACAAACACCTACTGCTTTAGGGTTTCCAACTGTAACATCCCACCCTGTAGAGACTGACAGGTGTCAGGGGTGTGACTTGGGATCATTGGCTGTAATGCTCACTCCATTCCACCCCACCCCACCCTGCAGCCAGTGACCAGCATGAGGTGTGCCTTGGAGTGTTCGGCCCTAAAGTTCACTCCATTCTATGCACCATCTCAGCATATTTCCTTATGGAATGGGGTATATATAAGGCTGAACCTAAACTCATCAATGACACTTGTCAGTGTCTACAGGGTGGTGGAGGTAAAATGGCATGGAGCGTTATAGCTGATTTACCCAAAGGCACACCCCCAACACCTGTCAATCTCTGCAGGATAGGGGTGAGGTTGGTGTCAGTTCAATACTTCCCTGCCATTCCTATTATGCATATCTAACTGCTGCACTACCAATGCCAATGCCAGCGAGACAACATTCGGCATTGACAAATGCTTGTTAAATTTTGTTTTGGTTTCGTTTACTTTGCCTGGCTTTTGTTGTGATCTCAATTCCATTGTAGTACTATTAAAGGAGAACAACCAGCTAAACAAATGTAGTCATTGCACAACAGATTGGGGCTTCAGTACTGATCCCCCTGCAGTCACTGTATACCTTTTATTTTTCTAATACCTGAGCACTCGTAAATTATGATGATCGAGCTGCAGCCAGCATTTTTGTAATGGGGGTACTGACCGCTGGAGATCATGCTGCAAACCATGCAGTATGCTGATGCTCCCTGCCCCTTTCCATGTTGTGCCCATATGTAAGAAGATTTAATAATCTGCATATTTCCCATGTCCAGCGCTATGTTTACAAAATTTGCCTAAATGCTATGTGTATGCCAGGCACACCAAAGAAAGTCTTGCAGCTCCCTCCCTTCCTTGCTGTTTCCAACCTGTCCTCCCACCAGGCCTCCACCTGGAGACAGTTGCATGGTGGAGCAGAACCCTCCCTTCCAGGAGAGGAAAGCAGTCAGTGGAAACTCAGTCCCCCCCAAACCAGGCAACCTGAGATTGCTCCCAATGTGCCTGAGTGTGGGTGTGTGTGGAAATAAATACAGAAGTGGAAGGGACCAGCTGGCCACCTTGTCAAGATCAAATTACAATCTCTTCCCATTAAATTACCATGGCATAGAAATAATAAAAATTATAGAGAGGGCTATCACCAGCATAACCTATCATTTTATGTGAGTTTACCCCTTAAGCTCCATAAATCACTTTAAGTAAATAATGTGCACAAAATTTATGTCACTTAAAGTGACAATTGAATAAGGACAAAATGGGACCGATCCAAACAACAGCTTGTTATCTCAAAGAGCCACCATAAGAGGAAGAATATCAGTCAGCCTGTTGACAGAGCAGTTCGCTATTGCTTAAGATGCTGAGAAATGGGATGCTTTCCTCATATGGGGAGGGATGGCAATCACACCACTCTGACACTGCCACCTGTGGATACATGGGTGGTGAGCAGGGTTAGTGGCGCAGGAGGGAAGGATACCATTACATGCTTGGCTGAGTCATGCATGAGCACACACAGCCTTGACATATGTGCTGAGGCACCCGCAGGGAAGTGGCAAAGGAGAAACTAAGGAGTAAATCCTCAAACACCTTAACTACATGATGGCACCAACCATGGGAGTCCTGAAATATGGTACATCTGTTAACTCTGCAGGCAAACGGTGCAAAAGAAAGACAAAAGAATGTCTGACCATGTTGACCCCAATCACTGACACACCCCATACACACATGTGTACCATTGTACAACCCCATGGGAAGGGGCTGCTGCTACTTGTGGGCCCCTCTAGCTGCTGGAAAAATGCATTTCAAATTAATTACAAACACCACTTGTCAGAAAGACTGCCTCAGCCTGTTTGATCTGCAAGACAAATACTCAAACAGCAAGTGACAAGGCTGGGAGCTAAATCCAGGCTAACGCACATATTTTTTCCTTGCCAGCACTGTCCAGCTCCACCTGCCTGCCCTATCTGAACACTTAGTTATAAAGTGTGCACTGACCACATGACATACTGATATTAACTAAGTATATAAATTCCATTGGCTCCTTAGGCGGCTGCTGACACTAGAGAGTTTACCTCCTGGTATCATGATTGTCAAAGTGTTCTTTCCGATTGACTTCAAAACCTACTCCTATCCTAAATACTTTGCCTGAACTAACCCTTTTTGACTCCAGAGACCTCACAACAATGTCCACTGCGATGCGGAGACTGCAAGGGCATCTTCCTACCGCCCTAATATCTCCACCAGCCCCACCGGCAGACTGTCCCTAATCCGCACTGCCTAACATTGAGATGACAGTGCTAAACATATATGGCACCATCACATCATGTAGCCAAGGTGCCTGCACCATGCACAGGCATTATATACCATGGACCCAAGATCTCCAACTGAAGGACCCCTCCCTAGTGGCCTTTTCCCAAGCTTTGTGGTGCACTTTAGCACCATGAAAGTGTCAGTACCCAGCAAGAGAAAAAGGGGTCAGAATAACAAGTTCTTATTAAACCTTCTCACCTGCCTGGTGCTGCTCCTTCTTCTGATCTCTGAACATGTGCATCCAACCCTGGCCCATCACCCACAGTCTAAACTAGTCCCACAACCCAGTGGGACTTACTCATGCATCCATAAATATCTGCAGTTTACTCCTGAAGATGGACAACTTGAAAGTATTGGTCACTCAGCATAACCAAGGCGTACTCTCCATAGTAGAGTCTTGGCATTCTCCAAGGTTCTAGACTCTGCCATAACACTGCCTGGCTACACCCTGTTCAGACAGGACCGACTCTCAAAAGAGGTGGGGGCTGTGTCCTATACGTTAGGGAACCCCTTCAAGGTCACATACTTCCCACTCCACCAGTGCCGACAACCTCCAAGTTCTGACTGTAAACCTTCTGCTGGGACCACATAACAGGACATTGATGTTTCTGCCTACATCCCGCCTAAACTAACTTTGGCAGGCACCATTGACCTGATGGACCATGGGGCACCCTGAGCCTAAACACTGAAATCGGATGCTGGAGAGACTTCAATATTAACTGGCCTCCCCTTCTGCTGCTTCAGTCAAGGATGTCTTATCTGTGGTCCACTTCTCTCAAATGGTCAAGTCAAACCAGAATTAACTACAAAATTGGAACCAGCACTCCTCCTGGACTGGGTTCTCACCAATCGCCCTGCCCATATCACCAATACTGCTGTTTTTCCTGACACACTGAGTGACCACTTCCTCTGTCACCTGTACTTGGTCATACAACTACTGCAAACCACCTCCCAGAATGATGACAAACCGTGTCTCTACTAAAAGCGTACCTTGCACTGCTAAAGCAGACCTCCAGGCCATTGAGTGGACTGACCTCAATGAGACCTACGATATAGACATGGCCCTTGACCGCTTCATAAATACATTCAACACTGTCTGTGACAAGCCTGCCCCAATAAAGACGAGGAACATAAGAGAACATTGCAATCAATGGATCACCCCGGACCTACTGGATCAGCTCAAGGCAAAGATCTCCTCTGGCCGATTGTGAGCACAAGGTACCACAACTAGCATCCAGAGGTACAAACAAGCCCGAAATACGTGCACAAAAGCCATCCAACATGCCAAAAGTGCATTCTACAAGAAGCTCTCTCCAGCTCCTGGAACAACAGCAAATCGTTCTGGGACAATTTCAATGACATAACTGGCAAAGAACCCAAAACTGACCCAACAATGCTCATGGCTGATGGCGCACTATCCTTGGACCAACTGCAAATTGTCCAGTGCACTTAAAGATGCGTTCACGAACTTCAGCAGTGTATTACCAGCAGACTACTTTAATCCCTTAACTTGGCTGACCCTAACACAGACCAGCAACCTCCCTCCAACAGACCGTTCTTTTCGGCTTCAAGGTAATCTCAGAATCTGAAGCTAGAAAGTACCTCATGAAAGCAATGGGAAAATTAAGACATAGCAGAGATACCCTGGACCTTAAGTTTGTCAGCATGGCACTGGAGGAAGTCCTCAGCCCTTTCACTAAAATGATCAACCTCTCCCTCTGCCACTCCAGATTACCCTGCATTGGAAATTGGCATCAGTAACCCCTGTGCACAAAAGAGGTCATCGGACTCTACAACAACAACAACTACGAGCTATCTCCATACTCCCCACCCCCACAAACCTCTAGAGTGTATTGCAGTGGATCAGTCTGTTGAGTATCTGAACCAGTTCCAGCTCCTCTGTCCTGAACAACATGGCTTTTGACCTGGTCACAGTACCATCACAGCTTTAATGAAATTCACAGGTTACATCCACCACTCCCTAGACCTAGACCTCATGGTGGGAGCAACATTTATTGACCTATCAAGCTTTTGAGTTCCATCTCAATCAGTTGTCTGCTATTGGACTCTCCAGAATCCGTATCTTGGTTCAACAGCTACCTTCACAACCAATCGCAAACGTCAGGCTAGGAGACACCACCTCTGTTAGCAGACCTGTCTGCTCCAGGCCCCACAGGTGTCAATCCTGGGGCCCCTACTATGTAGTATTTTCCTAAACCAACTGCTGACCTCCTGTCTGATCCAGATGCTCCTTTACACAGACAATGTGGTTATCTTTACCAGAAACCCCATCCGGACAAGCTAGCAGAAGTACTTCAAAGGGATTCTCATCAGCAGAGAAATGGTTCAAGGAGCACAGACTAATCATTAATTGTAAAAGAACAAAGAACAATGTTGCATTCTCTCAGAACCCAGAATAAGTTCAGAGCATCACCCCTTGTGATCAGAAATGAAAGCGGTGACACCCTGGAGCATGTCCAGTTCTTCAGATACCTGGGCATCATCATAAGAGACTCCACTCTGTCCATCGTCCAACACATTGATAACACTGCAAAGGTTATCAACAAAGAATATGGATTTTGCCACCACAAGCACTACTTAACCTATGAGGCACTTGAACCTGCCCATCAACAGCTCAATAGTCTCCCTTGTTGAGTATGGGCTGGCTATCTATGGATCAGCAACCGACACCACCCTACAATGCATTTCCATCACGCTTAATAAGGCATGCCACCTTCTCACAGGTGCTGCAAGACTCACGCACACCTGTGACCTCTACTCACAGGCCGACTGGCTCAATTTAAGGAAAGAATAAGATACCAATCTTGCCTCCTTGACAAGAAGTGCTCTCTCAATCTACTACTGGCAGAGGTTCCAGAAACTCCAAACCATGCACTCAAGCTCCCATTTCACAAGGAACTCTGCCACCCAGATCTACAAATTCAGACTCACACTGCCTTGGTGCAACATGTATTCTGTTACTGTGCTCTTCACTGGTCCAGTGTCTTACCACCTGACATTTCTGGTGCTGCAACTGTTGATGTTTTCAAATGCAAACTCTGACAGCACCTTGTTTCAATCCAGCAGCTGTGGCTGCCTCCATTAACTGCTCTCCAGTGCCTCAACTGCCCCCTAGTACTTTTATTCACATTTAATTTACTGTCTGATGTGACCAATCATTAGTAGTTCAGGTCACCACCCTACCTCACAACCTTTGCCATCTATACCCTACCCACTCTGTATACTCCACCCATCTCCTCATCCTCTAGCACCCATCATCACTCTCCTCCTACTATAATCTCCTCTCATGCAACCCAGTAGAGTGCCCAACTATGACTCAGGCAAATTACTTGCTGCCTATGATCCTAAATGTGGTGTGTCCCTTATAGGAACTCTGTCTATAAATGTGCTATCGTATTACTGTCTCTTACTATTATCCTGTCTAAACATGTACTGTTGTTTTGATGTACCTTTGTTCTTGTGACTGACGTGGAACCTATAAATGAGCAACCACTCATGGGTGTAATCCAAGAACCTAATAAATAAATACAAATAAAAATCCCAAGCTACTGTATCAGGTCTCCAAGCAAAGAGTTAAAGACCCAAATACATATATTGCCTCTAACAGTTTAAAAACCATGCTGACCTTAATATCCATTTAAGTTTATCTTACTCTTCTTCTCTATTTAATTGCACTCTATTATGCTAACCCCATTTTCTGTATGACTCCCACATTTGCATATATTTGGATGCTTTAATGTATTGTTTACTATTTAGTACATTGTTGTTCAGTAGTTTGCTCTTACTGTATTCTTAAGATTTCTGTAACTCATCTCAATATTGTTACTCAACAGCAACTGGTTTATTTGTGCTATGTAATGTGAGAGTTCAGGCATGGGGATGTTTTGTTCCTTAGCTGTATCTTTGTTACTCTTTTCTTGTTTGTTATCATGATTATCCTTATTTGTTTGACTGTTTGTACAGAAAAAATTCAATAAAGTATATTCAATCATAAAATAATAGCTATCCCTAACATTACAGTCTGTAGAGGAACACAAAACCACCAACCTGAGTGTGGCTGCTGCTCAAACCTCTAATAACTCACTACTTCAGCACATGTAATACAATGTGAAAACATGCAAGACTCTTCTTACAAGAAGACTGTATCTGGGGAAGGGCAGGAAATGGATAAATGCTGGATAGCTGGCTTCACTAGCTGCTGTTTTTAGGAAACAAACAGAACATTGATAGCAGGCTGTTTGCTCCATAGTGGCATAAACTAGAAACACATCTTATGGTTACAGAGTAAATGGCAAAACAATTTACTTTAATGTTTACATTAAAGTGGCAAAAATCTTAAATTAGTTTAAAAAGTCAGCAAAAATCTAACCTTCAGTAAACAATTTAAGGTAAACTAAAACACACACCATGGGGTTGAAATGATATGGCATATATGAAAAAGAATGTAAATGTAACCAAATAATCTTCCTGAACCTGTTACAGAATGAAATGTTCATGTGAAGTGTACATTAAGAGATGAGTATTGTCCTTGTATACAAATGTTTCAATAAAACTCAATTAAAAAAGCTAAACTAAAACACACCCAATTTAAAAGAGTTCTAAAGAGACTGAAGACAAAGATAGAGTCTTTCACCAACTACTACCTCACAAATTTACTACACAGTTGCCCCACTACCACCCCATAATGCTGCTCACAATGAAATGAAGATAATAATAGCAACAAACCAGGCAATGTAAGCAAACGAGTAACCAACTAAACATACTGCTCAGCATTATAGATAATTATCCTTAACTAATACAGTCTGAAGACAGACACTAGCTCACTAACCTGGGTGTGGCTGCTGTTCAGGCCTTTAGTGATTCAGTAGTTCGCACATGTACTGAAGCCTGTAAACATGCAACACTCCTCTTACAAAAGTCAGGAAACCTGGGAAGAAAAGGTAGGGAAATTAATAATTTGATGGATAACTAGATTCTGAAACTGACGCTTTTAGAAAAAACTAGAACATTAATAATGGATCTGTTTGCTCCATAATACTACAAGCTACAAACAACTGGTTTATAGTATTAGAAAGAGGAGATTCTCAGCTTTCTAGTGGTATAAAATTAACACTTATTGTTACAGAGTAAATGGCTAATTAATTTCCTTTACTGTTCATAAAAGTGGTAAAATACTGATATTAGTTTTCAGAAGGTAGCAAAGAAAAACTTTAACCTTCAGTAAATTGGTGAAATTCAGTTAAAACACGCAGGAATTAGCTAATCCTGGAGCTACAGAGTTTTTGGTAATGCCCCTCTTTACAGGGCAAAGAAAATATTATATAACACAACATACTGTATAACGTTTGCAAAGCATTAGAAGAAGTACAGGATGGGTTTATCTAGTATTAAGTATAGCCTTACACAAAGAATACACAAAACAGTATGTTTTGTTGAAAATAAACACAACTTTTGAAAACAAAGGTAATCTTAAAACAAGCATTTGTCAATGCCGAATGTTGTCTCGCTGGCATTGGCATTGGTAGTCAGGAGTTAGAGATGCATAATAGGAACGGCAGTGAAGTACTGAACTGATCGCGAACCTCACCCCACCCTGAAGAGACACATTTTCAACACAGGCATTTTGGGACCTCACCTCATGAACAGTGGCACTGTGATTTTGTTAATCTGTCCAAAAGTTGATTTCCCTAGCGACCACGCCATTCTCGCCACAGGCACAAAAACACATTTTAGGCAGGTTGTGAAAAATCACAGCCATACAGTTCATAAGGAGGTGTTAAAAAATGTCAGTGTTGAAAATCTGGCATGAAAATATTACAAATTTGCGAAGTTACAAGGGTGCGTGGAAACTGCGCAATGCATGCCATAACACAGTCATTTTATGGACTTTCATCACCAAATTTTCAACATATCATTTTAGGACCTCTGCTCATCAACAATGTCACTGTCATTTTAGAAACTGTCCTCAAAACTGATTTCCACAGTGATCAGGCTTATTCTGTGCCGAAGTGCCAAACACATTTTGGCCAGGATATGTAAATGACAGCTGTACTGTTCATAAGGAGGTGTGGAAAATGCCAATGTTGAAAATCTGGAGTGAAAATATTACAAATTCAGGAAGTTATGAGCATACATGGAAACTGTGCAACACTATGCATAAAACAGTCATTTTGGATTTTTTCACCAAATTTGCAACATAGGCTTTTTGAGAGCCCTCCTCATGAACAGTGGCACTGTCATTTCATTAATCAGTCCCAAAAGGTGATTCCAACAGTGACCGCGAAAATCACCTTTTGGAACCTGAATAACGCCATGACAGTGACTGAATTCATGAGAGGCCCCAACAATCCCATGTTGAAAATTTGGTGCAAAAATTCCAAAAATGCCGAGATATGCACCAAAGTTGAAAAAAACCCTATTTATGCCATTATACAGCTTACCGGCATTTTTCAGTTCGTGGTCAGCTTTGAAGAGTACAGACATGTTCCGGTCCACCGAAGATCGTCATGCCGGACTCCAGACTAAGTATGGGTGAGAGGGGTGTGGGGATGTAGGAGATGCGCGAAGGGTGGGCACAGGTTGGGAGAGGAACAGGACAGACGCAAGTGACCGTTTTCTTCTTTTACAGGTTAAAAAAAAACCATCATCACGGGGCTTTTTTTTTTTTTACAGGGGCATTTGGCACACTGGGGTGGGCTCCCAGCATGTCACCTGAGTGTGTGTGGGGGCTAGCTGATGGGGATTGGGCACCCCCGTCAACACATACCGAAGGGGAGCTAGAGCCGAGGATAGGCACCCCTCGCACACAACAAATGGGGTGCATTATGCAGCCAGGGAGTAGGCTCCCCACGTCAGCACATGAAGGTCAGGGCATGCCAACAGTGGGATTGGGTACCCCTGAAGTTGGCATTGTGGCAGGCAGTGGTGGCAGTCACTGCCGCCATGTTTATAGAATGCTTCACCAGGAAAGGCACATCGGAGGTGCCACTGCATGATGAGCTTAGATCTCATTGCATCATTGCAGCAGACCTTTTCTTAGATGTGCTCACCACAATACGTGTTGCTGGTGTGGTGCCTGCATGCTGCCTTATTGGGGAATGATGGACGAACCTACTGATGCATGCCCTGCATTCGCCCACAGTGACCACCTCCAGATCTGCTACTACTGCAATATGTTGACTGGCGCCAAGTGCGAGCCAACATAAAACAAAAATAAATAAATAAAACTGGTACAGTAGCAAAACAACAATTTAATAATATACATTATGTATATTCCTGAGTCACACAATTTAAGGAGCTCTTACCTGCAGTGAAGCTGAACAAGAACTGCTGGAATCCTACAGAATCTCAGGGTGATGCTAAACTCTGATTGGTTACACAAGTCATGTGCTTTTCACTGTGTGTTATACTCAGTTCAGTATGTGTTACACTCATCTTGGTGTATCACAATCATTTCAGTTTGCTGTATTGGCACATTGGCACATGTCACACTCTGTTCAGTCTATGCCTTGCAAGTTTAGTAATAATTCAGTTTGCTATATGCTCATTTCAGTGTGCAACATACACATTTAATATATCATTGTGTTTTCAGTACTTCATAACTATTTTATTTATTTACTGCAGTACACATTTATGAAGACTATCAATATATTAAATAAATATAATCTACAATTCAGTATGTGTCATATTCATTTTGGTATAGTATACATTATAGTAATTTAAGTAAGCATCTTAATGATTTGGGTACATGTGATAACCATTTAGTATGAGTCTTATCCACTTCAATATGGGTCATATCCATTTCAGTGTGTATTGCATCCATTCTGGTATGTTATATGCATTGTAGTATTTTCTTATAGCTTTTGGTATGTGTCATATGCATTTCTGTATGGGTCATCTCTATTTCAGAAGGTTCCATATTCATATTAGAATGTGCCATACCCTATTTATTATGCATTATATCCATTTTAGTATCGGTCATATATATTTTGGCATGTGTCATAATTATTTCAGTATGTGTTATACACATTTTATTATGTGTCATATCCATTTTAGAATAGGTCATATCCATTTCAGCATGTGTAATAATTATTTCAGTACGTGTCATAACCATTTCAGTTTGTGTCATATCTATTTTGGTGTATGTCATAATTATTTCAGTATGTGTCATACCTATATTGGTGCATGTCACATATATTTTGTTTTTGTCATACCCATTTTGGTATGTGTCATACCCATTTCAACATGTGACATATTCATTTTGGTATGTGTCATAATTATTTCAGTATTTGTCATACCCATGTCAGTGTGTGTCATATCCATGTCAGTTTCTGCTATAACCATGTTGGTGTATGTCATAACCATTTCAGTATGTCATATCCATTTTGTTATGTGTCATATCCATCTCTGTATGGATCATATCCATTTAGCTGTGTGTCATAACTATTTCAGTGTGTGTCCACCAATTACAGTGTGTGCTATATGCAGTCCAGTTAGTCTCATACTCACTTCGGTACATATTATCCATTTTGCTATGTGTTATAGCCATTCTAGTATAGGTCATATCCATTTGATATGTGTCATTTTATTTCTGCATGTGTCATATCCATTTCAGTTAGTCTCAAACCCATTTTGGTGTGTGCCATACCCATTTCAGTATGTTGTACCCATTTTGCTATGTGTTATAGCCATTCCAGTATAGGTCATATCCATTTGATATGTGTCATTATTATTTCAGCATGTGTCATACCATTTTGGGTGAATGTCATATTAATTTCAGTTAGTGTCAAACCCATTTTGGTGTGTGTCATACCATTTCAGTATGTCGTACCCATTCTACTATGTGTCTTATTTATTTCAGTATGGGCCGTATCCATTGATATATGTGTCATAATTATTTCTTTATGTATCAAACCGTTTTAGTACAGCATATCCATTTCATTTTATGCCATACCCATTTCGTTATGTGTCATATCTATTTTGGTATGCCTCTTACCTGTTTCAGTATGTGTCCTAGCCATTTGGTATATGTCATACTTATTTTAATAAGTGTTATTTCTATCTTGGTGTATGTCATATCCATCTTGGTGTATATCATATCCAGTTTAGTATGTGTCATACCTATTTTGGTATAGGTCATACCCATTTCAGGTCTCATAACCATTTTGGTGTGTGATATACTCATTTTCATGGTTATCATTCTTATAATATTATGCTGTAAACATCTTGTTGTTAGTCATAGACATTTCATTATTAATTATATTCTGAAAACTGTAATTTTGAATTGAACAGCTTCCATAGAATATTCCATTTGTGCTGAACATTCCATTCATGAGCGAATATTTGCTACACAACCTGACTGGTACTGTGGCTGCTGAATCACCTGACAAGGGACCTCAGGTGCTGGATCATTGGTAATGTACACTATCCTTGCTGTATCTGTAAAGTGACATTAGGTGGCACTGTGGGAACATATGGATGTTCTACTATGTAGCAGGTCTGGAAGAAGTACATAGGAAGTTGGCAAAGATCAGAAATAAAGACCTAAAAGACATGGAGTTGTATTTGTATCTGTGTGAGTTCCTCGATACAATCAATGACCTGACGTCAGACCTCAGGTGCTAGATTACCTGATACTGTAACCTAAAGTGCTGAATCACATGATTCTGGAACCTTGGGTGTTGGATCACCAGATCATGGAATTGCAGGTGCTGGATCACCTGATACTGGAACCTTTGGTTCTGGATCACCTAATACTGGGATCTCAGGTGCTAGATCATCTGATGTTGGATTCTTGCATACTGGATCACCTGATGCGGAACTTTGGGTGCTGGATCACCTTATGCTGGAATTTTAGTGCCAGACCACCTGATTGTAGAATCTTAGGTGTTGGATCATCTGATATCTTGATCACCTGAAGCTGGAACCTTGGGTGCTGGATCATCTAATGCTGGGATCTCAGGTGCTGGATTGCCTGATGCTGGATCCTCAGGTGCTAGATCACTTGGTGCTTGAACCTTGGATTCTAGATAATCTAACATAGAATTTGTTGTCAGAAAAGGACCGCTAGACCCACCCAGTCTGCCCATGGGGTCCCTGCCTACTGTACCTTCATGAATCCTAACTGGTCTCCAGGGGCCCTCCCTCTCCTTGTTTTTGTAGGTTCTATGTCTTTCTGCGCTTTACAAAATCCATACGGTAAGTAATAGCGGTCAATTCATATTCATCTGTCATGAGTAACTTAACAGCGCACCTACAATGCGCAAAAACAGCACACTGCAATGCAGCATCTAGCAAGTAGCAGGATGCAAGTTTTTAAAAGAAACATCTTAAATAGCACACTACAATGCAGCATCTAACAAGTAGCAGGTCACAAGGTTTTAAAAACAGCTCAAACAGCACACTAAGCAATGCAGCAGGTCGCTAGTTGCAGGTCACAAGCTTAAAAAATCAGTGAGGTTTTACACCAATAATTCAAATCAGTCTTACCTTGTAAGCAAGATAGCAGCTCGCATGTCGTAAGACGCAGGTGGCAGGTGGCGGTAGTGATTGCAGGTCACAGTATAATTGTTTGTTCAAATCTTTATTTTTTATTTAATTTCAAGTTAAAGTTAAAATCTGAGTATCATCAAGCAATCACAAACAAATTAGTGAATCCGGTACACTCTGTGTGATGACATAAGCACGTCATGAAATCTTTATTAAAATTTGTTAAACTCACAATTTCGACTTGCAACCACAGCTTTCTCCAGTTCTCTAAACTTGCAACTGGAAATTATGAACCTCGAAGATAGTCAAATCTGACATTGCACCATATCCATCAACAACTGCTGTCAGTCTCTTTACTGTGTCCATTTCCTACACTGTGCTGGCGGTTCGAGACCAGACAGGTATTGTTCCATTTTAATGTCATTTACATTCTGCTCAACTTTTAAAGCTGTTATCAGCTTCCAAATTGTAAGGTGGCTTGCCCCAATAGATTGTTAAAACTCCAATGCCACCCTTCGACAGAATTGTTAGTGTGAGGAATGTCATCTTTTACCGCAGCATGACAGTTCCAAAATTCAATTGAGTAGTGGGTCTGCGATGGCCATGCCACCCAATTGATGCCCAAAATAAGTATCTTTGAATAATCGAGCAATGGATCCAGTTGGTCATCATGTGCATTATAAAATTCTGCAGATCTCAGATTCTCAAATATACTTATAACATCTTCTGGAGGGACATACGCTAGTGAAGGAGCATTCTAATTTGCAGAGCATACTCTCGTCCACCATGTATTGCTTGTGTATTTCTGAGTTTTCCTGTACTTTTCTCCAAATAGACTGGCATAGATGAAAGAAACATCCCTTGTTCTTGACATAGGAAACTACAGTATTAAATGCTTTAATTGCTGCAAGCTCAAAAATCGGTCATAAGTGTTGTGGGCGCTAAGTCAGGACACAATTTTTTTATTTCACTAAGCACCCTTACATAGCTTGCATAGCTTCTTGACAACATTAGAACAAATACTACTGGGCACAGGGTGTTGCTTAAAAGTCCCATCAGCAAACCAGTGTTTTGTGGACCGCATATACTGTAAGTTTTATCAGTGCAAAATATTATAAAATGTTTTCATCTTTGCTACCACTGTCATGTAAGCATGAAGCAGTCACCACGTTCTGTCACTGTGTACTCTAGAGGGATTTGTAATTCTGAAAGTGTTGAGGGCTAAATAGGAGCAACAGTGGATATTTGCCTAGCACTCTGTGTGGTTCTTAAGATTTTGAAATGAAGGGAGTTTGCGTCCTGTAGCTTCGTTAATGTTCTTAGTGGCACTAGCAACAACTGGTGTGTAGACTCTTTAGAGCTGACAGACCTTTCTTTAATCTCGTTTATTACTTTCCTGACTTGGTAGCCCCAATGTAAGGCACATGACTGTGCTCTCCCAAAAACTTCACAATTTTGTCAGCCTCAGTGTGGCAGCGTGCCTTACATTTGAAAGAGTCATATTGTAGGCACTTCCAGTATGTCCAGCAGAATAAATTATCTCCTTTCGAAACAAGTATCCATTGTGTGCAAGCAGTTGCTGCCTGTTAGTGCTCAACACAAACTGAAGAGCATGGCTGCAAACAGAGCACATCACAGATGTAATGTATTTAGGGAATAGCTTATTGAATCATGTTACTACAGTAACAAGACTCAATTAATTATTGCCAGACTGAATGCAGGCAATTACATGATTACATGAGTACACTAATACTTGCAAGATACTGCACATACTGCAACTGTTTGAGTTTTGCAATTGCTAGATACTGCACTGCAGTGTGCAGTTTGAGCTGTTTTAAAACCTTTACATTGTAGTGTGCTGTCTGAGATGTTTAAAAGCCTTGCGACATGTGACTTGCTAGATGCTGCATTGTAGTGCACCTCCAGTTGCACTGTTACTGCTCATGCTCACAAGGCATATGCATGTGCTTCGATTGCATGCTCGCAGATGTGCTGATATGACCGCGCTTATCTGGTTGCGCTGAAATGACATGATACCATTTTTGTACTACTGTGCCCCTGCATCTATCCATACATGCTTGATGTCTTCCACTGTTCTAGCCTCCATAGCTTTAGGTTGTAATCTGGTCCATGCTTCTACCACCCTTTCTGTGAAGAAGTGTTTCTCGCATCCTTCATGAACCCCACCATTTGCATTGCATGTCCCCTAATCCTGAAGCTTGTCCTCTTATGGAAGAGGCTTTCTCCCAGCACTCCATTCATCCCTGTGGGGTACATGAAGGTCTTGAACAAGTTACCCTTGCTGTTCTGTTCTCCAGAGTGTACATATTAAGATCCTCAGTCTCTCCTCATAGGGCTTCCTTGCAACCCTGCACCATCTTGGGTACCCTTCTCTGGACTGTCTATACCCTGTCTATATATTTCCTGAGAAGTAGTCCTTATAACTGGACACAATATTCCAGGTGAGAGTATACCAAAGAGCAGTTATACTGGTAGTCGCTCCTCTTCCACCTTCACTCCAGCATTCCATTAACCCTTTCAACAGCCTTGTCACATGCACTGCCACCTGAGGTCTTCTGAAATAATAACCCCAAGGTCCCTGCCCACCTAGCGACTGTCAACACCTCCTCAGCCATCCTGTACTCTGCACTGGGGTTCTTTTACCCTAGGTGCATGATCTTGCACTTTTGGCAGTGAGCCCCACTTCTATGCCTTGGCCATTCCTCTACCTTCCCTAGATACCTTTACATTGTTTCCATTCCCTCCTGGGTGTCCACCCTATTGCAGAGCTTGTTGTCATCTGTAAAAGACATACCTTCTCCAGTTCCTCTGCAATATCCCTATATTAATACAGTATCAGTATTAAGATATTGAAGAGGACTGGTCCTAGCACTGAACCCAGTGGTATCACGCTGGCCACCCCTGCCCTTAGAGTGTGTGTGGTTTACCACTATGCTCTTCCTCCCATCTGTTAGTCAGTTGTGAACCCACGTAACCATTTGCCCTCCTCCAAACAGGTCAGCTTCCGAATCAGCCTTCTCTGTGGCACAGTGCTGAAGGACTTGCTGAACTCAAGATATGCTGTATCAACTGTCTTCCTTGGTTTATTTCTCTGGTCACCCAGTCAAAGAAACCTATTAAATTTGTTTGGCATGACCTTACCCTGTGAACCCAGGCTGCCTGTGGTCCTGCAGCCCATTGGTTTCTGGGTGCTCAACTAGTCTCTCCTTAGTAGGATTTCCATTAGTTAGGGCTGTGCAAGTAACAAATATTATTTCTGGAATACCATGAATAATGCACTATTCATTATTTGGATCCGAATAACAAATAGTGGCACTATTTGTGCCCATTTATTTGGGAAATACTTGTTTTAAATAAGTTAAAGAAACAGCCCCTACCCCTCCCCATGTGAGATTCTTTCAAATATACAAGTCCCCAGTCCCTCCACCTTTAGTTTGAACTTCAATCTCACCTCCCCCTCCAGCATACACAATTTGATAAAGAAAAAAAAAAAACTTCAGTGAGGGTAACCAGCACAACCCACCCATCTCCTCAGCCAGCCACTGTCTTTCAGTGCTTGTTGCTCTAAAACATATATGTCCCCCACTCCACCACACACCCTGGCTGCAACACCCTCCTCCCTCCAGCACCCATATCATGAAATGTCGACTGGATAAAGAAGCTAGAAGGTGACCGACACAGCCTACCCTCCTCCATGGCCAGCCACCCTCTAGTGAATCAAAGCACTCATGCACTTGCTCACAAAGTAAAACAGCTTCTGATCTGGTGCTCAGCTGATTGCTGGTGTGCCAGGGACTCTGCACCTGATTCTCTATTGGATAGGGTCCCAGTGGCACAGTCCCAACTTGTGGCAACTGTGGCCATGTGCCAAACAGATGAGGCATCTGCATGGTTTGCTGCAAACTGCAGGGCAGTTGTGCACCACTCTAGGATGTCCCTGGTGGCTAGCGGTCCCTCCTCAGCCCTGATCCCTCTTATTAAACTTAATCACATCCCTGGTGGTCTAGTGAACCCCACCAGCCCGATCCCTTCATATCAAACTTAATCACATCCCTGGTGGCCTAGCGGACCCTCTTCTGTATCCCAATCACTCCTTAATAAAACATATATAATTCCCTGTTAGTCTAGCAGACCTCCTCTCTGTCCCTATCTCCCTTAAGAACAACATATATCATTTCCTGGTGGTCTAGCAGACCCCTCCCTATCCCCAATCTATCTGTCTGATAAAACACATAACTTTCCCTGGTGGTCTAGTGGCCCCCCACCCTGCGCAGGCAGTGCCCCACCACCACTCCTCCCCATTCCGGCTGAGCTGGTGATTGCACAGCCCTCTGCTCTCCACCATGGCTGGCTGAGCTGTCAATGAGCTCCCACGTGCATGAAAAATCCTAACTTTACCTTGTTTTACCTTACCTGTATCCTAAGCCTCATAGTATTTACAGGTTTGATATAGAAATGTCCTAGTGCCAGATCCCAGTTACCTGAGGGAGTCCAGCCCACAGCAACTCATCTGTCCTGAACAGATTCCATTGCTACATTTCAAATAGTTCACAGAGCATTTCCTAGCAGGTAATTGCTGGATGATATGCAGGTTCAGGAAACACTAATTAGTGGTTGGGTCACCTATAATAAAACTATTTGTGAGCTGTCCCAGAAACCAGAACTATGGATAACAAAGGAACACAGAGCAGTTTTCCTCCCATTAAGTGCACTGTACCAAGAGCTTAGGATCATGTTTGGTATCAGAATTCTAGCATTTTAATTGCTAAGTGTTTTTTGTTTCTGCACTTAAACATAGTTGGCTTGTTCTGTATAATTTAGTCTGGATACAGCTCAGTACATGACACACAAACTACAGGAGTTACATCATTCAGTGCTATTCATGATGTGGGTGGCATTGGTCCACTTCTGTATATCACGTCCACCTGGCCTTTCAATCTGGTGATACTCAGTGAGCAAAGCTCATGAAAGGCATTTATATGTAACCCTAGGTGGCACTATCCTATGGGCTACTACCCTGCCTGCATGACTAGGCACAGGTTGAGGGCCTGAGCTCAGTGAGCGGGTGCCTCCACCTGTTGGAATGGTTTTGGGGTAGCACAGCTGCTCTTGGTATAGCCCTCTGGGAGGCTATAACCACCCACCAACCCTTCTAGTGGCCTAAACAGTTCAGCAATAAGGCAGTCACATATACCGTATGACAGTAATAATATGACCACACTCCTTGCACTTACTCACCAGGGCTGGATCTGCGGAAATTGCCCTGGAGACCCTCTGGAAAACAAGACCAATGATACAACAATTCAAAGGCAGTTACAATATCCCCACCAAGAAGGTACACATTAGCCAGGTTAAGCACGAACAACCACAATCTGATTTATTCAGGGGATGTGAACAAGGGTGGGGCATGAATCTAGCAGGTGATTAGTAGATCTGATTAAATTCAGGCTGACACGGGATATGTTGGGGATACCTGGGCAGGCTGCCATGTGGGGTGGTGAAGTGGGGTGTCTCCGAGGATTGAATGAGGGGTTCTGAGGGGCCAGAAGGAGTGATTAGGCGAGGTAGGCAGTGGGGAAAAAATAAAAATTCAGGCTGAATAAGCATGCACTGTAAGCCTCCCTGACACAGTCACACAACCCTGGGTACCCAGTTGTTAAACAGGCTAGCCTGAAGTGTTGCCTGGGTAGGCCAGTGTTGCAGCTGTTGTTGGAGCCCTTAGAAAGAAACAATTAGCATACATTTAACCCAAAATTTGTAATCCAGAGCCAGATGGCTCAGTTCATTGTAATAAACCCAAACAAGCAAATCAGATGACACACAATGATCATAGCTTATGTTGCAGGGAGCTGCCCTGGTTGTACTCACACTACCCAGACCAGGATGCAGGACAAACTAAATAAAGATCTCTGGATGTTGTACTGGACTGCAGGGAAGCAGGGCCAACCCGACTCACCGTGTGGTCTCTACCTGTTCGGTGGTGTTGAGCAGGGGCGAATCCCAACAGGTCTTTCGCTGGAATGTCTCTGGATCGGGAGTAGTGGCCTAGACTGAGGTGGCAGGGCCCAGGCAGAGAGGATGGCTCAGATGAAGTCCATGATGAGTGCTGGAACAGCCTCCAGCTGGCATAACAGAATTCTCTTGGGAAACCCAGTCAAGACCCACGATCGCATTAAACAGTCCTATAAGCACTTAGAATATTTGCCACAGCTCGGATAAAAGTCAGTTTGCAATAATGCAGATCTCTGCACAAATCTTTCAAGCTGAGGCTCACTTCAGTACCTGATAGGCCGAATACTTCTGGAGTAAGTCTTCAGTCCACTTGCAGGCAACAATAACACACTTTTCTCTTCAAGTTTAGGTCTCGATTCGATTATCAGATAAATCCGACTATCACTCTTACAGCAGTTCTTCACACTGGAAGATGTGGCAGGCAGGCCAGCAGAGCCTTCCACGGATTCTCCTGTGCTCCTAGCAGGAGCAGCTGCTCAACAGCTAAAGCGCTTCACTCTCCAAACTTCAACTCTCGACTGACACACTGCTTCAGGCAGTTCTGGGCTTTCCCAGTGATCCAAATGGTTTGGTTGGCTGATGGAACTGTCTATCACAGAAAGGGCTCCCCTCCAGGTTCATTTAGGCACCAAACCTTAAAACTACAATTCCTGCAGAATTTCAATCCCACAAGACCTCTGGGGACAGTCTCCATTTTCGGTCCCCAGAGGTTCGATTGGTCCAACACTGGCAGTACAGAACCAAAATGGTAGCTCCTATGCAAAAGTTCATGCTGCAGTGGAAAGCAGGTTAGACAAACTCCTACAGCATTATTAGTGTAACAAATAAACAGTAAATAAGTGCTTCTCCTAACATAGCTCCCTCTGTGCAAACAGCAACTGCAGAATGGAGCAGAAATATGGACTGTCTGGCTGGTCACGAGCCTTAATTACTCGGACCCAGCACAGACTAATTTTCTAACACAGCATAATGGTTCTCTTAGAGACAGGCATGGAGGCTTACTTTAGCACTCTCATGCAGGCAATTTTAAACAGCTGGACACAGAACATCATTCTGACAATGGGCATTAGGCAAGCCCAGGAAGACATTATAGGAACCCCTATTTGTGGGGGTTACACTCTTCCTTGTCTGGAAAAATTTGGCATCCACGTCAAGTCTATACTTACTATAACATTTTGCATGAAGACATTATAAAGCAAGATACATGCATGTTTCATCAGGTATACCACAAAGAAAAGAAGACTGATGCATCATGAAAAGCAAATAATATTAAGCATTACTATACATATTCATGATATCAATAATTTTCTGTATTGCTAACAGTTTTCACACACTTGTTATACACATAACAGCATTTCAAAGAATAGTTCGAACAGGTGACCACATCACTCTGACCATTTGGGTCTGTACTATTTCCTGTACATTAACTAATATGGTTGGGCTCATTCCTATCAACTATTCCAGGGCTGGATGGGGCAGGAGCACCATGGTTTGAGGGCTTGACTATTAACTTGGAAGTAGCAGAGTAGCTCAATTTGGGGACATATTACCAGCGGGCCTTTGGTTTGACCTCCGGGGGCTGACTTCAAGAGCCCAGTCATTGTGAAGTCCTGCAAGAAAGATCTTCTGAGCCCGATGAGTCGAGTTCTCACTCTGTCAGCATCTTCAGGAAAATGGCACCGACATTGTGTATGGCCATCCTCCCACAGTGATAACAGAACACCACCTCTGGAGGTGTTGGTTTCTTTCTCAGCTGTACTGCAGAGTCATTGTTGTACTTTACACATAGCCATGACTATGGCACACAGGGGGTCAAAAGGCTCCTCCAGCTTGCAGAATTCTTCCTCCCACACAGGGGCTACAACATCCTCTATCGACGGTGGGGCTTCTGGTTCAGGTGCTCTGACCGGACGCTGTCTTCAACCTCACCTGAGGCCATAACAGGCTCCCTCACACCTTCTCTTCCAGCTTGGTGTTCAGCCCTCTTTACAGCCTGCATCAGCTCAACAAAGGATGGGGTGCCTTCTGCACAGTGCTGAGTATGTAGCCTAAGCATGATAAAACTGGGATCTTCCCACGGAGGTTAAAACATGATCCATCCAGTCTCGATTCAAGTCCCCAGGAGATACTCCTCCCTGCTCAAATATTTTTATCAGCACGTGTTCAGTCCAGAGTAGGTAGTCTGAGAGTAGCTCTCCTTTTGTTGTCTCATGGCCTTGAATTCCCACAGTAGATGGCTCACATCTTCATGGAGATCAAACACGGAGGTCAAGGTGTCCAAGTACTGCTACGCAGATGCAGTAGGCTCGGTAGATTGAACTCCCTGTATGACATCCAGAGCACGTCCCATAGAGTCACTAAGATCTCCAACCTCTTCTGCTCATCACTTCCCAGCCATCTGCCTAACATCCAGGCTGCATGTGCCCTCAGGTTTCTCAGTCCTTTTCTTCACTGGGAGTGGGGAAAATCCCAGAAAACACACCCTTCATGGTCCGTGCTGAAGGCAGGAAACACTTTGGTGCCAAGTTCTTTGGTATGGTCAGACATTTAGTAATTAAGCCACTAGAGGCGCAAATCCCAGTGGTGCCTCCAAGATGTAACCCCTAGGTGGCACTATCCTATGGGCTACTACCCCTGCCTGTGTGACTAGGCACAGGTTGAGGGCCTGAGCTCAGTGAGCAGGTGCCTCCACCTGAAGGAATGGTTTTGGAGTAGTGTAGCTGCTGTTGATATAGCCCTCTGGGATGCTATAACCACCCACCAACCCTTCTAGTGACCTAAACAGTTCAGCAATAAGGCAATCACACATACCATATGACAGTAATAATATGCTCACACTCCTTGCACTTACCACCAGAGCTGGATCTGCTGCAATTACCCTGGAGACACCCTGGAAAACAAGACCAGTGATACAACAATTCAAAGGCAGTACAATATCCCTACCAAGAAGGTACACACTAGCCAGGTTAAGCATGAATATCCACAATCTGATTTACTCAGGGGATGTGAACAAGGGTGGGGTGTGAATCTAGCAGGTGATTGGCAGATCTGATTAAATTCAGGCTGAATAAGCATGCACTGTAAGTTCCCCTGACCCATTCACACGGGGGAGGAGGTGTGCATTAGTCCCTTCACAAAGAAAGGGTCCTACAAAAGCTCGATAAGCTCCAGGGTGGACAAGGCAATGGGACCTGATGGCATGCATCTCAGGGTACTAAAGGAGTTAAAGGTTGGAACTAGCAGAGCCATTATCAGAACTGTTCAGTGAGTCTCTGAGCACAGGAGAGGTCCCAGAAGACTGGAGAAGGGCTCATGTGTTCCCGCTCCACAAGAGTGGTAGCAGGGAGGAGGCAGGGAACTACAGACCAGTCAGTCTTACCTCAGAAGTGGGCAAGATTATGGAGGCACTCCTTAAGGAAAGGATAGTGCAACACCTGGAATCCATAGGAGCACAGGATCTAAGACAGCATGGGTTTACAAAGGAAGGTCCTGTCAAACTAATCTCATAGATTTCTTTGACTGGGTAACCACAGTGGTGGACCAAGGGGGAGCAGTTGATGTCACCTACCTTGACTTCAGCAAAGCTTTCAATACTGTTCCACATAGAAAATTGATTAATAAGCTGGGTAGGCTAGGGGTGGGTCAGAAGTTGATCAACTGGGTGGCAAACTGGTTGACGGGCAGAAAACAAAGAGTGGTGGTAAATGGTATACAGTCAGAAGAGATGTAGGTCACAAGTGGAGTACCTCAGGGATCAGTCCTGGGACCAGTCCTCTTCAATATCTTCATCAGTGACATTGCAGATGGACTGGAGGGTAAGGTTTGTCTGTTTGCAGATGACACCAAGATCTGCAACAGAGTAGATGATCCAGATGGGGTGGGAAGAATGAGAAGAGATCTGGATAAACTAGCAAAATGGTTGAAAAGAGTGGCAACTGGGGTTTAATGCAAAGAAGTGCAAGATCATGCACGTAGGGAAGAGAAACCTGAAGCCACCTATAGGCTGGGAGGAGTTGCTGGCAGTCACAAGGGAAGAAAGAGCACAGTGTCCAGGTGAGTTACACCATCCATCACCCCCAAGTATTAGTGGTTGTGCACTAGATGCGGTGAAGCGACTCTTGATACGACTTCCAGACATCAGTCACTACAGGCACAATGTGTGCGCTGCAGTTTGTGATGTCACTAGTGAAAAAGCAGAGATATTCATATTGTCCAATAAATGTAATGCCTTTGCGCAGTAAGTCCAGAGCAGAAGATAGCGGCAGCCAACATTGCCTTGTCCCATGGCATATTGCTGGATGACATTTGACTCACCACCAGAACAGCGGTCCTTCACTATAATGACTCAACCACAACCATGATACCAATAACACATTATAAAGAACTTTGTCTTCTTTCTACTGTGTAGCACTTAAAAAAGTAGAGCAAGACTACGCTCGGACACAAGGAAATACCTCTCTTGTAGTGGCCCCAAATCATTCTGCCCAAATTCCATCTAAAGTGCACCCACTTGGTGATGTTTTCATCACTATCCGAAGACTGTTCATTAGCTAGTTTATCTTCAGGCGGTGTATAGTTAACATCGAGTGTGGATGTCAGATCTGGTTCCCTATGCCTGAACTGTCATCATCCAGGTAGTCATCCTCAATATAGGGTTCACGATTATTTACATCTCAGCTATTGTGCCTTGAATGCCAATGGAACATGTGGACACTGGTTTAACAGGACAGTCCAGGGTAGAGACACTTGTATGCTTCTTGTCCTCTGCTTTGGCATAATATTTGCCTCACATCTCACTGTGCGGTACTTGTCGACCTGATACTCAGTGGTGGAGTTACATCAGTCACAGTGGTGTTGCATTCAATCTGCATATCATGGTAGGGAGGTGAGCATTCATTATTATAATCTACTCGATAGGCAGTGAGGTTCTGTGTTCTGTATCCACTGATGTGGTACTAACATCCACGAAATATCTGAACTCTCGGCATTAACTAAAAGTTGCAGATGGTACTGTGTCAACAGTCATGTTCACATCTGGCAGGATGGGTGATGCTGATGCACATGTATCACTTGGAAATATGGAATTCAGAAACTTGAAAAAGAACTAAACAACATAAGTCACTGTACATTTTACTACTAGCCATAGCTAACATAATGTATATACAGTGGGTGGCATTTTAAATGAAGAAAGCACAAAGTCTGGTATTTTCAGAAGATGGCCGCAATAGATGCTCTAGCACATCAAGGCATGTAAATACCACAGATGCACTATGGCACAGCCAGAAACTGGCCAGTGCATCTCTAAATGCACAGGAGCATTGGGGAACACTGAATATAGCAATAGGATCATCTCAGCCAGTGACACTGGAGCAAAAGGTCCGGACTGATGATGGGGAATGATGGCTGATCAACAGCCAAAACAGGGAGGAAGCCAGCAAAGGGCAAGGGCTGAAGAGTGACACTGCAAAAGGGCAAAATGGGTGAAGACACAGCTCAAATTGGCCACAGTGAGAAGTGCCACACATAGACCACCTACCAGGAAAAATCAGGTACAGTGTGCATGGCACACAAGGGGCATGGACAAAGTGCCACAGCAACTGAGGTGCTACAGATAGCAAGGCCTCCCAGTGCACTGAGGTTCAAGTCCACAGGAAATAGGCAGGATGGACATAGTAGCCACACCACAGAAACAGTGGACCATGAGCACAATGGCACACAATCCAGTCCCAGAGTGCACCATAACAGTGCCAACACTGTTCTGCACTATATGCCCATCCACGCAGCTGCACTGGCAGCCTGCAAGGCCTCTGCTACAAGTATGTTTCCATCCAGATGCAGCACCAGAGCCATCAGGCTGACCAACACAGTGGTGATCCAGGTGAGGTCCCTGGGCCAGCAGCCTGCACATGTGTCATATGTCAGAGACTTCCACCTGGACATGGTGTGCCACTGACCTGTGCTGCCATGGTTCTCTGCCATGAACCAACATTATTTGTGCAGGAGGTTCCTGCCACCCTGCCACCTTGCCTGCTGTGCAAAGCACATGCCCTGCTCAACCTGTGCTGTGGTGCACAACAACCACTGTGTTTGTAGGAACAATTCTGCACGGACACACAGTGACATGTCCCACATTAGTGTTGGCCCTTGCACTTCAGGACACTGATCCCCCATCCCCCACCACTCCGGCAATGCCTACTTCCATGTGTTGTGCCAGAGAGTGCATTGCATGGGCATATTGTCCTGCACACTCACGCACTGGATAGCTGCTAGTAATGTCCCCACTCTTCCACACACATCATTATCTCCACCATCAGTAATGGCGCCCATCCTTAGTAACACTGCTGCCTGAAACATTTTTATTGCATTATAGAAAAATCAAGTGAGGCCTAATATACAGTACTGTGTTCTCTTCTGGAGTCAGCACCATTTCAGGGACATTTGGAGGGTGAAGGCGATGCAGAGAAGGGAAGTAACATGATAGAAGGAGTTCAGAACAAAAATATGAGAACAGAGTAAATGCCCTCAATCTACACTCGCTTAAGGAGAGGAGGGATGGATGAGGAGAGGGAATGACAGAAAGATTCAAGTACAGTAAGGGCAAAAACAAAACACAAGGGGAGACATATCCAATTATAAGACTTGCACAACAATGGGATATGACATGCAGTTATAATGTGCCATGCAAGTGACGAATATCACAAACTTTTTATTCTCAGAGATGGTAGTGGATACGGGAGTGGACTGCAACAGGTGGTTGCCTGGCAAAACACAGTCAATGTCTTTAAATGTACATGTCGAAGGCACAAGGAAAAATTGTGGGTTTGAAGGAGGGCAGAAAAGTAATTCTCTGGGTTCAGACAATGGAAACAAGATAGTGAATGGCTTAGTTGCAGCAGGGCTGTGCCTGTCAGTCAGTTTCTGCCAACATTTTGTATGTTTTTATGTTTACATGGTCACTGTAGAGGCAATTGTGGAATTGTTAGATGACCAGTGCATCCTGCATGGACACCTAGCTGATTAATTCCATACAGTCAGTGCCAATCAGACTCTTTACATAGTCTATGGTTGGTGGGGAAAGTGAGCATGTTGGTTACAGAGGACAAAGATGATGTCTGCAATGCAAACTGCATCAGCATCATTACCCGTAGTAAGTCGGCCTGCTGGTGCAGCGGTAGAGCTACCACTATGACGCTAGTAACTCCTGTTTGTGAACAGACTCAGGTTGCTAGAGGGCCAGCCGAGGGAGAAGGATCAAATGCCCACTGGCTGCTTTCCTTCTACAGGGAAGGTGGGCTGCCTGTTCCGCGCTCTACCGCCAACTGGGTAACCATGGATGGAGGTACAGGGGATGAGAAAAGCTGGGTGGAAGGACATCAGCCAGGAGCCAGGCGCTAGCACTTCCTGGACGTGCTCCACCACTTGGCTCCCCAGCATGCTACTGTCCTATAGGGATGGCACAGAGAACCAGGAAATACCCCACCATGGCAGCAGTAGACAGGGACCTGACTGCTCCAGATCATGCAACCGGCTCCCGGCAGATGGACCATGGACCCCAGATGCACACTATGGACTGGGAGGGGCAGGTCAAGGCAGGATGGAGGTAAGGTCCAGTGGTTCCATCGGGGAGTTACAGGGGAGGAAATAGGAGGGCAACAGCCTATGGCACCTCCAAAGAGAACCACCGTGGTGGTGAGAAGGGGTCAAAATAGAAACTATGAACATCATTACCAGTAGTCGTGTTAATGGATGTCAATAGTGGCTAAAGGTGCACATAACAATAAGGAAAGGCTACAACTGATGTTGTTTACTGCTGGAGTACCCTGCTGAGAGTGAAGTAATCACCTATCCTCAATGTGACTACTACTAATAGGATCTGCAACTGGTACTGATGTGGGAAAAGAGTACTGCTAATGTACAGACAGATGAAATGTGTTACAACTGTCATAGGTCAATGGCTTATACACCCAGTTTCAAAACTGTATGGTTCCGATATACAAACATACTTACATACCAACATATGAAAATGGCAGCAGAAACCGGCGTTATGGTCTATCCAGTCTGCTCGATAAACCAGCTGGGACTTCAAATTGCAGCTGCCTGCCCTGCCTCAGCTCTTCACAATCACCCCCGCTAACTATGTCCCATGCTATGTTAAAACGGCCCACCATTTTACAGGATAATACCTACTCAGGCAGAGTATTCAAGTTGTCCATCACCAATTATGTGAAAAATGTCTCCTTAATTCCCTCAGTAATCTGCCACTCTCAAATATAAGCCGATGGCTTCTTGTGTTCCTCCCTGTTCTAACCTTGAAAATCCCTTCTGTGTTACTCTTGTTTATCCAATTTAAGTATTTTAAAATGTTCTTCATATCTCCCATCCCTCCTCTCCTACAGGAACACATGTTCAGTTCGGGACGTCTATGTAGTAGTATTTTCTGTCAGTTCCTTGATCATCTCAGTCAATATACACTGTACACCATCCATCAATATGATGTCCTTCTTCATGAATGGGTGCCATTACTGCACGCAGTTTTCCAGTGAGGCCTAACCAGTGACCTATACAGGGAATGATCACCTGCCTAATCTAGACCCCGAGTCAGTTGAAAACCAATTATGACTGACTTGCCACACATTATGACTGCTTTTTACAACTAGTTTGAAATTTGTGACTTCAACTAACTAAAGAAAATCCAACCAATTTTTTCAACTTTAACCATTGTTGAATGTTTTATGTAGTAGTCTGCCACATTTTCACTTTGTATCTTGTGCCACATTACACCACTAGGGGTAATTAACAGACAGTTAATCACTAGTCATGCCTCATTGCTTAATAAATCATATTTTTGTTTACATCCAATTCTGTACACACATAGCAACCACTCACAGGGATTAACCTTAACCTTATTTTGCACTAGCCAGCAAGGCAAGGTGATTCAAAATTGTGGTAGCCCACAAATGACTGCAGTAGCTCACAATTAAAATAGCAAATTTTGATCATTATACAGGAAAGACTCTGATTATTGCACATTTATCATGTTTCCCTATTCCTTCTTGCCACATCTGCAAAAAAAAAAAAGGCTGCAATGCCATCCCATACAGTGAACCCACATTGTTTTTACCACGGCCTTCTATCTTCCATAGACATCACAGCAGCAAATGTTCAGTCAAGCAGACATAGCTCTGCACACACAACAACTGACACCATCATGCACCTCACCACACTCTCACCGCCATACACAGGGCAATGAACAGAGCCTAGCAGAAAGACCGCGCTCAGCCCCCCCACCTACAGTCAACTGGAGACATGCACTTCTGGAAGTTTTGTACCGTGAGCCAGGAGCACATCTAAGATTTCTTTGGGTGGGGGCTTCACAAACCTAAGGGTTTGAGAAATAGAAAACTAGCATTTTATAATTAAAAGCATTGGTTTTACTGTGCTCTGCCCCAACAAAGACACATTTTCTTTAACAGTGTCCTTTCATCCTTTCATCCGTCCAGGAGAAACAGTGCACGGATGATCTATGCACCCCAGGAATGTCTATTTTAACCTTTCAAACTATGTATTTTATTAAGGTTTTGGGGGACCAAACATGATCTAAAGCTTTGTTTAGCTGGGTGGGATAAGGGTGGGAATGTGGGGTGGGACTGTATGGATGGTGTTAACATACTAAGGAGTAGACCCTATGGTCTATTGAGTTTGCTTGGAGATCAGTGCCCATTTAGGGCACCATTGTTTGCCCCTCCCAAGACACATAGAAACATAGATTTGACATCGGATAAGGACCACTTGGCCCACCTAGTCTGCCCATTTCCTCCTACCTACAGGATAAGCTGCAGATCCTAGTTAACCAACAGCCTATTTCTTCCTACCCCCACAAGAATTGCCTTATGTCTGTCCCATGCATTCTTGAATTCTCCCACAGTTTTAGACCTGAAAAACTCCTCAGGAAGGCTGTTCCATGCATCTACCACCCTCTCTGTTAAAAAATACTTCCTCACCTTGTCCCTCCCCTTCCCTGACTTGGCGGCCCTCCAATGCTGATCCCATTTAGATGCAATCTCCCAATAGCTGTCCCAGCCCTCTTGAACCCTCTACAGTGTCCACAGCCACCAGTTTGGCTAGCTTGGTCCATTTAGAAGAGCTGGAGACCTTGTACACTTTCAAACAATGGAAGCTATGGATCTGTGGATGGTCATTTTCAGAGTCTGGCCTGCAGTGGTGTCCAGGGCAAGAACAGAGTTAAGAGATTTGGATGGGAAAGGAAAACTATGGTGAGGCTTTGATAAAACCCACCACCTGCAGGCAGACCCTTGCCCTTAGTATTTTGTCATGGAAATGCTGGATACAGACACTCAAAATGTAGGGAAATGAGGGGCACTGGTTTTAATATGGGACAACTTGTCAGACAGACATGCGCGAGGACAAAAACCTGCTAAATAGAGACTTTAACTTCATTAACATCCATGAAAATATGCACAGGTCAAGACAGACAACATTATGCTGGGATTACGGCTCAGACTGCTGGCAGCCATCCAACCACTTAATTCAGATAGAAATTGATCACAGCTACTGAGATGACCAGTTCAGTGAGAAGGAGAGGATCAACTGAGTATGACTGGCATACCAGTGAAAACCAGACTATACCAAAAGGTTAGACCCCAATCATCCATCAACTGACGAATGCTGCTTGACTTTGGTAGGGCCTTGTTTGGTAGATGTGAATTAAACGGTCAATAAAGAGTCCATACCTTGCAAAGACTCCACCACGCTACTTTATTGCCTTTCTCATAAAGCTAGAGTAAGTTCTGAGCTATTTCTGGAAAACACTGTTGAGTCTTGGCTGGGACTTGCAGAGAGTGGGGATCGAGTGCACCATAGCTTTTACCATCACCCATCTGCCCCTTTGCTCTGTGCTATTTTTCCATCTGACATAGGCAGCCATTTGTGAAACTGAATTTCTACTTCATGAGCTTTTCTTCATAAAAAGCAAGCTAACTACCTTTCTTACTCATTCTCTCTCTCTGTAATTTTGTGTTTCATCCCTAGTGTGTGTGTGTGTCTCCTGAAGGAAGGTGACATTACATTTTCTTTCAGGTACATTAGCATTTTTATGGACATTCCACAAATTTATCTAAGTATCTTGGAGAGAACTCATAGTTACTAAGCTTCTCAGTGTGTATGCTAAGGAAACATTAAATACAGTTTACAGGGCAGGCAAAGTTTGGAGAGCTGAGATAGGGTACCAAGAGAATGATTATAGATGAATTAGCTTTAAAGACAACCTGAAATGCAGGTACCCAGTCCTTTGCAGCATTTGAACTATCGGCACTAGCACTAGTGCTGGCTTCCCAATCCATCTGTGTCCTTCCTTTCCCAGTCCCAACCATGATGGCCCGTCCAGCAGTGGCATGTTCAAGTACCGAGCTGAGTCTGTTAACTTCTGACCAACCCACTACACCCATCCCAACTCCCAAACAGTATAACAGTCATCACCTCTGTGCAGCAGGCTGTGGCTGGCCCGCTGTTGTGTTGTATCCTCTGACCATCCTCTCCAGCTTCAGGAACAAGCTTTCCTCCTCTCACACCTCAGGCCCCACGCTCCAGTCCGCACTATTACAGCAGTCCGTGGCCACCACTGAGTGTATTCTGTCACTCCTTTCTTCTCCTCTTGGTCTGTTGTCCTGTCCTAGTGGATCTGGGTTAAAAGACATTGGTTGACAGGTCAAATGGTGGAGTCAGACAGACTAATAGATGCGATCCATCCGGCGCATTGAACAAAACAACTGCTTGGCCTTGGACCCACCCGCGTTTCATCCAGCTTCTGCTTTGCAACTGTTCCCTCTGCTGCCCGCCAACTGATCAGCTCATCTGGCCTTGGCTCTCATGTGCATCCTTCATCCCTCGAGTCATACTCTATTGGAGGATTGGAATTTGGCACCGAGGAGCCAGGGCACAGGTTGGTTGGAGGCTGCTTGCTGACTGTGCACTGAAAAAAAATTATATCTCCTGTATGTCTGGGGTTGGGAGGACTTGGGAGGGTGGGGGGACTTTCAGGGTGAGCAGTAGCCATTCAGCCACGGAGAATAAGATGTGAGGAATCCCATAGCTAATTCTACTATAGGAGTTGTCGAGTTACAAAATTTACAACTCCACTCAATTATGGCTGCAACTCAGGGCAATTCAGCTGATTGAACTGCCTGAATTGCGACCCCATATTCCAACGACTGACGCGGCTCGGGGTCTACTAATTCAGACAGAGATAACACTTGCTATACACTCCAGCATTTGTTGCCTTCCTGCAGTGAGCTCAGTTGTTCACACCCCCATTATAAATACCTCTTGATGATTCTCCTCCTCTGTGCTGTCCAACTGCACCCTCCATAGCTGATAATTCCACCTATGGACTTTAGCTGCGAGTGAAGTACCATTCACTTCTTGGCATTGAAACACAACCGCCATGTTTCCGATCCTCCTTTAGATTGGTCAGGTCCTCCTGCAGACCCTGCTACCCTTTGATGTAACATACCTCCCATCTTCATGTGGTCTGTAAACAGACTGATGTTAACACGAGTCCAGTATCAGATATCACTTGTCAATATCCAAAACTACGATCCCTGTTGTAGCATGCTCTTCACATCCCTCGGTGATGATATTCTCCCACCCCAAAACCCTTTGCTGCCTTCCTTTCAGCCTGTTTCTGATCCATTTTTCCTTCTTTATTCCAATCCCTATATATGTTCAGCGCCCCAGACTTCCAGGTGGCATGGAGTAAAAGCTACCGAATAGCCCTTTTCCAGTTTCCTTCTCACAGAGTCGTAGTACTCAACTAGGCAGGACATACCTGAGATAGACCCATGCTGTTGACCATCACCAGCCTTTCTTTTAGGATTGTCTCCATAACTATACCCACAATTGATGTGAGACTCAATATAGTTGCATGGTTCATACTTAGGGCCACTTTTGTGAAAGGGCACAACATTGGCCATCTTCCAGTCCAGTGGTACGCATCCAGTGTCCAGGAGATATTGAACAGGTCAGCCAGTGGTCCTGCCAGTATCTCTGGAAGTTCCTTAAGTACCCTAGGGTGAATGCCATCTGGTTCAGGTTCCCTGTCCACCATCAGTGCCTTAATCTATCCAGAATCCTGTTCTCTGTAATCACTGTGTCAGTCACTACTCCCCATTGCCAACTCTACCCATCCCATGAGGTAGCTGAAAACCTTTGTATTACATGAACACAGAGAGCAAAGTAATCATGTAGTGCCTTTGCTCACATGATAGCGCATCTGTCCCCCACCCCAACCCACCTGCCAAGACAGCATGTAACTCATCTGATTTAGTAACGTAGTCTGCTCACATTCCGTGAGTCCACCCACCAACCTATTCCTTTCCCTTCCCTCCTGGATTTACACCATTCCTACCCCTCCATGCCTCTACTCGATTCCCTACATGATAACTTGGGGGTAAGCTTGTCTGGCTCCCCTCTCTGGGATCCATGGCTACCAGCAGTCCACCCGCCACTGGTCTACATAGTTTAAATTTACCTTTCTTGACATGTACCTCTCTATCATCTGCTTTAGTACCCTTCCCTCCTTGCTGAAGTGTGTGCTGTCCCTTGCATATAGATCACTGTTGTCACTGATTCTGTCACAGCCCCCACCAACCCATAGATAGATACCATTCCCCAGCCATGTACTGAACTCCCCAATCCTTCCAGTCATCCACTACTTGAGAAAGGTACTGGGAGCACCTCCGAAGGCCACCAATTCAGCTACCTCTCCCCACCTTGCCCCTTCTACTTGCCTTACCCCATTGCCCCCTCTCCCTTTCCTCCCCACTGGGCATTTCTGACTTTTATTCCTCCCCTTTAGAGCTCTTACCCTCACCTCTACCCTCCAACAATGGCCTTCTTGCCTGCATACCTTTCTCTCTCAGCTGCAGTGCTTATTTCTAAGTTTGCACTTGGCTGGTATGTCATGCTACCTAACATTTGGCACATTTTGAATTACTGGAATTTCCTAAGCCTCAGTCTCTTACTTCTTTTTATTGTGTAATGATGTATTATTATGTTGACCTTTGTATGTATGTATACCCCCATTACTTTGCAGTGGAACCTTTGTAAACAAGCAGTTCCTGCTCAAAGGTATTTGTAATCCTAGATTCAATAAAATAAAATAAAAAAAATTCCACCATTTACACACACACCGGCTCAGTTTCCAATCTCACCCTCACTACTTGCACCATCTCCACCACCCAGGCGCTCATATCCAAGTGCGCCAAGAGATGCAGCTTTCTTTCCTCACTTGTGCACTCTACAGTGACTGCACTGCCCTTGCTGGTGTTAAGACAGGCATGGACTCTACCCATATGCACTATGCTTTCCCCTTACTGCCACATCTAATCCTTTTAGTATGGAATTTCCAAGCACTAACACACCTCCTCCTCCTCAGTCCTCATCCACCCCCACCCTATTATCCATTACAGTTTCATGTCAGGTTCCATATATTTCCTACAGCTGTTATATTGGGCAATGTCTTAAACATATCACCTGTTTCTGCAGTTTGGGAACTGTCATGTTTAAATATGGTCTCATGATTCCTAATCTCATAATAAACAAGTACATATTTAGGTCTCTGCATCAATGATTATCAATTTACTAGGGACAGACTGCAACATGACAATATTCACATGAAGGTGTATTGTCCATACATGCAAACAGTACTGTAGGTGAGGACTAAATACTGTTTCAGAAAAATGCATAAATAATGACACACTAATACTAGTAATTCAGATGCCTATCTCACACATCATGTCACTGCAACTCCATGAGGACTTTGTACTGTGCTGTGACATATCTTGTCCATAACAAAGATACTGTATATCACCAATGTCCCTAGTTTACTTGCAGATCGCCACCACTACATTCACATCTTGTACATTTCCCAAATTTTTGGTCTTCCATAGTTCACTATTTTTAACTTACTGCCAGTGAACCAGGACTGCCCACAATGCACACCTTCATTTCTGATTTTTAACTTGTCCAACATATGCTCTCAATCAGTATGATACCATAATACTTTGTTATTCAAATTATCAATTACCTGAATTTGTTTTCTTTTCATGACAGCTGACCGATCTTTCTTCTTATGGGAAGTGGATGGAGAAGACACCGATGGCATGAAGATGGTCGGTACACTACTTGCTTTTAATTTTGCTTGTGTTTCTGTCCATCCAAGCAGTGCCAACTTCTCAGGGTCTCTTTCATGGCAGGTGCGTTCAAAATGAACACTATAAATACAACTGTATTGCGTAAGGTCTTAAATCTTTGCCCAGCAGAAATTAACCTATACTCGATGGGTAACTTTATCAGCTGGGAAATGGAAAAATGAATACCACAGCCTTTACTGGCCTTATTCTTGCAGCCATAAGCCACATTATGGCATTTTGCTGCAATTGTTCTGTCTATATCTATATGTTCTTACTATATATTTAGTTTTTGCCTCAGATGGAAAAAATTAATTCACCACTATACTGATTGTGCTGTAAACTGTACAATATACTATCAATTTAGATATGAAGTAAATAAACTGAGCTGTGATATACAGTAAATAAATCAGTTCATAAAGTAATATCTGCTATGAGTAGAAGGTGTGGTGAGTCTTTTGACAGACCTCTACAGTTTTAGTGGGAAACTAAATTTCCTCAAAAAGCAGTACAGGGTGAAAGGTCAATGGCAAGAATAACACACTATAAGACCACAGCAATAAAAGTAAAGAAGCAAAATAAATGAATAGCTCATGTTCATAACAGTTTATTCAGTTTATTGCAGTATTTCAAACACCATAATATTAAAAAGGTGCTCACACAACAAATAAAACACATGTCCTGCAGATCGAGAGTCCACTTATAATGGCACAGTCCAGTAACACAGCACTATGCACTCACAGCTCCATCACATCGTTTGACAGCTGCCACACCTTCATAGCTGTCATGAAGACCTGTTATTTCACTGAGGCCAGGAACAGAAAAATTTATACAAGACTCACAAGATACAGATTTAGTAGAATAACATAAACAGTTCTATGAGGTGGGACAATATGAAGAAAGATATGACAACAGTAAAAAATAAAGTTTTACTGATAAATTATGAACTCACCCCATCCCCCACACCACGCTTTAAAACAAGTGCCTGCTTCTATGGAATCATGATCTGCAATCAAAATAATGCACATTAAGAAAAAATAACACACAGTACATGAAAAAGATGTTTGGAGCTGATTCTGTTATTTAAAATATACGATGAGGGTAAGAATCGCAATGGGAAAGTATTAGATACCATATGGGAAAGCTGCAAATGAAGCTGCAGCAGCGAGACGAGTGGCTACCATTACATCATCACCTAACAATACTTGTGAGACTACTGACCATGGGATTTAAAATGCATGCCAGACGCTTGAGATTTGTGGTAACAACATAAAAACAAAAGGTGAATTCTTACATTTGGATTATGAACTCCATCATAAACGTTACTTCAGGGATCAAGGAAACACATCAGTAAGTCAAATTAAGCTAAATATGCTTATTTACAGGTCCTTTAATAATAAAATAGTTACTTGGGACCCATTTATAAAGCGCAATAACACACTCTGAGGTGTGGGTTATCTCCTGATAAGAGCATGCCCAGGTGCTTAAGGCACTTAGCGCAAGCACCTCATGCTTCATAACACACCTGAGCATGCTTTTTCAGGAGATAACCCACTCCTCGTTGTGTTTTACTGCTTCTTAAGCCACTCATATATCAATACAATGAAGGTCACACATATAAACAATATGCTGATGCAAATTAGCTGTAAATATTAATTTGAAACTAAAGTAATAAGAAGACAATGTGGTGCTGCAACAAGAATAATAATGGTCAAACTGTGTATTGCTATCATTTATGTTTTATCAGATTGGGAATCAACATCATCTGTGATCTGACTGAAATGTATTTTCCAGTCTCAGGTCATTATGAGGTGTTAAGTGCCCATCATCATTTTAGTTCAGATTTAACCTATACTGTTCCTATTTCCTAATCATAGAATCTGTTTACTTTAATATGCTTTAGGGATGTAAGGATCCAAGCAGTTTTATCTATTATGCAGTTTCTTAATAAAGGAAAACACAAATTGCACATACCCCAAATAATGCAAAGCATCATGGGAAGCTTATGCAAATGCCCATGAATTAATTTGGACTGACTCAACTTTAAGCAGAATTGCATGGTGCTGAAGGCCTCACAATAAAATCAGCAAAGGCTGAGAACAGCAGACACAGACACATGTTCCATCCTTATTTGGACTCATCAGTGTGCCATATCTGTATCTCAGCCCAGAGAAAGGAAGCCAGCCACCCAATTGGGATCTTATTTGTTTGGGTCATGGGTAGTCCCAAAGTAAAGAGAAAAACTATAAAAGAACCCCAGAGCAAATGCACTGGGCATGGGTTATCCCAGAGGATCTTGACCATACAGCCAAAACAATACAACAATACAAAACAATACAGCTATATGGCCAATATCCTCGGATTAACCCATGCCCCAGTGCATTTGCTCTGGGATTCTCTTATAGTTCTTAATAAAGGGTTCCAAATGTGTACGGCTGTGGGCATAGCCAGCAGATGTTTTGCATTCAGAAAAGGTTGATGTCATTTTGCTACCAAACAACATGATAGAGTGTAAAAATAGATTCCCCACTGAAGCCTCATTACTACACTGCCTGTGTGTGTATAGGAAACTGTAGAGCATTATTGTTCCTCTGACTTAAGAAGTTAATTGAGCCCACAGAAAGTTAACTCATTATCTTCTGGCAGTCATTCTGTGTCAATTCCAATGGATAGTACAGACATCATAGAAAGCTATTGGAAGTAGAATGGGTTAAACACTTCCTGGAGCTTTCTCCATAACAAATAAGGTCTGCTGTGCCTTCAGCCCCTAGGAACACCTCATTAAGACATTTGACACCACCACCACCCTAAGAGCAGTCATTCTGCTACCTTGCAGGACATTCCATAGCAAGAGTCCCAGAGATACCTGTTTTCAAATAATATTCCAACTTCATTTTCTCAGGCAGGCAGTTCTGGGCTACTGTTTATATTCTACTGAATGTTCTTAACCTGCAGTTTGTGACTATAGGTGTTTACAACTGAATGATAGTAACCACATTTGCTTAAATTTCAAATAGGTAGGCATTTGTGTGTCTAATTTTGTTTGACTTAGGTTACATAGAATCTAATCACTTCATAGCATGCTGTATTGTGATTAAATGAACTGATAAATAGGAGCTTTGGTTTCTTTTGCAAATTCATTTTCCTGACCATGGATATACTAAAACAAAACTTTCTCAACAAAATGTTTAAAAATAAGGAGTTTAGCAATAATTTAGTTGATATAGTATAAAAGCTGCTCCCTAGAAAATTATCTGTTTTTTTTTGGGGGAGCTGCCACAAGCACAGTGGAACTTCATGGATGGGGAGCTCATGGCAGCAGAAGAGGCATGATGGCATTAAAAGCTTAATGGTGTGGATGTAGAGGCACCAACAGTTGAGCATGACTTTGGTAGAGGACTAGGTGTGACTTTAATAGTGGGGAATCATCAGGAATTGAGTGAGTCTTGATATTTTAGCATAGTGTTTTTCTGAAACTTCAACCTTCAATGGGTTAGACTCTGCATCCACCTGTACAGTATGTCACTAAGCTACATGCAATGGGGTATGGTAAAACCAAATCACCAGACCCGGACCAGAGCTGTAAAATCTGGACTGGGCACAGCTTGTGCAAATATTGCTGATCCACTCAGTCCAGATGATCTGGTTTGGTTTTACCTATCCAGTCTGGTCCTGACAGTTCTGTTTTCAACCATGCCAAGGAAGGATTGAAAACAGACATCCAGGAGGGGTCAGATATGTAAAAGTCAGACAGAATAGTGCAGCCAAAGTGACCAGACCAGCAGTATTTGTGCAGGTTGCACCTAGTATGGCCAGTTTGGACTTTTACAGAACTGCTGTGGTTCAGGTCTGTCAGTCCAGTTTTTAGTAAGTCAATCAATCTTTATTTTATACTGAAAGGTATGTGAGCAAAATGCTCATTTACACAACGTCCAGTTAAGCATAAAAGAGAACAGAACATTAGGTCAAACAATTACATAGTAAAATACAGTATAAACAGGTCTAACATAATCAGGTGATATTGAGGATATACAGAAGAAAGGGAAGCAAATAAATAACAGTGACAAATTTACAGCATGGGATATAGTTGGAGGTACAATTCAGGAACATGAACACTTGGGTGATGCATCAAAAGAAGAAGTGCAAGTCCTCGGCACCCAGATCCTGTATGCAGGCGAGCATTCCCGCTGCATGATCTGCCTGGGCCCCAAACATTGGGTCAAGGACTATACAGCCTGCCAATCCTTCAACCAGGCCACACGGATTAGGCACCAGAAAAGCTCATAGCCCACTTGCTGGAGGAGCACCTAATGTTGATGGAAAAGGAGCTGCAGAGTCTGTGGGAAAAATCTTTTTCTCCAACATCAGAACCCAAAAGAAGAAAAAGGAAAGGGAAAGGCACCGAGACTGGGATAGGTCTCCATCCACTTGGCGGTGATCATCAGGCACCACTGACACCAGAGGGGCCTCCACTTCAGTAAGTATCCCTACTGCCAGGTCTCCTACCGCTCCAGCGGATCAGACCACAGCCTCCCTGCCTACTTTACTCACGGTGCAGTTGGGGCTCTTCTTGGATGATGGAATCCCTATTGTGCTCCTTAGGCTCATATCTTCTTCAGGGTCTATCACCAGCAGCCAGGTCGATAAGTCATTCCCCAGCCCACCAAAGACACGGTCACAGCCAGTAAGCAGGACTCCAGCTCTGCTGTTGTCTGCATGGTCCAGGCTGATGAATCGACATCAGCTCTTCTGATGTCTGCATGGCTGTGGCTGATAAGTCACTCCCTGGTTCCTCTGGGGACGCATAGCTAAGGTTCTCCCATCAGGGTTGAAGGATACCCCAATGGCGAGTTGAGCCAGCTACCAGACACACAACAGTCTTTAGATGGTTCCTCGTCCCACTGACCCAACCAGACTCTCTGGGCTTGCCTGAAGATCAAGAGCCAGAGATGGGCACTAATCTGGAGGTTCTCCTTCCTTCACCAGGTCAGTCTCTTTCTGGTTTGCCCACTGGGCTATTTATGAACAGTTGGTGATGCTTCAAAAAGAAGAAGTGCAAGTCTACAGCACCCAGATCCTGCATGTGGACAAGCATTCCTGCTGCATGATCTGCCTAGGCCCCAAACACTGGGTCAAGGACTGCGGCCTGCCAATCCTTCAACCAGGCCACACAGATTAGGCACCAGAAAAGCTCGAAGCCCACTTACTGGAGGAGCACCTAGCTTTAATGGAAAAGGAGCTGTAGAATCTGTGGGAAAATCTTCTCAAAGCCAGAACCCAAAAAGAAGAAAAAGAACAATTAAGGCACGAGACCGGGATAGGTCTCCATCCACTGGTGGCGACCATTGGGCACCATTGACACCAGAAGGATCTCCACTTCAGTAAGTACCCCTACTGCCTGGTCTCCTACCACTCCAGTGGATCAGACCACAGCCTCCTGCCTGCTTTACTCACAGTGCAGTTGGGGCTCTATTTGGACGATGGAACCCCTATTGTGCTCCTTAGACCATATATTCTTCAGGGTCTATTGTCAGCAGCCAGGTCAGTAAGTCACTCCCCGGCCCCACTGAGGGCGTACAGTCTCAGCTGGTAAGCTGGGCTCCAGCTCCACTTTTCTGCATGGCCTAGCCGATAAGTCGGACATTAGCTTTTCTGATGTCTGCACAGCCACGGTTGATAAGCGCCCCCAGTTCCTCTGGGGACTGCACAGCTGAAACTCCTCCCATTGGGGTCACAGGATACCCCTGACATTGAGTTAAGCCAGCTTCTGGACACACAGCAGTCTTTAGATGGTTCCTTGCTCCCACTGACCCAACTGGACCCTCTGTGCTTGCCTGATGATCAAGAGCCAAAGGTGGGCACTAATCTGAGGTTTCCCTTCCTTTGCTGGGTCAGTCTTCCTGGTTCACCCACTGGGCCTATTGTTAATCCCTCTGGGGACCTTCCATCGGACCTCCTCAACCAAAGCCCCTTTGGACAGCCAAGTTCTGCCATCCTGGACTCCAGCTCCCCAGATGATGGCGGGTCTTCCGTTGGGTTCTACTCACACTCTGATGCCAGGTGACCCTTTTCCAGGTCAGGAAATGTCTGGCACTCTGGCCATTCATCAAATGCTAGATGGCCTTCTGTCAGGCCCCAGGTGCTGAATCTTCGGCGCTGGACATTCCTGCGCCTGATCCAAGTGACAGCCCTTCAAATGCCCTCTGGGGATGATGCCTGGCCTATTGTTAATCCCTCTGGGGACCTTCCATCAGGACCTCCTCAACCAAAGCCCCTTTGGACAACCAAGTTCTGCCATCCTGGACTCCAGCTCCCCAGATGATGGCGGGTCTTCCGTTGGGTTCTACTCACACTCTGATGCCAGGTGACCCTTTTCCAGGTCAGGAAATGTCTGGCACTCTGGCCATTCATCAAATGCTGGATGGCCTTCTGTCAGGCCCCAGGTGCTGAATCTTCTGGCGCTGGACATTCCTGCACCTGATCCAGTGACAGCCCTTCAAATGCCCTATGGGGCTGATGCCTGTCCTTCTGGACCTCCTGCTGGGCCTTGAGCTCTGCCTCCAGCTGGACCTATGGGCAATGTTCCAGGCTATTCACCCGCAATACCCAATATACCCTTCACCAGGGTATCCAATACCTGGTTATCAACCCCATTATGTACTGGGGTACCAGAGGCTGGGCTATGTCTAATCAAGAATATGCTCCTTTTGGCTTTCCCTACTCCTATCAGGATCATGGATACCCTCAATATCAGATGCTGGGCTATCCATCATACCAGCTTCCTCCTCCACCACCTCCTCTTCCTCCTCCTCCCAGCCTCAGCCTATGCCTCCACAGCAGCCTCAGGCTGATAGCCAGCAGTGTTTCAGACCCTGATTCAGAAGGCCAGGACTCAACTAGCCTCAGAGCTTGACTGTCAGAAAACAGTGGCCTCTACTCCCGCCTCCTTTCTGACCCCTAGATTAGCCTCTCCTGTGGATTCCACCTTTCCAGAGAAGTCTCCTCTAGACACCAGGTCAGGGATAAAACCCAGGACACTCTTCTAAAAGGATTCAGACCCCCAGTAGGCACTCTTCAGACTCTGACCGACTCATCCTCCAGCTCTGAGTACGCATACACCCATAGAGCCTCAGCCAAAGAGTCCCTGAAGTCCCCTCCAGAGGACCCTTCCTTTGCAGAATTCCTCATAACTATACAAAATGCCTGTGGTTGGGCTATCCAGAATAGGATCCAAGTAGAAAAGGCTTGTGGAGCATCTAAACATGACTGACACAGCTCCTATGCCCATACTGCCTTGGACTGAGCCCCATGAAGAACTGATGTCCACTATCTGGCAACAGCCTTCCTCCATTCGGCTGTTTTAAAAAGGCAGTCAGGATGTACCACCCTCCAGATGGGGTCACACACCACTGGCCATCCTAATGCAGACTTGGTTGTTATCACAGCTGCTCACAACTGGTCCTCTAAACCTAAACATTTGAGCTTGTCTCCTCCTGATAAGGAGTCTAAGCAGCTAGACAATTTCTGGTTGCAAGATCCATTCCTCCTCCACTTGTACCCTCAGTTCCCTTTATTATGTGACTCATATGGTTTCCTACAGAAATCTTCCTAGCTCATTCGAGTCCAAGCTGGAAGCTATCCAGGACCAGGAGCTTAAGGTCAAGCTTGCCAAGACAGTGAGAATGGCTAAAATCTCCTGTTGTCATGCCCTCCTGGCCACTTATGACAGAGTAAACTCAGTTGCTCACACCACAGCCACTGCTGTTTGCATTAGGTGACATTCATGGTTGAGGATTGCTGGCCTGGCACAAGATGTCCAGACCTCCATCCTGGATGCCCCTTTCAGGGGATCCATGTTATTCGGAGGTGACGCCAAGGATATTATCACTGAATTGCAGGACCATGTAAATCCATCCACGATGTCCGCTTCATGTACCGAGGGGTTACAAAAGCAAACAGCCTTTTCATCGGCAACAAAGATGCCAGACCAAAGAGGCCCCTGCCAAACGCCAGGCCAAATGCCGGTATCCAGCAACAGGAATCCTCTACCCCTGCCAAGTCCCAGAAGCCTCCGGAGGAGCTGCCAGCTCCTTCCCTCAGTCTCCAGACTCATGGGGACCCTGTCCTCCAGATCCTCTGGGGAACCAGTGGGGGTGAGATTTGCTTTCCACCTTTGGGGTCACGGACATAACCACAGACTCTTGGGTCCTTCAGTTAATAACAAGAGGTCACATCATAGAGTTCCTAGACAGGCCTTTCAGACAACCCCCAGGCCTCTCCCATTATCCTCTAAGGCACTTGTTTCTGATAGGGACAAGATCCAGGCTCTTCTGCAAAGTCAGCCATACAGCCTGTGGCTCCAGCACAGATAGGAAGAGGAACTACTTCCATTTCTTCCTAGTGCCCAAAGACACAGCGATTAAGACCCATCTTGAACCTCAGAATTAGGTTGTCAGAACCCTCTGAAGTTCTGGGTTCTAGTTCTAGCCTAGAACTTTGAAAAGTTCTAGGGTTCTAATCTTTTAGAACTTTTAGAACTCAAACCCTATTTTTAATTATATTGCCAGTAATGAAGATAGTAATGAAATACATGTAAAGGAAAAACTGTTTAATATAAAGGGAGAGAAATGATCATGTGTGACATTGATAGGACTACAACTAGGTTTATCTATGGTTTCTTTTGTTTGCTAAAGCCAGCAACTCAATACGTAACAGACCCACCCATATGTTAAAAGTTTTCCTGCTGCAGCTGCATCATAATTCCTTAGTGAAAGAAAGAGGCACATTAGCCATTTATGTACTCAGTTATATATACTCATAGTCATGAATTATTAGAAAAAATAACTGATATTACCTAATTTCAGTATTTGCTGATTTGTGTTTTAAATGAGTAAATCAAAAGTTGCTATGTTTAAAAGCTTTTATAACAAAGTCAACCAAGGTACTGCAGCCGCAGCATGGAACTTTTGCAAAACATATTATGTCATAACACAGTCAGTCAAGACATTTGAATAAAAAAATATGCCAGCCATTGTTGCTGGCAAAAATGCATGCAATTTTCTAAGATAATGCGTATATAACCAACATTCTTGTTGGCAAATTGAAATAATACATACAACTTTCTAAGATGATGCATTTTTCCAGCTGATACGTCAATAAAATCTGTATTTCAGTCACATAAATAAAAGGGGTTCCTCACCACATACTAACAAGGAACATTCATGTAACTGCAGCAGTTGGGATGTGATGTTTAGGGACAGTGTCTGTCAACCCCAGTGTGTATCAAATTATCACTACTTGTAAAGCAAAAACACTTTATGATAGGTCACATTCTGTGAAAACTGCTGATGCAGATTTTCTTTTATTTCTGATTCCTTTATTCTTTTTTTAAAGGGACAGGAAACTTGTGCTAGGTGGCAGCAGTTTGCAATGTATTTAATAAGAAAAAAAATATCTATATATATTATATCTATAGTAGGTTCCACAGTGGGCAATCGGTACAGCCCTCCCATACCATCAGTCTGTCATCATCTTTTTCTCACCATCCCCAGCTGATCACGAATTTGTAAACGAAAGGACTAAAACAACACCCACCTTTCACCCCAGCACCCATTCCATTTTTCTTCCATCACCCTGCTCTAAGCAGTAGCACCCATACCACCTTACACCCATGTTTAAACCAACCCACAACCCTCACCCCTTCAAGCACGATTCCACCCTCCTCCTCACCCAAATATTTAAACACCCCACACTTAGTCATGAACTACCATTCATGTCACCTTCTCCGTCCCTCACCCATGTTAAAACCCACTCCCCAACCATCACCCATGTACTAACTATATGCCATGTTTCTCCTCCTGCATCCATGTTAAAACCAACCCCAACCCTCACCCATGCACTAGCATCCATGCCATCTTTCTCCTTCTTGCATCCATGTTAAACCAAACTCCAGCCTTTTCCCACCCTCTCAGACCCATTCTACCCTCCTCCCCTCTCAAATGCTAAAACCACCACATGCTTACTCAAGAAAAATGAAACTCTTGCCTCCAAATGAGCCATACTTAACTGTTCCTTAATAAACAACATTTATGAAAACTGTCTTTTCAATTGCTTTCTTCTTATGGACAACATTCTGTACAGTCCTCTTCTGGAACCAGTAATTTGAGAGTTGTTGTATTATGCCATGGTCTGTGTACAACAGAATGTTAAACACAAGCTATTGTGGTATGAGACCTATGCTTCATAATATGTGCTCAACCATGACATAGGTAAAACTCCAGATGACTCTGTTTCTCGGAAGAGACTTGTAACAGGATGCTGCCCACAGAAACATAACAATACAAAATTCAGTTTTTCCCATAATTTTATTCAGTAAGATAAGTTACATATGGGTCATTTTGGTTTATACTAACTATTTCTGTAATTGAAAAATAATAAACAACTACCAAATAGAACTCATTGTTTTGTCCTCTTTAAAATTGAAAAATAGACTGCCCTGGTCCCAGCCCATACTGATGCACCACAAAGTCACAGAAGGTAAATCCAAAAATATATGTTTGCACTTTAACTATAAATAATATGATACAGAAATGATTGACATGACAGTGTCCCTTTTTATACCAAATGAGGCCTGTTCCCACTGATGTTAAAACTGCCCTGTATATAAAACTTGTTGACTTTAGACCCTAGCTACAAAGCAGTTTGCCATGAAATGGTGAAAGTTTTGTGGGGTATATAGTCAAGGTAGTAGATCGAGAAAGGAGAGAGACAACCAAAGTCATCAAAGTCTGTAAAGTTTCCTTTTGGTGCAGAAAGACTCTGTCCCACACAGTATTTACCAGCCACCACCATCGAGTTGTCATCACCATCAACATCCACAACATCAGTCACTTCAGGATCAGTTTGTATACTCTGTAGGGATACGAAAATCTTGACTTATTAACGTTAACAAAGTTAATGTGTGTACATTTTCTGGCAGCAGCAACCTATTTCTGGTGTCTGTCACAATATTGCCAGCTGTACTAAACATTAGTTCTGAAGAGACACTTGTTGCAGGACAACCAAGATATTTTCAGGCTTCATCATACAGCTCTGTCCAAATCGGCTTTTTGATCTCCAGTATTCAGAAGGGCATGCATCAATAGGAATAGGCAGTTCTTGCAGGTAACTGTCTACCATGATGGACAGAGACCGCTCAGAAGAGAATCATCATAAGCTGGTATGGTAGCAATTTGGGAAAAGGTTTTGCCACAGATTTAGCTTGCTACTAAGGGTTGAAGAAGTGGCAGTTGTGGAACAACCACTGTTAATGTTTGGTGACTTTTCCAGTTCTGTATCCTTTGTGAAGATGAACCTGCATGTTGTGGTGATGACAACCTGAGGGTACTGTGCGTGTCTGTGTTTGACTCCTGAGAGTGCTGCAGCTCATCCAGCAACAGACATTTGTACTGCTCTATATCACCTGTTTTGGAAGATGTATAGCCTTGAACCTGGGATCCAAGAGAGTTGCAAGGATGTAGTGTTTTGATTTCGTCATTGCAACTAATTTGTCATTGGTTTTCAGCGCTTCTCATTCTCTTTACGAGATTCCCATGATACAGGTGACATGTTGTCTGAGCTTCAGATCTGTCTTTTTCTATTTTTAGATTTAGAGCACTAAGATGATGTGAAATCAGCATTATGAGTGGGATAACCTGACTCACAGATGCACCTTCAGAAGACATGTCCCTTGTAGCTGTCTCAAAGGAGCTAGGATGCAGCACACTGTCTCAATTAATTTCCACTGCAGCATAAACAGCATAATGCCATCTCCAATAATGTAACTGGAGCAATACTCATGTACAGCTTGCTTTTGCTCCAAGAGGTGCTGCAACATATAAAGCGTTGAGTTTCAACGAGTGGAAACATTTTGAATCAGTTTTTCTGGGGCTGCTTGTGTTTTTTGCAGTTCGGACAATGTCTGTATAGCCTAGGTTGAATGTGAAAGTGAGTCACAATTTTTTTGCAAACAGCAATCATACCATCCACTTGTGTTTCATTGCAGAGAAATCCCAAGACAATTAAATGTAAACAACGTGCAAAGCAAGAAGCATGTATAAATCCTCCATCCTGTACTGGTTTCAAGATGTTGGCTCCATTGTCACTTACTATGAAGCCACATTTTAGACTGTGAGAATAAACCCATTCATCAAGGAGGTCATTTAGTTCCTGCAAAATGTTTGCAGCTGTATGACTTTGCCTCAAACTTCTTTATATACAGCACCATCTTCTGGGGTGTCTTTGTTTTGAAGAACCACAAGAAAACAGTGACACAATGAGCAGTAAGGGACATGTAATCTATGTTTTGAGTGCTGGTCCACATATCTGTTGTGACATGAATAACCCCACCCTCTGCAGTTTTAAGTGCAAGCATCACTGTCACTTTTAAAGTTTGGTATTTCATCATAGGAAAAGTACAGCCGATGAAGAACATTGTAACGAGGCTCTGCTAGTTTCAAGAGCACCCTAAAATCCTCATGATCTACCATAGAGTATGGAGAAGGGCTCCAGCTAACAGTTCGCCAATTCTGTGATTAAGATGAAGGGTCTTTGGATGATTTTAGTAAAGGTATTCTTCCTTTCAAATGCTTGAGACAGTGTTAGCTGTTTACAACATGTCCCTGCTGGTTTATTATACACCATGCTTCAATGGGCAGATGGACGCTGGGATGGTGGACTAGGACTTATACATTCAGTGCCATCACTGGATGTGCAACTGGTACTAATGGTGCTGGTATTGGTGGTAACAGTGATCCTAGGGCTGGCAGTGGTTCTGTCGCATCAAGTTCAGACAATTCAGTATCCATTTCAGATTCTTGACCCTTCTCACGTGTGGTCTGGAAGATGGAGGACATGGGTTTGGACAATCAAGCAAAACTGAATGATTTTCAGATGGCATTTAAGAGCTGTACTGCCAAGGCATGACAGAACTTTACCACTACTTACACTCTGTTTACACAGGGAATAAATTGCTCTGCATGGATCAGTTTTACTGACAGAGAAATAATTCCACACCTGAGATGTGACAGATTTTGTTCGAGTGCTAGGAAGATAGCTAAAGACTGTTTGAGTCTTTTCACCTGTCCTAACAGAACCCGGGACATGCTCCTTGATGCTAGAAGAATGGGCAGAAGACTCTGATGGATTTTCATTGCTTGCCAACATAGAAGTGGTGGATTCAATGGATATGACCTTTTCATTGCCAACAGTGCTGGATGTATTTGCAGGTGCACTACCTGATTCATTGTCAGCAGACTTGCTCATTTCACTTTGTTGAGGAGGTGATGATCGTCTCAAGACACAACAGTGTCGGACTGAGACAAAGAGCTAATGTCTGAGTCAGAGGGACTCACTGTCACTTGCATTATTACCGCTAGTCACAGGGATTTTAACAGCATGAACTGCATACCTTATGGTGCCTCTCCATTTGACCCCAGCAGCTGCAGAGGTTTTCTTAAGAGTCCCTTTTTGCCACACTTCGCTTGCTCTTTTGCTGTTTGTTGAATTTTTATTACGTGAAACATTTTGGTTATTTCTGCTAGCACCAGGATTACCACTACCACCAACACCTGCTCCAACACCAGCACCAGATGCTTCATTTATGTTGGTGTCAGCAATAACAGTACCAGTATACTGCAGTGAACACACCCACACCCACACAAATCCTGTGTAAGAAAGCAATGTGATCTGTGATCGCTGGCTACAACCCAACATTTTATTTCGCTATGTGACACTGTGATGCAGTGGACTGAAAGTAATTGAAGAATATGATGGTTTGCAACTAAAGGATCCCAGGTTCAAGGCTTACAGAATGATTGGGCTGCTGGGCATAGGCATACGCACAGCAGTCAAGGCGCACAACAGTAGGGTGATGGACTGACCACAAGAGACGGAGTTACACACACAAACCGAGGAAAGATTTTTCTGTCTCTCCTCCCAACAGGGAAATATATTTTAGGCTTCTGTCATGTATTTAAAGATAATGTCACCACACAACTGGCCACTGGGCTTCACACGGTAACACACACTGGGTAAGGTACAGTGCAGTCAAGGAGAACACAGCAGCAGGGTGATGGGCTGACCACAAGAGACAGAGTTATAAACACAAACCGAAGAAAGAGATGCCACCACAAAACTGGCCACTGGGCTTCACATGGTAACACACATGGGTAGGTACAGTGCAGTTAAAGAGGTGCACAGCAGCAGGGTGATGGGCTGACCACAGAGGCGGAGTTACACACACAAACCAAAGAGATTTTTCTGTCTCTCCTCCCAACAGTGAAATATATTTTAAGCTTCTGTCATGTATTTAAGGATAATGCCACCACACAACTGGCCACTGGATTTCACACAGTAACACACACTGGGTAAGGTACAGTGCAGTTAAAGTGCACAGCAGCAGGGTGATGGGCTGACCAAAAGAGACGGAGTTACACACACAAACCACAGAGATTTTTCTGTCTCTCCTCCCAACAGGAAATATATTTTAGGCTTCTGTCATGTATTTAAGGATAATGCCACCGCACAACTGGCCACTGGGCTCACATGGTAACACACACTGGGTAGGTACAGGTGCAGTCAAGGGCACATAGCAGCAGGGTGATGGGCTGACCACAAGAGCGGAGTTACACACACAAACAAGGAAAGAGATTTTATATCTCTCCTCCCAACGGGAAATATATTTTTAGGCTTCTGTCATGTATTTAAGGATAATGCCATCACAGAACTGGCCACTGGGCTTCACCACGGTAACACACACTGGATAAGGTACAGTGCAGTCAAGGGGCGACGCACAGTAGGGCTTCTGTCACGTATTTAAGGATTACCACCACCACCACACAACTGGTCACTAGGCTGCACATGGTCCCACGCAGTGGGGGTGGCGTGCAGTACAGTGCAGTCAAGGAACAAGCAGCAGGGCTATGGCTGGCCACGCCACAGGAGAAAATAATCAAAATTGCCTTGTGCTGCTCTTGTATTTGAGGACAGGAGGTTTTTAGGGTGAAAGAGGTTTAAGAGGAGAGGATCCCCATGAGCACAGCAGACTTCTGACAAATTCTATTTTTGTTTTGTCACTTAGGATTTTTTCCTATTGTTGGTTGGCTTTGAAACATCAAATTAATGACTTCAGTTGCTGCATTCAGCCCCTCCCCAGCCAGCGTGCTCTCTCCTCCCAGGCCCCACCAGATGAGAGATGAATTAGTCTAACCTAAATTCAGGATTTAGAGAGAGCTGCAGTAAACAGTCTCATCAATTTACAGGAACTTAAATCTGTTCCTTTCTGTCTTTTTCCTCCGGTCCGAGTCCCGGCCCCTGCAGTGGGGGCCTATACAGTCAATACTGCTGCAGACTTATCTCAGAATCCGTTCCATTCCTCCTTTCTTTCTGGACCCTCCACTCCACCTGTTCCTTATTATCCCACCCACCCTTCATTCAATTTGTATTTTTTAGTTGTCAAAGATGTAGCCTCAGCTTGCACACAAATGAAGAGAAGAGACAAGAGACTGAGGCTCTGCATACTAGCAGACTGCAGCTCCTTCTCCTCCTAGCCACACAGTTTGCTTCACCTCCCAGGCCCCCACAAGGCTTTCCAGACTCAAGTTCAACCACCTGACTGCATATCAACTGGTCAGGTGGTGAGGTGCTGGAGTGCAAATGGCAAGCGCAACCTCGGAGATGGAGTCATCACTGAAAACAGCTGCCCCCCATAGCTGTAAGGAACCAACGAGCAGAGTTGGGAGGAGCATGGGAGTCAGGAGTCAGGAGTCAGGACCCCCACCGAGCTGGTGCTGGGAAAGAAAAGTTAAAGAAAAAGTAAGCTGCCGCCTTCTTCATTACCAATGATTCGAACCCTTTTGCGAACCATCTAGTGTTTGAGTTCTAAATTAGAACTCAACACCAGGGTTAAAGGAGGGTTCGAATCTTTCTCGAGCTAGTTCTGACAGCACTACTCAGAATGCTCAACCTGTACATCAAGTACAAGAAGGTTCTGCATGCTCACCATCAAGGACTTCTACCACTACTCCACAAGGGCCATTTGCTTGTATGTGCTGGACATGCAGGATGCTTACCTGCACATTCCTGTCTTTCAGACCCACCGCCAGTTTGCCTTCCTTGGGAACATTACCAGTTCAAGGCTCTCCTTTTGGCCTATCCTCAGCACCTCAGGTTTTTACCAAGTGCTGTAGCAGTGGCCCTATGCCACTGAGGGATCTAATTGTGCCTGTATCTGGATGAATGGCTTCTGTCAGCCCCATCACAGAGCAGTCTGAGAGGGTCCCTCTCCTTCACCCTGAACCTCTTTTCCAGACTTGGAATAACAGTCAACTATCCCAAGTCCCACCTCTCCCTCCTCCCAGTGCCTACAATTGATCTGGGGCTGTGCTGGATACAGTCCAGGGTAAAGATTTCCTCCCATCAGACAGCGTGGAGACCCTGCAGGAACAGACAAGATTAGTGGCCAACTCACACTGGACCACAGGCCGGTCGCTCCTCTGTCTTCCTGGGCTGATGGCAGCTGTGATCCCTACAGTTCCTCTAGCCAGACTGCATATGGTGACCCAATGAACTCTTTGTGTCCAATAGGATCAGTGGCTGGACAACCTGAACCACAGGGTCCTAGTGTCTGGGTGCGAAGAAGGATCTTCTTTGGTGGTAGGAGTTGTCCAATCTCTCAAGGAGATTCCCTTTCAACCCTCTGCTCCTACCATTACCCTTACAACAGAAGCTTCGTGTCAAGGCTGGGAGCCCACCTAGGGAGACCATCAAACCCAGGGAACATGGTCTCAGCTGGGCGTCTCTACACATCAGTGTGTTAGAAATGAGAGCAGTGTTATATGCCCTTCAGGCCTTCAGCCTCTTCTATGTCCGGAACACTCCTGGTTCAGATCGACCTCGTTTCCATGTAATAATAGCAAACACAAAACGGCGACTGCTATTATGGCAAGTGTATACTCGCTGAAAAGCAAATTGACGATATACACTTCTAGGGTGACCCACATCTGGAATTATAAAGATATTTTATGGGTGGGGGGCTTATCCACACCCTCTTTACTTAAAAGTCTCAACTCCAGGGGCTGCATATTGAAGGGGGACAAAAATCTGGATCTGCAAAATAAGTGCGCAACTCATAACTGCTGCAATGTAACCCGCTCTTGGTCTCGAACCCAGTACCAACTCTGCCAGAGCTAGCCTCCCACACCACCATCCCACCGCAGCTAGCTCGGCAGCAGCAGCAGGTGCACCCATGCCTAAAACCCTTCCCTGTCCCTTCCTTGTCTCTCCCCATCCCTCGCTATTCCTCCCTTCCATTTGCCCTTCCCCTGGTCACTATCCCATACCTCGCTATTCTGCAGGTATCCCACCATAAAAGTGCCCAAAATGAGTCGTTCTATTTCTAGTCACTCATTTTGGGTCACTCTATGACATGATACCCCAACAATATGTCTGTGGTCTTGTACCTGAACAAACAGGGAGGCACTTGCTCATACCCTCTATGCGGGAGGCGATGTGAGTGTAGTAAGGGCAGTCCTGCATGATCTCCACCTGACTGCTGTCCATGTGGTGGGCATCAGCAACATCCTGGCAGACAGTCTCAGCCGCACCACTGTCAGGGCTCTTGAGCAGGAGCTAAATCAAGAGGTGGTGAAGTTTATTCTGACCCATGGGGTCAGCTGAGATAGACCTCTTCGCTCTCCCCATCCAACACAAAACTACCCAATTTTTGCTCGCTTGTTCCTGGGCATGGTGTTTTCTGGTGAGACGTGCTGTCTCTTTGCTGGACAGGGAGGGTCTTGTATGTCTTTCCTCCCTTCCCAGTGCTTCAGAGGGTTCTCCTTAAGCTACAGGCAGAAGAGGCTCACATGATTCTAACAGCCCTCTTTGGCCTCATCAGATTTGTTTCCCTCTGCTTCAACAGCTATCAATGGAACCCGTAAGTACCTTTGCCTCTCTACCACGATCTTCTGACTCAGGAGCAGGGTAGACTGCTTCATCCGGGCCTCAAATCCCTTCACCTGCATGTGTGGCGCCTGGCATGTAGCTGCTTCACGCTTTGGAGTTTTCGCCCTAGTGCGCAGGGTCCTCATAGAGGCCAGAAAGCCTTCTACTAGAACTACTTATGCCATGAAATAGAAAAGATTCTCCATTTGGGCAGCCTCAAGGGTTGGGACCCTTTATCTTGCCAGTGCCCCAGGTCATGGCCTACCTCTTGCATCGTTCAGATCTCGGCCTCAGCTCTTCATCTTTGAAGGTCCATCTGTCTGCCATTTCAGCCTACCACCTCCCCATGGATGGCAAAACCATAGCTCAGATGAAGATTTCCAAAACTTTCCTGAAAGCCATCTTCCATCTGAAACCACCGATTCGTAATCCAGTCCCCATGGGACTTCAATTTTGTTTTGGAAAAACTTATTTTGCCTTCTTTTAAACCGGCAGCAAGTTGTGCTATGCACTATTTGTCTTGGAAAGCACTTTTCTGAGTTACTATACTTCAGCTTGAAAATTTCAGAGCTTCAGGCCCTGGTGTGTAAGGAGCCTTACTTGATTTTCCACAGAGACCGGTGGCTCTGCTTACAAACCCTAAGTTTTTACCTAAAATGTTTTCTGAGTTTACATTGAATCAGACAATTCAGCTGCCGGTATTCTTCCCTGAATACTCTAATCAGTGGGAGGCTCTTCTGCACTATGAATATGACAGGAATTCTGCGTTACTACACTATCTGGACTAAAGATAAGTTTGATCATTTGTTGGTTGGCATACTGCATTGTTTTCTGTTACCAGAAGTACAATAAACCTCTTCTGGGGAAGTGAAAGGGCACTTTCGACCAGAGACATGGCTGCTTCTACTGCTTGTTTCAGAAATGTCTCAGTCACCAACATATGTGCAGTTGAATCTGCTCTGCAGTGAGTTGTATTTTATTTATTTTCTTTGTTACCATATATGTTATGTTATTGTTGCCTGTGCACCCACCTGAGATGCAGACAATTGAACACATCACCTGTTGCTGCTGGAATAGCTCTGTATTTGCCCCATTTTATAGCTGCTTCTTTTCATTTCACTTTGTTTTATTTTTATTAACTTATTGCCTCTCATTTAAATTATGTGCTATGTGGAATGATTCCCATTGTTATTATGCTTTAACAAAACTGTCAATTGTTCAGACGCATTTAAAAAATGAATTATAATACTGAGACTTTTGAAATGCTATTTGACTTACTATACTCATGCTTGTCTACCCCTTAGTCTCCTAATTGTTTCTGTCCTTGTACTAACTAATTCCTGTTGCTTCATATCAAGGGTTGTTGATTTTCATATTGTGTGTGCCTGGGATGGAGCAGCAATAAAAGATAATCTATGCAATACCCTCAATAACACAACTACCACAGTTTACTTTTACCTAATACCCATTTTTAGGCCTTGTACAGTAAGATCTTCCTTCAAGAGAACAACTTGTAATGAAATGTGTAAGATTTACATTGACATTTGGGTATATGCACTATTATATTATACTAATTAGTGTGTGTGTGTGTGTGTGTTCACTGTATAGCAATCTCTAAAAAATCATTTAAACACATCAAATGTCTTCCTAAACATGTCTCAACATTTTGTTTATCTTCCACCTTGTCACAACATATAGTGTTTGCAGTTAAGGTACAGTACCTTCATGTATAGGATGGCCCGGTTCTGTTGAGTTCAATGCTATAACAGTGCATAGGATAAAATGTGAAACATATAGGTAACTGTAATACAGATGGTGGCATTATTTTTATATCTGCCCTTTCTCAATGTACCGTACCTTGATTCAGTTAGTGTGTGCAACGGCAATTCATGTTTATGTTTAAGCCCTTGAAACACCTTTATCAAGTTATTGTATTTATAGCTGTAGTGGCTTCTCCAGAGCTTGTTTCAATTTGTTTTGTATATCTGTCAAGACTATAGTAAATCCTCTCCAATCTAGAAGAGTCTATCAGGAGATTAAGCCATTACTTGTAAAAGGTGGAGGTATTTTTCCACGTTTGTAATATTAATTATCTCACATTAAGCAAAACAATACTAACAAAGAGAAGACAACACATATTTATTCTGGAAGGGATATTCTAGTATAATCTAAATAAAATTCTGCCTGGATCAAATGGGACCTTTGTATCCAGAGTATTTACTATAACATATTGGATTTTTTCTAAAAGTTATTAAAATATACAGTTTACAAACATGTGATGCAAAGAACAAATACGAGCTTGGCATCTTGGGCAGAGTTCTGAGATGGTTTAATTAAACTGATTAGTTTTGAAGGAGGGCAAGAAATTCTGGATAGCAGATTATACTGTATTTGTTTAATCTGGTACTTCTGAATACATTATATAGATTTATCATGGCTTCTGCCACATATATAGATCAATTTCAGCGTCCAGTTCCCTATCAAATGCGTTCTTTCATGCCATAGGTGGAGATTTATTTTCTCTTTTAATTAATTGGGCTGGCAGTATAGCCTAGAGGTTGCAGTAATGAGCTGTAAATGAGCTTGATGCATCAAGCAGAACTGAGTTTGATTCCTACAACCTCCACTTGCATACTGTGTGACTCTGAATAAGTCACTTAACCTCCCCAGTGCTCCGAGATGCCCCTGAAAACAAGCACTTATGCCTAGTGGGCCTTACCTGGTTACCAAAAGAATAAATAAAATAGTTGTATATTTTCCCAGTTATTTTCTGATGAGTATCCTTATTAACAAAGAATTCTTCAAAAGTGATAATGGGATTTCCCTTTTAAATCGCTATGTTTTTTAATGTAACCATCAACTGCAAAAGGGTAAATAAACTTTATTGATGAGATTATCTCTTGCTTTCATTTTGCCAGAGCTCATTATGCCATAATAGGAGTACACATCTCAAAGTTCAGTATACCTTTCAAGTTCCACATTTTCACATATAAGCAGAGTTTATTTTGTTTAAGTAGCATTATTTTGGATTGGCATATGTTTTTATATTGTAGTTTTCTATCCCAATAAATTAATTTCCTCCATACTTTATTAGAATATTTTAAAAGGATGAAACATGTTCATACTGAGGGTCTGAAAAAACTGGCATAGTCATGCCTGCATTCATGTTTAAAAATTGAGTAGTACTACTTATATACCCATCTATTGCATGCATGGAGTTTCATTAGAAAATATATCATGAAAACCTTCTAGTTGTGCAGCCATGAAGTACCATTTAAAGTCTGGAAGTTTGATCCCGTAATTTCTCCAATGAATATCATTTTTCTATTTTTAATCCTGATTTTGATTTTACCATAGAACATTTTAATTTTCTTCTCTAACTCTGAAAAGAATGAGCTTCTGACACTGATGGTAAGGACCTGAAACAAAAACAAAATACTTGGTAAAACATTCATTTTTGTTATATTTGCCCTTCCCATCAGTGTCAAAGGCAAGTAAACCCATTTTCCAGATCAGGACGTAATTTCTTTCATTAAAGGTATATCATTCTCAATCCACAGGTAAAGTAACTTCTTCACATATCTTGAGGAGTTTTCATGAAAAACTACCATAAGGTATGTAACCTAGTGCCACATTACATCAAAAGCTACTACACTGCCTGCTACGGGTACAGGTTGAGGGCCTGGGTTTGAAATTAACAGCTACCAGGGTCTCCTACCCACAGTATACATACAATTATGGTGCCTCCACTCAAAGTAATGCTTATGTGGGTAACTAACAAGATTGATACAGCCCTCTGGGAAGCTATAACCACCCATAATCCCACCTGGTGACCTTTACACATAGTTTTACAACTGTAACACTTAACATTTAGAATGTAGGCTAATGACAATGATGATGCTCATGTACAATCCACTTACCAGCAGGGTCTAGGCTTCGAACATTCACCCTGCAACCCCGTAAAAGACAGTTTCAATAACCCAGCCATGTACTGTCAATATACTTTTCCAATATTTCAGTAGCTTTAACCCAGGTAATGATATGCTCATGAGCCAAGTTAACACTGAAACAATAAATTAGTTTATTGAGGGTGTGAACAAGGGAAGGGGAGAATTTAGTTTAATTATTGTTAAACTGTAAATGAGACAGATTTGAGTTACTGGTAATCAATTAGTCCCTGACTTTCTCAGTCTGTGCAACTGCTGGGTACCGGAATGGAAAACAGGCATGCCTGAATGGTGCCACAGGTTGGCCAGCATTGCAGCTGTAGTTGGGACCCTTGATGGAAAGGATGATTAAATATGAACAACCCACTCGTAAAACCATACAGCAATTGTAATCCTGGCCAGATGGCCTAGTCACATTTAAACACTCTAAGCTGGTAAAACAAATCAGATGGACCCATTACACAACTGTTGTTTTGTTACAGGGAGCTACCCTGGTTGTACTCACTGTACCCAGATAGGATGATGCTGCAGCTGGCAAAATTGAAGACCCTTCAGGATGTTGGTGGGGACATTGGCTGACATGATTCACCTTCTCTTCATGGCCTTTCCCTGTTGGTAGCTACAACCTGCATTCTGTTGCTGTGCAGGGGCTGAATCTCCAATGCTGGTCTCTCACCAGGATGATGGTTTTCATACAGGAACAGTCTCTCTGGGACACAGATGGCATGGGCCCAGGCTGGAAAATGTTTTATTAAATACTTGGTATGTTTGGCAGGTAGCTAAGTAACTGGAGCTGCCAGAACAGATGAAACCCGTTGGTCTCCCCTGCTTGGCGCTTGGCAGGAGATGTTCTCCACACAAACTGGCTCCCCATTTCACACGGGAGTCCCAAAAGCAATTTCCTCTCAGCTGTTCATGCCACACTGCAAGCAACATGAGGAACAAGGAAACTCTCCTTCCACAGTAATGGCCGGTCTCAAGATTCTAGCTCTGGACTACAAAAACAAACAGTCTGCTTTTTTTCTGCTGTAGGCAGTCCTGGAATCAATTGATCCCTTTTGGAACTAAGCAGAGTTCACAGAAGGCAAGAACAGGCCTCTCCTGTGGTTAGCAGCTGCAACACACTTTTGCCCCCTTCAGATCAAGAGCTCAAGCTAGATGGCACCTTAAAATGCTGTAGAAGTCTCTTTCTCTCCTCTTTGAGGCAGACTAAGTCCTTCAGCTCCAGAAGGAGAAACAGGCCTTTTCCTTGCACTTCTCCTCAGCCCTCACTGGAGCTTCTTCTCAGTGGCTCGAGCTGAACACAACTGAACTTTTTAACAGGTCCAGCTTGAAGACAGGGATATCTGTATTCCAGTTGGCTACCTTGCTGTCAGTCACAGTCTGAGCACCCCTATTGGTCAATTTAGATGCCAACAAGGAAAGTTCAAAGTTTCACATACAAGGCATTGTAATTGGACCCTTATGGACCCCTTATTTATGATTGGTCCAGTTGCAGGAGTCCAGGACCAAATATGGCAGCTCCATTGGAAAAGTTCAATACTGGCAGCACACACAATTTAATTATATAGTTACAGTAAGGATGTAGAAATAAACATTTACAATACATGAAAATGCTCCTTCTGCTCTGAAATTGACAGTAGAATAAAGTCAATTAGGGCAAAGCCTAGCTGCTCATGAGCTTTGTTATACTCAGATCCAGCCCAGGATATTTACACTGTACACTGGCTTGAGCTCTTAAAGAGACAGTGCTGCAGCACAGCATGGCACACTCACATTGAGCAACTGCAGCACACCATCAACCATGGATTCCTCATCCCCTACTGGGTGTCTACCAGGCAGTGTGCATCAGCAGAGCCCAAGGAGACACTCAAGGTAAGCCCTCTAATTTGGGGCTACATGCTCCCTGCCCAGGAAACTTGGCATCGCGTCAAGTCTATAACACAAAACAATTACTATTAAGACTTTCTAGTATATGCAGGTTGCAACCACACATTGTTATATACAATATTTGCACAAATATATTATGACTATGTACATTATAGCATGCTATACTTTATTTCTTGAAGCAATTGCATTGTTCAACTAGTTGAATCTTTGCTCAACATTACTAAACTCACTTTCCCATATTGTTTCTGACTGTGATTCATGTGAATTAGATTTTGTCCCTTGAAACCTTTAAGCTTGGACCTATGTGAACAACAGACCTGAACTTTTCAGCTAACCCTGGGAACTTTATAAGGGCAACCCCTAAGGCATTTGGTGGAGGACTTAACTATCACTTGAAGATGCAGTGAAGACTTACTTAGGCTGGGATTTGGCTGTAATATATATCCCTTTATGAACTACCTTCACGGGCAAGTCTACAGGCTTTCCTGGTAAATTGTGAGATGTACTACTGATTTCACGATTCTCCCTGAGTGTTTAGGTGTAGAGGGCATTGGCACTGTCCTTTCAACATCAGTATTCAGGTTCATGACTCATGGCTATTGTCCACCAATAAAGCAGCTTCTGAAGGAAGGGTACCTCTGCACTCTTGATGTTCAGAACCGTTGATATCAGTCGTACTTGGGATAGCACTTGCATTTTCTGGTTCTTGAGTCTCACTTTCATCAGTAAGGGTATTTTGATAAACTGAGAATCATCCAACACACTGTTAACATTTTCAGGAATGGTAATACTTTCTTGTACCTGAAGCAGTTCATTTTGTCCACTTGTTTCAACAGCATTCTGAGATTCACTGACATGTTCACCAACTTCTTGGTCTGAGTCCACCACTCTAGCATCAGATAATTCCACTGAACAAAGGAAGTCTGCTATTTCAGAGGCAACACTTTGCAAATCACTTTCAGGAGGTACAGGAGCAGTTGAAAGATCAGGATTATCACAAGCTACTGGACTGTTGGAGCTATTACTAGAAGCAGAAGGATAGGTGCCTTGAAACAACTGATCTAGCTCAAAAGACAGATAGTAAGCAACACCAAATTCACTGTTGTTATCCTCAGAGTCAGCATCATTGTCAACAATGGCATTGCTGGGGTGAAGGCTCTGGCTGTTGAGTAGCAGGGGCTGACTTGACTGTTTCTTACGAGCAACAGATTGGGTGACAGGTCTGGTTGGAGCAACATTTTGAGACACTATATCTATGACAATCTACCCAACTGGAAGAAGGTGATTTCTGTGTATTGTCTTTACAGCTCAAGGATCTCCTTCTAGGCACACTTGGTATACTGGTAAACCATTCAGTTTGCTGATTACTATGTATGGGTGTGACTCCACAGTTGGCTATTTTATGCTTTCCTTGAAAACCAAGATTACGCATTAACACACATTCCTCAGCCTTAAACTCTTGACCCTTAACTCTTTTATCTTGCCAAACTTTGTTACCCAGATTTTTCTTTGCAGCAATGGGTTGGGCAAACTGGTAGGCATGACTGAGTTGTGCTTTTAATTTCTTGACATATTGTAGACAATTATCTGACAGATCTCCATCAAGTGAAACTCTGAAACAGACATCAATGGGAAGGCATGCCTCTCTACTGAACATGAAATGGTATGGCGAAAAACCTGTGGCATTATTTTTGGAGCAATTATATGCATATACTAAGGTGCTTATCTACTGACTCCACCTTGGTTTGTCTTTGGGATGCAAAGTGCCAAACATATTGAGTAAAGTTCTATTAAACCTTTCCAGCTGTGGATCTCCTTGTGGATGGTAGTGAGTGGTCCTGGACTTTCTTACAACCCAGATGGACAATAGCTCTTTAATTTGGTGACTTTCAAAGTCACGGCCCTGATCTGAATGGATCCTCTGTAGACACCATAGTAGACAGAGAACTTTTCCACCAGGACTTTTGCTACTGTGACAGCCTTTTGGTCTTTAGTTGGATACGGAGAGCATATCTTGTAAAGTGATCTGTCACTAAGAGCACATTACCAATGTTCTTTGAATCTGGCTCTAGGCTCAGGAAATCTATACATATGAGGCTCCATTGGGGCACTGGTGAGTTATATTGTCCAAGGGGCAGCCCTTTGAAGTTAAGCCTTCCACTGGAGATATCTACTATAAGTCTCGACATACTGGTCAACATCTATGCCCATTTAGGCCAGCAGAAACATGCACAGGCCAAGTCCAGAGTTCTCTCACTACCTAAATGTCCCATATGGTCATGTAGAACTTTCAGCACAACATATTTAAACTTTGTGGATAATACAAACTGTTTTTTACAATTACCCCTGACTGTCAATTAATACTGTGTACAGCAAGTGTTCTCTTAACTTGAGTTTAGGCCCTTCTCGAAACAGCAAAGCAGTTTTGGAGTCACTGGAAAACATCTTGAGACATCTTCTCCCTTTTGTAAAGCACTTATCACTGGTCTGATCATGGATCATATATTTTCCTTTGGAGGTCAGCTGGAGTAAACTGTGGCAGAACAATGAGACCTAGGGCTGCAAAATAAAAAGACCACTGGCAAGTAAGTGTCGGGTCCCAAGCAGTCAGCTAAGCAATTCAGTTTCAATAAATAGAGTTTCATCTCTGTCAAACTTATGACACGCGCTTTCATGGAATGTTCTGACATGCGTACCCACTCTTGGTTGAGGCAGGTTTTCATGACAAGGCATCAGCATCAACGTGATTGAGGCCAGGTCAGTACTCCACCACATAATCATAAATCGATAAAGTCAAGAGCCATCGGTGTCCCGTAGGATCTAGTTTGGCAGATGATTGAACATAGGTTAAGGAATTGTTGTCTGCTTTAACCAAGATCTTTGCATCATACAGGTATTTGTGGAATTGTTTCACAATTGCCCACTTGAGTGAGAAACTCCAATTTATGCATGGGGCAGTTTTTGTCTGAAGGAGCCAGACTTCTGCTGGCATAAGTCACTGGGTGCAATCCTTCTGTATACTCTTGGTAGAGCACAGCTCCAAGGCCTCTCAGCCTAGCATCCATGTGCACGCACATAAGATTTGGAGGGATCCACATAAGCAAGAACAGGTGTGTGAGTTAGCTGATAAATGATCTCATGAAACACATTCTGATGTCCATCTTTGCCAAAAGGGTTCATAAGGCCTGAAATAGGTTTTTACAGTCTCTTTATTGGTATCCTTTTGAATTTCTTGTGAGTAGAAGGATACCCTTTGGTTAAGTTCAACAGTGGATGCACTACCTTGGTGAAGTCTCTAATGAAACAGCGATAGTAGCCACAGAAACTCAGAAAACACTGTAACTATTTGAAGTTGTTTAGCTTTGGCCAGTCAGTTAGTGCTTCTACTTTGCTAGGATCGGTCTGGATGCCTTCTGATGACACAAAGTGGCCTACATATTTTACAGAGCTCTGGAAAAACTGACATTTGTCAATTGATAACTTTAAACCAAACTGTTCAAGTCTGTCCAACACCTTGAATAGGCGAGCCTCATGTTCTTAAAGGGTTTTGTCAAAATGATGACATCGTCAAGGTAGACAAGACACTCAAGAAGGTTCATATATCCCACAGCATACGCCATTAGTCACTGAAAAGTCACTGGCACACCAGATATGCCTTGGAGTATGTGGAGGAACTCGTAGAAGCCCAAAGGACAAATTAACGCTGTTTCCCTCTGTCCTCTGGCACCACTGGGATCTGTAATACCTGCTGCAGAGATCAAGGACTGAAAACCACAAACTCCTGTTTAGGCAGTCCAATGCATCTTGTATACTGGGCATTGTATATTGGTCAGGCACGGTTCTTTATTAAGGGTCCTATAGTCTACACACATACGGATGGACCCATTCTTTCTCCACACCATGACTACTGGAGGCGTAAGTACTGCGTGATTCCTGTATGATACCAGCCACAAGCATTTTCTACAGATGGTGCCTTACATCATCAATATTAGCAAGAGCTGGCGTTGGGTCTCTCAGTTATGCAGGCTAATATGATGTTCAGCCCCCGCAATACAGCCAATATCCCATTCTTTGAAGGAGAACACTCTGGTTTGCCAAGCCAACTTTTGACTGATTCTATCCTTCTAGCTATCAGGGATGGGAGACTCTCTGAAATCAAACATGACTGGTGATACTTTACACTCTGCTCCACTCTGGCATTGGATGGCAATCACGCAGTGTCAGCGCAGTAGACTTTCGCCAGGATACAACCTCGGTTAACTTTAATGCCCCAATCCATAACATTCTGAATCTGAACCACCACTCTCCAAGCATAGGCGTGAGCATGGACAGGCAGCACACTGGAAGCAACAGAATCCTTCAGGCAGTTTCCTTTCTTTGAGAGCATCCAGTATCAATATTCGTTAGTCACATCTTTGCGCAGCCTCACTTCTCCATTGACACTATATTGTGCATTTGGGGAGAACAAGAGTTAATAAACAAACATTTTCCAGACAAACCCCACAGGCTCATCTTCACCTCTTCTGGTTGCATCCGCATCTCATATGCTTTTTGAACCATAGCATGAATATGTAGAGTGTTTCCAGACTTTTGTGCTTGTCTTTCTTGGCACATTTGAGTAAGACAACAAACATATGCACGTTGGTGCCTATTAACACTGGAATCCCATCGTACAGATCAGAGGAAGACATGCAGGAGCTAAGGTCTCCACGTGATCTCCCCGCCTGTCACAGATGAGGGAAAGAAAGCCACACTTGAAGAAATCTGAGATAAGGATACAACTTTTCATTTAACCCCACACATGCAGTCCATCAAGGGGCTGTAGAGGATGATCAGATAGGTGCTGATCACACCAATCTTTAAATATTATCGTGACCTAAGACCTGCTGTCTAACACAGCTCGGCCAGGATGCCATCAATATGTACAGTAGTCTCCATGGATGGACCCACCATCTCTGTCCAGTCTGGAGGAGGATTGTTTACAGGGTGCGATGACGCAGACTGTCCAACACCAGGCTTGTAGGCAGGTTTAGACTGAGGCTTTAGACCACTTTGTCTTACTTGGTTAAATATCTTGGCTGTTTCTTTTCACAAATCTTCAGGAGCCCGACATACTCTTTTAATTTGTCCATCTTCTCCACAATAGTAGCAAAAGACATTTGGCCTAGGATTATGTGTTTGAGCAGGTTCTTCAGTCTGACTATGGCTAGGTGAGGACCATGTTTGTAGTCATCTTTAGCCCTGGGTCCAGGTTCAGTTTCCTGGGCCTTCTCCAGGATGAAGGCTGGTGAGATGTCTGGGCAAGATCTCTTACTAAGGCTCTTACTTCCCTCATCTCTTTTAGCATGTCACCATCTGATCCCTCTCAGGGGCTTGAACACTGGTGCCTTTCATAGTGGGTTGAACTTCATTAGCAGCTTCAACAGCCATTCGAGGCGAGCAGTCTTTCCTTTAACCATGTTCACTGCAGTTTGTGCATTAGCTTTCAGGTCTCTCAATTCTTTTAGCAAATCTTTCATCTGCTGTGAATCAGTAGCAGTATCTTTATGCTCTGTTGGTCTCACATCACACCCTTGAATTTTAATTTCCTGCACCCCATCAATGGCATGGGCAACAGCTATGGGAGGCGGGATAGGATCCTAGCGTTCCTCTTCATTTCATTCGGCTTTCTGGACTTCCCTTATTAATACTCGGTAGAGATGGGTTGTCTCTTTTTCCTCCAAATGCAGCTAAGGATCAATAGAGTAGAGACTGGCTAGCTGCCTCAAGTACATGCTCCAGTTGCATTCGGTTCAGATCCTGGGAGGCCATGCCTCCCCTACAGAACACTCACTGTAAAGCTTTCTCAGCCCGTCCAGAAAAGCAGATAAGGGCTTTCCATGCCACTAGTTAGTAAGTTTAAATTTCAATCACAGATCTTCACTAGATTCCGTGCTCCCAAACACATCTTCCAAAGTGGCCAAATACTCTTGGTCAGGTGCATCTGGGTCAGTGACTCAGAAGACCTAAACGGCATCCAAGGCCAGGCCTTGAAGGCTTTCCATAATTCTCTTTCTTCTCTCAGCCTGGCTGCACTGCCATTCTTGCACAAGGAGTGAGGTATAGTCCATCCATGTGTCTAGATCATCTTCCCCATAGGCATGGTAAGGTGCCAGAAAACACTATTAGTCTGCAGGAGCTACAGGTATTTTATCACTCCTGCCAAACAGGCTTAAGTACTTCCCCACAGGGCTGCGTACTGCTGGGGACCATGTGGACTTTCCGCTACCTTCAGCCATATCCTGTGGTCATGCCCAGTACTGGCACCTGTCATATAGCAACTACAACAGGCCCTAAGAGGCATCAGGAGCCTGAATCTTCAGCTCACACCCTCACTTTTTCTTCTTTTGCACCTTCCGGCAGGGTTTTGGATCCCTATCACATGAAAATTGCTGAGCATAGTGATAGTTACAGCCAACAACACAATTACCAAACTTTGGCTCACAAGCAATCTCCTTCTACTGAAACTTGGCATAACCTAATGTGCAGCATTGCAAATGGAAAAACTTACACGCTAATCTCAATAACTCATATCCAGCATTTGAAATCCTCTAATGCAGATGGCTGGTATACATTATGGCAAAAAAATCTGATTTTATTCCATAAAGTTATTGTCTGATGCTAGGTATTCAACTGGATTTTACTGATACAGTTATGGGTGAAGATCTCAACGTCACTGTCAACATGGATAAGGTAACCCTGTTGTATTCGCATGACTTACGATATATATTGTAGAGGCACTATTGTTGGTTGTCATGTTTATCTTTGTTACTCTTGCTATTAATTCTTCAATAAAGAGTTACGTTTAAAAAAGATATATAATTCTCTTTAAACATGTTTTGATATTCTTTGTTAATGTTATTCCCATTATAATGAAAGGGTTCTTGTGAATCTGTTACAAAATTGTATTTATTCATTTGGTCTTTATTCAGTGGTGTAACTTCAGCTTTTGCCAGTTAGGTTTATATCTTGCCACTTTTGCAAAGTTATCCACTAGTTCTAATAAATTATTACATGAAGTTTAAACTTATCAAGATATATTAGTATATTGTCCTTATAAAGGTTCAAACCAATTCTTCAGCTATATTAAAGAAAAAAAGAAAGCAGGAGGGGCCTTAGTTAGGTTACAAGGGGGGTACTATAGGAAGGCGAACAAAAGCAACCATCCTTAACTATTATTTCTTTCCTGTTTTTGCAAAGGAAGACAGTGGGCCCTTCCTGAAAGTGGCATCAAGACAGCTGTCAGGAGCATTTGTGAAATGAAGGGCTAGTGTTTTACAGAGAAAGGGTCTGGAAGGGCTTGAAGCTGAACCCCTAGTAGGAATATTCAATAGCTCCGTTCAGACAGGGGTAGTTCTGAAAGACTGAGGGTAGTGGACATAGTCCCAAAACACAAGGGGACAAGGAGCAAATGGGAATTACAAACCTGTCAGCCTTATCTTTGCAGTGGGTAAACTGATGGAGTCACTTGTGGACTAGCTGGAGAGCAATGGTCTGAGACAGAAAAAGCAGGGTTTGTGGCAGGGAGGTCTTGTCAGTCTGATCTGATAGTTTTTCACTGGGTAACAAGGGTAGTAGATAAGAGTCATGCTGTTGATTGACTCTACTTTATCAGCAAGACTTTCAAAACAGTGCCACATAGAGGACTGCTAAAGAAGCTGGAGAACCTGTATGCAGCTAGGGACATAGTTAGAGACAGCAGAGGGTGGTGGTAAATGGAATTAAATCAGAAGAGAGGAAGTCACAGTAGGATGCTGCAGGATCCTTCCTGGATCCTGTCCTCTTCAATATGTTCATCAGCAACATTGGAGAGGGCATCAGGAGCAATTGTGTCTGTGAAGGGTAGCTAGTGATGAAGGGATCAGGGAAATACGGAAGGATCTACAAGGCTACAGAGGTGGTCTGTTTGGCAGTTGAAATGCAACACCAAAAACTACAAGGATATGCACCTAGGAGAAAGAAAACCAGGACAGAGCACTGGATGGGAGGGTTAGACTGAGCATTATGGCAAAGGAAAGATGCCTGGGAGTCATAATTAATGACTCCTTAAACACTCAAGCCAGTGTAATAAGGCCTACAGTAAGACTAATAGGATGCTGGGATGTAACGGAAGAGGAATTGATAGCAGGAAAGGAGGTACTACTACCTCTACATAGGTCACTGGTGAGACCGAATCTGGAATACTGTGCTTAGTTCTGGAGTACTCACCTAAGGAAAGACAGGGACAGGCTGGAGACAGCGCAGTGCAGGGTGAAAGATGATTCGGGGCCAACAGGCAGATCTTATGAAAAGTGTGTGAAGGCACTGAACATGTATTCACTGGAGACCAGTTGAGAGAGGGAGGGCATAGATAGAGACCTTCAAATTTCTGAAGGGACTAAACAAGGTAAACTGCACAAAACTATTTAGCAGGAGTACAGAGTCGGAAACTAAGGTCATGGGTGGAAACTGAGGGAAGGTTTAAGAGGGATGTGAGGAAGTTCTTTTTGGAGAGGGTGGCAGAGCCATGGAACAGTCTGTCAGTGGAGGTGGTGGTTGCCAAGACCATAAATGATTTCAAGCATGGCTGGGACACAATAAAGGGTTTGGTGACTGCTCAGGTTTCTAGCAGTAGGAAAGGGAGCAGGGGTAGACCGGCAGGAGAAACCTTATATGGATAATGGTTCCCAGGGCAGATAGGAACTTTGAGCAGATTAGATGAACCTTTGTTCTTTTCTGCCATCACTGTCAATGTTTCTGTGTTTCACGTAATATTCTTTACTTCAATTTTAGAACCCTGTATATTCGTCCTTATATGTTGAGCAAAGACTCCATATACAAAGCGAGTAGAGCTGACAACAAGGGCACCCTGTCGAGTTCCTCTTTTAAATTAAATGTTTCTGATAATAAAGAGTTAGCATATATCCTGCCTTCTGGAAATGTATAGATGGCGTTAATTCATGCCTGAATACTGGGGCCCACTCAAGCCTTTAAAAGGGTGTCTGGCGGATGCCAAAACTCCCAATCCACTCTATTGTAGTACACACAATTAAGTATGGGGCTTAATGTTTAGTTGCTGCCCTTTGAAGAGCACTTAGAACATGCATGTTGCTAATTGTTGCACTGCCTGGCAGTGCCATGTTATCCAGGGACAGCCTGGGAACTCCTCAATTTGGTACACAAGCCTCATGGTGTGCAGAAGTCTCCTGTTGCTGAATAAACACTGTTTCAACATTTATTTTATGCCTCTGTCTCAGGCATTTGCACGGTCAAGCAAGACAACATCCATCGGAGCAGCAAGAGATAGGCATGGCAGACCTGAAGAGAAGGTAAGGGTCCTTGTGACAGACCAACACCCAAAACACCAAACACAGTGGAGAATGTGGCCCTTCTCCTGTCCTGACCATATCTTGCTTGTCTGCGCCAACCTCCTACCGTTACATGCATCATTCGGTGCCCAGACCTCTTCCCCAGTTCCCACGCCTAGGAGCTCTGGACCCCACCTGCACCATAGCCCTGGATGCAGAATCCAAGAAATTAAAACTGTTATCTGCTTTTGCAGCAGTTCCCCTGCAATGCTACACACTGTACAGAGCATCACAAGGGATATTGCCAAACTTGCCACTGCTTTACCAAGGGCACCACAAGCACATCTACATCCTCCCCAGCAGCTCTCACCTCATGGCAGGGCTCATTTCAAACTGCTCCATTTTGTCAGGAAAACTCCTTTCCAACTGCAGCTGTAGCTACCAACCCAGTGCCTCTGTCAGTGGGGATCGCAGCTAAGAAACAAACCAACAATCATTTTCAGCAACTAAGCCCTGTCACTTGCAAAGATGCTGCTTCTTGACTGCGGATTGACAGCAAACAGATACTCTGTCCTCCACACACCCAGACAGCCTAACAGTTGCACATAGGGCATCTGCAAGTGGCTCCCGAGGACCATCAAACCAACACAAAAGAAAAACAAAAGAAGTAAATGTAGTTGCACTGAGCACACTGCTCTACTTTTTAGCTCAGCCCTCCTGCTCTCTACAACGGATCGTAGATCCACTCTCCCAAACTACCATACCTGCTGCTCTGCACTACCTTGGCTTTCTCCCTCCACTGCTGCCCACCAACACAGAGCCATTCTTCACTCCTGCAGCAGCTACCGCTGACTCCTGCCTTCTTGCAGTGCTGCCACTCACAACAGCCACTCAGAGCCTCCGCTCCCCCACTGGTCATGCTATAACAGGAGGCTACAACAATAATTGTGCATACTGCAAAATGAAGCAGGACAACAAAATAAATAAATAAACAACCAAAAGGAGCCACAGGACCCCAGGCAGGGTACAATAAATAAATACTGGGGCATACTAATTCAGAGGTCAGACAACCACATCAGCACAAAATAAGGCACCACTATAAATACAGTATATAACCAAGGGCACTAACTCAAATAAAAGAGCAAAGCCTGGGAGCCAACAAAAGAAAAAATAACTTGGAGAAATCAAGCACTAAAAGAGAATTTCCCCAACAGTGTCACTCATCAAAATGGAGCCCCACTATTTTTTCAACATTGAACGGGAGGAGAACCACAGCAGGAATGGCCATATTGTGCATAGAGTAGCTCAAATTGTATTGTGAGCAGCAGCCATCTTTGTTTTAGGAACAAACATGGAAGGAAATGACTTTATTACCTTTGCTAGTGGCCGTCTTTGTTTTGGGCAGACCTGCAAAACAGGAAGTCTGTGTCAAAGTTCAGGTAGCCATCTTCGTGAGGGCACCAGCTTGCTCAAGAGGGTTTCAATGGTGGCTATCTTTGTTAAGGGCAAACCTTATTGAAATGAATGGACACTGATATAAAAGCTATTTTGCAAATAAATCTTTATTTAAATAACAGAACAACAAGGATTTTAGCTGAAATCATTTATTAAAGACGTCATTAGATGGACTTTACTTACAAATAATTGTACTTTTGTCTACAACAATATTTTCTCTGTGGCACTCCATCTACTCCACAACGTCCGTCTCCTGCATGATGGCAACTCCTTTTCATCCTTACAACCTTTGCTCTGTCAAACAAAACTCTTTCCTGACCACCATGTCCCAAGAAGATGCAAATACGGTCACAGGAGTGTCTGGAGGTCTCACCTTCATCCATCTTGAGGCGTTGGGCTACAAAATGAAACCTCCTGCATGACTACAGTCTTCCCTCTCGTAACAGGAGTGTTAGCTATATCGAGTCGTTCAGGATGACCTTGCCTACATTAAAACTATCTCACCTCAGTCCATGGTCCATATCAGCCTATAGCCAGCACCCTTCTCAGCCTTGCTTCATGAGGATGATATCGACTGCCTCATGCAATACCAAGCCTGGATTGCCTTCAATGGTTGACTGATTCCTTGGGTATCTCAAATGCCTTGCACTTGTTTCTGAAAGGGACTGCCATTTCCTGTTTAACATACTTTCAGAACAAGTTAAAGGAAATACTGCCCTGGCTGCCCCCTTCATACCGACACCCCAGCCCCATCACCCAGCATCCCGGGCTTTCCTTGACCAACGCCCTCTGCCACAGAGCTGCAGTGGTGCCCAGTCACTGAGTGCAGAGCCTACAAGGGTTCAATCATCACCCACAGCCGGAGTGTTTTTCCTCTATTTTCTCTGTTTCCCATCCCGCCACTGGAAGCTCAAGACAGATGTGGGCGTGGAGGTGCGTGTACACCGCAGAAGTCCGCAGCACCCTCTCTTCTCCTTCAACAGACCCATATTACCCCAGGCCTCCACCCGAGGGCAGTCATTCAGCAGGAGCACCAGTCCTCACTCCTCAGGAGAGGAGAGCAGTCCACCAGATGCTTGATCCTCTCCTCCCAGCTAACCTCTGGCAGCCTGCTCGCTCCATGAACATGGGTCGCTGGCATGACAGGAGGTAAGGCATGGATGCCTCAGCCCTCCACACCACTGGGCCAGCTGAATGCAACTTTAGAGACCATTTTGTCCAAGCACATCTGCCCTGGTTACTGGAACAATAGCTGTGGGAACACACCATGCAACCCTATGAATCTTGAATCCTTCACAGTGGACATCGAGTCACACCGCAAATGTCTACAGAAAACAGAGAAAGATCAAATCACAGCCTTTGTCCAAAGACTTCTCCTTCAACTCTGGCTTTATGTGATCCAACCAAAGCTGAAAACCTGAATGGACACAATCGAAGCTGCACAACTTGCACAGGATACCATATCAATGTTTTGGGCCACCAATGTACAAGGACCTCAGTCCTCACAAATAGCTTCACTTGCAACATGTAACCCCCTACAAATGGAGGTTCCTGAAAAGTCTTCCTTGAGCTTGTCTAAATGCTCACTGTCAGGCTGGCGTTCTGCATTTTAGCAGTTTAAATGTATTGCTAGAGAGTGCCTGTATAGCCTCTGTGTACTGTCTCTTTAAGAGATGCCTGGATTGCAGTCATCATTAATCTGAGAGGCAGCTCTGTTAGAAGATGTACTTGTTTGCTGATCATTTGTTAGAGTAGTAATAATACTGCAGTTTGTTCTAACCTGCCTTCTTTGGAGCATGGACAGTTCTGTTTGTTTCCATCATCTTGGTGCTGGACTGCAGAATGGGCCAATCAGTACATCTGGGACTCTAAAATGGAGCCTGCCTACAGGGGCTGGTGGGGCCAAAACTGTAGGAATTGTAGTTTTGGGCTTTTGGCACCTAAAATAACCTGGAGAGGGAGCCCTTGTTGTGACTAACAGACAGATCAGTCAACTGAACCTTTTGGATTTTGGGAAAGTCCCACACTGCTTGCAGTTCAGTTAGATCTGAGTTGGGAAGTGAAGAAGTAACAACTCGAGATAGTTCAAGCAACAATCCATAGTGGATTGCGTGGAGAACTGTGGAAAGGCCTGAACTTGGCCTGCATGCCTGCCTGCTGTTCCTGAGAGGGAACTTGTGAGTTTTTTCGGACTGAATCCGAATTTGGAGAGTGAATTAGCCACTGAATTGTGACCAGGCTTTAACCTGAAGAAGACAGAAGATTTGCTGAATGCGATCAGCCTGTCAGGACTTCCAGCTACCTCTGAACTCCCGAACTGTGTAGAGACTCTGTAATTGCAACTGAGAGCCATTTGCTTTGAACAGTGGAATTTCTTTACATGTGAATGTGCTGTGTGCTTATAGTGTGTCCGGATGTGGTTCCCTACTGTGTGTCTGAACTGTGTTTTGCTTGCTGAGGCTGTATCCAGCTCCATGGATTGAATCTGTATCCATTTCCATTTGCCTGGGCCCTGCTACACTGGCCGAGTCAGAATACCTGCTATGCAGAGAAGTCATCAACGAAGACCGGCCTGAGGATCAGCCCCTGCCCAAGGCCTTGAACAGGAACGCCACCTCAGTGATTCGTGTGGGCCCTGCTTCTCTGGGCATTCCAGCTCAACAGCCTGCAGTCTCGATTTCATCCTGCCTGTGTCCAGTATTGGGTATCATGAGTAAACACCAGGGTAGCTCCCTGCAACAACAGCTAAATCTAAAAGTGTTTTCATCTGATTGTCTTGTTGCCTTTTCTTTCACGAACTGAGCTCTCTGACTCTGGATTACAAATAGTGTGTTGTGCATGTTGCTTTCTTCCATCACAGGACCCCAACCAGCTGCAATATTCTCTGGCTAGCCCACCATTTTCCTACCAGGTACCCAGAGTGTGTGACTATGTAGGGACTCTGAACTGCATGCATAACTGTCTGATTAATATCGTTTTTAAGCAAATCAACCTGATTACGCCTCCCTTGTTCAAGTCCCTGAATAAATTAGATTTAACTTTGTTTGCATTTAATCTGACTGTGGATCCAGTTTGTGCCAGAAGTATTGTACTGTTGCTATTTGCTGTGCTTAACCTTGTTTTACAGGGGTCCCCAGGGTCAAGCTAGAGGAACCAGCCCTGGTGGTGAAGTGCAAACAGTGTGGGTGCCTACCTACCTTCCATGAATGCTGCGCTCTTACTATTAACCTGTCGCTGTTCTCCTACTCCCCAACATGATTGGTTGCTTGTCCCTACCCACATCACTCCCTATTGCCATGTCCAGTTTAAATGCCTTATCCTTTCTCTTACAGGATTGTGGTGATTCCACTACAATATGCTTCATAAGAAAGACTGCTTTTCCTGCCTCATCTCTATTGTAATAAAACTGTATTTGGCTTAGCTTTGCACCTGCTATGTACATCACTTACTTACTATAACTGTTCCTAGCTCCTCTTATATGTTAGATAGCCTATTCATGGTTTATATGTATGTTTCTCTTATCTTCGCCACGTACACTTTCACTGACAATTTGTAATTTTTTCCATTTGTTTTTCTTGTCTTTTTCTATACTGTCCACTCAGTGCTTGAAATGGTGATGTGTTTTCTTCTCTCATGTTGTAATCCTCCCAGGTCGTGACTAAAAATAGTCATTTTATGGCTAGCTCACCTACCCGTAAACAAAACCAAATAAATAAATAAAATTGCCTGGTGAATAAGGGTCATTATGAAAGTAATTATTAGGGCTGTACAAATACCTTTTTTGAATATTCGGCCGAATATTCAGTATTGAAGCCAACAAGACCGAATATTTGTATCTGCAAAGTAAAGTGTAACCCCCTTCCCCCACCCTTAGAAAGCACCCAACCCCTTCCCCACCCTTAGACAGCACCCAACCCCCCCACCCCACCCCACCGTTCTCCAACCACTTTGCTCTGTAAAAAAGGCAGCAAATTCTTTGGGGCGACTGGCACAACCCCCACCACCTCCACGGCCGGCCGCCAGAGTTTAATCACTACTTTAAAAGTTCAAATCCTCACCATGGTTGTTCATTCCTCCCCAAAGCTCCATAGCCAGCAGTAGCCCCTGCCTACCCGCACCCTGCCTGTACCTAGAACAATATGTAAATGTAAGCAAAAGGCAGATGGCACAGTGAGCCCTCATCCATGTCTGGCTACCTTCTCTAGAAAGAAACCGTGCTTGCTTTCACTTATATGAAGAACGAGTTGACCACGTGATCAGCTTGTTCTCTATATAAGCACAAGCCACACATTATCATAGCAAATGCTGCTATAGTACCTATCACAGGTGTTGTCCGCCTTAAGGGTATCCCGTGTTACTGGCGACTCAATTTGAGTGACTCCATTTGAGCACCTGTGAGGATGGCGACCATGACAGAATAGCGGTGAGAATAAGTAAATAGAGAGTTAAATAGCGGACAGAGTTAGCTAGGTAAGGTTATGGGATTTGTTGCAGGATGCAGTTTTAAGCTGCTCATCTGGCGTGGTGGCTACAGTCACTATCTTTGATGCTGGTGGACCTGGGTTTAGAACTGGGCATAGGTTTGAAAAATGTTTGTATTTTGTTTGGGGGTTGTGTAATTTTTTAATCCTTGATGAAATCCTGTTTCCCCGACATTGTTGCCACCCTCCGCCTGCAACGTTCTCTCTCTCCAACTTGTGTCTCCTCTTCAAGTTACATTCCCCTCGAGTTTCTCCCCTCCATGAAATAAGCCCCCCTCCCCAGAGTCAGTTATATAAATACTGCGAGTGCGGAGGTATGGGTGCATAGCCTCCACATATAAAGTAAGTAATGATCACCCCCACATAGAACATTAGGATCCATAGCTGTTTTTGTAGTCGGTGGAGTGTACATTGCCATTTTTGGCAATATACACTTGCTGTTACTATATTTGCTGTTTTGCAGTCACTGATGTCACATGGAACCATCACAAGCTACACTTTGGCTCACAGTAAGTTACTGTCAAGTTCTACCTAGTGCCAGATCTACAACCATCTGTGATTCTTGGCATGGACTTCCTCAAATGTCACAAAGCCATCCTAGATTTTGCTTCACGCAAACTGTCTCTAGACCCACAGAGGAACTCACAACTACAGACACAGTCACTGTGCCTCCTAAGACAGAGATAGTTTTGATTTCCAAGATTCAAGACGAACCACTCCCACAAGGTGTTGTTGGCATTGTCACAGGATCCCCGCTCTGCATTCGTCATATCCTCTCCCGGAAAAACCTTGTCTGCTATGCATGATGGCACATTATTCCAAAATGCTGCAACTTTACAGATGAGCTGATCGTCATTTCAAAGGGGCCAACGTCAGGAAGTTTGTCTGCTTGTCTGCAGGGGACCAGTTCCATCTTATACAAGAACCTCAGCCTAGTTCCACCCACTCTGTTCCTGTCACTGCTGCCACCACCACTCCAGCCTCACCAGAGTTACCTCTCAGTAGCAACTATCCTCTTCCAAACTCCCAGAATGTCTAACAGAGGAAACAACAGCTTTAGAACCTCCTGGAGAACTACCCAGATGTCTTTGTTGGTCCAGATAGCAAGCTTGGATGATGTGATATCCTGCAAAACACCACTGAGGTGTAGCCCAATCAGAAACCAATCCATCAGCAAGCCTACAAAGTGGAACACAAACAGAAACAAGTGCTAGACACCTGTAACTGTCATTAAGTCTCTTCCTTCCATGTGTGCCATATTTATCCACTGGTAAGGTATAATTGATTTGTCATAATAACTGCTTTCCATTCCCTTCTACTCCTGGCTTTATCTATGCTTATGCTCCACTGCTACTCTATCAAATCACTCCTCCCCCATATCAGTTGTAGTCTGTTGTTTGTTCTAGCTGCCAAAATATATGTATTGCACACACCAGTTATCATGTTTCATTTATCAGTATGCAACCTGTAAGTCGCTTCCTGTCTCATATCAATGTTTACCACCTGTGGTCACCCTATGTAGTACCCTTGTATGTATATCCAGCCTGTATCATGTAAAACGTGCATTTCATGTATATACTGTTATTACCTATCTGTGTTTGTACTTTAAGTGTTTATGTCACAGGACCTCCTTGTGAATGAGCTTGCTCAATGGAGTTTTCCTGCAATAAACTTGAACTTGAACTTGAACTAGAGGACATGATCAAAGACATGCTTGAACAAGACATCATTGAAGAATCAAGTCCTTGAGGTGCACCATGCCTACTGGTGGTAAGAAGGACAAGGGTATCGCTCTGTGGTGGACTACAGAAAGTTCAATGCCTGCATGGTGCCGGATGCTTATCCTTTACTCACAACAGAGGATGCCCTAGAGTCTTGGTGCAGCCAGCCTAGCTTACTTCGCCACTCTGGACCTTCAGAGTGGGTTCTACCAAGTCTCCATTGATCTAGCTTCTTGTGCATACACAGCCTGGCACAGTCACTTGGAACTTTTCAGTTCAAATGACTGCCTATGGGACTTCAAATAGTCCAGCTACATTCCAGTGTGTTATGGAAGCCATACTATGTGGTTGTCTTGGAAATCTTGTCTAGTCTACCTGGATGATATTGTCTTCAGCAGAACTTTTCCAGGGCACATCCAGCACCTCAAAGAAGTGTTTGAGCGTCTTGGCAAGCCAACCTCAAGCTTTGCACAGTATCAAATTTATTACAGGGACATGTTGTTAGTTCTCTAGGCATCTCTCCAGTACTAGACAAGCTGTAAGCAGTTAAAGACTATCCAGAACCAGCCAGCCCACAGTACTGAGGTTGATGCACTGAACGCCACTCATCATGCATGCTGGTGACCCGGGTTTGGAAGTGAGCTCAGGTCACTGGGGGTTGATGGGGTGGACTGGGAGATGATAGTAGCACTATCTTTCAACAGTTGTTTGAGAAACTTTAAAACTTCATAAAAAGACTCACAACAAGCTATCATCACATAATGCAATGGACAAAGGAAAGAATGATGTCTACCATTCTAAACACTCTCTCTAATACTTGGATGAAACTCATGACACTTGGGACCGCTTTGTTCCTTTTGTTCAGTTTCTACAAATACAAGCCTTGTGTTGACAGTACAGAGTGCACCATTTCTCTTGGTCCATGGGCACTATGCAAGAACTCCACTGGACATGGATCTTTTATTGCTAGAAGTTCCAAAGTCAGCTTTTTCATACATCATTCCTGTACGGGACAACTTGAACTTTCCAGACATGTTGCAATTACCACGTTGGGACAGATAAAATCTGCTATGCAGAAAATGTCCAGCAGCCATGTCACATGAGCCTTCATTTTCTGTGGGGATACTGCCTATTTGTAGCGACCTGTCTTAGTTCGAGGCAACACAAAGAAACTGCTCCACTTTTGGACTGGTCCTTTCTACATTGTGGAAAAGCCTTCTCCTGTTTATGTCCATCTGCAATGCAAGTCCAATGGAAAGCTTGTGCTTAACAAAGTCCACATAAATTGTCTGAAGCATGGATACTTGGGTAACACCCTTCCAGATTATCCCAGTCCTCCCAGTAATGAATCTGCACTAGAACCTTCTATCCACTATGAATCAGAAATTCCTCTTGATAACTTGCAACCAGTTCAGTCAGATTTCCACACTTCTAACTCTCCAGCCAGATTCTGTTTTACCTGACCTTCCGTTAGATGAACTTCCTGGGACTTTTCAGTCCTCTTCTTCCCAGGACTCTCTCATTCACATGCCTGTTAGCAAATCAAGAAGATTTTACACAACAAATTTGTGACTGGATCATGGATTTATAGAGTTAAATGGTGTGATTTTGACAGTTCTCAGAATTCTTGGGATGCTTTTGCTGACTTTACCCCATCCTGTCAATAACTGGTTCAAGCTAATCATAACACTATTCCCCTGACTGGCATAGTCTCATGAGGTTTTGAACTTTTGTGCATCCAGTTCCGTCTTTTGGGAATTAATAAATCTGATGCCCATGGTATTCCTCACTGTCTGTGCTTAATTCTTCTTCTGCAGTAAATGTCCTAATGTACCTGTTTCTATGCATAAATGTTTTGCTAACTGGTACTAAATGCTGCATAAACTGCATTAACCTTTTTCTTTGCAGGACTGTCTTCTTCAGATGGACTGATACATAGGTTGTTTTCATGTTCTGTGACAGTTTATTAAAATTCTGGGTCATATCCAGCTGTTTCCCCTTCCTCTCTTCCCTTCTTCCTTCCCTGCACGTGGCACTTGCCCTGACCCAGCTTCAGGTTACTATGGTGTTCCCCTCCGCTGGTACTACTCTGACTGGTCACCACTGTAGTCCAGATCCTTCCTCCCACTCCCCTGCAGTGGAGTACTCTTAATGTTTAAATTGTGCCATGCAATGCCTGATTTTTCTCAACTATTATCATGTTATACTGTTACATTACTGCTTGTTCAAGTGACACTCACTCACTTTCATGACCCCGGGGTGATGTGAAGTACACAATTAAGGCAAGGCAAAGCAAATTTTAGTTATATAGCACCCTATCCAGGGGCTCAGAGCATAACAAAATAATAAAATGCAAATAACACATGGAGCTTAATGCAGCCAGTTAAGCATGGGACTTAATGTTTAGTTGCTACCCTTTAACAACATTTAAAACATGCATGTTGCTAATTGTTGCACTGGCTGGCAGTGCCATGTTATCCAGGAACAGTATGGAAATCCCTCAGTCTGATGCATGGTGTGCAGAAGTCTCCTGTTGCTGAATAAACACTGTTTCTGCATTTATTTCGTGTCCATCTCAGTCATTCGCAAGGTCCAGCAAGATGACATCTGCTGGAGCAGGGAGCGATGGGAATGATAGACCTGAAGAGAAGGTAAGGGTCCTCATGGGACCAACACCAAAACATCACTCTGTCAAAGGCCTTTACTGCATCCAGTGGCAGTAATGCTGCATCTAGTCTGACAGCTTATTCTATTATGTTTAAAGTTTTCCTAAAAACATGTGTTAACCTCCTTCCCTCAACGAAACCTACCTGATCAATGATTATTATGAAGAGTATTATTTTATTGAACTTTTAGCCAGTATCTTAGAAAAATTTTATAGTCTCCATGTAGAAAGGCGATAGGTCTATATGAAGAAGGTTTATCTGAGTGTTTATTAGGTTTAAGAACCAGAAACAGTCCACACTCACCATCATGAATGAAGATGCTGCTCATGAAATATATCAAGCATACTATACTTTATTGAAGTGCTGGTACCACACAAAAACATGTCTTAATGCATTTAGGAAAATATTGTTATCAAAAGACATGTTGGACATAATAAAAGCTCACTTTATACACTGGTTGATAACATCATCCCAAAGTGACCAAAAGTGAAGTCACACAGTGCATGTGACCCCATTTAAAACAAGTTTTGCAGATTCTGGACTCTCAGGATTGTATGCACCTATGTGAAAATATCTTTTGTGCCATATTTATTCATGTGTAGATAGCATTAATGTGTTTGTATTTTTGTATATGGGTACATATATATTTATATTATAAATATTGTTTTAAATGGGATCACCTGCACTTTGTGATGTCACTTTTGGTAGCTTTGGGATGATGTCATCAACCAGTATATAAAGTGTGCTTTTATTATGTCCAATATGTCTTTTAATAACAGTATTTTCTGAAGCGCGTTAAGATGTGTTTGTGTGTGGTACCGCACATCAATAAAGTATGCACACTTGGAATATTTGGTGAACAGCGCTTCATTCATGGTGGTGAGTGGGATTATTTCTTGTTCTTAAAACCTAGCTGCATCTTCATTCATGGTGGTGAATGTGGGATTGTTTCTGGTTCTTAAAACCTAGCAGCGTCTTCATTCATGGTGGTGAGTGCAGGACTGTTTGAATTCTGGATCCCATGTTTTATCCAGCACAGTGCTGGACTCTTTCTCTGGAGCTGATTTTAGGTTTTAAGATCAGTATAATGTGGGCATCGTCGAGGAAGGGAGCCATCAGCTTGTCATTACGTAAGTTAAAGATTTTCACCACATTAGGTACCATCATTTTCTTATACATTTTTGTAAAATTCTAGTGGTATGCCACTGGGACCTGTGGATTATTTTTCAGGGTACTCATTGCATTAAACACTTCATCTTGGTGATTACACCTTCAAGTTACTAAATTTGTATTTCTGATAGTATTAGAAGTGCTATATTGTTAAAAAACTGTGTAATTTCTTCTTGTGAAGGTATATTTTCAGGATTATATAGAGTCTGAGTTTTTAATACTTGTACAATGGGAATAATAAAAACTGCCATCACAGAGGTAACAAGCCTTTGTGTGAAGCAAATAAACAAAATGAAACAATGTAAGAAACCACTATGGTTCTCAAAGGAAGTGGCAGTGAAGGTTCAAGAAAAAGAAAGCATTCAGGAAGTACAAGGAATCACAGAAGGAGCAGGACAGAGAACTGTATCAGTTAAAGCAAAAGGAAGCTGGGAAGGCAGTCAGAACAGCAAAGGCCCAAACTGAGGAAAAGATAGCCAACTCAGTTAAGAAGGGGATAAAACCTTTCTAGGTATATCAGGAGCGAAGGAAGACCAAGGGAGGGATAGTGAGGCTTAATAAAGGGAGGGAGGGTGGGCGGAGGTGATTGTGAAAAACAGAGATACTAAACAAATATTTTTGCTCAGTATTTACAAATGAAGAGGGAGGTGCCTAAAACAAACAGTAGAAACACTCTGGATACAGAAGTTGATACCAGCCATTTACAGAAGAAAGGTTCTGAAAGAACTCTTAAAACTGAACGTTGGACAAAGCAATGGGGCCTGATGGGATTCATCCCAGAATTCTAAAGAACTAAGGTAGAACTAGTGACACCACTAACTACCCTCTTTAACAAATCATGGGAGGATGGGGTGGTACCCGAGGACTGGAGGAGGCAGATGTGATTCCCCTTCACAAAAGTGGGAGCAAGGCAGAAGCAGAAACTACAGACCTGTTAGTTTAACCTCAGTGATAGGAAAATGATGGAATCACTTCTGAAGGAAAGAATTGTCAGTATCTAGAGGCCAGAGGGGCACAGGACCCAAGGCAGCATGGATTCACAGCGGAAGGTCATGCCAGATGAATCTGATAATTTCTTTGACTGAGTGACCAAAGTAGTAGACCAGGGAGGGCTGTGGACATGGCCTACCTAGACTTTAGCAAGGCATTTGACACAGTCCCACACAAAGATTAATATATAAGTTAGCCAGCCTGTGAGTGGGTCCCAAGATGACAGCCTGGGTAAAGAATTGGCTGGAGAATAGGACACAGAGAGTAATAGTAAATGGAGTCCACTCTGAAGAAAGGGGTTACTAGTGGGTACCGCAGGAGTTCAGTATTAGGACCGGTCCTCTTCAATGTCTTTATAAGTGACATTGCAGAGGACTGGAAGAAAAGTATGTCTCTTTGCAGATGACACAAAGATCTGCAACAGAGTTGATGCACAAGGTTGGGTGGAAAGGATGAGAAGGCACTTGGCAAGCTTAGAGGAATCGTCAAATGTATGGCAGCTTAGATTCAATGCTAAGAAGTGCAAGGTAATGCACCTGGGAAACAAAACCCAGGGAAAGAGTACACAATGGGGGTGAGATACTAACAACAACAAAAATGGAAGAGACCTGGGGTAGTCATATCAGATGACCTAAAGGTGGGCAAGCAATGTGAGGAGCAGCAAGGAGGGCTGGGGGATGCTGGGTTGCATGGGAGAGGCATCACCAGTAGAAAACAGGAAGTTATTATCCTCTGTACAGACAGCTGGTCAGACCCCATCTGGAGTACTGCGTGCAGTTCTGGAGACCAATCTCCATAAAGACATAGACAGGATGGAAGCTGTCCAGTGGAGGGCAAGTAAATGGTGTAGGGTCTGCACTGGAAGACATATGAAGAGAGAGAACTAAAGGAGCTTAATATGTATAGCCTCGAGGAAAGGAGGAGAGGGGACATGATAGAAACTTTCAAGTACCTCAAAGGAATCAACAAAGTCCAAGAGGGTAGCATCTTTCAAAAAAGAGGTATGCAAGAACAAGGGGCAATTTGAAGATGGGGGCGACTCAGAGTAATTTAAGGTAGTTTTTTCACAGGAGGTTGTGGATGCATGGAATGGCCTTCCGCGGGAAAGGTTGTGGAGTCAAAAGCGAGTGGAATTCAAGCATGCATAGGACAGTCATAAGGCAATTCTAGGGGGTGGGGTAGGAAGAAGTAGGCTGCTTGTTAACTAGGATCTGCAGCTTATCCATTAGGTAGGAAATGGGCAGACTGGGTGGGCCAAGCGGTCCTTATCTGCCATCAAATTCTATGTTTCTATGTTACTGTAATATCTTATTCTGATCTCTGTAAATAGATCCATTATCTTCTTAATTTAAACTATTACTTCAAATTCTTCTTCACTTCTGAGCTGCCAGCACAGTAATTTGTCTGAGGTTTTACCTGCAAAGTAATATTTTGTTTTGGCCTATTTAAAGCTTTCTAACTTTAGCCTCCATTAATGAATTATACTTGTTTTGGCCACCAATAATCCTTCTAAATCTGAAGCTTCAGACATTTGTATGTATAATTGTTCTTTATGCTTTATTTGAATCTCCAGGTGTTTACATTGTTCATTTTTGTTTTATCCATAAAGATTTATGTAAAATAGCATGAGCACATACAATAGGTTTGAGTGCTTCCCATACTATACGTAGCTAAGTATCATCTGCACAGTTTAATTAGTCAATTTAACTCTCATAAAATGTTCAAAATATGAAACATTAGCTGTCCCAGTGGTATGGAGAGCTGAGGCATCATGCCTTACCTCCTGCCACGCCAGTGACCAGTGTTGTGATGTGGCGGGTTATCAGGGGTTGGTGAGGGTGGGAGAGGATCAAGCATCCAGAGGACAGCTCTCCTCTCCTTGGGTGGGTGGGTAACAGAGACTGGCACCTGCCTGATACCTAGCAGTGGCTGGGTGTTGTACGCTGGGTCCTGCACACTAGGACCACAAAGGCGGAGCAGCCGACTGGCGTGCTGCATGTGGATGCATGCATAGCTCGCCCATGCTCGGCACTCATGCTCCCTCCACAGAAAAAGCAGAAAATCTGGTCCTAGCCGAGCAGCATGATGACCATCCTCACAGGTGCTGCCCCAAGAAGACACCTCCCTGACGCTGGATCCGGACTTGGTGGGTCGAGTCACTCGTCACCACCCTGCCATGGAGGGCAAGCTGGGGGTAAGACAGGAGGGGTCTGGCGTTCCAGAGGGCGGGGCTGGGAGGATGGCAGGAAAAAGGGCCAGCCAGGACAGGAGGAGAAATAATTACAAAAAGAAATATGAGTCATTTATTATTGTCAGATCAAGTCTCCATATTTTATCCCTCTTTAAAGGCCCTTCAGTTCTATATCTCAAAACATGGGGGCATGATCTGAAATTATTATTGAGCCATAACTGGTCTCTTGTATACTAACCATCATGCTTGCTGAAATCAGCATAAACAGAAAAACAAACAGATCGCTGACAGGTCCCCAGCATATCCAGGTATAGTAATGCTGTCATTTAACATCTACAAATACTTAGGTGCTGTACCCCTGCCTGAGAGAGCCACTGAAAGGGTCAGAAAAGAGGTAGAATAAATACTTAAAAACATCACATGTCAATGACATCACAGAGCACACAATTTTGTAAATACATATATTGCTTTTAAATACCGTGCAAAATGTATGATAATTTTCTTCAGTACTCTAAATTGCAATTCACTATCTAGATCAGCCAAAGGCAATCCATCTTTAGTAGACTGTCACATGGTAGGGTATGCCCCCAACAATGACATCAGCACAGCGACCTACCAGCCGTCAACAAAATCGACAGGTTGCTGAAGGTGCTGGTGGTGCCCCTGATACAGGGGCACACTGTCCCCAGTCCTGCACCCTGCTCTGAATCAACTCCGACTGGGTTGATAATCCTAAACATGGGGGCGGGAGGCAGAACACCCATGGGGAAGTTCGAGGCAAAACCCCTCAATGAAAAAAAGTGGACGGAGACAAGCGGGGAATTATGTGACTGCAACTTGCAGTCGACATAATTCTTGTGTATCAGATGCCGATCGACAAACGTGTTGTCAAACCAGCATCATAGAGCACATGATAGAATCCTAGTAGTGAGTGGTCAACAATCACATGTAAACATTTTAATAAGGTGCCTAAAATATAATGTGCAAGATGTGCAACAGATTTGAAAGTGCAAAGACCAAAACCTGTTAAAACACAATTAAGTGTAAGAGAGAAATGTTAAGATAGAACAATTATTAGAAAGATATTAAATATTCAGATATTCAGATATTCAAGGAAGATATTAGATATTCAAGAAAGCTCACTCCAACTCCTGGGGTGATGGAAAAAATTTTGGAGTAATTTGAACGACCTTACAGGCAGGACCTAAGTCACACACACCATGCTCAACATAAATGGAACACCAACATCTGACCTGTACACAATCACCACCACCTTTAACAATCGTTCTCCAACTTGGATAGTGTTCTCCTTCTAATTTCTTTGATGCCTCCTCTAGTAGTAACCCTCCTGCAACTACTCCTCTCCTACACCCTGCCCCACAATTCTACTTCAAGGAGATCCCAGTGCATGAAGCCAGAACCTATATTCGGAGGTCATTCTAGCACTGGCTATAGCAGTAACTCTCTTGACCTGAAGTTGTTAGCACTTGTCCTGAAGAAGTCTTTGAACCCTGACAAAGGTCCTCAATCTATCACTAAGGATGTCCCAGTTCCCATCTCACTGGAAACAGGCAACCATCACACGGTACACAAAGTGGAGACAAATCACTGCACTCCAACTACAGACCTATCTCCATCCTCCCTCCATTGTCTAAGGCCTGAGTGCATCGCATCAGACCAACTAGTCAAGTACCTGGAAAAATCGACATCCAGTGTCCTGAGCAACATGGTTTCCGAAAAGGGCACAGTACCACCACTGCACTATTAAATTCACGGGCTTCATCCATACCACGCTCGATCAAGGAAACTGTGTAGGGGTAGTATTCATCGACCTTCTGAAAGCCTTTGATACTGTGAACCACCCACTCCTACTCAAGCAATTATCAAGCATTGGGCTCTCCAATGAAGTGCTGCTCTGGTTTTCAAGCTACCTTGGGAGAGGGTCCAGTGGGTTAGGATTGCGGTGTCACCTCAGAAGAAAAAGCAGTCTTTTCAGGGGTCCCACAGGGTCCATCCTGGGGCCACTACTCTTCAGCCTCTTCCTCCACGACCTTCCCAGTATCTGCCACCAGAAATTACTGCTCTCACGCTGATGGCGCAGTCATGTTCTGCTCCACCAAAATGCAGAGCTCCTTGAGAAACAATTACAGCTTGAATTCAAGTGCATCGAAGAATGGTTCAAGTCACACAAACTGGTCATGAACTACGGCAAACAAGCGTTATGACCTTCTACAATGCCAGGAGCAAGTACAAATCCCATGACCTCACCATCCTAAACCAAACAGGGACCTTACTTGAACACGTTCCTGGTTTTAAATACCTAGGTGTCACATTGGACAGCTCACTCTCCTACCATCGAGCGCAGATTCTGTCACCAAAGCCACCAACATCCGTATAGGCCTGCTCTACAGGCACAAACACTGCATGACTCCTGACACTCTCTGGTTGGCTATCAACAGCTCTGTCACCTCCATCATCGATTACGGACTAGCAATTTATGGCTCTGCCTCCGCCTCTGCCCTCACAGAATTACAGTTGCACTCAACAAAGCATGCAGGCTGCTACCTGGGGCTGACCGACTTACACACACTTGTGACCTGTACACTCAGGCAGAATGGCTTCCTCTCATCAGCGGATACAGTATCAAACCTGCCTCTAGCCAAAAAGTCCTCCTCTGGATCATGCCCCGGGCATTAAAAGCTCCTTATTGACCACCACAGCACCCAGTGAACTAGAAGTTCACAACAACTAACCTATCTTGTCCCCAGATGCTGGACTACCATGGGCCAGAGGGCCTTTGCCCACAGAGCACCACAGTGGTACAATACTCTCAACAAAGAAACTCTTACTGCTGCTGCTGCTCTTGATCCTTTTAAGAGACAACTCCAACTTCATCTCATTTCAACCAGTCCTTGTGACTGCCTCGCCCTAATCGGGCCCACCACTCACTGCCCTCCACTTCAATTTTGACAGCTACTCTCCCCGCCTTGCCCCTCCCTACCTGCCTACCCCTTGCCCCTCTCCCTTTTCTCCCACCCAGGCATTTCCTGACTTTTATCCCTCCCTCCTCCCTTTAGAGCTCTTACCCTCACCCTCTACCCTCCGACAATGGCCTTCCTGCCTGCATACCCGCCTCTCACCTGCAGCACTTATTTCTAAGATTGCCCTTGGCTGTTATGTCATGCTACCTAGCATTTGGCACATTTGAATTACTGGAATTTCCTAAGCCTCAGTCTCTTACTACTTTTGATTGTGTAACTATGTATTACTATGTTGACCTTTGTATGTATGTATATCCCCATTCCATCGACGTGGAACCTTTGTAAACGAGCAGTTCCTGCTCAAAGGTATTGTAATCCTAGATTTCAATAAAATAAAATAAAATAAAAAATACACATGTATAAGAGGATACAGGAAAATGCATCAGGGATTACAAAGAAAATTCACATACCCATACTATAAATATAACAGAGTTAAACAAAACACAATAACTGAAAAACAGGAATATAGCTATAGTATTTTACAGGCATGGTAGTGCCTGTATATTAGAGTTGAGGAAGCACTTAAATATTAAACTCAATTTTACACCTTAGTAACTTTGCCCCCATTCACCTGCTTTACATGAAATTTGGAAAGCAAAGCCTTTGTGCTAGAATCTCTTAATACTGAAAATTTTATGTCGATCGGTTCTGTGGGGCAAAGTTACAGAGGTGCAAAAAATGTAAAGATCTCCATTTTTTAGGCCTTTTTTTGGCTCTCCAATAACTGAAAAATATAATGATTTGAAGCCTGAAACTTTCAGGTTTGATAGAGTTTAGCCCAAAGTATGTGCTTTTGTCCTTTTATATCTCACAGGTAAGTGTTTTTTAAATTGTAAGAAAGTTCCATTTGTGAGCATGCATGGTTTAAAAATCAACGTTCAACAGACAGCTGAACTTTTGTGAAAGCGTAATGTCCTGTTTGTCGTATTACGCTATACTGTAGCAGAACACCACAGTATATAATGTGAGACACATTCCTTTTAATGTTTTCCCTGGTGTCTAGTGCCCCACCACCCACTGTCCGATTGCTGTCCCTGTTTAATTCCCTTTCCTGGTCTCTAATTCCAGACCCACCTCTGATTGCTGGCCATATTTTATTTCCTTTTCCCTGGTATCTAGAGACACCCTACACCCTCTGATTGCTGTCCCCATTTCATTTCCTTTTCCCTGGTGTCTAGTGGCACCCCACCATCTGATTACTGCCCTATTTTATTTCCTTTTCCCTAGTGTCTAGTGGCACCCCCCTGATTGCTGGCCCTATTTCTCCTTTTTGTTTCCTGGTGTCTACTTGCCCCACACTCAATTGCTGGCCCATTTACTTCCTGTAAAAAGAAAATGATCCGCAACATCTTTTTTTACCTGAAAAAAGAAAACAGTCCCTCGTCGCCCATCACCCTCCCTCCATCCTGACCCCCCACTGAGCACCCACCACCCCACAACCCCTCCTTACCCTATACTTACCTTCTGAAGTTGTATGCTGTCATCCTCTGTGGATCGAGACACGTCTGCACTCTTCAAAACCGAACCATCAACTGAGGAATCAAGGTAAGTGCTGCATAATGTATTTCAATGGCGTTTTGAACTTATGTTCACAACTTTGCCATTTTAGGAATTTTTCACTAGATTTTCAAAATAACCTTTTGGGACACCACCTCATGAACACTGGCAGTGTCATTTCGTTAATCAGGCCGGAAGATGAATTTGTAGTTGCTATGTGAAATCCTTTTGAGCCCAAATAACAAAATTTCACCATCAGAGTTCATGAGGTGGGGTCTAAAGGTCTGTTGAAAATTTGGTGACTTAATTCCTAAAATGGGCAAGTTATCAGCGTTCATTGAAAATGTTCTCATGAGCAGAACTTGGTAATTTTCAATATTTTGATTCCAGATTTTCAACATAACCATTTTTCACACCACCTCAAGAACTGTACAGCTGTCATTTTCACATCCTGGCTAAAATGTGTTTGCACCTGTGGCATGGAATGATGTTTTGTGCAGGATTTTAAAATATTCACCTACCGGTGGCGTCATAGAAGACTATGTTGAAAGTTTGGGTCAAAATATTAAAACAAAGACTTTATTAAGTAACATTGTTGCAGGGATGTCCGTTGCATCATTGGGAACACACTGCCTTACCGTGCCAGTGAGCTGAGTTCAGGTGTGAACTCAGTGAACCAGTTTAATGGGACAAGGCAGATGGGGAAGGTGCTACAGCTTTAGCAGATCATCAGCACCATTCCTCCACTCACACACACACATACACACACATGAGCAACATCTGCACACACACATATACATACATGCACAAATACACACACACACACACGCACACACATATACACACCCATAAAACACATTTATAACTAACTTTATGGTCTGCTGCTGGCTCTGGTCTCAGCCTCTCTCGCACATTTTAATTGGGCTGGTAGTGAGGAAGACAAGGATGGGAGTTGGGGCATGATGTATCAGCGGAAGGACACAGAGGAAAATTTCATATTTAGGATGAGGAATTGGGGTTTCACATTTGGAAGCTGAGATCTGGGATGGAATGTAGAGAGGAAGGGATGCAAGACAGGATTACATATAGTATTTAGGACCGGGATCGTGTGGTTTGATGGGGCAGCTGAAGGAAAGTAAGTGGGGATTTCAGATTTTGTACAGGGATGTAGGGTTAATATTTGGATGTGATAGTAGGAAGGATGCAGGATAGGATTTTACATTTAGGAAGGGAATGGGATAGGACATAATAGCAGATGAAACACATGAGGGGTATTGGAGATTTGCAAAATAGGGATTAGTGATAGTGGAAGTGTGAATTGAGGAAGGATGGGGTGATTTTCACATTTAGTAGACAGGGATTGGGTTGGAATTTGGCTGCTGGAGGTATATGGGGTATGGATTTAAGTTTTTAGAGATTGAGAATGGGGTTTGGGATGTGTGACAGCAGAAGGCATGAGGGAGGAGAGAGAGGAGGGAGGGAGGAGTTTTGAGATTTGAGGGATGGGGATCTGGACTGAAGTTAGATGTGGTGATATGAGAGACATGGGAGAAAGTTCTGGCTCTTGAGAAATGCATATCAGGAGAGACAAATGAAGAGATTTCACAGTTTAAATAGAAGGATTGTGGCAAGTAAACAATGATGTGGGAGGTGCACAAAAAGTGGAAGGAATACTAATGTGCAGGGAATTAAATTAATCAAGCGGGCAGCAGTGCCCTGTTGCAAGATTCAAGGCAAGTTAATAAGAGGCCATCGATGGAAACTACTGGAGGAAGCTTTGAGAGGATGTAAGGAAGTTCTTTACACAAAGAGGGTTGTGGAGCAGTGGGATGCCTTACCTGAAGAAATGACCAGCATGGAGTCCATTGCTGGCTTCAAACACAGGTTGGATAGGCATTGGGAAACAGTCAAAACCAGAGGGGAGGGAGGGAGGGAGGATGGGCAGCCTAGGGAAGAGGATAAGTGGACTAGGAAAGGGGTGCAGAAATATAGTCCAGGCCATCTGTAAACTAGCTCTGGTCCAGTGTTACACTGGTGTAGATGTAGGCAGGTACTGGGCAGACTCAATGAGCCACTGGGCCATTTCTGCCATAGACATCTATATTTCTATGTTCCAGCAAGAACATTCTAGAGATGTTTCTTTCCAACCCAACATATGCCCCCACCCAAAGCAACTTTTTTTATTGTATTTTTATGTGCCTTGCTGGTCAGCCCCCATCCAACTGACCCCCAGCCCCATCCCCAGGATTATTGGCACTTACCTTGCCCTGCCTGGGAGCGAGTGCCTACAGCGACAGTCTTCATTCTGCTGACTGGCGTATTTTCCCTCCTATTTTCTCCGGGGCCCCAGGAGTATGCATGCATGTGCATGGATGTGTGCATCGCCGAGCAGCCCCGGTTCCAACCTCTTCTCCACCCCATGGCCTAAATCCCAGGCACCCTCGGGCCCATGCCACACCCAGCCTCCACTGGGAGTCGCCATCACCGAGGGATGCCATGCTTTCTCCCCAGAAAGGAGAGCTTGCCAGCTGGCAGCCCTATCCAGCTCCGCACCCCCATGCCAACCTCTGACAACCCAGACTCGCTCCCGAACTTGGGTCACCAGCGTGGGCAGGTAAGGCACCTGTGCCTCAACCCTCACGCCACCGGGCTGGCCTCCCCGAAGCAACAACAAATCCATGCAAATGGATTCCATTACTCAGATCAACTGATGGACAACTTAGATCACCAAAAAGAAATGGAGTTAACTAGGGATGAGCTAAAGTCAAAGTGGACTCCAGTGAACCTGTTGAAACTACCAGTTTCCATTGCAGAATGGGGCTGTCAAAGTTTTAGGGCATTTCAGATACACTTGGACCCTTTATTTTTTCAAACATTATAGCCCTTCTCATCTGGTCATAGATGCCTAGATACATAGAAAATGACAGCAGAAAAGACCCATGGTCCATCCAGTCTGTATCGTTTCCTACCTATGCCTCATTGGCCTACTGTCTGATATTGTTTTTTATCTTGAGATCTGACTCTTAGTTCCCTCAACCAGCCCCTTCCACTTACTACTCTCTGATTTCTTATCTCCACCCCTTTCAGATACTGCAAGTCCTCTGTATCTGTCCCCCTCCTCAACCTTAAATCCATTTAAAGACCATGCGCTACACCACCGCCTTGACAGTCTAGTAAAATGTTCCACCACCCCTTTGAGAATTTTGTAACATCCTCTTAAATTTATCCCTGACTAGTCTCTACCCATGCCCTGTCATCACTGTGTCCCCACGTCTGGTGAACAGGACCACACAGTCAACTCTGTTTATGCCCCTCTGGACCTTGTAAATCTCAGTCATATCCGCCTCACCCTGGGCCTCCAGTATGTACATGTTCAAGTCTGCCAGTCAATTCTCATATGATCTACCCTGATGATTCTGTATCATTTGTTTACCCTGTGCTGTACTGTATCTAGCCTGTCCCTGTCCTTCCTGAGGTGTAAGCTTCAGAACTCTGCATAATATTCCAGGTGGGGTCTCACTAGGGACTTATATTGGAGCAATGCCACCTCCCTCCTCCTGCTATCAAATCCCTTCCTACACATCCCAGTATCCTGCCTGCCTTGCTATATGCCTTGTTACACTGGCTAAGGTTTCTAGACTGTTGTTTATGCTAATCCCCAGATCCCTTTTACGATTTTGCAGCTAATCGACCCCTCCCATCCAGTACTCTGTGCACGGAGGTCTTCTTACCAATGTGCTCCAAGTCTCTCTTCAAATTCTTTACCCCATCCTCACTGTCTACCCTGCAACAAAGTTTTGTGTCATTTGCAAAGACACATCTTGTCCTGGATACCATCCCCAATGTCATTGATGAAGATGTTGAATAGGACAGGACCCAGGACTAACCCTGTGGTACCTCACTGTCATCAGATTTAATCCTGTTCACAGTCACCGTCTGATTTCTTCCACCTAGCCAGTTCTAAATCCACCTTGTGATCTATTTCTGTCCCTGATCCTATAGATTTTCAGTAGCCTCCTATGCAGAACCATATCAAGGCCTTGCTGAAGCCCAAGTAAGGCACAATTCGACTGCCTGACCCCAGCCATTGACCTTATGACCCAGCCAAAGAATACTAACAGGTTGGTCTGGCTTGTCTTCCTGGTACAAACCCATGCCATTACAACCCTGTACACTAGACTTATTAAAACATTTTAAGTTCCTTAAAACATTTTAACAAAACCAACCATGGTTCGTGTCCACTAAACATGGTTTGAAACCGTGTTTAAACCCTGCAAGGGAACTAGTCTTAAAACCGGTTTTAAACACGGTTTCAAACTCCAACACAGGTTACATGTAATGTGCACGGAGATCGACCTGTGTTTCTCCACGGCAGCACTGATCCATGCTGCAAACCATGCTAGCTTAAACTGTTACAGGGCTGCAATGCGGATGCAGCGGCAGCATGCAAACCATGCTTAAACACTGTTATGAAGACTTCAAGCTACAAGTGTGGACAAACATCCGTGGTGAGTTTAAAACCATTTTCAAAACGGTTTTAAACACAGACTGCCAGTGTGTACAGGGCCTTACTGTTTTGTAATCCATTATCCTCTAGGTATTTCCACTATTTTAACATTACCAGGGTCTCCAGAAGCGTACTAGTAATTGAGATACGACTGACTGGCCTATAGTTCACTGGGTTTTCCTATCTCAGCCCTTGTGCATTGGGGCCACATGTGCTCCAGTTCAACTGAACTTCTGTTTCCTGGGATCACCCGAACAGCTCGGTTAGTGGCACTGCCATTTTTGGCCCAGTACTTGATGCCTTGTCCACCCTAAGGACAGCAAACCTTATCACACTCTTTCCACCATGATTGTTGCCTGTTCCATTCCCTCACCCTCTAATGGAAGCCTTTGGAGTGGCCCCATGTCCACAACAATGAATACTGAGCAAGAAGCTGTTCAGTACATCACCCATTGCTCGTTGTCTCTAGTAACCTTCCTCATTCAATCTAAAAATCCTCCTTTACCTTAGAAACACAGAATTTGTCAGCAGAAAAGGATCATTGGCCAGCCCAATCTGCACAGATGTTCCCTGCCTAATCTGTCTCCAAGACCCTGACTGGTCTCCGACAACCCTTCCACCTCCTGCCTGTTTTCTAAAGCACCCTAAGTCTACCCCACATGCTTGAAGCCTCCCACTGTTTTTACCTCCACCACTTCTGCTGGCAGTATGTTCCAGGCATGTACCATCCTTTCAGTGAAGAAACATTTCCTCACGTCTCTCTTAAACTTTGCCCCCCAGCTTCACTGCATGCTCCTGGTCCTGGTGCTCCTTCCCATTTGAAAGAATTTCCCTCCTGCACCCTGTTCACCCCTGTGAGGTACTTGTAGGTCTCTATCATGTCACCTCTCACTCTCCCTCTTCCAAGGTGAACATATTGAGATCCTCAGTCTCCTACGGCTTCTCTTGCAACCCCAGCACCATTTTAGTTGCTCTCCTCTAGACTGCCTCCATCCTGTTTAAGTCCTTTCTGAGGTGCTGCCTTTCAAACTGGACACAGTACTCCAGGTGGGGTCTCACCAGCAAGCAATACAGTGGCAACACCACCTCCTCCTGCTCTTGCTGGATATATCCCTCCCTATGCACCCCAGCATCTCACCAACCCTACCCATTGCTTTGTCCACTGCCCTGTCACCTTGAAATCATCCGATATGATAACCCTAAGGTCCCTTTCTTGTTTAGTGACTGTCAGCCCCCCCATCCTATACTCAGTGCCTGGGTTCTGCCCTAGGTGCATGATCTTGACACTTTTGGCATTGACCCCTAGCTGCTATGCTTTAGACCACTCTTTCAGTTTCCCCAGATTGCTGCTCATTCTACCTCCACCCCTCCTGAGTGCCCATCCTATTGCAGATTTTGGTATCATCTACAAAAGGCATACCTTCCCTTCCAGTTTCTTAGCAATGTCACTTATGAAAACATTGAAGAGTACCAGTCCCAGGACTGAGCCCTGTGGTATCCAACTGGTCACTTCAACAATTGAGTGAGTGTCGTTTACCACCACCCTCTGTCTCCTGTCCATTAACCAGTTTCTAATCCAATTCACCACTTTGGAATCCACTCCCAGGCTGCTCAGTTTCTTTATCAGCTTCCATTGCAACAGTGTCACAGGCCTTGCCAAAGTCTGGATAAGCCACGTCCACTGCTTTCCTGATGTATTTCCTGCCTCTCCTCCTGTGAATCCATGCTGCCTGTGATCTTGCAACCCTCTGGAATCAAGATACTCAACCAGTCTTTCTTTTAGCATCAGTTCCATTAACTTCCCACCACTGATATAAGACTGACTGGCCTATAGTTACTAGACTCCTTACTGCTGCCACTCTTATGCAGAGTGACCACATCAGCTCTTCTCCAGTCCTCCAGAACCATGCCTGTTTCCAGTGAGCTGTAGAACATGGCCGTCAATGGGGCAGCTAGCACCTCCCCGAGTTCCTTTGGAATCCTTGGATGTATCCTGTCCGGTGTCATAGCTTTGTCCACCTTGAAAGCTGCAAGTCCCTTCGGACTCTTTCTTCTGAAAATGGACTTGGTCTACATCTCCCTGTTCCTGCTACTTCCTGGTGGTCCACCCCTCTCTCCACTCTTAAGACTGAGCAGAAGTACCTCTTCAGGATGTCTGCTTTTTCTTGCTGCTCTTCTGTGCAATCTCCCCTCCACCTTTCTAATCCTCACTGTCTCTCCCTTTTGGAATTCTTTGCCATGTCTGAACCTTGCTCCCCTCACTGCCTTGCCTTCTTCCCTCTGCTTTACTAGGTATACCTCCCTGTCCTCCTCCTCTGTGTTTCCTTATACCTCTGAAATGTCACTCTTTTCTCTTTACTACTTTGCCTCCCATCCTTAGAGAACCATAATGGTCTCTTTCTCCTTCTCTTTACTCACTTCTTTCCCACAGAGGTTAGCTGCTTTAGTTATACCCTCCTTATTTTTGCCCACAGTGCCTTCACCCCTGCCTGGCAATCCCCTCCTTTGAGGCAGTTTCTGAGGAAGTTCTACATTTCTTTAAAATCTGCCCTCCTAAAGTTCAGGACCCTCGTCCTCTTGTGGTTAGTCTCTGTTCCTGTCTTAATGTTAAACCACATTGTACACTGATCAGTGGTACCCAAGGGACTGCCACTGTGACATCTGCAACACTGTCCCTGTTTGTAAGCATCAGATCCAGCACTGCCCCATCCCTAGATTTTTTTGACTAACTGCCTCAGAAAACCCTTGTAGGAAGTCAAGGATGGGCCTACCCTTTGCAGAAGCTGCAGCTTGAAGGCTCCACTCCGCATCTGGCAGACTGAAGTCACCTACTAGCAGCACTCCTCCCGCTTGCTCACCATTCTGATGGTGGCTTCCCAAGTGCCATATCCAATGCAGGTCCTTGTCCTGGAGGTCTGTACACTACCCCATATTCTTTTAAAACTGCCTTCTTTTCTTCATTGATGTATTTAAAAACTGCTCCACCTTTACTTCTTCTATCACAGCTCCGTTTCCACTGCTCCTGGGCAATAAAGAAAAACCAATGCGATTGCAACATGCAGGTTGATGTAAACCTGATGATGTCCTGGTCCTAAATGCAGGTTCCTCAATGGAGCAGTCACCTTGTTGTATCAGTGGGAAGGGAGCAGTTGGTGTTCAGCGATCCTTCAGGTATAGTGGTTGTCAATACTTATTGGAGCAGTAAGCACATCTGGGACTGTGAAACCAACACCACAAAGACCATTTTGTATTGGTCTTGCAGTATACCGACACAGTGTCTCTGGGACCTGCACCCCTCCTGAAACATCTCGACCTGGAGTTGATCATTTAAAAATCCAGGGGAGTGTGCAGGGGCACAAGCCCAAAAACACTGTTTTCCTGATGGCACAATGCCAGCTGTCGGCATTTGCCATCGCTGTAAAGAGGTCAACAAGTTTACTGTCAAACCACAGTGGTGGAACCATCTCGGATTTGGAAGACAGACAGAGTACTCTATAGAACAGTTACAAATAAAGCCACACCTTGTTATGTAGCCACCCCATTTTGAAGCTGTCGATAAACATGAAACAATGCAATACACATTTATTTATTTTATTTATGTATTTATTTAGGGATTGGAGCATACCTTTGAGCTCAGAGCTCTTTTACAAAGGTTCCATGTCAAATAGTGACAATGACAGCAATAACAAACAGTTTACATACAATACTCGAATAGTAGGTAGCTAGTACACAATAAGGTTACAATGTCATTCATAGTACCAATGGTGATAGTACAGCGTCAAGAGCATTCAACTAGGGTAAAGGACAGTGTTCATATGTAGTGAAGGAGATAAGAGGTGTGACACCTAGTGTGAGAGTCCGAGGAGGAGTCAAGGGAAGGAGACTGGGGGCAGAGTGGGCGGCCAAAATAAGTGGGCTTTGTCTAGGAGGTTGGGAGGTAGTGGTAGTAGGTTGGTCTTAAGGTTGATCCAGTGGGAGAAAAGGCACAGGGGAGAGGAAGACAGAGGATAGGGCAAGAGGGAAGAGTGGGGATAAAGGAAGGGGAAGGAGAAATGGATGAGTGGGCATTATAGGTGTTAGAGTCCTGGTGGCAGTCACAAACTGTCCTAGTAAGAAGGTGTTGCCTTAGGCCATTTTGAATTGACGAGATGCATTGGGAGTTTAGAATGTACACTGGGATTTCACTTAAGCCATTGGGGCCCTGGCTGAAAGCACGCTGTCCCTGTACAGTTCGGCGGAAGGTGTTGATAGGGCCCCCTCAGCCTGCCTCTGGTGGTATAGCTGGTAGCACTTGGTGTTAGGATGCTAGAAAGGCATGGGGCAGTTTACCCATTAGTGCCTTTTTCCAAGGAGACATGTTTGGAATATAATCCTGTTCTTTAGTGGCAGCCAATTGGTCTCCTCATATAAAGAGCAGGTGTGGGTATTTCTATCTGCAGCCATTGTGAGCCTACATGCCTTGTTGAGGGCAATGTGAATCCTTTTTGTGCAGTGTCTGCTGCTGCACGTAGACCACCAATCCATAGTCGATGGTAGAAAGGATGGAGCTGGAGACTGAGAGATGGAGGGCCTCTGGAATTAGATACTTTTTATGCCTATGTAGTACGCCCAGCTTGGTGTTCACTGCCTTTACCACTGTGTCGATGTGCTGGGTGAAGGTGAGGCAGTCATCAGTGGTGACCCCAGGTACTTGAAGGACTGAACTTGTTCCAGCGGCTCACTGACTTTATTGGAGATGGTGAGGGAGCTTCTTTTGTGCTGTGGGCTGGCTGTGAGCATCACCTTGTTTTTGTAGTTTAATAGAAGTTTATGGCTACAGAACCAGTCTTCCAGCTTGTAGAAGGATGCCTGCAGCTCAGAGTGGAGGGTGACTATTGATGAACTGCTGGTGAGAAGCACAGCATTGTCTGCGTAAAGTATCTGTTTAGTGTTGCAGGCTTCAGGAAGATTATTTAGGAAGAAGCTGAATAGTAAGGGCCCCAGTATTGACCCTGTGGGACCCCTAACGATACCTCATTAGAGCTAGATACTGTGTGCCCAATTTTTACACGTTGGCTTTTGTGTGTTAGGTAGTCCTTGAACCAGCAGACAGCATTGGTTGCAACCCCAGGTTCTGTAGTTGAGTCAGGAGGAGAGTGACTGACGGCAGTGTCGAAGAGCTTTGGTGAGGTCTATGAAGACTGACCCCACCAGCTTTCCTTCAGTCTAGTGCCTTGTCTGCAGTAGTCAGTGTAGTCCAGCAAAGCAGTGGAGGTACTATGATTCTGCCTGAAGCCATGTTGGGTGGGACATAACAGGTTGTATTTGTTGAGGTAATCTGTGAGTTGGGCAGCCACAATCTTTTCCAGGGCTTTAGATAAGGAGAGAGGATGCATATTGGCCTGTAATTGGTGGTGCATGCATATTACCATTCTTGTGCACCGGCATCACGAGAGCTTGTTTCCAGATCCGGGGGAACTGTGCAAGTGCCAGTGATTTGTTAAATAGTTTTGTAACTGGCACGATGATGACATCCAGTGTTAGGGATAGCAGTTTCATATCGACTCCATCACTCCCCACTCTGGTCTTGCCTAGTATTTTTTTATGTGTTTGTAAGCCTCCTTCACTGATACTTTTTGAAGTAGAAGACAGGGATTGAGTCCCTTAGGCGTGCAGTTGGTTGTTCCCCAGCAGGGTGCAGGTAGTCGGGGTAGCACTCCATTCAGGTCAGTAAGCGCTGTGTTGAGAGAATCCGCGATGTGCCAAGGGTCAGTAATCGTGGCGTTGTTGATGTTGAGCGAGTGGGGATCTTCTTCTCATCCTTCCAAGAAGGTTTTAATGTTCTCCCAAAAACTCTTTCCATTGCCCCAAGTTTTATTAAGCTGCTCCTTGTGGAAGTTGGCCTTTGCTTGGCGGATAAGGTTGGTGCAGTGGTTTCTTGCAGCTCTGTAGCATTGGAAGTTGTGTTTGCTGTGAGAGGACCTGTTTTTTCCCAGAGGTTGTCCCTTTTCTTCATCTGGGCGAGGAGATCCCTGTGATCCAACCATTAACTTGACCCTGAATTTTTCTTTTCCTCAGTGGTGCAAAGATATCGAAATCTTGTTGAAGCCCTCTATAAAAAGAAACTTAGGGCCTGGTCAATGTTAGGCGCATGATCGATGGGGACCAGTCATACTGGGAGAGAGCAGAGGAGGGCCCCAAGCTTGCCCTTCCCAAGACCCTACTATTAATTATGATAGGCAGGGGCTTGCTCAATTTGTTTGACCACGTGAAAGTGACTGGGAGTGATCACTTAAGGTGTCAGGCAGGACCTTAAGTTCAGAGATCCGAGAAGGGTAACTTGAGAGGAGCCAATCGAGGAGGTGTCTTTTCCTGTTTTGTGGTTTCCGCCTTGTTGGGCTGTCTACAAGTTGGGTCAGACTGGAAGTAGCGACCATGTCCTTGAAAGGCGTGGATTTCCTGCCCTCCCAGTTGATGTTAAAGTCACCTGTTATGAAAGCCCTGTGCCCTTAGGAAGGGTAGCAGTTGTATCCAGTATTTTTGGGAGGCCATCCCTGGCTTTAGTGGGTGGACGATAAACCGAGGCTAAGATTAGAGATCTGCTGTGCCGTCCGACCTGTGCTTTTATTGCTAGTAGTTCATGATCATCCTGGACCCTGGTAACAGGGAGGACCGAGCAACATAGGTAATCCCTGGCATAGATATGGACTCCTCCGCCTCTCTTGCCACACCTGTCTTTCCTGAATGTTTGATATCCTGGGAGCATCACTTCATTGTCTTTTATCTTGCTTGACAGCCAGGTCTCTGTCAGACAGAGAATGTCAGGTACATGGTGGGACATCCACGTTTGGAGTAGGTCAAACTTTGCTGTGAGGCTGCAGATGTTCAGTGCAGCTACTTTCAGGCCTTTGCTCATGTTTCCCCTGCATTTGATACTGATGGTGGGCCAGGATTGGCATGGACATTACCTGATAGAAGAAGAAGCATGAATATTATTTTCCTGGCTGAGATGTTTATGCAAATGGTGGAGCGTATCTTGCGCCTCCTACTCTTGCAATGGGGAGGCGGCGTTCACCAGGGTGATCTTTATGGGCATGAAAATGGTAATGTTGATAATTGTGGCAGGTGTCAGGGGCCCTGGCGAGCTGGTGGGATGCAGGTGGTGGAAAGCTGGAGCTCCCTCAGCACAGTTGGCATTGGGGTGCCATAGAGTCCATTTTGTCAAGAGCAGGTTCTACTGAGGGTGGTAGTGGTCCAGCTTGCCATCTTGGGCCTCTAGCACCCACAGCGAATAGAACTAGGAGGATGGAGTAATCCATGGCAGAGCAGAGGTGGTGGCACTTGGGTGGTCTAACAAGCACACCAGGAGATAGTAAAAGAAAAATGCTGATGGTTAATTACATCCACAGGAAATGAGCTATTGAGATCCAGGGTCACATAATATGTTAAAATTCCTGAAAGGTGATAAACTGTGGCCTGGGCATATGCAATGTGTGAAATCCTTTTGTCTGTATGTTTCCTTTGATCTTCAAAGTCCTCAGAGACAAGTACAATACCTTGGGAGTAGGTCAGACAGTAGGCATATGCAATGTGAAATCCCTTTGTCTGTATGTTTCCTTTGATCTTCAAAGTCCTCAGAGACAAGTACAATACCTTGGGAGTAGGTCAGACAAAATGTTGATTCAGTCACAAAATATGTTAAAATTCCTTTGTTCTTTAAAGTCCACAAGTACAGCTGCTATAGAACTGGTCAGACGAAAATATTGAAAATGTTGATTCAGTTGCAGGACCCAGCATCACCTTGTTTGTAAGACTAGGTGCAAGGCATATGCTTCCTTAGGAGGCTTCAAGAAAGTTGATTTAAAATTAAAAGCTGATACCTGATGGTGATGATTTGCAGAAATTCAGTCAGGAGACTTTCACGCCGTTGTGTGCAACAATGGTGCGGATATTCCAGCGGAAAAACATGTAAATGAACAAAACTAACCTACAGACACAGACAAGCACAAACAGCCACCCACACAGCCCCAGGAGGAGGAGACAAGCCGGATTTAAAATGAGAAATATGCTACCCTCTGTTGCCTGCTTAATTGTGAGGCAAAGTTTTTCAGCCAAGGTCCCAAAGTCGAACCAAAGAAAAGGTCTCAGAGCTGAAGTCAAACTGAAGTTGTTGCTGTATACTGTACCACCTTTCAATTCTGGAGTTAACTAGAGATGCAGCAAAGTTGCAGATTTCGCTCTGTGCAGCATATGTGACTTCACCTTGCTTTGTGGTTTTAAGTGCAAATTGCACTTACAAAAACTCCCAGAGCAGGTAGAGTTTACAAATGGTAATTCCCCCACACCCCGATCTATCCCTGATGTCTAGTGGTCCCCGGAAAAATCACCAGCCCCAGTTTAAAAAAATCCTGATGTCTAGTGCCCCCCACCCTGCAGATCACCAGCCCCAATAATAAAAAAATCCGGGTGTCTAGTGGAACCCTCCCAACCAGTCGATCTCCAGACCCAGTAATTAAAAATCTCTGGTGTCTGTGAACCCCCCGCTCAGGGTCTATGACAGGGTGAGGGACAGGGGGCGAGAGTGGTGGCTAGGGGGGCACTACCTGGGGAGGCGGGGGTTCCCTAGACACCAGGGATTGTTATTATTGGGGCTGGAGTGGCACCAGCGATTAGCGGGGTGGAGGGGTTCCACTCAGACACCAGAGATTTTTTATTACTGGATCCGAGATCGGGAGGTGTGAGGTCCACTAGACACCAGGGATTTGTATTATTTTGGCAGGAGATCGGTGGGGTGAGGGGCTCCACTAGGCAACAGGGATTTACATTTTTTTATATTGGGATTGGTGGGGTGGGGTAAAGTGTGGAATTTCGTGATGCTAAATTCCACACTATTGCCTTTATCCACTATCCATGAAATGGTGAATTTTGCAAATTGCGCTCATAATTAAGCTTACCGCAAAATATTCTGCATAGTGAATTTTGCCAATTTCCATCCATTTCTAGAGTTAACGCATCCTGTTCTCTAATTTTTGTGCATTAAAATCAACAAGCTCCCTTCATGTAATACCTACTGTTAACATCGTTGGTCAGTTAGATGATGGTAGTAGCCGACTGCTAGCAGCCAACCAAGATGAAGCACTACTGTCTGTACTAGTGCCTGACCATTTCAAATGAAAGGTTTGCAGTCTAGAGCATGGACATCTGTATATAGCCTGTTTTCAGATCGGAGGCAGCGTTGCTCTTTTTTTGCACTCGATTCAAAAAGGGAGAAATAGCCTTTCTGCTGACAGCTGTTCTCTACCGTTTTGGTAACCATGTTTGCTCTGTTGTCTGCAGTCAGCTCACTACAGGCCCATCACTAGAGCCCCATGTTTTTCTTAAATGAGGAAGAACAAGAAATAAAAGAAAATCAAGGAATAAAATGAAATAAATCCTAAACAAACACATGAAAAAGTTTAAAAATTGCTGTTTTTGGCAAAACTAAATAAATACTTACAGCAGTTGTAGTTTAGGCTGTTTTCACCACAAGGAAGCAGCAGCAGAATTGTCTGATTCACAAAACATTTCAAGACCACAGCAAAATGCTGCTTAATATGATGTAGTATACTAGGAATGTGATTTCTAGTGTGTATTATGGTCATTTTGAGGTATTTTATTAGTATAAATGTGATAACAAGAAATAAAACTAAATTTTCAATGAGTAAAAGAAATAACACGAAATTCCAGAAAAATAAAAATGATAAAAATAAAAAGAATTTCATGAGGCTCTACCCATCACCCTTAGCCAGCTCTTATTTTAAAGGCTGTGGTGCATATCAGAGCCAGCAGAGGTCAGCATAACCTAACAGAAGGGCCTGCTCAATGTGCCATATACAAACAGCTATCCCTTTGTGAAAAAATAACTAGCTAAAATTATTATAAAATGATAACTGTTAATGGAGCGCTCAGACAGACTGGCATCATGCATTCTGAAGTCTTATATGAGCAGTTGGAAGCCCTAACGTACAATAAAAATAGAATTTTAACTGTAAAAGCATTAATTAAAAAACAGCAACCTTTCAGTTTAATTACAGCAATTAGGCCCTCCAGGGTTGGATTACCTTCCTTATGCTAACCTTATTCATAGGTTCATGAGAGTTTCAGGTTCGGATAGACCGTGGTCCATAAGTGAACTTGCCACCATTCAAGATTTAACAGTGGAACATAAAAATGTTCTTTCTCCCATGAAACAATCTAATCTTTTTTAAACTTCTATACTATTACTTTCCACAACATTCTTTGGCAGTATTCCAAATGGTGATAATTCTTTGGTTATACCACTGGCTCCTTTGTGTGTTTTATTTACTTCAGCTCTTAGTTTGCAGTTGTGTGACCTTGTGTCTTTATTGTGAACTGTATTTTTGCTAGACCAATTGTTTCTAAGAGTGCATCATCTTGAAAAGCTCTGAAAGTTGGATAGAGTTCACCCCTCACTTTCCTGTATTCTGTTGAGTATAGATTTAGATGTTTTAGGGCAGATATTCAAAACTTAGCGCAGCGCATAAACCATTAGCTGGAATAGCAGGCTTAGCTGGAGTTGCTATATTCAAAGGACTGGGTAGTGCACGCCAACTGATAATGCTAAACCGATAATGTATGCAAGGGCAAAGTGAGGAGGCGGAACCAACATACAGGCGCCTACGGGATATTCAGAGCGATAGCGCCGAGCAAGGCCACAAGCGCGACATAGCGCGGCACTAATTACCGCTTATAAAAGGCTGGTTTTATCCCAGGGAAAACACAGTGGGGAGGAACCAGACCAGGAAGTGACCATGGCAGCAGTGCTGAATGCTGTGTTGCTGCCACTGATGGAGTAGTGGAGGAGAAGGAGAGGAAGCAGGGCCAACATGGGCCACAACACAGGCCAAGGAGACGATATGTCTGCACACAGGTGGTGGCCCAGCCCAGGTCTCTTCGACCCTGCCAGATGAGCACATCACTGGCTGGTACAGGATGAACAGGGTATGTTGAGGCAACTATGTGGACTCCTGCATGAGCAGCTGCAGTCCAACACCAGGCAGCCATGCCATGGAAAGTCGAGAAGAAGGTGACAGCAGCAATGTGCTTCCTAGCCACGGAACATTCCAATGACCAATGGGGGACACCATAGGGTATCGCAGTCTGCCACCTCACGCCTTCTGACCCAGTTCCTCGATGCTTTCCTGCCACATGCTAGTGAATTCATCATATTCCCCAGCATGGCAACAGAGCACAGAGAAACCATACAGCAGTTTCATTGAGTTGCACACCTACCAGCAGTATTTGGTGCCATTGACTGCACCCATGTCCCCATTGGTGCACCACCTGGCGATGGCAGTGAGGTACACGTGAACAGGAAGGGGTGCCAATCCATCAATTACCAGGTGGTGTGCAATGTGACTGAGTGCATCAGCAATGTCTTTGCACAGTACCCGGCAGTGCCCACAATGCCTTCATCTGGCACCAGTCCCAGCTGTGCAAGCCTTTGAGGAGGACAGGATACACAGTGGGCACCTAGTCAGTGAGTATCAGCATGCAAGGCATGCACACACCACAGCGGAGGGGGGAATAGGCAGGGAATGCAAGAAAGGGGTTCAGGATAGCAACACATGTGGTGCACCACAGTAAGGGCAGACAGCAGAACAGCAACACTAACAGGTGAGCATTTCACAACAGGGGACAGCGCCTATCCCTGTGACCCTGGCTGCTGACACCAGTACCCTGGCTGGCCACAGTGGCTGATGAGTGGTACAATGAGGCACGCCGCCACTAGGAACATCATACAGAGGGTGTTTGGCATACTAAAGATGTGCTTCTGCTGCCTAGACTCGAGAGGAAAGATCCTCGAATGGCCCACAGGGCCCTGGAGCCCAGGGCTGGCATCATCAGGACACTGTCACAGGCCAGAAGGTGAGTAAACACAGCACAGCAACCAGAAACAGTACAGTGTAAATTACTTTAATATATGCAGACAACCACAATAGTGCAGACTACCAACAAAGCATGTGCACAACACAGTGGGTGAATGTACATGTGATGGCAATGTGTACTGTGGGCGTGCAGGACATGCATGTGACCACGGTGAGCAGCCATGGCATGGTGAAGCGGGTTATGCCTGAGGTGCCTGATATCCAGGCAGCAGGGTGGAAAAGTACCATGGCTGTGCATAGGTGAACTTGCCAGTGACTGTGTGTGTGTGTGTGTGTGTGTGTGTGCACATGTGGGTTAACTGTGTGCCTGTGCATGGCAGCTGTGCCTATCTGTGGCAACTACCACCATTACGGCCGCACAACATGTGCATGGATTCAGACCAGGGTGCTCTGTGCCGAGGATATATTTGGGGAGGACTGTGGTGAGGCCGGGAGGGTGGTGTGCTGGCGCTCTGGCTGACCAGGAGAGCCAGAAAGGGTGGCAGCGCCCGCGATGCCGTTGAGTGCGGCTGATGCACCCAATGCAGTGGTGCTGGAGCCAGTGCTCGCCCTATGGCCACGTGAGGCCTGCCTGTGGGCCCTGTGTGCCACAGGCATGCTGTCTCCCTTGCACAGCCCACTGACCACCATGCACCCCATGCAGCACTGTGGCGAGATCAACAACAGCGGCTGTGGGACTTGCAAAGCCACAGTCAAGCATGGCCACCATGCGCCCTAACCTGTCCTCCACCCGCTGTTCAGCATGTGCAAAGCCCAAGGCCACAGACTCCCACATTTGCAACAGCTCATGCCGTAGCTCATGCCAGGCATGCAGGTCCAACTGGGCCTCCTGCTGGGATATGAGGGTGGCCTGGAGCAGAGGCGGGCTCCTGACCATCCGGCTCCATGGCGTGGCAATGTCAATGCCAGCCGAGGTTGAGCCTACTGCTGGACATGGTGGGTACACTGTGGCAGCAGCTGAATGTCTTGCTGCTGCACAGTCCCTGTGGTGTGCTGTGTTCCCTGCGGCCCCTGCACCCCTCCCCATGGATGGCATGTCATCATCATCCACAGCCTCCTGCTCCACAGCAGCCATCCCAGCCACATCCTGGTGCGCTGCAGGTTGTGCACCTACCGCTGTGGAACAAGAAGGACAGTGTCACTGACTGGTACCTGCACAGTGTGCCACAACCACCACCAGTACATGCACACCTAGGATACATGCCACACACCACGGGCGTGCACACCACACACAGCGACGCAGACCATGGCCACATGCACACACACCCTCCACAGTGCACATGCCTCGAGGTGACGGCTATAGTGACAGCCATGTACAGGCAGTGGATGCATGCAATATTGCCCCATGTGTACAGTGTGCACAGCATAGCACCCCATAGTGCACCCACACATCATGGCAACACCGACCCCAGCACCAGTGCAGGCATGCCATGCAGGGTCACACACGCAGATACTGACCTGTTCTAGGTGGTGTGAGTGGCATCTCACACCCCTGCCAAGTACACCACCAATGGATACGGGATGCAGTGTGGATGCCACCACGGTCATCAGTGGGTCCCCTGCCGCTGTCTGTGGCCCTCAGTCCATAGCCAATCGCAGAGCCACTGTGCCTCCTCCTCCTCCTCTGCCTGGTGCAGCAGGTTACTCCACCGCTTCTTCACAGCATCGGTGGTATGTCCCCACCCATCAATGGCATTGCCCTGCCGTGACCTCATCCCACATCTGGCGCACAACGGCATCGGTTGCCTTGTGGCAATGTAGCACCTGCTCCTCTCCTTGATGCCATGGACCAGCGTCTTCAGTTCATCCTGGGAGAACTGATGTGCCCGTAACTGGTCCTGACATGCTGCAGTGCCTATGTGGGACATGTGAGAGGATACAGGTCACATGCTGCGGTGTGCCTGCGATGCATGGCACAGGTGGAACACTATGTGCATGCCACCCCCGACGCCTGCACTGACCATCCTGTCGTGGCAAGGTGCAGGCTCAGGTCAGCATGTGAGTGTACAGTGCACACTGCAACTGTGTGTGCAGCCACCCTGTGTGCACAGTGCATGTGCATGTGTCACGTTGGACACCGCGCCAAACTGCACACACAAGCCCTCACATTGGCACTGAACGGCCCGCATCTCCTGCAGACATATCTCTCAAATGTCCTTCATTACATGGGTCATCCCTAATGACGCCCCTGACATTGCTCTGTGCCCCATCCATCCCTCATGGAACAAGTGCTGCCCACACAGAGAATGTGCTGCAAATCCAGACATTACGGCGGATACACATACTATTGAATGATACCAGTTCCAGACCCCATTGTACAGTTAGGCACTATGGGTTTCACAGTGTTCTGAGCTTGTATCCCCAGGGTGAGGCTGTGTTCCTCAGTCAGAGGGTCTGTGACCCTCATTGTCCCTCATCTTGAGTGTCCAAAGCAGGTCCATGACCCCCATGTCAGTGTCACATGGTTGAGAGGTATGCCTGCAGGCCACTGTGAACCCTCCCGGCCTGGTGCCTGGCTACAACAGTGTGCAGGCTGTCCACTCTCAGCAGTGGCTGCCGCAGGTGCACACAGGCATGACACACACCTCAGTCGGCTGGCCGGCAGGAACAGTGGCCATGTGCACCACTACGCAGCAACGTGCTGGCATGTGGGCCTGCGTGTGTCTGCTCTGTCCTATGCCTGTACAGTGGCCGACCATGGCCGACGCAAGTGCACTGTGTATGTCAGTGCCTGGGCACGTTCCACTGCCCAACAGTCAAGCCTCAGCCTGGTATACAGACCTGCCAGTTGCTGCTCTGCCTCCTGCGACATGCTCCTGTTTGATATATCTGTTCGGCTGTTGCATCAGCTGAGTCCTGCAGTCCCTCAACACAACACGTGGAGCACTGTTTGCCCTTATATAGCCCAGCTGGACAATCCTGCCTGTTAGGCATGCAGATGAGCAGATAATGATATGCTAATCACACTGTTTGCACCTTGCATACACCAGTGCCCTCATTTACATAGGCTGGTTGAATATGGGCCTAAATAGCACTGGGTAATCAGCTTGGTGCCATGCTAATGTTGCGCCTGGCTAATGTCCAGTGCTGCACTGTCCGTTATGCAGTGCTATGTGAAGCATGACATCCACGCATGCGCGTGTTGCCCCTATGCTGTGCTAGCACCCGGTGTAGTGCTCCACAGCACCGTATATGTCGCGCCGCACTACTTAGCGCGCATGCCCATGATGCTCCAGAGTCATGGTGGCGGGTCACGGCGCAGCGCGCCCCACTTCCGAGTAGCGCCATGCTATGTCATGTGATTGCACGGGCGCTACAGCACATTTTGCTGGTGAGCACAGGGTGTGGCACAGGCTGTGGAATACCACTTGTGGCAGGGTACCAGGCTTGCTAAACCATGTCAGGGAGGCATAGGCATTGTGCTGTTGTGCACAGGGACAGGTGCTGGGGGGATATGGAGTCTGCTAACTTGGTGCAGCTGGTGCAGCAAAGGCACAGATGCCTTTTGGGAGGTCAGGAGGGTGACCTCCCACGACAAAAGGTGTGGGCCTCCATTGCACGCACTCACTGAATGCACGGGCATCACAAGGGATGCAGAGAAGTGTCAGAATCACTACACTGACCTACGCCACGGCAATGTCAGCAGTTGGAGCGTTATAAACATGGTGCATGATGGCACTGTGCCATTGCCAGGTAAGTGCCGTCACACGTAGCACACTTATGGCACGAGTCTCTCTGTTTGCCTGTGTGTGTGTGTGTGTGTGTGTGTGTGTGTGCACAGGTGTGCTGTGGTGCCAAGTGGTTGGACACATGTGGCGGCACTGGTTGAGGGCACACAGTTTGGGCATCCTGGGGTGCACAATAGTACAGGGTGTCAGAGGGGCACACTTGCATGTTGCCAGGTGCCACACATGGTGGTAACGGTGCTTGCATGGTGCATGCTGTGTCCGTGGGGACACACTGAAGTAGTGCCATGTGCAGCCGTGACCCTTGGCCATGGTGTGGGTGGCGGTATGGACATTGAAGGTGGGAGACCTGCCACAGGACCATCCTGCAGCCATCACCAGTGTGCTGTGGGGTGCTGTCGCCTGGGCCCCTGACTGCCTACACAGCCATATGTGCATCCTGTGGCAGTGCACCTCGTCTGGCACTGTTACACTGCTGTGCCTCCATGACTACATGCCCTGTGTGCCTAGTGCCATGCCCCATGGGCCATGTGGGTCCTCTGTGTGGGTATATTCTGTGTTCAGACACTGTTTCTGGACTGCCCTGTGTGTAAAGTGATATGGGGTGGGGTGGGGGTGCATCTTGCTGTGGCAATTGCAGTACATGCTGTGTGTTGCGCTAACACTGCTGTTACCTCTGTCCACTGTAGAGTGGATTGAGCAGCCCAGCATAGTGTGAGAGGGCCAAGAGGTGTCCTGGGACACAACGAGGAGCAGTCTGAAGGTGCCCGGCCATGCCGCTGTGGGTGCAGGAGAGCAGCCCTGAGGCCAGGGGCCTATTGTGTGAGTACATGTCTTTTCCATTTGTGCTGTACCTCTGATTTGTGTGGTTCCTTCACTGTTCTGCCATTGACTGTGCTGGTAGGTTGGCTGCCACAGGCTTCATGCCAGTGCTGTTGCTGGCACTGTGCTGTGTTGTGCACCAGTGTTGCACAGTGCTGCCGGTGTCTGGCTATCTGCGCTGTGCCCTGTGGTGGGGGTGTGGCAGTGTGATCCAGTGCGGCATGCATGACTGCAAGGGTGCGGATATTAGTAGTTGAGGTTGTGGGGGCGGGGGATAGGAGGGGCACTTATGAGTGTACAACAGGCACCATTTCTAAACTTGTTTTGCCATCCATACATCTGCAGTGGGTGGGTGCCACCCTCTCGCCCCTCCCCAGTTCCTATGCCTGTGCAAGGCTGGCATTGCTGTGCTGCCCATAATCTGTGCTGGCCATGTTAGGCTGTTCACCTGCCGTGTGTGTGTGTTCTAGCTGTAGGGCACGCGCACAATGCAGTCCATAGCCCACGTTTGGCAGCATCTGTCAGCCCACCCCTGCCGCTGTCTGCACCCTGTGGGCCTGCACCTGCTGTGGATTGGCTTGGCCCTGGCATGGATTGGCCATTGGCCGCCCCCATGCCTGCATTGTGATGCTCCTGCCCCCCTTTGGGTTGTTGTTGTGCTCTGCTTTCTGGTACATTGCTATCTGACTATGGGCAGCCTGTCCCAATGTGTGGTCTCCCATATGCATGTTGTTGTGTGGCCCACACCACCGACATCATGGGAACTGCCTGTGTGTCTGCACTGTCTCACTGTGTGCAGTGCTGGGTGGGTGTTGTCAACTGTGCCATGGTGCTGTCGGGGCCTGACGTGACCATGTCTGTTGGGTATTGGGATGGTGCCTGTGTCTACCAGGCCTGCCCTGTGGGCACCTGCCAGGTGTGCCTACCATTGCATTCCTCAGCACCACTTGGGCATGGCTGTCCATCCCTGTATGGCCACCTGTGGCTGCAGTATGCCTCCTGGCCAGTTTCCCATCCTCACAAGCTCCCTCTTCCTCTTGTAGGTCCACTCCAATCATCTTTGTGGGTGACCAGAACGGAGGAGTCGGAGGGCTCGGAAGACCTACTGCAATGCTTTGTCCGCAGCAGAGGACGCTGATTGAGCAGCAGGCTGTCCTAAACCCTAGGAGGGTGGCTGCTGTCCTGGAGGCATGTCTGTCAGATCCATCCCGCATCCAGCCATGAGCCTCACCCCTTTTCCGTTGGCTACCCCTTCTGGACTGGTGTTTATCCCTGGCCTCTGTTCATTCCCCCTGTTTGTGTCCACTCCCCATCCCCCATATCCATTGCCATCCTGTACATATTGTATATTTGTAAATATGTTTTTCATGCCACTGTATTGGTAGTCTTTGTTATCATAGTTGTTGTCATGGTAGTCTTCCTAGTGGTAGTGTTCTGTGTTTTGGGGGGTTCTTAGCATTCTGTTTGTTGTGTTTGTACAGTTGGCTTTATTTGTTTTAGTGGTGGTTTATCCAGTGGTGGTTGTAGTAGCTTTCATAGTTCACAGTTTGGTATTGTTTGTTGATTTCTTTATTCATTACTTTTCGCATTGTTGTGTGTGTTGTTTGCTTAGCTATACTGTTCCTGTTGCTTTGCTATTCATTTGTTTCATAATACATTCCAGTTTCTATGGTTTACTGTGTCCTGTGTCATTCTTGGGTGCTAGGGTTTCACTAGTGCATTACTGTTCCTTGATTCTCATCCATGGGTCCTGGTTGTTGCTTGCCATTCACGTGCATGTGTCATGTACTGGGTTCTCGCACCGGTCAGCACCTGGGACCTCGTTCCGGGCTGTGTTTCGTTGCATGTGTCCCAGGGCCAGGCTGTCTCACCCTACTCTGTGTTCCACTGGGTGTTTGCACTGCCTGCCTGGGTGCTATATTTAGTGCTGTCTTATTTGCTATATTCAGTGCTGTCTTATTCCCAGGCAATGTTTGCCCTGCACTCCTGGCCCTGTTTGCCTGGCTTCCTTTACTTGCTATATTCAGCTGGTTTTGCACTGGGCTATTCCTTTTAAATATAGCTTGCTTTCTGCTCCAGGCTATGTTTGTACACCGGCAGTGCTAACTTAGCCCCAGGGCAGAGTTTTAAATATCTGGCCTTAATCTCATGATATTGAACTTCCTTTAAAGATCTAATCTGCCTTGTCACCCTCCTCTGGACTTTTCCAATTTATTTTACCCCGATTGAATATAGGTCACAAAAGGAAGCCAGCACTCCATATGTGGTTGAACTAGTGTTGCGTATAATGGAAAAATTACTTCAGGGTCCCTGCTCTTCATGGTCTTAGTATACATCTAATTATTTGATGGCATTTCTAGTTGTTTCATTGGTGTGATTATCAAATTTCAGGTTTTAGATATGCAGACCCTAAATCTCTTTCATTTATGCTTTCTTTTAATGAGTCACTATTTAATTTATATTGATAACCTAAGTAATTTTTCCCAAATGCATGACTTTGCATTTAGCCTCTCATTGATAGTTTATGTTCATATGCCCATTAACAAGATGGTCTAGGTTATCTTGAAACAATTCGGCTGGTCTTGCATTATACACTATACTCCCATCTTGCAATCATCGGCATACTTTGCATAACCAAGTACTGGATGGTGTTTGCATTGTTGATAATAATATATTAAAAAGAATGGGTATCAGGCACTCAGTTCCACCACCAGCCTTATGATCCTCCCCTTTTTTTTTGGCTGCAGTGGTGGAGCCCTGCAGACCTGTTGCTTTCAAAAAGGACTCCGATTCCTTGCATGCTTTGTGACCGAACAACATGTTTGGGTTCCACCACAGTCGCCTCTGCGTCTGTGGAGCACTCAGTCACAATGCATTATTTATTACTAGAAAAAACATTATGCTGCCTTGATCAGGACACTGGGAATCGGGCACACCCAGTGTCACTCCTTATCTTCTGAGGGGGTGTGGGGTGGGGTGCTGAGAGGGAGGGTCAGGTGGGGATATCTGTAGATAAAAAAATGCAGTCATAGAAAGACAGGCACACTGCCATATCCAATATGGCCATATTTTCTGCTCATCGCATACTCACATGAGCAATAGAGCTTGATCACATCTTGGACACAATAGACTGTGCCATGTTCTGCTGTGTCCTCCGTTTGCTTTTTCTTTACAATTAGAGCTATGCCCCCACTCGACCTCCTCTCAGCACCCATCACCTTACACCCCCCAGAAACATAGAGTGACACTGGGGTGCCCAATCCCAGTGTCATGATCATGTGACTCCATACTTTTTTTCTACCCCACCTAACCATGCCTCTCAGCACTCACCATCCCATCCCTCCTCTCAGAAACATAACACTTACACGGGGTGCCAATCCCCAGTGTCAAGAATAGAATCCTTGGGGTTTTTCCTCTTCAACCTGAAAAAGAAAAACATTCATTGAAGTCTTTTGTGGCTATAGAGTGACACTGGGGGTGCCCAGTCCCCAGTGTCACGATTATGGCTTCCATTTCTTTTATCATTTATTTCTCCCCACCCGACCTCTTCCTCTTAGCACCCACCACCACCACCACCACCTCCCCAGAAACATAATACTGACACTGGAGGTGCCCAAACCCCAAGTGTCATGAACGGAATCGTTTTTTTTTTTTCCTCTTCTACCTGAAAAAGAAAACCATCCATCAATATCTTTTGTGGCTGTTATTGACCCCTACCCAGCCCTCCCACTCAGCATTCACCCCTCCCAAGCCTTTACTTACCACTGGGAGGTCCAGCACCATAATCTTCTGTGGACTGCAGTCACATCTTCAACCTTCAAAGCCGGACTGCAAACTGAGGAAACAGTTATGTGGTTCAATGTATTTCAATGGCTTTGAACTTAGTATCATAACTTGGCCATTTTGCATATTTATTAAAATAATCAACATGCCTTCTTTGGGACCCCTACTCATGAACATTGGCACTGTGTTAAACAGCTACGTCCCAAAGGTGATTTCCAATCTCTGTGCATAATCACCTTTGGGCAGGAGCTGAATATTTTCTCTGCCTTTATTTATAAGGTGGGGTCATAAGAAGGTTATGCTAAAAATATTTAAAACAACAAAGTTATGAGCTTATGTTGAATTTTGCAAATGCAGGCTCATAACTTTGGTAATTTTCAATATTTTTAACCCAAATTCACAGCACCGCTATATCTTTACAGCACCTCATGAGTGTGACAACTGTCATTTTCAACTCCTGCCCAAAATGTGTTTTGCATTCTGAAAGTTGATTACAGTCCCTCGCAAAATCACCATTTGGCCAGGAGTTGAAAAATTTTCAGCCTTTATTTATGAGGTGGGGTCATAAGAAGACTATGTTAAAATGTGTTGTAAAAATATAAAAACACTAGTTATGCAGCCTATGTTGAATTTTGTGAACGCTAGCCTTGTAACTTGGTAATTTTCAATATTTTTACCCCAAAATTGCAAATCAGTCATTTATTTATAGCATCTCATGAATGTGACAGTTGTTGTTTTTCAACTCCTGCCCAGAATGCTTTTGATCCTGAAAGTTGATTTCACAGTCCTGCACAAAATCACCTTTAGGCTAGGAGTTGAACATTTCTCTGCCTTTCTTCATGAGGCAGGGTCTTAAAAGGCTATGTTGCAGATTTGGTATAAACATATTGAAACACAAATTTTCCATATTTTTACCCCAAATTCCTCAACTGCAGCCCTGTCGGCTCTGGCCAGAGTTTGTTTAGAGTAGGTGACAAGAGCCCAGCCCTGGCCATGGTTTAATGTTTAAAAGCTGCCTGTAAATCATGAATATTAGTTTGCATTTTAGGGACTCACCTCATTGAAAGCTTTGGGTTGGATAGAATTTCAAGTCATATCTTAAAGGTTGGGATGGATGGATCATTGAAAGAAGTGCCGAAAGCAATACTTTCCTGAAAAGAGAATAGGTTAAAATTCTTAAGTGGATGGAAAGTGTGGGTTTGAAGGGGAAGAACAGGGTTTGTAGAAAGTAAAGGAAAAGTTGCAAGGAGGTGGTCCTCATGCTAGATCACATGACGGTTACCTATGATAATAAGGTCAAAAGTGTGACAGCCATAGCAAATACAGGAAGAACTGAATGTTGCTTAAAGGTGATCAGAATCACATAAAAGATTCATACTTTCAAAGGATTCCTTCTTTTAAAACCCCATTCAATCTTCTGAAAAGTTTCCGGTTTCTTTTAAAAGGGATGTTATTACTTGCTTTACAGAGTGTGCGTTGTATTTTGTCTCCAGTGCTTACAGTGAAAAAAATATGAAAGGCTGCTGCCAAAGTAGATGGTCCCTCACCCTGAAGTGGGTCACTGATACTGCTTTGCATGGTATTTTTTGGCACAATTAAAAGGACTTGTTTGGCACTGTATCATGTGTACTGCCATTTTTGTCCTGTGAGAGGGTGCATGCACGTCATGTTTCAGGGTTTACATTGCTTCTTTCCAGAGTTCCTGGATATTCTGTGATGTCAGGTTAAATGTTGTACTGTATTAGTTTTACAGTTTACTTAGCAGTGGGATCTAACACCATGGCAACCTGTGGGTCCCAAATCCCCCGCCTCCCACCAAGGTTTCAATTGTTCACTAGGAGTGTCCTGAGGCAGCTCCAACCTAGTCATCTTAAACTTCAGCAACATTTCCTGTAGCACTTTCCCTTTTTTGCATCTAACTTCATGGGCCAGATTTGAAGCAGTTTGTTGCTACAAGTACCTAGAGCATCAGATATATGCCACAGTGGAGGTGGAGAAAAACCTCTGGATTTTCCATCCTGCATCATATTGTAACTTTGGAGGTTTGGGGACTGTTGTTTGTCAGGTTAATTAGAGGGAAATTTAAATGTGTTGTTTGCCTGGCAGCTATAAGAGCCTCCCACCCACCCCTGTTTTGTAGGCTTTCTAAATACTGAAAAGCCACTGGGATGGGGATTGAAGGGTTGAGTATTTCTGTTTGGACTGAAATTTGAAGCAACAGGAGCTGGTGGCCTGTGACATCATACGGGTACCTGATGTCTGCTTACACACACTGTTAGTGGGACCGAACACACATGGACTGTATGTGTTTGTGAGACTTGGGAACTTTATTGGGGTTGAAATTGGGTTTGTAAATAACTACAGTCAGGATAGAGAGAAACTGTATTCCAGGGAAAGGGACTGAGAAAAGGGGTGTGCCATTATAAAACAGAGGGGGATAAACAAGGTGGTCATATTCCACCATGGCAGGCATCTTCGGAAGGGCTGTAGGCTGCACAGGCTGTGGGATGGCAACAATTCTAAATTGGGCCTGAGAGAGGGAGGCTGCCCACTCTGTAGAGACAGCTATCTTGTATCAGGAGAGAGGTATATTGGTTAAGGAGTAAGCTGGGGAGCTGGGGGGTGTCTAAGGATAAGGGGTGGATAGGGCAGCAGAAGGGTGGGGCTGAGGGAGGCTGGGGCAACGCCTGAAATTACAGGACGTTATGTTACAGCAAGCAGGAGGGGATATAGGACAGAGGACCCTTAGATAGGGAAGTCGATGCTAAGGGAAAGCGACTGGGTGAAACATTCTGAATACAAAGAGAGTGGAGGGGGGAAGAGTCAGGAGGGCTGTTGTGCGGAAGCCTAAAACAGCAGACTGTGGGAAGGAGCTCCTGAGGAATAGAGCAAGAGGGGAAGAAGAGGGACAGTTTAGAGTGCAGTCAGGGGAAACCTCGGGTTACTTGATGGAGGCTGACATAGAGTGTCACAATAAATTTGAGCTACTAAGCAACCTAGAGGGGAGGAAGGGGTTGGTGGAAATGAGGAAACTTATACAGAGGCTGGGGAGGGAGTTGGATACCCATAGGGCATCACAGACCGCTATGGAAAGGATAGAAATAGTCCCAGAGGGAGAAGGGGAAACATATATGTTAAGCAAATGGGGAGATGCAACATATTCCAGACATGAGGGAGGAGAGCATGATTGGAGAGAAACTGGGAGACAAGGAGGTGGAGAGGAGCCCTCTTCAGCAGGGGACAGTAAAAGGATGGGGGCCCTAGCTAAAGGGGGACCCACAGAGAGCCTCTGGAGGCAGGGGTACTACATAAGGGGGAGGATGGTGGGTGGGGAAGTGGAAACCATCAGGGCCAGGATAAATGGTTCGGATAAGAGAGGGTTGGAAGGGGACACCTATTCAGAGGGGGTTTGAGTTAATGGGCAAATAGCAAAGGAGGCAGAAAGGGAGGGTGACAAGGGGTCTCTAATAAGGCAGGAAGACTCCCAAGAGAGAGATCATGAATAAAGGGGGAAGGGGGCTGAGAGGGCATAGTGGAGGTAACCATAAGGATGATGGTGGTGTTAAGGTTCTGTTATTGGGAGACTCGATGATTAGGGTATCCAGTGGGAGGGACAGGGGGTGGATGCCATAGCCAGGTGAAGGTAGTGAGTATCTCTGGGCTGACAGTGCACAGAGCAAAGGACATGGATGTATGAAATGGTTAGGATTGTGGAGGAAACCGGATTTCCTGGTGCATTTGGGAACTAATGATCTGGAGGAAATAGCATTTTGGAAATCCAAGCAAGGTTCCAAGAGCTTGCCAGAGTCTGTCGGGATAATGGATGCAACATTTCCTTTTTCGGAGATATTGCCAGTACCAAAGGCCTCAGTGGGAGAAAAAAATGAAGCTCACAGAGATTAATGACTGGCTCAGGAAGTGGGGTGAAGAGAGGGTTGGGGTGTTAGAGGAACTGGAATGGAGTTTGGGAGGATAAGGGACTATATGCCAAGGACAGGTTTCATCTTGCCCCATTAGGGAAGGAAGTCCTTAAACAGGGATGGCTGACTACATACAAGAAAGGTGGGGTTTAAACTTGTGAAGGGGGAAGGGATAAGGAGGGGCTGACCAGAAGCCCTCTCCTCCAGATGAGGAGTAGCCTCAAGCCCAAGGGGGAGGGGAAACAGATTGGGGTGGAGGTTTCAGGAGGAGAGAGGAGGATGGAAGTATAAAGGAATCTGGGCGGGGTTCAACAAAGAGGATCAGGGATAAGGGTGGGGTTGGTGTTAGTAAATGCCAGGAGCTTGGGAAACAAGGCCAGAGTTCCAGGCCATGCTGTTCGAGGGGTGGATGTAGGCGGTCACGAAACGTACAACAAAACCATGACTGGGACCTAAACGTATGGGGGGGGTATACTATGCTAGGAAGATAGAAAGGAGGGCAGAGGGTGGAGTGGCTATGTACATTAGAGATGACATAGAAATTGCTAGGGTAGAAGAGGCAGAGGGAAACGTGGAGGCCTTATGGGTCACCTTAACAATCCCAGCAGGAGATAAGGTCAAGCTGGGTGTAGCACAGGGCCCCCAGGATGAGTGATGTTCTAGAGGATGGTCTGCTGGACAACATCACTGCCCAGTGTGGACCAAAGGGGAAGGAGTGGTGTTGATGGGGACCTTAATAGTCGCAGGTACAAACTGGGGAACCATGTCCCTAAGGTGGCCAAGGAGCAGAGGCTGGATGGCTTCCAGGATGTGTTCTTAACACAGCATGTGATGGAGCCCACAAGGGAGGGCATGTCCTGGATGTGGTTCTGGCAGATGGGGATCTGGTAAGGGACATGGTTGTACAAGACCCCCTGACTGGGAGGCGACCACAATACTGTCTGGTTTCAAATAAGCATGGGGAGATCTAGGACACTGGCAGTGGACTTCAGGGGGCAGACTTTATGGGCATGGGAAATATTCTCAAGGATCACTTGAAGGGATTACCTCAATGATAAGTGTGGAAAGGAGATGGGAGGTCATAACAGGGACTTCATGAGGCAGTCAGTATCTCGCTAAGTTGAAATGTAAGGAGCAAGGTCACATAAACCATGCTGGTGGTCCAGTGAGGTACAGGTAGCAGTCAGAGAAAAAAGGCGGCCTACAAAATATAAAACAACAAGAGGGGATAGGGATAAGGAAATGTACCAGCTTGCATCTAGAAAAGTCACCCGTATGGTGGGGGAGCAAAGTCCAGTAAAGAACAGCGGCTGGCACAGGGATACATGGAGGGAAAAAGGGTTCTTCGGTACATTGGGGAGGCGGAGAAAAACTAAGTGCCATCTCAGCAGATTGAGATCAGAAGGAGGGTGGGTGGAAGAGGCGAGGACCAGGCAGAGTGTTACTTGAGTACTTTGCCTCTGTGTTCACTAGGGAGGGGATGGGATATCTACAAAGCAAAGACTACGAAGGGATAGAAACATCAGTAAGTGGGATCAGGGAGCAACAGAAATGGAGCAAGAGGGAGGAGAGGTACCCCAGGGTGTCACATCTGGGTAAGGATAAAAGGCCAGTAGGTGGAGGGGACAGATGATGCTATCTCCGCCAAAAGGTGTGGTTAGCCCTCAAGGCCCTAAAGAAAGACAAATCTCCTGGGCCAGATGGCATTCATCCGAGAGTACTATGGGAATTGGCGGACATACTGGCTGCACCCTGGTGAGCTTTCAGCAGGTCACTTGAGACAGGGAGGGTACCTAGGGATTGGCGAGAGGCACATGTGGGTACCAATCCATAAAGGGGGTCGAGGGAAGTACCAGGTAACTATAGACCCATCAGTTTGACCGTGGGGAAAATTAATGGAGAGTATACTAAAGGAACGATTGTGTGTACTTGAGGAGGTGGAGGTCTGGATAGTCGGCAACATGGGTTTGTGCCAGGTAGATCATGTCAAACCAACCTTGTGGAGTTCTATGAATGGGTAACATCAGAACTGGACAGGGGTAAGCCTGTGGATGTATTATTCTTGGACTTCAGCAAGGCGTTTGACTCTGTCCCCACAATGGTCTGGTGGAGAAACTGATGGGGTTAGGAGTTGGCCCTTTGATGGTCAGATGGATTGAAAACTGGCTAGCTGGACGCACTCAGAGAGTAGTGATCTGTGGGGAGCTCTCGAACCCTAGAGAGGTTGGTAGTGGGGTACCATGAGGCTCAGTCCTGGGTCCGATCCTGTTTAATGCATACATATCGGACATCAGGGGGTATAGGGTGTGAAATGAGTCTCTTTGCGGATGACTCCAAGATGGGAGCAGTAGTTGAGGGAGAAGAGGGGAGGTTGGCCCTGCAAGGGACCTGACACCCTGGAAGCTGGGCTCACACATGAATTAAATTTCAATATCACCAAGTGCAAGGTGTTGCATTTGGTGGGGAAACCTAAACACAGGTACACCCCTGGGAGGGAGGCGCTGGAGGCCTCAATAGGGAAAAAGACCTAGGGGTCATGGTGGATGCATGTATGAATAACTCTGAGCAGTGCAGGAGGCGTAGCAGGCAAACAGGATGTTGGGATGCATCGTAGGGATCACCTCTAGGAGCAAGGCGATTCTGCCGCTGTACAATGGACTGGTTAGACCACACCTTGAGTACTGTGTATAGTACAGGAGACCACACTTGAAGAGGACATACAGCTCCTGGAGACGGTACAGAGGAGGGTAAATAAAGATGATACGAGGGCTAGGATTTGACGTATGAGGACAGACTTAAGGAGCTCTGCCTGTTTTCATTGGAGGAGAGGAGAGACAGGGGACATGATTGAGGTCTTCAAGTACCTCAAGGAATAAATAGGGTAAACATGGAGGGATCTTTAGACTAAAGCAGGAGGTATCACCAGAGGGCATGGTTTGAAGTTGGAAGGTGGAAGGGTGAGGGGAAAAGAGGAGGAGGTTTTCACTGAGAGGGTGGTGGACCCTTGGAATGCACTGCCTGGTGAGCTGGTTCAGAGATCCACAGTGGAGGGCTTCAAGAGGGTGGGACAGACACAGAAAGTGGATGTATCAGATGATGGCCTGTCCCAGGGGGTGGGGATGGATGATACGGGTTTCTGGAGCACAAGGGATGGGAGGTCGGCACCCAACTAAGGATCTGAGGTTCGAGCAGACTCGATAGACCGTGAGGCCTAATCTGCTGACAAATAGTATGTTAGTATATTAACACCAGCTAGACCACATTTATGTGTTCTATGTGTGCTTCATAGTTGGGACCCACTTGTATTGCCTCTTGTGGCTGATTGTGGCTCATCACAGCAGCAAGTAGCCACAAAGCATGTCCAAGTGCCAAGAAATGCACCTGTGACTGAAAAATATAGTGCAGCTCGGCACATTGACATGACTCACCAGCAGCACAAGGTGCTGGACTGCAGCACTGGCAACAAGCATTGTGTCTGCATTGTAAAATGTGTCCTCATGAATGTTAGTATTCCAACAAAAACACTGTAGTGTTCAAAGTTTACCATGGCAGATCCATGATGCAGTGCCTTTTTCACATGATGCTTGTTGCTCCATCAGCCCTAGTATGGGATTCAGATGCTTACACCTGAATCCACATCCCTGAGATAGTGGCAAATGTGCCATTACATGCCACTCTGCCAGCCAAATACTCATCATAACAGTCCTTGAATATCACAGCAACATGGGACCCACTGTCCAGAACATCAAGCAGCCTTCCACTTTGACTTGTATTTCAGTGAAGTCCCACTAACTTTTCCATTATAAATGGCTGCTTCCTGTTAGTCCTGATGGTGAACCTGGCAGCAATCTGAGGAGAGCATTCTGCTTCTGAGCCCACTCTGTTCTCTTACTGGGCCCTTCTGGCTTTTCCCTGCTGCCTCAGCTGGGTAAGCTGTTAATGGACTCTAAAGGTCTTCAGAACTTCAACAGTCCCACTGTCGATGACCAGCTTTCTCACAGTAGCAGCATATGTAGTCTTCTCTGTTTCCTCCTCCAGAAAACAACATCAGTGTGAGTCGGTACTATAGTAGATTGGGCCAGAGGTCCTCCTCCATCCTGGTATTGATCCCTTTGCTGCTTCATCACAGTTGTGTTAGTTACTCGAGCCATGTAATCAGTTCCATTTTCCCAGGGACATCTGGAGCAGCTACCATGGCACTGGCCACCACAAGAGCCATTGCCACCTTTGCAGAGATCTAGGGAACTTACAGAAAGTAAACATTCTTACTGATTCCTTACTTCTCCCACTAAGTCTCCATACAGAGGCAGCCTGTCTAGTCTCTCAGTCATGTTGGTCAATATTTGGTCTGTGTAGACAGCCACTGCCATCACTTACTCAATCCAGTCCAGCAGTCAGTTGCAGCTAAACTTTCTTTTCAATGAGCCGTTGAATAACATTTTCCATCCACATTATGAACCAGATTGTTTCTCCCTTCCTCTTCCAAAGTAGGGATAGTTGCATAAGAATTTTCCAGGTTTCTCCACACTCCTGTACATGTGTTTCACTGTAATAAAGTAATCATCCTCAGTAGCATCAGCCAATGACACCTTGAGGGTCTAAATGCACCCAATCCGGTCCCATTAAACGCATGTGGATGTTTCCTCATTATCTCAGTATTTCAGATCCTGCAGTATTAGTGTGGCTTGCTCAGTCCATATATTGAAGTCCTCTTCTCTGAGGAGGTACATTTGAGTTCTGGGAAAGTTCAGAGCCTCGATATTTATACCCTATGAAGGCCATTGCATTTTTTTTCCATAAGCCACCCAACTGCATCCATTAATGTCTCTGCAGATGCAACATCTGAGCCAGAGGCTCCAACAACTCCTACAAGTCATTTTCAGTCTTTCCTTCTTCAGCAAGCCAGTCCCTTGCTTGTTCCTTTCAGTCCAGTCCATGGGTTGGATCAGGATCACTGTCTGAGGTGCTCCTCCTACAAATCATGTGCCACATATCCTCCGTTCCTTCTGGTGTCAGGGTGCTGGTAACTTAGCTGTATCCACTTCCTAATCAAATTCCACAGTACTGCTAACCATTTAGGTACCCACTTCATATATTACTCTCTATGCTTTTAGCTTCCCTTCCTTCCTTAAGTTCTTTAGGAATAACCTCACTGCTTCCCACCTCTGTTAAGTTCTTTAGGAATAGTCCCATTATATCAGTCTTACTCAGTTCTTCTGGGACATTCCAGACCAAGAACACCTTCTTTGGGTCCAATACCTCCACAAGGCACCATCATTCAACCTCCTGAGAGGCCATGGCAAGTCTGTCACATCTTCATGTTTTTAGGGGGTAAGGGGGGCCAGCCAACACACCACTGGCTCAGGTGGATGACTCGATGGTAAACAGGAGATCCCAGCACAGCTGCCTCCACATTGTTAGAAGGGTTTCTCCTGAGTGTCCTCCCAAGATGCCTTAAGGGTGCAGGACATTGCAGCACTAATTGCCACCTTGTTGCTGTGGATATCATCGTTGCTGCTCCAGAAGAAGAGGAGGAATTAGCATTTTATATAGTGCTTTTCATGCACATTGTATCCCAAAGTGCTTTACAAGCAATGCTAGACTGGTAGTGAAGTGACTGAATGTGTAGTGGCAGCCATGTCACACATGAACACCCACATACAGTCTTGGATAATTGCATGAACCAGTTTTACAGGAAGGATAATGTCACCAGGGAAATGACTTACTCTTGCAAAAGTGCCTTTGTTCTTTACTTCCACCTGAACGTCCACCAGGACAGCACCAGAAGTGGTAGAAGGGACCTCAGTTTAACATCTCATCTGAAGAACAGCACACCCCGACAGTACAGCACCACTGAGTATTGAACTTGGGTGCCAGTGTTGATGGTATCAGCCCAATCCCAGTGTGGGACCAGAATTCACAACTTTCTGGCGCCGAGGCAGATATGCTACCAACTAAAGCCATGCTGACACTCCTGGGTTCTTTGTATCTTGTTTTATGTTGTGAGGGAGGTTTATATCCAATTAGAGTTAGAAAGTAGTGCAGAGAGTCGCCCGGTGGCGCTGAGGTTGAGGCGCTGGAGCGCTCACACCTCGCTACGCGGCGACCGGGTTCGAGCAGTTCGGGCGGCGAGGGTCGGTGGGGAGGAAGGGAGGATCGAGTGTCCCAATGGATGCTCTCCTCCCTCAGGGTGAGAACCAAGAATGCACTGCATTCTGCATCCTTCCATAGCCAGTGGTAGCACCGGCAGTAGGAAGGGATGGAGGCGGCTTCGATCGTTGGAGCGGGGAGAGGACATCGTGGCGATGAGGATTGGTGCGGCCAGGCGTCGCCCACCGGGACGTACGTCCCAAGCGCTGAAGGCCCCAGGGGGAGGGATCCGAGGAGAAAATGGAACAACCTCCCGCAGCCTAGATGAAAGCCGTCCAGTACCACCAGGGCCACCACAGGACAGACCCCACTGTGCGAGGAGAGGAGGAGGAGGCACTCTGAGGGCAAATCACTAAGGTAGGTGACCCAGGGGACATGGAGCGGATGGAAGGAAGGGCTCCGGAGGTAGGTAGGAGGATAAAGAAGAAATTAAAAAAAAAGAAAGTAGTGCAGTGTAGGCAGATTTGTATTAGTTATAGAAATTCCCAATAACACTCTTGTTAGACTTGTCAGTACATACCTCCCCAGATCAGATGCCTCAGATGTTTGCCCACTCAGTAACAAAATCATATCTAACACCTAGGGGATCCTCATTATGGGAGGAGACCTAAACATCACACTAAACCCACACCTAGACAGCACTAATCTTGTACTCACCAGACAACTTTCTAGCACTAAATTCTGGAAGAATGCACAACACAAACTGGATGGGCAGATATCTGGTGAACTCTACCCTACACAGAAAGATTACACACACTACTCCCCTACAGGGTACATACAGTACACCCAAATAGATTTTCATTATACACAGCAAGAACATATGGATAAAATCACCACCTGTCATACATGACAAATTAGTCTATCAGACCATGCCCTTTACACCTAGAATTGCAAACAGGATGTAACCCTTTGCAAATGGGAGTTCCAAGAAATGCCTGCTTGGGCTTACCTTAGCCTGTCCTTCTGTCCTTCTCCTGCTGTCTCTCAGGCTTCTCACAACTTGCCCCTAATTTTTCTGGCTTCCAGGTCCTGTTTGCCCTCCATGAGAGCCTCAGCCTGCAGCCCAAATGAGAATCCATCCCTTAAGGTTGAAAACGCTTGACTGCGATCTCCGCTGCAAAAGTGCTGCCCAGGGCAGTGGAGTCACGTTAGTGCACAACGTGCCTTTAATGTGGAGCCACTTGTTTTGCGGTCACCTCGAGACTGTGCCGTGGGTTCTGGGATCCCTTCCACCTATCTGGGACCCGGTGACCATGGACAGCCTGCTGGGGGACTGTTCAGATGAAAATTAAAAGACTTTTTACTGGGGCTCATTCAAGTATGCCTGAGAGGGGCCCCGATCATCTGTATAATGAATAATTGTGCACCTGACTGCCTCCAGGGTAGCTATGTTCAGCTTCAGCCAAAAAGTAAAGAATTTAAATGTTTTAAACAATGAAACTTGTTGCTGCATATTGGAGAATGACTGTACACGTGGGAGAAGTGTTTAAGGTTAAAATGAGTACTTTTCTCTGGCAATTCCAGTATCTGGGACTCAGTGTGTCAGCCTGTCAGCTGCTGCAAGGGAGCTTGTATAAGTGCAGTAGCGACAGGAAAAGTAAAAGAGCCATGTTTTTTATCTGTGCAGCGACTGCAAGTACAGCCTTAAGCTACAGAACTATGGGGCATTTGGGGCAAATAATTATTTCTTTCTGGCTACACCAGGACATTGTTCAGGACTATATCTAATCTGCTATAAGGGACAGTGGGTTAACAGCCATTGCCAGCAGTACAGCCAATTGGAATGCCAGTAATAGAAAGCCAGGACTTGTGGGACATTCACTGCATCTCATGGGTAAGCACCCAAGTGCTTATGGGACTTACAGGGACATTATTTTGGGCGCAATTCCACAACTCAATTGTGCCTCGAGTGTTCTGATTGACAGGTCCTTCAGCAACTTGGAGACATGTCACCCCATCCTGCTACCAATCAGGAGTTGAGCTAGGAGCTCTATAAAGAGACAGTGTTGCCAGTTTGTCTGGAGATTTTGAGAGATTCAGAGAGAGAGAGAGTCAGAGTAGGCTCCAGCCTGCTGGGAGCCCCTACAGGGAGTGGGGGCTCAGGTTCAGCCATGCCACCAGGCCTGGGCCACTTAATCCAAGCCCCTTCAGTCTTCAGGGGCATTTATTATTTTCTTAAGTAAAAGTTTACCAGTTACAGTAATTGTGCTTTCTGCAACAGCTAGTCTGGAGGTTGCCAGTATTGTTCTCCAGAGGCTAGCCCTCCCTCCCACGTCGGGGAAAGATGTGGACTGAAGATCAAATGCCCAGCAGTGGTGAGGACGCTGACCAGACCAGCCCAGATGACATAATGCAGCGGTGAGGAGACTGACAGAGTACCTCAGTGGTGAGAGAAGCAGAAGAAGTCTTCAGGATGTCTTGATTGCGGAAGAGACCCATGGAGGACCTGAGTGAGTACCCTCTAACCCCGGTGCGAGGGAAAAGCTAAACAAGTAATATTTGGGGCCCCAAGCCCCACTGAGAAATATGTTTAAGTTTAGTATTGAAGTTATCAGTCTGGGCTATTAACCCCATAAGAGAATGTCTAGTTTAAGTAAATGATGCATCTTGTCTGTGGCTCAAATGGCTAAGTTGCAGGTGCAGCAAGGAAGCCTGGTATAGTGAATCACGTAAATGTGTTGCAAGTTGTGTAGCTATGGGTTACTGTCCTGCCATCGTGGAGCTGACTGCCAAGACGCGTTGCCACTTCATGAGACAGGAGGCCCTAGAGCATATTATGTCTAAGATACTTTAAACATTCTGTTTGACCAGAATTTCGTCTGAAGCGCTTGGGATAAGTGTACAATGTCTAGACATGCTGGATAGGACTCTGCTTGTGAATAATGTTCTTGGTATACAGAATGTACTGGATGTGACTGCCTGTAACTAAAGTATGGGATGTTTGATGAAAGTATGTTGTCAATTGATGGGCCTTTTGGTATATAAGTACTGGATGTGACCGTGTTAAAACTGCGTTTAGGATGCTTGACAGAAGCATCACTCTCATTGCACTGGATGGGACTTTCAAGTATTGTGCTGAATGCTCTGGATGTAAGATCCACATACAGTAGTCATGGAGCCTTTGCAAAGGTCTTGACTCAAAGGATTGTAATTCCGAAATTTCAATAAAATAAAATAAAATAGTTTGTTCAGGAATGTTAGGAAGTCTGCAAGTGCAGGGCAATCCCTGCTGTGGTTGTAAATAGTAATTTACTGCTTTACAAAAATCTGTTTCCAAGTTACCCACCCTCAAATTAATAGCTGGCCACCTCGACCAGCTGCAACTCTATCAGGCCTGCAATATCTTGGACTGTGGTATATGTTTAACCAGTATGGTATGAAATTGCTGGGTTTCTGCTGTATCTGAAACTGGTACCAGTGTGGGTATTAATAATTATGTTTAACATCTAATTTATCAGCAGATAGATAGCCAGGAGCTGGATGTCTTAAGTCGAATGGTAAAATGTGATTTATGTCTGCCTGTTAATATGTAGCCACCCAGCTGGAGGGTTCACCAGCAACAATCCATACAATATCTGTACATTTGTGAATACAATAGGGATAACCTCTACTCCTCCTGTTCCCCTTCCTAGCTCCTATATCCCCAAAATAAATATATTGTTATTTGTTGTTTGAAATCCTATGTGAGCATATTATTGGAAAGCGTCTTTAATTCAAAATGTGAAAATGTGGGAACTGTGTATTGCAGCATGTCTGGGAAGGTAAATAGTCACCGTGGGTGGTGCAGAAGCTCAGGGGCTACCTAGCACCATCTCACCACTTAAAGCACCCTGAGTGGAGGCACTGTGCAAGGTTTATAAAAAAGTTATGAGCTAGCGAACCCAACCCCCCTCAGCCTATGTCCAGGGTAGTGCTGCAGGGGTGTGACACTGGGTATAAGCGCGCCCAGGGGCTACAAGGAGAGAAAGAAAAAACACATAGTGTTGCATAACATTATCCACCTTAGGGACCCTGAATTTCAAGTTAAAGAAAAATAGAGTTCCACAAATCTTGCAAGATAATTTAGGCCCAGAAACTTCCCCCTATAGTCTTCTGGGATACCATAAAAACAGTTCTCAGAGGAGACATTATTGTTTACACTGCCAGGAAAAAAAGATTAGAGAAAAATAGCCCAACTCACAGAACTGAGCATACTGCAAACAAAACACAGAGCAGGAAGCAGAGGTGACTTTACAGCCTTAATCTGGATACACAGAGAACTCAAATCCCAACAGACATAAAATGTAGAACTGCCCTAACTTAACTGAAACAAAAATATTATGGAGGAGGTCTTTCAGCAACCAGACTTCTAGCCGACAGACTCCAGAAACAACAGCTATATGCACTTCATAGTAAAACTATATGATGCCCAAAAAAACAACTATTTCACAAATGCAGAGAAATCATTGATGTGCTCAAACAGTACTATGAACAGTTACATTTCACCACAGATCATGACTCTGAACCAAGCCTGATACCCAACTTCTTTCAACCCTTAGATTTACCCAAAGTAACAGAAACAGATGCTCAATACCTAATAGCCCCATTACAGACAGGAAATAGAGACAGCCCTATCCAAGTGTAAAACAAATAAGAGCCCTGGGCCAATGGCTATGTAACAGAATTAGAGAGAACACACTTCCACTGCTAAGCCATATATATATATTGCCACCCCAGGAAACTGGGACAGTCTCAGACTTCTGGAGGTATGGATCTATATCAGCAAGATTAAAACCAAACAAAGCTCCCACATGCCCAGTCTCTACAGACCAATATCTGTCCTAAATACAGACTATAAACTCTTTACATCCATACTAGCCTGGAGACTGGATGCAGTACTCCTCACCCTAATTAACAAAGACCAGATAGGGTTTGTACAATCAAGACAAACACAGGACAACATAAAAAAAAAAACTACACCTAATACATCAAATGACAGGCAGTAATCGCCTTTTCTCATCCTTAGTTTAGATGCAGAAAAGGTATTTGACAAGGTGGCATGGCCAATAGCAGATCTGATTGGTGGGGGTGAAGCTGCACCCCCCATTCAAATATCTCCCAGCTCACTCCTAGCGGACCCTGCCATAGGAAAGGAAACTGCCTGTGTACTGTCTGTCTCGGTAATCCAACAGTGTGTGTGCAGCTGCTGTGAGGCGAGTGAAGCTGCAACCGCAACAAATGGAACTTGATGCCCTGAGACAATAACTATGTGACTTGAGCAGAATACATTCATCACCATAGTAATACTGGAAGAACCAATAAAATAATTATTTCTACAAACCAATGAAAAATGAGAGTGTGGCAGCTGCTACTTTGAGCAGGAGCTCAGCAAGTTGTTAGGCTGAGTCGGTCATCGGGTTACGTACAGTATGTGCCATCCTCAACATGGTTGACTGAGGTAAAACTTAGGCAACTTGTGCCTTTTACACAGTTCTGCTGCATTTCAGTTAGGAATAGGGAATACCTAACAGCTGAGGTGTGCCAGTCAGTGTATAGTTTCTGCCAGTTGAGGAGTAGCTATGCCCTGTAGCAGTGCTGAGATAAGGAAGAAACAAGCCTAAAAGATTGAAGTGTTTTTAAAGAGTTTTTTCTTTAAAATATTAAGATTTGCCACATAATCATTGCTTGAAATGGGTACTATTTTTTTTTTTTTTTAATTTAACTGTTTGGTCCCGTCACCTTCTCCGTAACTTTGGTGACAGGGACACATAGGTATTTTGCAGGTTTTTCTTCCCTTGCCCCGAGGCCCTGACAATGGCTGTGCAAGCGTCTGGAAGCATGCATGCATCCTGTAGACAGCTCAGCCCTTCCACCTCCCGTAACTTTTGCCACCCCTCTCCACCTATGCTACCACAAACCTCCAGTCCAGTGGGAGCAGAACTATGAGAGTGCCAATCCACCCTCACCACTCTTGGGAGGAGAAGCTGCCCATCATGCATGCTCAATCCTGCTCCATCCCCCATGCGGCACTCCGACGACCTGGTCGTTCCTGAACCAGTCACCAACATGGCGTCCAGCACCTCAACCCTCTAGCCACCAGGCTGGCAAGAAATCAGATACTATTAGAAAATATGCTGAGTTACTGGTGACCTAGTTCATCCTTGAATGCAGGCTAGGTGCTGCTTGTATGTGAGTGGCCCAGGCGTTGTTTGAATATTGAGAAAAATCTCTCCTGATATTTAAAACAAGAGCTGCATTTTAATCATTGTCCCACTATTGCTTACAGTAATAGTGGAAAGAACAATTAAAATGCAGCTCTCTTTTACATATCATAAAGGTATATTTTTCTTCTATTCAAAATGATGTTTTTCAGTCACACACACACTTCTGCATGACTAGAAACATTAATTTGCCTGGGTTATATAGTTAGTCTAAAGGTTCCAGTGTTGCCTACGCCATCAATGACTTCCATCAGCAACAACTCATCCTCCGTGTTGCCTGGTTTGCACGCGCCGACTGAATCCTGTCACTATGGCCCTGATCCACTCACCCCCATACTGCCTCAATACTACTTTCCTGAATTCTTGCTGGCAGAGTTACTAGTGCAGCGAGTTTAACTGCACAGCTTTTTAACCAACTGACTTACTTCCACTCACCCATGCTACCACTATCACTCCACTACCATCACTATGGCATCACTTTTTCTCCACTCTCCTCGTGTTGTCCAATTGCCTTTCATCTAGCAGCCCCCCTCCAGTCACCACTCCCGATGTGTCCCATCAGTCTTGTTTTACTCTTGGTGGCAGGCATGGTGCAATTACATCCCTAGAGGCATTACTGAATATGGGCCCTGCACACTAAATGAAATATGCAATCACTGACTTAAGCCCCTTTAAAGAGTAACAAGGTCACATGGTGGTCTCCTGCGAGTAGCATTGCATTACTGACACTGTACAATTAAAATAAAAGGCATTACTGTTCTACACTACACATGATTAAACTAGAACTCTCAGCAGAAAGAGAGAGATGCAATGAAATATGGCATTGCTCTTATCCCACAGTGCTAACATTAAATATTGGGGTGATAGAGGGACGTAGAATGCATGTGTTGAATGGAGGATCCTTTATACTGGGAGTACAGAGGGAATGATCCATATGGGCCAGTAAGCTAACTTGGGGGGCTTCTGTGCAATTATTCAACAGGCAAATGCAGGAGAACCACCCCTCACCTTATCTTGGTCCTCTACCAAACCTTATTAGAGCAACAAGGCACACCCACTGCTGACTTACATACAGAATGGTCCCAGGAATTTAACACTCAACCCAGACACACATTTGAGCCAAGGTGGCAGAGGTCAGTAAAGCTACATCCTCCCCAACACTGAGAGAGTTTTCATGGAAACTCCACCAGTCATATAGGTAAAGTACCAGACACAACTAGCAGCCTCATGCTGGAAGAAATGTGGGAACAAACAGCACACCACACACTTACACTATGGTCCTGCCAGTACTCCAGCCCTTTTGAACTGAAGTACATAAAGCCATCACTGATATATTTCCCAAAAGCCTCCCATACGAGGCCAGACATTCATCTTTTTGTTATTCCCCACAACACTTACAAACTTTGACTTAGACTACTTACTGGATTACTATGGTATGTGAAGCCATCATGAAATCCAATCTACAAACTCTCCCTCCCACAATGCACAAGTGGCACACACTAGTAAATCAGGTATATAAGATGGAAAAAATTACATATAGTCTCAATGATAAACAAGTTCATTCATGTACCAGGTCCATAATGTCACACGCTTAATAGCATACGACATTATGGCTAACCCAATACAACGCTGCACCATTCTCACTTTCCCAGGCAGAGGATAAGACCTGTGCTGGGGTGAGTTCTACCACCAGCTGCTGTGGCAACAGACTGAGCCACAGCAGCAGAGAACCCAGGCAGTGCTTCTGAGACCAGGTTTGATTCCCGGTCCCAGAAATCTTATTTTTTCAATCTGTATGCGCTCCCGAATTGAACCCCAGGTTGAGAATATATGTTGGGGATTCAGGGGTGCAGCCCCTATAGAGAGGCCGCTCCGAAAAAGAGATATGCCGCATGGCAAGACTCGCACTGTATCGGGCAGCATGAGTTTGTCATGCGGCATAGTGTTTGTGCGGTTATGACCCTGTGCCATTATTCATGACCAAATGGACCTCATGGAGTGATTACATTATGGAAGCTAGATGATACATTCATACCATAAATATCTGTGGTAAACACTAGACCTCTCCTCCTCTTGTGGCTTCCTAATGAAAAAACAGACTAATACTAAATATTGTATATTACTGGTACAGCAACCTAATAGCGGACACCTTGCTTGACAGTTTCCCCTTGTACCTTACCTGAAATCCCAATCCAAGTTTCACATTGCTGTCCTATGCTGTCCCTGAGTTATCTCCTGTACAGGCAGATGATAAGATTGTTAATATTTTATGTTTCATTTTGTTTCTATACTTGTGAACTAACTGGCATAAATGCCCATTTTCATTAGCAACAAGTCTGTATGGAACAATACAACATAATACAATGAAACAATACAAATAAATACAATAATACAATCATTATAAATCATAAAATGTACAAACAGTTCTAGAATTTAGCCAGTCCTTGAGTAAAACTGTAAATAAATGCACATGTAGAAGAGTTCTTAATTGCAGTTGGTAATGGTTGTACTACAATGGAGCTCTGTAAAACAGGGATCTTTGGCTTTGTGGCTTTTTAAAACATGGAACAGTATATTGCCTGAAGGAACAGATCTAGTATCACATACATTTTCATTCCTTTGAAACAACAAGGAAACTGAGGATGGAAGCAGATCCTAAAGTTTTTTGCATTAGAATAGCCAGACTAAACTTACACTATTCTCTAAAGAAAACAACAGGAGGAGGCATAAAGGACATGATGAGTGTGTCTGGGTAGATTAGTGTGGACAGTGGGCTTACAGTTGATACCTTATGTATCTTCCGTGAGCAGCGTGGAGGTATGGGTGGGTTGTTGCTGCCCACTGATGTGAGGGGCTGGGTGGGCAGGGGGTCCTGTGTGGTGGGGCGGGTGGGGGTGCCACTGGATCATCAGAATATGTCACAGGTTGTTTTATGGTGATCTGGCTATGGGGAGGAAGAGGGTGCCACTAGACTACCAGGATTATTTATACAGTTATTTCACACTGATCAGGGCTACAGGCAGGGTGGGGACCACTAGACTACCAGGGTATAGTTCACATGATTGGTATGGCGATCGGGCTACAGGAGGGTGCCACTGGATGTTCTTGGGGTACCACATGTTGTGCAGGGTGCGGGCACATTTCGCTGGCCTGCCCTGCTCAACGCATGTAAATTGAGCCATAATAACATGCAAATGGCTCCATTTGTGCCTTGCATACATTATGGATCAATTTGCATACTGCCAACTGAATATCAGCAACACATGCTCCATTGCCAGCCGCCAATTCTGAATATTGGGCCCACATCGTACAACAAATATAAGCCAGAAAAAGAGTGGTAAAATACTTTGGAAAATCCAGAGTATGTGTTTTTTACTCCTTTCTTAATTTCTTTTGTCCTTTATTTTTATTATTATTTCTGCTATATTTGTTCTCTCTTTCTATGAAAGAAAAGCTCATGTTTAGTCAGATAGCATGTGCTTAAGGTGAATGTGTAGAGATGTTAGGATACATGCCTGGAACAAGAAAGATGTGGACATGAGAACTGGTGGACCCTGAGAGATGGACTTGGCCCCGGTTCATTATCTACTAGATAGGGTTTGATATCCCATGAATTATTCAAACCAAGGAGTTTTACACTCTGTAGAGTGCATATCCTAAACTCTCTCTTTTGAGAAGGTAATTTGCTCTATTCCTCCTAGCCTGTTGATTTTTACATGTTTAATACCCATGAACTGAAGTAGATTAGACTGGAGTTATGTTGTGCTGCAAAGTGGATCCCACTGGGATATCCTCTCTCTGGTTAATTATTGGCCTAACATGTTCCTGAATTCTGAGTTTTAATGGCCTGGCAGTGCATTCAACGTAAACCTTGTTGCATGGGCGCTAAACAGTATGTACAGGGAATGCAGTATCACAAGTAATGCATTCCCTGATGTCCATTTTATGTCTGGGAGTCCAGGTGTTGGAAACAGCTACCCATTTTGGCCAGTTTGCATACATTGCAATGTTTGCATTGATAAAACCCTTTAGATCTTAAAGGTAGCCAGTTTCTGTATGTCGGGGTCAGTGTGGGGTAGCTAGTCTGCTGTGCACTATACAGTCCTCAATGTCCCTGGCTCTACTGAAAACACTCTTGGTTTGATGCCCACTGCCTGTCTTGTCTTGGTGTCACTGCCAAAATGGGCCAGTTTTATAGATGATGTTCCCTATTCTCCCAGTCCATTGCATTCTGTTATGAAGCTAACAGGCGCATTTTCTGGGCTGTCAGTGTGTTTCTCTTTATGGAGCAGCTCTAATCTATCCTGTTTTAAGGCTTGTTGTTTTGTTTTAGCAAGAGTAGCCTCAGTGTAACCCTGTTTAGGAACCTTATTTCTAAGTCCCTACACTGTTTATTAAATGTTTCCAACATGCTGCAGTTTCTGCACAAATGCAACATCTGGCTAAGAGTATTGATTCCCTAAGTCCAGGGTGTGTGCACTGTCCACTCCCAAAACAGAGTTAGTAGCTGTTTCTTTACGGTAACAGCTTGTTTGTACAATTTGGTCTGGAGACCCTGAAAGTTCTAAGTCAAGAAATCTGAGAGTGGAAGGGTCACTGGTGTATGTGAATTTTAAATTCATGTTATTTGGAATTAATCCAAGTAATGAGTTCTGGGATCTTTGTCTTGTCTCCTTCCCAAATACAAAGAAAATTGTCGATGTATCTGTTCCACATCTTAATATATTTGTGAAAAGGATTATTCAGGGGTTTCAAATTGTTAGCTCTTCCCACCCTAGAAACAAGTTTGCATAGCTAGAAGCCATACTGGCTCCCATCGCAGTGCCACAGCATTGTAGATAGACAGTTAGCTACAGACCTGTCTCTAATCTTCCCTTTGTGAGAAAGGTTATTGAGAAGGTGGTGGCCCTTTAACTGGGGCTCATTTACAGACTCACAACATCTACGACTCTCTCAGTCAGATTCCAGGAAAAGGCACAGTACTGAGACTGCCCTGGTTTGGATGCTTAATGGTCTCCTGGTGGCGAGGGATGGAGAGCTGTTTCATCCTTATTTTCCTAGATATCTCAGCTACATTTGACACTGTGGACCATGGGATGCTGTTGGAGTGCCTGTGGGTCTGTTGTGGACTGTCTGGAACAGTCCTCAAATGGTTCCATTCTTTCCTCACTGGCAGGATGCAGTGGGTGGTGTTAGAGACTTTCCTCACCACTGCAACCTGCCATGTGGTCCTGCAGGCTCCATTCTATCCTCCATATTGTTCGTGGTGTATATGCCACCACTAGGGACATTATAAGATGGTATGGGCTGAGTTTTCACTGCTATCGGGACGATACTTAGCTATACCTGTCTTTTTGCCCAAACCACAGGATGCAGTCCGGTGTTCAATAAGTGCATTGCTGAGATCCAAGACTGGATGAGGGCCAATTGGTTGAGGTTGACTCTGGATAAGACTGAAGTACTGGTGGTGGAACCTGGTCACCAAGGGCAAGTGTGCAGTCTGGTGAGGTCTTCCGGCTTGGGCTTGGGGATTCCCAGTTGCTCACCTCAGTCAGCGTGAGTGATCTTGGCGTTGAACTGGACTGTGGCCTAACACTTGAATCTCAGGTGTTGGTCATGGTCCAGAGTGCTTTTACCATCTTAGAAACATCATTAGGATTAAACAACTGATACCCCAGGTGATCTGTTATTGCTATTCCATGTCTTCATGACATCATGGCTCGATTACTGCAGTGCCCTTTACCTGGGGCTATTGGGGTTGATCTCCAACGCCTGCAGCTGGTGCAGAATGTGGCAGCCAGGTTGTTGACTGGTCTTTTGAGATCATGTCACATTACACCTGTGCTGCACTCTTTGCACTGGTTGCCTGTTTGGTGGCTGATCAACTTCAAGGTCGGTTTGCTGACCTACTGTATAAGGCCCTGCATAGACTGGGGCCCGGCTACCTGCAAGACCTCCTACAGCCCTACCACCCAGCCCATCCCCTCCATTTAGCAGACGAGAGACTTCTGGTAATTCCCAGGGTTTGCTTAAAATCTTCACATTTCCATGCCTTTGTTTTATGGCACCAACCCTGTGGAACTCTTTCCTCGTTCTCTGACAGAAATTTCTCAATTGGATGACTTTAAACAGGAGCTGAAGACATTTTATTTAGACAGGCTCTTCTTCCCAGCTGAGTTAGCTAACTTAGAATTAACCTAACTAGAATTATATTTTATTGTCTTTTATGTACATTAATTGTTTACATAATTCTGCTCACTTGTACAGTGCCTTGAGTCAAAATGAAAAGAGCACTTTATTAAATAAAATGATGATAATGATGATGAACTTGTTCAAGTGGTTCACCTCTAAGATCATAAACCAACAAATTGAAATTGTTCTTGGTCCTGAACAAAATCATAAATTTAGTTTTTTAGTATTCAAGACCATCTTATTGGTCAGGAGCCAAGTTTGAAATGAATTAAAATCTGCTTGAACACCACTAACAGCTTCCCTCACATCAGTGTTGTAGCTTACTATAACTGCATCATCAGCAAAAAAATGACCTTAGCCCTAGTACATGTAGAGGGAATAGAATTTAAGAAGAAAGAAAGTGAAAGGGTCCTAAAATGGACCCCTGCGAACTCCACAACTTATAGAAAGGGGACACAATAAACAACATACAACTGATATAATTTGAGATCTCCCAGAAAAATAATCTGAGAACCATTTTATGACATCTGATGAAATAACACTCAATTAAAGCCTCAGCTAGCAGTTTGTGACCAACCAAATCGAAAACCTTGGTGAGATCCAAAAATATTATACTCTTCCAGAAAAGTGGATACCTGATCCAATATTATTAGAAACATAGAAACATAGAAACATAGATTTTGACAGATAAGGACCGCTTGGCCCATCCAGTCTGCCCATTTCCTACCTATTGGATAAGCTGCAGATCCTAGTTAACCAGCAGCCTACTTCTTCCTACCCCAGCCCCTAGAATTGCCTTATGACTGTCCCATGCATGCTTGAATTCCACCACTGTTTTGACTCCACAACCTCCTCTTCTTTTAAAAGTTTTGATAAGGGTGCCCATGAAGAAATGGTACAATAGTTAGATACTATATCCTTGCTGCCACCTTTATGGATGAGCTTAACATTGGCCACTTTCCATTTTTCAGGAAATACTGTATGCCAAATCTTAGAGAATGATTGAAAAGTAATGATATTGGTTTTGCCAACTCAGTAATAACCAATTTAAGAATTTTATAGTCCAATCCATCAAAGCCAGTATTAGGCCACAGGTTGAATTTTTTTTATATTGCCTTTTTCCATATTTTTCCATTTTCCCCTTACACCCCTACCCTCACGGCATGAATGTACATGTGTGGAGGCACGTGCACATCATGTAACCACAATTCTGTGTCTCCTGTGATCCAGCGCTGCCCTCCAGCCTCAACTAGGGGACAGCCAAGGAGCAGGACGACAACTCTTCCCTCCTGGGAAAGGAGAGCAGTCCTTCAGAGCTTGATCCTCTCCTCCCTGCCAACCCCTGGCAACCAGAGCTCACTCCGAACTCAGGTCGCCAGCGTGGGCGAGGTGTGGCAGTTGACTTTCTTAATATAATCTACCACAATATTTGGAGAAATAGTATGAAAATAAACTTTTGGATGAACAGCTCCCTCTATAATCATATTATTCAGTTCAGACATTTCCAAACTAGGTTCCATCCTAAATTTCTCTGGATTATCAAAATAAGCATTAAATATCTCAGCAATCAATTTTGGGTCACTGATTGATACTTGTTCATTATTTAGAGCGAAATGTTTGACTTATACTCCCTCCCCAAAGGGGAGTTAAGTGAGTCCAGAACTTCCTGGAATTACCAAAATCAATTAATTTTTTTTTCTGTAAAATTGGATTTGGCTGACCTTACTTCAGTTTTACATTTATTTCATGAAAATGTGAACTCAATTAAAGTGATTTATTGACAGTCCAAATGCCTTTTCACATAGTATGCCATTGCCACCCATGCTTGAGATGTTGAAGCTGCAATTTGTTTCCTAATAAAAATCTGTCAGTCATTTCTTTATGTTTTATCAGCACTTTGTTTCTGCCCACCCTCCAGTTTTCTGTGTGCAGCCACACCCCAGAATGATGTAATGCAAGGAATCTGTCAGTGTTTATAACAGCACCAAGAATTCTGGTAAATTATAATGTTGATGTAAATGTTAGTTACTGAGAGGAGCAGTCCCTTATTTTGGTGGTGGTGATTGCACCTAATATGTAGATGTACATACTGTAGCAAGGCATTGTGAGTACAATAAGAAGTTTTTCCAATTCCCTTACTGTGAGGTGCAGTCTCATATTTCTGCAGTGGCTTCAACAATGAAAGCTCTCATATGTTTACTTGCAAAACAAGGCACTGTGCATATAGTATCTAGCTGACAAGATTTCTATACCGAGAGATGTAGACTCCTATGTCGGTAGTGTAGATGTCTGCACACTACGACTGGCCAACAGAGGTCTCCATTGCAAACAACTTTTGTTTCCCATGCATGATGTCATGCTTGGGGTCACAGCACTAAGAAAAAAATGGGAGGGTTATGCAAATGAAGCACAGCATGGAAATAAAAGCATTTATTTAATGGAAAACAGCACTTTTTGGCAGTTTGAATAGTAGGAGACTGAATCATAATTCCTACAGGTTACTATGCCCATTTGCTATGGCAGTCTTCCATAAATCACTTTAACAATTGCGGGTCCCTAGTAGCCCAATAACTTTCCAAACCTTATCTCTCCTTTTCATTAGATTTAAGATTTCAGAGGTAACCCATTCCTTTTAGATGCTCTGATTCTCATTTTCTTCTTGGATATGATCTGTCACAGATATTATTGAATAAATAGCAGAACTTATCCAAAGCTACACTTAAATCAAATTGACTCCAAAAAGGCCAGTCAGCTTCAGCAAAACAGATTTCAGATGATCAGTATTAAGTGGATTAAGATTTCTGGTGTAAATATTTACTGGCAGTAGTCCAGCTCTCTTAGCAGACCAATCGCAGAAGATTGGTGAGTGGTCACTCTACATATCAGGAAGTACTACAGAGATAACTACCCTCGATGGATGAAAGACCACCAGCCAATCCAATATGGTACCTTGTCCAATTTTATAACTGGGTCTGGTAACTTCATTAATTCACATGGACACGCTAATAAAGGTTGCCAACTCCAGACTTGGCCTGCTATACAGTACAGGAGTGCCTTCCCCCTGAAGTCAAGAAACTGCTGGTGAGGAGCTACATCCTCAGCCTCCTTGATTATAGTCTTGTGGTTTATGGTGTGGCATGTGATAAAGTGCTAGATAGGGTTAGATGCTTGCTAAACAGAACATGCTGATATGTGCTCAATACAAGGTCTGATTCACGTACATGCTCATTATATAACAGTCTAGGCTGGCTTAACCTGGACTCCCATTTGCAATACAACACCTTTGCCACTGGAAAAAGCCCTACTGGGACTGTCATCCCCAGAGTCCAAGCTACGATGACCCTTTTACCCACATACCCTGCCAGGGGTCTTGAACAACACTCCTGGTCCTTCCTCATAGAAAAGCCACCCTGGGTCAAGCCTACTTCTCCTTTAGATTCTCAAAATTCTGGAACTCCCTTGCCCCATCCCTTGGAGTCACTGACTCCTTCCTATCTTTAAAACCATTCTACTTTTCTCGCTCATTCCCCCAACCCCTGTGCTTGCAATTGTTGACTCCTTAACCCTCTCTACCCTGCCCAATTTGATGTCTGAGCCACTAAGCTCTGTTCCTCACTCTGTTGTTTGCTTGTTTCACTGTTTTTCTTTCATTTATGTTATGCCTGCACTGTTTCACATTTCTCTTGCATAATTTCAAAATATGTACTCAGTTTATCTGCCTGAATCTCATATTGCACTGTGTATACTTTAATTGTTAAATGTATATTTGTTGTCACTCCTTTGTAACACATTTGTACCTTGAATCTAGACCCTTTGAAAATAGTTTCAGAAGAAAGAAAGAAAGAAAGAAAAGAAAGAAAGAAAGAAAGAAAGAAAGAAAGAATTGTTGGACACCGATTTCCTGAAATAAATCCCACGCTAAGGATAGTTACTCACCCCCGGTTAATATTAAAATCTCCAGCTAATATTCATTTCATAATTAGTGGGCAGGGATTTTTAAAGGCAGAGACAGTTTCTGGACTGGCTTCACTCCAAGCCTAGGGCAGATATATGGAGCTAATTGTTAGGCACTTCCAGTGCCTAAAATAATATCAACTGATGTAAATTGCAGTCACTAGTGACTGAGTGAAAGGGGTGCTCTTTGGTCTGAAGTCTAGAAATCACATAAATGATGTACCACCTCCCTTTCCCTACTCTATCATGCCTGAAGGATGAGTAACTATTAAGATTTATATCATTGTCCACTGCCTTATTACTTAACTATGTCTCAGAAAGGGCAATGACATCAAACCTGTTCTCTTCAACCCAAGCCTCAAACTGTACCCATTGGGCAAGAAGGATCTGAATATCAATTTGAACAATCTTCAGAGTATTTGAAAATCTGTTGAGCGATTGGACATCTACAGGAAAATCCTGATTATTGGGGCCTGGGTGAGGGTGTACTGAGCTGGAAATAAGTAAGAGCATCATCAACAACCACTTAACTCTCATTTAATGTAGAACTCCCTTTCTTTCCTAATTTTAATAAAAGCAGTTGAGGATCCTAACAATCAATAGTCAAATGATTTAAAATAATTAACATCCAAGACAAAAGAGATAATGACAACGTCATTCAAGAAATATAGAAACAACCAAATCATACATTACTGCACCAGTACCTCCTGTTGAAAACACACATCATAATGATTAATTTCATGGGGAGATTGGGAATGCCCTCCTTGTTTAAGGAACAGCATGTACATTCTGGAAATAGAATTAACATAAATAAAATAGAATTAAACATTGTACTCCACTTTGTCTGCCACATAGCTGCAAAGTCTAAACCTCTTATGTACTAAATAGTAGTTGAGTACACCTGCTAAAACTGCTAAAACTAACACATGAACCTGCAAACAGGAGAGTACTGCCACCAAACCCGTGTAGTAGTGTCCATGATCAATTACTACAGGTCAAACTTACCTTCTCACTTCACAGCAAAGCTACTACAGTTCCCAAACTGGGCTGATACCACCAGTTGTTACCCAAATATACCAAGGAATAACTGATATAACAATGAAAAGTGAAGACACCACTTCAGTCTTTGGCTGAAAGTTCAGACCAAGTATATCATTTAGAAATGCTGATGTTATTCTAAAACAAATTGGTATACCTTTTCAGCAGTTAAATTGTAATGGATTTCTCTGGATTGCTAAGTGAATAAGGAAGCGTGTTATAACTCCAAGGAGTGGAATTTCACTCTGGCCAGGACTGACCAACTGTAACATCTGAAAATACTGAAAACTTAATAAAAACTTTAAAAATTTAAAAGAAAGAAAAAAATGCAGTGCTCCCACCCAGAAAAGATTACAGTCATCTTGAAATAAGTTCTGTACAACCTCCTAGGATGCAATACCTACCCACCTCCTCACCATGGTAACCCACATGTGGACCCACATGCTGGCTTGATAGTACCACTAAGCAGCGTACTAGTTCTAACAAAATGGTATCAGAAAAAGATTCAAACAGCATAAACACAACTTTATTATTATTTTTGTTTACAATTTTGGTCAGAAAGGCATACTAAGCCAAGGCTTGTTTTCTGGTGCATCCTGGGAGCACAGGGAAGTTTATCATGGTCACACAGTGTGCAAGTGGTGGCTGTGGGATTCAAACTCAGTTCTTCAGGTTTACAGCTCAGTGCTCTTAATCACTATGCTACACTGCCACAGCTATACTTCAGAAAAAGGGTTAGCCATGAATTGATGTAGAGTACATACCTCTCATCTGTCACACATTATGAGGTACAGTATGTCACTCATTTTACCTCTCAGAAATCCTTTTCCCATATGGAGAAGGTGATATTCCACATTTCTCACTGAGACTTTAAAGCAGAAAGTCATAATAATCTATTATGTGCAGTTATCAGCAAACATTATGAACATTAGTGCACTGCTAGCCATAGTGCTCTGACCTTGCAGTGCCATGACTTGATGATATGTCACACATTTTGTTAATTTGTCACACATCATGTCACACACTTCAGTGAAGAAAGGTTGAAAGGTATGACAGTACAGTCAGCTGGTCTTCCAGTGACCTCATAGCCAGGCTATCCTGAATCACATGTGGCTGCTCTTCAGTTCCTCCAGGGGCTGACAAATAAAACTTTCACTGCGCTGCAACTAAGTCCCTTCCAGGCACAGCCACAATGCTCACCACAGGCTGTAGTTATGTTTCTTCTCTGGCTCAGCCCTTAAAGACAGTCTACCCCCACTCCACGGTGCACAATACAGTGTAGTACTTCAGCCTTCCTATATTCAGGGCGCCTCCTCTCCTCACTTGTGCCTATACTATGCCCTCCAAATAGTATAAGTGAGCTCCCAGAGTGTTGCTGGGTATTCAGGCATGGAAGTGACATAGGATGGATGTTGTTGCACATAGTTGGATGGCAGTGGTGCACATTGAGCAGCAGTGCAATGATGCTAGAACATAGAATCTGTCTACAGAAAAGGACCGTAGGCCCATCCAGTGTATACGATTTTCCTGCCTATTAATACCTTTTGTCAATAACATTTTACTATGTACCATTCCTCTCAAGTAACTTCAAACAAAACTTTAAATAAATGCACTAAGCATAAGAAAAACTATAAATTCATATAGCTATATAATAATGCACCCACATCAAAAGAAAATAACACATGTATAACAGAAATTCTTAAACAGCTAGAATATTACCTTTACTGTAAACCCAAATAATCTCTAAAGAGCCATAAAACCATATCTGTAATTAATGAAGTATATCTCTACCAATTGTTTATGTATTTTCTCCTTCTAGATAAGAACAGAAGGAAAAGCATTGAAGAGTATACATAGATACATAGATACATAGACAGTGTCAGCAGATAAGGGCCTATGGCACACCTAGTCTGCCCATTTGAGCTTGTAAGTTCAGTTTGTTTTCCTAGAAGTCTATTTCCTTACCCTGACCTCTAGAATTCCTTTATCTATCCCATGCATTCTTAAATCCGTGATTGTTTCAGCTCCACCACTTCCTCTGGCAGGGTGTTCCACTTGTCCACCACCGTTCTGTGAAGAAATTCTTTCATGTTTCCTCTGAATCATCCCCTCCAACTTCATCCCATGCCCTCTGGAGGTTAAGGAGTATGAAGGTTAAGCACATAGAAACCATAGGAAGAGAGGATTTGGTGAAAGATGTATCTTGTTTTGATCACCCTACTACATCTTAGTTCCAGTGCATCTCTACAGAGCATTTGACTAATTAGTTACCTCAAAGACATAACAATATAACCCATAAAGGAGACTTGATGATGCAAAATACTGGACTAAAGAGCAACAATACATAATCATTTCAGCTGCAGTGAAAATATTACTCTTGAATTATAGCTTGAAGATAGGGCCCCTCTATAAATGAATGAGAAGGTGAACATTTGGAGATGTTAAAATTTGCAAGGCTGGCTCATTTGATGGTTGGCCAAAATAATAAGTTTATGGTTACATGGGGTACTGTCTATAAGTCCTTATCTTCAGGAATTGCCTATTACTACCTACTAAGTGTATGTACAAAAAGCTAGTTTCTGCTCTGATTAATAAAAATATTAGCATACTGGTTAAATCTACTTTTCTAGGTACAGTATCTTATATGCTGTGCACCATGAGTTTTATTTTCTTGATCCTACACCTTGCCAGATCAACAACGCTATTTCAAAGCCAAATATGGCACCAATGTTTTCCCTGGAGAAAACGAAATGAAAACCTTTATAAAATATAAACATTTAGAAATAACTAGAACATTTTACCAACAAATAAAACTGGAAGATGCCTACAATCTTTTATAAGAAAAGAGGCAAGGTAAAATTGTTTGCCCAATTTCATTGCCCTGCTGCTTTAAAATGAATAGTTAGCAATAATTACTGAATGAGTGAAACCCTGAACCCAATGCCATGTAACTGTAAAGAAAAGGAAATCTCCACCATGGCATTTGTAAACTCCTGACCAGCTGGCCAAATCCAGTAAATGCTTTCCCAACTATTTTCCAGGCTGCCAGATGTGAGTTAATTCCTGCATTTACTCACAGTTCCCAAACCAGGAGATCTCCGTTGCTGTGCAGGGGCTTGATATTACAGCTCAGCTCTTTGGCAAGTGTCCAGTTTCTTCAATCTCTCACTCTCTCTCACTTCTTTTACAGTTAAATTTTTTATTCAAATTTTCCAATAAGATAGAAAACTTCCAACCATACAATGCTTAAAGGCATAGCAGAGACAACATAATAGAATTGAGAGTGGCATAACAGTTATAAGTGTACAATGGATTAATATGTATAAAGAAGCGTGAGGAAACAATATGAGTCAAGAAGCAATTATGTTATTAAAGGTGTAAAAGTCCATATTGAAATCCTAGGTTATAAAAAGAAGGTCTAGAACAAAATTAATAGCCTAGTAATCTGATATAGCTCTGTGGAAACATATTCTTACAGTACAGCATGGAAGGAAAGAAAAAAGAAAAATATGCAAAAGGCTAAGTTAGCAAAGTAACACTAACAAAGAGAGATATCATCATTCTAGCTGTCCTAAATTGAAAGAAATATAAACATATCATATATAATTGCACAATGTTTGTCACTAGTTACTGATTGTATCTAAGTAATTAAAATAGTCCTGCCAACACAGTTCATACACACCTTGCCAGTTCATAGCAGCATAAGTAAGTCGTTCATGAGAAGCGTGCTGTGTTTGATTTTGAAGGATATCTGAGAGGTTAGGTATGGTAGTAGTTTTCCAGTGTATTAGAATGAGACACTTTACTTGGAGAAATAATAGGCGTCATCTATATTGAGCTGTAGATAGAGTATGGTTGGAGGAAATAATGATACCCAAAAGAAAATATTTAGGGTCAAAACAAAGTTATATCCTACAACCTTGGATCGAATAAGTAGACAGGTTGCCAGAGTTTATATATAGGGCACAGTGCCATAAAATATGAAGCAAGTCTGCATTTGGGAATTACACTGCCAACAATGGTTGTTGTTCAAGAAACCCATACAATGTAATACAAATGGAGTCCTATACAATATATGGAGAATTTTAGTTTGAATAAGTGAGCTGCGAGCATCTTTAAAGGTTTTATGACAAGAAAGTCAGTATTTATTCCATTGTAAATCAGTTATATTGTATTTTAAAAGCACACTCCATTTGTTTTTGATGCAAGAGATTGATCAGGTAGATTATCTCTAATATCCTGTTATATTCTACTAGTCAGATTGGATGGTGTGTTGACCTACTGAAATATGATAATCAAAAAGGGTTGTTTGGATAAATGTTGTAGGAGAGTTGCACTGGCGAAGCATAGTTGTAGGTATTTCCAAAAATCATGTTTAGGTATTTACCATTTAACACACAGTTCAGAGAATTAACTTAAAATAGGGTATTTTTTCTAAAATATCCCCAAGAAAATATACCTTTATTTTTCCATGTACTGCAAAATATTGGATGCTTCTCAAGAGAGATATCACAGTTGCCCCATATGGGAACATAAAATGGGAGGTTGGATTGGATTTTAACCATTTATAAATTTTGTGCCAGTAGTGGACCGATGGGGCAACAGTGGGATGACTTTTAATTTAGAAGGTAAGGAGTTGTAGATGAAAGAAGTGGGTATGTTTCCGGTGCTAGAGCAGCTTCTATTTCTACCTCTTAATGGAGTCTTAGCTGTTGGTTTGCAAAACCAACTGATAGTTTCAAGCTGTGCAGAGGCCCACAGGTAAGCTGGAAACCAGAGTCAAAGCCTCTCCTGGACCAGTGTGATCCAAAGTTTATTCGGCTAAATGTTGGTACTTTGCCCTCCCAGATAAAATTGCTGATTAATTTATCTATTTTAACTAAGGAAGTGGGAGAGAGACTTAGGGGATGTTAGTGTAAAGATGGAGTATCTTAGATGTTATTGACATTTTGATTAGCTGATATTTTTCCAGGAATGAGAATTAAGTAATTTCCACTTATCTAAGATAGTTTAGATATTAGCTAGCAAAGGGGTTAGGTTCACTTTCCAAATTTTCCTGAAGTTTGGGGTGATTTTATACCAAGATATATAATGCCCGTGGAGCCCCAATGGAAACCTAACAGTGTATTCATAAAGGATCTGCAAAGAGTATTCAAGGGTAGTGTTTCAGATTTGTTGTAATTTAAGGCTAACCCTGAGAGTTCAGTAAACTGATTAAATAAGTCGATCAGAGGTTGACCAGCTTCCTCAAGGTTCTCTACCAAAATTAGAAGGTTGTCTGCATAGGACAGTGATGTATAATTGGAATTACCTAAGGGATCCCTTTAATATCATTGGTTTGGTGGAGATAGGCAGTCAGGGGTTCCATGGCTAAGATAAATAGTGAGGGTGATGGAGGACAACCTTGTCTAGTCCCTCTTGTTAAGTGAAAAGGTAGGGAAAGGGAGGAGTTAGTTAAAGTTCTAGCTGAGGAAGAGATAATAATAGTCTAATCCAGGAGCAGAAGCTATCAGTTATGCGAATGAAGCAAAACCTGGTGTAAGTATTTCCAGTTTAGAGAATCAAGGCTTTTCAAAGTCAATAGCAATTGCAGCTGCTGGAGAATTATGGGATTTAGCTTTGTATATTAGGTTGAGTAAGAACGTAGATGGTCTGCACCTGTTCTATTTTTACAAAACCAGCCTGTGATCGATGAACTAGTTTAGAGATTAAGGGATCCAAATGCAAAGTTAAGAGTTTCACGATTATTTTACCATCAGTATTTAACAATGAAATTGGCCTATAACTAGTAGGATGGGAGGGTCTTTATCTTTTTAGGGATACAGTGATAACTGCCTTAGTCATAGTGGAGGGAGTTTCCCAAGCTGAACAGATTCCTTAAATACTTTGTAAAGTAAAGGCAAAGTATGTCCGAAAGTGGTTTATAGAAGTCGATGAGAAATCCGGCTATCCCCAGGTGATTTACCAGTCTTTAAGGAAGTTAGTGCATTTTGAATTTCATGTATGTAAGGGTTTATCCAGAAGTTCCATATCTTGGTTAAAGAATGAGAGAGATGAATTTTATCCAGAAAGTTCTGTATAGGATTGTTGGGAATTGGCTTAGAGGATGCATATAACTTCTTATAGAAAATGTCATAATGTGATTAATGGCAGGGTTATCAGTATGGATGTGACCAGGTGATCTTTGAGGCCTGTACTATTTCTCTCCATTTGTTGAGCTTTAAGCTGGTAAGCTAACAGTTTGCCGCATTTGTCACCTTGTTCCCAAAACTTATGCTTCAGCTTAAGCGGGCTAGTTCAGATTTATGAGAATAAGCTCATTAATTTTTATCCTGAGTTTTAATATTTCTAAATGAAGGGGAGTTAGGGTTAGGATTGGGCATGCTGAAATATTGACTTTCTTTATTCTTTAATTGTTTTCAGGTCAGCAAGTTGTTGCTCTCTAAGTTTTTCCGATGGGCTACATAGCTTATAATTTTCCCACAAATAGTAGCTTTAAGAGCTTCCCCAAGTTGTGGATGCAGAGTATCAAAGGGTTATTATATGAGAGAAAATATGGTATTTGTAATCTTATCCATGGTAAAATTCTGGGTCCTTAAGTAATAATGGGTCCAACCTCCATGAAGGAGATTTAGAAGATGGGAGGCCCCAAAGCAAATGTTTAATCTTTGTGGGGACCTCATATCAAACTTTTCTCCAACAAAGACCACCTTCTGCCATGCACTACATACAAGGTATGTCAATGGGAACCAATAAGCATAATTCCACGGACCACTATGCCCAATCTGGCACATTGTTTACTTGCGAAGCTTCAAGCACTCAGCTCTCCAGAGAACTTTCAACTATTGACACTACTCTGCAATATAGCAGGTCACCAACGTTACCTTAGCGCTAAGAGGCACAAGCGCCTAACAAACTAGTCTATAAAATGCTTAAAACCTCTCTCCTGAGAATTTTCTAATGCTCCTTCGGATCTCTGGTAACATACACCCCAACCCAGGGCCAGCAGGGCAAACTACACCCCAATCAGAGGAGGGTCCCTCATACTCGCATCAATCAATGTCTGTAGCCTCCTCAGCAAACTTGATAATCTCCAAACATGGGTTCAGCATCACAACCTTGACATCCTCTCTGTGGTCGAAACATGGCTAAACCCTGAGATACCTGACACTGCGTCACAATCCCTGGATACTCTATCTTCAGGCAGGATAGAATTGCAAAATGAGGAGGGGCTGTGCCATCTATCTGAGGAATACTTTCATGGGTCATGTCATTCCTTTCAATAGCCCAGACTCCCCCTCTCAGGTCCTCACCATCAAAGTTCTCCTCAGAGCCCATAATTAGCATCATACTATAGCCTCAGTGTATCTACCCCTAAGGATCAGACTAGAGGCTTCACTAGCGTCATGGATTGTCTAAGGGGCCTACACAATAACTCTGAGACTATAATTCTGGGTGATTTTGACATAAATTGGCTCCTGCTGAAAGCCTGCACCTACAAAGATGCTGTCTCAGCACAGCACCTCACACAGCTTGTCCCCCAGGGTGCAACTATAGGACTGGGACCTACACCCTGCTAGACTGGGTCCTGTCTAACCGCCCAGAATGTATCTCAAAGGTCTCAGTACTCCCAGACACTGTAAGTGACCTCTCACCTGTTATCTGCTCCTGGGCCAACAATTCACCAAGGCCCCCCAAGGTAATTCACACCAGGGTACTAAAACAGGGCACCTCCAACTGCGAAAATGCCATCTAAACAGGCTGGACTGGGCTATAATTGACACATTAAATGACACAGACAAAGCCTTGGAACTCTTCATCAACCGCTTTACTGCTGCCTGTGATACTTATACTCCACTCAAACAGATGAAGGTCAAAGGCAGACCCAACCCATGGATCACCTCTGAACTCATAACACAGCTCAAACTACAGGACCACCTCTGGCACTGTGCTTGTGCCTCATCCACACAAGGCATCTACAAAAAATACAAAACCGCAAGAAATAATTGCACTGCATCTCGGAATGCCAAAAGCAAATATTTCAGGAGTCACTGACCAACTCCTGGGTGACGGAAAAAATTCTGGAATAATATGAAAGACCTCACAGGCAAGGATCCTAAAACACCTCCACAATGCTCAACATTGATGGTACACCTATGCAGGACCTTGGCATTATCGCCAACACCTTTAATAATGCATTCTCAAACCTCGGCAGTGTCCTCTCACCTGACTTCTTCAACGCCCCTTCCTCAAGCACCCCTATGGTATGACATCCCATGTACACACGGCTCCACAGTTTTCCTTCAAGGAGGTCCCTATGCACATAGCCAGATCCATATTCACAAGACCATCTGCAAAGCTAGGTGCAGTGGCGATGCACTTGACCTGAAGCTGATTGTGCTAGTCCTAGATGATATCCTTGAACCCTGACTAAGGTCTTCAACCTCTCACTAAGATTGGGTCAATTCCATCACTCTGGAAACGAGCGACTATAACACCAGTCCATAAAAGTGGAGACAAGTCACTGCACACCAACTACAGGCCTATCTCCATCCTCCCCTTATCCAAAGCACTTGAATGTATAGTCTCGGACCAGCTAGTCGAGTACCTGGACAAGTATGACATCCAATGCCCGAACAGCACGGCTTCAGAAAGGGCATAGTACCACCACCGCACTGCTGGAATTTACAGGACTCATAAATACCAATCTTGACCACAAGGTAACTGTGTGAGGGCAGTATTCATCGAACTTACTAAGGCCTATGATACCGTTAACCACCCACTTCTACTTAGGCAGATGTCAACCATCGGGCTCTCCAATGACGCATTGCCCTGATTTGCTAGCTACCTCGGGAAGGGTCTAGTATGTTAGAATTGCCGGTGTCACCTCCGATGTAAAATCAGTCCTTTCCGAGTTCCGCGAGGGGTCTATACTTGGCCCTTTACTCGTCTCTCTTTTCCTGAATAACCTCCCTAGTGTTTGCCACCAGAAAATACTACTCTCATCAAACGATGCAACCCTGTTTACTAATCATCATGACATCAAACACCTTAAAGTCAGTTGCAGAGAGACTTTAGTCATGTTGAAGAATGGTTCAAATCTCAAGCTCGTCTTAAATTATACCAAAACTAAGGTCATGACTTTCTGCAACACACGAAGAGTACAAATCTCAGTCCCTCACCATTAAGAACCAGTCTGGGACTTCACTCGAACATGCGCCAAAGTTTGAATATCTTGGCATCATACTGGACAGCTCCTCTCCTATGCACAGCACACCGACAACAGCAAAGGCCACCAACATATGAATCAGCCTGCTCCACAGGCACAAACACTGCACGACTGTGGATGCCCTTAGACAGGTTATCTACAGCTCTGTCACCTCCATCATTGACTACAGTCTAGCTATCTACAGCTCTGCTTTCCCTACTGCACGCCGCAGAATATAGGTGTCACTCAACAAAGCCTGCAGGCTCCTAACTGCACTGCCCCCAAACTCACACCTGTGACCTGTACACACAGGCGGTTGGCTTCCACTTCAAAGTGGAATTCAATATCATACATGCCTGATCTCCAAGAAGGTTCTCTTGGGTCTCATGCTGCCAGGTGTTCAAAGTCTCCTCATTGCGTACAGTAGTACCCAACATACACGTAGTGCTCAACATCAAACCTTCCAGGTCCTAGATGCAGGACAACAATTGGCCAAAGGCCATTCACCATACAGCTCCCCAGTGGTACAATACCTTCAACAATGAAGTACTTACACCTGAAACACTGGGACCCTTTAAAAGGCAACTCCACTATACCTAACATCAACCACGCAATGTGACTGCTTCTCCTAGTGGCAGCCTCCTCTCTCACCAGTCTAAGGTGACCTGTTACCTCCCCAGCATCCCCCTGTCACATGCTTCCTCCTCCCACCCTACCCTTCCCACCACCACCTGCCTTACCCTCCACCTCCCCTCTTGTAGGCATTTTCAGATTTTCAGGTCCCCTACCCCTACCTACTCTGCACTTATGCTACCCATTCATCACCCTCTGACAATGGCCCTTCAGCCTGCCCACCCCTTTCCTTAACCCTACAATCACTATCTGTTCTATATAATGTTGTCTGCACTGAAATGTCTTGCACTCATAAACTGGCTCATTATGTCTCTCCATTATGTACATTAAATTTAAAGCCTTGCCTTCGCTGTGTATACCTGTAACTATGATCTACCTCTGTATGTATGTTTTCCCTCCATCCTTTTACGTGGAACCTTTGTAAACGAGCAGCAATTGCTCAAAGGTATTTGTAATCCTAGAGATTAATAAATTAAAAATAAAATAAAAACTTAACAGGGAATGATCCAATATCATTATAGGTAAAATAGAAGATTCAATTACTTTTTCAGTAATGGATGGTGATGAGAACCAATAGTTAATCCTGCTATAAGATTTATGTAATGAAGAGCAAAATGTATGTTCTCGGTCTCTGGGATGGAAGAGTCTCCAAGGTCTGACAAACCAAAGTCCCTCATAAGTAAGAGAGAGCATTGATACTTCTGGGGTGTGCATCCAAAGATGTATTGCTTCTGTCCAGATATCGTCTATTGCCAGATTAAAGTCACCACCCATCAATATAGGATAATTATTTAGATTATTTGAAATGATTTGTTGAGCTAGGTTATGAAAGAACTCAGGGTTGTCAGAGTTCAGAGCGAAACATTAAAAAAAGTTAAAGGATCTGAAGAAGTGTTGAATGCAGCAATCACCCACCTGCCTTCTGTATCACAAATGGATTTTATAAGAGACCATTTGAGGTTCTTGTGGATTAATACTGCAACACCTCGTTTTTAGAGGAAAATGATGATGCATATATGTGACTGACCCAATCACATTTGAGCTTGTCAACATCCTCCGCTAATATAGTTTCTTGTAAAATACAATCTTTGCTTTATGTTTTTGAGATGATTTAATACTTGCTTGTGTTTGCAAGGTGCATTGAGTCCTTAACATTCCAGGTATATATTAGTAAATCAGACATAGCAATAATACAAGAGGGGTGGAGAGGCAACCAGGAAGAAGGGACTCAACTTAGCAAATGGAAGGAAAATAAATAACTGAGCAGAGGACATCAGAGACCCAACATTGATTGTTACGCTAGATATAAAAGCCTGAATAGGTAAGAGTAGCCAGGACCAAAAATTTTAGTGACAAGAAAGTTAAATAATAACAGTTATCATGTCTTTCTGACTTATAATCTGTAAAGGTAACATGTAAAACTTTAACAGTTCTTACCTATTAATAAGTTGTAATAACACAATGACAACACCTTAGATGTGTGGGCGATATGAGTCAATACAGTAAAATAGAGACTCTTTCACATCACATCAGGGCAGGCATAAACACAAACTAACCTGTAAGATGTAGACAACGGGTTATAATTTATCTATGGCTCTACGCTTCTAGAGTCACTTGAGGTGAGTACTACTAAAATAGCAAGAGAAAAAATAATACAGACTTCAGAGAGAACCAATATCACATCTTCACCTAAGATGGACCAATAGAGAGGAAAGATAAATGAAGGGATATTAATTCCAGGTTTTAAAGTGACACAAAGAAAAATAATGTGCCAGCTTTATAGTTAACCAATTATTACCTGGTTATAGGAAACATATAAGTCACCTTTTCTGCATATACAGAGTTACCTGTGTATCTGGTATGAAAAAATGTTGGTTATGTCCGAAGAAGAAGGTTACGAATGAACTAAGGGGACTCTAAGACTTTAGAAAAGTTTGAGTCTTAGGTGGATGGATAATTCAGTTTGGTAGAATGGGAAGCAGGAATTAAATCCATGGCAACCCTAATGTGTTTAAAGGGTGTAACATATTTGGTGCATCAGACTGGACTATAAGAACGAACAAAATTTGGTATGGATATAATTTCAGCATAGCCAGTTTATGTAGTTGTAATTTAAATATTCAGAAGGAATGTGCATGCCAATTAATGATCAGGCTTTGAGGCAAATGGTGCCACCTAGAAAGAAACCTAAAACTGAATGTTATATGCATCATTGTTCAAAATTGCCTGGTTAAGGATAGATCTTGGGGTAACTGGGTCTATAGAGATAAGCCCTGCAAGCCCAATAATGATGGATATTGCACAAGTTATATAATGACCTTCTATTATATAGGCTTGATCAATGATTACAACAGTATAAATACTATGTTATTGAATAGGCTAACTAGGTAATGTGTACCAGGTAGCTCGAAAATAGCCTGCGTCATATTTAAGAAATTTTAGATTCCCATAAAAGTAGCCTCAAGTATATTGTTATTTGATGTAAAAATAAAATGTAAGGAAAATAATTATAAATAACTTGCTACAGAAAGATGGTCTGTGAGAAATACTGCATCAGATTTTAAAATGAAGCTGTTTGAGGCACCAGACAGTTACCTTTATAAGTGAAAAATAAAAATAGAAAGGTAAAGGAAGAAAAAACAAGAAGAATATTGTTGCCGAGAAGATTTAATTATGATCCCCAAATATATTGTATATATGTAGGAAGTAAAGGAGTAAGGCATGAAATAATGACAGCCAAAAGAAATTGATCAGAATTTGTTCATCCATTTCGATGTACTGCCTTAAAAAGTACAGTAATGCTGGGAGCAAAAGTAGTATGTGGAAGTAGAAAAAAAAAAAAAAAATATGCAGAAGGGTGAGTTATAATGTATCCATGGCATTGTTAAAGCTAAATGGTTAACAAGTATATTAACTGGCCATTTATCAGTTTTACATCACACAAGCAAAAAGGAGAATCAAGTTGTCTTAATCCTGTGAGACATATTTGGAGTTACAGAGGTTTTATTTTTGAATTTACTCTTTCATTTCTTTTCAGGTGGTTCCATGGCTTTCATCGGTGAGCTGGCGACTATTTCAGCCCAGAAAGAGTCTGCAGACATGATTCCAGTTTCTAAATTGGGAGTAATGATGGATCGTGGTGCCAATTTGTCTGAAGAAGCTCTTCCTGAGATGAGTGACAGACATTGGACGGAGTAAATTTGTTGCTCAGTGGGATGGGAGAGCTGAAATGTGATATGCAGCTAGGAGAACCAGACTGACCACGAGCTTCCTCCATGGCACAGCAGCTATTTCTTGTGGACCAAGTTCCCAAAGCGGCCTTTTTCTTGAATATGGGCGATTGTCGGTGCAATGACAGCAGCATTGGATAGCACAAAGAGAGTCGAGTGATCCTTTAAGCAGGGGCATTCACTCCGGAGGGTTGATTCGAGATGCCACTGAGAAAGGTGAAAGCACCCTGTTGTAAGTTGTTTAAGTAAGCTGACAGAGCTTTAGGGAGTTGAAATCTTTATGTGTGTTGTTTATATAAAGTCTCATTACAGAGGTTCCTGAGTGTGAATTTTATACCCATTTGATGGAGGTCTGTTTAACTGGTGCATACACTCATCTTTTGTTGATACATCCTTAGAGAAGTCTCTGTTAATGTAAATGCAATAGTCTTGCTGGGTAAAGGTGCCGAGCTCTCTTGCTCTTTAGTATTAATTAGTTGTGTGCAAAGTTTAAAACCTTGCAAGGATCGATCTAGGCTTCTGATTAGGGCCAGGTCTGGGGCCTAAGGACAACTGCGATCATTCTATTATTGAGCCATGGTCAAAGGTAGTCACAGAATATTTGGTAGTGCTTGTAAAAGAAATGAATTTTCTATCTTTGAGCTCTCTCGCCGGGAAATCAAGAAAATGCAAATTATTTCTGCAGTTCGATTCTCGATGTCATCAACTTGGTCTGTAGCTGTTTAATAACATGATCTTGTTCCCTCATGGTGGCCTGTAATGCATGCACTGAGTTTTCATTTTGTATGAGTTTCGATTCGGTGGCTGAGAGTCAGGAATTAATCATATTCAGAGTAACAGTATTTTGCTGTGTTGCTACTTTTAAATCATTCATGTCAGAAATGAGTTGTTGGAACATAGCTTCCACTCTGGAGAAGAAGGAAGAATGCAGTGTAGATTCAGCCATAGTTGCAGGCCTCCAGGGAGATAGACTGGCAGTACCAGAGGAGAGAGGCTGTTATATAGATTAGAAATAGGAAATAACTCACAGGCAAGATGTAGTAGTGCTTGCTTATGGAGGATCTTCAAGATGATTCACAATGCTGACCTGGAAAACATTGGATGAAGGTGGATAAACTGGTAGATCTCAAGGAGAGGAAGTATCAAGCATCCATCTTGTTCAGAGCAAGCCACCCCTCTCACTCTCTCATTTCTCATTAGGGATGGTGGTGCAGTTCAGAGGTTTGGCTGTCCTCCTCTCGATTAGCCATTGGGAATCCACTCCACCCTTCAAGTTATGGCATCCAGTCCGGGGTGGTGACAACTGGTCTATGGTACCCACTGAGTAGATCCTACAGTAATCTCTGGTGGCAGTTCAGTGCAGCCTCTCCCTTTCTGTGGCCGTGGCTTACAGCTGTGTAATGTTCAGCATGTGAATGCCTCCTTTTCTGCAAGCAGTGCATCTGCTGAAATACTTTCAGTTCACCACAGGCAAATGTACAGTCTGTTGCAGCAGAGCTCTCTGCAGCACTCTATGGTCCTGCTTGTTCAAGATCTCATCAGATCAGCTCTACTTGAATGCGACAGAACTGCTTGGGGTTTGGGACATTCCTCCCTGTTCACAGAGGACAGGCTGCACTGAGTCATCAGCTGAGCTGTCAATCATGGCAGGCAGACTTGGAGGTCTGTCACTCATCTGGCAATTGACGGCTGGAAAGATGCCTGAATTTAGTCTCTCAGTTATCCATGAGCCCTTATGGTTCCTGAGTTGAGCAAAAGTTCCTGACTGGTAGGCACATTACCCCTCAAGCCGGTCATCATGGCAAGATGGGTTAAAAGTGACAAACACGGCTGCGGTTGTGGTTCAAAAGCAGTTTTCACGAAAGTCCACATTTACATACAGTTAACAGATTATGCACAATGACACCTAAACCATTTCTACATGACTGCAAATTCATGCCCAGTTTGGTTGACACAGAGATCAGTTCCTCAGTCATGTCGCTAAGACAGCAATGTCAGCTCTGTTGGCATTGGTGAACATCTTTGATGAACAAGTTAACAAGGAAGTCTTAAAAGCACAGTAATCCACAGGAGGATTAATAATACATACAATGTATTCTAAATAGAAAAGCTTTTAGCTTATTTTTTTCTGAAAGACGTGTTTCTGTCTGATTTCATCTATGTTTTGAGTGTAGAAGAGGCCTTGTGATGTCATTGGGTATTGCATAAGGTGCTCTCCCACTGGTTAAGGTTTTCTTTGTGACCTGTCAAAAGCAAATTATGCTCCAAATATTCAAATATCCACTGATGACCATCCTATTGTAGAAATAAATTATTAATTCCACAACGGTGTGTCAACAATGGTAATAAATGCTTCATTTGTGTGTTTTTAGTTTCCATGTCAATATATAAATGCAAATATGTTAGTGATATTTACAGTTGTATTTGTATAAAGTGCAATATTTGTGTGCATTTATACCAAATAAATTTGTAAAGCTCTGCCTATAGGTACTTATTTTGTTTATTTGTTCAGTATATTTATTCATGCTTTCTTGGCACTGTAAATAATGTTGTCATTTTTAAATAAAGAATTAACATGCATGCACTGACGGTTACTTTTATTGCTAGAGCGAGTGCAGAGTAGTTTAGTATACACTGATAACAAGTTCACAGTTTTGATGAGGATTACCCTATTGTTACACATTAATGAAAACATGAACATTGTACCAGTGTATATCAAATAACTGGACAATATGAGCTTAATATTTCAGTGTTAGTCATAAGGTTGCAGTTTATTAAACATAAATGCTCCGATCCACAAAGGTTATTGAGGTACACAAAAAGTTGCATAAGCAAGCATATAGCCTGACACTACATAGCAACTGCACATATCAGCAGATCCACAAAAAATGATTTACATGTTACGCATGTAATCGCTTTAGAGGTCCATCAGTAGCATAACACAAGTGAGTCATCTGCCTGTGAAAGTGGGATGATTACATCGCGTAATACTAGTTCTGCAGATGACTCACTTGTGTTATTCTGCTGACACAGCCAATAAGATGATTATATGCAGTGACATGCAAATCGCATTAATGTTGAGGAGGTGGGCCACTCTGTACATAGTGTGGGGTGGCATGAGAACAAACTGTATCCATGGAACTTCCAACATGCTCACAGAACACTCTTTGACCCCACAACATAAGAAAGGTTACACTCTATTCAGATGTAATGCAGAAATGTTATCTGTGGATAGCACAGTACGTTTTGTACCAGTGGACCTAGACGATATACCCCAACAGGGCTCACAGGTACTGCCATGTCCAGAACTGGCAGACAGAACCACAGAACTGGAGCAGGGGGCTGCATGTTCATGACCATGTTCTGGTTATTACAGATGTCTGTTGCCATTACCAGGCGATGTATGAATTTGGGGCAATAATGGGGTATGCCTGCCCACCACTGGTGGTGACGAAAGCTGACAGGCCACCATCACTGTAACCAGTAAAACCCCTAGCACCATCACAGCTATAAAAGCACATACTGACAACAAGAGGCAGGCCTTGCAGGGATCTGCACCAAAGTATGCTCATGGAACAGCAGAGACTACCTTAAGCCAATGTGAGGCAACAAGAGCTACACCAGATCTGCAGTGAGGTTAGTGCCTTGTGCACAGAGGTGGTTAGTGTGGCCACCTAGCTGGGTAGTAGCACAAACTGTGTGCCATGAACATGGAGCTAGCTGCTATGCACACAGAGACTGGTGCCATCAGACAGATTGTGGAAGGAACATAGATTGCCCGACATGTGGGAGTGTAGCCTTGTAGCCCTTACACAGGATGTAATGGCGAGCCAAGGCTCCCAGCCAGGTTCCCCAGAAACCTAGCCCACTGACCACGGTACCTGTAGTACCCAACCCAGCAGATAAGGAGGATGGCCTTGCACAAGGCATATGTGAAAGGGAACCACCTGAAGGTGCCCAGGAAACTGTCATGGAACCACCCCCAGGCAAACAAAAGGCCAAGACACTAGTTGGCATGCTGCATGGTGCACAGCTGCAAAGGCCCCTACAGGTAAGCACCACTCTTTACCCCACACATGCACATATCCACTGCCATGCACTTTCACACTACACTACATGGCAGTGTAGCACACCCCTGTACATAAAACACATTACACACACAGTTTGATTCACATTTATTTTAACACACACATCCCACCACCCAATACTGCATTGTTAACACAGTGTCACACAACACACTGTAGGTGATGCAGGTCTTCACACCTGCAGTGTTCATTCTAGAAAACAAATTTGATGGGTTAGTTGACCTACTGAGATTCAAAATATGGCTCAAAACTCCTTCTAAAAAAAAAAAAAAAGTGCTACAAGGAATTTTGCTAAAAATAATAAATTGCCACCTCGATGGCCCAGGCAGCATGGTGCACTGCAGGCAGTCCTAGTTCAGGATAGATCTCAGGACATTGTGTTTGGAGGCAGCCATTGTGAGGCAGGTAGGCCGCACTGCTCAGCAGTGCACTGCCATCAGGAGGAAGCGCTGAGCACCAGTGATGCAGCAACCCTGTCATGGACCAAGAAAACTTGCTCCCTCTTCATGACATCACTGCATGCAGCCAAGGCTGACCAATGGGCTCGCTCACGCCAGGGAAGAGGAAGATCAGGGTGAAAACTGGGGCAAGTAACCCATGACTATCTGTATGATGGTCGGGCTCCAAGGACTCCATGGGTCCTAGTCCACATAATGGACTGCCTTAGGGAGGAGAACAGCCCTCCACCTGGAGCCCCTGCCATAGAGGACAGACCACGTGGGATGCTGGGATGGACTTGGCATGGGGGATGCTGGGATGGACTTGGATACAGGGATAACAGGAGCTAGCAGGCCTGACCAGAGTATATCCTTGTGAACAGGGTATATCCCTGATGACGTGTGAGGAGAAAAGCTGAACAAAAAAATAAGATACATTTCTGATGGAAATTCCTCCTGTCTGAAGAAGAGAAGTTACCACTTAGAGAGAACTAAAATATTAATGGAAACCAGCAGATGCAGTGGGGGGGGGTGATGGAACATCCTTTTCAAATACAAAATGATTCACACAAAGAATATGTGATGTCATAAAAAGTCCTTCTCATCAGAAGAGGGAAGCCATACCAAATGAGAAAATGTGTCTAGTGTTAACAGAAGGCAGTGAAAAGAGCTGGACATTTGTATGTTGTCCTTGTGGCCCAGGTTGTGCCTGCCCAGTCAGCAAAAGTAATAAAATAAAAAAGGTACAGTGACACATCATACTTATGTTTTCACTTCAAGTCTGCACTACTGACGTGGACCCCAAGGTCAGCTTTGTGCTGCACTGCATGACATGGGTCACCCATTTAGGACGTAACGTAACATTCAAATGTAATAACATCTATCTCTGCATTTTATCTCATTATTTAAATTACATTATAACAAAAAGAAAATAAAATGTAAGAAAGAAAGAGTGGCATGTGATTCAGAGTTTGCAAATTTTAAACATTTAGGAAAGGAAGTAAGTGCATTTATCACACAGAATGCCTGCACTGAAGGATAAATGACATCCGGATATGTGTACTTCTGTAAGAAAAGTTTATTGAACTCCAGACATAGCAAGCAAGGAGAAAAATAATACCCAGCGCTTCAGTCCTAAGCAGATTTCATTAGAGGTCGTGTCTTTACTCAAGATTGAGAGGTCTCTTATGTTAGAGCATTGAAGGTACAGGACTACGTGATTCAACAGCTGCAGTGCATTTGTTTCAATAGTTTCTTACAACTTTCATAGCTATTTATGGTAAGGATACCATCAAGCTATTTATGTTAAGGATATCATCAATGCTACAGAAATGCAGCAGGCACAAGGAAACAGAGGATCTATGGATCACAATGGGGCCGGAAGCCAGAAACCCATTTGGGTAGGAAAAGCTACAGACTCCCAAATCGGGAGGAAGCCAGAATAAGGAAATCCTGGAAACCATCCTCCAGGATGTCAGGCAAAGGAGACATAGTGCTGGTGGGGATTCAATCTGCTGGACATAGATTGGAATACCCACACTGCGACATCACAGAAGAGCAGGGAATTCTAGTCACACTACAGGAAGCAGGCCTAAGTCAACTAGTGACATCACCCAAGGGTAACATGATTCTAGATCTGATACTCACAAATAGCGATAGGGTTATGGGTGTGAAGTAGGGAACCACCTGGGCAACAGTGATCATAACATGGTATGGTTCAGGGTAAAAGGACTGTAGACTCACACATTCCAAACTGAAGGTCCTTCACTTCAGGAGGGCAGACTTCACAAACCTGAAGGCCTGCCTAAGACACAACCATAGTAACTCGACAGAAGAGAGCATTGAGGAATATTGGACAAGGTTGAAGGATACAATAACCATGGTCACATCACACTGTGTCTGTCAGGTTAGTAAGAACAAAGGAGGAAAAACCACTATGGTTTTCCAAGGAGGTGCTAACCATGGTGAGAGAAAAGCACACAGCCTTCAGAAAGTACAAGGAGTCAGGCGAACGAGGCAAATAAAACAGAATATAAACAGAAACTAAAAGAGACAGGGAAAGTGATAAGAAATGCAAAGGCTCAAACAGAGGTTAGGACAGCTCAGGAAGTAAAAATGGATAACAAAACCTCCTACAGGTACATATAGAAAAAAGGAAGACCAAAGGGGACATTGTTAGAATCACAAAAAGACAGACAAACCACAGAGCAAGACAGAGGAGAAGGCAGAGGCACTCAATGAGTACTTCTGCTCAGTCTTCACACAGGAAGCAGATGGTAACAGACCAACCATAGGCATAAAGAAGTGTCCGATTGAAGGAATAGACACGGGTCCCTTCACAGAAGAAAGGGTCCTGGAGAAAATAGACAAGTTAAAGGTAGATAAAGTTATGGGCCAGATGGTATACATCCAAGAATACCGAAAGAACTAGGGAGGAACTGTCAACCCCTTAGCAGTGCCCTTCAACAAATCATTAAGGAGGCGGGAGGTGCGGAGGATTGGAAGAGTGCAACAGTAGTACCGCTCCACAAGAGTGGAAGCAAGGAACAGCCAGGTAACTACCATCTGGTTAGTCTAATGTCAGTCATGGAAAAGTGATGGAGTCCCTGCTAAAGGAAAGAATCATATCTTTTGGAGCAAACTGATCAGCTCAACAAAAATCAACATGGTTTCATGGCAGAGAGGTCTTGCCAGACAAACCTGGTTGATTTTTCAATTGGGTCACCAAAACAGTGGATCAGGATGGGGCACTGGTTGTGGTTTACCTGGACTTTAGCAGCTTTGACTCCATTCCACAGGAGACTAGTCAAAAACTGGAGAATAGGGCATTGGGCCCAAGGGTTACAAACTGGGTCAGGAACTGGTTACATGGGAGAACTCAGAGAGTATTAGTAAATGTCGCTCTGTCTGTGGAGGGAGGGTGACTAGCGGGTCCCCACAGGCTCAGTTCTGGGGCTGATCCTCTTCAACATATTCATCAGTGACATTGCAGATGAACTGGAGGAAAGGTGTACCTGTTTGCAGATGACACCAGAATCTGCAACAGGGTAGACACAACAGAGGCACAGCAAAGCATGGAAGCTGATCTCTGAAAACTGGAGGTGGTCCAAGACCTGGCAATTGAAATTCAATGCCAAAAATGCAAGATCATGCACCTGGGAAAGCATAACCCAGGAAACTGTACTCAGTGGGAGGGCAGCTGGTGGCTACCAGGCAGAAGCGAGACCAAGGGGTGATCATATCGGATGACCTCAAGGTCAGTAGACAATGTGAAAAGCAGCACTAAAGGCTAGTGGTATCCTGGGATGCATAGGGAGGGAATCATGAGCAGAAGGCATGAAGTAATCATGCCCTGTATCGAGGTCCTTGGCAGGCCTCACCTGGAGTACTGTGTCCAATTCTGGAGGCCACACCTCAGGAAGGACATAAGATGGCTGGAGACAGTACAGAGAAGAGCAACAAAGATGGTGCAGGGCTTGCATCAGAAACCATAGAAGGCAAGACTGGATTACCTCAAATTATACTCCCTAGAAAACAACTAGGAATCATGGGACATGATAGAAACATTTAAATATCTTAAAAGGCAACAACAGGGTGCATGTACAGAACCTCTCTTCAGGTAAGGACTACAGCAGGACTAGGGGCACAACCTTGACTTAAGGGAAGCGTTCAGAAGCAATACGAAATTCTTCTTCTCAGAGTACGTTGTGGAACATAGAATAGCCTGCTGGAGGGGGTGGTGGAGTCAAGACAGTGGGGGAATAAGCGGGCATGGGACAGACACTGTGGGATCACAAGCAGGCAGCTAAGTAGGAGGCTAGGAAGCCAAGGGCAGACTTGTTGGATCATCGGTCCCAATCTGCCAACAACTTCTATGTTCTATGTAACTGCATGAAACATTACTGAGTTCCCAACCACAACAATCGCTAAAAAATATAAACATAGTGAATAAATGCATATCACAAACTGATCATGTTGTTACTTTTTGTATTAGTTTTTTTGTTTTTGAGGGGGCAAGAAACCAACAGATCCTGATGGAGTAAGGGAAGATTATACAAAGACAGAGGCCCTGTTATTCAAAGGAGATCGCCCTGAGGGTGATGAGCCGCGCAATTCTGAATGTGCCGCAGTGCAAGATAATGTATGTGGCATCCGGAGAGGCATTCCTTGCATCTGCGGCACATCTCCATATTCAGCCAAGATGTCGCAGAGCTGTCCACACATCTCGGAGATGTCTGCGCAAAAGTTAGGCATGGAAAAACCATGCCTAAGTCGTAGCCACCCACAGGTGACCTGCTGTACTGCACAGCCAACACAGCAGCAAGTCCCTGGGTGGCTACCCTCATCTCTCGATCACGCTTAAAAAAAATGTCATCCTTCCCAGGTAGTCCAGTGTCCCCAACCCCCGCACATCCCTGATTATATAATAAAATAAATCCTTCTTCCTGGTAGTCCATTGGTACCCCTCCTTCCCCGAACCCCGTCTGATCGATGGTGAATGATCTAGAATCCCTAATAGTCTAGTGGTACCCGCCCCGAACCCCATGCGAATGATTATGCACGATCGCAAATCCCTGGTAGTCTACAGTGGTAACCTCCCAGTCCTGATTTTTCCAAAACATGCAAGCCGATATTTCCCTAGTAGTCCAGTGGACCACCCACCTTGCAGCACCCACATCCACCCTTCCCCGTCCCAGCATGACCATTTCAGCCACTGGGCAGCAAAACCCACCGCAACCTCCACGGCTGCCCACCGATTGTGCTGTCACTGAATGACAGCTTACAGTAAGCACTGCAGTACCATTGGTTGACATCAGTGACTAATGGGCTTGCAGTGGTACTATAGCTTTCATTCTAACTTTGAATGACACAAGGTTGTGGATGACTTACAGTACTCACTGTAACCATTGGTCAACAATGTCGACCAATGAAAACCACAGTGCTTACTGTAGCTGTCATTTAGTAACAACACAGTTGATGTGCCCGTGGCTGTGATGTAATTTGCTGCGCTGGCTGGAATAGCCATGCTGGACGGAGGCGGAGTGATGATGCAGGCTACCTCAGTGGATGGGGTCCACTGGACTACCAGAAAACTATTGGCTTGTGTTTTGCCATGATTGGGGCTGGAGGGAAAACTAGACTACCAATGATTTTCGAATGTGAATAATCATTCAGATGGGTCTGGGATGGGAGAGGGAGCCACTAGACCACCAGGGATTTTCATCCATGAATAATCATTCAGATGGGGTTGGATGAGAGGGGGGTACTACTAGACTATCAGGGATTCTAGATCATTCATTATCGATTGGATGGGGTTCCAGGGAAGGAAGGGAAGGGTACTGAGGACTACCAGAGAAGGGATTTATTTTTATTATATGATCGGGAATGGGTTGGGGAAGACACTGAGACTACCAGGGAGTTGTGGAGTGCTTTTGCAGGACACAGAGGTTGCAGGCGCCCAGAGCATTCTGCCGGGTACATCCCATCCCAAACATGCAAATGGAGCCATAATGACATGCAAATGGCCCCATTTGCACCTTCTTTATATTCAATGGCCCCATTTGCATGTCACAGTCTGAATATCTGGAATTTGCACATGGTGCATCCTGATTCAGGTATTTAGACCGCACAGAGGATATGCTGGTGCATTTTGGTGGCCACTTTTGTGCCGCCACATCATTGACTATATTCAGATGGGATGCATGATTGCACATTTCCTTTGAATCTAGCAGTGATGTGCGAGTGCAACTCATATGCATTAGTGAGCATTCTGCTCCCATTCTGGGCGCAGTTTGAAAATCCTGCCAGAATATATATATTTAATATGGGGATTACTAGCCAAAAGACAGATTATTAGCCCAGCCTAATTATGACATTCAGACCTCAAAGCACGATCCTGATGACAGAGCAACAGTTGCAGCTTTGCTAAGAATTTGTGGACTCAAATGAAATTTGTTCTGATTCACATTTTCATATTACTGGAGGATACTCTATATGAACATGCACATTGTGTATGCTCCCTGTTATCTGGCTGTACCTGAAACTATAAAGACACAGGACAGGACATTAACAAACAAGACATACAACAGATAAACACAAAATACGAGTATTGCTGTCAATACCGAGCAGTTCAAGTTTACATTTGTCTCCTTTAGGATTGAGTATGACCCCTTCAGAAATGGCACAGTGTCTTCTTCACCAAGACCAGTGGGTTCTATGGTTTGTAATGTGACTATCCACCTTGTTTCCATTTTGTAGTAGCCAACTGATTCAATCACTGCCTCTTTTCAGAGGTGGCATATTCTAGTGCTGAAAATATCAGAAAACAGAGTTGGAGTCATGGCAGGTACAACAAACTCTAGCAAGAGCCAATATGGCTGCAAAATATTTGTATTGTGAGCAGTGAAAATGTGTAAACTAGCAATTTTGCACTAACACTGAGCCACCTAACTGCACTTTCTAATCATCTCACACACACACACACACACACACACACACACACACACTGACTGACTAATACATATATACATACAGTGAAGCCCACGGGCGAAGACAGTGTCACAGGTTTACTGCATGACATAAGGGTTAACTCCCATTGAAATTGCATTGTTTGCTGCAGTAACTCTGCATAATTCTGCAGTGCCGCTTCATCCTGGTGGGCTTCACTGTATATGCAGATATATATTCCAGAGTAACTTAGCAGTGCACTGTTACACCCATTTTACAGATTGAAAAAAAAAGACACTGAGGATCATTTTCTTCTTTTCGGACTCCAAGGGACATTGGAGGGTGGGAGGTTGCCACTAGAAACCTCATTTAAATCAACAATGACATGCATAAGGCTGAAACTGATCTGGACAGTGGGGAAAGTAGACTAGCAATTTTGCACTAACCATTGAGCCACCTAACTGCACTTTTAATTGTTGTGATCACATACACTGACTAATACATATACACATATATGCATATATATTCCAGTGTAACATAGCAGGGCACTATCTACATTTTACAGATTAAAAATATAGAATTTTGGGACTGTTTACTTCTTTTCAGGCTCGAGGGACATCAGAGGGTGGGGATAGCCACTAGATGCCTCATTTAAATCAGCAATGACATGCGTAAGGCTGAAACTGATCTATATAGCAGGGAATGTAGACTAGCAATGTTTGCACTAACCACCGAGCCACCTAACTTCACTTTCTAATTGTTGTGATACACACACACACACACACACACACTGACTAATACATATACACATATATGCATATATATATATATATATATATATATATATATATATACATATATATAGAACCTTAGTATGCAAGCACTGAGACAAGGGGTTACCCCCAAAGGCATTGGCCAGAAGCCAAGTTTCAAAAATACAAAATCACACATAACCCATAATGCAAAGCATCATGGGCTGTATATGCAAATTACCACAAATATTATGCTGGTTCAACTTTAAGCAGAATTGCATGGTGCCAAGGCCTCTCACACAGTCTGCAAAGGGGCCAACAGAAGACACAGACACATGTTTAGTCCTACCAGGACTCATCAATGTGCCTCATCTGTATGACAGCCCAGTGAAATGAACCAGCTACCTAAGTTGATCTATCTGGGTTGGGTTGTGGTGACCCCAATAAAACAAAAACAAGCTCAAAGAGCAGCATAATATTTTATGGTGATTTTGTGTCCCTCGGATGATATAGAGGCATACCTGACAACTTTTGAAAGAGTTGCCACAGCCTGCCAGTGGCCAACACAGCAATGGACAATCAGACTGGTACCCTACCTGACAGAGAAAGCCCAACTTGCCTAGCAGTATGGACTACACAGTCAGAAAACTATGACCTGGTGAAAGCAAAATCCTGAAAGGTAGGACATGTTCGGAGAGACATACAGGCAGAGATTCGATCTCGGAGGTACAACTCTGTTGACAATCTCGAGAAGCCTTCCACCTAACCCAGAGAATGGCTGATAAAATGGATCCAACCTGATAGCAAAACAGTCCCACAGATCATCGACACATTTGCCATGGAGTAATTCATCAGCATCTTGCCTACAGATGTGCAGCTGTAGGTAAAGAAGACCGACCAGAGAGTGGGAAAAGGCTATTTCTCTGGCTGAGGACTAGGCCAGACAGATGCCACAGCAGCGAGGTAACATCCAAGCACCAGTAAGACACTCTTTTACCCATTTAAACTCTAAGCCTGATAAGAACTCCGGTGGGGTAATAAATCTATGCCCAAAGATGTTATCTGCTATAACTGTAATAAGCAGGCCATTTTGCAGAAACTGTTGTAGTACGGAGAGTGGCACTGGAGCAGATTTGTCCTTGAGAACTGGGGCAATTACTTAACAGATGTGTGATGTGGAGAATAAGACTGTGAAGGGACTCATTGATTCGGGAAGCAGACAGACTCTAGTGCATATTAAAGTGCTGGAGAAAATACTGTGCAAAGGGACCAGGTACTGGCTCATCTGTATCCATGGGGACACTCAATACTATCCCACCACTCAAGTGACTCTGACCATTAAGGGTTTGTCACACCAAATAAAGCTGAGATAGTACATAAGTTATCTGTACCTGTAATTATTGAAATTACTTTCCAGGATTTACTGAGTTGATCAAAGAGGAGAAAAGCCTGATGTTTCAGCAGCTGTGGTGACAAGAGCTCAGACAAAGAATATTTCAGATGGTGGGGACACTTTCTCTTTTAAAGATTTTGATTCAGACTTGTTTGAGCACAGCTCCAAGATCAGAAATCCAGGAAAGAAAGACAAAGCCTGAAGAAACTGTGGCAACAAATGACTGATGGACATAAAGGGTTAAAATGTGAAAATGCGAAACTAAATTGTTAACTGACTGTGATTTTCTTTCCGAGCAAGCTAACAATGTTTCTCTCCAGGGTCATTTCAAGCAGCTGGGGTGAAACCAAAACAGGGTGGACCAATGTTTAAACAAGCATTTGTCAATGCGGAGTTTGTCGTTGGGTTTGCTGTTGGTATACGCACCGATTGGTAGGACTACAGTTCCCAGCAGAAAGAACAAGTTATGCCACCAAGTTCACATTCCTGTTGAAATACAGTGAAGTGCATACCTGCTTCCTCAATTCATGATCTGGCTTTGAAGAGTGATGATGTGTCTGCGGTTCAGAAGATAAAGGCACTGAGCCCCACCATGGGTTGGGAGGGCATTATGACTTAGAAACCCTAATGCCCGGGCATTTGTTGGTATTTTACCACAGATTTTCAACAAGGCCTTTTGTGACCCCACCTCATGAAAGCATTTGGGACCTCTGCTCATGAACAGTGGCACTGTGATTTTATTAATCTGTCCTGAATGTTGATTTCTCACAGCTGTCCAGAGGAGGGCAACTAAAATGGTGCAGGGTCTGCACGGAAGACATATGAAGAGAGACTTGGGCTTAATATTGCAGCCTCGAGGAAAGGGAGGAGGGACATGATAGAAACTTTCAAGTACCTCAAGGGAATCAACAAAGTCAAGAGGTAGCATCTTTCAAAAAGGGTGTTAAGAACAAGGGGCACAATTTGAAGATAGAGAGTGACTCAGAGGTAATTTAAAGAGTATTTTCTGAACAGGGTTGTGGATGCATGGAATAGCCTTCGGAGGAGGTTGTGGAGTCAAAAACAGTGGTAGAATTCAAGCATGCATGGGACAGTCACAAGAGCAATTCTAGGGGTGGGGGTAGGAAGAAGTAGGCTGCTGGTTAACTAGGATCTGCAGCTTATCCATTAGGTAGGGAAATGGGCAGACTGGGTGGGCCAAGCGGTCCTTATCTGCCATCAAATTCTATGTTTCTATGATTCTACCGTTGCCATTCTGCACCAGATGTGCAAAACACAGTTCGGGCAGGATGTGAAAAATTACAGCTGTACCATTCATAGGGAGGTGTGAAGAGAAGGCAGTGTTGAACATCTGAGTTAAAATATTAAAATGCTCGAATGTATGAGCGTGCATGGAAACTGCTGGCGCCTGCTCATAAAAAGTCATTTAGTGGAATAATTTCCCCAGAATTTCAACATAGGCATTTTGTGACCTCTACTATGAACACTGTCACTATGATTTTCTTACTCTGTCCTAAACGTTGATTTCCACAGTGGCCATGCCATTGTGCACCAGATGTGTGCAAAACACATTTCAGGCAGGATGTGAACAATGATAGCTATACTGTTCATAGGAGGTGCAAAACTGACAATGCTGAAACTCTTGCATGAGAATATTACAAATCCTCAACGTTATGAGTGTGCGTTAAAACTGCTCAATGCATGCTCATAAAATAGTAATTTTATAGACTTTTGTCACCAAATTTTCAACATAGGCATTTTGCGGCCTCTGCTCGTGAACAGTATTACTGGGATTTTCTTAATCTGTCCCGAACACTGATTTCCCACAGTGACGTGCTATTCTGCACCGGAGTTATAAAACACATTCATACCAACATACTAAAATGCCAGCAGAATAGGCCTAACGGTCTCTCGGAGTCTGCTCGATTTTCAACACCGCACTGAGGGCGATTTTGGTGTCCCCTTCTGTGGGTTATACTGTCCCCAGTCCCAGATGTTCCACCTGTATTTTGCCTGGTCAGATTTACCTCCCCTGTACCTGTCCCATCCCTCTTAAACCCGTCCACAGTCTCCATCCTTACCAGCTCCTGGGCAGTGCATTCCATGGCTTCACCACCCTTTCAGTGAAATAACATCTCCTCCTCTCCCTCTGAGCCTGCCTCTTTCCAGCTTACACCCATGACCTCTTGTTGCCCACCCCTCTTTCCTTTGGAGCACCCCAGACTGGGCCTCCTTTATTGATCCCTTTCATGTACTTAAGACCTCTATCATGTCCCCTGTCCTCCTCTCCTCCAGGGTGTACATGTCGGAGCTCTGTGCCTCTCCTCATAGGTCCTCTTCCCCAGGCCCCAGATCATTTTGGTTGCCTTCTTTGGACCCTCTCTAGGAGTGTAATGCCTTCTTTAAATGTGGTCTCCAAAATTGTACACAATACTCGAGGTGTGGCCTAACCAAACAGTTGTACAGTGGAAGGATCACTTCTGCCTTTCTGAGGTAATCCCCTGCGATACATCCCAGCATCCTATTTGCCCTTGGTGCTGCCCTCCTACAGGTCTCTGAGTTGTTCATTTTACATCTACCACTACCCCAGATCCCTCTCACCCTCCGTGACTTGAATCATGTCTCTCCCAGGGTATACCCTGGCCTGGATTTCTGACTCCCAGGTGCAGAACCTTGCACTTCCCGCATTTAATTTTAGTTTCCATTTTCCCACCACCTTTCCAGAGCCTCCAGGTCCTCCTGCAAGGCCCTCCTCCTTCCCTCCCCATCCACCACTGCACCTAGCTTTGAGTCACCTGCAAAGAGACTCATCTCACTCCTGATCCCCTCCTGATGTCTAAGATATAGGCATTGAGCAGAAGTGGCCAAGCACTGACCCATGGGAACCCCACTAGTAACCCACCTTGGGGATGAGGCTAACCCTCCAACCACTACCTTTTGAGTAGGCTCAGAGGCCAATTTCATATCCATCTTGTAGCTGTCTCCCTACCCCCATTTCCTTCAGCTTAGCCAGCAGGCCACTGTAGGGTACCCAATCAAGCGCCTTGCTAAAATCCAAAAGAGGACGCCCACTGGCCTACTTTGGTCCAGGGCCCTGCTATCCAGTCATAGAACTCAACAAGATTTGTCTGGCACTATCTTCCTTGACAAGCCATGCTGCCTATAGTCCAAGTTCCCAGTTTGCTCCAGTAACCCCCTAGTCTTTCCTTGACAATGCCCTCCATCACCTTGCCGACCACTGATATCAGGCTAACGGGCCTGTAATTTCCTCCTCTTCTCTTGATCCCCCCTTGTGGATCGGGTATGACATGGGCCACCCTCCAGTCTTAGGGAACCCACCTAGTCCTCAGAAAGATGTTGAAAAGCTCCACTAGAGGGACTGCCAGGGCATCTGCAGTTCCCTCAGCACCCTGGGATGTATCTCATCTGGCCCAGGTGCTTTCTCCATCGAAGGGACCTGAGGGCTTCCCTCACTCTTTCTACTGGGATTTCAGCCTCGTCCTCCCCTTTTAGCCATGCACACCACCAGGTCCCACCTGTCTGTGGTGGCCACTCCCCTTCCCCAGACCCATCAGGGCCTTGGTCTCTGCCGTCACACCCTTCCTCTGGTTTGCCCCGCTCCCTCGTAAGACATAACCCTCCATCCCCTGTATAAACTGAGGCAAAGTACTCATTTAGGACTCTGCCTGTTCCCCACCTCCTGTGCCCAACCATCTCCTACCATTATCTTGCTGATCTGCCTGCATTTCCTTTCTCCCTATGTATCTAAAGAACCCTTGTCCCTCTCGGATCCCACTGGCCAGGACTGCTCCTTTTGCCTTAGCTGCTCTCACCACCCTGGTGACTCTCTTGGCTGTCAGCTCATATTACTCCTGATCCCTTTCACTCCTTGACCACTTGAAGCACCTATAGGCCTTTCTTTTCCCTCACCACCTCCTGTACCTCCTGGGTCCACCAGCAGGGTTTTCTGGCCTTACTGAACTTCGCCTTTCCATTGCGCAGGATCTGGTAACCTCCTGTATTCCCTCCCTAATGATCCCTCACCTTCTTTCCAGCATCCATATCCGACCTTATCCTGTCTAGATGATCTTTAGGATCCTTCCCATCTCCTAAAGTCTGCACCCCTACAGTGGTTACTATTATCCTTGTTGACTTTCCTCCCCAGGTCCAGGAAGAACCAGACTGTGGTGTGATCACTCCCAGCCAAGGGTCCCTCACCTCTAGGCCCCAATCTGATCACTGTTCAGGACCACGCCTGTCCGGGCCTCCCTAGTTGGCTCACCCACCTGTTGTGTCAGAAACGCATCCTGGAAGACATCCAGCTGCCTCTGCTCCTGGCCACTGGTGAAGTCATGTCCCCAGTCTGTTCCTGTGAGTTGAGCTCCCCATTACTATTACCTTCCTTTCCTAATCTACAGTGTCCCTCGAGAATTGCCACCAAACTTTCTTCTGGGACCTCCCGCCAGTGCTGGTGGTCTGTATACCACTCAACCTTTACTCTCTTACCCCCTGTGTCAGCAAGGTGACCAAATAGCCTCCACATTCCCTCTGCTCCTCTACCCCGCCATACCCACGCTATTTCTGACTAACAGTGCTACACCACCACCCTTTCCTCCCCTTTCTTTTCTGAACATAGTGTAGCCCTCCAGATTTAGGTCCCACTGTGCCTTGAGCGGCTCAGATCTCAGTGTCTGCTGCCACATCTACCTCCTCCCTCATTCAGCATTGCCTGGAGCTCAGGCATTTTATTTCCTAAGCTCCTGGCATTTATCAGGACCACTCTCACCCTTTTCCCTCCTCTCCTTTCTCCCCTTGAGCTCCCATTTCTCAGCTCCTACACCCTACCTGGTGACCCAGTTCCATTTCTCCTCAGCCCCTCAGAGGACTGAAGATCATGTCCCTCATTTATCGTATCTGCTGGCACTGCCCCTTTGATCCCTCCCCTTCACAAGTTTAACCCCACCTTCGCTGATGAACCCAGCTAGTTTGAGCTTTAGGATTTCCTTCCCTCCAAATTAAGGTGGAGCCTGTCCCTACCATACAGCCTCCTATCCTCCCAGGTCTCCCCCAGTTTCCAGGCCATGACCCCAATCCCCACACCATTCCCTAAGCCACTGATTTATCTCCTAATCTTCATCTTGTTTTCCTACTAGCCTTTGGCACTGGCAGGATTTCTGAAAAGAAGATCTTACAGCCCAGTGGAAAGACATACCCTGGCCAACTCCAGGAACCTTGCCTGAATTTCTAGTTCACTACTACCATTTATGTCATTTGTCCCCAAGTGCACTAGAATGTCCGAGGTCCCCACATTCCCTTGCCAGTGAATACAACTCATGCTTGGCCTTGTGCACTGTCAGTCCTGGGTGGCATTTGGTTCTGATCAGACAGCTTTTACCCTCCTCCTGCCTCCCACTGTATGCCTCTGATCATGGAGTCCCCAATAGCAGTACTCTAACTTCCCCCTTGCCTTCCTGTTCACCTCTCGGTTCCCACTCCTTCCATGCCCCTCCTCATCCCTTCATCCGGATCTCCCTCAACCAGCTCCTCGCACCTCCCACAATCTGGGTGTTGAAGTTGACCCTTCACTATTGTCCCTGGTCACCCTCTACCCGTGTCCTGGCCTTCTTTATCCCTCCCACCGAGTATCATTCTCTGTATCTCTTTCCCAACTCCTTACTAATCCATCCATCCTATCCGCTTACCTATTTGACTTTAGCTCACTATCATCCCATTTCGTCCCCGTGCTTCCTACCTGTCATGCTCCCTGTTCCATACCATCAGCCTCCTCCTTGTTCCCTGATCCTCCTTTTCTTCTCCCTCCTACCCTCTTCCCCAATCCTGTCCATGACCCCTCTATTGTGCCCATGATACTTGCCCTCTACACCGTTCTATCCTTCCCTGCCCCAGCTACACCAGCAGCATCATCCTCCTTCCTCCCCACACCCCTCTTCTACCAATGGGCATAGAGGGTTAAAACAATTGTGAGCCTTAGCCCATTTCCCAAGTGCCCCCTGTCCCTACTGCCTCTCTCAGTTTCCTTTGGACACCCCAGACTCTCTGCCTACATAGTGGAAATTTCCACCTTTTGGGTTCATCCAGGGTCCCAAGACCTCTGTGTGCCTTCCCTCCTCTGCTAGTATGAGTACCACTCTTCACTTCTCCCCCAGCTTGGAGGCCCCAGCACCTAGTGCTTCCATGTAGATGACCGCTTGCCTCCTCCACCCTCCAATCTCTCCCCCAGGCCCCCAGTTGCCTTCTGGATCCCTCTACCTCCTCTTCAGCTGTGCCAGCTGATAGCACACTGGGCATCCCCCAAACTTCCAAGCCCAGTCCAGTATCATGGCCGACCACACACCCATGCCCCCAACCACCTGCCCAAAGATACCTTTCTAGTGATATGTGGTCCTTCCCATCATTACAGCAGTCTTTTCTAGGCCAAATTACCAACTCAGTGGCTCTACAGTTTCTCTAGCTACCAGTACCCATACCTAGGCAATTCCCCATACGGCATGCAGACCTTTAAACTTGTAATGCTTGGGTGGCTGAACTTTTCCCCACCTGACTATTTGACTTAAGGTTAGTTTACAGGGAAGATTACAACCCCTAAGCTCCTCTCTCCCAGCCTTAAAATCCACCACTCAGAGGCTAGAACTACATGAGCTGCACCTGCAGCCTTTTCCTCCAATTGCAGGGCAGGTGTTCCCCTATAAATGAGGTGTGCTCTGGGGAGGGAGGGGTGGGGAGGTGGGATTTAGGCCCACACCGACTCTCACAAGAGTGTATCAGCCCTGTGTCTGCCCCTCACTGCACCTCAAGCACTGCAACCTCCTCCTGGAGGAATGTCCCCACAAAACAACACTTATTAAACAAGTCAGCAGTCCTGCTTAAAAGTCCACAGACTGATAAGAATTTAAAGCTTATCCAGCTACAAATCCTCAGCTGCTCAACAAAAGCAGGTTCCTACAACCTCTACCAGCCCCAACTGTTTCACGCCAGGATGTGAAAAATGACATCTGTTCTGTTCATAAGGAGGTGTAACAAAATGCCAATGTTGAAAATCTGGAGTAAAAATATTACAAATTCATGAAGTTACATGTGTGCATGAAAACTGCGTAACATGCGCTTGTAACACAGTCATTATATGGACTTTTGTCGCAAATTTTCAACATAGGTATTTGAGACTTGCTCATGAACAGTGTCACTGTGATTTTTGTAATCTGTTATAACACTGATTTCTTACAGCGATCATGCGCTTATTCTGGCGCCGGAAGTGCGAAACACATTTTGGCCAGGATGTTGAAAAATGACAGCTGTACTGTTCATGAGGAGGTATAAAAAATACCAATGTTGAAAATCTAGAGTGAAAATATTACATATTCACGGCGTTACAAGTGTGCTTTGAAATTGCATAATGCACACTAGTAATACAGTCATATTACGGAATTTTGTCACCAAATTTTTAACATAGTCTTTTGGAGCCCACCTCATGAACAATGACACTGTCATTTCATTAGTCGATCCCAAAGGGATTCTCACAGTGACATGAAATCACCTTTTGGGACAGAATAATCCACATGACAGTGACCCAAATTCATGAGGTGGGGTCCTAAGAACCCCATGTTAAAAATTGGGACAAAAGTCACAAAAATGACCAAGATATGCACCAAAGTTGAAAAAACATTTATGCCATTATACAGCTTATCGGCATTTCTTCAGTTCGGTCGGCTTTAAAGAGAGCAGATGTGTTCCCGGTCCGCCGAAGATCATTGCGCTGGACTCCGGAGGTAAGTATGGGGTGAGGGGGTGTGGTGAGGGTGGGGTGCACGGTGGGTGGGCGCGGGTTAGGGAGGGCCACAGAACTCAACGAGGGACTGTTTTCTAGTTTACAGGTTTAAAAGAAAAATTAAAAACCCTCGCGGGAAGGTTTCTTTTTACAGGGACATTTGGCACACTGGGTGGGCTCCCAGAATGCCACCTGAGTGTTTCAGGGGCTGTAGCCGATGGGGATTAGGCACCCCGCGTGCAGCACATACCAAATGTTGGGGAGGAAAAGAGCCGAGGGGATTAGGCACCCCCTTGGCACACAAAAAATTGAGGGAGGACATTATGCTGACAGGGGTGGGCTCCCCCTTCAGCAAATGAACTGGAGGGCATGCTGACAGGGAGATTGGGCACCCTCAGTTTTTTGTTGTTGTTTTTTTAACTGCGAGGGAGGAAGGCCTGGGCTTAGCCGCGTTCACACTGCTGTTAGCTACTGCAGTGTAAATGCACAACCAAGAATGCAATGCAGGAATGCAACTTCAAAGGACCAAGCTGTGCCGCTATTGGTGTGGCTCCATCCTTTGAAAAGTTGTCCAACTTAGCCCAGACAGCTGCAAGTGAGTCGCCGACAGCCTGATGACTAATTCACCTGCTGCTGACCTGCCCTAGAAATGAGCTCTCCATTGGGCACACCCTGTAGAGCACCTTATAGCAATGAGTTTGCCTGCACCTGCACGCCATGATGAACTCAAAATGTAATGGGTTACTGTACAGAGTTTGGGTTAAACCTCAGACACAGGAACAGACAGGACAATTGGTTATACCACAGAAGTATAGAACAGAGTAGTTACAGGTAGCATGATGATAATCCTATGGCTGGTCACTCAGGGAGGGATTATACCTTGCCAGATTGCTGTGTAGATTCTACTTGCTGGAATTCATGCAGATGTTGCTACCTATTGTAATTCCTGTGCTGAGTGTCAAAAAGTAGCCCCAGTCACTAGAAAAGACAAGGTGCCCTGGTGCCCCACCCTTGATAGAAGTGCCTTTTGAGAGAATTGCAATGGATGTGGTTGGTCCTTCAGACAAAAGTAAAAGGGTAATAGATTTATCCTGGTAGTATGTGACTATGCTACTCCATACCCAGAAGCAGTTTCAATGTGTACTGTTACAGCCCCAAAAGTTGGAGCAGAGCTTGCCAAAATTTTCAGCAGAATGGGCATATTACTGATCAAGGTAGTAATTTTGGTGCTGCATTAGCTAAGAGCTGTACAGACTGCTAGTATCACTGCCATAAGAACCTCCCCCATCATCCTCAGACAGACAGTCTTGTTGAGTGTTTTAACCAAATCCTAAAACGCATGTTAGAAAGGTTTGTAAAGGGAAGGGAAAACTGGGACCAATACTTGCCTTACCTACTTTTTGCCTACAGAGAAGTGCTACAGGCATCAACAAGTTTTCATCATTTGAAATGCTGTATGGTAGGCAGCTAAGAGGCCAATGGATGTGATAAAAGAAATGTGGGAAGATAACCCCCTCAGAAGCAATCTATAATTTCTTATATGTGTGCTCTAAGAAAGAAGCTGGCAAAAATATGTTGAAATTGCCCATAGTAATCAGGAAGAGGCCCAAAACCAGCAGAAGGTATATTATGACCATGGGGTAAAAGAAAAAGTTTTCAAGCCAGGTGAAAAGATTTTGCTACTGTTACCTACCACAGAAAATAAAAGTGGCAAGGGCCTTATAAAGTGCTTAGATGTACTGGCACTGTTAACTACAAATCAAGACCCTGACAGGAAAAATCTTTCTAAGATATACCATGCTAACCTCTTCAAGAACTGGATTGAAAAAATTTAAAAGCTGCTTTGCTAGTTTTCCAGAAACTGATAAGGAAGACATTTATGTAGCTAATGATAGGCTGGAACAAACTGTAAATGCTGATGCTGAAAAGGTGAATGTTTCTTTAAACTCAGAACAAACTGTAGATATTAATGTGCTAAAGAATTTAACAGTACTTTTACCATGGTACCAGGCCGAGCAAAAAGGGTTGAGCACGTAATAGTGCCAAGGAATGCTCGTCTTATTATGCAAAAGATTTACAGGTTACCACAGCAGTTAAGAGCTGATGAGGTTAAGGAAATACAAAAATTAAAGAATTGGGTATCATAGAGCAGTTGAGGAGTGCTTGGTCATCTCCATGGTAATTGTAAACAAAAAGAAGGGATGTTAGAATCTGCCTTGATTTTAGAAACTTAATCAAGTGTCAGAATTTGACAGTTAATCTATGCCCAGAATAGATGATTTGGTGGACAGACTGGGAAGTGCAAAGTATATCAGTACCCTCAATCTCACCAAGGGATACTGGCAAATACCTTTAGCTAAAGAATCCTGAGATAAAGCTGCATTTGCCAGCCCTATAGGATTCTATTAGTTCACCACCATGCCATTTGGTTTACATGGTGCGCCAGCTACAATCCAGTGGTACATGGATGTAATTTTATTCCCTTCACACTGGTTATTGTGCTGCATACCTGGATGATGTTGTGGTGTGCAGTCCAGACTGGAAAAGCCACTTGGAACATCCTACAAGCAGTTATCAAAGCTATGAAAAATGCATGTCTGACTATTAATCCTACCAAATGTGCATTGGGCATGCAGGAAACTAGATATTTGGGCTATTTGTTGGGAACTGGAGAAGTTAAGCCAGAGAGTTTCTAAGATAGAAGCTGTTGCTAACAGCCCTGTCCCTAAAACAAAGAAACATGTTAGGTCATTTTAGGGCTGGCTGGTTATTATCGAATTTGTTCCCAACTTTGCAGAGTTAGCTACTTCCCTCACTGAACTCATGAAAAATGGTACCCAAATAATATGAAATGGACCCCAGAGTGTGATGAAGCTTTTCAAGCCGTAAAGGCTGCATTATGTTCAGCCCTGTTTTATGAAGCCCAGACTCTGAGAAACCATGTTTGCTACAAATAGATGCAATAGAGGTAGGTCTAGGTGCAGTCCTGAGTCAAAATGTAGATGGGACAGAGCATCCTATTCTGTGCATAAGTAGGAAGTTGCATGACAGACAGAAAAGGTACTCCACTATCGAAAAGGAATGTTTAGCAACAAAGTGGGCCAGGAGTCCCTGAAGTTTTATTTGCTAGGAACTGGCTTTGTTCTGGTAACTGATTACAATCCTCTCTGTTGGCTAACCAGATGAAAGATAATTCCAGAATCACAAGGTGGTACCTGGCACTACAGCCATTTAAATTCACGGTGATACACAAATCTGGTAAAGAGAATAGCAATGCTGATTTTCTGTCAAGATATGGATCAGGACTTGAGGTTCGAAGGTTGAAAAACAAATATATGGGTTTGAACTTTACTGTTTGCTGTACTGTTAGAAAAAGATCATGCACATGTGCTTAATTTCTGAAAGCAGCAAATGTTATTAGAGAATAAAGGTTTTGGAAACCTGTTTAATAAAAACAGGTTCTCTCTTAAGGAGGATGTATGTGTGAGGGTGGAATAGGACCCTGTCCCCATTGTTTAGAAAGTGTTAAATGCAAGTATCTATTCTTTCCTTTTCTGTTTCTTCTCTGTCTGGTTGCACAGCCAATTTTCCTGTGAGACCTCAGACCTGATCACCCTGGCAATCTTGCAGTTCTTTGGCTCTCACTGTCTCTCAGCCCTCCCTTGCATATCTGCTGATATAAAAATATATGCAACTCATTGTATGGAATTGTAACTGATATTGGGATCCTTTTGTTTAGAAAATATATAGTGTTACTGTTGAAATGTACATAATTGTAATTTGAGATGATTGCAGAAAATTACTGTAAACTCTAGAGGTTACTTGAGTGCAAATCTTCCATCCTTTCAAAAGCTGTAGGGGCCTCAGCAAGCACACTGTGTTCTAGCAGCTCCTGAAACTTACAAGAATAGGATATTTGTCAAGAGTGGGAATTGAAAAGACTTATAAAGAGCTAAGCTGCAACAGCAAGAAAGTTTTAGAAGAACAAGGGATACACAGACTGAAAGAAAACTTTATTTTATGTTGCCTTTGTAGATAGTTATTTTGAACAAGTTTATTTATTATGTTACTGATGCTATAAATAAATATTTTTGGCAAATTCTACAACTGGTCATGGTTTTCTATGCTTTCTGACCTGTGCCTTGATGATGTATGGCATTTATTTACTTATACATCTAACCTAACTTTCACTGTATGTAGGATAAGCTCTGTGTTTTGCACTAATGCATTGGACTAATCTACAGCATTACTGGGTAACTAAGGTAGTGGACCAGGGAGGTGCAGTGGATGTGGCCTATCTGGACTTCAGAAAGGCGTTCAACACTGTCCCCATAGAAGGTTGAATAACAAACTGCACAGCCTAGGGGTGGATCTAAAATAGCTCTGTGGGAGGAGAACTGGCTGAATGGCAGGAGTCAGAGGTTGTGGTAAACAGGGAGTACTCTGGAGAGGAAATGTGACAAGCAGGGTGCCACAGGGGTTGGTGTTGGGGCCTTTCCTCTTTAATGTCTTCATTGAGGACATTGCAGAGGGACTGAAAGGAAAGTATGCCTTTGCATGAACAATACAAAGGTATGCAATAGGGTGGACATGCCAGGGGTGTTGAAAGAATGAGGAAGACCTTAAAAACTGGAGAAATGGTCTGAGGAATGGCAGCTGGGATTCAGTGCAAAGAAGTCAGGATCATGCACATAGGCACAAGAACCCAGGGACAAAGTCTGAACTAGGTGGGAAGGTACTGACAGTCATGAAGCAGGAAAGGGACCTGGGAGTTATCATCTTGGAGGACCTAAGAGAAACTAGGCAGTGTGATAAGGCAGATGGAAAGGTTAGCCACATGCTTGGATGAATAGGGAGGGAATCACAAGTAGAAAGAGGAGGTCATATTGCCCCTGTATAAGACACTTGTGAGACCGCATCTGGAATACTGCATCCAGTTCTGGAGGCCCTATTTGAGAAAGGACATAGACAGGGTGGAGGCAGTGAAGTGCAGGGCAACTAAAATGGTACAGGGCTTGTGGAATAAGATATATGAGGAAAGACTAAAGGAGTTAAATAGGTATTCCCTGGAGGAATGGAGGGAGGGAGACATGATTGAGACATACAAATACATCACCGGTATAAACAGAGTACAGGAAGGAAGCATCTTCCAAAGTAAGAGATGTTCCAAGTCAAGGGGCACAAAGTGAAGTCAGAGGGAAGGCTCAGGGAAATGTGAGAAAATATTTTTCACAGAGAGGGTGGTGGATGCCTGGAATAGCCTACCAGAGGGATGATGGGGACTAAAATGGTCACAGAATTTAAGAAGGAGTGGGATAAACACAGGGGTATCCTTGAGGCAGGAGTAGCTCCAGAGTTCAGTTTGGGCATGGGGCCTCACACTAGATAGGGATTAATATGGCAGACTGGGTGGGCCAAATGGTCCTTATCTTCCATCAACTTCTATGTATGTATGTCTCTATGATAACCAGCAGGACTAGAACAAAATGCCATACACACACTAACACACCACAGCGCTGCTTCATGTTCTGAACTGTGCACTGCTAACATATACTGTGGCATTAAGCCATTTGCAAGCTGACTAGGAAAGGTCAATGTATCAGAAAATGGCTAACAGAGTGGTGCACACACACACACACACACACACACCACACATACACACACACACACACACACACACCACACACACACACACACATACATATTAACTGTTGCAGATCTCCTAAACTGATAACACTCGTTTTCTATGAGCTCAGGAAAACACAGCTGTTAGGATTAGGAATGTGTTTTATCTGGACATCCCATATAACTGAAATGCCACATGGGGGAGGGAGTGGTTTTTTTTTTTCTAAGTAGTGCAGTTGCACTGAGCAGCATCCAGTGACTGCAATTTGAGCTGGCATAGGTACATTTCATGTAGAAGAGATGTATTGAATCAAACAGTTTCAGTTTCTCTCTCTTTCCAATATAGTGTGGAGCAGGACACACCAAAACCAAACTGATCTAGCAAAGTAATTCTAATCAAACTTCAATTTTGTGAAGTCTGTTCAGAATCTGATGAGCTCCATTTTTCTACTATGATAGAAAAACATCTGCAGGGCTCCGCCCCTGCAGTCATAAAAAATGTGGTCCCACAGCATTTCTGTCACTGCCATTTATTATGGCTCTGATGTGCTCTTGGATATCAAAAACACAAAAATTAGCAGCTGCTCATACTTTAGAATGTGCACATACCTAGAAACTATTACAAAGTCAAACACTTTGAAAAATATCAGGTGGGTCAGCACCATTTCAGTCACTAAGTATATATGACAGCTTGATCTGCAAAAACGTTGCTTCTTTCATGGTTTAAATTACTTATAAAATTTTGCCTTCACTGGACATACCACCACAATTTGCACAGCAGCAAAAGTAACACATGAATGAGCAATAGTTCACAGCTCACAGAATTCCCACATAACAGCCATCAATCAAATCTCCAGTCATGTAAAGATATCTCTTAGCTAAGCGGCACATTGATTTTGTGGTTTAGAGGAAAACTACTAAATAGCTTGAGCAAGCTCCAACAAAGCTCTATCTGAGCTGCCTGTACAACTTCCAGCTGCTGAGGCCGTGCCTAACATTTCAATGTTACAATTGACCCCTTCCTCAGGGTGGCACTGGTCACCAAACACAGATAACAAATAGGACCACATTTGAAGGCGCATACCAATACCTCCCTTACATTTCATGACTATGTCTCTGAAAGTCACTGGCATTACAGCAAGTTCTTTTAACCTGAGAAAGCATCCTGCAGAAATGTTCTTAATAAGAAAATTAGGTTGCAACCTTCCCCCTCAAAGTGTATTTCTGAAACTAGGCTTTCTGTAAAATTTTGTTTTAAGCATTGTTTCTTCCTTAAATATTGTGAGATCCAGGAAGCTAACTTCTGAGAGATTACTCTCAACTGTACATCTTAAGTGGGGGCTGGCGATTGATGTCATTTTTAAATCCTGTAAAATCCCAGCGTGTACCAGACAAGACCAAAACAATATCATCCAGATATAAAAATATCATCCTAAGGGACTCAGATTTTTATTTTGTTAAGTTTGTATTCTGAACCTCACTATATGTACTCTCTCCCAATCAGCCACATATGAATTCATTAATGTTGGACCAAAGGTGGTGTCAATAAGTCCCCTTTATTTGTGCCTAGTATTACTGTCAAACAGAAAATAATCTGATTCCAGTACAAATCTTGCCATATCAAGAATCAATCTGTTGGGAGGTATTACATTTTATAATAATAATAATTAATAAATTTTATTTATAGGGCACCTTATCCAAAGCCAAGGCACCTAACAATATAAAATCAAACAAACATCAGTTCAATTTAAAATCGAATAACAATAATCAATTAACTGAGAAAGCTTGGTGCCATAAAAGTTTTTAAGCCTTGCTTAAACCCCTCCACAATTTTCACATCTTTTCCAGCACTTTCTCCAAAGACTGAAGGCCACCTTCATGAGGAATATTGGTGTATAAACATTCTATGCCCATACACACTAAGATGTCATTCTCAGATACTGTAATAACACTTACAATCTATATCATGTAGATTGTGTCCTTCATATAGACCTTTATATTGGGAGACATTTCTTAATATATTCGTCTAAAATGTTGACACTGTTTCTGTTGTGGCCTCAATAGAGGATGCTACAGGTCTGCCTGGTTGACCGTTCTTATGCAGCTTAACAAACAAGTATAGTGCTGGTTTCTTAGCATAATTCACCACCAAATAATCATATTCTTTATTTGTGATCCACTCATTCATAAGTGCTGTATTTAAAATATGTTTTGCTTTGTCAGAAATCTCATCAGTGGGGTCCCATTCAGTCTTATACAAAACATTTCATCATTCAGTTGCCTCACAGTTTCTTTTATATAATCTGTCCTACCAGACTACAACAGCACCCCTTTGTCAGCTGGGTGAATCATCACATTCTGTATTGCAGCTAATTCATTTAATGCCACCCGTTCTTTATATATGATGTTGTATGATGAATTGCCACTATATTCTTTCAAATTTTCTCTACATGTTGCTCACAAGTTTAAAATATGTTAGTAATGTTAGGTTTCTGGACACTGGGGTAAGGTGGATTTCTGAAAATGATTAAATGGCTCTCCACTGGCATTTCATCATTTCCTGGTCTCTGGATGGGGTTCATTAGCTGTAAATTGGCAGTAGCCCTTCCTGTGTTTCATTGTCCATATAAAATTCCATTAGATGAAGTTGACAAAAATTTAAACAGAGCCACTTATATATTGAAGGGGTTCAGGGTGTTGGTAGGGACAAAGTTTGAGGCCTTTCCTTAAACCTTCACTTGTAGGTTTTAAGGATAAATATAATTCCTGACCTGGAGAGGAATGAGAAGAAGAACAGTTACTGCCAGCCTGCCGGCGCGGTGGCAAGGTGTCCATCTGCAGTGCTGACATCCTGGGTTCAGAGACGGACCTGGGAGTTGGAGGGCCAGCAGGGAGAGAGGATTGAGTATCCTACAGACTGCTCTCCTTTCTGAGGGAAGGGGTTAGAGTGTCCAGTGCAATAAGGACCCCTGGCAGGAGGCTGGGGATCACGTGTGGCCAGCGCCACACATTTCAGGGGTGGGGTGGAATGCTGGAGTCATTGCATATCCCTGTCCCCAGGGAGAAAAAGCATAGTAAAAATCTGGCTGCAAATGGCGGCCCCTGCTCTGCCACTGCTCCTCATCTGACTAAAGTCCACTGGAGGGTCCTGCTCCCATGACCCCGCACTGGGGGAGCAAGCCAGAGCCTTGACTCGTGTTCCAAAGAGGGTCACCTGCCCAGTGGCCCTGTCCAGGGGAAAGCTTGGAGATTAGGGGAGCAGTGGGTGGGTCAGGACTGGAGAACAGGCCAACAAAAGAAAAAAAAAAAGAAAGAAAGAACAGTTACGTACTTATCATAACAGTAGATCTTCAAGAGAATCTCTTTCATCAGGCCACATCCATGGAACTTATAGCCACCGGCGCTTGGACCCACAGAAACTTTGCAGGCAGTCCACCAGGGCTACTCACGACAACATCAGATGCCACCTAATTCATAAGCGTGAGATGCCCTTCCCTTCTCAGTTTCCCACCAGAGATTATGCTTGAGGACCTCCCTGAGAGAACCAAGAGAGAACCTTGGGCTCTGCCAACCAGGTGAGGCAGAGAACAACAGGTAGATCCTCATGGAGAAGGAGACAGTGCTCATTAGAGTCTCAGGACCCTCTAGGTGGAAGGTGGATGGAGGCATGGTCTGATGAGATTCTCACAAAGATCTACTGTTAGGGTAAGTATGTAATCATTCTGTCTTCTTCAAGGATATCTCTTTCATCAGACCACACCTATGGAATGAGTACCAAGCAGTACTGACCATAAACAGTGAGAAAAGTGAACACGCACTCAAGGTGAAACACCCAAATGCTGGTCTTAGTGTCAGATACAGTTTTGTTCCAAACTGTGCTCCAAAATAGGTGGATACAGCATGAACTGTTAACCACAACTGCCCTGGCACTTGAGTATACCACTTCATCTGAGGCATGGCAACAGGAAATACATGTCAGATTAAATACAGAATCTCATAAATATTAAATTATGACACATAGTGACAAAAGAATAATGATGATGTGAAATAATGATGACTTCAATATCAAAATGAACAGAGCATGCCCAATAAATACTAAACCAGAAAGCTTCAATGAGTAAGAAACATGCTGCAGTCAATGCGCCACTTAACAAATACTATGTGCCATATTATCATTATATTTTTACTGAAAAATTAAATTAAAGGCATAGTACTGAAAAGCTGATAAAGCATAACCAAATACGGAGAAGACCATGTAAATTCAGGCAACTCACTAAACTTCCTAAATTTTGATACTTATGTATATTCATATGAAGCAGACACAAACATGAAGGTCAGGAATGGTAAATTTAGAGTAGATGAGTTAAAGCACTCAGAAATAACAAGGATCTGCCATATGACTTCATCATACATATGGGAAGAAACAGAGGTAAGAAGCATCATATGAAAAATAGAAACACATATAAGAATTAATATATGCATTATTTACAATTCAGTTATCATAGTCAGAGTTCTATCATAGAAACAGTTTCAAATCCAATGGTCGTTCATCTCCAGTGGTTTCATACTCTGTAACGTAAATATCCAGAAACTTTCTTTCTTGAGAAGGATATTTTCCTGTCCCAATCTCTGGAAGGAATCCCATGTATTCAATACTCATAAACTTCAAGGATTCAGGACTGGACCTATGTTTTCTGTAAAATGTACACCAACTGGTGTGTCAAACCTCTGATTAACTAAGGACCCAACGTGCTCCTGAAAATTAAATTAAAGGCATAGTACTGAAAGGCATGAAAAGGCATAGCAAATGAGGAGAGACAATATAAATTCAGGCAACTACGACCCAAAGTCCTAAATTTTGATACTTATTGTATATTCATATGAAGCAGACAAACATAAGGTGCAGGAATGGTAAATTGGGGTGGGGGTTAGAAGCACTCAGAAATAACAAGAATCTGCTGTATGACTTCATCATACATATGGAAAGAAACAGAGAAAGCATTGTATGAAAAACAGAAACACACATAAGAATTAATATATACACTATTTACAATTCAGTTATCATAGTCAGAGTTTTATCAGAGAAACAGTTTCAGATCCCAGTGGTCATTCATCCCCAATGGTTTCATACTCTGTAATGTAAATATCCAGAAACTTTCTTTCTTGAAAAGGATATTTTCCTATCCCACCTCTGGAAGGGACCCCCATGTGTTCAATACTCATAAACTTCAAGGATTCAGGACTGGACCCATGTTTTTCTGTAAAGTGTACATCGACTGGTGTGTCAAACCTCTGATTAACTATGGACCTAATATGCTCCTGAATACATTGTTTTAAAGGGTGGATGGTCTTACCTATGTATACTAAGTTACAGGGTACCAGACAGCATAAACTGAGAACTGAAAGGACACCCTTGGTTTGCTATCTATTGCTGTACTTACGATACTATCACTTAAAAGTGCCATTGATTACCAAAACTATCTGATGATGTCTCATTTTATATATCAAGGACTCTCTATCCAGACAATCTGGATAGAGAGTCACTGATATATAAAAATAACACTATCTGATAGTTGTGGTAACATATCAAATCCTGTCACTTTCGCTACAGAAATTAATGGTGTGGCCAGCAGAATTGGAAGTATAATTCATCCTTACTGGGCTGGTACTTTTAAGCGATAGTGTAGTGGGCACAGCAATGGTAACAAACCAAGGGTGTCCTTTAAGAGAGCCATGAATTTGAAAAGATATTTTGGTTCACAGTTACTTATCCAAAGTACCATCTGAACCTAGGGGTAACTGGTTACTACAGAGACCTAAGGGTTTATATATGGCATGCGCTGTAATGTTTGCAAACATGTACAACCAGGCGGTAGGTTTTCACACCCCAGGACAGTACCATGGGGATTATGATATAATGCATCACTTGTGACACTCAGCTCTCAGTTTATGCTCTCTGGTGCCCTGTAATGTAGTATATATAGGTAAAGACCATCAGCCCTTTAAAACAACGATTTCAGGAGCACGTTAGGTCCATAGTTAATCAGAGGTTAGACACACCAGTTGGTGTACATTTTACAGAAAAGATGGGTCCAATCCTGAATCCTTGAAGCTTATGGGTATTGAACACATGAGGGTTCTTCCCAGAGGTGGGGATAGAAAATATCCTACTCAAGAAAGAAAGTTTCTGGATATTTTGTTACAGAGTATGAAACCATTGGGGCTGAATGACCACTGGGATTTGAAACCATTTCTATGATAGAACTCTGACTATGATAACTGAATTGCAAACAGTGTATATATTAATTCTCATATGTGTTTCTGTTTTCAAATTCTGCTTACCTCTGTTTCCTCCTTATGTGATGAAGTCACATGGCAGATCCTTTGTTATTTCTGAGTGTTTCTAACCTCCCACCCCCTGTATTTACTGTTCCTGACCTTTATGTTTGTGTCTGCTTTATATGAATATTTTATTTATTTAAGTCTTTGATATCGGAAAGTGCACAGATCCAAGGATCGTTTTCAGGCATGACCGGGCCACAACAAATGGCATAGATTAAAGTACCATAAGTATCATAATTTAGGAGCTTTGGATCATAGTTGCCTTAATCTATATTCCCTCTCCTCATTTGTTATGCTTATCGTGCCTTTCAGTACTATGCCTTTAATTTTATTTTATTTTTCAGTAAAAGTATGATGATAATATAGCACATAGTATTTGCTAAGTGAATGCATTGACTGCACACGTTTCTTACCGTGTCATCATTGAAGCTTTCTGGTCTAGTATTTATTGGGCATGTTCTGTTCGCTTTGATATTCACGTCATCATTATTTCACATCATCATTATTTTTTGTCACTATGTATTATGATTTAATATTTATGAGATGCTGTATTTAATCTGACTTGTATCTCCTGTTGCCATGCACCCTGATGAAAAGTTGGATACTTGAAGCGCCTGGGCAGTTGTGGTTAACAGTTTGTTCTGTATCTATCCTATTTTGGAGCACAGTTTTGGAACAAAGCTGTATATGACACTAAGTCCAGCATTTAGGTGTTTCTCCATGAGTGCAGGTCTGTTTTTCTCATTGCTTGGCATTTTCAGGTTGGCTGCCTGTTAGTTTCCTGCACCAGCACTACACCAAGTTCGTGGTCAGACCTTTCTTCATTTGGATTCTGACCATAAACAGTCTGGGTGGCTGGAGCCTACAGGCCTGTGAAAGCAGGCCCTGAAGCACAGCTAGGCCAAAGCCAGTCCTTTTCGAGAGGCAGTGTCCAGACTGTAGTGTTTAGTGAAAGTGGGGACAGTACTCCAGGTGGCAGCTACACAGATTTCTGTAGCAGACAAATTTCTGAAACAGGCAACTGATGTGGCCATTGCTCTAGTGGAATGACCAGGAACAACCCAGGAAATTCCTTACTATACTTTCTGTAACAGAAAGTGATACAGTTTACAACCATTTGGCTAGGCACAGTTTAGAAACTGGGCACCTCTCTTCCCAGGGTCGAACTAAACAAAACCCGTGCGACTTTCTGCAGTCCTTCGTGGTGTATATAGTACCTGAGTATTCTATGCACATCTAAAGTATGGAGCAATGCTTCCCCTGGATTGGCATGCTCAGGAAAATAAACTGGCAGGTAGATGGTTTGATGTAAAGTAAACTCAGACACCATCTTTGGTAAAACTTAGGATTAGTATGCAAAGACACCCTGTCTTTGTGAAAAATCAAATAAGGACGCTCGCACATTAGCGCTTGTAGCTCTGAAATCCTTTGAGCAGAAGTAATGGCAACTAAAACAACGCTTCAAGAAAGAAAGTGAAGCCAATAATGCAGCTGGCTCAAGAGGAGCCAAAGTAAGCTTTTCCAACACAAAATTCAGGTCCCAAGTTGGGACTGGATTGTCATAGGAGGCTTCAAGTGTAGAATTCTCCTCAAGAACAAAGGCCACCTCCAGCTGGGCAACCGTCATACAACTGTCAATAGAAACACAGAAAGCTTAAATGGCAGCTAATGCACTTTGATTACAGAGTACTGCAAGCCTGCATCCAACAAGGACAGCAGATACTCCAGAAACTCATTAACTGGACAGGTAAACAGATTCAAGTGATGAGAAGCAGCACACAGAGCAAGCCACTTCCATTTCATGGAATAAATGGATCTGGTGAAAGGCTTTCTGGCTGCCACCAGGACATCAGCCACCTTTGAGAAACCCCAAACCTTGCAAATGCTGTTTTAGGAGCCATGCATGAAATGAAGAGATCTGAGGATTGGATGGACCAAGGTTCCCTTTTCCTGTGAGTAGGCCTTTGCATAAAGGCAAAGGTACTGGTGGTTCCACTGCCAGCTGCTGTAACATAGAAACACAGAAACACAGAAACTGACAGCAGATAAAGACCGTTTGGCCCTAGTCTGTCCATTTTCACCACCTACTGCAATACCACAGCTCCTACTTGATCGCTGGCTTTTACCCTCTCTTTCCTATTGCTTGGATTCCCTTTGTGCCTATCCCATGCATTCCTGAATTCCTTACTGTTTGCCCCCTATAGTAAGGAACCAGATCTGACAAGGCCACAGGGAGCAATAAAGATCACAGTTGCCTCCTCCATTTGCAGCTTCAATAGCATTCTCTAAATTTGAGGGAAGGGAGGAAAGGCATACAGGAACCTTCTCTTCCAAGAGAGGAACAATGCGTCCTGCCAGAAAACTCCATGCCCGGAGCAAGCGATCAGAAAATGGCAGTTTTGCATTGTGAGGGGACGCAAAGGTCCAACTCTGGATGATCCCATTTGTCGAACAGGTCTTCAACAATTGAGGGCTGCAGTTCTCACTCATGCACCCTGGACTGTGACTTGCTTAGCCTGTCTGCCAAAACATTTTGGACACCTGGAACATGTACTGATGATACTTCTCGAACATGTTCCAGAGACCAATACTAGACCCTCATTGCTTCCCTGCACAGGTGATAAGAGTGAGTTCCCTCTGCTTGTTGATGTAATGTATCACACTGACATTGTCCATCTGTACTAACAGAGGGCCCAGGAACTGATCAACCTGGAAGGCTGTAGCCCATACAGGACAGCTTGCATTTCTAGAACATTTATATGCAGAGTGCTCTCCGCTGTGGTCCATGTACCTGCATCTGATGGGGCCCTATGTGTGCCCCCATCCCATCCCCAAGGCATCTGTTGTTAAAATCTGGGCTCCATCTAAAGGCAGGAATGATGTCTTGAACTGTGTCCAAGACTGCTCCTATGTTCTGCAGGTATTGACAAGTTGTCAAGACAGACTTAGGCTTGTTAACAGTAAGCCCCAGAGCATCGAGCATCTGCCTTATTCTGAGCTAAGGTGTGCAGGAGCTGATCATTAGCACAGGCTTACAATAGTCAGTCATCCAGGTAAGGAAAACATTGAGGCTTTCCCTGCAAGGGTCAGCTCCACCACTGCCAAGCATTTGGCAAGGACCTTTGACAGAGGATGCCAAAGGGCAATGCTCTGAATTGGTAGTGTTCTCCTGAAACAGGAACTCAAATACTTTCTGTGAGGTTTAAAAATTCTGATATAAAGGTAGGCATCCTTCAAGTTGAAGAAACAGTCTAATCCCATGTTTGCAGCAGCAGGAGCAGGCTTGCAAAATGACTATTCTGAACTTCTTGTACTCTATGAAAAGTTTGGGTTCCTGAGATCCAGAATAGGCTGCACATCCTGTCCATTTAGGGACTAGGAAGTAATGAGAGCAGAACCCTATGTTTTGTTCAAAGGCACAGGCTTTATGGCCTTCTTTTGAAGCAAAGACTGAACTTCCTCCAAGAACAGAGGAATGTGTGTGGAGGATAGTGAGCTGGCACCAGTGGACAATCTGGAGGTGTGTCCAGAAGTTCCAGAGCATGACCTTGTGCTACGATTTCCACAACCCAGGCAACTGATGTCACTGCCTTCCACTGAGTTAGGGAAGGGAGAGACAGCCCCTGCAACCATCCTGTGGTAATGGTGGCTGTGGGTGTACTAAGGAGTCAGGCAGAGCCAGTTGTGATGGTTCCTGCTGTCCCACCACCTCTAGATCTTTTGAGTGTGCACCTGGCGTGGTTCTTGGGGTGGGCAAGGCTTCTGCTCCCTTGCTCTTACCTTGTTGTCTGGTGGCTGGATGGTGTCTAGCACCAGCTGGGTGACAAGGCACCTTTTTCCTTCCCCTTAGTTGGGTATGGCTGACTTCGAGGTCCTGCCTGAGGCATGAAGATTAGAAAGAATATCCTGGACCTCTGAGCCAAATAATTTATATCCTCTAAAGGGCATTAAGAATGGACTGTTAAATGCATTTGCAAACCCGCCAGCTTGGTCAGGAGTATCGTCTTAGACATATGTCTGGAGGCAGCAGCCCTGCAGAGGGGCATCGGAAACTTCATAGGCCATGCTAAGCAGGTGCTTTTCCTGCATCAGCCCCAGCTGTGACAGCTCTTTAGGAGCTCCTGTTTTGGGGTACCCTCCAGCCAAACTTGTTCAGCTGCCTTGGCTTTTCTCCAGACAGTGTTCCATTATTTGACCATTGGGCTTGATAGTTAGCAATTCTAAGGCCCAGAGAGGCTGAGCAAAAGTCCTCTTATCTAGCACATCCAACCTCCTGGATTCTTTATCAGGAGGAAACAGCTCAAGTGTTTTGCTTCCTTTGATCTATCCTGGGCAACATTAATGACCACAGAGTCTGCCTCAGGCTGGGTAACAAAAGGGTTCCCAAAGGGCCATGTACATTTTGTCTGCCTTTCTTGGTATGGCTGGAATGACATTCGGCCTATGCCAGGTAACAAAGGTGGCATCCTCTAGAGCAGGGCAGAAAGGTGGTACCACAACAGGGGAGCATCAGGTAACCCAAGAAATCTATTAAATTTTTCTTGGTGGTACAGTTGAAGCTGTTTAATGGGGATGCCTTTTGGCAGGCTTTTCCCTATTAAGCAGTCATCCCGAACAACAGAAGGCTATTTAAATGCATGTGTACTTATGTACACATAGGTAGGTTACCAACCTCCCTTTCAACCCTTTTCCTGCCCCTAAAACATAGATAAAACATAGATCTCAACATCCAGTCCTGTAGTACTGTAGTAATTCAACACAGCATGCTACGCCGCATAATACTGGCAGTAGTAGAGTGATGTCGTGAAAGAATAAAAAGGCTGCAAACTCACTCTAGTTCTCTATCTCTCAGTCTTACTCTGTCTCTGTCTCTCCCTATCTCTGCCATCGTAAAGCATGGTATGACTCATGGAGAGGAGAGAGAGAGAGAGAGAGAGAGAATGAATCAACACAAATGTAAAAATCTGATCACTTCCCAGTAAACAGAGAGATGAGTGTTGTGTTTGAAAGTTTTGAATCAGACTTCTACTTTTCAGAATGTGGATGAGGTATTTCACAGGTGCCAGATGCCGTAACAGTAAAATAAAAAAACACAAACTCACTCTTCACTTGGCTTCTTTCTTTCCCCTACAGCATGGTGCAGCTCATGGGGAAGAGAGAGAGGGATACTGCTACTGTAAAATATTTTGGTAAATTCTACAACTGCTCCTGGTTTTCCTTATGCCCCTGACCTGTGCCTCGATGACAAGAGTCAACCCTATAGGTTGAAAAGCCAGGCCCCACAATGAGGGAAATTCAAATAGGGCCTTTACAGTTTTTGCCTGTTAGGCAGTATCACTGTTTTAGGGGACATGCCTTAGAAGCCGAGAAAGAACCCAAACATTATTGTATTGTGCAAGTTTCCCCACCGCTGTGTATGCTACTTTTTAATCTCTTACAGTAAGGGATTTCAGATTCTCCCACTTTTAGGGTCCAGAGGGAGGGGTCTTTCCAATGATGAAGCAGAACACATTTGGAAGCCGTGAGCACATTATTTAGCCAGAGGAGCTGAGTATTAGAAGGAACAGTGTCAGGGGGTACCCAACAGATCCAGAATTGGGTCAGCGAATTTGGGACAAGGGAGTGGGAGACAGCACAATTGCCAGACTTCAACCCAATAAGGGTCCAAGTATCAGCAGGACCATAAAACATGTGTGGGGAGGCCTGTTGGGAGTTATATCACCAGCATTCACTGTGTGGTATAAGACCCACCCTGTAAAAGCCATAGCAGAGTTCTATAGGTCCTGTGGAGCACTTTGCATTGCAACATTTTAGCTTGGAGCTCTCTCGGCCGGCCGAGTATGCCAGTGCCCATACTGGATCCCAGTCCTGGGGTGAAATGACCACACTAAGTTCGTCTCCCACTTGGTTTTGGGTCAAAACTTGAGGTTTGGGATCTCTTTTGCTCTAGGAAGTTCTCTGAAAGATGCCGGTCAAGGTAAGATGCATTATCCACTGATCTAGTGTGCTCAGCAGGGAAGAATACGTTAAGGGAGACTTTAGTGCATAAGAGGTCCCTAAGTTGAAGAACTTTCCAGAAATGCATTTTAGGGAGAGAGTATTCACTCTGTATTTCTTCAAAATATTTCAGGATCCCAGTGTCCAAATAATATAGGTCGCCCAGTGTATGTATGCCATTCTGTTGTCCAGACATGCCAGTGTAAGGGATCTCAGTGTAGAAAATTTGCAGGACCAATTCAAATTGCACGTATGTTCCTTCTAGGCTGCTCTGATGAGCATGCTACATAGGGAGGCCTGATGGAAGAATGTCCAGTCTGGCAGAATTAAGGTTTGTGGACAAGGAACTTTGGCTTGGGCAACTTCTATATCCATCCAGCTAGGGGTGGGGTTGCAAAGTCTGGTCTATAACAGAGTATGACATGTCTGAGAATAACTCCATTGTGCAGTAATTTGTGGTTCGGAGGCCAAGACCTTCAGATTTCCAATTAGTTTGAAGAATCTGCATTTTAATTTTGGTATCTTATTATCCCATGTAAAACGGGACATTGTGGAGTTTATATTTTATAGGAGGAGCTAGGAATGGACAATGGGAGATTTGTCAAGATATACAGGATCTTTGGCAGAACCACCATCTTGACAGCATTTACCATCCCCATAAAGATTGGTGGATGTGTCCCCACCCTTTTAGGTCATTGTTGAGCTTGTTGACCATAATACTTGTGTTGGGTAAGGTAATGTAATGGTAAGGTAACTTTTATTTATATGGTGTCCAATCCTTGAGGCTCTGAGCACCTTTCAAGGTTAAACCGTAGGGTAGACAACATCAACATACAAATAAAAGCTGCATAAGGGTTATATAAAAAATCAGAAGCTTAAAATTATACAATAAATAAGCACTAAAATAATAATAACAAATAAGCAATTAAAATTAGCTGCAATTAGTGTGGGAACACCTCTTTAAAAAGATAAGGTTGTAGACCCTCTTAAAGGCCTCCACCGATGAAGCCTCCTAAGAGATCTGGGGAGCGAGCTCCAGAGGACTGGGCCTGCCATCTTGAATGACTGGTCACCTGAGGTTTTAGCCTGGCCCTCAGAACCGCTAGAAGGCCCCTGGTTGAGGAGCAGAGGAAGCAGACCGGATGGCAGGTTTAAGGAGGTCAGTCAAGTTTATTTATTTTATTTGTAAATTCAGACACAACCTTTGAGTTAAAAACTCTTTACAAAGGTTCCACATCAAGAACAGAAGACTTACATTTAAGACACATTACAAATTAAGGGCATTCCTATACAATCATAGAGGTTTCAGCAGTTATGCTGTAATTTACATTGGGAATGACAACAGGTACAAGAAAATGCAGGAAACCCAATTTAATGTGCATACAACACATGCTTGCAGTAAATAATGAGTCGCCCTGGGCCTTGTCAGGAAAGCACTAGAGGTGAGAAGTCAAAACATTAGTTACAGGAGGGGGAAGGAAGGAGGTGAGCTAGAGAGTGAAATATAAGGAGAAACAGAGAGAGTAGGGTGGGAGATAGTAAGTGGTAAATGCGATGAAATAAGCGAAAGACAGAAATAGGAGGGGGAGAGTGGTGATGGTCCGGAGACAGAGGTGGATTAGCAGAGTAATGGGGGTGAGGGAGAGGGAGGATGGAGGGGGAGAGCTAGAGAGAGGGTGGGGATAGGAGAGAGAGAGAGGAGTGAGGAAGAGAGAGGGGTGGGCCAAAGGTGATGGAGTGGGGAACAAACGGGATAAGAAGAATATAATAGCAGCGGTGTAGACAATCTTGGGAGGGAATAAAAGGAAGGGAATATGTAGCAAGGGAACAGGGTCAGTGAATGAGGAAAAGAGGTCAGGGTATGGGGCTAAGTTGGATAGCAATTGAGGTGCAAGGGGAGATGTACTAGAGGAAAAGCCTGGAATCAGCTCTGACATTCACAGATGCTCTTGCTTGACAGAACTGCTTGAGTTCAGTCTTAAAGGTAGTGAGGGTGGCGAGCTACGTGCATATGATGGGGTCTCGTTTAGCCACAGAAGCCACAAAGTAGCTAGGGCTCAAGCAGTATAGGGCCTTATAGGTGAGCAAGCCCACCCTGAAGATAATCCTCCTCCTGACAGGTAGCCAATGCAGATCTTGCAGGACTGGAGTCACATGACAAGACCTAGATATGCCTGTCAGTAACCTGGGCACTGTGTTCTGCACTAGCTGCAGTTAGCGGAGGTTCCCTCCACTGACTCTGAAGTAAAGAGTGCTACAGTACTCCAACCTAGATGTAACAAAGGTGTGTACCAGTGAGGGCAGGTCCTCGGTGGAACAAAGATCTTACTTTGAGTGGGAGCTCTTGCAGCAGGCTACACCATAAGGACTATGCCACCAGGCACTAGGACCCACGGAAACATTCTTAGCTAGCAGTGCCCAGTGGGGACTGCACCCTGATGTCAGATTGCCTCCAATGTCCACCAGTGGTATAAAAGGGTGGTCCCCGCCACATCCCAGTTCTTTCCTGCCATCAGCCCATTCACATCAGCTCCACAGATACCTACTGCTAACAGTCAACTTCCATTTTCGCTAACTTTTCAAACAGTTTCGTCATTGATTAACCAACTAATCGGTGCATGTCTTCTCCGTCATCCTACAGTCAGTGACCAAAATCCAGGTGTGCATGCGGGAAGCAGATCCCAGCCGAGATGGTTACTCAGCCTGCCTCATCTGCCTGGAGCCTGACCACGACACTGCCTCCTGCCTGCATTGCCGAAATTTCAACCGCCAGACCCACATCCATCGACTGAAGACGTTGAAGACCTATGTTCTAGAGCAGCAGCTGGCCACCATGCAAACAACCCCATCAGGCCTAGGATCCCTTTCTTCTTCAGGGTGAGGGACTTCTCACAAATCTAAGGAGAAAAGTCCAGTGGAAAGCACTATCATCACAAGAAGGACAAGACCTGTTCAGACTCCCAAGCCAGGTCTTAGTACAAAGCGGCCAGCTCCAGTTTTCATCCTGTGAGAGATCGGACTCTGCCCCCCAACCCAAGTTTCCTTCGGGTTGCCAGCTTTGAAACCCCGGTTGGTGCATACATCAGGTGGTGTTTCTTGCGCATACGCTAGTGCTGTTTCTTCGGGACAACAGCCTTCGGCCCCTCCCTTAGTCTTAGACCCCAAAGCCATGCCTCCTAGTCTAAGTCCAGGAATTCCACCTGAAGGGATGGGCAACAGCCTCCCTGCTGCCCCCACCAGGCAAAGGCCTCCTCCTCCTCCTCAGATCATCTGGCTGGACCCGCCGACAGGAAGCGGCGCTTGGAGCTGAAGTCTCACCCTGATGCTAGTTCTCCAAAGCACTGTGTGTCAGACTCCCAGTGCCCAACCCTGATGTCTTCAAAGTCTTTGCCTTCAGGGTCTTCCACGCCACCTGCACTCCTAAGCTACCATCAGAAAGGCGCAGCTGCCAGCAAAGGTGATGCCTCCCTGATGCTCAATTCCTTGACGCCGGGCAGTCAGAAATCAGATCAGCCAGGTGACCTGCCGTCCAGCTCCGATGCCACCCCAGGACGAGACGCCGGAGAAACCCAAGCCACTGGAGCTTATGCCAGCTCCTGACAAGCCATCAGGTCCTCTGCCTGAGAAGCCTGATGACAGGTCTAAGATGCCAGGCCCATCAGCCCCAGCCATGGTCTCCTGGCCGAAGTCAAGGACCTTTCAGTTCTTGGTGGGACACAGTCAGAAAAGACATCATCCCCAAGGAACCCCAGGTTCCCAAGCTGCAGCCTCTCCCATAGACTCCCTGCAGCAGCCCCTGCAGCCCCCATGGTCATCATCTCCTCCCAGGGACATATCTCCTGCTCAGTTAGACAACAGGTCTTCCAACGATGCAGACTTCATTCGAGATCGTCCTTCAGGCATTACAGGAGAAGGCACTGTATTCCACTCCAGATCTTCCTCAACGTCATCCAGTTCTAATTCTTCTGCCTCCTCCAGATCCTCAGAGGAGTTTCCTCTCCTCCCACCACCCTGACCCTCCAGGATTCGCCTCCCCCCCAGATGATCCACGTTCTTGGACGTGATGCATCACATCCAATTTTGAATCAGTGGTAAACTGAGGATTTTGAGCCAGAGAGAAAGAGGCTGGCTCATTTCTTGGGTATGAATGAGCCCAAACCTTTAGTCACTCCACCCTTGGTAGCTCCTTTTAGGATGCTACCAGGCTAGCCTGGAGGCACCCTTGACAGCCTCCACTATACCTAAAAAGCAGACAGACTGTATCATACCCCAGTGAATGAGCTGTTCCTTGGTGAACACCCCAAGGTGGACACAGTTGTGCTGACAGCTGCCCAGCAAGACCAAACAGTCCCAGTACATGAGCTTACAGCCACCAGAAAAGGAATACAAATGCCTGGATCAGTTTGGCAGGAAGGTCTACTCATCAGCCACCTGCACCTTATCTGCTTGCTCAACTTTTTGGCAGCATGGTGCAATACCAGAAATCTCTCTGGAACAAGGCCATGAAGCTGCAAAAGGCAGCCCGATTCTGATCACAAAAGAGCTCCTGGACGTACTCCAGTCCGGTCTGGACATGGGGAAGCACGTCTTGAGGTCATCCTATGATTCAGTGGTCATGGCAGCCAGGGCAGCCACCACAGGGGTTTGCATATGGAGGTACTCTTGGCTCCGGGTGTCTAGATTTAGGCAGGACATTCAGGATGCCATCATTGATGCCCGTGCCCATGGGTCCGTGATTTTCAGTCCAAACATTGAGAAAATGATCTCAGACCGCCAGGACTCGGGTAAGACCATCCAGTCTGTGCATCAGTTGTACAGATCTAGTCAGACTCCTGGCAGAAGTCAGCAGTTTAGTCAGTCAGGAAGGCAGAAGCCTAAAGGATAGCAACAGAGAGGCCTCTTTCACCGTAAAGCTCCCTCTCAACCTGGTGGAGTACAGGGACCTCAGAATACCAAAGCTTCTCAGGTCTTCTTGCCCACCCGGACTCCAATACCTGACTCCTGCCCGACCCCCACCCCTTGCCAAGTCCAGGCCAGAGGTAGTAGGGTGTCGGTTGTCTTTACCTCAACAGGTGGACCACCATCACTACCAATGCGTGGGTCTTCCAGTTGATAGAGCAGGTCATGCACTGGAATTCCTTCAGATTCCCCAGACAACCCCGGTCCAAATAACCTACTCCCCTCCATGTCGAGTTCATTTGGGAGGAGGTACAGTCCCTGCTAGACAAGAAAACAATAGGACCCGTTCCAGCCCCACAGTGGGGAAGGGTTCTACTCCCATTCTTCTTGGTTCCCAAGAACACAGGGACCTGCACCCATTCCTGGACTTGAGTCTCCTTGAACAATTACATAGAGTACAAGAGGCTCAGGATGATCACCTTGCTGGGCATTCTTCCCATGTTGCATCAAGGGGACTAGCTTTGCTCCTGGACATAAAAGATATCTACTTCCATATTCTGGTGCTTCCAGCTCACAGAAGGTTCCTGAGTTCTTCTTTCAGGGAAGGCATTTCCAGTTTTGGGCCTTGCCCTTGCCTTTCCTCACACCGTGTGTTCACGAGGTGCTCTAGCAGTGGTGGCAGCACTTCTAAGGAGGCAGGAACACTTCATTTATCCCTACCTCAACGATTGGCTTCTGACCACTGCCACAAGGGATTGGCTTCTGGTGGCTTTAGAGGACACCTTCAGCCTGTTCAGCTCCTGGGATCACCTAAACATGGCCAAGTCATTCCCGAAGGCATGTCAGAGGTTACAATACATAGGGCAATCCTCGACATGGAGCAAGGGAAGGCCTTCCTCCCACCACACATGGCAGTATGCCTTTGCTCTTGGCCCACAAAGTTTAGCTGCTCACCAGGTCCCAGCTCAGACCATGCTCAAGCTGCTGGGCCATATGGCTGTGGCCATAGTGACTGTTCCTCAGCACAGCTGCTTATGAGGGTCCCTCAGAGTGCAATGGAATCAGAGGAGGACGACCTTAACCAGCCACTCTTGATCTCCAAAGCAGTGGTACAGACTCTTTTGTGGCTCTCTCCCAGAATCTGGAGTCCTCTTTCAGAGAAGCCCTTCACAGGTTCTCACAACCAATGCCTCAGGACCTAGGTTGGGGAGCTCATTTCAGAATCGTCAGACACAAGGTGCATGGTTTTTGGAACTGACCCTCCACATCAATATTCTGAAGATGAGGGTAGTTCTGTATGCTCTAAGCATTTCTCCTGGACTTCTGTCCAGGTCTTCTGTTAGTGCAGATGGACAACATGTCAGTTGTTTACTATATCAATAAGCAGGGTGGAACTCACTCCTATCCTCTTTGTCAGAAGGCTATGAGAATGTGGTTGTGGGCTCTAGACCATGGACTATTGCTCACCGCAGTGCATGTTCCAGGGTCCAAAATGCCTTGGCTGACACCTTAAGCCAGTCTGGTCAAGGACCCATGAATGGAAACTCCTGCAGTCTGTAGCAGATGACCTCTCCAAAGATGGGATGGCCAGAGCTGAACCTCTTCATAGCCCCTGCAACATACAAACTGCCCAGTTTCTGCCTCGCTGATCACGGACTGGAATTTTCTGGTGAGATGCACTGTCCCTCTGCTGGACAAGGAGGTTTCTGTATGCCTTCCTCCCTTTCCTCTTCTGCAAAGAGCCCTGCTCAAACTCCAAGCAGAAGGAGCAGAGATGATTCTTATAGCTCGCTTTGGCCTCACCAGATATGTTCCTGCTACTGCAGCAGCCTGACAGTGGAACCTCAATCCACCTGCCTTTGTCCTCCCACTTACTGTGACAAAGCAGGCAGGCTGATTCACCTAGACCTCCAGTCCCTACATCTGCATGCCTGGCACCTGCAGACATAGCCACTTCTCATTTTGGAGTAACTCCTAGAGTGGCTGAAGTCTTGGTGGCAGCCAGGAAACCTTCCACTAGGGCTACCTATGCCATGAAGTGGAAGCGCTTTTGCTTGTGGGCCTCCATTCAGAGTCTGACCCTCCAATGCCCTCTGAATGCTGTCCTCGAGTACCTCCTCTCCCTGTCAGACTCTGGCCTCTGCTATTCCTCCATCAAGGTGCACTTTTCGCTAGCTCTGCTTATCATGCACCAGTGGCTGGCAAATATGTTGCCCAGATGGATTTGGCCCAGACATTTTGAAGGAATCTTCATCTTAAACCCCATTAGGGACCCCATCCCTTCTTGGGATCTTTTGTTTTTATTAGAGAAGCTTACGTTGCTTCCTCTCGAGCCAGCTGCTGGATTGTGAGCTTCACGCTTTCGTTGTGGAAAACATTGTTTCTCAGTTGCTGTTACTTTCTGCTTGGAGAATTTCTGAGCTTTAGGCTCTAATGGCTAAAGAGCCACATTTGATTTTCCACAAGGACAGGGTGTCCTTGAGGACCAATCCTAAGTTCCTTCCTAAGGTGGTGACCCAGTTTACACTTAATCAGGACATCAGCCTTCCAGTTTATCATCCAGAGTATGCTAATCAAGGGGAGGCTCTTCTTCACGCTCTGAATATACATAAGAGTGCTAAGGTACTACATTAACCACACTCAAACTTTCAGAAGATCTGACCAACTTTTTGTTTCCTTTGCCCGAGAACCCTGGGGGCACCTGTGCAAAGCAGACTCTGTCCAGATGGCTAGTCCATTGCATCACCTTCTGCTACAATAAATACAACAAACCCTCACTGGGCTCAGTTAAGGGTCATTCCGTCAGGGTGTTTCCACCTCATCTGCAGCACTTCAAACGTTTCTGTGGCAGAACATCTGCTGGCAACTACTTGGGGCTCGGTGCATACCTTTGTGAAGCACTACAGCCTGGGCGTTGCTTCCCGTCGGAGAGCTGGGTGTGGGTAGCGGTGCTTCAGGGCCTATTTTCTTGAAAGCTCCCTGCTACTAAAGTTTCCACCTCCCAGTCTGTCCGGGATCCTTTTAGTACTGCTGGTACTCAGTCCTTGTGGTGTAGCCTGCTGCAAGAGAACCCACTGAGGTAAGATAGTATAGTTATGTAAGAACTTACTGCACTAGTAGATCTTCAAGAGGAGCTCTTGCGCAGGTGTTATTTCCTCCCTCCCTCCTTCCTTCCCCTGGTCCTTTTCTCCTTTCATCCTCCTTAGGCGGGGTATTCCACTCATCTCGGTTCTCTATTATTTGTCAGCCAGGTCTCTGGTGGAGAACTGGGGTGTTTATTTATTTATTTATTGAATTGCTTCTCCAGGAAAGATACACTGAGCAACTTAATGCCTGCCCCACGGCACGTCCTGGGGAAGGGGAGAGGGATAACAGAGTACAAGTTCAGGTAACTACATACAGATGGTGTAATTATACATACAGTTATAAAAACAGGAACAAGGCACTTGAGACAATAAAGGCTGTTGTAGAGTATCAGTGCAAGCAGGACTTAGGAGTAGCATACAAAGTAGAATCAGTACATAGGATACAAGGTTGACAATGCATAAAATACAGACAGTACAATAGTACAATATGCAGCAGGGTGAGCACATAGGAACCAGAGTGTGGTCGGGAACCAACCCTTTTATACCACTGGCAGATGTTGAGGTTGTCCAATATCAAGGGCAGTCCCTGCTGGGTACTGCTAGCTAAGAAGTTTTCCTTGGGGTCCTAGTGCCTGGCTGCATAGTCCTTATGGCATAGCCTGCTGCAAGAGCTTCTCTCAAGATCTACTGTTACGGTAAGTTCTTACATAACTGTACTGTTTAATCTGGGTGACATTCCTTAAGTGGTAGAAACTACTTTGGACAACAGATGACACCTGAGCATCAAGTGTCAACCTGTCATCAAGGATGATGCCCAGTTTTCTCACCTTAGAGAATGCCATCAATGGGGTAGATCCCAGGACAGTCCTGTTGCCACCCTGGAGGCATTCCCATTACGCCCGTGACCAGGCTCGATCACCAGCACCTCCATCTTGCCATGGTTTAGCCTCAGCCAGTCAGAGGACATCCAGCCCTGGATCTTAGTCAATTATTTAGCATTTTAACAGCATCATTTGTTCCAGGGCAAAGGCCATATACAGCTGGGTATCATCTGCATAGCAGTGGGATCCTAGACTGTAGCATCTGATGAGTTCTCCCAGGTGCAGCATGTACACCACAACAACATCAGCAACAGGATGGAACCTGAGGAACCAACATCGTAGGAGCTTCAGGAAGGAGAAATTCACCATCACTACCTGTTGCTTCCTACCCAAGAGATAAGACTTAAGCAAGCTGATGACAATACTGGCGAGTCCACAATACTCTAAGGTGATCCAAGAACACAATGTGGTCCACTGTGTCAAATACTAAAGAGAGAGATCAAAGAGAATGAGAACTGACGGTCTCCTCTATCCCTCGCCTGAGGATGTCATTTGCACCCAACCAACTTCATCTCAGTGCTATGCCAAATCCAGACTAGAATGGCTCATAGATGTCAAAGACCATGAGGTGTGCATTGAGCTGCAGTGCCACTATTTCTCCACAACCTTCCCTAGGAATGGGAGGTTGGAGACAGGTCGATAATTTCCCAGGACATCAGGGTCGAGATGGTTTCTTCAGAAGAGGCTCGCCAATGCCTCCTTCAAGGAGTCAGGGAAAATCCCATGACAGCAAACATTGGATTATCGTAGCGAACACTGGACCAATGATCTCGCACATCCCACTAGGAGATGTGCCAGGGCTGGGTCCAATTACAATAGGCGGCTGCAACTTCAAGATCACCTCAGTGACTTCAGCAACCTCCACTGGCCGAAACCCTCCCAGACAAATCAGAGTGCCCATGCTACAACCGGCCCCTACCACGAGGCTGATCTTGCCCCACCGGGAGATCCTGGACCAGATAAAGGACACCCTGTCAAAGAAGAAGTGAGCAAAGTCTTCGAACTGTGCTATTGAAAATGCCCTTTTGACTGTAGACAAACAGGGTGAAGTAGTCTGTCTATAGTCTGTAAAGCTGAGCCAGTCTGTTCTTCCCTGTGGCAATGTCCCTGGACAGTAAGTCTGCCTTCTTATGGTTGGCTGCCCTTGATACTCACAATAGTGAGTTCTCAAGGCCAGTTTGTCCTATTTGGACTGGATTCTCCACCAGCAGCGCTCCAACGTCCGACTATTGAGCTTCATCTCTTTGAGAGTCCTATCAATCTATGGATATCTAAAGTGAGAAAATCTGGGTCATATACAGACTGGTTTGATGGCAACGAGTGCTTTGAGATAGCCATATTATAGACCACCACCACCTCATCCATTCCAAGCACACATACAGAACTCTCACCAGGCAAATCAACCATCGCCGAAAGTTCCTCTTTGTTAGCTCCTATGGCATCCTTTAGGTCAGGATGTAGTTGGATAGCCGGCCCAGTGGCGCTGAGGGCTGAGCAGCTGGATGCCTTACCTCACACCACACTGGCGACCTGTGTTCGGGAGCGAGCACGGGCGCTGAGATCGGCAGGGGAGGAGAAGGATCAAGCATCCTTTGGACTGTTCTCCTTCTTCAGGGAGAGGGATACCAGCTCTTGGCTACTGGCTCCTGGTAGCAGCTGGGAGCTAGGTGCTGAAGGCTACAGTAGGGAAGCCGAGGCAGGCGGGTGGAGGAATGCATACGGGAGCGTCTTGCGATTCGCTCCTTGGACGTCATTGCATGTCCTTGGCTTGAGGATCTAAAGTGGAAAATGGTCCTGGCGTGCTTCATGATGGTTGGTCCTCGCAAGCACTGCCCCCGCGACAGGCAGCAACACATCTCCAGCACCAATCCTACTGTGAGGTGGGTTGAGGATCCCTGCCACCCCACCACGGGGTAAGCCGTGAGTAACTGGCACACTGTACTACTGTTAAACCTGGGAAGCTGCAGCTCACCCTTATCTTGGCCATTAGAGGTTCAACTGTGAGAAGAAAGAGCACTGGAGATAGAAGGCATCCCTGATGAGTGCCCCACACCAATGAAGGGAGATGGTAGAGTTGGTAAGGACTGAAGCTGTGGTGCGTAACAGAAGCCTGATCAAATCTATGAAGTGGGAAGGAGACTGAATCTTGCAAGGATATCAAATAGGTAAGCCCACTCCACCCTGTCAAAGGCCTTCTCAATATCCAGTGACAAGGTCGCGGTGTGAAGAGCCTGGTTTTGAGCCTCCCACAGTAAATCAAGGGTCTGGTAGATATTGTTGGATCCCATCTGACCAGGCAAAACCCCATTTGTGTGGGTGGATAAAGGTTTCTAAGGGGCTCCAAATGTTTGGTGCTGACTTTGGCAAATATTTTCGCATCAACATTAATTAGAGAGCCTTACTTCAGGACAAAAGAGTTCTGAAGGAACTCAGGGACTCCTGAAAGTTACCCTTGAAGAAAACATGAAACAAGAGGTCTCACCACAGATATTATGGGACACTATCAAAGCCTCTCTCAGAGGTAAAATTATATCATTAGCATCCCGTAAAATGTGAATTAAAACAAAACCAACAGAAATTAATCTCTCAGATTAAAGAGCTTGGAGATGCCCAAAAATTAAGTGGGAGGAACCTAGGGGCAGGGAACTACAAAAGTGTAGGGAGCTGTTACATAACATCCAAAAATAGAGGTAGAAAAAGCTTTGTTCTATTTAAAACAAAGATACTACGAGGGTGGGCCTCAAGTACTAAACTCTAGCCTGTAGGCTGCGCCACTATGCAGCTAAAGCTACAATAACTAAAATAGTCTCACCCCGCATAGGTCAACTAGTTGGACAAACCACTCAGATAGCGGAATCATTTGTGGAGTATTACTCCAACTTATATAAGTCAGTGGAGAATACCTCCAAACAAGACAAGCGAGACTATCTGGATTCAATCCCGTCCCTCCCTTCCACCAGATATTGCCCAAACACTGACCAGGCCTATTACCCAAGAAGAAATCATCTCCTCAATTAAAAACTTAAGCCAGACAAAAGTTCAGGCCCTGATGGGTTCGGGCCCGAATTTTATAAAACCCTGGCCCTGGAGGTAGTACCCTTCTCCATAAAGCCTTCTCGAACATCTGGTCTGAGGGAGGCCCCCTCTTGGCAATACACAACCATTACAATCTTACACAAGGAGGAAAACCTCAAAGTGTGAATCTTATCGTCCTATATCCCTGTTAAATCAGGATTACAAGATTTTACCTCCATAATAGCCTAGACTTAACCCTATACTACCAGAGTTAATTCAGTCAGATCAATCTGGCTTTGTGATGGGCCGACAGGCACCTGACGGGCACGCTCTGTCCTGGATATGATAGATAAGATCCAATGAACCGGCCCCAGCTTGCTTGTTAAGTCTAGATGCCAAGAAGGCCTTTGATAGGGTCTCATGGAATTTTCTGTTTTTGTGCTTGAACACAGGGGCTTCCTGAATCTTTCATAGATACCATGAGATCCCTATACATGGGGCCTCAGGCATATGTCAGGGTTAACGGGGAGTTTTCTGAAGATTCCAACTGGGTAGGGGTACCCGTCAGGGCTGTCCCCTTTCCCCTTCTGTTAGCCCTCTATATCGAGCCACTGGCTGAGGCTGTCAAAGGGCGCAGAACATGGCAGGAATAGAGGTGGGTGGTGTACAGAAGAAGATCCTGCTGTATGCAGATGACGTTCTGCTCTCCCTCTCTCAGCCACATAAATCTATAGAACAAGTGTGGCCTATATTGAGAACTTCAGGAGACACTCGGCTATTCCTAAATAAATCAAAATGGAGGTTTTAAGTTTTTTTAACCCACCTGAACGTATCTGCCAACTCCTTCCTTTAAACTGGGCAGTTGAGGGATGAGATATCTAGGGATCCACATCACTAAACACTCGTCCAATTTATTTAAAGCAAATTACACACCCTGATGACTTCCCTCAGGAAAGATTTTGAAAAGTGGTCCCTGATTAATATCCCTATGCACGCCAGAATTCAAGCTATAATCATGACCAGATTACCTAAATTACTTTATCTGTTTCAATGTATACCCCTTCACATTCATAAATCTAAATTCCAGACCTGGCATAAGATGATTTCAGATTTATCTGGTCTAACAAGAGACCAAAATTAGACTGAAAGCATTACAGGCCCGCGTGAGGCAGGTGGTAGATCCTTCCAGACTTGGAGGATTATTTCCTCATCGTACAACTGAAGCAGTCTCTCCAGTGGTCCAGTCCCAGCTCCACCTTGAGCTGGAGGGAAATGGAGGGGGAGAAGAGGGGGGTAGGTTGCCCTTGAAGATTGAGTGGTAACTCCTTTACTGACCTGTCATCACCCTATACCTAGGCTAAACTCGTGGGGAGACCCTTCGCCGGTCCATAGACTGTGCCAAAATATGAACTGTTACCTTCATTATGGACCCTTAAAAGACTGGCCTGGGCCAAGGACTTTCCCCAACCGAATAGATCTCACACATAAACAATGGACTAGGATGGGTCTGATTTTTCCTAGGGCAGTTTTCTCAGGTGGCCCTACTCTTAGATTTTAATTCTCTGAAGAACAGATTTGGCCTTAAGAACTCAGACCACTTCAGGTTCCTTCAAGTAAGAACATATATCAATTCTCTCGAGAGGAGAGTGCCGGACCGGAGGTAGCTCCTCTGCTGGCAGCCATCCAACAAATAAAATCATCAACGGACCAGAAGGGCCAGATTTCTGCCCTATGTAAGACTTTGAGAACTATAAGACCAGACCCTCTAACTAAAATTAAAACAAATGGCAGGAGGAGGCAGGACCTGGCCCTCCCCTTAACTGGAACTTGGTTTTGGCATTGCCGAATTGGCAACCAGATCACCTCTCTGGCAAGAATTTGTCTGGAAGGTAAGGATTCGTTTTTCCCTCACTCCTGATGTGTTAAATAAAGAAACCAAAATTTCTTGGCTGGCTGCTGGAGGGATGTGGGAAGACAAAGCAGGCCATCTACACATTTTCTGGGCCTGCCCCAGGCTTAGAGATTTTGGCCAACATCATATCAGCGATAAAAGAAATCCTTGCTATCACTCAGCAGTTGAACTGGGTGGAAATGATCTTGGGAATGCTCCTCCAGAGGTCAGGGGACCAGACTCAATGTATCTTTGGGCAATTTTAACGACAGCGGCTCTCAAGGATAACCAGAACATGGCTTAGTTCCTCTGTGTCTCAGAAACAAGATTGGATTTTGATCACTAAAGGCCTGGCCGATCTGGAGGAACTCACTTTCAAAATAAACCATAGGACCCCACTTTTTATTCAAAGATGGTCCAGGTGGATAATATGGCAACAGCTAGACGGGGCAGCTGCGGTAGAAAATTGAGAGAGAGCAGAATCCCCAGGTCAGGGCGATCCGTATCTGTGAATCTAAGTCCTAGCAATGTTATGTAACTGAAGTTGGCCTTTACTTGTTTTAAAACTTGGGGATTCCCCTGTATACTTTCTACCTGCTCTGGTCTCAGAGACTTTAAGTTTCTCGTCCAACTAGAACAATAATGAACTAAGTTGTTTCTATGTACAATATACTAAGTCTGTATTAATGATTCTTGAAGATGTAATTAAATCTCCTGCAGAGCTTAAATAAAGATTAAAGTTTAAAAAAAACATTAATTAGAGAGATAGGTCTAAATTGAGAACATAGTACACTATCCTTCCTTTTTAGGCAGAAGAGTTATCAATGTCCGATGAAAGGATGGAGGCAGGATCCCACTTTCTAAGCCTCATAAAAGACCTTGTAAGTCTGGGCATTAAGAGAGGAGAAGGCAATATAAGAATCACTGAGATACCCATCAAGCCTGGGGATTTTCCTTGACATCAACTGAATCACCTTGTCCACTTCTGTCTCTGAGATGGGTTTCAAGAGGGTCACAGCATCTTGTGGTGTTACTCAAAGCAGGCTGATATCTGCATAGAACATTTCAGATTGACTTGAGGTAGGGAACACATCAGAGGTATATAAATTCTGATAAAAGGCCTGAAATTCTTGATTAATTAGAGCTGGGAGGAGACTGGCATTATGAATTAGGGGACTATACCTTTCAATTTCCGTGTTTCTCAGTCTATGTGCTAGGAGTTTATTAGGCTATTCCCCAGCCATGAGTATGTTTGGTTTAGTCAAAATAGTCGCATTTCATTTTGTGCTGCAGGATAGTTACTGTGTCGCCTCTCCCGGATTATCTGTTATTGTGGTGGAATAGCTTCTTTCATATCTGGGTATTCCTGGAGCTGATGTTCTAGTTTTTTAGATCCCACCAGTTTCCTAAGTTCTTAATCTCTTCCTTTGCACTTTTAGGCGGTAGAGCAATGATGCTTACACAATGAATGATTTCATTGCATCCACTGCATGGCTGCTGATGTGTCAGGGTCTTGTTTAGGGCAAAATATTGTTCTAATTCCCATGATAACCAGGACCTAGTTTCTTCTTTTGAAGTAATGTGGTGTTGAGGTGCCAGGTGTTTCTAGGGGCATTAGATCTCCCATGCCAGAAAGACAGTCACAGAGGCATGGTTTACAATCAAAATAATGCTATATGACACACCCACATTTTCTGAATTAGTGCCCAGGAAAGCCATTGAAGATCAATATAGCTATAGGTATTATGGACCGTAGAATAGTAGGTAAAGTCTTTTTCTTGGGGGTGTAAGGCTTGTCAAGCACCCCTGAGGCCAGTGGTTTGAAAAATGTGGCTCACGTGGAGGCCAACTGACTCTCGCTTTATGGCCTGGATCAGTCCACTCAAGGAGCGGATTAAGAGCCAAATTGACGTCCACCAAGAATTATGCTAGATGGGCTCCCTGGAGGCTCTTGCAGGAGTGTGTCAAAAGGTCTGATCAGGACATTTGTCACTTACACACTGCCTGTTGTGATAGATGCACCTTGATAAGTACCTCTACTATCAGGAACTTAACCTCTGATTCTTTGTGTCTTTATGGATTCCAAACTGAAGGCCTTTGTGACATAAAATATCTATGCCACGTAGTTTGGGCAAGTGAGCATTATGGTATACCTGGCCCACCCAGCCACAGTGAAGTCCAGTTGCATCCGATGTAGATTATTTTGTGTCCTCTACTTCTTTTTGCTCCCTTGTCAGGTAAAGGCTTCATATGGTAGATCAAATGCCATACCCTACTTCTTAAAGTGATTTTGTCATCTTATGGTGCACAGGCATGACTCACTAATTTTGGTAGGTCATGTACAGATAGCCTGCTTCTGCAATTTTAAAACTTTCATTTTCAGCTTTATTTATGTGGAAGGGATCATAGATTTGCTCTGACAAGGTGGCCACCTGATCCTTTCCACTTCCAATTGATTTCATGCCCTGCACTACGACATGCAGCATCTGGGAGGCGTGCAAGGCACATTCCATTGAAATGAATAGAACTTGATTTTCATTCCTATTTAATATCATATGATGGTGAGTTGAGATTAATGAAAGCCACTGCTTGACTAACAAGGGCCTTCAAGTCCCATTAATTTCAATGAGGCAGGCTCACCCTTTTGCACATCATAACATGCCTGAAAGTGAGGGTGTGAAATCAATCAGGAAGTAGAAAGGATCAGCTGGCCATCTTGTCAGGGCTAAACTACCATCCTTCCACATAAATAAAGGCTGAAAATAAAAGTTTTAAATATTGGAAACAGGCTATCGCTGACCTAAGGTACTCATTGCCTCCGATTGCCAGAATCTACACCTTATCCCTTATCCATAGCACTGTGCCGGACCTATGGAAATCTGCAAGAGTAACGCCTTGTCTTTAAAAAAGGTGACCCAAAGGACATGGCCAATTACAGACCTATAGCAATTCTTCTGTCCTAACAAGATCCTAGAGAAAATAGTTGCATCACAGACCATTGACTACCTTACACGCTACAATCTCCTGTCAGACACCCAGCATGGTTTCAGAAAAGGTCATAGCACCACCACGGCTCTTCTTCAACTAACTACTGATATTCTGTCCAAATTGGACTCTGGAAAACTCACAGGTGCCATCTTCATTGACCTCACTAAGGCTTTCGACCTTGTAGACCATCCCTGCTTCTCTCCACTCTCCATAAATTCCATTTTCTACCCTGTTGTGGACTGGTTCTGTAGCTACCTGTCAAACAGGCTGCAAGCTGTCAAATTTAACTCCTCCCTGTCCAACACGTCTACTATCAACCTTGAGGTCCCCAGGGCTCTATGCTTGGGCCCCTTCTGTTCTCAATTTTTATCAACAATGCAGCTGAGGTCCTGGAATCCTGCTCAGCTATTCTCTAGGCTGATGACCTGATCATCTACACTAGTTCTTCTAGTATTGCCTGCATAAACACATCACTTACTTCAGACTTCAATAAGGTCTTAGACTGGCTACTAGACTGTAAGCTTGTACTAAATGAAAAGAAAACGAAAGCCATGCTCCTAGGTTCTGCACCAAAGATTAAGACCTGTTCTAGTTTGCTGGAGGTTCTTCACCCAGGAGGATTTCCACTTGAAAATGTTACTTCCTTCAAGTACCTTGAATCCTGCTGGACCAGTCCCTGGATTTTAATCTTCACATTCAGTCCTCGTGCAAAGCTATGAACTCGAAACTAGGAGTAGCTACAAAACAGAGCTACATGCTTACAATTCCCTACAATTAGCAATTGCTCGAGTGTATTCTGCTCGCAACCTTTACTTATGGTGCCTCTATTCTTACCTCTGCCCATAAAACTTCCCTACTAAAATGGGATGTAACTTATAACAATATATGCCGATTTGCCTTCGCCGCCTCGACTCAAACATCACTGCCTTCTTTATAAGGATCTGAATTGGTCTCACCCTCTGCCAGTAGACAATACTACCTTGGATCAATAATGGACTCGATCATCCGGGAAAAAAACATCCCAGCTGGCGGCGTTGTTGGTCCCTCAACCATCCTCCCATGGCCTGCATATCAGCTGACAAATCCTTGCTCTATGTTCCGAGATGTCGGACAACTAAAGGCACAGGGCCTTCCAATTCTCTGCTCCCAGGCTATGGAATGCTCTTCCACTCAACCTCTGGCTGTCTCAGTCTCACTTTGGATTTAAAAGTGAATATCAGTCGTTATCTATCCTTAGCTGATGCTTGTACATGCTTTGACCCAACCTGAAGCTCCTGAGACTTACCAGTAATGTCACCCCGCTCTAATCCATCTCCAAGACTGTCTCCTCTTTCCCTCCCATATTTTTCCTTCTCTTTGTAAATAACTTCTTGACTACTAGCTCTCTTCCTTCTCAAACCTTGTTGCTGACTTTCCACTGTTGTTTTGCCAATTACCACCCTGACCTTCCTTCTGTCAGTCTTTCTTGTTATGTTTGAACATTTCTCACATTTCTCTATATAACCATACTATCTTATTAACCCTTTCACTCCACAGGTTGGGTCCATGGTTTCTGCACTTATTATATATCTTACTGCCATTATCTGTATAATGCTTGCCATTATTTTTGTTGTTTCTACCCATTGTATTTTGTAGCGCTGCTGTACTGTTCCTCTATTTGTATTATTGTACCCATGTTGCTGTTGTTCAACTGTTCTCCTTTGTTGTACTCTCCTGGGTCATGCCTGAAAATAGTCATTTTATGGTTAGTGCACCTACCGGTTAACAAAACTAAATAAATAAATATCCAGAAAGTGGTACCTCAGGATCAGAAAATCACTTTAAATAGCAGCACATTTGGGTAGCAGGATTTATAGGGTGGGGCAGGTGACAGACTATTTCCCAGACACTTATTAAATTTATAAGTCCATATCTGAACAAAGTATGGTACACCAATGGAACAACACTGAAAAGTGGAATTTAATATTTATGCAGAAACACGTCTATCCTACTCTCTCATCTGACCAAAAGGTGGAAAATGGGAAGTACAGGCATATGATAGTGAGAAAGAGTGAAACTGAAATGTATGAGAAATATAACCTTGACCACAAAACTTTATTGTATGGGTGCAATTCTACAGGTGAAGTACTCAGAAACATGTCTGATAGTTTATTCTAATACAGGCCCTTTATTAAAAGATGTTTTATTATTTTTCTGCAGGAATGGCAAGCCCCCATTCAAAAATACAGACATAACACAGATGACAAAAAGCAATGTCAAATAGTGTTTTTTATTCATTCAGCTTCCACCCAGCCTGGGTATGGCAATCAAAATTCTGAATTCAGTAACAATTCTTTCCTTGGCAAGTCTGTACATTACACCCTGATGAGTGCCACTCCTACAGCAAGACAGGTTTCTTGCCGCCCTTTTCAACATTTTCAGTTTATACAGTCCGTCTTCCTTCATTCCTTACTATAGCCACACTCTACCTCTATTAAAGGATTCATTGTGAAACCATCCCTAGAGCCTGCTAATCACGCTCATATATTCTTATTACAGTACAATGTGACACACTTGCTGCAGTCAGCAGTCAGTACTTCTAGTTCACAGCATACCTCCCAACTGTCCTGCATTATGAAGGCCATCCCTCATTTACCCTCAGAACTGTTTCGCCCACATCACGCCACATGGAAACAATGCTAACAGCTAAAGAAGATTCTGTCTAACAGTGTAAATTGAAACTTTAAAGTAGAACTTCATAGTGCAGATTACTCAATCAAAATGAAAATAACGTTAGTTTCCACAATGGTTTGAGGGTGAATCTTCATGACTGATGATGTACCCCACATTTTGAGGACCACAGTCACACATTTTCCCACATTTTATGTGTCTGCGTCCCACAGTGACATAATGGTTGAAAAGTATGGCTCATATGACCTCCTCAGCAGAAGCCAATCTTCATAATGATGGTAAAGGTCTATGCAAACTTTCTGAAGGGAACTAGAGAGAGCACTCTCTGAAAATTCCATCAAGGAATGATCAGAAACAGTATTCTTAGTTGATATTCTCAATTGGCTATGCAACGTGTCTTACAGTACTGCTGACCTCCTGCCCTCTTTGTAGTGCACTGCGACTGCACTCCAAGGGGCTTGGGGGTCTACGGCTTTTCAGGAGGTGGACTTACTAGGTACACACTCACGCTGTTAGGCTGACAGATACGCATCAAATGCTGCTGAGAACTCTGCACAGCTCAATGACATAGTATCATCCCACTGATAGGGACAAGCAGCCCAAATAAGGGACGATGCACAAAGCCAATACATCTAAAATTGGAAAGCTAGAAGCTATAAAAATATTGCAGGTGCTTCACTGTAAAATACTGTTTGTCTTTACTCTCCACTCATGGGGTAGTGCCTGAAACCCCAGCTGCAGTACAGCAAGTATTACTAGTATTTGTGCCCACTGACAGACAGATGGAGGGGTAGGAATTATCTCTGAGATCTTACTCCTGGGTGGCTGCAAAACTAGACTAATGGTAGGGCATTATCCCCATTGTGTTGCCTTCAAGGTGACTGACTGATGGACTGAGGAAGAGACTGACAGGCAGGCAGAGGGAGGGTATTGGTTATTCCTGCTGTGCTCCTCACTGACTAATAGGGGAGGTGCCCCACTCTGCACAACAGAAGCACCGCAGCCAATGAGTGTGATGACTGGAGGCTGGCCACATTGTTCTTGACTTTAAATTTAAATCTCATTCTACATCTCCAACTCCGGACTACAGTGCAAGATGGGGGTGTGCTGAAGGCAGGGAATGAATGGTCGGGATCGGAAGGAAGTTTTAATAAAATACATTTTTTTTTTAAACAGCAGGATGGTACTGGACAAGGTTTGGGGCCCCAGACAAAACATTCAGGGCCCCAGCCCTGGAAGCCCAGTCCAACAAAATCTTTGTGTGGAGTAGGAATTGCTTAGGCCTTTGACACTGTTCCATACAGGAGACTCGTATGCAAGATGAGAAGCCTAAGAGTGGAACCAAATGTGGTAAACCGGGCAAGAAACATAGAAACATAGAATATGGAATTTGACGGCAGATAAGGACCGCTTGGCCCACCTAGTCTGCCCATTTCCTCACATAATGCATAGGCTACAGATCCTAGTTAACCAACAGCCTACTTCCTCCTACCCACCACTAGAATTGCCTTATGTCTGTCCCATGCATTCTTGAATTCCCCACTGTTTTTAGTCCACAACCTCCTCAGGAAGGCAGTTCCATGTATTCACAACCCTCTCCGTGAAAAATACTTCCTCACATTACCTTTGAGCTATCCCCCAGCTTCAAATTGTACCCCTTGTTCTTGCACACCTCTTTTCTGAAAGATACTACCTCTTGGAATCTGTTGATTCCCTTGATGTACTTGAAAGTTTCTATCATGTCCACCCTCTCCTCCTCTCCTCGAGTGTATACATGTTAAGCTTCTTTAATCTCTCTTCATAAGTCTTCTGGTGCAGACCCTGCACCATTTTAGTTGCCCTCCTCTTGACAACCTTAAACTGGTTATGGGATAGGTGGCAGAGGGTTGTGGTAAACTCCAAGGAAGGGAGGGTGACCTGCAGGGTGCCAAAGGGATCAGTACTGGGATCAGTCCTTTTTAATGTCTTTATTAATGACATTGCAGCAGGCTGGATGGGAAAGGTCTCTCATTTTGCAGATGACACTAAAATCTGCAACAGGGTAGAAACTCCAGGAGAAGCAGAAAAAAGTAGTATTGATCTGAGAAAGTTACAAGAGTGATCAAAAGTATGGCAGCCATGTTTCAATGTGAAAAGTGCAAAATCATCCACTTAGGCACAGAAACCCAGGGATGGAGTACAAAATGAGAGGAGTGGTACTGACAACCACCAAACAGGAAAAAACCAGGGGTAATCAAATCTGATGACCTAAAGATGGCCAGGCAGTGTAACGAGGCAGGTGAGAGAGCTAGTGGGATCATGGGGTGCATAGGGAGACATATCACCAGCAGAAAGAGGAAGTGGTGTTAAATCTGTATAGATCACTGGTGAGACCTTATCTGAGTACTGTGTCCAGTGCTGGAGACCTCATCTCTGGAAGGACATAGGCACGTGCAGATAGTCCAGAGGAGAGCAACTAACATGTTACAGGTTCTGCATAAAAGTCTTATGAGGAGAGACTGAAGGACCTCAATATGTACATCCGGGAGGAAAGCAGGGAGAGGGGATGTGATAGAGACTTTCAAATACCTCATGGGTATAAGTAAGATACAAGAGGGAAGCATTTTCAGGAAAAAAATGCTGTAGAACAAGGGATCATTCTGGGAAATTGGGGGTAGACTCAAGGGAGATGTGAGGAAGTACTTCTTCACAGAAATAGTGGTGGATGTCTGGAACAGCATTCCAGCAGAGGTGGTGGGGCCAAAGATGGTAGCGGGGTTCCTTAGTGGTAAGGCAAGGGAGGGGTAGAGACAGACAGGGCTCCAGATAAGGGAGTACCGACCAGTTTTACTCACCTCATTTTAGGAAATACTCTTCAGAATATTTTTAATGGAGTACTGTACCAGTACTCATCCAACATTTGTAAACACTCCACACTCCAAAGAATGGTACTTCATAACTGATTATTCAAAAGGACCATTTTTTGCCCCAGATTTACAGCACTCGTGATGCATCCCAATTTTGTTTTACTCACTATATTTTGAAATTGGTGAGTAAATTATTCCTACCTGCCAACGTTATCTGGAGTATTGTTGGCACTTTTATCAATTCTTATCTAGGAAAACTACATTGTTTTTAAAATGTACTACCCACTCTGTCCAGACATTTGCATCACCTCACTTTCAAAATAAGGAGTACCATACTCATCCCAAAAATCTTATCTGGAGCCGAGATCGAGTAGGGCTGGTAATACAGTAGGTAGGGAAAATGGGCAGACTAGGGGGCCAAGTGGTCTTTATCTGCTGTCAGATTCTATGCTTCTATATTTTGTCCACAGGAGAAGACCATGCTGGAAAGAAAAGATAGGAGTTATGCATGTTAATTTTACAGACTCGAGACGGGCAGTCATGATGGAACTTGGGTCCCTTTCAACCTTACATGAATTTGTAATGTATCTATGGTATGTATCTATAAGGTATAACAGATATAGCATGGGCAGAATGTTGTTGTATGCTCTACTTACCTAACTTCATTGGAAGTTCAAGAGATGTAATAATTTGGTATAACATCAGACGATCAAATGATCTTCTTCAAAGATATTTTCCTCCACTAACCCACATCAGGAAACTGTAAGCGTTGGTATCAGGACCACCTGGAAAAGTCTGCTAACTGGGGTGCATTGTTGCTGCTTGTATAATGTGGCTGGCCCCAACATGCCTCAGTTCTTTCTCCTGCTTCAACCACTCATTGGTCCACTGCTGCTGGAGAACACCATCAAACTTTGCAAGTATCGCTAAAGCTACTACTTCTTTATTATTTTAAACTACTTAATCTTTTATGTCACCATTGAAAGAAAAGGAACCATTGTTCCATTATCGTCACTGTGGTAAAGATCTACAAAGATGACAACCACTCCATATGCACTCCATTGATTGGGCCTAGTTCACATCATGAAGACCTGCAGCATTTGCCAGGGCTTTAACAAGGCCAGTTGCAGATGTCACAAGAAGGCCTCTGAAATTTATTTTAACATCAAAGCCATGGAGGAGAAATAGTGCATGTCAGGTGGCATCACCATTGTCTCCCACTCCCTCTCTCTCCTAGGTTCACCAGTGACCCGCTGGTCTCTGCAATAGACAGCATTCACCACTGATTCCATGAAGAATGATAAGTCTGCTAATTGGTAGACAAGAACCACCACACAGACAAGGAGATGAGACACAAGGAAAAAGGTGCCTCTCCTGACCAGTCCTGCTCTCCTAAGAGTAAATCACAAAGACATGACTCAGGCAACGCCACAGCTTCTGCTGCCCCCTGACCATCTCTCAGACACCAAGATTGGGGGTCTGGCACTGGTTCTAATCCTTTCAGGGATTCTGAGCCAATTACACTGTCAGGCACTGTCCCATCAATGATTCTGTTGTCAGTGTCCCCATCAGTGCCAGTCTTCATGTTGATGCTTTGCCAGACAATATCCAAGTTATTTCAGAAGCTTCTGCCTAAGACTTAGTCACTGACACCGTCCCAATTAACTCCATTTGAATTACCACCATCAGCCTCAGTAACGATGCTGGAGTTCCCTATGCCCGCCGTGAATGCCAGGCATGGATCGTCCCTTGTTGACAATACGTCCATCGATGGTACCCCTTCACAGTCACCTACATCCGCTGACCTGCTGCCAATGACCATTGATGAGAAGGATGAACTTGAACTGAATACAATCCAGAGTACATGGAGGACTGGTATGAAAAATGGAAAAGGACTGGACCCCTAGATGTTGTAGGCTCTGTTTCTTCTTTGTCCTCCTGTAATGAGGACAGTATCCAGAACGCTTCACAGTCTCCTTCTGAAGATGCCTTTTTCAGGAGCTCCTAAGGCAGGTTCAGTCAAACTAGGATTTGAGGCAGAAGAGGATAATTCCACTAAGAGAAATCTTTATGAGTCCTTAGAGGTGTCTACCTCCTTTACAGTCTTATCCCTCTGATCTATTTGGCTCAGAGGATGCCACTTAGTTGTTTGGCACAGGCTTTGAGCTCTGCCTGAGGTACCATGGATGGTGGAAAAACAATACCCAGCACCTTCTGGTAAACCATATTATTCTCTCAACCAGAAATGGATTCAGTGGTGATTATGGCTGCCCATGACAGATCTAAGGCTCCAAAACATATGAGCCATCGTCTCCTGATAAGGGAATAAAGGAAGATTGATGTCATGGGCAAGGGACATACATTTTAGTGTTGTTGGCTTTGCATGCCAATTACCAGGCTTATATTATTAAATATCAGAATTGCCTGTGGAAATCTGTGGCTATAATGGCTGACAAGTTGCTTGATGGCCCTAACAAACCAGTAGTCCAGCAGACTGCACATTGCTGGCTTTGTTCTACGTCCAACAATCGGCCCTTAATGCTCCCTTTAGCGAAAGCACCTTTTCTGAACCGATGTTGAGTCTGCCCTAAGGGACCTCCAATCATCGAAAATGACTCTGAGTTCTCTACACACCTGAATCCTAAACCCTGAGGATGGGGCAGGTGTTCCTTTCTAGGACCCTCTGCTTGCCCTAGTAGGGGTTACTCAAAGGGTCCCAGCCATAGCTCAACATCCCCAGGTCTCCCCTCAGGCCAGCTTGCCTCTCCAGTGCCCATGCAAGGCTCACCAAAGGCACCGGCATGGCGGCACTCCCACCAACCCTGGTGTCTTCTACCTCTCCTTCCTCTATCCCTGGTTATCCAGGAGTCCTGGTGGGGGCTGAAGCTCCCTTTCCACCAAAGTGGAGGGAGATCACTGCAGATGCATGGGTGCTGGAAGTGGTTCAGCACGGACATGCCCTAGGCTAGAGATGCAAATTGATTACAGTTATAATGCTTATATCTGAACTCATAGATAGATATATAGACAGACACTGAAGATAGACTGATACTGTAGGCATTGGACAGACAGACACTGTAGATAAATAGACAGACATAGATAGATAGACAGAGGGATAGGCAATATAAGTGAGCTTAGGAAGACAAGGGAGGGATAGTAAGGATAAGGAGGACAGTAGAGGTGACTCCATAGAGGAGGATCAGGAAAGCAGACATGCTGAACAAATACTTTGCTCAGTCTTCACAGTGGAGTGAGAGGGGATGGATCACCAAGGAGCAGCAGGAATATTGGTGGGGGAGGTGGACACAAGTCCATGTTCAGAGGAAAGAGTCCTGAAGGACTTGCAAAACTGAAGGTGGACAAGGCCATGTGAATGGATGGGATACACCCAAGTGTGTTAAGGAACTCAGGGAGGTGCTTGCTGCATCACTTATGGCCTAATTCAGCTACACACTGGAAACAGAAGTGGTTCTAGAGGACTGAAGGAAAGCAGATGAAGTCCCACTTTATAAGAGAGGCAGCAGGAGGAGGCTAGCCGCTATAGGCCAGTAAGTCTCACATCTGTGGTGGGAAATTAATCGAAATCTTGTTAAAGGAAAGGTCTAGTAGAGTATTTTGAATCCAATGGGTTACAAGACAAAAGGCAGCATGGATTCACGAGGGTAGGAAGTCATGCCAGAGGAGTCTGATTTTCTTTGACTGGGTGACCAGCAAAAAGATCAGGTAGGGCAGTGGATGTGGACTACTTGCACTTCAGCAAGGCCTTTGGCACTGTGCCACAGAGAAGACTGATTAAGAAACTGGGCAGTCTAGGGTGGAATCCAAAGTGGTAAATGGGGAGAAAAATGGTTTCTAGATAGGTAACAGATGGTGGAGTTAAACAGCAGACTCTAGTGAGGGGAAAGTGACCAGTGGGGTGCCACAGGGCTCAGTACTGGACCGGACCTCTTCAATGTCTTCATAAGTGACACTGAAGAAAACTGGAAGGAAGGTATACCTTTTGCAGATGACACCAAAATCTGTAATAGGCTGGATACCCAGGAGAGGGTGGAGAGAATGAGTAGGAGCTTAGAAAACTCAAGGAATGACTGAGGGCATGGCAGCTGGGATTGAGTACCAAGAAGTGCAAACTCATGCACCTAGGACATAGAAATCCAAGAACTGAGTATAAAAGGGGTGGAGGTTGATACTGATGGTCACTAAGCAGGAAAGAGACCTTAGGGTTATCATAGCTGATGACCTAAAAATGGTGGTGTGGCAGACAGGGCACCCCATGGTCACCAGTAAGCCTCTTTCTATCTCTCAGGCCTTTGCCACTGAAACTGTCTGGACCAGTGTTACCACGCTCACTGTCCCCTTTTAGCAAAGGCTTGGACCCCAGTTCTCTGATGGTCCTTTTCCACCTCCTTCTACCCTTTAGACTCCCGTGGTGAGTGTCTCTGCTCTGGGTAGGACACACCCTACTCTCATGGACACTTTTTACTATGCACCCTTTTATCCAGGTACTCTTCCTCAGACATGCAACACAAACAACAGTTACCATACTCCAGTCTTTAGAAAAACTGGTTGGGTAAATTGAACAGTACAGTACTAATCAGGTGCAACACTATTTACACTTACTAAAACAACAGTACAGCCGGCCCAGTGGCACAGAGGGCTGAGGCGTTGGACATCTCACCGCGCACGCCGACAACCTGGGTTTGGAAGCGAGCCTGGGTCATCAGAGGTCAGCATGGGGAGGCGGTGAAGCTGGATGGAGCAGCCACAAGGCAGCTTTCCTCTGGGAGGTGGGTGGCATCCCTTGCTCATGGCAACTACCTGGTGGAGGCCGAGGGCTGCGCAATCAAAGGTGCTGGTGATAGGCCAATGGGGCAGGTGGAGGAGAGGACTGTTACCAAGGGCTGTAAGGCATGCATGTCTCCACATGCATGCATACTTCTCCTGGGGTCCTTGGGCTAAAATGGGAGAAAAGCATAAAAACACCAGCAGCAGGATGGCGACCGACCAACAGGCACCACCTCTGACCAAGCGTATATAAGCCCAGATAATCTGGGGACGGAATTTGGGAGTTGGTCAGATAGGGCCATATGGGGATAGGAAGATAGATGCGATAAAAATAAAACAACAGTACACATACAGGATTATAAAGAATGTTGGCACACTTGTGCAGGTAAATGCTTCATTTTTCTTACAAGTTAGAGACCCTTCTTACCTCACTATTCATTAGCTTTATCTTGCCCTTCCTCTCTGCAGACACACAGTCTGGCACCTCCTTGGACACACAGGAACTCCAGTGAAAGAGACACAAAATAACTGGGTTGAAGTATTTATACCTCTCCATCTCTCTCTCTCTCTCTCCCTGATGCCTTAGTCAAGCGAGGCTGTGATGTCACTTACCCTTATGTGACTGAAACCACTTCAGTCGTGGAATTTTGGGTGACACCTACCTGTATATTACTCTGTCCTCTGTGGCTCAGGGACCCAACATCTTCTCGCAGATATTTAGCATCTGAATTGTGAGTTGAAACAGCCAGTCTTTAACTTTTATGTACAGCAAACTTAGCCCCCTTTCAGGAAGCCAGTACAATGAAAGTCCACGCCCACTTAAGAAACCCTGCTAGGTTAGTGAGAGTCTCCCAAATAGGCCAGTTTTCTTGCCTTTGATCAATACCTCCTGGCCCCCTACTGCTACAGAAGGTATCAGCATTTGACAAAATATTTCAGACTACTGGACAAGTTTTCTCGTCATCACATGTGGACAGTGGGCAGGGCCAGTGGGATGCTGGTGTGTATAGGAAGAGGTACACCGGCAGGATGAGGGTGAAGGTGTTACCACTGTATTGGCCACTGGTGAGACCTGAACTCAGTACTGTGTCCAGTTCCGGAGGTTGAATGTCAGAAAGGACAATGGGTGGAGGCAGTCCAGAGGAGGGCAACTAAAATGTTGCAGGGTTACATCAAAAGTCCTACTAGGACAGACCGAGGGATCTCAACAGGCACATCTTAGAAGAGGGAGGGGGGACATGACAGAGGCCTACAAGTACTTCATGAGGGTGAATAGGGCATAGGAGGAAGTCTATTTCAAATAGGAAATGTACCAGGACAAGACGGCATGCAATGATCCTGAAGGGGAAGTTTAAGAGGGTTGTGAGGAAGTACTACTCACTGAAAGAGTGGTGGATGCCTGGAACTGTTTACCTGCAGAGGTGGTGGGAGCAAAACACTGAGGAGCTGTAAACATGCATGGGATAATTATAAGAGAAAACTGGTAAACAGGCAGGAGGGTCAATGGAGACTAGGCAGGGTCTGCAGAGACAGAATAGGCAGAGAAAATCTGAGTAGATTGGTAGGCCAAGTGGTCCTTTTCTGCCCACAATTTCTATGTTTCTGTGTTTGTATTAAATCTTCATATTTAAGATGTATGTTAACAAAACTATTGTTAATGAATGTATTCTGTATGTGAATACTGAAATGTGCCTGTAATTCCATATATTTTCATTTTGTACAGGCAGCAATATAACTATAACAATTTGCATATTTAAGACGATGTCAGCAAAACATATTGTTAATTAATTTATTCAGTATGTGGATGTCGAAATGTGCCTGTAATTCAATATTTTTCCTTTTATATCTTTATAGCTCTTATTAATGACAAAACGTTAGGCAGACAGGCTAGATAGATAGACAGACAAACACACACATACAGAGAAAGACAGCTGGCAGTAATATAATTATAATTAATTTGTGTATTTAAAAGTATGTCAACAAAGGCTATTATTAATGAATTTATTCAGTATGTGGATATTAAAATGTGCCTGTAAATCAATAGGTTTCCTTTTGTACTTTATAATGCCTATTATTGAAAAAAAAGATAGACAAGCAGACAGGCATGATAGTAATAGATATATAGACAGATATACACATAGACAGACACTGAAGGTAGACAGATACTGTAGATATTAGACACAGAAACTGTAGATAGATAGACAGACAACAGTATAACTATAACTGGTTTGCATATTTAAGCTGTAAGTCAACAAAAGCTATCATTAGTAAATTTATTCAGTATGTGGATATTGAAATGTGCCAGTAATTCTATAGTACAGACAATGCCATTTGTTATGCTGAATATTGTGTATTTATTCACGTTGTTTATTTGCAACCTTATTTTGTACCTTTATAGTACCTATTAATGAAATAAAGTAGACAGGCACACAGAAACAATATATAGGTAGATAGATACAGACAGACATATACTGAAGGTAGACAGATACTGTAGGTATTAGACACACAAATATAGATAGACAGATAGACAGACAGCAATATAAGTGTGACCAGTTAGCATATTTAATATGTTAAAAGCAATTTATTTAGCAAGTGGATATTGAAATGTGCTTGTAATTCAATATATTTCCATGTTGTGCCTTTACATCTCCTATTTATGAAAAAAGGCAGACAGATACGGATAGATAGACATATAGATAGATAGACAGGCAGCAATATAGCTATAACCAGTTTTCATATTCAAAAGATGTATGTCAACAAAAGCTATTGTTAATGAATTTATTCAGTATGTGGACATTGAAATGTGCCTGTAATTCAATATATTTCCTTTTTGTACCTTTATGTCTCCTAGTAATAAAAAGGTACAGACAGAGATAGACAGACAGATAGACAGACAGACAGACATACACTGTATATAGACAGAAAAGTACTTTAGATAGATACTGGAGATAGACAGACAGCTAGAGAGATACACAGACAGACAGACAGACAGAGAGAGATACACTGTATGTAGACAGAAAACAACTTTAGACAGATACTATAAATAACTAGAGATAAACATAGATTGACATACAGATAGACAGACAGACAGAGACAGGCAGACAGATAGATAGATATAGCCTCTCATATACTGTCCTGGACTTGCAACTCTGTCGGAGCCAGCTGGCTGCGAGCAGAGCCAGCTGAAACATGTTCAACCACAGTGAGACAAAGGGTTTGGGTGCCACAACTGGGCAGGGACAGCAAAGACACATCATACACCAGAGCACCACCACTGTTTGCACCTATTTTTGACTCCATCCATGACCAGCTTCACAGGGTGCAGGCCATGATGGACAACCTTTCTGGCAAGTCAGAAGTGGACTGGACCAGACCCACCCACCACTCTCCAACTGGCACTCACTTGAACAGGACTGGATGCATAATGGTCCACATTCTATATCAGTGTCCTGCACCATGTTAGCACCTGGGCTACCCATACCTGTCTGTAGCCTGTATTTCTGCTCACAGATTCCCCCCAAGTCATCTGAAAGCAGTGGTGGATTGGTTGGTGGGTTTTGTTTTTTTTAATTTTGTCTGGGAAAGGCACATTGAGTTAAAGGACAGTGAGTCAAAGTTTGATTCCAGGTGTATCCTCAAGCACAAGGAGGTTAAGTGACTTGCTCAGGGTCACACCCGATAAAAGTGGCAGTTCTGAATTTAAAACCCTGGTGTACTGGGTCTTCAGGTTCACAGTTTGATACTTTAACCCCATGAGCTATACTGCCTCCTGTCTCTTTCTGTTTCCAGTCTATACTCTACTTAAAAATAGATTTTAAGTCCTATTCTGCCACTTTTAAATGTGTAACCAGGAATTACTGAGCAAGGGTAATTACCATTTCCAAGTGGTACTGTGTTTCACCTCTTCTAACAGCTTTATGCTTTATCTGTGTTTCATTATGCTTGCTTTGCTTACTTTATATTTACCATACCTTTCACTGAAGGGGCTTGGTCTATATATTTTGATCAATCCCATACAGGACCTTTCTCCCAGTGGAAAGCATATTCGTGATAACTGCCAGGAAAGGCACTATATAAAATAAATCTGTATTGTACTGAGTGGCTTGGAGTCACATTTACAGCCCTAACTTCCTGAAATGTGTTTGCAAAGAATTAAACTGGTCAGTCCAGTTATGTGTATGACAACAACTCGAGTCTATAGTCTAGTAGTTGTATTGAGCCATAGGATATCTTTAAGCCCTTTAACACTGAACTGATCAGAACTCCATATGGTTGGCATGTCACATAACAAAGGTTGTGGTTAAAGAGCATCTTCAACACCAATCAAACATATACAAATGTAACACAGTGCTACAAAGATCACTGGCCATTTTAAGAACAACAAAAACAGAGTTCCATGTCATGGTGTGGGCTGAAAACAAAACAATAAGGTAATATTAAATGCACACTAGAAATAGAAAAAGTTAACATCTACATTTTGACCATAGGTCTTTTCTCTTCAGGAATTACCACAAAGAGAAAATTAAGGAAAAGAGTGTTGTCACTTGTCTGGTTCTATACCAGGTAATACAATTTTTGGTGTACGATCTGGTCATCTGGTTTGTTCAGAAGTAGTCCAGTTTCTGAGCCATTTTAAATGCTTAAGTACTTGTAAGAATCATTCCTAGAAAACATAGAAACTGTTGGCAGAAAAGGGCAACTTGGCCCACACAGTCTGATCAAACTTTCACAAACCCTAACTGGTTTCTGGGGTCCCTCCTTCCATGTGCTTGTATTATTATGCCCATATGTCTATCCCACTTGTGCTTGAAGCATGCCGACAATCTAACCACCACCACTTTGGCTGCTGATTCTGGCAGTTGATTCCATGTTTCCACCACCCTCGCAATCAAGATGTATTTTCTCACGTCCCTCTTGAACCTGCTGCATTCCAACTTCATCACATGCCCTCTAGACATGGTGCTCATCTTCACATAAAGATGCTCCTCTGTGAGGTACCTGAAGGATCATGTCACCCTCGCTGTCCTGTCTTCCAGAGTATACATGTTGAGGCCCTTCAGCCTCTCCTTATGGGGCTTCCTGTATCATCTGCGCTGCCCTTCTCTGGACCGATTCTATCAAATCATGCACTGTTTTCTTGCATGTTCAGGTTACAAGCAAGTACTTATGTGATACAGACCACTGTATGTAAACCAGTCAGTCTGAGAGGGGATGTTCTGTACATTTACAGACAGGCACACACACATTGCACAAAGTAATTTTCTCTCTCATTCTCTCTCACCCTTTCGGCATATACTGTATCTGCATTTCTGTAACATCATGTACTGTACTCAAGGTTGCTGTGAACTGCTGGAGATAATAACATACAATGTTTTGCAATATAAGTTACGGTATGAAACCAACAGCTTCTTAGCCTATTATTATCTGGATGATTTTAAAATGTGTTGCTTAACTAGTGTTCCCCAGGAATCTTTGTCTCTTTCTTGTTTTTCTAACTTTATATGTAAAGAAATAAACAACATACATTCTGTATTGATTTTAACTTGGTAATGAAACGTTTTATGTCAAAACAAATAAACTTTGAATTGAACCCCAACAGCTCCACTGGAAGGCTGTTCCAAGAATCCACAACTCTTCTGTGAAGAATTGCTTCCTCACATCTCTCCTGTATCTATACCTCCAGCTTCACAGCATGTCCCCTTGTTCTTGAGCACCTTTTCTTCTGAAAATACTCCCTGCTGTACCTTATTAGCCTCTGTGAGGTATTTAAAGGTCTCTATTATATCTCCTCTCCCTCCTGTGTTCCAATGTGTACTTATTGAGGTCCTTTAGTCTCTCCTCATAGGGCTTTTGTCACAGACCCTGCACCATTTTAATTGCCCTCATGTGAACCACCTCCACTCTATGTCATTCTGGAGACATAAGCTCCAGAACTGGATGCAGTATTCTAGATGGGGTCTTACTAGTGATCTGCACAAAGGCAACACAACACCACTTCCTCTTTTATGGGTGATACCCTCCCTATGCACCCAAGCATCCCACTCTCCTCCTTAGGGGCAAATCCATCCACTGATAGTACCACTGTCTAAACTCTTCAGTCACCGTGATCCTTGATGACTTCTTTGTATGGAAAAAACTATATTTAAAAAAACATATATTGAAGAGTGAATCCATCGAAACTGATCTTGCAGAAATGATTTCTATTACTTTTAAAGAAGTCTCTGACACTATAAATGGCTTTGGAGGAGAAGCAACAAGAGTGACAACAAACAGTGACTCCTCTTTCAGTGGCAGATGAGATTTGTAATCACCACCATTGCTGTTCTAATTACACATTGTGTGAATTAAAATGTGTACATGGGGGTACTCACAACCCTCCATCCCCCACACCCAGCCTCAACCCATATTGAAATGAAAACTAAAAATATATAAATCTAAATTAAACAACCTCCCCAAAAAGTAATTACGACATAATTTGACAAAAGCTTCACATGATGAAATATCAGTGGTCATCGGATTTAAATCAAGTGAATCAGTGTGTAGGCTTTTACCCAAGCAATGCAATCATCAGTCGAATGCACAGAGCTAGTGGCAGAGTTTGGGGTGATTTTCAGCATCTGGTTTCTGCCTCATCCATGGATGGGAACTCTTTTTTTTTTAACTCAGCTTTACTGAGGTGATGTGAGGAGATGCAGCACAATACATATAATGTTTGGTTTAAGAGACAGATATCCAGAACCAAATTCACAGGGATGACGCTCAAATCTACTAATACTGTCAACACATCTTCCTGACAGATGGCAATGCTGAAGTAAATTTAGTGCAGAAGTAAGAAGAAAACAAGGGTATATCTGTAGGAAGGAAAATTGGTGGATGGATTCAGAGAAAAGTCATATAAGCAAGTTAAGAACAGAATCTGGAAAACAAAATGGTGTAGCTGAGGGAGGAAGACAAAATCATTTATTTAAACAGAGTACACATACAGAGTTGCAGGACAATGAGAAGCTTTTGTCGTGGTTGCCTTGTTTGCACTCTGCCTCATTAAATTTGATTTTTCTTTTCTTCAATACCACAAAATCATTTAATTGGTGTACACATACAGAGTTGTAGGACAAAGAAGAGCTTTGTCGTGCTGCTCCATGTTTATACTTTGCCTCATTAAATTAGATTTTTATTTTCTTCAATGCTACATTGTAAATTGATTTCTGTCTGTTTGGGGAATGTTAACAAGTATTTTTATTTAAAATGTGTTTATCGGTAGGCACTAAGAGCATCAAATACCCATCTTCAAGTGGAACCCAAGGTCATACAAAACATACAGATAGTAAGACAAGTAGAAATACAAAATACAATCTGAAATTACCAAAACATGTGTACAAGATGGATTAGCAAGACAATGCATCTTAAAGAGATCTTAAAACATTATGTGAACAATATTCTGTAAAGTGACTGGTAGTGCATTCCACAGATTAACAGAGCAGAACAAAAAGGACCGCTGGAAGGCAAGGCAAGGCAAATTTTATTTAAAAGACTCCTAACCCGAAGGCTCTGGGCACCAACATTTAAAAATATAAATACTATACATTATCAAATAGAATACATAACAATATGTCAGATATAAAACAATACATCAACAAAAAAAAAATGTATATATATATATATATATATATATATATATATATATATATATATATATGTAACTTAGGCAGTAATAGCCAATGCCTAAAGAGCCAGGGCTAACCTAACATAGGTTCTAAAACAGTAAGGACTACAGGACACAGTCTGAGAAGGCCTGATTATACAAGAAGGGGCCTCCTAACAGCTGGAGTGAGGAATCTGCAGGACAGGAGCGGCAACGCTAAATGCTCTGTTGCCTGCTGTTTTTAACCTCATCCTGTGAATCACAAGGAGGCCCTAGGAGAGGAGCAGAGGGAGGGCTGAGACAGCAGGAATGAGAAGGTCCTTCAGGTAACCAGGGCCCAGGTCATGTAGGGCCTTAAAGGTGACCAGCAGAGGTCTTGCAAACAGTTGGCAGACTAAGTGATTTTGGAACTATCTGAATAAGACAGAAAAACAAAAATTAAACATGTTAAAAGCCTGCAGGATAGGAACCTCACAGACCGAAAATGCTTCTAGAGTCAAGTAAACAGTCTCTGAAGGGTCTCTCGGCTCCCAAACAAACAAAATTTCTCAAGGTGGAATTGTACTACCAGATTCTACCTCCTGTTGCTGCTGCTTTTAATATATTCTGCACTGATTTGGATAAATTCAAAGATCCAGCATCCACAGCATCCACAGTCCCTCCCCAGCATTGTCACTCCGGTCTCCCGCTAAGTTTTGCTTCAAATTAATAACCAGAAAAGAGGCCTTCACACAACTTAATAGACTGAAGACTGATTCTTCTGCTGGCTATGACAACATTGAACCCACATTGCTCGATTGGCTGCCCTGTACATAGCCTCTGCATTAAGGGACCTGTTTAATAAATCTCTGATTCAGGGCATGGTACCAGCAATTTGGAAGGTAGCCTTTGTGGTGACGGTCAATGAGATTGGTGACAAAGGGTCTGTTGAAAACAATAGACCAATCTCTCTTCTCAGCCTTCTGGCCACCATCAAAAACCAAGAGAGGCTGATCCTTAACCAACTAAAAGCAGTTTAGTGACACACATGACATCCTGAATGCTGCTCAGCACGGTATCCGCTCTACCATAGCACTGACACTGCATTGTTCCACTGACCAATGATATCTTCAGGGCAATGGACTCTGGTTTTGCAACAGGTACCATCTTTGTCAAGTTGATAAAGGCTTTGAATTGGTTAATCACAATATACTCCTAGCTAAACTCAAAATCCTAGGCCTAGATGGACTCCATAGTAAAATGGAGAGGTTGCTTATTCCCCCTTAGATCAGTTACAGATGGTGTTCCTGAGGGCTCTATGCTTGGCCCTTTGTTCCTCTCAGTATTTGTAAACAACCTATCTGGAAACCGTGGCAGGCTAAGTCACTTCTATATGCGAATGATACAGTACTATATAGAAGCCATCCTGATCTTGCATTCCTAAATTCTGGACTGGCAGAGGATTTCAATGAGCTTGAAGATTGGTTCAGAAGCAATAAGCTGGTCTTAAACACAAAAAGACAAAGGCAATGTTGTTTGGAACCAGGAGATTGAGAGCTGATGTTTATCTATTATTTGTTTAACTTTTATTGGCCAGGTAAGCACATTGGAAAAATATATACCTATTTGCAGGTATAACCTGGGAAGTTACAAAGATCTACAGGCAAGGCAACTTTAAGAGTGAAAAGACAACATCATATAGGTAAAGTAACAATAGATTAAAGATCACAGCAATTTAATCAGTATATGCATATGGCATTGTTATACACAAGAATTGCCCTGAATGGATCAGGCCAAGCACTGAAGCCTACCAAACATTGGGGAGAATGTATACCAGGATTAAGTGCAATTTCAGGCCAAGTCAGATTTTAGGTGTTCCCATAAGGACATTCTAAAATGTAGTGGAAGGTGGCACTAGAACAGGCACTGAGAGGGAGTTTCATACCCTAGGTGCACCAAAGGCAAAGGCTTGGTCCCTATAGATGAGAGTTTTGGAACAGATAACAAAGATGATTCACTGACCTGAGTAGGTAAGTTGAGTTAACAGTCCTAATTGCACTGCCAAGACAGGAGGGGTGGCAGTTCTGACAACTTTATCAATTAAGCAACTGAGGGCAAAGGTACGATAATTCCTTGGGACAACCATTCTAATTTATTATAGTATTCACAGTGATGTGAGATGAGTGGCAGAGACAGCAAACCAACATACATTGTCATAAGCTACTGTATATCCTACAAAGATCAAGTGGATTTAGCAGCATGAGTAAACGTAAGGAACCTACAGTTAAGGTAGAAAGGAACACTCCTCTAGCAAAAGCAAGACATGCAGTTGGTGGAGGATGCATTTTGCCCTAGAATCAAGGCCCAGCTTACAATTTACTGCCTTAGGTACATAAAGGATATGCAAGAGGAGAGGTAGCTGAGGATCAAGAGTGACTCTAGATATTTGAAAGAGTTGGCAATAGTCACAGAAGATCCGTTAATACTAATAATATCCAGGGGTTCAAAACAAGTTCTGATTTTGGCTCAACAGCCAAAAGCATATTTTGTGTTTTCCTGCATTAATTTATTCAACCTAAGCCAAGACTGTATTTGGCAGAAGTCAGCCTTTAGTTGTGAGTTGATGACTTTGATATCCTGGATACTAGTTAGTAACACCAGGTTATCCGCATGAAGGATGGGACTACAACAGAATGGCACCTGGGGTAAGTCATTATTAAACAAAGAAAACAGGATGGGTCCCATGATGGACCCTCCGGCACCAACCTTGACAGAAATGAACTCAAAGAACACCCTGTTGTACCTGACTAACAGCTGCCTACCCTGTAGGTAGTTTGCAAACCAGGCAGGTGCAGAGGCTGACAATCCAAAAGAATGTAGCTTAAAGCAAAGGAGTCTATGGTCTACCAGCTCAAAAGCCTTGGAATGATCAACAAAGACAGCTCCAGTCAGTTTTCTGTGATCTATGGTGACCCTACCCTCTGATGTAACTTTAGCAAGGTTAAGTAATATACCACAACTATTTTCCATGTCTGGCTCTCAGAGAGGGGTAAACATAATAAATGCTTGGGTGTCCACCTCGACCAGGAATTAAGTTTGAAGACCCATGCTGAACAACTGTCAAAATCTGTCCTCCAAAAGCTTGGGCTAATGTTCCAGCTTAGGCCTTACCAAGTTTGCACAGTTAACCATTGGCAACAGTATCCTGCTACACAGACTACTACTGTATATGGAGCCCAGTGAGAGAACTTGAGCTCAACAGGCTCAAAGTATTATCTTAACTAAGACTGGGCGATTTGCTGCTGGTGTTTCTAGCATGGAGCACCAATGTAGCGTTTCCCATACTAAATTGTCCTTCCTTAGAATGTACGTTGGAATTCCTCTCATGCCTTACTCACAAACTAGTGGTTGGTACCTCTTCCCAGTCTGCAGGACATCCTAAAGCCAAAGCCGCAGCAGAGAATTCTCCAATCCACATCCAGTTCTGTAGCACATCTTTGCCTGCTTCATTCCAAAATCTGAAACAGCCTTCCTCCAAAAGTCCAGACTGTGGAACTTTAAAAGTTTCAAAAATAGTGTCAAACTCTATGTGGGAGGAATCACTGTAGGTGCTACTTGTAAAAATCTGTTCTATGCTTGGTATGTTTCCTGTCTCAGAATTTTCCTTCCAATCCTGTGATTCGTGATTGATCATAATGTTATTAACATGTACTTATTTACTGCCTCTTGCACCTATTCCTACCTCTATAAACTGTTGTCTGCTTTGCCTGTACATTTACTTTGTATAACAACATTCATATGACTTGTTACCTGTTAACTAAATGCGGTCGCCCCTGAAAAGGGACTTTTAGTCTCAGTGGGCTTACCTGATTAACAAAATCAAATAAATAAAATATGAAATCTGATAAAAATACAATAAATAAATATCTGTGAAATACTGAGAAGCATTAGTCCCAATTTAGACACAAACGTGAATTGAATTGGAGACTTAAAAACTCTTCTCAGATTAATCATAGAAAACAGTCAATTCATTGTTCAAAAATAGCCATCCTGGCTTCTCAAACATCACACAGTGGTGTGCAATCATGTACCTGCCATTACAACGAGAAGATAAAGTGGTGCAAGGTTTTAACTGTATGTAAGGATGTCACAGGGCTAAGGCATACAAGGGCAGGCCATAATCTACTAAAGACAACTCGAGCAACTGTGCCAGTGTTTTCCTTGAGTAAAGTGACAAGCAGTGTTTTTAAGTTTTAAAGTTGGCCCAGGCAGATATGGACTGATTTAATCAAAGGGTCAATATGAGCTGGAAATGTCAGAGCCTCCATTATAAGTCCAAGATACTCAAAATTTTCAACAGTTCTATTTCCTTACCTATAATACCAAAAACAGTGTGTGGAGATTGCAAATGTCTAAGTTGTTGTTGAGAGCCAAAATACATTATTTTTGTTGAATTCAATAACAGTCCATTATCCAATAGCCACCTGTGGACTATATCAAAGTTCATTTGAAGATGTTTACCAATTTTATCCAATCATGGTGGCAGACACCTTTATAAAGGGATATCATCAGCATACATAAAAATACCTATCTCTGAACCATGGATACTATTTGGGAGAGCATTAAAAAGACACTAAAAGAATGGGACCCCAGATAGCACCCTGGGGAACTCCCATGACAGTGTCAATCAAGGAGAGACAGTACAGCCAAGTACAACTTATTGTTGTCTGCTGGACAAATATTTTGAAACCAACTGACAGCTGTAACTAAAAGACCACGATCCCAGAGCCTGAAAAGCACGTGACCGTGGTGTATCAAATCAAAAGCCTTTGATAAGGCCAGGAATAACATATCAACTATGGCTGGCAGAAAGCCTAGAGGCTAAAGTAAGGAGCTGTGCATGAGCTTGGTACATCCAACAGACCTGGATTTGATTCCCACAACCTCCACTTCCATACTGTGTGATTCTGAGCAAGTCCTTAACCACCCCAGTGCTCCAGGTGCTTCAAAGAAAACAAGACTTGTGCCTGGTGACCTTACCCAGTTACCAAAGAATAAACAAAACAAAAAAGCCTCTACTGTCCAAGGCTCTATGAAGAAAGTTTGTAACTTTCAGCACAGCAGTAAGGGTAGTACTGCGATTCTCCCTAAAGCCATGCTGAAACAGAGTCATGACATTCCTAGAATCTCTAGAGGACCCTGGAAAGCAGGGCCAATAATGAGATGGGACAATAATTCCTGGCCAGGTATGATCCCCAGATTTAGAAATTGGAATCACGGTTGCCTGCTTCCATAGCTGAGGTATTTTGTCTGTTAACAATGAAAAATTAAACACTCAGGAGTAGGCTATCAAATCAATAACGCATGAAAGTAACCATAAATCAATATTATCAGAACCACTCCTAGATTTGAGCTTCATGTTCCTATGATATTCAAAAGTTTTTTTCCACCGACAGATTCTCAAATTTAAATTTAGGGCCAACATTTTCATCAACAATATTACAGTGATCAAAAGGAATGATATCCGCCGATGGAGCCATCTTGGCAACATCACAGAACATTAAATTTAGTGGTGATGTCAAGTTGGTGACAGAGTTTTCTCCCTCAGTACATAACAGCGGACCCTTTGTAGTGGAAGATCCCCTCCTCAGATTATTAAAACCTTCCAGTTACCCTGTTGACCAATAGTCACAGGAAACTGATTTTTTGCTTACATTTTTTCCCTCAATTCTCAGTCTGCCTCAGGCTCTCTTCAGGCCGCACAGAGCCCCAATCTGATCACCCTACTTTCCCAGGGCTTACCTGCTCCCTCCTGTACACCCATGGCATCCTCTCCCCATGGTGGTGGTCCTCAGGCTGGCCCAGATCCCCAGAGAAGCCACTGCTGTATGCAGAGAGACAGCCTGGGTCAGTGGGAGCAGGGTCTGCAAGCTCGTAGCTGTCATTCTGCGCAGACGGAGAGTTTTCTCCATTTTCTGACCCCTCCCCAAGGAACATGCAAGATGAAGCTGGTGGAATCCAAAGCATCTGTTCATCTCAGCGAATGGCATCCCTCCCTGCTGCAGCACGCATCTCGCCTGCACTGCCACCTATGGTCACCCAGTTGGTAGTCGCATGGTGGTAGTGGTCTCCTCCCACCAGGGTGGAGAGCACCCTGTGGGATGCTAAATCCTCCCTCCTTCCCCTGGTGGCCTCTCATGATGCGGGCTCATTTCGAAGCTGGGTCGCTGTTGTTGTGAGTGTTAGTACTACGCTGCACCAGCAGGCTGGTGTACTGAAATCTTAGAAGGTATTCAGATTTTGTGCCCCTGACTAGCTGCTTGCAGAGATTTCTACAGGCAGTATAGCGCAGTGGTCTAAGGCTCTGAGCTGCAAATCTGGTGACATCCAGCAGACCAGACCTGGGTTTGAATCTCACAGCTTCCACTTGCATACTGTGTGACCCTGAGCAAGTCACTTAACTCCTTGTGCTCCCAGGTCACACCTGGAAACAAGCTCTGGCTTAGTGTGCCTTTCCTGGTTAAATAATTTCCCTTTCCCTTTCCTAAGCCTTTTGTGCAGTCAGCATTCAGATATCTGATCCCATCTGTTCCCACTGTCAGGGATGGATATCAGAATGTGATGGTTATCTGAGTGTAGATTCTCTGACAAACATAGCAAAATGTAGCACAGCCACATGGATGGAAAACTAGGGCAATGCTCTTTAACACAGAGCTTATGCAAAAGGGTAAATCTAACAAAACCTTAGTAAATTCCTGAGCAACAAAATCCAGCATGAGGTCAACATTTGGTATTACAGATAGGTAAGACCAATCAAAACTGGCTATTACAGCCCTAAATTTCTCAAAATTAAGATTTTCATAGAGTTAGATGTGATAGTAATAGTAGCTGCTCTAGGCTTTCAGGCACTCCATAAGTAAATTATAGGGCAATGATCACTTAAACTATCTTGTATGGGATAGCCTTTCAGAATTCTGTCTGATCTCATTGTTAACGCCCAATCTATCAAAGATTCAGTACCAACTTTATAGTCATGTCTTGTTGATGAGGTAACAACTTGAAATAAGTTTAGACTAACTAATCCTTAATTTTTAAATTGGATTTATCCTTCCTACTAATGTGAGCAGCTCCCATTAGAATAAGTTCTTTAGCATTGTGTTTTGAGGCTTTATTTTCTGATATCAGTGAGAGGTCTTCATTAAAATGGGCTGGAGGGATGTGAAAGTAGCCAAACAAATATAATAACAACCCCCACCCGATGCAAACTAACTGGAAGGAAATCACAAGTTAAATAATTATTTTAAATTGATCCAGGGTCACTGACAAATTAGATTTACTAAAGATAAGAACCTCACAGGTTATAATTATCTATTTCAAGTTCTGTGTCTAAAACTTTATTGGATACCCATGTCTCAACACTGTAACAATGTCGAAGGCATTGCTACAGAACCAAGTCCAAAATGGTCAATCACAGAAGCAAGCTCCTAATATTGTTGCTTAAAAAGACAGTGTATGTGTTAATCTAGCTCCACAACCACTTTTAGTAATATCATGGAATATCAGGGCCAGGATATAGCTGAATATTTCCTGCCAGAAGCAGAAACAATATCTGAAACCATTCTTTATTAGCCTGATTCAAACAAAGTAGATCATTTCAGGCCAGCCTGCCTGTGCAGCAGTAAGGTTTCCATTTATGACGCCAACATCTTGGGTTTGGGAACAGACTCGAGAGGTGGAGAGCCGGCCAGGGGAGAAGGATTGAGAGTCCCTCTGACTGCTTTCCTTCTCCAAGGGGGAGGGTGGGAGAGCACTTGGTGCATGTCTGACACCTTGCAGAGGCTGAGAATCAGCAGCTACCAAGGCCTAGATGGTGTGGAGGAGGAGTGCTGGATGTCAGCCTTCAGTGCTCCCACATCACTGCGCCGACCTCTTCCCCTCCCCATGGGATCCCTTATTCTAAAGTATCCCAGCCACCATTAATGATGCCCTGTTCCTCCAGCCTCGATCGCCCACTGTGACACTCTGACGGTGACCTGTACTGTTGTCCATCCTGCCTGACCTGGCCCCACACCTCCCAGGGGAAGCCAGAGAGGCAATACCAGTAGATGCTCCTGCCAGCACCCTTGTACCGATGTGATGAAGGTCCATGCTGGTTTGACAGACTCATCCTGAGGGCAAGCCAGGAGGATCATCCAGGCCGTGTGTCCGAGGGGCGAGAGTGGGAAACCAGAGAGGTAGGGCTGAGCCTTCAGTGGCCTCATGTCCCATAAAGCATACCAAATAAAAAAAAAAAGTAGGTAATTTTTGTACTGAGCGTTTTACCACTCCAAAACAGAATGGAAGTTTGTAGCCTGTAACAACCCTCAAGAATCAGGTTGCTCAGTTATAGAACAAACAAGCTAATGCACTAACATAAACACTGGTATACATAAGTGTGTTTGCAGAAAACTAAATTGTAAATCAGTGTTCCTCTGGTAGTTGGATAATACACTTTAGTCAAAACATAGAATTTGGTGGCAGATAAGACGGCCTGGCCCATACAGTCTGCCCATTTCTCCTACCTACATTATTACATTAGACTGTGCCCAATCTACAGCACTTTCTCCTTCCCCATTCCTTTCCACTATGATTCCTTTGTGATTATCCCATGCATACTTGAACGCCACCACTGCTTTTGCCCCCACCACCTTCTTCACTGGAAGACTAATTCCAGAAAGTCACTCTTTCTGTGAAGAAGTACTTCCTCACATCTCCTCAATCTACCCCTCTAGCTTCACAGCATGTCCCCTTATTCTTGAGCACCTTTTCTTCAGGACAATACTCCCTCCTGTACCTTATTTATCCCTGTGAGGTATTTAGTGGTCTCTAGCATATCTCTCCTCTCTTTCATCTGTTCCAGGGTGTACATATTGAGGTCCTTTGTTGCTCCTCATAGGGCTTTTGATGCAGACCCTGACCATTTTAGTTGCCCTCCTCTGACTGCCTCCAATTTATCTACACCCTTCCACAGATGTCATCTCCAGAACTGACACGGGGTGCTCATGAGCAACTGAACAAACCAGATGCACACCTTCGGTGCTCTGCATCATAAAGTTAAAAATGTTGTGTTTCCAGCGGTATTAAAAACTCTTTTTGGTAGTATCAGTGCATCTTCATCTGGTGAATAAGGATGAATACCTGGCTTCAGGAAAATCATCCTAACAATCCGCTAAAATAAAAAAAAAAAAAAAAAAACAGTCCTGAGACAGTGTGGTGAGTGGCAGAATGGGCTCTGTTCTCTATCGGCAGCTGAACTCTTGTTTTCTAGGAAGGACTGCGATGAACAGGTCCTGAAGGGTCCAAGTCTCTTAAGATCAGTTCAAGGATAAAACTGGCACTCTCACCTCAGAACTTGGGCAGCAATCAGAACAAGTCCTGGAGCTGCAGCAAAGAATTTCATATCTGGAGGACACCACATTGCTAAGTGGTGAGAAAATGGCGCAGCTCGAGTGGGAACTAGAGGCCTTGAAGAGATCCCTCAACTATCAAGAAAATTATAGCTGAGAAGTAATCTCTGGTTATGAGGATTATTAGAGAGCAAAGAGGAAGCACTCTCGAATTCTGTGCAGAAGAACTTTCCAAAATTGCTCTAGAATGGAAGTAAAGTAGTAAAGTAAAATTTATTTATATAAGGTGCCTTCCTGAGCTCAGGAGCCTTTACAATACACTACACTGTAAAGGGAGGAGGCTTAAATTGAGAGAGCCCATCGAGCCCTAGCACCCAGACTTCCTGCAGATCAGCCACCGAGACAAATCATCTTCAGGATGCACCATTTCGTGATCGCCAGGCCGTCATGGCTGCCGGGGCCAAAAAGAGTTGCTTTACAATGGGGCTAGGCTCACACTCCACCAGGACCTCTCAGTAACAGTGCAGGAAAAAAGGCAGCAATTCAACCCTTGCATGGATCTTCTCCAGGAAGGGAATTGAGTTCTTTATGGCCTTTCCCACAGTGATCACGAGTGAAACTAGAAGGCACCAGCTACTCGTTCTGGGAGCCAGAGAAGCTTAAAAGATTCATCGATGACTGGGACAAGTAGAATTCTGAGGTGGAGCTTCTTTTCCTTGGCCCTGGGCCTCGGGGAAAGAGGGGAGAGAACACAGCTAAAAGAATCAAATTTTGGGAGTGCGGGAAGGAGAGGGAAAATATCTAGCAATAACGTTGTAATCATGGGGAGCTGGTTTGAAGGGAAGAGGCTGCTGGGGTCAGACGTAGTTGATGAGGAGGACAGGGGACAGAGGTCAGATTTTAATGGTTCTGAGGCCACAATCAGTCCCTTAGTGCCCAGAACCAGGGGAGCGCAGAAAGGAGTGCATAAGCACACCAGGGAGTGAGACACTTTTTTGTTTTTATTTTAGTCTTTGGTAACCGGGTAGGCCCACTAGGCACAAGTGCCTGTTTTCAGGGGCGACCTGGGAGCACCGGGTGGTTAAGTGACTTGCTCAGAGTCACACAATATACAACTCAGGTCTGGTCTGCTGGATGTATCAAGCTCGTTCACACCCTCGTTCCTCTAACCTCTAGGCTATACTGCCAGCCCAGGGTAACTCAGGGGACTTATGGGGTAACACAAAAGTCCATACTTTTAGAGGACGTTATTAGAGGGCTGGAAAGTCATAAGGTTAAGTGGTGTGGAGGGAGGGCGCGAGGGTATTAGAGAGAACCGTCACGAGTGAGTTCATATGAAGGTTTCTAATTAAGGGAGGAGGAGGAGGTCAAGTCAAAGCTAATACACAGGATCAGATGAAAATTCTATAAAGCTGTTCTAGATGGGGGGAAGAAAGGGGATTGTTTTTGGGGTTAAAGTTTCCAAATGTTTTGTCTGTTTTGGCATCTTCATTGCCTAATGTTACTGTTAAGATATCTCTTTCATCATTCTGCCAATGTTTTTTACTGCACTTGGACTAACAATATGTTTGGTACTCAAGGGCAACTCATAGGCTAGAATGGCCCAGTGAACCTGACAACATATCAAAATGGCCACCCTAAGAGGTGATGCAATCATTTCATGGAATGTCAAGGGTTCACCTCGCCAATAAAGAGGGCTAAGGTTCTTGCAGCCCTAGAGAAAAAAAATCCACCCAAGTAGCTCTATTACAAGAAACATATCTGAATCCAAAGGAGCATGCCAAGTTAGCAGGGATGGGTAGGAGCCTGCCATGCAGCCTCATACACATCACACAAATGGGGTGTGGAAATACTATTTTATAAAACTTTTCCCACAGAGGTCACCCAGAGTGGTGAGAGACACCTTGGGAGGCAGATACATATTTGTTACAGGGAGGGTAAGAGGACAGGTAATTACATTAGGTAGTATATATGCACCATCTATATCTGAACCTGGTTTTACCAGCAGGTACTAGACCTGATTCATAGAGAGCAATTCCCCAATCTGATAATTGGGGGCCTTTAACTGTATCGTGGATGTGGACATGGATTATTCAGGCAATAAGAAATTAACTAATAGAGGCACAAAGCATAGGCGAGGGACTGATAGAGCTAGACCTAGCGGATAGTTGGAGGACAGCAAACCCAGGTGCTAGAGAATACAGCTTCACTCCTTGCCCCATGGCTCGTGGCCTAGACTGGATCATATTTATATTCCTAGTACATCATATGAAAGGGTAATGGATGTATCACATGGCCCAATATGCATCTCTGACCACTATATGGTACAGTTTGAATTAAAGTTAGGGACTAAGGAGCTGTTCAGAGGTGGCTGGAGTTTCCCTACATACTTATTAGTGAAGGAGGAATTTAGAACTTACTTAAAGGAGCAGTGGGAGAACTATATTACAGCAAATAAAGGGACAGTAGAATCACAGGGGACCTTATGGGAAGCTGGTAAAGCTTACATGAGTGGAGCAATCATTAGTTACAAGGTTAAAATAAAAAGGGAAAGATGTAGGAAGGTTGAGGACCTGGAATGGTTGGTAAAAGACCTAGGACAGCTGGTGGTCGAAAGATGGGGAGAAAGGAGAAGAGACAGCTGACACTAGCTAGAGAATCCTTAAATGAGTGCTATACAGGACAGGCCCAGGCCAGACTTTTTGCCAAACAGAGAATATACAAATGGGGCAACAAACAAACAAACTATTAGTAAAACTCATGAAGGGGAGAGTTCGACACAAAGTAGTGACCATCAGAAATTCACAGGGAGATAGTGCATGACAGCTAGAGCATCTGGGAGTGCTTAAGAATTTTTATAGTGCGTTATATCAAGAATGCAAAGCACAAAAGAACTTACACAAAATGTTTTGAAGAACATGAATATCCCTAGTTTAAATGAGGCAGAGAACTATGTTCAGACAAAAATCACTACCCCAGAAGTTGTGAAGGCAATAAGTAGCCTTAAACCAGGTAAGGCAGGGGACCTTACAGGTTTGGGGTAGAATACTATAAAGTTCTAAAGGAGATCTTGTGGAACAGATGAGAGCACTCATGGAAGAGGCTAGAGGGAGAGGCTCCCTAAAACATGCCTGGAAGCAAACACATGTGTGCTGATGAGGCCTGGCAAGTATGGTACAGAGTGCTTGTCATACAGACCCATCTCCTATTCAATTATGACTGCAAAATCAAGGCCAAGGTATTGGCCTTCAACTGGAATGGGTGCTTCCTGATGTGGTGCAACCTGACCAGTCGGGGTTTATGAAAGATAGGCTCTCCTACCATAATATGAGAAGATTACTTAATGTAGTGTGGTGGGGTACTTGGCATCTTGGCCAGGCCTGTGTGCTGACTATGGACGTGAAAGTGTTCGATAGAACTGAATGGGATTACTTTTTAAGGTCATGCATGGATTTGGAGATGGGTTTGTGACCCTGGTAAAGATGTTATATGTGAACCAAGGGCAAAGGTGTTAGTAAATGGAATGCCCTCAGAGGAATTTGAATTGTTCTGGGGTACTAGGCAGGGTGCCCCTCTCCCTCTTCTTTTGCTATAGCTATTGAGCTGTTGGCTATCAAGATATGGGAGAGCAGGAAATAGGGATCCCAGGAAATAAGGGGTGGTCAACATAAAATCACCTTATGCAGATGATCTGTTGTTTTTATTATATGCCCTAGAGAATCTACACCAGCTCTCCTCCAAATTATTAATGAGTTTGCTTGTTTCTCGGATACAAGCTTAACCTCCAAAATCTGAAATAATGTTTTGGGAGAGGAAATGGACAGAGTCTCCAGTCATGTATGGGGTCTAAAAAGATGAAGGGTAATTGTACTTACTTAATGATTAAGGTGGGAGACATTAACTAAGCTATATTGTTGGAACTACACCCCTTTTGATACAGTTATAGCGGACCTCGTAAGATGGAGGGCTCTCCAATATAGTGGCTTGAGTGGCATTAACTAAAAAATGAATGTATTACTGAGAATACTTTACATCCTGCAGATGGTCGATGTGCCCCACAGCCTGAGATATCCACAGGTTAGAAAAGGGTTTGCAGACTTTATTTGGAGGGAAAAGGTCAGAATGAAGCTGGATAGGCTAAAGCATACTAAAGAGAGTGGGTGGGACTTGATTTTCCCGACATTAGGGGAACTTTTGGCTGTTCAGTATAGATAGTTTCATAACTGGGTCAACAGAGGGAGGTTGACTGCTGGTTGGAATTAGAGGAAGAAGGTTGCCCTGGCAGGCTAACGATATTTGACCAAGGCGGGTACAGTGCTTACAGACAACTCCCTAACCCAATTCCTCCAGTTTTGTCAGTGTTGGATACTTGGGGAGGCAATCAAGAGGTGGAGGGAGGAGCAGGAGAACACTCTCTGCTGACACCAATAGCTAGAAACCCAGAATTCATACCAGGCCTCAGAGGACACAGACTTTGCAGCATGGAAGAAAAGGGCATTCATTGCATAGATGATCTGTAGAGCAAAGAAGGTTTGTATACCTTCGAGGTTGCGAAGGAGGCCTTGGGGCTACCTGGGGCATGTCTGTTCAGGTATTTACAAGTCAGAAATTATCATAGCAGCCTAAACAGGACAACCAGGAAAAGTCCAGAATAGTAGCAACGGAGCAAGAACTACTCAAAGCAAGATTGAAGGAAAAGGGTTTGGTAGGGAGGCTGCCAGTCTGGACAGAGTATACTTCCACGACCATTCCAGGAAAACCAGGTCTCAAGGGAAGCAGATTTAGGGATTCCCATAATAGATGGAATTGAAATACAATAATCTCATCCCACATGGGCCTATTATTATGCAACAGGTTTAAGGAAACACAATATAAATTTATCCATAGACTGTACTACCAAACAGTGTGGTTTACTGAATTTTATCTGGGAGTTTCAGATAGGTGTGGGAGGTGCATAACAGCTAAGGCACATACTTTCATTACTTTTGGGCATGCCTGAAACCACAGTCCTATTGGAGAGACATCACACATGAGGGATCTCAGATTTGAATAGAGGGTGGGATTCTCACCCATCTCTCCTCTTTGGGATGGAGGTAGGAGAGGAAGAGGAATGGGACCTTACCCCAGATGTTTGAGGGTGGCCTAGTAGTGGCTAGGCAGATGATTCTCAACACTTGGGTTTTGGGTATAACACCCACATCCCAGATGAGGAGGGACTCATTGGTGATCACTCTAGCTACGGATAGGCTAACATATGCTTTGAAAGGCAAGGAAGAAAGATTCCTAACAGAATGGGCAGGCTTTATTGCATCCTTCACAGTGGTGGAATCACAGATCCTGCATGAGGGTGGTAGGTAGTGAGGGATGTAAACTCACCGGTAAGGTGTGAGCCAGGAGCGCATGCATTACATATAGGAAAAAGCTACTCTAATCATACCATACTTATATATAAACTTTAAAATCACTAGCAAAACCAAAAAGAAAAGCACAACTTGTCCAATGGCAGAATGAATATTCTCTCCCCCATATCTTTTTTCTATCTTCTTTCTCTTCCAACTGTCATGGCATTCTGCCACCTCTAGGGTGTACTTTACACTAGGCCATGAGCATAATTTTGCACATTAAAAGTGCAATGGATGAATACAGATGATTAATTAACTTGCTTAATTATTACCTATTGCTATAATTCTGAGGGGGACTAGGAGAAATTAATGTTATTCTGTGCTTGATGGTTCCATGTATGTAAGTCTTGATGTCATCAATTTGAAGAAGTAAGATGCAAAATTGTGTAATCTGTACACCTATCTGTTCTGCTTGAAAATTAATAAAAATATTATACAAAAAAAAAAAGACTGGACACAATACTCTGGGTGGGATCAACCAGTGATCTATACAGAGGCAGCCCCACCTCCCCTTTCTGCTGGTGATACCTCCTATACACCCCAACATCCCACTTGCCCTCCATACTGCCTTGTCGCACTGCCTGACCACCTTCAGGTCATCCTACGTGATTACCCCAGGTCTCTTTCCTGCTTGGTGGTCGACAATACCACTCTGCCCATTTTGTACTTCTGACTCTGGGTTTCTGTGCCCTAAATGCATTATTTTGCACTTTTCACACTGAAACCCAACTGCTACACCTTGACCACTCTTCTATTTTTGTCAGTCAAATAAGTCTCCCAAGGTTCCTTTTAATATAAACATAATAAAGCCTCAAATGAGGGAGAAGGTGATGAAATGGATACAGTTGCAAAGTCAAAAGAAACACCTTCTCAACCACCAGTCCAAGAGAATAATAATCTAAGTTTTATTTTTATTTTCCACTGTGATTTCACTTATAGCTTTCCTCCTTAAATAAATGTTTTTTCAGTAACGTTTCAGAACATTGGTTCCTTCATCAGACTGTGGAGCTTTTCTCTAGAAATATTAAAAAAAACGTTATGTTCAAATGCGTTGTTTTATTTATTAAATTCTTGGATTACAAATACCTTTGAGCAGAAACTGTTCGTTTACAAAGGTTCCACGTCAAAGGATGAGGGTCAACATACATACAGTGGTATAAAGAATGCACAATAAACAACCAAAACAACTAAAATAAAATTAAAGATACTCAGTTATAACATACTTTGAGATAATATTCATAAACGAGCAACTTGGTAGGCAGCTGGCTGCGGTAACAATAAGAGATAGAGGCACCATAGGCAGTTAGTATTGCAGGCATGCGACCGGGAGAGGAAGTTGGCAGGCTAATGGGCCACTGTCCGATGGTGGTGGAAAATGTCTTGTACCAGTGGAGATGTGAAGCAGGAAAGGAGTTACAAGGAAGGCCCAGTGCCAGAGGGAATGAGATTGGGAAAGGCGGGCTGTGAGACATGAGTGAGCTGGGAAGTGTTTAGAGATCTCTGTTCAAAGAAGCAGTTACATTGAGTAGTAGAGGTGAAGTAAAGTTTGAGATTCCTTTGAAGGGTCCAAGTGTAGTAGAGGAAAGTGCTTCTTTATTGAGGGAATTGAACCATTGAGCGGCTCTATAGATAAAGGACCACTGACCCATGGAGGTATGACATCTGGGAGCCTGAAAGGTTAGAGATTGGGCACCACGTGTTTGTTGAGTGCCACTGTAGGTAGTAAGGAGGAGCTAACACCAGGTGGCATGAGACCAAGGAGAATCTTTTGGTAAGTAAGCAGGTCTGGTATTGTATTCTGCTGCATAGGGGTAGCCAGCTGGCCTGTGCATAGAGGTCACAGGTGTGAGTTTGTCAGGCTGCACCCATCAGTAGTCTACAGGCTTTGTTAAGAGCAACTGAGATCCTGTGGAGGGCACTTGTTGGGGCAGAGCCATAGATGGCAAGGCCGTAGTCAATGATAGAGGTGACAGAGCTGTAGATGGCTAGTTTAAGGGCATCCACAGGCATACAGTGCTTGTGTTTGTGTAGTAGTCCAATCCGTATATTGGCGGTCTTGGCAACAGTGTCAATATGCCGAGTGTAGGAGAGGGTACTATCCGGGTAATACCAAGGTACTTGAACTCCTTGACATGTTCGAGTGGGTTCCCAGCATGGTTCTTGATGGTGAGGGACAGAGAGTTGTGCCTGCTCTGTCAGTTACAGAAGGACATGGCTTTAGTCTTGCTGTGGTTCAGGACAAGTTTATGAGAATTGAACCAGTCTTCGATGCGATTGAAGTCGAGCTGCAGCTGGGATTCAAGAACTGTAGTGTCATGGTGGCTGGAAAACAGGACTGCATCGTCTGCGTGATAGTAATATTTTTTGTGGCAGGCACTAGGGAGATTGTTGATGAAGAGGAGAAGAGTAGAGGTCCCAGAATAGACCCCTGGGGACTCCGGAGGACGGTTTCTCATCCAAGAGATCCCTGCAATCCTTACATGTTGGATCCGATTATCAAGGCAGCTGGTGAACCACGGAAGGGCATCGCTGGAGATCCCAATGGAGGACAGTTGCTTGAGCAGTAGGGGTGGTTAACTGTGTCGAATGCCTTGGTAAGGTCTATAAATACTGCCCTCCACAATTCCCTTTGTCAAGAGTGGCATGGATGAAGGTTGTAAATTCCAGTAGTGCAGTGGTGGTGCTGTGCCGTTTCTGAAGCCATGCTGCTCTGGGCACTGTACATTGTACTTATCCAGGAATTCAACTAGTTGGTCGACACTATTCGCCCAGCGCTTTGGATAGTGGGGGAGGAGTGAGATAGGTCTGTAATTGGTGTGCAGTGTCCTATCTCTGCTTTTGTGAACTGGTGTGACAGTGGCTTTCTTCCAGAGAGAGGGGAAATGGCCCAATCTAAGTGAGAGATTAAAGATCTTTGTAAGTGGTTCTAAGATTTCATCGAGGACTTGTGCCAGCAGTTTCAGGTCAAGGAGTCACCACTATACCCTTGTTTGCCGATGGCCTTTTGAATGTATTTTCTAGCTACTTGTGGTGGGACCGCCTTAAAAAAACTTTGGGGTTGTATGTTCTAGTTGGGGGTAACTTGGGAAGAGCTGGAGGTCGCCGAAAAAATTTGGTGGAAGGACACTGTCCAGGTTTGTAAATGCATTATTAAAAGTGCTGGTGATGATGCCTAGGTCGAGTGTAGGAGTGCCATGAAGGTTGAGCATAGTGGGTGGTGCTTTAGGATTTTTGCCTGTGAGTTCTTTCATGTTGTTCCAGAATTTGTTTCCTGGCCCCAAGAGTTGGTCAGAGCCTCTTTGTAATAGCTGCGTTTAGCATTCCGTATTCTTCGAGTGCAATAATTTCTGGCTGCTTTGTATAACTGTATGTTTACTTGTGCCGAGTTGCATAGCACACGCTAGGTTGGTCTCTGTGCTTGAGCAGAGTTAAAGGTCAGTAGTAACCCAGGGTTGGTCTGTCCTTTGACCTTCATCTTTTCACTGGTGCATAGATGTCACAGGCTTTGTTGAAACGTTGGATAAATAGGTCCAGAGCTTTGTTGGTGTCATTGAGAGTCAAGCACTGCCCAGTTCAGCCTGGTTAGATGGGATTTTAACAGCTGGAGGTGCGCTTGTTTCATAACTCTGGCATAGATAAGCTTGGGAGGGCTTGTGGTATATGCAGTTTTAAAGCTCTAGTGGTTTCACCAACATAATACAGACCACTGGACAATAAATACAATACACAACATATTCTGTTACATGTTACAAAATCTTTGATATTGTATTTTATCATCCCAAGTGCTCTTTATATATTTCTTCTTGACACCATTATTACATTGAACACAATTACCACATGGAAAAATCCCTTAACATCACTTTTTAACCAAGAGGAACCCCAGTTTCTGGTTTCCAGTGCTGAGTCCTTACTAATTTATCACGTTATAGTAGTTGTTTTTATGTGCTGTAACCCATGGTTTATTCTCAAAGAGTTTAACCCAGTTTCATTAGTTTGTAAAATATGCCAGTTAGAAAGTATATTTTTATAGCTCCAAAGCTTTCAGAGTATTGAGTCGACATAGTAATCTTCTCTGTGTTGGGACTCAAACCTGCATCCTTATTTTTAACAAATCATCTCGTGTTACTCTCTGCACTTTCTGCCTTGCATAATTCACTACTTGTTCTGTATAACCTCTTTCCGAAATCTTTGCGATAAGTCTTCCAAATTAATTTCACACCTCTGTAGTGTTCCACTATTTCTTTTAACCTTAACATTTGACTATAAGGAATGTTTTGTTTCAGATTATTGGGATGAAAACTCTTTGCATGAAGAACAGTATTTCTAGTGGTCTCTTTTCTATACAAACCTGTAAATAACTGACCACCTTCTTTAATAATCTTCAGATCTAAATAAGAATTTCTACTGAATCACAAATCACTGTGCATGTCAAATCTTTATTCATTCTTTCTAAATACACTTTGACTTCTACTGCTTGTCATTCAGTGCCATCCCATAAAATCAATATATCATCAATAAATCTTCTAAATAAAACAATATGTAATAGAAAGGGGTTATTGTCTGATTCTATGTGCTGTTTTTCAAAATAAGCCATATAAAGATTGAGCATAACTGGGAGCCATAGTGGCTCCCATGACTGTCCCATTCTTTTGTAAATATTTTTGGTCTCGAACATAAAATAATTCTGCTCTAAAACTAATCAAGTTAGTTATAACAGAAAGTTTTTGTCAGGTACATTACATTCTCTTTGAATAAGAAAATAATCTAAAGCTGTTAAACCTTCATCATGGGAATACTATTATAAAGGCTTTTTACATCCGGGGTTATTAGTTTTATATTATTTAGATCTCTGTTTGACTTATTTAGTTTCTCTATGATCTGAATACAGTGTTTACTGTCTTTAAGATGGGACCAGGTGTTAGCTACTAAATGTTTACAATAATGATCATAAAATTGACAGGGGTTCTATAATTGGCCCTATACCCAATATTATTGGTCTTCCTGGTGGTTGTTCCATACTCTTATTTATTTTAGGTAGGCAATAGAATATGGGAATTTTGTGTTCTAGTTATCAATTCTTCCATAATCCATTGTTCAGTTATACCCTATCATTTTCCCCATAATTATTTCCCTTATTTTTGTTTTCAAATCAGTAAAAGGTATATTTCTAATTTTTTCATAAGTAGCTTTGTCTGAGAGTTGTTGTAGGCATTCTGTTCTATAATCTTCTTTATTCATAATCACAATTCCCCCTCCCTTATCTGCTGGTTTAATTATAATATTTTCATCTTTGTTAAGGTTATCCAAAGCTTCTTTCTCCTGTTTGGTGAGATTGTATTTTGGTACACTGTTTTACGTTGAGAAACTATTTTCTCTATTTCCATGTTTATCTTCTCAATAAAACTTATTATATTTGCTGGTGTTAGACCTGCAGGGTCAAACTGTGACGTTGTACCTAAAGCTTGTTTTAAAAGGTATTGTCACAAACCCACTCAGCAGGTCAGGCCCTCTACTCCCAAAGTGTCAACCTCTGAGCGCAGTCGTGTGAACAGTGTAACAGACAAGGTAACCCTCTTGTCTGTTTTGTGAGTTCAGATCAACATTTGCATACATGTGCTATCTCCCTCTTTACGCAGGAGACTCCTGTTTTTTTGACTGAACTCCTCCCTCCCTCCTGGAAAACAAAATCTCCTGCTTAAGTAAAATTCTGTCCAAAATATCCAGTATTTTTGGGCAGATAAAGACATATAAAAATTAAATCAGTAATGAACAATGTATCTGATAACTTTATATAACTAGCTGTTTATTCTTTTTAGTGCTTATTCTTGACAAAATGAAATACATTAAATTTTTGTAATGACTTTTTCTTATTTTTTGATGCCATTTAAGGACAAATTCACGACGTTACAGCATCTCCTTACTAGCAGGCCAATCTCCCTCCTGATTTGACCTAAATCTCCCTCTTAAGCAAGTTGGCAGGCCAATCTCCCTCCTAATTTGACCCAAATCTCCTCTTAAGCAAGCTGGACATATCACATGTATGCATTTGGTCTCAAGTTCTGGAGGGATTCAAGCTATTATCCTCTTGTTAGCATACCCAATGCACAGGCTCAGATATATCTGTCTGTGGGCCAGATATCTTTGCCTATGGGCACCTAACCAGCTAATACAGAGATGAACCCTTAAAACTTTAATAAAGACCTCAGATTTAAAACATTCTCTTTCCAGTGTGGTACCACCATTCAAGCTTATGTTTAGTATCTACAATAACCATGTACTTTTCTTACAAAATAAAAGAAGTCAAAGACAGACCAAGTAAGTTTAAAAATAAATTTACTAAAATAGTTAAAAATATGTGAGACACAAAATACAGAACTCTTATAGCCCAAGACATAAAATCACTTAAACAAAACAGGTTTAAACAGTTCAAATTCATACTTCAGTACTTAAGTCTCTAAATACTTGCTTAAAAGTGCTCCCAAGATGTTTCGTGGTCAGAGTCTAGGTAAAATGTGTCTCTGTGAAGTAAAACAGACTAAATTAAAAGCTGGCTTTTACCCCACCTCTTTTCAGGAGGTCACCTAGCTCCTCCCTGTCAGGATATATGAAAATATATATCTAATACAGAAGTAGTACATTCTGCAACTTCAGCATAATTCATGTCCTTCAAATGCCACGTTGTTTGATCCCATGCTGCATCCTCCCTCACACAGGCTTCATAGGAGCATTTACAACTTTGCACCCTGTGTAATAACCTAGGTTCCTCTCCAATGTCATAAACCTTCTTTATGATTTCTCTCTTAACAAAATTAACTTAAACAAGTCTGTAATTGACTCTGAGAAACAGGATCCTTGATTAAAGTCTTCCATGTAACACATTGTCTCTAAAACTGAGTGTGTGTGAACTCACATGCTGTTGGCATTTTTTTATGGCTTCCATCTCTCAGCTGAAATTGGGGGATGAGTGAGGTCACTCCTAGAGCATTTGATTTTCAGCAGGAGACATTCAGTAATACATTTTATATTAAAAGAAATGATACTGCACTCACAGCTGGTTGTCTATGTCACAGGTATCTCTCCTCTTTCCTTTTCATTTTCAATATCTGTGTCCGTGTTCCAAAGAAATGTTTCAAATGGATCTTTACGATAAATTTTCTTAAGATCTAATTTTAACTGAAAAGAATTCAATCTTTCAGTTAAACTAGAAGACAGGCCCAAACTTAGTACCTTAGTTTCTAATGTATTATGGTCATGATGATAAATTAAAGACAATTAATTTTGATGTTGTCTCAACCTGAATTTGTGTATTTTTCTTTTTTCTTTCTTTTCCTCCATCTCCTATATCCTTTTCTCTTTTTTTTTCTCTCTTTCCTCCATCTCCTACATCCTTTTCTCTTTTTGTAAACCAGAAGGACCTGCCTGCTCTGTACCCTCTGAAAATCCCTCTCTCATGATCTATCTGCTTGTTGCCACTCTTGCATACTATCATCATAATAATCACACTCGTAATAATATCCCTAGGTGTAAAAACCTTCTATAAGGCCTATTAAAGCGCTTATTGCATTTGTTAAAAAATCTTCTATTTGAGAAATCTTTATTAATGTGTGGTTCAAAACTGTCTGAGTCTGAAGTACCTGGAGAAGTATAGGTTTCATTTAAATCAAAAACATTGGTGTGTTGCTCTGATTTTTCCAAGAATATATAGTGCCATTTCAGTTTACAGGTTAACAGTGGAAACGGAGAAATCACGTGAACTATAAAAACATATGTTCATTGACTAAGTTAACCTAAGGGTAAATATTAGAAATTTTGGAAATATAAGATGCTCCATTTGTTATTTAATTATAAAACCTAAAACTGATTTTTTATTTTTAACATAGGACTGAGACTTGTAACTCAAGAGAGAGTACCCTGCCCATAGCAGGCACATTTGTAGATTTAAAAAACTCACAGATTTATACAGAAATTTCAGGTTAGTTCTACCTGTTTGTTTAGCATCTTGGTCCTTTTAAGCCAATTTGAGCAAAAATTGTTTTGCCTACAAAGAATATTAAAGATTTTTTTATATTTATAGAGAAAAGCTCCACAGTCTGATGAAGGAACCAATGTTCAGAAATGTTACAAAAAACATTTATTTAAGGAGAAAGCTATCGTGAAATCACAGTGGAAAATAAAAATAAAATTAAGATTATTATTCTCTTGGACTGGTGACTGAGAAGGTGTTTTTCTGACTTTGCACTCTTCTATTTTCTCAGGTCTCTTCTCATCCTTTCTCCACCCACCCAGAGTGTCCATCCTATTGCAGATTGTTGTCGTCCACAAAGAGGCAGACCTTCCTTCCAGCTCCTCTGCAATGTCACTTATAAAGACATTAAATAGGACTGGTCCCACCATTGATCCCTGAGGCACCCTGCTGGTCACCCTCCCTTCCTTGCAGTGAACTCTGTTTACCACCGCCTCTGTTGCCTATCCTCTAACCAATTTCTTATCCAGTTTACCCTTAGGAGACACTCCTAAGCTACCCAGCTTGCTTACTCATCTCCTATGTGGAACAGTGTCAAACACCTTACTGAAATCTAGGTAGGCCACATCCACTGCTTCACCCTGATCTAGTTCCTTGGTCACCCAGTAAAAGAAATCTATCTGATTTGTTTGACATGACCTCACCCTGTGAAACCATGCTGACTTGGGTCTTGTAATTTACTGGATTCAAGATATTCCACAATCCTTTCCTTCAGCAGTAATTCCATTAACTTTCCCACCACCAATGTCAGGCTGACTGGCCTATAATTGCCAGTCTCCCTCCTGCAACCACTTTTGTGTAGTGGGACTATATCCACCTTCCTCCAGTCCTCTGGAACCACTCCTATTTCCAGTAAGCTGTTAAATAAAATTGTTAGAGGTGTAGCCAGTATTAACCTGAGCTTCCTCAATACCCTTGAATGCACCCCATCTAGCCCCACTGCTTTGTCTACCTTCAGATTAGCAAGTCCCTTCGGCCTCCAAAAAGGACTAGTATCCACCTCCTCCCTACAAAGCTTTTGTCACTTTTTGTGGCCCTCCCTCCTTCTTCCTCTGGAACACTGAACAAAAGCATTTGTTCAGGATGTCTGCCTTTTCTGGTCCCTCTACACAGTCTCCCTTCACTTTCCAACCTTACAATCCTACCCTGGTTTTCCTTCTTTCATTACATATCTAAACAAGCTGTGGTCAAAGCCAATATGGATGTGGAGAGTTTTAGGAACGGCAAGAGCAGTGAACAGAATATGCTGTGCTCTCACTGCACAGGAGTCAGCTGTAATACTGCAGTGATTACAGTACTGCACATGTGTGATACTACGCACATGTGCAGTTTACTCCAGAGTTAGCCTTGCTAATGTGGTGGTGCCGATGTAACTATGTGTAACAACCCAGTCCCCTTGGGTTACTAGAATTCCATTTGTACTAGCCTTGGGCAGGTAGGAAAAGGCAACTGGTGGGGAGGTCATTACAGGCTTTCTACATAATGACATTGTTTACTCAGCTAGCCTGAGAGAAAGATGATTATGTCATTTAGAACTCTCACAGCAGCAAAACCATTTTGAGTCAGCTGCTCTTGGGGAGCTTAGAATGTTCATCAGTAAGTTCAAGTGTGGCAGTTAGACTGGTAGGAGGTCTGCCATTGGGGCTCTGTCAAAGGAGCCCTGGTATTTCTTACCTTAGTTTGGTAAAATGTTCAGTTTGTCTGCAGGACTCTTTAGTTTCACTCAGGGAAGTGAGAGGTAATGCATTCTTGTGGATCCAGGGGCAGTCCCTGAGGTTCCTGGAAGTTCATAGCTGCCGTAAGGAAGAATAATGAGTAGAATCTGATGGCTACCAGAGTAAGAAAGGTGCCTTTTGTTCTTTCCATGACTGGGAGGAAGGAACAACTAATTTGTGTGTACAGTATTTGAGATTGTTCTCTGAGGGAGTTGTCTGAGGTGTGTGCCCTAGATAAGGTTAGATCACACCAGTCAGGACCCTTTCAGCACAACTGTGCTGAATTGAAAGTTAAAGCTGGAGTCTTTAGCAATTCATTGGGGACTGGAGACTCATTTGGTGTAACCCTGAAGGAATGGCAGAGGTTGTTTGGGGCAAAGAATGAGGAATGCCATCTGAAGTTTCAGACAGGGCTAAGTGGTTCATGTATAGGTACCACTGTTCCCTGAGCAACGGCCATGCACCTGGAGGATTTTAAAGTGTGTGGCACATCCCATAAATATACACTTTGGAAATGGAAATGTGTGGAAAATGTTTAAAGTGTGTGGCACATCCCATACATATATACTTTGGAAGAGAGATAGAGATGTTTTTGTGGAAAACAGTACTGACTAACAAAGTGTCCTGCAAAAGAGAGTGTGCCTGTATTGCAATGATAAACATTTGGGGGACCACCCATAACATCAGTAAATAAAGTCATACTGCAAAATCCCAGTTACTGCTTTGGACATTCCGCCTAATGCTTCTAGTGTGAACATTATTGGGGCTCCTCAGCAGTTAGGTATAGCATATGCCTAGCATCCTCTCCCTGGACCTAGTTGTAAAAAAAGGTCCATTTTAATATGTACCCCAGCCTCCATCCTCTAGATAATGAGCCTGGTATATATTCCAACTAGGGTGGTACCATGAGTGTAGTTCTGCCTAAAAGAAATTGTATGCCATGTAGTTGTCAGTAGTTTTGAGGGGGTGCCAGCTAGCCAAAGATGGTGTGGGGTTACATACATATGCACAATACTCATGCATGTACAGTTTAAGTCTAGCCACCATGTTGCGCATGGTGGCCATCACGTCCACACTTGCGGAAAGGAAAGTAGTGTGCCAGGAAGTGGGTATGTTTATGCAGCCTGCAGAGGGGAAGGGCTGCTAAGCAGAATTACTGGAAACTATGCTGCAGCACTGGGGCAGAACATCAGACAGAGGTCCAGTTACATGCTTCCACAGTGCTCTTTACAAATCTGAGGATGGCATAACATCTATGGAGCTTGGCCCACAACCATGAAAATCAGTCTCAGGAGGAGACTATTAACAAACTAAAGATCTGGCCTCAGATTTGCTCGTCATCACAGTTACCTTCTCATTCTTTTCTAAGCAGTAATTTCTGGTAAATGTGCCTTAACCATATTGATCTCAGTGCTGGTAGACTACTTCTGGTTTCCCTGACTGTATTAGGAGAAGGTAGTAGCAGTCTTGAAGTGCTGCTGCCAGTGGTGGCATGCTCTGAAAATGTGGTCCCCATGCTCATCTGTACATTTTAGAAATGACCCCTTGAGTTAAAGGGGACAGGAATTGATTACTTATGTGCAGCTGTTTGAAATGTCTCTATTTTTACAAATTATATTCATACCTCTAAAGGATCCCTATTTTAACTGTGACAATCAAAGCTGAAGCTGTCAGTTGCGTTTTGTTCTGGTTTTAGATTTACAGAACTGTTATTTAATACAACAGCAGATTAGGTACATATGGACACATGTTGATACAGGGACATATTAGAATAACAGTATCTCGGTTAGAAGGAGATCTGTGTTAGGTTTGGTTTTGAATGTACACATATACTACTCACTTGTTACAGAATTGCAGATGTATCAAGTTTAAAATAGTATAAGTTTGACTATTCATGAGTAACATGGACTTATTATACATAGAGTTTAAGAAAATGCATCTGATAAATACACTGTGTAAAATTTGATTGACACCACTGTGTGAAACAGCTGGTGAATGCTTAACTTACAATAGGGCAGGTTGTCTTCTAACCTATTTTTACATAACGATATATTTTTATATTTATAAGACTTTTAACATTATTTACTATGTATTGCTTGAACGGCTACTGACACCTCAAAGAAAACTTTAAAATAACTGTGATCTCACAAGCACCTCTTTGGGAGAAGCCTCTGAGTTCGTGGAACAATTCAAATACCTGGGGGTCTGGATTGACTACAAATTGTCCTTCATTGATCACACTGAAGAACTCACTAAGAAACAGTGTCAAAGGCTTAGTATTTTCTTCAGGATCAAGCACTCACTAACCCAGGAGGCTAGAAAACTCCTAGTCCAAGCTACCTTCTTGCCTCTCCTAGACTATGTAGACTTCCTATATGGCCATAGTACTAGCACAGCTCTCCAAGCTTGATACTCTATACCACAGAGCCCTTAGGTTCATTTCAGATGCCCTTATGACACATACCACTGCATCCTCTATTCTTCCATAGGCTGGAGCTCCCTTAGCTTCAGAAGGCAAAAGAATGCTATTCTATGGACATATAGGGCAATCACTCATAAATTACCTCAGTACCTCACAAGCTGCCTAACTCCCTGCATCCTAGTGCCTATTCCTCAGAAGTCTTACCATCTTATCTCTGGCTATCTCTAAAGTTAAAACATGCTTTGGTAGAGCCTCAATAAGCTTCACTCTACCTACTCTCTGGAATAAGATCCAGAAGACCTTAAGGCTCACTTCCCCTGTCACGCTCCCTCTTCAAATCCTTGTTCCTGATGACCTTCTCTAAGGTCTGTCATTGTTTCAAGTCAAGGTCTTAACATCAGGATTTGTTACTGCTTTAAATCCTGGACTTAAACCTCAACCATTGCCTGAGGTGTCATTTGAGTCCTCCTTTCTGTCATTGACAAATCAAAGTCCCAACATCATGATCTGTCTTTGCTTCAAATATTGGACTTAAACCCCAACCACTGCCTGTGGCATCTGTTGTGTTTCTCCTTAGAACCTTCCTCCCTAGGCCATCATGTCCAACCCTCTCCTATCTCATCTGACCTTCCCTCCTCACTCCCTATACCCCTCCCTTCCCACCCTACTTCCCAGGCCATGCCTACAGTACTTATCAAAGGACTCTTACACCTCAATCTTCTTCGCACTTTGACGCTAGAGGAACTGCCATTCCTGCTCACTATGACCCCTCCAATGATGTTTACTGTATAAACTTTAGCTCATTACCTTACATCCATATATCTGTATCTATGTAATTGTATTTAAATGGCACTACCTCCTGTTGAACCTATTGCTATGTTCTGGTGGAAGTATCTTATTACATGTGATGGTTATATGTTATTATGCTGTTATTATTACTATGTAATTGTTATGTACATTCACTCAACCTGTTATGTCTTAACCCTGTTGGCAATTGTTCTGCCCCAGGTCCATCTTGTAAATGAGCTCGCCTTAATGATATTCTGCCTGGCAAAATAAAGATTTTGAATGATTGATTGATTAATTGAAAACTTCATAATTAGGTAAAACTATACTTGAATTCTATATATATTCTAGATTTCTCCTCCACATTATTTATTACTGAGAAAATGTGCATGAATGCATGATTTTTATCCCTTGCAGTTACTTTAAAGTTAATCTGCCTCTATAGCTTACTCCCTACTTCATGTCATAATGCTCTATTGTGACATCACAATCTGTTGCCATGAGAGTAACTGTGATATCACAAGCAGGCATTGTGACCTCAGGTAGGAGAGAGCAACAGAAACAGATGAATTCTTCAGGAGCAAAAATCCTGTTTTCATGCAAATGACCTCAGCAACAAATAATGGGGAGGAGGAATAATGAACTAATGTGAAATACAAGCTGAACTTTATCTAAATATTATGTTTTGTTAAATCTCTTGACGTGTCAGCTGCTTTAAGCTTATTTGTCCTTGTGTTTTTAATCCCTGTCATTTACTAATGCTAGCACACACACACACACACACACACACACACACACACACACACACACACACAGTTTTAAAATGAAGTTTCACTTGGTTTATAGCTTGTGGGAGTGAACTTTCAAGTCAGTGAAATTTGACCTTTGATAGCTTTCTTTTGATTAAACTAATCCTGTCTTGGCGTAGTAATTTGCAAAGCTGAAGCTGTTTAGAGGTATAATAGGAGTTATTGTGATAGGGTCAGTGACCCTATCCCAGATGAAAAACTGTAGTGATGGTTAAAGTAGCTCAGCTTCAACAAAGTTTACCCCATAGTGCCGAATTAGGGATATGCAAGGCATGAAGTAGTCCCTGGAAGTAAAATAAAGTTGTAGTTACCTTTTCTTTCCTCTATGTGAGTCTGTTAGTACTTCATATTTTGTTATTCATCTCTGAGCCTTGCTAGCTGGCCACTACCAGGTAGTCTATCTAGTTTGTGTTCTGCAATACCCCCAAGAATGTGGCATGCTGATCTATAGAGATCACCATAAGAAGCATTAAATGAGGGCTGTGCTTTTAAATAAGAGTTAAAAGAAACTGCCCAAGGGTTATAACCTGCCAGTTAAATGAATAAAGCTCTCCTTGCTGTAGAAACTCTTTGAGTGTGAGCATGGCAGTTTGGTTACTAATTGGAGGATACCCCCAGTACAAGTATAACAAAGTGTTGAGCAGTAATAAATACAAGCAAATATACCTGTGCTAAACAGTTTGTGGTTTTCAGGCTGCTGCTGATTTTAGGAAACAGCTGAGGCTATCTTTCTGTGAAACAAAACATGATATAAGGAAGCATTTGATAGCTTTAGAAAAGGAGATTTGTAAAAACTATATGTAACCCCCTACAAATGGAAGTTCCTGAAAAGTCTTCTTGAGCTTGCCTTAATGCTCACTGCCAGCCTGGTGTCCTGCATTTTAGCAGTTTAAATGTGATTGCCAGAGAGTGCCTGTATAGCCTCTGTGCACGGTCTCTTTAAGAGCTGCCTGGATTGCAGTCATAAGTAATCTGAGAGGGAGATCTGTTGAAAGATGTAACTATTTGCTGAAAATCATTTAGAGTGATAATGTAGTTTGTATAACCTGCCTTCTTTGCAGCAAGGACTGTTTTGTTTATCTCAACTATCTTGGTCCTGGACTGCTGAATTGGACCAATTAGTACTGGTGGGACCTAAAATGGAGCATGGAGTCAAAATCTGTAGGAATTGTAGTTTTGGGCTTTTGGCACCTTTTTGCACCTGAAGGGGAGCCTTTGTTGTGACTGGCAAGACAGATCAGCCAACTGAACCTTTGGGATTCTCGGAAATTCCCATGCTTGCTGGCAGTTGAGTCAGATCTCAGTTGGGAGCTGAAGAGGCAACAGCTTGAGACAGTCAAGCAGTCGTCTGAGTAGTTTCACGTGGGAGAACTGTGGAAAGGCCTGAGTTGTGGCCAGTATGTCTGCCTGCTGCCCCTGAGAGGGAGAAGAGAATCCGAGTTTGTGAGAACGGAAGCCACTGAGTTGTGACCAGGATCAACCTGAAGAAGACCGAAGATTTGCTGAATGCATCGGCCTGTCAAGATTTCCAGCTACCCCTAAACTCCGTGTGTGCAGAGACTTTATGATTGTGACCGGAGAGTGGTTTGCCTGGTACAGTAGAATCCTTACATGTAAATGTGCTGTGTGTTTATAGTGGGTCGTGATTTTGGTTCCCCACTATGTGAATTGTGTTCTGTCTGCTGGAAGCTGTATCCAGCTCGACCGACTGAATCCGTGTTCATCTCCATACGGCCTGGGCCTTGCCACACTGGCCCTACCAGACTACCCCACTGCACAGAGAAAGCCATCGATAAGAAACTTGCCTGGGTATCAGCCCTGCTCCACACTTGAACAGGAACGATAGCTCGCTAATCGTGGTGGGCCCTGCTTCTCCTGGCACTCTCAGATTAACCACCTGCTGTCTCAATTTTGTCCAGCCTGTGTCCAGTCTTGGGTATCGTGAGTAATCATCAGGGTAGCTCCCTGTAACAACAGCCAAATCTAAAAGTGTGTTACCTGATTGTCTTGTTGTTTCTTTCATGAATTGAGCTCTCTGGCTCCAGATTACAAATAGTGTGTGTTGTGCATGTTGTTTCTTCCATCACAGGGCCCCAACCAGCTGCAACGTTCTGGCTAGCCCACCATTCTCCATCTGGGTACCCAGTGTGTGTGACTGTTTATGGACCCTGAAGTGCATGCATAACTGTTTGACTGATACAGCCTTTAAGCAAATTAACCTGATTATGCTCCTCCTTGTTCAAGTCCCTTAAATAAATCAGCTCTAACTCTTTTGCATTTACCCTGACTGTGGTTCCAGTTTGTGCAATAGTACTGTACTGCTATTATTTGCTGTGTATAACCTTGTTTTAGGGGTCCCCAGGGCGGGCCAGAGGAAAGCCCTGGTGGTAAGTGCAAACAGTGTGAGTACTTGTGTGGTGTATCAGGTATTGTGAAAGTGATTATTGTGTATTGTTCTGGCCACTAGTAAGGAAAAGAGGGCGGTTACAGTGTCCCGGAGGGCCGTGCCCAGGTTAGCTTGACCACAACCAACCCTGACCTCCGGTGGAGGCACCTGCTTCTGAACTCAGGCCCTTAACCTGATACTAGCCACAGGCAGGGATAGTAGCCCTTGGGATAGCGCCACCTAGGGGTTATATATATAAACTATAAAGTGCATACAGGATGACAGTTAAAATAGGTTGAGTTTTCTCTAGAAGAATCTATGCTTTTTAAAGGTTGTTTGTACCTGGAAGCTGGGAGTTCAGAAGCTCCTGGGTTCTGGTTCCTGCTGCTGCTACCTCAGCAGCTGCAGACATTTTAGAAAGGTGTTCCTTAGGGAAGGCTGGCCCTTAATTGCATTAGTATATAGGGATGGCTTGGGTCTTGTCCTGCCAGGAAATGAGTAGTTTAGAGGATGAACTTTCTGTAAAGGAGATTATTTTGTATTTTCTTGTGTTTATGCTTATGTAAGGGGTTTAGCATTGTGTAACAATTGCCCCTATATTATATATATCCTGTATATTTCCTTGAAAATAATGCAGCTGTGTGAATTATAAATCTTGCATTCCATTAATTGTTTAATAGAACATGACTGACAAATCATGTTACACCTGAGCAGTATATAAGGGCTGCCTCAGGTAACCTACAGTCAGTTTTCTTTTATTTTGAGCTGGGAAGCAGAGAGGAACCTCAGGGAGAAGCAGTGTGGAGCCAGAGAAGCAGTGTGGAGCCAGAGAAGCAGCCAAATGTGAGAGAGATCTTGGTTACCCAAGGGTGAAGGTGAGGCAAGCTTAAGGTGGAGCTAGGTTGAAAGTCTTGTAAAGCCTAAAAGCAAGGAGGAACCACTGTGGCCTGGGACTGGCCTTGGACCTCAAAGGTCAGGTTTGGGCTACCTGGATGCTAGAAGCTGCTCACCCATAGTTTACCAAAGGGAGAGGACTCAGACTGGTGAGAAGCTGCAGAGGCCTGAGTTTGCAGATATTCAGACTGCAGAGGAACTTGCAGAAACCCAGGAGTTTTGCAAGGTGACCATACCATGCGATGGGTTCAGTTCCTGGTCTCTAGAGGGCATTGTAAGGTCCAACTGCAGTGTTATAGTGAGAGGTCTCCCAGCTAAGCTCCCAGCCCATACTCTTTATTGTTTTGCTTATAGTAACCTGACAAAAGTTTGCATCTGAAAATATCACCTGTACATAACTGGCAATAAAACAACACCTCAGGGTGTTTTGCACAATATTTTATGATTCCTGTCTTCCTTAACTGAACAACATGACATATGGTGGCAGTGGTGGGATGCCAAAACACACTGACAGGGGGAAGTGTGGCTGGTCACGTACTAGATATGCTGGTACTGAAAAAGAGAGATGTGTAGGAAGCCCTAGAGCTAAAAAGTCTGAACAGTTTGATGACTGAATAACTGATCCTGTGTTAATTTTGCATGGAAAGTGAAGTCCTTGGTGGAGTTGGCAGCAATGAACTCACAGAGTGAACCAGAGGAGGCGCTGTCTGAGAGAGAGAGATGCTGATGAGTCTCTCAAAGATGGTGCAATAGCTGACTCAAAAGTGGCTAGAGGCTGAGGAACAATGTTCTGTGGCAGAGCAATGACTCCAGACACTGGAGCAGATGGAAGCTGTGACTGTTAACCAAGCACTGTTTGGGAACCATGAGGCTGATGGGGAAGGAACAGTGCCATCTAATTATGCTAAGGAGAATGATGACAATGTCCCAGATGAGCAGTCCTGTGGTGTACTCCCTGCAGATTTCTGGGCTGTTCTGGAAAATGTGGAGGGCCAGAGTTGGATGATGATCAGAGAGTGCAGGTACAACTGCCTGAACTGAAAGAGCTTGAAAGGTGAGAGGAAGAGCCGAGTCAGCTATGTGAACATTTTAAGGACTTGTGTGCTGATATCCAGAAGGGTCCTGGAAGTTCAACAGATTGCAGGTATGAAGAACCAGTGGTCCTTTTAAGACCAGAAGGGACTGAATGTTTAATGCCTAAAACTAATACTGATTTTCAAATGTGAGTACGCTCCAAATGAATGATACCTGTGTATGTAGGTTATTTGCATTTGTAAACATGGTTGATAATGTGCCTATTAATGCTGAAAGTCTGGATAGTGCTAGACCCTTTACTTTACAAAGAATGGGGTCCTGTATAGGCGCACAAGAAATTCTGGGAAAATGTACTGAAGACCAGTTGGTGGTGCCCAGGGTTCTTCAACTGCAGGTTCTTCAGGCATATTTTGATCCCAAGAAAGGGCATTTGAGACGCCATGGGATGTGAAATCACATTTTATCCTATTTCTACTGGCCAGGGATAATTAAACAAGTTGTGAAGTTCTGCAAGACCTGTAAAACATGTCAGAGTGTGGTGGCAACCACTAGGGTGGCAGCCAGAATAGTTGCAAGGAATAAAATGAATTTTCTGGTAGGAGGTGTCAGGATGGTGGAGTCCTATATCCATTTGACATTAAGACTGGAAGAGATTCTTGGAGGTGAAGTACTCCTAGATATAGTTTCTAAGTATAAAAGGTAATGTGTGTTCTGAAGAAATGTTTTATCATATTATAATTTGGGGAAAAGATTTGAGATTGAAAGCTGGATTAAACAAATGAGTACTTATAGATAAAAAGCAAAGGAATGTGAGGGTATTAGACTCAAGAGTAGGAAGATGTGGTTAAAGGAATTACCATGTTGTAGAATGTGTCTATTAATAGTACAGTCAGTTGGCTGAGTTGTCATACCTGAACATAAAGAAAGGTAATGATTCTATTAATAAAGAAAGGATGCAAATAAAATGGAAGTGGAAAAGTAATTTGTGGGATGGGAAATAATGCTAATGGTACTAAAACTGGGATCTGTGAAAGTAAACTCTGAAACTGGGTAGGTGTGGGCATTTTGCTCACCCTCTTTTGAGGTAGGTAGCCCATTTAGAGCTGTTATGAGATATTTGACCTGGTGGAGGTTAGCTTTTATTTGGTGGTCCTGATAAAAAGGTTCCATCTGAAAAGTCAGTACCAGGTTAGTTAAATCAATAAAGCCTCTGAAGTTAGGTTGAAACCAGTCCTTTGCAAGAACTGGTTCCTTAAGTTGGGGTATATGTGATAGGGTGACTATCCCAGTTATGCTAAACAAATGTAGACATCTCTAAAAGTATACAGCTTACAGATAATAAATGTGTATGAAAGTTGTTCAGGACAACAAGACTGTTCAAACTAACCTATTCATTAAACTGCAAGAATGATATTTTTAAACTATGGCCATCTGATTACCTGAATTTTCATTTTTTCTTCACAATTTTCACCTTTGGATGGCTATATTTAAATAAATCTAATTAATTCAGATTAGTGAGTACACTCATTTAAAAGGTAATTTTGTCCTACTCGTTGTATATTGGTAACTTGTATACTTTTTGATGTATTTACATTTGTTTGGCATGACTCCTATGGTGTTTACTCAGACAGAAAAAATGAGGTTGTTTGGAAGACCATATTTTACAAAATGCTAAGAATACAGATTAGTGACTACCCTCATGAGAAAAGTCTTTTGCCCTGAACAACTTTCACACTGGCTGTTTTTGTGCACCTTGAGTAGTTTTAAAGATATTTAGATTTGTTTGGAAGGTGTGCATATTTGCTGTCAGAGAAAAGCAGCTTGGAGTTCTGTGTCCATCAGTCTAATTAAGCAGAAAGAAGGAAGCATTTTTTAACTGCTATAGAGATCTGCAGAATGGAAAGATACCTGAAAACTTCTAAAAGATGTGTTCCATGGAAACACCATTTTTCAAGTGAAAGCAGGATGGCCATAAAATGTCTTGTCCCCTTTCTTACCTCCTGGGCTATTCTCTGCAGATTGCACTTTGCATTCCTTACTGTTTTCCCTGCTTCCCTTCTGCTTCCCCTGCTCACCTCCCTATCCTCGTCCTTCTGCATCTCCTTATAATTTCTGAATGCTACCCTTTTAGCTTTTACATTTTCAGCCACCTCTTTCAAAAGCATAGCAGTCTCTTTTTCCTCTTGCTTTGCTCACTTGTTTGACGAAAGATTTGTTGCCTTTACTATGCTCCCTTTCATTCTCACCCACTGTTCCTCCATCCCACCTAGGTTACCCACTCCTGCTAGGTCATTCCTAAGGCATTCTCCACAAGCCACATATGAATAAAAATCCAACGGTAAACATTTTCAGCACTTGTTATAACCAACAACAAAGTAACTTGCCACAGCCCCTCTCCATCCATGGACTCAACTGACTCTGGTACATTTTGCCTGCTATAAGCTTCTGCTGTCAGATGCTGCCATGTCTGGAGGCCAGGAGATCTGAACCCTAAGTCCCCCAAAGTGGTCTGCCTCCCCAATCAGAGGGATGGAAAGTGTGATTCAGCTGGTAAGTGCAAGGCGAGGCAGGTGCAATTGGTTAAATACTGTACCTGAGTGCTATAGGATGTGATGCACCTCAGACAGTCTTTCAGAGTCTTATGCACATTAAAAAGAGGCTTTTTATCCAAGGAAAGAAAACACATTTTTAAAAAACACTCTGATGGAACTCACTGCTCTGGCCCAAACAAGGTGTTCTCTTCAAGCTGGTGTGATACATGTTCCAATCAGCTGTACTCAAGAGTCAGGTATGGCGATGCCACAATCCACTGACTCTGGTACATTTTGCCTGCACTTCTCCGCTTATGAACCAAAACTGTCAGATGCCACCATGTCTGAGGCTCTGAGATTTGAACCTCAAACCCCACCCTGAGTGGGCTGCCACAACCAATTTGGGGAGGAAAGGCTGGTAAGTGCAAGGCTAAGCAGCAGCAATTTGGAGTAGTTGGTTACTGTAGCTGGGTGCTATAGGGACATGCTGCACCTCAAGACAGGTATAGCAGAAGATAGTTCCTACTCTTTCAAAAAGCAGCATGACATTTTTACTTCCAACTGCATAGCCATCAGAAATGGACAGATGGGACCAGAGAGAGGTTAACCTCCATCTGAAGGACTCATAATGTAACCTAAAGTGTAGAGATGGGAGACTCAATTTTGCATGATGGATACATATTACACATCTATCAGTCTTTGTCCCCAACCAAATCTGTTGATCCCTCCTGGGAGCTTCCTCCTTAGATCCACAAATGTTTCACGGAAATATACAAGCTTTAAACAGAGATAAAACGAAGAAGGCTGTTAGCTGCTCAGTGATTTTCAACTAAAACATTTAAGTGCCGTCTGCTCAGGAAAACAAAACTGTCCTATAGTACTGTACTGAATGAAGAGATCAATTTGTAGGCAGCTGACTCACAAAATGTGAATTAGGGTTCCAAAAGTTATGTATAATTTAGTCAAAAGGCCTAAAATAAAGACATGAAAGAACAGCCAATCGGACAATAAAAACATCCACTGACCAAGTGCTAGTTAAAGGGGAACTGCATTGAACGTGTAAGTCATTTATTATTCCTACAGAAGCTGTTTCATATATCGGATTCCATTCTGTTGTTATGTCTTTACTGACCTTATAGTAAATTCAGTGGGTGTTTCTGATTTACACACTGGTTGTCGGTACCACGTAGAACTGCATGATGTAATTTATGTCCCTTTCAACCACAGAAGTCTGTAGCAGAAGATCATGTTGAAGCCCACTGGATTTGGATTAGTCTGGAAAAGTAACTTTGGAATATCAGGATACAGCAATTTTTGTTTGTTTTACTAAAGCCAGGCTGTCTGAGCCAGTGCCCCACAGACATAGGGAGGCCAGGGTTAACTGGCAGTAGATGGGCACTGTTTGGGGAAAAAATCTTGTTCCTGGGTATTTATGGTACCAAACTGTAAAACTTACTCAGCAGAGGTTCTGGTTGCAACCAACTACATGGCCCATTTCTGTTTGCAGAGAGAATGCACTACCTATTTTTGTTTGTAAGAACCAGTCAATCTATGCAATTGAGAAAATAGATGTTTAATGAGACCTGGCCAAGACTGGGTATATAGAAGGGTGGCCTGGGTCCTAGAGAACAGAGAGGGTGTCAGCCTACTGTGTGTGAGAGAAGGTATGATACTAGAATGGTCAGGAACTCTGAAAGGCTGAGGAATTTTGAGGTAATGTTCTGAAAGAGTGTACGATTTATTGTTTTCCCCTAAGAAAGTACCTAGCATGAGGAAAGCATCATTTTGCATTTCTGTATAAGTATCTTTTTCTTTTGCATGTTTTTCTCCTGTAAGCACTTTCATTTTCATTTAATTTTATTTGTTTACTGGATGAAAAGCAGAGCCAAAGGTCCTTTTTATGTTGGCCTAGAGCCACAGTACAAAGCAACTGCAGCTGGTTTCGGTTCTTGCCAATGCTTATACATTGTGTAAATAAAGTAGCTTTTTATTATTTTATTTATTTATTTGGTTGTTTATTTTAAACTTTACCAGGAAAGACATACTGAGTTGGTATTAGGTCATTTGCAGATGTGTCCTGGGGGGAGGAGTAGGAAACAGATCAAATATAAAGTACAATATACATAATACTATAATATAGAAATAAGCATAACTCAACAAACTACAAGAAAATGATACAAGAATGAAATTGCCATACCGCAAATTTCAGAACAAGTGAAAGAACACTGAACAATATGCAACAAAACAAACTATAAAGAGCAGGAAGTGATGATGACTGGGAGGGGATGTGCTGTGTCAGTGTAGGGTACTGGGCAGCTAACAGAAGTCTATCCCAATATCACAAGCAACAGGAGTGAATAGAGAATTCACCGAGAGAGATTTAAGAGTCATTTATGATAACAGTCTGGCTGGTGGTGCATTTTAAAGATGGTATTGTGAACCTCTGAGGCAGCCATCACTCCAAAGGGACATGCTTATATATTTTAAGTAATGTGAGATACAGAATCCTTCCTGATCTGATAGGATTTGAATAACGCTTGATAAGACAAACCCAAAATCCACCAAGGGATTCGAGCTACCAACCTTGGCTTGATACAGAGGACAGGTGACTAGGCTCAAAGGCTCCATGTGTCTGGAGTGAGCTGCCTTTGAAAACAATAGATTGTGGGTGCAGAATACTGGATGGAGTGAACCAGGGTGGAGTTCTGCAGCAGCCAAAGGCAAGAGAGGTGCTGGCTGGGGTGTGGGTGGATGGTGTCACCTACAGATTTAAATCTTGTGATAGTTATAGTTTTGTACCCCTTACCCCCACCCCGGAGCTTGTAAGAAAAACATGGACAAATATTTGACGACTTTCCTGGATCATATTAAAGCTAAACATCCTTATTCAGGAATAGTTGTGTTAGATGAGTTCAGTAGACAGCCTATGACAGTAGACAGCCTTCGGTTTGGGTCTTTGACTGGGTGACCAAAGTAGTAGATCAGGGAGGGCTGTGGACATGGCCTACCTAGATTTTAGCAAGGCATTTGATACAGTCCCACACAAAAGATTAATACACAAGATAGCCAGCCTTGGAATGGGTCCCAAGGTGGTAGCCTGGATAAAAAATTGACTAGACAACAGGACACAAAGGGTAGTAGTAAATGGAGTACACAGTGAAGAAAGGAGGGTTACTAGTGGGTACCGCAGGGTTCAGTACTGGGACCCGTCCTTTTAATGTCTTTATAAGTGACATTGCAGAGGAACTGGAAGGAAAAGTATGTCTCTTTGCAGATGACACAAAGATCTGCAACAGGGTTGATACACAGGATGGAGTGGAAAGGATGAGAAGGGACTTGGCAAGGTTGGAGGAATGGTCAAATGTATGGCAGCTCAGATTTAATGCAAAGAAGTGCAAGATAATGCACATGGGAAACAAAACCCAGGGAAGCGTACACAATGGGGGTGAGATACTGACAACAGTAAAATAGAAAGGGACCTGGGGGTAATTATATCAGATGACCTAAAGGTGGGCAAGCAATGTGAGAAGGCAGTAAGGAAGGCTGGAGGGATACTGGGATGCATGGAAGAGGCATCAATAGTAGAAAACAGGAAGTTGTTATCCTCTGTACAGACAGTTGGTGAGACCCCATCTGGAGTACTGTGCACAGTTCTGGAGACCCCATCTCGCAAAGACATAGACAGAGTGGAGGCTGTCCAGAGGAGGGCAACTAAAATGGTGCAGGGTCTGCACCAGAAGACACTAAGAAAGACTAAAGGAGCTTAATATGTATACTTGTGAGAAAAGAAGGAGAGAGGGACATGATAGAAACTTTCAAGTATCTCAAGGGAATTAACAAGTCCAAGAGGTAGCATCTTCCAGAAAAGAGATGCAAGAACAAGGGGCACAATTTGACGATAGAGGGGAGACGGCTTAGGGGTAATGTGAGGAATTATTTTTCACTGAGAGGGTTGGGGATGGCATGGGACAGCCTTCCTGAGGAGGTCGTGGAGTCAAGAACAGTGGGGGACTTCAAGAATGCATGGACAGGCATAAGGCAGTCCTAGGGGTGGGTAAGAGGAAATAAGCTGTTGATTAACTAGGATCTGCCGCTATCTGTTAGGTAGGAAAATGGGCAGACTAGGTGGGCCAAGCGGTCCTTATCTGCCATCAAATTCTATGTTTCTATGTTTCTCTGACTGTTTTTTTTATTTAGTTGTTTGACCAGGTATAGCACACACTAAGCTGAAAGCTTTTACAGGAGTGACCTGGGAGCACAAGGAGGTTAAGTGACTTGCTCATGGTCACACAGTATGCAAGTGGAAGCTGTGGGATTCAAACCCAGGTCTGGTCTGCTGGATGTCACCAGATTTGCAGCTCAGAGCCTTAGACCACTGCGTCTATAATTTCAAATATTTTTATGGTCTAATTCAAGTGGTTAAGGCCACTACAAGGAGTGATTCTGTATTGGATATGATTCTAACAAACTTGTTCCCATATTTTGATAAACCCAGATTATGGACCATTGGACTTCAGACCATAACATGATCTTCTGGGAACCCCTTATGGCCCTTTAAAATGCCTAAAATGTTAACAGAATTTGTCATAGCCAGCCCAGTGGCATGGTGGTAGCACTTCCACCTGCCACGCTAGCTTAATGGGTTCTGTGCTTAAATCGCGGTCGCTAGGGATCAGCTGGGGAGGGGAGGAGGATCGAGCATCTGAAGGACTGCTCCTCTCTTGGAGAGGATAGGTCTGCTTTCTGCAGCACACCTGACAGCCAAGGGCAGTCGGGAATTCCACTAAGGTGGGGCACTGGCAAAATGCAGAGTATCATTGCATGCCAACGGGAGAGACAGAAAAACTTGGAGGAAAATCACTCCAGCCATGGGGATGAAAACAGCCTCCCACAGGCCTGGCACCAGTGAGCAGGCACCGCAATTAAAACAAAGAATTTGTTGTATTCCCAGGCTGTTACTGAGAACATCAATACTCCAGTAAAATTTAATAAAATTAAGTTTGCTGTTTTCTGTTTATTTGAGCATGAGTCAAGACAGAGGTGGTGACAAAATACTTTCACTTTGTATTTTCCAAATTATTTCTTGTTTATTGACAGATTCTCTGCTCTAAAGCTACCTTAGTATGAACCTTAGTGTTTAGTCTCTGTACAAGTTGGGGCCAAAGTTTTAATATCATGAGGCTGCATTAATTAACTGTGACAAGAGCCTGACCTATTTCTGGGGATTTTAGCAACCCAGTAAATCTCAACAGTTGCTTAAAACTTATTCTGAGAACGCCCAGCAATTCAACAGAGTTGCCCCGGGACACAGGCTGGTAAGATAATATTGTGAGGTAGGCATCACCCAAATTCTAGGTCCAAGTCAGCTTTAGCCAGTCGGATGAATTTGGGTACAGAGAACTTATATCACAGCCTTGATCAACCAAGGCACCGAGGGGAGGGGAAGGGAGGAGAGACAGAGAGAGAGAGAACATAAATTCTTTAACACAGCTCTTCTTTGTTTCTTTTCACTGGTGGGGATGCTGAGTGAACAGAAGAAGAGAGCCAGATCAACGATCTGAACCTAACCAATCTTGGTGCATGCTATAGAGCTCAGAGGAACTCTAGAACTGTTCTTTTCTTACTTCTCCTACTCATTGGTAGGGGCTGCTGTTGTTCTATCCTGAGACTGGCAGGCGGCGCCGGGTCACCAGCGGAGAAGGGCGGCTTTGAGAGTGGCGGCCTGGGTTTCAACCCCGACACTGGCTGCAGCTTGTGAAGGAGCTGAGAAGAAAGCAACGATGAAGCAGTTCAGCAGGGTAGAGCAGTGATGTGCATGGTGGTAACCATGCAGCAGGAGCTCAATCCAAGAAGTGAGCCCTGAAATTGCTGGAACCACCACATCCAAGAGTGATAAAAGTGCTCAAATCAAGAAACAAAGCTTGAAAAGCTTACCACAGTCTGCAGATTCCTTTTGGAAATACAGGTTGAACAGCTGATTGTCACAGGCTGGAAGCGGCCGAGACAGCCGGAGTGAGTCAGTGACTGACGCAACACCAAAGGAATGTGCGGAAGGAAATGCAAGCAGTGCTAGCTTTCCTGATACCGAATGGACAAAGGAGAAAGCTTTGCAGGATGCACGCTGACGTTTCAAAACAGCAAGTGGATTCCAGATGTGACTTGGATTTTGTTTTCACAGGACACACAAACACAATCAGAGGCACCTCAAGGAACGAGTGCAGGTCAGAAACAACTGAGACTGAATGCAGCAATGAAGGGGGGTTAAATGCTGGGGCTGACAGCTTCACTGAAAATGGGACACAGATGGACTCTCTACCCATTCCTCCCTCCCTCTCCTAGAAGAGACAAACAAAGAACTGGGCCAGGTTTTCACACTTATTTAAAAATAACAAGTTGGAGCAAGCTCCTAGAAGAAACGCGTCCACCTAAGATATTGGGGTGGTTTGGAAGAACACCCAGACAGATTTTATGTGGCTAGGAAATTATTGAAAGAATCAATGAACTTTCAAGCTTCTGATATTTATGCTTTAATAAATGTTAGGGGGAGATACATTTGATATAAGTTTCAAACCTTTTTCAGTTTACATAAATTCTGGCAACAATATGAGGGATGCAAAACACAGCCTTTGTGGACACCTATTTGAGCAATTCCTATCAATAAACCTTTGTTTAAAAACATCAACATAATGTTTAGAAATGAAGGGGTAAATGTGGGGACATCCTCTTTTGGTTGGAGCAGAAATGTACCATTCTAGGGCTCCCAGACACAATAATTTGTGGGAAGGTATCTGGACTGGGAGCTGGAAATTTAAAATCAAACTGCATATAATTGAAAATGATGTACAACACATTCCAAACAGCTTTTTTGGGGGGTAGAGGGGTTTGTTTTACCCAGGACAGCCCAAGGCCTGCTATAAGTGCAATAGCAGAAGACACCTCAGCAGTGCATGTGATAAGGTTAAGTGTGCTCTATGTGGGGAGTTAGACCATGACAGCGGAACGTGTAGGAACATTTTATATGTAATTTGTGTGAGGAGCAGGGACACACCTATCATCAGTGTCCCTGGGCTGGGCAAAACAGGCAGGAGGCCTAAACAAAGAGGACCTGATCAATAAGGCACAGGATAGGCATAGGCCCTACACAAACAACAGTGACACACCCAGAGCAGAACCAGAGCAAACGCAAGGCCCAAGAGAAGAAACAAATGGTACAGACCAAGGGAGTTTTCCCAGCGGTAATCATTCTGGGAGCAGAATGGACAGAGGATCAGCCAAGTACCTCACAATCTAACACTAAGCCTCAGATATGCTCCCCCACCAATATACCAGAATTTCAAACACCCACCCAAAAGAGTAACTAGGACCTCTAGTAGGCAGTTACTCCAGAGCTTTGAAACTCCTACAGAAAATACTTATCAGGTTCTCTAAGAACAAGGGGGTCAGAGTCTGATGTTTCTATTAGGTCTGAGGCAATTTCAGATAAGGAATGTGAAGAAGAGGAGGGCAGAGGTACTGAAACTAAAAAGAAAAAGGTAGGCAAAGGAAAAAGGGTCACAGAAATCTTGAGGTAAGGTAGAAAATGGCAACTCTAAATACAGCATCTTTAAATGCCTGCAGTATCAAGCACCATAAAAGAAGATGGCATGCTTGCATTTCTGCAGAGGTTTAAAAGCAGACATAATCTTTTGCAGGAAACTAGATTCAATTCCTACAAGACATAAGGCAAGCAAAAATGTGGACAAGTGGTCCATCCTTGGTCTTCTGGGGTGGATGCGGTGGATGGTGTGGGATTTTAATAGCACAAAAGTACAGGTAACAAGACCGGTAGATATTCTTCCAGGAAGGGCTTTGTTGGTAGATTGTATTTACAAGGGCTTCACACTTAGGATACTTAATATCTATGCACCCAGGTCAAATCAGCTAGAGTGGATTTGTTTCACAGTATACAACCCTATTTGTACACTGCAAAGCAGGTGGTGTGGTGGGGATCTGAATTGTAGCTCGGATGTAAAATTTAAGGATGACGCACAAAAGAAAGTGTACTGTGATATGCATGCCCTACAAGATGTATTAAAAAGGCTGCTCTAAAAGATGCCTACAGAGAAATACATAAAGACCCTGGAGCTACATAAAGGAGAAGTGCTTTCCTCCAGGATTGATTATTTCTTTTTATCAAAATTCTTATTTACACTTGGTTGCATACGCAGCCCTGTGAGTTCTCTGATCATTCAGTAATAATATGCAGAGTGGGTTTGTCAAAGTTCCTCCTAGTTTTCCAGCTGTTACAACAAGGTGCATATTAAATTCTCCTTACTGGAAGAACAAGAGATAAAAGTAAATCTGTTAAATTTACTAAATGTCAGGAAATCAGTTGCTGGGATGTATGATACCTGGGTGCAGTGGTGGAAGACACAAACTGAGGTAAAAAAATTTTTTATCACTTTAGGGATGGAAAAAGTAATAAGGATAATATAACATGCCTACAATATAGAAGCCAGTACTACAAATTAATGTCATCACCTAATGCAGTGGATGTAAAGATAAAAGAGCAAATTGAGAGAATTAAACTCAAATGAGGATATACCAATATGATAGGGTGGCCTCCTTACAGGCGGAAATGAATTATGGCCTAAACAAAACTCTACATGCGGATCCTTTTCTGTGTGTAAACAAGGAGTAGAAAGTAAATTAATGGAGGAACTCATGGATAAGATAGGGCAGCTTAAATATACAAATGTAGAAATGCTTGATATCATACAGGATACCTTAACAGAACAGCATGGAAAACTTTTAAAAGGTCAGTAGATTGGAATGATATTCTGACTTTTGAACCACCAAAAATAACTGTAGCAGGGGTAGGGATTTGGAAAACTCATCACTAAGGAAGAAGTTAGAGCGGAGATAACACGTTTGAAATTAGGTATCCCTAGGGAAGACGGCTCACAAATGAATTATATAAACATTTACAAGAGGAATGGAAGTGAATATTACAAAATGTGTTTAATGAAATTCTAGATACTGGAGTTCTGTGCAAGAATTTTTCTGCTGCATTAGTGATATTCTTGCATAAAAAGGGGAGAAAAGGACTTGGCACTTGAGGCCCATAAGTCTGTTGAACACAGACTAGAAGATATTATTGGCTATTCTATTCCATAGGTTGTAAAAAACAGCTTGTTCATTAATATACCCTGTACAAACTTGCTCTATCCCATCTAGAAACATTCAACAAAATCTCCTTTTTAAGAGATATTTGCAAAGATGGAAAACAAAAAGAAATTGGCAGGGTATGTGTTGGCTTTGGAGCAAACAAAGGCCTTTGATAAAGTTTCACACAAATTTTACATCAAGTTTTGAGAACTATGGGTTTTCACCCAAATTCAGATCCTGACTTAAAATTTTATATAAAGAAGCTATAATGTACCCAACAGTTAATGGGATGGTAAGGAGGCATTATAGCTTAAACGGGAGTGAGACAAGGGTGCCCAATTGGCCCTTTATTATATACCTTTATATTGGATCCAATAATTAGGAAATATTGAACAATGGTTCCATACAAGGATTATCACCCTCTATAGAGTTAGAACCCCAAAAACTTGCGGTTTATGCAAATGACATTTATCTCCTAGTAAAAAAATAAGGAATCAGGGATGAAAGCAATAAAAGTGTTAGAGAGTTATGCGTTATTAGTAGAGACAGAAATAAACCTAAAAAAGCACAGGGTATACATAGGAGAAGGGGAATACGATTCAGGTGTTGGACAGATAAAAATCTTGGGTGGTACAGTTAAAATATTCGGTGCTATTTTCGGAATGGGGACTTAGCAGGCCTCAACTGGGAAGAGAAACTCAAAGTAGGGGAACAAAAGGTACAAATATGGAAAGCTTGGTCTTTTCAAAGAAAAAGGGTAATGGTCATTAAAAATTCATACTTCCAATATTTTTATATATCAGTGCCATTTTCCCCATACCAGGGATTTAGACAGAAGACTTTCTAGCTGCTTTTTCAGATGCTCTGGGGAGCTGGCTTAACCCGATTAAAAGTGATTTTACTTATTTAACACTGAGGCAGGGAGGTTTGGGAATGATTCACCCCTTTGTCTTTTATTTTTCTTTCTTTTCAAAACATTTTTGAGAAGGAGGTGAATAGCATCAGGCAACGGAGAAATGGATGGCAACCTCTTCCGCCTTTTGTACAAAAGTGGGGAGAAGAAATTCCCAGAATGCATGCATCTTTGGAGGTTCCTGGGTATGCTGTACTGGCTATTAATCAATCAATCAAAATCTTTATTTAACCAGGTGATCACCATTGAGCAGAACTCATTTTCGAGGTGGACCTGGGAAAAACTGAGACTATAGGGACTTAAAAGACACATATACAGGACTTTCAGAGGAGGGCCCTTTATACAGATATAATGGAAAGAAATTTTCAGTACAAATATATTTTCCAAAATGTGTACCTTCTAAACTAGAAAATGCTTTAAAATTTGAATGCTAAAAGAATTCCAGTTTCAATGTGGGATGTACAATGGCTAAGCTGTCACGTGAAACTAGGTGTGAAAGGAAACTTAAAACATAAACCAGTAACAGAAAGACAGTTTATTAGATTGAAGCGTGAAGGTAAGAAGAATCTATGGAACATTTTTATCTGGGTTGTGTTTTGCGCTAAACAATTTTGGATCGATCTGGCCACTAGGTGGCAGTGGGGCCTGCACAACATGTCACTGATGATAGTCTGGTTTTGAGAATACTCTGGGTTTCTGTCACGGTATCATCACGCACATTAAATTTAATATCTGCCTGTATTAAATATTACATGTGGCAAACTAGGGGTCAATTTTCCCTCCAGCACATTAATATACCAACTGTGGTATTGATTAAGTAGATTGAGTGGCTGTTGTTAAATAACAAGAGACAGAAAAATCTTGTTAGAGGTAAAGAAACTTCAGAAGTTCTGGAAGAACGATATACTGGATAAAGTGATACACTAATTTTGTGGATTTAAAACAGGAAGGAAAATAAGTATTTAAATAGTTACAATAAAACAAATATCATAATAGATTAAGAATGGGACATGGATGGGTTATAGGAGGGAGCTTAGGAGGGGAAAAGGGCTATTTGGGTTTGGGAATGTAAACTGAAAAATTCCTGGATTGTGTATGTTTTTGCTTTGTGTCACTGTGAATGTTTGTTTCTTTTATTTGTTTTTGGTTCTATTTCTGTACTTTTGAACTGATGTCATGTTTCATAAAATAAAAATTCCCTACTCTTATCGATAAGTGCCACTGGATCTTAAACGCCCACCTGAACAACCACAAGAACAGGCAGACGGGACCTCAGTTTAACATCTCATCTGAAAGACAGCACCTCATGGTGCACCTCAATGTCAGTATTGGATTTATCCCATGTTCCCGGTGTGGGTCTAGAACCCATCACCTTCTGCTCTTCTGGCCTCATGGCAAGTGTATTATCTACTGAGCCACTAACACTACCTTGTAACTTGTAGGAAGAAGAAGAAGGTTAGCATTCGACACCATACACAGTCTAGGACAAATGCATAAACTGGTTTTATGGGAAAGGGAATGTTGGCCAGGACACCTGGGAAAGTCCCCTATTCTTGCGAAAACAGCCTTAGGTTCATTTACTTCCACCTGGACATCCACCAGGACAAAACCAGAGGTGGGCAGAAGAGACCTCAGTTTAAAGTCTCATCCAAAGGACTGCATACCCCAACAGTACAGCACCCTGCAGTACCGCAGTTTAGCAATTACAACTTATGGTATTAGCCCAATCTTTGGTGTTGGATTAGAGTCACAACCTTCGGCCCAAACGTAGATGTGCTAGCAGCTGAGGTGCTTTGATCGTCACATATGGTGGCAGCGGTAGTAGTGAGAAATGAGACTTAATTGCACAAAAGCAGTTTATAGTCAGTACCTAAGGGGCCATCACAAATTTAAGCAGTATTAACAGGTATACAACAGTAAACACTACAACTCTATCTTCTCTCACTTCCAACTTTTTCTTTTCTTACCAGGTTTACAAAAGTTTTCAGATAGACATGCCAGACAAGAAGAATGAGGTGAGGTTGCCAGAGCTTCAGTAGCTGTGTGAGGAGAGAGGCATGCCAATTGAAGGCTTGAACAGGGACACGCTGTTTCAGACTTTGGAAACAGCTGAACAAGAGGCTCTAGGTGACTCCAGTAGCTGGAGTAAAAGGTCTGAGACAGCCCTGAAAACCAATTTGGAATTAGCTTGCACTGCAGAAAGGCAGAAGGATAGGACACTAGAATTTGCTAGGTTGAAATGAATGCAGCAAAACTAGATGCAGAGGAGAGATAAAAGCAATATATGGTAGATGCAGAGGAGATCAAAGGGTTGAGAGGCAGAAGACAGTGAGAGGCAGACCAGAAGAAAGCCAGGATGGAAGCAGAAAAGGAAGAAGGAATGCAGACACCTAACTCCCCACTGCCACCCCCAAGCAGCAAAAGGGAAAAAACATTACGGTACTGGGTCTCTGGAGTCTTGGTGAATCAGTGGAGGGGTCTTCCTTGGGGTTCTCAACTCTAATGCCCACTCCATTCCCTGAGTTAACAACATCAGACGTGATTGCAGTGAAGAAAGCTGCAACAAATGGTGTTGGCAACATGTGTGCAGACATACTTCTACTCTTAGAAGAGTGTATCACTATGACACACTGGCTTGGAGCTGTACCTTGTGCTTCAGACTGGAGGGTACATAAGCATTTGGGTAGAGAACCCCAAGGAAGACCCCACCACTGACTCACCAAGACTCCAGAGACTCAAAAGCCCAATGTTTTTCCCTTTACTGCTTGTAGGTGGGGTGGGGAGTTAATGTTGAAACCCCTAACGCCACATTTCCCTACTTTTGTGGCATTAAGATACCCTAACTGGTGCATAAACAAAGTTTTTTGCAAATACAGTCGAACCCACTTAGTGAATGTCGCTTAGCGTATATTCCGTTAAACAAATATAATTATGCGGTCCCATTTTTTGCTATACTTTCCAGCTTAAAAGAACCTGTTAAATGTAGTAGGAATCCCGCTAAGTGGATTAAAATTTGAATAGAGTGCTGCCTTCTCTCAGCTGTCAGGCTAGTTTCATTGTTAGGTAGAGTGCCTAATTGCTTCTGCTGACAATGGTACAATGTACAGCCCATCAACGGCTACAAGACTTAACTGCACCAGGTGTTAATGGTGCTTTAGTGCCTGTTACAGTGTCATCAACACTTTAAATCCCCCATACACAATCAATCACAATCATCTCTGGCAAACAATGGCGAGTAGTGTGGAGCCTCGACAGCCCTTGGCAGAGAACAAAGAACTCACCTTAATTCAAAAAGCTGAGGCACTGAAAATGCTGTCCGAGCCTGGAATGACACAGTCTGTGGTGGCACGCACTGGGGTGTCTCACAACCTCAGATTTGCCGCCTACAGAGAAACAAAGATAGAATCCTGCTCGAGTTTGAAGGGATCAGCAACCGCAACTGGAAAAGAAAGAGGGAGGGAGGGTAAAGACTCACTGTTGATGAAGCCCTTCTGCTATGGTTTGAGCAAGCCAGAGCTGCTGACATCCCAGCCTCTGACCCTTGTTGCAGCACAAGGCAAAAACTTACTGATGCCCTGAGAAAACCTGAGTTTGAGGCGACTAATGGGTGGCTCTCAGATTCAAAACTCACAACATTGTTTTTAAACATGCACATGGGAAAGAAGGATGCGGACTCCCGTCCGCTGATGACTGGGTGTGAACTGTCCTACCAAATCTGCTTGTCGATTACACCACTGACACTGTCTATAACGTGGGACGAAACTGGAATTTTTTACTCTGCTACCCCTGATGGTACTCTTACTTTTAAATTGGATGTAATAGCCAGTGGGAAAAAGCAAAGGATCGACTTACAGTGTTAACATGTGCCAACATGAGTGGCTCACATAAGCAGAAGCTGTTAATTATCGGAAAAGTAAAAATCCTCAGTGCTTCAAGGATGTTAATGTGAGCAGGCTGCCAGTCACCTGTCGAGTTAACCATAATGCGTGGATGACTGCTAACTTATTTTCTGAGTGGGCTCAGGATCTAGACAGAGCGATGAGAAGAAAACATAAACGGATTTGCCTCCTGCTCGATAACTGCAGTGCACACCTGACTCTGACCTTGCTAATGTAAAAATAGTGTTTCTCCCCAAACACATCATCACTTATCCAACCTATGGACCAGGGGATCATAAATAACCTAAAGGCACTGTACAGGCACAGACTGCTGGACAAAATTCATCTGGGTACGATTCCAGTGACATAGAAAACCCCACAGAGATGGCAAGATGCTTGTCGTTCTCGATGCCATCCACTTACTTCATCAAGCCTGAGTGATGTCAAAGCAGTGTCTATACAAAATTGCTTTAGAAAGGCACATTTTGTTGTTTTGCATGCCAGTGAACTCAAGAAGACGAAGCAGTCAAAGTTATGGAGGCACATCCATCCGCCTGATATGGACCCAGAGACATTCAATAAATTTGTTACAGCAGATGACAACACTCCATGTTACGGGAATCAACAGAGGATGACATTGGCCCAAGTTCTTTCAGCACAAACAACAGAAGATGAAGAGGGAGGAGGATGACGATGAGTGTGTGGGGGGACATGCACCCACAAATGCAGAAGCACAGAGCTGCCTATGACTGCTTTGGCGGTTTCTTGAGGTAAATGCAGCAGCAGAGGGGATTTTAGACCATATTATGAACTAGAAGATGTCTGTACAAATCTGTGCATCTTAAAAACGACAGCTCACTATAACAGAGATGATAGCTGCAAATTACCCGCCAGCATAAGCATCTGCTTTTTCAGTTATTAAATTTATTAAATATTACAGTAAATGTTTTAAACAGTGTTTTGCACATAAATTAAATATCTGAATGTACTGTACTTGGTGACATTACTTATAAAAACCATTACGCTACATCTGAATAATGTCTGTTATTTACCAAACTAAAACAATGCAGCAAGTCGGTATTTCGCTTTAGAGAATAGCTCAGTTAACTGCATAAAATCAGTCTGTCCGAGGGGTATGCACTTGCCGGTTACACTGTAATATACTGTAAATGCTGCACATCACATTTATAAGGGAGCCATAAAATGGCTATCTTGAAAATTTGGGGACAAAATAAAAAATACAGGTTACTCACCTGTAACAGGAGTTCTAGGAATGGTATATGTAGTTCATCCACCTGTCTGGCAGGTATCCTTGCCGCTTTAAATCTTGCCGTAAGGTTTTCAAGCCGGTAAAACTCGGCTCTGCCCCATGACGCCAGATCTGGCCGGCTGGAAGCTCAGGTAGGCCGGCCGGGAGGTTGGAGGAATGTGGATGAACAACATATACCATTCCTAGAACTCCTGTTACAGGTGAGTAACCTGTATTTTAGGACATGGATATGTTGTTCATCCACACTGTCTGCCAGACTCCTAGCAGTTCTCCGGAGGAGGGAGGCAAGGCGCACGCCTCTACTTAGGGAATAGAGACTGAGAACCGAGGCCCCAAACCAGCATCCCGGCATGACTCAAGGTCGATGTGGTAATGGGTGATGAAGGTGTGCTGACTTCCAGGTAGCAGCCCTGCAGATTTCCTGGATAGGGACGCCCCTGAAGCAGCCACCATGCAGCAGTATGGCAGGTAGAATGAGCTCTTATCCTCTGGGAGGCTCCATGCCCGCCAACTTATAGCAGAGATCTATGCAGGAGGTGACCCACCTGCCTATCGTCCGCTTGGCTGCAGGTCTGCCAGGTGCGACTTCAGCATAGGTGACAAACGCTCCCTCCCCTGAATTCAGCTGTGCGCCCTTATAGTAAGCTTGTGCCTTCTAGGGTCCAGAGTATGGAGCCACATTCGGCCTCCGAGGTGATTGGGGTATAACACCGGCAGAGTCAACACCTGGTTAAGGTGAACTCTGACACCACCTTCAGAAGGAATTTCAGGTGGGGGCAGGACAACCTTGTCCCTGTGGGAAGACCAGGTAAGGAGACTCGATGCAGAGCGCCTGGAGCTCCCATCCTTCTGGCTGATGTGATAGCCACCAAGAATGCGGTCTTCCACGACAGGTGAGAGAGTTCACACCTGTGCATTGGTTCAATGGCTTGCCCATGAGCTTTGCCAGTACCAGCAGTAGATCCCACGGAGGTGGAGGTTCTCGCGACCGGAGGGGAAATGTGATCAAGGCCTTGGAAAAGCGCCAGACCACTCTTCTCCTGCGCAAGCATCGACTGCTTCCCGCCCGCGTCCGGTAAGCAGAGATGGCTGCCAGATGCACCTTAAGGGTCAGCCGACCTAAGGCCTTGCTGAGAAAGGGACCAAAGGTAGTCCAATATGCTCGCCAAGGAACAGGAGGAAGGGTCCAGGCTCTGTTCCTGACACCAAATGGAAAATCTTTCCATTTGAAGGCGTAGCATTTTCTGGTTGACTCACGGGACGCCTCAACTAAGCTGAGGACCTCGTCGGAAAGACCCAAGGCCTGGAACCCTAGCCGCCAGGAACCAGGCCGTCAGGTGCAGGGATTGAAGATCCGGATGGAATACCTTCCCTGATTGACTGGAGCAGGTCCGGGCGTGCTGGAAGCTGCCTGCGAGCCTGGAGCTAAGGCTGAGGAGATCTGGGTACCAGTACTGGCGGGCCAGTCTGGGGCAATCAGAATCACCTGCGCCTTGTCCCTCTTTGCTTTGAGCAGCACCTTGTGCATCAAGGGAACGGGGAAAGGCGAGAAGAGGCCCGGGTCCATAGCCTCGAGAAGGCATCCCCCGCGGCATCCCTGCTGAGGGGGCGGCATGGAACAGCCACAGCTTCGCATTCTCCCTGAGGCAAACAGGTCCACCTGAGGTGTTCCCAATATGAGAATAGATCTTGTACTACCTCCGCAGGAGAGACCACTGGGACGCAGCCCCTATCCGCTTAGGGCATCGCCAGGTGTTGGAGGCCCTGCCACATGAATGGCTAGGAGATCCGCCCAGGCTGCGCGACGAGTGACCAGATGCGGAGAGCCTTGCATAGAAGCATGCGCAGCCCCACCCTGGCAGTTTAGATAGTACATGGTTGTGGTGTTGTCCGCCTGACCCGGACCACTTGACCTCAAGAAACGGAGCAAAGGTGGTGAGCCAGGCGGACCACTCGGAGCTCCAGCAGGTTGATGTGGCATCGACTCCTCGGGACCAGAAACCGTGGGCTCGGTGTTCCCCAGATGGGCACCCCATCCCATCAGAGAGGCATCGGTCGATAGAGACCGTCGGCTCGGGTGGACAAAGGGATGCCCTCCTGCAGATGAACTGGAATGGTCCACCACTGGAGAGCGCCCACATCCCCTGGGTCACCGCTCACTAGCTGGTCCAATGGATCGCAGCGTTGGGACCACTGGCTGGGCAGCCCTCACTGAAGGGGCGATGTTCCAGCAGGCCCAACGGACCACGCTGGTACAAGCCGCCATGAGACCCAGGAGGTGCAGGAAGTCCCGGCAGGGTGCAATTGCTCAACCAGAAATGATTGGGCAAAGGAGGAAAGAACTCGACCCTGTCCACCGGGAGCCGTGCCCTGGCTCAAGAGAGTCGAGTTCTGCCCCGATGAAAAGAATCACCTGCTTCGCTCGAGTTCGACTTGGCCTTGTTGATGAGGAGGCCGACCTGAGAGCAAACCTGGAGGGCCAGATTCTGACCGCTCCCACCTCCTGTCTGAGGGGCTGCTATCAGCCAATCGTCCAGGTAAGGGAAACCTGACCCCTGGTGCCGCAGGAATGCTGTCACCACTGCCATGCATTTGGTGAAGACCCTGGGAGCTGGAGATAAGCTGAAGGGCATGGCTTGAACTCAAAAAGGATCCTCTACTCTAAAGTGAAGGAACCTCTGATGTGACGGACGGATAAGGACGTGAAAGAACGCTGCCCTGCAGGTCCAGAGAGCAGAACCACACGCCGTGTTCCAAGGATGGTATTATCTGAGCCAGAGTGACCATCCTGAAGGTTCGAGACCTTAGGAACTTGTTTAGGTCGTGAGGTCGAGAATGGGGTGCCAGCCCCCGTCCGCTTTCGGAACCAGGAAGTACCTGGACACAAACCCCAGGCTTGGGGGTAGTCCGCCACCTCTCTTATCACCTCCTTCCTCGAGGAGGAGAGTGATGTCGCTCGGCGAGCTGACAGCGAGGCTTCGACCCCGAGGCCCCGAGGTGCGACGGCTCTGAAGGGTGGAGCCTGCTCGAACTCCAGAGGCAGGCCCTTCCACCACTTCCAACACCCACCGGTCTGTGGTGATAACGGACCAGGCGGAAAGAAAGTGGCGGAGCCACTTCACGGGGCAATTTGGGTGAGGCGACGGGTTGGGGCGACACCCTCAACCCGCCATTGGGCAGGTTGGAGAAGGACCTGCCAGGGACCTCCAGGGCCTTTACCTCCTGCTTCATGGAGGAGGAAGCCGCTGGCTTGGGTTTGGGATGCCAAGCGCAAGCCTGCTGGCCCTGATGCTGCTGGGTCAACAGCCGCAGGCGCGACGGATGAAAGGGCTTGGGTTGCGTCTGCGGCCCTTGTCCCTCTGAGCAGATGAGACTGAGTCCAAAGTGGCATTGACTTTTCGATCCTTGAGGTGGCCTTCCACCCAGGGCCGAAGAGGTCGGTCCCCAGGAAGGGACATCCGCCAATTTGTGCTGGGTATCCGCCAGAAAGTGGATATCCTCAGCCATGCCCAGCGGCGATAGCCACCGCGGCCGCAACTCGACCTGGCGATGAGTCTCCAATGTCCAGAGCAGTCTGAAGTTGCTGCTTGGCCACCGCCTGCCCTGGTCCCACACCTGCCTAACCGTGGTCTGCAGGTCAGCCGGAGATGAGGGACTACTGCCCAGGAGCCCAACAGGGCATAGGAGAAATGTGCCATAAGCATGGCCGAGCTGGCCTGATGAAGGCCAAGGGAGGACGCAGATAGACTTTCTCGGGCATAGTCCAATTTCTTGACTCCTTTGTCGGGAGGTTTGTCCACGTTCCTAGCGTTCGCACGCCGAAAACGCTGTCAGTAACTAGCCCCGGCTGAGGGATGTTCTGAGAAACCGGACACGGAACCGGTAGGGACCGTGATACTTCCTGGCCATCCTGGCCAAGGTGCAGGGCAGGAAGCAGGGTGCTGCCAGAGCTCCAAGGCCGGGCCCACAATGGCCTCGGCCACAGGAAAGGCCTCATAGGGAATCCCTTGGTCCAATATCTCCGGAAGGGATACTTGGCCCGCTTGGATACAGGGTTTCGAGCTGCATCCCGTGGACTCGAGATGAGCCTGAGCAAACCCAGGAAGGACGGGGCTGTCGCCCAGCGACTGATCTCCAGAGGACTCCAAGTCCACTCGCCTGGAGAAGAGGGAGGAATCGCCGCGGACTCAGAAGAGTCCAGAAGAGCTGCCTCGGCCTGAGCCACCTCCACCGCCAAGGGCGATCGTGAGTGAGGGTGACCGACAGCCTATGGGGCAGACCCTGAGCCGACCGAGAGTTCTTGGTCAGAGCCCCAAACAGTGGCTGTGGAGGCGGAGGTTCCACCGGAATCGTGGAGCAGCTGGTTTTGGCCAACAACCGCCTGAGAAACAGGCCTCGGTAAGACAAGGGGTTGTTTCGCTCGTCGCACAGCCACTTAATGGCCGGGAAGGTGACGCCAGCTTGTTTCCCGTCAGAAGGAGCTGTTGCCACAGAGGTCCTCGTGACGTCGATGTAACTTACGCCGAAGCCTCCTCATCCGAGGAGGAGGAAGAGGACGCGGCGGCGCTGCTTGCAGCGGTGCTGAGACCGAGACCGCCTAAGATGGCGGGATCGGCTGGACCTCGAAGAAGTCCGAGACCGAGACCGAGAACCTCGGCCTTCCGAGGACGCAGCGGGAGAGGACGTGGAACCGCCCTCCCTCGGCCTCGGAGGGGTTCACCCGAGGCCCGAACCGAGGCACTGGCAAGCCCGCTGGATCTCAACTCCACCGGGGAACCGTGAGAGGGGATTTTCAGCTTCACCGGTCGACAACCCGTCCAACGGGTCGAGAAAGATCTCGACTCGCCGACGGGAGTCTCGGTCAACTGACCTGACGGGACACAGTGAGACCAGTGGTCAAGCCGGAACGATCAACCAAGTCGGCGGCCGACAACTCGGGAGAGGGACCTTCCCGCCCCAAGAGCGCCAACGGAGGACTTACCCTTGTCTTCTTCTTGACCGAGAAGAAGAGACGCTGGTCCCTCTCCTCAGTGGAGAGGGACAGACAAAGCTCCTTAAAGGAAGCTGTGTAAGAGGAACCCAGGAGAGCGGATAAATGCCGCTGTCGAGGAAGATGCGCCCGCCGCCGCTTCTCTTCGAGGGTCGATCATCTGTTCTAGTTGATCCGCCAAGCCACAGAAACCGCTGACCGGCCTCTTTGACTTCACCGAGGAAAACGCTTCTCAGGGCGCCCAGTTGTAAAGGCAGCACGGTCTTCGAGGACGAGGCTGAGAAGGAAGAGCACAGGTCGCAAGCCCGCGGGTCGTGCTCAAGGCCTAAACAGTAGACACACGGAGTGCGGATCCGTCCGAGACATCTTCTGCTCCGCAAGGCACCTCCAAACCAGGAGTCGATTTGTCCATCGCAGCCACGTAGGGATAGAAGACTGAAGTCTATACATGCAAAACTTTTAAATTGGAAACCGAAGAATTAGGAACCAGTCTTATATGCAGAGCGTTAAAAGGAACCTGAGCTTCAAGCGTAAGGAAGATCTGGCGCCATGGGGTGGAGCCGAGAGTTTTACCACCGGTGGGTGGGAGGAGCCAGCTTGAAGACCTTCCGCAAGATTTAAAGCGGCAAGGATACCTGCCAGACAGTGTGGATGAACAATATATCCATGTCCCTAGAAATTATAATTATTTAGGAATGTTGTGTGTAGTGTAGACTTTCCCCAGGGTAGTGCTTTGGGATCCCATGCAGGTGAGCTGGGTTCAGGGGAGAGCTCAGTAAGCCAGCTGGGACGGGATGAAGGCAGAGGAAAATGTCGCAGTGTGTCATTCCCCAAGCCAGGAAAGAAAGGGCAGGGTTGCTCACACAAGCCCAGATACCAGTAGAAAATAAGAGGTGATGATGCCACTGTAAAGACAATTGGTGAGGCACATTTGGAATACTGTGTTTAGTTATGGACACCACATCTCTGGAAGAACACAGACAGAATGGAAGCGTACAGAGAAGGGCAATGAAAATCATGAAAGGAATGCACCAGAATACATATGAGGAAAGACTGAAAGACCTCAATATGTATACCCTTAAGGAAAGGGAGGAGAGGGGTATGATAGAGGCATTCAAGTACCTCAAGGGGATAAACAGGATCATGGAGAGAAGCATCTTTAGAAAAGAGAAGTGCAAGAACAAAGGGTCACAGCAGGAGGATGGGGGGACTGGGAAACTTGAGGAAGTATTTTTTCCCCAAGTAGGGTGGGAATGCATGGAACAGTCTACCTGCAGAGGTTGTAGGGCAAAACAACAGGTGAATTTAAGAATGCATGGGACAGACAGAAGGAAACCATAGTGGTAGGAAAGACAGGGTAAGCTGCAGATCATTTAGAACTGAGCTTATGTAGGTAGAGAAATGGGCACACTAGGTGGGCCATGCAGTCCTTATCTGCCATCAAATTCTCTGTTTCTTTGACGACAACTCTTCTCTTGGTATTGGGCCCTGCACCTCTGCATTTGTGGGTGGCAGACAGCCCAGTACATTGGCTGAGAGATGGACTCTGAACTGTGCGCCTGTATCTATGGCTACATGAAAGCGATGTTCTGCAGTCCACCACATAGCCCCATGAACTTCTTGACATCCATCGCTGCACAGAAGTCAATCAATTTAAAGTGGAAAATGGATCTTATCATTTCTACCCGAATTGGACTCTCTCTGTTAGCTATGGAGAGGGTTTACATGTGTAGCCACTGTCAGAGAAGGAAGGTACACATAGCTCTGACTCCTTTACTGGTCTTGTTAAACAGCTTCTGACAGAGCTTTTAACTCCCACCTAATGGATTGGGTGATTTTCCCCTAGAGGTTCTGTTCCACAAAAAGGTCTTGTGCAGTAAAACATTAAAAGGCTATTAATTGTTGCAAGCCAAAGATACCTCTAAATTGGCATTATTACAAAAGAACATGTTTTCAAAGGACTGTGAATATAAATGTAAGCCCCAGGAAAATGTTGATTCTGCCTTCATGAGGTTTGGAGGAAATTAATGCAGTTCTAGAACCTTCTTAATTCTACCAAAGCTTGAAAGATAGCTAAAGTGGATAAAAAACTTTATATAGGAACAAACTGCCATGCCTATGAACATTATGAGAATGTCATGAATTTGCAACACATTTTCATATTTTATTTATTTTTACTTTCTACATTTTTATAAATAATTATAAAAGATGATCTGTATCTTAAAGTGTTTTGACATATGCAAGCTCAGAGGTTATGGTGTTTAAAACTCAAGTAATTCAAGCAACAGTGGCATAATGAACTGTGATATTTCTAAATACATTTTGTTAGTATTTAGATTAGATTTAAATTTTTGGTAGTTATCTGGGCTACTGGATTAGATTTATTTAAAATTATTTTTGGCCACTAAGTACAGTAATTGGTTTGTAATAACTGACACTTCTGTTTTTCCATAGGAGAGCAAGTCATAATTCACCATTATAACCCACGCGTTATAATGGTGAACACACAACATGTCCTGCTCCCCTAACTTGTTCTGCTCCTAGGTGGAACATTCGGACAGGAAACACCTGCAACAGAAATCCTATCACAGCTCGAATGCTGTGGGCAAACCAACGGCACCATAACAAAGTTACCATAGTTCACTAAACACTTCCTACCTAGTAAAACACACACACCCTAACTACTTAACTAACCTTCTGTCTCTCTCTCTCCATAGAAATGGCCCAGATACTGATGACAGAGCAGAATCAGCATATCAGCAAGGCAACAGGCAAAAAATTAAGGCTAATTTGCATATCACCAAACATGCAGCCTACATGAAGAAAACCCGGGTTTATGTAGCATTCACACCTTGGGTGCACATAATGTCTCATTATGCACTCACCCCATACATTATTGTATATGTATTAGCCCTGGTTTGTTATCTGGTTCTTCCTTTGAGAGTAGTTCACGCATGCCCGGGTTATGTTATGATTTCTGCTCAAGGCAAGGGAGGGTGCCTTTAGCTGGACGCTAGAGGTTACTGAAGCAGTTTACAAATCTGGAAATTGTGGGCAAAGTAATGTTTATAGAGTCTAAATGTGAATATTGGGACAGGACTAGTAGTTGTCCTGTGCCCGTGCAAGCCTTCAGGCCAACCAAGGTTCCCTTTCCCTAAAGTTTGGTGGTTTAGGACCATGACTGACCTACTTGAAAGTCTGTCTGGGTATCTGACCCAAGAAAAGACTAGTACACTGGTCTAATTTGGTGCTACCTCTCAAGGGATTTAATGGACCAAGAAGAGTTGGTCCTTTTGGAACAGTTTGAGCCCCTGTTTATATATGGGAGTCCAGGTATTGTACTAAGAACTCTTAACATATTGTGTCCTGAAGAGTAACAGAGGAGCTAATCTTATTATTGTAACATAGGTATGTTCATTGAAGTCTCTACTTTAACATTGGACATTTGTTTCATAATTTCCATGGCTATGGATAATTGTCATTGCTGTTGGAATGAAACAAAGAATGGGCCTATAGCTACCAGCTAAATAAAATGGTTAAGAGAAATATAATTGTATATGGTCTGCACTTTAAAGCCAGAATAGTTTGCACTGTTTATTTATGCTTAACTATGGACGATGAGAAAATAGAATGAATTGCTATCCTCATTAATTGATTTGGATAAATTACATACTATTATAAAATGGCAAGAAAAATCTAGAAGTCTCATTGGCCAAAAACGTCAACTGATCATACATTAAATTTCTATAAACGCACAGTCATCCTGGTCCTAAACCACATCACACAATGAGCAAGTCAGTCATCCTACGACTCAGAACTATCTTCCAGCAGTCCCCCTACAACTAGAACTGATCTTTCATCACAAACATGGCTGCTACCTTTACACTGTAACAGCCTTCAACTTAGGGCCCTAAAACAAAACTACCTTAAATAAAAAATAAAACAAATTAATTAAATGTTGTTTCCTTGATCATCACACTCTCCTTACACACATAAACAAATTAGAAACATTAAGAATTGTTTATAGTTAAAGGACACTGTCAACCTTTTGCATCATATTATTTCTAGTTAAAAACTTCAATTTTATGATTGCTTACCTTCTCTACTAAAATTCACTGATGTTGCTGTTTGTTTTGTCTATCTCCTTGTTTAGTAGAACTGAAAAGCATGCTAATGTATATTTATAAACAACCTTGTTTTGTTTACAATCCTGGATCTGTTCTTACTGAATACATCCTGAACATTAGAAACACACACAAACAGTGCAGTCGCTCATGATGTAATAGCCTCCTAAACTCTCACTGCATCATGAGTGACTAGACTATGCTGTGGGTGTTCCCAAATCCAGGAAAGATGCAGTGGAGTTGATCAAGGAATGTAAACAAACCTGTTTTTGTGCAGTAACACCAGTATGGTGGGCAGTCTGTTTTATACTTTTTAAAGAAAAATAATCAGAATCAAACTACTAGCTACATCAACAATCTTTATAGAATGTTGGCAGACAATCATAAAATGTGTTTTTAAACACGGGACACTTTGAAGCCTAAGGGTGTTGATGGTGTCCCTTTAACATTACAACTGTTTCTTTGCTGACAGTGAAAATCCCCATCTATCTTTACCATGCTCACCAGGGAAATATCTTCTGCTTGCCCTGACAGTGAGATAATTGAGTCTCTGGCTGTAGAAGAGGCCTTTGTTGTGTCTGTGTATAGTATGTTAGGAGAGGAACAGTCTGCCAGTGGAAAGAGAAGCATTTTGAATCTCTGTGTTCCATGTTAAACATTCCATGATAAAAATTCAATATCTTGAATGTGGGGAAAACAGAGGGAAAAAAAGCGAAGAAGAAAACAGCCAATAATACTTTATAAACAAAGAGATAAGGTGGAAAAATACAGTTACATAGGCAGAGGCAGACCCAAACTGCTTAACATTCCTGAAGTTTATAAAAGCATGTACATTTGAACCATATATGGGTGTTTTCAGTTGAAATCTATCAACCCCCACCAAAAAGGCAACCTGGCAGATTTAAAGTTTTCAACACATTTCCATTAAGAGACAGTATCTGTCCCGATTTGAAATGCAAAGTAACACGTTTTTTTACTAACACTTCACCTCAATCCTAAGAATAAAGAGAATGTTGCCTTCAAAGAAACTATATGACTAGTGTAATAAAATAACATTTTAAACACTGCTTATTTTTACAAATTTACAGGTGTCGAGTGCATTTATATGAGAATTTACATGTTACAGAAAAAATATATATTTTCAACTAACACTACTAATAAATACTTTTACTGCAAATGCTAGTTAATCTATTGCCAAAATATGCTATTTTTGCATTAATAGGGACTATTTTTCAAGTTTTTAAAGATTTAGAGTTTGCATTTGGCATTGACAACACCAAACAACTGGCTCATATGGCTGGAGAGATTCACCTGGAAGGTAGTGGTGCAGTTCTTCCACACACCTCAGATCACAGCCAAAGATACCTCGTCCCATGACTCCTCCTGTTGGAAACAGTGCGGCAGTGAGGTCTCCACACACGCACGCCTTTTGGTATTGACCTGTACTTACACAATTTGGGGAGGAAGTGGGAAGGGTGTTGGGAGACCTCTTTCCTGATCTGGGGACCTTAACCCTGAAACAGCTGTCCTGCTGCACTTACCTTGACAGGTGAGATATCGACACCACCGATATCTTATTAGTATCCTTTGGCAGCAGTGAAGAAAACTATCACTAGACTCAGGTTACAACCCTCCGCCTACTGTTCGTGGATGGAAGACACAGTATATGATATATACATAATGGAAAGTTTGACAGCATGCATTCAAAATAAACCCCCCATTTTGATGAATCATTGGACCACTTGGTTCGTGCTTACATGGCCTTTCATAGCCAGACCTGCTTCCATAATTTCTTGGACAGGAGGGATCACACACAGAACCTAAGACAGCCTGATCTATTCATTCCCAGTACTCTTTACTTTCTTGGCCCCTACTCAAAATTTGATGGGACTTGGGAATCTCAATATTATTAGCATCAGAACCTTCTTCCCAGAGCAGACACATTTAGCTCTTCCATTACTGTCTATACATGTATGTAATAATAATATAACTTGTTAATGTTGGAAAGTATCCTGAGCCTTGAATTTCAGTAACTTGAAGTTGTTCATGACCTGTGTGCAACTTAAAACTTGAATAAACATTAAAGTTAAAAAAAAAGTTTCAGAGTTACTGTATTGTACACTTGTTTGAAAATAGTGAAGACGTTTTAATCCTTATCAGAGTGACTCAACCCAATTCTTTTATGATGGTGGTCCATCTTATAAGTGTGACAAGCCACTCCAGTGTGTGCATTTCAAGGATTTGAATGGACTTCCAAGGGCATATGAACACTCGACCTTCAGTCTCGTGCCTTAGCACGCCCTGAGGCATGCATTAAAATCCTTGAAATGCACACCGTTATGGCTTATTACTTACATATATTCCATACTTCTGTTATTAGTATGGATGTTGAATGCAATGCTTGTATCATTTTGCACTTGTGCTTTACTGTGTTTGTAATGTATTGTATTTTAATTCACAATTTGTAATGACTTATATAGTCAAACAAATAAACTCTGACTTCGGTGACGTCATCCGACCGAATGGCAGCATAGCTCTAAGCTCCCTGGTGGTGGTGCAAAAATCGCCGTTAGTCCCGTGTGGTTAGTCAACCGAATTAATTTTAAGTCAAGCCTGCAGTTTAAAGAATGAGCCAGCCTGCAAAACGCGGGCAGAAGTACTAAGAAATCCTCAGGGAACCAAGATCGAGATTGGATCACAGCTCGAGTGTCCCAAATGTCTAGGGCCTCAGAATCAGCCGCTGGCTCGGAGAGAGAAAGATGAGAAGACAGTATCCAGGGGAGTTCCATCGATGGTCGGGTGACGGCCCACATTGTTAAAATGCTACAAGGATCGATAGCAATATTAAAGATATCAAACAAGATTTAAAGCATTTGGAGAGACGGACGCTGGAGCTCAAGTCGGGTTTAGACGAGCTCTGCAAAGACTCTATGTGGCTTAGCAGGGCAGTCATTTATCTAGCCAGAAGGGAGAGAGAGTTACTAGCAAGGGCGGAGGATGCGGAGTCAAGGGAAGGAGGAAGACGATCCGAATCTATGGCTTTCGAGAGGAGCTGAACAAGATGATCCAGTTGAGTTTGTCAAGTCTTTGCTGCATCAGGAATTGGACATCCCAGCACTGAACCTCTGGAGCTTGAAAGAGTTCATTGGGGTCTCAGGCCCGAAGCTGAAGAAAGATGCCCCTCGCTCAATCCTGGCTAAATTCACTAGGTACCCTGTTAAAGAGATGGTATTATGTAAGGCATGGGGTAAAAGAGATCTAAATCTGAATGGAAGCGAGTACACCTAGATCATGATTTCCAGTTACTATGCAGAAGAGGAAGGGTCCTCACAGTCATTAAACAATTGAGGGAGAAGCAAATAAAGCCTTTCTCAGATATCCGCAAGACTGTTAGTGCACTGGTCACAGGCAGTAAGCTGTATGAATCGCTCCTGCAAGCCAAAAACCATTACAGAAAGCCGGAATTGACCTCCGGACCTCCAGCCAGACATCTCAGAACAGACTCTGATGCACCTGAACTGGTCGCATCACACCTAAAGGTCCCAGGAGAAGAGAGAGTTTCAAAACTGTGGGCCCAGATGAGCAGCTGTGTAATGACCTCTGTCAGTTGGGAAAAATCCTGCAGGCCAGGAAAGTGAACTGATGACAGCCAGGCAGAACATACTGGTTTGCTCTCCTGCCTCCTTGCTATTAACAGACTAAGGGATTAAAGTATCTGTTACTCATACGTAAAGTTTAATGATCTAGCTACCTGTGGTTGTTCTCGTCCACCCTTTGGGCAGGGGTAGCGCTGGCAGGGAAGGGGTGAGTGGAGAGGCCAGTCAGCTCGTTCCAGGATTTGGGCCTGGATATCCGGGTGGACCTCAGGGGTAAGATTTCCGACTAACATCGGAGGGTCTGAATTCGCTGGATGGCCGGTGAGCCTTCTCTAGTGGGAGGGCGAAGCTAGGTGGTGTGGTGGTTCCAGACCTGGTGGAATCCATGTCTAACCCAGCGACTTGTGCTGACTAGCCCTGCATTGGTAAAGTTTCCCTCTTTCTTCTCCTGTTGATACAGCAGGCAAGGGAGTATCAGTTTCCCTGGGTGGGGGGCTCTCTGCTGGGCTGGGTGTCCAGATTTCGAGGCTTTGCCCAATACACCTGAGGAGCGGCCTCAGAGAAGGCCAGGTGGGAGCCCCTACTTGTTCACACACCTCGCTTTTTCATGTTCATCTGATGAGGTGAGCACCGGTTGTTACATTTGGATGGGGAGGCGGGATGATTCTCCACGCTCCTGTAAACCCATTAGCCTGGATTGATTTAATTATTGCACCACCAACGCCGAGGCCGATTCAGGGATAGGTACCCCTATGGAGGTCAGCCGATCGGGGTTATTTTCTGTGCCTTCCTCGACTGCGCGATTAAGTAAGGGTTTGAGCCTTCCCATGAAAGCCTACCCTAGGAGACTATCCTCCTTACCATCTATTGTTCGGGGTTAGGGCTATGCAGCAGCTCATGCTCCTGGGCAGAGGAGCTTCACTCGAGCGTAGTCCTAATGGACTGTAATGTATATAGTTCACTCGCGAAAATTAGAGAGTTTGGGGAATTGTATGTGTATAGTTTTTGGGGGATGTTGGGGGAAGGGAACTGGGGGTTTATGGGGGAAAGGGGAGGTGACCTGTGGTGACTATGTTTTGGATGTAAGAGGTGCTCTGTGTGCTATCCTCCAGGGCAGGGGAGACTGGGCGGGGGCATCGGACAGGGACCAAGGAGGGGCTGAGAAGTTTAAAGAAGGGATTAACATGGGGACCCTAAAATTGGTTACTGATAATGTCAAGGGGCTGGGTTCGCCTGTAAAAAGGCATAGTATATTGAGAGATCTAGCGAAAACACAGTGCGATATTGACCTATTGCAGGAAACCCATCTCTGGCACTGGAACATAAGAAACTTTGCCGCCTGTGGGTGGGAGAGGTTTTTGCCTCAGCCGCATAAGAATTCAAAAAGGCTGGGGTGGCTATTTTAGTGCAAAGGGTCTAGGTTTGGTCCCACTGACTCCTTTTCTGATGAAGAGGGCAGATTGGTAGTCCTCATGGGGAAGATTGCAGACAAGGTTATTAATATTGTCAATGTATATGCCCCTCGGTCAACCCTGAGTTCTTTAGGTACGCCGCTAGTAGTGGCTACACTCCCAGAAGGCCAATTAGTCATAGGGGGTGACTGGAATTGCATAGAGGATGGGAGGTTAGATAGATCAGAAGCCAGGGTGGCAGGAGAAGGGGCAGGATCTAAGACACTAACCCATCTCCGAAAGGAGCTGGGACTGGTAGACACGTGAGAGATAGTTACCCTTCCAGTAGGGACTTCACCTTCTATTCCCACCCACAGGACTCATACTCATGATTAGACAGATTTTATATGCCTAAATCCTGGTGGACTCTATTGTTGATCAGCAGATATATCCTATATACCTCTCAGACCATGCAAAAGTCAGTCTTTCGATCTCCTTGAGGGCAAATATAAGCAATCCTTATGGTGTTTGAATGCTGGCTCCTTAAGGATAAGGTTTTCATTTCCAAGATAAAAGATGTGATAGAAAATTATCTCTGGAAAACACTGGGTCGGTGTCAAGGTGAGGTTCCTCTGGGACGGGCTAAAGGCAGTGGTTAGGGGAGAAGTGATTTCATACTCAGCACAGCAAAAGAAGGCCAGGCAACAGCAGCAGGTCAGATTAGAACAAAAATTAAAGAGCTAGAGAAGATTCATAAAAAGGAGGAGGTCAGTAGTATACTTAGGGAGTTGTTACTGGCAAGAGAACAAATGCAACACCTCCTTGGGACAAAAACTGAGAACGCCTCAGATTTACAGCACAGAAATATTATACTGGAGGCAACAGAGCAGGCAAACCGCTAGCTTTCAGATTAAGGAAACAAGAAGTTGATAGGTTTATTTCAGGGGTGCAGGACCCTAAATCTCCTGGGAGGCTAGTATCAGAGCTCCCAAATAGCCAAATGCTTTAGGAGATTCTATGAGGACCTGTACGAGTCAGAGGCCGGGGCCTCTCACCCTGACCTGATTAGGCAGTTCTCGACAGTCTCCAACTACCTAAACTTTCTGCCGGTCTTAGAAGTGAACTAGATAAACCGTTTTCCCTGCTGGAATTGAAAGGGGTAATTAAACAACTTAAGCACAATAAGGCACCTGGCCGGATGGCTATATAGCAGAATACTACCAGAGATTTAGTGACCAGTTAGCCCTCTGCTTCTCGAAGTCTGCAATGAGGCCCATCTTCCCTCAGAGGCCCCAGATACTTGGGCACAAGCCGTAATATCTGTTTTCCGAAGCCAGACAAGGATGCGTCATTATAGCGACAGCTATCGTGCTATTTCATTGTTAAATCTGGATGTTAAGATCTTGCCAGGATGATAGCAAACAGACTCCAGGCAGTGGTGACTCAGTTGATACACCCAGATCAGTCGGCTTCATGCCAGGGAGGCATATCCATGATAATGTCAGAAGGCTGCTTACAGTAATGGCCCATGTTCGATCCTGGGGAGGGACAGCAAGCGTGTAGTGATTACGTTGGATGCAGAGAAGGCCTTGCTCGCCTTGAACGGGATATCTTAGTGAAGTCCTTAAGAGGTTTGGATTTGGCCCAAATTTAAAGCATGGGTGGACATCTTATATTCTAACCTCAGCGAGGGTGCGATTGAATGGACTGTTCTCCCAACCTTTTCCATCAGAAGGGGCCGCGAGGCAGGGCTGCCCCCTCGCCCCTTCTTTTTGCCCCAAGTATGGGCCTTTGGGCCGGAGCTTTCAGGTGCATGAAGGCATCATCGGGATTTCAGTGGGTGGTGGACAACCGTGATATCTTTGTATGCGGATGACACCCTCCTGTATTTGCGTGACCCTCAATTCTCCTTGCCAACAGCGACTTAACTTGTTGAGGGACTTTGGCTCTATTTCGGGTTTAAGATTAATGAATCCAATCGGAGATTGTTTCCTTGGGAGTGGGGCTCACCTCTGAAGGAGTATGACTGATTTAAGGTGGAACACAACTAGTTTCCAATACTTGGGTGTACATATCCAGTGTTCCCCATTCATTATTTTTGTATGCTGGGCCACCACCCTATATTTTTTCACCACCACTCTATATTTTTCACCACCACCCTATATTTTCTTGCCACCACCCTATATTTTTTATCCATTACTGATTGTTTGTTACAAAATCCTCCAAAGTTGTCTTTTATTCTCATCCTTATTGCAGTATTACCCTGTTCTGATACCAGTCCACTATATTTGACTTAAAATCCACTTATGCACATGTACAGTGCATATAGGAGGTCCAGAAAAATAATGCACCTTTGGACTCGATCATCACTGCCACCACCCTATATTTTCAGACAGTGGAACACTGCATATCCCTAAGGATATGGGTGTTGTTCCAGGTTAACTATCTCAAATTGCTGGAAAGCCTGAGGGAAGACTGTGCTAGATGGGCTACTTTGCCACTCACTATTTCTGGCAGGGTGGAGTCAGTAAGAATGAACGCCCTTCCAAGGATGCTGTTTTTGTTTGATGCTATCCTCTGTGTCCTCCGAAAAGTTTTGGGCGGATATTCAAAAATGTTAAGCAGTTTCATCTGGGCTGGTAAGAAACCCAGGTTAAGCTGAGCCCTGCTGAAGTTGTCTAAGGAAAAGGGGACCTGGGAGTTCCGGATTTTAAAAGATATTATAGGGCAGCTCAACTACAGTATTTGGCAGTTTATGCATCCCCTGCTCCAGTGCAGAGTTGGGCCAGAATGGGTAAGCAGCTCTTGCACCCTTATACCCTTTCATCAATCCTTTTCAATAAAAAGAATCCTAGGGTGATTCAGGGCCTGCCTACTCCTGGGCTCAAAACGCTAGTCACGCCTGGTTGCAGATGGTGAAGGAATTAGGGACTCAGCGACTAGTGTTAAGGCAGGGAAAATTCTTGAAAGGCCTGAATTCAAACCAGGGTTGAGAATCCAGTCTTTCGAGGTGGATGAAGCTGGGGCTAGGTACATTTTCACAATTATTCAGTGGGGACATTTTGAAAAGTTTCACTCAGATTCAACAAGAGTTCAAAATTCGCCTTCTGATTTCTTTGCCTATTTACAAATCAGACACTAACTGCAAATGGGGAGGAACATAGGTCATGGCGTGGTACGCTTATGGACCTCCTTTGTAATTACTAAGGAGTCCCCACAGGTGACTCACCTTATTTCCAAATTGTATGCAGGTGAACCAGCCAATCCACTATCCAGACTGATGAATCCAGACTCTCTGGGAGAAGGAATTGAACTTGGGAGAGGGGAGATCAGGTGGGAGCCTGCCTGGAGGATGGCACACAGAACTCGGCCTGCTTCATGGAGGGAGTTTAGGTGGAAGGTACTCACAAGATTTTTAGGGCACCGTATTAACTAAACATTTTGGTCAATCCTGCTCGGATAGATGCTGGAGGGGTTGCAGGTAGTATGACTACAAACATAATTTTTGGGGATGCCCTAAAATTAAAAATTATTGGGAGGATATCAGTCTTGACTGAAGTAGATCCTTCAGGCAGCCAATTTAGATCAGCCCGGCTATCTGTTATTAGGGAACCCCCAGGGTTTGGTAGGCCATAAAGCCAATTACCTGTTCCCGATCTTGTTGGCTGCAGCCCAGAAGGCATTACTAATTTGTGGTTTCTAGAACCGCTCTCCTCCGTTGAAGAACAGTGGCTGTCGTGTTGTAACCAAATTAAGGAAATGGAAAGACTTACAGCTAACCTGAACCTAAAACCACAGCTATATAAATCCCGCTGGCTTCCATTTTTGAGTACCTGAGTGGAAAGGAGGAGTTACTACCTTAGAAATTTTGGCAGAGAAGTCTTAGACTAAGGTACCTACGGATGGATCCCTGGAGCATTGATGGGGCAGGGCTAGTTAGACAACAGTTTTGTACCTTGGGGCAACTTGGGAAGGATTTCTCTCACCACGGGTCGGGGGAGGGAGGTAGGGGGCAAATGAGGCGGTAGTTTGGGGGTTTTATGTATTCTGTATGTATTGTTACCTTTTTTTTTTTTTTTTTTTGTTGTGTGTTTTTCTGCCCTTCCACCCCCATAAGTTTAGAGGGGTGGGGAGGAGTCCCCCTTTCCTTTTGTGTTAAGTTGGAGGCCTAAAGCTAGACCTTAAATGTAATTGAAACTCTATAGTAAAATTCTGGGAGTCTTTATATGCTTCAGTAGCTAGCGTAGTTCTTATTGATTGTATTAGATAGAAGTAGGCCTGATTAATTGTTTGGGCTGTACTGCTTATCCTTCTGTTTTTATCTAGCTAATGTATTTGGCCTCCTCATGTATACCCATTTTTGTTTTGTTTGTAATCTGTCATTTGAAAAAGGAAATAATAAAATTGCAATTTAAAAAAAATAAATAAACTCTTAAATAACTACACTTTTAGTATGGAAACATTTCTTGTCTGCACCACACATAAAGGGCACCAGCCACAGCTCCATATGGAGATCATGAAGTAAAAGCCATGTGATTGAAAATAGCCCATAGAGAAAACTGGGACATAACAGTAAAGGAAAGACTATAATTTAACTCTTCAAATAGTCGGTTTCACAGTGAATGCAGTAAAATTCAGAAACTGGCCACACTGTAAAGTCGGACATGCAAGGTGGCGCCACTGACAGCTTGGCTCCTATTCAAACAAAATCTTGTCTGATCCACCACGCTACATAATGAAGTTTGTGAAGAAAATGAGCAGACTAGTTTTACCTATCTGAGAAGCACTTAATTACTAATCGCTTTTTACCTATTTGTCTCTGTCAAGCTGGATTCAGATATTTATTGACGCTAAAAGATGAGGCAGATGCCACCCCAAAGTGAAAACAGCCTTCCCATATTAGCAGTACGCAAAAGACAAGACCACCAGGATCTGTTTGTTCTAGTTTCTTTTCCCCGAGCAGGCTTAGCAGGCAATCAGGCTTACTTACTGCATAAGTGCTGGTCATCACGGATCCCAGTGAGACATTCTCTTGTAGGCCATGTTGCTCTGAATTATTTATTTGGGTGGGGGTGCTTAGTACATTGTGAGGGCAGGTCACAACTAAACTATCTCCAACATGTCCCCACGTATCTTCTACCAAACACGCTGGAAGCATTATTTACCATTTTTCCCCACAAGAAGTTATCGCCGCGACAAAAACAAATCCATGTGAACCGAGGAACACTAACCACAGCAAGAGTCCATGGAGACAGGCCTAGCAATGCCCGACGGAGGGAGGGCGGAGCCTTGCTCGGCTCAGACACTGCGAGTGGGTGAATGGCTTAGCCAGATGGAGAAAAATCCCGTACATGAAATTCGGAATATAGTAATGAGATCTGTGCCCAGCCTGTCCACGCGCAGTCGCGCATGCCTGCTGGAAGCAGCGGTTGTGACGGTGTGTGTGTAACGCATGGCGCTGGCAGTCCTGAGTAGTCCTTTGCAATGTGGTTACAGGTGTCGAAGACTCGTCGCGATACACGTGACACAATTCCCCCAACACACGGAAGCTATATGGGGTGAGCAGTGATTTCCGTCTAAGGAAGTTCATAATCTCTGCTGCTGCTGCTGCAGTGCCGGACTGTACCTGACTGCTGTTAAGGAGGGACAGAAATGGCAGGGTTGCAGAAATGTAGAAAAAACCGCCCACTGTGATATAGTGCAGTGCTGCAGTCCATAGGGCCAACATGGGCGGATTGCTTCTTGGGGAGGGTCAGGTGGAGGAAAAACAGTTCCACGGATGGAAAATATGATATCAGCCCTTTTCTACATGCAAAACATCTGCAGGGCTTCGCCCATGCAGCCGTAAAACTGCAGCAGAAGCCAGTAGATGTCACATATACTATCAATCTGAAACCAAAGTGTTCTATTAGTCTGAGGATCCAAAACAATAAATACATGTTTCCTTTCAAGTAAAGAGAAGCTGTATTGATGTTTCTTGGTCCCTCAGTCTGACAAAATACTTTCCTTTTAGACCAATTGTTTCTCTGACAGCTGCTGGCTTCAGCTAGTTTTGTGAATGGCTCCCACACTGTCAGTGACGTCATCTTACCACTTCCATTTTACAATGTGGCCAGTTTCTGACTTTTACTGCATTCACTGCAAAACTGGCTATTTAAACAGTTAAACTACAGTCTGTTTCCTTTACTGTTATGACCCAGTGTTTCTCTGTGGGCTATTTTGAATCACACAGCTTTACTTCATGATCTCCACTATTGGTTCTGTGTGCCATTACGCATTATGTGTGGTGCAGATAGGAAACTTCTCCCATATTAAAAGTGTAAACTGGCTCTGTGAACTGTTAAATTAAACTCTTTCTCTTTTATTTATTTATTTGAAGTTTCTCCAGGAGAGACATACTGAGCTACATAGCTCATTTCCAGGTGCATCCTGGGGAGGAGGAGGGTACATTTGTATAATAAAACAAAGTACATATACATAGAATTAAGCATTGAACATGTAACCTATACTGTACAATTAAAATTATCCAAGCATATTGTGGTATAGCTATATAGCACTTAACAGCCAGATAAAGACTAAGTATATAAATGGAGTTTACATACAACACACATATAAAGTAAGATAAGATAATTAAATAAATAGTTAGAATTTAAATAAATCTATAGACAAATAACTGAAATAAAGAATAAAGAAATAAATGAACTAAACAAAATAAACTAAGCCCTCCCAAATAACATAAATATAAGCATAAATGACATACATGACAACACATTACCATTGAATACATTTGGCTGGATTAGCTCTAGAGTAGAATGTGTAGACAATTGCCAGTCGGAGGATGGGGAGAGGGAGAAAGAGTGCAGTGCACCTCGCCTCTTCCCCTCTGGGATATACACCCCGAGGATATATACAGCGAATGGGGTAGGTACATTCAGGGGTATATGGAGAACAGAAACGCTGGTGACTGTACCTAAAATACAGGAGGTGGACCATAACACACTGGAGCAGAAAATCTAGCGATGACACAATTACATGATGCAGAAGTAGTTATAACAAAACAGAATAGAGAGAGGGGACAAGGGTGAGGGAGGCGTAGGCAAGCTAGTACCCTCTGGAGTGGATTCTTCACTACTCAATAAACCCAGCCAGTGCTTATAGGTAAAAGCAAGCCAGGGAGAGACAGATGGAGAAGTGCAACAGGTAAAAATAGAAAAGTTGTGAAGGAAAGAGAGGTAAGAAGGTGAGTAAGGTGAAGAGCCAAGAGGAAAGATAGAATAGGAGAGAGGGACAAGGGGTGAAGGAGTGGTAGTCAGCTACTACCTTCTGAAGCAGATTCAGCACTGCTCAATGTAAATCCAGTCAGTGCTATGGGTAAAAACAAGCCAAGGAGGAGCAGAAAGGGTGGTGGAATTAGTAAAAATAGAAAAGTTGTGGAGAGAGAGGTAGAACAGGTAAGTAAGGTAAAGAGGCCAAGAGGGTGAGGGGAGGATGGGAACCTGTATTTATGTTTCCAGTGCCTCAGACTGACAGAATACATTCCTGTCAGACCAGTGTTTCTATGACAGCTGCTGCCTTAAGTTACATTATTCTGAAGGAGGCAGGCAGTCACTGATGTCAACGATACTACTCCCACTTTAGGATGTAGCTGGTTTCTGACTTTTAGTGCATGTACTATGAAACCAGCTGTTTGAACTGTTAAACATGAGTCTTTTTCTTTACTCTTATAAGACATTTTCCTCTGTGGGATGTTTTATTGTTGTTTAGTTGAAAACACTTTGGAACTCCTTTGTTCACCATAATGTTACATTTAATATTACATAACCCTAGTGTTCACAGAGCAAGTTCTAAACACAAGGCACTATTTCATTTTATTATTATACATTATTTCGGTCACTTGGGTCACAATCGGCCATTTTCTAAATGGAGAACCCAGAAACATCATTTTGCAGCTATACTGGTCTGCCCAGAATTTGTTTCATATTGCTGTCATCAGGTCCAGCAGCAAGACGTTGCTGATTGGAGAGTGGATCTATACTGTAAGACATGTTCAGGTGAGTGAGGGTGTGTGGGGTTGCGAGATGGGGCTCGGAGTGGGGTTAGGGGTCAGACTGGCTAGGATTGCTTTTTTATAGGTTACTTTAAAAAAAGACACTGAAGGGCTGTTTCTTTTTTGCAGGTTTAAATCACTATAGGATCCGACACTGGAGGTTGGGCATCCCAATGTCAGCATAACTCCATGGTGGCACTGGTGGTGCCCCTATACATTCGAGGTCAGGCAGATGACCTGGAGGGAGGGATTTGGCAAGTGGTACCAGGGTGGGCAACCACCCACTCTTCTTTTAATAATTCTTATTCAGTGTCGGGAAACACGAGGAAGGCTAGTTGAGCTAGGAGGGAAGGAAATAAAAACTTAAATAGATAAATTGAGAGATAGATAATGTCAAGAAAGTCCCGTTGTACTCATACAGAGAATATGGGTGAATGGCTCCTCTCACTAAGCTGGGCACTCTGGATTCTGGGGTGCTTAGAAAAAATACTGCTAGACTTTTTACAAAACTAAATACCAGAATCTAGCTAAACAGGTCCAATTTAGCTAGAGTCAGGTGTTTGTTTTTAAAATAAATGATTTTATGTATTTTCTATTTTTTTCTCTGACAGTGAAAAAACAAGATAGCCAGACATCACAACCTGAAAAGATAATATATATATATATATATATTATATATATATATATATTTTTTTTACTTATTTTTCCACTCCTGCTGTCCCTTCCAACCACCACCACTCCTTCCGTCCTCATGGATTGACACCCTCCGACCCTTACCGACCAACTGGGTCTGCCCCTAGAGTGCCACACTGCCATCGGGCGTTTGATGGCCCGGATTACCCCCAGGCAGGGGCGAAGAGAGATCCCCTGCTTACCTCCCTCTGTCCCCTGTGGTGAGCTGCACAGTAGGGTCTGCCCTGGTCGACTAGTGGTGAGACTGGCCTGGAGGACTTCATCTAGGCAACTGGAGGGCATTTTCCTCCGAGTTGTGTTCATCCCTCCTTAACCCCGTCCCCTGAGACGCCGGCCAGTAGGACGTAAGTCCAGAGGAGCCAAGGACGACGCCCTCTCAAACACCTAACGATGTCCCCCTCCCTGGTTCGTAGGTGAAGCTGCCGAGCCTTGAGAATCAGTGTTTCCACCAACTCTCTCAGGACGCCGGGCGCCCACAGCGCCCAGGCATTCCACCCCGAGGAGGAGAGCATCCGCTGGGACACTCCATCCTCCCTCCCCAGCCGACCCCGCCTGCTCCCGAACCCAGGTCACCGGGCGAAGGCGAGTTGTGGCGCCCAGCGCCTCAACCCTCAGCGCCACTGGGCCAAAAAAAAAAGATATATTTTTGATTGTGAAAAGTAAATGTTAGGAAAGCAAAAAGCTGTCACAACCCTAAATTTTTTGTGTCATTATCGGACAGTTATCCAAAAGCCCTACTGAGTATGCTCAGGAAAAACACATCCTCATAACTCTGGAACTGTGTAATAACCTTCAAAAACACTACCTTGGTAAAGGCTGCTTCCACCCTGAAAGTTTCAGAAAAATTCTGTTCTGTCTAGGCTATAAAACATTCCTTTCTGTCTAGGCTATAGCTGGCTATAACTGAGTGCAAAGAAAAAGTTGTTAATTATAGAAAAAATGTAGCCTTTAATTTAAAAATGATGTGCAGATCTTAGAAACCACAGAAGTTTCCGTCCACTAAACGTTCCACATATTGTGATCTTGCCTCCCAGACAAAGCATACCAAACTTGGGCAATTCTTGTAGAATACCCCAAAGCTATTCAGGTGCAAAGTTAGGGGTTTCACATAGAAACTCTCGGTCAGCCCTAATATATACCACATATGTAAACCACAGTTGTTCCAAATAAATCAGTTATTTACATAGGGGGCACCTAGGTGGAAAAAACACATTTATTTTGCATGTTACAATGTCAAAACATTTATTTTCACCTAGGCTCATCAATTTAACAGCTCCACCCATTAGATCAACAAAGAATCCTTTTTACTGTAATCCAGTAAAATCACTCATTCCATACTTCAAGCATTTCAGTCAATAGTACATTGTTTGGCGATCCTTGTTAAGTTTCCACTTCACCCATCTCATTTCACCTTATAGTAATCTGTATCCCCATATTTTAATATACGGTAATTCATATCCGCATTACATTAAAAAGCTCTCAGGCTGTTTTTGTAACCAAGTCCTCAAACCCCACAGCTAGCCCACTTGAGACTCACACCCAAACACCTCCCACCCCATTCCGCCCAGCTTGGCATCTGCAGGTGTTCAGCTTCCTTATGAACATGAGCCATGTGTGCTAACACAAGGAATCTTGGAAATAAAATTCCAGACCTGAAGGCCATTATGGCAGAGGCAGACCTGGATCTTGTGGCCATAACTGAGTCGTGGTGCACTGAGAACCATACCCGGACATGGCCATACCAGGAAACACTCAGTTCAGAAGAGATAGGAGGGGATGAAGGTTGGAGGATTGTGCTGTTAAGTGAGGGTATCGGAGTGACATAAGTGTAAGGAAACCTAGGGGTAGGTTGGAGGTGCTGTGGTCATCTTTGGAGTCTAGAGCCGAGCCGCTTATGTGCACTGGGGTGATATACAGAGAATGAATGGATAAGGCACTGGGAAGCCATCAGTACAATGGTAAAAAATGGAGGTGTCACTGGTTGCAGACTTCCATCTGCCAAATGCAAACGAGCTTCCCAGCTGCAGCCTCGGCTAGAATCAGGGCCATCCTAGACTCCATGCAGGGTGCATTTCTGAGGCAACTAGTTAAAGAACTCACTTGAGATGGGCAATACTGGACCTGGTGCTCACAAACACAGACACTGTTGCACACGTCCATGGTGGGATGTCACCTGGGGACCAGCAATCACTGTGAGTGGTTTAATATAAAGACGCAAGGCAGAGACAAACCACACAAGGACAGGGGTCCTGGACTTCAGGAGGGCAGATTTAAAAAAAATGCTGAATGCATCAGAGACAACCTAGCAGGGAGGGTTGCCAGGAGGGGTAGAGGTACAGTGAGGTAAATTAAGGAAGGCATAGTGAAGCTAACAAACCTCTGTGAGGAGGAAGTGAGCAAAACATGAGGAAATAAGAGACCACTAAAGGGTCACCTGTTGTCACCTGGGCTCCGTGTTCTGATGGTTCGATCGTTCTAACCTTCCTCCAGAACCAACAGGCTCACTTACACTGCAGCATGGCACCCGACCTGGTGGCTCTCAGCTTCCGCTCACTGCCGCTGCCCTCGCCGCCCCCATGGCATCCCCACTGCTCCATCGCCTGCCCCTAGCTTCCAAGCATTTTAAACCCACTCAAACCTCCACAGCTCATCTACACTTGCACCCTAGGAGGAGGCTTAATGGGACCCTCTGTCAAACCCCTCAGGTGCGCCATGTTTGCAACCATAGCTATGTCACCCCCTCAGGACTGCTAGCACAGGGCCCCTCCATTTTAGAGAATAAGGGAGGTTGCCACAGCCATACATTGGTGCACCTTATGCCACTCTAAGAGCCAACTGAAAATTGAGCCCCACATCTCAGAAAGGACATAGACAGGGTAGTGGCTGTCCAGAGGAAGGCAACTAAAATGGTATTGAGTTTCATCAAAACCCCTATAAGGGAAACTAATATGGTGTCAGGTTTCATCAAAGCCCTACTTAGGAAAACTGATGAATCAAAATATGTATACCCTGGAGGAAAGGAAGGAGAGGGAAGACATAACAAGTAATTCACAGGGTGAACAAGGTAGACAACAAGGGTGAACAAGGTAGAGGAGGGCATGTTTTTCACAGATGAAGGTGCTCCAGAACAACAGGGCATAAAATGAAACTGGAAAAGGAAAGCTTAGGAGGATGTGAGGAAGTACTTTTCACTGAAAGAGTGGGGATACGTGGACTGAAACAGTCTACCAGCAGAAGTGGTGGGAGTGAAAACCGTGGTGCACTTCAAGCAGGAACAGGGAGAGGCACAAAGGAGTAGAAAAGCAGGAGGGGAAGTAGCCAGAGATTGGATAGGTCCTGTGGTGACAGTATAGCAGGAACAAACAGGGCAGGCTAGGTGGGCCAAGCCGTCTTAACTGTCGATATATCCTATGTTTCTATGTTTTAAAAAACACTGTAACCTCTATTTCAAGCTGCACTCCAGCCATATAACGCCTCTCTAAGCCTTTTTCTCTAAATGAGCCCTAAACACCAGAGCTAGCACACTCCTGAGAATCACGACCACAGATATGATGGCAGTGAAACAACCACTGTTCTGGCTCAGCATCTGCAGCTGTTCAACTTCAAAATATTTTCTTTTTAAAAGCACAGTTACCTCCATTTCTTGCTACACTCCCACTGTAGCAAGAACACCACCAGCTCCCCAATCTGACTGTGAGTCTTGCAAACATAGAAACTGTCAACAGATAAGGACCGCCAGGCCCATCTAGTCTGCCCGTAAGCCCTACAGTAGTTTTGCGCCTCTGACCCTAACTGGTCAATGGCTTTTCACCCCTCCTTCCCACCTCTATGTCCCTTATGCCTGACCCAGGCATGTTTAAATCCCTTCACTGTGCTCTCTGCCCCACCACTTCCTGTGGCAGACTATTTCATCTGTCCATCACCCTCTTTGTGAAGAAAAACTTCCTCACATTTCCCTCAGCCTGCCACCTTTCAATTTCATATCATGGCCCTCATTCTTGTATTCCTCTTATATTGGAAGATGTCACCCCTGCACCTTGTTTATGCCCTTAAGGTACCTGAATATTTCTACCATGTTCCCCAATCTCTCCTCTCCTCCAGTAAGTACATATTGAGGTCCTTTAATCTTTTCTATATGTTTTCTGGTGCAAGCCCTGTACCATCTTTTGCCCTTCTCTGGACCACCTCCACCCTGTCAATGTCCTTACAAAGATGTGGCCTCCAAAACTGCATACAGTACTCTAGGTGCGGTCTCACCAGCATTTTCTACAATGGCATCACTGCCTCCGCCTTCTGCTAGCGATACCACTGCCTATGCATCCCAGCATGCCTCTGGCCCTCCCTGCAGCCTTTGACTCTTAGACACCTTTAGGTCATCTGAAATGCTAACCCGCAGGTCCCTTTCTTCCTTGGTGGTTGACAGCAACTACCCCCATCCCCATCCTGTAGCTTTCCCAGGGTTCCTTCATCCCAGGTGTATTATTTTGCACTTCTCTGAAATGAACCTCAGTTGCCACACCTCAGACCATTCTTCATGCTTTCTCATGTTCCTCCTCATTCTCTCCATCCCATCTGCAGTATCTATCCTGTTGCAGATCTTGATGTCATCTGCAAACAGGCAGACCTTCCCTCCAGCCCTACCGCAATGTCACTAATGAAGACATTAAACAGGACTGGCCCAAGGACTGAACCCTGAGGTAACCCACTGGTCACCCCTCTCCCATAACTGGATCCCATTTACCACCATCCTCTGCTTCCTGTTCATTAGCCAGTTCCTAACCCAGTTAACCACCTTGTGCCCCATGCCCAGACTACACTGCCCCACCCTGATTTACTTCCTTCGTCACCCAGTCAAAAAAATCTATCAAATTTGTCTGACCACATCCTTCCTGCTGTGAATCCAGTTGCCTCGATCCTGGGCACCGTTGGATTCCAAGTGTGCCACTATAGTTTCTTTATGCAGTGCCTCCATGATCTTACCCACTACTGAGGTGAGGCTGACTGGCCTCTAGTTCCCTGCCTCCTCCCTACTCCCACTTTTGTGTAAAGAGATTACATGTGCCCTCTTCCGGTCTTCTGGAACCACTCCTGTGTTGAGTGACTCGGTGAACATGCCTGCCAGAAAGCGCTGCTAGTTCTCTTTGCAGCTCCCTTAATATCCTCGGTGTATGCCATCTGGCCCCATTGCTTTGTCCACCTTCAGTTTTGTGAACTCTCCAGGACTCTCTCCACTGTGAATGGATTTGTGTTTACCTCCCCTTCTTGTCTGCTACCCAGCTGTGGTCCTGGCCTCTCCTCCTCAGTGAATACTGTATTTGTTCAGTATTTCTACCTTTTCCAGGTCTCCTCCTTACACTTCCCTGTACCCCCTCTGAGCCTTACAATCCCCATGACTTTTCTTCTTTCGCTGATGTACCTATAGAAGGTCTTGTCCCTTTTTTCACTGTTTGCACTAACTTTACCTCAGTCTGCCCTTTGCACTCCTTACAGCCTTCCACACTTCCCTTAGATTTCTTAGGTACACCTCCCAATCTTCCTCCTTTGTGTCTCTTTATATTTCCTGAATCGCACTTTTGGCCCTTACCTTGTCCCACACCTTTCTCGAGAACCATAGTGGTTTCCTCCTTCTCTTGCCTTTGTTTACCATCCTGATGCATTAGTTTGTCACCTCCCACGGCTCCTCCAGATGTTCCCACTGCTCCTCAACTCCCCTGCTGTGTCTCCTCTGCAGGACCTCTTTGATACACCTCCCACTGCAGTAAAATCCACCTCCTAAAATCTAAGACCCTTGCCCTTGTGTGACTAGACTGTGTCTCTGTTCCTATTCTAAACTGCACTATGTGGTGGTCGCTGGATCCCAGTTGACCTTCCACCTGGACATCTGTGAGTCTGTTCCGACTGGTCAGTACTAGGTCCAGAATTGCCCTGTCTCTGGTGGGATCAATCACTAGCTGTGTGAGGCCTGCTCCCGGAATCCAGGAAGTCTTGGCCTCACGTTCGGCAGCTGCTGGGATGGTCCAACCCCGTCTGGGATACTGAAATCACTCAGCAGTAAAACCTCCCCTTTGCTGCCATCTCGTGAATTTGATCCCTATATCTCTATCCACCTCCTTCCCTGTCTTGCAGGCCTGTAGATCACCCTGGGCAGATTGCTGGCCCATTTCCTGACTCAAGAGTTACCCACAGTGCCTCGGCCTCCCCCTGCCTACCCAGTACCTCTGTTGCCTTTATACCCTCCCTGACCTATATGGCCACCCCCTTTTTTACTCCCCTATTCCTCCTGAATAGTCTGTTAGAACATATCATAATAAAAACTGCAATCTGTGGCTCACATATCAAACTGCTTGCTCTCTCTCCTGCTCAAAACCGAAATCTCACTTGCTAAAATATCTCTCCCTGGCTCCATCTAACAATGACTCACTCTCTCCCTAAAGACAAACCCTCGCTCTCCCCCCTGTCAAACAATTATTGGAAAACTCTGCTACAAATAATGGGGAAATGCAAACAAACCAAAAGCATGACCACAAGCGCTTTTGAAACCGAAGCTACACACACACAGCATTAAGTTAAAAAACTCTATTTGAAAGTATTTAAAAAATAATTTCATTTTATGCTTCAAATGAAAATTGGGGACTTGGGATGCAACAGGGAAGTTTGGGCAGTATGTGGTGTTTTGTTTAATATTGCAGGACAGTCATCCAGCAAAGAAATTTTCTATGACAGAAATTAATTTATAGCCAGACCATTGGTGCAGCGTTGGCTGCCATTCCTAGCTGTAGTGACCTGGTTTGAAGGCGAGCCCGCCTCGTTGAGGGATGGCCCGGGAAGGAGAACTGAGCACCCCACAGAACACTCTTCTCCAGTGGAAAGGGAGGACTGTGAGCTTTGCTGCACTGCTGCCACCTGGCTGACCAGAAGTGATGGTTCAAGCAGGATCTGCAGTGGGTGGTACCTCACACCACTGCTGTTATTGCCCACGAGTGCCCATGGGTTTCAGGAAGAACATGAAAATACTGCGGGACCATGCAGGATGACACGGTGACCCAGGCTGGGAGAGGCACCTGTGATAGGGGCCAGCAGAGTTGAGAAGGATGAGGGGGTTAACTTACAAACCGCGGGCCCCACACTGCCTACTGAGCACCCTGCCTCCAACCGCAATGCTAAGCATTCTGAGGACTTGGGAACCCCAATGTCTCTGCAACAGGGAGCTAGTTGTGGAGGAATGGCGGTAAGGGGTCAAGTCCCAGAGACAGGGTGTGATGAGGCTGGGTGGGTCGCCTATGGATAAGAGCCGACGGGTCAAGGAAGAAGGAACAAACTGAATTTACAAACTTCTACAAATTAAAAGATACAACTTGTGCACAGGGTGAGTAGTAAGCACCTGGATCTGGGGTGAGGATTTTTCATAAACAAAGAAACTGCAAAGTTTTTACTTCTGTGACCCGAAGGAGGGAGGAAGCATGTACTACATAAATACAAATATGGGCAAATATACACAACTCTGCATATGTTTTCATCTTTGCTCTTGAGGTCAATATGCTGTCACGTCAGCCCTCGATGGAAACACAGCCCTGTTGCATATGGCTGCCAATACATTTTCTGTGTGTTGGGTCAATAAAAGGTATCAAACTTTTAGAGTTTTTCAAGACTAACAGTTACTAAAAATGTATCTTCCTATAGAAATAACAAAGTTTAGAGATATTGCGCCTAGTGACTAAAGCAGACTTGGGAACCATGCAACCCAGGTTAGAATCTCACCAGAGCCAGATACACACTGTAGCCCTAAGATGCCACTTAAAGGGACACATTCATACCCATTGACCATCATAGTTTGAAATGATCATGAAAAACTCTTTCAAACAAAATACTGGGCTCATCTGTAGTTAGAAGCAGTCCACAGATATTGATGACCGTGGTCTGTCCAATATTAGGGGCCCCATATTCAAAAGTGGCAGGCTGCACTGCACAGCGTTTGTACCACTAACTGAACTGCACCAGTACAAAACAATGGTATATTCAGATGATGCGCCACAATATCACGATCATGCATGTGTGCGGCTGAGTATCCCAAACATGTCTTGATCGTGCAGGCGTGGCAGGTGCCCTAGAGACCCACAGGGGAGCAGCATACAGAAGTGCTGCGATGTAAAGCCACTCTTGTGGCGACAGATTTGCAATTTTCAGCCAGGATATGCAAATGGCCTCAATGTACAGTCAGGCCCAAACAGCACATTTGCATCTAATTACTGGAATGTATTCTGGCCATTTGCATACCATTGGCATGTGCAGTTCCAGCACTGCAGGCAGCACCACCGCTCCTCAAAGGTGATCAGGAGGTACTGCAGCCTAGCAGGCAGGTGAGAATGCATAGATGAGTGTGGTGGACTACCTTGGCCTGAGTACACTGCCACATACCCCTTAATCCTGTAGCACCCAAATGTGCGCAAGGTAGTGTGACAACTTGTCAGAATGTGTGACACAGCAGCACACGACAGTGCAAGCTCGGAAGAATGTGGAAATAGGTGCACCAATGTTGCTACTGTGTGCTGATACCTATCATCTCATAGTATCATACAAGTCTGCATAACAGTCCTAGTGGTTGGTGTGTAATGTCACTCACACAATGTGGGTCAGAGGTGTCTAAGTGATAACATGAGTGCCGTGCCCGTGCTGTGTGACAGTTGAGAGGTTTGCAGTGCTACTACTCATCGCCATGTCTGTGCCCAAGGTGGCTGCATGCACAGCACTGGAAGGGTCCGGTGTCCTTGGGCATGCCCCTTCTGCGTCCAGGCCACAGGTGGTGCCACCCTGCCCCTCGCTGCTCACAGTTGTACACTGCCCATTACCAGTACACCACAGTGACCTGAACCCAGGGCCCTGTGGCATTGTCACATTGCAGGATGGCATCAGTGAAATGTCTGTGGTTCCAGGTGGTGTGGGTCTGGCACGGGCGTGCTGTATGCACCACTGGTGTTCAACTGTGGGTGTGTGCCACTGGGCTGTCCTGACCCATGCCATGCTGCCACCATTGCTGCCATACATCCTGCTCACTAAATGCCACAGAGCATGTCCAAATCTGCCTGCCAAGAAACCCAGTTGCCATGGTGCCACGTCCCCTCCTGCACAACCGTACTGATGGCGTCCATCCCCATTGGCAGCTTTTCTGTTGTGAGTAGGCAGAACAGCCCTGAAAAACATGGCATCTTTTCCTCTCGCTTAGCGAGAGAATATGTCAGTTCATTTCCTCAATTTTTTTCTTTTAAACATACAATGGACTATCTGGCTGATCCTGCAATCGTCAACCAATGAAAACCTAAAAGGTAGGACTGCCTACTAACTCCAAACAAATAAAATCTTATCCAAAATGAGCACTGGGACAGTCTTCAGTGCTGCAGGCGGTTGAGAGACAGCACGTGTTCAGTCTTGAGGCCAGCCGTTTCACAGAATCCACATGAAAAAAGCAGTGAATTTTACAATGGGATCCATATATTACAAAAATAACAAATAAATGAGTAGTAATATAAGCAGTCAGACCATCTTGAGGTTTTGGGGACTTTAGGAACCTCGACCGCTCTCGAGGTTCCAAGTCCCAAAACCTCTGATGGTCTCACTGCCTTTATAATACATACTCATCTATCTAGCTATTATTCTATTTATATAGATAAATAGAGGGCCATCACATGACCCTCCACTTATTTGCATATTATACCCACAGACATAGTATAGGCCACTTGCATTTGGCTGCATGAAAGCCCCTAGCACTTCACGTGATGTCCTCTAGTTCTTCTAAAATGACTGTAATGTAGAATTATATTGAACAGACTCAGTGACCTACATCTCTGGCACGGTTCCAGCTACAGGTGAGCCAACACCTCATTTAAAAGAGCTTTCCATTGGGCTTGCAAGCCATGTCAACCCTGTACATCAATATCATGTGTAAAACCCTGCCTTTGTAACCTCCTGGTCGTGCCTGAAAATAGGCAAATGTCTGCCTAGTTCACCTTACCCAGTCAACAAAACTAAATAAAATAAAAATAAATAAATGTTTCCTTTAATCTCCCTTGCTTCACTTCCTGGCTGTAAATTACATAAAACAGATGCCACTGAAAATGGATACTGTATCTCAGCTAGTTCATCTCTAGGTTTCTAACATAGGAAACCCTATAAAGTTGTACTGAGGAATTTAAAGCACAAGACGAAGGCCAAAGGATTATTTTCAGATGAGACAAAGTGCAGCCTGTTGGTTAGATCTGGAGATCCAGGTTTGAATCTCACTGCCAGCTGCCCACTTGTTTTAATTATATGCAAGCTGATGAAAAAAAAAAGTCTTATTACTTCAGATTTTTTTTAAACCAGAACCCATGTCAGTCCATGGGGGCTTTACAAAGGGGTTTTCTGGTCAGTGGCTATTATGGGATCCACACTTAGGATTTCAGGTTCCCAGCTCAGTGCTCTAACAAGTAGTGCACACTATTTTCACTTAAAAATACAGAGAAGGAAGGCAGTGTAGCCTAGTAGATACAGCTCACTCCAACATGCCAGCCAGAGATCCTCGGGTCTGAATATCACTACATCTCTGACTCACTCTGTGACCTTGGGCATATCCTTTGCCCCTCTTCTCTCCTTCAGTCTTCTCAGCTATACTAAGGGTATGGATGAAAATTAAACCACCAGATCTCGACAGGACCAGATCGGTAAAAGCCAGACCAACCTACAGGGCACAAGTTGCAAAAATTCTGCTGGTTCGGCCAGTCTGACCAAACCACTGGTTTGGCTTTTACCAATCAAGGGCCAGACATTCAAAAATGGGCAAGCGGGTGCAAGGTTTGCGCTATGCGCTTTGACCCTAAGAATGCTATATTCAGTTGGATAGTGCACGGTACTATCCGACTGAATATAGGGGCATGTCGCTAGCGCTGAGTAGCGCCCCTTACATGGATCCTAGCAGTGCAGGGAACACTGCCTCAGGACCCAATAGTGCCGGTAGCCCTCACGCTGCACTGAGATGGCACCATAAATTACTCCCACTTGGCATCCATGACACTAAGAGGCCATTTGTATGCCCATTATGAGCACATTAGCATGGGAAACTGTGGCAGGTTTACGCCTCTGTGACAAGCCCTGCCCCCACCCCGACTGCCTGGTCCTGTAACAGAGAATATACTCCCTCATGTCTAGTGGTCACCCCCACCTCCGATCCCCATCCCGTAGAATGTACCAACTTTCCCAGGTGCCTGGTGGTCTCCTAAGCCTCCGATCGCCATCCCGTTAAATGAAGAAAATGTCCCTGGTGCCTAGTAGTCCTTCTCATCCTCCAACGCCAGCCCTGTGTCAGGAAAATGAAGTCCCTGGTGCCTAATTGTCACCCCCACCTTCTGATCGCCATCCCAGTAAATGAAAAAAAAATATCCCTGGTGTCCAGTGGTCCCGCACACTTCAATCGCCATCCCCTAAATAACAAAAGTGTCTCTGTCTAGTGGTCCTCCTCGCTCTCCGATCGCCAGCCCCAGATCAAATCAAATATTCCTTGTCATTTAGTGGCACCCCGACTCAATGATCCCCATCCATGATCCTAGGCGTAATCTTCCCATGGCATTTAGCAGCCCCATCGTGGGCACCAGTCAACCCACCTTGCCCCCCTGAATCAATCGGAGCCACGTGAGCCCATTCAGCGATACAAAGCCCTCCTCACCACCTTGGTCAGCCATCTGATGTGATGACAGGAAGCACGCCAGAACTACTGTTGATAGTATGCATGCCCTTTAGATTACAGGGGATGTGCTAGTTATGGCTGGGCCAAGGTGGTGAGAGGAGGGCTATGCCAGTCACTATAACTGCTCCCACGCACCAACAACTGGGGTAAGGGAGGGCAGGGTGGGTTGGCGTCCCAGGTGCAGGGGGACAACCAGGCACCAGGGAAGCTTCCACTGGGATGGGGATCAGTGAATGGGTGGGGATGCCACTAGACACCAAGGAATATTTGATTCTGATTTGATCTGGGGCTAGCAATCGGAGGGCGGGGGCACTAGACACCAGGGACATTTCTGTCATTTAACAGGGACGGTGATCGGACAGTGAGGGGGCACTAGACACCAGGGACATTTCTGCCATTTAATGGGGACACCAACTGGAGGTTGGAGGGACCACTGGACACCAATGAACATTTTAATATTCTATGGGATGGCAATTGCAGGACAGGGAGGGCACTAGGCACCTAGGAGCAGGTGTGCTCCCCAGCTGCAAATGTGGTTGTTGGCTGCAGTGCCTCCTTCGGCTGCTAGGGTTGCCCGGAGTAAGACAGGCTTCATCTCGGCAGTAACTGTGCAGTGCAAGGTGACCTGTACTATTCCCCATAGCACAGCACTTACGCGACTTATTATTGCACTGCCAATATTCCTGTTTCTACCCCTCCCTTTGCCCACCGCAGTTATTTTTTGTGTGTACACTAACCCTTTTAACACACGCAACGGCCCACATTGAATATTGCGCTCAGGTGCAAACCCTGGGCATACCGGCAATCATTTTGCTCACCAGGCACAGTTTTGAATATCTGGCACTTGGACTGGTTCCAGCAATTGTTTTCTCCCATACCTGGGCCTTGGTGAAAACCAGACCAGGCCACTAAAAGCAGGACAACTTGCACCTGGTTGGGGCGGTCCAGCTTTTAACATTATCCAGTCGTCCACCAGGCTCCCTACCTACAGGAGTGGGTCTAAGCTGGAGTCAAATGAAAATAACTGCACAAAACAGGTAATAAAAAGAAGTAGTCAAGGTCAGACTGGAGTCCAGTGGGCCCACCTGAAAATCAATAGAGGGGGCACAGGGTGATACACTCATATCAGTATTATAAAGCAGTGGACCTGCCTCCACCAATCTGAGTGCAGCATTACTGTACCTCTTATTGAGTGTACAGTTTCTGCCTCGTGCTGCTCCACACATCTAATACCTGCTGCAGTGATTCTGGCTTCTCATAGTAGTTCTTGTCAGGTAAACTCTACGGCAGAATCTGCTGAAAGGCAGTCTCGATTAAAAATCTCTGTATTGAAGCACAAACTTTTACCCTGCAGTAAAACGTTGTTTCGTTAATGCTGATGGCAAACCTCAAAGATGTTGCCATAATGTCAAAACGTTTAAAATTAAAAGCTTTAATCACGCTTCCTCCCGCCACCACCACAGAGCGATGCTCGCTTTGACATCCAAAGTCAAAAACATACTGACACCAAATACACAATACAAAACATACTACAACAGCTCAAAATAACTGAAAGTTTTTGTTTTTTAGCCAAAGTCAGACCCACCACCATGAATATATAGGCCACCATTACACGTTCATGAACGTAGCAACTGGGGAGACTAGAAAATGGGCACAAATAAAATGAACATTTTCACAAAATCTGTGGCCTTTCAGGCTTGAGGCAGTTCCACTGTTTCATTTTATTTATTTCATTTTTTTGACTAGGTAGGCCCACTGGGCCCAAACAGTCCTTTTTCAGGGCTCAGTCAGTTTCACGGTTCTCTACCCAAAACAGCACAAGATAAATTTTCTTTCATTCCGTGAACAGACACCTCTCAGTATACATATTATATATATATTCCACTTACATTTGATGTCCTAGCTTTGAGTTTGCATCTTACATTTACTTGCATGCACTCCAAAATACCCAATTTAATTAGACATACAGAAATAGATTAGTTGCTGCACTGGTCCTTGTAAGAACAGATCCAGAAGCAATGGTTTGATACCTTTTATTGGACCAACACAATCAATCAATCAATCAATCAACTTTTATTTACAAAAAGGCGCTTTTCTCAAATCCAACGCCCTGTACAATATCATAAAACAGTAAATAGACAAAGTTTAAAACTATTATAAATCATTAAAAGCTATACTAAAAGTGGGTTTTCACGGCTCCTTCAAAGCTAAGGACAGTCAGACTATTTCGCCGTGGCCGAGGTAGAGAATTCACAGGGTCGGGGCCATAAAACTAAATGACCTAGCCCCTGAAGATTTAAACGGACTCCTGGGAATTCCAGCAATCCCTCGCCAGTGGATCGGAGGGAGCCGGGAGGGATAGTAGGGGCAAAGGAGCTCTTCAGGTAAGTTGGTCCCTGGTCATGTAGAGCTTTATAGGTCAGCAAACCGACCTTGAAGGTGATTCGCCAAAATACTGGCAGCCAGTGGAGTCCGTGGAGCATAAGCATTATATGACTGGATCTAGAAGAACCAGTCAACAACTCACGCCGCATTCTGCACTCAGCTGCAGATGGCGTGCTTCCCAACCCCTGATAGCCCTAGGTACAGGGAGTTGCAATAGTCAAGGCGGGGAGGTAACAAAGGCGTGGATCAATGTTGGAAGATCTTCTGGAGGAACCAGGTGCTTCACCCTGGCGATATTCCTCAGATGGAAGAAGTTTTGACGGCCGCTGACACCTGAGCTTTAAGTGTCAAGTGGTCGCCAATTATTACACCAAGATTCCGCAGACCTGATCTGAGGTTGTCAGAACGCCTGCAAGCCATAAGCCAGAGTGCGATCCAATGGCAGACCACCACAGCGCACCTTTATCCACAACTAACACCTCCGCTTTTGTCGGGTTTAACCTCAACCAACTCCCATTCATCCAATCTTGAATTTCTGCAAGACAGTTATTAAATACGACAAGACAGCATCCTGGCCGGGCACAAAGACATATACAGCTGGGTATCATCGGCATAGCAATGAAAACCCAGACTGTGTCGTCTTATAATCGCTCCCAACGGCAAGTATACACCGCGAATAACATAGGGCGCCAGGAATTAGAGCCCTGTGGTACCCCACAAGGCAGGGAGACTGATGCCGAGGAAAGATCCCGACACCACCCTCTGAGTCCTACCTTCGAGGTAAGATCTAAACCACCTGAGGACCATACCAGATAATCTACGATGGACCGCAGACGCTCCAACAGCACCCATGATCAATAGTGTCAAATGCTGCAGAGAGATCAAGAAGTACCAAGATAGAACTGGTCCCACGATCTCGCTATTAGGAGGTCATTTAGTACAAGAGCTAGTGCTGTCTCGGTACTATGCCTTTTCCTAAATCCAGATTGGAGAGCATCGAGATATTGTTGTTGGTCAGATGATCCTCCAGTTGCAGTGCCGACCACCTTCTCAATAACCTTACCCACAAAAGGTAGGTTAGAGACTGGTCTGTAATTTGCTAGACAGTCTGGGTCTAAGGAGGGCTTCTTAACAGAGGCCTAACTATAGCCTCTTTAAAGGGATCTGGAAAGATCCCCTCTCCAAAGACTTCAGACTATCAAAGCCAGGACTAGGTCGATTTTATCCACACAATCCACTGTTGCAGGGGGCTAGGTCCAAATTTCACATTAGTTGGTCGTAGCACTGAATGACCATCACAATATCCTCGATTTTGGGAGGCTGAAGTCAGACCATGCAAACTGAGTTTGACATCTCCGGCCGACCATCACTGCCCCCATTGAGAGGGAAGAGCGGACATCCGATCTGATTTTGGCAACCTTATCTGCAAAGAAAAGAGCAAACTCCTCACGCTCTGTGGAAAAGGCCCTCCCGGACTGAAGACAGACTGGATTGCACAGTCTGTCCACAGTCCGAAAGAGCTGGGCTGGTCTATTCTGTGCAGCCGCTATCTCCTGGACAGGAACTCTGCCTTCTTACGAGAGATTGCGGATTGATAGGCCGAGTAATGGTCCATCAAACTAAGTCTGTCATCATCCAGACCGACTTCCGCCAACGCTTCAACCTTCAGTCCTACCCTCAACTCCCTCATGGTCTCATCAAACCATGGAGACCTGGGGCAAGAGGAGCGACGAACACCTAACAGGTGATAGAATCCAGGGCCCCATAACCGCCTCTATTATAGGCCTGTACTAGGTCACCTGGATCCAGGCAATCTATCGGAAGGTCCAATAGGTCCAACACCGCCATCAGGTCATCTGGGGACACACCCTTAATGGGCGTACCGACCATCTCCGAAGGGCTAACCTAATAGGGTGGCCTCAAAATTGAACCTAATGGAGTGATGGTCAGACCATCCAGTGGTTCCACCACCAAATCAGATATCCCCATCCCCAGAAGGAACACCAGATCCAATGAGTGCCCACCAATATGGGTCGAGGAGGAAACTACCTGTGTGAGCCCAGTGATAACATCAACTGGAGGAAGTCTTGACAAAACATGAGAGTTCATCGTCAACCAGGCATTGAAATCCCAGAACCAACCACCTGGGGACCCCAATGTCAGGTCGACAATGAAGTCTGCGACTTCCTGCAGATACCAATTTAATTAGAAAACTGATGGAAAATACAAAGATTTTCAGAGTTTAGAAGGTGGCCAAGTACCCAATGAGCGGGGCCCACCTGGACATTTCCGATATCCAGGTGGGCCAGTCTTACTCAGACCTAGTGCATTTTAACTGCGCTCATATCTCTCAACTGCCATGAATTCGCATAGCACTATGATTTTCACACTCAAATTTACCCTTGCTCCACATAGGTTTACTGATGTTCTTAATAATGTTAGAGCTATTTCTGGACACGTAAACTTTCATCATTGAACTAAGTTGATAGAAACATTCACATGTAACCCTACAAGTAGGGGTTCGAAAAAGTCTTCCTTGAGCTTGCCCAAATGCCCATGGCCAGGCTGGTATCCTGTGTCTTAAGCGCCTAAAAGAGTTTGTGTGAGAGTGCCTGTGCTCTGTCCCTTTAAGAGCTGCCAATAACATGGTGCTTATTTAATCTGGGAGGGGCTGAGTGTTTCTATGCTCGAGTCCCACCTGGGCTGCCAGATAATCACCTATTCTGCCATCGCTATTTGCACAGAGTGAGCTCTGTTAGAAGCTGTACTTATTTGCTGATTATCTATCAGATTAGTAATGTTATGGAAGTTTGTCTAACCTGCCTTTTTGCAACACAGACATTTTCAATATTGCACCACCATCTTGGTGTTGGACTGCTACTGTGGACCAATCAGTACCTTTGGGGACCCTAAAATGGCATCTGTCCCCAGGGGTCTTGTGGGAGCAAAATTCTGTAGGAATTGTAGTTTTGAGACTTTGGTGCCCAAATGGACCTGGAGGGAGCCCTTGTATTGACTGGACAGATAGATCAGCCAACTGAACCTTTGGGATCCTGGGAAGTCCCAGGCTGCTTGCAGCAGAGAGTCAGTCTGAGTTGGGGACTGAAAGAGTGAACAGCTCGAAAGGTTCTAGCAGCAGCTGCTGTGTAGTTCATGTGGAGAACTGTGGAAGGGCCGAGTCTTGGTCTCCTCTCTGTCCCTTGGGAAGGAGCTCTCTGAAGAATCAGACGACTTCCAAAGTTTGTGAGAGATTTAAGCCACTGACTTGGTGACCAGGCTTGAAACCTGAAGAAGACCAAGATTTGCTGAACACGACGCCTGGTCAGACCTGCATTTACCGCTGAACTCCCGGGTTTGTGCAGAGACTCTATGATTGCGACTGGACTGTCATCCGCCTTGTATAGTGGTGTCTACTTTACTATAAATGTGCTGTGTGCTGCTAGTGGGTCATGATTTGGTTCCCCACTGTGTGTTTAACTGTGCCCTGCTTGCTGGAGGCTGCATCCAGCTTTCTCGGACTCATATCCGAACTGTCCCTTGGTCTGGGCTTTGTCACACTGGCCCAGCCAGACTACTCACGCCACAGAAAACCATCAACAAGAGACCTGCCTGAGGATCAGCCCCTGCAAAACGCCTTGAACAGGAACAACGCCTCTGTGATTTGTGTGGGCCCTGCTTCTCCTGGCACTCCAGCTCATCAACCTGCAGTTTCATTTCGTCCCTCCTCTGTCCTGTATTGGGTATCTTGAGTAAACACCAGGGTAGTTCCTGCAACATCAGCTAAATCAGAAAGTGTTGCCATCTGATTCACTTGTTGTTTCTTGTCACAAACTGAGCCATCTGGCTCTTGATTACAAATTTGTGTGGTTGTGTATGTTGCTTTCTTCCATCACAGGGCCCCAACCACAGTGACGCCGGCTACCCCGGCAACATTCCAGGCTAGTCCACCTTTACTCCCACCTGGGTACCCAGAGTGTGTTACTGTGCAGGGACTCTGAAGTGCATGTTGACTTCCTGATTGATTTAGCTTTAAGCCAATCAACCTCATTATGCCCTCCTTGTTCAAGTCCCCTAAATAAATCACATATCACTAACTGAATAGGGCCCACTGTTTGTAGACATATTAATGTTTAAAATAAGAAAGTGTTACACATTCTGGCCCTGTGCTATGATTTTAAATGCTGAGAGGTACTATAACTGTGCTGCCCCGCCCCTCAGCAGAACAGAAAACTGCCACACAAAATCAGAAAAGCTCAACGTACATGTAGTCCCTGATCACTTAGTTTTTTTCGTGTTTTTAATCCCACCCCTGACATTAAGTGGGCTCCGAGCACAGTTAACCCTCCCCCACTCAGGCTAATCTCGTTTCTCAAGTCCGATCAGGGTTTGAGCACGCTTATAAAATTCCGATTTACACGCGTGCTAGTGCGAGCGCGATCTGTGTTAGTAGTTACTTGAAACGGTTCAAGCGCCGGAACCGTTTCAAATGCCCTAGTGAGAACAGTGACATTGATAAAGAGTTTCCTCACAGCCCGCTTGCCAAACTCACACCGACACCCATTCTTAAACTCCACCCCAGCTTGACTCAGACGCTCAGAGACGATTTGTTTCACCGGCAAGCAGGCAGCTCAGCGCGGCCATCTCTCGTCTCTAGTGCAATTCAAGTAAAGGTAAGGCGACTTCTTCACCTAACAGCTAAGCTGTTGCTGTCGTTTCGAACTGTCACTCTGGCTGCTACTGGCGCTCTGCATGCCGCAACAAGGGATGCCCGAGTGTGCACTGTATGCACGCACGCCGCATCCAAGGTGAAAAGGGATCCGCGTGGCCTTGCCGTGTCACTGTAGTCGGTTTCAGGAATCCGAATTCCACTTGGAACGCAGAGTTCGCATTGTAGCCCGGTAGAGGGGCTTTCGGTGTATTGGGATTGAACCCTCTCATCTTGCCAGGTTATGTGACTTGACTGTAGGGCAGTACAATACCGGATCATATATATGAAGGTGCAGACCTGCTCTCCTTGTCGCAGAAATAGTTCTCGTTCTCCTTTTCAAGGTCACCTCCTTTGCAGTTAATAATGTTTATTGCTGGGGAAAAATGGGGTGGGGCGTCACTCTTTCTGTTTGCTTGTATATCCTCAGGCTTGACACCGATTGACTTTCCGCTTGTCCTCAAGTACGGTTTCCAGCCATCTAGAGGCAGTGACCTCTTATTTAGGTATGAGCTCTGCGACAAATCAGAGCTACATATTTTAGTCGTTGTCGAGCATACGCGGAAGTGCTTCCTAGTTCTTTAGGAAACAGAATTTTAGTTATCTAAAATGTGGTTGCCAGGAAAGTCACATTGGACTTTTGAGATGCGTTTAGGACAAGGGTCAGGGAGAGCTACACAAACTGACAATTCGCACTAATATCAGCAAAGCCTCCCACAAGGTGCAATACATATATCTGTCGACTTTTGTCACTGAAATGAGGGACACATTTTCGGCTACAAAATGTAAGCTCACTCACAGCACTGACGATATGAGTACTTTTTTTGTTGTCCAGAACTTAGCATTTTGGGGTACCAAAGCAAAATTAAACAGTTCTGCATTAGTTACTGTTTTTGTTTCTTTTTCTCTGTGGGCAGCATTTTGCATTGTGGGACAGATATGTGACCAAGCTCTAATGAGCGATAAAATGAAGGACAACTGAGAGGGTTGGTGCAGTATGGTATAGCATAATGATAAAGGAGAAATTCACTAAACCTGCAAGCTTGTGTTTTTCCAGTACTGGTTCAAATGTGTAGCTAATTCATACTGTATAATGTAACGGAGACAGTCAACCTGTGTTTTCTGCAGTCTAACAACCTGATAATCCCATCAATATGACGTCAGCATGCTGTAAACCTTGCATTGGGACCTCATATCGATGGGATTACAGAATAGAACACTACATGTGGTGACCGTTCCAAACATGGAACGCTAATCTGTTAGCATTCAAAAAATCAGCAGCCCCACTCATTCAGTCCCTGAACTGCCGCATACACATCACAATGGATAGTAGTAAAGTCCCCCACAGTCAGACAGACAGGCTTTCTCACTTGATTCCCCAAAGGCCTACCTAAATGTTTGTGCTGCCCCACAAGGTCCACGTCTGTTGAACCCTCCACAGCAAGGGTGAAGTCGCGATGACTACGTCGCCAGACAGCCACATGACGCAAATGGGCCAACCGCAAATGTGCTGGATGCAGCTCAGACTCATGTTAACCCTTTAGCAGTGTAATTAGTAATTTTAAATAAAACAAATGTCACGCTTTCATCCATTGACATGACTATTGTTGAGAGACCATGAAATAAACAGCATGGTAAATTTTAGCGTTTTCAGTCTGAATGCTGTGACTTATTTCTGGGTATTTTTTAAAAGATGCACACTCCATACACTATAAAGAATACCTAAGAAGTGATTGTTAACGACGGAGGTAATCCTCTTGGGTTGCCAGGACAACTGCAAACCTCTCAAGCTGCATCTCGCGAGGTTTACTTAGTTCTCCTGGCAACCGCTTCAGGGTGATTACAGCTGTACAATAACACTAATTTGCATTATCCTCTATAATACACAACAAGGCGCAATATATAACGTGTATGGCCTCCCTTACCCAACAAGGCAGTTCTTCACCGAGTGTTTTAGTGACGACTAATGCCCTTGAGAGCGTAAGCCTAGAGGTCCCTTGCTCTGCCGTCAGAGAAAACGCAGGGGAAGAGTGCTTGGGGAGTCCGTGCACTGTTTCTATATAGTGTATGGTGCCCCAAAACAGGATCCCTTACATTTTCCAAGCAGTGTCTGCTGCCAGAGACCTGCACTGCTCTTCTCTTCACCCGCTGGCCATCTTGTGCACCGTACTCTCCAACTGCCCCTGTCCTATGAATGGGACTGGAGTGGGCTGTTGCATTGTGACATCCTCACTAACACAGAGCGAAAAGTCATTCTCCATTAGTAAGGGCGTCGCTACTGAAGCAGAATGACTTTTTGTGGTTCATGGATTTCCATATACAACCACATTCCACCGCACATAATTAGAGAATAATGATTGTGCTGGTGTGTGTTATGATTTTTCACTCACCCGAGGTGTGTGATAATCCATAAGCCCCAGAGCAAAGCTCAAGGAGTCTGAGATTCACACACTGAGTGTGTGTGAAAATCCTCCCAACACACCAGCATAGGCATTATTTTTTTCATAATAACCGTGCAAGGTTTCAACAGAAAACTGTGGCTGTATTTATGTGAGGGAGCATGCATCTCTGAGCAGCTGCTGTACACTCACAAATATAGTGAAGTGAGAGCGTGAGGAAGAAAACACTGTAATAGCCACTATCAAGTTATTACAGAATTCAGCAGGTTCTTACAGTGTTTTATGAGGACTGTAAATCCAGGCATTATAGTGGGTCACCAGTTACCATCATAGGATATCAGCACGCTTAAGGTGCTGGTGAAGCAGAGTGCCTTAGGCACCTGAAAAGCACACCCTTGAGTGTATTATAGTGATTATGAACCAGATCCATTTGTGTGTTAATTATTATAATAATAACAAAGCATTTGTCAATGCCAAGTGGTGCTTACTGTCATTAGCAGTGGAACTGCAGGAGTTAGACAGATGCAGTATTGTAATGGCAGTGAAGTATTGAACTGATGCCAACTCCACCCCCACCCTGCAGAGATGGACATTGGAGATGGAGATTGGGGTGTGCCTTTGGGTCATCGCCCAACTGTCATGACATTTCACCTCACCCCTACCTTGCAAACACTTACAAGTGTCGAGGTGTGCTTTGAAGTGTTCAGACTTTACACTCCCCTCATTCCATAGGGAAATACACTGAACTGGGTGCCGTATAAGAGAATGGGGTGAACTCTGGGGCCAAGCGCACCTCGATGCCTGCCGGGTGGAGGTGGAATGGCATAGAGTATTGCTGTCGACAATCCCAAGTCACACCTCTGACGCCTGTCAGTCCTTACAGGGTATGGCATTATGGTCCAAAACCCTAACCCCTTGGGTGTTTCTTGGTATTTTACTCCAAATTTTCAACATGGGCTTTTTGTGATCCCACCGCATGAACAGTGACACTATCAGTTCATTAGTCGAAAGGTGATTTTGCACAGTGACTATGCCATTTGGCATACAGGTGCGAAAACACATTTCGAACAGGATGTGAAAAATGACAGCTGTACTGTTCATGAGGAGGTGTAAAAATGGCAATGTTGAAAATCTGGAGTGAAATGTAAAAACTAGTGAAGTCGCTGAGTGTGCGAGAAACCGCGCAACGACACCAGTAATGTAATTAGTTTGGGATTTTTACAGCAGATTTTCAACATAGGCATTTTGAGACCTCGCGTCATGAACAGTGTCACTGATTTTCTTAATCTGTCCCAAACACTGATTTCCCACAGCGACTGTGGTATTCTGCACCGAAGCGAAAACACATTTCGACCAGGGTGTGAAAAATGACAGCTGTACTTTTCATAAGGAGGTGTGGAAAAATGCCAATGTTGAAAATCTAGACTACAAAGATTAAGAGTTTGTGAACTTACGAGGTGCTTGGAAATTGCACAGTGCATGCTTGTAACACAGTCATTTATGGACTTTTGTCACAAATTTTCAACATAGCCAGTTTAAGACCTCTGCTCATGAACAGTCACTGTGACATTTTTAATCTGTCCTGAACATTGATTTTGCACACCGACCGTGCCATTGTGAGCTTTGATACGAAAACACATTTCAGTCAAATGTGAAAAATGACAGCTGTACTGTTCATAAGAAGGCATGGTAAAATGGCAGTGCTGAAAATCTGGAGTGTAAATATTAGAAAATGCTCTAAATTCTGACGTGCGTAGGAACTACGTAGTGCGCTCGTAAAGTCATTTTGGGAATTTTTCGCAATTTTCAACATAGGTTTTTGAGGGCTACTTCATGAACTGCGCATATTCGTTAATCGGTCCCGAAGGTGGTTCCCAGCAGTGACCGCAAAATCACCTCTTCGGGACCGAATAACAAAATGGCAGTGACTGAGTTCATGAGGTGGGGCCAAGAACCCATGTTGAAAATTTCAGAAAAATTCCAAAAATGGCGTAGATATGTACCAAAGTTGGAAAAAATACATTTATGCCATTATACAGTTTACCAGCATTTCTTCAGTTCTGCGATCGGCTTTGAAGAGTGCAGACGTGTTCCCGTTCACGAAGATTGTCGTGCTGGGCTCGGAGGTAAGTATGGGGTGAGGTGGGGCACGAGAGAGTGAGCACGGGTTGGTGAAGGAGGGCAAGAGAATCAATGAGGGACCTTCTTTTTTTTTTTTTTTCTTCTTCTTCTAGGTCTTTTTAAAGAGCGACAGGGGACTTTTGCCACGCTGGGGTGGGCTCCCAGCGTGGCACCAGAGCAGTTTGTTTGGGGGGCAGTGGAGCTGACGAGTTGAGCACCCATTGGCCAAGAGACTTTTGCCCCACTGGGGTGGGCTTCCAGCGTGGCAGATGGAAGTTTGGGGGAAGTGGAGCCGACGGGAGAATGGGCACCCCGTTGGCCATACAATGTGCTGGGGGACACATGAGCCATGGTGGTCATTACGCCCGGCAGGGATTGGGCACCCTGTCGGCTTTTTTTTAATTATTTATTGAAATGTTTGACTAGGAAGGCACACTGAACTGGCGGGCGCGGCTCTCCTTCGACTTCCTGGGGACTGTGAGAGGCAGATGAAGAAGCCGTCTCCATGGGGACACAATGCAATCAGCTGTTTTGGTAGCTTGTAATGCACCAAAACAGCTGATTGCATGGTGACGCGGCTCAATTTCTTGATGCATTGTGGTATGCTTCCTAACTGCTGACGCAGTGTGTTTTGCACATGCGCAAGAAACACAAAAGGTGTGGGGACTTTTAAAATACAAAAAAATGTAATTTCATGGTTGGCCAGTAGGTGGCGCTTGTTACAGGAGCTGGCAAAGGTACTTGAGACAAGTACTAGGGCTGTGCATAGCCCAAATATTATTTCCGGAGTACTTAATAATGCACTATTTGTATGTCGGATACCGAATAATGAATAGTTCACTATCTGGTCTGGTATTTGGGGAAACTATTTTTTAAAAGACCGGAACAGGCCCCTCCCTCCTATCCCTACCTATGTAAGTAGTAAAAACACGCCAGCCTCCACCCTCTATCAAAAAGCATACCTGCCAGCACCCAAAAAATTTTTTTTTTTTTTTATATTAAATGCCCCAATAAAATATTAAAGACCTGCGGTTAACTAGCTCTACCGCCTGCTTCCACAGTCATTTCTTCTTCCCCCGACTGCCAACACCGACTTGGCACCCACCAGTCAAGCATCCAGCAGTAATACAAGTGAAGCTCAGAAGGTACCATGGCACAACCCCTCCCTCCTCCAGGCCGGCTACCTTGTCATGAATGAGGCACTACTGCGCTTGAGTTGCTATAGAGAAACCAGCTGATCACGTGATCAGCTGGTTTTACTATAGCAACTGGAGCGCTTATTCATTACAGGTAGCCGGGAGGAGGGAGGGTTGTGTTGGTGGGCACCTCTGAGTTCAATTACTTGGATTACCTGAATGCTTGACTGATGGGTGCCAGGGTCGGGTGCTCTGGGTGGGTGGGGGTTCATATCAGCTGGTGTTTTGTATAGCAACTCAAGCGCACAAGCCGCCTTCATTCATTACCAGGTAGCTGGACGTGGAGGAGGGAGGATTGTGCTGGCGGCACCTTCTGGGCTTCAGTTTGAGTACTGCCTGGATGCTTGACTGGGTGGGTGCCATGGTTGGGTGCTGTGGGTTGGGGGAGGTAGTTCATGATGCTGTCAAAGCTCAGAACTTTAAGATTGAACATAGAAGCAGGCGGGTAGAGCCGGTCACCTGCAATTTTATTAATATTTTATGGGGCATTTAATATGAAGGAAAAAAAACTTTTGGGTGCTGGGGAGGTATGCTTTTGACAGAGGGTGGAGGGCTGTTTTATTTTTTTTCCCACTGATTACATGGCTGGGAGAGGAGAAATGAGGCTAGTTCTTATTCATTATGTTAATGACCGAATACGAATATTTGGCAGCCTAATACCGAATATTTGGAAAAAGGTATTCGCACAGCCTCCAGTACTATGAAATAAATAAATTAAAAAAACTGTTAGCAGGAGCTTTTTTCAATCGTACTTTTATGGTTCAGTGTATACGAGATAGATAATGCTGCCATCCAGTGAGTTTTCAGGATTTCTCCTGTCCAGTTCATAATCTGTATTACGATGCACTGTATGCTGTAGAACTGTTTAGTCTTTCACAAGTAATATTTAGCGCATGCGCTAATCGGCTTCAATTGCACAAATTTTATTTCATGATTTGCAGTTGGCTCCAATGTTATGCCCATTCAAAATATGTAAATTAGCGCCATTTTATTTTAGCAAGTATCGCGATATGCAAATATAGCTATAATTGTTTTACATCAGTTATAAGTCTTAATTATTCATGGTCTGATGTAGCTTGCTGATTGGCTGCTGTGCCGGTCTGAAATCTCTTAGAAGCGACCAGCATGGCAGCTGCTCAGCTGTTCCTGCTACAGCAGCGCACAAAAAATTAAAAAATAAAATCATTATTGTGATTAGACTTATAATCACAATAATGATCGTAAACCAGTCATTTCCCTAGAGATTTACGACCGGCTGGGTGGCAGCCTCACCCCCCCCCAGCGGTCGTAAATCTCTAGGAAATGACCGCTCTTCAGTTATTATTGCTTAAATATAACTTGTTCTTCAGTATATTTTCAGTACTGCTGTTACCGTAACCATTTTCTGTATGTCATCCTGTATAATCGCTTGGTACCTCCTCGTCATGAGTTTCTGATTGTATTTTTCCTGGTGCGTACCTGAATATAGGCATTTTGTATATTAGTGCACCTACCCAGTAAACAGAAACAAACTAAATATTCTTTTATTGTTGCATTTGTACTAGCCTTGTAGTAAATTCAGTGGGTGTTTCTTATTTGCACTTTGGTGGCAAATTTTATTTTAGAACGGTCATGTAGTTTTTATCTTTTTTTTTGTTTGTTTGTGTTTTTAGCACTTCCATTGCCACAATTCATTGAGAACTCTATGGTTCAGGGGTAAACTGCATCACACAGTTATAAAATGGCACCAGCGGTTTTCTAACCTCGCTGCTCCACGCGGATGCGCTGCTAACACTGCAAGATGATGGTGCCCTTGTGTATGGGATTATTGTCCATAACCTCCCATGCCTCTTTATTTTCACAAATGTTGCCTTGGTATTTAGGCACCATTTGGAAAGTTAAACAGGGCAGGAAGATCTGGAGATAATCTCCATACATAACGACACTATAGAGGAAGGGAAAAGGCACGTCGTTATCTTGCGAAATATCAGCGCCGCCTCGGGTGAGCAGCGCGATGTTAGAAAATGCTGGCTAATGGGAGCTTGTTACGCTTTTTTCGAGTGTTCAGGTAAATTAATACGCTGGTGTATGTTGTGACTGCAGGGGGATCTGGCTACTGAAGCCCCGATCGGGTGCAATGGTTGGGCTTCAAGACTGCCAGTAGGTTTCCTTTAAGGTAAGGTGGCTGTCTGACTTCACAGGTGCAGGGCACTGTGGATAAAGGCCGAGGTATTTGTCACTGCCCAGTGTGCTTACAACCGAGGACCAACCAGCAAACTGTTTAACATCGCTATTATAGCTAGGGCCTCAGATTTCTGTGGATAGATCTGGAACAGCAGTAGCGGCAGCAAATGTGACAGGCTATTTAGCTTACATACAGTATGTATAGTTGGAAACAGTCCAGAATGGACTTTGAGACCATCATGTCCACCTGCTTCATAAGCAGTTAAGAATAATTACTGTGCAAATACGTACTGATTACCTACCCCTTACTGCCTAGGGTGTCCATTGATTCTCTTGATCAGCAGAAATTTGTCGGAGCATACCTTGAAGGCATGTCCACGTTTTATGGTGATAGGTTGTTTCATTGGTTCTTCACTCTCTGGGAGAAATAGTGCTTTCTAACATTACTCCTGAACTTACCACCTCTAAGCTTCAGAACATGTCCCAGTGTCCTGCTGTGGAACACAAGATCAAACATCTGTCTGTTAAAGCTTACCTATATCCCGCGGTGTATGCTGAAAACTGTGCTCATGTTCCTGCAGCCTCCTTTATCCAATGTGAACTTAAGGGCTCCTAATAACTTTTGTCATCATAGGCACAGACATAGACAGTGATGGCAGAAAAAGATAAAGTCCGTCTGGTCTGCTCAGGTTGGGAGGACATCTCATGCTGCGCAGAAGACTAGCGCCACCCTTCACTCTGTGACTTCCGTCCCAAGAGCAGAATCCATGAAGAAGTCTTTTTAGTACCAGTCCTTCCTACCCTTGATAAATTTAATGGCCCTTCATTGTACCCTCTCGACTGACTTGTCCTTTTGTAGTGTGAGTCATGAACTGCGTGCATTACTTCCAGGTGGGGCCTGAATTAGGGCCTTGTAAGGAAGGACTGGTACTAAAGAAAAGACTTCTTCATCGGGTTCAGTTTTCCAGTCCTCAGGGAGTCCACTGCCCTGGACAGTTCAGTGGCATCAGCAAACTTAAAGCAGCCTGTTTGAGACCTCTGCCTCCAGATCATTGAAGAAAATGTTGGAACAGCAGTGGTGCGGCACAAATCCATGGCGGTCACCACTGAGTGTATCTCTCCACTTGGAGTGGTACCTCTTCATCACGGCCTCTTTCTTCCTGCCTCCAGGCCAGTTAGTAGTCCACCTTGTATGTGCCTCATGTATACCACACGGGTGTACTTTACAGTATTTGGCTGTAGCAGGGTTTGAACCTTTGACCTCCGAGTCCTAGACCCTAAGCCGTTGTTCTAACTATTTGAGTAGACCACACTGCCTCTGCTCATAAAGCTGTGCTGAGAGGGGCAGGAACCTGGGGCTCGGCGCAAGTGCTCCATTCTAGCCTTGCAATTGGCTTCCAGGAGCTTGCCCACAATTGACATCAGGACTGTCGTGGCATGGGTCAGATCTTAACCTCTTTCTTGAAGGTTGGGACCACATGGACCACTTTCCAGTCCTCCAGCACTATGTTTGTCCTTAACAGACTCCTGAAAGATTAATACAAGTGGCCTGCCAGTTGCTCCCTAAGTTTCACTACGATCCTAGGGTGCATCTCATTTGCCCTTTGAATTTATCAAGCTAGATCTATAATAAGATGCATTTGAAAATCAACAAAGACAAAGGCCTGGCATTTCAAAGGCTGAATACAACACATGTGACAGTTGTACTGCCACAAGCTACACCCATGTAAGTGCACCAGAATGATTGCGTGTGACTTATAAACATTCTGTTGCATTTATGACACTTCACAGTGAAAACACATCGTCAAATATTTGGAATGTCATATTCAGTGCGCAACTTGTGGCACTTATGAGAAAAGATGGACCATGTTTTGGTGATCTAGCAGTCTTGCCACAAGAGTCACAGGTGTGGAAGATTTGTGCTGCAGCTGGCTGAAAATCCATCCGAGGCATTTTAAAGTTGAAAATTAAACTGGTTTTGGATGGTCCAAATGCCAGATTTAGGATTTAATGATGTAATTTGGGTGGCTGCTGAAAGAAGTGCCAAAATATGGGTTGCGCTAATTCTAGAGCACCTGAATATTCTAAAGGGTTGATTCTATATATGAACATACATATGACTGTGCCAGAAGATAAAGGCCTTATGGTCATTTTAGTCTGTTCAGTATACAGTTCCCAGTGTCTTTACAGAGGGATTGCCCCCATCCCCTTGACCACTGTCAAATACCCTCCTCCCTTCTACCTGTAACTTTCCCCTCACCCTGTCCCAACCTCTCTTGAAACTGTGCCTTTTTTAGGGTTACCACCTCCTCTGGTAACTCATTCACCGTATTAACACTCTCTCGGTAAAAAGTGCCTCCTCATCTTCCCCTCAGACCTTCCCCCATACACCAGCTTTGGGTTGTTCCCTCTAGTGGTCTTGTTTCCACTAAGGCTGAAGAGGCCCTCAGTGCACAGCCTGTTTATACCTTTAAGGTATTTGAAGGTCTCAATCGTGTCTCCTCTGTCCCATTTGTCCTTGAGCCCCAGTCTCTCCTCATAGGTGTTGTCTTCCTGGCCCTGAATCATTTTGGTTTGCCCTTCTGTGAACCATTTCCAGCAAATTGATATCTTCTTTAAAGAAGCTGTCCAAATACAGAGGCCCAACCCCAAAGGTCCCCCACTAGGGAAATGTATTGAAGTGAGCAGTGTGCCGCCACATGTTTAAACTAAATGGACCGTGCAGCATCCGCCATATTCCCAACTCCTGGACTTTTGAAAATAAAATGTTCCAGTGGTGGGGGGAGCATCTGATTTGCTTTGGCCACAGCTTTCCTGCAGTGTGCCAGATGTTTCAGGTCACTCTAGATAATTACACCCAGGTCCTTTTCTTCCTCTGACCTGGTTACCTGCACTCCTTGCAGAGGCAGTGTAGCGCAGTGGTTTAAGGCTCTGGGCTGCAAACCTGGAGACCTGGGTTTGAACTCCCACAGCCCCCACTTGCATACTGTGTGACCTTGAGCAAGTCACTTAACTTCCTTTGTGCTCCCAGGTCACACTCCTGTAAACCAGCTTTCAGCTTAGTGTCTCACTCCTAGTTAAAAAGAAAAAACTCCACCCAGCCATTATTTGGCACCTCATGCTTTGTGCCCCCACATGCATCCCTTTACATTTCTTAGCATTGAACCCAGTTGCCAAATACCAGACAACTTTCTAGCTTAGCCAGGTCTTCCTGAATTCTTGTCTCCTGTAGGAAATAAACATTCAAGCTGTATTCCAGTATATTTGGTTCAGTTGGTGCTCCGCTTTCAGTTTTCTGATGAATGGAATATAACTCAAAATGTAGTCTTCAAGCAGACATTTTTGTTAGTCCAAAGTATCTCGTTCTTTCCATCAACTGGACTGTTCCAGCCTCCACGTGTCCATAGAAGTAAATTATTAATCAGGCTGCAGAATTTTTCTTTTCTTTGTTTGCAGTTTAAACTTTTTGTTTTCCATCACATACTCTGCATATACATGTCACAAGGAAGTACTGTCAAAGAAATACAGTATGTTTCATCAGTAGAATTTCCTAAATACAGTGACTAGCCAGGGTAAATGCTTGAATTGCAAATATATATATATATATATTTTCATTTTCTATTATGCATCAAGCGTCTTTAGCATTAATAGGCAGGAAGTTATTATTACTACTCTGAACCAAAGAACTGCCCAGAACATGTAGGTGCATACCGCCAACTACTTGCATGGAAAACAACAAAAGCTGGGCATTTGTCAACCCTTCTCAAGTCTGCAGAAGAACTTCCTAGATGTAAAATACAAAGGATTCCAGAAGTCCATATAAATGCAAAGTCCAAATTTCACACCCTGTCAGTGTAAAGGGCATAGGTAGGAATCAACTATCTTAAGTATTTTTTCCCGTTCGTGTTAGAAGACTGTAAATAAGTTATTATAGTCATTGGGTCCCTAGTTTTATGTTTTCCTCTAACACTTGCGTAAGTCCTGGGTATTGGCCAGCTTTTAACTCATTTGTTCCCATAGACACCATATGGCGTTGAAACCATCCATTATTGGAATGGACCCAAATGGCCACCGGGAGCAAACTGGTATGACAGGGTTGGTAGCATCTTATTAGATTGGCACTCCTTATTACCACCTAGTTACTCTTCTCCTTTCTAGTACGATGCTATAAAATGATGTGCTGTGACTAAGATTATTTTGGGGTTTTTTGGTCAGGCTTTCCTGTTGTACAGTTTGCATTCCATGTATGGTCTGTTGTCTGTTACTGTTGCATTGCACGATACATACTCTGTTATTCTTGAAATGTTTCAATAAACAAATTAACTAAAAAATCCAGATTTATCAGGTGCATGTCTCAGTGGATATACACACAACAGGCCCTCGCCCTTTTTTTTGCCTTACAGGCTAAGTTTATTAACACCAGGGACATAAGCTCACGACAGTTATTTGTAAGGATGATACAGTAAGCATATACAGTGGTGTCAGTATAACTGGGGATATGCTAACGATATAAGTAAAGAAGTCCATATGTCCCAAAAGGTACCAATATACGGTCCTTAATACTGCACTAATGGTTCTCCTGGGCCAGATTCACAAAAACAACTCAGGATGCAAGTAGCACTTTTGTGTCTGGTGCAAATAGCTTAGGTCCTGAGTTGATCGATTATGTTGGGATTCAAAGGCAGCCTGTACTGAATCTTTATCGCGCCATAAACCACCCTTTGCCATGGCTGTAAGGGGGTTTATGGCAGCAGCTGCACCCTATTCAGGAAGGGTGTCGCCTGAGTCCCTAAATCGATTCAGAAGAACCCCAGTGTACTCCGCCAAAGAACACTTACACCTGTTATGAGGTGGCTTAAGTGGTCCTTGCCATCCACTGGAGGTTGCCAATGTGCGCCAGTGCTGCACATCTGCGGGGCCACCATGACTCTCCTCCCCCAGCCCCGGACCCTCTAGTGTACAGCACTGCCCCCATGCCCATAGTCACCACAGTAGCCAGCACAATGTCCAGTGTGGGCTGTTGCCTACCCCATCCCGAATTGCCAGGTGTGCAGCCTTCTGGGCTGCCTGAACACCACATCCCAGCCCCACAGATACCGTACACACTGGGCACCACATGGCCACGTACAACCCTGGTGATCCAGTGGCCCCCCACCCGACAATGCGGTCTCTCCCCCAAAATACCCCACCGACAACTAGCACAGCCCCACTCACTGTCACGGCCAGCCACCGCTGAGCTATATTGGGAGCATATATGTATACATATGCGCCGCTGAATGAAAGCTGTTGTCATTCACTGAGCACATATATGTACAATATGAGCGAGGCTGTGCCAACTCGCTGGTAAGGGTATTGGGGTAGCAGTGGAGCTCACTTGTCGGGGTGGGGGGCCAGTAGACTACCAAGGAGTATGTGGGAGTGGACAGGGGGGCTATGCATATTTAGGGGGATTGAGCTGGGGTCCACACTGACGGGGATCAAGGGAATGGGTAGCACCGCAGCTCCGCTTCTGTGGGCGATTCTGCCGTACACCCTGCTCCATGAGGCTTGTGGCATACATGGTGCTGTGCCCTACCTTGCACAGATGCCACAGGATGCAGGCTCCTGGCCCTGTTTGTTTCTGCATCGGATGCAGGGGCATTGCCGTCAAGCTGCCATTGTCACAGCTTGTGGCAACCCTTTGTGAATCCGGCCCCATCTTTAACCAAGAATAAAAAGTTCAAGTATCATTGTCTGAGGTATACTAACCACCATTCCATTCGAGGTCTTTGTTTTTATGTCTGACATTCCAAATATACACTGTCTGATCTGAGTAGCAGGGTCCATAATGGAATATTTTAAGCACATGGTGAGAGATCACTATCCATACATAAATTAGCACTGGAACTGAACACTGATACCAATTAAAAGATAATGGCACAGTTCAAGAAATTTGAGTAAAAAATCAAGCATGTGCCTATAGTGGCGACAATTAACAATAACTAAAGCATTGGCCAATGCCAAATGTTCGCCGCTGGTATTGGCTGTTGTACCGGTCTTGCTTGTACACATTTTACTATATATATGTACCAGGATAGAGCAGATGAGCTGGAATGTCTCATTTTCAGTGGTGTCCTGCTTTGACACATTGTTGGACTGTAATTACCAAGGATAGGGCAGCTGAGGCAATATCTGCTTTTAAGTGGGCTCCCATTTTGACCCCAAATGTCAACTGTCTTTTTATGACCTGACATTATGATCAAGACAGGTGGACCTTTTTAAAATCTCATCTGAAGAGCGATTTCGCTGGTGACTATGGAAACGAGTTTCAGAGGAGATTTGAAAAATGACATCTGCCACGCTCAGGAGGAGAGGTAACACAGGGATATGTTGAACATTAGGGCCACAATCTGCACAATAATAAAATTATGAGTAAATGTTGGAACAGTTTGTTTCCTCATAACTTAGTTGGTGTTTCACATTTTACCCCAAATTTTCAACATAATCTTTTATGACACTCCTGAGCATGACAGTTGTCATACCACTGCTTCTGAGCATGACAGGTGTCATTTTTAAAACAATGGCTGAAACGTCATTTTGTGCCACAAGTGTGAAAACACATTTTGGGGTAGGATTTGAGAAATGTCAGCTGTCTCTATCTGCGTGAGGTGGTGTGGAAAAATGGCCAAGTTAAATATTAGGAGTCAAAATATTGACAGTTTCAAAGTTATGAGCCTGCGTTCGCAAATTTCAGCGTAGGCTCAACTTTTTTTAAATATATTTTTTCCCCACATTTCCAACATATCCATCTTTGGCCCACCTCATGAACAAGGGTGAAGATTTTCAACTCCAGCCTGAAAGGTGATTTTTTTTTTTTTTTTTTTTTTGCACGCGGCGTAAAATCCTTTTGAGACAGATTTGCCTAATTTCACTGCTATTATTCATGCGGTGGGGTCCCAAAACATGTATGTTGAAAATTTGGGACAAAAATACTCAAAATTGCCAAGTTATATGACATCATTCAGAATCCCATTGAAAATACATTGAACTGCATACCTGATTTCCTCAGTTTGCAGTCCAGCATTGAAGAGTAAAGACATGTCTGTGGTCCAGGGAGGATTATGGTGTTGGACGTCCGTGGGTAAATAAGGGCTTGGGGATGCTGGTGGGAGGGTCGGAGTGGGGGAGGACAATAAGGGCGGGGCAGCGACAGACATCGATGGGCGATTTTTTTGTTACAAGGTGTGTTCAACCTCAACAGGCTGAACATGACAGATCACCTATGCTTGCTGGGTGGCGTAGATCAAAGGAAAGAGACAACCTATGATTGGGTCAGCTCTCTTCTTTGAAATACATAAAGTTTCCACCCAGTAAGCCAGAATAGTGTCATGATCAGCCTGGCTGATGATTAGTGTGACACTGATGAGACCCTTACAGACCACTCTGCATTGGGCTCACAGTGTGTCACCCCTCAAAAGGCATTCTCTAACAAAATGTGCACGGCACATGCACGCATAGGTAAACATAATGGATAGAAACCCTTCGTGTGCTCTATATGTTAAGCTAGGTATAAGTTTTGAAGAATAAAAAGCTCTCAACCCACTATCTTCAGTGTGTTTTTTTTTAAAAAAAAAAAAATCTTTAAATTTCACTCTTATTCTTTTTTTATTTTCAAGCTGCTACGAGAACGAAATTTCTCTGGTTAACGTTTCAGAACTTTCTAGGATAATATAACACACAAATATAGTTCACATATTACATATCCATCATGTGATTCATTGTTTTAAAAATATGCAAATTCTCGGCTAATTCTGATAAATTCAGGATGCAGGGGAACATACCTGCTTCAGCTAATCCTTTACAACACGTGTTGTACCCTCTCAAAACAATTCAAAATATCCTGGTTTAGGTATGGATCTGAAAAATAGGAAACGGATGGGGTGGGAGGACATTTGAAATTTGTCAGTTACATACTTTAGAATTTTTTTTATTAAGTTCTCCCTATGTTTATTTAAATTATTTTTATACTCCTATTGTTTTCCTCCTGGCTACAAAGTCCACCTGATACACTCTCAGGTGTTGTTCTGCAAGATATAAAATAGCACTTTTTCATTAGTTTCTTTGTAGGTACTCATTTGGCTTAATATTAAGAATAAACTATGCTTTTCCTGGATGCGTTTTGTTTCTCACTCACCCCAGCCTGGGATAAATATGTTTCTGTCCTCTTCTTACTGTAAGTGTATTCCCGGGTGTTGCTTTTCACGGTAGGGACTGTTTTACATTTCTGCAGTTCCAGCCGCCATTGCCTAAGATGCCTTTGTCTTCATCTATTCTGTTTGGCTGTGCAGGTGGAGGGGGGCCAAACTGCAGGCTATCACGCTGTGGTATCAGCGTGATGACATCACTTAGTGACACTGTCCAGCGGCTTGGTCACTAAGGAAACACATTATCTCCATGCTGGAGTTCATTCCCAAAGGCACAATGTGGGTCCCCCATCATCTTATGTTTACCCTAATGAAGTTTTATTTGTTGTATTTTTTTTAAAGCAATGAATCGCATGATAGATATGTAATGCGTGAATTACATTTTTTTGTTATATTAGCAGGTTGAGGCCTTCCTATTCTTCAAAACTTGTTCTGTAACCATTTTTTGAAAGACACCCCCGGAATATCAAGTTGTGATCATTTTAACAGTAGACTCTCTAAAGAGCCAGAAAGTAACAGAAGTGAACCCTTGGAGACAGCACTCTGGAAAACAGAGCTATCAGGTATGTCATAGGGCAGTTACTGTTTGAAATATCATTTAAGATGGTTATTTATTGTCTGTGTTCCATACCAGCTATGGTGATTTATAAGCCCTGTGAAGAAATTCCAGTCAAGGTTATCCGTTGTGTGGAAAACAAAAAAAAAACAAACAAAAAAAAAAAAATGACCACACTCACACCATTGAAGGTCACAAACTTCTTTAAATGCAGCACGAATGATTAAACACCACTCTGGTTCCTCCACCACCATCTTAACATTTCACAGGAATGCTTTGTTGACGTCATCCTCAAGTCTCTCGACAAAGTATTCTTCAGAAACATTGAAGTCTAACCTTCAGTGGTGTGAGCGTAGGTCATTTTTTGTTTTCCAGTTTACTCACTTGACCTTTGAACTGTTTGGTTTTGTGCTGCATATTTATTTTTCTTTTTTTTTTTTATACTTGTTATCCATTGTGTATTATCAATGTGTATTTTTGGATTACAACAATTGATCCAGTCCTGCTATGCCTTCCTTGCTTTCTCTAAAATTAAAGAAAGGGAGCCTCTAATGTTATGTCTCTTTTTAAGATGTAGTAAAGTTGTGATGACCTCCATTGAATGGATGGTGCTTGTTAGTTTATGCCACTGACTGCTGGGGGGGGGAGATGGCCAGCATTGGGTAATGGCTTTGGCTGAAGCTGCTGTCAGGGTTAAGAATAAGTAATAATAACCCACAACAGGGTGTGTGGGTGTATAGCATTTAATGCACACCTCTGGTGTGTTGTGAAACCTTTTATCCCATCTCTGTGCTTTTCTAGGATGCAAGTCCAGTATTAGGTGAGTCATTGTAGGAGGTCTGATAAATCCAGTACGGACTGTAGCTGAAACATGAGCCTCTATGACTAAAATATATGCGATATCGGACAGCTCGAACTAGGAAAAAGTGTGTGTGCCTGCCTTCCTTACACTGTTCTCTAGCATAGATTAGTATTAATGGCACATACGTGACATGAAATTCAGGGGTTCTAAAAAGCGAGCCAACACCTTCTACCTGACTTGTCTGCACCAACCAGACACTGTAGTTCGGGTGGATGCCTCGCTAAATACTAGACCATTGCCAGTGTTCCCATTCATTATTTTTGCGTGGGCCACCACCCTATATTTTTACCACCACCCTATATTTTTATCCATTACTGATTGTTTGTTATAAAATCCTCCAAAATTGGCTTTTATTCACATCCTTTATTGCACTACTACCCTGTTCTGATACCAGTCCACTATATTTTACTTAAAATCCACTTATGCACATGTACAGTGCATATAGGCGGTCCAGAAAAATAATGCACCTTTGACTCGATCATCACTGCCACCACTCCTATATTTTCAGACAGTGGGAACCCTGATTGCTTTGGATGGGCTGCAAGGCTGCTTCAGTAGCCCATTTCTCTTGTATTTGAAGCACTCCTTCTTCCCCTTTACCATCTCGTAATATTTTATTTGCTTTAGAAATAAAAGATTTAGAACTGCATGTTTTGTACATCAAAAATGTGATTCTTGGTCATGTAGGGAGGGTGTTACTCTTCAACTCCCAGAAACTCTGTTTTGTGCCCTCTTAGTGCTTTCATCCGACACTTTATCAAGAGTTGTGAGAAGCCTAATAAATTTTGGAATTGTTTGCATCTATATGGACTGCTGGAATCCTTTGTATTTTTGTCTGGAAATTCTGTTGCAGGTTTGATAGGGTTGGTGAGTGCCCTGCTTTTGTCATTTGCCATTAAATTATTATTGTATGACTTACACGTCTGGCACATGGACATGTATACAGCAATAAAGCACTACATAAAACGTGCATGTATCTATCTTAGAACAAAAAGTGCAAAATAATTAAAAATAAAACAGGATGCCAGACTACCATATATAAAGTATGGGTGAGCACACACAATAAGGCGTGTTTCCATTGAGTGGCTGAGATGGCATTATAGGGATGTCGAGAGTGAAGCTCTCGAGACGTCCCGTGTCATCTCATCTAGGCTTTTGATTTCGGATTTTACATTTGGAATCCTCAGATTCTAATTTTTTTTTTTTTTTTGGAATTTGGACTTTCTATATTCAGGGCTAAAAATCTGAATTCCAAAAGCTCTTTCTCCCTCCCATTACCTCAAGAAAGCTGGTATCCAACTTGTGGAGGAGGTATGGATCGTGCAGCTGTGATGGAGGCAGCCATCCTGAGTCTCACTCCCTACCTGTCACTGGTGACTTTCTTCTTCTGGATCCCTCACTCCCCAATCTTGTCCATTGGCTTGGCACCCTAAAAAGATTAGGCAGTCTGCACCCCTGACTCTGACCGGTCCCTTGGTGGCACCCTTGGCCCTGGCAACCCTAGTCCAACTCTGTAGACCACCACCCAGTCGTTTTAAATTTGTTGTCAACAAGTCCACATGGCCCCAGCAAATACAGGACTGTTTTAGGCTAGCCAGACCACGGCAACCCACACTGTTCCCTGAGGATCACAACCAATTTAAAAATTTCTGTAAAGAAAGAAAATGAACTAGCACTCTCTTGACTTGTTTCTTAGTTGTATTCCCGGAGTTACACAGGAAGGAGGTGATGGGTAACCTAAGCAAAGCCCTACAGTGCAGGTACTACCAGAGACTACATACATGTCTGCATCTCCTACACATGAGGGCTTTGCTTAGGTTGGCTATTGCCTCCCTCCCCACGTAACTCTGAAAGAGCAGCTCAGAAACAAGGGTAGCCAAGTGCTGTAGTGCTGCAGTGGGACACTGGGAGTTAGGGGACTGAGTGCAGTTCTTTTCTCTTGTTTATAATAGAAATTGTTGGGAAGGGTCCACGGGAACTGTGTGTGTATGTGAGTCATTATGGTCTGGCTAAAATGCAGTGCTGACATGTTGCTGATATACTGGGGATGGGTGGGCTTGCAAATAATGATTAAAAGAAGGGGATCTTTGAGTCAGACTGGGGGGCTGTGGGGCTTAGGGTACACAGGACTGGGTCAGATTCTGGGCCAAGTGGCTAGACCTTCTTGGGCTAGGGGTGGGCCAGAAATGAAATGAAGACAATGACAAATAAAATAGTACCTGGCACTGTTGACTTTCTTCCTCTGGATCCCTCACATCCCAATCTTGTCCATTGGCTCAGCACCCAAAAAGATTAGCATATATCTATCTTAAGAGATCAAAAGGTACAGAAAAGTCTTAAGTCATTAGCAACATTACAGTAGTATAATGGTAAAATATTGCTTTTACTAATGACACAAAGTTGGGAGAGTAGGGTAGACAGTGTTACGAGCATTAGTAACCTAAAGGAGGACCTGAGAAGGTTGGAAAAATGGTCAGAGGACTGGCAATCATAATTCAGTGCCAAAAGTGTAGGGTAATCCTTGTAGGTAGGAATAACCCCAAAACAGAGTACTGGCTTAATGGCATCAAACTAAATGCCTCAACTGAGGAAAGGGTCGAGGTGTACATATTGCAGATAACCTCAAGTCATCCAGGCAATGTGAAATGGCATACAGCAAGGCAAGTAAAATGTTGGGGTGCATTGGCAGAAACTTTGATAGCAGAAATAAGGAAGTCATCCTGCCACTCAGATAGGTCCTTGGTGATGCCTCACCTAGAATATGGTGTGCAGTTTTAGAGCCCCACCTCAAAAGGATATAAACAGACTTGAAAAGGTACAGAGAAGAGCTACAAAAATGATTTGAGGGATGAATGTGTTGTACAAAGGGCATTTAGCAAAGCTTAACGTGTATTCCTTGGAAGACAGAAGGAAGACCGGGGACATGATAGAGACATTCAGAACACCTAAATGGTATAAACAAGGTCCCTTTCACGGAACTCTTCACCATGTCTAGGACCACCAACATGAGGGCATGCTTGGAAGCTCAAAGGGGTAATTTTTAACAAGAGCTAAGAAAGAAAAGAAAATTATTTACCGAGTGAGTAATTGTACCATGGAATAGATTACCACAAATAGTGGTTGAAGCAAAACGGTCAAGGCCTTCAAACTGGGTTGGATAGAGCATACCATCCTGAAAAGCAGTTCAAGACACTTGTGTGAATCAGATGACAACTAGTTAGGCTCTGGATTCCCATAAGGATTCCAGGATTTACGACAGACAGACTAGATGGACCACTGATCTCCTCCTGCCAACAACTTTATATGTTTCTATGTTAAGTAAGCCGCCAGACTCTCCACCAGAGACAGAAAACCCAAACAGCTGCTTTCTGCAAAAGATAAGGGGAGGAGAGAAGGAGATTGACTTTATTGGTTTGTGCTGGCAGCCTGACATATTTGTTTGGTTGGGTCAGATGGGGACCTACCATTTCCATCTCAGATTCCATTTCTGTGACTCAGTTGGAGGCAGAAATGGAATCAGAATTTCCAAAATTCGACTTTTCTGATGGAACGATTCCATAGAATCTGAGCAACTCCGAGATGGTAACATGGTTCTTGTTCGTGTGTGATTGACCATATACTATTTTATTTAATATGTGGTTTAAAACAAAAGTAGCTGCGGTGTGCACCTGGTCACAAGCTCGTCTTGTCTGCCACCCGCCAGTACGATGGTCAGAAGTGAAAGCTTTAAAACCTTTCCTTACCTAAACTGACAGTGCATTTGTTTTCAGAGAGCTGTGGTGTAGCTTAACTCAGCAGCTCTGCTCAGCTGTGCTCAACATGTTCACAGCTGAACTAAGGAGTCTTGTAGTCAGTTCAAAGCAGAAAAGGTTGTTGTAGTATTACAACAATTTTTGTGATACAAAACTGTTGTACAACAAAATATACTGTATATGAATTTCCATACTGGGAAGGCATTCACGTGCTTTTAAATATATAGATATCTTTATAAGCATGGTCCATAGTCTCTGATGCACTGTATTCTGAGGTGGGGCTCCTGGGCTTTCCTGGCAATTTTATTTCACTTGTGCAGCTATAATTGTTCAGTTCTGTGGTGTTTTCTTCTGACCATCTGTTGCATAGCAGACCATGTCAGGTGATTGTCATGGAGTAGAGGGGCTTCAGTGAAAACAGATCAGAGTAAAAAAATGAACAGAAATCACAAACACTGAGAATTATGTGGTGACAGACATGTTTTCAGTTGATGATGCCACAGACTTGCTGGAGCCTTATATATTGGTAGCACGACTATAGCTCTTGTACCCAGCATCTTTATGTAACTGGAATGGTAATGAAAGGATAAAAGCATACTCCAGCTTGTATCTTTATTGAGATATGCAGTTTATCTTCAAGTATGAGGAGGCAAGACCATAATGAAAGTCCTGTCCCCATGAGAGAAACTGCATTTGAGTCTGCTCATGGGAAGTTAAGTAATAAGGCATGACTGGGCATGGATCGTTCTGGCGACTGGCGTTTTTGTAATTAACAAAGAAAAAACATTTAATAAAATTCTTGTACATTGAGTATAAAACCCATTTTTGGAGTGCAGTGTTATGTGTAGAGCTGGGGTCCTGAGGTTCAGGTTTGAATCTCATGACTACCAGTTAAAGAGCTTCTGACATCTCGGGAGAAGAAAAAAAATATTTGCACTGGATTTTCCTAAATTTAACATTTTCAGTATTTATCTTTTCCTCTATTACTTGCTAAGGACAGCTCCTTGAAATAATATCCTTGTCCATTAGACTTTGTTTATTACATCTGCACTGGAGAAGGTATCCGGGGCAGGTTGTCTCTCTTCGCAGATGACGCTAAACTCTGTGGGAGGTGGATAGCAAAGAGGGAATCCTGGGAAATGCAGAGCGACTTACAAAAGACACGAGGGTGGTCTGAAGTTTGGCAGTAGAAATTCAACATCAAAAGTGCAAGGTAATGCAGCTAGGGAGGAAACCCTCAGGACAGAGTACTGCATGGGTGGGGTGAGACTTGGCACTGTGACCAGGAACAAGACTTAGAGTTCTCATCAGTGACTCAAGCAATCGAGCCAGTTTGACAAAGCATATGGTAAGGCAAGTAGGATGCTGGGGTGCATAGGGAGGGGCACTGATAGCAAGTGGAAGGCAGTAATACTATCCTTTATAGATCTTTAAGGAGGCCACACCTGGAGTACTGCACCCAGTTCTGGAGCCTTCACCTCAGGAAGAATAGAACAGGCTGGAGACAGTGCAGTGCAGGGTAACAAAAATTATTCAGGACCAGGACCAAGAGGGCAGGTCTTATGAGGATCCCTCAAGGCACTGAACAAGTACTTGTTACAGTCCAGAAGGTTGAGGTGACATAGGCATTCAGGTTTCTAAAAGGAAGAAGCAAAGTGAGCAGCAAGGAACTATTTAGTTTGAATGCTAATTTGAGGTCACAAGGGCATGAGTGAAAACTGACAGGAGGGAGGTTCAGAAGGAACATGAAGAAGTATTATTATTTTCAGAAAGGCTGGTGGATTAGTGAAACAGTTTACTAGCCAAGTGGTGGGTACTAAAACAGTTGATAGTTTCAAGCATGATTAGGACTGAGTGAGGGGCATGATAGTTTCTCGGGTAACAGAATCTGAGGAACACGGGGTAGGGCTAGGATCCTGGATAGACAGGTCAGAGGGGTAGATAGGGAACATGGGCAGACTGGATGGACCATTGTCTTTTATTTCTGTCATCATCCGATCATCTTTGGGATATTCTGTCATCAGGTCACACCTACGGAACTTAGCCATTAGGTGCTAGGATCACATGGAAGCTTTTCTGCAGCAGTCTGGTAGGGGCACTAACGTCAAGTTCTGATGTGCAGCCCTGTATAAGCATGGGCAGCCTGCTCCCTCCTCAGTTGTTTCGCTGTCGACCATTTGCTTGCGGACTCCGCTGGCGCTTCATCCCCCTACACATATATATATATATATATGTGTGTGTGTGTGTGTGTGTGTGTGTGTGTGTGTGTGTGTATGTATGTATGTGTTGAGAGCTACTTTTCATCGGCTCTTTCCCATTGCTGCCACTGTGGAAAGATTTCTTCAACCACCGACCATGAACTTTGTGTCTGCCATCTCTGGCCTGGTCATAACTCTCTTGCTTGCAAGCTTTGCCTGAGTTCAACCTCTCCACCCAGCAATGACGCAAGAAAGCCCTGCAGAAGTTCCTCATGGAGCAACAGGCAGAGGCAGGGGTCTTCTGGCTCCCATTCCCAGTCACCTGCATCCTCTTTGGCTCAGGCCCCCAAGGCCCAGGACAAGTCCTCAGGGAGACACTCTTGCTGGGATAAGGACCAGCCTAAGGCCCCCACAATGGTGATCATCTTCTCCTGGGATCGCACTGTCGAATGCTTTCATTTCAGTGCCTCTCTGTGCACCTTTGCTCCTATCAGGCCCCCCATGATGGAGAGTTCTCCCAGTCTTCCTAGATCTCCAGAGGGGCTGTCCGCCTCTGGTTGTCATCCCTAGCCTCACTGAGACCTCTTGAACTGAGAGGTCTGCAGGTGCTGGGCCCTCACCTCTATTATTGCTAGTGGCAACTTGTCAAGCTGGGCCCTTCACCCTCTCCATTGATACCTGTGTCAATGCTTCTCACCCTGCTGTTGACCTCCATGCAGTTCTTGCCTCTGTAACCTCAGTTCTCATACAAATTTCTTCCACGGGATGGGCCTTCGTGCCCTTGCCATCGGGTGCTGCTTCCGGTATCGATGCCAGTTCATCCTATCTATCCTGTGCCATCTAGAGAGCTGTCAGTATTCCCGGTCCCTGCTGCAGAAAAGGCTGATGTAGAGGAGGAACATCACTCGGATCTCATCCTCCTGATGAAGAGGGAGATGTTGAGGTTGACTCTTCTGACAGGTCCGTTGTCTCTTTCCAGGAGTGAGGACTCTGTCAAACACACTAGGTCCCCAAGGAGGACCCTCCTTCTTTAATATTATGAAACGGCTGTCCTCCACTATGGGGTTCCAGACTGAGGAGAACGACATCACAGGCAGGAACCAGGTGGGTTTCTTGGAAATCCCAGAATCTCTACCCGAAATTATTCTTCCTCTGCTTCCAGCACTGTACGATACTGCACAGTGCTGCCTGTATCATAGGCTCAACCTGGTGCCTACCATGCCCAGAAAGGCTGATAAACTTTACCAGGCACCCTTGGGATTGCTTTCTATGCAGCCCAGCCACCAACAAACTCCATAGTAATCAGGGCAGCTTGTGACAGGTCTAAGGCGCCTAAGCACCTTGGTGCCCTCCACCCTGACCGGGAATCTTGGAGGAGTGACCTCTGGGGCAAGAGGACTTTGCTTCAGCCACTTTGGGGCATAGAATTGCCAACTACTTGGCTCATATGATCAAGTACCAGAATATCCTCTGGAGGAAGGGCAAGGCTGCTGCCCAAGAGCTTCTCAAATTTCCCAGGCCTCAGAAGATGTTAGTAAGCATCTCCCCAGAGCCACCTGTAACATACTGTAGCTGATAGTACAGCCAGGGCAGCTGCCACTGGCATTTGCCTTATAATACACTCCTGGCTTAGAGTCTCTGGCTTCGCAGTTGGTGTCCAGCAAATGGTGTTGAATGCCCCTTTGTGGGTCACAGACCTTGACCCTGATGTGAGGGGATACCATGAATGACCTGCAGTCCTCTTGGCAGGGCTGTTAGGTCGTCTACTCCCTTCATCATACTCTGCTACCATACAGTGTGGTTCAGATATAAAACTGGGTCAAGAATCGAATCACACAAGGATGAGGGTCCAGGACTTGAGGAGGGCCAATTTTAAGAAAATGGAAAACTGCCTCTGGGATGCCTTTAGCAGGGATAGAAAACAGGGGGGAGTCGAGGAACAGTGGGCATAAATAAGAGGACATTGAACAAGCGACAAGCCTTTGTGTTGGCAGATTAATAAGTGCAAGATAAAAGGGGACAACTGTGGTTCTCAAGGGAGGTAGCAGAAAATGTGAGAGCAAAATAGATGGCATTTAGGAGGTTTAAAAAACACAGAGGGAGATAAATGAAGAGACTTGCCAAGGGAAACGGAGAAGGCAGTTAGAGTGCAAAAGCACAAACAAAAGAAGAACCTGTGACAAAGGGGACAAAACATTTTTAGATACATATGTGAAAGGAGAAGGACAAAGAGAGGGATAGTGAGGCTGAAAGGGAAAGGAGGGTTTGTGTGGAAGAGGACCACCAAAAGCAGATATATTAAACAATTCTTTGATCACTTTTAAGAAGGTTGGGGGGCAGGCATAAAGCCACAGAGGTGCAGACTCGCATGGGACACAGTCACTCGCGGCTTACTGTATATACAGGAAACGGAAAACCTTCTGGATCAGCGCCATTTACAGACCTCCAAACCGAGACAAGAAACGGGGGGCCTGAAAGAAGAAATACACAAAATGACTCTAGAGGGAGGTGATACTGGTGGGGACTTCAACCTTCTGGATATAAACTGGAGTACACTAACAGTGGCAAAAAGAAGCAGGGATTTCTTGTTGGCACTACAGGAGCAGGACTAAGTCAACTGATCAAAACACCAGCAAGAGGAGATGCCATACTTGACCTGGTTCTCAAAACACTTGAGTCACAAGGAACTCATGGAATGCCATATGGGTAACAGAGACCGCTAGTGGTTAGCTTCAAGGTGAACATAACTGAGGAAATGTGCCACCCAGAAGTAAGTACTAGATTTTAAAAAGTGGATTTTTTTTTTTTTAAACCTGAGAGACACGCTAAGCTGAAAGCTTGTTTACAGGTGTGACCTTAGAGCACAAGGAATGTGACCTGGGAGCAAAAGGAAGTTAAATGACTTGCTTAGGGTCACACAGTTATGCAAGTGGGGGCTGTGGGATTCAAACCCAGGTCTCCAGGTTTGCAGCTCAGAGCCTTAAACCACTGTGCTATACTGCTCCTACTGACTTCAACCAAATGAGGACCAACATAAGAAATTACTTAATTGATCTACAACAAGCGGACAAGGTCAGTGTCATGGGGAAACTTAAGAAAACAATCCAGACAGTCACTGACCAATGCACCAGAAGGGTTACCAAACGAAAAGAAAACGAATTCTTATGTTTTCAAAGGAAGTGGTTAAAATAGTGAAAGAAAAACAGAAGGCATTCAAGTTGTACCAGGAATAAACAAGGAAAGGTGTCATACAAGGAAAAATAAAGAAGCCAGCAAAAAATAAGGCAGGCAGAAGCAAGTATAGCAGACAGGGCAAAGAGGGGAGACAAATCCTTCTTCAGATGCTGTAGAATAGGAAAAGAATGTGTCAATTATATTTAGCGCTAGCCACAAAGTGGCCATATTTATGTAAATTTATTTTCACTCTCAAGTAAAAGTCTTCCATTCACCTTTATGGAAAAGTGCTAATTAGCGTAATTTTATTTTCATGCTTCTGAACACTTTATTGAACATAAAATTTATGTACAGTGAATATTTCCTATTCTACAGTACATCCAGGAAAGAAGGAAGGCAAAAGGGGGTATAGTCAGGATTACAACTCAGGAAGTGAAAACAACAGAAGACGACCCAGAAAAAGCAGAAATCCTGGACCAGTACTTCTGCTTGGTATTTACTGAGGAGGACCCAGGCGATGGCCCAGAAATAGCAAATGCAACACCCCTGTACAGGGGTTGATACTAGCCCATTCACAGAGGCTGAAGTACTGGAGGCACTAAATAAACTGCAAATTGAGAAGGCCATGGGGCCAGACGAAATGCACCCCAGGATCTTAAAAGAACTGTGATTAGAGTTGGCTGCCCCACTGGCTAAAACTATTCACTAAATCCCTAAGGAGTGGGCAGGTACCCAAGATTGGAAAAGGGCAATCGTGGTCCAGCTCCACAAATCGGGCAGCAGGGAGGACTTGGAAATTACAGGCCCATAAGCCCTACATCCATAGTGGGGAAGTTAATGGAGACATTACTTACACAGAGGATCATGGCATTCCTGGAAGCTAGTGGCCATCAGGACCCCAAGCAGCACGGTTTCACAGCAGGTAGTCATGCCAGACAAACTTGATTGAGTTTTTGACTGTGTTACAAAGGTAATAGATGACGGTGGGCAGTAGATGTGGTCTGCTTGGACTTTAGCAAGGCCTTCACTCGGTTCCACACAGAAGGCTGGTAAAAGCTAGACCACACAGGAGTTGGATCAGAAGTAGTTAGATGGGTTAACTGGTTACAGGGCAGAACCAGAAAGTGCAGGTAAATGGAGCACTGTCATCACGAGGTAGGGTAACCAGCCGTGTGCCCCAGAGTTCGGTACTGGGCCCTTGCTTTTCAATATTTTTGTATCGGACATAGCTAACAGACTACAGGGAAAGGTGTGCCTGTTCGCAGATGACACCAAAATGTGCAACAGGGTCAACACCCAGCAGGAGTGGACAAGATGGAAGCTGACCTCAAGAAACTGGAAGAATGGTCTGGAGCATAGCAGTTGAGATTCAGCACCAAAAAGTGCAAAGTCATGCACATAGGAAAAAGAAATCCAAATAAGGCATATTACCTTGGAGGGAAAGACTAGCTGCCTCCACCCAAGAGCGCGATTTGGGAATCATTATCGCAGACAACTTGAAGGTACGTAAACCATGCGAGAAGGCACAATTAAAGGCCAGCGGTATGCTGGGATGCATTGGGAGGGGAATCACAAGCAGGAAGAGGGAAGTGATCCTGCCGCTGTACAGATCACTGGTTAGGCCTCACCTGGAGTACAGCGTCCAGTTCTGGAGGCCCCACCTCAAAAGGACATTGACCGAATGGAGGCGTGTAGAGAAGGGTAACGAAATGATACAGGGACTGCACGAGATGTCCTATGGGGATAGACTGAAAGAACTGAATATGTGTTCCTGGAACAGAGAAAAGAGAGGGGTGACATGATCAAAACATTCAAGTACATAAAAGGCATAAACCAGGTGCAGATAGATATCTTCCAATTTAAGAAGGGTAGCAGAACCAGGAGACATGATCTAAGGCTGCATGGAGGGCAGTTCTCCACCAGCATCAGGAAGTTTTCTTCACAGAAAGAGTGGTGGATGCCTGGAACAGCCTGCCTACAGAGGTGGTGAGGGCAAGCACAGTGGTAGGTTTTAGAATGCTTGGGACAGATACAAAGGAGCTCTCAAACCTAAGGGCAGTTAGAAGGCTAGGCTAAAAGACAATGGGCAGACAAGATGGACCTGGTGGTCTCCTTCTGACGCCAACATCTATGTTTCTATGTTTTTAAGTGGGACAAAGATAAAGGACAAGGGTATAAAGGGATGGGAGGTGGACACAAGTCCTTTTACAAAAGAAAGGGTGCTTAAAGAGCCACTGACACCTCGAGAAGAACTTTAGAAAACATATTTAGACACACACAGCAGCTTATATTTCTCATTAGCTGTTTTCTTAGTCTCATTGTTTATTACTGAGGCTATGCATGAAAACTGGATAGTTATTCCTTGAGAGTTCATCAACTCTATTGCTTCTTTCCGATCTGATGTCAGATTATGACATCAGTTATTCTATGGCAACAGATGTCATAGCATTACAGTTCTAAGTGGGGAATAAGCTATAGAGGCAAATGAACTTTTAGGGATAAAGACCTTGATTTTATGGGGATTTCTTCAGTATTACATAATGGAGAGGAGAAATCTATAGAAAATGTATAAAATGCAAGCTAAATTGTGTTTAAATATTTGTTTTCCCAAAAGGCATCGCTGCTCTTTTAAAGAATTAACAAAGTTAAAAGTAGTCAAGGCAATGGGGCTAGACGGAGTGCACCCCAGGATACTGAGGCAATTGAAAGAAGAACTGGCTGCGCCTGACTGCCCTTTTTTCATCTGTCATTAGAAACTGGATGTGCCGGGGACTGGAGGAGAGCAACAGTAGTTCTGCTCCACAAAAGTGGAAATGGAGAAGAGGCAGGTAACTACAGGCCTGTCAGCCTGACATCAGTGATGGGCAAGGTAATTGTATCACTATTGAAGGAAAGGATTGGGGAATACCTTGTTGACAATGGGCTGCAGAATCCAAGGCAACATGGTTTAACAAAAGGGAGGTCTTACTAGACCAACTTAATCGAGTTCTTTGATTGGGTGACTAAGGAAGTGGATCAGGGAGGGGCAGTGGACATTGCCTGCCTGGATTTCAACAAGGCTTGACAGTTCCACATAGAAGACTGATAAGCAAATTGGGAACCTAGAAGTAAACCTAAAATAGTAAAATGGGTAAAAGGTTGGTTGGGCAATAGGAGTTGGAGGGTGATGATAAATGGCACCAGCTCAGAAGTAGGCAAAGTGACCAGTGGGTGCCACAAGGATCAGTACTGGGGCCAGTTCTCTTCAGTATCTTTTAGTGATCTTGCAGAAGGCCTGAATGGGAAGTATTCCTGTTCACAGACAGCACAAAGCTCTGCAACAGAGTGGACACGGGTGGGTGTGGAAAGAATGAGGATAATCTAAAAACTGGAAGAATGGTCACGGGTATGGCAGGTGGGTTTCTACGCAAAAGTGCAAAATTATTCACATGGGCCACAGGAACCTGGGGCAATTTACTAACTGGGAGGAGGTACTAACAGCCACAAAGTTGGAAAGGCACCTGGGGTGATCATTTCTGATGACCTGAATGTAACTAAACAGTGTAACAAGGCAGTGGGGAAGGCTGGCAGGATGTTGGGATGCATATGCAGGGAATCACCAGCAGAAAGAGAGAGGAATAATACCCTTTATAGATCACTGATAGTGATGAGGCTACACCTCAAGTACTTTGTACAGTTCTGGAGGTCCCATCTCCACAAGGACATAAATAGGGTAAATGCAGTAAAAGGGAGGGCAACCAAAATGGTGCATGGCCTGCATCAAAAGCCCTATGAGGAAAGACTCTGAAATTAAATATGTACTCGTGGAAGTAAGGAGGAAAAGGGAGATATGACAGAAACATTCAAATATCTTGCAGGTAAAAACAAGGTACAAGAAGAAAACATTTTCCACAGAAAAAGATGCTGGAGGGCAAAGGGTCACACTATGAAGATGAAAGAGGAAAGATTCAGAGGAAGTGGGAGGAAGTACTACTTCAAGAAAAGGGTGATTGACACATGAACACCTCCCAGCGGAGGTGGTGGGGGCAGAAACGGTTACAGGATTTAAGAATCCATGGGATAGACATAGAGGGGTCCTAGCATTGGGGGGTGGAGACCGATTAGGGTCTGTGGTGTCACTATAGGTAGGAAAACAGGACAGACTAGGTGGGCCAGGAGGCCCTTATTTACCGATAGCTTCTATGTTTCAGCCTAGGAGCAGACTGAGGCCCTCCTTTGTAAGGTTTATCACAAGTCTGGCTCCGGAACCAAGCTCCAGGGCAAGCACAGGCCTGCCCTCCTCCACCACTGGTCCCTCTACTAAGCACTGAAGGAGAGGGGCCCAGCTGCTGGTTCCACCTCAGCCTGACTCCTTGCCAGACCCTCCTCTTGTTCCAAGCCAGGAGGTGGTGGTCTGAGGTCAGTTCTCCTCCATCTGTCCCACTGGAGAACCATTACCACAGACACTTGGGATCCCACAGATAATCAAACCGGCCATGCTCTAGTACTCTAGAACAGCCTCAGATGTTCCACCAGTTCTCACCTCTTATCTTCTGGACCACACTGCGGTGCTTTGAGAGGAGGTGTTCACCTTGCTGTGCAAAAGGTCCATAGAACTGGTGCCTAGGCAAAGGGAACAAAGGGGACTTGAGGTCCATTTTAGACCTAGAGTTAAATGTTTATATCTAGCACAGAATGTTCTGGATGGTAACTCTACACGGCTTTCTATCTCTGCTCAAGTAAGGTGACTGGCTGTGCTCCTGGACAAGCAGGATGCCTATCTGCATATCGTAGTTTGCCTCTCTCACAGGTGGTACCTACGGACCCTCTTCCAAGAGGAGCATTACCAGTTCAGGGTGTTGCCCTTGACTTCTCCTCGGATATTTACCAAGTGCTTAGCAGCTGTAGCAGCAGCCCTCCAATACAGAAGGACTATCGTGCTCCTTACTTGGCTGACCGGGTTATAAAATACTCAGTCCAGGGAACTACTATTGCTGACCCTAGAATGCACCCTACAGTTGAGTCCTTGGGCATCACTGTGAAACTGCCCAAGTCTGTGCTGATCCTGTCCCATTGGTTGCAGTACACAGCGGTGGTTCTGCACTCTACTCAGGGTAAGGCTTTCCTACCACAAGACGGGACAGACTGCCTCATGGTCCAGGCCCAGGCTGTGGCACAGTGCCAGTAAGTCCCAGCCAGGGAGTTCTTAATACTGCTAGAATAAATGGCACGACCATTGTGATGGTCCTTTGGCCAGGTTGCACATGAGGATCCCCAGTGGAACTTCAGGATCCGTGGGGATCAATGTTCCGATGATCTGGATCAACTGGTCCTTGTCTCCTCCCAGTACGCAAGGTGCTTTAGTAGCGGATGGATCCAGACAATCTCTTAAAGGGGTCCCTTTCATCTCCATCCCTCACCACGGTGCTCGGGTCTGGGTTGGAGAGCACACCTAGGTCGTTATCGGACACGGGATCTGGTCCCAGTGGAGACCTGCCTCCACATAAACATTCTAGCAATGCGGGCAGTCCTATATGCTTTCTTTCCAGGCCCACAGTTGGTGCAATCAGACAACCTCAATGTGGTCTATTACATCAACAAGCAAGAGGGGCCATTCTTAACCCTCTGTGCCAGGAGGCGATGAGGGTTTGGTACTGAGCTCTAGATCACAGTCTAGAACTGTCAGCCATCCATGTACCAGGTGCCCAAAATGCCTTGGCATACATCCTCAGCTGGTCACAGTCCAGGATGCATGAGTGGGAACTGCTGACATCTGACGTGAGAAGACGTGTTCAGCAGGTGGGGTTGGTCAGAGTTGGACCTTTTGCATCCCCACTCAACAAAAACGGATGCATTTCTGCTCTCTAGATCCAGGGCCTGGAGTTTTCTGGTGAGACTCATGGAAAGGGAGGTTTCTTTATACCTTCCTACCCTTCCTCTGATTCAGAGGGGGCTCATCAAGCTACAGATAGAGGGTGCCACCCTAATTCTGGTGGCTCCATTCTGGCCTCATCTGATGTGGTTTTCATTATTGCAGTAATTGGCTGTGGCACTTCCAGTCCCTCCTCCTCTGCTGGGACCTGTTGACACAGGCACAAGGGCCCTGGTCCATCCAGACCTCAAGTCCCTCCATCTGCATGCATGGCTCCTGAGGAATAGCCATTGCTCGGTTTCAGATGTTTCAAAGGTGGCTGATGTGCTGGTAGCTGCCAGAAAACCTTCCACTAGGGCCACTTACTCGATGAAGTGGAAACGCTTTGCTATCCGGCTATTCCTGTCACCTGGATCCTTTCACTTGTGTGATGAACCAGGTTCTGAGTACCTCCTGACCTTGTCTGATACAGGCCTCCAATACTCCTCTAAGTGCACCTGTCAGCTATATCAGCCTTTCATGTGCCCAGTGGTGACTGCACAGTGGCCCAGTTGGATGTGGCCTGAACTTTTCTGTGGGGCATTCTCCACTTGAAGCCTCCTATCCGATCGGTCCTTGGCATTGATAAGCTCACCCACACCTGCAGTCTGTATGCCCAAAATGGGTGGCTCCCTCAAAGAAAGCCCAACCCTCCAGAACTCCAGACAGTATTACAACCAGTGCTCACCCCACATCACACCAGAAACAATACCAACAATGCCCTCTGTGTACCACTTAGGACAAGTCTTGCACAGAAGTCCTTTGCCTGTAGGGCCCCAAATGGCTCAGTAGTCTCCCTACGCATTGTTGAACGCCACAAAGGTTGGCTGTTTTCAAAACAGAATTCAGAAAACTACCTCTCTGCTAGTAGGAAATGTGACTGCTTTGACTAGCCCGCCAATAGTAACACCTTGCTGCCATTCTCACCTTCTCTACTCCTTACCTAATTTTACTTAAGCAGGAGATTTTGTTTCCTAAGAGGGAGGGCTAGAGTTCAGTCAAAAACAGGAGTCTCATGGCAAAAACAAGAGATATCACAGCTATGCTTTTATATCCCACTCCTCTGTCTACCTTCCTCTCTCAAATACCACCCCACCTATCCCTGACCTAACGCCCCATTCCACCTCTATCACTGTAAACTGCTGTTTCGAGAGCTGTTTTCTAGACAAGGCTGTGAGATGCTACTTAAACGACTGTTTAGTGTGTAATCTCTTCTGTATTAGGAATTACTGTTTATGTATTCTGACCTCAAGTCCCTCCAAAGGTAAACACCTTTATTATACATATCTTGTACTTGACGTGGAACCTTTGTAAAAGAGCTATTGGCTCAGTTATTTCAATCCAAGCTTCAAATAAATAAATAAAATCCATAATCCAGTTCTGGCTTGGGACCTGAATTTGCTCTAGAGAAGCTGACCTCGCCTCTTTAAAACCAGCCTGTCTTGTGAGCTATGCTTTGTGTCATGGAAAGCTGCTACTTTAGTCAATATTACTTGTGCTCAAGATTTTCAGAGCTACTGGCTCTCAAGTGTGAGCAGCCTTGTTTGATTTTCAACAGACAGGGTCTCTTGCACACTAATGCTAAGCCTTCCTAAGGTGGTGTGTGTTTACTCGAAATCTGTCTACCTACCTGTTTATTTTCAAGAGCATGCAAATCCAGGGAAGCATTGCTCCATACTTTGGATGTGCATAGAATTTCAGGTACTTTACACACGCATAAGGACTCTAGAAAAGTCCTCTCAGTTGTTTGTTTCTTTGCCATGGGCAAAGACGGCAATCCAGTATCTGAACAGTTCTTGTCCAAATGGTTGGCCAACTATATTACTTTTTGTTGAGGAAATAAGCTTGTCACAGTATGAAATTCTGATGGTATGTTGACCGTCATGTGTAATACAGTGGTTATTGTCATACTGTGGTATTGCAGAACAAGTAACTTTACACAAAAAAGCCTCATGAGCAGATTGCCCCGAAAATGCAAATAAACTAGTTGAAAGGTCTCAATACCGCAGTATACCGTGAATCGCGGTTATCACAGTATCAGAAATTGGCCACAGTATTAATACTGCGGACTTCTGATACCGTGTATACCATGACAACTCTAATAGGATGTATGATTGAACTTCCTGAGGTGATTCATGGCCATTCAGCCAGAGGCATGGCCACTTCTGTTGTCTGTTTTAGGAATGTGCCAGTTGTGCAAATTTGTGCTGCTGCCATTTGGAGTACTGTCCACACATTCACCAAGCACTACATTGCCTCCCAAGAGGGTCAGGCTTTGCCTAGCTGTGCTTCATGGCTGTCTTTCTTAGGCTTTGGCCTCCTGACACCTAGACTGTCGTGGCGCTTAGCACTGCTTGGGACTCATGGCATAGGTGTGACCTGATGACAGAGATATCCCTCGAAGAAGAACAGTTACGCAAGAATCTTACCGTGAATGGTAGATCTTTGTCATCAATTCATGCCATCCCTCCGCCATCCCCTTTCCTTCTCTCTCTCTCCAGCTCAGCTGTCCTGTTGTTCTAGCCTTTTTGCTAGTTGGGCACCTTCTGTCTCCTCAGTTCCCTGGTGGGACTCCTGTCTCTTATGGCCTCTGGCTGAGGGAGAGCAGGTCTGCTCACACTTGTATTGGGCTGTGACTTCGGACTTTGATGTCAGTGTGAGTGGCCCTACTAGATTGCTGTAGAAAAGCGCCCATGTGATCCTAGCGCCTGATGGGTACATTCCATAGCTGTGACCTGATATCAGAGATTCCTCAAGATCTACTGTTATGGTAAGTTCTTACATTGTGTTTTTCTGCGCCTGTCTAGATTGGATGTCATAATCCTCGGGTTAGCTTGCCTGTCGCCATGCAAGATGCTGGTGACCCTGCTCAGAGCAAGCCCAAGACATTAGAGGTTGGCAGGTGGAGGAGGATAGAGCATCCCAAAGACTGCTGTCCTCCTCTGAAGTGTAAGAGTGCCAGTGTCCAGTGCTGTGCTGCCAGCTGGGTAACCACAGCTGGCACTACTGCTGAAACTGTATGAGGTGGTAGGGTGGGGGGAGGGATGCTGAAAGGCTCCAGCACAGAAGGCGTGCTTGCATGTACATGTCACTGAGCCATCAAGTCGGTGTTCCAAGAGCAGGGTAGAAAGGAGAGAAGGGCATAGCAGCATGGTGCTAGCATCCTCCCACCCCACCCCCAACAAAGCCGCCCATAGCAGCCCCACCACAGAAGGTTGGTACTGTGGTTAGAGTTGGTGGTGGGAGGACAGAGAAGGTGGAATGGATCTGTGAGGTCACCTGGCCAACAAGGGCCGCCCAGAAAAAGGTAGAGAAAAGGAAATAAATCTGAGTCAGTTGCCTTGAAATGATTATGCTGTTGCAACACAAGCAGGAGACTTGACATCCACTGTAGACCACCAGCAGGAGCAGATCTGAAGTTAAAGGAGAGGGACCCTATTTCCATATAAATTTCTCTGGTAGCAGAGGATTTGGTGAATGTAGAAACAGGAACTATAGGAAATGCAACTGTATGATTTTAGTGTTTTTCCGAGGCATTACATTCTATAATTCCCGCTTTCACAGGGGTGTCACTGTGTATAATTTTCAGTTTTCCTTGTGGTGTCACTATGTATATAATTGTCCGTTTCCTGGAGCATCACTATACACAATGTCCATTTTTCCAGAAGCGCCACTGTATATAATTTTAGTCTTTCCAAAAGCGCCATTTTGTATAATTTCCCATTTTCCCCAGGGCACTACAGTGTATATTTTTCCAGTTTTCCTGGGGTGTCACTGTGTCACTACTAGATGCTTGCTCCATGCTGGGCTATGGACTCTTAAACTGCTCCTGCAGAAATTGCCAGCTATCTCTCTTCCCTTATTAGTATCTCACATAGTGCATACTGTTAAGAAAATCTGACTTTATTATGCTTGACATACCAAGGACGCGGACTTCCTTTGGTAAACGTGTTATTGCATATGCCCTTCCCTCCATTTGGAACCAATTATAAACTGTACTGAAACTAACTAGCATAGTTTCAATAAACTTCTACAAATCGCTAAGTTCAGCCAAAATAAAAGACACCTGTAACTGTCATTAAGTCTCTTCCTTCCCATGTGTGCCATATTTATCCACTGGTAAGGTATAATTGATTTGTCATATTAACTGCTTTCCTTCCCCTTCTACTCCTGGCTTTATCTTTGCTTACGCCCACTGCTACTCTATCAAATCACCTCCCCCATATCAGTTGTAGACTGTTGTTTGTTCTAGCTGCCAAAATACTGTATATGTATTGCACACACCAGTCATCATGTTTCATTTATCAGTATGCAACCTGTAAGTCGCTCCTGTCTCATATCAATGTTTACCACCTGTGGTCACCCTGTGTGGTACCCTTGTATGTATATCCAGCCTGTATCATGTAACGTGTATTTCATGTATATACTGTTATTACCTATCTATGTTTGTACTTTAAGTGTTTATGTCACAGGACCTCCTTGTGAATGAGCTTGCTCAATGGAGTTTTCCTGCAATAACTTGAAGTGAAAAACTGTGTGTATGTAATTTCCAGTTTTCCTGGGGCGAATGTCCAGTTTTCCCAGGGGCGCTGCAGTGTATAGTTTTCAGTTTCTCCTGGGCGCCATGGTGTATAGTTTTCAGCTTTCCCTGAGGCATCATGTGCACTGTGTACATGTAATTTCCAGATTTCCAAGGCAAATGTCTAGTTTTCCGGGCATCACTGTGTATATTTTCCCAGGGTGTCACATTCTCTTATCACTGTGAGACTCATGACATGTTCGTTTTTTACTTTGGTAATGGGTAAGGCCCACTGGGCACAAGTGCCTGTTTTCAGGGGTGACCACGAAGCACTGGGAAGGTTAAGTGACTTACTGAGAGTCACGCAGCATGCAAGTGGAGGTTGTGGGTATAAAACCCATGTCTGCTGGATTTATCGCACTCATTCACAGCTCATTACTCTGACCTATAGGCTATACTGCCATCACCTCCTTATTCTTAAATCACCACCTCTTCAGGGGTGGAAATTAACTGTTGTACAGCCACTAGCTAGCAGGGGCAGTGTCTGGGGAAAATCCACTGGCCCACAGACTTTTCCACTAGCCCAGCAGGTGTACTTACTGAAATTTTACCTTCTCAGTACAAGCCAACAGGGCTAGTTGAAGGAAAGGTTTGCTTAGCCTGATTAAAAAAAAACTACCAGCATGTGGCTAGTGGGCAGGTACCATTTATAACCTGTCTCTTTTCTCAGCATTATACCTAACCTCTGTGCTCTTTCCTAGACTTCTTCCTTACACTGCTGTGCCTAGTAGCAACTGTAACTGCTCATGACTTGCACAGTACTTTGGGCCTACTGTGTATTAAAGGAACTCTGTATCTGGTTCAGATTCAGTTGGTTACCATATGTATTCCCCCACCCCACCCCCAGGTCACCCCTGAAAAGGAGACTTCTAGTCTCAGTGGGCCTACTCGGTCAACAAAATTCAATAAATAAATAAAAAATATTTGCTGTCTTCCACACTGTTACTAGCGGCATTTACTCTTGAAGTTTAATCTGAGAAAATCTTATCTTCACATGGACTTTGCATGTAATAGAATTCTGCTGTAATCTCTCTGTCCCCTGAAGGACTAATGTTGTGGCTGTTTTAAACTGCAGCTCTTGCTCAGACATGCCCTGCAATGAACTGATCTGTTCCAAAGACACAGTATACAAAGGGTTACTGATTCAGGGAATGTTAAACTTTGACCAGCATTCGAATGACGAGAACATGGAAGAGGCGTGGGGGCGTGAATATGAATGTATCAGTCATGATGACTAAGCAGTTTTCAGGTTCTACATCAATGGCGGTAAAAGCCTAGGGTTAGTGGGACCTGGGATTCTGACCGACCCATTTTGGACCAGATGGTTCTGTTTACTCAGCAAACTGTAACATTTGGGACTCTGTCTGGCATCAGGAATTTACATCAAGACTCATGTGGTAAAAACCACTTATTTATTTATTTATTTATTTTGAAAAGGCAGATGTGTGCATGCATGTGTTGTTTTATTATAAACCTTCTGTTTATGCCGCCTCCTCTCTGACCTGACCTCTTCCTA